>CM035777.1:25461812-30261812 GCA_020466155.1 Pachypeltis micranthus | reverse complement strand
AGTATAGCTACAACAACAAAGGCACTGGATTGCAATATGATAACTTGTTCTACACATGTCTTGTGTGGGTTTGACCAATCACCCACCATTAGTAACAGTTTCCTCATCATTATGGCCTTTGGGTTGGGGTGGATTGAGACATCCTAGGTGTATCTGGGGAGAGTGCAGTATAGTGAAGTAGGGCTAATAAATTTTGGAGAAGAGGGCCTAGTCTTACACAGAACTGAAGAGGAGCAGCTCCACATTGGGTTGGTAATCTATTGCATCGACGCTAATGGCTTCACCTGTTGGTTCCTTCTCATAAACGTGTTCGCTCCATTGGAGCTTTTGGGTCGTGTGAACTCCTGCAACTCATATTATTTGCTCTGTTCTAGTCATATCAGGCACACATTACAATGTGTGTAATGTGTGAGCCAATTACTTCCCGTATTGTTGACTATAAGCTCACTAAAGATCGTCAGGCGCTTCTTTGAGGGCTGTTAATTTCAAGTTTGGTGTAACTTGATGAGATGGCAACCTTTTTGCTCACTCTCGTTTTGGAATTTGCACACGTTGACTAATTGCTTCGGTTTATATTAATTTTCGTTCCATGATTTTCCCATGATTTCCTCACACATCGTGTATGCTGCTTTATTTCCTTCCCTATTTTCCTCCTTAGTAGCAGAAGCTATGAGCTTTTGTGGCATCTCGAACTCGATTTGCTAAGTCCAATATCACCGATTTCAGTACAAATTGTACCATCCTCGCTAATACAATGAAGTATCACGGCTCTTTCCATGACGTATTCTTAGAATTTCTGGGATCGGGGGTTGTAGAGCCAAATTTCTAGCCCGACTACAAAGAAAGTAGTAACCATTATCTGATCGAAGTCACTTGGTTGGAACACACAATAATAACACGAACTACCAAACTGACACATAACTTCTAACATATTTAACTCTTCCCCAGATATTTTAATTCGTCCTTATCTATGAATCTTATTTATTTCTGATCAGTTAAAAGTTGTCAGTAAACATTGTGATTCAACGTAGCCACATGGTTGAGTCTTACATGGTACTTAGTCTCTGAAGTGTTTCTTCTGTTTTGCTAGCAAAATGTTAATAAATTGTTCTGGGAACGATATCTGTACTTGATTTCACATTTGGAATGTACGTCTTTCTTATTGCAGAGTCATACTCAGGGAATCAACTGGAAAAAGGCGTGTTTCTTGTGCCAAATAGTTTAGTCGTGAGATTCTCGTGATGGAGCTAGAGTTTTGATATGTACGCATATTGTGGGTTAAGGATCAAAATGTGGTGTGCAGGAATATGAGAATATTCGTGGAGTTCCTGCCACAGGGTATTTAGTTCACCTTTCCACTTACAGTTTTCTTAAATGGTTTACCTTCAGTCAAATCAAATTTATGAATGTAGTGGTACAGTTGTAGAAAACATTGCAGAAATTGCCCTCACCCACTGAATGTTTTTCGACGTATGTATCATTTCGTATGTAGGGACTGGCAAGTGTAGCCAACGTACCTGTACTTAATGAAATGAGGGCTGTGGCTCGTGATAAGGCATGGAGCAAATGTATGCTGATTTTATTGTGGTCTAAATGAGTAATACAGAAATGCCGTACCACATTGTGAAGTCTTGATTGACCTTTTCTTTTTTCAACAGTTTTGTTAGTTCCCATCCTGTAGCCATGTAGACACTACAGGCCAGTCTATTAGTAATGTAATCTTACACAAATGACTGATCCCAGTCAACCTCGCCAGGTAGGGAAGTCTAACCAACTCTTTAAAAATTTACCCTTGATACAATTGAAACTCACTGCGTACAATCAATAGAGTTCCAATATTTCTTTTAGTGAATTAACCTCAGAAATGTTTTGAAACCGTTGTACTTCACAGAACCAAAAACGCGTGCATACAGTTCAGTAGTTAACTTATCAAAAACAATGTAGAGTAACCAGGCCGCTCCTGTCAGCTTGCAATTCTTGTTTTTCATTTTTGGGAAATGAAAAAACAAAAAATCTAACGCACTTCTGTTATTTTCATACTTTTTAGCGGTGGTTGTTTACTGTCTACGAATTGAAACTGCCACCATTAAATTATCAAGTACATTTATGATTCGAATTATCATATACAAGACACATACATGGTCTTTTGATGGGCACATAGTTGATGAGAACATGTCATACGCAACTTCCCAGACTGATGGCGTACGGCGCTGAAGTGTGAAGCCCCCTTGATAAGACCAACGATGATGGCATTAACTTTGGCAATATACCTCCACCTCATTCACTGTAATACTCGACTCAGCAAATTGATAGAGAAGATTTCTTAATATCCAGTGGTAACTGGCGCTGAGTGGGTCAAAGTAACTATGGTTGTGGGTTAGGAAGATAATATAAGCAGGTAGGTGAAGCAACCTCATACACACAAGTATGTTTTCCACACTTGCATTGTTCCCTCTTCCGTCATCGTTCTGACAATCATGTTCCTCTCCCCTCCCCCTGCAATGTCATATTTGCTGGTAACCTGATATCACTGCATTCCCACAGTTCATCATTTTGTCATTCCTGTTTATATATGAATCGTGGAGTAACAGTTGCAGCAGTAGCCCTTGGTTAAAATTGAAACCAAAACTAAATATAGTATTTACTGGTTAAGAATAATCAAGAAGCCACAAGCTCTTCTCTGCATGTGATTATGGCAGTGAATGTCCTCAAGATTGGTTCAACCTCATAACGTCAAATGTCTCTCTAAACCTCAGACCCTGTCTTTTGGTTTTCTTATTTCAAATTATTTTGAAATAAAGTAAAATAATACTTCATAAACAAGATATCGCTGCATGTCGGCATTCTACTTCCATCTGTAACAGTTTATTTATTTATAACAGTAATAACTATTAGTGGTCTAATTCTAACTAAAGTGTAGAATAAATAAACTTACTTCTATACTACAAGTAAAACATATTTTCTGATTTGATATTAAGTTATGCTAGTTGTAACAATGATAACCATCCTAACTAGCAGTAATAATATAGCTGTGATTATATGATTAATATTGTATAGTAAAATAAAATTTGAAAAAATATAATACAAATAATTATGCATTTTTTAAGTAATCTTAGTGCAAGTTCGAAGTACAGTGATAGTTGTACTACTAGATGCAAACCTGAGTAGCTTTTCCCCCCTCTTAATCATATTTGGCTTATTTGGTTTGAACAAATACGCGAAGTGCTACTTACCATTGTGAAGTCGTTTTATTGCCCAGACAGAATAGAAATTCATAGAAAGAGAGGTAACTACAGAGTATTTGTTTACTTTTTTGTTATCAATGAATCAGACTTGGGACATTGAATAGCTGTTGAAATATAGGGTGAACGTCGTCAACAATCTTGAAGTTATTCAATAAACTCATTTATGGGATTTCAGTACACCTAATATTAAAACATTGCTGTCACCCAAGCCTCCATTCTTTTACTTCATGTATTGGGAGGGGCCCAACCCTTAGTGTTCAGCCAACTGTGAAGAGAACTTGATTGTTATCTTAATAATCAACGCTTATTCAGGATAATGGGATCAATATTTTGCCATATCACTGATTTAATTTTAACTCATATCAACTAAGTTTTGAAATTCTGTTTTTGTGTTTCTCCAAATTGTGTATAACGTTTGTATCCAAACAGGGCTGCAGCGGTATGCAAGATTCTTCATTGGAGTGGGTTTCAAGTGTGACTCATGTGGAAGGACCTACAAGTACAAGAGGAATCTCGTGCAACATCAAAAATTCGAGTGTGGGCTGGAGCCTCAATTTCAATGCCCAATGTGCCCTTACAGAGCTAAACACAAGAGGCGGCTGAAGACCCATTTTGAAGCCAAACACGCGTGACTCTCAACGGGAAAAGGTCAGTAAGTTGCGCTAGTTTTGTGCTCTGTGACTCTTTGTTTTTGGTTAGTTTTGTAACTAGTGAAAACAAAAATCAGCATTTTACATTATGTGAGTTTCGATGGATGAGCGATTTTCCTTCTATTATGATGTGAGTGTGGGGAAGTATGAATGGCCCAGGTCTGCTATGGAGCTCTTTGCTCTTCTCAAGTGTCAGAAGTCATCGTCATTTCCTTTTTACGTATTGTTTTCTTCGGAGTTCTTCTATCAACTCTTCAACTGCAAGTGTCACGTTATCCCTTCAGACTGAATACTCCTGATACGAAGCGATACAATGAACCTAATAATGCGCCACATTGGCACCCTTTCCCAGTGTTTCTGCGTCTATCTTCTTGTGGATCTAGCCACCCCTTATGCTCGAGGATTTTTTAGATCAGCGAACGTGATATCTTGGTAGCATTATTAAATGTGACTCCACCTGAACAGATCTATCTAAGTCATGATGCGAGTTTCGGACACATGGTACATCAAGTCTATTAGGAGCTCACCTGTGAAGGTTTATTCTCCTGGTTGCACCCACTAAACAACACACTAAAAAAGTTTAATGGAGGCAAAATGTCCACATTTTAATTCTCAATCGAATGCCTCAACGTTCATGTCCATGGTCCTCGCATTAATGCTAGCCTCACTAGATCCAGAATTCCCCTCAAGGAATTCCTTATATTTCTCTATTCTTTTCATTCGGGTTAAGTTCACTTAACTGCTCACTCAACCCTGTCTTGATTTCTATTTCTTTTGATGTTTTGGAAATGCTGATTGTTCCCGTGAATAATTATTGATTTATTCATTGCTTCTATTTCTAGTTATTCACTATTCCTTGGCAATTTTTCTTGTTGCAGATTCAGAAACAAGGTAGCATAATCACTATCATTACACTCAACAATCGCTTTCTCGCCGAAGCCAAGGGTTGAGAATGCGCCGTTCTTATTTTAATATGTTCGACCCAGCGAATATTTTCCATGGAAGACTGGTGCATGACGAGAGTTCATAACATGTTCTCAGTTCTGGCTTTGTCAAACTGCAAGCTTACTTTCATCACACTAATTTTGTTTTTGAGGTTTGAGATTAACTGCAGATAAAATATTATCTCATTATTTCTTTCTTACAACGCATTTACGAATAGATCGTATAAATACTGAAAACGCCTCGAAGGGCAAAGAATGTGTAGAAGTCGTACTTAATCAACACATTTGTATTCGACTGTGTTAGTTGTAGAAAAGTTAAGTTTTAATGGTGTTGCAAATTAAGTTTGCCTTGTTTTCGTTCTAAGGGGTTTTCGAATAGTATTCCCCCATCTGATCAGGATTAATTCTAGTGAAGGTTGGTAGCCACACTCGTACTTAATCTAGTCAAGTTTAGTTTACTCGATGATTCCTCAATACATATTTAGTTGTAGCTGTGTACTTGGTAAGTTGTTGGGGAGGGGGGGACTATTATAATTTATTTTGTTTCCTGCGTATAGCTGGGTCTCTTCGTTATACACGATTCTATGAAACGTCATAGGTACGGTTTTCTTGGAGTAACTATCAATTGAATCGTTAGCCATTTTTTGTTTATCCTTCTTACCTTCTCACTCCCATTCCCTTCTACTATTCCTAGAGCTGATTAAATTTGCTTCCGGCAACAATCCCAACTATCAGCAACAAATAGCTCCCCCAAGTAGTTTCCTTGTGCTAACAGTCAATTTTTGGGAAGAATATTCTTGAACACACTAAGAAATCGAACTCCCTCCTTTAAAAAGAAAATTTAATTATTTTCCTAGTGTAGTACTCGTATATACTCATTAATATTCTCATGTAAGAGCTAATTTCGAATATCCCTGAGAATTTGATCAAAATTGGATTAAAATTTGGGAAGTTGAGTGTGAACGATTTGGTATGTGCGCATGAATACAGGTATCCTTACCGCACAATAATAATTAACAGCATAAAATCTCTAGGTCGTAAGAAAGTGAGATGTATTGAATTATTAGTTTGTCCTCTCGGAATTGCAGTTGTCTATGAGCATTTGCTGACAAACAAACATGCATGAGAAAATAATAGATTAAAATCGTAGCAAAGCCTTTTGCAGCCAAGGGATAAATAGGTTTCCTGAAGAGACAGTGGCACCAGAAGACACGAAATAAATAAAGAAAAAAGAAATAGGGAGGGTGCATGGTCTTCCTACGCCAGTTTTAGGGAAATAATGTTTGTAGGGGAGAGAAGTGTGAGAGGACGTTATGTTACGAGGCAAGTTTTCTTATGCTTTTGAAGAGCTGCTGCTGACTCAGGCAAAAATTACAGCAATTGCGCAGAGCTCCGATCAATTATTGCCCGACTTTCGTCGTGAATATGAACCATTGTCCTAACCACTCGACCATGATTGCGAGGGTGCCTTTAATAGAAGTCAGTCAGTACAGTTACACTATGAATCGAGCAACAAGGGGGTGATGGTGCTCAGCAAGAAAAACGCCTGCCAGCACACCTAGTTGAGACACATCTGCAACCCATGTGTCGTCTGCCTCCTTCTAACACTGCTATACGAAGGCTCATCCTCTCATATTTGCTCTTCTTGGTTGGTTATGTCAGCGTAAGATCTCAGCATCTAGATGCTGCCTGGTCGAGACCAACGTCGACTTGGTCTTTTTTCAGAGCCACACTCCATACCCCATTCTCAGATGACAAAATACTAGAACAACCTGCTTACATATGGCATCATGGTGTTTGATATGACCCCCATCAGTAAACTGGTTAGAACAGGCACAAAAGTGAGCATCTATGGTCTTGTGATTTGGGCTGGTCGGAGCTTCTTTTACATCTCGGTGTGGTAGATGCGAAAGTGTGAGTAAGCTCTTCCATGAAGAGGGAAGCTCTTCCCTCTGAAGAGTAGGGGGAGTTGAAACACTCTCTGAATTCCTGTCTCATCGCAAACTCACTTGGGGGTTATTGGGCTTAGGGGCAGATGGTATTCCCTGTCACATCACTGCAGCCTGAACAAGTCTGAAAATAGCCATACGGCATTCCAGCCAGATGTTTGCAGAGCAACCAGGGGGTGAAATTGCAAGAATAGAGTAATGGTGGACAATTCTGAGTTCATCAGACCGAAACAGAGAGTGTTTCCCTCTGCCAGAGTTCTTTCTCGCGAGTTGTTGGCCCTTCAAATGTCACTGCTCTCCCTTGACTAAGGAGAGCGGTTGTTCAGTTTGTCCTAGAGGAGACTTCTGTTCAGAAGTGCCTTCAGGTTTGGAATGAGGATAAGATGTTTCCTTCAAACATATTTGTCCTCTCCTCTTCCATAATTAACACCTTTCTAGCAAGAAAATCCATAGTAGACTCTGGTTTGGATGGGAAACACTGAAGCTTTATTTGGACTTCGAATGGTGTCTCTTTTCTGCTTAAGGTTGTACAAAACAGAATGGTGGCGAGGAAGAAGAAAATATCATTTGATCAACTCTGTAGAGATCAAGGCCAAAGGAGGTACGTATATAAGTTAGTTCATGTAGAGCAATGGGATGATGTAGGGTATAATTGTGTTCTACCTTAAAACTTATGCTGGCACTCTCTTTTCTCGAACTGTCCCTTTAGAATTATATACTGGATTTTCGTCTTTTGTGGAATATTAAAATTGAATGTTGAACAACTGAAATTGTAAAATGCTGGCCTTTAACATAACATTAGTTTGTCCCTATAACTTGATCATGTATCATAATAATTAACGAGTAGTAATTGCTTGTTTGGCTGGGCTCTGGGTGTTATTAAAGAATTTTATGCGTACGAATATGTTTTAATGTGCCAAAATTAATGTGCCATATTTTAGCTTAAGAAGTTCTGTTAGTTGATTTATGATTTGCAAATAATGTCAATGGCAGTAGTTTCTAATGTATTGCTACTATGTAGTACTCATTCCACCGGCTTATACTGACGCATTACTCATCCCATTCCACGCCTGTGTGCGAAATACTATCATTTTCCCTGCGCGAAAGCTATTCTTTCCCCAGTATTGCTTTGATGGGCATTACTTACTCAATCGTGGCACTTTAGTGGAAGGGATCGAGACTTGACTCCTGAATGGCTGAGTACAGTAGCACCTCCAAGTGCCAAAAACTGTTGCTTCCTTAAAAAAAAATATATATGTATATCTACCGCATTATTTTTACTTCCAATTGTCTGCCCACAATTTGGATGTGTAACTCTGGTTGGTCTATCAACTATTATTACCAATGAAAAAACTGGATATTCATCTTCTCAGTTGGTGTCATCTACAACAGTTTTAACTGGCTGCTCAAAATTATTATTTTGACTGTATTGAGGATGTTGCGCAACATGTATCTAGAGCAGTATCTATAGGTTAATAGGTGAGTGGTATTTATCGTATCATTCTTCTTTAACTTTAATTTGTCTAGTGACTTGTAGAATTTTAGGAAGACCATGGTGCTATGATCACAATGAGTAGCGTTCCCCTTGTTAATAGCTACCTCCTGTGAAGCTCAATGGAAAGACTTTGAAGAGATTGAAGACTACTCTAAAATGTTCAGCAAGAGGGATGCTCTTGATTCGCAAGTGGCTTAGGTAAATGAATTAACGTTCCCAATGTCAAACCTTCTCTTGCAATAAGTCATAAAAACAATGCTCGAATCCCCCACCTACCCCCACTTGCCTTTTGTTTATAAGGCCTGCTGGTACTGTGGGTGTTTCCTTAAGGCATCTGGCAGAAGTCGACACACCTTGGCTACAGGACATGATGCAAAAATTAAAATCGTTCCCCAAGTACAGGTTAGTGGGCAAAGTGTCCATGCTCATGGGAGAAGTAAGGCCCTTTTATTATTTTATACATTATTCGATATATGGAACAAAGTTTGGTTAATTGTTAATATTTGCGAACTATAAGAAGCGAAGGCAGGGATACACAGCATAAATCATAAAATGCGCTTATAAATTAAGGGAAATTTAAATTATGTTAAGTGAGACAAACTTGTAAATCGATCGGCCTTGTATCAAAGGGAAACTAGAGCTACAATAATCTCTTTTTGTATAACAGGTTATTCGAGTTACTAGGAAAGTAAAATTCTTCAAACACGAACGAATTACTTGAATGTGGGAATCCCTGATATCACAGACGAACCCCTCTGTTAATAATCCTCCTCAACAGTTGAGATGTCATGATGAGGCTTTAGTTAAGAAGGTTACTATACTCCAACATCATACCCTTGACGATCTTGTGGGTGACAACTTCCTGTACTTGAATAACTGTGTATAGGCCAAGAAAAAGAAGATTTAAGGTTTGTAGTAGCAATAGAAAATATAAGGGAATGCATCTGACAACTATCCTTGACCCCATGTCCACTCAATAATTCGCCTCGGTATACGTATTTGATCTCATGTGTACAATGTTATGTCCCAATTAACCAAAAGCTTTTTCTTTTTTTTGTCTCGTTAGGGCTCAGAGTCTCTAACCATTACAACTTCTTGTCAGTGGAGAAAAAAAACCCTATCGAATTGATCATGGGTTGTTAAAATTTCCACCCATTAAGAATTATAACTTGTTTTAATGTGCATGAAACAGGCAAACTTACCAGGGTAACTCTGACATTACCACTTGATGCAAATGACGTGCTTACGTTATGAACTAGAGAGTTACGTTTAGTTGTTCCTAAACACAAGACGTTCTCTTCTTACCACTTCCTGTCACTGGTTGATTTCTTAGAAATTAAAATTGGAAAACATATGTTAGGTCGCTCTTTTCCCATCGAAGGTAGTTGTTATCTTATTTTCGTGTCTACAAAAAATAAACAAAAAAATAACCAGCTCAATCGGTTCACCTGTTCTCCTGTAAGTCGAACTCCAGACATACAATTTCTTCTTATTTCAAAGCTTACCATAAATTGGACATTGGCGCCCGCCCATAAAGGAGAAACTAATTAAATTATAACTGAAGAAAAGGGTAGGATGCCCAGACTACCCTATGCTGGCTCTAGGAATAGAAGGATTGGGATGGGAAAAGAACGAAGGGTAAGAGAACGTTCCACGATAGAACGACCACCAGTTTAGATACAACCCAAGCATCACCACCCCTGGTGACACCACAGGGAACGCCTGCTGACACACCCAGCCGATGCATCACCTTAGCACTTTTCTTGCACCACACACTGCACAGGGACACGGTCCAACTAACTGTTTGACATACACACACCTGGACCACGTGCTGAAATGCGTTTTTTTCGATTCAGTAGGCCTCAAAACGTAACAATCTGAAGAAAACGCACTTTATTTTTTTTTGGTTGAGACGATCACCATACTTTCCTTACCCTTTCGATAGTGAAAAGTAATAACCAGCAGCAATCATTGTTCAAGACAATGCACAGGATTACTTGAAGGGGGGGGGGGGCTGCTTACATACTCCAGTCTTATGCCAGTGAAGGTCTTACTCAGCAAAAGTAAAACATTCAATGTTCTAGTTTAAAGTTATGAAGCAGCAGTTGCCAATAAAATGTAAATGACGCCACACCTTTTTTTCTCCCGCCATTGCAGGTAAACCCAACAACCACTTCGGCGCCGACTCTAAGCAATTTCAGTGCAGCGCTTGCGGAAAACGCTACAAGTACAAATACAATCTCAATCGGCACAGAAGCCTGGAGTGCGGGAAGGAGCCGACGCTCTGCTGCCCACACTGCACATTCAAAACTAAGTACAAACAACCTCTGAGAGCCCATATCATCACTCAACACGTCAACAAAAACCCTGATCTAGACGCATATATCGCTGGATTTGAATGAGTAGGATATACAGAGACTTTTAATCAAAATAATTGTACCTTACTTGAGCTGCCTCAAAGTTAAATTTTGATGTTGGGAGGTAGTGCAAACGTTCAAATTTCAAGCTTTTCCAGTTCTCGTATTTGAAAGTTCCTAAGGTATTTGGTTTGCAATGAGTTATCAATGAACTCGGTGGCCTGTATCATTGCCCGCTACAACTGATACTATTTTGATATTTATAAATAAAGGTGATATTTGTTATAGTGAAATGCAATTTTGTTAAGCATTTTATTCAAAGTCCGTCCGTGTGTTGGTTTCATTGCTGAAACTGCATAGTATTCTTCATCAAAGGCTCATTGTACTTTCACTATGAACACACTCGCTCACACAGGTTGTACGGGGACTGCCCATTTTCACTTGCCAATAGCTTTCAGGCCAGTTCGGGCTTAGAGCATCAGACATGGACCAAAAATCTTTATTGTTTGTCATGAGTAATTATTCCTACTGTAAGTGAATGGTTTGGCAACGATTACTGAGAATCACTCAAAGCTAAAGATTTCATACTGTTGTACCTTGGTGATCACAGTTAAAACTGCAACTGCAAGCAGCATACAGCCCTTAGATAAGCCTCACAGTGTTCAAGGTGGGGCCATAATACTGGGCAAGGGAATTGCCTGCAACTGAACATTCCTCATAAATTCCAAGATAAGACACAGCAGCCATGGTGTGAGGTAGCTTGAGTTGAGCTTTGTGTAAGAACAATTCTGTTTTAGAAGAAGAAAGAGGAAATGAGGAACAGAAAAGTTGAAAGTTTGTTGTGACTCGTCAAACTAATCAAAAACAGCTTGAAGTTTTCTTCTTATTTAACTCCCTCCCAAAGTAATGAAAGGTATTCTGTGGATATCAGAAGTTGAGTAAAATGTACAATGGTGCTTATGTTTCAGGTAATAGCTTGTTGATAAAAAGTTGTTGTTGGAGTTTTGGTAAAAAAGTGAATCTTTATATTTCGTGTACGAATTGTGTTGCAGCCCCTCAAAACCAGTGCAGTAGGTGTGGGAAGACCTTCAAATACCGTCAAGGGCTCTACCTTCACAAAAAGTTTGACTGCGGGAAAAAGCCGAAGTTCCTTTGCCCTCACTGTCCCTTCGCTAGCAAGCGAAAGGGCAATTTGAAAAGCCATATAATTTCGATTCACCTTCTCACTCGCGAATTCAAACAACAATTGCATTTGTTGTGACTCGAACGTTAGTTGCGAGAGTAATTTCATTTTGTGTCTTGACAAATTATTCAAGCAAGTGAACGAAGACGTTTGAAGCTACTGCTTCGCCACTGTGATAAATCAAGTTATTTCGACATTCAATAACGTGAGGGCTTTCAGCTGCATTGTTACTATATGCCTCCTGTGTACAGGTTTTTTTTGCATACATAAGGACTTCCTCAGTTCCATTATCATCATCCAAAGGTGCTTCCAGGCTTGCTTTCAATCTAGCTCTGTCTAACGCGGCTGCTCAAAATTGCACATCTACCACTCTAAGTTGAATTCTGAATTATACTAATTTGGTAGGTCAATTATTTAGCTAATTTCAAGCCACACATAATCATCAAATGCTGAAAGTGCTTTCATCTGATTCAGCCAGCTAAAAGATGTCATTAACTAGGTCCATTGCTTATCACAGTTCATGGAGTATTGAATAATTTTGAATTCCAAATGAATCAACTTGCTGAATATCGTTAAGAGTTAAGGATCCATTCCACGTATATCAATGCCCACCAACAGAAGATGTGGTTCTATCCTCTAGACAACGTAGGAAACTAACTTTATCACTGATGATATCACCAGCTGCATTGGTCGGTGACCATGATGATTCTGGAAACCAGGACCAACCTGACAGTTGATTGAAAAAATGTAGGGTGGTCACCATTAGCAACTACAAATTGTGGGCTCAACAATGTGTAATCATCCACCAGCGAGAGCACACATTTTGGCATTTCTGGTTCTTTTCCATAACTGAAGAACGTGCCAGCAAAAGCGAGGAACAAAACCAAGAGCAGTTCTTATGGCACTAGAGTGGATGAAAAACTACAAATAACACCGTCACGAGTAATAAACTCGTAATTGCAGAAACTAGGGGTATTTATAAACAAAAGTAAACTTGAAACGTATGAATTGGAGTAATCTGCAAGTAAACTACGACTTGACCTGAAAATTGAGCTTAAAACTTTTAGACTGCGTCGACGTCATTTCAGGTTCTGTTACTCAAAAGAGCTTTATTCATCCATTCCTGTGCAACAAAGATTCTTAATATTGTAGTCTGTGCTGTTTCTGTATGGCTACATAATGTGAATTACAACTGGTTTCTAAATACTCTTCTTGAGGCACCCCTTATGGATGGTAACAGCCTAGCTTCGAAATGTTCAAGTTGTTAGTGTTCACGCATAAAAATATACCCATGAGTTGCACACAGCTGCTCGTTGTCGATAATCTGAATGGTTGTCGATAGTTACTTCGTCTTCAAGTCATCAATTTTCTGAGCTGAGTAACTCTTATGATTCTCTGGATGCTTCAGGCGTGCAGTAGTACCAACAGTGATTTAACCCGTTCTTTTACAGTAACTCCTTGTTATCCCTCAAGGTTGTGATTAATAATCCCTTTTCAACTAACTGGATGTGATTGGAGGTTAATCACTAAAACTAATGTATTTAGAACATTTAGATGGTTATGCACTGAAAGACAGAAAATTGTACTCATAGGTCACATAAAACTAAAGAAGGGGTATTTTTGCTAACATATCAACCATAATGCCTAATAACTGCGGAAGATTTGTAACAAAAGCAATCGCATGCCTTGTGATACTCGTTTGTTAAAAAGTAAAACAAGCTTAAACTCGAATGGAAAACGGAATAACAGTAGGGTAACACTGATCATCTGGACAAGCTCAAGATGAAGGGGATCTTCACATAAGCGGCTTAGTATTTGTAAATTTCAAAATTCCCCAGCGCGTTATAAGAATATCGAATCATTTGACGAATTTCCGATTGAAAGCTGTGGGATACTTGGCTTCCTACTTTTTGCAGGTGGCAAAACGTGTTGGAACTTAATGGGAAATGGTAGACAGAAAACAACACGAAGAAACATCGTCAAAACATGTATTGCAAGACAAGAGTAGTTTTGTTACAATTCTTACCAGCTTTTTGAGCATTATTTTCGATATGCTTCTTCTTGATGTACGTGATTTATTTTTAAACATTTAGTGCACGTCATAGCTATGCTCTTTAACACATTTTAGGCTTCGTGTAATATTGGGTGCAATATTTTGAAGCGATAACAAGACTCAAGTTTCTGAAGTTTCGAACCAACATATTGTAGAACTAAAGCAAATGACTAATTATCGGCATAGTTCAGTGATTTGTTGTGTCAGTAATATGGGCAGACTGTTGGCGGTGTAATCACTTTAGTTAATTGTAGGATTGATAATTGCGATACCAATTTTTTCCTAGCAATTCGAGCAAGACCAGGAGGACTCTTTCGCATTAGAAGTTGCAGGGTTTGTACCAGAATAACACATAATACTAACATAAGTCTGGTAAACAAAACTGAGACCATAGATTGAGTATAATGAGTATGAGTGTAAACTGAATTCAGTAACTGGAAATGTCAGTACACAGTGACTGTTACTAAACAGCAAACCTTCAAGGTTATAAAACTCAACTGATGGCGGTAACTAAGATTCGGTTTAGACGTTTAGTCCACTCATAACATTGACAAATTGCTTATTAGTAGTAGGGGTAGAGAAATAACTGCTGATTCTTAGATAGGTAGCTGATCAACTTTGGTTGTGTCTGGTTTATCAGATCAAATACTCAAAGTCTACAAACTGAAACTACAAAATCCTTACAATGGTGGATGACTATTGTCTCTCTCTCCCTCTCCCCCCCCCCCTAACACGAGCATTTAAGAAACAAAATATCTGTATTTTGCTAGATGGATCTCTTCAGGTTATATGAGTACAACTGGGCAAGTTAAACAGTAGTAGTGTGACAAAATTACTGCAAAACATTAGACCTTGCAAAGGAATGATAGAGAGCAGTACTGGGAACATCAACAAACCATAACATTGATAAGTGGCTTGCCCTCAGGTGGCATTAGGTGGCTACCCCAAATAATTGTTGATGGGGGTGGGGGCTAGCATTGGTGTGGGGCCAATAGTAAATATGGACCTGTCTCTACAATCAACTCTTAAATTTTTCTAGATTTTTCAGCTCAGACTTGCTGATTCAACCATGGTTTAGCTGAAGCTTAAGCAATCTCATTTATTGATTTTGAATGTCGTCATTGAATCTAGTAATGACAGCACACCTTGCAATTAGTTGCACCCATGGGTTAGTGCACTCTCTTCCCTCCTACTCTGCCCTTGGTCGCATTAAGTTCATCCTAAAGAACTGAGAAATAATGCGTTTAAAGGGCTTCTAGTCGTGATGTCTGGTTACTCATTCCACTGATGGCATCTTCATTATTCTGACTTAATGTGAGATCGACGTCAATCAAGTGAAGGCCTTCAAATTATTTCATCTAATAATACTTTCATGTGATGACTAGCCATTTGTTTCTAACCAGCTTAATGTTTTCTCAGTCAGGAAACCCTACGAGTGCAATCAATGCGGAAAACAGTTCAAGTACCGCCAAGGTCTTTATCTGCACCAGAAGCACGAGTGCGGAAAACAGCCTGGTTTCCACTGCCCGCACTGTCCTTTTGCTAGTAAGCAGAAAGGGAACTTGAAGACGCATATTATTTCAAAACACATGGAACACCTCAATTTTCAATCTTGTTTTTCGTAGTTTAATTTCGTTGTTTTGGACTCTTAGTCTAGTTGTTGCTTTATTATAGATTTATTTTGTCTGTACATCAAGTTGTGTGCTCTCACGTTCTCTGTCACTTAGTGTCTCAGAAAGCTAAGAAGAGATCATTGCTCATCTAAGTGGAATAAATAGTCAATGTATTCTGATGTAGGTTTTAATTTTACATTCCTCACCAAACCAGAACTTAAATCTAATTCCTCCTGACCTACAAAGTGACTTCATTGCTCTCACACCCTTCCAGGTCGCTTGTGGTATGGTGTGGTAGTAGTTGTGTGAGTTTCTCTCCAGTATCCATCTCTCCACACTAGACCAGCTGAAGATATTTATTTGCACATTTCGTTTGAACCACTGTTTGAGTCAAGATAAACAGTCTTTCTGACGTTTGACTCGAAGAACTGTCCATACCTGGCTGCCTGTACTCCCCTTCATTTGTTGAGATATTCCACTCTGGATACCTAAAAATTGGTTCAAACAACAGTGTGGGTTGCCAGAAATCCTGTCCCAAAAGGTGACAGCGGCAACCTGCTCGCTTTTAACTATTATAGATAGCAGAGTGTGTTACAGAAATGAAGTTGTAAAAAAAGTTCGTATTTTAGAGTCAGAGCCATGATTCTGCATAGTCTTTGGAGATATCCTTCAGAGTTGAATACAATTCCACAATTGTTACCGTAACTATAACTGCATTTGTCTCAGCAATCTGTAAGGTGGGTGATGTGAATTGCTATGATTTTTTAATCTTAACAAGTTCTTGGGGAAATATAGCGATTGTTTTCTGTGCACATAATTCTTTTGTTAAGATCCATGAAAGTTTTCCAACCAGTATAGCTGCAATGCAAACTCCTGGATAAAGAAATAAATTATTTATCTTATTTTTTACATGCAATCCTTTAATCAATTCATTTTATTTATTTTGCATTCCTAGAATGAGAGAAGATCAAGATATCACACATCCTAGATCAAGATATTACTAGGAGGATTAACTAGCAAATTACTGCTAATTTTTGTGGTGATAACTCGCTTATTAGGTTGATATCCTTCTTGTAATGTTGGCATGTTAATTGGACGTTGCAGATTTCAATATATCACAATGTTTACATTGAAGATGTGTTGGTCCTAGTTTTTTTGTTACATTAAGGAAGGTAGCATCAGTAAAGGTGTACAGAGTTGACGAGTTTGTGTCATCTCTGGCACCACATGCTCTCAACTCTTCACCAAAGATCTACCTTGTGTCTCTTGCTGATATCAGAAACTGTTATCCTGAAGTTGCCCTTTCAGATGAGAGGTGCAAGAAGGAGCAATGAAGCGAATCTCAGACTGGAAAAAAGCGGTGGATGGAAACAGGTAACCTGGAGAGGATATGGATGTATTAGGATCGATTTACACAACCCAGAGGTGGCAAACTACCCGATGGATGATAGAAGACGAACGTACAAATTCCAGACCTTGATCAGCACTGAAATATGTTCAAAAGAGATCTTGGAAAACAAAACATCTGTAGAAGATGATATCTAAATAATATGTTATATGGATGGATTAAAGGATCAAATATGTGGGAACACTGGATACTATAAATAGAGCGGAGAAGCTCAATTAGTGAGGCAACACCTTGACAGTGAAATAGGTGGATTATAGTGAGAATGAGAGAGCGAATAAGCTGGCAAAAGATCTGTACAGACCAGTCACAGTGACGATTGTCGAGAAGGACTTCAGTAAAAACTTCTGGGACAATCAGGGGCGATATCGACAATAATAGAGGCCTTAAGTTCACTAACATAACAGGGACCATGGGTAAAAAAAAAAACAGAATGAGCTTCAAACCTGGAAAAAACTCAACTAAGACGGCTGATTGGCATGTTACACACACTACATAGGCTCAACCCTACCGAAGGGGCGCAATGCCCAAATACGGTTCAGAACCAGACTAGAAAGACCCTGTCTGTAGGAACGATATACGGAATAAGGAATGGAGTGAAATCCTCAAATACGGGGAGGGACTGGAAGATTCCGGAACCCACTCTGGGAGCCAAAGCCTATAATCCTGGGGGAATGGGAAATGGATCTGCTGCAGCCTCGGCCTAACTCATTGTTTCCTCAGCTTTAGCTGATACCTTGCAGTCTTTTTCTTCTTCTTCTTCTTTCTCTGGTGTGACTGCGATTAATAACTGCTATTTTATGGACATTGGATAAATGGGAGGGGCTGTAAGTAAAATAAGTGTGAAACCGCGTGGACGATCGGATGAAAATGAGTCGAAAATCACAAACAAGGTTTGTGACAGGTAAAGTTAGAAAGATGAACTATTGTTTAATTGGGCCATTATAGTTGCCTCGTGAGAGACAGTTGCAGCTTTCAAGTAATTGAGATGAGCAGTTGCTGTGGCATTAATTGATTGGCCATTTTTTACAACATTTGGAAACAGAGACTTAGTGAGGTTAAGTCAAAGTGGGACTTATGGTATGACTGCAGTCATATAATTGTGGATGAATTTCAGTACTTCCCAGGTGCACACCAATTGCAGGTGCACCACACTATTAGGCGTCTTCTTGTTTGATGTGAAAGTAACAATCTGTGAGATATGAGCCTAACAGCTTGGCATATTTAGATTGCAGCTATTTTCTCAGTTGGTATTGTAGGCCTTCATGCCAAACATTGTAGAATGCTGTTACCTGAAGTCAGCCTGGTGGTTAGGTGTCAAACCACTTGGTTTGAGCCTTTCATGTAGAAGTTTCTCAAATAACTTGGGTAACGCTGGCTGCAGGCATTGGTTAGTATGACGTGCATTTCTTAAGAGGTTTTCATGGGTTTGGAATCATAATAACCTCTGTGTTCCTTAGGTGCAGAGATACGTATTTGAATTGAGCAATGGAGTCAATGAATGCGTTTATACTGAATATGACTTCTGTACATTATGACCTGTTCTTCACATTTGCCTTTTTTCTCATACGCATAAACTTTCAACTTATTTCAGGCGCCACACCGCAGTCTCACAATTGTCCCAACTGTGGTCGAGCATATCGCCATAAACGGAACCTATCCTATCATTTGAAGATCGAGTGTGGGAAAGAGCCTCAACACCAGTGCCCTCATTGTAACCACCGTACAAAGCACAAAGGATCTCTTCGAAAACATATTTACAACATTCACGCAAATATGTTTGTGGGAAGTAAAACTTCCCTTTTGAGTGGAGGCTCGTTTTAAAATAAATATATTTCAAGTTGTTTGCTCGGTTTGTGAATTTATTTCGGGTTATACTCCTAGATCAAAGGTCTAGTTGTAACAGTAGCAGTAAAACAGTTTTAAGGTGAGAGACAGCGAATGATTGAATATCAATACTTTGACATATCATCCTCATGTTTGCAAGTACATTCACGTGCAGGTCTAAACTATGTCTCTCTTCTCTATTTTTCAATCACTTTTCAGACATATGTGACCAGAATAGGTTTCTACTACAACAGCTGCAGCTGCCTCCCATAACCCTGTAAGCCTTTCAGTTTGTAGCAGATTCATGTAGTTTGTTTGTCAAAAGGCAACTCAAAGGTTGTTTCATGAACTTCTTGCACCCTGTAAAATGTGATGAAGTGGTTTTGTGAAGTCTACCCTGAATGCGTAAAAAGCCACTGGCTCCGTAGTAGAGCGTTTGACCTGTACAGAAGAAAGAGGGCACAAACAGATAAGTGGTAATGAAGATTGCAATGAGTCAATATGTGACTGAACAACAGAAATGTGACATGAAGGGTCTTTGAATGCCTATGTTAAAATGTGTTAGGGCAGAAGTAGACAAAGCCAGGGTCTGCACATACATTTTTTATTTGCTTGGTGAGCTGAAGTATCTTAGATTGCAGATTTGGGTCTCGACTAGCTATATGCACACGCCTCCTTCTGTTGCAATAATGCTTTGTGTAAGGCAAACCCACATGTACTTGCGCTCTGCCCAGCAGCTATCCTTCCGTTACTCCATGAAGCCTGGAAGCACTAGACCAACTTTTGCTGTGTTATTGGCCATCAGTCTGGCAGTATTGTTAACGTTGAAGTACAAATTAAGGACTTTTTCATCAACAATTGGGTTTGTTGTTTAAAGATGTTTGGTTTAGTTGAGTGTAGTTGAAAAGCTGGATAAGGGAAAAATAACTCTTCCAGACCTGAAACGAGTGAGAGAGGTTATTACGTTTAGTACTCGAACATGAGCTTTTATTACTTACAACACCTAGTGTGTGGAAGTGGGAGCCGAGATGGGTTGATAGTTTTCTCATTCTCTTAATAAAAATAACTGATGGGATATGTTTTGTTTCTAGATTGTTCAAAAAATTGAAAGAAATAAAGGTGAACGTAGGCTTTGGCCATTATCACCATAATGAGATAGTTTTATTCATTTTTTATAAAAATGGATTGTGCAGTAGGAGAAGTCAGAGTAAATACACATTCAACAATAACTTATATGTTAAACAACTAACAGTTCAGGAACAAAAGGAAGTTTAGCGTGTTCGGGGAATCATTTTTATGAGTCGAGACAATTCGGGAAGAAAAAGGTTTTAATTAGCAAACGATACCAGCACGCATGTAAAAGGAAGACAATAAGAAAAGAATAACCCATGCATAGGTTATGCCGGGTTGTACATATCGATTACTGTACACATCAATTGCTACAGAAGCATGATACACATATGATTACATGATGTACCATGACGCCTTGATTCCAGCAGTTCCATACAACCAAGTTCATCCCAGTTTCCACTTTATACTGTGTTACAGACATAAAACCCATTATCCCGATCCTTCTCTCTCCTTATCAGGAAGATGGATACCAGAGTAGCAGCTTGTTGCCACGATGGAGAAAAAGCAGAGTGTGATGATTGTTGATTTCAAAGAGAAGTTGATTTGGCTTCCTGACCTATATGATAGTAGTGGCGAAGGATGGTGTGGGGAAGGGGCCTGGGGGCGTAAGGTATAATAATATTGTTAAGTGACGTGTCGTTGACAACAGCGTCGAGTTGTCTGCTTGGTTACCAATAAATAAAGAGTTCAGTTCTGGTTTGAATGTTCAACGCTCGTGTTCCATTATTATTAATAGTCCAGTATTAATTGACTTTCTTGCGATAAATCTAACATTTGGTGTCAGAAGTGGGATCTTCGCAATCGCAAGTGTTAAAGAATTTTAGTGCGACGAACTGTTTTTTACTTTTGAGATGCCACGTCAAACTCGCCAGCGACGTCAAGAAGAGCCAGAAGAATTCGACCTTCCGAGTTTGGCTGCGTCAGTAGTAGCTCTCCAACAGCAAGTAAGTCAGCTTACTTGTTGTTTAAGACCATCAGACGTCCCAGTGACCCATCAAGTTAGACCTGTAGGACCAGAGGTGGAAGAGGCCGCGAGTCAGCGATTGCCAATTCACCAGGGTGCGCTTGGCCAAGTTCATCATCTTCCTCGCAGTTCAATTACTAGGCCTGGCACTTTTGATGGCACAAACTCATGGTCTGATTTCTTGTTTCAATTTGTATGGGTCTGTAAAGTTAATGGTTGGATTGATGAACTTGACAAACGTGGACAACTCATTGCAGCACTGAAAGGACATGCCCTCACCCTCATATCTCTAATCCCCGGAGAACCAGAGTATGATGAGATAATAACGGTGCTGCGCCAGCATTATGGGGGTGAAGGACAAGAACATCTACATATGAGTAGACTTAGGACAAGACTGCAGGGTCCTAAAGAGGATCTAGCTACGTTTGGAGTAGACCTAATGGTATTGGCTCACTAGGCCCAACCAGGAGGTTCAACCTTAGCTGTTGAAGCCCTTGCCTTACAACAATTCTATGAAGGGATACGTAATGACAGGCTTCGGGAGTTGGTTCTTGGTTTTCGTGCAACAACAGTGCGCGATGCTTTAGCCTATGCTCAGAGGGTTGAAGCAAATTTACTGAGAGCTGAAAGCATTCGTCCTACTATCTGCATGCGGTGGTAAGACTGTTAATTGTACAGACCCACTGGAGGAATGTGAAGTTATGGCAGTACACCAACGTGATCAGGCTCACAATAGCCTTAAGCATCACGAGAGACCGAGTTGGAATGGCCAATGCCAAAGGGCTAAAGGAGCCTGTTGGAACTGTGGCCACCATGGGCATTGGAACAGAAATTGTCCTCAAAGAAAAACTAAGGCACCAGCGTCTACCTGCAAGTGTCACCAGTCGTCGGGAAACGCATCAGCACCCGTTTAGAGAGGGGACGCTTGGTGCAAAGAGAATACTCCCTCAATGAGTCATCTACGAATTTACAGGGTCGTACAGCTAGCATACAAGGCTCAGTGGGAGGAGAAATGTGCATCATGGTTGTTGACACAGGAGGAGCAGTTACTGTAGTTCGAAACGATATTGGAGTAGCCATGGGAAAAGTGACGCTACATGAACCTCAGACGTTAACTGCTGCAAATGGACTACCCATTAAAACCAGAGGACGAGTGGTCACTCCACTTCAACTAGGTCCAGAGCTGTGTTTTGAACACCCAGTCATCTTTGCAGACATTAAGGAATCGTGCTTCCTTGGACTCGACTTCCTGGCTCAACACGGGTGTATTCTCGACTTGAAAGATGGCTGGATGCACATTGGGAGCCACCGAGTTCGGTTGAACACTCCAATCGAGCATCCGATTGTAGGTGCTGTAGAGTTAGCTGAGACACAGGATTTGGGACCTGCATTGGAAGCCTTGTGGAAAAGATGTGCCACAAACGTCCCACAAGATTATTATGAAGATACCCGTAAGCTGATTACTGAATATCAGGATGTTTTTGCAGAAGGACCTGTGCAGTATGGTTCGGCACAGATTGAACCACATCGAATTGACGTTGGTAACGCACATCCATCGCCAGCAACCACGACGGGTGGCTCCAGTGAAGTGACCAGAAGTTGATAGATTGGTAGAAGAAATGTTGGAAGCAGGCGTGATTGAACCTTCACTAAGTCCGTGGGCTAGCCCAATCGTCCTTGCGCCTAAGAAAGATGGATCAAGTCGATTTTGCGTGGATTATAGGCGTTTAAATGAAGTCACGAAGAAGGATTCGCACCCCTTACCTAAAATAGATGAGTTGTTGAGAGGCCTTGATCAGGGCAAGTGGTTTTCTGCTTTAGACTTCCAGGCTGGGTATTGGCAAATCCCTTTACGAAAGAAAGACAAAGAGAAAACAGCTTTTTGTACTCCATCTGGTCTATGGCAGTTCAAGGTTATGCCTTTTGGGCTTTGTAATGCTCCAGCAACGTTCCAGCGCACCATGGCCAAGTTGTTTTGGGAGCTCTTGCGTAAAGGGGTAGCTAGTGTGTACCTTGATGATGTTTTGCTGCACACTAAGACCTTCCAGCAACAGCTTCATAGTTTGCGAGAGATCTTTGTTATTCTCAGGAGGACAGGGCTGAAGCTAAATGCAAAGAAGACAGCGCTGTTTCAAACTACAGTGAGTTATTTGGGGCATAGAGTATCA
Source organism: Pachypeltis micranthus (assembly GCA_020466155.1). Taxonomy (NCBI): domain Eukaryota; kingdom Metazoa; phylum Arthropoda; class Insecta; order Hemiptera; family Miridae; genus Pachypeltis; species Pachypeltis micranthus. The sequence continues at coordinate 30,238,828 of CM035777.1, read as the reverse complement.
CGCGATGGAATCCACACTGACCCGGAAAAAATCCGAGCCATTGTAGAATGGCCAGTTCTGACAACGCCCAAAGAGCTGATGTCATTTGTTGGATTGTGTGCATACTATCGGAACTTTGCTCCAAACTTTGCTGACAAAATGAAACCTCTTTATACAGCTCAAAATAACCCTCCCTTGCTGTGGACAGTAGAATGCAATGAAGCATTCACATCAATGAAAGGTCAGTTAGTACGTGCCCCTGTGTTAGGCCATGTTCAGCAGGGAGCAACGTTTATAATTGATGCAGACGCCAGCAATTTGGCGATTGGAGCAACTCTATCCCAAGTACAACTCGGACAAGAAAGAGTAATCGGGTATTTCAGTAGATGTCTTTCGAAGCCGGAACGCAATTACTGTACAACAAGGAAGGAGTTGCTGAGTGTGGTAAAAGCAATTCGACACTTTGAAGATTATGGGCTTGCTAATGGATTCCCATTGATCGTCAGAACTGACCATGATTCATTGAGATGGCTACTTGGGTTCAAAAATCCTGATGGGCAGATGGCCCGGTGGCTTGAGCAGTTAGCCCCGTATTCCCTACAAGTAGTTTATCGTCCTGGGAAGTCACATGTAAATGCTGACGCCCTTTCAAGGCGTCCCTGCTTGAAAGATCAATGCCCTTATTGCTGAATGAATTGCTCTCTTAGGGATGAAAAAGAGCAATTAGGTTCAGCAAATGTAATCCGACGATGTGGTTTAGAAGGCATGTTTGGACCAGAGGAGACGAGAGTTGCTCAAAGAGAAGATCCAGTATTAGGGGTACTGGTACGTTGGCTAGAACAAGAATATTGGCCACAACGGGAGGCAATCGAGCCGCATGCCGAAGATGTCAAGGTGTACTGGAACATGCGTCGCTCGTTGCAGTTGGTTGACGGGTGCTTGTACAGCAGATGGGAGAGTGAAAATGGGAAAGAAGTTAGACTTCAAATTGTGGTTCCTGAGATTTGGAGAAAGAAAATATGGGAACAAGTGCATCATTTAGGACACTGTGCAGAAAAAAGGACGTCAAAATTTATGGGAGAAGATTTTTATTGGCTCGGTATGCATCGAGATATCCAGAATTGGTGTGCATGGTGCTCCGCTTGCAGAGAGAAGTCACAAGGTCGACAACAAGCGCCACTTCAATTGAAGTTTTCAGGAGCTCCGTTTGAACGAATAGGTGTTGACCTCATGGGGCCACAGCCAGTATCAGAAAAGGGGAATCGCTTTATTCTATCTATTCAAGACTATTTCACTAAGTGGCCTGAGGCGATAGCGTTACCTGACCAGAAGTCCTCAACAGTTGCGCGAGCCTTAGTGGAGCACGTAGTAACGCGTTTTGGAGTTCCAATGGAGATTCACTCCGGCCAAGGGAAGAGTTTTGAGGGAGAGGTGTTCCAAGAAGTTGCAAAATTGTTAGGGATACAGAAGACCCGAGCAACACCACTGCATCCTCAAAGCGATGGCTTAGTGGAGAGACTCAACCGGACTCTATGGCAGCTTTTATCCAAGATGGTTTCGGATCACCAAAAGGATTGGGATGAGCACCTACCAGTGGCACTTCTGGCGTACAGAGCTTCTGAACACGCCAGTACCTCGATTTCGCCTGCTCGTATGATGTTTGGCCGAGAACTTCGTCTTCCAGTGCATATGCTTTTAGGAAGACGTCTGAACGACACAGTTCCCACACAGTTTGCCAGAATACGTGGAGAAACTTCGTCAGAATTTAATGGAAGCTCACAGTATTGCAGGAAAGCGGTTACAAGTCAAGGCGGAGGAAATGCGTCGGCGATATGATCTGCGGATGAAAGTCAACATTTTCAAACCGGAGGACCGAGTTTGGTTTTACAACCCTAGACGTAGGAAAAAGCTAATCCCCAAGCTCTAACGCAACTGGGAAGGACCTTGTACTGTTGTTACTGTCCTCAATGACGTAGTGTTCAGGATTCGTACTACGTCAGGGAAGCTGAAGGTTGTACACCATGATCGGTTGGCCCCCTTTGAAGAGGAGCGGGAAGAGTGTTAAGTGACGAGTCGTTGACAACAGCGTCGAGTTGTCTGCTTGGTTACCAATAAATAAAGAGTTCAGTTCTGGTTTGAATGTTCAACGCTCGTGTTCCATTATTATTAATAGTCCAGCATTAATTGACTTTCTTGCGATAAATCTAACAATATGTACAAGCCCATAACGAAACATCTGCAGTTTTTCATTCAACTTGTGTCTATACATTTACTTCGTTGCTAATTAGAACGAAACTCATTTCAGGGCCCATTGAGAAATTCGGTTGTGAAGACTGTGGCAAATCTTACCAGAATAAAATAAGTCTCACTCGCCACAAACGCTACGAGTGCAACAAGACTGGCGAGTTCCAGTGTCCCCATTGCCCCCACAGGACTAAACACAAGTGCTCCCTTAAAAAACACGTATTCAACATTCACACCAAAATGTTAGCGGGAGCAAATCCCAGCACCAAGTGCTATCAAGGATTGAACCCCCTTGCAAACTTTTGAAGCCTCCCAAGTCCATGCTAGTCATTTCGATAGATTTCAGTGTGTTTAGGGTGTAAGGTAAGTACTTCCAAACACGACTAAAAAAATTGACTATCAAAGTATTGATGCTCTAGTTTCACAAGTACCATGGTCTATGTCTAGTGACCGATTATTAACTAATATTGTTATCTGAAATTCCCTGAACGTGTTCTAAAGAGAAGGTAGATACGATTACAATCGTGTTCACTGACTATCTTGCTACAGAAGAGAAGTATCTAAGCCACACATCTAATTAATTACAAAGGGGCTCTAATTGTCAGGGGACAAAGACATTGAGGCTGAGGCTGTTCATTCGTCAGCTTCTGAGAGTGACTATGGTAGTGCTCTGAAGGTGACATATCTGTAGTCTCGAAACTGTGTTAACCATTTCATCTCTGTTTTCCTGAAAGGGAAGCTGGAAGTTTTTTGGGATGGTTTGGGACTTTTTTTTTGGAAGCGAATTATGTAAAATGTGGATATACTTTCGTTATACAGCGTGTTATTTTCATCCCATTTTCTGGTGTTTGTTTCTTCAGATTGACACTTTGTCTGAAATCGGTTGCACCTGTTTTCATCAGCTCTCAACAGTCAACAAGAGAAGAAGGGGGGAATCTTGAAAGTGAAAGGAGTGCATACGTTTCAAGGCTGAGGGCATGTTGTGTGATACATTAATTGTCAGAATTAAGAAATATAGCTTTGTAAAACACAAATCTACCGGAAGTAGAAGGGTTGACGGCTAATAGGTCTTTGGTGATAATTGAATGGAACGGAAACGAACTATCCCCTGGAACTATTCACAAGGACGTGTATCGTAAGTCTCCATGGAGTGTTAACGTCACATTACCTCGTTCAGCCGTCTCAAGGTTTAGTGGTGTTGTAGACATTGACCTAGTTAGACTAGGGAACCTGCTGATTGATACTGTCAGCTGACAGTAGATTATCCTGATAATGAGGCAGTAGCCTGCCCATTCATCTGTGAAACTGACGCGTGACGTTTTTTCTCAGGTTGTTTCAAATGCAGCAAGTGCTTGAAAACGCACCAATTGAAAGAAGCTCTACGCCTCAACTTCCGCTACAAATGCAGTACATTCACCATGATTTTCCTCCATGATTTTCCTCCATAATTTCTGATATACACACAAGACCGAGAAGTGTTCTGATGACAATGTACATGGTTATTTGGTAGTGAAGATAAAGAAGGAAAACTTTAACGCGCGAGAGAACGAATTAGTTTTATTAACGAAAACTAAAAACCACAGAACAGGAAAAACGAGACTGAAATTGAAAGGAGGAAAAAATTGTGAGCGATGTCAAGCATAGCAACCAGCCAACATCGTCAGCTGGGTCTCCACAGCACAACCCCCCCCCCCCCCCACCGCCGTGTCAACGATACCAATCCGGGAAATTAACGAGTCACTGTGTGAGGGTGGGTCTCCACAGTTATATCTTTTCAGGAAGTGTCTGACCACTCATCTCACTAGGTCCACCACATTCTAAAGGCACTGTTTGGGGGGAATAGCATTTTTCTATCTTCTGTCTGTTGTATTGTACAGTGAACACTGCCTCACTGTTTAGTCCTTGTATCCATACTTGTATGGGAGCTAAGGCAGATACATTCCATTTGCCAAACATTGTTCCATTGTTGGGGGTATCTACCACCCTGCTTGCCATTTATATAGCAAGAACTCCTCAAATGCTATTATTTTGTGTTTAATGAAATCCCAGTAGTTCAGTTATGGGGTAATGCTTCCACGTTAGAAATGAGGAGTCAAACAGTACTCAAGGATCTGTTGAGTCGGTCCATCTTCCCTGAATAGTGGTGCACAGTGGATGAGGCCTTTGGATGTTCTTTGAGGCAAAAGTTGAGTTGGGCTGACTAATGACACGAAGATGATGTCTTTACATCTAAAGCCCTCACACAATGTAGCCCACCAGCCAGGGAAGATAAATCTACCCAACGGGTACATCGAGTTTATTGTGTTCCCACCCGATCAATCTCTTCAATATCGTACTATTCTCTTCAAGAAAAAGATGGTAGGACATCAATTTTCTCTGAGGGGTTTCAGGATTCGGATTCGTTCATTCACATTGTCGTTCATTGTATGACCGTACACGTTTTAAAACATTACCTACTGAGTCAATGTTTTTAACAGTAGCTGTCTGTAATAGTAGTGTTGTATACTCTTTCACATTACAAATGATGAACCCCAGCTGGCTGTTATTTACATCATTTTTCCTATTAACAATTTACGCATTGTCAATGTTGTTTGTTGTGTCTTATGAAATCAGTGGTGCGTTGGAAGCATGTTAGCCCAATATTGAGTGCAGAGATTGCTTGCCCTGGCACTAAAAAGTCCATTTTTTGAGCTGGCAACTAATCTGCTTTCTTCTTTCGGGTCGCGTGGGGTGCATATTCTATCGCCACATTTCAAGTTACCGAATTAATGCATTATGTATATTTTGCTAGCACAAAGTTTTATGGGGAACATGTTGGTTTTGGGACGTTTTTGTTTTCATTTTGTCAAACAAAGTCTTCTAAACTTGTTTTCTGTGTTTCTTTTCTTTTGTGGGGCGCTTTAGGGCTCAAGTATAAATGCAAAATCTGCGGTAAACACTACAGCCATCGACAAAGTTTGTTCCGACACCGGAAATTTCAGTGTGGTCAACCTCCTCAGTTCTCGTGTCAGTACTGCGATCACAGAGCGTCTCTGAAGGACACTATGAAGCGTCACGTTTTCGTATCTCATGGCATTGAAGCTTGGACAGAGGACTAGGTCAATACTAGTTCTGACAGATCACCCATTAATTTTTTCAGGTGTTGTCATTAGATTGTTTTCTTTAGTCATTTACGAGTCTTATGTAAGTTATTGAAAAGAAACAAAATTGAATAAATCTTCTTTCGTTACCAGTATATCACTTTTAAAAAGGCAGAATAACTTCCCAACTTCAACTGGGCGTGGAAAGATAGTGGATTCCAGGCAGATATGCTCATAATCCCGACCTAGGGATAGAGAAATGGCTTGGGGAGCAATTACTGTTTTGAGTATATTTGTGGTAGCGCTACTTGGGTCAGTAAAATGCACTGCTCTAAAGCACTATACTACTGTTCTCCTTAATTGCATCTGCCAAAGGAAGAGTACAGCACAGAATCTCAGAAACTGAGTGAACAATGATCAAGTTGTGACCACAAAGACGCACGTAATCTACGTTTTCACATTTTAATATTTTTTGACTTCTACGTTTTTGGTGAGAATTCCAAACTGATTTGTTCTCTGAGGTGCGTAGAAACTCTGAGAAAGTGTGGGGAGGAAAGTGGAAGAAAATTCAAGATTCTTAACGGATCCTCTGAAGGTTATCACCAACCAAACATTGGAGGTATCACAGAATACTGACAACAGGATCTCCATTGTTACATGTGATTCCGAACTCCAAAACGAACCTGGCATGTGAGGGAATGAAGGGACGCAAAATAGAGTATCGAACATTCAGTGAAAGGTAAGTGTAGGACCAGCCAATGTCAGGTCCTAGGGTGATCTGTAGATTACTGTTTGCCCAACCTTTACTCATGCTTCCCCTACGTTGAATATGAATTGCTCTCACAAGTGTTACCAAAGACCCAACTGGCATAGAATGAATAGGAGTTATCATTTCAGTACAACTACAAAAAGTCAAAACCATCTCTGGATTTCTGGTAATCACATTCTCAATCATTATTCGCATTTTGGGTCCTATGACAGGCTCAAATAAAAAATATGTTTGATGTTGTATGGTCTCTGCTTGGTTTATGGCAATTTCATAGTACTTCTGTGTACATTCATGTATATAGGCTCTTCTTAAAACTGGGTGCATCTTGGTGTTTCCACAATGCTGTGAAGGAAAAAAAACGAGTGAAGGACTTTATTCTAAATGAATTGGCAGGAAACAATGAGAATTCTGTTTTGAGTGTGGCAGTACACATATTATTGAACTGATGATTTGTAGTATGATGAATACGGTTCAAATATCACTCCTCCTACTTCCTCCACGTTCCTCCTTTACATTGATTGGTCATGATAATACTTTGCTCTCTGTCACGTGGAAGGTCAGTTACTGTGTGAAAAGCGTGTTACACTTGTAGGGCTTCTCAACCTAATGATGTAAACTGACAACATTCTTTTAACTGTATCACCGTTGTATTTCAGGATTTTGTTGCAGTGATTGTGGCAAGCGTTACAAACATAAAGCTGGACTCTACCAACATCGAAAATATCAATGTTCCAAAGAGCCTTCGTTTTTCTGTCAGCTTTGTCCACACAAAACCAAATTGAAAGGGGATTTGAAAACTCACGTCGTACTTCGCCACCACACGCTCCTCAATAGTTCAAATATAATATAAACTATTTTATGTTTCAGCCACCCCTGTGGGGAAATGTTTAGCAACTGTTGTCCAAGTTTGAAGTAAGACCCACTGTAATTTTCAAAGAGAAGTCTTCGACTCACTGAGCCTAGATGGACACTTTGTATGCATTTCTGTCCGTGTCCCACAAGCTAGTTAAGTATGTTTTGCTGTTGCTGCCTAGCACGTTGAAGCCGCCTTATTTGTTTTTGAAAGCAAAACATCTGCTTAGCTGAGTGAGTGACAACCTGTTTTATCTTCGTCGTTGTTGTGGTCATGAAAGTACCTTGAGAGCCGAGTTGATTAAACGTCTAACTTTGCAAATTTACTGGTGTAATTATTCATTCTTCCTTGATCAAAAGTAGTGTGAGAATAATCATGGCTTATGGGACCATAACAGGGGCTGACTATATGTGCTGGACAGGACGTTGTGCAATGAGAATGGAGTTTTAAGATATATTGCTGTGAGCAAACATCTCGATTGTTGATAAAAATAACGTACCAATTCAAAATTCACGATAGCATGATTCTACTGGTCACAGCCATTTTCACCTGTCACCTTGATGATGCAGGACAAATAAAAGAAGGAACTTAGAAAAAAGAAATAAAAGAAGAAACTTAGTGATGGGTTTCTCCGTTCTGTTTCTACATTTCTGCTACTGCATTGTAAACTGTATGTTGGTTGGATGTTGCTGCCAAGGATGTAGCAAATGGTACAAAAATAAAGACTTTTTTTTTTGGGTAGCCAATTTAATGGTTCTCAGATGCATATAAAACCTTATCATGCAATGAGGTGTTCAAGCTTTGTAAATGTCCCTAAATCCTGATGGCTGAGCTCTCCAACGTAGTTGCATTCGAGGATATTGCTGCAAAACCTGTGGGAAGCGATATAAATACAAATCTATGCTTTACAATCATTAAAAAAACACGTGGTTGAAAGTTCCTTTATTTCTGTGCACGTTATACCAGTATAGTAGTAAAACCAATCTGAAAAGGTCTCTGAAATGCCACATTTTGCTCCGGCACCGATATAAACTGTCGTAACTTAGGAAGAGGTTTAGATTGAGCGTATTTCTCCCGATATTAATCCGTTCATTTGCCCGCTATTAGTCAGCCTGTTTCTTCAAAAGTAGTGAATTACTTCTTTATGGCCCATATTTCTTCTGATGACCTGTGTTACTTCTGTATACTCGTCTTACTTATGATGATTTTTTTGTAATTAGCTTCCTTCGTTTATTTAGGCTCGGTTTAAAAAAAACAGTGCACGATATTGACTTACCACATTCGGAACTACCTTGTTCTTTTATGTGCACTATATCGCCTTAAAGTTGAAATTGAATATATGATAACAATGTCAGACTTGAGCAGTAGAGAAAACAATAGTAACTTACTCCTACATTACTGAAACAGATACAAGAAACTAGTACTTGAACACGTAAGGAATCAGTCAATGAGAAAAAAATGAACACCGTTTTGAAGTACTGGATTGTAGCAAATGTAGGCCACTGGGTGTTGAAATTGAACCGCCACGAACCCAACTCCCTGATTGAGTGAAGTGTAGTCTGGTGCTCCGAATACAGCAAGGTTGAGCGGCCCCCTTTGGTTACCATGTTCTCAATTTAACCCTTCCCCCCATCCGAATCGACCGTAACGATGATAATTTCTAGTATACCCAGATGAAGGAATACACATGTATGTTACTGCTTCCTAAGCAGCGTTAGGTATGAAGCTTTGTTTACTTAACTGTGTTTTTTTGGAAGTGTGGATCAAGTGCTTTCTTGCTAGCGAACTTTCATGAATCCCCCACATCTTGAAGTGGCCGAAAAAGCTCTAGAGAGAGATTTTTTTCAATGCATTTCAGCTAATTTTTGTTACTGTATATGACTAGTTGGAGTGCTGTGGTAAAAACGTGCGCAATCCTTTGCAGGCATCGGTACTGCGGGTTTAGTGTGGTATTCATTCGTGTTTTCATAGTCACCACACTTGAAATTCAGTTATCAGTAGGTATTACTTGAACATGGGCAGAAAGTTCTAATTTAGTAAGTGCTTTAAATTGTGAGAATTAGTTTGTTCATTAGTCTTACTTTCTTCTGATGCAACAGGTGGAATCGAAATACTGTACTTGGAAGATTTGAGTGCCTTGCCCTGGCCACTGCCAGTTCACGTTCACATCATTTTCTATATTGTTGTGAGTTGTGCAAACTCGATAAGGATTCCATTGGATTCTATGAGTATGTGAAAAAATACACAGATACCCACCCCCCACCTACATCGTAGCATTAACAAAGTGTTTCTAATGTATAAAAACATGAAACGCTTGGTACGTTCAAAACAGTTCAAGGAATCGACCAGTAGTTGATCTTGCTCGTTTTCAGGTAAATAAATGAAACGTTTCTTTTTGAGAAACGTTTCATTACGTTTCGTTACATTCGTTCATTACTGAACGTTTTGCATTGAATATTGAGTCCAAAACATGATTGAGGCATATTTATCAAGTTCAAAGTCGAAGAGATAGTTGAAGGATTTATTTTAATGCAAACAACTATTTTTTTGCTCGCGACACTTCAATAGCTTCGCTATCTATTAAGATTTTCCAAAAACTTGAGTATCGCAGCTATTGTAAAAAAGTAAGAAATGTTAAAATAACGGTTGCTTACTCTTTATTTTACAAGTTCGCGTATATTGTATAGTTAATGCTTAGAATTAATTTTATTAGCTGGTACTAATTTGCATTGCCCTACTCCATCCTCGCCTAAATCGTCCTGGAAGAACGGAAAACTTTACTCAATTCAAGCGTTGTTTTTAGATGTCAACTTTTTATTTCTACTTCTCTTGTATTATTATTATTATATTATTATTATTATTATTATTGTAATGAATTTTGTTGTTGAATTCGTTGAAAAGTGAGTTAATTTGTTGAATTAAGCAGGTTCCACAACAAAGGATAGTAGTATACGGTATCGAAAACTAGACTTCCTCTCTTCACTCATTGGGAAAACTGCCTTGTACTGACATAAATACAACCCAATTCCATGCAAATGAATTCACGCCACTTTACTCTGAAATATTGCTTCAATGCGCTGCATGAACCATTCGTCAGAAAATAAGTTATTAATGAGGATGGTATACTGACGCATCTCGTGATCAACTAATTTCTCATTGTCTATTTTCAGAGATGCCAAGTCAGTTTAGATGTTTGGACTGCGGAAGGTCGTACCGCTACAAAATAAGTTTGACTCGCCATCATCGCTACGAATGCAAGAAAGAACCTAAATTTATTTGCGATCAGTGTCCTTATAAAGCTAAGCACAAGTCATCACTTAAATCCCACATGCTTTCTCGACACACTAAGGATGTTTTTCTCAACGTCATAAATCCGGACAACAGGTTTTAAATAGGAGTTGAGTTCAGGAAAATATAAGTTTTGGCATGTTGCACTATTTCTGAAAAGGGAGATGAACTTATCTGATGAAGACTTGATTTAAAACTGGAGGAGGTTCAAAAGATCTACACCAAATTGGTATTAACCGTGATAGGGCGTTATTGACAATTTCTTTCATTAAACTCTGGTGAGGCAGTTACTACATTAACATCATTTTCTAGTTGTTGGTGTTTCGCTAAATGTATTAGCATATTCAGGGCTTTAACATCACATAAAAGAAACGTGTTTCGAACCTATGCCTAAATCGACGAGTTTTTATATCTTGAGTACTTCCCTCATCTTTCTTATTGCTGTGGACCACTGGATGTAGGACAATATTAATAAATAAAATAACTGTGGAACTGGGTTTCTCTAAAATTAAATGAATAGGAGCCATGTGAACATAAATAAGGAAACCTATAGGTAAGTTTCCATGCAGACAGAGTTGAATGCTACTTGTGTGAATGCCCACTGTGGTTCACAGCTAAAATGAATTGACTGTGTGAAATAATGATGTTCGATTCTGACACCCATTCTGAGAAGCTCACCTGCGAATCTGTACTGGAATGTTGAATTCTAACAACTTCTAATAGCAGAGAAATAGTATCGTATTGTGCCATGATTGTGGTCTCTGTTCCTGTTGACACCTTCTTCTTTTTGCTCCATAACCTAATTTTTCGCCATATTATTTATTGTATTTAATTTTCATACTATTTATAATTCTGGTTTCCCTCATCATTATATCTCACTGCTTTACAGTCATTTACGTCACAGGTTTACTTAGGTATGTTTCATTACTAGTGAGAATATTAAAGTATCCTGAGGCTCTTACTCCCGTACGAGCTATGATGTAGATATATGTCTCATTAGTTCTAACCTTGTCTCCTCATGGTGATGATGGTAGCCCACACATTTAGTTGTTTGTTTGTGCATTTAGCGTCGGTCTAGGAAAGTCCATGGTAAAATCCCACTTTGCTCCTCCATTAAGTCAAACCGCGTTGAAGGAAACATTTCATGGATGAATTTGGCGGTATTCAATAATAAGTGACGCTTTGGATGATACCAAAGAGATGGCTACATATTTCAGACGAAACGTGCTCTGGATACACAGAAGCATTGCTTCTGCAGAAATATAAAGTAGCAAATATGTCTGATCACACGTACAGTGCAATATAGCCAAGTCTTTATTCTGATTCCCAATCAAGAACTTCCATGTAATTTCAAAACTCGTGTTGTTTTCTGTGGCGCAAACGAAGACAGTGTTTCTGTTTCGAGCTCGTGTTTGGCGTACAAATTATCATGCAGACACTCCAGCTTAATTGACTTACACAACCTACTTCTCTAAGTTACGTAAACTAGCAGCTTCTCCTTCGAAAACGGCTCTAAAGAAGAAATAGATATTGACCAAAAAAACGTCTGACTACATCTTGCCAGCAGGCTGGCGAATCGCAACAAAGGTTAGGACCATGGAGTGATGCACCATTCATCACTGTGATAGTGAGGGACTATTGTGCCTGGGCCCCTCGCCATCTTTTTGCATCACTTCACCATGCCCTCATCCACAGAAAACTACTTGATCCGGTTACAACTGTATATGAAGTGTGCACTACATTGCCATCCTTTTGAGATATGCAAAGAGCAGACGTACAAAGAAAGGTGGTATTCTTCATCACCTACTTCAGCTATGACTGTCTGCGACAGATAATCAACCTGCCGTCTTCTTCCTATCAACCTGGCAACCACTCGCTCCAGATTAATTAGGCTGAAGTAGCCAGTGTCCTCAAAACAACCAAGAATTTAGTTAGCACATGAGGACCTAAAGGAGAAAGAAGTCAGTGAGTTTTGTTAACTTGGCTTGTTATAAGATGTAGCAGGTAAACGTTGTTGTTATGCATATGCCTCCTGATTTTCCTACATTGCGTGAAAGTTGTTTTGTAACAGGAAACCGAATCCTGGACTAAATAACCTTTAACTAATTAACTAGAAAAATTCACCACAAAAACGTTCGATGAGAGGAATAGATAGATTACAGTATTTAATTTTGTTACTCATTGAGGTATTGAATAGCGGAAGACAATTGTGAAAAATGATAAAAGGTGTGGACATGTTTTGAAGGACCAGAAGAATCGGCAGCTAATTATCATGCTAATGGTAATTGGTTTTAGGGAGGGTGGTAGGCCTTGAATGAGACCAGCAATGTGAGGGTACCCTAGAGGACTGAGCCTTCAGCATGCTTTCTTTCTGGCCTCACCCCCATTCAAATCCCCCCCCCTCTATCCCTTCAGATAGAGGTAGACAGATTATTGCTTCTGATGTCCCTGGAATGAGGTCCACACAAACTCGTGTTCATTTCCTTGAGCATGCAGCTCCTTCAAACCACATATGTAAAGGGGTAAAGATCTCATCCGTCTTTCATGTTATGGCACCTTTTTCGAAGATGTATACTGTAACTTGATATGTAGTTTATGTAATTTGCTCCCCAACTGTTTATTTTTTTTCATAGACGTAAAGTACAATATGAACACGTAGTACATGTTGAGTGTGTATGCAATAAATTAAGTTCTACTGCATGATGATTTGTTACGTTTATTTTTTGTTGTTGTTGGGCATGTTCAATGTTGATTTCAGATTCGTGTTTTCTTTGAGAATCTAAGTGAAAGTTGTGTAACAATGATCAGCAAAATCTATTGAAAATAAATATTTTCATAAACATGTTAGCAAAATATTGATGTTGACTACAATATCCCCTGTAGAGTTAGAAAAGGATACGTGTTGATCAACGTAATAAACTAGCATTTAAGGACAATCTGACGCTATCATTCACTCAGTTAAGAAGTTACATTCCCACAGTCTTTAGGGTTAGAACTAGGAGCAAATATCCACACCCCCTTCCCCATCACTGTGGAACTTGGGCCTAATTCTCCTGTGTCGTGGTCTAACATCAATGCCTCAACCCTTAAGGTAGGCAATGGTGAGAAAGGGAACTAGGGAAAGCTCACAGAACTTGAGAGAACAGTTCCACTAGTTGTTTACTAACTCACAATCTATGTTCACAGCCTATGGGTGAGTTAGTTGCAATTGTATTAGATTAAGCGCCATTGTTAGGTGAAGTGTCATCCTATAATACTGGAATGATTTCTCATTTTATTTTTATAATGGTTTCAGAGTCGTTTATAGGTATCTATTAACCATACCGGTGGAATGCAAAGCAAACAGTTTCACTTGGGAACTGCTTCCTTGGTGTCACTATACTCGATTCTTATGAACACACACCCCATCCCTCTCCCTGGAGGTTACAGGGATTTCCGAAGTATCACAGGGATGCTGATCTTGTAGCCATATTGGCAGCAGCACACCAGTTTGACTATGAGGTGGTGCCTCAAACACGTGTATGCCAATAGTTACAAGCCACAGGTCCAGGTAGAGGTGCTGAGAGCAAAACTACTTGTTTCTGATGAGATAGAAAAATATATTTAGTAAGTGTCTCTATGTACTTGTGTAATATTGTTCATTCAAATAATGTTTGGGGCATCAGTTGAAACACTGAACCGACTCGTTAAAAAAAACATTATCATCACAAGGAAAGTAACTATTATGCAGCTAGTGTGAGCAAGCATGCTATACCCCTAACGAAATTGTTGCAGTGTTTTGCTTGTTTACACTGATAAAACAAAGTGATTAATTCTCGTCGCCAGATTCACAGACCTTTATCAGATTATTTCTCAAAATGCAAAATATGTCTCTCTTAACCACACCAGCTATTTAACAGATGGCAATTCACCATTTTTATTTATTTCATATGTTGAGTTTGTATCCAACTGTTTTGTTTCTATCTATATAGCCTGGGAAGTTTGCAAAAGCCTCATTCGAGGGCGTGTTGGTGCATGTTTCAGACTGATGGCTTTCTGTAGACAGGAAAAAGCGCCATTGTGCCAGAACTACAACAATTTCGGCAGGTTCTCTTCATCACTATTTCATTCGTAGAGAAAAGGTAGGCAATGGTGAGAAAGGGAACTAGGGAAAGCTCACAGAACTTGAGAGAACAGTTCCACTAGTTGTTTAGTAACTCACAATCTATCTCCCCCTGCCCCCGCCACAGTGCTCAAAGATTTTTGAAGAAATTTCACTGATAATGTAGACTGTACCTTTTTTTATCTAAACAGAACAGTGATAGATCAAGAATCGTCAATATAAAGTTGAATTGTAGGCAATGCTACCCTAGGGAAGGAAGGGCGAAAAGAATTTCCTAAAACCAGAGTCAGTCGATATACATTTCCAGTATGCCCTAGAAATCGCAACGCTTGCAATAATCATACATTTTGAAGGAAGGATGGTTCAATTAGGACTTTCCAAAATGAAAAGATAATCTATGAGGAAGTAATTTAAGTAAGACTTTAACTTAACTAGATTTTAGAGCAAAGGTGATCTTGACAATTGTGGCAAACGCGGTGCATCACATACTGTATTCCTACAACAACCTTTAGTCGCATGCAATTTAACCCATTCTGCTCATCCACCCTACGTCAGACGTAGGTAAGTATGGTCGTCACCAAAAACGCAGTGTATAATGTTGAACGAACACTCTTGACCCTTCAAGGAATTCTTTGTGGAATTACACATGGGACAGCCTGAGTAAATACTACAACAACAATGCTCGACAGTGGATACCGACTTGCTATTGAGAGCAACTGAACTGCAAGTAACGTTTGAAAAATGAAAATGTATTGCTACTTTTAAGAAAACTTTACAACTTAGTTTGATTTAACGATTTTTGTTTTCTCCTCCATCTAGAAAAGAATCACAAATGCACCCAATGTTTTCGAAGTTACACACACTTCACGAGCCTGGTTGCGCATTTGCGGAACGAATGTGGGAAACTTCCTAAATTCGTATGCTCGAGCTGTCCCTACAGAAGTCACCGATTGTCCAATTTGCGAACTCATTTGTTCCATCGACACGGCCAAGTTACCGAAGATAAAACTCGAAAAAGATACTGAGGATAAATTTGTCGCTTGAGGAGCCACTGGAGGCAGATTGAGAACAGTCTTCCGTTTCAAGATGCGTTTTTTGGTCTTTTATTGTTGCCCAACTCTACTGTTGTCTTGGTTTTGTAGACCAATACCACACATGTACCAGTAATTATCAATGTACTTACTTAACTGAAAAATGCTCAGTCACTAGAAATAAGCTAGAGCTCTAGATTTTTAGTATTTTATAATTATATTATTTTAAATTTGGTTGTTTCCTATTCGTTCCCGTTTCTTACAAGTGGAGTGAAGGTGTTACAAATCTTTTATTCGTTTGCAGAAGGATGAGAAATTCGCGCGCTTTGCATTCAGAATTTCGACTACACGTAGATCTATCTCAGCCATTTTAACTACGTTTCTGCTTGTGTACTTGATAGTCCTCGCCTGAAAAAGAAGACACAGGGATCCAGTATAGAGACCGAGATCGTACCCAGCAGAGGTCTTTGCCGCCAAGTGTAATCAAAATTTGGTCTTGGTTTCCTAGAATGGTTCTCAGAATCGTCATGGAACTCTAGTTTTCGTCATTGGAAAACTCGAAAATTGACCGTCATTCGCACTCCTTAATGCCTGGTGGACTTAATTCTTGTTCTGAATGGGAGGGCGCATTCACATAGGTACATTTCTTTCCTGAGACAGCTGAATTATTTTCAATGACGATGCTGTCAATGAGCTGTTGTCAAGGACCTTTCCGATGCCACAGTTTAGTCAGTTTCTCTGGCTACGAAAGGAATGTTGTTGCTACCATTTTGTCTCAATACGCAAGAAACAACGAACTGGTTCAAGCAAGCAACAGAATATTAACCAAGAGTAATCCATTATAGCACAGGGCTGTAATAATCACCCTGCCTGTTTATGCATCGACTCTTGTAGACAAGAAAACACATGACCACATTTGCCTTGTAGATTGCAGGCTGGTCTACGTTTACCAGCCCCCTTAATTTTACCCCTAAGTGCAAAACTCCCAGACAAAGTGTTTCAGTGCCCTAGTTATATTTACTCAAAATCACCAGATCCTAATTCAGGAGCAGAACATGGAACAATGGGGTTAGTCACAGCGCCTTGGAGTTATCTTCTTCTTCTTTGGTCTTATTGTCACTTGCATAATGATAGATGATAGCGTCACCTCTCCGTCGCCACCTTCTTGTTAGTTGTAGATGTTACGCTCAGAATAAACTGCACAAAATATAGATTATGTCCTCAACAAGATGGGCATGACACAGCAACTTTATTGCCAGGTTGACAGTCACAACAAACTAATGTTTCCATGGGGACCCCCTGAAAAACTTAGCTCTCAGTAAGTGAATAGTAAACACTGCAAATTATTTCACAATGGTTTATTATTCTCATGAACAGCTTGACCTAGTATTATTGCTCCAAGACCCATCCCATTCGATTCAGCATCGAAAAATACTAGTAAACCATATGAAACATGACCTGACTACAATGGAACTACGGAAACTAAATATCTCGTAAACGTCTGTAGGCATTTATGATCCGATGTAGGGGTGTGCGGAGGAAGTGGCCCCAACCTTCCTCCTCCCTGTCGGGCAAAAAGAGTCGGGGAAATTGGGACGGGGACTTCCAGCGAACCCTCAGCAATTGACACGACGTTGCGAGGCGAGTGGGCGGGTGGTTTCAATGAGACGGGAGGGAGGGAGTTCAAACAACGAAACATTGACTTCCGCTGTAGTTCCCGCGAGTTCTTTCAATTAGTTGACTCTAATAATTACTGTAATTTCCCTATACGCAGTTGTACACGTCTGATACTCATTCCATTCGACCCGGGATGTAAAAATACCTTGAAAATGATACGAAACACGGCTTATTTGCGATTATACTGCGTTTTGTTAATTTGTTTAACCATTTTTTGTCCATAACAACCATGGGCTTCGTCCGATCGGATTGCCGAGATGGCGGGCACTACTAGATACCAAATGGGATTTTTGTGCAAAAGAACGAATTTTTTAGACCATGTTAAAGGCACAAAACGGCTAGGACGGGGGACAGCGGATGGACATTGCAGATTTGGAATCCCCATGTCTTGAAACGTAAAGTATCAAATTTTGAGGGGGGGGGGGTGTAAAAAATGTTTCATGACCGAAAACGTAGGGTTATTATTCAGAATGAATAATAAACCAAAAGGTATAACTTTATTTGAGCTCAATATTCTGATTGGAGATGGCATTTACCTCATTAATCGACCAAATCAAAGTTTGGTGCCAAACTTCATGTTTACCAATTCCACACTGAATGCGTAAGCCAGTATTGAAGGGCTCCTGCATATAATAAGTGCATTGAAGTACGTATCAAGCGGAATGAAGGGCACTTAAATATATATTCCAAAAACATTGAAGCCTGGGATCACATGCCTAGAATGTTTTGATCCAGGGTTGCATCCCTGCCCTTGGAATCAGCCCTGTACATATCCAGGAGTGTGAGACAATGGGGAGCAGTAGCGCAACTAAGCCATTGGAGAAAACTTTGGTGCAGCAATGGGACAGGTGATTTTCTTGTTACTTTATAAATTCGCATAACCGATGGGCAATTGGCATATAGTTTGTATACTCTTGGCCTGTCTGTCTATAGTGCACTGTCTAGCTCCAACACATCTATTTACAGTTTTTCTAGTGCTCAACACACAACTCCTTTCTCTTCTGCCTGTTTTGATCACTCCTAACCCGTATTACCCCTAAATTCCCTGCGTCCTCTAAATTTAGTAAGTTATGCAGTTGGCTCATTTCTTCCTTTCCATTATGAGCAAACGTAGGGGTTTCAAAAGCAGCTGGTTTCACCCCTGCACATAAAACGAGGGTTGTTCAGGGCACATCAGTGGCAAACTTGCAACCCAGCCCTAATAGGGTTGCTGATTTTTTTCTTTTTTCTGTCTTATGATCCGCCTAAGTGTAATTTCCCTTCGTCCTTATTCCAAGTTGGAAGTATTTTCAATATCCACTCACCCTATTTTGTCAGTCGTCAAATGTGGTTCAAGTGATATATAAGGCACACTCCAGTTCCACATGTCACTGGAAACACTTATGCTCCTACATCTTGGCAATTCACTGCTTTATGGTGTCCACCACTACTGCCCACTTGATCACCACTGCTGTGTTGCTCTTGACTTTTCTACCCTGTGTAAGATATTCAATTGTATGTTGATAGTTTATTACTTTACTCATTTTAGGATTGAATGGACTGATTGAATTGTCACTGGTATGTAACTGGGTAGGCTGCTGCAGAGGTTGGCTTTACCCTACATAAGGGAGTGGCCACATCATCTCTTGTGAATGATGTACTGGTCACTGGTACCAGGGCCACAAAACGCCCTGGACAGGTTCGTTGAATAGATGGACATGCTTGGACTGGCATTCAGCCCAAGGAATTTGTCGTAGTCTTGTTGGTCCCCTGCTATCAAAATTACAGTGGGTTAAGACTATGGATGCAGATTTTACTATGCATAGTAAACCATACTAGCAGTGTACTCAAGATGTGGAGCTGAGTTAGTCATGGCAGCCTGTTTGTAGTTGTCTAGTGGCAGAGACGCAAATATGGCTTGGTTTATGAAAGACTTGTTACTCTGGATAATGCCGTCTGCTGTTCTGTGGTGATGATATCAGGCCTTATACGTAGAATTACATTATATAAACTTGCATCAGGGAAGCGAATGGTGCGCATTACTTCAGGAAGCTATTAGAATAGCAGCAGTGGTGTAACACGCCATCACCTGGTAGCCAAAATCCTAGTAAGCCTTCTGAATTCATTCATGCTTTTTCTAAACTAGTTGTCTGAAGGAAACTCAAACAATGCTCGAACTCTTCTCCCTTTGACAACCAGACAGTGTTGTGATGTGAAAAGCACTGTCACCATCACATATTAAGTAGCACCTCTTGCAATGAAGATCTGCTGAGAAACTGTTGTAGGTTAATGATCCCAGTTGGCAGAAAGTACACTATTGTAAAGGTTTCGTATTTTCCATTCTTCTTCAAGCAGCTTGATATTGAATGCAAAAGCTGTCTGAAGATAGTCAAGTTGCCTTGTACATGTCCTGCTCATCTATCCAGTGAATGCCTGATAGATTATTGTTTTCTACCCAGTGAATCAAAGCTACTAATGTAAATAATATCACTTTCTTCCCCCATTCTGGCGCCTATTAGAATGTACTTATTTATTAATTAAGGTTAACTCTTATTATCACGTTTCACTTACCACCACTTACTCCTGGTGTCTCTTTTGCAGATCCCCATTCAGTTATAGCCAAACTGACGTGCCCCAACTGTCGTAAAGTGTTCAGACACTACCAAAATCTATGGACTCACAGGAAGTACGTTTGTGGGAAAATCCCGCAATTCGCCTGTAAAATTTGTCCATACCGAGCCAAATTGAAGGTTTGTTTGAAACAACATTACATAAACAAACATCCTGAGGCTATGCCACTTTTCCAGAACAAGAACAAGCAAACGACCCAGGGCCCGCTTTACAGCTGTCCAACAAATACCTTAACAGATTTCAAGTAAGCGTTTTGAAGTTTTAGTTGCACTTAATATAAACATTAGTTTTAATATTACTTAGGCATATTACGTAATATTAAATGCGTAGTAGGAACTGTGGGTTAACTCGCATGTGTTCTGAATAAACAAACATTGGAGACGATCCTGTTGAAATTATGACACCTCTGTAGATGTACTAATTCTAGGAAAAACCCTCTCCACTCTTCAAATCGGCTTTCTTTTATTTGTACCTGGTATTTGTACATGTTCACTTATCAGTTAACAACCAATATCAGCTACCAACCAACATAACACCATCTTGATCGATTTTGAACAAGTATCACGTAGTTTTATCATAATTAATTAACCGTTGAAACTGCCATACTGCTCTCTTCTTTCATAGCAATCTCACCTTCACGCATTTAGTTTAGTATTTATGCGATGTATGTTTTATCAGTTCATGTCTAATGGTACACGACGTTCTTGTTTCTTTACCAGGCAAACTGATGCAGTAAGTTTCCCGAACACTGATTTCAGGGCGTACCACCCGTGAGCAGCATGAACGTTGAAACTACACTACCACAACTATAGTATTTCAAATAGATTTAATTTCCTGCGCTATTTATTTGTTTAAATGTCTTGAGTTCCGAGTTATGTGTTCCTGTTCATACAAAAAAACATTTGGTTTTGTACTTTCATTAACTAATGCGATTGAATTATGCGTTATATTTTGTTCTCGTTTACATTTTATGAAAACACTAAGTAGTTTTTGTACTAGTTCATTATTATTCTTTTATTCAGAAGAAGCTAGTAGTTACCTTTCTAGCTTATTTTAATAACCTAAACATTCTTAAGAGATTTAAATTGAAGATGATCTTGAATCATTTTTCTGTGCCGTAATTATTACGCTGTTGTTTTCGTGAAAGGAGAGAAACTTGCAGTTAGCTAGAATAAACGAAAGACAGACTTTAACCAGACTGACCAGAGTCAGAGAGAAGTTTTGTACAGGCCTGCGCCAGGAAGATTCAGAACACACCCCCACTACACCCCCTTCAAGGTGTGCATTTAGTCATCCAACTCGTTTACAACCCTGATAGTCAGCTTTTTGGTTAAGCCTAGAACTGCCCAGAATCAGTTCAATAAGTCCTGGAATTTTCTGAAAACTAGCAATCCTGGCTACCTCTGATGGCAATGAAGCAAAGACGAATCCTGTTTTGGAGGCTAGCAGTTCTACACAATGTTGAAAAGTGAACACTGTTCTGAACTGACCTCATAGGTTACGTTTTTAGGATGCTGTTTTTTCCAGAACTAATCATATCAGACCACCAGCCTTATCAGAAGACAAACCTAAATGAAACCTTGCTACGAGAGTTAAAAGAGCACAATTTGTCTTCCACTTTTTCATTCCACTTGTTGACTGCCCATAATAGCTGGGCGTTTAGCGACATATCAGAATAAAAAAAGCCCGTTTGGCCAGTTGGGCAATCTCAAGTTCCCCAACATTAATGGAGGAGATCACTACTACCTCGGTCTTAAGGATAGCCAGGCTGTGGGCCATTACCCATGTCTGCGTTTTTTGTAATGGCTAAATCTACTTATAGTAACACAGAGACACGTCTTACGTCGTGGCAAGGTACAAACCAAGCTTCATCGGTACAAATCATTGTGCAAAAACTCGTACCCTCCTTCTATCACCTTTGTTTTTTCGTCGTTGGAAAACAGTATAAACAGCTCTTTGCTGTGCCACCGATTTTAGGGCAAGGGATTGCATGGTGATTTATGTTTTTGTTCAATTCAACAATCTATTTACCTTAAGGATCAAGAGTTCTGTATTTTGTCCCACGCGAGGGATATTGGTTTTCTTAAACCCAGAATGAACGTGGTTGGGAAATCCAGGGAATCCTAAAGAAATGATTTCGTAACTTACCCTCTAACACCGAAATTTGATGATACCATTGACGAATTAGTCGTGTGTGTGAGGAAGGATAGCCAGGTTAAAAGAGAGATGCCAGAGCATATAGTGTTTCAGCATGATGTGCAGCTATGAGATGAGCTGGGTTAACTGCCACAAGAAGTAGTGTTTAGTCTCAAAATGGTGCCTTTGAATTTTCAAACAATATTGTTCTTTTCGGAAGTCTCCATCAAACGGTTTACAAATCACTGTAAGCAGATTTATTGAGCTGCTGAGAATAATTACGGTGGTAGTTAGTCCTGAAGGTTGTCTCGATCACATCAACGTTACAGCATGGTAATTTATGCAGGTTTGTCATTGGTATGTCTCAGGCCTGGAGGCGTTTTGTGGAGCTAGATTGTGCTCAAGTTACGTGCGACCCCCTCTCCCCCTTCTTCAAAAGAAGAAGCACTAGCAATTTGGAGGCATCACCTCTAAACAGGCTTCATCAAATGCAGAATTGTCAGACTACGTTATTTCTTCTTCTGTCTCCCTATGGGTTCTTCCTAGCGTTTCAATAGTTTGTAGTTTTGGACCTCCTCAAACATAGTTCAATAGGGTCATCAGTCACTTGAACAGTTCTCATACCCCTCTGATGAACCCTTCCTTGGCTTAAGTAGGTATCTGTGATGTCATTCTCTTAATGCTCCTTGTGCCAATTTATCATAGCCAATTGATTTCATCCTCATATAACTGCTGCAACCTCCTTTCGTTTGCTGCCAGTCTTCCTTTCGTTAGAACCTATTCATATACGATATGTATGTTTACAATTATATGTTTTCCTTAGAATTTAAATTGAAATGCCTCGCCAATTGACCTTCGATGCCTTCTTAGTACAATTCTAACGCCTTTTAAAGATTCCTTGTTTTGTACAGGTTAGTAATGTACTCTAATATAATTATAACATGGTCAGTTGTTTGTTGAACACCAATTTTTATAGAAAGCGCAGAGTAGTTTGCTCTCAATATGTGATTTAAATTTACTGCAGTGTTGTTATCAGTTGCTTAATCGAACTTGATGATGTCTGAGTAATTGCACGCCCCATTCATTTCGTGTTGGAATGAAGATCAAAACACGCACCCCAAAACAAGTTGCCCAAAGACATGGAACTACCAGAGACTGCTTAAATCCGATTGTTACTCTATGAACATGAAAATCCATGGTTGTGGAAAAAATTTGGCTCATCCCTCTCATGGAATCCAACTTTTCTCGCTTTCTCAGGAAAGCGCCTAGACTTTATTTTCCTTCCTTCCTTCTATTTTCACTTCCAAACTTCTAAGTTTTCGTTTGCGTACACCACAAAGATGTCAAGGCTTTATTAACTCTCTTTTCTTCTACGCTTGTTTCTACATCAACTATGCTTTGCCTAGGACACCAACGTCAAACTTCAACTTACTTCACTTTGTATACTCTTACCTTTTGACAGCTTAGTCTTACCGTGAAAGTTGAGTCTGTTCAAGCATTAGCACCGGAACGTCCTTCCCTCCACTAGTGGACTGGTTGTGCCTTTAATTTTTGTAGCTATACGATGGTTCCTTATGCTCTCATCACAAGACCAGTTTTCTATTTGACTCGCTATCTAATGCTCAAGTATGCGGCAGCCACTTTGTGGTTGGTAACCAAACAGGTTACAGTTCAGGATCAGTTATTCAGACTGCTAAGGAAATCTTGCCAATGCACAGCTAGACCACTGAGTATCTTTTTGAACTTATTGTGTAGGGCGTGGTGTTCAATAAACCAACAAGCCTCTTCAAAAAAGTGTGAAGAGACTTTATGAAAAGTTTACTGATTCAACTCACTGATAACAATAAGCTACTACAGCCTCAATGGAGGTAAAATTCAAACTGCTCTGTGCCATGCTTTGTACTCATTGGGCGCTGGTGGGAGGGCATATTCAATTTTCTACATCAATGTATAAGTGACAAATGATTGGACTGGGTTGGATATTACTTCCTCAGGTAGCAGTTTTCCATAGCTGCAAACCAATGTAGCCACCATATTTCAGGAAGAACTGCTCTATACTCTGGGGCTAGATCAAGCGTGGAATATGTTACAAATTGACATCCTTTCGAATGAACAAGAGGCATTTAAGTAGCTCGTACCTTTCTTCTTCAAATCTAGATTAGTTGGAACTACCTTGGCTTCCCTTAACTGTTGGTTATCCATAAGTGACCTTGGAGTCAGGACAGAGACCCTGTTTTCTACCATCAGAACAAATGGGCAAGTTGAAAGTGAATGAGTTATCAGTCAAAGCAAGTTAATGCTTGAGCAATGTGGATGGGAAAATATCTGCATGGGCCCAGCCAATCAAGGCTTGGGGGGGGGGGGTGGATCCTGAAGGCACCAAGCGGATGGCGTGTGTGTTCCTGTTCAAGAAGCCAAACCACTTCTAGAAGCGAAGCTTTCTTCATCGAAATGGTGAATGGGAGCCACTAAATCATGCACGAGTAATCAATGTTTCCCTTATTTATATCGATAATAGTTTTATTTTTATTTTCATTGTTATAAAACAAGTTCTCGTAGTTTGGTTCCTACATTCTTGGATTGAATTACTATAGACTGGATAACTCGGATATTTTAGTATTTATCATTATAACTAATTTTGTGTATATAACTCGCCTGTAAACACTTATAATGTTAAGATTCTTACGAGTAAAATATGATCGAGAATCGATGCGCGTGCCTAAAAACGGTATAAAAAATTAATAAATTATTTTAATACCAAGAGGCCTGTTTGTCAGAAAACTTAATAATAAAACATTTGAAAGTGGTAGTGTTTCAGTCATTTGTCAGTTCTTGTCAAGTTGATGAATAAAATTGTGCCATTTCTTCACCCTGGATGTTGTGGTAAAAAAAGTTTCTCTCAAGGGTTTTGCCCTAAGCCCTTCTCAGGAACTCAGAAGGGGCTCCACTACCAAATTTCGTCTTCTCAAAATCTCCAATTTCAAGTTTGTTTTACAGGCGCAGGCCAAATCAGTCTGGGGTTTTCCCCCCGGAATATCCGCGCTTGCACCAATCAGTACTCTTAATCCTTTGTTACCCGTGGATTTAGTAAGGGTTCCTCAGTTATTTCCAACGACAACTTATTTCCCCTTTTGTATTCTTCCTTTGTCCTTCCCTCACTCAATTTACCTCCGTCTCCAACTGCTCGTTCCAGATACAGTCGTTCCCCAGTGCTCAGACAGACAATCCTTTATCTTCTCTCAGCCCATACAGCTCGCTCTCTCCTTCCGATATAGTTTCCTGCGCCAGTTCACGCGTATTCCCAGTCGTCCCCTTGTGTCGCCATTCATTGCACATATAGTGCAGTTGTTACAGACACGATCCGATTAAGCCATGATTTGGAACACCGGAGCCGTTTCTATCAGGTAGAGCGAGCCATTCATAAGCAGCTCCGATTACATCTGAAGAGAAAGAAAATGGCAGAAGGATGGGAGAGGGGGGGGACCGCATTGCCTTGATCGGGAGATTAGAGAAATCGGGTCTGCGGCGCGAAACAAGCTGCATCGGCCTATTCCTCTTCCAGAGGTCTACGACTTCACTTCGCTCCTCTGTCCTATCTCTATACCTGTGGGTTTTGGCTATTTCTGTGGAACAGAACCGAATACACGATACTTTAAGAAGGAAGGAAGTATTATTGTGTGAAGCCCGAATCGTTCCTATAACATTGGCGCCCCACGTTGGGGTATTGGTAGCGATATCGCACTAAGAGAGTTGGGGAGTTAGTACGATATCAAGCCAAATGCAATTGGAACGTAGAGTTTTATTCTCAATTACATTGCAGGGAAGTTTTACCACCACAAACAGGGAACTGGGTGGGAGCAAATGCGAGCGCGGGTGACACAGCGATGCGGGAACTGGCTCGGTTTCAACTGACAGCAGCGAAGTCTCGAGCGAATCGGGGCATTTGAGGTGCCCAATTGCCCCGGACGAGCCTCCACATGAAAGGGTTTGGTTCGTCCCGGTACACAGTCCTCTTCATGCTCACCTAGTTTCTTTTTATTTCGATCTTCAACTCCCCCTCTCATGCGCCCAACAGTGCACCTTAACCACTCTTATTATCTCCTTCTTTCTGTACCCTTCCTCGACATCTTCAAACCGCTATTCTTCGTGCCTACCTCACCAGTTTTGAACTGCAGCAGAAAATGAGCCTGCCCACAACATCTTTAAGGTACTCTTCCCCATTGACAGTAGTAAAAGAGGGTCAACTAACAAAGAGCGGCTCTAGTGATAGTTGCAGAGATTAATGCACTCTATTAAGGATGTGAGGAGGTAACCAAGAAGACCGTGGAGGTTGAACTCTTATCAATTGTATCGTATCATTATGTCAAATAACCTAGTTATAGAAAACAGAGGTAAGATCCCTACACACAGCACCAGAGGAGGGTGCACATACATAGATGTTATCATAGATATCAGAAACTTAATGTTACATATTGGATCTATACTATGCAACCACAGACTATGTGACCCTACGAATTGGAGATTGAAATATGTTGAACAAAACTATCACATAGAAATCCCAAAGGGAGAGGCTGGGATAAATTCACAAACGAAGTAACTACCTGTGCAATACATAATGACCACATACTCTCCACGTATGGACAAACTGACAAATGAATAGAGGATATTACAAATATCTTGACTGCCTCAAATGAGAAATCATGCCACGCGGAGACCCAAAACAAAATCATAACACGATGAGAGCATTGCAAAAACTGGATGGCACGTACACAGCAAATGAGGAAGAATGTATTCACTACTTGATGAGTAGACACTTCCCATAAAACATAAAAAACACCAATACCATACACGACGTAGGAACTGGAGACACCGACGAGTTAGAGGGCTCTGGGAACAATCAGGAAGGGCGTGTAACCTTTGTTAATTCGCATAGATGTGGTTGGGCAATCAAATGAATGTCCCCATATAAGAAAGGGGAACTAGGCAGAATATTTCTAGCTTTAATTCAGAAGAGTAAGGGGGTGAAACAGAATCAGATGTACGATATAAGACCTTGACGGCAGCGGTACAAATTGCATACATCCTAGCTACCTAATCTTCCTATCTAAACTAGGAAAGAGTGATTACACACTACCCAAAGATTACAGGGCAATATGCTTATGGGGCATATTTTTTAAGATTATTGAGAAAATAATTGATGAACACATTAGAGATGATGTCCAAATAAGATCGTGATTACGGAAGGAACGATGTGCATATGGCGCAGGTAATCGACCGAAAGGGCTAACCAGAATAGAAGGTAAATTAATAAAATACAAAGAATATGCAGTGGGCTGCTTTTTTGATGTGCAATGAGCATTTGATTTGTCCACTTCCCATCTATACAGCAAACAATAAGGGTGAGATCGATGTATAGTAAATTAATAAGCTGGTGCAATTTATTACTAAATAGTAGGGAAGTGGAATGCTCAATCGGGAGCACAACGAAAATATTCATTATTATGAGAGGCACTCCACTAGGGAGATGCTTACATTGGCTGTACACTGCAAGCAACTTAGCAAGCAACATCATGGAATGAGTAGGTACTGAAATTGTGTCCTACACACGATCTAATAGTAAATTTGGAAAAGACAACAGCAGTAATCTTAATTAGGAAAAGAACTAACACCACTGAGCATTGAGTAATGGTAGATGCATCCCCCTTTCTACAGCAGTGAAATACTTAAGGGTCATACTAAACGATCTACTTAAATGAAAACACCAAATAGCCATACAATTAGAAAAAGACAGGAAATTCCTCTGACAAATTAAAAGTCTGCTGAGGAAAACTTGGGCCCTGAAACCTAAACTGGTAAAATGGATCTGCCAAGCGGTTATTAGGCTCAGAACAGCATATTGGTTCCCTCACCATTGGTTGACACCCTGCTATCTTCTTCATTCTCGTAATTTCTATCTACTTTCTTCATGGGAGGATTCAGGGTATTGCTGAATGGGTCAATGAACAAGCCTTGTAGCAAGGGTGATGCGCTTTCTTACTAAACAAGAGTGGTGAGATATTACATCATCAAGAGGAGCACTTCTTTAGAAGATTCTCAGGATTGACAACCCACAACAGGTGTGTTTTCTTTCATAGCAACCTCTCTTGAACCTTTACCTGGAATCTTGTGAACCATAAAGAGGCTTAGCTTAGTTGACAGCACATAATCGTGATTTAATTTACTCACTGCCTTTTCAGACGACTGACTGGGATCTGAATCATGCACCCATTTTTCCAGGATATTTAGCCAGAAAGCCTCCCCTAATCGGTACTTGAGGTACGAGTGTGGTGTGAATGTGGGTATGTTAACGCAATCATTGCTCCTACTCTTACAGAAGGTCACATCACTCGTATGCACCGCAAACCTCTGATTTTACTGTTCATTTGGGTCAAACTTAACGGCCTCCCCATTTCTCTTCATTTGTATTCTTCATAAAATATAACTAGCGTTTGCTGATTGTTAGTTTAACGGTTCAAACTGACCTCGCTATCTGAACAAGAGCTACAAATGGACTACATGAGCATATTTGGAAACCTAATCTACATCTGCTGAACTAATCTTAACCAAAGAATTGAGTTATGCTTCGCTGATAGGGTGTTTGTTACTTGATAAACTGATTACATACATTACTTCTGTTGTTCTGGACTTGGGAGGTTACTGATGGTCAGCCTGGTTTCGCCTATTCAGTATACGTTTCATCGAAGTTTAGTTCTGAACTGCTGCATCTGCTTCGTTCAACAAATAGCATTGACGTCACAGTGAAGTCTATCAGAAGCAGAACTGTATTGATCTTTTATTAGCTGAAACAGTGTTACCAAGTTATAACTGCATTGATGTCTCAAATGTATGAGCTACATTTACATAAGGCGTTCCATATTTCAGATTTTGGACAGGCGCCTTCTTCGTCTTGTCCACACTGTTTCAGAAAATTCAGTCACAAAGCTTCTCTTTACCGTCACGTGAAATATGAATGCGGAATAGTCGTTGGTGAATTCTGTTGCCCTGACTGCTCCTATTGCTGCAAAAGGAAGGACAACTTGAGGTATCACATCGCTCGTAAACATGGCAGACGGCTCAACTAATCATCGGTTTGGAGCTTTTCTCTGTCATTTGCAATATACCAAATGTTGGATTCTAAATACTTGAAATTGTGAAGTAAAATCATTTTTCGCTATGCAAACGTTCGTTTTGTATTTACAGTCTGTAGTAGTCATTTGATTTTGAGCGAAAGACTCGGCTTGTTAGTTGGTCTTATTTTTCACGTTTCTTGGCACCCCATGGTTCGCATCAGCTGTCAAATGTGTATTGTTTAACCAGTTACGTTTTCAGATCTCTGTAATCAGGCAGTAATCTAGCTCTCGAATCTAGGCATACCCTACGGTTCTTCATAATTAGGAATTGATTATAGTTTCCATGACGTGGTGGATCTTCCTGGTTGACACTAGTGTTTTTCCACACATTGATATTCGTTCCTCACGAATATTTTCTTGTCATTCTTGCGAATCTTCTGCATATTTCTTTTCACGCATTGCTCGTAGAGCGTGTTGTTGAGATGCCACCAAGAGAAGGGCTTTGATCTTTCCATACCAATCCGTTCTTTCTCTTCCGTCTCCCTGCCCAACTTCCTTACTGCTTTTCTGCCAATTCTCTTACAGTTCGGTTTCTGTAAAACTGTTGATGTTTTACTTTACTGACGTGGTATGTCATTATTTTTCAGAAGAGAAGTTGGACGAAGTGATGATTTGTTTGGACGAATCCAGTCCAATGTCTGAGGTCAGGGATTTGGAAAGCATCCAATGCCAAGAATCGTTCAAAGAGGGGTCTCCGATGGTGATAACGATCAAACAAAGTCAGTCCGGTCCTATCGAAAGTAAACTGGGTGAAGACACAACATCGAAGGAAGCTGCAGACAACACTATTATTGAATTACCTGAATCTGAAACTCACATTGTTGAGGTCAAGGAAGTGCACGAGTCACCAGTTGCTAAACCTGAAGTTGAGAGAGCACCACTTTCCACGGAGGACACGTTGGCCCTTTTTCAATCGCTCAGAATCGTACGAATTGCTCCCAAAAATTCTGCACCTATCGTTGAACTGAAGAAAAACGATTCGCAGCCTCCGCCAGAAGAACGTCTTTCTACTGATGTGACACAACGAGTTGCCAGTGAGGAGAGAGTTGATCATCCTGACAAAGAGTCCAATCCATATTGTTGCCACGTTTGCGACTACAAGTCTTCTGTCCTCATCAATTTCAAAAGGCACCTGCTCGTCAAACATGGCCTGGTGGAAAACGTCAAGCTTTTCCCTGGTCGAAATCACAGAGAAGGGAAACGGAGGAAAGTGAAACCTAGAGAGTCAAAACAAGCTGTGAAACCACCAAAAGAGAAGAATAAGAGGAACGAAGTCTCCTTCAATGGGAAACCGATTATTCTTACTATGAAAAGAACCATAAAACCCATAGGGAAGAGACTAAACACGTAGTTGACGCCTTGAATAAAAATATAATTTGTTGGCTGGTAGCACATCCTCATAACTGTTGAAAACTGTAACAGCTATTAAACCGTTATTTATTTTACATTATTTCAAACCCCTTTTCATCTTCCTGTACATTAATTAATGTATACATATTACTGGTATAGATATTAGCAGGAAATAGTTCAAATTCGATTTTTCCAGCGATAGCTTTTGATCGTCCCTCGCATCTGCACACTTTCCTGCCCATATTAATTATTATTATAATATTATGAAGACGAATATTATGAATGAACACCAGCTCAATTACCTCAAATGTTCCCGAGCAAATTTAACTGTGGTCACGTTTTAGCAAGTTTTCACCTAAGATTTTCGAAAACGCGTATATAAGAACAAATTATCGAGGAACACATGAAAACGCTGCAAATTATTACACAGCAGTTTATTATTCTCTTGAACAGCTCACACCTCTAAGACCCCCCCGCCAAATTCGATTCAGCATCAAAAAATCCCAGTAAACCATACGAAACATTACCTGACTACGACGTAACGACGAAAATTACATATTTCAGGCGCCTGTAGGCAGTTTGCACGACGTCTCGATTAGAGGCGACGGGTTCTTGGGGACCTTTACTCTGAAACAGTTATCGAAAAGAGAATTGTGTAACATCGTATGAGGACTGATAGGTCGTGTCGTCTTACGACTGCCTGTGATTGTTAATGACCATGTTCAGCGCTGTTTCCGTCTTCCCAACGTAAAATTGAATTTTTTTCTAACTAGCTCATAAACGCGCATTGGAGACTGGCACTCCGTGGAGCCTTGCATTTGTACGTGTCACTGTTTTTGAGGGACTTAAAACACGCAACCTGTATCACCTGTATCATAGTGACCCTTAACGAAGTGAGAGGCCTTAGCGTCGACTCCTCAGTCGTTGACATGGGTGCAAACCTCTACCATCTGATTGATCTCTGCCTAGGGCGTAGGTGGGACAAAATATCAACAGTAGGAGTTGATGTTTCCTGTCGATAAGCCAATGATTCTACTTGAGGAAAAACACTCTGGATGTTTAGATTTGATGAAAGCACGGGGTGTGTATCATTTAAAATCTTATTCATTTTTCTAACCCTGAACAGGAGGGTTGTTGACAAATGTATTTGCTCACTTGTAGCATTTGGTGTTAACTATACTGAATGTGGGGAGGCACGACTCTCAGTTGAACTATTTTCTGGTGATACTCCTAATACGAAGTTTTTCTCATGCATTAGTTATGTACAATGCCTTACCACTCTGTTCACTGCTCCACTGTAGTTTCTACAACAGTGAGCGACGGTTGTTGGGTGGGCAAACGAACTTAGCAGCATTAACTGCTACAAAGGAAGCCTACAACCATTTTGCAAAGTTCGCAAAGAAGGTGATGGCTAAGAAACGTGGTTATAGTTGATCTGTCCTTTTGAAACTTGCCACCCAAGTAAAAAGTAAGATCAGGTAGGGAACCAGATTATGAAATACTCCCAGATGGTACGGGATTCCTCAGGTGGTCACCTCCGCGCGGTAACACACGGGCAACAGCTCTCTACGGTGAGACTGGCTAACGACCACATACCTGCCGTACCTCCACAGGTCTGAGTTCGGTGGATGCTGCAGGGGCCGGCCTCTTGCATATTAGCGAAACCGCAACTTCTATGACTGATATAACCCTCGTCGAGGGTTTAGGTACAGTCATGAAATAAAGAAACAGATCTGTAATGGAGGACAACTGTCTATTAGTCGAACTGAACCTGCCATGATTTAGAGCTATATATGTCAAATAAAGTGACAATTGAGATGGAGTTCGACGTGAATCAAACTGAAAATTCAGAATTCAGATCATTAAAGAACTCAACCTGTGCCTCTTCACCATGTATCCAAGTTATATTTTGTTAAAAGACGAGGGGCTTTTTAAAAAGAATTTTATTCTTTTACAAGAACTTAGGATCAATTTACAACAGAGGGGAGACTGGGAGGACCGACACGTACAGTATGGCAGCGAGACTAGAACACACCGAGCTGCGCGAAGGTGGGGTGCTTTATAGGTTTCCTTTAGCCGACGCAGCGGCTTTACATCTTAGTCAGCTATATTATTGTAAACAGCACAGTTTAGTACGATATAACTCCTCCCCCCCTAGTACAAAACAAATTGAAGTACATTGTATGCAAAATTGACAATAGTAAGATGACAAAGAATTTTGACCCCCATGATAATAATATAATAATAATAACAACAATAGTAAGATGAACTAATTCCTTAAACAACAATAGTAAGATGAACTAATTCCTTAAACAACAATAGTAAGATGAACTAATTCCTTAAACAAATCATAGAACAGGATTCTCATTTGTTCAAGAATGGCTTGTTGTGATTCTCAACTTCTTCTTATGAAGGTAATATCGGAACAGTACAAAGATAAAGGAACTGATTAATAATAAATATAAGACCATCGTCCAGAAGCTCGGCAAGATTAAATCCAAAAGTTGGAATTTAGTTATTTCACGTTGTATTCTAGTGTTAAAGGGTTGCGGTAAAATAATGTCTTTCAAATCTACTTGTTTGCCTTCTGGAGCGGTAATTTGTGATTTGGATTTTATTTCGGTTACGAGTAATGGTTTTTTCCAGTGATACTTTTGTGAGTTGCAAACAGTGTTTTGTTTCTGTATTTTAAATTACCTTTAACAGGTTTAGCCAAATATATGCCTCGTAATGTTTTAATTTCTATGCCGGTCTCTGAACGATTGTTACAGAGTCCCCTTCTGGGAAGACTAAAAGATATTGCCCAATTTCTGGTATTAGTTTTACTAGACTTCCCTTCCCAATATTAACTTTTACATAATCGCAACTATTTACATTGCCCGACTGGATAAAGTTCTTTTCGCATTCGAAATTCGTTTCGGTTATTAAATCAGCTGGGCATGTGAACACTTTTCCAGGATTACATTTTCTTGGAGGCCTAATACTTCAGTGGAAGATTTTAGAAGATATTTTATTCCCGGGATGATACTGTAATATTCTTCTTCTATTTTAGAGGAATTGGTATTAAACATTGAAGTTCGTAGTTCCTCGGAGTTGACGAGGGGTATATCAAGAAATAAACAATTTCTGACTTACTAACAAAGCATTGAACTTTAATATAGTTCTGAATATCGAACAAATTTTCATTTTCAAAGTTTAATAGTCTAGGCCCATAATAGCTCGACAAACGCTTTAGTTCCTCATAAAGTTGTTCTGTACTCAGAATACTAGGGTGCAATTTTCCCACTTCGCAAAACGTTAATGAGTTTTCTATGTCTTGGAGGATCGTTAGGACAAGGCTTAACAATATTTGATAATGTTCCAATAAGTTACTCGTGTCCCTAGCGTGCGTAGATTCCCCTGTGTGGGATTGTTTAAGATCCGTTAATTCCTTTTCTAGTTGGCGGTTGTTAGAGTTAATTGTTTCTACTGTTTTATTGAAATTAGCTATTATGGCTTCATTCACTGAATACTGGGCATCAATCTGGGACTGAAGGTCCACTTGGTTTCTGGTTAAGTGTTGCAAGATCTCATCATATTTCTTTTTCCTCCTCGGCGTCTAGATTACCGGTAACGAACTTTATTATGGATCCTAGACCATCTATTAGACCTCGCTTGGTTCTCGTGTCTTTGGTGATTATTAGATTCTGCGCCTTCTGGTCTATCAATTGCAATGTAGTTTAATGAAGTGGTGAGCATCACCATTCTCTTCCCCGTGGACGGGTCATTAAGCACTGATTCTAACGCGGAGTAATAGTTAAATTTAATTGAGTTAACCTGTTCAAATAGTTCATTAAGCGAATAGTAGTGAGAGGTCGTGTGGTATCCCTCGATTATTTTTGCAGGGCCCAATGCCGCCGAAATTATTCCTGGATTTGAGGTTATTTCTCGGATGTCTGCTCCGTTGGTGCAAACGAGTACTATGAACAGGAACAACAACATTTTCCTGGAACAATAATTAATTCAAGTACCCCTGTAAAATCTCCAAACACATTTCTTCCCTAAATTCTCTAATTTCCTCGGACTCAAAGTCTATCAGTCCTGCAGTTGTAAAGGATTTCGCGTACTTGCAAAACAAAAGCACCGCAATCGGCTGAGTTAGATTGTTGCGGGACGTGTCGGAGTTGTATTTTACTCCAGGTACCGGAAGTCTCGTTGTTCTTTGTATTGTACTCTTCCGTCAAGTATTTTTCTATTACATCCAGAATTTCGGTTCCGTCCTGGTTTAGGGAGTCTAAATACAATATTCGGTTTTCTTTCATCAATATTATTACGAGTCTCCAATGGGAAGATTTGAAGACGGGGATTAATACTAGTTCTTTTTCGAAGATGTTGGTTTTTCTTGAATAATTTCTCACTCTCTCGTACCCACCGGCTACAAGGGAGACGTACAAGAATGTACTAAATGCGAAAGTTTCTGGTAGTTTCGCGTCTTTCTCACAGTGTTCCACAATCATAGACAGATAGAAATTTATTACGTTGTCATTCAACCAATTATTAGCTTTAATGGTAATTAAGTCTTCTCTCGTTAGTTTTAGTTTGAACTTCTCGATCAAGACTTCTTCTTTACTCAGACTTTCGTTCCATGCCGTTTCAACGTTGGGTTTAACATACTTCTAGGTCTTTTGATATTGGACAAATGTATTTTCTCTTGAGTGTTGTGGTGCCGAGGCTCAATTTCTGCCGTTTTCAAGGCTTCGTGACTGTTTCAGGTCTTCCTTGATGTATCTGGCTTTCGTTTTTTCTTTTATTTGTTTATTTTTGACAAAGACTTCTTTGGGGAGTTCAGGAGTTCTTCTCGGTTTAAATTCAATTTCTCTATCGTTTTTCTTTGTTTGACTTGGTTTTATTGTGAACGGTTTCATAGATTACTTTAACTTTGTCCCGGTGTTGATTTAAGTAATTGTTCAATACGGCCTCTTCCGTGTCGACTTTGATTACCGGATCACTTTCTATGTGTCCATTGAGAATTTCAAAGGGGTGAGTTTAGTGGCGGAATGGATACTGTTATTGTAGCCTAAAACTGCGTAGCTCATCTTGTCTCGAATGTTGTCTTTCTTGAATTCATCCCGATTGTTTAATAAGCGACAATGTTCTATTAAGGTGGAGTGTAAGCGTTCAATGACTCCATTTGACTCGGATGTTGTGAGCTTATGAAATGAATCTTAATTTTGTACAGGTTTAACAAGTCCTTCACAAGTGAGCTTTTAAATTCGGCACCATTGTCCGCAATTATTACCTTTGGAGTTCCGTGATGACAAAAGAATTGGATCAACTTTTTCACGACTTCAAGCTGTTGAACGAGCTAACAGAGTATGCTGTGCATATCTTGAGAAGGCGTCAATGATTGTGAGAACTTCAGGCCCTCAATAGTCAATTTGTCTATGTGCAAAATTTCAAGAGGTTTAGCCGGGGTAGGTGTGATATTATATTTTGGCCTTAATGGGCATCGTTCGTATTTGCATGTTTGGCAAAGCTCGCAATTGTTGATGTATTGTTGGATGGATTTCTTTAAGTTAGGCCAAAAATATTTACGTTTGAGTTTTTCGTACGTTTCCTCGATCCCCGGTGATTTGTCTCCTTGGTGATACCGATGGATTAATTCATATCTCTCGATTCTTCAATCACGTCAGTTAATAGTTTCAGGCACCTTATTAAGTTTATTTGTAGGTGTTTGAAATTCTTGAATACTATCTACAGAATTCCTCGTAAAAATCCGGAACGAAATGTATCAAATGCCTCGTTTTAGGGGCCACATATGATTTCACAAAATTTATTATTTCCTCTTCCATATTGTTTTCGTTTATTTCTGCCGTTATTCTGATTTTGGTTTCGAAAAATTTTTCGATTTTTGGTTTACTGGGCGTTCCGTTTACCTTACTCAGAATTATCTGATTCTTTCCGTGATTCAACGGACTTTCGGAGGTCGGGATTGTAGCACCTTCGTTCCCTAATGCATTTGAGTGTATTGTAATGTTTGAGCTATTGGAGTTAGTTGGGACCGTGCTATCTCCTAAAAACGCGATCATTGATTGATTGTCCGTATTTGCGTCAATATCGGTTCCCAGCACCATTTTGATTTCTTCCGGGTCTTGGATAAAGTTTTCCGTTTTAATTTCCTTCAAATCTTTGGTTGTTTCATTATTATTTAGTTCTACTCTGGACAACGCATCTGCGTTCATATGTGTCTTTCCTTTCTTGTAACAAATTTCGAAATTAAACGCTGCTAAATTTTCCCTCCACCTAAAAAGTTTGGAACTAGGATTTTTAATCGAGTCCAACCATTGAAGTGGTTTATGGTCAGTGAATATTTGGAATTTTCTTCCGAACAAATACGGCTTGAAGTATTCTGTAGCCCAATGGATAGCTAAGCACTCTTTTTCGATGGTTGAATACCGTTTCTCGGTTTCGTTCAACGTGCGGCTAGCAAAGGCTATTGGCAAATCGCCCCGTTCTATTTTGGCTCAAAACAGCTCCCAAGGCTACGTTACTAGCATCCGTGGTTAAATTAAAAGGCTTGTCAAATTCAGGGTATTGAAGTATGGGGTCGTTAATCAAAGGTTTTACAGGTTTCAAATGCTTCAACAAAATCTGGATCGTTTATGTTAATCTTTACGTTTTTCTTCAATCTAGAGGTTAGAGGTTTAGACAGGTGGGCCAGGTTATTGATGAATTTACGGTAATATCCCAGGAGGCCTAAGAAGCTCTTGATTTCGGTCGCAGTTTTGGGGATTGGGTAACTTTATGGCCTCAACCTTCTTCGGATCAGGCTTGAGCTCCCTCAGGTGTTACTAAATGCCCTAAGTAGTGTACCTCCTTACACAAGAAATTCGTCTTGTCGGTTTGGACCTTCAGGTTTGCTTTCCTCAATCTTTCGAAAACTCTCCTAAGGCTTTGGATGTGTTCTTGCAAACTGGTGGAGTAAACGAGTATGTCATCTAAGAAGACAGTGCATATTTCGTTTTGTATGCCTCGTAGGACGTTATCCATCATTCTCTGGAATGTTGGTGGGGGCATTTGAGGCCAAGGCATTCGCAAGAATTCCCAGTGCCCACTTTCAGTGGAGAAAGCCGTTTTTTCGATGCTGTCCGGGTGCATCTCGATTTGGTGAAAACCCGACTTTAGATCGATAGTGGAGAAGTATTGGCAACGACCGAATTTATCTAACAAGGAGGAAATGTCTGGTAGAGAGGATACTTATCGTCTACCGTTTTGGCATTTAGTCCGCGGAAATCGATAACCAACCTAAACTTTTGTTTGCCCGAGTTGTCAGGTTTTCTTTCCTACGACCCACACAGGACTATTCCAGGGTGAAAAACTGGGACGAATGATTTTTGTCTTTCCATCTCCTCTATTTGCCTTTTTACTTCCTGTCGGTAAACCTCCGGATACCTGTAATTCCTAGAGTAAACGGGTACCTCGTCCGTTGTTCGTAGAATGTTTTTACCCCATTAGTGAATGACAAATTTTCCTCACCGGTTTGGAATATATCTTTAAATTCGTACATTAATTTAGTTATAGCTTCCTTTTCCATTTGGTTCATGTGACTCATTTCGATCTTACTTGGGTCGAATTTAATTTTCTCATAATCGTAATAGTTATAATTACTTTCATAAGTTCTTTCTTCCAGGGGCTCTACTTGAATCGTGTTGAGGTTTATAATTTCTTTTCAAGGCCCGTGTTAATTATTCCCACGTATGCGTAGTTATTTTCAATTTTCCACAATACTTTCAGGGATTTCGATTTGGTTCTGTTTTTTATAATGGACTATCCCCTTCTCCGTTTTTATATTCTTTACTGGTAATTTTGCCCTAGTGAACATTCTTGGTTCTAATTCGACACTTGTTTCAGTTTTAGTTATTACCTTTTTCTCGTTATTAGCTTTACAGCTTTTGTTTTCAATCATTATTTTCCTCTTTTCAATTTTTAATTCTGTGGCCATATTCCTGGCTCATTAATAATTTTACTACATCCGTTCCCACTAATTATTTTTTCTTTTCAATTTGTTTTGATCCTGTGGCCATATTCCCTGGCAAATTTGATTTTCCTCAATTTTATTGTGACTGCCCTCTAGGTAGTACAAAGGCAAAGTGGTGTGGGGTAAACGGAAAGATTATTCTCCAGATCGATTGTTGCCTTCAAATATTTTAGATGGTCCATTCCAATCAACATGTCGAATTGGTCGTGAAATTTGAAGATTTTGAAAGGCAGCACCAAGTTCGGAATTTCAAAGAGCTTCCAACACGGTATTTTGTGGAATACCGTTCACAGGATATTCCATGTGCCGTACGTATTTCAAATGGGTCTTCCCTGATATTTTCGGAAAATCTTTCGTTGGCTACTTCAGGGTTCACGAAGGAACCCATCGAACCACAATCTATAAACAGTTTCAGGCCTGATGTCGGAGAAATTAAGTAAGGGAGGCTATTCGTTTTCTGATTCAAGTGCATCAGACTAAATTGTGGGCATCTTCCTTGCTTTCGCCGTCTCTAAAAAAGGTTGCTCCGGCTCGGATTCGTTTGAGTACGACTTTAGTTTACTATCCGTTTCAACGTAGTTATAATTGGGTCTCGTTGTTTGCCATGACATGTGCGAATCATTACGTGGCTGCTTAAAAATTCGACTGTCCACTAGGTGGTTGCGGGGTTCTTTGAGCCTGATATTGAGGCTGAAAGTTTCCCCTACCGCGGAGATGGAATTCTCGCATTATTTCCTGGGCGACGGAAATAATTAGAGCGTCCGTAGTCGTAATTAGGGATTTCTGGGATTTGGTTGCCACGACGATTTTCCCGTATATGAGTCTTTACACTGCTCATTTGCTTGGACATTTCCGATATTTGGAAATCGTTTGTCATCATTGAGAGCGCCTGTCCCAATGAATCCGGTTGTCGATTCCTCAGAAAACTACCCATTGGGTCCTTTAAATGGAGGAGTAAAACCCTTAAGGCTAACTTTTCATAGTGTCTAATGAGTGTAGTGGATTCGCCTTCGTCGTGATTTGCAAATAGGCAGTTATGTTATTTAATTTTTTTGAATGTTTTCAAAGAACTTGAATGAAGTTTCCCATCTTTCTGCTTTAACTGAGTCAGTTCTATGTTAAGGGTGAGAGCGTCTTTTTATTCGTGTATGTCTCTAGTAACGCCTGTTTACATTCCCGAAAGACTCTAAATTTTCGATAGGATTAAATCGGCGGCGGGTCCCTGTATTTTGGATATGACTGCAGCCAGTAGCATTTCGTTTGGAACCCATCTGGGTCCTGTTCGTCGAAATATCTGTCGAACAAGCGTTCGCAGACGTGTAAAAACCTCTGTAGCAGCTCGCCGCCCTTGAATACCGGGATTAGATCGAGGTATTCTCTGGGGACTCTAGTGATCATCTGCTCCCTCGTATTGTTGAGGTGTAAGGATTGCATCTACTTTGCAGAGACTCGATTATCGCTTGCTGGCTTTGCACTTGCTGCAACAGGATTTCCTGAGAAACTTGTGCTTGGGATTGGGCCATGATTGGTTCGTCAGTTTCAATTATGGGACCTAAGGATCGGAGTTTGTAATGAACGTATTTTTTAATTGATTTAGGAATTTTGGCGTTAATGCGTCCCTAGTTTCTCAATTATAATATTGAAAAATGTTATTATTTAGAATTTACTTCGTAGTGTGCAGGTTATTATTTAGAGCGGAGAATTCAACAAACGTTGGCGTGAGTTTATCAGAAAGGAAGTTGACTCACAGTTTCCTCATGTAGTCGGCTTCTGCAGGAGTGCTGACTTGTGAGAAGATTAGCGACGGAGATTTCCTGACGTCGACGGGCTTTGCTGGATGAGCAAACTTGAGGATGCGTAGTAGTAAGTTGAGGTCGACGTCGAAGGTCGGCGATGAAATGAGTTGTCCCTTTAACTCTGGATGAAAGCGAGCTGACCAATTAGGCTCGGAAATTTTTCTTCAACCTGTGTGAACAAAAGTGGAAAAAAATAATTATTGAAAGGCGATGTTATGCCACCGTCGAAGAACCGTCTTTCAGGATTTCTTAATTTTTTGACGGGGTGTCTTGTCTGCGCTGGTTTTCGGTCGGTCTGTCAACGTTGTCTTCCCTTCTTCGTAGGGTTCCCGAATTCAGGCTCCGATCTTGGATATGCGGTCGAAGATGAAAGCACTGCTTGGTTCGATATGCGCTCGAAAATTCGGGTCCGGACCGACCGCGCCAGTTATATTTTGTTAAAAGACGAGAGGCTTCTTAAAAATAATTTTATTCTTTTACAAGAACTTAGGATCAATTTACAACAGAGGGGAGACTGGGAGGACCGACACGTACAGTATGGCAGCGAGACTAGAACACACCGAGCTGCGCGAAGGTGGGGTGCTTTATAGGTTTCCTTTAGCCGACGCAGCGGCTTTACATCTTAGTCAGCTATATTATTGTAAACAGCACAGTTTAGTACGATATAACTTCCATATTAAAAGTATATCGTCAGTAAACCTTTTCCAAAACGTAGGCACATGATGGAAGGAAACTGTTTGAGATACGGGCATAAACAGGTTAGAATATGACGGTGCCATTCTAGTTTCCACTGCAGTACCACGTTGGTGTGGGAAAAGCTCGTTATTAAAATGGAAAACGTTCTTGGTCAGCACAAAATTTGCCAAGGTTACAACTTAAGATGTGTGGTAGTAATCTAATATAAAATAAAATTTGAACGCTTTTATACCCTCCTGATGTGGAATCTCTGGGTAATGAGCTCACATCAACAGTCACCAGAATAACGAAGTGGTCACTTAGTGTCTTTTTCATATAACGTCTGTATCTTGACTAGCGGCTGAAGAACAGTCACCAGTTTCAGTCATTCATCTATAGCTTGGTTCAATTGGACGTCTGAAGGCAAATGGTCTGGAAGAGCGTAATTCTTATCAATCTTCGGGAGGCGATACAATTCAGAACAGCGCCTTCAGATCTGAAAAGTGGGGCTCGCTCATACATTGCTTCTGTTTTCTGCAAACTGCTTCTTTGTTTCTTCTGCCCTGATTGCAAGTAGTACACACAGCATTTATCACTCAACGGTTTGTGCACTCTCCTTTTACCTATTTGATTTTTTGGGATTATTACTTCTGTCTGGGCACCGCTTACGATCGATATATGCGGCCTTCTATTTTTTGTCCATTCTCTTAAGCTCCTTTATTGCGTTGTACCTCTATAAGTCCGTCATTTTTAAAAACTATTCTTATTTTGTTTACAACGTGTTTCTAGAACTGACAGCCAAATCTTTTTTCTTAAACCTTTATTGTCGTAGTTAATTTATTACAAGTTCAACATACCGTACCTTCGCGTAGTTAAATGCTCTCTTAGAGCCGAACATACCATTGGAATGTTGTGATTTATATGTATTCAGCCGTGATTATGCTTGGTAACTTTTAAAAGGAGAGAGCCAGAAGGTTCAGAATCTGAGTATTTTCTCATGTAGAATTCTACGGAATACCTATGGAACACTGTATAGGCGGATTTTCAGCACGTACAGTGCATCAGAACTTTTCAGAGCTTTTGAATAAATGGGTAGGTCAGTTTTCTATGCTGCATCATTCTAGTGACAGTTAATGTGTTTCGCCTGGTTCTGGGTTATCTTCCCAGGAGCATGCCCATGCTACCAGGCGCGACCACAGGTTGTGGATAGTGGAACAGCCACGGCATTGCCCCCAGGGGCATGTCTGCGGCCAGCTGTGAATAAGGTCAGCATGCTGACTGAATAAGCAGCCGCGAACAATGGGCAAAACCCAAGAGATCGCAGAAGAGATCCTGAACAAAGGGCTCAAGGGCAAGCGGATCTACATTTTCTCAGACAGCCTTAAAGGCCATCGCAGCCTATAGTTTTAGGTCTAAGCTGGCATGGGAATGCCTCCATGCGCTCAAGCAGCTCGGCGCCTGTAACAGGCTCTCCCTCATTTGGGTGCCGGCTCACAGGGGGCATGAGGGCAATGAAAAGGCTGACCGCCTCGCAAAAAGGCGTACAGAATCCCTACCCATCGGGCCTGAACCACACGTGGGTCTGACGAAAAGTCACCTGAACCGTCTGGTTGCTCGATGGGAGATACAGGAAAATGGCGCCCATTGGCATCGCCAGCCACGACTAAGACAGGCGAAAAGGCTTGTCACGCCTTCCTGTCCAAGGACGAAGGCGATGCTGACACTCTCTAGACAAGATCTGAGAGTACTGATAAGCTTCCTCACCGGGCACTGCCTACTCAGATATCACCTCAACAAGATGGGCATCTCAGAGGCGGTGGAATGCAGACTCTGCGGTGAGGAGGACGAGACAGCAGAGCATATCCTACGTGAATGCCCTGCGTTGGCAGCAAAACGCTTTGAATACTTTGGTCAGGGGACCACTGAACCCCAAACCGTAGCAGACTCTGCGGTGAAGGACATACTCGGCTTCCTAAGGGGGACGGGTATGTACGACGCCTTCTACTAAGAAAGAGCCAGCGTCACAATAGGCCCATATGCGGCCGCAGTGACAAAGGGACTTGTTCCACTCGCCCTCGGGTCAAAAAAAAAAAAAAGTGTTTCGACGAAGATTTCTATTCACAGGTTTCTCTATTAACGATTACTGGAAAAACACAGTTGGAGGCTGAATCAGCGATGGGTTACTCATTACGGGTTCACTCATAGGGAGTTCTCTGTGCCTGGAACTTTTGCTTCTACATCTTCTGTCATTGTTCAGAGTACGCAGAAATAAAATCCTGCACATCATAGAGTTTGTTTAGCTCACTCACAATTAGCAACTACAGTCTTCCTTCCATGGCACATCGTGTGGGCATTTTTTCGCTATTTATTATTTCGTAAACATCTTTATATTATATCTAATATAACGTTGTGATAATATTTTCTTTTATTGTACTCTTTAACTTAATAACCTTGAGATGGACACTTTGGTTTGTAATCCACCAACTATAGAACAGTTTGTGGCTATTGGAACTTGGTTCTGCAACAAGCATCTTTCAGTACTTTGAAATGGTCTAAAAGGGGGGTAAGTTAATCAATTTTCGTTAGTTACTAGCCCTACAGAGGCGTCCGAGTGAAATAGCCAACTGGCACAACCTCGAAATCAGCTAGTTGAGTAACAAGCTACTGACCTCAATATCTGACACTGTTTGTCTGGTGAGTGGCTATCCTATTTTCTGGTTGTTTTTTGTGATTTAATCGGCCACTCTTTACATTACATTACTGCTCTTCCTACGTGCCATTAATTGACTACCAGTAGCGAACATAAATTAAGTTTTAGAACTGCTTGAAAGGAATGTTTCATTGATTTAATTTCAATGAAGTTGGGCATGGTAATGTACATAACCACCAAGGATAAATTGCAGAGCAAGTTATGCTCCACGAACCTCAAGCTAAACAAGACACAGGTCTTTGTGCATTCTTAGGTCACTAGATTATTGACCATCTTCTTACTCCTCCTAAGTATTCAAAGCAGAAAGCTAGTTGATGTTTTGTTGGGAAACGGTACCAAATCCAGGTCACAAAACGAAGATCAAAGAGTGGAACAATTTGGTTAATAATTTCTTTGCTGCAATTTTCTCTTGCAGGGCGCTTCCAGTGTCACGATTGCCTCAGAACATATTCGACGAAGGGCAACCTTGTCAAGCACATGAAATTCGAATGTCAAGGCACCCGAAGGTTTCGTTGCCCGTTCTGCAATCATTCCTCCAAGCAAAAAATACACTTGAAAGTTCACTTGGGAACGAAACACAAGTATTTGGCGGAGGAGCTGATTCAGTTGGTGGTGAGAGCGGACAAATCGAATTCGTAGTTTTCTCATTCTAGTCCAAAATCGTTAAGTGCTCGAATTTCCTGTTATAGCGTTTTGTTTCTATTTAATTAATGTCATCCATGTATTAGTCTTTGATCAACTCAATAGCTTCCATCGGTATTCAGAATACATTTGTCTAGTAGCTTACATGTGCCCAAACTTTTCGTCCACGTTGTTGTCATTTTGGTGAACTATTCCTGTTACTCCTCTAGTAGTGTTTGAGTTTTTGATCTCAACTCTCTCAGCCTTGGATTTTAATAATTACTCCCACCTTTGGGAGGATCCTCAATGTGCCGTGGTTTCTGTTAGATATCTTGGTCCCCAAAAATTGCTTGCTTGTTCCTAGCTGGACCATTGGTTGAAATAAATCCTTCACCACTGGGATCTTTTCCTTCTTTTTCTGGGATCAAATTCTCTGAAACTTGAGGTTAGCGCGCGGTGAAATGTATTTAATGCAAAAGACTTCAGAAGAATTGTTGTACAGCCAACACAACATTTCATTCAAGGATCCCTCAATCTTTGACTGACTTCTTCTTGAAGTATCAAAGAGTTTGTACATAACAATGGTTGATACTGGTGTCCAATGTATGGCTTTGCTTGCCATTGAATACTGAAGTCACAGCGAGCAGAGAAGGTCTGAGAGGATTCTCATTTGGTTGTGCTTGTTCAAATAAATAAAAATCTTTTGGAGTTTACAATTTTAACTTTTAATTTCCTAATAATATATCTAGGACTCACTCA
This sequence comes from Pachypeltis micranthus, assembly GCA_020466155.1. Classification (NCBI taxonomy): domain Eukaryota; kingdom Metazoa; phylum Arthropoda; class Insecta; order Hemiptera; family Miridae; genus Pachypeltis; species Pachypeltis micranthus. The sequence goes on along the minus strand of CM035777.1, from coordinate 30,193,962 downwards.
AAATTGATTGAATGTCACGTTGCTACGAGGAAGGCAAGTAAATGTTTCGCTCCCATCTCCTGGATGGTGTTTCTAATCATTTTTTTAAAGTTTGAAAAGAAACTCTGAATATGTTGTAGGTTGATGACATCCTTTTCCTGCGAGGAACTGATTCATGTTGAGAGAAATGTTTATCGTGAGGTCAAGTTCACAGCTCCCAGTTTTTAACACACAGACGCTCTTACATCCATTCATACACAATGTTGATTAATAATTAACCACGAATTATTCATCCTAGTTTCCTTGATGAGGAAATAAGGTGTTTCTAATTATTTGGTACACTTATTAACTTGTGAACGGTCATAGTTAATATACCCATTGAGTGAGTAATCATACTTTCGTGGCATAGTATCTGTAGCTTTTGATAGAAACCAGTGGTACTGATGATTTGTTTACAAAGGAATTCCTCCACAGTGGACTGCAAGCTTAGGGTGAGGACATCAACTCTCTTAGTTCTCCTGTTGTCTAAGTGTTCAGAGTACCATAACTGCTGGCTACACTAATATGATTATATCTGCCTATTCATCAGTTCACCAATGAAAGTGTGTTTATATTTTTTGATGGTCGATTACTATTATAACACTGTTACGTGTCAGTCAATCCTGTAATACTGTATCCTCTATATGTTGAGTCGATCCTAAGAAATTTTCCGCAACTGGCACTCGCCAATAACGTAATGTTCTATTTGATTTGAATCTGTGATGTTTTCAAGAAACTTATAGTTTTTCGTGGTTCTAAGAAGTTTTAATGGTAGAAATTAACAGCTCAGCTGCTCTTTGTACTTTCAATTTGTGATTACAGCAATTTTCCTTGTTATTTGACTCCATTATTCACTAGCTGATATGTGAGGAAATATATTCATTGACTCTCTTTAATCTGCCAAGATAGTTGGAAATATCCAATGTGCCTCTCTTGATGTTGTTGAGAATGAGGAAAGGGGGACACTTCAATTATTTTACAGTTCAACTTGCTTATAGATTGATATGTATAAAAGATTCCCCTAAACTGTTTACTGTCATGGCCAATATAGTCGTTCACAAGCTCTTATACATTCCTCCTCAATAATCCTATACTTAATCAGGACACACATCCAGAGGCTTTTGAGTTTGATTACCATTCTGTAGTTACAGTCCAAAAGAACACTAATTCCATATTAAACTAAATCTAATTGAATGACAACTGCAACACTGATACCAACGCAAATCATTGTTACCTATTACGCACATTTTTTCTCTTAAGATTATTATTTGTCAAGTTGGTAATATTGTTAGGAGTCCTTTGTTGTTATATATTGACCATTTATGTTAGGGTATTTTTAGTAGCCACGTGATTTATCTCATTAATATATAAGAAGTAAATTTGGCTCATTCCCATCAAAAGGGATAATTTTTCGCTGACTATTACAGTTATTATAGGTCGGTACGGGCATTGTGATCATTCCACACAAGCAGCAATTATGCCTCATTAGGCTCCTTGGTTGCATATGTTGCTCTTTAACCCTTAAATTGTATGGCAATTTCAGGTTACTGGAAGGTGTGGTGCAGTGTGTATTTCTTTCCACCAGCAGTGATTCAGGGTTCGATTTACTAGTCTCCCTCTGAAATTTGAATGAAAAAAATTACCATGGACTTCCAACATTCCAGGGTGGGCAGTTCATACCTTAGTGAGGCTTACTTGCAAAGATCCTCACTGACACCTTTTTTAAATGCTCATATGAGGTAAGTATATACTACTAAGTTCTGTTAATGTTAGTGTGGGCTGTACTACAGCGTTTGGATTGTTGAGAGTCTTCTCTTGTATTTGAACTAGCGCTGTTTGTACATTTCTCAATGTTTCTGTCACGTTTGGACTTATTGGGCTTTGGCACGTCAGACAGTAACAGAACTACACCATTCTCGTATTGGCAATTTGGCTGAAAACCAAAGTTGTCCTCGTAAAAAAATTAATCCTCCTTTCAAATCAGTAAGAATAACAATTAACACTTGTTTTCAGGTAAACACCAGTGCCCAAAATGTTTGAAGAGCTACACAGCCAGGAAATCACTGACTTTCCACATGCGATATGAGTGCGACAACGAGCCTGCTTTCCCCTGCAAATTCTGCTCGTACAAAGCAAAGCGAAATTACGACTTGAAAACGCACTTGGCGATTCGCCATAAATTCGCTTTTTCAAGTGATAAAAGAGCGTAGAAAGCGGAATGTTTTGATCAATCCAACCAAAGCTGTGCTGACAACTCATAGGTTTTGTAAGGGATTGCTACTCATGATACTTTAAAAATGGATTTACCCTCGTGTACTCATGCAATCATGTTTGACAGGCCTGGACTTGGAATATTTATATAGATTCACAAAAAATACTGTAGTCAATAGCTAATATCACGAGGCTCCAAGTTAATTTTAAACCCACTAGAACAACAAGGATAAATAAGGATCGTATAATTAATTCGTTGAGTAAATTCTTCGCTAAATCTGAATTTTCACTCGCTTAGATATTTTCAGGCTCATCAAAAGGGTAGCAAACTACCCTAAATTGAACAGGAACAATGCCCCGATAAAACGCTGGTTGTCTCACAGACAATTCCTGTCTTCAGAGCACTTTTGACGGAGTCTGACAGTTTCTGCCACACCTGGTTTAGAATCTCACTTATAGCCTCTCCATTGAGAAGGTCCAGGCCACTAACCATCTGCAATGAAACAGCATCATAGTGAGAAGGACTCAAAGCCAGTTTCGCGACTTTTTCAGACAGTTCTGTAAAGTAAATCTCCCAAAGTCCCACCTTATTTTCTTCTAAAATTCTTCCTTTTGAGTACAAACATTGATACGGGGGCCCTAACACATGAGGCAGCTTATGCCTACCACTACTTTGCCCTGAACATGCCCCATGATGAAAGTCGTATTTAGAGAAAAATATCGTTGTGACGGTGGCGGTGGTCGAATTTTTTACGACGGGCCGTCGTTTCAACTTTAAGGGAAGAAGTTGAAAAAGAAGCTGTTTACGTTCGTTTGGAGCAAAATAGCTAGGACAAGCAATTAGTGGCTTGGAGTCCGTTAGACCTGATGAGTATCATTTTGCCATTTTCCTGAGAAATGTTCTGAGAGCCAAGCGAGTTTTCCCCAAACGAATCATAGCGATATGGAGTCGAATGAGACATTGACACATCTAACCTCACTAAAAACGGAGGAAGAATTAGCTCGACTGGTGGTGGCAGAATTCATGCCTTTTCGACACAAAGTTCATCACATCAAAGGATTATCCAAGTCGATTACAGACTATCTCAGCCATACTCCCATAAGATCTGCCATACCTGACAACGCCACCTGCTTCACATGTAAGGAATTAAAGTTAACGTACCTGTTTGGTGACTCCAACTTCTCACAGTATCTCACCAACCAGAGGACACGGACTCACCAAAAAGGTACGTTAACTCTAGTAATTTACCTACTGGTGGAACTAACCCAATTACTTTTATACATAAATTCTGGGACTTTTTCTTCTTGATCAGCACGAAACCTAATTTCCTCCCTCCCAATTATCCCAGCTCGAATCTAGCTGAAACAAAAATTCAGAACTTGTGTTCACAACAAAATGGGCTAACAATTTATTTTTAACCAAAATTTCCTTGAACATGGCTTACAATGCTACTACCAAATTTAGTTTCGTTGAGCTGTTTTTCAGTTGCAACCTTCTAACGCCATAACACTTCGTGTGGGACGTTTATGAGGAACGTTTGGCACTACCAACGACTTGGCAAGCTACCACTGATATACAAGCCCTACATCACGCATACATGTGGCAGTGTTAATTATACTAAAAAACACTTAGCCATGACGTGTTCTTGAGGAAATCACGTCTACCTAAAAACTCACATGCTTTCAAACAAGGCAAAGGCAACAAACACTTAGACGCTTGCTCCTCGTTTTTGTGGGCCACAGCTGACTGTTGAAGTCCTCTCACCAATCACGTATTTACTGCAAGGTCTTGCAAACACTTCGGTACACAGGTCAGCCCACATCTTTCTTAGTCAGAGATCAACTCACTACGACCTCGTCTTGAGCGTGCAGTGCTCTCGGTTCGAGTGATTTATTTTGTGCCAGTCCGCAAAACTCAATACCAACATTCGTATCAACTGAAAATCTGCGATTTCTGCAAACACTGCATATTTTTGTGAAGTGGATTAAAACAATCAAGTATCTCATCAGAAGATAGGTGGTGTATCAGTCGTCTTATTTTGGACGTGCTGTGCTGACTGACTCCTAATAAAGGCAACTGGTTGATCATGGTCTAGTGGATAAGACAGTCGATTCATAATTCTCGACGTATGTTGGAGGATTGTGGATCGAATCTCCGGCGCGATTAGCGTAATTTTTGCCTGAGTCAGCAGCTCTTCAAAAAGCATCTCCAAACGTCCTTTCGTAACAATTGGCGCCCAACTAGTGGTCGAATTTCTTCTTTCCAAGAAAAAGAAGAGGCCAAGAGAGAAAAATTAAAAAAAAAAAATTAAGAGAGAAAATAATGAGACGAGTTCTCGGGTCCGGGATTCGCTGACGCTGTGAAAGTTCCAGCGCGAAGGTAAAATGGGCGACGCGCCCACTACAATGCGAAAGAAAAAAGACTTTCCTTGTAGCCCTCTCGTTTCTCGAATCAAAGATCGGATTTTCCGGGGATTCGCTCAACTCTCGTAAATTCTTTCCTTAAAAGAGTCTGCTCCAGGAGCAGCGGTTAAACGACGAGGGGGGAGATGTGCTGACTGACTCCTATTAAAGGCAACCGGTTGATCGTGGTCTAGTGAATAAGACAGTCGATTCACTATTCTCGACGTATGTTGAGGATTGTGGATCGAATCTCTGGCGCGATTTTTGCCTTAGTCAGCAGCTCTTCAAAAGCATCTCTAAATTTCCTTCCTTTCGTAACAGTGCAACTAAGTCAAAATCTATAAGCTTCGCTTAAAGAAGCTTTTTTCTTTGTGTCTCTTCTTCTGGCCCCTACGCCAGGCTCGAGTTTTTGGTCGCTCCAGACAGAATTATTAATGGCCCTCAGCTTAACGTACGTTATACACATCCATGAGTGCCTTCTTTTTCTGCCAGTGTGGGTCTTGATGCGCATTAGTCCTCACAATCATAATATATAACACTCTCACACAGTTGTGGACGTGCCAGGCTTGCCTTACGTTCACCATTGGGCCACCATCCATCCTTAGGAGGGAACTGATGCTTTCAGACCTCCTCTTTTTTGTGTGCCAAATTTCAATTCAACAGCGACGTGGAGAAACGAGAACTTACTCAGAACTGACAAAAACTATTAACGACTAGTAAAAGTCTCTCAACGAAACATTACCTACCCCATGTTTCAGACAGTAAAGCATATGATTATCCAGCATACCAACATCCCAACACAAATCACCATAACCATTCAATGCTACCGTATCTGAGGATTATTCCAATTGCGTTGGAGGAGGAACTTGCCTGAATTAAAAATATTAAAGACTAGTGACCAGTTCCAGCTTCACACGGGTTGAAGTTTTTTGAAAGTATTTGGGGATAATTAAACTTGTAAGTTACGTATTTAATTTATTTACATACAAAAATACAAATATTTCCTCTTTATAATATTAGTGAAAAGGAATGTTACAGCTGATCTGTCAGTTGATTTATTGCTCGGATTTATTTGAACGTTCTCAGCCCTATTTTTTATACCTTGGGTGGGTTTTAGTAAGATTTTCTGGGGATCACTAATTTTTTCTTGTAATAAATATAGCTTGTGTTACTCAGCGATAGTGTAGCTTTCTACGGTGAAAGAATTTTGGAAATCGGTGCTGTAGTTTTTAAGTTAATTTTTGACGTACAAAAATACCAATCTTTCCTTTCTATAATATTAGTGTAAAAAAGTCTCTTAGTAAAACCCAAAGTTATATTTACTCTCCCAATGTTAAAAAATAGAAAAACAAAGGAAACACTTCATTAAAATTAGAGGCATTATGTGGCCAAACAAACAAGTAGTCGAACACACAAAAACAAACTATCCATTTGTATGCTTAACAATCTGGTGCCAGCTACTGGTCATAGCAACTAAAATTGCCACCTAAGAAACCACTTTGTGGACTCTGTGTTCAGCCGATTTCATGTTTTCAAATAATTGAGGAATACGATCATCATCAAAGTTAATGGTGATTAATGGCTGAAAGAACGTTATTTGAGGAAGTGCAGTTTATCTCGGTAATCTTTTCCTCCCCTAGGTAGATCACAGATAGATGTCCAATTTCAAATGTGCGTCATTAAACTACAGCATAACTAAGAATTAGGTGATCTGGTTCCCACAATGGACCACAGCACAATTAGTCTTCCAAAAATCATCACTTCAATTTTTACTGACCCAAAAATCAACTAGAGTGATTTGCAAATTGCTCTATTATTGAAACATGCATTTCCATTGTTGCAGGAAAACATCAGTGTCGTAACTGTTTGAAATCGTATTCCGTTAAGGGATCACTCACATTCCACATGAAATACGAATGTGGCAAAGAGCCTTCATTTCCCTGCAAATTCTGTTCGTACAAAGCGAAGCGAAAGTACGATTTGAAAACTCACGTGGCGTTTCGTCATTCTTCTCATCTTCAGTCTCTTGGACAAAGAAAATAATTATTTTTATAATTGTTATATAATAGTGAACCATGTAGGTATACAATATTTTAGTGAAGAAGAAAGAGGTTGGAAAAGTGGCGCAAATATTACTTCTCTTCAAGTCGTTTTTGGGATTCATAAGGGGCTGAGAGAGTAGGAGGTAAGGTCTAGATCAATGATGGGAGGGGGGACTAGTACCAACCTTACAGGTGGAACATGAGCTAGCGGAAGCCGTGTGTGGATAAAATAGTACTCTTACATGTGCCTTTTTCAGGTGATATTATGAAGCTCCAACCAACTCCAAAGCTCTAAATTGCTAGAGTTGTAGCCAACTGATGTATTTGTCTTGTTACTGTTTGGGAACATTCATTCTCATAAGGAAGATATGGAAGCTAGGTGGTTGAGGGGGGCTGGAAGGAGCACCATCAGGCTTCGTTGTGGGTGCTATTGAGTAACTTTGTAACTGATACTGTTGGAGGTAGAATAACGAAGAGTCACAATCCCCAACCACTTCCCTTTCTCTTTTTACTTACAGTTAGGAGTTGTGTTACACTATTGGTGTACAGTAGGTACGCTGATCACTGCTCGGATACTATCCCCCCCCCCCAATCATTAACCTTCTAAAAACCCTCGGTGAACAAAAACCCTCGGTGAACCTGTAGCAAGATTGTATTGTTCAACACCATTGTACCATTTGCAACTACAGTGACGCTCAGTTAAGACATTTCGTACCTGTTTATTATGTAAATATGTGATGAAAATATGTGCCATGTCTCATCAAATAAAGATGCTCATCGAGTTGTGATCTTTATTTCGATTGTGCACGTCTCCTAACTCTCAAAGTGATGCAAATCTTGGTCGTAAATTGATCTAAAGGTATTCCGGATGATTAAGGCAAAAACTCATCCTACTACTATTCACACCATTCTTATAAAAGTTAGAATCCAGTGTAAGCTTACAAGATTGAAACATGTATTCACGTAGTGTATTCTCATCAAAGGTATAAACGAGGTGTGCCTGATGTGTCTAGTAGTACCAAAATTGACTAGTGCAGCGGCTCACTAACACTTAGCCAAACTTGGGTTTGTTTGGTTTTAAAGGAAAAAACTGGATGTCAGTTCTAAAGTCAGTTCATAAAAGGAATGGTATTCATAGATGGTTCAGGTTACCTGAAGGAGGATTGTAGGTGACTAATTTAAGTATCCACGGTTTTAACATAGCAATGTTGACATCCGTTTTACCCTATAAATTCGATGATATGCGAACCCTGCATCTTATGTTAACTCATTTCTACAGAATTGTCTACAGGGGATAAAACGTTGTTGTAGTCAGTCGAGAGGACCTATAACAACAGCGTCGGAACATGAATATCGTTTGGGACATTTTTGAGAAAATGAGAAAAATGATCATTTAATTTTTCCGATGTATATTTTCTTACAACTCTGTAAACAGATAGTTAGAGAAATAGTTACGGCCAACAAAATACGAGTACAGCTTGCCAGAGGACACTGTCTGGTTGATAAAATGCAGTTGTGTAACAACTGTGGACATTTCTGATGCGTGTAATAAAATCCACAATTTTTGGCACAATATGGTTGTCTCTATTCAACAGTCGGTGGAACATTTATGGAGAACAATAACTATTTGAAGACACCCTGTATGTTTGACGCAGCTGTTTTTTTACAAAAGAACAAAAAAACCATAGGCCTAATTCATAGGCCTATATTTAAGTTCGCTCAGATATTTTTACAGCCGTTTTGTAGATAAATGCGAAAAACTATTTGGTCCTTGTCTCTCACACCCAGATAGATAAAGTAGATAAATAGCCCTCAATGATTGAGGTATGGTTGCGCCTTCTAGCCTGCCTTGGCTGTTTTGCTGGCTTAGCAGCTTTCGAGCTGTAGTTGAAGAAAGACTCATCAGACGGCATGTGCTGGCCCTTTTTGGCTCTGACCACCGATTGACCTGACGAGCGAATCCTTTCTTGTATCATTATGCGTTTGATGTCCTCTGAGACCAGTTGGCTCTGTCTGCAAGTTTAAGATTCTCGACACATATTTTTTTTTTTTTTTTTTAAATGGAAAGAAAGTTTCAGGGAAAGAAGAAGGAAGCCTAGTTGTCCATGAGCCATCTCCCTCAAGGTAGAAGACCATACTATGACCAGATTTAATAGGTTATTAACAGTGTCAGCTGTGACACTTGCCCTTTCAATAGCACCACTGCACGGTGGGAAATGAAGCAAGTATGAACTAAGACTCCTAATACTTGGGAACCTCATCAGTCAAACTGAAACTGATTGAGGTTGTGAGTACAGAGCTCCAAACAGAATGTACGTGGTGCAACCGTTTATGGATGTTTGGGAAACAATGTAAAAGTTTCATAAACCCGAGCAATGAAACAAGCGAAACGTGGGCAAATTGGCTGATGGTAATGGGTGATGTAAGTTTTGCTTACAACTTTTACACGTATAACCGGTGAGCATTTTGGGAAAATAGAAGGCAATGAATGGGCTTCAATGTGTGTGACTCTCTGATCAGTGAAGACAATCTCGCAAGTATAACCTGACGAGGAAGGTGGCAGGGATCATTAGCACGCACAAGAGCCATACAGAAACCTTAATAGAAATCCATCATTGGAGGGCCCAAAAACGAATTGTGTTTGTATTTTTATTAGCTGTGCCAAGCAAAAACCTGTAATAATACACGAACAGCCCTGAAGAAAAACTACAGGTAAGTGTGGGTTGTGAGGATTGGCCTCTTCTCATTATATCAATTCGTTCAAACGTGTACATTTTGGTCTTCCAGAGTGAACTTCTGGCCAATAACAACAAAAGAAGAAAATTGCTGCACGTGGAAATACTGAAATGGTTGAACTCTGTAAGAATGGTGGCAGAATGGGGGATTGGTGATTAGAATCAACAGGGTGGCCTACCAATAATAGATTAATTCAGGAGGCATGAAGAATATTCAAAGTTGCGCTGGACTCTGAAATATTTCAGCACGCATTTTTTGGAGACCAGCCAAAACCTGCCTACCTCTTCACTTGTGCCACCTTATCCTCTTCTCCTGGAGGGAAATATTTAGCCTAGAGGGACACACAGCAGTACTATTATCTTCCTTCACAGGCTTTAAATTACTCAACCAACTACCACCTGATTTTTAATCAAAATTAATGAGATGCAGTGTATTGAAGGGGCTAAGCACCGGCGTTTGTTGTGTTTTCAGTGACTCGCAATTAAAAAGGCCCAGCTAATTTGTTGAAATTCAGGAGTCGCTACACCGGACTTTAGCAAAGGATGGGTTTCCCAGTGGTCAAATACACAATCAAAGATAATGTGAGAAGCCCTGCATACAAACATTACAGCATAAGATCACCCCATTGTGATGTAGGTGGACTAGGCGTAGCTACTAGGGGCTGGAACGGAGCATACTCCTCTAGTTTATGTCATCTCCCTGCAGTATGAATTGGGATGCTGACTAACAGGATGCCCTGTCCCAACTGATGGCGTGGTATAACCTTTACAAACCAAAAGATCATCATTCTTGTTCACAACACCCCTGTATACTGCCATACACTGAAAGGAAGGTATGTCAATGATAACATTAACTGCTGAAATACCGAAAGTGGTGCTTGGAGGGATTGAAGCTGGAGCTGATGGCACCAGTACCATTCCCTAGTTGGGATCCATCATTGAACTCAAATGACAAGATTTCTTTCCAATATTTTACCACTCCCTATTCCCTTTTCCAGGTTTCCAACTTTTCCCCACTGCTTTGGTCGAGGGCTTTATAGTCTTTTCCATCCTGTTCCGATCAAATCTTCTACTAAATTAGATTCAAATTTGTGTTCTTCCTTTTGTGTTTCAGGGTCGTTTAAATGCGTTTACTGCGGAGCAACGTATAGTAACAAATCGATTCTCGAATTCCATATGCAAAAATATTGTTGGAAAGCCGAAAATCAGACATATCGCCGGGACGATCGCCCAATTCTCAAGTGCAACTTCTGCGACAGGCTGTTTCTGGACAAAGATCTGCTTATGGTTCACCTGCGCGAGGAATGTGGAGGACGCTCTCTTCAGTGCCATTTATGCTCATTTACCTGTGGAACAATTTACTCGTTGCAGTCTCATCTTCTTCTCGTCCACAAATTGAGATTTTTACACCAGAAATGACGAGCTTTTTAACGTCAGCTGAGCAGATTATAGGACTACAGTTCTTGGGGGCAGTGAATTCAAGGGCTATGTAGAGAAGTATCTGAAAGACACTTTATTCTGCTAATTGTTGGTTTGTTTGTGCATTCAGAGGCGTGCTGAGATCTCTTTCCCCCAGAGATGTAATGGTCACAGAGTCACTATAGACTGGTCAGTAGAAAAACACCGCATAATCGATTCCAATAACTAAATTGATTTCAACCTCACACTTGGCAGGTAGTAACTCGTCATCTAACTCCACAACCCAGCTATGGCAACACCCGCTTGGTGTTTTCAGGGCATTTTAAGTGTTTAATGGCTACTAATGTGTAGTAGACTGTAGAGCCATAGAGGTTATTGTGAGTCACTTTTGGAAGAGTTAGTGCAGGTGGTTGAAAAATAAGATTGAGAAGATCATCTTTTGAAACTGTTAAAGAAAGGTGCTCATAATAATTCTGACTATTCCGTATTAGGGATAAGCACTGCAGCCTAAAGTCGTATTGTGCCAATCTTAATGTCTCACAGGTCCATGCCTACTTTCCTAAGAAACGCCTGGTATTTCCTGCAAGAATCCTCTTTGATGTCCATCCTTGGAGTAGTTGTTCCAAAGTTCCCTCTCAAGCCTCTGGCACTGGGCCAAGGCGTTTCTTTCTCTGTGCCACACCACTTGCACTGAGGGGTGTTGACTATGCCCATAACATACATGTGTTTGTTCATTTTGCAGTGCCCTGTCATGATCCCTACTATCTGCCTTAAATCCTTCCTCTCCATCATCAGAGCCAGTGCTCTCCAGGGTTTTAGACCCATATGTGTAGATGTTGATACCATTAGGAGGCCGATATTAATTACTTTTGCTGTTCCATAGGCTTCCTTCTGGTTGCTCATTCTATTTTCTATCGAACTCATACCTGGGCACCACCATGTCAGTGACCATGCTGGGCTCTGTGAAGATCTCCATGTTCCTGAATGAGGCCAGGTGCCTGTTACTCTCCTGTGGCACCTTAGGCACACCATGCCTGGTAAGCCTGTTTGCCACCTTAACAGTCTCTGCCTTAACAAATATATCAAGGGGATGTAAGTCAAATATTTTCTCCATAGTACTGGTAGATGTGTTCTTCATCCTCCCCCTATGAGTAAGGCTTTGCACCGTGGCTAGTTTTCTCAGATGGTAGCTCTGTGCCACTTGTATGAGATGATTGGTTTCACAATGGCCTCATAAAATCAGCTGGCCATTCTGGGCTTTATGTCCCATGTCTTCTCACACTAACTTTGACTCATCCACAAGGCCGTAGTCGCCTTCTTGATCGCATATCTAAATTGCTCTTTCCAGGTCAGTTTATGACTCAGAATCACACCCAAATACTTGATCTGCTCACTGAGCTGAAGTGCTTTTCCCATTACTTCCTGCTGTCTCAGTCCCGCAGTCTTGTAAATGGAACTATGACCGTTTAAGTTTGGGTAATGGACTGTCCCACTTCTCCTCTTTGTGCACACACCATCAGTAGAGCTGCCTCAATTAGGTCAGATATCACACTCTGCACCCTCCCTTGAAGGAAAACAGCCACATCATCAGCATATCTTTGGGCGTAAAACCCTGCTGCTCTCAGTCTCCTAAGAAGAGAGTCCATCACCTGGTTCCATAGGAATGGAGATGGAACTCTCGCTGCGGACCCCTCAAAGTCCTTGCCCTAAGCAAGCAGTTTCTCAGCGAGGTTTGAATCTCTCTGCGGTTCAACATAGACCCACCTGCATTCCTATTCACATTAAATCTGGTCAATACCATTTAAAAAGTGTCTAATAGCTCCTCAGGTCCTTCTGAAGCAACTTATTAGATTAGTTTTGTTTAGAAAGTCGTGTCAGTCAGTGTAGGACTCATGCCAACATATTGATTTCAGACTTCATGCTGCTTAGCCTACTCTCTACAGAACTTACTCAGTCATTCGGATGAGCCATTGTAACTCTCACACCTCAGATATGGTTTCTTCGGCTTTCCATTTGTCAGGTGTCGTAGGAGTTGTACACTGAAGAACTCTTTTAACGCACTGGAAAAGTAGTGGGGACTGTTTGATTAGGGCTTCAGGAAAGGGGGGGGGTTGAGGAAATTTGAACTACTTTGTGGAATCTGCCTTCGTCCTCTAAATAGAAAGATGGAGATTTCATTCTCATTTTCCAAAATTTCACCTTCGACCTCTTGCTTGGCTGGTGGTTCTTATCTGATACTTAACTTTCCTGACAGATCTAATCTTGTGATTCTATATTCTATATGCTTCATCCTATGGTAGATCAAATCAGGTAATAATTGCCCTCCTAAATGTTTCGGTACATCCTTAGTTGCTTCATTTAGTTGCTAAGCATAGACTACTGTTGTGAACACTGCAAGGAGGTTGACTGGTATTTTGAACTTCCATTTAGTTACAGTTAGTTACTAGCATGGATGGTTTTTTAACTTACGCAGAAGTCAATAGTGCTACGCATTGGGTCCCTACAGCTTGAGTGATTGTTGAGTTTGTCGGAGGTAGGTTCCCCTCAGGTACTTGATTGTGTAGTATAATCCCTGCTGACTAGCCGTTGTCAATGCAGACTAACTTCTGACTCCATGACAATCATTTAGAGCTCCTGGATGTATTGGCTTTGTTGATAATTTAGAACAATCAATTGGATTGTGCCTTAGAAGTATTCAGTGAAAGGCTGTAAAAAGCGACAGAAGCGCTTTCTTTTGAGTAGCCTTATTTTCTAGTCGTAATTGAATTGCCTTTTGTAAGAATAAGAAAATCTTATAGATTAGTTGCTCTTGGTAAACTTTTAGTTTTTGTTATAGCTATTTTTTCTATTTTTCAGGAAAATTTTATTGTTGCGTTTGAAAGGTCAATTATTTTTGTAGAGAAAAGCATTTAGTTGTTAATTTGTGCAAAATTATAATGACAGAAAGCATTGTTTTAATACCCTTTATTTTCTACTGATACATTGTTTTGATTAGACTTGAGTAGGAAACGAAGTTGCACCTACAGCTGTATACATCACCCCAGTCTTGTCTTCTTCTGCTACAGTTTGCAACGCCGCTATTCGAAAATAACGTTGGTCAATAGGAAAAGCTTACCTTCTAGAACACACCCAACGCTCAGTGGTCTTCTGCTCTAATCCAGATACATCAAGGTGATGTTCAACGCAGTTCCCCTCAAGCTAGAATTAGCTACGATGAAATTCACTCTAGCTCTAGTTACTTCAATCTAGCCACCCTCCGGATTTGGAGTTCAATGAAACGAGCACACCGCTGAGTCCCAACTGTTTCTCTGCAGGTTGGAAACTATACCATGCTTTGCTGGTCTGTTCTCCATGCAGCATGTACAGCCTGATGCCCCCTGTGTTAGTCTATTGTTGGACTTTCAAGTTGTTGTCACATTGTTCCTAATCATAAGTGGTTTCAAAAATTTAAGGTTGTAGAACCTTTCTACTCTGACAAAGAAACCACATTGGCTGAATAATTGTGCCTGTTGGCTGAACTGGTTGCAACATTACATTATATGTCTACCTCTTTGTCCCTAGAATACAGGTGCACTTATTGATTCGTCTCAGTGCTACTCTAATTCTCTATAGTTACAAACAAACAAAAATTTATCTTGTAATATGTATTTTTTATCGCTTTTATGTAGATCGTGTGGAGTTATCTTCATACTAAGCTGAAAGATATTTGCTTGGGAATAGAGTGTGATTCCCAAATGTAAATACATGGCTCAGCCAGAAAATGTGAAGCCTCCTTGTTCAGTAAGGGACTGGCTCGTTTAGCGATCAAACTCAACCCAACCAGAAGAAAAAACATGTACTTCCCAATACCCTTTTACAAAAGTAAAATATTTTTCGTACCTCTGGCCATTTCTTTAACACTTCCTCCTCAAATTTTGCCCATGGCATGACTAAGGACTAAAATTTACCACATATTTCTAAGCAACTATTTTTCTTCATTGCTGTAATTGGATTGTGAAAAATAATCGCACTCGTATTTCGTGTGTTCTGCGGCAACGGCCTGTAGACTTGCAACACTGTTCATAAGTACGCCTTTTTGCTAATAGCTTTCCCCCTGTGGAAGGTGAGAGAAGTTGGACATATGTAGGTAAATTTGGAAGATCCTGAAAGTCACATCAAGAAGCCAATTTGGACGATCCATTTTGCTAACATGTGAGAACATTCCAGTAATTACTTGTGCCTCAGTGGATAGTGTCCAGTAGGTCCCTCACAGCAAAGCAACTACTCACTATTCCTCAATAAGTTGTGTTGCAAGGTCTACGTAGGGAAGAAATGTAAAACATATCTTGCAACATGGTTGATTGATCTTGAAGTAGAAGTAATTTACTTATCAGTGGGGGAAACTACCTCAGTGTACCCACTCTCTGTGGCACAAGTTATTTGGTCTAGGCCTTGTACTGGAAGATGATACGATGTGGTAACATAATCTACACCAAACTCTATGGAGCTTTCTGCATTTGTGGCTGCTCTGGGTGATTTGGTTGACAGAAGGAAACCCATGTAGTATGTTGATTCATCCCACTCTTCTTTTTGAATGAAATGATAACCTGAGAGTATTCGTGGGATTGATTGACTCCCTTGGGACCACTGCCTACTGTAATGACATGTACAAGAGACGAGGATAGTAAAGTTTGGATGCTCGTGGTCTGTATAAACATGTACAGTCGTGGTGATGTATGTAGGTTTGGGTGTATTATCATCCAAAGGTTGGAATATGGAGCAAGAGCATTTGGAGAAGGACTGAGACATGACTTCGTCATTTATGGCCCTGATTAGTCTGCCAGGATCCTGGTTGTGCAAGCAATTGTGACACTCAAGAAGTTAAGCAAGATGAAACAAATATTTGCCAGATATTAAATACCAGAAGCTCGTAGTATTGACGCAGTTTAAAATCAAAAACGTCACACTGCCTGTATCCTGGTAGAAGGGGTTTGGTGCAAAAAAAGGAACTTGGAGATGCTTGACTCTCGACTCCTCCACTATTTCCATTATTAAGTTCACATCTCAACTCGTTTGATAAAATAATTATGTATACATAGAAGAAGTAAGCCATGTATATCGCCCCATCCCTTTGTAAAGAGAATTTTTAACAAGCTCTGCTCTTCTTGAGATGGCTACGAGTCAATATCAATGGAAGGTAAGTGCTTCAATCAAGTACTTATTGTATTATTAATTGTGTAGATATTTGCATTGGCGATAGTAATTCCTTATAATGTCTGCCTCTCGCTGAGTCAAAGGATCCACGGTACAGGCAGAACCAGCAGAGTCCACTCTGTACTCACGTGTATGAGCTTGTTTTCATTTACCTGAGTTAGTAATTTCATTCCGTGCTATACTGCTGACAATGATAATTTTTTTAACCATTTTTGCCCATAACAACCATGGGCTTCGTTCGATTGGATTGCCGAGATGGCGGGCACAACTAGATACCAAATGGGAATTGCGTGCAAAAGAACGAATTTTGTAGACCACGTTAAAGGCACAAAACGTCCCGGACGGTGGACGGGGGCTGGCGGACGGACATTGCAAATTTGGAATCTCCATGTCTTGAAACGTAAAGTATCAAATTTTCAGGGGGGGTTGTAAAAAATTTTTCGTGACGAAAACATAGGGTTATTATTCGGAATGAATAATAAACCAAAAGATTCGGAATCAACAATGAACACACTATTTAAGTCGTACCTTACATTCTTCTCCCTTCACTTCCACTGGTTTCCCTAGAGGTGCACGACCTCCTTCCTTCTCCCCCCCCCCCCTATTCACTGGCGCTACACTCTTCTCATCCTATATAAAAACCATGGCCAACTAAACGACTTTAGTACTGACTTAATGGTCAGACGATGATGTCTTTACATCGAAAGTGCTCGCCCACAGTATCTCACCAGCCAGACGGACTCAACAAACAGGTACTTTAACTTTAGTAATTTACCTACTGGCGGAGCTAACCCAATTATTTTAATACTTGAAGATAAACTTCCTATACCCAACTGACATTGTGCAGGGCGATGAGTCTTCTAGGAGTCTGACGTCGAGGGCAACCTTATGGAACTGTTCGTCGTCTTCCTGGTAGGCGCCTGCGCTGTCTGTAGAGTGTCATTTTGGGGATATTATGCGCTCTTCAATCGCCACGTCATTGAGCCACGAGCTTACATCTACGCAAGCGTACACGTCGTATAATAACTCCTGTATCCTATGTTCCGAATTATTGCATTTATTAGTTTTGCCTTTCATTATTTTCTTAGAATGGGGGTCATTGGTGAGTTATTAAATGTTTCAAGCTTTACCAGGATCAACCTTTGATCCTTCAGTACTTGCAGTACTTATAAAATCTGGCAGCGCCTGGTATAACGACACGTAGAAAGGAAAAGATTTACACGAAACCAATTACTAATGTAAATAATATATTGAGGGTTGCTCTCCATTATTCGTTTTGTATATCATTGCAGTTTACTATTCTGATTCTGAATCACCGTGGACATTTCCATAAAAAGTGTCCTACCGTTTCTATCTTCCCTCAAAAGCATTGGGCTCCTAAGGTGGGATTGATTATGTTTAATGTTTTCCTTGTCGCATAATGGCATTGAGCTTGTTGCTTCTTGCTGATACTGGTCTTCTTATTTAGGTTTTATTCAAATTCAGAGCCCATTTGGTATGTTCCATGTTGTACCTTATGGTACCAATGATCACTCACTCTGTCCCATTGGTTTTGATTTATGCGTTTTTTTAACACGTTTTTCCCAGACAAGGAGCATCTCAAGGGAAGCTTTCTCATATGGAAGAATAAAAAGAAGAAATCGGGGTACCAGCCTAAGCTGAGGAAACAATAACTGATGTTATGATCACAGGGTGCAAATTCCGATCATTTTCCCGATGTCAAAGGGACTCGGCGTAAGCTCTTGGAACGGGTTTTGGACTCTCATGGTTCCCTCAACATATCTGAGGATTGGCCTCCATCGTATATCATTCCGATTTGAGCCATTCAATTATATTTCTGAACTACAGTGGGCATTTGCGTAGGAAGTGTTCTACTGTTTCAATTTCCCTACACTAGCCTTGTGCTCCTACTGTAAGATTGATTCTGTTTAATGATTTTCATACCTAATGAAAAGTTATTGCACCTATCAGTCTTCTTATTTGAGATTTATTCAAGTTTAGGGGGGGGGGGTCAGTTGGGTCCATTCAGCCTTATGCTCATTATCCTGTGTAGCACTAGTAATCCAGGAGAAGTCAATACCCCCTCAGTTGTTGAACTCTTCCCTCTCTCTATTCCAAATATTTGGGCTTATATTTTTCTTAATGGTCATCATGGCGACTGGCATGTATGGTTCTGGTCCATGGAACTGTAATGCTCCCTTGAATTGATTTCAGTGGTGATATTGTTATGGTATCTACATGCTGTTTTCCTATCATCCACAGGGAAGTTGTCTACCTCAATTCTGTTATGCAGTTTATTGTAATATACGATAGAGCTTGAGGTAACAGTCGTGATTTTTATTCCTTTCGAGATCAAGTTTTCAAATGAGTTCAATTTCTTGCATATAATTACGTTATTCTAATTCCAATATTTAATACGCTTTCAGGTAGATACGTTTGTTTAACGTGTGGAGACAGCTACCATCACAAACATCAACTGATGAGACATCAAACTGAGAAGTGTGAACCCTCCACGCAATTTTCCTGTTCACTCTGTCCGTTTCATGCAGATTCCGAATCTTCCGTCCGCAGTCACATCTGTAAAACGCACGTTGAATCTTGCAAATTGTTAGGGAATGTTTTGATTCTGAAAGACATGCCCTGATGCGTTGTTTAATTAAGTTTCGTTCTAAACAGAAGACGAAAATTCTCCTGCTGGTAACGTGTAATGCAGTTTGCTAAAAAGAAAACAAAAAAAAGGTCAATATTTAGCGTGAAATTTTCAAGTTTTTAGTTACTTGCTCCTGAAAACGAGCTCCTGTCGGAGCGAGTGGTTTTTGGTGTTTTAGGCTTATTCCAAAATCGCCTGAATAACTTAGATACCCCGATCTTATCATTTGAAGAAGGAGATGGAGAGCGAAAGCTGCACTGCCAAGTTGTTTATTGGAGAAAGAGCAGTCAGGAGTGATGCTGATGTCCGAGTAGTTCGTCCATGCATGTTCAATCTTGGAATAAATTTGAAAGAAGTAATTTTCATTTCGATTTGAACATGTCTATCCAGAGTTCCTTTTACAATTTCGGGCAATATGCGCGGCTGATTGCATCCAAGGATCGTATGCATATTGCAGCTAATGTCCATCCACTGAGTAACGATATAACCATTGAAACATCATATCCGTACTCAAACCCTTGGAAGCTTCCTAAGGTCCCCAGTGTTTGAAATCGAGTAGTGTGGCTATTCAGTATACTACTTCAGAGTGGGTGGAATCGGTTTATGCGAGCATCCACGGAATGTATCATGTTGGGCACCGCTTTGTACTGTTAATAGATACACAACAAATGTAAACTGTAATACCATAATAAAAATGGAACCTGTTTAAGTCAGGGGATCATGTGGCTCAGGCACGTTCTAGGACTCGTTACAATCACACCATGGTGTTGACCATT
This sequence comes from Pachypeltis micranthus, assembly GCA_020466155.1. Taxonomy (NCBI): domain Eukaryota; kingdom Metazoa; phylum Arthropoda; class Insecta; order Hemiptera; family Miridae; genus Pachypeltis; species Pachypeltis micranthus. The sequence continues at coordinate 30,174,515 of CM035777.1, read as the reverse complement.
CTTGTTCAGTGTCGTCATTGGCTGCTGACATAAATAAAGTTTCATCATGCATGGCACAATATAAGTAGATGCCCTTGTGTATGAGCTCCTGCTCAAAGGCGCTGGTTTAGGACCTTCCACCTCTCCTCACCACAAAGCCCTTCATGTCATACCTGATCTTGATGTGATTCATGCAAAGTTGTGTTGGAGCTGTTAATTAATTTATCAACCAAACAATTCTGAGTCTGCAGCATCCCTCCTTGGTTTGCACAGTGAAAGATAACTATGAGAGTGTTTCGAACGGGTTCCGTGGGTTCACTTATCACCCATAGAAGATTTTACTGCAACTTTCATGCCACTCACTTAGGGTCATTATTATGAGAAGCATAAATTATAAAGTTGTATGTGCTCAATGCCATGCATACAGAACCATTATTTTTTAGATCACGTCAAGTAATTCAGCGGAGCAACTTAGTACTGATTCTGATCTTGTTAAATGCCCCAATCCCTGAAGGAATCGTCATAAAAGACGTTTCTGAGTTCGATTTCAGAAAAACGTTTGGTACTTTGGGCCAGACGAAGTCAATTAAATTGTTATTAGTTGTTATGCTGTGAATACATAGAGAAAGAAAAATAAGTTAAAAAATTGTTGTGCCTTCATATTTTTATCGTACTAAAATGAACCCGATAGTTAATTTGTTGTACTAATACTCAATAAGTTCTTTTAGTAAAAATCGATTTTACGGTTCATGATAAGGCAGGAACATGGATCTCGTACTACTAAAGTTGGTTCCATTCCTTTGGTGCTTTCCATTGCTACTGAATGAACTCCTATCAAGGGTGGGGGACTTTGGAGGTTCATTAGTCAGTCCTAGCCCGATTTGCGTCATTATTACATATTTTAAAGGGTATGGTTCATAAGTAGAGAAGCAGGAATTTAATAGAAAAGGGTTTGGGAGCACCTAAGTGTTTCGAAACTCCCTGTATTGCAGTTGCAGTTATTACTTTGGAGTCCTTTTGGAGTTCTCCTTTTCTGTCCCAGACATTGTTCTATTGCCATTAATAGTTAATTTACCATTTATGTTGAGTTTGACTTGATCAATGACAGTGTTGCAGTCACAGGCCAGATATACGGTAAAGTCTATTCTGAAAGAAGGTATCTGCAATGGTGGAAGGTGTCTTTGTAATGGGCTTATCTGAAGAGAGAACCTTGGGAAATTCTACCCACCTACCTAGATCACTCACACGAACTCGGCCTAAGACAAATGATTCAGAGTGTGTATGGAAGAGGGCAACGCTCAGCAACTGAATTCGTATTTAGGTCCCTGACTGATGGCTAATAGCACTGAGCTTCCCTGTCTTCGCATTTGGACTGATGGCTAATACTTGAAGGATTATGGATTATGCGAGATTACACTGTGTCGACGAGCGTGAATCTTATTAGAAACCGTAGGAAATGTTAGCTATACACCATTATGAAGGCCAAGCTCTGAGAGGTTACAGCTGTATTCGCATTTGCAGAATGCAACCTGAGATAAAAAGAGGTAATCTGCTGAATGGCTAAACCTCCTTCACTTCCTTCTTCAGGGAAGAGACCTATAGACAGGCCAAATGGGCTAAGTCACGAATATTTATGGCCAGTAAAACTAATTTCAATTTGTTCCTTGTTGCAATCACCTGTTAGTTGATTATGTTTTGTAAGTACTTCGTTTATATGTAGTTTCTGAAATTTAGTTCCCTGTGGATGTAAACCAACTTTAGTGATTGTGCAAAACACAGTTGTTTCCTTACAAAATGTTTGTTGAATATACAAAGTTCACTTGCACTGTCACTTATTTAAACTTGTTAGCCCTTTTATTCCAAGTGCAACTTGTTCTCAACATGTTCCCAGCGCTTGCCGTGCTTATGTTCAACTATTGTGAAACCCTAATTTTCCCAGGCAGCCGTAACATCTGTTCTCACTGTCGAGGAAAATTACACGTGAGCATTTCAATAGCATTCAATGTCATATTAATGTCTCGGCCGTGAACATGACCTTTTGTAGGAACAATGGATGATGTCATTGCCACAGCACCTAGTTTCCCAACACCCGCGAGTTGATGGCATTTGGCCTTAACTACTTAGAATGGGTGCCAGAATTATCCAGTCCATTTCATGCATTTGAGGATTGTCCTCCATGCGTCTTTTCTCAATTCAATTCTTCGGCAAGGGCACTATGCAGTGATGTTAGAATTAATGCTGTTGTTTCTCAAAACATAGTTCCTTGTATAAGGTTACCCTTTGCTACTGTTTATTTTTTCATTAATGTCATTGCACGTTACCTGGTATATAGTTGAGGTCAAAGTAGCAACATGGGGGACTATAGTACCTGTGGGGTGGGGGTGGGGGTGTTGGGAATGTATTTGGAAGCTGAACAGGAGGTAGGAAGCTGCTTCAAAAGACTTTGCAAAACGAAGTCTGTATCAGACGCCATTATCCTATTTGCGGGGAGTTGCAATTTCATAAAATACGTAAATCCAACTCTGAAATTATAACACATTTTTATTGATTGTCGTTCCTTTAATTTCAATCTAGTAGCAATTCCAATCTAAGTTACACCTATTTTGCATCAGCTTTGATTAGTTGATTACTTTTTCGGTTTTCAGGGCGTTTCGACTGTCAGCAATGCGGTCGCAGCTACAAGCACAAGTTCACTCTGAACAGCCACATTCGCTACGAATGCGGCAAACTACCTCAATTCACGTGTAGCCTCTGCCCGTACGCAGCTAAGAAGAAGTCCACGCTCAAAACTCATTTTATTTTCAAACACTCAGAGGTCTCTAATCAGCTATGAAATTAAGTAACTCTTGAGTTGCTGTACTTTCAATAATGACCCAAACTAGTAACTCACATCTGAAATGTTTCCCTGATAATCCTTATTTGTATGGGGCTGCTTGGTTTATTGCATGTTATGTGTCATTCATATTTATTCACGCAGTGTTAGGAACTCTACAACGAGGTAACAATGTCAGAGATTTTTCAGTTTGAGTGGAATTGATGTACCAGTTCTGTTGTCGCTTGTTCCCGAAAATGAGGGCATAAAAAAAACCACTTATTGAAATAGCGTTCAATAAAATTTATTTTATGTAAAAATTTGTGGTTTCCTAAATTGAATGAGTCAGTAACACTCTTCTTTGGGTCCAGAATAAGGATGTGCAATTAGGATCTGCACTGTTATTGACAGGAGGGAAATAAAGAGCAAGCCAACAGTACAAAGCGAAGCATATAAATCTGAATTACACATTTCTGTCTTAAAAAACACGGCCACAACAAGGAAAATATTACTTGAAACCATATACTCCTTCGTCCAATAGTAGTGACACTCTTCCACTGAATTATTGGCATTAATCGTAGAGCAGATCACTCAACACGCCACTGCTTGACATAATCACAGCCTGATAGCCATGGAGCGTCAAAGACTGTATTTGAGAAAGGCTAAAGTTGGTTAGAAGAGAATACCTATCTGAACTATCCAGGCATAGTCAATAAGAGGCGGAACACAAGGAAAGTGGGCTCTGTTTTTATCCTCCATGTCCTGAAACCAATCCAAAATTTCAAGCAATCCGAGCGCTCAATGCTGCATCTTCCTTAATCTTCCATCAAGCTGACAGTATGCCGACTGTTGCAGCCAGGATGATGGCGAGAGTGCTGTGGAAAGCATCCACAAGTATGGTTGACAATTTTATTCAGAATACAGTTCATTGTTGCTCCTCGCCACCAGATCAGCGCCCCAACGGTTTCGCATATTTACAACGCCCCATCGGTTCCTTGACGCCAACTATCGTAACTGGTAGGAGGTACCAGTACCTCGTTGCATATTTCCCATTGTCGATCAGTTATAACGGTATTGTGACTGTGAATACATCAGTCCTCAATTTGATGAGTTTGAGAGCTGACGTTTGGATTGTTACCCTGAATGATCAGTTACCAATGGCAGATGTTAGATTGGAAATTACAGTGCAGTTTAGGAACACGGCGAGGGGAATATGGATCCCAACCTCCTTTTTTTCGTCACGGCCTGCATTCCCCACCCACTTTTTTCTCTGATTTGTTTTCCCATTAAACTTGTATACGTGACTAGCAACACACACGGGCACAAAGAAATCGCTGATAACAGCAATCAGTTTTATCGTAGCCCCATCCAGGATGTTTCCCTGTTTTTGGTTTATTAATTAAATATGTCGAGTGATAGGGTTTAAAGTTCCAGAGTTTATTGTGGTACTACTCACGCCACGACCATTATTAAGCAATAAATTCAAAGAGGATTAATGAGACTGTGAACCCGATTTTTTGAGGATTGTATCTATTGTTACAGAGTTATCGGATAAAAACTGAGGAATGGTAGTATGAAACGGTGATGGTTGGAAATCTAGAATATCCTGGGGTAATTAATTAGCTTATGAGCATTATAAAACCCTCTATTCGACTACTGCCTGAATTTCTCTGGGAAACCAAGAGGATAAGACGCCAAGAGCACTAAAATCCATTTTCTTCGAAATGTTCAATAATTTATTGTGCTGTTCTCGTCGTTTTTCCACGGATTAGAATTTTTTTGTGGTTAGTTGAGTACGAACTTGTAATTTGAAGAGTTGGTATATCACAAGATTTGGAGATGTATAAGAAGAGGTGACTTAAACAGGATATGAGTGAGTATGTAAGCACGTACAAGGATGGCTCTGTAGGCGTGAAACTGGTTGTACGGGGAAGAAAGGAGAAATTCCAATTAGATGTTGATGAGAGGTGAAACAAGTGTCTGTTGGGAGATTTGGAGAAAACTGCATCGCGAAAGGTGTTGGATGACTGTGTTGGGAGAATGACCGACTGTTGCGAGACTTCGTTGAAGAATGAGTTTGGGAGGAGCTGTCTGTCTTGGAGAGGAATCTGAAATTGAGGGATGGGAAAAGCCAGTTCAGGGGAAATCCGTTGCTGTTGGAAATAACCGCAGATGTGGAATTTCCGTAGGTAGCAATAAGCGATGGAGGACGAAGGTCTTTGGGGAAACAATGACTTAGCCGTGAAGTGTCTATGATTGAATAATGTTTGCCCTAGATCACAGATTTTAAGGGGTAATTGGCTTTCTTTTACCTTAAAGCCCAATTATAATCTCCAGTCCACAATCTCTTAGCTGTTGACAAACTTCTCAGTGCTTTATGAATATAGATTTTTGCTCATTTTGACGTATTGTTCTGTTATTTTTTCAGTGTTGAACATCCCCTGACATGCAGAAGAATGCTCCAGTACAAGGAGGTGCTAAAAAGTGGTTGGTTTTTATGATGTACTGCTCCGCTTATTGTAAATTTTGTTCAAATTCTCTGGCTACAATAAGCGTTATACAAAACTTGGAAAATGTAGAAAGCCACAGTCAGAGAGCTTCGCCCAGCTCCACCCACTTCGCATGTGAGCTGAAAGACACTAATACAAATCGCCTTTGTGTCTTTAATGTTTTCTGACTCTTTAGTCTTAACTACTGGAAGTTCCCCTGCTGCATTTAGGCTGCACAAGACACAACATCCCATATCTACACATAAATGTTTTCATACTTTCTTATCTCTGTATCGTCAGAAGCAGTTGCCTTCTACTGGATATCATTTTGTTCTGTTGCAACGACCTTTACACCAAATCAGTACCCACCTCTCTGAAAACAAACCTATCATTTTTTTGTTGTTGTAGTATTCCCTTCCTCAGAATGAAAAACAAGCCACGTTATCTTGATCTGTGCTAACAACCGGCTCTTTTGCGTAACAACTGGTCGTTCCCCACTTGTTCGCAATCTGAGAACTTGTGGAATGTTAGCATGAAACAGCAGTAGTCAGCACATAAGCCTCGTTAAGCCCCAGCACACTTAGAACGCAGTTGGCATTTAGACTGTTTTTGGAAATATCAAGTTGCTCCATGCTGTTTGATTTCTAACCAACACATGGTTTTTGGATGGGGGCCAAATTGAAAACATGAAATTGTGTTGACTTGTGGGTCAATGTCTTTACTTTGTACAGTCACACCCTCTCATAAGTCCACAAGAAACGCAACAAGTGAACTGCTCTGAACCAGAGAGGTTTTTCATCAGCTTGCTAAAGGTTGTTCCACAGTGAATGTCTTTACTGTCACCAGCTGGATGTGTGCTCAGTAACCCAGTAACTCAGTTATAGTAAGTGTTGCACCAACAATGTAACTTCAACGTTTGTGGTTATATTTGAGTTTGGCTTCCCCTGCGCTGATTGTAATTGCGTTACCTTAGGTACATCACACTAATCTCACAATGCATCTCTTCTTGAGAGCAAACGTTGCAGTACATCCCTTTGGCAGCTATGTGGTCATTAGAGAACACCAAGAATAACACTTTGCATTTTTACCCTATATCCCATGTGTCTGGATCCAGGAGGGATCCGAGTGTACCTCTCCAACTAAGGCTTCAATCCCTATGGTAGTGTGGAGCTCATGGCAGGAGCCATAAGGGTTGAAATGATGTTGGTGTCGATTTTGACAGCATTTATGGTGGGACTCTTATGTACTCAGCTACAATGTTGGTATTGGCTTTCAATTTTGATATGCGTCGACTTCTTCAGTGGAGATAAAGTTTTAGACTATCTTGCATATCCTTTTTCCTTCTACCTTTGCAGAATCTTCTATTAATAATTGATTTTATAACTATTAAATCAAGGGTCCACGTCCTACCTTATTGTTCATTGAACCCTATTTTATTTCAGCTAATGCAATACTGGCGTGGCTTATAAGACATTTTGTTGTATCTTTTCGTTTTCAATGAAGTTAAATTATATTCAACGCGTGTTTTATTTCTACCTACTGCAACTCCTTTTTACCTGATAATTAATATGTTTGTCATCCACATTGATACAGTTAGCATGCAGCCCCTGGCGTTGTCACCTCGTGACTAGGAGACAACTACCTGGTTGTTTTAGGAGAAATAATGAGGCTTGAGTGTGATATCACAGCTAAAAGAATGTAGGATGTCAATGGAGAAGCGCAACTATGTCTGCACAGGTGTCAAAATTGAAAGCTTGAAGAGCAAAGGGAGATTATATCAAAGTTGCGTAATTGAGGGCAGGATGAGGTTCCACACGTCAAAAAGATGGGCGTTCGTTGTGGCACTACCACTCTTGTGTCCGCTGATAGTGCTTTTAGTGTAAAGCTTCCTCTGATTCTTCTTCTATACCTCATGAAGGATATAACATTCGTTCCCGCCGGGTCTCCTTCCTTTGGGCACGCCGCATTTGGTGGGCTCATGGTGAGTGTGTAGGGAGAGTTTTCTGAGACACGAATAACGAGAACCATCTTTCATTCTGATTTTTACCAGCCATGTGTAATGTTCTAATCAAGTTTCTCCCATTATCAGACAAATTATAGTTTCAGTGCTCCCCCCCTCCTCCCTCCTTGAATATTGTTGAATAAAGCCATGCTCTCTTCCCACCAGACACAGCGTGAGCCCATCAAACAGTCAGGCAGTGTGCCCAAAGGAAGGAGAGATGAAGATTATATCCTTTACAATGTATATCCTTCCTCAGAGCTGACATTGGATGGTTCAGTTCCCCCCACCCCCACTCTAATTTCCCGATTATGATTTACTTGGTGGAATGGGGGGTGGGGGTCCATTCATAGTGAGTTTTGAGGGAAAAAAGGCTATCAGTCAGGGATGGTTAGTGGCGTTTGTGGTTCAAAGAATTGAACTACAGATACCATGATGCAGCCTTTGCTCACACTTAGAAGACACAACGAGAGTGTTTGTTCCTAAACACCAGGCAATGTGCGTTGCCTTATTGAAAAGCAGCTTTGATAGCAAGTTTTTGCCATATAGTCTTGTGACTCTGTAGTAAGTTTCCTTGCACTCTACATAAATGGCAGTTAGAAATAAGATAATTCATCACCTGACCCAAGGTCAGGATAATTTGTCTTTTGACCTCATTTCACTTATCCTTTTCCCATATAGCTCGTTCAAAAGACTGATGAATGTTGAAGTGATATCCTCATTCATGAGGAGCATGAAAGGGGAATGATGAATGCTACTCTTCAACCCATTTGAATATTTATTCAAGAAGTTTAATAATGGACTCTGTTCATTGTGTTGCTTGAGAACGAAATGCTGATGAGCCATGTGAATCAGTCAACGATGGGTAGATTTTTCATATTTTTGTTACCTTATAATTAGGTTCATTACACTTCTTTTCGAGAGAGTTGTAAGTAGCTTCACCAATGCTTGAAGAGCTGAGCTGAGCTGAGGCAGATATGTCAACCAATATTATTGATGTTAGTTGGCAGATGATCTTGAGTTTTTTGTTTTTTGTTTAAGTTTCAAGAGGTAATGCCTGGAAATTAGTTCTTGTTTAGTTACGTTTTTCACTCCCTCTAGATGCCAATTGTTGAGCACGAGACTGAGTCTGGGACACTTGTAAACAATGACTAGCTACACAATAGTGAGAAACTATTAGTTTGAAAAGACAGCAGAGCTGAGATTAGAAACACTGACCTACACGTGAAAATTTAACTGGAACCAAACCTTAGAAGTTTACACGACCTAAAGGAGCAAGAGAATGATGAGGATGTGGCTATCAACTGTAGTTTTGAAGTTCCAAAATTATGATCCAAGTTAAGCGTCGAGATGGTCTCACTACCAGCTTAGTAGAACTACTGATTGTTTGTTAACACCCTTCCATATGTTTGAAAGTTCCTTCTTGTCTAATGGATCTTTTTTTCCAAGGGATATGGCAGGTTAACTGATCCCCCACCATATAAATGGTGCAGTTGACTTTCCCGTTCCTTGAAGTCACTAATCTTGGAATCCACGTACCATTCCGTGCATGCATAGACGAGTAGACTACTTGCTGACTAAACTTGATCTCCCAGCAAGTGTCATCAGCACATCACAAAACAGTCATGAAATGCTCAGGGAATCTGAGATGGGTTTTGATTTTCGTTCAGAGCACAGCACTGAGACCCAACTATACGTTTAAAGATTCCAAGGCGCTCAGCGCATCACGATATTTTCTGGGGTCTTGAAACTCTCCCCGCAGCCGTTAAATTACATAATTCCTCTCTATTCTTCCCTTCAGATACTCAGCTTTGTATAAGCAATCTTCGATTAACACTGAATTTTGTGGGACGCCATTATTTTGTGGCCAAGAGGAGTGGATTGTAATGATCTCACACATTCATCTTGTTTTATCTGTTCGTTTGTCTTGATAGCCTGAAGTCAGAAAAGGCCAGAATTCTTTTAATGAACCCTTATTGAGAGAAGAAGTATTATGGCCACCTAGACTCATCTGAGCCCCAATAATCAATAGTTTACCCTCTCAGGGATTCACAAGAACAGTGAGCACTTAAGGAATCCATACAGAAAATATAAGCCTTCCCATGTATACACACATTCATTGTACCAACGGGCATTAGCAGCCCCTGTGAATCAGTAAGGGAACCTGGCTTGTCATCCTATGCTCTATGTATTGACAGTTGCTAACGTCAGTAGAACCAGGGTAAAAAGTTTAAAATATCAGTAGTTCCCACGTTTTACAGCAGCTCTTCCAGGGGTTGTGGTTGTAAGACTAAGGAAGCTAAGGAGCTTCTCAGGCCACAACAGGCCAGGTCGTTTTCCTGCATCTTCTTCCTCATTGGCATGCACTGCTGGCCAATTGAAAACTGTTCAGCAATTGCCTGGAGAATTGATTTTGTCCTAACAGTACACGTCTGGAAAGTTGAATTCTTGAATTGAAAAATTTCAAATGCCCGCATATCAAGTGAAACAAATGCGTAACTTCGGTGGTTTTTGATATCTTCTGTACATTTCTTCTCTTTAGATGCATGATCGCTATGAATGTAAATGATTTGGTGTTTCTTTTCACATTTTTTTAAAGTGCATGGATGCTTTGTGTTCGTTTGGTTACGTTATGAATTACCCTGTTAGATACAATGATCACTTGTTTCAATGTCCCTCACCTCCACCCTCAGCTTATACCTTCTTTACTTTCTTCAACTTCAAATCTTCACTGTGGCTCTTCAACTTCCATATTCTGACTCCTTATACTATCCCTTGAGCTCAACTTATTGAAGTGCCTAATGTTTATATGTCGTGCCACGCTTTCGTTTTCAGGTCCTCGCTACGTTTGCCCTCAGTGTGGCAGGAGTTACAAGCACAATTTCACGCTTAATCGGCATATGCGGTACGAATGCGGCCAGAAGCCCGGCTACCAGTGCCCGCTGTGCCCTCATAAATTTAAAACGCACTCTTCATTTAAAAACCACATGAGCTTCGTTCATCCATTTCTCTATGGGACCCACTAGGTGCACGTGAACAAAACAATTCAATGTTTGCACAATGGCGTTTTATGTACTTGCCTTAGATGTTTTGACTAAAGAAGTTGAGAAAATATTATTTTTCCACATCGTTTACTATCATTATATTTCACGTATAACTTATATTACGGATTGTTTCCTTTGAATTGAGTATACATGCTCATGATGATGTTTATGTAACAAATGATTCATGAACATTAGTTTTATAAATATTATGAAATATTTGTTTTGTCTGATTATCTCCCCTCTGCTTTGACACAGACCACAACTCGGGCCACTAGTTTTTTTTTGAAATAATATGACGTATGAGTTTCTGGTTAACACTAACCAGACTATCAGCGGCATGATCATCATCGTTATTCATATGCCATTGACGAGGGGCTCCTCTAAAGCACCTTTAGGAAGCGCAAGAGGCAAGACATTGCCTCATGCAGTACAACGAGGCGATTTCCAACTTAACACTACAGAAAATGTACGATTACTTGCTGGCAGGGGCAAACTAGATAAATTAATAAACATTTCTATATCGGAATACAGAAGGGAATACAACCATTCAACAGGAGAGACAAGTGCAAGAGTATATGAGAAATGAAATAAGTTGTAAAAGACGGATTGATAACACATTCTGTGAGCCAAAGCGATACTCACCAATCTTTATGACCACACCAAAGAAACGTATAAAGTGAGTAATATGTGAGTTTATCCAGTAGTAGTTTGTCTAGAAATTAATAGCAGTAAAGTGGATAGTTTCTTTGAAAGTATTGGGACTACTAGATTGAATGGGTAAAGTAGCAGGTAGGTGAACCTGAACAAGGTTCAAGTCAGAAAATGTTAGTGTACTATGCTATTGGCAAATTCAACAGTATTAATCCCAACATTCGTGCATTGGTCTGTGTGGGGAAATTGGCAGTTGGATACTAATTGTGAGAATACCCATGGTGGTTCAAAACTAGAGTTAATTGACTGTGCAAATGAGTAATAAATTTAGCAGATACAGGTAAGACTGGAAGAATGAAGATCGAAGATCAAGTACATGTCAGGTAACAATGATTCAGGAACTCTTTGCAATCCTGAGATCCTAACCAATCACTTTCAGACAGCTCTTCGGACTCCTCAGAGCCTTTAAGAGTAGTGTTTATGGTACCCATTCGCTGCTAGGAGTGGTGACTTCCTCAAATGCAAAGAGGAGTGAGCCTATCTTGCCCCAAAACAAAAATTTATATGCTACTACTTAAAAAATAAACCAAAAAACCATTTACTGGCGGCGTAGGAATGTTGTCTATTGTAATAAAGTTTCTGTATATTATTCTTTCTTGCCCTTAAACCCTTTTACAGAGTTAAAACAAAGGTATTCTTTATTACAGCTCAGGGAAATATTTCTGTTAGGTCTCTGTTTGGCGAATCAATTGAACTCGTCAAATCACCTCGGAGGGATCCATCAATCTTAAAACCAGCAGCTAATAAGCAGAGGGAATTTACAAGATTTTAACACAGGAGGCAAATTTGAAAAGCGTAGAAGAGAAGCTGAATCTATCACGGTTTCTTGGGCCATCCCTCTTTTTTTGGGTGCATTTGTTCAAGAAGGAGTTGACGAGAAGGAGAAACAAAATAGTTTTCTAGGTTTACAAACATGGATATTATTACCACACCTTCAACTGCTTTTGGAGAACCCAGGAACACCACAACAGTCCATTTGGAATCATCAATTGCCTACCTTTTATCTTCAGAGATCTTTAAAAGTGACTTCTCGAGCACATTATTCACAGAATATTGAAAAGGATAATAAGCCTCTTGGAAGTAGTTGTTTGACCATCATGTAAATTAGTGGCAATAATTAGAACTAACTTCTATTTAAGAGAACGCAGTGATCATAGTGTAGTGAAATAACAATGAGTACAGTTCTAGTGCATGGAACTATCGTACTCGTATTTCCTACCAATGTCGCAAGGCCCACAAAAATATAATTGACCCTGCCTCTACTCACTCCCTTGTACCAGTTGGTCATGATAAGAGACTAGATAGATTATACAAAGACGATCATCTCTCATAATACAGCTGGACAACTGGGAAAAGATGGGGAGTTGGCCAATTAGCTGATCATGCTAAGAGTAGGTATGAATAGTCGATCCTGAAGAGCTGTGATGAGTGCTTGTAGCTCGTATATGAGGTACAGACAAGAATGAAATGCAAGAAATCTTGCAGCCAATTGAAACTTATGTAGTACCCATCCGTAGACTAATCCACATATATCTTCAAAATATTTTCAAAATGATTTCAATTGTCCTGATGTTTGGTTTGTGAGTTAAACAATGCTAAAAGTTTTGAATAGAATAGGTGTGCAAACTTCTCATAATTCACTGAATTTGTACTGTGGTGGCCCGAATGACAAATTTGTATTCACTGCTCCTTAATTGTTTCTGACCGAATAATGTTGTTATCTCAAGCGGGTAAACATTGTGTTATATGTTATTTTGATTGTTTGGTTTATGATGTCGCCAAGTCTCACATTATTAATTCAAAGTGCAAAAAAAACTTTCTTCGCAGCTCAACTGAGTTTCCAGACTCCCATAAACTGGACAAACTAACGAGTGGCATGAAGACGGTGAGGGCAACAGGATTTTGGACGAAAAAATGAATTGGCCGTGAACAAAAATTTCTAGTTTACAGATGGAATACTTCGATTCATTGTTTTTTCACCTTTCGGTTTTTAGGATATACCCACTGCTAGCCAGTCATCCTCCATTTTTAGAAAAGTCTTCCCCTTACATCTGCTGATTGCCTTTTCTTTTATCCCCATGATTATGGCGCATTTCAGACTTGAGGTGGTGGTGCTCATTCCCAATAAGGTAGAGACAGGTGATTTCTTCAGTGTTAGCTTAAGAGCAGTCTACAAGAAGCCCTCAACTAATTCCTATTTGCACCCAGAGCAAGAAATAGCGGAAGTGCTGTCTCAGCATTAGCCCAGCCTATGGACTGATTGCTTTCTTTTCCGTTGTTACAAGAGTGAAAAGGAAACTTTATTATAATCAAGAAGATGACGCATTCCAGCGAATCTAAAGACGTGTTCTTCTTTAGATAGCAGCTGACAAGCAATACTCTGGTGAGTCAGCATGTAACTCTGATTGTTCTGACCAGTTCAGTACAATACTACAATGTGATGGAAATAATGTTTATCATCCTGTATCACATAGGAAGAAGCGATTTCTCCTGAACAACCTGTAGTGTTCGTTTGATAAAAGGAAAGATATTGTCCACAAATTCAGCCGACAAATATAGTACCTCCCTTCTCAAAGTATGTATTTCGAACCTCTGGGGCTTGAGGGGTAATTCAATACCTGTTTCCGCTTGCGTTGCAATCCTTTATAATTTAATCAATGTCTCCTTTATTGCAGAATTTGGGTGCAATAAATGCGGTCGTGCGTACAAGTATAAATCCAGCCTCAGTTATCATAAAAGGATTGAATGTGGCAAAGAAGCCCTTCACAAGTGCCTGTTTTGTTCTTATAAATCCAAGCATCTGCGCATTCTTAAGCGTCATATGTCCGTCGTCCATTCTTGGTTGGAAAATAAGCCAATGTCTTTGTGATCATGTGAAAATATACCACTTGTTCTTGAACATTCACTTTTATTTCTCCTTTGTCTTGGGCAGGAAACCTTCCTTCTTGTTCCAGGGGGGCAGCTGGTGAAACAACGTATGAAGGCATCTGTCGGCTGAATTGCTGTAGTTTGTGGTTCGGCGGTACATTGGTCACAGACTTGTTGTTGGATTGGTGCTAGTTGTTTTTCTGTGACAATGTGGGAAGATGCAAAAAGACTCTGCAAAGTCCTCGATTTTTCTCAACCTCCTCACTTAAGTGCACTCTCTGGAGCCATGTCGCAACAACCTAACAGCCTCACCATTCTCGGTAAGAATTTCTTCTTGCAGAGGAATCCAGCCATCCTTGGCAGTCATTTCTTTGGAAGAAATTAATTAAGACTTTAGATTACCTACCTCATATGAGCACAATGAAATGCTTTACGATAGAACCTTCTGTGTCTGTTCAAGAGGCACTGATATTTATGCTAAGAGTACGTACTTGAACTCATTCAAACTAAACTGGGGAAGACAACCAAATTGCTTTGGTTCAGGAATATTTAGAGCTTAGGAATATGACACAACGAAATACTAAACCTGGTAGGATCTCACGAGATATCACTCTTCAGAGCCCACCTTCGGAAAGGCAACCATTTACGGCACGCTATCCTGAATATTGTTACATGTAGATCGAACACAGAAGGGCAACCACACTCCTCGGGGTAAGGTTCACATGGAACACTTGATTTGGATTAGAATTGACCTGTAGAGTAAAGCGTGTGACTTGATAATAGAATTTTTAGGAGTAAAATTGACGAGTCGAATTTAATTGGGAGTATCACTTGTGCACAGAGGTAGAAGGCTTCTTCTCGTTTTTGGTAAAAGGTAAAGAGTTCCCTGCTGTGGCGCTTTTATGTAGCCCCCATCAGACTCTCCAGTCCGTGGGGGTAGCGGGGGTTTCCAGGTACTTCACTCCACCCTTGGCCTCAGGGGTCAGGGATAGCTCGCTCATCTTTTCCCGAGCATACCTCTGTATACCAAGTACGTGTTCATTATTATATTATTATAATTATTAATAATATATTAATATTATAATATATTATTATAATGTGTTGGGGGGGGGGGGCATCACACAGGTTTTATTGGCGAGTTTAATCTTCTAATCTGAATAAAGCAGAGTGGGTTTGTATGAAGCTAGTAAAATGTTCTTCTTAATCACGAATTCATAAATTCATAATTATGGTGACGAAATATTTACATATATTTACCTTTACAAATATTCACATGAGCACCTCATACATTCACTGCACCAGGCGAAATCAAGATTGTGGGGAGGGGATTTCACAAAAGATAATTTAAATGACTGTTCCCCCTGTTTCCCAAGACAAATCAGGTCCACTCCTAGCCCTGAGAGAAACAAGGCTGACGGTGGGGGGGGGGGGGATTGATGTATGTAGAGCAGTAAGTGTGGAAGTTTCATGCTCCAAAAGCTGATTTATTGGTGGCATGCTGGATTACATTGATATAGCTGGATGCATAACAGATGGACAACAGAAAAAAGTGGCAAGATGCCAACCAGACTCAGGAACTGTACAGAAAATTGGTGTCAACGTTCTTAGAGCCTTTTGCTCAAAACACCTTCTTAAAGAAACTTAAAAGATATTTTGTAGCAAATAAACTCACTAAATGAGGCACATTTCTATCCTTTATGGTGTTTATGCAGTACCAGTTTTATATTAACTGTTACGTATTTTTCCAGGGTCAACACCTCGAGATTACGTCTGTCAGAAATGTGGAAGATCCTACATGAGAAAAAATACTCTGAACCGCCATATAAAGTACGAATGTGGGAAAGAAGGCTTATACAAATGTCAAATGTGTTTGTATAGAAGTAAACAATTGGTGCACCTGAAGAGGCACATCGTGACCCACCACAGTGACTTGGACGTTTCATCTAAACTCGTTGAAGCCATGAAAATCGCTGTTCCCCCTCGTCCATCGTGCTCATTGGTGAACCTTTTCTAAATGAGAGTTTGAGGGAAGTCGTGTCAATAGTGTCGTCAAGTTGGACATTCTCAATCAATTTTTGTTAAGCTTCAGTTCCTTATATCTTGTCATTTTTTTATTGGTAATTGTTTTACTTTCTATAACTGGCCTACTGTACAAATATCAGAGATGAGGGCCATCGTCTGTAGCCAAAAATTCGTCAGAAAATACAATTGTTTTTTAATAGTGCAATGGAACTCTTACGCGTCCTTCCATTTGGATCAATCTAATGCAGTACATCACTCAATTTTCCTCGCTACTACCGAACTCGGTTGGTTTCCAACCGCTGCTTGATCCAATCGGTGAAGGCTTATGTCTATATTAAACTTAGGGTTATTGCAAAACTTACTAATAAGGTAGACGTTGGTTAGCAAACAATACCTTGTACAATAATGCAGGAAAAGAACAGATAATTTCGTACTGAAGAAGTAAAGTTTTATCGTAAACAGAATGAAAATGCTTTGAGACGTCCCACATTATCTTGTTTTCTGTATTGAGCGAACAAACCTAGCCTTCATTAGTTTATGCAAAACAAGGAAGCAGTTTTATAACTGGAAGAGTTAGTGGTTCAACGTCCTTCTTACTATAGCGAAATTTCGTACTTAGAGCCCCTGCACAATCTTCTAGAACAGCCCTACAACTTGTAATTAACCACCCCCTTTAGCCATTCGTTGGAATCGTTTTTTTAGTCTCTCCCGCTCTCCTGACCCTGCCTTTTGAGAATCCATTTCCTGACACGCTTTTTACACTTTTCCCCCACCTCCCTGATGAGTTAATCTGTAATGAAAGGTATCAAAAACAAATTTGGTTCTGTCAATAAAGGGTGGGAGGTAGTGCTGCGCTGACACACCCACCTTGATGGAACGTGAGAATTCATCACAAATGGTATTTTTTAGAACTCAATGGACATGAAAACGCTGTTTCTGTGGAGTCAAGTGACCCTTATTTTAACTATATGATAACTTTTGTAACACATGATTACTGAGCTTGCTCATCAGAGGTAGGCTCCTTAAGAGTTGAATGGCATCTTCATTCCTCTTCAGGCTGGAGGTTGGTTGAAAACGGACAATGTGAAAATTAGGTGCAAAATGAGCACCGATAATGAGTTTCTAATTTATTTGTTATTAAACGACCGGTTTAATACATATGCCGCTCACAATCAATTGCTGTACACGGAATGCCAATAATAAACAAAATGACATCCAAAATGAATGAACCCCTTCCTAAGGAGGTACAATAGTGTGGGGATGGCAGAGAATAGTTCATGAACACAGAAAGCAACATCAGATATTGGAGCATACTTGAAATTGTTCAAATTTCATAACGTTCATTGAGTGACCAACCCTTGGAAACATCAGTGGTTTGCCAGCTTCATTAATGATGATGAAGGTTTTTAATTGAGTTGAGTGTTGAGCTGACAGTTGTTATAGTGGTTATCACTAAATTATTAGGTAACAACAATCTTTATGAAATTCCCGTAGGTAACGAATTTTTTCAATAACATTCTTATTCTGGGTTGAACTGAGTTTATGCAGGAAAAAAACATTTTTTCCTCAAAATGTTTAATAAATTACTGACCTGCTCTCATCAATGACCATCAAGTAGCACTGCACAATAATTTAACACTCTCCGAAAAAGATATTGTTGGAATTGTTCAAATCGGTTTCAACACAAAACAATTTGGTTGCGATCTATAGCCGATTTTCACATTTATTACTCGAAACTTTATTGTCGTGTCGCATGTCAACATGGAGACCGAATATGAAATCAGAGTTGATTTCGTTTAGCCATTCTTTCTGAATCGTAATCACAGACACACATTTAGCGTATGTGTATAGTTTTTTCTATTATGTGGAGCTAAGAAAAATAAAAAAATGTTCGGGGTCCTAGTATGTTCAAAGTTGCCGTGAACCTGTAAAAAATTTGAAAATGATTTAGTCCCAGATGATTTGCCTGCAAAGGTATCAGCCCAGGAAGACCAACTCACAATAGCTACATCGGATTCGTTTTCAAAAGAGGTCCAGTAAAACATCACATCCATGAAGAATGCAGAGCATGAATTTCGAATTTCAAAAGGGTTCATTCTTGCAACTTACAGTTAGTCGTGAAACTGGTGTATGTGTCAGACAAGTTAGAGTGATTAGCTTTTGAGATCCAGAAACCTCAAACATTATCTGATGTTTACTCCAACTCCTAAACCCCATATCCTGTAATGTTTGGTTTTCCACTCTAGTAGTTACTACGATATTAAGGTGGTGTGATAAAGATGGTTTACAACCCACAAACCACCAAAGACGACTATTTTGAAGTATACATCAACATGCCTCAGTATTCTGGCTGAAGAGAGTTTATAACTTGAACCCACTGGTCCATACGCCCTCAAAAACTGTATTGCCCATTATTCTGCTCTATGTTTGCTGGTAGAGTGTACAGTTGTGTAGGTAAGTGTTTGAAGGTGTATGTAAGAGTGCGAGGGGAGGGGAACTGAGCGGTTTCAGTTTTTCAGTTGTTTGTAGGTCAGTTAATTGTTTCAGTTCTGCACAAATTTAGTGTTCTTCCCAGTCTGTAAATTTTCGGACCATTCCAAGGCATCTTAGGGGAAAGCTATCTGAAGTGTGAGTCTCTGAGAAACCCATTGTTGCCGTCTGAACTTCTCTACCCGCTCCAACCAACTTGAATGAACGAGGCATGTATGAGTCCATGTAATGTAATTTTATATCTCCATTGTACGGGGAAGATACAGTATGGAGCTGAAAAGGAAGTTTCAAAGCACACCTTCTTCTCAAACCATGATGCCTACTTTACTTCATAGCCCTGACGCTGGAACCAGATCTGAGTTGAACAGGTGAACAAAAAAATAAGAGAAGATTGTCGAACAGGTTAAGGTAGTTGATGGACGCTGATGAGGCACATGGACCAAAGAAAGTGGACAAAAATGAGAAAAATTCAAGGTACAAGAAGAGGAAGTATGTACGCAGTCAATAATTAAATTGGCTTATGCTAATGAAGGTAAGACTATTTTGTGGCCCATTGGAGGGAAAGAGAACTCCATACACAGAGATGCAGTTACTTGACAGAACAACTGATGACGATTATAGAACATAGCAGAGAGCTGAAAAGTATAATAGGATGGTAATATTACTTGAGGTTTCTGTCAGGATAAGAAAGCTACTCTCAAAAGAAGCGATTTTATACCATTTTCCATCTACAAGAACACCAATTAGTGGGTATGGGCAACAAGCGGCTGCACAGTCAGAAGAGCAATCAAAACCCAAACATGAATAGTGGCCAAAAGACTCAACCACTACACATCCATTTCACAAAGTTGTTCAACAACCCTAGAAACACGGTGTTAGGCACATGGTATTGCCAAAGTCTTGTTCAACCTACTGCCACTTGGCCGATATTATTACTGAAGAATTAGCCATAAGATTCATTTGATGGTGGGTGTTACGAAGGAGCTGCTCCTTCCGCTTGAGAAAACACTGAATATCAGAAAAGC
The DNA here is from genome assembly GCA_020466155.1 of Pachypeltis micranthus. Lineage (NCBI taxonomy): Eukaryota > Metazoa > Arthropoda > Insecta > Hemiptera > Miridae > Pachypeltis > Pachypeltis micranthus. Next base: position 30,155,076 of record CM035777.1, on the reverse strand, counting down.
ATCGAAGGGTTTGTCTGTACAAAATCGTATGTTCGGAGCTAGGAACAAATTTCGTACCTGGAAAGGGTTTAAAAATTCATGTTCCTTGGTTCACAGATTGGGACCTTTTTACGCCACGTTTATTATATAGCACGCCACTTCTGTTACCTCTCAGAACATCTTCACATCCCATTATTCACAAAGACATCTGATTTTACAACGTTTCGCACTTTACACCCCCCCGACGTACTATACATACATTATTCCAATTCAACTCCCTCCAAATAATTAGTATCTTCTCTTTTTCTAGGAAACGTCTGCCCCAATTGCCAAAGAAGCTACAAGTACCGACGAAGTCTCATGACGCATTTGAAATTCGAGTGTGGAAAAGACCCTATGTTCCCTTGCAGTTTCTGCTCCTACAGAGCCAAACACAAAGGCCATTTGAAAAGTCACATTACTTCTAAGCATTTTTTTGAGTTGCAAACTTCCAAAGATGAAAGTAATCCCGCAGATTGACGCCGGACCCATATTTATTGTCTATTATTCTTTGTTACAAACATCCCCTGCGCTTTGAGATCAAGAAAAGTACTCCATGATCCAATGTTTAAATCTTCAACTACAAAACCAGCAAATTATTTCTGACTAAATTAGGCAAACGTAACGTATTAAAAATACAAACAACGTTCCCCTCCTCAATTTTTGTTAATAGTTTGTGGAATTTGTTCATACTTTTCGAGGCCTTACTCTCCCTTCTTGAAATAAAGCGTTTCAAGAACCCATTCATTTGTCAAGTTTCTCTTTGTACCAATTCTAAACAACGTTCGATATTCAATAGTATTGCCTGACGAGTATTTGACTTGTAAACTCAATGCAGAAAGACTGCAGATAGATTATTGACATTGAGGGTTGTGGGTTGGGCTGAGGAAACATTAATGAGTAATGCATGCATTACATGGAGGTCTCGTTACTGCATAATGTACTAATCTGCCCCAACCAGCAAGTTTAGGGGCAAGCGAATAAGTCGGTACGTAGCAATCTACCTATTTGTTCCTTTCTGTAACGTATTACACTCTACTACCCAATCATTTGCTCTTTCTGTTGTATTCAATTCTGCATTCATCACATTTTACATTACTACAAAAACGAATTCTTTTACGATTATTAGCTGATTCTTATATTATTAAACAAGTTTCTATAGTGACACATCTTTGTCGAACAATAAGCAATTATCAAAATCAGACGAAAATAGCGAAAGGTGTAGCTAACCATTTGTCACTCGTACACTTTACAACCAAATATCTACAAAAACCAAACCACTTTTAGGGCTAATTTTTCTGCATATCCTTTGAATCAGACGCCACAGCCTGTTTCTCTTCATGCTCATATGCTGCTTCCTACAATGCCTGACTCATATTTTTCTTCTCACGCTTCATTGTTGCTGATGAGCATATAAATGGAGTTCATTTAATGCTATTCCAGTTGAAGTGTTTCTTGAAATCTAAGTGGCTTAAAGCAATCATGAGACCTGACCTTGGGTCCTATGAGACCTTCTGAGATCTGTCGACTAACCCTTCAAGTTCCTCTCTTCATTGCCTTGATACATACCCCTTTGTTCTTTAGAGGCTCTCATCCTTAATCTCATTGTATGGTACAGCCTCTACGTCTGTCAATCAACAGAGTGTTGTACTCTGTATTTTTTATTAGAACATGAGCTGCCAGCCACCAAGGGAATTATTTCACAAAAAGTAAGTTTCCTTGAAAAAACCATTATGAAAGATGAGACATTTCTAATTAAGTTCACAGTTCTATTATATCAAACCGTGCATGTATCTTAAAATGAAAAAGTATGATTCAACTTACTATGTTTTTATTTGCTACATTAACTTATAAAGTTTCGTATTGCTTCCCTGTGGTTGAGGTAGCATCCGAAAATTCCAAAGTGAAACTATTGTTTCCACATTCAAAAATAAGGATTACATGATCAACCGTCAGTTCATCCAACTTCTTCTTCTGTGTGTTTCGTGTGTAGGAGTTGAAGGCATTTGAATGAGTCATTTTGAGAACCGTTCTCGCTCTAGTCTTCATCAGGAATAGTCGTTGTCATCACTAATTTAACTGGTTTAACTTATGACATTTGTAGACCCCAATAATACTACATACCCTTTTAACACTTATCATATGTTTCAACAGGTAATCCCTACTACTTCCTCGCCCTCAGACAGTTCGTTTGTAACAACTGTGGACGAACCTACAAACATAAAAACAACCTGAACACTCATCTCCGGAGAGAATGCGGCAAAGAACCACTTTTCGCATGCACCATCTGCAGCTACAGAAGTTGCCACAACAGCAACCTTAAAAGACACATTATATCCCGACACAAATATGTAACTTGATGCTAAGTCAATAGTTATAGCAAAGCTGATTCATATGTTATCTCAGATAAATCTGATATCCTTTAGTAGAAGTGTCATAAGTCTACCTGAATAAACATTTAATGAAATATGTGAAGCAATAGACCTGTTTTGCTGTAATCATGAAGTGAGAGGTAAGTTGGTGCGAAATTAGTTTTCTCTACATTTTTCTGTGCCTTACCTTTGCTTGTTATTGACATAATGCTTCCCCGGTTAGTTACAGTACCTTCAGCATGCGTTAGAAATGAGAACATTGTTCTTAAGCCTCATAAAAGTTGTAAGCTTCACTAGTTTCATAATTTTCTTGGAAAATGAAATCATAAACACACAAGTAGGACTGTATAGGTATGGAAATATGGGTGAAAAGGGGTGGGGGGTGGGGGGTTATGTACTGTCTAGGTCTATCATGGAGCGTTTACATTTTTAAAACTCCAGTAATAATCACAACTGTTATTTCCATAATAGTATAAATTAAATTACAGCTTCCAAAAACACAAGAACAAACAAGGCCAGATAATTTAGTAATGAGACAGTTATCACATAGGCGAGTGTTTGTTGAATTAGTCTAGGAACACAAAAGTACAGCACAGCGTGCATTTCTCAAAGGTTTGAAAACCTGACTAGAGAGTTGTGGAACGGAAGCTTTTCAGACAATTTAAAGGATAAGGGATTTTGGGTGCAGGCAGGCCTTAACATTGGGTCAGGAGAACCAGCTGTAGAGATAAACAAGTTAAGCTTGCTCTGCAACACTTTGCAAACACCATTAAGATTTCATGGTGTTCCTCGTTCTCATTGGGGAACTTTTGCCTAACATGAAGTGTTTATGGTTTCTATAGAAGCTATGTCAACAACTCCCCTCATCTAGATCTAGGTCATGGTTCAAACGTATATTTACACACAGTGTATGTTAAACAGTTTAGATCTGTTCTTTTTATGAGGAATGTTTGGATGGAGAGCAGCCTATTGATTGCGGTGTTACTATTATACTGTTGTAGTTAGGTCCTAGAAAGCAATCTTGCCAGTGTCATACTGTCATCACTGCCAGTTCCATCAGTGATGGCTCCTGCTTCAACAGAAGAAGAACATGGTTGTAAGTGCTCCTTATCATTAGTGGAAACTTTGTTCCGTTGATGAGAGGCAAGTGTTTGGCAGACCTCATTAGTCCCTTCTTGCGAATCTCCTCCCTGTGGAGGGGGGGGGGCTCCTCCCTGATTCTTTAGCTGTTACTCTTCCGAAAAATCCGATAGTTATTCTCAAGGCGTGTAGTTTAATAACAGGCTTAAAGAGTCAGTTAAAAAGTTGCTGAAATGAAGAGGGCACATTTGTTTAATACTTTAGCAGGGCCTCGCTCCTCGTCTTCCCTGGCATTTGGAGTCAGGAGGTATACAACCAATGTCCATCAGCTAGCGATACAGTTCTAAGCTTTTCCCCCGTGAGTTTTATGGACTAAACAAAAAGACATGGAAAGGATGTCAACGTTTCATAATGCACAATGTACTTATAGCCACACTACATTCTTCCCGGTAGAGGTGTTAAGATAAACCACAACTCAAAAGAAAGGGAATTATGGCACGCTGTTTGTTTGTGTTTTTTTTTTTTTTTTACATTTCTTTGAAGCACCTTAGAAGTATTAACTATTCTATATCAACAACTCTGCAAACTATGTTAGGACTCGAGAGCTGTGCTGAGCCCATGGAATGAGTCCGAACTAGAAGGCTCCTCTGAGCAGGGAAAGACTTAATGGGAAGAAGACAATTAGACAAGGTTGTGGAATATCCTGCTTCATTACTATAAGATATTTAACCGTTTATACACTACATGCCATGCTGCTTGATATTAGGCTCTAGAAGTTAGTGGTTTCTATGAATGATAGCTTTGTAATTAGGGGCGCTTAATGGTTTTTCTAATTTTTTTTTTTACGTTGCTTGGTAACTGGCTGCTTAGTGCTACCCACCTTTTAAAAAATCTTAATTAGTAAACTCTTATGAACTAGTTTACCATTCCTTCGTTCTACTCGCTATGTGATTTTGTCCTCGTTTACTTTAAGTCTTCTTTCTCTTCTTGTTCCAGGACGGTGTTGGAGGTTCCCTTGTCAAAGGTGCGGCCGCACATACAAACACAAGAGTCACCTCAACAGCCACTTGCGCTATGAATGTGGAAAAGAGCCTCAATTCGCTTGCGACTTCTGCCCGTACAAAAGCAAGCAAAAATCCCACCTTAAGCAACATATGTTCCGCCACCTGGCAATAAACGTAGTTAATAAATACCAGATTGATGAAAAAGTGACCGCTATAGTGGCAGTTTCTAAAAACGCTGCTTCGTGAGAAAAATTATCAAAATAGAGAGTTCTTGTTTACACCGTTTGCATGCGTGGATTCTTGGAAAATTTTGTTTGACCCTACAAAGTTGACCATATTGGTTCAGTCACTTCATCCCAATGTGTGGGGTGGAATACCAAACCAACGAATGGTTTCTTGTGTGTTCTCCGTACAATTTTCAAAGAGAAGGCGTCTAAGACGTCGTTTTGCTTAAATCCGGACCCTTCTGCCTGAAGACTCGTGTAATTCTACCACGGTTCTTTCTTCTGTTCTATTTTTTAAATATTTATATTATATCCAGGTTACAATGGCTCCCCCAATCACCTGAATGTTGTGTTTGCAACTGTTCCAAAAGGCAGACTGACATCATTTTCATTGAACCTATGTTACATAGCGATTAGTAAACTCTCTAACTGAAAGGCTGAATTCTTGAAGTATTAAATTGAATTAGATTGATTTTTCAGTGCAATTATTCGTCGAATTTGCGTTAGCTGTTATTTATTTTGTGCATATTGTGTATATCTTTAGCAAAGAGAACTAAGATAGTTTTGTAATTATTTCCAAACTTCTGGTTACGTGTTTTCAACTGTCAACATAGTACCACAAAACCAAGTTAAGACACACTAGAATTCGGTTAAATGTTTCAGCGGGCCGAATCTAATTCAAATATTAGTAAAGTGCAAAAGGTTTACTATATAGTGAGCATCAATCATCACCCTTCAGTGAGTATCACCCTTCCTCTGTGCTCAACAGCAGAGTAGAGTTTCATGCTGTTGCACTATTCTTCCATACTATTTGATATTCTTTGTATCCAAGCTCACCATAATAGGAATGGTACCTAAAATAAACAATTGAAGAGGATGTTCACCAGCTCTAAGGAGAGAGGGATTGGGAGCAGAATTGAATGAAGGGTAAGATAAGTTCCGTGGTAGTAAACCTACCAGTTCATTTCACCAACTAACTAACACACACCTATCCTGACAGGGGATGTGTATGGCCTGACCCTGACACCTTCTCTGCACTTTTGTTGCCCCACACCCCTAGATGCAATCAGTGCTGCTGTCTTTTATCATCCTCCATTGTGTCATCAAGGGGAGGGGGGGGGTTCATTGTAGTCATAGTGATTGGAGTACCTGAGTTGTCCTAATACCTTAATACCTTGCTACCTTGCTAATTGTGATTGATCAATAAAATACCAACACGGGTTTGACAAAAGCTCTCTATTCACTTAGCGTTACTTAATAACTGATGTGATATAACAAAGAATACATTTCTCTGTAAATCCCTTTCATCTGCAGGTCATATGAGCTGGCGAAGAAATACTTTTAGTAACTTAATTGTTACAATTTAATAAAGTAAGGAATTCAACTCAGTTTGTGTGTTTGCGGTCAAAGCATCGCACCACCATTGTAGACCTCCTCAAAAAGTCATAGTTGCTTTGTTGCTTATACGCCATAGATGTAGATTGTTGTCAACAAAGTCTGCACTTATTTTGCCGCTGTTATGAAGGACAATTAATTGTTTCAGTATAGCATTATGGCTGTGATATTCTACTTCCTGTACTCGTATTTCTACTTTGTCTTTCGTTTCCCCTTTTGTACATTGAATAGTTATTTTGTTGCGAATTTCGCTGAACTAACGGCATCTAACAGATTATGCTCATCACATGTGAATTATAATTTAAAATCTCTGTACAAATGTTATACTACGCTTTAATTACTTACGAGTACTTTTATCATTCTGTGGATAGTTTCTGTCAGTAGTGTTGTATAGGTGCTAAGTGTAATGAAATCGATAGACGTACAAGTTTTTTAGACGTATTAGTTTGTTTCATTTCTTGATATTTAAAATGAAGAATTCGCTTTGTTGTTGATATTTTCGTAAGTTGTATAAACAGCGTATGAGCTAGTTATTCAGTGCAATGATCTCGGCTTGTCTGCTGTCGCTGTTGCCCAAGCCAGGTTGCTATTTACCAGTCATAGCTCGTACGGATTGTGAAGATTTTCGATAATTATTAGCTAAAGAGTATAGTTGATACGCTTCGTGGTGTTAAAAATGAAAATCGGTTTTGAATTTTGTTGTTTCTTAAGCCTAATTTGTGATGGTAGTGCAATATGGTCGTCACAATACGACCAAAAGTAATTTCAACATTGTTTTCTCGGGCTATTTTGATTCGTTCCTGGAGAGAACCAAACAACGAACTATCCGTTTGACAATTCTTTTTCGGAGCAACCACGTTTTCTCATACAGAAGTTTTTCATGTCTCAAACAATTATTGCAAAAACCGGCTGTAGTGGACGAAGCGACCATAAAACCCTTGAAACCCCCATGACACTAGTGTGGATGCCAGGTCACAAAAAGTGTTCAGAAGACAAGGAAATGAGCAAACTTGCTAAGCCTGGTCCACGTTCATGTTTTTGTTGTCCACCTAGACACAGTTCTGTATTTCTGAGACCCGTCCCATTCTATTCAACATCAAAAAGTATTTAGGAAGCGATACGAAACACTACATAAATACAGTAAAACTGCCAAACCTTTGTTTTTGGCTAATTTTGTAAACCATTTTTTGCCCACAACAACCATGGGTTTCGTCTGATCGAATTGCCTAGTAGGCTGGCACAACTTGATTATAAATAGAGTTTTTGTGCGAACGGACGGGTTTTTTAGACTACGTTAAAGGCAAACTATGGCATGGACGGTGCAAACTATTCCCGACCAAACACATAGAGGTAAATTTCCTATACAATGGCCACGGGTACATTCGCGTGGAACTTCGGTTCGCGATTCGGAACGGTTCACTGGCGTCACTGATACTGGTGAGCGTAACAGTAGCAGTAAGAGTTGGGCAAAGTTTTGTCGTATAAGTGGATGTATACAACGCGCGCGAAAGGAACGGGAAGAATGTAAACAATATGTTACGGGGGGAAGGAAATTTGGAGATGCTTTTTGAAGAGCTGCTGACTAAGGCAAAAATTACGGCAATCGCGCCGGAGATTCGATCCACAACCCTCAACTTACGTCGAGAATTATGAATCGACCGTCTTACCGCAAGACCACGATGAACCGCTTGCCTTTGATAGGAATCAGTCAGCACAAATAGAATACGCGCGAAAGTGAGTCAACCTGGACAAAAAAACAAAAAGTTCGCGCCTAATGCAACATACATTGAAGACCACAAAAATAATAAATATCACTCGCGTAATGCAACAAAACAAACATTGATGACCACAAAAATAACAAAAAATATCACTCACCTCTCAATTTACGTATCCGAACTTTGAGGGGGATAGGCTTCTTCCCGACAGAAACTCATCCAGTCGGTCACGGTGTTCTTGGAAACATTCCGATCTATCGCACTCATCTCTGCCGGTAATCTCATTACCCAATTAAGGGTGAGAAGCATGATGTCAGTCATACTCAGGCTGAACCACGGCCCCTTACGAATTGACCGTTTGGAGTTCTGGCCATCCCGTCTACACCTCCATTCAAAACCATCCAAGGAACCAGCCTTTGGAGACAATTTCATCCACGCACCACATTCAGGACATGCATACTTCTCTGAGATAAAACCTACACGCATACACCAATCCACAACACTCTGTAAGCCTTCCACTCTCAATCGATGGATCAAATCGGTATTAATTGGCCCATCCATGGGTAGCCGAATAATATCACAAAAAATAAACGCGAAGAGGGCAGTGGGGAAAGCACTAAAGCAGGAGAATCCGGACGGGCGCGAAAAAAATTGGATACGTAACCAAGAAAGATCGGAAAAAGGCGCATGCGGTGGCGGCAACTCGACAACTGAAGGACAATATTTTGGTTACAACGGAAATTTACCGAAGGGTGGGATTCGCGGAATGATTCCATAGTTCAACGGTTAGTCGAACGATTTAAGTCATATTTTGAATAATACTAGCGCTAGAAAGTTTCCAGTGATGAAAGTGTAACTAGCATCAGTATCAGTGACGCTCTTCAACGTTCCGAATCGCGAACCGAAGTTCCACGCGAATGTACCCTTGGCCATTGTATTGGGATTTAGCCCACATAGATATATTATTCAGAATGAATAATAAACCAAAACACGTTCGCAGAAACTTGACGCGATGAGCATAGCCATGCTGTTTAGCTCCTGGGGGAAGGGGTCTAGCTTGAAATGTGTTGCATAGTAGAGAATGTTGTCCACTCTGGTGGTGGTACCCAATTTAGTCTCGCCTAATACTCTTCTAATTCGGTATTCATCTTTCTCAAACGAACATTCCTCTAATGAAACAATTACTCGTTGAAACTGTTGATTCGCGCCTAGGACCTACTGTTCATAGTTCTCCGGTCAATATGAATTGGCATCAATATTTCTTTCTGACAAAAAGGTGTTTCCAATTACGAAAATCTTATTTCTATGATTCGAAATGCATTTTTCCATAACTTTGCATAATTCATTTACTTGCCCAGCTCAATAATCGTTTATACGGAATTTTTCTTTTTCTCTCCCATTCTTACGTGATATTCTCACAGCTCAATAAGTTAATCTTGAGTCGTGCACACTTCTCAAGTTGTCCGTTCATTTACACAAATGTAATGGTTTTGATTCATAACAGTAATCGTGATGATTTCTAAAACATTTTGAACTTATAATCAACAGCTTTTGTGTGACTCTAGGAAGGATTTTGTGCCAGACTTCATCCCTTCAGACATATGTATGAAGTTGAGTCCATCATAGGAAATGTGCAAACATTTTCAGACTGTCAGGTAATTGCATTACAATGCAAATGTACCCCCATTAGCTTTCCTCTAACGATAAGAAAGGCAAACAATAAATTAAGATGAACACCTTATTACAAGAGACTAATCGTTTATGGGGGGCTGCTTGTTCTCTCAGTAGAGATGACCCGTTATGTTCGTTAGTTATCATGTCAAAAATATTGCTTTAGAAAACCTGAGTATTTGTGCCTCCTTGTCTAATCGTGGCAAGCGGTTTTAAAATAGGCTCTCAAAATGAAAAATTCACTTCCTTTTTGCTTGCAGACATGCCAGTAAATTCTACTGTGATAACTGGTCTCGCCAGTCATCCCGTAGTCTTCAACAATTTAATCTGTTCTCATTTTCTGGAATTGCATCATTGAATGTCAATCCCGAGGTATGATATAGTATTTTCTTCTGCTGAAGTCAGTTCATGTTGATTCAGGAATCCTCACAGAATCGTTCGTATTCGCCTCCTTGATCGCTTTGCACTTTTGATACTAGAATTCCTCTTGTTTTGATGTGCTTAATGAAAAAAACGCTACAAATTATTATACAACGGTTTATTATTCCCTTGAACAGCTTGACCTAGTCTCACACCTTTGAGAACCATCCCATTCGACTCACCATCGAAAACGACCAGTAAAACATACGAAGTATGAACTAATAACTACGGAACGACAAAAATTACAAATTCTATACTTGACGCGTCGCGGTGAAATGATTACTTTCCCAGTACTGTCCCGCGAGTTCTTTTAATTAGTAGACTCTGGCTCACTATAATTACTGTAATTTCACTGTTTTCGATCTCTACGCAGTTGTACACTTCTGATACTCATTCCATTCGACCCAGCATCTAAAACCAAAAATACCTTATAGCGACGCCAAACACGGCGTATTTGCGTTAAACTGCCAAAATTTCGTTTTTATTTTTTTAACCACTTTTTGTCCATAAAAACCGTGGCTTCGTCCGATTGGATTGCCTAGCAGGGGGCACGACTGGATGCCAAGTGGGATTTTTGCGCGAAAGAATGGATTTTTCAGTCACGTTAAGAACATAAAATGGCCAGACGGCGGATGGCGAACGGACATTACAGATTTGGAATTCCGGACGCCTTCAAATTTTAGGGAGGGGCTGTAAAAAAAATTTTCTGACCAAAATCATCTGTGGCTTCGCATTTCTTTTTTTTAAGCACTTGCAACGCGAAATCTCGAAAAGTCGTCTGTTATCGAAATGAAATATGATTCCTCTTTTTTCGTGGAAAGATTTGACTGTCTCTATATATCTGTCCACAGCATCTCGCCAACACAGTCAATTCTTATGGTTCCCTTACTGTGGTAGATATTTCTGGTTGCTTTCCAGTTAGAAATCAACTTATCGAAAATGTTTGGGAACAATGAGCAAGGTTGGATTTCCCATCACCCCAGAATTATAGGGATCTTGTTTTGACTTATAGAATGGGTTCCAGAATCCCCTAGTCCCCTCCACATACATGAAGATTATCTTCCCTAGTTTGTGTTACACTGTTTTCCGATTCACTATTCGGCTGCCCAGTCTTTCTATTCTGGTTTTGTACCAAAGTGGACATTCCCATAAAAAGTGTTCAACCGTTTCTATCTTCCCTCAGAGTGTGGTTTCTTTCGTTTAATAAATATCTATCAGCCAGTTTGGGTTTGTTGTTTGTTTGGTTTAACGCCCATTGCATATTATCTCTGTTGCTGCTAGTGATCTCAGTGGTATTGGAAAATTCGAGACTCTTACTATTGTTAATCTCATCACAAACTTTGTTCCATTGGTAATCGTACACAGTTATTGGCATCTCTAGATCAGCATGAACACTCACATGCTCTTGACAACTTCTTGATTGGACGATCAACAAGCCCCCAAGCTCAATTTTTTGCAGGGATTTGAATTCCTTTTTGATGGCTTTGTCCCATTCATACCTGTCTTTACAAGATCTTGCTTCTTTCATAGTTTTGAGTTCTTGTTTCTGAAGTGAAACCAAGTATAGCTCTGTCAAGAGTTTGGTGTGTCGCTTTTGCTAGAATCAAGTTGAGGAGGCTCAAGGAGATTTTTCACATTCGACGATAGCTGAACTCTTCTTGAAAAAAAGTAGCTTCCTAAAAACCGATCTTCCATTTTTTGCGACAAAGTTTGGCTTCCTGTACAGACGCTAAACATCCAAAAATCTTGTGAAGTAACTAACACCAGCTTTTTCATTTGTCCAAAAATCTACAGGAATTTTACCGACAACAGCTTCACATGGGGAGTGTTTGTATTTACAGCTTCAACCCACACCCCCTCATCTGTGTGAGCTTCTTTCACCATGCCTTCTCCACCAAGCTCCTCTAGCATATTTTAGTGACACCGTCGAACCGCAATGGTCAACTGGTATATGATTCCCTTATGCCATCAGGCCAGGGGAAGTAACAATCTGTTCAACCAACTTTGTCAAGTTGGAGAGTACTTGTACCTCCACCAAACAATTTTTGATTGTTCGCAACAGTTCTCTGAAGAGCCTGGTTTTTTTTAGCCCCTCAAACCATTCACGACCTTCAGGCATGTTGTGCCAGTAGCACTGGAGTTGATGTACTAGACTATCCGGTAGCTCTGCACGCTAAGTGCAACAAGAAGAGCGTTCTTCTTTGACGATTTCTGCTTCTGGCCAACAGTCTTCACATGCCATATTTATTCTTCTTTTTCTGAGGGTATTTACCCCTCAGATGATATGGGGGTTCACATTCAAAACAGACCATGCCATTGAGGTTCTTCTTACACGAGGGTTTCTTCTTGTGAGAGTACAAAAGCAAGTTCCTGCCCACATGAATCATTTGTGTTGTTTCATGGCTCTTGTAGAAGTTGACCCTTTACATAATCTGTGGTGAGAATGGAATCTTCTATGGCCATCACCCTAAGATCACAGTGAGCAGTCAATCTACTGAGTGTAATAACTGTGGCTAATTGATCACCCAGAGGGGAGTTGATATCAACTTATGTTTTAGAGCAGGACACTTAAGCTTCCATGGATGGGAAGTTTTTTTAAACTTTAAACCAACATAAAACCTCAACAATGGCAATCGATGCATTAGACCTTTGTTTTCATATGTAATTTAAAGATTAGCTAAGCTTCTTTCGCCATTTTGGCCGTTCTAACGTGGTGTAGGTGCAAGGCTGAACCATCAGGCATATTTTGGCAAGAGCTTTATAATCTATCTTATTGAAAAGGTCAAGCTAGGCCTTAAGAGCAGGTAATTGTCTCTTAACGGACGCATCTCTAGCTGGAGTGCATGAGTGTCTCAACTTGGGGCGGATCTTCATCAATAACATACCATACCCGATCAGCATACCCATGAGCGACATCTACTTTGCAAACTTCGAATTATTGGAGTTCGATCGTCCTGAGTCCATGAGTCATTCTGCCACTTTCTACCATTGTGTTATAGAGTGATGTTTGGCATGCGATCAGATTTGGGGAACGAGAAGTAAAAAGTTCACGGTAATGTGGGTGGATACGAGCGTTATCGCTAACCCCAAAGGTGCAAATTCAATCGGCTCACTTTTACAATATGACTTGTCAAAAGGGTATCGTTTGCAAACGATTAGGAAAAACTTTACCCAAAGACAGTTAATGAACAGTAGACAAGAAGTTCGAGCTAGCAGTTGTTGCTTGCGTCGTGAGAGGGAAAACATTCATCTTCATCAATTAAACAAGGATATCATTTCTAGAATATTATTTCAAACATTTCTGTTAAGGAAGGAGTTGTATTACTGAATGGATGGTTAAAAGCAGAGCAACTTTATTATAACATTAGTAGTCCATAATTACAAAACACCAAGTTACAACCAAAGCTTTCTGTAATTCGCTTTCTTATCCAAAAATGGAGGCAACATAAACTTCTTGTTCTTCTAGTCAGTGTAGATCAGACCTGTTTCGTTATTAAATCACTAAACTCTCAACGAGGATTACGTCATCAGTCAGTGTAGATCAACCCTTCTATGGATCAGTTACTCTTTAAATTTATTGTAGATTCTTAGCACTCTCCCTCGATAAAATGCTTGAAACGACCTGTTAACACAGCTAATAATCACGTCAAAACAGCATTCAGAACTATATGAATTTTTAAACTTTCGTGGTTAGCTGCAGAGTTTGATGTTGTTGACAGTTCTGATTGAATTTATTGGACTATTGCTGGTACCGGTCGGGGTCTATATTGTGTCCTGCTTTGAGGTTGACAAGTTCTCTGCCTGGTGGATTGTTGATGAATAATGTCCACGTCATTGATGCCCAATGGTTTGGTAGGAGCTGGTGAGCTAGAGAAATAGCCAACATGAATGATATCCTAGCCTTTCTTGTATTTTATGGTGTAGTTAAATTCACTCGGTATAGTAGCTTACATAAAGCAGTGAGAGCTGAGAGAATTTCGTCCGGCTGAATGGAGTATTTTTCCAGTTACCAGTGTGAACTATCGCCCAAACAGGTATATATAAAACTTTTTCACACCATACATTATGGCGAGTCTTTCTATGTCATGTTGACTGTAGTGCCTTTCCTGAGACTGTCACTCAAAAGCAAAGGTTTGGTTCTCTCCATCAATATCAAGGGAAAGCATTGCTGGGAGGACCCACATCAATCTCTATACCATTGATCTTAATTGATAGAAAGATGAGGGAGGGGGTTTCTGGACATTCACTATCAGTACTTTATATACCATGCATCGATAGCAGTGTGGTTTCATGTAACCACCTGGAGAGAGCTTTCTGGGTTTTTTTTTTAACTTTTCAACTTCTCTACCTCCTGTTGTATATAAAACAATGGGCTTTGCTACTAGTCATTTATAAGCAGGAGAGACAAATTTGGATCAAAATGTGAACTCTGGATGGTTCACTCTGGATTATCTAACAATCGCTCCTTTTGATTTCCATATTTAACCACCATTCCTCTTATCTAAACGTATGCCACCTAACATCATTGAGATCGTTCTTGCTCCTACGATCCACATTTGAAATAACTGTGCCGTCGTTTTGATAATCTTCAAATAATGACATGACATGCCATTTGTTAATTTATTGTGTGAACTTGTGTTGTTTCACTTATGCAATGGTCGTTAGCTTTAAAATTATTGTGATTTCTCAAAGTATTAGGCCTACTTTTTTCTTTACTCAGAAAGTATTACTCGTAAGATTTTAATCTCATTTTGTTTCATAATAGTTAAGATTTGCCTTAATTTATGCCTCAAATAGTTTTAAATTTGTCTCTGTGTTTTTTTATTCTCGCTGTCAATTGTGTTGTAGAGTTAAGATTGTGGGTAGTCAACTCTCATCCCTAGAATAACGATTGATACACTAAACGAACATCACAACGAACGCATTTCAGTGAAATAAAAGTTGCTTTTGTAAAGTGGTTACTAGGTTTGATAACTATTTGTATTCTTTCCTCCTTTTCTTACTTACATTTTCGTAGTCTATATTGGTAATCCAATGGAGAGGAGGAGGCGAATGGACATAGGGCTGTTCCAAGTCGTTTTTTGCATAGGTCGGTTTTTCAAGTTTGTATTGGTAGTACTACAACTGAATCAAGTCTACCACTGGCTGTTCTAAATCTCTTTCCTTTACTCTTTGCATTCTATTGTCTCTCGATGGCTTCCCAGTAGGGTTGTAAAGGGGGGAAATCAACTGGCTGCTCAAGGCTGTGCGGGACTTAAGGCATGGTGGTCTCTTTAGGGGTGGGTACGGACGGAGGAGGAGATGCTTGGTTTACTCATCTGTTCCAGATTCCTGAAACGTAGCAACACTTCATGCTAGGAATACGATTTAGATTACTCGTGAGAAATTGTGGGACGCTATACTCAAAAGAGGTAGAAAGTGAGAGAAATTATGTTTTCCGCACAGAATCCAGAAATCAGTTTCAGCTTTTAAGCCATCAAACCCTTTCAATTTCCTACCTGTTTGCCAGCAAAGCCTGGTTTATCATAGAATAAAAATATGCATAGTTATGTAAGAACTATTATGGATTATTACTTCAGTGTATGCTGGTTTCCTGTTCCTTCCAACTATGCCTTTAAATCAAGAAAATATAGCTCTTTACCCCCTATTTCTTCATGAAGTGAACCCTTCTTCATTGGAAAACATCTTTTGAAAGACAATGCGTAAAATTAAGAATAAATTTCCTCTTTTAATCAGTCTTCCTAAGATTTACAGTTCAGACAGTTCACTAAACCAATGTTTAGATGGAAAAGTAGAGTAAAGCACTGTTGATGAATGAGCTGAGAGATTAATAGAAAGGGATTGCCATCCTTCCTTATTAGAAAGGTTACTATTCACAAACATCCAGTCTCATAAACAGGTTCCTTTGTATGCGCAGTACGCAAAACGAAAATGTTAGTAACATATTTTAAGAGCCCAGCACTGTCATTGTGTGGCATATACGTTTAATTTTCCCCCTTTCTCTTTTCCTGCAAACGTTTTAAAAATGCGCCCAAATTTTATGTATACGCTTTAAATGATCTGCGAACCTAATTATGCTGCACTTATGCCGTTCTCATGGCCTACTAAAATTATGTAGAACGAGTATAATAACCAAATGTTACAATTTTCAGTAAAGAAACAAATCAATGTGCAGTATGGGATAAACGGTGTGGACGGGTACACAATTACAATCTCTCGACCAACTATGCACTTTTGAGAATATCCCAGTTATCAATTGCAGTGAAGTACTAATGCATTAAGTAACAAAATTTCACGTTTAAATTTTCAGGTAACCACCAGTGTCATCAGTGTCATAAAATGTACAAAAATAGAAGCTCTTTATTAAGACATCTTCGGTTAGAGTGTGGGGTCTCACCCAAATTTCAATGCCCACTGTGCAACTACCGGGCCAAGCAGAAGGAGCATTTGAATTCGCATTTGGCTCTCAAACATCGGAAATTCGTTGGAGCGTATACAAAAGAAAATTGTTCATTGGTGTGTGATAATCAAGTTGTGACAAACCAGAATCAGGAAGCTACATCATCCTTTTTGAAATCTTGTTATGAAAAATTTGAACCTTCTCGTGTTGCTACGAATGCCGTCGGAACTGCTAGAGGATACGAAAGCGACGCTTGATTTTCTACTCCTTGTCCTCAAATGGTGGTTTGTGGTTCTTCCAAGTTGGACTTTACAGTTGCCTCTAGCAGTTCTGATAGCCTAATCAAGTGGTTCAATGGAACATTTTGTGGCTTCTTTCGGAACAATTAGCTGATTTCAGTTTGCCAAATTAAACTCGTTCGTTATGTTTGACTATTGAATCTTTATTTTATCCAACAACGAAAAATGGGGCAACAGGCAAACATGCAGTGAACAATGGGGAGCTAGAGAAGAAGCCCCCTACACGACTGCTGCTGAATTTGGGTTACTAAAAAGGAATTTATTCAGAAACATGGTTGTTACCAAATTTTTAAATAAAGGGAAGTTGATATTGGTGCTCTTTCGTTTCAAATCAGTAACAATCTACTTATGGTTTGAGTCATCAATTGCAGCAGCACAAACTGACCAAAACTCACACAAGTAATTACCACATACCAAATTATGAATGGAACGGAGCAGTTATAAAGGGAGCTGCGTCATTCTAATTATTCACTAATAAAATCAGAGCTGTAAGACATTCATTTTGCTGATTCTGTGCCTAGTAATCAGATTCACGTTCTCTGATCACTCTCAAGGATGTTTTTTCCTAGCTCGATTCGAGTAAAACAGGGGCACCCTAAAAAGCTAATTAAATAAGAATTGTGCAGTCTTTGTGGACTTTGCAACAAATGCTGCAAGTATGAGCCAGTAAGCTCTTCCATGAATGCCTCTCAATTAAATATCGAAATAAGCGTGGGCAATATCGAAATAATTGTGATTCAAAGTTTAGCTCCGAGAGAGTAAAAAGCTGGCTAGCATGCCATCTTTGTAATTGTTTTACCCACGTTTTTAGCACCCTTTGAATTTAATGAGTGTGTACACTCTCCAAGCAAAGAGGAAAAATATGTTAGAAATGTTGTTGATATCGAACTGCGAATGCATACAGATAACGTCTAAAAGGCGTCTCGCCATCTGCGTGCTAATGGAACGAACAATACTGTATCAACCTATGCATTCTCGAGCGGCCATTGACTATTTGATTATCAACTCCCAATCAATTTTTTTTTTTTTCGTTCTCGTTCCTCAAGAACCACATAGAGAGCATTGCTGACTGATAAAGTAGGGAGATGGCAGAGGAATGAGTAATAAGCTTAATCCGCTAATACGCTCAGCTGGTCATCGAATCCAGCCTGGACACTCCTAGTAATTGAATTACAGATGATTTTTCCAGCCAATGGTTGCGCTCCATACAAACAGTGACAACACTACAAACCCTTCAATCACTAAATCCCCGCCACCAATTTCCAATACATTTCTGCTCTGGTTTTACTAGTGAACTATCGAATTCTCATTGTCATTGTAATCGCTCTGTTACGTTCATTATAATTTGTCCGTAGACAATTCCTCGTATGTTTTAATTGGTGTGTGTTTTGTATATATTACAATTATCTGTTCTTACCATTTAAATTAAATATAGCCTTCTGTCAGTTCATGCATAGTCATCAATTCGTGCACTGCATAAAGCATAATTAATTTGATGTGGAAAAATCTCAGTGTAGTACTGAAAACCTGTACAGATATTGATTTTTATTTTATCCATTTATTTTGTTATGCAAGAAAAACGTATCTGACACAGATAACAGGAGAATTGGAGAAATAGACCTGCAGGAAGTGTGCCTACGAGCCTCTCTGTCCTTGACCTAGAGCTGGGACAGCCATATTGTTAAGGAATAGGCAAAGTCATAGACAGGTGCGCCTCAATAGCTCATCTCTCATTGTGAGCTCCTTCATTTCACTTCATCATCAGGTTTGGTGTATAGGTCTGCAGACTGATTCATTCGACCAAGTGCTTTACAGGTTACTTGTAATTCACATCCACCCCTTCAAGGCTGAGGAGTTTGTTTGCTTATACCCAGACAAATCAAATAAATAGCGTTTACAATAGCGTTCGTTCAAGCCTTCGAGCAATAGCCTTTCTTTGTTCTCCTGTTTCACAGCCTCCTGGTAAAAGTAACCCCTGGTTTAAAGTAAAAGTACCCCCCAGGCTTATCCTGGTTAAAATTGGCTTGACGTCCTCAGTGAGATTGGTTTCTATGGCGGAAGGTGTAATGACTCTTCTTCCCACCTTGTTAGGGCCAGAATGAGCCTCTAGTCTATGGGAACAGGAGTGCAAAGTCTTCTGGTTTGCGGTTTCATGACACTAAGGAGAAATGGAAAGTAGGTCCCCTCAGGCTAGAGTCCTATGCCTAGCAGTGTTTAGCTTAGGGCTCAGTTACATTGTGAGGAGCAGTTATTACTTTGTTGACCCTCCTTTCTTACCAATTGTATTGTTCTACTTCCCTATGTGAGTCAGGCTGTTCTGTGGGCCCGAGTACAGGAATAAATGATGTTTTGAGCAGCAGAAGATAGTATAATCCCCTCCACCCCACCCCCACTCATGTTTACCAACTACTCATCCCTTGGGGAGTTAGCATCACAAGGTGGCAGGACATCCTGTGATTGGCTTAGTATTTTACCCCATTGACCTGCTACCAAATCCTTTCCTGCTTTTGTGTCACCTCGCTTCCAAACTACTCGAGCTTGAGGTCCCCACTATCCTTTGGCTACTTGGGAACGTTCAAATGGCGAAACTGGGCTGTGCAAACCCCTTATTAGTCTGTATGGATACACAAGGGCACCATTATCTACCCTGCAACTTTGAGAAAGCATAGGATATAGACTCCTACCTCCCACAAGGCCAGGAGGCTACAGAGGTACTTTCAAGATGGTCATTGCTAAGTAACCTGACTGATTTTTCCAGCTGCACCCATTGTGTGCATGCATCCCTCAGGATACGTTACTACTAGATCTATACGATTCATCTTAGTGGATGTTTCTGTCAGTGATACTATTGCTCAAGAAGTTGTGGTCACCCCATTACTCACAAACTTCTTACTTGGTCTATTACGCCAAAATTATTCTTCTTTTTGTCCACAAGAAGTTATGAGGTTCAAAACTAAATGAGATATGTAGCATTCTGAAAGGCATAATTTTGACACTGTTGATCTATTCTTGAGACTCAATACCTTTAGTTGATTATTACTGCATGATGAAACCTGAACAATCAACATGCTTCCATAAGGTACTACTCGTTCCTTTTGTCACAAACCCATTTCTTCTTCACCAATAGGATCCTCTCACACACATAAACGCCTGTTTGTCTCTGTCAGCTTATGTGAACTGCGCTTTTTCAAATCTTATGTTCAGCTTCTAGTTTTATTTTCTGTTTTCTTTTGCATGTTTCAGTCGTTCAAATCTGTGGCAAATATTATTGCGTCAGGTGTGGGAAACAGTACAAATTAAAATCGAGCTTAAACCGGCACATGAGGTACGAATGCGGCCATGAACCTCAGTTCCCTTGTACTGAGTGCCCATACCGGGCCAAATTAAGGGAACATCTCAAATCGCATATTGCGGCTAAACATGTCAACTGCGACTACAATAGTGTCCTAAATCAATATTGATGCCTTAATTTTTGAAGTCACGAAATCTGTTTGTTATACTGTTTATAGAACCATTCTATTTCTGTTACATTGTTTTTTGTTCAAATAAAAACATTATACCGACAGCTTTACTCTCCTCATTTATTTTGTTTTGCTTCCTAATAATTTCAGCATCTTCTTTTCACACCAGCCTCATAGTCTTCAGCATTGGTTCTGTCAAGAGATGGGTGCTTTCCTGAAACACATATACCGTGAGGGTCAAGTCAGGATTTGCTCTACTTGGTGCCACTCCGACCTTAATGTGCATTATTTTGTGTACTGCCAAAGGTGCATAAACCTTTCACCATAACTGAGGTTCTTCAGCGGGCAGACCATTTGTCTCATCTCCTGGCTCACTATCTGAACACCTGTTAGTGGTTCAGTCACTTCCTTCCTTCTGCAAAGACATTTTAATACAACTATAGAATAGTGGTAAGCTCGTCACTACAAGTGGTCATCTAATCATTAAGGCAGTCATTGATGATGTGTCCCTGCAAAAGATCATCCCAAATGATGAGGGTTTCAGCTCCAACAGGCACTTGTTGGACCAGGGGTCATCCTCTGCTGTACCATCCACTGGTTTCCTTGTGGAGATAACTAAATTGGTATTACTGATAAATGCCTTCACCTACAATGACCAACATTACTTGCGAAGAAATGTGACCTGAGAAATATGAAACAGCTGTGGGCACATGGATAGCTCGTACTTATACCTATCTTTTTGTAGGCAAATAGGAGGAGAATTTCCTGGGACATGAGCGAAAAATAGTGAGAACGGGTTTTGAAAGTAAGTGTGGGTAGAACTGCAAACCTTAGAGATAGCAAAACAAAATGTCTGGTGCACAAAATCACAAAACATTACACTACCCCCATAATTCTGCTGGGACTGCAGCCAATGTATCTTCGTTCAAAGCATTTCTATGGAAACTTACACAGAGAACAAAATGTAGGTGTTAGCTCGTTGGGATTATCCCATAAGTTTGATCAAATTGTTAGAGCCTATTTTGACAAAAATCGGAAAAACGATCAATTAATGTATGGCAGATCTCCTTTTTGGAGCTATCGTGGGTTATATCTTCGTTCAACTAACTCTGTTCCATAGACTGTCATACGAACATTAATGTAGAACAGTATACTGGTCTTGATTAGTTGAAGACATGGATAGTTTGGAGAGTGGAAATCATGAAAGCTGGTTTGCAAAAAGGGGAATAAAACCCTATTTTTATTTCATAGCCCAGATATTTATAAAGATGAAAAGTTAGGAAAATTTAGTTAAAAGATAATTTGAAAGTTTGACGAAAATCGTTGGAACTGTTTTTGAGAAAAATTCTGAACCCCTCGATTTTGTTACATTTTGAACACAGGTCTGTTTCCTTATTTGATGACTGTACCTAAACCCTCGACGAGGGTTATATCAGTCATACATTTTGAACACACACACACACACACACACACACACACATGGTGACAAAGCGCTTAGAATCTTATTAGTGCGCCTTCAAAAATCATAAACAAAACAAAAAAGAAATGCTTGCTCAATCAGTCCAGCAAATGGAACTACAGCCACATGCACACTGGCCATGAGCCTAAATTATATTTTTGGGTTCAGTAGGCATCAAAAAGTAAAGATCTGAAGGCAACTCTTTTTGCCCCTGTTTCCCCCAAAATTCGAATAAAGTCACTATTTAACAAAATAATTTAATCACTTCGTCAATACTATGTTGTAACCAAAGCTGTACCGAAGCCTCCACAGCCCAGACATGGCAGAAAAAACGCTGAAAACTCCCACAAGCTGAGGAGAAATACAAAATTTTGCTATTCGAATTTGCCTCGCTCTATTTATTGAGATTTCATTCCATCTAGACGCAGTCCAGTACCTCTAACACCCTTTGTATTCAACTCAGCATCGGCAAATATCTGAGAAACGATACCGAACACAATCTAATTGTAATAAAATTGTTTTTGAATGATTTTTTAATTTTATCCAATAGCAGCTTTGAGTTTCTTCTGATCAAATTGGAGAGTATGCAGGCACAGTTAGTTCCTGAATAGAATTTTTGTGCGATAGAATGCATTTTTCAAACCTCTTTAGAGACTTAATATGATGACAGTGTATTTGGAAACCCTGTACCTTAAAGCGTAAACTGTTAAATATTGAGGTGGGTTGTAACAGTAACTCCTTGACCGAAAACAGGTGTACTATTCTAGTATGGATTTCAAATCAAAAATACATTTCAAATATTCCGTAAAATAAATAAAGCACAGTACAGCTCGCAGCTTTGTGCGCTATAAAAGTCAGCATACAAGAGTTAAATTCAGTAGCTAGAAGACCACAAAACATCGAAGTGTTCTATTCATAGTTATATGGAACAAATTAATTTCTAAGTGTCATTTTTTGATAATTATGGTTACATCGTTTCTATGACCACCGTTCATACAGCACAGGTCTGCCAACAATGAAGAAGAAGAGGAAGGCGCGCTTCGTAGGTTAGAACTAGAATGAGTACGGCAACACTGAGTTACAAAGCGTCCGACAACACTGATCAAATCGAGAGGTTTTAGCTCTTACGTGTTATTTTATTGTATTGTTTTGCTATTAAGTTTTTTGCGTGAGTGGTTTTTCCTCGGTTTAATTGGTGTCCTTCCGTTTGATTTTTTAATTTTTGATAATCGGGAGCGAGTGTATTTTTCGTCAAACTGTTTTCCCCTTCCGCCAACCTCATTTTCCGTGAACTTGGTTTTATTGTTGTTACAATTTAGTTGTTACGGCAATATGTCGGAGAACCAGCATTTTTGCCTCAAATGGAATCATCATCAGCACACCCTCGTTTCATTATTTTCGTCGTTGTTGGACACGAATACTTTCGTCGATTGCACGTTAGCCGCCGGTGGAAAACAGATCAAAGCGCATAAAATGATTTTGTCTGCCTGCAGCCCGTATTTTAAAGTGAGCAATGACCCCTTCTTTTGATTTAAATTTGTTTTCTTACTCTAATATTCAAATTATGTTTTTGCCACTTGATACGTATGCTTGACCACACTTCTTCAGTCTAAGTGGAGTTTAATAGCTTCGGTTGGTTTTATCGCTTACACGGGTGTAGGGATTAATGTTATTTTTGCCTTTAGAATTCCTTTGTCTTAAACCCATCAAAGATCAATACTCAAGCTTATCGGAAGTTTGATAGGGAAGCCGCCCTACTGCCGATTCTCTCGACGATTTGGTGCACCAGTTTTTGTCGCACAGTCCGAAGTAGATATAAATGTCGTATCTGGGTGAACGCTATGTGCGGTATCCCGGTTCGATTTCCTTTCCTTTCTCTCGCTCCCCTCCGATGTAAATTCACGGCTTAATGACCTCCGTCACGTTTGTCGACGTTCGGCACATTTTCCTACCTCTCTATTTTATTGGCCTACTCGGCGTGTGGTTATACCCTCATATTCGCTGCTTCTGACCGTATCAACATTCACAGATCCCGATAAGCAGTTCACCGTTGGGAATTAGACCGATTTATACTACAAACCTTCTTTTGTTCGATCTACTGTGTAATAATGTGTGTAGCCCAATGAAATATTTGCATTTAAATGTATTCAAAAAATACTGTCACTGTGGGTTTTTGAAAATAGTCTCGCATTTTCAGATAGATGAGTGCTTTTTCGAAATTGAATTATTTTAATTAAGTAAAATGCGTAAATTATTCGAGTAAACCCGTGTTGAAAATTAGGCACATTATGTGTTCGCAAGCATAACAAGCATTTGCCTTCGAAACTCCACTACAGTACATATTTTTAGTTCATATAAGGCTGAAAAGCTAGAAAAGAACTATGAAGCACTAAGTAGTCTCCACTTCGAGACCTGTCGCATTTATGGCATAATTTTACATTATTCAGTTTCCATAACAACATCACCGAAGTGATCATGGGAAGGAAGTGTTCATGCGTGTGTATCCTTGCTAAAAACTGAGCATGCCACATTACAGCGTGCATAAAGGTACAGTGACTTGTGGACTGCTGTACCTTTAATTCTATGCTGAACCTCGGGTTTCCAGCTTGGTTTGGTTTTATACCCATGTGGCAGTGTCAAAGAGAGGTTCAGCAATGACCTTGTTGTTTTATTCATTCCTTTCTGAACTTGATAAAACTTGCTTGGCAGTGTCTACGGAAACCTCGATTCATTATTGTGGAAACTTCAATGGAGCAGAACCTGATCTCTTTTGTGTTCCCCCTTCAGACTAGTAGCATACTACGTGCAAACTGGAGGGGCTTTCTCTAATCATAGGGCGCACACCACACTCCATTTTATGACAATTCTCATCTATTTTGTCATTTACTGAGCACCCACTCATTGACTACTACTAATTTATAATCGGAGAGGAAGGTCTTCCATCAGGAAGGTCATTTTCACCAAAACAGCGCTGATCGTGATCCTAGCTAGCATGTTATCGTGTTTAATAAAAGTTGTTTGATACACTAACGTGGTGTGTGTAAAAGTGTGTAATTATTTAACATTTCCTCCCTATCTGCTTTTAAATCCGCCCAGGTAAGCCATTTGCGATTGAGTTTTCTGACTGTGATTTGACGCCTAGAGTTTTTTCTAAAACTGCTTAACACACATTTTTTGTACAATCATAATACTTTTGTTCGCGACAGAATTTAAATTCATACATCTTGAAGACGCCGGAATGCTCGTATCCATCTGGTGAGATGACAATAACCTAGCATATTAGATTATCATCGTAGTGGAAAAGGAACTGAAATAACTGCGCACTTGTAAACAGCATCTTAGTGTATTATTATTCCAAACTTCTATTATCTCTCTATGGAGGAGTTTCTCTTTATCTCTATGGAACACGGTAATGGCGGACAAATATCAGGATATGATAAAGAAAGATAAGAGCTAAGCGGACCTAATCACCCAATTTTTTGGGGTTAGTGCTTGATCTGGGCTAGAGCTTAACCCAAGCTGGTGAAACCTGTTTTTGTGGTGGGAGGCAGTTAGGCTCTGTTAATTGAGTCTAAACGGGATCAACACAGTTGACGAAAATGGCTCTCAGAATTCAGCCTTTTTGTATTTGACTGATGATCTAGCTGGTAACCTCACCTCACAGTCTCTTTAACGCGAAAATAAATACATCAAAACTACAAAGACTCCATAAACAAGAAAGCCTTTCACAAATACAGCATCTATATAATTGGTATATGCCCACAAAGCTTCCGTGTCCTTGAATGAAATGCTGCAGGATATAAACGCTCACAGAGGTACTGGAAGAAATTCGGACCTTATATTTCGCAATAATTACTATATACACACTGACATCAATACAAAAGTATTACTCATGTGAACGCTTTATACGCGAATAGCTAGACTATACGAATAATGTATGTAATGTATAGTGTCAGACGATAGTAATAACTGTCATAATGTGCTTGTCAACCCACAACAACATTAACATCTAAAAGCAGAACAATGTAAGGCAAATTCTAAGTATAACTGGTCAGTATGCCGTCTTTTCTTATGAAGTTCACATTCCAATATAGCTACTCACTGCATACGCTATTTCGACAGTTTGTACCCTCACTAGGGCCCTGCGAAATTGGAAGAACCTGTTCCATAGACACAGCCTTTAAAGTAATCAAAAACCACATTCATTTGAACTGAAATTATTATTTGATCACATCCTCTAGTTCATCTCATCTTTTCGGAGCTGTGTCCCATTCCTATGGTCTCCTCATATTGAATTTCATGACGATGGGAAGATTCTGAACTGCCATGGCCCTCGTGGAGGAAATTGTTGGCGTGAGCAGAACGTACTAAGGGCTTACTGTGCTATACCTCACTTTGTTGATCTATTTCTTCACCGTGTGTCAAATTGAATGAGACCTTCCACAGCATCACTTTTGAGCTGATGAACTGGTAGGTTGCGAAGTTGAATGATGCACACTCCAAAATTCCAATGGTAGTGAAAGTGTTATTTTAAACTGATTTCTAGGAGAAGGTACCAAAATCCTCAAAGGACGTGGTAAATCTCAATGATGGAATTTCCTCTAAGGGCCAGTTTGCCCCTTTTTTCGTTGCTTAAAGAGTGACCTTTATTGTATTCATAGTCTTGAATAAACTTACTTTGATTTTTTAAATAACATAATAATACTTGTTTATACGTATCTACTTTTCTGTGGGTGTTTCAGGAAATCCTGTTGGAACACAGCGACACACATCCTATTATCATTTTGAATAATATTCAGTTCGGTGAACTGTCAGCAATTGTAGAATTCATGTACAGAGGTGAAGTGAACGTTTCTCAAGAGATGTTGCCCACATTCCTTAAAGCTGCCAATACGCTTCAAATAAAAGGGCTGACAAACGAAGACGACGAAGACATAGAAGAAAGGTACCTTACGTTTTATTTGCTGTGAATGGTTATAAAGAAGTATTGCACTCCACTTTCTCTGTGTCCACCTGAATGGAAATGAAAAGCTGGGATACAACACTATGTTCCCACCGCGGTTAACATTCTTATGCGGTGAAGCGAAGTACCCAGGTATCACTCACTCCTACACATGAGCTACTTTGTCTGGACCTGTTGGCCCTGTCATGTTCCTGCTTCACACTTCCCTCTTATTTCGGTGATTCAGTTAGTTTTCATCTTTCTCCATCAAACTGGTAACAAGTGCATTTGTGATGTGTTGGCTGATCTCCTCCTCCATGTTTCATTGTCACCCCAGTACAAGTTCTAAAACGAGAAGATTAAATGGCATGCGTTTGTTCGGGGAGGGGGGGGGGGGGTTGGAGATGCTTTTTGAAGAGCTGACTCAGGCAAAAATTACGGCAATTGCGTCAGAGCTCCGATCTACAATCCTCGACTTACGTCGAGAATTATGAACGAATGTCTTAACCACTAGACCACGATCAGCTGGTGCCTTTAGTAGGAGTCAGTCAGTACACGTTAACCACTTCATATTGCGTTACTGCTCCATGTGATAACAGTGTCGTATGAAGTCTTATGTACCAGAGCTATTAGTTTCCTTTGATAGACAGTACCGAGTGTATCAGCGTACTCATCAGCTCCATTCAGGAGAATGAAAGAGATGACGTTCCTACCTCTCTCAGAGTTATGGTCCTCTCTGTGATGGTGTTCGCCATAAGACAGAAGAGGGCTGTGACCGTTCTTGCAGCCTTAAGGTGGCAGTTCGTGCTGAGACTGGAGCCAAAGATCGGAGACTGTGCCAAATGTCTTAGTCTCTTCTACATCAATTCTGGGTTGAGACAGAGACCGCAACTGAAATTAAGTTTCATTCCGTATTGTAGTCTGTTGATGAAGTGGGTTGTGTAATTGTGTTGACTGTGTCACTAATTTACACTCTAATGGAATGTCAAATAATACAGTTACTATTGAATGAAGAAGACGATGATTTGGTCTTTTATTATTATTGGAAATCTAAAAAAAGATTACCTATTAACGAATTGTGTTAAACTAGAGTACAATGTATATGGTTCAATTAGCTTTCCGCACTCTTTGTCAGGAAACGCAGTTATTTTGTTATAATAAACATTCGTGCTTTTCGAGCACGACACTAAGCACCTCTGGTCCAAGGCAGAGACTGTCTTGCTGTCTTCTGCCACACATCTCCGTCTCCTGTCTGTTGCACGTGTGAACTGTCTAAACAAACTCCACTGATAAGTGACTCCAGCAGTCTCAGTTACACTGTGAATGGTCACCTCTATCTGCTTCACACCGAGTGTGATAACCAAAGAATAGTTCGTTTCCCATTTTTTCGTTGACTTGTTGTCAATGTTCTTGGCATCAACACAGATGATGAAGAGGCATGATTTTTGTTTTGGTGCATACTAATTTGGGCTGGTCTGGATAAATAGGTGTTGACGCATTCACTCCCATGAGTTACGACACTGACAACTTCAGAGCTCCTTAGTTACTAGTAGTGGTTGTAATTTTTCTACAATTTGAGGGAAAACACTGGAAAATCTTCTGCTAAGTCAAAGCGTTTGGTTTTTTGTTGTACAGTACATGATATTTTCAAATTGTACTTACTGAACACATGATCTGCTTGTTTTATTAATCTTTCCGGGGTGTTTCAGTCCCAAAAGCGAAGAAACCCAAAGGAACAAAAAAGAATCTCTGCCAATCGAAACGGACGTCAAAGAAAACCTCGAAAACATTTCTGCCACGGAGTCGAAAATGCCCGTAGATGAGGACAACCCCAAAGACCTTTCAATATCTGATGTCATACATGCCAACTACCACTCGACAAGTGAGGATTCGGCCGTGTCAGCGCACAGTGCCATCAGACTGAAGCCAGACCCTGACGAAGACTCTCATCCAGGCTCATATCTGATTCCACCAGGTTAAAAGCATTCCCTTGACACTAGGAATTTACACAAAGCACCTAAATTCGCTGTTGGGCCACAGATAGCACTTTACACTTGTTATACGACTTCCAATCAGATGTGGTGTTGGTGATGGTTTGTTGCTTTGATTTAACCGTTTAAAATTGTAGTTGTTGTTATGCCCAGCCCTTGAAACTGGTGAAATGATGTATGTTGTACTACAATGAAGCATATTAAAACAGTCACATGCTGTTACCACTCCTATTTCCCTTTGCTTTTGCTTTGAATTTTTGCTATGCAATTGTGTACCATTGTAGTTCATGACAACCCACCAAACATGAAGAAATTGCGGAAATGTATTGCTTTTTTATCGTTAATGTAATGTATTGCGTTACTCTCACTCTTAACACGGTGGCGGCCCACCAGTATTATTATACATGCTCCTCCCATTTGTCAGGCGTCAGGATCGAGCTCCCATTCAGACATTGAAAATTTAAGAAATACTTAGTTGGGGATAGGACTAAATTGGGTGCTAGAGGAAATACCAATGGAGGTCGCATGCTGAGGAAGGGATATGCAGCTGTAATAATTAGATGGCGTGCAGCACTAACATCAAGGTGGGAATTTCAATGGGAACCTGAGTCAAGCCAGTAGTAGTTTGAGAGGTTCAGGGTCCTTCCTAAGAACCAGGAACGGCATTAACACTTGTGATGGTGAAGGGGCAGGATGTAGAGTAGGGTAGGCAATATTAGCTTCTGCCCTTTTTAACAGTTTGGACCTAACCACTAATATGTTGGCTTGGTTTCTTCTTTTTCCACTTAGTTGGGTACTATACTCTATGCTGTGATCTCACAAAATTTCTTTGAGGTCCTCTTTCCATCATCCCTTTCCCATCGATGAGAAATTTGGTCCTCTTCGTTATGGAAGGAACATAAGAGGGTTATTTGTATGAACCAACAACGTGACGAACAGTTGGAATGTTATAATACATCCATAGTATTTAGAGGATTTCGTATAGTATGGTACTCTGGACCTTAAGTCTCACTGGTGGCTTTAAAACTCAAATATGTCAGCTTTCCTTGTACTAGAGCCCCTTAGTCTGCTTTAAGCTATATTAACTAAAACGAGCGCTCCTACTGAATCATCTTATTGTTTATCATTGGCAAAAGCAGTTTCTACTGCTTTGTTGGCTTTTTCCTCCCCAACCCTATACTCCACAATATCCAGCTCATGAAACACGAACAATCCGTGATTAACTCGATGATACTTCAATTTACCAACACAGGACTCATTCGTTGCAAATCTATGTCAGTATTTTGTCCCACTGCTGATAACTGATCGCTAACGTGTTCCCATCTTCATAGAATGTTTCGTTCAACTCTCAAACTTTTAAACGGGGATGGTGATGGTGCTCATATTTTTGGTGGTGGTGTGAAGTATCATTTTTAGTGCATCAATGATGATGAGTTCACTAGTTGTGACATTACTTGATTTTTGTAATTTGTTTAGACCAATCACATAGCATTTTGGATAATCGAAATATTTCAGGTGATGTCACAAAATGTCTGAATGCCGGCAATAAATAAATAAAAACTAACTGTGGTTTGTTTTTGCAGGCTTTATGAAGCAAGAAACATTTGTACAGTCTCCTAATTCCAACTCAACGATAATGGGTGAGGAGCAATTTTACTTTTGACTTGTGTGTGAAATGACTGAAGTAACCCAACACATCCATGTTTTGATACCTTCACGTCCAATACTTTTTCAACTGCCAGCTTGTAGAGTCACTCTGAGAGAGCAGCTCGTGAGCTCAGAAGAAGCCCATCGTAGGGTATGCTGTGTTCAAGCTTTGATCTGTGTGTGTCCCTGGAAAATGGTGAACGACGTAGGTGAAGTGCAGGATTGTGCACCAAGCAAGCTGTGAAGTATAGGGATGACACGGTGGCTCTTCATATGGCACTGTAAGAAGCCCTGGATGTATTACTGTGAGATGTTAATTCTGTGTATGTGCGCATATTGCGTGATTTTTAACTGATGAGTGTGTGGGTCTAGTTGAGGAGACAGTTTCATCGAAAGGCATGAACCTAAGAACTTTATAAAACAAGTTGAGTTAGCCAATAGGTTGGAATGCTGTGTCAAGGGCCTAACAGATAGTAACCATTTCGACCCATTCATGAAGAAATTTTGAACTTTTAAAGTAATGACTCACAATAATATATTCTACTGCTACCATATTGACAGAACTTGACGGGGTACATCAGGCATACTTGTGATTTCTGTCGTGCCCTCCAAATCCCTCCTGCTCCCTATTACCTCCCTGTTTGCCTGTCTTGTCTTGCGTGTGTCTCGTTCAGAGTCAAGGCTACATGAACATGCCCTTTCTCAGCAACAAATTACGTGACCACCTGTGGTGACTCCTCCTCCTCCAGCAATATCCCTGCCACCAGTGTTCATCTATCAATTCCCAGGTCCTAGATCTTCAACACTAATTACCAGACGTGCAAGCGTAGTCATGAACTTTATACTTCCTTTTTACTCTTGTACTTAGATGTCATGTTCCGCGGTTTCATTGGGTATTCGTCTTTTCCAGGGATCCTGCATCAACAACAGATGATGAACAGCATTACCGACGAGCTGCCTCACTTCTCAGGTGTGATAACGCTTTTCTCTCTATTTTACCTGTCATTTTAAATTAACAACCGTTAGGTGTGATGTTTCACAAAACTTCTCTTACACTGACACTGAATGCATATTTTAAGCCTCTCTCATTGTGTAGTGGTTATAATGCTTAATTTCAACACAGTACGTCATTTCATTACTATCAGTCCATTTGAAAAGCAGGAATCAGAATGGAGGAGAGAACAATTTATACCACTGTGTGTTTATATTCTATTTACAGAGCACGAATTAACTGTTTAGTCGAATGGCAGTGATTGGGTGGGGAGGGGGTGGTTACTCAGATTACAGTTTAGGTGAAAGCCCTTCAAGAGCTTGTTTTATCACGAAACAACAAGCGTCATTTACAAGCTTTCATGAGTTTCAGACTGCTTGCGCTCGTTTGTTACTCTCTGGTCTACATGCTCTGCTTTCAGGTCCAAACACAAGTTTGTTAACTTCTTTTATTTAATAACTGAAGCTAGATTAGTGCCACCATACACGGACAAATATGCATCAGTTCTCTTATATAAAAACATAAGTTGTCATGCACATAACGTGCAAAGAATAGCTCAACGATAATAAACATAAACTCAAACTTGAAACATTGTTGCATTACTTCAGATCTAATATGCTACGTGTACTCTGATGAGTTTTGCCCTATTAATTTCTGCCCAAAGTCCCAGAAACAATTCGTATTCTGAACCCAATGTTGTTTTTCCAGGGTTAGGTTTCTCTAAAATGATTCAACTCCGACGACCGAACGCCACCGAAAAAGACGCCGCTTTCAAATGTGACGAATGCCCGAAATTCTACCGCTCAAAAACGTCGTTAAACCTTCACAAAAGGTGGGAGTGCGGGAAAGAGCCAAGATTCGCCTGCCCGTACTGCGACAAAAAGTGTCACCAAAAAGGTAATCTGAAGGTTCATATCATTTCGAGGCATCGGGACCGCATCAATCCCAACGACCATCAACCTAATATTTCCACATGAGTGTCGTAAGTTTTTGATCATGTGCGACTGAGTTGATTTGACGGGAAATCCCTTCGGCCTCGTTAATTAGTTTTATCGCGAAAAAACAATCGAATTCGAGTCTTTCGTCCATCGAGTGGAATGTTTCTTACCCAGCAGTTGTGAACTACTGTTGTTAAAGTTCTTGGAATTTAAAAAATTTCTAGGATTTACAACAGTTCTTGTAAGAATTTCGTTTTCTGAAAAAAAGTCCAATCTCTAAAAAAGGTGTTTTTTTACTATGGTTAATTTGAACTATGATTTGTTAACGATTGGCTTAATCTTGTAAGGTCAGTTCCATCAGCTCCAGATGGTCGGTTTAATTTATTTTATCTCTTTCTAAAGCTGCATTGCTTAGTTCATTGTATAACAATCTGTGATGGCTGACTCAGCTTGGTGTTGAAATCTACCAAATCCTCACATTTCTCAAAATGATAATAAGTTACCCCACTCGTCACATTTGTCTTTCTCAAAACCTTTTTATGTGATGAAAATGATAATAATCTTCACAGGTATCATAATCTCGTCTGCTATTTCTCAATTCGTGAGTCATGGAGGGGGCTTCCTCGAGTACCTCTGACCTTATATGACCTGGTTTGAGTATGTTTAGACCACTGAGACAATATCCTTCAGTATTTTCTAATGAAGCCTAACCGTATTCTGAATTAGAGAAGGAGAGGGAAGGAATTCAGAATGTGGTTAGGCTTCATTAGAAAATACAGAAATTTGAAGGAAAAGTCCTTCACACATTGATCCTGGAGGTTGCAAGAATTCGTGATGCAGTTGACCATTAGGACATTATGCTCACTCGCGTAGGTTCTCCAACTTTTTACTGGTTCCCTGAACTAATTAGTTTTAATGGTTCGAGGGTTCTGTCAAGGGAAATAATGAGTAGATTTGCTTGACTCATTCTGACTTGGCCGCATTCATCTGCATGTATCCTGAGGCGGAATATTGTACCACCAGTTATCTAAGTTGTTCTGTAGGGACGTGCACACACCTCCTCAGTTGACTTATAATAGTAGTCAATTTATATTCCCGGTACTCTACTCCATCTCAAGCTCAACTGCTGGGAAACGAACCTTCCTTCTGGTCTTTTCAATATCGTTCACCCAAATTACCATCTCCTTCTTTATTGTCCGTTCATCAACTTTGCCGCACTTGATCAATAAAGAACGAATTAAATTAACTATAAAATAAACAAAGTATAGTGTAAGAAAAAGAGGAGTAAACTCGCTCTCTATCCTAGTATTGTTTAAGAAAGCTCTTAAAGAAAATTGATAACGGCGAAAATTGGATCGTATCGTGTACATATTTATGATGGTAAAACAGAAAAAATCGTCACCAAAGTGTTTGTGAATGGTATTAATTAGAAGTAGCTGAGCTCGAAAATACGTAACTATTATGATAAGTATAGGTATGGTTGTATGCTTATTTGACTACTAAAAAGTAGTCATGCTAGATTATTGCACTCAAACAATCCGCAAAATACTTTGATTTCGTCGAATAAGTAAAATCTATTTCCAACTGCATTTTTTCGGTGGTTGTTTGGGATCAACGTATTTTCATTTGTTTCCTTTTACCGCGTTTTGATTGAAAAATCTTCTTTTCAAGGATTTGACAAAGCGCTTGTAAGCGCTTGAGTCAACACCTAACTTTCTTGGAATCTTTCGTTATGCGATATGGCTGTGAAAAGCATGAAAAACACCTATACACAGTTTTAATCATTGTGCAGTTCAAAATTTCATAGTATTATTGCCCATTTTGTAAGGAATATAGCTGTAATGTAGTTGTGACTTTTGTAATAGCCGTTTTTGTTTCTATGTTGTCACGCTCTATCTGCTACTGTCCATTTTGGAGGATGATGTAAAATTGTGAAACTAATCGAAACCTGTTTTATGATTACGAGGCCTTGCACGTTACGATATTCCCAGAAATTTTAGCCTCTAGAGGTCTAGCTCTGTAACCTCATTAATTACAGTGAAGTATGGACTGGAAGTCTTAGCATCCCAACTAGAAGTTCCACATCCTTTCTATGCCTGATATTGCACCTTGTGACGAATCAGTCTTAAATATATACGAATCATTCTCAGTACAAGTTGCTGTAGCAAATGGAACAAGCGTGTTTTGTGAAAATAGGGTAGCACCAATTGCCTCCCTTTCTTTTCATTCTTGTTATCAATGGGGTCCACACAGCTTAAGACTGTGTAGGAATAAAACAATGACGTTCTCTTAGGGGAGAGTAGGCCTTGAAGACGTCTGAATGTCATTTGGAAATCGTGTACGTTTTTACCCACTGTTGCGCTAGGAGTACTTCAGTAATATCCCAAAAAACTGCGTTGTGTGTGTGAGATAAAAATGTTGTTGATTGGGAATGAACACATTACCGAAGGAGTCAACTAAACCTAGTAACAAATTGATAAGAAACAAACCAAATTTGTTGCTGGTCAGAAGTACACAGAAATTAAAAACCTGTAAAAGCCATCGTACTTAAGAATAAATTGAAGAGTTACTCTATTCCTAAGGCCATAAAAAAAGGTATAAATAAGTCTTAGTATCTAAAGTTTTCTTTCAATTCACAGTCTGGCACGAAAGACTTTCAGGAGCAGGTCACAGGAAATCTTATTGATGAAAACTCGTAAACAAAAGTTCAAATAGGGCTATAAAACAAGAATTACGGGAAAACAAACGTCCAACTGTGATCCAAGAAGCTCCAGATTATGGCTGGTAGAGGCTTTAAAAGGAGGCCTACTGCTACTATAGATATCATGCCAAGCATGAAGTAGTTTTTATTAACTAATACTCAATAGTGTGTAACTTGAGGAAACCAGGGGTTGTTTATGTTTGGTGGAGTTCTGATCTGTTTCTACCTTGCCCAAAGGGTCAAACATTCTCTGTTGTACAGATATTAACAACAGGTCTGTTTCCTTATTTGATGACTGTACCTAAACCCTCGACGAGGGTTATGTCAGTCATGGAAGTTGCGGTTTCGCTAATATGCAAGAGGCCGGCCCCTGCAGCATCCACCGAACTCAGACCTGTGGAGGTACAGCAGGTATTTGGTTGTGGATATTAACAACAGTAGAGACATACCACACACCCGGTTTATTTGGTGCAATAGAAACCCCAAATCAGAGTCTAGTTGGTGTTCATAACCACTCCTTATGTCTGCTACACGCAGGCCGTGTGGTGTCTTCACTCATTGTGTCCTCTGACTGCAGAAAATGTCTTATAAACCTATCATCAAACCCACGTCTCGAATCCTCTCTACGTTCCCTAAAATTTACAAGGTGGCACCCTGCTATGTTGACGCTGTCTGTTCACTAGTCCCTCCTTTTGATATTGATCAGCGTTAGTTGATACCCGTCTTACTGTTTGCGTGTTTTAAATTCATAAACAAGATGGCAGGAGGGAAAAGGTTTTATTTGCTACTATTGAAACCTTTGGATTCACATCTGATCAAGCAGGATAGTAGGTGTTAGGGTGAAGGGAGTATGTAGAAATTTCAGGATGGGCCATCCCTCTAGTGGCGACATAATCCAGAAGACACTGACGGGGTTACAGTGTGAGACCTATTCTGTAAAAAAATTATTTTGTGAATCAATTGGTACCGTTTTTGTACTTCAGTTTTCAAACAAAGTACATTTATTTGTGACCTAATTATGTTTAAATGAAAAGCCTGTGCAAAGTCATTATCTTCTCAACCTTCATTTAAGTCTATCAAGCAAAAGACAAGCCTCACTTTGTTCGCAATTTCCTTCAAACAATAAGAGACCTGTTTGGCCCTTAATTAGTAGCAAACTGTTTCGTGGTGGTTTCCATACTGCTTGATAGCAGAGGTTAAAGATTCATGTCAATGCGTAGGTGCTGGTTCAGTCATTTAAAGTAGGCCTTTCTAACTCTCCTTAAATATCGATTGATGCCATCTTTGGACATTTGTCAGTTTATTTGTTAGGTTGGGATGCTAGGATGCTTTTGTGCAGAATCAGTAATAAATCTGAAAGTATTCAATACACCGATAAGAGGGTTAAACTGCACATATACCACTGTACATACTATATGGTGCCTATTGCTGGGTCGTTGGGGCTTCATCTGGTTGCCTCCAAATAACCCCCAACGTGATGGCGGGGAGTGGAATTAAAAGGCCAGAACGATAGCAGAGTAATGACGACTGTTGTTTAAAACAATAAAACACATGTACATTTGGAAAATAAAATGCCCCAAACCCTTAACAAAAAAAAATAGACCATCACTAATATTCTTTGTTTATTTGACTGAAATTGGTTGGTAAATTTGGTATTTTTAGCACAATAAGAGGCCTTGAGAGTTACAATCGTTTATTGGAAATATGCACACAGTTGTTTCTGGGATATTCTTGTTAAATGCTAACACTGCGTTACCGTATTGAGGTTGTAAAGTTCTCCATACTGATTGTTGCCTTTCCACCTTTCGTTAATGTGTACCGCTGATTCTGTTCAACCTTCATTACCAAACGAATCTCTTTAATTTATGGTTTTAATTTTAGCATTGTGTCAAGTTACTGAAAACTCATCAGGGTTGCTGTTCCATCAATGAAGGCGAAACGAGATCCTCTAAATAATCAATGGAATTATACTCAAGAGTTTATAAAACGTCTTAGAACTCAGGTTGTCGGGTATCCTATTTGTTATTGGCACGGTTCCTCTGGATGTTTCAATCCCAATCCTAATTCGTCCCACGCCAACCTCTTCAGGCCAACAGAGCTCTAATACGCTTTTTGGAGTGTCAAAAACATTCCAGTGACACGTAAAAGTTCCTATTAATCATTCTCGTGTCAATCAACTATATCAAATCACTAAAAACGGTACTTTTTTAGATACTTCATAGGGAAGCAAAATAGTGACGGTACTGTGGCAATGAACTTCCAACACAGTTTGGATTTGGCGGGTTGGCGAACTTCCAACACAGTTTGGATTTGGCGGGTTGGCGAACTTCCAACACAGTTTGGAGTTTGGCTAGTTGTTCAGTGGAAAACTTGCGACATAAATTTTACTATGACTTCTAATGACTAAGATGCAGGGAAAACGACTAGTCGAATTACTATCCCTTTTAGTTCCCCAAGCATCCCCGTCGCCCACGATAAGATAGAGATCACACTGAAAATCCCTCGAAGACTACTGTGGAAAGGAATCAGTTGATCAAATTATTTCCTTCCATTATATCTCCTCTTGTACAAAACAGCACCTGCCCCACACGCCTCCCTCTTGGCAGCTGCCTTCAACTATCTTTTTCCAGACTCGTGTCTAGAGATTTTCTCCTGAGATAGGTTGACATTCAGAAGACACCGACGAACATCCATCCTCAGCAACCTGCTTTGTGAATAGTTATTGCACAACAGGTCAGAAAAAGATGTCAAATCACATAAGCGTATTGTGGGCTAATTCAATACATGACTCGACATTGTGGTATTTATAAATTTTCCATAATGTATTATCTACTGTTCAGTCATTCGCCTGATGGTGGGTTTACCTGATGAGCTTTCAACTCCATGCAGTGTAACTAATGTCTAACTGCTTGATTTTACTGACTATTGTAATAATTACTGTATTCGTTGTAATATAAGATCTCTGTGTTGATGTACCGCTCGATCGCATCGTGTTGTCTGGCTGCACTGCTCAGGTTCAAAGTAGATATTACCAAATGGGAATGAGCGTACACTTGACCAAAAATTAGTTCTCAGACTTCGTAAGTGTGTTTCGTAAAGTTCAGTGGGTTGTGTGAAAAAGTGAGGGTTCTCGTTTATTCAGCGTGAAGCAATGTGATTTGCATTAAAATACTATCGAATTTTTTTGTCATCACTAAGTGAAACGGTACTTTCATGTTTCTTGAGGTTTTTCAAGCAGGTTATATTGGTGTGCGAACGTTTCACTTTCAAATGCCCCATAGTCAAATAGAGTGGTGCTTTTATTTGTGCTGTTATAAATTACGGAGTATAAAATCACTCAACTCCGCTCAATTGGCTCCATAGTCCACAGTGGGCCTCATCCTCCTTCAAAAGTGTGTCAAGCTAATCTGGCTATGGCTGCTGGGGTTCAGCTTCTCGTTCTCGCTCTTGCCCAGATCATCCTTCCACCTGGACTCAGATCAGAGAAGTATAAGTCCTGCATGCGTCATACCATGTGTCGCAGGAGAAGATCGCGTATCTAAACTGAATGTCTGAGTAAGTTGTGAAAAGTCTTTAATCCAGTAAATCACTATAACACAAAGAACGATCTACATCAAAGTGCCTTGAAAATAACAGGTCAGCACAGATGATGCCTTAATTCCCTTTAGGTTGTATGATTGTCTAGTAGAGGGTGAGTTCAGCAGCTTTGGACAGGATTGGTGCAGTGGTAGTTGCATTGGTTAAAGCAGTTATTATGCGAGCCCAGTTTCCTACACTCATACTGACTTCCTTTACATGCAGACATGTTAAACCCGTGTTTTTAGCTGTTTTCACTCATCCCTAAAGACATACCTACTATCTTTCCGTCCTGTACATGGGAGGTGCAGGAGGAGCGTTGTCTCTTTGATCTGGATATGGAGTCCACTTCTTTTAATCTTCAACCTTCCTTTGCTGAAGGTTACATTCCTGGTGCCTAAATAATTGACTGTGCAGGTATGATATCTTCCCGAATATCTGGGATATGGCATATTCCCTCGTATCTATCACGAAGTAAGTCGTCGTCCTAGAACCTGCTTATTTCTCCTGCATTTTTGCTTAAAGTAGCTGCATAATGAACATGGAAATCTTGCTCTAGCTGTGTGGACTGCGAATCTTGGCAGTTGTGTTTCCTTCATTACAACTTAAGACACCAGGTGAAAACTTTGAGAAAACTGGTGAACTCCACTGTGATATTGTGACTACCACATCTTTCCTCTCCTGAAAATGGTTACCTTGCTCAAACTGCGTGGAACCTTACAAGTTCACTTGATAGTCATGTCATTGTGCAGTTCTCAATTGGTATTTGAAAGTGGAAAAGAAAGCACAATATTTTCTACTCAAGTTACATAGTCTGACTAGTGTGCTCCTATCACTAGCTTCACACAACCCGATATTTGTTGTTTCAAGTCTCTGTTGTTACAGTTTTTGCCGAATTCATGGTGGTTCTTTACGTTTACGTAATAGTTTGAAATAAAATGTCGACATGATAGTGTGGAGGCTGTGACTGGTCTTAAATGTTAACAATCTGCTTAGAGAAGTTAAGGTGCAGCAATTTAGCACCCCTTCTGACATTACACTCTCTGACACATCTGTGGACACAAATAAAACTACCAGTCTCTTAGTACTAGAGGTATAATGACGGCTACACTACTAAGCAGAGTATGTCAGTTAACCCCTGTACTGGCTGCCTATCAATTCCTAGTAACGAGCACCCTGTTGGGCTATACCTCCCTTACACATTATTATGTTTAATGTCAATGCGCTTAACAATGCAAAGTGGGAAGAAGGCCTTTCTCTCTCGCATTCAATTGAATATCTATCCTCCACCCAGTAACAGCATTCAGCGTCGTTTCCCTAGGTATGCTACTCTGGCACATCACCAGTTTGACAAAAACTGTCCCATCGCCTCAACACTATATGGTTCCTCTATGTTGCAACTCTCGCGATTAAATTAAAAGAACGCCATTTTTATTTGAACGTTTTCGTAAACTATTTATAAATGTATGTCATATAATCAGCAATAAATGTGAAGGTTAGTTCTGTGAACTCAGCTCTCACTGTACAACCGATTCGACAGCCTTCTTTTGTACAATTACTTTACCATTAACATTATGATATAACGAAACAAATCGTTTCGAATGAACAGTGAAACTTCGATCGTATTGAGCGTGTACAATTAAAGTTGTGCAATTATATTAAACTTTTTTTTTGTAATTCAGTGAAATGAAACTAGAAGTTGTGGTATACGATGTATATAATTATTAAGTTAACAGTGTTGGATACTATCCAAAAAAGTGATAATAGTTTTAGAGCGGCGTGTTGAGTTGAATTGTCCTCCAGATACTTAAACGCGTTAGTAATATAACATCCTCTATAGAATATTTTCGTTCCCCCATCCTACCCTCCCTCCCACCCCTCCCCCATCCTCTCTTCGATCTATATTTTATCCTAGGGTCGGATGGATTTCTGTTGCTTTTTACTCTTTGTATCTCTAAGTTTTCTTTTCTACATTCTTTGAGTTACTATGTTTGAAAGACTTGTTACTATTTTTTCAGTATTATTCGACGATCAGACTTCCAAAATTTTTATTTCTAGTCTGAATGAAGTAAAAATTGAATTTCGTGTTTTTCCATATTTGCTCTCTTTTTTTATTAATTTCGTATTATCTACACTTTTTTTTTTTTTTTACTGGAAGTACGTTTAGAGTAATGTTTGTAAATTGACAATAGAACTGTTACAAAGACATAGGTAATATTATTGTACATTGTTGACTAATAATTTTTTACTCGTCAATTTTTTCATATCGAACATAGATGAAGGCAGTGCCTGTTGATTTGAAAGTTGTTCGTTGTTATTTCCTATTGCAATAGCTCTGTGATTCTTGATCGAAGGAGTTGGTTTTTTAAAATTATTATTTTTTGCTTTGTTCAAATAGCTGAGATAAATCAGTTGGCAAATAGCACAGTTATGACTTTCTAATACTTTTTTACTGTAAATTGTTGATGTACTGTAGCTGGCCAGTATTAGCCGACAGAGAGTATGCAGGAGTTGTTTCTGAACAGGCGGGTTAGTGATACAGGATAGGGCGAGTGAAGGATGCAGGTAATGAGGATTACTCCTTGGAAAGGGCTCCGCAATTAAAATTTGTGAAACTACTGGGGTTGGCGATAAGCTGCTGCAGCTTCATCTTCGTTGCATTGCGTGTGACTCAAGATTCAATCCTTAGCTGTCTATTTCATATCTTGCTATCAACTGCAGGGTACGTGCAATCCACCTAGACAAGCTTGGGCAATTCAGTTCCCACAGTAACGTGTTAGCAGAGCTCTTAACCCTCCACATCACATAGTTCATAGAGGTGCGATAACCTTGAGAGTCCAATACTATCATATCTATACCAAGCCTCCAGTTTCCTTTTTGACCTTGTATTTATTGTCAAAGCCGATCAGTGGCTTACTTTGCAAAGTGAACAAAGTAAAGACAACCATTCTATCTAGCTCCACACAATGTTTAGTTATGTAGAGAAAAGAAGTCACGTTGAAGTTCCATAGGAAAGTGGCTCGCCCGATTTTCCCCTGAGACATCCTGTGATGGGAAAAGATTCATAAGTGTCATACGACTTTCATTTACGTTGCCACTAGTTTTCTTTCGGTGTGGAGGTCTTCGCTCGTTAGTGTGCCAACCAGTGCATCAAAGCTCCCAAGCTTAAAACTAGTGAAAGGACAATCAACCCTGACGCACCTGTTTGAGCCTTCAGCTCTTAGAGCTTCTGCCCCAACTCTGTGGAAACTTGGAGATTTTTATTATCCAGCGTGAAGTCATGAGAACAACCGTCTGTCTGGTTTATGGCCTGCATTGCATAGCAAGAAGTTATGTGACTTACCTTGAAGCACAGTGAGCACAGTGACTGAGGAACAGGAAGATCCGAGTCTAGTTTGGGATTTAGCTAAATTTGGGCAACACCAAGAAAACACAGAATGTATACTTAGTGTTTTTTGTTCGTTTTTTTTTTAATATCACTGTTTTGCGGCACATCACAGAAAACTCTCCTTCAGTCATCGTGAAGCCAGGGAAATGGACTTGTTCTGTTCTTGTTGATTGTTATGTGGGGGGGGGGGGCATTGGTTCAGTTAGGTCCTTCAGACAGTGAGGACTATTTCCTGACTGATGTAGGGAAAGGGAACCTGTTGCACCCTCTGTTCTTCATTCCGAGACTCCTTTTCATTATTTTTGAGAGATGCCAACTGTATACGTGCTTGAAAGTTGTAGTTTCCTGCAAATGAAATCCTTCGCATCACTGCTAAAAATATCAAAAAATATTTAAAAAACTAAC
This sequence comes from Pachypeltis micranthus, assembly GCA_020466155.1. NCBI lineage: Eukaryota > Metazoa > Arthropoda > Insecta > Hemiptera > Miridae > Pachypeltis > Pachypeltis micranthus. The sequence continues at coordinate 30,112,979 of CM035777.1, read as the reverse complement.
TCCTTTGACATATTTGTGAAGCGGTCGATTTCTCTGGCAATGTGTTTCTCTTTCATTAATTTTTCTCGATCGTATTTCCCATTTTATCGTTAGTATTATTTTCTCCTTTAATTATATTTTGTTTCGTTGTCAATTTCTGAATTGAATTGATGGTTCCTCCTTAAATTTGTTCAAGACTGCTTTGAATCTTTTCTCTTTTAATTTTTTCTTTCCTCTTGGACACCATTCTGATTTTCGATGTAATCAGCTACGGGTAGTTCGCTATTGATATTTTTGCAATCAATAATTTATATAAAATGACGAAGAATAAAAATTTTACTTCTGTATATAGTCGTGACCTGTAAAGTAATCTGTACTGTTAACCTGTAGAAAAAGCATAGTAATTTATTATTTTGGACAGGATATTAATTTTTTTTCACTTTCATTTTCGATGCTTATGAATACATAATAATGATATATTTATTTACAAATAAATTTTATATTCTATTCCCAACTTATTTATTTCTCCTAGTTTCGACGTGGGTGATCGCAGAGTGAGAATGGAAGAACTGTAGTACTTATTCGTAATCTGTCAAGAAATAAAGTAATCATTGATCAGAAATGAAGTTAGAAACAAGTCGAGCCAAAACTGTTAAAACGAATTACTCAATACCCACGTCCGAGTTCGTTAGTGCTGAGGAAATTTAGGCACAATTTCATTTTTCTCGTCGGGATCGTGTACAATGTAATAGGAGTCCCTCAAAATACAGGAACAATAATCATTCCCGTTACAGGAATATTTACTGTCGCGGGAAGGAACCCTAAAAACCGTTATTTTATTAAAAATTGTCGAAATACGGAACAAAATCTTGGGTGATTGCACACGGATAGTTGAGAGATCAGTATGAATCGTTTGAGACTGTAAAATTTGTGAGCGAACCGGGAAAAAAATTGCAAAATGGAATTTTAAAATACCTGGTGCGCCGTACAACAAACGTACCTACAAATCCTATCTATTTTTCACTATGAACTTGTAAGATGTTGAGTTCTGCGTAGAAACTCGTAGCGCTTAGAATTAAGGAATTTATTGGACTGCTGCTACTTCACTTCACTGAAAAACTAACGTATTGGTAGTTAATAAGAATGTCCAGATAAATTTTTTGGAGTGGTTCGTATTTCTAGTTCCGAAAGTACGGAGAAATGCGAGGAAGAAAGTAAGTAAACACACGTGCGTCAGTTTAAATTTTGAAATTCCTGAGAACACTCCTGACTATTTTATTACCATTATTCGACTAATACCGTATAGCCTTAAACCTTATTTGAATTACATCATGATTTTGTTTTTAGAACGCTATTTAGTCCAGGAGCCGAGGGCAAAAAACGTAGGCTGTTGAGTTGTAAGTTGGTTACTACTTTTTACTTTCCTTGCTCTACGAAATAGAAAGGAAAGTTATGTAATTGGCTGAAAAAAAAAATTTGAGTTTTCTTCAGATCTTTACGTTTCAGACCCCCCTGAGTCCGAAAAACACTATTTGGGAAAATGGTGTGTCTGTGAACGATTTTTAGAGAAAACCATCGTACCAAATCAGCTCAAACTTCATATCTCGCCCGCAGGTTACCATGGGACGCTAAAATAAGGGTATGAACAAAATCCACCGAAATTTAGCTATAGTTATCATAGTGATCAAAACACTAAATATTTTTTTTCTCAAAAACGGCTCTAACGATTTTGATTAAATTTTTTATATTGGTAGCTCCCAATAAGGCAACTATACCACAAAATTCCCATTTATGGGAAAATGACGAGAGCAGCACAATAAATTACCAAAACTTTCGACGAAATCGATTTTAGCGCGGTTTTTAAAGAAAACAACCGTATCAAATCAGCTGAAACTTGATGTCTAGCCTACAGGTTACCATGAGACGCAAAAATAAGGGTATGGGCAAAATCCACCGAAAGTTAACTGTAGTTATCATCGTGATCAAAACACCAAATTTTATTTCTCAAACACGGCTCTAACGATTTTGATTAAATTTTTTATATTGATAGCTCTTGATAACGCAATTATACCATAAAATTCCTATTCTTGGGAAAATGACGAGAGCAGCACAATAAATTATCGACGAAAAGCGTTTTTGGCGCCGTTTTTTCCTTATAAACTCCGCTGGAATTTTAGTAGAATGTTAAAACAAATTCGTATTGTAGTCCAATCAAATAGTTATAGAGTGAGCGTTTAAAAACGCTCATAAGATATGTGGGGGTCACTCCAGAAAATCCGGAATTTCAACTACCGCCGTTTCGCTTAATACCAGTTCTAAACATTTTTACCCAATAACTCTGCAAAAGTAATTACTATACTTCTTCAAAAAATGTGTGTGTACAGCCTCATTAATTATCTGTGTACCAGTTTCTCTATAATGGTCCTGCAATGAGTACGAGCAGCACAATAAAATCTGGAAATGTAAGCGCTACCGCTCCCTGCTGCTGTAAAGCGTTGTTTGACCAAGTTCAAATTAACTGAGTGATAAATGAATTGATTGAATAGAATTAGCCATGCACAAAGTGAATTGTTGTAGAGCTAAGGAAAGTTGTGTGTTGCAACGCACCAGATATTTCTGATAGTTCCCTCGACGTTTGGTAAAACCCCGGTTCTCTGCTCTCTCTGAAGTACCGACTAAGAAAATGGCGGCTCATAAAAAAAGTGGAAATTTGACTTACTAGTTGATAGTTACACAGTTGAGGAATTGGCGATTACTTTCTGCATTCACAACTCTGCTACCTTCCTTGCTTGGCCAATTAAGGATTGCTGACTTTTCCATTATAGTATATGCTATTGTGGCAGAGTCGGGTTTTTCGACTCAGTTACTTGTAGCGAATCCACCGAACAAATTTCAGATGTCAACTAACAAGTCAAAATTTGGTTCGAAATTCGACGAATTTTGATTGATTGACTGTAACTTAATTGGCTAAGCATGGGAGGTAGCAGAGTTGTGAATTCGGAAAGTACTTGCCACTTCCTTAACTGTGGTAAATATTGTAACTATCAATTAATAAGTCTAATTTTCACTTTTTTGATGAGCCGCCATTTTCTTAGTCGATACTTCAGAGAACCGGGGTTTTACCAGACATCGAGGGAACTATCAGAAAAAGTAGTAGCCAACTTTCAACATTATAAGTCTTAAGAGTATTTAAGCAACGGTCTATGAGAATTCTCTCATAACTTTGTGATAGCATTGCTGTTTTGATTCGAAAAAGGTCTGCACCCTCGGGTCTCTTGAAAAAGCTGTTAGCGATAACTTCAATCACTTACAACTCCAGACTAGACGTAAGGAAACAAGTGAAAAACGCATTTTGTTAAATGTAATTATATAAAACATCACATAAGGTACACATGATCAAGAGCACCCTACTACCCTCATCAAAGCAGCTACCACTTCTGGCTCCACATGCAATGAATCATCGATTAGGGTGTTCAACATCAATTTACTGGAATAATCTATTGCTACACTTCTTGTGACAACCATCCCTGGGAAACGAATTCATTGTGCTTCAATCACTTCAGCGTTTGTGTCCAAAAATGCCTTTCGGTCCCCATCAATGACGTCACCAACAATCCAAGCGTCACAACCATCAATGTTTTTAATGTCCCGACAAAACCCTGGGGCTTCCTGTTGAGGTAAAGCGATGAGTAGACCACCTGACGTCTCAATCCCTTGACCTCCAAGTAACGAAAACCTATGATTGATCGCCCGTTCAACAGCTGCCATAGAACCAATGATTGGGAGTTTCTTGATGTGGAAGTCAACTTGGGCTTTTTGATGTTTTGCCAGGTTGTTGGCGTGACCGAGAAGTCCAAAACCAGTGATGTCTGTCGCAGCGTGTGCCTGGTACTTGTTCATCAAACTTGCTCCTGTTTTGTTTAAACGAGTCATTGACTGGACAGCTGTGAAATAAGCCTCTTGGACTTGATCCGAAGAAAGTACGTCACTCAACTTGTCCCATTTCTCCCCTCCATCAAGATACCATTGGTACGCAAAGGTGGCATTTTGTGTGCCGAGGGGTTTAGTGAGCACCAAAACGTCTCCAGCCACAGCATTGTCAGGCATAACAACATTCTCAGACTCAGTCACAGCAGTAGCAGTGCCACCAATCATACACCATTCGCCAAACTTAGTGTCTCCTCCTGTGATGCTGGTTCCTCCCAAATTAGCTTCATCACTGAAACCTTTCATCATCTGTGAATAAACCACATCTCGTTCATGATCATTCATTTTGAACGGTATTCCAGCTAGCATCAACATGTTGTCACAATGTGGAATGCCCATAGCGTACAAGTCACTCAATACATTAGCACATGCTATCTGGCCCATAATATATGGATCGTCGATCAATGGATAGAGAAAGTCTGTCGTTTGAATTAAAGAATGAACTTTGTCTTTTAATTGAATCACAGCCGAGTCTAATCCGATACCAATAACTGGCTCCCATGGTTTTGAATCAGTTTCCTCACCACTGCCACCCACTGGTTGATGATGATGATGATTGTCTGCAAAGCCCTCTAATAGGTTCAAAAGAACCTTTTGAGGGACTTTACAGCCTCACCCTCGGAGTCCAGCAAAACTGGTCAATTTGAAGTCTGCTGTCAATGAAAACTTTACAGGGTCGAAAAAGTTCTTGAAGAACAGCTCCCTGCGAAGAGCCTGAGCTGCTTCCATCGTGATGGTAACTGTTCCACCTGAACACCAAAAAGAATGTGAAACAATTTTATAGGTTTTAAACGTGATATTACATTACTTGGTTTCAATGACCCAGAAATGTTTTCTTAAAGTGGTTTACTTCCTGTGGAGAAGACTGTAAGCTACGGTAAATTTGCTTTGCTCTTATCAGAATTTCAGGCTGAGTACCAGTGACATCCCAATTTCTAGTTCTACAACCTCCTCTATCTCAAACCCTGCATACATGTTTTCAAGTTTAAAAAAATAGGATGGACTATTCAACAAGAGACCAATAACAACGAAATTGCATAGCAGAGGTGTGTAACTTGGAATAAAACAAAAATGTATGTACATGAAGAGATAGGAGCTGTGTATTAACTTGAAGAGAAACAGAGAGCCCAGAGGTGCCTTGATGCAACTAGTATACGACTAGAAAGTTTGTAGAGTGGTGATAAGGGCTAAGTGCAGATCGAGATGGATTCATTCGTTAGGAGCTGCTACTTTCAACTGTTCCTTGACTTGCTACTTCTACCATCGTTTTAAAGGCGAAATGAATCATACTGTTGAACTTTTGCACTATGGAATCAAATGGCCCGAATATGGAATCATCTCTCACTTCCTCAAATGCACCAGTTCTAGAGTTACTGTCAAGATATTGGCTCACGTGTTTTCTGCGCGATTCACGTCCAGAATGCGTTTAGGGTAAGAAGGCATTCGATGGTTACCTATTTGAGTACATAAATGGGCGGCAAAACTAGTCGCCAAATATTATAGCTTCCTTCTGGAAGCCATCTAAATGGCCTACCCCGTCAACTTTCGGAAGCCTAGAAGCTAAGGTGAGTGCTATTTTTAATTTAACATATCTGCTTACATTAGGGATGGCGACATACTTTCGCTGCAAATTCACTTTACATTTCGCGTGTTTCTTCACATTTGGTTAAATGGCCTCAACTGTTATCGTGAGCCCTTCTGCCGTGAACTGTACTCATGAACCCTACGGCCCTGAAAATGCTTTTTCACCACGCAGAGGTTGGTGACGCAGATAATCATGCGCGTTATAATTACGCATCTTCTTAACAAAGTTTTAAAACGCCGACCAAGCTCGCCAAGTAAATACGCTTAATTAAATTAAGAGGCCCACAACTCATTGAGAACGTAAAATTAAACCTAACTCAATAGCGCAGAAAACTTAATGCTTAATTTGTTAACGAATGCCACAATCCAGTTACAGTATGAAGTAATTCGTTACCTGACCAAATGTTTGACGGACACTGATAACCAGATCCTTGAAGCGATAACTCAAGGACTAACTTTTGATGTGAACAGCTATTATAACCTCCAGGCATTTGAAACTCTCTTGCTAAACTACTAGCTAACTGTCGTTCATATCCTTCCGTTTTCATAACTACTCAACTTTGGAATATCTGCTTCAAAGTTGTGAAAATCCGTTTTGTTGTATATGAAATAGTAAAGAAGTAGTGGATTTACTCAGGGTTTTAAAAAACCTTGATTTTAGAATTGTATAGTGCATAAGGAATTATCATATGAAGACTCAAGTTTTAACGATGGTGTAAAACGTGAAACTGGATACAAAAATCCCTGTGGTAAGAATCCTTCATTTCCAATTTCTATTTTATAACTAACAGCATGTATAAATGCCCACATAATGTTCTTATAATGTGTCGGGCTACCCATAACTGTTCCATTATAATTTTGTTGATTCTATGTACTGCCTACTTCTGGTTTTAACTCATAATACTAAGAGAGGTCTGATGTTTGAAGCAACAGTCGACACAGAAGTAATTCTGACATCTTTCTCAAACTATTCAGAAGTCAGAAGTTCTGAGTGATTGTGGTACTGACGAAGCCACAGTAGCTCATTACATTAGCGATTGTGATAGATTTTGTTCATTCAGAATTCTAGAACAGGACACTACACAAGCGAAAGAACCTCCTAACAACTAAGTTTTGTTTGACAGAACGTCGAACTTGATGAAGAATGGTGCCCCAAAATAGGGGTAGAACATTCACAAGCTGTTCCAGGGAACCTCTCTGTAGAAAGCTCATAAAATAATATTAGTGAATGGTATCAGCATGAGCAAGCGTAGGTTCATGGAGAGTATGGTTATTTCAATGAAAGGTCAGAAGAAACGTATCAGTAATGACTGTTCTACAAATCGTCTGCCCATTGGACATTAGAATCAGACTTGTTAGCCTAAACCAGTACCAGCAGTTTAGGGAATGGATATCCAACAATTCCAGAGTAGGCCTGGTGCTCCTCCAGAGTGTCAAACTTGTTTACCACCTTCTCCTTGTTTAGGTACAGCTTCAAGCCCAGATGAGTAGCAGAGTTTAAGTTATTATCCTTGTCCAACTGGGGCCAGACAAATCAGTCTCCCCCTCACAAGCGAGCCAATAAATAATTACCCAATTAGACAAATCCAATCTAGCCTTATGGACCTCAGGCAGCATTTCCCTAGAGTCGACTCGTGCGATGAGGGAAGTAGAAAACCCTTCTCCATATTAAAACTATAACTGAATTCTTAGATACTAGTCATATTCTGCTTGCTCAGGGGAAACATCAGAAGCTGGACGAAGCAGTCGCAGGAACAACCCTATGAAGTTGACTCATCATACAGGACTGAGTGAAAACATTCAAAACTGCTTGGCTTTTACTCTACACAGTTCTATGACACCACCTGACTCCATTACTAAGGGACAATTACCACTCGGAAGATTGGCTCCAGGCATGCATTAGACTCGTCACTTTGCAGAGTAATATCTAAGTCAATATAAATAAATACCGTAAATAGTACAAATAATTTATTAACAATTCCACAATACACTTGAGACTAGTTTATTTATCGTGATGAAGGTAACCTGACTGAGAGCATCGCAGAATCAAAACAGGTGGGAAGATTGTAACAATGCAAATAAAAATTACAGCGCTCTGTACACACGAATAAAATTCTCTTGAGTTTATGCACACTTTTCAAAGAAACTTAGAATATTCGCTTCCCAGTACACACAATGAAAAAGTCGTAGAAAAATCGAACTTCATACTTCATGAAATACTACTTCGAAATTAGACCAACTGCTCGTTTGAAGTGTTGTCATTAGTAAATGTTTATTAGTCTCAAGAGTAGCCACCGGCTTCACAACTGATCAGGCTTGCTAACAGGCCTATCAAGGTTGAGTTAAAAGAGTGGGGCAATGCACATCAAGCAACTCTTTACGGGTTTGAGCCGCTGTAATTAAACTGTTGGTAAACAGTTTTGTGATTGAGGGCCTAGTAATATAAACCAAATTGAGCTCATCTTTTAGTAACTTCTACTGAGTTGGTCAATCCTCTTGTATACAACAATTTGATAACAGAGAGGATCTAGGCCGACATTATGGCAGCTGATGAAATACTCATAATACACTTTTTGACCATTATATCATTGCATGTACATTGCGAATGAGAAGAAACTGAAGCAACGTGAGAAGACCTTTATAAGAACAATTTTTCCATTCCATTGTTCCTCCTAAGGAGCTTCAGCTTGATCAGTGAAACATAATCTACTGGCTTGAAGGCGACCTGCTCAAACCTAATGCCTGTCTGCTGGTTATTCAAGTGCTCCAATTTTGTTGAAACACTGAATCTATGGTTAGTTTGTTTCACCAAAACTTGCAATCTCAGGTTCTGTAAGAGATCTGCTCCAATAATCCTTCGTCAATTAGTTTGGTTTCTGCATTCAAAGAAGCCTTATAAATTAACTCTGAATCAACACTAACTGGTCATTTCTCTTACTATGCTTCTTCATGTTGGAACAACCTAACTTACAGCATCATGCAGAACCTGCAGTGTAAGGAAAACGACCTCTGGGGCGATTTTTCTCCACTTGTATGAAAATAAGCTTGATTGGAATGATCATTGGAAGAAATAGGCGTTGAACTAGCTCCATGAGGCAATTTACCATCTGAGCAATCCACTCATGTTCAACATTTAAATCGTGGCCTTCTGTGTCCAAATTAAAACCTACTATACTATCTTAAACGCTTCCCAAGTAAATAGAAACTCATTCGCTGACGTTTATAGCAACGGGTCTGTTTCCTTAAATCCTCAACGAGGGTTTCACTCACCCGGAAAAGTATCTTCACAATAGAAGAGAGTTCTGAGGGTGATACTCAAAGCGAAATTGACGCAACGCAACCATCAAACTCACCTATAAATAATGACACTATGACTAAGAAAAAGGGCACAAATGAAGTTGAGACAGAGCAATCAACTACGGATTCATCAGCTCACGCCAACAGTCCCAGTTTATAGCAACACTAGCTTCATGTGAAACTCTGGGCGATCAGCTCTGCTAAAACTTGAAATCGTAGTTTTACATAAGAGACTATACACACAGACGTTGAAGGGGACCTTCTTCAGCTCTGGAAATGCAACAGCTCAACATGCTACCATGACAATTGCTGGCAACGAACAGTCACAAAGGTACTAGTGGGATGTCATTAAGGAGACACAGGCGTGGATGTATTAAGTTACTGAATGATATGACACCTGTGGAGTAAGGTGCAATGGAACTCACTCCCGTAAACAATCTCCAACTGATTTATAGTGGATTAAGCCTGACACTGCCACGCTTTAATCCTTGCTGCACCTACATTGCCTCATTAGCACAAGTTATAATGACTCCATTGGAGCTATGCTCTGTTTCTCACAGAGGAGAAGGAGTTTTTCGACTAAGCAGTGGGACAGTGCTGTCGCAATACACTAGCTCTTTCAAAAATATCGGATTGAGTGGGATTGACACTTACTCCTGTTCCTTTGTTGCACTTTTACTGACGCTAGAGTCCATTGGACTATTACGCTCACTACAGACGCCATAGGGCACACCCAATAATTACGAACGTGCAAGTATACACCTGATCAAGAGACTATCAACTTGAAACCTATGATTCAAATAATAAATACAGGCAACAGGTTTCAGCCTAGTAGTTGCTGAATTTTAACATTGAGGGAATTTTTAACAACTGAGGGTGAATGGCAGTAGGACACACAACACCCCCATATCAAAGAATGGTCGGGTGACAACTGAATGAATTCAGTCAATTCTATTGTACAACCGTCATCAAGTCTAGTCATGCTGGGCAGCCACAGTGGAAGCTAGTCTTGAAAATGGGACGCGAGTGGCTCAAACAGCGATTTTACTTTCGAAACTGATCAGAATAACCAGATGGTCTAAGTCGGATCCTTTTAAGATGTCAAGAGAGACATAGATAGTTTAAGCGACTTAACGAGGCACAAAGGGCTCACGAGGTTCTGAAGTAATCTCATGAATACATCTATTTCGTTTTGGGCTGAGAGCAGGCGGCTAGAGCAAGTGCCCTCCAAAAGTGAGATGTTTTTTAGAGAAAATTCTTGGATTGAAATAATTTCAAGCGCTCCCCTCAAACAGAACAATGAAACAAAAGCACATCAAATGATCAAAATGATGAATAAATGACAACTTATTAACATTAACGATATTAAAATAGAAAAAACAATGACTTAGTCCAGACAGAACAACCTTTTTGGTTTCTAGTAAAAAAATTCAACTTTGGAAAATTCGATGAAAACTGATTCAGGGTGAATCCTAGTTGGCAGGTCGTGATGTTAGAGGTTGAACTCAACCTGCTAGACTCTCAAGTCTGCATCAATAGTGAACTAGTTGAGCTAGGGGCCAGTGAGTCGGGGTGTGAGGAATATTTCTTGGTTTGTTTCAGGAAGCAGTTGATCCCTGCTTTCTAGTTTTGAAAGCGTTGAGTATATATTTCTCATTTTGTACAAAGATGAAAGTATGCCATCATGAAAACAGAATAGTGGTAAAAACTAAATAGCAAATAATCTGAAAAGGTCCTGAGATGTGTACCACACTCAATTAACGTCTGCTTGAGAGCGAAAAACCACACATCACTGTATTGGGCGAACCTACATCCCTAACCTGAACACCACCAACTTAATCATTCAACCCACCTACATTCCCTTTATATTTAGTTCTAAGTTTTGATTATATTTTCATGTTTGCATCATAGATGCATAGACTATTTGTGAAGACTCAGCTTCCCTGTATACCGAATCTCTGACCTTGGGAAACCTTCCACCTCATCCTTACTATCTTTCAAACACTTCTAAACTGAAAAAGACGCCTTGTTGAAACGTATAATTTGTGTCTTCTTCCTACACGTGTCATTGGATGTTCCTTTCTTTTCCGGTTTCATCACATATCCGTGTATATGCACACAAAAATTCAAACTATACACAAGTAGATTCGTATATCATTTACAACTAGGCCAGATAACCTTCAAACGGAGCTACGCTAAGTTTATTCGCCACTCAACCGACAGTAGCCCAAATTTTATCATGAAAATTAAAGTGCAAAATGACAAGTTTTTACATGTGGTTTTTAATGTATTTCTGCCTCCGTCATTGAATCAAACAATAACTAAAACCATTCAGGAGCATCACGAATTTAATTTCGTTTAGTCCACACAATATTTAATCGCGATTAAGAAGGCTAATTTTGTATAATTAAATGGGATCACCACTTACTGATTGACAGCAACACATAAAACGAACAATTTACAAGTTCCCACAGATGATTGGTGAGCTGGCTTCTTTGACATAACCTCCCAGTGGAGGTTCATGTTCTTTTGATTAGAAACTTCAGAAACACAGCCTAATCATTTTCAACTCTCCACAGAACAATTTCAGCGACCAGTTTCGAAATCATGAACGAAAATTCATTCATCAGAAGGCAGTACGATTGAAATTCTTGACCATTTTACTACGCAACTGCTCCATATGTAGTCGCCTGCCTCTGAGATCACGTCCTGTAAACTGAATGTCACCCTGATTTGTATTTCTCTGCCAATAATCAACTGGGCAATTGGCCCGTTTATACTCTTCTACCCAAGTACGATGAAAATATTAACAGTAAATTATTGTTTTTTCGAAAATCATAATTCGAAAATCTCTCTAGACTAGATCTAACGTTTTCGCCTTAATACAACAATAATAAATTAACTTGTTTAGAACAACTTTTTTTCTTCTTTTTTTTTGAACAACGATATTTGGTTTCATAGGAATAATTTTGTAGAGAACGAAAGAATCAAATGCATCATTCTACGTTACGATAATTTCAGAATATAGACAAAAATATATAACCTCTTCTTTAATGTACAAATATTTTACAACAGGTTCTCCCTTTCATAAGGGAGAGGGAGCTTTAAAAGCCAGTTCTACTGGTTGTAGTCGTTCATATGCGTCTTCGCGCGGAAACGCTATTTCGAAGCTACTTGTTGGTAATTAAGCGACCTCGAATTATATTGAAACTTTGGCATTTTATCAATCACAGTAACTTAAAAATCAATGGTATTTCGTAACACAATCCCTTGGCAGAATTAACGGAGAACGTACAGGGATTTGTTACGTGGAAATAGTTCAAACTAAAGTATACAAATAAATTTCAAAGTCAATGGAAGAAGGTAAGGAGATGGCGGGGAGGGATATGGAGTGAGAGAGAGAGATCCTTTCATCAGTCAAAGTCTTAGTTGGATGGTTGTACCATACGAAGTGAAAGCTGGTAACCGTAATTTAATTACAATTGCGTGTTTAAAAGTGATTAACACTAAGACTTAACTACCCACATAAAAAGTGTAATTAAAATCGTTAAGATAGTTATGGAGAAAAACAATATTTTTCGTTCTGACCTCTTTAGGTGATAAATATAGAGAATTACGGGGCAGTTTTATTCAAAATCTTTAGGTGGCGTCTCGTGTCAACTCAGAGGTCAAATAAGAAATTTGAGCAGATTTCGTAGGGCCATTTTTCAATGAGTGTGTTCACAAACAGGCAGTCAATTGCTTAACGTTTCTTCCTCCTAGAAAGGTTATTTACAAGGAAAGTAACTCCGTGAATACTTAGTGATGTCCACATCAGGTTCGACTTTCCTTACCATCTCGTAAATTTGGAGACTCTCCACGCCTCGTTGATTAATCAAATCGGTAAGTGGCCGAAAATTATTTTTAAATCAAGCTCAGGCGAAGGTCTTGTTCTAAGTACCTGTGCAGCAAGAGGAATGAGTGGATCTTACTGAAGTGCTGCCAATCAGCAGTGAGTCTTCAACGAATTCACTGAATTATGTAGAAACAACTGGGAAGTGGCCCAGAGTTTCAGATTTAGGGGGTCACACTGGCAGGAACTATTTTGAGTCTTGACGTCAAACTTTACATAAATACTGTTGATGACGAGGTCTATGGGGCAAGTGTTGTTTAGCTCAACACGCAGAAATCGTATGGTTAGCCATTCGACCAAAGCTACTAATTATCACACGGATTTATTATGAAATCATTGAACCAGCTTCGAGAATTAGTCGAGTTTATCGATTCGTTGCCCAATTATAAACGCGTGATGTACAATTCTGTTAGAGACAAAAACACACTTTTGGCATACTTCCACTCTATTACGGTTAATCGCGATTCCTCAAAAGGCTTATAGTGTAGGTATTAAAGAAATTGGGTTATATCCGCCAGTAGGCAAATTACTAAAGTTAACGTACCTGTTAGGTGAGTCCGTAACTCACAAGCCAGAGGAGACGGACTCACCTAACAGGTACGTTAACTTTAGCTTATAGTGTACATCCTTCCAGAGGAAAAGGGATATTGAAATGATACTAAATGGCCTCCTCCCAAACGTCAACTGATTCGAAAAAGAGGAATGAAGTGATGTGGGACGGGTTTTATGTTGTGAAGGAAGACAGTGTCAAGATAGCACGTAGAAAATTACTTTAAGCCATTGGGCAAAGTTCCTGAAGTACCAATGAGAACCTCACTAATTCGTTATTTAGATACTTAACTTTCAAAACTACGTAAATTTTATTTCAACTCAAATTTCCACTGGCAGGCAATGAGCCAATCGGCAGAGGAAGAGGAAGGAAATGTCAGAGAGAAGATAGGGAAATGGGGAAAACGAAGGGAAGAAATACAATGAAAAATTGCACATTAGACGATGGCCCATGCAGCGCACTCACTACGAGATAAACAGGTGCGCCGTGGGCTGGAACACTCATGTGGCCGACTGGTACATGTGAAGCGGTTGTTGATATTGAACGAGCATGATTTGGGGTTGAGTGTGTGGCGGGGGTTGAGAAGTCGGTTGCAGCACTGTCGTTGGCTCGCTGTTCTCTGTTTCGCTCCCAGAGAGACCTTCGGCTTCGAATTTCACTCGTTTGAACCTTCCATAGAGTGATGAGTAGGGAAGGTTGTAATGTATCGCCGCCTGGTTGATACTCATTTGGCCAACCCTGCACACAAAAATCAATGTCAAACAGCTTCACACAACTACTGTTTGTTATTCGAAAAATGGAGATTTTGTTTAAGTGCTATCTTTTTCTTTCACCATGGAGGCATTACAACAAGTTTTTCATACCCTATCAGAGGAGGTGGTTAGGAGAGACATTTGGAACAAGCCTGTTAGGGTGGTAGTAGAGCAAATCATCAACACAGCAAACCAGTGCTCTTACAGCAAATCATTTAGGAGCTAAGATCAATAGCAGAGGGACTTCGGGGGATGCCGGGCTTTGAGATCCAGTGCACACTGGCCTTACTGCTGTCAGTCAAAAGCCATGCTGAGGTAGATTTGCAGAGTACTAGAAGACCAGTACTGGCGCCAGTGATTACAGATTATGCCACTCTGCTCGTTGTGAGTCCAAGGACAATACAAGTTTCGGTGAATGTTCAGCACAGTTTCATGGTGGGAGTTTTGAAAAAGCTCGCTGAGGTTGTGCTGAACGACTTAAATTAGCCCCCCTCAACTTACTCGGAGGAGTGTGTTATTAATTACAATTCAATTACTCCATTTCCATTCAGAACTAGCCCTATTGAACTTTCAGTATCAAGTATAATGTTAATTCGTCTTCTCTTTTGTATAAATGAGTGAGAAAGGGGTTGAAGCCGTCGTAGAAGAATTGGACTACATGTACTGTGATTGCAATGGGTGATAAATAATAATTCTTTGTAGGACGTCTATTATAAACCTGAGAATAAAAGTCGACGTATTGTTTCCGTTTCAATGAATCCCCACATAAGTCTGATCCAAAAATAATGAAACTTACCTCACAGCTTCCAAGGCCTCCATCATGGCATCCTCAGACCATGGTGTAGGATTCGTTCGAGACAACTCAATCCCTTCTCTTTTACACCGCCCGTAAAGTGTCCCAGAAGGGATTCCATACTCAGTCGCTGCTCTCTGAACAGTAAATTGCCCTGATCTTATAGCTTCGAGAGCTCTCTCAAGGTCTTCAGGAACCCACGAAGTTGGTGCAGCATTGAATGGGGCTGCCAACCTGATACCTTCTCGACGAGCTATCTTGTACAACGTGCTGCTAGGAATGCCTGTAAATACAAACCAAACAAATTAGTTCTAGGAAATGTTGGAAAGCTCAAATGAGCAAACCATGGCTGAGTTTTAAGGGAGGGACAGTAAAGGGTTACACGCCACCCTTATATCCTAAAAAAACGGAACCCCTTTCTTAATTGAAATATCTTTATGTGATGCATCACACAACTTTCCTCAGACGCACGTAGATTCAGGGAGTTCCATGACTAGCTACTACTCCAATCTATTTATCATACAGTTCATTTAAGCTTACAGGTAGGTTTAGGTACTTGTTTGACGTTTTTGTCTTCACATGTGGAGAAACACAAATTGATTGATTTGATTTTGGTTCAGGAAATGACTACCTTAACTGAGTCCTGCTTAAATTCCACCTCAGATTGCAGATGAGATCACGCCTCTACAAATAAAGAAAAGATAACTGGTACTCCCGTTTGAAGGGAACAAAAGGTACTTTCGCCCATTTCGCCCCCCCCCCCCCAACTTATATCTCGCCTCTTGATGAAGTTAAACTTTTAAAGATAGAATAGCCACACAGAAGCAATTCCTGAGAACTTGAACTGGGCTATTGAATTATTTAATCAGAATTCAAGACTGTTCCAAGCCAAATCGTTTTTGTTCCCTGCTGTTGAAAGTCATTAATATTCTCCTATCGAAATATTCGCAGACTAACCCACAAAGATAACGCGAGAGGCAGTGACTACTTTCTCCACCAAGGGAACACCTGTTCTCAATAGGGAGACCAAAATTTCCAAGCGAAAAAAGGCAGTCGCGTGCTACTGTAGAGTGAACAGGGGCTTGCCCGGTGATTCACTAGATTAATTACTTATTGAGGCACAATCAGGGCTCCGGACTGAAACTACCTGTAACAAATTTTAAGAAGGGATGAAACTACGGGGAGAGGACTCAGCCCTAGAGGCGCTACATTTCCTGGCTTTCGGAGACCTGCACTTTGGTGTTAGCTTGGGAGCACCTTCACCAACATAGGCTCACCTCCTACGTTTAACTGTTCAATACCCCCCTCCCCCCACGGCCTGACAGCAGTATTTAGTTGTAATAATCTAATAATCGACACTCCTTTTCTCCTACCATCAGAGCTCTGCTTTGGTATTAACTTCTGGTTGCCCTCCAATCCCATTTACAACAGTGATGACAGGCATTAACTCAGTACAAAAACAATATTGCAGAACGCAATGAAACTAAAACCACAAGGAAACGTTTGGTGAATTGGTGAAACATAGGGAAAGATTGTTTCAATTACAGAGTGCTATCAGGTACAGAATAAACAAAACAGTCAGAGACGCAGAATCAGAGGCTGGTTCACTATTGTAAAAGGACATACCTACCATATATTACCAGTAAGTGTTTCGGGTCTGGGAGTATGTTGAAAAACTTACGTAAGCTTGCTTCAATTAATTTCAATTTTTTTTTTCTCTTTTTTGAGAGACAAAAATCAGCAACCAGAGGAAATCAGCCAGCCAACTAGCTGGCTATGAATAAGGTAATCAGAAATACAGATAAATGATAAAATGAACGTTTAGGTGATATGTTCAATAGATGGTTCGTTTTGTGTGAAAAAAGAAAATGGTTTTAAATTGAGGTGGTGAGTGGGAATGAAGATGATCGTTGTTGCTAAGTTTCAGGATAAATCTAAAAACCTCCTGAGACTCCCACAAATGAGGAAAGGAATTTTCTGAACAGAACCCCCCCCCCCCTCACTAAATCGCCATATTCATTCAAAACAGCAAACTCACCAAAAGCCTTGCTCGCTTTATTTGCTGAAATGGCTCCTTGACGAAGAGCATCCAAAGCTGTGTTCAAATTATCCTCTGTCCAAGATTTAGTGGGGCCATCTTTCTTCGGTGTGTCAATTCCTAATCGATGAGCTCTGAAGATGAAAGCCAAAGTGAATCATGGGGTGTAATTGAATACTAATAATCGGAATCGAATAAGTTCAGATCACATCGTTAGGTAAAGGAGTATTGAAATAATAACCTTTGCCAAAGAGTTGTGGAGGGGATGCCATAATGAGCTGAGGCTTTACTAAGCGACATTGTTTGCTTCCTTAAGGCATCTAGAGCAGCTTCCATGTCTTCTTTCGTCCACGTCTTGCCCCCACTCATTCCATTACCAGCTGATCCCATCATTGAAGACTTGGAGTGGTCCATATCGCTCCCATCTGTAAATGTAAACAACTCTACTTAATGAATAGCAAGGAGAGGAGTGCCCAATTCATCGTTGGCTGACTCGAACAGCTTACAAACTAAGGTAAGTAACCATTACAAATAATTTTCAGGTTTGAGAAACTCTTGATTCATTGAGCAGGGGACAGTGCTTCATGCTAGAGTCCAATTGCTACCCACTACACAGTACAGACCTACACTCCATGGCTGTCCGTGGAACCACCTTTCCATTACTACATCAGGATGATAGTATTTCCTCGACGAATATGCGCTCACTGTTGACAAATAAGACAATCCTATTTTCCGCATGCAGTAATCACAGAGGCACTACAATTAATCACTGGCCAGTTACTTGAACTGGGCATTGAACGCATGGGGAAATAGTGAGGAATGAAATTGGAAGCCATTGTGGGTCGAATTTAGTAAAGGCCTCAACAAACCTGCAGCATTCAACAAGTTGGCAATTCCACTCAACACCAAGTTTTCCTCTAACATTCAGGAGAATGGGCAAAGTTGGACCATTTAACGACATCCAGAAGTCGCGCTGCAATTCCAGGCTGGCAAAAAACCACGTCCTAGTTCGTAGCGGCTCTCACAACGAACACTGCGTTGTTCCAAGCACTGTTTTGCCCACTTCACATGCTGAGTAAGGAAAGTGACGGCCAACAATTGTTATCACATATTACTGCTTCTCAACCCAGTGTCTCCTCAGTGTAGCAACGGATCAAAAACCAGGGGTTCCCACCCACAGATATCAAAAATGGAAGGGACACTCAAACAGATTTATCAAAACTGTTCCAATCACACAATTTGTTTCTCTTTTTATTAACTCAGGTCGTTAATATTGACTTAGGATTGAAATTTAAATGCTTTTACCTGAATTAGACGAGGGAATGAGACCAAGGAGTTCTGGAGTTATCATCATGGAATGCATCGAAGGGTCTTCGTCAATACTTGCTGAAACCCCCTGAAATTTGGTTAAAAACTTATTTTAAAATCACGATTTACAGTTCTGGAGACAATGAAATAAGTGAATACATTCAAAACCAGAAGGATATGCCTTGTCCTGGAACCACACTCTCTCTCCACCTGGTTGAGTGCAGACTACTTGAATATCATTAAGAAAGCCATGGTGTTTTCAGGAGTATTGTTGGTAGCTGCGTTCAGAGTCCTCGGAAGTCATCCATATCACAGCATTGATACTTAGGTGTAGAGTGCATTAAGCATCACACAGATCAAGTTATGATGCTTGTTGAGCCGGGTCATGTGGGTAGAGCGTAATTGGGTTGAAATATTGATATCGCGTGGAGCATTTCATTGTGATCAACCTCGAATACACCTTCCGCTATACTCATCCTGGATGATAATGTTTTCTAATGTATTGCTTGAATAGAGAGGGTCTTCACTCTCTAGGGACTTATTTAACATAAAACAAAATGTGGTCCCAAAGCACCCTCGCCCTGCATACAGTGAGGTCTCTCCGTGGACAGGGTGCACAGTGACCAGTTTCATCGCCTTTATCGTAATTTGCTCTTGTCCACATACTAATGCAACATATCTTGTGTGGTGATGGTGTACACAGTTATGGTAAAAAATGCAAAAGGAGAGTTATTAAAAATCAGATCCAAAATTTATAGAAGTGTTATCACTTACCCCGTTTGTCAAATGAGCGTCCATTTCCATGTGATCCACTTGCTCAATCGACCTCAAGGTTTCAAATTTAACTTTCACGCCATTCTCTTCAACTCCCAGATCACTCGAGTCAACTGCAGGAGCCACAAGAAGATTATAAACAACTTAATGGTTTCAATTAAATAAAGTAATTAAAATTACTCTTTAAAGTTTATACAACGTTTAGAGGAAATGAGGTACTTACGGGCAATGTCTCGGTGAGTTGTAGGCGTATTTCCTCCATCCATTGAAGACACAAGGGTTGCTGAAGGTGCTGATGGCTCCCCGTTGATATTGTCATCCACTTGCGTCGACTGGTTGACTTCGTTGGAAACTGAAGTCTAGAGAAAAGTTCAAAGGTCATAACTAAATAAGCCTGAAGACATGTCATGCTTCACTAAAATGTGTTCAGGATGTAAGTGAACAAAATGCTAAGATCGGTTGAGCATTAGGGCACCCAGCGCACTTTGGCACTACGTCTCTGTGTCTATGTAAGGTGTACACGTGAGTCTCTCGCCTTACCCCTCCCGACTCATTTTCAATGGCGCCTCCAGAGTGGCTTCTGAGCTCAGAGGTCAGGAGAGCCTGTTGGAGTGGGGTTTGTTGTAGACCCAAGGAAATCCGACGAAGACTGACACGCAGGGATGACTGTGTTAGTTGTCTCTTTGTGAGTTCCTACTGAGGAACTGGGTGTAGCAAGGGGGTAGCTGTTGCAGTTCGGTAGTGGGTCAGACTCTGGTACTGGAAGGTTGGGTGCTGCTGTTTCAGAGATGCATAGTGCATCCCATGCATGGTGCATGGGTTAGAGTTGGTTTGTTTGCAACAGAATGGATTTGATCAAGATGGCAGCGAATCAAGGAACCATCTACCTCTATGGTGTAGTGTAAATCTCCATCACACGCAATAATTTTCTCATACTTCCATTTATGGTTTGGGTGGCTGTAGGCATACAGCAACTAGGTCCCCATCGGTGAAGGTTCTAGGTGCAGCACGTGCACCGCCCAGAGCACATCCTGCGTGTGAATGTTTGCAAACAGTGTCTTCCAAATTTGGGCGGAAGTGGTATAGAGGAGATCGAATGTCTCGCCCAAGAAACAAACGTGAGGTGCCCGTCTGTAGGCGAACAAGAACTCATGAATGCAGTCAAATGCTTCATGCTTGTAGAACTTAAAGCCTTTAGCTTCCGTTTTATGGTGTCCACACAGCATTCAGCCTGTCCATTGGTAGCTGGATGAAAAGGCGCTGAGGTAACATGATGAACACCCTGGGACTGGAGGAACTCGTGGAATCCAGAACTAGTGAAGGCTGAGGCATTGTCACTCACTAATGTCAACAGTTGTCCATAACAGAAAACAGTTCCCAGAGGACACAGATTGCAGACCTTGATGTCGTATCCTTCACAGCATAAACCTCTGGCCATTTAGGGAACGTATCAATTATCACAAAAAGGTACTGACCATGCAATGGTCCTGCATGATCGATATGAATGCGGTCGAAGGGCTAGGAAGGAAATTCCCAACGCTGTGAAGTCTTAGCTGGCTCTTTCTGGGTAAGCACACAGTCAGAGCAACTCTGGGCTAAGAGTTCAAGATTGTGGTCAATATTTGGCCAATATACGAATGATTGTGCAAGATCTTCCATTTTTTGTACTCCCATGTGTCCACGGTGAAGTTCCATGAGGATGGCGTCACAGAATACAGGTGGTATGTATATACGAAATAGTATACTGCCCAAGCTCAGATTTAGACTGGACCATCCCTGTGCTGCATCCCTGGACTCGCTCATACAACTGACACATTTCTGGCTTGTTTGATGTCATGGCATGTAATGGGAAGTTGATTGAATTGGGATTGCTGATAGAGTTTGACATCATCAATGTCAAACAACTCCTTAGATATCATTGGTAGGCGAGACAGGGCTTCCACATTGCCATGGTCTGCTAACTTCCTGTACTTGACGTCGAAATCAAAGTTTTGAAGGAACAAGGCATAGTGTAGGAGACGAGTTGCTGAAAGCACAGGTAATCTATTTTTCTTACCAAAGATTTGGATCAGAGGCTGGTGGTCCATGTACAGGGTAAACTGCCGCCCGAATAGGTATGGGTAGAACTTTGAACAGCCCATTTGATTCCCAGGCTCTCCCTATCCAAACAGGAGTAGTTCCGTTCTGATGCAGATAGGGTGCAGGAGGCAAATTCAATTGGGAGCTCTGATTCATCAAGCAGTTTGTATGAGAGGACAGCACCAACTACTAGTGGGGATGCATCTGCACTGAGAATAAGTGGTTTTGCTGGATCATAGTGGACGAGGATTCTCCTAGACGCAATCTCATTCTTAATGCTCTTGAATGCTTTGTCACAGTCTTCTGACCTTTTCGTGTCAAGGCATGCAGGGGTTCACTCATGGTTGACAGGTGTGGAGAAAATCTGCCGTAGAAAGACACAAGGCCTAGGAATGACCTGGTCTGCTTAACATCTTAAGGAGTCTCAATGTTGAGCACTGCGTCAATCTTGGACGTTGTCTTGTGGATTCTGAAACGTTCAAATTTATACCCTAGATATTCCACTGAGTCCTGCAAAAATTTGCACTTATCACGATTGGCATGAAGGTGATTGGCACTGAATAGCTCAAATAGCTTGCCAAGGCTGGCAACATGTTCCTCAAAGGTAGGAGCTGTCAAAATAATGTCATTTGGTGAAAGTAGGGTGTGTATAAACTTTTCCCAGGTCGCTGGTGCCCCAGAGACGCCAAACATTCGGTTGCATTTATACAACCCATTCTGCGTGTTAATTGTAAGGATTCCTGCAGTTCGTGGAGTGGTTGGCACGTGTAAGAAAGCTCCAAATATGTCCAAGGTCGAAAAATGTGTACCTGAAAAGTGTGCCGGAGGGCTGCAAGGACTTTCTTAATTTTGGGAAGGGGAAACTGAGGAATTTCACAGAAACGGTTGACTGTCTTTGTTGGCTTTGACGACTGGGACAATTGGAGTAGCCCCCTGGCTGAAATCTGTCTGTTCAATTATACCCTCACACTCCAACTCTTCCGCAACCTTACTCTCTATTGCGAATGGGACAGATCGTGCCTTCTGGAAGATAGGGCGCGCTTCTAGTTTAAGCTTGAAATCAAACGAGTAATTGCTGATAACCCCCACATTTTTTTAAAGAGTTCTTGGTAGGTGTTGATGAGGGTATACAAGATCTTTTGCCAACCAACAGATTTTCTCTCAGGCTGCACATGTTTAATGTATGGTGCTGAGAACTCAACCGGGATCTGAGACAACCAATCTCTTTCAAATAGCGTTGCTAAATCCTTCTCGACCACGTGAAGTCCCAAATTTCCTTTTGATACTCCACATCGACTTTGCATGTGCCCAGAGGGATAAGGACTTCATTGCTATAGCTTCTAAACTTCACAGTAGTTGGTTCAAGTGGCTTGTTGGAGATACGCCTGAAGTTTTTCAAGCTCATAACTGTAGCAGCACTTCCTTTATCAAACTCCATTTGTACTGGCTTTCCTTCAATTTGAACCTGGATGTAAAGGTGGTTGTTGGCCATCACTGAGCTAGTATAGTACAAAGGTGAACATTCTTCAGTAGTTGTACTGTGGATCTGTCATAGGTGTTGTTTGCCAACTACAGGTTTCTGAGTTTGAATGGTTTTCTTTGATACGAAATCGCTGTTCCTCCTGCGCTTGCAAACTTGGGCCACATGATTTGATTTGTTGTAAGCAGTACAAAAGAGGTTTGTAGCGGTGCACTGTGGAGCTAAATAGTTATATTCAGTGCACCAGAAACACCGGACAGTGGATTTAAAGCCCTGGGCAATGGGTGGGCAATCTTTTGAAGTCATACGTGATTGGTTGTTCACTCTATGGATGGCAGGCTCCAACAGTTCTTGAGTGCTGGCTGACGCTTTCTCAATTGCCTGAGCGATCCCAACAGTCACTTCGAAACTAGGGTCTTTTTCTACAAATATTCGATCAAGCATGGTTCGCCTTGTATTGGCATGGTATCACCAATTTCCAGAGCTCAATCAAATAATCATTTATGCTTTCCCCTTCCCTTTGCTTCCTATTAAGAAAAGCATGTCGGCTAGGGATTATCAGAGGTTGTGAACTGAGATGGTCCATCAGAAGTTTAACTGCATCCTTGTAATTAACTTCTCTGACTGCTGTCGGATATGCCAGATTTTTTAATAAGGCATAGGTCGTAGATGGTAAACATACAATAAGTGAATTTACCTTATCTACATCTGGCGTCAGAAGTGATGTATCGTCGTATCTATAATATGATTGAAACCGCGCAATGTAGTCTTCGAAGTTCTCCTGCTCATCGTATTTATCGAACTTCCTCCGCCCTGAGTAAGTAAAGTGAAGTCATCTGCTGTTGTATTTGGCTCAACACTTGTATCATAGTTTTATTAACTTGTTGGCATGACATTAAAAACTGTGTGATGTCAGAGCCTCCCGCAGCGGCGGGTCGTGGTGGATCGTCGGGCATAATGAACTCGCGCAGGTAAAATTTGTGACTGCCCCACTGTACGGGTATTTTTCAAAGAACTCGAGCCTCAGTCAAACAATGTAATGCGACGGGACAAATCAATTGACAATATATGTAGGGTGCATGTATTCGGCCAAAAGTAAACACAAAACAACCTCCCTTGATGTTCATAACCTTCCCTCTTCTTCGTCTTCACTTTATTGTTATTTGGACATGGACTACAGTTGGAAACTGAAGTCTAGAGAAAAGTTCAAAGGTCATAACTAAATAAACCTGAAGACATAAGAAATGTCATGCTTCACTAAAATGTGTTCAGGATGTAAGAGAACATAATGCTAAGATCGGTTGAGCATTAGGGCACTCAGCGCACTTTGGCACTACGTCTATGTGTCTATGTAAGGTGTATATGTGAGTCTCTCACTTTACCCCTCCCTACTCCTTTTCAACCAAACACTAATCAGATTTGACTGAACCATCAAGTAGCTAACAGTACACTGCGGTGGTGTTGGTCAGTGTGCCTTTTTGAGGTGGCCTGGAAAAGCGCCGACGAAGTTTCTCACTCTCTGCCAGTTGGCGAGACGTGAGGCAAAGGACTCGGTTGAGTCGTGGCTCCTCAGGCAGCGAGGTGCGAGGGGAAGGACTCCGTGAGGCGAGGGACTTGGTTGAGTCGAGGCTCCTCAGGCGGCAAGACGCGAGGCGAGTGACACAGTTGAGTCTTAGCTCCCCAGGCGTCAGAGTGTGAGGCGAAGGGCTCGGTTGAGCAGTAGCTCCTCAAGGCGAGGGACTCAGTTGAGTCGTGGTTCCTTGCTTCCTCTTCCTCGTCGTTTGTCTCGAGAGCCAAGGACAGGGCCTTATACATGTTTTCATAGGAAGGGAGAGTCCTCTCTCATTGGCCATGTGCTATCCCCTGCAGAAGCAGGCTGTGGCTCATGGCTAGCACCCTCCTTGGGATGAGCCGCGGGGTAATGCAAAATCTTTCTTCTGTCGCCAGACTTCGTGGCGAGGCGCCTTTTGTAGAAGGGTGGCCAGTTGCCACAAGTGGTAACACAGAAAAAACTGAACTCACCAAGAAATCAAGAAATTCAAAGCAACATAGAACAACAAATCCTTAATGAGACTTATCAAAACTTTCAGGAAAACCCACTGTAATGCCACTTCAGATTAGAACTTGAGCCACTGATGTTCTTAAGACAGAGCCATTCTTCCTGAAAATTGTGAATGCTACTTCCACGGATATTACGTTTCACCATGACCCAAGCAGCCTTTACCACATGTCTTTACATGACCTTTTCAGCCTTCAGAAGCCAATCCTAGAGATTAGTCTACTTATGGAATACGAGTGAGACATAAAAATAAAGAAGCACATATGGCCATCCAGTGAACCCTGGAGACTGGACTTACGAAAGCTATGAATTCACTGCACTCACGCAAGTTTTTTCTATGCACTTGGGTTGCGTAGAGGTCTGGAGTGCAGAAGAACACAGCAACCTTGTCTGGTACTGTATGTGACGACTACTCTAAAGTAACTAACTATTATCAGAAATATCAACACTTGAAATGAGCCATGTCGAAAACGCACCTGCAACTGTTGAACAGGCTGAGAGTGTTGAAGTTGATGCACCGACTGAGGGCTGGCAAGCATTAATGTGTCATTCAATACTGAATGACTACTTTGGTTGACAACAACCAAAGGCAGATCCTTTACTTCTTCAGTTCCAGTTGCAACATCCATGAAATTATTAGACTCGCTTTCCTGTTTTAGACTTCCAACCTGAGTACAAGCCTTGGCCTCCTGCAAATGACAAGAAATTTTAAAATCGAAATATTGTTTGAATTTCGAAATTCAGAAAAAAACAACGTTCCAGTACCAAATCACCACCAAATCAGAAGAGGGGGTTGGGAATCAAGAGCAACTTGAATTATACAACATTAAACCTGACCTATCGTGTAAATTGAATAAACTTAACAGAGGGTGCCTTCTAATTCTACGTAAATACACCAAAACGTGAAACCTATCACATATCTCTCAAAGTAACAGTTTCGTGAAAATTGAACGAATAAAAAGGACTCACCCAACGATTTAGAACATGCAAACCATTCTAAAAAGTTTAGGCATTTTAAAGATTCAATTTCAACTAATGGTAGCCAATTTTGCCAGTACAACGATTAAACGAAGAACAACTGCTGAAGTACTAAATTCGCTTCCCCTTTCGCTAATGCATGACATACCCAATAAGTTAGAGTCAAGGACTAGGGTCAAGCTCAACAGGTTAGGAAGAGGAGAATAAAATGACAATATTTTCGTTCCATTGTTGAATATTTTTCTGCGTTTAGTTGAACAGAAAATAATGAAATCCGGGGAGTGACAGAGATCCCCCCGCCCCCAACTGCCACCGCTTCAATTATATATTCCTTCTCAGAAATATTGAAGTAAAAAGAATCATCAAGTTCTTTCAATTTAATATTAAACGTTTCTCTCTGTTGGGAAAGAGGATCAACTCACTTGGGGATCATCTGTTTGGTGCATTAAGCGTTCCCTGTAAAGAAGTCTTCTCCGAGCAGAGGCTAATCTTCTTCTTCGCACGGACAAACTCCTTTTTTGAGGTGAAGGGGACAATGGGGTGACTTCAGCTCCAGACTTTCCTTCTGGCACCTCGCAAAGCCCTTTGATTTTCAACTGCAACGTGATAAAGGGGGCATTTTCACTTTATGACTCCATTAGGACACGCAAAACTAAAACATTGACTTCGTTTTACAATCTTGTTTTACGTAAAGCAGAGAATTTACTCATTTATACGAACGGGCTCGAGCCCAATCACATAAGAACAAAACAACGAACAAAGCCGTAAAAACTCCAAAACAAGAAGTAGAAGAAACATCTAAGAGCCAAGATCAGCCAGGAAAAACAGTAAAGAAGGCAGCACATTAAATGGTGGTCAGCTATGGGACAACATTGAAGGAATACAACTCCAAATTAATTTGATATTTCGGGCCAGAATGAAGCAGCACCATAGCTGACGAATTACATTGAAAAGCGCAAGTGACATCTAATGGCAACCAAAACCCCACAGCCAATGTTTGGTGGGAGAACGATCGATTCAATACATGGCGTAGTTTGTGTGATGCGATTCCAGGATTTGATTAAGCCAGGATTCAGTGAAATAAAATTGAGTTAATAATATGAGGCGCCTGGTGAGGTGATGAAGAGCTAACAATAATTGAGTTCCTCACATTCTAGTAATAAACCTATAGTTTGAGGGGTAAACTAATGAAATTAAGGTGAACATTTTCACCTTTCTTCACAGTTATTATTATTTAAGTGAAACCTATCATAGAAGAAAATTACAACTTCTGTAGCTTCGACAAACCAGTGGAGTAAAAATGCTTTATCGTGCAATCTGACTGGTGTTAAACTCAATTCCCTCAGAACCATTTCTTCCCATTGGTAAAAATCTATTTCTTCTCTACGTCAACAAAAAAGCAGTACGCAAATAAGAATAAAAAATATGTAGAACCTTCTCATCAGTGGAACAAACAGCGAATAAGACAGTTTACTCACCTTCAAGTCACACTTAAACTGAGTTGGCTCTGTAAAAGACAACTCAGTCATTAGAGCCAACAATCAGCTTCTACTAAGAATTATTGCTTGATTTCAGTAGGAACCACCACAATAAAACTTTTTGACTTACAAATACTGCATCAATTAAGGTAATCTTTATCGTTAGAGATTATTGTGATTATTAGTGAGATACGCTGGGAGGAGAGGATATATGTCAAGACCATGCCTAGACAACCAAAACGACTTTGCTGAAACAAAATTATTTACAATATGCTATATAGTTAGGGTTAGCCTATTTTATTACCTGATCAGCTGTTTTGAGAAGACTTTGAAGCTGAGCTTGCGAGACGTCGATTTCCCCTTTATACACAAATTCAATAATAAACTTAAGATCCGTAAAGCAAACATCCTGTGGCATGATGATGGTTGGATGCTTGCAAGGGTTTTCCAGAAGAAGTTTTTGGAAATAAGATGAACACGCTGATAAAACAACCTGCAATACCAAAACATTCTGTGAGCATTCAAAATATTCTGTTTCCAGAGATTATAAATCAACTTAATCTCCCCCGATATTAATAATGAGTTCAGCACTGGCCTTGTGAGCTTTGAGGGACTGGTCGTTACAAGCCAAAGTGACATCAACAAAGGACTGTGTTCGCAAGAGGTGATGGAACACTGATGTCATGTTGGATTGGTAATTGTTCCATCTCAGGCAGTAATGCTGCGAGGTCGCCATGTCCTCGCCGTCACTATAAATCAAACAATACAGATGCAAACAGAAAGAAGTAAAGAGAAAAAAAAAGTAAAGAATCAAATTATTCACAAATAACGAACAGGTGCAAGGATCCTTTATCAGTTGCTGTAATGCCTCCAACTACCCTTACCTATTCTTGCTTTATATTTATTTGAAATCAAATGAGGGATGAACGCACATCCTGCCTTGCGACTTGTTGACTACAAAAGTGCACCTCTGATTCCACATTGAATGTGACCAAAGATAACAGTGCTTGCTGGTAGCCTAAACCCCTGCACAACTTTCCTCCTAGCCGTATCAATCAATTTCAACAAATTACCAAAAATCAACCAAAATACACGTATTTTTTCATATTGAGTCGAATGTCGGTGCTTTTGCAAACCCCACCAACTGCATAAAGACTCTTTCAGATAACACTAAATGCAAGCCTTATTAACTTCGGAAAATATACAACAAATCTAGCAGTGCTGTCACTATCCTTATTAGCAAATTTGCATGAAACATCATGGGGAACTGGCCTCCAAAATTAATCATTGGGCCGTGCTAAATCCTTTCGAAATGTATTATTTTCTCAATTCTTTATTATTATCAGCTTTGATATTGTTCATTTTCCAATTGGTCAGTTTCCAAAAACATTTCGTGAACCCTTACCTCTGGAAAATGGATTTTAAGTTATCAGTTATGTCGCCAAAAACTATATAAGCGTCACCCCAAAACCTGAAATTATGTACCAATCAATGCGAAGTAACGCGTGGCTAGATGCAAATAGGCCATTCAAGCAAGGTCAAGGCTCTATTAACATTCGCGATCAAATACGCGCTCAGCCCCTTAATCCCACACTCACCTATCTTACGTTGCCTAAGAAAGCTTGCATGCATCCTTCCACATTTAAATATTTATTGACCCATTTTAAATCCATCCACTGGAGCCACTAAAAATAATAATTCGGTTTTCATACAGGCAACTTTCATTCCTTCCCTAACCACTAGTCGGCTCGACTTCAACAATATTTCCCCAACGTCACTTTTCTCTGACAATCTCCTCATTACATTAACCTGACCCCTGTCTACTAAACACTTTACTCAACTCTTCTAAACGTTTCAATTTATTCAGTTCTAATTAAATTCAGAGAAGATCCACTGACAGTTCTGTCTCTCTCAGAGACCTAATTAACCCACAACCATTATTTCCCTTATAGGCCTTGGAAATGGTAGGGAAACACCTAAATTTTAGCGAGTATTCTATTCTATTCTATTTTACTGATTTTGGACAAAGCTTTTTAAAACGTATCATCATAACAGACTCAACGACTCTCCCTCAAAGTCAATTGAGCCGAAATACCACTTGAAGTCCCTTTCGCGAATTTCATTTGCGACAAAACATTTAGTTTCAATGACACGTTCGAAAATGAAAACATTTGAGATTAGTTTAGTTAGATAATATCGGTACACAGTTTCAGCCACGAAATGTTACAAAAATAGAATGGATGAATTTAACTCCTAAAATGAAATGCCAAAGAATAGATAAAACGAAGAAGATTTCGGCGCCAGGGGAAACGAAACAGCCGGGGAATGTAGGCACCCAAAATACCAGAAAAGTCGACGTTTCCATACGATCCTAGAAGATTGAGTCTTGAACTAATTTTGCACTCACCGAATTTGCTTGTGTTTGTCAAGAGAAAGATAGGAAATGTATGATCAGACGAGTGACCTCTCATACTTGTCACAACCAAACTATCTGTCTCATTTAGAGAATTCCTGGGAATTCTGAGTATGGCAGTGGGTCAGTGTACAGATCATCTACGGTAGCTTTCAGAGTATTACTTACTACTTAACAAGCCCAAATTAGGGACTAAGGGACCTTTGTGAATTCTTTTCTATTTTAGCTTCTCTAGAGGGAAGGTTAGTAGTATGTACATGAAAACGGTACGGGACATTATAAAACTTTCAACGCATTAAATTTTTCGACGGGCAGCAGGTCTCTCACAGAACAAGTACATCACACAACGTTCCTCGTCCAGTAACCAAATCTTCAAATCTATGGAACGTTACAAACACTCTTCTTCGTTCCACGTACTTTATACAATATGAAAAAAACGTGTAGCTATTAGTTAAAAGGGTGAATTAAACCAAAATCGTTTTTGATAAAATTAGAAAAATAAATTTTTAACGTTCAGGTACGCTCATTGACAGCGTATTTTACCGTATACCTGTATATCCGTTTAACGGATGGCTAGGTAAATAAATAGTTGCGCGGGAATGGTAAAATGAGGGAATATATTGATGATGTCAGATTTCCCAGTTCGGCATTTACTGTGGAAAACCTATAAGCGTTCCAAATAAGGAAGAAACCCGCCCCTCGCCTAGTTCATTCCTCCCTCCCTCCTCATTAACCTTATTTTCTGTCTCAGAAAAACGAAGACAAAAATATTTTTAGCGCCCAAGTTTTTCTGACTCAGGATGTTTCAAAATGTCAACATCTCTTAAAGCTCAACTTATTTGGTCAGCCGGCAAAACCCCGTTCCTTCTCCTTTGGGTTGAGAAAAGTAAAATAATGAAATTAGTGTCTAAGTATTCGTTCTTAGTAAACCCGAACGATAAAAATACTAAGCACTGACTACGAGTACTTCCAACTAGGAGCGATGTGGAACCAAAAATCCACAAGAACCCATAAACGCCCGATTCAATTTGATTACTTATACTGTTGTTTCAACGTGGCGTAAATATTACAACAAAACAAACACAAACGATAAAAGTGACGTTACCATTCGCACGGAAAATTCGGTCCCATTTTCAAGCTCCTGCGCTCAAACTAATATCGCACGCGAACTACACGAAGAAAATCCTCGAAACGCTTGTTTTTTCCTCATGGGAAAATGGTAATATTCCGACAACCGCGAATTAGCGGACAAAACAAAAGGAGGCATTAACACTGGAGTCGCGACAAATGTTTGGAAACTGAGCAATTGAGAAAATTCGTCAACATAATTAAATGAATCGTAATTAATTAAAATTAACGCGAGTTTTCGTTAGCGTTAAGGTGCGAGATAAAAAGCACCTGCTCGTATTAGAGCTGACGAATCAGAACTGAGGGAGAGCAAGAAAGTGATCGACAAAGGGGCAAGGGGGGAACTTTCTAAAAATTTCTTCAACCTTCTCCAGTTCCCATTCTGAGACATTCCCTTTCCATTCGTTCCTTCCTTCACTTTCACTCCCTTCTGTTCTTAAACGACTTTCCACCTTAAAACGAAACGAAAGGCTCGAGAAGAGAACGAAATAACATCGTTGGGAAAATGGACAAATAATAGACAAGTTTCTAAAAGATGATGGACAGACATAAAATAGAGACGTTGCATGGGCAAACTACAGGTATTATACGGTGGGAGGAAGGGGGGAGTAAATATTGTCAATGTTCGACCAATCTCAGAAAAACAAACATAAATACCATTCCCCTCCTTTCAGACTACTGTTCAGACGTTGTTAACTGGATTTTACTGTCATAATCGATTTTTGCCTAATTTTCCTTTTCATTCACAGACCAAATTTTCTCCACTTACCAAATATTTTACCCCTGAACGAAATCTAATCGATTAATTTTTTCTCAACAAATTACTAACGATTTTCCTCGAATTTTCAATTGTTTTCACTAAAAACCCAACTATTTTTACTCACTCTTCGAAAATAAGTTCTTGATACTTACTTTTACTTGAGTCCATAATCATTACGCCTCAATTTCAAGGGTAACTAAGAGGGAATTTTTAAATTTTTTATTAGAAGTTTTACCTCTCGAATCTGGGCTTTTTGTGTCTATTATTCCTAAGAAATGAGCGATTTTTCGTTAATTGATAATAAAATGAGGTACACAAAAGACCGATACATCGAAATACCATAATCACAGCCCTTAGAGGAGTTTTAAAAAACGAAAGTTTGAGAAATTACTTTTGATGCTTGTGGTTTTCAACGGCTGTGTTCCAAGTGAGGGAAATCTACACCAAGTCGCTCGAATAAGAATAAAATGTTGAGAAAACGATAAAAAATGGCTGGAAAATCGATAAACAACTTTTTGAAATTAGCAAAAATTGATCGAAATTTTAGGGAGTTGAGAGGACATTGTAGGGAAACCCATTCAAAAGTTTCGGGAAATCGAAAATAAATTATTTGCAAACTGAAATATCTGGTGCGCAGCAACGCACAACTTTCCCAAACCCCCGTAAACTCAAGGATCTGCTGTATATGGGCGCTATATCACCGTTCAACGCACTTTTTGATATGTTTATGGAGAACAACATGTAGATGCTAGTATCGATCAAACATACGAAATACTCTCAATTAACTAGCACCTATAATTTCTCCTTCATAAATGTTTCCGTAGAAATGCGCTGAACGAAGATACATATATAACGGGTCGTCGAATTCATTGGGGTTGCAGAAAGTTGTGTATTGCTACGCATCAGATATTTCCAAAAAACGATCTCTATGCTTTCTTTACCCTTTGAGTAGCGGAAAGTTATAAAATCATTGATAATATTTGCCAGAAAATAGAAGAAAATGTTGTCATTGGAAAAGCTTGTATAAATTGTCGCGAAATTAATATATCGAGGAAAAGTTGTTTAAAAAGTGAGTAAACATTGTTGTCAGTTTTAGAAAAATGGTTATCAAGTAAAATGTGGAAAAATTTCATTAGAATCCTTTGGTTACAAAAAACTTAGTGGTGAAATTTACTGCACGAATACCAAGAATTTAGATAAAAGGAAAATGTTTAATATTATAGCAGTTAGACTTCTAGTTCTAATACAATTCAGTAAGCTCAAAACTGTTGCGGAATCAAAGAAAACATTTGAAGCGTTCCAAAACGTATTGTTTTCTTTTTAGCTAAAAAATAATTTCGGTTGGTTGGAATTGATGTTTACAGGCCAAGGCACCTTCTCACACCACCTTATTATTATAGAACGTTACTATCGGTTTGAAATAACTTTTAATGAACTCAACTTCTACTCTCAGTATGAGTAATACTTAACTTAGAAAAGCTGTACCAGGATGTAAAACTTATTTAGACAGCGATTTAGGGTGGAAATGGCTTCCTTTGGTTCTCAACTTAGAAAATCCTAAACAATGATCAGTTTACACTACACCGAGCGAAGTTTGCTCGACTGGAAAGCAAATCAACTGGCTTGAAAAATGAAAGGAAATCAACTAACAAGGGACACGATGAGCTGTAAATTCGGGGTTTTTTTTCTTTTTGGAGGGTCGTGTAAAACGGGTGAGGAAAGTAAAGCAAATTGAAGGCTTGATGCGTTTCCCTATTCTTTCCTTCTACGTATCGGCTATCCGACACGAAAGAATAGAGAGCGAGAGCTTGTAACGCAGAACAGGAGAAAGTCGACCAAGTTGCTGCACAGGTGTTGTTTATTTTCCATTTTCCTTCTCGGGTTCGACTCTTGAAAAGTGCGAGGTTCCAAGTTCAACTTGTTTGTGGTGGAGGAGAAAATACAAGTCACTTTAAAACGTCATCGAAAAGTGTTTCCATTCGAAGACAAAACGCAATTAAAATATTTGGTTCGACGCATACAACTTTCCACTGTAACACTAAAAATGCGTTCAGCGTATAACTCTAGCTTAACTAATCAATTCTGTTTTTCATTCAGTTTATACGGCTTTTTTTCCTGTACTGACTCCTTGACAGCCTTTGGACCAGGCACATCCATCCAATAGACAGCTACCACTTCTCCCAGTGCCCAACCTCCTTATTCAAGCGCCTCTTAGTGGTAACCTAATGATATCCATGGCCTATGAACTCCACCACACCTGACCCGTAACGATCTTCCTGTAGATCCCCAAGACCACCTCTGACCTCAGCCCAAATATCTTCCCAAGTTTATATCACTTGGCTCAACGTTCAATGTAGAAACTGGTAATGTTTAAGATTACGAAATTTGTTGGGTTACCCCTATTCACGACACGACCTTCATCGAGTGACTATTGCAGAGGTAATTAACGAGAATGAAGAATTATTCAGAAAAAAATTTCTAAAAATTATATTTTCTTAACTACTTTTATTTTTGACATTTTACGTCTTTACTTTGCTACATAAACCCGAAAATGTAACGCGGGGGATGTTACGCAAAGATGTAACGCGGGATATGTAACGGAGAAACGTCACGAACTTTGTGTTGGGTTAAGTGCATGGTAACGTCTGTTACAAAATCTAACGCTTGGTAACATGATGATGTCAATTGCAATTGACGCGGCCATTATATCGAAACCATCAACGAGCACAATAAAACGTAGTTATCATTGCATAAAAACAAAAAAAAAGACATAAAATGTCCCTAGTGGTTGCGTACATGTACGAAAGCTGTACCCACCGTTTGTGTTAAGGTTTCTTTCGCACCCGTTTAAACTGTCTTTGAACGAAGGTCGTGACAAGTAGCAGGAACCCAATAAATTCCTAAACTCTACGTAGAGCGGTAACTTCTACTAAGTTTAGATGAACTAAGAGATTAAAATGATCAGATCAGCTTTCTCAAATGGAGTTGTCCGAACGTACAGAGCTGAAGAAAACCCCTCTTCGTTCCTGCCTACAACATAACTTTTCTTCCAACTTGGAAAAAAAGAATAGAAACGTAGAAGACGAGATGAAGACAACAAAATGTCTAAATATCTTGTGAGCCAGGCCAACAAGAACGTTGTCCCTCACAAAATTTTTAAATTTTTGAATAATTTTCTTTTTCTTATAAGCATGCTTATTTGGTACCTTTTTTGCAGACTTTTTTAATAAAAAACTGTGTCAACGATTTCGATTGAATTTATTGTGTGGACAGCTTCAACTAACACGACAGTACCATACAATTCTCTAAATATGAAGCGCAGCACAATAAATTATCTAATACTTTTAAAAATACCGATGTCAGCTCAGTTTTCTCATTATAAATCATCATGTACGATCCACGGAAAAATAATTAGGTGGGGGGGTTCAATGAACTAACCGTACGATGGCCGTTTAATAGCGCTCATAAGATAATTATCAGTAACCCCAAAAATCAGTAATTCCAAAGCCGTAAGCACTGTCATTCTCCAAAAAATCACGTCGGTATTCTCATGAGCCCCCTGTGCACCGATTGATCAATGGTAGCCGTGGCTTCAGTAAAAGGAAGTCATTTAATTCCGGAATTAAGGCGCTACCATCGCCATCGCTGAATGTACGTTGTGTGATTCGTCGCACCAGGTTTTTTCTTTTTTTCAGCGCATCACATAAGAGATAAACTTCAAGTTCTGCATTTGAGTTAGTGATACGTCACAAGCATTTGTTCATCAGACCGTAACTATTCGTTATTTTCTCAGCTATATTTTAGGACGAAATTACGGTGCCATATATGGGTGCACATCGATATTCGGGGCATGTGGCTAAACACGAATCTAATAAGATGACTCTATTATGAATAACATTACAATTATACGTTAGCAGTAAGTGAACTCAAATTTGTATACTCTGTACGTCAATAGTTTAACGTCACAAAGCCTTTCCAAAACATGTGCAGAACTCATAATAACATGGAAAGTTGTGTAAAATATATTGCTTTTCACCATATATTTTGATTAATCAAGAATCGAATACAATTAAAGGAATCGTGAAGGTAAAAAATTTTCTTCAAAACGGTTTCACTAGTGATTGCTATTTTGAGAATCTTGTCAATAAATCCCATCTCAACAATTCTGCCAGCTGTGACAGCGTTCGCACGTATTAAAACAAACTGTGAGAGGTTCCTTCATTGTCAGGTGAAATAGTCTTACATCAACTGATTACAACTAGACGCACAACGGATACCTTCAGCGGCCCGCCAACTTAAGGCCTCAAAGAAGTCAAATAAGGGAGGCCCAATAAATTTAAAAAAATGCAGAAGCAATTAATAAATGGTGGGAGGTACTTACATGGTATGACGACGGTCTGACAACTTTATAGTAGATAGTACACACCTGCACGATGCACCCGTAAGGCGGTACACGGCAGACAATTCATTTGCCTACTTCATGGTAGTGGAAAAAAAGATACTTAATGAAACTGCCTTCCTCGTATTTTTTTAATTAACTTCACACGGTAACTTGTAATAATCTCGCGTTCCTTGTCATTATCCGTCACTCTCACTTCACAACATGAAAGATAGCGGCCGGTTCGATGTTGACCCTCGCGATACAATCGATATACTGGCGATGTATCATACTCTTTCCATATTTACGTAAACCTTGTCCACTTTCAATTTCCCCTTAAATCTTGCCTGCAACCTCAAATTAGTACAAGTAGCTAATATTAATGTTAAGAAAAACGCAAGGAACAACATTCAAAGCAAAAGCAAAAAGTTGGGTTGTCTAGCTGCTAGCGGATTGTGTTCATGATGTTTATTGTAGATATCTGAGGGACACTCCGAGATCCCCGAATTATTACAGTTTCGAGCGAAGATCAAAACAAAAAATGCGAAAAACCCTAGTTTTTGGTACATTTTCGCCCCCCCCCCCCCTTCCCATCGGCCTTAATCGTCCATAACCTTATTTTGGTGTCTACAAAAAATACGTGTTTTTCGAATAAGTGCATAATAGCAGGGGATACATATACATCTATGTAGGTACAAAATCTGTCATCTATAACCATATTAGGATTAAAGGTTTATTCCTTTCAAACGATAACTTCACCTATGGGTGAAACGTGAGAGCTATGTGGATATGTACTTTCTGGGACTCTGCAATTCTTAGCTGTTGCTGCCTGCTGCTTTTTAGCGACTGCAGCACGGTTTTTTGCACCATAAACTTTACGGGGTATTCAGCTTGTTAGAAGCGGTTTTCGATTTGTGTTCCACTTGGTACAGGTTCATCCTTATTTATATACGCACACTGTTCACTGACTACGGAAGTCGAACTTTCCACTGAGCTGTATTCGAACGTCCTCAAAAACGTCCCATTCTTTGTCGAGCACTAAGTACCCTTCCCGTGCTAGTAGTATGTATTCCTTCATTTATTTACATCACTGGCACGACTTCTCACATTTTATTTACGAATGTTATGGTATCAATCAAACCCCTTTACTTTTAAACTACGAAGAGGCCAACAGTAAACTGCTCTTTGAGGGTGAGTTCAAATGATTCCAACAAAGAGCCCCATTGGAATTAGTGCACATCATTTCATTGCCAATTTATCCATCTTCGTTGTTGAACTGGCCATTAAATTTTACTTCGCTTATATATAATACGAAGAATTTCCCACATGAGGCTTAGAAAAGGTATTGGTACATTTTAGGTATCCTTGGTACCTTGTCATATCACAGTACCATGTACCGTAAAAAATTGAAAGTTTTATTTTTCAAATGTTCAATTTAGATTTAGAAATTGAGACGGAAACTATGGAAAATATGGAGTGCGTCCAACAGTACAAGCCAGATAAGGCAGACACAAAACCTAGCATTCGCTAACGTCTAAAGCGCTCAGAAACACGCAAAAAACTGCAAATTTAATACTGTACCAACAGTATTACACATTAAATAATCATTATTTATTCTCACGATATCTTGCGGAACTCAGGTTTCCTGAGAACAACCAGTGGCATGCGGACCATCAGTCGGCCGAATGTGGCTCCACTAAAGATTTCAATAACATAGTTTCGCTACGTACTTTGACATTACGTACCTATGTACATTAACTCATTAATCATTATATACCTGGACACCAGTATTTTGGTCGTCAAGACATGATCTTTCGAGGCTTCTGTTGAGAAAAGTGCGAAACGAGCTGAATTGTTGAACATTTGCCTAGTTTTTCTATTCCATAATTGATGAATGTGTTATGTATGTCACTCTTACTGAGAAATTTCGTTTGTAACGATACGATCTTCAGGTTGATCGAACGATCATTAGTAATCAACACCTAGTACTTAAGCATAACATTTTTCATCATTAAAATATATCGGAGCCGACAACTTGGCACTTACCAGGCGTGGCCGACGGTTATTACTACTGAACGAATAAATCGGCCGATTACCGCAAATTCGTAATAAATTCACTTCGTTCCTAAAACGTGAACGACGTAACGTCACCGAGTTCAACTATCGATTCTTTTGAACGTCGATACTAGAAACGGTGGTTCGATTCTTAGATGAAGGCTACGCGTAGCATAAATGAGGCTAACTGTCAGTTGGCTTTCTTTACGAAAATCCCCTACCGCAGGCTCCTTACAATAGGAAAATATTGACGGATTCCTAGCTCCTGCTCTGTGGGGGGAGGATCACCGGGATGGTGTTGCTACAGTTCATTAACTTTCCTCCCTCCCGCCGTGTCATTTCGATTAATTTCACCTCTAAAATGATTCTGTCCCGCTTTGAACGCTATAACGCCCGGATTTAGGTGTGCTCCGACTCTAGCCCTATTTGTAAGCGGCCCCCTGGGTAATAATATATTATATTATTTCGTATTTCCATTAACATTCAAGTATACAAATAAAGAGCATTAATCGCTAATCTTTGATCATCTATGCCCACAGAACCTATAAACTCCATGTACTACCCGCTTCGTCGAGAGAATCAATTTTCTATCTAGTTTTTACAAATAACCGAAATACTGCAAATCACTTACCATTAACAATTTTGTTTTGAAAGAAGCCGCATTACATGACAATAACAATCCACCTGACTCCGAAGTATTACGGCGCACGGCTTGCATTGTTAGTTTAACAAACTGACGAAGACTTGAAAAAATACGCTACTTTTCGATTACTTCCTGCCTTTCTTTCTCTTGCTTTTTTCAACTTCAGTTTAAAAAGCTCCACCAGCGTTATGAGTATCATGATTTATAGTGAAAACAAAAACCCAAAAGTAAGTCAAGAGTAATTAAGTCCAAATAAAAACAAATTCTTGACAACAGTTCGCGAGATGACGCGGTCGGTTATTTTCCTCCCGTTGCTAATAATCCGCGAGATGAATTATTAATATAATACTAAGTATGTTTGAAAACTTTTCTTTCGTTCCAAACTCTACAAGTCGCCATAACATTTCACGTTAAAAGTGTACCTTAACATAAACGCATGTGAAATAGATGGAAATTTTCATTGTAAGCTCAATTCAAACTGAAAGTTTGGAAAACTTTTAGAAAAGTGTACTCCTAATTTAAAATGGAAAAACTCTCCATTAGAGATTAAAAATGGAGATTTATAGGAGGGATGGAACACACGATTCCTCCAGAACCAGTTACACACGCACTTTCCCAAATAGAATTTTTCGGGCTCCATAGGCCTTGAAATGCTAAGATCTGAAGAGAACTCAATTGTCTCTTCAACCGATAACACAAATTACCTTAGTACTTGGCATAGCTAAGGAAAATAAGAGGTAGAAGGATAACGTTCTAGAATCGAATAGGTTCTGTTCTATCTCTCGCCGTATTTATCCAATCGTGCCACGTGTCTCGTTTACATCAACTACAAAGAAAGGTACCGATAGTTAATTCGTAGTTGGCGTATTAATACGGCTCTGCTAGAAGTAGAAAGACACCTTTAAATTCTATTGGTACTAAGGTGATCCTGTCGGCGCGTTAAATTACTTGTTCTCGTAGCAAAATTTTACAAGGTAATGATTCTGTTTAACAGCAATTTAAAGAGAAACTATCAATGCGTTCAACAATTTAATTCATAATATACTGAAGTCCTCAATACGCACAGCGCCTGCACTATCATACTTCGGTTGTCAGAGCAGTTGTTGCTTACTATTCCCATCTCGTTTCCTATATAAATTTTTCACTGTTGAATCACCCTCGAAGGGCGTGGTGTTGGTTATGGTTGGTGACTGATAAGGAACTTAGAGAATAATTGATCAGATCTGAAGGATGATCCCCATAGGTGTACGCTAAGCTTGTATTCCTCCCATAATGGCCTTGTAATAGCAGTTGTGAC
Organism: Pachypeltis micranthus; assembly: GCA_020466155.1. NCBI lineage: Eukaryota > Metazoa > Arthropoda > Insecta > Hemiptera > Miridae > Pachypeltis > Pachypeltis micranthus. The sequence goes on along the minus strand of CM035777.1, from coordinate 30,073,277 downwards.
CAAATTACCGGAAAATTCTGTAGACAGTTGGCCAAACAAGTGAAGCCGAAATACAGAGGCAGCCAGGGAATGGGACTATTGACTCTCACAGAAACCAAACAAGCCATACTGCCACGCGCTAACAACTCTTTTATTTCCAGTAATATTACACTCGTACTCTATTGAAATAAGAACTTACAATACGCGTAGTTACCTAGAATCACCATTACTGGCCTTTCTCATTTCACCACACTCGAGGCCGTAGTCATTGAATTGGGAGCGTCAAGCGCTAATAAGAGTCAAATGATTTTCTGTGCAGGAGAGAAGAGCAATGGGATGTGAAAAAAGTACTTACTTCATCCGATAATTTTGAGACAGTGATCATTACCCTTCTCGCAAGCATTTAATTAACAGTCTCATTCATTGTGTACTTATTGCTTCATAATGGTAGTGGCAAAAGTAGGAGCACTACAATGAACCCTGGAACTGAAAGCGCTACCAGTTGTAGTTATGGTTGACAAAGGTTTAAAGATCTGAGTGAAAAATAAATTTAGTAGCTAAGCCGTGAGAAGCTACGAAAGGTTTTGTGACGCGTCGACTTTCCTCAGCTTTTGCATAGCTCGCGATTCTTGTTTCGCTGAACCAACAGTGGTAGACAGTAACACCTGGTATATAATCAGCTGCTCTCGTCAATAACCTACGCATGAAAAAGATTCTCGCTGAACCATTTAGCACTGCTCAAAAAATTATATTAAAACCAATACGAATCGCCATGATCATCATGGACAGATTTCTATATCCTCAACTTTCGCGTCCACGTGGATATGCAGATTGGGTCGAGCCGTTGCCTCACAATCCTATTCATAGGCAGAAACAAAAGACCATTTATTCGAACTTACAAAGGCTTGTTGGAAACTTGCAAAGAAGAAAGCAGTTTTGATTTTGCAGATTACACAACTTACTTCTGTTCCCGAACTTGACTCTAGATATCAGCACATCCTGTTAGCCCGAATATGATCACAACAGTTACTTTCTATCAAATTTTATGGTAATACGTATTGGATTTGAGCTAATGATAAGTACGGAATCCTAAAGGTGAAGACGGAGTACGACAACTCCAAGACTTCAGAACATTTCCTCTCTCTACAACATTCATTTTTTCAGAGTTATTGGGTAATAACTGTTAGAACTGGCAGTAAGCGAAACGGCGGTAGTTGAAATTCAGGAATTTCTGAAATGTACCTCATGAGCGTTTTTAACACTCACACTTTAGGTATTGGATTGGTCTACAATACCAATTTTCTATAACTTTCTACTAACATCCCAGCGTAGTTTATAAGGAAAAAACTGCGCTAAAAACGCTTTTCGTCGAAAAGTTTGATTATTTATTGTGCTGCTCTCGTCATTTTCCCACGAATGGGAATTTTATGGTGTAATTGCCTTATTGATAGCTATCAATATAAAAAATTTAATCAAAATCGTTACAGCCGTTTTTGAGAAAAAAATTTTGTTTTGATCACTATAGTTAAATTTCGGTGGATTTTGTTCATACCCTTATTTTGGCGTCCCATTGACACCAGCGAGCGAGATATGAAGTTTGAGCCGATTCGATACGGTGGTTTTTTCTAAAAATCGTTCACAGACAATTTTCCCAAATGGTGTTTTCCGGACTCTGGAGGGTCTGAAACGTAAAGATCTGAAGAATACATGAAATTTTTTTTTCAGCCGATTACGTAACTTTCCTATCTACTTCGTAGAGCCAAGGAAAGTAAAAATCAGTTCACAAGACAGCCTTCAGAGAACGCCACTTACAGCTTGAGCTCAGAATTCGTGGGACACTGGGTTAACTAATCAGAATTTTTTTCATTGCTAATTTAATCACAACTACTATAATTATATCGTTGAGTATGTGACAGTTTGAACACAAAATTGTCACCTTCTAACAAGGCTCAACGAGCTGGATCTAATTTGTTCTGGCACGTACAGGTAAATTTGATGTTTACATACATCCAACTCGGGGGTTTTCCACGAAACTCGTGCTGGTCAACTCAATGTAGAATACGAGTGCAGGCAACCGGACGAATCCCGAGGCAACAGCCTCACCACTTTTCAAGTGTTCATGGAAAAAGCAGGCCAGATTAGTTAGTAATGGAGATAAGATAGGGCCTGAGGATGCGTCCGTCGGACGAGATACACAGCACATACTAAGATGTACGGTTTCACTTCATCCAATCCTAGTTGTGGTATTGCCTATAAATGAACCTATCACGACCATTGCTAAAAGCCCACAAAATCGTACGAGTATACTGATCAAAGTTTTCCCTCAGTCGAGCGCATGCAAGTTCAAGTGGAAAGGAGTTTAGGTATCTGCTGAAGAATCTTTTCACGTTTCAGGCCCTATTGAGTCCGATAATTCAATTTGGTTTAAAAACAACTGAACCTAATTTCAATCACCAGTTTCTCTTACCAACATTACTAAATTCCAGAACAGCGAATAAGAACATTCCTAACATCACGTTGACACAAGTTTCACAGAGTGATGACCTCTCGGCAAATCTTATGTGACTGTAGTGACACGTGGGAGCGTAACGCATATCCTCATTCAATATCCAAGTTCTCAATCAGCCAATAAACAAATAAACACTACCACCCAGGTTAGAACAGTTTCACAACAGCCGCGCTCCTACGATAGCTATGCTATCTTGACAGTTGTTACCTAATATTGTTGGTCAGCCTGCTGAACTCAACAAAGCGTTCGACATTAAGGCTAGTATCCACTTACCTTACGGAAGTTCTACGAAGAACAGTGACTGAACAACCTCACAACATAGCAGCTGCAGCCCACTCACGAGAAAACTCCTGCCATCCACCTTAGACCGGGTTTGAACACCTCATGTACCAAGCAATTTCTCCATTCCATCGAATGCCACCAATGATCCAATCAACACTGTTCCCCGTCACTTCTGCCTTATAAATCCATGAAGTACTCTCAAACTGTACTGGAGTTCCAGCTCGTAGTCGAAATCTCGTCATTTCAATACTCACTCCATTCAAAACGACTGGACAGAAAGGTGGGATAGGGCAGGAAAATAGCACATCACCACGTACCAAACACAACTTCTCACAGGGAGGACTACAGTTATTTATAACTAGTTCGCAATGGAACTAATTGGAGGGGCACACTTACTCATCACAGTCCAACTGAAACCAGAAACAACGTAGGGAAGAAACTACCACCAAGCCCAGTCCAGCTTGCCTGAATGAAGAGCAAGCTGACAGAAATTACCACGCCCGATATACGAGCGTGGAGGATTCAACGGGCAACACGTGATCACTAACACGATGTACCAGTCAGTGGCCGCGCACAAACGCATGGATCACCAACCACCCCCCCAATACGGTCCTTGTTTTCATCCAGGAATGAACAGTGGCTCAGTAGAATGTGTCTCAATGGACAACTGAGCCTAGACCACTCAAGAGCCACCTTCAAACATCCATAACATGATACACCCTGCAAAAATTTGAATGGAATTCGGGGCAACGTCAGGAAACAACATCAAGGGAATCAATGATTTATTCCAGACTCAAAATGGTAGCCTTGATTTTCTAACTTTATCGGAAGAATTAATTTATCAAAAAATGAAGTTAAGTTAATTCAATAAAAATTTTGATCAATTCAATATAGCAGATTCCAAGATGAAGGCAGAAGAGTTTCCAGAAGTTTCCACTAGGGTTCATCGAAGCTGAGTCCAGGCGTGAGTCTGTCCAGGTGGGATCTCCGAAGCCACCCCCCCCCCCCCCACCCAAATTCGATTTATAATCCCACAACCCAACCGCGATTGTAACCCCATGAACTTGATGTACTAACAGGTAACCCAATTTAATCTTGCAAAGTAAATTAAAACACTTGTGAAATGAACACTAACCGAAACGACCAATTTCAGATAATGAACCGTTCACAAGTTTTCACTTGACGCAAACCCACAAGAACCACCAGTTATAGTAATGACAAGTTGGACTACAACCCCGAGCGAATAAATTAATCACCTCAAAACTTATACCCAACGTTTTTTTTTTTTTACGCGATTTTGAATGGATGAATCGAAAAATGTGGGGAGGATTGAGAATTGAAAGAGGCAACAATAGGAACAATTATATGCAAATGTACTTCACAAATTAAGGTAAGTACTTACCGCATTACCATACCAAAATTACCTATACCCACTGAAGGTCCGAGGATAGTCCTCTCGTCATTTAGCTTCTTCTCGAGAGCGTAAATACTCACCTGCTCTCATTTCTTGCTGCACTTTTCATCTGGAACAACTCCCGGCGCGAGCACTACGCGACTAACGCGTGGCAGCAACACAAACCTCAAATCCGACGCAAAAGTGTATTTCCTCAGTTGATCCTCGTCGCAACACCTAGAACCATACGAACTGCCGCCAAGCAGGTTGAACGGCAACAGTTCATTTTTCGGCTCGAGGTCCAACAACAGATAAAGTAGAGGGAACATTTTGCATCGAATTGATGAACACCGACGATTCGAAAATTCATAATAAAATATAACTAACACGACAGCAAAACCTTTCTCATCCTCAGAGTCTTCTACATACGAAGTGGCCCCTCGGTTCGTCCTCAACATCAGACCTAATTTCCTCGATTGACCAACCCGAAAGTGAAAGCCAGCCTCAGAATTTGAACAACGCAATACAGTGACCAGCCGTTTTGGGATGTCCAAAAACATTTAAAGCCCACGGGTTTTAATAACGAGCTTACCGTTAGAGTTCTGACAACCGGGAAATCAATGACTAATTTGGCGGAAGACGAGGGTTAAGACAATGAAGAAGGTCAAGGTCGCCGTTTGTTGGCTGCTGCCGCTCAAAACTGGAGACGAAATAACAAATTTCGAGAAAACAATTGCTTCGCTCGCTGACAAAATAAAATAACAAAATAAATAAATTAATGAAACCGCAATTCCTAAATAAACTACGATCCAACGCAGACGTGCGCTAAACCGTGGTTAACTAACTAACCAACGCCATCGCATATTCAAGAGAACAGCTAAGTGAATTTTAAACGGCGGAGCAGAGCATGTAATTAGAAAGCGATAGAACCATTCGACGCGAAACGAAGCCACGAGGACGCAAGTGGCGCTTATTCGGACGGATTTAAGAGCGGATTTGTGATAATTTGAAAGAAAAACCGAAAAGATAAGAAAAAGAAAAAACAAAAGAGGAACAACGAAAGAAAATAATGGCATAAACAAATGAGGTTAGTAGAGTTTGGGAAGTTAGTAGAGTAAACAAAGCATGCAAGAAGAAAAAGAAAAAGAGAAGAAACTTTCAACAACAAAAGAAAAACAGGCTGGGCGAAGGAAGGTTAACTATTTCCTCCACCTTACCTTTTTTAAGTTAAGATACTTCAAAGGTTTTCTTTTTTGGAAAAACGTAAAACGCACCAAAAAATTCGTTTTGCAGGCCGACGGAGAAACCGACCAAAATTGCTTTCGAATGGAGTCCTCCGATCGACTGGGAGATGAAACGTGAGCACAAATTGTTTTACATAAACTCAAATCAAATCAAGTGATGAAAGGAACTAGTTGGGAGGCAATGCGTTTGGCGCGCTTTACGTTCTGGGTGCTGAGCCAGCCCAGTGAGCGCTTACCTTGCGAATTCCCTGCAGTATTGTTCAAATCATGTTGCCCTGCCATAAATACCTCGTCGCCCGTCGTTTCTCCCAGCTGCCAATTGTTGAAGTCTGCGAATAATCGAAACGACAATTATCAACTCGCAATTGCGCTCAACACCTAATTCAAGTTATAATAGTAGAAGGTAATTATGCAACGTCCAGCAGTGTGCGGGACAAATCGGCTCATGCATGGCGTTTGCCGATGATAATTCGATCGAATTATCAGGGAATAGAGACTGGCTGCGAGCTACTACGGCCGTTACTATAGATTTGCAACAACAACAAAATTTCATCAAAATCGTTAGAGCCGTTAGGAGAAAAAAATGTCGCCATTTACTGCTTTCAGAGCTGATCAATATGACAAGAATAGTACTGCATGCAGTCTTAGCTCCGAACAGTTAAGAGATTAACACCTTCATATAGGCATTCAGTCGCTGCTTCACACGTACAAGTACTGGAGTGTTTCTGGATACATTGAACAGCATTAAGAAAGGGTCTACTGCGTGAATGTCAACTATTCCCTAGAGAATAGGACCAGACCAGAGTTGTCAAACATTAAGTTAGATGGGGACCAACCCGTCAACAGTGACTGCTCACCAATCCACAGATCGAATCGGAACAATGATTTTGCTTCGTGCTGGACCGAAATTGGACTAGGTTTCTCAAATAGCTCCACGCAGGATTGGTATGTATGATAACGTACTGCAGCAATCCGATATTTGCCCACGCGCAACTGCGAATGACTGGGGGGTGGGTGGGTTGTGGTTCGCGAGTGTAATAGTATTACCTTCAAATGTTAATATTTAGATGGATGATTTTATTCGAACAAGCAACAAACCTTGACTGGAGAAAGAAGCCTGCGACGTTCCAGGATTAGGTCCATAATCTTCTTCATCTTCTAGACTAACATCCTCCATATTACTGGGCTCCTCTACGAATTCTGTTTTAGGTTGTAACAGTTTGTGGTGGGGGGTACTAGTTTGACTTGGCGTCAAATTGGGGGTTTCAGTTCCGCTGCCCTCCCTCTTCAACCTACTGTAAAAATAAGAAAGAAAGAACATCTCTAATTAGTCACGGAAAAGAGCATGATTTGAGAACAATCGTGTTCGATAGGAGACCACAAATAACTCGTTAGTGTTCAGCATAGGCCGAAATAATTGAAATCTTGAGATCGGAACATCTGCATTGCCCCTAATTGTAAGTTCTGGTCCCCGGCATTCCCCAACCATTCGATCAGCTTGGTCTAGGTCTAGCCCCTTAGATCTCAAGCCTTTCATGGTAGCCACGGGGGAAGTCCGAACTGCCCGTCCAGTCGGCTTCTCTTGCAGACACACAGATCAGTTTATTACATGACGCTGACAACGGAGGAGTTTCTCTTTTTGGACTAACCAAAATATCCACGGCCCACCTTTCCATTTACCACCTCTCAACTCGCAGCTCTTTCCAAACCCACACATTCCTCTCGATCCCCACAACCAGTTCGCCTTTACAACACCCCCGTTCAAGTTCACGCTTCAATACCCACTGAAACTCATGCGCAAATGTCAGCACAGCCCTGACTCACTCGTCCCGTTCATTCAACTAAAACTCCCCGTCTCATGCACCAAACAGTTGCATAATTGCAATGGAATTACGATCAGCTGATATCTCGAAACATTCACAGCAATCAAGTCCTACAAATCCTGGACGTAGCTTTCTACGCTCCACTTCAAGCTTGTATTGGACTAATAATTGGCAGTTCCATTACAAAGTGTCACTAAAGACTAGATGTCAAACTAGACAACAATTCCACGGCAACAATGTGTAAATTAGTTTCTTAAGAATCCCAACTTTGAATAGTAATATCATACAAACCTAAGCTTTTCTTCAAGCTTGGTAACTGCGTTGTGGCCAGAGGTGGGAGGGGGCGTAGGGGCGGTGTCGCAGGAATTTGAATCGTTGGCGTAATTGTCATCCCTCGAGGACACTCTTCGCTTCCTCTTGGGCGAGGGAGGTCGTTCTACAGGGGTCGTCCCTGGAAAAACAAAATTTTCAAGTATTACTAACACGAACAAAAATCAATCCAGCTAAACAATACGATTTCCACCACTTATAATGTGGGATAACATATTTCCTCTTCAGGCTAAGTCCTTGACACTTTCAATAGTATCGCGCACACTGCTACTCCGCCTATCCCTCAGCTATTCTCCACAGGTTGGCGAAAAATCCGATATCAGCGCGTCGCCGACCCATCACAACGACGAAGTCACTAAGAATACGATAAACTACTATTACCAATTTACGAAGAGCTGTTGTTAAGCCACCATTACTAGGACGATTTTGCCGCAAATGCACATACATTGCGATTTGAAGGGAGAGGGGAAGGGGGTTATTGTCATGCGTATCAATTCTGGGGTAGAATTCTTAGTTCCAACCTTTGGTCATTCATGCCGGTTCCAAACTCAGCTTTACAAGTTTCGTGGGACGCCAAAATTACGAGATTTCACGTGAATGAAATCGATGAGGGACGAAGTGTTAAATTTTTCAAATGAAGTTACAACGGATATTGAGTCTTCAACTAGCCAATAACTACACTCAGCTCTAAGGCAACATGTCGGTACACTGTTGACTTACTCCCAATATAATTCCAATTATGAGAAATATTCTTTTGTGGCTTTTGTCTCATTCACTCACTGGGTGTCAAACACAACAGCCACAAGTCCAAGGCTATCGTAGTATTAAATTTTCAAGACATTTTACAGAGAATGCACGTTCTTCAATTCAAAGTATACAGACGAGGATCATAAAACCAACTTTAACAGATTGTTTATCATTTACTGTGTTGCTCATGTCATATTCCCACAAATGCGAATGTCATGACATTGTTGTATCATTTGAAGCAGCCTATACAAAATCGTTGGGAGCTGTTTTAGAAGCAAAGAATACTGTCATAAATTAGTTTCAGGCGGATTTTACTCATACCCTTATTTTGGCGTCTCTCAGTAATGTGAGAGATAGACATCAAGAGCTAATGTGATTCAGCTGTTTCCTCTCCTCACATTCAGACACGCAAACCGTATTCCCAAATAGTGTTTAGTATACTCAAAACGTTGAGAATAAATGATCTATCTAGCGCGTGGCGGCCAAGATTAAACACGAAGGTGAACTGAGAACACGTGCTAAACAGGGGAATACTCACCAAGAACTGGGCTATTCGTCCTCGGCTCCTTGCGAGGGATTTTTTTCTTCAGGTCATTTAACTCCCCTCCACCAGTTTCGCCTCCGCCCTGATCAGTCGTCAGACCTTTGATTCTAAGGGCTTCAGCAGCCTTGAGAAACGTGTTCAACTGATCCTGCGACACGTTGACTTCCCCTCTGTACATATACTCGAGCATCGCTTTGAGCTCGACGTAGGAAATGTCGTTGAATATAAGAATTGGGTGTTTGTCTTCATGATTCTGAAGAAGTTCCTGTGAACGAATTCAAAAAACAAAATGAGATGAGCGTGTGGTGTGTACGATGCGATAAAACGGCTTAAAATTACACAAAAGATACGTCAACGTCAAGATAAAGAAAGAAGTGGTCTAACGATTACACGACGAGACATCGGATGCCAATAAATTGTAACTTCAAATTACACTAAGTTGCGCTGAACCAAACAAAAAAAATGTTATACAGCGACTGGTGTGGGTGAAACAAAGAATATGGGCCGACCGCTTGATACCGCTACGACTGCATTTATCGATATGCGTCCGTTAGTTACCTCATATTCATTTCATATACCCATTCTTAATTTCATTGAATTCACTCTTTTTCATAGTCTTTGTACATTTAAAATAATTGGCATATTCGTACAGCTGTCGTTATTTCTGATTTCGAACATGGCGCGAGAGCCTACGATGTCGGGCATATCGATAACCTGACCTCGGTCGTGATATATCGATATATTGCCTTATCAGAGGGAGCGGTCCCTATTCTTTGCTTTCACCACTGGTGTTATTCAAGTTTTTGATGACTTCTTAAATCGCTGCCACACCATCTCGTTTGACACTCAGGCCAAATATAAATTTGAGTATGAATCCTCAGTTTCCGTAGGATGAGTGCATAGATACCCAAGTTTAATGGTGCGGGGAGGGGGGGGGGCTAAAACGTTCGATATCCCACATCTACTACAGATTTCAAGCCACACTCAACGTAAGTGGTACATAACTTCTCCTCACTACATTTGGTTAGTATAAGCTCATTTTATTCAGCCTTCCATAAAAGTCTCGAAATAATGAGCTATCAGTACACCAAATTTGTAGTTCCTCTCTCCAAATACGTTTTTCAACTCCATTAGGAAAAAATTCTATCTTCCTACTCTAAACCGAGGTAAATAAATGCGCCGGGTCATCATATTTATATAACTAAAATGTTGCCCTAACATCGTTATTTTTTACATCAAAATGAACTTGGATTGGGCTTCGATACATCACGCGGTCATGTTTCACATCAGCTTTCAAAATGGCTCAATAGATTAAAGAACACATCAAACCTTCAACTAGTATACAAAACAAAACAACTACTTTAACTTTTCAACGCAACATGTGGCGGTCAACGAAGAGCTAAAACATGTTCAAAGCGTACATTCCCAACGCTGATTCACATTCAAGCATCCGATAACAAGCGTCGACCAAGACCACGGATTGGACAAAATAATTTTCTAAACGACCTCAATATTGTGGAAATGAGACGTTCTGCTTATTTAGTATTTAGTTAGATCTTTTTCGAGCAGCGTGATTGAACGTAACACATATCAACAATAATTGGGACCAGTAGTTTCATTCGCCCATTCGCAATCAGGATGACATGCACTCTATGCCATAAGAACAATCAACTGACCAGCAGCGTTGTGTAACTAGTTCACCATTGGCTAGAAGTAGGGAGCCGTCCACAATCTCCCCCCCCCCCACTCTACAACAAATTCAAGAACCGAAGTAATTTCAAAGGAACCGCTATGTGTTTGTTACATTAATGGAGTTTCACGTGAATAAACCTCCAAGTACATAAGTGATGGTATAATTTTATTTCAGAAGTCTCAGAAAAAAAGTACGTCTGAGTGGAACGAACAATCAACTTCTAAATAGGACGGACAGCGAGGGCGGACATGTTGGAATTCCGTCCGCGCGCGCATGCTGCAGGCAAGCGAACGACGCTCGAATTTTCCGCGTCACTCAGTCGCTCAGAACGAAAAGAGTTCAACGCTCTCCCCACCGAGAGCTGCGCCCACTTTCCGAAAAACGAACGGAGTTACGTCAACGCTCTCGAGTCCAAAGCGTACAAACCAAAGAGAAACCCTACGGTCGAAGAACCGTACAAGTGACGACTTTTACACCGGATTGTACCCCTCCTAAGCGCAACCCAAAGCAAGAGCCTCAGCACAAGGAAACCACGACGAAAGAAAAACGAAAGGGGGGAGGAGGGAGAATGGGGTTCCCCCTCGAGAGATCCGGCGAGCTAAATTACTTCTCGAAAAACCCCCCTAGGGACGGTGGTGATATGAGGGGGGTGGTGGGAGAGGAAAAGACCCGTTCCCCCCCTACAACAACGCGCCAGTTTCTCACCGCACCATAACTTACCCCCCACACATGACTCCCTAGGAAACATGAACCGCCAACAAGACCTCCCAACAACCTCGTAACGAAAAATTGTATGGCGGCCATATTGAAAAATCAAAAATGGATCGCCAACATGGTCGTAGCAAATGCCAAGCGTTCCAAACCACGCGACCCTTCACTTCAACACGCGTACAAACCTCACCGAAATTAGGTGTTCGTAATTACTTACACCGAAATGGCACAAATTGAGACGCAAATAGTTTATTAAAACAACTCACCTCTAAATACGAGCTACAGGCGGACAGCACAACTTTGTGAGCTTTAACGAATTTTCCTTCTGCTGCCACGGTACAGTCGACGAGGGATTCGCATTCAAAAAGTTTATCGAAAACGGCAACTAAAGTCGTATGATGGTTGTTCCATTTGAGGCAGAATTGGTCGCTCATGACTGAAAAACAAACATGGCAAAATTAGGGTCATCACTGTAACGACGACCGTTAAAATAAATTGAACGATCTGAGCTGAACGAGAAAGTCGGGAAATTGAGGAAAAGCTAGGGCCGGCGTGGTTGAGTTGACCCTACCAGCGGAAATGACCCGAGTTCACCTCAAATAACAGAAAACGATTAAAAACCGAATGATCGATTATGGAGAAACGAAAACATTTCGGCGCTAAATGGAGACTCACCTATAATTAACAGTAGAAAATATCACAGCAGATCAATAACTATAGAAATATATCATAGACTACGAGACCAGTTCCGTCTACATTGGAGATAGTGTGCTTAATGGCGTCGGAGCGAACGGGGACGTTGCAGCCAACGGATTGTAGCGGCGGAAGAATACAACTCCCAACATTTTACCTTTAAACCATCTATTTGTCTTTTTATTCGCGGTCGTTCGTAACTAACACAATTTTAGTTTCATAATTAAATAGTCTGTTTGGTCAATATTTAATGAAATAATTTGATTTTTTGAGCAGAAAAAGAGAACTACTTTGCGCATGCGCGTTTCATCGGCTCGCCCAAAACGGACAACTGTTGTCCCAAAACCACTTCGTAATTCATTTTACTCTGTGACATTTTCACTCAAAACTCCAATTTTGTCGTTTGATTCGTTTAAATCGAACATTTCAACGATTTTAACGAGAAAAAATTGGGTAATTCGTCGAGAAAAAAGGGACTACTTCGCGGTGATGAGGTCTTGGTGAGGGGAGTGGGGTGGGGTCCGTCCGCGGAGGTTCAACGGCAGGGAAACTAACGAGACCCCGTTGTCTGAGTTCGTGGGAACTTTTCCCTCTCGTGGGAGAAACTTAAGCGAGTGAATCGCACAACTTTCTTCTCGACGCGTCCTCGATAGGATCGACCGTTACGAGCGTTGGCATTTGTCCTATAACAACGTGTGGCTAAAGTTGTGTGAGGGACAGCATAGCTTCCTCACTTGTTGACGCATCAGCGTATTTAATTGGTCGAAATTGTTCTACTAATATCACTAAACGTCAGTACTATTGTGTGCGCTATGTTATTGAACATTCTCCCTCTGTACCTCAAGGTGATACCGCGTTAATTGGAAAACAGATTGCCAAATTTTTAATCTCGAATACACTAGACTTTCTGAGTGGGTGGGCAACTGGTCATTTAGGGTTTTGAAAACTGAATTTATATGTTAAATACCTACATAGATAACTACCTTAATTCTTTTTCCTTTCCGCTACTCAAAGGGTAACAAAAGTGTTTCAATCGTGTCCAAAAAAATTAAGTATTCTGATCTTGAAGTTTTGAGGACTACTGTATCCAAAAACCTTATTTAGGCAGCGGGGTCCGTGCGTAGCTGTAGTTCAATTTGCGGGAGAACGGCTTAACTGATTGAGCTGGTTCTTTTTTAATTTTGTTGGTTCTTTTGTGACGATGCGAAAATAAGGTTATGCGCGATTTCCATCGATTGGAAAGTGGTGTGGGGGACCGTAATGTATTAAAAAAACGAAGGATTTTCGCATTTCTATTGAAAGCGGCGGTAACGATTTCAATTAAACGTTCAAATTAGCTTCTACTAGTTAACGCCCAACTTTTATTCTTCATAAATACTCGTACGTCCTAACTCTTCCAGGTTTGACACTTTATTGTTACATGCACAATAAAGCACATCTTTGTGTATCCTGATTAATGTAATTTTGTTGGTCAGGTAGCTTTCGCCTGTCTAATGAATTTAGCTAAAGGCTATTTCTTTTTTCTTCTTGAATGGCTCCTTAATTAACTGTTTGTTTCCTACTCACACGGAAACGACCATCCTCCCTCCAACAACCAGAGTCCCACGTATCACGAGGGTTTGTACTAGAGCATTCCAATGGGTTCCTTGGAGAGAAAGCTCCTCATGTCATGGAATATATAAAATGCAGCAAATCTCGCAGCATTCTCGCTACTAAAGCAATGCTTGTCCCATCCGATACATTGATTCACTTCTGCTTCCAAAAAACGGGTGTGGCCGCTACTTGGCAATCAAACCGAGGCCCAAGTCATGCTCCAATGGAGTGAATGTGTGGGATAATCACTTTCTTTTAGTACGCGTGCAATAAAATTAGTTTTCGTAAAATGATCATCATTCCCGTATTACTTACACAAGAGGCAGCCATCAGCCCTCCTATATACCAGTTCCTCAGATTTGACAGATATTTTCCCATAAGAACCCCTTCTCTGAAAACAATACAGTAGATTGAGTGTTCGAGAACCATTCCTACTGCTAAGGGTTCTTTCAGTCTAAAAATTCTACTTCTTCATTTTTCTAATCACAAGGGACCACAGCATTACTTGGCTACATATATCTACATCTCGGCCTGAAACATTAATTTTTACTATCCGCTATCCGAAGGGAAGGAAAGTATAGTAATCGGCCCAAAAAAAAAATTTGGGTTCTCTTCAGATCTTTACGTTTTGAGGCCTACTGAGTCTAAAAAACCTAATTTCGGCGCGTGGTTGGTGTGCGTGTGTGTGTCTGTAGTTCGATTTGCAGGAGAACGGCTGATCCGATTGAGCTGGTTCTTTTTTTGTTTTGTTCGTTATTTTTTGTAGACACCAAAGTAAGGTTTTGGGCGATTTCGGTCGATGGAAGGGGGGGGGGACGAAAATGTACCAAAAACTAGGGTTTTTCGCATTTTTCTCGAAAACGGCTCTAACGATTTGGATTAAACTTTCAAATTATCTTCTACTGATTAATATCTAACTTTTCTTATCCATACATATTTCCATGAAAATACGGTGAACGGAGATATAGGCCCATGAAGCAAAAATAGGTTTTTTACGCTTTTTGGCAAAACGGCTTCAGCGATTTTCACCAAACTCACAGGATGTTTTCAAATAGTTAATACCTACATATTGTTCTCAATTCCTACAGCACACACACCTACATGTTGTTCCTGTGCCGGTCCATTGAACAGAGATAAAAATCAAAATGTGTCGAAAATAACGTTTGTTCGAACATTTCCTTAAATTCCATGGTAACTTCTTCACCAGATCTGATAAATCCTAATGGAGTGTCTTCTAGTCACCCATACCAACATTTCGTTCTCTATAATTATTTCTGTATATATATATATGTTGAACGGAGATATAGGCCAAGTTAACTCAGAAAAGGAGATTTGTCGAATATTAATTTATCGGTATTCCAATTTTCTCAAAAACGGCTCTAACGATTTCGATCCAAGTTACAGAGTAGTCTCAGCTAACTAGTCCCTACATTTCGTCTCTATAAATGTTCCTGTAGAAATGCGTTGAACGAAGATATAGCGCCCGCATATGTAGCTGGTGTTCGAACTTAAAGGTGATGGCGGAAAGTTGTGTGTTGCTACGCACCGCTCGTTGAAAGCTTTATTTTATTGTGAAAACGCAAAAAAGAGAACGATGATTGGAAAAACAATCATTTTTAACAAGATTGTTCAAAAACTGGATGGTGGGTTTAATTCGAATTCATCATCAACGCTTTCGGTGCGTTTAATACGCTGGTGGGCCGGGTCCTATTGCCGAAGCTCCCTTTCTTTTATTGTAGATGGTAGTTAATGCATGAAACGTGGAAATCCAGCACTTTCCACAGAAGCAATAGACAGAAAAACAATTTAATAGAATTTCGGCAGGAATGCTCCTACACATATCACCTCATTTATTGAGTAACAAGGGGGTCAGTAATCTATGAGACTCGACACGATTTTATTGAGAATGCTCGTGTCAAGTGTTCTGGAATTACAGGGGCAACTGAAACAGTCGAAGAATCGACAGCGATTTGAATTCTAAAATTTCGTGTGGTATCCTTAATTGTTTTACCACTGGCACTATAAATAGCTTATTGAACTATCAACAAAACTTATGTGGGTCAGCTAGTGCCATGTGGGTGGGATTTATCAGGGGCAAACTGTACTAGAATCAATTTACGTTGAAGAATTTGTTAATTTATTTTGCTACTCTGGCCATTTTCCCGAGAATGCAACATTCATATTACTGTTCGGTGTTGTGGAACTGATTCGGTATTACATCACTTCGAAGGGCCGAGTAAAGTACTAATATTCTGAAGTAGATACTAACGCTGTTTAATTTATATAAGTAATTCACACAAATAACCCGCTCTGCATAATTAAGAGCTGTAAAGTAATTGTAATTTTAGGAAAAGGGTCTGTGAAGGTGATTGAGAGTAAATGGCTTAAGGTATTAAAGAAATTGGGTTGTGTCCGCCAGTAGGCAAATTACTAAAGTTAACGTACCTGTTAGGTGAGTCCGTCTCCTCTGGCTGGTGAGTTACTGTGGGCAAGCGCTTTCGATGTAAAGACATCATCGTCTGGCCGTTAAGTCAGTACTGGAGTCAGTCGGTTAGTCGTGGTCTTTATATACAAAGAGAAAAGTGAAAGGTGTGATGGAGCGTCGGTGAAGGGACGGGGAAGGAGGTCATGTACCCCAGGGTGAATACCCCCTAGAGATAAATGGGACGTGTTGGATGGATGGTCTGTCAATTGTGGAATTTACGTCTTTTTGTGTAGGGTGGTCTGTAAATCCGTCAGTTGGTTGTTTTCGTTTGTGTAGTGTTTTGAGTGGTGTGAATATGGTGTCGCATTTTGTGTTGATTTGTTCATTTATGATTTGTCCATTGAAGTTTTTGTTTATAAATTTCCATGTTTTCTAATATGTTCAGTTTTCGTCCTTTGTATTGTTTGTGTAGTAAGATGGTGCAGTCCTGTATTTTGATGGGTTCATGTCCAGTTGTTTTGAGGTGGTTGGCAAAGTTTGAGATCGTCTTTGTTCCTACTAAGAGATTTAATGTGTTCTGAGTATCTGGTCCGTATTTTCGTCCTGTCTGTCCTATGTATGCGTTTTACAAGTACAAGTTATTTTATATACCCCACTTTGGTCAGTGGGTCTGTCTTTTCAGTCTTTGCAGTTAGTTTGGTTCTAAGTGTGTTGTCCGTCGTAATGCAATTTGTATACCTTCCTTTCGGAGGATATTAGTTATTCCGTATATTTGTGGTCCGGTGTATGTGAATGTGCAGCGTTTTGTTAAAGTCTGTGGATTTTCTGTTTTTGAGTCGTTTGTTTTGGAGTCATATTGTCTTAATAATTTGTTTATTGTTTTTTAGAGTAACCGTTATTTTCTGCGATAGTATTTATAATATCAAGTTCTTTTTTGTAGTTTTGTTCGGATAGTGGGATAGTTTTTAGTCTCCGTATCATGTGTCTGAATGCACTTAGTTTGTGTTGTTGTGGGTGGTTTGATGTAGAGTGTATGGTCGTGTCGGTAGCGGTAGGTTTCTAAAATGTCGTATTGCAATTCGTTGTCCAAGCGTGTGATTTTAGGTCCAAGTAATTAAGAGTTTTGTTTTGTTCTTTGTCCATGTCATATTGGATGTTATGGTGGATATTATTTAAGTCTTTTAGTATGTCGTCGGTTATTCTCCATGACCCTGTCACGCATGAGATGATATCATCTACATATCTGGCGTAGTGTTTGATATCGTGTTTTGTCATTAAGGTCTGGATGTGAGTTTCTTCGTAATGTTGTAGAAATATTTCAGTTAATATAGACGAGGTAGGGTTTCCCATACCTAATCCATCTTTTGGCTTGTATATGCTATTGTTAAATTGAAAGTAATTTTGTCCGAGTGTCAGTTTGGTGAGGTTGGTGACGTTTCTAGTGGTTGTCGTGTCTATTTGCCTTAGTTTGGTTTGTAGTAAGTCAATGGTTTCTTTTATTGGTATGGAGGGATATAAGTTTTATTATATCGAATGATACCAATCTAGTGTTTGGAGTTATAGTAACGTCTTTTAATCTAGTGGCGAGTTCTTCTGTGTTGCGTATCGTATATCTGTTTGGTAATGTGATGGTACTTTTTAGCATTGTTGTCAAATATTTTGAGAGTTTGTATGCTGGTGCAGATGTGAAGTTTATGACTGGTCTGATGGGTGTATCCTTTTTGTGAATTTTTGGTTGTCCTTTGAGTAGAGGTGGTTTTGGGTTCATGTTTATGTATTTATAATGTTGTTCTTTTGGTATGTTAGTGTGGTTTCTAAATTGCATTACGTATTTGTGTTTGATACGAGTCCGTAGGGTCTTTTTCAGTTTTGTGCATTGTGTTTGGTTGATGAAGTCGGTCGTTTTGTTTATGTAGTTCTGTTTATCTAATATAACAATGACGTTTCCTTTGTCTGCTTTTGTCAAAATTAAATTATTGTTGTTGAGTTTGGTCCTAATTTGTGTGGCTGTTTTTACGTCTTTGTGGTCCGTCCTGTTCTTTTGTGTTGTTTGATAGTTTGTTCGATTTTGTCTACAATTTTGTGGCGTATGCGTTCTTGGTTCTCAATCAGTAGATATTGTATGGCTGTCTCAGCGTCTAAAATGTTTGTTTCAATTTCTTTTTGTAGGTCAGTTGAAGGTAAGTTATGTTTGAGTCCTCTTTCTAATAATTGCGATTCGTTATCAGTGAATTTTACGTCCGTCAAGTTAACTGTTCTACTATGAAATGTTGTAGCAGGTTTCGAGATAGGGTCTAGTTTTCTTAAGTTTGTCGAGTTTTCTGTCCATATTCTTGTATTTGTTAGTCATGATTGTATTCGTCTTTGTACGTAGGTAGTCTAGGGAAATCTATAAATATGTCGTGTAAGTTGTTTTCGTCATTATGTTGGCCGATTCTAAGTGTATTTTGTATATTTCCCTATTAAGTTTGTCTTTTTGATGTATAGCGTCCGTATTTCTGTCCTGATCCAAAGTTTTTGAGCTAAATGTTTTGTTTTTGTGCAGAGTATGTCTGTCTGTTGATCTGTATGAGTGCGTATTTTGGTGTTATATTGTGAGTGAGGCATTGTTTGTTGTAGCGTATGTTAGCGATTGTTTGTGTAGTTGTAGCGTCTTGTTGGTCAGTCTTGTTAGTAGTACCTTAGCCGGACTGGCTGTGTCAGGTATTAAAGAAATTGGGTTGTGTCCGCCAGTAGGCAAATTACTAAAGTTAACGTACCTGTTAGGTGAGTCCGTCTCCTCTGGCTGGTGAGTTACTGTGGGCAAGCGCTTTCGATGTAAAGACATCATCGTCTGGCCGTTAAGTCAGTACTGGAGTCAGTCAGTTGGTCGTGGTCTTTATATACAAAGAGAAAGGTGAAGGGAGTGATGGAGCGTTGGGGAAGGGGCGGGGAGAGGTCTTGTTGGTCAGTCTTGTTAGTAGTACCTTGTTAGGAGTACTGACTTAACGGCCAGACGATGATGTCTTTACATCGAAAGCGCTTGCCCACAGTAACTCACCAGCCAGAGGAGACGGACTCACCTAACAGGTACGTTAACTTTAGTAATTTGCCTACTGGCGGACACAGCCCAATTTCTTTAATACCTGACACAGCCAGTCCGGCTAAGGTACTACTAACAAGACTGACCAACAAGACGCTACAACTACACAAAACAATCGCTAACATACGCTACAACAAACAATGCCTCACTCACAATATAACACCAAATACGCACTCATACAGATCAACAGACAGACATACTCTGCACAAAAAACAAAACATTTAGCTCAAAAACTTTGGATCAGGACAGAAATACGGACGCTATACATCAAAAAGACAAACTTAATAGGAAATATACAAAAATACACTTAGAATCGGCCAACATAATGACGAAAACAACTTACACGACATATTTATAGATTTCCTAGACTACCTACGTACAAAGACGAATACAATCATGACTAACAAATACAAGAATATGGACAGAAAACTCGACAAACTTAAGAAAAAACTAGACCCTATCTCGAAACCTGCACAACATTTCATAGTAGAACAGTTAACTTGACGGACGTAAATTCACTGATAACGAATCGCAATTATTAGAAAGAGGACTCAAACATAACTACCTTCAACTGACCTACAAAAGAAATTGAAACAAACATTTTAGACGCTGAGACAGCCATACAATATCTACCGATTGAGAACCAAGAACGCATACGCCACAAAATTGTAGACAAAATCAGACAAACTATCAAACAACACAAAAAGAACAGGACGGACCACAAAGACGTAAAAACAGCCACACAAATTAGGACCAAACTCAACAACAATAATTTAATTTTGACAAAAGCAGACAAAACGTCATTGTTATATTAGATAAATGAACTACATAAACAAAACGACCGACTTCATCAACCAAACACAATGCACAAAACTGAAAAAGACCCTACGGACTCGTATCAAAACACAAATACGTAATGCACTTAGAAACCACACTAACATACCAAAAGAACAACATTATAAATACATAAACATGAACCCAAAACCACCTCTACTCAAAGGACAACCAAAAATTCACAAAAGGATACACCCATCAGACCAGTCATAAACTTCACATCTGCACCAGCAGCATACAAACTCTCAAAATATTTGACAACAATGCTAAAAAGTACCATCACATTACCAAAACAGATATACGATCGCAACACAGAAAGAACTCGCCACTAGATTAAAAGACGTTACTATAACTCCAAACACTAGATTGGTATCATTCGATATAAAAACTTATATCCTCATACCAATAAAAGAAACCATTGACATACTACAAACAAAACTAAGGCAAATAGACACGACAACCACTAGAAACGTCACCAACCTCACCAAACTGACACTCGGACAAAATTACTTTCAATTTAACAATAGCATATACAAGCCAAGAGATGGATTAGGTATGGGAAACCCTACCTCGTCTATATTAACTGAAATATTTCTACAACATTACGAAGAAACTCACATCCAGACCTTAATGACAAAACACGATATCAAACACTACGCCAGATATGTAGATGATATCATCTGCGTATTAGGTCAGCGATAACACCCGACGACATACTAAAAGACTTAAACAATATCCACCATAACATCAATATGACATGGACAAAGAACAAAACAAAACTCTTAATTACTTGGACCTAAAAATCACACGTTGGAACGTGCAATACGACATTTTTAGAAAACCTACGCTACCGACACGACCATACACTTCACATCAAACCACCCACAACAACACAAACTAAGTGCATTCAGACACATGATACGGAGAGACTAAAAACTATCCCACTATCGAACAAAACTACAAAAAAGAACTTGATATTATAAATACTATCGCAGAAAATAACGGTTACTCTAAAAAAGCAATAAACAAATTATTAAGACAATATGACTCCAAAACAAACGACTCAAAAACAGAAAATACACAGACTTTAACAAAACGCTGCACATTCACATACACGGGACCACAAATATACGGAATAACTAATATCCTCCGAAGGAAGGTATACAAATTGCATTACGTCTACGGACAACACACTTAGAACCAAACTAACTGCAAAGACTGAAAAAGACAGACCCACTCGACCAAAGTGGGGTATATAAATAACTTGTACTGTAAAAACGCATACATAGGACAGACAGGACGAAAAATACGGACCAGATACTCAGAACACATTAAATCTCTTAGTAGGAACAAAGACGATTCAAACTTTGCCAACCACCTCAAAACAACTGGACATGAACCTTACCAAAATACGGACTGCACCATCTTACTACACAAACAATACAAAGGACGAAAACTGAACATATTGAAAACGCATGAAATTTATAAACAAAAACTTCAATGGACAAATCATAAATGAACAAATCAACACAAATGCGACACCATATTCACACCACTCAAAACACTACACAACGAAAACAACCAACTGACGGTTTACAGACTTACCTACAAAAGACGTAAATTCACAATTGACAGACCATCCATCAACACGTCCCATTTATCAGGTATTCACTGGGGTACATGACCTCCTTCGTCCTTCACCGACGCTCATCACACCTTTCACTTTTCTCTTTGCATATAAAGACCACGACTAACCGACTGACTCCAGTACTGACTTAACGGCCAGATGATGATGTCTTTACATCAGAAAGCGCTTGCCCACAGTAACTCACCAGCCAGAGAGACGGACTCACCTAACAGGTACATTAACTTTAGTAAATGGCATAATCTATCTAATATATCGCAGTTACTTGCGAAGAGCATAATCCGCCCAAAACTAACTATGAGCATTTGACAACGCTAAGAAATATGGGGAACACCCCAGAAATTCTGGAACTCCAACCCCCGCCGTTTCACTTACTACCGTTTTTCAGATTTTACCCCATAATTCTGTAACGGTGATTATAATCGTTTTCAAAAAAATGTTATTTACATTCTCAATAATCCTCCGTGTACCGATTGCTCAATAGCGGTCGTAGTACAATAAATTCCGAAACTATGAGCGCTATAACTTTCTACCACCTGAAGTTATGTTTGATCAAGTTCAAATGAACTAAGTGAAAAATAAATTGAATTAGTGGCAAAATCCACGAAAACCAGTGAATCAACGTAGAGCTAAGGAAGATTGTGCGACTCATTTTTTCCGTTCCGTTTTCCCAACAAATCAAATGAGACCTGATGTTTTGAGTTGCAAGTTTTCTAAATATATATTCCTCGTAATTTCTAAATGCTGCGATGAGTCATATTTTACAGAAGATCAAGCATGGATTAGTTCATTTTATGTTTTGAGGCCGCATAGAAAAATCAAGAGGGCTGCGAGCCTGAACTATTCTGAATATTTTTTTACTGGTAATGCTTAATTTAGGGCCCATTAGAGGTACCATTTTAGACAGTGATGGTACAATGATGGCGCTGTTTATGACGAATCAGCTCTGAAAAAGCCCCAAAGTCTCTGGGTGGTGAAAACCAGGGCAGTAAATACATTGCTGTATTAATACTCGATCCAGTCAGCTAACGTCCCCATTCCTACAAGAACATACATAAGTTATCAATCTATTACTAGAACACACACAATCCCATTGAATGTTTTAAAATTAATCGTCAAGCTCTGACCAGCTCTTACTATAATATAATAACCATAAAGACTTGACTACAATCCCACATGAGCTCTTTTGATAGACGACAGTAAATCATGAGAGGAATTGGCTCTTCCTGTATCTACATACCTCCAGGAATGCTACTTCCATCAAGAGCTCACAATCAATTTCGACGCTGTAACATTTACGTATTGGACGACTGCCTACAACCCATTTGAAGGCGTGTGCGAGGATAAGAAGTAAATAAGCACAAATTACAATTATATTTGTAAAGACTTTACATGGACCAAAATTTACGTTGCCGAGGACACCAAGGACAGGAGGTGTATGTGTGTGGAAAATTGGTATTAACAAAAATCATAAAGAACCTTTCAAGGGCCAGAATGAATTTTACAAAGACCAATACATACTTTTCTAGAGGCAAATCAACCTCTGTGGTGAACAAACTAGACTTGCCCAGGGTTGAAATGAATTTCTAGAAACCAACGTGAAAAGAACTGGACCCATGATGGGCTTTAAAGGACCCCCAAGTGCTCAGTTCTGAGACCAAAATGAATTTTGCAGGGATTATTTGGGTTTGAGTCACAAGTCGATCTCATATATTGAAACTCGAGCCAACACGAATTTCGAACGTATCAACGACATTTCTTACATTTAGCCTCATCCCCCTCTAGGCTGAGCTTAAAGTCGCCCTTGCAGCTGGCACAAACTGAAGTACGTAACGGGGGTTTTGGTCGCTTTTCAGAAGGAGAGTAGTGCATCATTACGTGTTTCTCATGAGCCCTCAACGGGATTTCAATGTCGCATATGGGGCAAATTGAAGAATCTTGTGATTCTGGGTCGGCAATTAGACAGGAATTGCATACTTCGTCGTCTGGCCCCAACTCCTCATCAACTTTAAAACAGGATTTACATTTTTTTGTCGCACAATCTTCCTTAGCTCTACGTTGATTCACTGGTTTTCGTGGATTTTGCCACTAATTCAATTTATTTTTCACTTAGTTCATTTGAACTTGATCAAACATAACTTCAGGTGGTAGAAAGTTATAGCGCTCATAGTTTCGGAATTTATTGTACTACGACCGCTATTGAGCAATCGGTACACGGAGGATTATTGAGAATGTAAATAACATTTTTTTGAAAACGATTATAATCACCGTTACAGAATTATGGGGTAAAATCTGAAAAACGGTAGTAAGTGAAACGGCGGGGGTTGGAGTTCCAGAATTTCTGGGGTGTTCCCCATATTTCTTAGCGTTGTCAAATGCTCATAGTTAGTTTTGGGCGGATTATGCTCTTCATGGTAATCCGTGGGCTAGATATATTAGATAGGTTAAGCCATTTACTAAAGTTAACGTACCTGTTAGGTGAGTCCGTCTCCTCTGGCTGGTGAGTTACTGTGGGCAAGCGCTTTCGATGTAAAGACATCATCGTCTGGCCGTTAAGTCAGTACTGGAGTCAGTCGGTTAGTCGTGGTCTTTATATACAAAGAGAAAAGTGAAAGGTGTGATGGAGCGTCGGTGAAGGGACGGGAAGGAGGTCATGTACCCCAGGGGTGAATACCCCTAGAGATAAATGGGACGTGTTGGATGGATGGTCTGTCAATTGTGGAATTTACGTCTTTTGTGTAGGGTGGTCTGTAAATCCAAATCAGTTGGTTGTTTTCGTTTGTGTAGTGTTTGAGTGGTTGTGAATATGGTGTCGCATTTTGTGTTGATTTGTTCATTTATGATTTGTCCATTGAAGTTTTTTTGTTTATAAATTTCCATGTTTTCTAATATGTTCAGTTTTCGTCCTTTGTATTGTTTGTGTAGTAAGATGGTGCAGTCCTGTATTTTGGTGGGTTCATGTCCAGTTGTTTTGGACTTAACGGCCAGACGATGATGTCTTTACATCGAAAGCGCTTGCCCACAGTAACTCACCAGCCAGAGGAGACGGACTCACCTAACAGGTACGTTAACTTTAGTAATTTGCCTACTGGCGGACACAACCCAATTTCTTTAATACCTGACACAGCCAGTCCGGCTAAGGTACTACTAACAAGACTGACCAACAAGACGCTACAACTACACAAAACAATCGCTAACATACGCTACAACAAACAATGCCTCACTCACAATATAACACCAAAATACGCACTCATACAGATCAACAGACAGACATACTCTGCACAAAAAACAAAACATTTAGCTCAAAAACTTTGGATCAGGACAGAAATACGGACATTATGCGTTATAAGATAAACTTAATAGGGAAATATACAAAATACACTCAGAGTCGGCCAACATAATGACGAAAAACAACACACGACATATTTATAGATTTCCTAGACTACCTACGTACAAAGACGAATACAATCATGACTAACAACACAAGAATATGGACAGAAAACTCGACAAACTTAAGAAAAACTAGACCCCATCTCGAAACCTGCTACAACATTTCATAGTAGAACAGTTAACTTGACGGACGTGAAATTCACTGATAACGAATCGCAATTATTAGAAAGAGGACTCAAACACATAACTTACCTTCAACTGACCTACAAAAGAAATTAAAACAAACATTTTAGACGCTGAGACAGCCATACAATATCTACCGATTGAGAACCAAGAACCCATACGCTACAAAATTGTAGACAAAATCGAACAAACTATCAAACAACACAAAAAGAACAGGACGGACCACAAAGACGTAAAAACAGCCACACAAATTAGGACCAAACTCAATAACAATAATTTAATTTTGACAAAAGCAGACAAAGGAAACGTCATTGTTATATTAGATAAACAGAACTACATAAACAAAACGACCGACTTCATCAACCAAACACAATGCACAAAACTGAAAAAAGACCCTACGGACTCGTATCAAACACAAATACGTAATGCACTTACAAACCACACTAACATACCACAAGAACAACATTATAAATACATAAACATGAACCCAAACCACCTCTACTCAAAGGACAACCAAAAATTCACAAAAAGGATACACCCATCAGACCAGTCATAAACTTCACATCTGCACCAGCATACAAACTCTCAAAATATTTGACAACAATGCTAAAAAGTACCATCACATTACCAAACAGATATACGATCGCAACACAGAAGAACTCGCCACTAGATTAAAAGACGTTACTATAACTCCAAACACTAGATTGGTATCATTCGATATAAAAACTTATATCCCTCCATACCAATAAAAGAAACCATTGACATACTACAAACCAAACTAAGGCAAATAGACACGACAACCACTAGAAACGTCACCAACCTCACCAAACTGACACTCGGACAAAATTACTTTCAATTTAACAATAGCATATACAAGCCAAAGATGGATTAGGTATGGGAAACCCTACCTCGTCTATATTAACTGAAATATTTCTACAACATTACGAAGAAGCTCACATCCAGACCTTAATGACAAAACCACGATATCAAACACTACGCCAGATATGTAGATGATATCATCTGCGTATTAGGCAGCGATAACACCGACGACATACTAAAAGACTTAAACAATATCCACCATAACATCAATATGACATGGACAAAGAACAAAACAAAACTCTTAATTACTTGGACCTAAAAATCACACGTTTGGACAACGGTGCAATACGACATTTTTAGAAAACCTACCGCTACCGACACGACCATACACTTCACATCAAACCACCCACAACAACACAAACTAAGTGCATTCAGACACATGATACGGAGACTAAAAACTATCCCACTATCGAACAAAACTACAAAAAGAACTTGATATTATAAATACTATCGCAGAAAATACTTGGTTACTCTAAAAAACCAATAAACTAATTATTAAGACAATATGACTCCAAAACAAACGACTCAAAAACAGAAAATACACAGACTTTAACAAAACGCTGCACATTCACATACAGGGGACCACAAATATACGGAATAACTAATATCCTCCGAAAGGAAGGTATACAAATTGCATTACGTACGGACAACACACTTAGAACCAAACTAACTGCAAAGACTGAAAGACAGACCCACTCGACCAAAGTGGGGTATATAAAATAACTTGTACTTGTAAAAACGCATACATAGGACAGACAGGACGAAAAATACGGACCAGATACTCAGAACACATTAAATCTCTTAGTAGGGAACAAAGACGATTCAAACTTTGCCAAACCACCTCAAAACAACTGGACATGAACCCACCAAAATACAGGACTGCACCATCTTACTACACAAACAATACAAAGGACGAAAACTGAACATATTAGAAAACATGGAAATTTATAAACAAAAACTTCAATGGACAAATCATAAATGAACAAATCAACACAAAATGCGACACCATATTCACACCACTCAAAACACTACACAAGCAAAAAACAACCAATTGACGGATTTACAGACCACCCTACACAAAAAAGACGTAAATTCCACAATTGACAGACCATCCATCCAACACGTCCCATTTATCTCTAGGGGGTATTCACCCTGGGGTACATGACCTCCTTCCCCGTCCCTTCACCGACGCTCCATCACACCTTTCACTTTTCTCTTTGTATATAAAGACCACGACTAACCGACTGACTCCAGTACTGACTTAACGGCCAGACGATGATGTCTTTACATCGAAAGCGCTTGCCCACAGTAACTCACCAGCCAGAGGAGACGGACTCACCTAACAGGTACGTTAACTTTAGTAAATGGCTTAACCTATCTAATATATCTAGCCCACGGATTACCATGAAGAGCATAATCCGCCCAAAACTAACTATAGTTATATTGTGATCAAAACACTAAATATTTTTTTCTCAAAAAATTCTTCTTGGATTTTGATTCTTGTACAGACAGCTTCAAATGACGTAATACTATAAAATTCTCATTCGAGGAAAAATGGCAATAAATTACCAAACATTTCCTCAAAAATCAATTTTAGCGCAGTTTTTTCCACATAAACTCCGCTCGAATGTTAGAATTTTGAGGAAAATTGACGTTGTAATCGAAGAGAGTACCCCATATTCAGATTTTACCCCATAATTCTGTAACGGTGATTATAATCGTTTTCGAAAAAATGTTATTTACATTCTCAATAATCCTCCGTGTACCGATTGCTCAATAGCGGTCGTAGTACAATAAATTCCGAAACTATGAGCGCTATAACTTTCTACCACCTGAAGTTATGTTTGATCAAGTTCAAATGAACTAAGTGAAAAATAAATTGAATTAGTGGCAAAATCCACGAAAACCAGTGAATCAACGTAGAGCTAAGGAAGATTGTGCGACTCATTTTTTCCGTTCCGTTTTCCCAACAAATCAAATGAGACCTGATGTTTTGAGTTGCAAGTTTTCTAAATATATATTCCTCGTAATTTCTAAATGCTGCGATGAGTCATATTTTACAGAAGATCAAGCATGGATTAGTTCATTTTTATGTTTTGAGGCCGCATAGAAAAATCAAGAGGGCTGCGAGCCTGAACTATTCTGAATATTTTTTTTACTGGTATGCTTAATTTAGGGCCCATTAGAGGTACCATTTTAGACAGTGATGGTACAATGATGGCGCTGTTTATACGAATCAGCTCTGAAAAAGCCCCAAAAGTCTCTGGGTGGTGAAAACCAGGGCAGTAAATACATTGCTGTATTAATACTCGATCCAGTCAACTAACGTCCCCATTCCTACAAGAACATACATAAGTTATCAATCTATTACTAGAACACACACAATCCCATTGAATGTTTTAAAATTAATCGTCAAGCTCTGACCAGCTCTTACTATAATATAATAACCATAAAGACTTGACTACAATCCCACATGAGCTCTTTTGATAGACGACAGTAAATCATGAGAGGAATTGGCTCTTCCTGTATCTACATACCTCCAGGAATGCTACTTCCATCAAGAGCTCACAATCAATTTTCGACGCTGTAACATTTACGTATTGGACGACTGCCTACAACCCATTTGAAGGCGTGTGCGAGGATAAGAAGTAAATAAGCACAAATTACAATTATATTTGTAAAGACTTTACATGGACCAAAATTTACGTTGCCGAGGACACCAAGGACAGGAGGTGTATGTGTGTGGAAAATTGGTATTAACAAAAATCATAAAGAACCTTTCAAGGGCCAGAATGAATTTTACAAAGACCAATACATACTTTTCTAGAGGCAAATCAACCTCTGTGGTGAACAAACTAGACTTGCCCAGGGTTGAAATGAATTTCTAGAAACCAACGTGAAAAGAACTGGACCCATGATGGGCTTTAAAGGACCCCCAAGTGCTCAGTTCTGAGACCAAAATGAATTTTGCAGGGATTATTTGGGTTTGAGTCACAAGTCGATCTCATATATTGAAACTCGAGCCAACACGAATTTTGAACGTATCAACGACATTTCTTACATTTAGCCTCATCCCCCTCTAGGCTGAGCTTAAAGTCGCCCTTGCAGCTGGCACAAACTGAAGTACGTAACGGGGGTTTTGGTCGCTTTTCAGAAGGAGAGTAGTGCATCATTACGTGTTTC
Source organism: Pachypeltis micranthus (assembly GCA_020466155.1). Taxonomy (NCBI): domain Eukaryota; kingdom Metazoa; phylum Arthropoda; class Insecta; order Hemiptera; family Miridae; genus Pachypeltis; species Pachypeltis micranthus. The sequence continues at coordinate 30,044,115 of CM035777.1, read as the reverse complement.
TCATGAGCCCTCAACGGGATTTCAATGTCGCATATGGGGCAAATTGAAGAATCTTGTGATTCTGGGTCGGCAATTAGACAGGAATTGCATACTTCGTCGTCTGGCCCCAACTCCTCATCAACTTTAAAACAGGATTTACATTTTTTTGTCCCAACTGGCGATGAGTCATTATTGTGGGAGTCACTTACACCTGCCTGTTGGTGCCTTAGCAAATGCTCTTGGAGAACTCGGACAGAAATTTTCTTTTGACACACTTTACAGGAAACATATTTGGATATGGATGGCATTGTGATGATCTTTTTAATTGGAGGAACAGTTTTGACAGGAAGTTGTGGCTTGGGTAAACAGTGGTCGACCTCTTGGTGGATGCTCATTTCCACTTGACTTCCAAAGTCCTGAAAACAAATATTGCACGTGTTTGGGTGAGTGGTGGCTCCTCCTACAGTAGGTGTCAATGGTTTAGGCGACAGAGTGCACTCGTGACTTTCCCGCCGCTCAAGGGAAATGAAAGCTTCCCCGCAGTGCTGGCACCTGTACAGCATTTTTTTCGTAACGCCAGTTTTTGAAACTGGACTGGTCAGTTTCCTTTTTGCAGAATACGTATGGCAGTCGTTGAGATGTTGTTTCAACAAGTTGAGAGTTGAAGGTTTTTTCCTGCAGTGTGGGCAGAGTACTCCCGTTGATATTTCTGTATCGTCTGTCATCTCTTTTCCACCTTTGAAGTGAATGATGTCTCTGATTTGTTTCCACAGCACGTTGTTGTACGTCACAGGGAACATTTTTCCAAATATTTCTGGAACTTCTGCACAAAAATATAAATCAAACGGGATAATACATACATAAACAATGAAAGTACAATAATACACTTGGTTTTGAAGTTCTCATAACCTCAGGTTGGGATGAGCTCAACCTGTTGTAGATACAGTTTTTAAAGGGAGCAATGTAATAATTGATATACAGTGATATCTATATATATTATGTACACAATGAGATGAATTGATACCTTGTTTTTGAACAGAATGATTTCTTCCTACTTGTTTATGGCTTTTTACTATCCTACGGTTAGCAGTAAAAGAAAACGGAGCAACAGTTGATGCTTCTAGTGTCTCAGCGGGCTTCTCACTTACTCTGGAAAAATCTGAAAGAGAAAACCAGACTATGATAAATAACATCAACTTGAATCAAACTACCTTCCATCCAAACCAGCAACTAATAAAAATTTCGTCAAGTTACCTTTTGTATGGGTTGATGTGCTGGTAGTTTTAATCGCAAATGGAGTCAGTGGTGGAGGCGACTGTGAAGGCAAAAGTTTGGTGATGACCAAGAAATTAGAGTTGATGGTTTGTCGAAGACGCTCAGGGCTCAAATCCAAAGATGTGGTGTCATCAGAATTCTGTGAGCTTTCAGTGACAGGCAATAAAAAACCGTCGCTGTTGATGCTTTCAGCTGTCACAAGGTGCTCAGCAGACTCAGGTACAACTAATATCACGTGGTCTTCAGAAGTGAAGGTTTCTTCAACAGAAGACAACCATTGAAACAATTGATTGGCATACCATTACTTTCGTTTGAATGTTAATACACTAACAATATATTGATAATTGTTGAATGGAATGTTCACAGTCGTATTTAAAACATCACAAAACTAGGTATTTGGATTCTTTTGAGAATACAGAGTCTAGGGGATAAATTGCTAAACTGGCCCTGGTTTACACTTATGGAAGGCCACTCAAGATTTTGAATGATTGATATTGAACAGAATGGCTATAACGTTTCAACGAGGGTTTTCTAACATAAATTACAGCATTCTCATTGCTGGGATGGCATCTGCTCTGGTTGACTGAGCGTTCCGATCCTTCTCCTCAACTATTGAATACAGTCCTGAATAACTACCGAAATAGTGTCATTACTGATAACAAGTGCATTGTAGTATGCAAGGAATGATGTAATCAACAGAGATTTCGAGTTCCCAGTAATCAGGTGTAATGTGATAGGATCATCATGACGATTATGTGTCTAGTACATTCGATAAATTGAATGGGGTTTTAGGATACGTATTTAGTGCCGAGTAGGGGGGGGGGGGGTTATAGTGACATTTCTATTAACAGGATGGGAATAGCTGTTGAATTAGGAAATGGGATAGAGTGACACGTTGATTTTTCAACTATCCAAGGATAGACACATTTAGCTGGTTTGATTCATCAATTGAAGGTGCAAGAAGAACGTCATATTCTAGGTTGGTGTATGAATGTTGATCCCTGATAAGTACTCTTGTCCTGAATGGATGAAATTGTGTGAGAAGTGGTTCGCAAGATGTAGTGGACCCTCAACTTCGAGCATTCCGCGGGTACGGGACCATGTCACCTTAGTACATGCAATATTCAACTTGTAACCTTGTATTGGGTTGTGGGTCTGCCAGCAGATATGTGAAAGTTTACGATCACACCTTCACTGGCTGGAGGAGCTTCTGCGTAGAGGTATGTAGCCCCCACCCCACCTCACACACAACTTAAAATTTGGACGCCTAGAAACAGAGGTGAACGCTATTTTTAATTTTACGTATCTGTCCAAACTTGGGGTGACGACAGATTTTCGTTGCATTTCGCGGGTTTTCACTTAACGGTATTTACTCGATTCCTAGCGTCGCCAATGTTTACATTTTGTCAAATGGCATCAACTGTTATCGTGAGCCCTACAGTCCGGACACTGTTAATAATAATAATAATTATGAGGGAGGAAACCTTAACATGCGAATGCACTGAAGCAGTGAGAATCCTATAATTAGACGAGGAATATCATTTTCCAACAGTTACCCCTATACAAAGCTGAGTAACTAGTGATCATCAATAACTTCACTCACCAGTTTTAATCAGGTCGGATGAGAATATGAGGGTTTCCTCTACGACCTCCGCAGTTATTCCCGAATTAAAAGTTGATTCCTGATTCAGCGAACCATTTTCCGGCATATTCCGCTGCAACAGTCACAATTGCATTACCACCTAAAAATCCTGTGCTACTACCAACAATATTTAAGTTGCTCATTGTACAAAATGGTCCCACAAATTTATATACTCAGAGGAGTTCATTAAGTGAGAAGTACTTCAACTGTTCGTGAATGAATTTACGCCAGAAACAACAAATAATGCAGACTAATAGATTAATCATTAAAAATATAAATAATCGGAAATTTAAACGCCCACTTAACCAATTGAACGTTATTCGTTGTCAATAGAATCAATCGAAACTTGAGTCGGCGCAAGGAAACTAACTTCGAAACATCGCGTATCAGAATACAACTGAGGCGATATAAATCAGCTTGGAGAAATTTAACGAGTTTTCTTTCGCCCACAATTTAAATAAAGGGCAATTCGGGAGTTGTACAGTGAAAGTAATCACGAAGCGCACCTAGGCTAACCAAACTTGTTCTAATTTACTACGTGTTCGTGCACAACACGCCAGTTAATACCTCAGGACCATAAAAACACCGTAAGGCTAAATATTTTCATACTAGAATTTCTACCTGGAAGTAAAAATTCTGCGGTAGAATGGCAGCGAGTAAACAGCGCTAACAAACCTTAATCTTTCATAATGTATGCGAGGTTTTTATGGGCTGAAAAACTCTGACGCTTATTCGCTCATATACTTAGTAACGGAGTTAGTAAAATATCTCCGAATCAGAGATACGTCGTTATTTATTTGAGATGTGAATCAATTTTGTGTGAGAAGACTATCTGCCACTTCACTAATATTTTCTAATCCTTCTTTACAATTCATCTTTGAATACTAATGCAAAAAGTGGAGAAAAGAAATACAAGGTAGGTGGCCATTTGTGTTACAGTTAAGTCGTAATCAGTATTTCAGGGCTGATAATAATTTTGACATTTTATGTCTTGTTTTGCTACATAAACTCGAAAATGTTACGCGGGATATGTAACGGAAAAGCGTCACGAAATTTGAGTTGGGTTACGTTTGAGTTCCGAGCTTGTCTACTAAAACGTTTGAAAATACGTATTAAAAAAACCATTGCTTCTCACTTTTTCTATCCTTTTGCAAACACTTTAACTGTTTGTGTATTAAAATAATGGATAGCTTGTGTCATTTGTTTGGGCTACTTATAAAGCCCTTACCGACTCTCATATAGAAGCCAGAGGAGTGAAAATCTGGAAACGTTCTTCAAGCCTCCCTGTTTGTCCTCGTCTCATGCCGTCCAACATTGCTATGTACCAAGAAGTGTGAGTGTAGAAGGAGAGGCCCGTTCATCATGTCCTCTCTTCCTCCAACTTTGCTCAAGAGTGGCTTTTAAATCACGAGGAATATATGCATAGCGGATTTTGTCTAAGACTAGCTCGACTGGGATAATTTAAAAAAATGGTGGAAGATTGTCTGTATGCCCAGTCCTACTAATACGAACACGCTTCCATGAGGATGGAGATGGAACAATGAATGCACATTCATTACTCACTCTACTTTGTTCGTCAGGTAACACCATGAACTGGAGGATAGCTACTCAATAGAATTTTGTCAGCACGAGTCTAATTACGTTGAAACGATTTCAATACATTGATTACTTATTTTTGTTTTCGACGAAGCGCGTAATAAAGGACAAGAATGTGAAAATGTGAACGTCGTTTGGGATTCCTTTTCTGTGAAAAACCTTGCTTAGCGTTGACTTAATTTATTCTTATCACTAACGTGACCTAAATCGCTAACCGCAGCGTGTTGGAGTCACGCCAACCCTTTTAACCGAATATTTGAAGATCCTTCAACTACTGATGTTACTATAATGCAGAAAGCCCAAGAATTTTTAATATTTTTAAAGCTGGTGGGAAACCTTAAGGTATCCATTTCCTTAACTCGTCTTGTACTTTAAATTCAATTTAATGCTGTGTACCATTTACTAGTAAACAATATACTTTGAACTCATGTTATGAGGATTAATGTTTATGGCAAAGCATTAGTTTCCATATTCATTAATTAGTTTGCGCCTCATTTATGACAAATACTTACAGCACTAGATAATAATGTTTACCCCAACATTTAGTCAGCGTTTAGGTAACTGTATTTTTGTACTTATAGCACCTTCCTCGAAGGGGTTGGGTCCTCCGAGGCGTCAAGGAGCCAGAATCTGTGGCAGCCCACATGTATAGAATGGCTATGATGTCCTACGCTCTACATCCGGAAGACACGAATTTGGATATAAACAAGTAGGTTCACTCGTTCCCTCTACATGTGTTTTCACCCATGTTTTCTTGACGCCTTCCAAGAATTTTGGTGTATACATTAACGTTTAACGGTTGTACCAAGTATCTGCGCCTTGTTATTTTTTATCATTCTCTCTAGTACCGTTAAACCGTGAGCATTTTAGAAACCTGTATCCATCAAGCTGTAATATTTCCCACATTCTCGCTACACTGCCCTAGTATGTAATGTACTATCATCTTTCACTGTCTGTCACTTGCTTGCTTCAATCGTAAAAGTAGTATAAAATTTGAAAAGTACCCTTCTCCTGACCTTAGTTCGAATCAAACTCAGTGTTACCTACTACGGCGCTGTGTACTAGTCCTTCTATCTCGTTCATCACTCCTGCCATACTAATCTATATTTCTCATGGTATCGCTACTCCATTTTTTTCTCACACAAGGCTGTAACAGGACAATAACAATTACATTTTTTGTATGGATAGTTTAAAAGCAGGACTGTGACATCGGATCTATGGAAAAGTGACGAGAAGGGAACCATGAGTCATACAAAATTTCGTCATTAACCCATTTTTCAACAGTTTTATACTTATAAATCACAGGGGCGTTGTGAAAAAAACATGTTGGTAGTCATATAAGGGTTCACACAATGGGTTCGGTCAAAACTAGAAATAATTGTGAGCACCCCACTAAATGAATTAGTGCACAGTACCGCTAACTCCTTAACTAACTTTTCCAACAATTCCAGAACTGCTCACGTCAATATACAGACCTTTATGAAAAATCACATTGACAGTCCACTTAGTCATATACTCGCAGGCTACTCAATGAAAGGTGGGTGATGAGTAGTGGTAATTCAACGAATTCCAAAATTTGAAGCACTGCTGATTTTCTGGTCAATATTTTTCATTCCCAGAATTATGATCTGTTAAAACTGATTAGCAAGCTTTCATTAATCTTAGTCGCCGTCCATAAAAATCATTTTTGTGCTTGGGAAATGATATCACCCAAATCTCTGAGTGAAAAGTGATAACAGTTGTGAGACACTTCAGAGAGAAAGAAGAAGAAATGGATATTAGCCATAAAATTGTGTGTCTAGATGTTAGACAATCGAGGTCCATACCCAACACATATGGATAACATATTTTCTAGCATAGGTTGCTATTCGACATAATACTAAATTCCCTATTTTATTGCCAATGACCCATGCAGTTGAACAATTGGATGCATCATGCAATCGTAACATCTTGACTGTGCCATAACGATGTGTTGTTACTCACTTTAACGTTCTGATTTTGCAGAGTCATGAGAATGGCGTTAGTTCACGATTTAGCTGAGAGTATTGTCGGCGACATCACACCTTGCGATGGGGTTAGTCCATCCAAAAAACGTCAAATGGAAACGGATGCCATGACCAAAATAGCTGACCTGCTGGGGAAAAATAAGAAGGACGTTTTGACATTGTTCGACGTATGTGACATTTTGTTATTAACTTATGTTCTTCAGCCTTTATTAAGGTGCTACTGTTGTCGTTGACAGCAGTCTTATCCAACCATACAATCGACGATTGACCTCACAATGGTACTGAGAAGCCAGCTTATCGTCCTAGGATCTATTTCGAGATTTCTTCTATTCGCCCCATGGCAATTTATTTTATTTTCAATTGGCTACTCGAGTTTCCTTACTAAAGCCTCCTCTCTCTGATTCGTATGCATGCTGGCTGTCTCTGAAATGTATTGTCCTAGGATATGCTTTTAAAGTGCGTGTTAATAATTTTCGCCCCTTTGGAACATGAGCTGCATCAAAAATGTATTCTCAATTGGTTCAAAATCATTTGCATTTACAATGGTTAGCTAAGTATTTTTTCAATCTCCTGTAATGATATAATATAACTTATTGTATAAAAACCTTTCAATTTTGTTTGTCTTAGGAATATGAGAACCAAAATTCAGAAGAAGCAAAGTTCGTCAAACAGCTTGACTCTTTAGACATGAGACTGCAAGCTTTTGAGTATGAAAAAAAGGAAGGGGTACCAGGAAAGTATCAAGAATTTATGAACTCCACTGCTGGAAAATTCTCTCATCCCGACATCTTAGCTGTGGTCCGTGAAATTGATATCGAGAGAGGTATTTTCAGCAAAGAAGGGGATAGAAGTGAACATAATGCTGGTAACGTAAGATGAGCGAAAATTGTTTATACGCAGGAGCGTGACGATAAATGCACTGCATTGTACTTATTATTATGATGAGGAACGAATTAAGAAAGAAATTAAATTATTTTCGAATGAGGTGTATTCTCCTTTAACCAAAGGTTTTCCCTGTAGATACAGATTGGTAGGATTTTATCAAGTTTGTCACGTATTGTCAGATGTTCCATTTAAAATAAGGTTTTTGTGTGTTGGAATTAAATATTACAGATTCTCCTAGTTTGCAACTCTGAGCAGTCACAGATGAATGTGTAAATTACCATCCTGTTTGAAAGCTAAATAATAAATGAATTTGTTGGAGTACAAAACAATCTAATGAACAGGAACTTCATCAGTAACAAAGCTGAAAGCAAAAATAAAAAAAATACGCAGAAAATAAACGTTATCTCTACCTTTCCTAACTCTTCTTTCGATACATTTTTAGTGTTGTTGCGATAGATTGAACCCTCATTGAGGGTTTAGGAATGGTCATTTAATAATGACACAGACCTGTTATGTCTTCTGTATGTTATGACACGCTTTATCTTATTTAGTATCATAATATGGCTGCAGAGGTTTCGTTTTGGTCACGAAAAATTTTTTACAACCCCCCCTCAGAATTTGATACTTTACGTTTCAAGACTTGGAGATTCCAAATTTGCAATGGCCGTCCGGGCCGTTTTGTGCCTTTAACGTGGTCTAAAAAATTCGTTCTTTCGCCCAAAAATCCGTTTTGGTATCTAGTTGTGCCCGCTATCCTGGCAATCCGATCGGACGAAGCCCGTGGTTGTAATGGGCAAAAACGGTTAAAAAAATTAACGAAACGCAGTACAACGCGGGAGCTACAGCGTTTCGTCGTTTGAACTCCCTCCCGCCCTGCCCGTCTCATTAAAAAAGCAACCGCGCTCGAGGCGAGCGAGCGCGCCTCTCGCTTGCTTCCCTCCCAACACCGCCACTCAACTCCCCCCGGGTTCACTTCGAGCGCCCCCGTTCCAATTTCCCCGACGACGGGGCCAAATCATCAGACGTTTTGTTTCCATAGTTCCATTGTAGCCAGGACATGTTTCGTATGGTTCACTAGTATTCGATCCTGAATCGAATGAGATGGGGGAGCACTAGTACTAGGTCAAGCTGTTCATGAGAATAATAAACCATTGTGTAATAATTTGCAGGGTTTTAGGTTTCTTTTCCCACTGAGACGGGTACGTACATGTCTCGATTCATATATTGAAAATCCCACATATCACATCCTTTACTAAAGGCAGTAATAATTCGAGGATGTCTCCTAGGATCTCATCAGACCCAACTGAGAGGGATTTCACCGTTTTAGTTATTGACTTAGTATAAACTCAGGAACCTCCTTAAACTTCACAAAATTGGAATATTCATCGATCAATAGGTCATCAATTTTGAACACAGAAGAAATTATTTATGTATTACTTGGAACCGGGTATTCTTGTTTGTCCTTCCATACTCCATAAATAATCATTATTTTCCAGAAGTCCTTAGATGATAGATCAGATTCGTTCATCACTTTCGCTTCTACTTTTCAAAAAGTTCTGGTATAGCTTATCACGTTCATTCATAAATTTCCTAATTCCCTTCTCCTTATTCTAGGGAAATCTACCATTGTCGCTGAAAAATGACTCGTTCACCATTATTTTGGCGGAACTGCACACGGCGGTGTTTTCAGTAATGGAGAATCTGTCCTCCCACTAGTTCTTACTTGCCAAGTAACTACCTCTTCCACGGTTCCTCTCAGCATCGAGTTTCCTCACCCTGAAATACTCTCATTTTTGCTTGCCCCATTACCCATTGCCTGGATCCAACAATATTTCCACAATACTCTAGCTCTGCTCTCCTAGCTATGAGATTCACGCCCACATCTGAATCTCAACTTGGTACATCTACCTCAACCCATTTCAGCCAACCGTTGTTTTATTATAAAGACATCATCGTCTGGCCGTAAAGTCAGTACTAAAGTCACTCAGTTGGTCGTGGTTTTTATATACAAAGAGAGAAAGGTAAACGGGATGGTGGAGCGTCGTGAATGGGGGGGGGGAGGTCATGCACCTCTGGGGAAACCCACTAGTGATGAAGGGAAGGGAATGTGAGTACTGTGCGTCTTAAATAGTCTGTTGGTTGTCGATTCAACGTCCTTTTTGTGTAGGGTGGTCTGTAAATCCGTCAGTTGGTTGTTTTCGTTTGTGCAGTGTTTGTTTTCTTATTGCAATTTAGAGGCGCATTATAGGGTTATATAATTGGGTGTTACGATGTATAATATTTCGTAGAGTGTACATACAGATGCCTTACTAGCGACAATCGTCCATGGCTCATTCTGATCCTTAGAAACAGGGAGACCCTTTTGGAAGTAAGATTTGTACTCTTCGACCGCCTTTTAATGCCTATGGAAGTGTTCAGAAGTAAAAGCACTCATCTGCTCAACTTCAGCCAATTGATACAAAATGAACGCATTCGAAAACCTCTTCAACCGAAATGTCACGTCAAAACAATTAATAAACACGTGTTACGACGACGTCTAGCATGTTTAAATTGGGTGGCGAGGACTAACCATGAACTAAAGTTAACGTACCTGTTAGGTGAGTCCGTCTCCTCTGGCTTGTGAGTTACTGTGGGCAAGCGCTTTCGATGTAAAGACATCATCGTCTGGCCGTTAAGGAGTACTGACTTAACGGCCAGACGATGATGTCTTTACATCGAAAGCGCTTGCCCACAGTAACTCACAAGCCAGAGGAGACGGACTCACTAACAGGTACGTTAACTTTAGTAATTTGCCTACTGGCGGACATAACCCAATTTCTTTAATACCTAACACAGCCAGTCCGGCTAAGGTACTACTAACAAGACTGACCAACAAGACCTCTCCCCGCCCCTTCCCGACGCTCCATCACCCCTTTCACCTTTCTCTTTGTATATAAAGACCACGACCAACTGACTGACTCCAGTACTGACTTAACGGCCAGACGATGATGTCTTTACATCGAAAGCGCTTGCCCACAGTAACTCACAAGCCAGAGGAGACGGACTCACTAACAGGTACGTTAACTTTAGTAATTTGCCTACTGGCGGATATAACCCAATTTCTTTAATAACTAACCATGAACTTTGATGTGAGACAGAGGGGTGAGAGAGTGAAGTTCATTGAGTAGAGATTTAATTCCTTAATATTGATATGTTTTGTGCTTCTATATTGGGCTCACGAAAACTGGCTGTCACGTCAACTTTCATTATACTCATACGAACTATTAACGTAAAAGTAAACACTTTCCGATGAAAACATTTCAGGTCTTCCTGTAACAGTTGTTGAAGATTCACAATCAGAAGAATCAATTTTCTTTAGCTCACCACAGTTTTCATGTGCCTCTTTTGATTTGAATCAGTACTAGTAATCAACCAGGTAGGTAAAACTGGTGTAAAGGTCTAGGCATAAGTAGAAGCACACCATTTAATTCTAGAACGTTAAACATTTCCAGTTTCAAAATAGAACATTAAGATCTAATAGGACGAAAAATAGCTGAATTTGTTTGGGGCTGAAGAAAGTCGTGTGAGGCTTTGAACCAGATGCTTGATTGATGCTTCTTTTCCTTCTCAAATTTCCAAAAAAGCACGGTATTTCGTGAGAAACAATTTTCCTTGCCATACTCAGTAATGGACAGTTTCTGCGCAATGAGAGTACATAGTTACTGCAAGTAAAGACCAAGAATATACGAAATTTAGCCTCATAGACGGTTGTCCGCAGCGAGGACTACATCTTAAAACCGCACTTGAGCAAATATAACCTCTTCATTTTATTTAGTTATTGTGTATTCGTTTTTCAAAATTTTCTCGCGATCGTTCAATAGTGTGAAATTGTTTTTTGACGAGCTACTTTCGGATGTTGCTGAATTTTCTTAGCATTTCGTGCACCAACCGATTTCGTATTGTGTTACGGGGCTAGTGAATCGAGTGCAGTACGTGTTTATCAGTGTCGAACGAATTCCCTCGAGTACTGTACAAATTGTAGTTAAACGACTGTTAAACGATTGTTCCGTGATATCATAACTTCAGTAATTTGTGTCATATTTGTAGACTAGTTGGATCACAGGTTCAAGTGTTTGTAATAAGAGCAGCCACGTCTTAGTTACAATATGCTTGTAGGGAATAACTGCCTTTTCCGGGTATTCTGCGTGAAGTTTGTATTGTTTGCTGTTTATTGTTTCGGTTATTAAGCAGAATAAATTTAGTTTGCTTAGCTGGTATTGTTGGTTTAGCTGCAGTCTTCAAAAAAGAACCTTGAATGTTAATCGAGGGGTTTTTGATGATGCTGAAACCAAATGCGATATTTTTTTGGGTTGACTCGTTTTGTATGACAACTTAGCCAAAACGAGACGGTTTAAACTAATGAAAATCGTTTTGTTTGCCAGTTCTTCAAAATAATGTTAATACGGGGAAATTAGAAAAAAATCAATCGCATAACTCCACTACTAAGTCAATTTTCTTGCACCATCCTGGAATCAGCTTGGGAATTTGAACTGACATGAGGTTTCCCGTACGATTGTGAGAGTAACATGTCACTAGAATGATTCTAATTCAGTCTTCACTACGTCATGCCATAAGTTCAACAGGGGGAGGAAAGAGAAGACTTCAAACTTCCTCTTTTGTCGGCAACTGTGACCATACCCCGAGAATAATTAAGAGTGATAGTTCAGACTGCTCCCGGGCATACAATTTTAAAGGTTTAATGGCGAAGCTCTAATTAATATTTCAAATCGTTCACCATAAACCAGATTTGTGAATGTGATGTTTAAATACATATGCGTATCTAGTTAACAGCATGTGTACAGTGTCTGCTACTGTACCATTCCTGTTGGTATATAGTCAGTGAGTTGCCTGTCACTGGCTACTGGGGTGATAGGAGGCTTTGATTTCAAATGTTGTGGTAGCTCAGCGTGGAAATGGTTGATAAGCATTATTGTGGGTGCGTTTAGAATTCAAAGGCAATGATGTATTGCGACGTACAACCAGAACACTAGTGCTTTACTGTTGGAATGTAGTGAGGCTGAGAGAGGTAGAAAGTGATACTATGGGATTGTCTTTTGACATCACTGCTGTTAGCTGGAAAGGTTTGCCAGGAAGTTGGAACTCAAGGATGTCACATATGTTTCGTGAGCTAAGCGGTAGTAGTATAACAAGAGCTCCGTTTCAATGACAGGAGGTATGTAACATTTAGGTTGCATCAGGTACAAGGTTTAGCGCAGGACAAATGCTGCTAGGAAGGTGTATCATCATCAGTAGGTCTTCTTTGTAGCGTTGGCACCATGTGTATTGCTGGAGTCATACCTCAACTAATGTCGTCAAACTTCGTCATACTGTTTGGTTTCTACTCGCTGTAAGCATTCTCTCGCTAGAGTCACAGAATCAGGGACACTCCTTCTCCCAGCACTTACGTTATTGTATGCATTAAGATATTTTTATTGTTACTGTCTGGTTTACGATTCTTGTGAAAACATCGTTCTGTCCCATGTACTTGCTCCAATTGTTCGGCAGTCCTAAGTTGAATTTTGACGCCTGCTTTCGGAAATTTAGTTTATTAGTATTTTATGCAATCAGCGTCATCGGAAGTCCTTGGGTTTACAGTGGCTGGTTTTCCTGAACACTGTAATGTGTGATGGTTGTAAAATGTGTTCACGCAAAATGACAGTATGGGAGGTTTTGTTTGTTATACTTGTTTTCTTAGTATGTTGTACGCCTAATACGCTAGAAGAAGTACTTATAATGTATGACATGTGATTTAAGAGGCATGGAGTATCAATATTTGGGCGACGCGTTTGAACGATGTAGTTAATGCCAATGGTTAGTTGACTGTTGTGAATGTAATTATTGAATTTGCGTGATAAGATTTGGAGTCTTATGAATGGTAGCAGCTCATAGCGTCTTCATACAGCCATGTTATTTCAAAATAAACTTGGGGATGTAGATTCTCATTTTGGTTCAATATTTCCGCGTTTCGTGACCCAGATGAATCATGAAGAATTGAGTTTTTACGAGTAGAAAGTATTTAGTATACTAGTTAAAATATGAGTTATACTCGTAGTCCTTGAATTTTTAAAAATATTGACCTAATATTCGTCTGCTGTATTTGATCAGCTTTCTAGCACTGTTTGTTTACTTGTTTTTTTTTCTGTTTTGAGGTCAACATTTCACTAACGCTATAAAATATGGTTTATTTATTTAATTCACCATTGAATGTCCTTTCTATAAATCCATGTCCAATTTATCAAAAAACGAATGTGCACTAAACGAGTTGCAGTCACAGAATGGAGGTGAACAAAATGGTGCGGGTTGCGGGTATTCTCTGGTCATGTGTTTAATATGTGCTGCTGAGGGTTGAAAGATCAGGCCTCCGAAATATAGATCTGCCTCGTCTTCGATTCAGTCTGTGAGTAAACGAGCACAATAGAGGTGATATAAATTTCTCGTGGGAGGCAAGCTTTAGGTTTTTAAGGTTTCCAGTTTACCACAAAACTGAAAAATGTATTACGTGGGGTGTGTATGTGCATGAATGAGAAAAACGACGCCAAATTCGACATTATTGTACCTAGAAGTCTTCACACATGCTCTGAGATCAGGACTGTTGAGCAGGACGTGCTGGCACTCATGATTCCTGTACTCCCCCTCTTTACTGTGAGCTGTCTGCAACCCGCATGACTGCAACTCACATGCACTCAACTAACACTCTACCATATTGCGAACGAAATAAATTATTTAGGAAAGTGAGACGGTACTGCAAACGTTTTGGTTTAGTGCATTGAACGTGCTCCATTATGCCACCCAATTCACTGACTCCTTAATGACTGTTGGTGTCAATGTAGTGTGTGGGGACCTTTTAGAGAAATGGGAAGTATTTAAGTGTCCAGGTGCTGACGTCGTTTTTTGGACTTAGAGAAAACTTCATTTTATGGAGCTCTTACCTTACAGTGGTCGAAAACGGTTTACTTGAAAAGTATTCTCATCTGTAATTCAAATAGTGTCAGGGGTGATTTATAAAGTGTATCTAGTATATACGTAAATTGGTCTTCTCATGAGACCTAATTTTATGGCGAGGAACAAATAATACCAACATACCTTGTAATTAGTCCCTTGTAAATATCTGAAGTAGAAGAAATGGATAATTAAAAACCTTTGTGCATTTTGTGAAATGTTCATCCGTGAAAAAAATAACAAAACCTGAGAAATAAAATATCAACAAATTTAATCGAATCTGGCTTAGTAACAGTGTTTTCATGTATTGAACTTGGTGTACACAAATATTCCCGTAAAAAGCACCATAAACTACCTACGCGATAGACATTGAATAAATAAAGGTTATGAGGAACTCAATAAATTATGGAATGTTCATCGCCGCCGGTTTCACAACTGTTTTGTTTTTTTGCTATTGTCGAACCAAATGACTTTCTACATTACTATGTATCATCATACGTTTGACTTGATGGTTCTTCACTACGGCAATAAGTTTACAAGCCAACAGTGATTTTTGGTGTGAGCTGAATTTTGGATGCTAGTATTAGAATTTTTTTTTTCTGCTGACCAACTCTTGATATTCTATTCTACACGTTTTTCTATACGTGGAAGGAAGCTTATGGCACTAGTTCTTGAATGAAGATATAAGAACTCAACGATTAGATTAATGGAAGGGCTGAGAAAAACACCCACCGTTTGATTTGCATGAGGGCGAGGAAAGATCTGGGGTACGTTGCAAATAATATTTTACCCAATAGCTGTATCGTATGCGTATGTTGGCAGTCGAATGAAAATTAGGCGACATTTGTTTCAATTAAGTCACGTAGAGCGCAGAGTGGAAGGTGATTGCTGAGGGGAAGAGGGACATCATGCTGCTACAATTTCAAATCTTTGATTAATATTCCTGAACCCCACCCCACACTCCACCACCATACTGCTACGCAGTATTATTATAGTCATCAGTAGTATTTGCTCCTCTTATCTTCTACTTCTTCTTTCCTACCTCCTCCCTCTCAATCTTTTTGCTATCCTTGCCATTCACCAAAATATCGCCAAAATGACCAAGGCAATGAATGGTCAGGGTGCATTACAAATGTTCAAATTGCTCTACAGTGCTACTTATGCTGTTTAAGAACTGAAGAATTTCTTCCTCAAATTTAAAGTAAAATTTGTGGAAAACATTGTTTTATCTCAATCTGTGAATAAACAGAGCTGTTATATGGGGGGGGGGGGGGGGAGCGAGCTTTTTCAATGAAGAACGTTAGTGAAAATTAATTTTTGTTTTTTCAGTTCTGACAGTTTGTAACGCTTGTTTCATTTCCTGTCTGTCTTGATAACTCACTATTTCCCGCCTCACATTTCATTATCTTTTATCCCCACCCTCTCACTTGAATCTAATCGAGTTAACCCGCCCTCCCTGACTATTTCATCACTAATTTCTTTTTTTTCTGTTTTTTGGTGTTTTTTCCAGATGTGCTTCATCAGTGCGATTTTTGTCCATACTCCACAAAATGGAAGAGCAATCTTAGGAAGCACATTAACGAGAAGCACAACCCTTTTGTCAAATACTTTCCTTGTCAACACTGTCATTACAAGACGAAACGGAGGAACGAGCTCAAGTCTCATATGGTTTTCAAGCATTTACCTGTTTTAAAGGAGCAGATGAGCCTCAAGGCAGAGCGAGAGAATGCCAATGCTGTTTGAACTCGAAACTAGTGATAGTTTTAAGTATGAAGTTGGTATTTATTTTATATGAACTGGGCTATGACGATTTCTACACAGCACTAGGTTTTGACTGACGAAGGCCCAAAAGTCATCCTAAAACAAGAGTGACCTTATAGTTATTTAGTTTGGCTAGGAACGAGTCAATTAGATTTTCCTGCTTTACATTTTCCTATAATCATTGTTACTGTATTTGTACAATTTTTCTTTTTTATATAAATGTTCCTGTTTTGAGGAAATTAATTAATTTTTAGTCGCCTGTATAAAACTTTAAAAGTAATCATTTTAGCGTGTAACTTGAATTTATGAGGCTTATTTATAATTGAGCTGAACTTAGAATCCTATTGATTATACAGAAGGTATTTTTATGTTCATTCCTCATTTCCATCTCTATTGTACCGTCATTGAGTGATACAGAAGCCAAAAATTAACACTGCCATTTGTTACTCTTGGACTGAACGAGAACAGTCGAGAATTAGTTTTGAGGTTGTGATGGGCTAAGCTGAATATATACTAGTAGCCATTCATTCCCTAGTTGACCCACTGGAATTCCTGTACATTACCATTCATTCTGAGCTATACAATTCGTTTCTAACTGTAATGCGTAGATTTGAATAACGTGTGTTAGTAGGGGGGGGGGGGTTATCTTGTATCGAGTTCCATCTTCTTTTGAGGTCTCCTTTTCATGGACGAAATGCCAAGGAAGAGGAGATAACTGGGATTAGTGACACCAAAATGATTGGTATAAGCTTGTCTTTGTGTGTACTACTTGGTGAACAGAAAAAAAACCTGAGCAACGAGTATGCCAAAGGTTTCTTGCTACTGATGATTACCTAACCATCGAAATCGGTGTAACATTGTAGCCCAAATTTGAATTTATAATCAAATAATGTCTGAATGACGTGTCAATTGCTGTAATGTACTGTTCACTGTCAGAGTGTGTACTGGGGTCTGATGAAATCTGCACATTTTCGTATCTGTAGATTGCAGTTGTGGGAGCTTTTGTTAGGGTTTCTGCTGAGTGGTGCTGAAAGAGCACAAAGGAAGTGCTGCAAGAGCTCGGTCTTTGTGGTGATTGTAGGGGGTTCAGTTGATTTGTACTTCACCACTGAATGCCGAAGGAGTCATCGCATGAGCAAATTGTGGAGAGAAGGACGCAGAAAAAACGTTCTTTGTTTTGTGTCTAAGATGGCAGCGTTACAAGCAGTCGTTAAAATTTTGAGTTACCAATTACAAAGTGATGATTAGAATGCTTATATTTACAATTACTGTAGAACATTTTACCACCTGACGGCGTGAATGTGCCATGGTAGCACATCATGAGAGTGGTTTGTCACAACTTATTGATACTATTGTCGAAAAGAATAGTAGAGTTACCGTTGCTTCAGTGAATGTGTGATAGTCTCCTAAATCAGGAGGTTGGGTTCTTCATAAAATCAACATAAAAAACCGACGGTTAATCATGGGAACGAATACATTTGAGAAACAAGAACTGATTGGGGCATGATGCGCGCAATATGCTGCTCTTATGATACTTTGAAGTATAAAAAAAATGTATTGCCTCAGAAAGGGCGGCAGTCAGCAGGCAGGGCAACACCCATGGGCACTACTTTTACATCACACCACATGTACACACACACACACCACATGTGTGTGTGGGCACTACAACCTAGTGCAGCTTAGCTCTAGCAGTTTAAGCAATTGGGAACTTTACAGAGTCCTCCCTTCTCCTTTTGAGGGGTGTGATTGTTGAACTAAGGAACCCATCTCAGCTTTGCCCCACTACTTCTAGGAATAGACTTATCAGTAATACATCTTAGCTAGCATTCCCTTATTGGCACACAGTGAACTTAATTCAATAAACAAGAGCAAGACAATTTGAGGCAAGCAACAAGAAAGGGGGCTCCTTTCTCTTGCCCATTCAACCAGCAACACTGCCTTCTTCACCAAAACTGCTCGTCTTTTCTCTTGGCATTAAGAGCATTTAACGTTTGTGCTAAGCTCTCTTTGTGAAACGTTAGTTACGATTGCATTTATAACTATGTTGTAACCTCTATGTTTTCATTTTGTTCACAAAAGCAAAAACACTGTTGATTTTGAAACAAACTGTTCCACTGAGAATTACCACGGGAAAGAGAGTGGGGATGTCAGACAACAGGGTAGAGTATTGGAGTTGATTCCAAGAAACAGGCTCTTGATACTCTAGACAGTGAAAGAGATAGGTTGTGAAGCACAGCACTCAGCGTTACCTGCCACTTTATTTTAAACTGAAGGGTGAAGATCCCTGATCTCTATTGAAGAGCCCAGAACAACTAAAGCCAACTCAGACAAGGTTTCCAGAGACTAGTGGTAGGAGAGCTGATGTAGAGGATGTCGTTTATGTACCAGTATATCCAGTTTTCATCAGTGGCGAGATCAGTCATGATTGGTATGTGGCAAGGTTCATACTTGTAACACTGAGGGTGTAAGTCTCACTGAGCAGGGTATCTAGACCTACAAGGGAAATGGATATATTCGTTTAGTCAGTCCATTCCGTTGCAGGATATTAAATTGTTGGTCTTGTGGAGAACAAGACTCGCAATTCTTAAAACAACTGACACTAAGCATGTTGGAGCTACTTTTTTTGTTTCCTCAAGCCTTCATTATAGATAGGTGAGTGCTTGATAGGGAAGAGCGCATTGAATCAGTGCACTCTTAGGAATTAGCTCATCCATTCAATCCATTTTCTGCTGAGATGTCTTACAATTTTCAATCTTAAGTTGTGTTCTAGACACATAGGTTATCTATGTAGTTATGTTATGGGTATGTGTGGCATACACTTCGCATTTGTTTTGTACACGAATTGTGGAGTGGTTCCAAGCCCATCTGTCATTCACATTGATGATGTAATTCCCGAGGCAATGAATAAAATCCTTTCAATTTTTATTACCTTAATCCTTCTTTCCTTCTGTGTTTTTTTATTTGTAGCTTTCTGAATTCTTTTCAGCGCATACATTGTCACTCTTGAGTAGTTAATGATGTTCTGATCAAAATTAATTTTTCAATTTGTTATTGATGTGTTTACGTACATATATGTTCACACACGATGATAACTTTCTTATCCCTGGTAAAAGAAGGATCAGTAAGAGACTGGACTGTACCTCTACTAATCCTGTAGAAGACTTGAATGGGCCTGGGTTACACACTTCATTTTCTTTCTGATCACCATTTAGTACCTTTGTCATGACAATTGAGCGGATTCGTTAAGCTTTTCAGGCCTCATCGTATAGTTAAGTGAATCACACAGTCACGTTCTTATCTCCTAAGTGTCGCTGTCAGTAGATCGATTTCTTTCTTCTTTTCACTACCACTCTTCTCAATTGTTTGTTGAACCATTTCCTTATTCAACCTTGAGCGTCGCAATAATCCGATTATTCTGTCATTTGTTTCAGTTCCTCGATATTTTTGTCCGTACTGCCTCCACTCATCTCGCCTCAAGTGCAACCTCATGAAGCACATTAACGAGCTTCACAACCCTGGGATCACCCTTTTCCCCTGCGACCTCTGCCATTACAAGGCCAAGAGAAAAACTCACCTTCGAGTTCATTACTTCACCAGGCACAAAGTCCAGTACAAGTAGTAAATGGATTTTCGTGGAGAGTGTTGGGCTAATTACTTATTTTTCTCGTTGGATCTCTCAGTTTCTCAGTAAGTTAGTCCTGGTACATTACGTTTACAACGGCCTTGGATTATCATTGCTAATGTTTCATTGATTTAAGTGAGACTGAGACACCCTCCATACGACTATCATCCCAAGAGCTTTTGATCTCTGCAATGTATAGCATTCTTGTTGCTCGAATTCTGAATCATTTAAATCCTTCTAGTTAACTGTATCATTTTAAACTGTGCTAACAGAAACGTGGGGGTTGTTCTGCAGTACTTTTCAGTGGATAGGGTGAGGTAAGTGGAGCAATGAGGCTGCAGTTGCCACTCCTGATGTTGAGCAATTCGTTCTTAACTTCTTTACGTTCGTTCAGCTAGTTCATCGCCAGCTCTTAAGTTCTAAATAGGACCCATTGTCACTCTCAAATGACGGTAGAAACCTCTGAGACTGTACTATTGATTCACCAAAACATGTGGTTCCACGTGCATTAGACCCTCTTCTCTTGCTATACGAAAAGTTATTTCTTCTTTCTTTGTCACCACTATTTCTCTGGGAGGTTGTAAAGTGGAAGCAGCACTGTTTTCATTTGTAGCGATAGAAACTTCGCCACTGCAGCCTCAGAGGGTCTAATACATTTCCCATGCCATTTCCATCCTTTTACAGATCTGGCTGTCTTCGTTGCCACGTTCCTATCAATCTTTCCAATTACCAAGTGAGGAATAACTCCTCCAAGACCCTCTTATGTGCCCTTCACAAGCCTTTCACTCTTCCAACTTCAGCTGCCCCTATCAGTACTTCAAGTATCTGCACCTCAGATCCTTCTTTGATCTGTTTACTGACCTTCTTATTTCCTTCTACTCACTATAAGTGAGTCTTCCAAGTGATCTTATCAACAAAGGTCTTGCACACTTACTTTATGCAGGGTCCTGTGAGACTGAAGTCTAGCACATGGTGCTCTCCCAATGTGTTCATGGATAGAAGCAGTAATTATTGTATAGCGGATCGATCAGTGAAACGACCCTGTATAGGATTAAGTGACTGTATACCTTACTCTTAATGCCAACTTGAATTGGGGCCTCCCACATAACATGCTTAACAACCATTGCAGCAAAACCGCAAAAAATGAAAGACTAGCACATCTGTAGCACTCAACAGGACTACTTTTGATAAATTTGTACCTGCAGTCAACAACCTACCACACAACAATAAAGGCTACTAACTTTTTTGGTCCTCAGCGATTGCAAAATATTGGTAAAAGAGTAGACACAATCAAATGCCTTACTTTTTGCCGTATATTCAACTATGTTGATTTAATGGCAGTCACAAGTACTACATGTTTCATTGTTTTGATAGACTGTACTGCTACGAATCGCCATTTCACTGTGTCAAGTTATTTCTACCATACGTAATTTTAGATTAATTTGTCTGTGAAATGCCGTACAATCTTTCGATTCTGAACACCAGTGCAACTAAAAAATTGATTTCGTCGCTTCATCGGAGTATTGTTAGTATTCTCCCTTCTGAATATATCATTGTTTTAATTTGTAAATTCGAGAAATCACTACACTATTATTTTCATAAATCGAAGAAGTTTGTTATATCGTGTAAATATGTGTAGAATTAATGTAGATATTCATTGCTTAAGAAAACCATTGAGAATTATTTTATTTCCTTCGACTGAGGCCTCTAGTTGGGCTCCCAAATCAAAATATACAGTGTGAAGACTCCTGATGTGTTGAGGTTTGGTCAAGTTCGATTGTTAACCAAGGTGGGAACTGTAATAATAGTTGGCACAACGCAACGCTAGACTACTGTACTCGTAATGCCCCCACCAAGCCATGGATTGGTGAGTAGGGCTGGCAGTACACGCTTCCCTCCCTTCCGTATTAGTTGCTGCTCATGGGACAACAAATTCTACATCCACAGTTCGTACAACTCATTGTCACACAGTAAACCTCCTAAGCAGTGTGTGAACATGTCCAGTAAAAGACACTGTCGTCTAAGACAGGAAAGAACCACTCTGTGTACGCAAGACTTAGCTGTACTTCCTGATGTCAAGGGAAATTCAATCCAGTTAAAGCCAAAACCTTTTCTTTTAGGTAATGAATGATTTTACTTCACTGATTTTATTAAATATTTATTTGAAGTTTTGTTGTCCCATCAACTGCTTTTAGTTTATACTGGCACTGTGGGTTCGTTTTGGTTTAAACACTACTTTAAAATGATGTGGAAATTCCTTGGTAGTCAAAGTGCATTCTTTTGGGTACACTAATCAAAATCAAGTGTACAAGGTATGACTTGTTACAAAACTTTCCTTACCCTCACGAATGTTTGGTTGGTACAATACAATAGGGCGCCAGATAGCCCCTCCCCTTCTGAACAGTGGAGTCGTGACGACCCCGTAGAGGGTCTCTACATATAACACCCTTGAGCACTGATGTGCCAGTTGGCGACAAATACATTTCACTCTTCAGTAAATTTGAAAAAACTTTAGTTCATTTGAAGGATGTCATTTTCTAAAGTGGTTTTTTAGTTGGTATTGCTTCAAGTACATCTTGATAGAAAAAAAGGCTCCAGGTGAAATCAATTCTGCATCTCGTTTTGTGAAAAACACTTTCTCGGTACTTATAGTGGTTAACCGGTTATTTCCAAGAAAATTTTGCATAGAAAACCTGGAACTCGCATTAGTTAGTAGAAAATACACTGCAAGGCAGGTTTGAATGCTCCTTTGACTGTTCCCTTCTCGTTTTAGCCCATTGTACAACGAATCAATCAATGAAGGTTGTGACGTTACCATATGAATTCAACAATGTTCACCATTAGTGGTGTTATGGCCAACTTGTAGTACGAAATGGTAAACTATTATTTTCTAGGTTTCCATGTAATTTCGTGTGTGCTCACAACTCGTGTGAGTCTAACAAAATAATTTTGGGGCGCTACTGAGATAGATGCGCACATTTCTTAATTAATTGGGACAATTATTCCCAAATAATCATGTTGTTAGTCCAATAAACAACCTACACGTTGGTTGTATTCATTGACGGATGTAACCCCAGTAAGGGATAGTCCCATGGATTCTAATCTTTACTACCACTATTCTGTTGTTTTACATTTGATTATTCCATATGAACTCACAATGGAAGTTGTGTAATCAATCTCTCAATCGTTTTTCTTACTTTTCTTCAAATCTGTGCGTTTCATTGTCGCTTAGTTCAATAATCAGCAGTTGGCAAAATGGTTTGTATGTGTAGGCACGATTATGAGAGCACCGCTGAACCAAATCACCTGAAATATATTTATAGCCAGCGTACTGTACTAACACGAGGTGCTACAATAAGATTATGAGCAATACTGGTTCATTGTGAACCAAATACCAATTTTGTTTCACGGATAGTTCCAAACAATCGAGGAGCCACAAAATGTTCATTCGTTGAAAAATGGCGAGGGCAACTCAACAAATTATCAAAATTTGTTAAATAAGAAATTTTAGTACAGTTTTTCAGTACGAAACGAATTACTGTGTGACCTTGGCATATTCACAGTTTTCATTAACCTTCGTGTTACTACCTCAATTTTAGGCCAATGAGACAAAAGCTCCTGACGAGCTAAATGAAAACACTTGCAACACTAGAAAAAAAAGGCTCAACAATTCAGTAACTGGTGGGAAGCACGTCGTCATCCGAAGTTGGTATTCGAAGTATTCAATTCAGAAATCCAACGTAATTCTAATCTCGTCATCGCTCTTTGATTCTTCTCTCGAAATAACATAGGAAGGCGTGGTGCATAGACCGTGCTGCTTATTTTCATTATTCGCATTTAGTTCTCTTATTAGTTTCCCCTCAATCAAATGAATCAAATCAAAATGTTTGCATTTAACGGTAATTTGATACGAATTGCGTATTATTTCTTAGGAATTTATATTTTAAATTTCTTCTTCACTCAGTAGTAGTTGTGCCCGTAATAAGATTATTATTTACTAGTTTCGTAGTCTCCATTCTTCTTCTGTTTATCCTTAAGTAACGATGAAATACGCGCAACTACTTCTAAAGAAATCTTATTTTAAATGGTGCCAAAATGTAAGAAATCCTAACAAGATGCCGGTCTGCTACAGTGTACCAAGTTGTTCAATAAATCAAAAATGCGCCTGTAAATGTTTCTATAAGAACCAATTTGGTTGTTTTTTTTTTAAATAGCGATAATTATATTTATACTGTCAACTTTCGAATTAGTGACTTATTTTAGTTTGTTTGGTATTAATAAAATTTGTCTTCGTTTTCCAAAGTTCTTCCGCTAGTCATAATAATGGGTTACTTCCATTATGCTCATTTTACGTCACTAATTACTTTTACATCACTCTCAACTATTTTCTTACTGTGCTTTTCGTTTAACGTATTCATTTATTTGTACATCAATTTCATTATTATTTATTTTTGTCCTCTGATCGTTTTAGCACCTACTTGAAATTCGATCATTACATTGAATTTGTTGTTCAGTGCATTTTGATTTGGTCCCCCAATATTTGTTCAAAGTGAATTGGTTCAATTGTTGTATCGTCATGGAACTGTTTGACAGATAACTTTAATAGACAATAGTAAGAGGAAATTATTGCAGATATAACGGCCGTGTTCCTGGTTATTGTGTGAATTAACATTTACCGCTATGATTTCGTTGTTAGTGTTGCCATATTACTTGTGACTGTTGTAGTTCCAAGAACAACTGCCAAGAAAGTTCATAAAATGAAACTTTGTTATTTGGCCACTTCAGTATCGAGAAAATCGTATAAAATATGTTGAGCTATTGTCAGAGGATTGGGAGAGTTGTAAGTAGGGAAACCACAAACTAAACCATAAATTGGAATCAGTATGAAGGCTTCCCTTATTCACACGAGTCTACTAGAATTGAATCATTTTCTGAAATCTTGAGAGTATTTCGGCAATTTATCTGCAAGTAACCGTCTTAAAGGTTATCTACTCACACAATTAACCCATTTCTCATGTAAGTTGGATGAAACTGGGAGGGTTGTCCTCATTAGCTGAATGATCGTTGAAGTTGCGTGATTGAAAGAACAACAATCAAATCCTTATTATATTTCCCCCCATCTTGTGTGAGCTTGTCGAGTTTCTGGCACCAAGTATGCTGAAAGCTCAACCAAGCTTCATTGGTATACCGATATAAAATGAGTAAAGCAGCAAGATGAGGGAGGACATAGAAAAAAGACAAATTCGGAAAACGTTCCAACGTCACACTATTCTCCTCGTGCGAAGCTTTTCAATGATTTCTGTCTTCTTTTCAAGTTTTTCCTTCCATCGTTCCCCTGTTTGAATCAGTGTATATATAATTTAGATGTGTGTGTATATCTCACTGGGTTCTTATTTTCCAATCCCAAAAAGTAAGTGAAGTATAGCAATCGCGTAAAAAACATGTTTGCAGTTTGCTTCACATCTTTACATTTTGAGACTGATGGAAGAAGTAACCTCAATTACAGCGTGCGAGCTATAGTTAGGTTTGCGGGAGAATGACTGGACTGATTGAGTTGGTTCATTTTTTGTTTTGTTCGTGACTTTAAATGCGCAAAAATAAAGTTGAGAAATGTCCATCGTTGGGAGGGGATTTCTCAAAAACGGCTCCAACAATTTTGATTAAACTCACAAGAGGATCAGCCAGGTGGATAAAACCTGAACGTGACTGTCTATGAACACCCATGAATTCTAAGACAAAGTTCAAATTATGTGGACGATGAGGATGCTCCTTGTTCGTGGGTAAGTCAACTACACTGAAGCAAGTTCTTTTGTATTGCTCTAATAATTACAACAAAGCATATGAACGTTTTGACACTCTTTTTGTATATCCGTCATGCGTATAAAATAAATTATAGATATATTAGTCGTTCTCGTTCATTATAAAACTACTTCTCACAAATAAGACACAGCTAACAAAAATAAATGTAGTTATTTAGAACTTTAAAACGAAATATTACAGCCCCATTGGATACATAGGTTTTTTCAGAGGCCTGTTTTCACATTTTTGTAGAATGATGACTTGGGAATGTGGTCGACTACAAATCTGCTCGGCACTTATTAGTGTACAGAATTAATTTTGATAACTTTTATATACACGAGATTCTTGGAGCAACAATGGATGGCAACGAGAATATAATTACAAGAGCGAGGGGGAAAATAAAAATGCAGAAAGTTACAAGTAGCTACGACTAAAGGAGTCAGGAATCTGCTCTAGGGAAGTAGTATCTAGTTCTTTTTGGGAGGACCTTGTTAAGTTAAATAAAACGGCTCAAGGTTGGGTGTCGACAGACTCATCATCTACGCCCAAAACAGCGTGTCGATGGAAAGGCTAGTATGAAGAGTATCTATATTCATGAGTACAGGTGACTACGTGCAAGGGCAGTCAGATCCAGAGAGAAGGTCACGGTTAGTCTTACCCCCGAGTTTGATGGTCCAAATACTGACTACTTTTACTTACAGTGGAATGGCGAGTTCCAATTCATGCATGAGGTCATGTGATCAAACAGCCTTGCCAGACCACTGTAAGTGGAATTACTTCACTTTCAATTCCAAAGAATATCTCTACAGTCTGTTTATGCAAGATTTCCTATACAAGCTTATAGTGACTGTAGGAAGGGACGTTTTTGTGTATGAAACAGAGTAGAGTCAAAAATTGTCTGGTTTAGGATGGTAAGTCCCAAATTGTCAGAGATTTTTAATAAGTGGAGACGATAACACTGTGTCATTTTAGTAGAGGAATTGCTGGTCAAACCGTTTTCTACCCATGTGTGCTCAAGCTAGTAGTGCTTACTGATTCCCAGGCTCTCCATTGCCGAGTTCACAATGTGCTAGATGATGCTTACCACCATGATTTGTCTACGAAAAGGTATGGCTAAACTGGCACCACCATGAAGTGGACCATAACTGCAGATGAGTAGGAAAGGTGTCGAAAACAAGATGACCATTGCAAAATAAATGAATACAAATTATTAGACGATGGGACTAGTATAGTGACACAGACAGACCAGTGAGATACTTGGCACAAGAGTTGATCAAGTTCATGAGACAAGACAGAAAACTCTTTTTATTATTCCCCACAGCCACTCAACGAGACCTATTTGAATTTCTTCAAAAATCTGGAAATGTTTGCAAGAAACCACAGGATAGCAACAATGGGGCTCAAGCAATGGCGCTGACCAGTCATTGAAGGGAGTACAATTTTCTACGTGTTTATTCATTTCAAACCTATAGCTTGAACCGTTATTAACAGCCTTTCGTAACAAAATAAACTATATATTCACTGCTTTCATTTTGTAATTCATATTCATGTTTCTCTACTCACAATGCGAAAACTGACCAGTGCTCTCAGGTTCAACACAAGGTACGGGAAAGCTGAGCAATACATCCCAGGGGTATCAGTAAGTCAGGCTATTAAAGTTTTATCATTTCAGTAGATCAACGGAGAGATGTTACGTATCATACAGTTAGCATTTGGAGGCTGGTTTCAGTAGATACGAAATTTGCAATGAGGCCAATGTTTACACATTCCATTAATAGGTTGACCGTACTCAACGGGAAAAAAGCAATGGCAAAAGAACTCGAATTTGCATAAGCATGAACTTGAATTTGAGGAACAACGAAACGCTATATCTTTGAGTTTTCATTTTTTCTGGACACAAGAATAATATAACGTCAGAGGCTGTTTTGTATAGGACGTGCTCGCTGTCAGGAAAGGGTAGCAATTCGATAGGTTGCCAACATGTTATGAAGTAACTTGACGTCAGGAAAAACAGTAAAACTATCCCAATGGAATCAGGTTACTCAATGTGTTGTGTGATGGCCTGCATCACGTTTTTTGAGAAAACTTCCGGAAGAAATCTTCCAACTGTTCCTTAAAAAATAACGTCGATCTCTCCTCCATTTTTAAGGAACACCTATAGATATACAGCACACAATGTTCTACAGTGGATCCTCATCAAAAGAGTAAAGCGTCTACAAAATTCTAAAAAGCAGTCTTATTTTACATTCAACTCTTTCTACAAAATACGAGACAAATGAATTAGTGAATTTCCACAAAATATAAATAGTAGTTGTCACTGTCAGCGGTTTAACTTATATAGAAGGTAACGTAACGTGTTATGTCACGTAAAACCGAATGAGAGTGGATAAAATGAACAGCCTTCTTGCGTTAGTTGAAATGCTGAGAAGTTGAAAAGTAAGAAATCCGTTCTGGTCGATTGAAAGGGGGAGGGGAACTACTAAGACAAAAGATTGCTTAGGAAGTGAACAATCCGCCAGTAAAACCTGAAAAGAAATTACAGGAATACGTCATATTCTCACTTAACCTCTGCGTTTTAAACTGTTCCGAACAAGTTCACTGGCAAAAACTATGGAGGCCCTGAGCTCTGAACTACCTACTATGCATCATTATTCATGATAACCCACCAGAGTACACCCAAAAGGTTCTTTCAATTGAAGTTGAGCGTTGAGCTGTAGACCTTCCGAATTCATCAACCACTGCCCTTGGAGTGGAGTAGAAGACTCCAATGAACAGTTCTATTAGTCCTCAAAAATCTGTAAACTATTCACAAAAAAAACAAGTTTTATAAGATATAAGAGGCCTTAACGCCAGCAGGATGAGGACAACTGTGCCTGAAATTAATACCTGGGAGTCATCTCTTTACTTTCTCTCAATCTAAATTGTTTATCTTCCAATTTCTGGCACCATTGCACTACAAAGGGAATTGTGTTGTTGAAGCAGCTGACACTGAACAACTATGGCAAATGTGAGTGTGTTACCAGTTTCCATTGTTTTTTGAGTGAGGAAATGGCTGTTTGTCATAACTCACTAGATAAATTCAATAGGAATCTGGTGATGCACTAGGGAAGCTGAGTGAAGTTCAGATCCAGGAGATTTGCTCATCAAAGGACGTGCAACAACACTTGTTTGTTTTTATTGACTTCATTCGCCATCATTTAAAGTTTGTCTCTATAAGCCTTGTTCATACGAACAACATTGGTTATAGTCCACCGCATTCACTCCCTCATGCGTGTGCATCTCGACGTTGTTAACCTTCCAGTCGCCTTTGGTGTCCACCCCACTCCACACCAACCAACTTTTGACTAACTTGATATTCAGTGTTATTTGTCTCGTATTTCGCGAAGATGGGTTTCCACTATATCCCAGGATGTACCCTACATTTTTTAAATAGAGAGACCTTTGAGTTACCTGGTTGAACAGTGACAAAAAAAGTTATAAACTCCAGTTATCATTCCACAAATAACGGCTAGGCCCCTTCTAATTCACCCAACAAGCTTTTGGATATCATTACCGTAAAGCATTATAATTGACTACAAAGTACTATTTACATGGTAATACTTGGCTATGACAAATCACTGCGATTGCAGTTATTTTTTTTGAATCCTATAAAAATATCGTTATAATACAAGGCAATTACGTTTAACAATTGGATTTCTTTAACCTTAAGTTTTCTTGTTAAATTTGTACAATACTAACGTTACGATTCTACATGGCAATGGCCCTTAAGAATAAAAAAGCATGTACAACGCTCCAAGGCATTTAAAAAAAATAAAACAATAGTTTTTCTTGTTCAAAGTATTTTTCTACTACAAAAAACAAACTGCTAAATCAAACAGGTACTGTTCTATACTGCTATTACATTTCATACCGCCTTCTCTTTATCCCCCCTCCCCCCTCCCTTACGTATCCTTTACTTATGCTCGGACACAACTTACAAACCTGGCGATGGAGGATACACGAAATCAATACTTCATCATAAATGCAAATATTCAACAAAAAATCTCTACGGATTTACAACAAAAACGAAAGCTTGTTGTGGAAAAGGTAATTTCCATCAGTCGTTGAGGAGCGAACCAAAACGTTCAAATCCTTTGACGTAGTTAAACTAAATTAAAGGGGGTTCTCGAATTGGAAAATGAACGCTATTTACCTACAAACTAATTGTATACTTAGGAATGCATGTACTATTTTTCGCACGTGCACAACGTTTAAATGTGCACGACTGAACCAGACATATGCTAGTTTCATCAACATCGGAAGACTAGTTTACAAATTACAGATATTTGGCGCGCACGCGAAATCAAATTATTGAAAATTCGATACCTCAAAATTGGAAATCAGCTCAACCAGTGCTTTCAGAACACACACGCAGAATCGATAGATTTATACAAAAAAAAATCCAAATCTTGACAGTGCAATGAAGGAACTGGGAAAATTGTGCTAGTTCCTTTTGCATTAATCGGGCCAACATACGAGTTAATTTTAGCCAAGCAGGCTGTAAATAAAACTTCATGGTGAGGGATGCAGTTTGCCAAACATTTGTTGTGGCTCACGTATTTTCGTTTTTGGTGGTTCCATAGACTTTGCTGCTAGATTTTACATTTTTCCAACACTGTTGGATTCAATAGAACTGTAAAAAAACCGTAAGGCACTTGAGCTTCTAACCAGTTTATAGTTATTATTGAACGAGATTCTTTACACTAAAACACTGCGCTAGGAACAGAAATCAATAGGCTAAGAGAACCAAGTTTTCCTCTCTCTCTGCAATGTTACTCCTGAACAAGTGACTTCTAGGATCCGAGGTTTTTTATGTAGAATATTTCAAGGACTGAGTGGAGGATCTCTTAGTGTTCCCTATAATGTAGATGACACCAATGAGGCAGTTATGGAAGCAAAGACAGAGACTG
Source organism: Pachypeltis micranthus (assembly GCA_020466155.1). Classification (NCBI taxonomy): domain Eukaryota; kingdom Metazoa; phylum Arthropoda; class Insecta; order Hemiptera; family Miridae; genus Pachypeltis; species Pachypeltis micranthus. Next base: position 30,013,623 of record CM035777.1, on the reverse strand, counting down.
GACGAGGAAGAACCCAGCACTTTGTCACTATTTGTTACACAAAGTCAACCGTTAGAGACCACTGGACTCGACAAAACTTACAGCGACCATGACCATTGAGCCTGAGTCCATTTGAATCAATAGAATACGGTTCTCCCCAATTAACCACATTTTGCGTAAATAAGGGTGTGGGGGGACCACGGTTCGAGATGTCAGCATTTAATTGCTTGGATACTCATATGAGAAGTGGGAATATCTGCGTACTTCCCTAAGATGCGAGTAAAATTATTAGATGTGACAGTACTATATTTGTTACACCCATTTCTAGATTTGTGTCTGTATTTATCCAAATCAGAGGGGTCAAAATAGATGGGATACCCACCCCCTGACTCAATAGAACGACAAACGCCAGAAAGGCAGGGGGATCTTACAATTTCTAGGTATTCAGTCACATGTGCAGGGGGATCTTACAATTTCTAGGTATTCAGTCACATGTGCAGGGTCTAATACAGAGGGATTCGTTAAGATCACGTGAGGGTAAAGACTACGAAAGTACAGTACAGTCCTGCAAGTACAGTCTTACTGACGATCCTTTGACACGTGTCCTGAACCTGAATTTGTATGAACCAGAAAACAACGAGGGGTGCACCAGAACACTCTCGTGCTTGCTTTTGCTTCGCCCCACCAAGAGTGTATTGCTGTCATAAGATAAAAATGGGCAGACTGGTTATATTAAATGAGAAAAAGGAAGAGAATTTAAATACCGAAGGCCACAGGCAAGCAAGCTTTCGTACCAGTCAGACAACAGGGAAACTTTAGTCAGTTCGGTAGGAAAGAATAGAGAATAGTGGCAACTAATACGCCAGTCTGGTTCAGGCATGGAAAGTCAACCACCCAGGAAAATATTACCAAAATTATTACGTCGTCTCTGAATCCATGATGACTTACAACACTCACCATACAATTCGTTACAAAGCAACAGTTTTCTGAGAGCGCAAGAAGCTAGTAAATCCCATAAGAAATAAAATTATTTTCTCTTAAATCAACAAGAACAAATCTAATTGTATGTCAAAACAGATGAAAACATGACGCAGACAACTTTCAACAATCGCTGGTCTCGAATATTAATCTGTCCTTCCCATATTCAGATCAAAAAGAACAATTTTGATACAAGTATGCTCAAACTATTGCAATTATAAATACTAATAAAGCCGTAATTAAATACGCAATTTAATAAATAATAAGAAAACGTAAATACAATCGGTAACAACTACACTAAGGTTAACTAAACATATCACCGACATTTTCAACAAAAATTAAAACGTACAAGCAATAACCCTGCACTTGTGTGTTCAAAACTCCACTTACCCAGAACGTTCCAAAAAGTGTACCAACTTCCATCAACAATACACCCTGTGATGGTCTTGAAAGACTGTCACGTTGCATTGTTCAAATTATACATGGTGTCAGTATCTGGCTCAAACTCCTCTGTTTGTACGTAGACCATTCACTGTTCAGGCAATGCTAGGTTTGCCTCACTGCGAGCAATTACAAAGTGTTACCATGACACTATCCTCATGTATAAGGCCATCTATCTAGGCGTGATTGGCTACTGCCCCATTGTCTGGGGTAGCAAACTAACAGTCAATCAAAAGAGAGTATTGGCCCAATCCCAGAGAGCTGCGCTCCTGTGGATCACCAACGCCTACAAGACTGTATCAACAGAAGCACTCCAGGTGATCATTGGTCAGTTACCAGTTGATTTGGCCATTGAGTGCATGGTTGACAAGTGGAGAGTGAAACGGGAGCTTTCCCGCTTTGGGCTGAACTCCGTCCGCATCTCACCACAGAACAGTGAATGTCTTTCAAGAAAATGGGTTGAGCCAGACCACTGGACGAGCCAGTTCCTCACAGGACATGGTGACTTCAATGCGCGGCTCCACTTCTTTTCTCTGAAAGACTCTCCATTATGTACATCTTGTACCTCCAGTGCGGAGGAAACAAGAAACCATGTGCTCCATAGTTTCTACAACAATGAGCGATGGTTGTTGGGAGGGCAAACGAACTTAGCAGCATTGACTGCTACAAAGCTAACCTATAACCATTATGCAGAGTTCGCGAAGAAGGTGATGGCTAAGAAATGTGGTCATTGTTGATCTGTCGTCCTTTTGTAACTTGCCACTCAAGTACACAGTTAGATCAGGTGGGAAACCAGATTATGAGCTCCTCCCTGACAGTACAGGATTCCTCAGGTGGTCCCCTCCGCACGGGAACACACGGGCAGCAGCTATCTACCGGGAGACTGGCTAACGACCAAATACCTGCCATACCTCCCTGCCTGAGTTCGGTGGATGCTGCAGAGGCTGGCCTCTTGCATATTAGCGAAACTGTAACTTCCATGACTGATTGAGGGTTTAGGTACAGTCATCAAATAAGGATACAGACCTGTTCAGGTAATGCTACATTCGTAGGATTCAAGTTACCGACTGAACCCAGACTGACATTTTGTTGGAAGGCAAACAAAATAAGGAAGCTGACACTGGTGAAAAAGCAGGCACTCAAGGGAAGGCAGCCAAAGCAAAGATGTTTCCCTTCTCCATGATCACTCAGTGGAGCCACTGTATACACTTTAGTGCGCTTCATTAATTTCTGAGGTTAGAGCTGAAGGAGCAGGAGAGACATCCATTTAGCCAATGGGTGTCCTAGTGCAAGGGAAGAGATGGTGTATGCAATCAGTATTAACGCCTGTGCACTCAGCTAGGTTTCAAAGGGCGATCAGAATGATCATCATGAGAAATCCTGCACCTAAACCTAAGTTCGTGTATCCCTCCTACTCTCAATCTCTTCGAGTACCAACGGTGATTACATTTACTGGACACTATTGTCCTTTCTGAGTGAGTAAAGTGAGTGAATTTCGCTTGGAACTAACCTGAACAGAAAGATCTCTCAATAAATGTGACCAGCAACCCCTGCTCTTCAATTTGATAGCAACAATGAAGTAAATGGGGTTACTCCCTCCACCTTGGTGCTGCATTGACGTGTAGAATGGCAAGTTTTTGTGAGAAAAGAAGCGAAGGCGTTTATTCTACAATAAACTGGATTACCTACGAAACCATTTGGGACACAACAGGCTAGTCAGAATGGCTGCCCATAGTACAACTGTTTGTCTCCATACTCAAACTGGTGAACATACACTCACACGTTTCCTAGTGAAAATTGACACCTTGGTGGAATATGAAAAAGCGAGCCCTTGACAGCATGAAGGCACACTAACTGGTATTAACGGATTGGCTGTACAAAACTTTGTTGGGTAAGCGGAGCTCTGAAATAATACCTTCTCCTGGATTAATGTAATGTGCAGCCAAGTAACTAGAAAACCTCGATCGAATACCAACTTATTTGTCCATCTAGGAATCTCGGGAAGATGTCAATGCAGAATGAACGCACTTAAAAGATCGAGGGTAGAACACAGTTGCACTTTTTCAAAATGTTAATGTTCAGTAAAATAATCGATCTGAGATACCGCGTTATTACAATGACAATTGTTGTTCAAATGGATACACTTTAAATGAATTCTTATTCGACAATTCACAGTTGAACTTTGTTTTTATCACATTCAGCAACTCATTAAAGGCATCTGGTAATGTTTCAGTTAAGGAAAACCTAACTTTGTTAATGTACGTTACAGTAATACATAACTTTTTATTGTACTCTCGGTTATTTCACTTCTATTATTAAAATACTATTTCTATTAAACGTAAATGCTCAAAACGAAATGTACGAAGCGCTATTTACACACGAAGCAACTGAACTAGGCTGATGGGAATTCCTTTTAGTTTCATGGTGCTATTAATTATTTTGTTAAGCTCTTCTGATTACTTCACTGTCCCAACAATATTCTAATATTCTATTGCATTTTGGACAGGTATCAATAGTGGGTGAGGAGCCTGTAAAAACAGCCTCTTCTGGCCTTGGACTCATACTTGAATTTTATCACATCTGTAAGACATTAATAAATTCGATAAGAACTTAATAGCACTATAAGATTAGCTGTACAACCTCAAACCTTACTCTATTGAGGCTGAGCACAATACAACATCAGATCGTTTTTAGCCATTTGTATTTTGTGTCTTCTTTTGTCGGATTTCTCTGTCGCGGTCTTTGCATTTGATACATAAAATAGCGTTTCGTTTTGAACGAAATACATAAATATTTCTTTCAGTTTTCCGTATATATGCGTATGCATAATATGAGTCTGATGATGGCCCTGTGGCCGAAATACCCTTTTCGTTTGACGGGTTTCAAGCGTTCTTTACTGCCTTTGTTTTCTCAGCTTTCAATATTCGTGTTTATATGATAGTAGTTTGAGGCTCTCTTCGAGCAAATCTATTTGCAATATTAAAGCGGGGGACACAACTAAAAGAGGTATCGCACGTAACAAGTGAATATAATTGCCATTGGCTTTCTACTACCGTTGTCAGAATTCTACCTTACGGATAACTCTTATGACGGCGTAAAAACCAAAAGGTCAAGCTGACGGTAGTTATTTTCACCTATGAAGTATTTTATATTTTAAACCAAATGTCGAGCGAAGGTTGCAAAATCTTCTATTTTATTTAAGCCTCTTCTTTTATAACTCAAGTTTCAACAGAACAGACGAAATAGTCAAATCGGTTTTACTGGATTAGTACCCACCCCACCACTGCTGGACCTGTTAGGATACGTTTATTAGAAACAGCAGACTGAATTAAATTAAAAACGAGCCCCTCAACCCGATGATATGCCACAGCAACAGGTTTCCATCAACACCATCAAACGACAAATTGATTTAAGCGTCACACTATGGGAAGTTCTAGTAACCCAAGGATCTTTGGTTTAGATAGGAGCTTGGAAATAACCAGAAGAACTAAAAAAAGAAAATTGAGCTACTAACAAGGAGGAAAGAACTCATGATAAAACAAAAATCTTTTCAAGAATGAACGATAATACTGTTAATTAGTAAATAAGTGAGAAGAGAAGTAAAAACTGTAGACCAACCAATGTGGCTACCAAACCACCTACTGTAATCGGTAACTAAAAATGAATATTACAAAATTTAAATACTAAAAATATCCTGGGCTGCGAATGTAGTTGCAAGACAGGAGTACCTTGACACATTTACAGAACACCAAGCAAAACGATACACTTTTATAAAGCGTCAGTCGTACACAAGATTGTGGAAAAGAGATTAATTTCCTGGTGGATTTTTTTCTCTTGTGACTTGGAACGGTAAGCAATTTATACGTATAAAAAACAAAGAAAAAAAAATGCATGCGATTGAAAGTTTGAAATTTGCGAGGACCCTATAATATTGACACGTAGGATACTACAGACAAACGAAATCCTAAACAATGACGATGGACGTCCATTAACATCATACGTGCCATATTTCGAATTAATACTTCAAAACTTTAATATCAACTGTTTCCTTTTGCCAATCCTCGATACTCCACTAAGTTTATCACAAAATACACCTAGGAACATAATTTTTTGTTCAAAGCCAAGAAAATCATTCCATCAACGTCACAACCACTCGCGTCAAAAACAAAACCTGATATAAATTACACGTATTATATACAACAACAAAATTCCCTCACCATTCAACAGTATGTACATCGTGTTCCTCCAATAATTAGACCACTTAGAGGCAATAAAAGTTAAGGCTACAAACGTTGCAGTACGGTACTATAATTATCTTTGCGCTAAATCAAGTGGCGCAAGGGGGGAAGGCTGACTTTCTTTGGTCGACAAATTTACGATCGTGTTAAAAAGGGGGAAATTGTGGGGATTCATCATGAGCGGGAGGCCAGAGGATATTGCCAGCCCCTGCCGCATTCGATCCTTTTTCCACTTCATTCTTCTATTTTGGAACCAGATCTTAACCTGAAAAGCAAAAAATTGTGAGTTTCGCGGACGTGTTTATAATAGGATAATAGAGAGATTATGTACAGCTATAGTATTAATATGCTATTACGTGAGCACATGTGCAAGGAACTTAGGATGCTGGGGAAAAGGCTACAAGAGCTGAAGCCTGTTTTGCTAGTTATTCATTATGCATTACAAAGACTAGCCACTCTCGCAAGAGTAAGTGTCAGACTTGAATCGTGAACCTCAATTATGCTAGTAGGTGCTCCAAAGCGCAATACACAAACATAACCTGCAGTCAAAGATTATATGAGAAATTGTCTCCTCATCTCCACAATACAGCCAGCTAATTAAGGGTTAATTGATTCAAGCCCAATATCAGTCTAGATTGGATACACCAACTCCCACAAGTTTATATTAGTCAGCGTATTAGCTTAGGTCATTTGTGCAGCTACAGTGGAAAGGATCTAAGCTTCCAGTGCTGTCCCAGTCTTTCACCATTTGAGGGGCGGTTTTTACTGTGCTCTTCAGGCCCTCTCTTATAGCATGCGTTGACTCTGGGATGACTGTGCATTGTGTGAGTTTGTTCTACTTTCTGTCTTCTTCCTCCAAGCAGATCTTCTATTTCTTGTCACTATGAATCAAGGAGTGGGGCCAATTGGCTTCATATTTGCTGAGTGTCTTCTAGTATACTGTACGTTTTCATCGCATTTCACGAACGTCCGAGCATTGGGTTATATTTTGATATCATACTAGAAAGGAGTTTTCTACTTTCATTTCATTATTTTCTTATTAAATTGAGTGGGTCTATTTTCTTCGTACGATTTCAATTTCCTGCTTTCCCAAAGAGCTATTATTGTAACCTTTTGAATTTTAGGTAAGTTTTGGTGCACTAATTAATTTCCCACGCAACTTCTACATGCTCTGTGCATGGCGGATTTCGATAGCAATCCCCAGAAATCTTACACACCCCAGCCAGGCCCATTAATGTCAGGGGCGTCTTAAAAGAGTTATGTTCAACAGGGGCACTAGGCATGTAAGAAAATATGTATAGGGTGGGATCATGATCCACACTCACAATGCTGCTGTAACCCAGTTGGAAAGATTCCTTTCATATAGCATTACATTTCTGTCTTAGAGCAAGCACTAGTGCTTCCCCTATGATAAAGAAGTCAGTGTATTGGGGGGGAATGACACTCATAACAGCATCATGCGGTGGTGGTGCACTGCATATGTAATCTTCGAGATGTTAAACTAAAAACAGTTTTTGTCTCATTAACATTCCACTACCCCTTGAATACGAGCTTAGGGAGACGGCCAAATCAACAAAGCGAGAATATGAGAACTTTTACTATTGAAACAGGGTTTCTCAAATATGTGTACTGCGCATGCTTTACAGGATAACGGAGGAGTTTCAAGTATTTATCTACACACCACTCTTTCTGCGACACCCTTAAAGTCAGTTGGGCAATAAGTGACTCAGTTCCATCCATCAGTTGGTTGAGAAAAGGATCTAAATGGAGAAATGCACCATACTGGGGTCTTCTAGGCTCAGATGGAGTTTCAATTGCTCTCGAGATGTATTCCTTATTTCAAGCAATAAGACCAGCGCAGATGAAAGCTAGTAGACATACACAGCTTGCTCTTCTTAACAGCCATGCTGTATTCTAGCTTTTAGCAGATACTATGATAAGGTCAAAGGTAGTGTGTAATTGCTTCCAAACTCGGCAACCAATGGTTCTGTGGAACATCTCACCTCATGTCTGCCTATGTATTATTACACGACCACAATTAAATCTGCTGAAGGGAGTGGCAGCCTCTGATTACAAATAACGTGCCACAATAAATGAATCGCTTAACCGGCAAGAGGCCCTATAGCAGTAGCAGGTTCACCCTTTACATGACCTATTCCGAACTACAGTGAACGCAATTAAACTAAGTCTTGTCGCAATTAACTTGGTAGAATGTGACTTGTTTACAATCAACTTCTATCCCACTCTCTGCCTTACCACACTGTACAAACAGTATTTACTCACTTTCCTTTTGTTCATCATTGCCAAATACAAATTCTACCGGCAGATACTTGCTCAATAAATTGCAGCAGGCACAATCTTGAAATCAACTTCCCACTCTGACAGCTACAGAATCTATGTTAGAAACACTATGTTAGTTGAAATAGCTCACTTGTCGTTCAGTTAAGCGCAACGCTTTGGCGATCGCCACTCTTCTATTCCTTTCAGGATACTGGTTGACAAGAAATTCTTTTTCGAGCTCCGTCGTTTGCTGCCGTTTATATGGCACACGATGCCCCCGCCTGATAGCGCTTTGATTCCAATCTGCAAGACCTGCGAATAGAAAATATCAGTTAGAAGCGAATAACCAACAACTTGTCAAATTTTAAGCAGCGGAGCATGCAGCGTTAAAGATCTATTGCATGCAAAGCGAGGATTGAATCATAGGATATAAATAACACGGTAGAAAAGTCCAATCGGTATTTATTCTAAAAATACACAAATTAAAAAACGAATCCTTGAGTCAGAGAATCAGGAACCCTAGAACACAAAACCAAAGTTAATCGTCAATAAATTAATGCACGAACGGCGTAAATATACTCGAAAAATAACTGACCTGAATTCAAATTATATTCCTCACTTATACTGCGGTCAATTAACCAACGGCAATCGTCAGCACCTCCAGTTAAAGGGTGTTGGCATTCATAAAATCATTCCACGCAAGAAAAAAAACATTAAAATTACCTACTTCATGCATTATGTACGAAGTAATTCTTTCCAGCGACGCAATGACAGGTTTAAAAGCACCAAAACGTTTCGATGAGTGTCGTACATTTTAAAGTATGAAATTCAGGAAAGTTAATAAATGTAATTATGAGATTGCTCAAATCTATGAAGTCATGAGCGGTTATAATTTATTACTTTCTAATACCAAAATAGAAAACTGAAACCAAATGCATCAAAGAAGGTTTCAATTACTGTTAATGAAGCCAAATATAATAAAAATAATTAAATATAACTTTTTATATGGTAGTTAAGATTTTATAATTGGGTTTCAAATTAGTTTTCGTTACCAAAAAACTAAATTTGAATTTATTTGGTATTATTTTACGATTTTAAGTAGAGGGGAGTTATTTTGTTGGTAGCACTGGGGTTAGAAGCGAGGATCTAGACGGCTGGTTTTCAGTTCGTTCGTGTGCTCAATGTATCAAAACAGTGCCGTGTTTTAAAATCTAATTTCTACCCCATTTCTTTTAAAGACCCGGGTTTTTCGGTTTTTCAGTTCATTACGTCCCCGTACTCTTTGGTTCCCCACATCCGCGATTTGACCCTTTTTCTCGTTTTCTTCCACCGTTCGCGCATGAAATGGCGGGGAATCAACAGTTTTGTCTGAGATGGAACAATCACCAAAGCACTCTTATATCCGTTTTCGACAATCTGCTTGAAAGTGGCACATTGGTTGACTGCACACTTGCGGCCGAAGGGCAGTATTTAAAAGCCCACAAAGTCGTATTATCGGCATGCAGCCCGTTTTTTGAGGTAAGTTCAACTCGTGCACGATTCGTACGAACAATTGTTGAATAGTCACAGTTTTTTAACCCCCAAATTTCCCAATGATAACAACACCCTGGAGCTTGTACGGCTTAACCTCTACGCTTCCACCGGAGCGTTGAACGCAAGTTTTTTTTACTCTTTATTGTTTCTCGGCTCTGTAGGTCATTACCCCACGTCCTAGAAGCTCAACAGAACGCTATTTGATCGGAGGTTGACACAATTAATCCCATAATTCATACTTTGTTGGGTGGCGACAACTTGTCGGATTTTTTTGTCAAAAACTTATCGCTCACTATTTCCGCTATCACAGTGTCCTCCGCATCATTTTATATCTCCGCTCCTACGGAAATTTAAATTTTGTTATCGTTGTTTGATCAGATTTTCCTTTTTACTAAATCATTGTGACATAAATCTTGATTATTAATGAGGCGTTGTTTCGTACGGCATTTAAACATTCAAGAAGAGCCTTTCTCTTCGTGAATATCATATCACTTAATTAATAGGCCTCTGTCCCTCCTTCCTCGTTTAATTCTTTCCTTGTGTTGCACCTAACACTTCTCGGGCCACGACTCTCCAAATCCTCTCCCTTCCTCGTACCTTGTCCTGCTTTTTTCGAACTCTCTTAAATTACGTAGTGAACCGCACGTCAGAAAAACGTCAATACTAAAAGTAGTTCGTTTGTATGAACGTTGACAAACGTTAACTAGTAACATACTGCAGATTTTCAGCTTCGATAAAAATGTGTTCTGGTGTGTAAGTACGGAATTGCCGGTTCGGTTATAAGGCTGAGTTAAGTTGAAAAGTCATCTTAGATTTGAAAAGCTTCGTTTTCCAAGATGAACTGTCTAGAGTGGTGCATTACATGACTTTCCTCCCTAAATTAATTCGGTTAATTCTTCAAATGCCTCGAGCCATGCCGAAAGGCATTCGAGAGAAAATGATTTGTGTTTCAGTGAACACGGTTGAAAGAAAACGGCAAAACCAAATCTCGTCAAATTTGATTTGCGTGGCCCTGAACGTGGACTCGGCTGAACCTTAAGTTTTTCTAAAACTAACAGTAATTATCATAGCAGTTGAAACACAAATTTGATTCTCTTTAACGAGTTTGGCGTTGAAGTTTTTGTACGGCCAGTGCTAATTAATACAACGCAATATAGTATTTATAGACACTATCATAATAAAATATAATTAATAGACAATAGTAAAATATATGTATTGATTGGTTGATGCGCTGTAAGTTTAATAAACACCGTTAAATCTATTTTCAACGAACAATAAAAAGAGTGCAATACGTTCAGTCGTTCTTACAGTGTGGAGTGCTTTAATTTTTCAAAAATATTCATGTACATTTGTGAAATAACGTGTTGACGTAGTGTTCGACTTTGTTTAGGGAAATAAGAGTCAATTAATTTGCGCTCGATGATGAAGCGAGCACATTTGTCACCGTCATCTGATGAATAATGTCAGGAATTACTATTAGCTGTTATTTTGGATATTAACATATAATTTAATATCTGCCAATTTTGCAACGGAAATGAAGTCTCCTTCAACGCTCTGACAATGACAACAAATATAACCCAGGCCTCTTTCCTTAATAAATTACTGTTTCTAAACCTTGGGCGAGGGTTATGTTAGTTTAAATAAATATAACCCCCTCGGATGCTTCACTTCTTATCCTCTTCAAGCACTTTTTTGCAGGGCCCTTCGTTACTTTGTAGTGCATACATCTTCATTCATTTGAAATTCCAATCAAAATATTAAATTCCCTTTTCCGTACCAGCAAATGTTGAATTTAACGAAATAATAAAACAGTCCGATTCGAAAAGTACGCTTGCGTGTGATATCAAGTGCCCCTCCCGGAAAACAGTGTCTCTTCATGCTCTTCAGAACACATCACTTGTGTGAGGAACAAAATTGGTTTACTTACATTTATTTGTCATGAATTCCTCATTGATAGCAAATATCATGCCGCATTAAAAAAAATGCGTTTCTGAAGTTTATTATACTCTCATCGTGATAACCAGTGAGAGTGTATGAATCCATGAGCTAGACTTATTAACGGGGAGTCGATTTATTGTGCTATTTTCGTCATTTTGCCTTGTACAAGACTTATTCAGCAATGTAAAATACTTTGAAACTTTCCGAACAAAATCCTTTGAGCAGTTTTGAAAAACAAAAAAAAGGATTAACACTTTTGGCTACTATGATAAATACTAATTTCGAACAAAATTTTGTGTCAACAAATTAGTTGAATTTCGTCAGGTTTTGCAGAGCTAAGTTATCGTTGGTCCCCAGCCTGCGCTCATTTCCCTTAATCCTCCCGTCGTACTCCAACCACCCTTTAGTTCGACTCGTCGCGTACGAATTGCCTAGCGTCGCGTTGAAAATCGCCATTTTCTTTGTTCCGTTGTAGTGGCCATGTTTCGTATCGTTTACCAGTATTTTTCAATGCCGAATCGAATGGCATGGGTCTCGGAGATACTCTACAAGCATTGTCGTTTACATGCGAATTGTTGTTACCCTTAGTGTATAGCCATATTGTATTCTTAACATTTTTCGACGTTAGGTTGAATAGGATAGGTCACAGTTCTGCAAGAGAATTGCCGTTGTGTGATCATTTGCAGCGGTTTTTGGATCTAAAACATGAAGGTTTTAGGAAAAGTCAAAGTTGCTTCTGCAGTTACTAATCCATTAAACAGTGCTCATTCCTTAGTTTTCCCTGACCTTAATTCTAGTTTACTGAGAGACTTAATTATGCTCTATACTCTCGAACGACCTTCTTTGCGCACTGGTACTGGTAGTGATTGCTTCTATCCGTTTATGCGGTTTTGTGGAAGAATTTTGGCATTTTGGAAATCAAGTACCACCAGTTACAATGACTGGGCAATGAGCTTTATACACATTCCATTCCGCTCACTTACCAATCGTTAGTGTTCGTTTGCTATTGAAAAGAGGACATTACATCATCAAACCCTATATTGGAGTGGAGGAGGCAGCGCAAGATAGCTTGTGACTTGTAAGATAAACGGGAGGTGTTCCGGAATTGAATTTGAGGTGCCGCTAAGCTCCAACCCCGAAATCACGTCACAATACTGCTATCTCTTTTATCAAATAAGCCTACCGTTTTGTAATTTTCATAAAATCTTGGTATTTGTTGTATTACCGTGTTCGAGTGTCACATCATAACATCAATTATTGATAAGTACGAACAACGATTAAATATTATGTTTCCAATGGTGTAACTACTTGCGCAACAATTCATAATCGGTCATTCGAACTCATGAAGGGGAAAATGCCGTTTTATAAAAAGGTGTAGTTTTGCTGTAATGAAAACATCGGGTTTCCAGAAATGCCGAAATGGGTAGTACGGCTCACCCATGGTTTTTACTATTTCCTGGTGATGGGAGGGGTGAGAGCGTGGGTTCCCAGCATATTTAAAGTAAAGGGCACTTGCGACCCAGTAAGACTTGTCAGTGACGTTTTGAGGAATTTCATTTATCACAGCAATGTTGACTCTTGGTCGGAGAAGTGGCTGAGCAGAGGTGGGTCTGGCTTGGAAGTACCGAGAGAAAAACTGAATTGAAAAGTGAAAGGCTGTCCTTTGATTAGTGGCACAGTATAAAAGTACATCTAGGAATGATCTCCAATATCCGGATAGACACCATCGATTGTATGGTGCGAAAAATGTTTGACATCTTTCAGTTTCTTGCTATAAACCCAGCTCATGAATGTGCCGACCTCACAGGGTGATTCGGTATTACGTAAAGGAAGTGGTTTTTATGTGTCGTACGTGGCGTTTTTGACTCTTTCCTGAACATTAAGCCACCCAATTAAGAGGATTGAAAAAGTATTTTACTGATGAGTTATAGGAGATACGCCAATAACTAACAGTGCATTTCACAATATTATGTAATGTGCAAGCTTATTAGGTTTTATAAATTACTGATTCTTCACGGTTTCTTTGTTTCTGTAGCTTAATTCAATTGCCGAATCAAATTCTTGCTTATGAAAAAGAAATATTATGTTATTTGCTTGCTTTGCTTTGGTGAATATCAGCTTTCAACTCTCGCTAAGTTGATTTCTCGATGGTTACACTGACTAAGAGGTTGTATAAAAAATGCCTTTTCCTTTATTTCTCCGTATAACTAGCATTCTCTTTTTGACCCTTCGGGCTAAATCGTATTCCATTAGAATTTTCCTTTTGCCGCAGTAACTTCAGCAGCTTTGCTAGTTCAAACTTATACAATTAGTTGGGAAGATCCTTCAAAAAGATTTTTGGTAAAAAATTTTGTTCTTAGTAACATTTATGGTTGATTAGGGAGAACATTTCATCTACTTTCTCCTGAGAGGAGTCGAGTAATTTGACTTGAAAAGCAATTCTAAAATTAACGGTCTCATAAAGCCGCTGGGTATAAGACAAAGTGTAGTAGGTTTTGAATGAGGGGTATTTATGTAGGTACTTAATGTGGGGAAGCGCAAGAAAGATCTTTTTATCCAAGAAAGCTTTTATTACTCATTTCCCAATTTCATTGAAGGAGGTTCCTATAACATTTGTCTTAGTTCTGCACGGTCCGTGCGTGCGAGCGCACATAATCATCCACGACTTGACGAAAGCACTAGACATTGAATCAACGCGTCTTGGTGAATTGCCTTAGATTTCAATCAGTGTTTCGATGATGTGAGTAACTAAGGAAGCGTGGTGATCACAGGTTGAAGGGATGATGTCAGGGAACGTGGAATTTCACAGGGGGCTCTGTAAGTTCACCCGTCTGCAATCTAGCGCTGGGTGAACTGCCATAAGAAGTAGGGTTGAATTACCCATCGACGCGTGAGTGGGTGTGTATGCCATTTACCGATGTTGTCCTGCTTGCAGTTACCCAGCAAAGCTTGAAGGTCGCCCTTGAAAGATTCATTGAGCAGGGGGGTGTGTGCACTGGAAATGCCTTCTTAAATGCTGTCCTATTGAGGGCATGGAATGCCGTTTGTAGATACAAAGTTCTTCATCGCTCACTGGTCCCAGATACTGCTGGATACAAAAGTGACCACGTTTGTGGGTGTTCGACTCAGCTGAAGTCTAGTAAGTGTCCTCGTCTTTACGGCTAACAGCTCTCCCCTGGGAGGTTGGTAAAATGAGCACCTGCCTTACCTCCAAAGGGCAGGGTTCAGTGAATGATGAGCGGGTGGCTGGGCATGATAGGGAAATCTCAGCCTCCATATCAGTCGACTGATGTAACTCTCTCATGGGGGTTCAGGTTGATTAGGAAACATACTTGCCCTCGTCTGAAGATCCCAAAGCATGCATGGGCCTCTAGGGCCTTCCCGAGCCTCGATCAACTGACGCCAATCCCAGGAATTCTGTCTATCATTCTCTTTCAATTTTCTGACCCAAGCCAATAACAGTGCCTGCTTACAATGTCCTCAGTTGGATTGTTTTTCCCGCTCATTCAACACCCGTTCACCTATCCACAGAATTAACTCGTACGTGTCTCGTGACCTTGGACTCTTCATCTCTATTGTGTCTTAAGTTTACGTTCAATTAATCAGTGAAACAAGACAGTACTCTCTCATTTGCCAACTTATTCTTTACACGTACTGAACTTCAAATCTCTCTCTCTCCTCCCCCTCCCCATACACCTAATAGTGAGTACTGACTAAAGCGTGCTCCTAGGAGATTGTGATTACCAGGAATGGCTTTACTGGAGCGTCAGTAAAAGTAACATCTCCCCGTAGCCCGGTCGTCACTGACATGGCGTTTAGGATGCTGACGGGGCATATAATTTCGTATTAGTAAGTCGAAAGCCCCCTAGTAGGCAGTTTGTACGTAACGTCCGGGGGTTGAGATGTGGATAGAGAAAGTCTGGATTCTCACGCCTTGCTGTAGACCCCAACCTGTCTGCTGTGGTCTTTTTTTTATATCCAGGTAGTCCCTTGTACTAACTTAGTGGGCAGAAAGCGGCAGTGTGTTGCGGTGTTCCCATGCGTGTGCCATTCTATAGTGGAATATTCTTTCCCTTTTCCGTGCTCTTTCTGCTTCTTTTATAAAACAGTACATTATTTTCTTTGTGGTCAAAGAAACGTTTTCCTCACCATTGGTTTACGATTTCAATGCCAAAATCAGTTATATCACTAATATTATTCCAGATCAGTTCTTATTAAAATAGTGCTTACACACTGGACATTTAGTGCATAATATTTGCAACCCTTACTTAACCGTCAAGAATTACGTTGTCATGGCACGAGGAAAGTTTTGAACTCGAGTTGTGCCTCGAACCTGATATGGCTGTATTATTTTTCCCGAAATTTTTGGTAGAAGAACATTTTTGTTTGGAATATAGTGTTGATTTTTGTGGACGATTGAATGTTTATTGTTTGATGAGAAATGGCGGAAAGTCATTAAATAAAGGGAACAATCAAATCAATCAGTTCCCTTAAAGCTTGCAGTGGGCCGTTTTCGTTTGAGATAGTCGAAATCGTTTGCTGATCGCGACGAAATCCTTTCACGTATCTTTCATAATAGTTCTGCGTTAACTGAAGGGTATTGGTATTAGACGCTACAACCGTCTAACTGTAACTCTTTGTGTTACTTATCATTATCACCCCAGTGTGGGCTTTCCATGAGTTGGCAACTTCATTCACACCATCGTGAAATTATCTTCATTGTTTTGTTCCAAGTGTTGTCTATTCAAAAACGTATCGTCAGGCTTTTCTCGACTATTGTTCGCATCACCAGACTGAGGGCTTACCAGAGGTGCATACGATAATTTTGTTGAAAGAAAATACGATTTTTATTCTAAACGATAGATTACACTCGCTTGACTTCAGACGAATTTCATGGAAGAGGAATTTAATTGTAGTCCTAGTTTGGGCTGCTCGTTTTAGCAAAGTAGTGTGGCAATACGAAGTTTGAATAACATTTGACTAATTGAAAAGAAAAACAGATGTGATGTGATGCATCGCGCACTTCCGTAATCCACGTGTTGATATAACGGCGCTATATCTTCTTTCAACAACATCGTACAGAAATGCTCATGAATAACAAACTGCATGTTTTAGTAAAGTGAGGTCAATGAAAATGATTAGCACCGCTCCATATGTAATTGGAGATGCAGTGGAGGTGCAAGTAATTCTCTCACCGAGAATGCCTGCTTAGTGATAGCAGACCCATAACTGAAGTTTGGTGTTCTGATTACTGGTTCCTCAGAACGTAAAGAGACGAAAACTGGACTTACTTCCTCATGGTTATCATTTGGGCCGAGATAAGTGAGCGTCACATGTTGGGCCTGTTCGTTATTCGTTTTACCTTATTTATAGTAACCAGATGTGAAGAATCGCACAACTTTTCTTAGCCTACCGTACCAGATGCTTTCTATAAACTCTCTCTTATACACAATCGTGTAAATAGAAACATTTGAGTTGAAACCCCCAATTTCGCTGGTGGTGTTGTTCTGTCTGCAGTCAGGTTCGCTGAAGAACGGGCGAAGTGGTTGAGCAGGTTTTTAGCTGTTGATGGCGGGGAAATACGGCTGTGAGTAATTTACGTACTCTTGACGGTACGGGGGAAGAGGTGATTATTTGAAAAAACGGCTTCAATTGGCGACAAAAATGTTTACTTATTGAAACAATTAGCATCAACGTTACAGGATGTCTTCAAATCGTCTATGCCTATGTATTGTTATCCATAAATCTTTCCCTGACGATCAGTTGATCAATTTACATTTTCGTAAAATCGTTGTTAGAAATCGCGTAATTTGAGATCACCCCTCTTGGTATTTCATCCCACCTCACAAATTTCTAATGCCCCGATTCAATATCCCCCTCACACATATTCATTGTTTATAATTTGAGAAAGGCTGTACTAAAGAGTAATGCAAGCTCTCCAGTTGTAATGTTACGGAGGTTGAATTATCCCATTCCGAATTATTACTTATCGAGAGAAAATTCAGGTTCTGGTCAACCAGTATTCAAGAAGAAGTGAATGCCCGAGAGAAAGTGGAAGGCACTAATAAGTAATTGACATGGTATCTCTACTGAATGAAGCTCAATACCTCGCGCTTCGGTCATTTTCCTGTCTCATCAGGCCTTAGTTTTCGTGTTTTGATCAGCTCGCCTCATTTTGTGATTTTAAATTATTTCCCTTACGTCGGCTTGTGTTTAAGAGATATTACTTCTGCACGACGTAAAGTTAAATGAAGTTAGCCAAGAAAAGATATATCTGGCGTGGAAAGTCCTCTACTGAATGAAGGTTTCCCGAGTATTTGTAGATTACTTTGGTCGACTAAGTGGCAGAAGTGTCTGACTAGAGTTATGTCGTTCGATCATGATCAGTTGAACGGAAACTGAGCGTTCAAGTAAGCGACTAATTCGGGTTACAGTGTTCAAAACACCAGTCAAGTCCTTTTTCCCGTCATTTCAGTGATCTTATCATCACTGAAGCCTTCCACTCTCTCTCAGGCCCGCTACCGGCCTGGATAATTAACCATCTTATTGTATACGAAAGACTAACCGAATTATTGTCTCCGTTGTTTCTTACTTTGAAACAGAGGTATAGAATAAATCTTCACCGTGTATTTGTTTATGTAAAATAAAAATATAGTTCTATTCATTATTAGAAAAAAGAGCAATTCATACTGTTCTAAGAAAACTATCAAAATTAAATTAAAACGTTAAAGTGTATATAGGGTTCACAGCTTCCAAGAATGTTGCCTACGTCGTTTAGAACACGTTAAATGGTACAAGGCTGATTGTCTGGTGTGGTCCGACGAGTGTCCATTAATGACGAATAATCAATGAAAATTCACTCATCACGAGGGCTGCGCCACTACTTGTGACATACAGGCTCCAATAATATAATGGAGACCAAACGAAAGTACACCTAGTCCTAAAAATGGAAAAGCAGCTCTCCTCCATTTGCAACAGATTGGAAAATGATAACACGGCGTTCGGGCTAATTAAGATGTTTATTCGATTTGAAAACACTGGTTTTTCATTTGTTCAGCTGGTCCGCCCTAAATGAAAAAATAAACACTATAGCGCTTGTAAAGTGTAGACTTTTTTGGCGGAAAGGAGGTTGATTTCTTCTTTTCCACATGTTCCTCCTGTCTTTATTTTACGCGTTCATTACTGAGTTCGTGTGATTATAATGGACAGGGTCATATACTGTCCGGACGTTACACGCCTGTGAACGTTTGTGTATAAATTCACTGTTGAGTTGGCCAAATCCTAATGTCGGTTTTCTATTTTCCAGGGCTTGTTCAGTCAACACTACGAAAAACACCCCATCATAATCCTCAAAGACGTCACATTTGGAGAATTAAAAGCCATGTTAGACTATATGTATCGTGGTGAAGTGAACATATCTCAAGATCAGTTGGGGACATTTCTTAAAGCTGCGGAATCTTTGCAAATCAAAGGACTTACAGACAGCTCGGGAAACGGTGAATTGTATAGGAAACCCCCGCCGGAACCCCGCAGAATTATAATGCCGCCCATATCGAAATCTCCCAGTTTTCCATCAGGCCTGATTGTCGAGCCACAAACTCTCCTTCCCCCTCCTTCAAACAATAAAGTATCGAATAATAATGTTGATTCCCCGCCGCGGAGAAAACGTCGACTCTCCGAAGATTCGATACCCGAAACGCCAGCCGCCGCTCTAGTTCAACAACAATGTAATCCTATGGAACAGCCGCCCCCGTCTTTAGACGATTACCTCAAACTTAAATCGGAAAAATCGGACGTGTCGATCAACAACGACGAGTCGGGTGATGACACGGCGCCCTATCCTGACGACGAAGACGAAGAGGAAATGGACCTCAGCAAACCCGGAACCTCCAACGTACCCAACAGCCACCCACCAGGTACTTGACAAATTGCTCGTTATTTATCTTCCATGACGTATGCTGTGTTATTCCATCAATTATGCTATGCTGTGTAATAACTAGTGGTTGTTTTACTAGTTGCGTGCCTATGACGTACGGGGGGGGGGGTCAACAGCCAAAAATACTCTCCAGGCACTTCTTACATGGTGCACTCCCAACAACCAGTTTGTTCCACCGACCCCGGCTAACACCGGAAACAGCGGCTAATTAGAAGACTTTTAACATTTTTATTTATTTACAATAATGTGCTGAGGGAAGAAGTCCATTATATGTCTCTTCTCAATAAATGATATTTTAAACGTCAATTACATTAATGTATCCACCAAGCACAGCGTTAGAAAACAGAAAACAAAAAGCAATTTCCATGGTTGAAAAATGAATTTCTTTCTTTCACTTAACATTTTCCTCAAATTTTTATTTGAAAGAATTACCATTTGATACTATCCTGAGTTGCTTCGATAGACCATTAAAAATAGCAGAGCTCTTTGCTAATCAAAACATCTTTGGCTAAATGAGGTGAGACGGAAGGGTGGCTTTATGGTATCCCAGCTTGCTGGAGTATCTGTGTATCTTACCAGTTTGTTTGTAGCTAAACACTGACAATGGTTGCTGATTCAATTAGCTCGTGAACTCTCAACACCTTGGATTCCTTGAGGGCCTTATCCTTTTTTTGAGCAGTATTTTTATGATTCCCTTTTGCTCTGAAAACAACGGCTCTATTAATTACTTCTACTCTATCCTATAACTCCCAACATCAGCACCCTAAAATCAGCCTGCACTAAACAAAATGAAACATACGTTTAGAGTCCAAACTCATACAATTTCTCACCTCCTACGCGTGAATTCCATCTTAGCCGCTAGTCCGTCTCCAGTCCTAAGTATCTGGTGTTTGCAGCCTGCGACGTACATGGGTTAGAACGGGCTCATACTTATAACCCGCCGAACAGTGCAGCTCGTGGCACCTAATGTCTCCCAGAAATAACCGAGCATGTACTGCTTCTTTTGTCCGGAAGTCGATGTATGTGTAAGTTCTTGATGTAGGTTGCACTAACAGTGATGTGAGTTCGTCAACTGACTATTTTTTGTTTTCTGAACATTGCTAAGGGAATTTATTGACGTTTTATCTTAAATTTGTCAAATATGTGAATGTGGCGTGTGTGTCGATTGGTTGGAGAGGGGGGGGGGAGAATAAGCCAATAACGATAATAATACTGTGCTCCCCTGTATGAGTCCGGTATCCTTACATACTGCCATGCTCCTTAAACCACTTAATAATAATTTTCCTGTGTGCAAATAATATTTGGTGTGTATCGTTCTATTCGAGTTGTCACTGTCGGTTGAAGAATATTCGCGCTTCGACTCCTCCGCCGCTCGTTTGCTCCAAGTTCCGTTGAAGTTGAGTGCGTTGCGAATGGCAGATAATTTTCATCAGGAATTGGGTCAAGTACCAAATACTTGAACGGGGAAGATACGGGAGCCAGTTTTTTCGTCACTAAACCTCCCCCTCCCTCTTCCCCTGACCATCCTCTTTACCTCCTCATCGCCCAGCTGCTCTAAACCCGACGAAGCTTCAACAGTAGAACCTCGCGTAGTATGCCTTCTTAATGCCATAAACAACATTCCTCTGTAAGTGTGGCTCGAGACTTCGTCAATGAATCCCCTTCCACTTCTCTTCCTCTTTCTCCTCGTTTCTTCTTCTTGTTCTTTCTCGCTCGTCCCTCCTTCATCTTCCTCACGTCAATTCTCTCGCGTTCTGTTAGGACATGCGGCGGGGAGGCGTAGGAAGGCGCGGGTCCCCCCGTCCCCTCTTCCATTCCCCCTGCCTGAGAAAGTGGGACTTCCTGCATCGCGGAACCCTCCGTTCGACGGCCTCTGGGCTCACGGTGCGTAGATCGGAGGGGTGGGGAGGGGCGGTTGGTGAGTGTAACGGGGTGTGGTGGGGGGGGGGACTTGTCCGCTTCCGCGCCCTTTTTCCTTTGCAACGTCGCATTTTCTTCGTCGGCTCTTCGAAAATATTCGCCGCGCTTCAGGGGAACGTTGTCTTTTGAGGGCTTTAGAAAAGCGAACATCTGGTGTCTGGGGCTCGCTTTCTAGAGATTCTTTACTTCAACTTGAACATTAGGGAAGTACAGGAATCCCCCCATTTGTCTTCAAGTTGAAGCGAATTTCCTCTGAAAAGGTACCTATCGAAGTTGCAATAATAATCCGCAATCTTTCGGAAAATGTTAGCTGCCAAATCCGTTACCCTAACAACTCGTAGATTTTAACACATACTACGAGTTATGTACTGAGGTCACGCAGAAAAATTTCAAAACATATTTTGTCTTCTCTCTCCATGTCCCTTTCCGTATTTCCTCCCCTTCAACATTTGAATGAGTTAATAGGTACCTCTTTCACCACATATCGTTTTACTTACCTTTTATGTAGTTACTTAACCTTTAATCAGGCGACAAATGAGAGAAAACACTCGAAAATAGGAATATGCCGTGTTGAGCCCTCGGTTTGAATAGCCCAACTTACTTCCTCTGTTTCCATGGACCTGGTCGAGAGAGCTGTTCTTGTCGAGAAAGGGATTGAATGGTAAAGTTTGGCAGACGATAGGATAATGGAAAGAAGCGAGTGAAGAAATGAGACTAGTATAACTGCAAGCAGAGTATCATAAATTATCTATTTAAATCTTGGGAGTTGATAGCTTCCGCAACCCCGCTGTGGGTTTAAAACCAGTTTCTCAGGGCACGGATGTAGACATCTCTAAAGCACTTTCAACCTGTAATCGGTCATTGAACAAATTCTAAAATTGAACAAAAAATGGAAAAATGGAAACCTAAACTGAGGCATCGTGCAGACCTTTGCTTATTCTCAAGGGTGGTTGAAGCTTGAGAAGACAAGTATGAAAGATATCATTACAATTTCACGCTATCTTGGTAGACATCACTGCTATATACCAAAGGGTGGCATCGTAACGTTGTGGAATTGTCATCTCGCCATAATACAGTTCCGAGCAAAACCGACCCAAAACTAAATGTAGTTATCATAGCGATCGTAATTGTCATAGTTCGTTAGGATTTTGATAGCTTTTATTGCATGACTAGTTTCAAATAATTTTACGTTGCTGCACATATTTCATCGGTGGGAAAATGACGACAGCGGCTAGATAAATTCGTTAGTTCCTATTATTTTTTGATAAGGTGAAAATAAGGTTATGAGGAGTTTTCGTCGATGTACAAAAATGGAGGATTTTTGTTGATATACCAAAAATGAGGGATTTTCATCTTTTTCTCGAAATCCGCCGAGCATTTCAGAATAAACTTATTTTGTAATCAATACCTAACTATTAAGTTACTAATTCTCGAAAGAACTCTCTTTACCTGGTTGTTGACAAAGCACTGTGAGAAAATACGGGATACGTTAAATCGTACGGGATAGGTGTGAGCGCTTAAGAAGCCAAGTTTTTTTAATTTTTAGAATTTATTAGATTCGTTTAACGCTTTCAAATTATCTCAAAAATGTTTTTTGATAAATTTGGTTGCGATGGAAACGGATGGGGGGGGGGAAGCTAACAAGTACTTAGGTTTTTGCTCGATAAGGGTTTCGGTAGAAAAAACTTGGATTTTTATTTCGAAATTCATTGGTTGGTGGAAATCGCTCCTTTTGGTACCACGACGGTTATTGAACGATCAGAGCATTAGAAAATGTATGAGACTGTCGACAGAACAGATATTGTACGTAGAGTGTGGCGGGGGAGAGGTAAAGGCCGCAGAGCTAGGTACTCTCCCCAACAGCCTCTGGTCTTGGACCACACCATTACACTTGTCGACAAATATTTTTCAAAGGGTCGTGCTTACTGTTTTGGAATTATCCGGTTAAAAATGTAAGAAATGGTGGTAAGTGCAATGGATTCCGGAATTTCGGGGGTTGCTCTACTTATTCAGTGAGCACTATTAAACTACCATTGTATAGGTAGTTTCTTAGACTATCACTCTTATTTTTCTGAGAATGTAGAAGTATTTGTACAGAATTAATTGGAAAAAATCGCGCTAAAATAATTCATTGTGCTGCTCTAGTCGTTTGCGGCGAGAATTTCGTAGAATTGTGCTGTCTATACCAAAAATGTAATCAAACTAGAGCTATTTTAGAGTTTAAAAAATACTTAGCGTTTTGCTGTTTTGGGCCGATTTTAGACTCATATCCTTATTTTGGCGTGACATGTGGGCTGAATACACAATTAGAGTCAATCTGATTCAACCCTTCTCTCTCTATCGCTTTCACAGATACACACACACACACACACAGTGTATTTCGCTACCTCACATCTTTCCGTAGCCCCACGTAGATGAAGCGATTTTCATTTCTTTATCTACTAATCCTATCTATTTTCTCATTCGCCCACGTTTGTTTGAACTTACCCTCACTGAGCTCCTCGTTTTGCGCCGAATGTAATGGCGATTGAAGTTCCCGAATTTATTGAGTTGCCGTCTTCTATCAATCGCGTTCACAGACAGTTTTTCTAAACGTTGCCTTTCGGACCTTCAGAAGCCCTTGAAACGTAGAAGATCTGAAAAATGTTTTCTCACCCGATTACACAACTTTCCTTGTTACTTCGTAGAACTAAGGAAGGAGGATAAAAATTGATTGTTCGGTTAAAAAATAAGGCTGTGATAATTCGACGACAAGCAAAATTCAGTCTATTCGAACATAAGGCTCGAGTATTGAAGAGATTCCGCATTACACTAATCTACTGCTAACTAACCAAATAAACTTAACTTAACCTTCACCTATCTTCGAACCATTAATTGAACCTCGTCAGAGCCTTAACAAAATGCACTATCAAGATGCTAGTGGGCGGATAAGTCCAGGAAACCGTTAAGTCGACGTTTAAAGGCCACATCTCCATTTTATCGAACGAACTTATTGTGCTATGGTTTTAATTGTTGATTATGTGTATAGACTCCGTGTGCTATCAACGTTTTAAATCTCCACGTAAGACACCACATGAACATTAAAATGACGGCTGGATGTGTTTGTTAGAATGTAGTGAGTGGCTCCGAGGAACACGGAAATACACGTCCATGTCCTGCATAGCACAATACGACAGAGCACAAGGAATCGTGGCCTGTGAAAGCTGAGGAAATCTACCCAAAGAGCCGCGATTGATGGCTGAGGGAGAGTCTAATGTCGAGGAGGCAGAGGCGGACGAACGGACAGACTCGGAGGAGTCTTTTCCCCTCAACTTGGGCCGTTGTTGATAATGAAAAGGGCGTTGAAGGCTGGCGAGGAAGGCGGCCGACCCGCGTTGAGTGTGAGGCGGTTATGGGGGACGGGGGCCGGTGCCGTGAGGAGGCCATCGCAGGCGGGGCGGCTTCACTTCTGCCTCAGACTGTACCAACCGCCAACCTCGAGCTCCTCAAAAGCTGCGGGGTGAAAAACCCGACCTCCTCTGCTCTGCAGGCACCACCAACCCGAGTTGGGCGGTTTTCATTCCATTCCATTCCACTTCTATCTCTCTCTTACTCACTGTTCTTTCCCTCTCCCCTTGCCCCCCAGCCTGTCTTTTCCTTTTCGTCTCACCTCCGCCTTCCCTCCCCTTTTCCTTTCCCTCAGACCGCCTCCTCTTCGTCCTTAGTACTGTGGATGGGGGGGGGGGGACGGAAAACTAGACTGAATACCTGGTCCCCCTGACCCTCCCCCCACCCCGTTACCTCCCTCGTCTCTCCCGTTATTTCGAATCGTTCGGAGCCTTTCAAATCTAAAATACGCCAGTTTTAAGGCCCCCAAGTTGAAGAGGCCGGCGGCTCGTTGCGTCGCCCGCTTCGTTTTCCCAGTTCAAAACTGCGGAGGGGACCTGGAGGGGTTTTCCAGGCGCAACTGGAAAGAGGCCGTGACCTGAAACCACTTCCGATCGAGAATTCCTTTGTCTGCGTCAGCCTCAAGACGTCCAACTCCATCCAAAACATTCGGAAAAGTGCTCAAATATGGTTATTTGCACTCAAGTTATTTATGCTGTCCAACTTGAACATTTATATCCACAACTCCACTACCAGAGTACCTTAGATTAAAAGTTTAACCATTTCCAGCTTCATATTTACTTCACGCTGTCTGTTGTGTTTATGCTCGAGAGAACGGTGACGAGGGGGAGGGGGGATAAGAAGCGCAAAGTACAAACTTATCTAGATGAGACGAACCAGCCTCAGAACCTGCTTGGAAACTAACCACTTTCTAGGTATATCAGAAATAATGCGCAGTAATCGACAGCTCCCCTCCTCCATACACTCCACACTCCTCTGGTCGACGTACCATCGATTTTCATGGTTTTACCAGTGGAAAATGTACGAGTAAATATATTTCAGCCGAATGCTTATAGTTTTTGTTTCAAACATTCTTTCGGTCAGGGCCAGGTCTTCGCGCCCCTGTGCACATCCCCCCCCCCATTTGTAATAAAACTTGCTTGTTGTTGATATGGTTGCCACTAGTCCCATTGGTGTGTTGACTTTGGTTGATTTGGTCAGTGAATTTGACGTTTTACTTGGATGTGGTGGCGCATCAAGTTCAGGGATTTATTGTGTTGCTGCTGCTCGTGCTACGAGCGTTGCTAAGCCTGCTGGAAGAAGGAGAAGCCGTAAGTGCCATCGAAAGATGTGGCGGGCCAGCGACCATTCTGGCTTGAAGGATTGTTTTACCCAAACATGGTGCCACGGGAAAGCACAGCTCGCTGGCCTTGCGCCAGTGCATTAAAGGTTAGGACTCCGAGAGATGGGTGCCTCCGTAGGTCAAGGTAGGTAGAATGGAGCAATCCAACTCCTACCTAGGACAAGGCCTGAAAATGCTCTTGCTCTACGGATTGTGGTGGGCGTGGAATCGCAGGAGGGTAGTTCTCCCATCCCCAATTTCGTTTACCTTATCTGACTGCAGGGCGCCTCAAGTGATTGGGATGCCTCTGCTTCAGCCATCCGCTCATAAGTGTACAGTATGTGCTCCGATGACTGCAACCCCGCTTCACAGAATCTGCTGCTCCGTATCCCTGACTTCCCTGTCTTAGTGAACAGTCTGTCGTGAATAGGCCACATACCATCTGTGTACGTTCTCTCCCTAGACGGAGGACCCCTCTTGGTCGCTCCCTGGAAAGTCGAATAAATAATGTTAACTGCCTTTGGCCAGGCACATCCTGCCAATAGGCTGGCAGCCCTGCACGTCTTCTTCCACTCTGCTGACCTCCTTAAGCAAGTGGCTCTTGGTGTTCACTACGAAGAGTTCAGTCCCACCGAGATCAGTGCAGATCCGTCTCTTACCAGTTCGGCTCCTTCATCATTCCTTTGTGACCAGGCACCCAACGCAAGGTTAAGGTGTTCTCCTTTGTAAGGGTCTTCAGCCCAGTCAGGCATTCTGAAATCAGCCGTGACGAAATAGAATAAGACGCCAGGGCCTTGAGTGCAGCCTGAATGGTATCGCTTCCTGGAGCCCTTTCCCATAAATTCCGGCCCCTGCTAGGGCATAGTGTATCTTAGACCTAGCCTGTAGTGTTGTACTTGCAGCCCCTCCCCACACACCCCGTCAACTCTACCTGACAAGACCGAGTTTCAGCATAAGTGGTGCCTATAAGTAGGCAGCCCTCTCCACATGTATATTTAGATATGCTAGGTCCAAAATAATTAGCTTAGCTTACATGAAAGAGAAGGGAGAACGATAATAAAATAGATTTGGGTTTTCACGCTCTCTTATTATTTCCTAGAATTTCATGCCTGTTTTGAAAGATATGCTAATCCGCAAGAAAAGTTCATTTTTCCTCGTCGTTGATCTCGTCTTCTACAAGAGCTCACGTATGTTTGCGCTACTCTAAGTGTGAAATCCTGCTTTATATGTCAAAATGATGTCAACTTTCGGTAACTACCACAACATATACTACCTCAAAACCCATTTCGTGTCGATAAATGAACCCCCCCGGAAGTCATCAGAAATTACGTCTCTCATTAGATTAACTATTTTCATTCCACATTGAATCTAGAATATCTCAACTATTTCATACTCATTCGTATAGAGAATCTCTCCATCTGAAATATGTCTTTTGGATAAAACCGTACTGAAATTTCGTTTACCGTAATATCATACTTACAGTTTCAACTTTAGCTAAAACCTTACTTTTTTTAAAACTAATTTTTTAAATTTTATTAGTCTAATGCTTGGTTTCTTGTATTACAATTTCTGTTTAATTCTATTCAACTACATTTTGATTCCATTGGGTAAATTTTCTTCCTTTTGACTGAAGTTTGGTCTACAATTTAATGTTGCTAGTTAGCAGTTTCATTTCATTTGTCAGAGCTGTAGTGTAGTTTCTCGTTTAAAAAGTAACACACGCGATTTGAATAAACTCGTTTGCCTTATGGTGTAGAACTCAATGATGATCAGTGCCATTGTTATTTCACTCGCTCGGTGCGGATGGTGTTCAATAGCATCTTGAAACCCTTCCAAAAACACTAATGTCGCTGCGTAACGCCTTGGCTAATATCATAATGCAGAATAGTACTATCTCTATAATGTTGGCGGTTTTGCCACCCGCGTATATCCAGTTTTCTTCAGTTGAGCTGACGACAACGTAATTCTGCATGGACCCTGTGTAGTAAAAGATCCTGAGCATTATTGGTCGTTGGAGAGTTGGGAAAGTCGAGTTCATGTTTTGGGGGAGAAGGATGTTGGTTCGGGTTTTCTGACCTTTGTTGGCTGCATTTATCGTTGGACGAACAGGCAGACCATGTTGACGAGGGGATGGAACTTGAGACCTCCTCAGTGGTGTCTCTCCCCTCCTTCCAGGCACTGAGGGGAATCCTGCGGGGACTCCTATTGTTGTTTGGGGCGGAGGTGAAGACTTAATAGTGTCCGCATCTTGAGACAAAAGGGCCCCCTCAACTACTTCATCGCCCCGTAATTTCCTCTAATAACCGCTATTCATTTACCTTTTTGAATCGGTCATTTCTCAACTTGCAGCGATGAGGCGAAAATGAGAACGCACTTGAATCACACTGAGTAGCTTTCGCTCACCATGTTCTTACGACACCGAGTCCCAGTAAAAATTGTTTATCCACACGAACTTCGTTTCAATAGTTTCGTGGATTAAAAATTTTCTCACTCTTCGGCCTCAATTGTATCTCTCAGACAACACTATTCTCACCTTACTCATTCAAATCAGTACAAACAGCAAATCTATTCGTAATTTTGAAAACCGAGAGTACTCTCCACCTGTCATCTACCCTTTTGAGTACGAAAGGCGATTAAAATAAAAAAGAAAAGAAAGTTGATGTGACTGGGTCATGCGGAGGTTACAAACTTACAACAAAAAACAAGATCATTGATATCACCAGCCCAACAGAGCTTGCATTCATAACTTTTCCTCCAGCATCCCTGTAATTTCGGCTATCTTCTCAGAAATATTCACGTTTGTAATGAATCTTCTTGCCAAGAACATTCCTTTCAAATCTATGGAAGCTCCACTGCAGATCTCAAAGATGCTGAATTGCCCTTAGTATTTAATTTGGCGTTTTCTAATGAACATGGCCCTACCAAAATTCAATAGGTTGGCTGTGGTATTTGGTAGTAGCGCTGATATGGCTATTGAGAATTCAGTCAGTAGTGCTCGCTCTGAAAATGTTAGAATGAGTTATAAAATGTGCACGGATGTCATTTATAAATATAGTCAGGGGTTTTGTGCGGCACCATCGTAAAAGCACCTCACTTACGTGTTAACGACCCCATTTCTATGAGAATGTACTTGAGTTAGACGACAATCCATCTAAATTCGATGATCACAAGGGCTACCTGCTACATATTCTTACTAAGAAAACTACGCAATCTACTGCCTTTCGTTTTCTTCAGTTTGTTACGTTTTAAGGGCCAAAAGGAGCTGTGTGTCTGCGAACGTAATTGAGAGACTGATGACTGAAGACCGGCTGGCCCAAACCAGCTCAAATGGGCTCAAATTTTATATTTAAGCTGCAGATCACTGTGGGACTCCAAAATAAGAGTATGTGCAAAATCAGCCCAAAACCGAGTATAGTTAGCTCCAACTAGTCTCAAAAACGGCTGTAACTGTTTTGATTAAATTATCATTATAGACAGCTCCAAATAACGTGACAGTACTTTGCAATTCTGATCCGTGAGAAAATGAGGAGAGCGGCTCGAAAAAATGGTTGAATTGCATCCCCAGAAATTCCGGAATTCGAACCTTCGCTGTTTCAGTTACTACCATTTCTCACAGTTATTATCCGATAATTTCTTCCCCTTCCTTACTTCGTAGGGCTAAGGAAAGTGAAACAAATCGCTCTCGAAGCCTAGTGTGCCGTTTCGCTCCGACTGCCTGCGATTCAGTTTCACGGGGGATTGCGAGCGAACTCTTAACTTACTCGGACGAGTCAAAATGATGCTACGGTTCACGTAGCTGGCGATGGAGGGGATGCCACGAAGCCCATCTCCTTCAACTGATTCAGTAACGACCCCAATTTATCAATTCCTAAGATACCGTTTGCAGCGTATCCTTGAATATTAAGCGGCACCACACAGTAAACATCTTTGTGTAATGTATGCCGCTTCATGCGCACGCTTCATTTTCGCTCGACCTTCCCGCCTAGTTAATTTGAAGTTTTCGGAAGCGAACGCGAGTCACTTCAAATATTTGAATAAGTTGATGCGTAGTTTGTAACTCGAGTTCATTTTGTGTTCTTGAAAATGGTGTCTGAGAGAGGGAGAGAGGAGGAGCTGGATAGCATAGCTATTTAAATTTGAGCAGAATCCTTGTCAGAATTGTCTTGAAAATATTCCTTGACACCAAGTTGAAATATTTCTTCGCCAAACCAAACCGAATTCAACGCGCTTTTCATCACTTCACTCAACTTTTATTTCTTCAATTTTACCTCCTAATTACGCACTTTTTCATGTATGTGTATGGGGTTGTTTGTAGGGGTTCCATTATTTGCGGGATCTGCCCATTTGATATAGGACGTAGCGCATATTATGGGCATATGGGGCTTTAGTTTCAGTCGACCCCCCCCCTCCCCTTCTGAGGAAGTGGGCATCAGGGTATAGAGGGAAACGAACAGGCTGATGGGTTGGCAAAGAAGGGATTGGAGCAAATCCCTATCGGCCCTGAGCCCTTTGTTGGGACTATCAGGACCAACTTATGTAGAGAGGTTGGTAAATGGGAGAGTAGGTGCAGGGCTGCACAGCCTTAGACTGTCAAAACTCTTCATCCGACTCTCCAGAGGGAGGGCCAAGGAGGTGCTTGCACTGGGGAGGAAGGATATGAGGATCATATGTGGCCTGTTCACAGGTCACTGTCTGCTGAGGTACCACCTTGCAAATATTGGCAAGTGTGAGGTACGGATATGTAGGTTCTGCGTCGTAGGGCTAGAGACAGCAGAGCATGTGCTGTGCGTATGTGATGGACTCACGACATAGCGCCATTGTGTGTTTGGGAGGTCCTTTCTTCAGCCAGAAGAGGTGGCGAATGCAGAACTTGCGGATATCCTCCACTTTGTGTGGGGGTGGTGGCCCCGCATAGGTGACGTCACACCAAGTGAGAGCAGTGCCGTAAGGCCTGGGGGTGGTGAAGGGGGGCCACGATCGGAGGATCATGGACGCCCTTACAATAGGCCCGTTTGTGGCTGGAGTGAGGATATGATCCTCATATCCTTCCTCCCCAGTGCAAGCACCTCCTTGGCCCTCCCTCTGGAGAGTCGGATGAAGCGTTTTGGCAGTCAAAGGCTGGGCAGCCCTGCACTTACTCTCCCATTACAATAGGCCCGTTTGTGACCTGCATCCACAGTTTAAAAAAAAACAGAAAAACTGTGGAAGTCTGTCGGAAAGAACCTCAGGTAGTGTGCTGATTACCCCCTTTCAAATCATCATTGATTGTCATAAAGAGAGGTACAAGAGGGCGGTAGTGTGGCCTGGATGTTGGTTGTGGAAATCAGTTTGTAGCATAATGTGCGCTCTCAGGTGGAGTGGATAACTTAATGAGATGAACTTTAGAGAACCTGAATCTGACTCTTGAAATTCACAGTCTCATTTTGTCTGGCTACATCTTCTCCAACTTACGTCTATTGGGAAGGGACTATTCATCTTGGAGCTATGTACTTTGAGGTAGGCAGCTTGTAGTCACATGCAGTTGTGGCCATGAGTATACATGGTTTAGGGTTTAACAGTAATTAGACAAAAATGTAGGTCCCTTAACGCGCAGGGCTTCCTTAGATCCCCATAGAGACTGTTATACGTTTAAGGGTTATGGTTTCGATGGTTAACATCTTGGTCCTACAGCGGGCTCTGAGATACGCCTGGGTGCTGCTATTCGTGTATTTTGGTGTGTCGATCTGATTGGCTTCATTGTCCTTGCTATGGTTACAATAATGTAGTACCCGAATGGTGGGAAGTTCAGTCTGATTCAGGTTAGGAATTATTGTGGCTTAACGCCAGCTAGGCTCCTAATACTCTTGCCGTTCCTTGTGAGATAATATAACTATACATGCTTTTACAACAATTTGAACATCCGCACATCACTTTTCTGATGCAACGACTCGAGGAAATTCTCATACCTGATGTCCCCGAGGGGTATGATGAATGAGTGCGCGTGCGTGAACGGTACAACGTGATAAAAAAATACCACTGTTCTAAATAACGAATCCTATTCGCTTTCTTCTCCTATGTTCAGTTGGCAATATTTATTTACTTATGTTGACTATAATTGAAGACGATAACACCAGCACGTTCGATAACCGATCTTCAGGGTTTTATGGAGTGATTCGCGGCTGTATACATGTTAGTAGGCTCAGGTTTTAAAAACCAAGCAGTTGAGATTCATTCCAGAAAAATTAAACTTCAGACGGCTTTTTTCAACAAACTGGTGATTAGTGAGAGTACCGACGTCAATGTTTTATGTTACGAAACAATTAAATTTAACTAAATAAGAAATGATTCACATAGACAAAACTGGGATAAAACACAACACCAGTCGTACCTTAATCATAACATCCCAAATTACTTGTTTTACGCTCAACAGAAATGATACCTTCACTGGTCTTTAAATCATTTCATTGAAAATGTCTGCTGGAACGCATCACACGTCTAGCCCTAGCCCCACGTGCAATTACCAATTTCCATTCGATTTATTGGGTTGCCCCTACTTGGGCTCGTGACTTTTATTCTATAACCGGTATATACTTAATTTATAGAACTGTCTACGCGTTTGAATTCCCGAAATATATTCCGGGTGCTTTTAATTATCTTACACCCGTCATTGTGTAGGTAGCTCATTGTACTGCTTGCTCGATTTTTGTGAGAACGCTAGCTAATTTGAGCGAGATTTATGAGGAAAGCTCTGCTAAGTCAATTTTAGTCGAAATCATCGATAATTTGTTGTGCGACTCTCGTTATTTTCCCACCGATGACAGTTTCACAGTACTGTTACTCCTTTTGGAGCTTTTCACCTGACGTTTTGCTGAAGACCATGCATCACTTGAGCTGATTTCCTCCAGCCGTTTTCTGCCGATTTCGTTCTGCTATGGTCGGACTCAAAAGCCTACGAAACGTGAATGTCTTCAGAAAAGTTAAATTTTTCCCTTGCGGATTTTATAACTTTCCTTCCTACTCCGTAAGACTTTGGAAAGTAAAAATTGAAGAAAGAAACCGCTTATTCAAATCCTCACCTTTTCTTCTCACCTGTTGAGTTTGCAGAATACAGTTTGTACGTAACCTGATCGTGTCCAGTGGATTCAGAGTCGTGGGACTAGCTAGTGCCAAACTTAGATCAACTGCAGGAGTGTCTTCTACCAATCTAATATCATATTTTGGTTTATTTTAATGTCGATTTCTCTTACTGCCCGTTGGTAGGTGTAAACCGAAAGGCGAAAAATAGGATTTTCAGAACGTTGATTTTTTTTCTGTAGTTTTCACACCTTTACAACGATTTTAATTAAGCTCACGGGTAATTTTCAATTGACATTTTGTTTTTCTTACAATTTTCTGCAGGAAAGTGTTGGGCGAAGGCACAGTGCCTATAGAAAGGAAATTGTGTGGGGGTGAGGAAAGTTGTATGAAGCGTTGTATCAAATATCGTCCCTTTCACATCACTGTTGTTCTACGAAATAAATCTGTAATTACTATGTACGTTCTATAAACCCCTGTATGGATTCTATGATTCCTGTCAGAAGGTTAAACTACAGTCCCTCAGACGGAACAGGGACAATATGACGATGTTCATGTCGTGTGTTGATGACATCAAACTTACTTAACTACTACGCGTCGAAAACGTGCTCAGTAAAAATACGTTCAGATCTATTTACTGGAAGAGAAAAAACATCAGTTAGCGAGTGGAAGCGGAAAGTAGTGAGATGCGTAGCACCTCTTCTTCAACGTTGATGACTTTAAATCGAACGAATTGGTATGAATATAGTGGATTTGAATAGTGTCTCATTTATTGGGGCTCAAACGGGCTAGGTAACAACGTGTTGACTTCTACAAACCTCACCGTCAGTCTTATTTCAAGCCATTACAGGTGTCATTATCCACAAGCTCGGTATTTAGAAAAAGTTGTAATTAACGGTGGGATGAGGTGAGAAGCATAACAACAGTTTTAAAGCTTGACGAGCCTGATTTCGAAGCGATAGATATCTACACATTCCGCAGGCGAACTGTTTTCCTATCCTGAGCTTTTCGAGAATTTCCAAGACTAATATAATCATTACAAAGAGCGAGCGACGCTTTCATCCAACAGGAACTCAAGATGATCGTTTCAAAACAATATTTTTCCATCCTACTTAGTCAATTTTCGTTCTCTCCACTTTTAGTCGCAGCTCTGAATAATGACTTTTACTGAAATGCTTTGAGTTCTCTTCGAAACCGGACTGTTTTTCAACGAAACTCGAAAATATAATTTCTTAGAGGCTGCAAGTTAACGACTAAAGTTGGATGATGCGAAGACCGTGAAAACTTCTCGTAGTGATTTGTGAATTCGGGTGATATAAACTAACTGGCTCTATATATATTGCGGGAACTTTGTCATCTGGTTCCCACATTGTCGTCTTAAGGGCGAAACAAGTGAAGAGATTGCCTATTGTTGAGTTGTCTGTGGAGAAGTAGCAGCTGACAGTCCAGTCTACTGATCCTGGATGTCCTCGTGGTATCTGGTACCCGGCATCGTGCTCCTACGTGGCAAATATTTTATACGGATCTTCTGATCTCAGAGGCAGATACAATCAGGGCATTGTACCGTGCCTTAACCGGGATGTGGTGCGAGTTGTGCCAGATTGGTGTGTGAGGAGGCATTCTTAATGAAATTACCACCCGCATCCCCATGCTGCAGGGTTCGTTTCTCAACAGATGGACTTCCTTCCACAATTGGAATTACCCTTCAGCTTTGCGGAAAAACTGTCTTCAGTCGATTTTTTCGGAGAGTGGCTGAAATGAACGATTAACCCTTAGCCGATGTTTTTCTAGTTTTTAAAACTTTTTCTTCTGAGATGCCATATTAAGGTAAACAATACGTACAAGATATACTCGCCTAATCAATTCTGCATTGGCGGAGTAAATTTTACCCGTCATTCAATAATAAAAACATCCGGTCCCCTAATCCTCAGTTAAACCTCATCTGTAAATTTTTACTCTCTCCATAGGAAACACGAATTGCATAGTTACAACGTTAATGTGTGCATATTTTCTTACATCTTCATTTACAACGGGATGATAAATTGAAAAGTAATCGCGTGAAGGAATCAATCAACCCGTGTGTTAATTTATATACCACTTTGTTCGCACTTTTTCAATTCCTTAAATAGGTTTTCGATATTGCTAGCTGGTTTAATATAATAAAAAGAACAAACCTTACGAGGTCTCGAAGTTGAGACAAATTGTCCCTCTGTCAGTCTGTTGTTGGTATCCGTCGACCATCAACGCCACGAGTTAAACGTTGGCGCGGAGAGGAAAAAACCCCTACAAATTCAAGTTAAATCACGTTTCCACCGTTCGGAGTCTGAGCCATACCACTACGCTACCTGCTTAAGAAAAAGAGAAATCCGTTTCAAAGCGGAAAGGAGCCAATCATAAATTCATTGTTTGCCCAACTTCGTCCCTCTCTTCGTTCGGGATGTAACATAAATGAAGAAGCCCTTTGTTTCGGTGTTCCTTACCGAACCGGATAAATATTTATGAAGATTTCTTTTTCCGAACGTGCAACTTCGAAAAAGGCAGAAAAATACGCTACGGTTGTCTTTCAGTTCATTATTCTCCATAATGGGCCTTTGTAATCGATGAATATCGGCGCGTCTTCACGCCCCTTCAAAATTCGACATCATACCGTTTCAGATTTCAGGTGCTACAACTTGGCCCATGCTTCTATCGAATCATGAGTAAATGCATATTCCACAATTCTAAGCGTTCTCTTTGCCCCATCGATCATTAGTATTGACATTGATTTGAGTATCAGATTAACTAAAAACGTAATGTATTTGCAAATTTAATTAATCTCGCAATATGCCTTATAAAGTACTCGTTAGTGAGCGATGCACAAACATGATGAAAACAAGAGAAGCAGAGTTAAGAATCACCCGCAATACTTCGATTGAGGTTGTTGTTTCTTGATTTGATGCAAGTCAGCGAAATAGCTCGGGGAAGAAGGGAGTGGTGATGATTGGGACCCCCGCCGCCCCACTTAATGGGGAAATAGCTGTTCAGAATGAGCATTGTAAGGGATTTTGAACGAATTGGTCTTTAAAACTGAGGTTTCAGGATGGAGGAAAACGCCAATGATCAGAATGAATCACGGGAATGGATGATGGGGCCGGAGGTTTACGGGTAGTTTGTAGATTAAAACTGTTGAACTAGCTTTGTTAATATAGTGGATTATTTTGTACTTAACTAGTGCTAGGAAAAAATTACGCGTTCAGGAAACGTGAATTAACAATTGAGCGAAAATATTTTCCATAAACGGCTCGACTAGTTTTGATATTAAGCTTATTCCACGTCCTCTACTATAAATACCTAGCATTTGTCTCCCCATGAACGTCTTTATAAAAAACAAAAACTCGTGGGGTGAGGGAGCAACAGCTAGTCAATACCTGCATATTGTTCTCTGCAAACATATTTGTGGCAATGCGTCAAACAATTCATTACTATAAGCCGAAATGTACTAAAGATTTATTGTTCGAATATTTTCCGCTGTCAGGTAAACATTGTCATCTACCTATCCTTATTCTATGCGCCTCCCGAAAGTTGAGTCTATTATCCCAAATATATACTACTGAATCGTCCAGTGATCATTTCAATAGTACAAATGCTGCCGAGGACCTCACAGCCATGTCCAGAGAGAGTTCCGCAGGGGACCATACCGGTATTTTCTCAATCGCCAAACGCTTATTTGTACAACAATTGTTGAAAGTGAGTTCGGCTGAAATGTGAGGAGAGTTGATGTAGAGGGCGCAGATCCGTCTTTCTGAACGCAGATCTCAATTTGTGTTTTCCTCTCTGGTAGAGAAAAGTGAATGAAAGAGAAAGGAAAGAAAAATCGTCATTTCATATCTAAATTTAGACGTAGCTTTTTTTGTCTTTTCGCTACGTCGTGTTTCTTTTTCCTCAATATCGCAGAGGAATAAAGGTTTGTCGCTGCCTGTCGTCCAGAAGATGGAGAGAGAAACGAGGCCAGCTTTACTCTTAACGCCAACATTCCCCGCTAAGTCTGATTCCTGTCTACGTCAACACCTGTCCCACACTTTGTTTTACGTCAGGCTTTTCAAATTGTCCCCCCCTCAACAACCAACTTGGCTCCTGGTTCCCCCTAAATAGAAACGAGCGAAATAAGGGAAGCATTCAGGCGGACCGTTCAAATGAAGGGAGGGTTTCTTGGCAAGGCGTGCGAAGGAAACTGCGAACGATGGAGCTCTCGCTGAGCTTGTTAATTGGCGAATATTGAAATTCTCCACCATAACTTAACAGAAGGTGCACGGCCTAAAAATCGTAAGCTTTTAAAAACGAAGCTTGCTGTATTTGTTTCAGTAGATTATATAGTTTGGACATCGTGTTACGGTGGTCGAGCATTAAGTCAACGTAAGTTTTTTTTCAAAAGCATCAAACAATCCGCCGTTATAATTTTCCATTTTGGAATTGAAAACCTATTTCTGTGGAACACCATTGATTGTTTATCTCGAAAATTACTTGAGAGCTTTTCCGAAAATACTCTTCACTCGTCTAGTGAGTAGAGTTAAATTCATGCGTTTCCTAAGTGGGGGGTTAAATTCTGGTGGGGAGGGGGATCAAATTGCCAACACCTGATGTGTGAAGTGGAGGGATAAATGACGAGAACCCAGAGAATTCTTGACAACACCTGACGTCAAGTGAACCAATGGACGAGCCACTTCGTGGAAATCATAATCTTCACTGCACTGGCATTTTTACTTTCCGCTACCCGAAGGGAAGAAAAAAAAAATTTGGGTTTTCTTCAGATCTTTACGTTTTGAGGCCTACTGAGTCTAAAAAACCTAATTTCGGCGCGTGGTCCGCGTGTGCGCGCGCGCGTGTGTGTGTGTGCGTTCGTGCGTGCGTGTGTGTGTCTGTAGTTCGATTTGCGGGAGAACGGCTGATACGATTGCGCTGGTTCTTTTTTTGTTTTGTTTGTTATTTTTTGTAGACACCAAAATAAGGTTATGGACGATTTTGGCTGGCGGGAAGGGGGTGGGGGGACGAAAATGTACCAAAAACCTGTGTTTTTCGCATTTTTCTCAAAAACGGCTCTCATGATTTTGATTAAACTTTCAAATTGTAACGATTATCACCAAACGTTCAAGATGTTTTCAAATAGTTAATACGAAGATATAGCACCCGCATATGTAGCTGGTGTTCGAACCTATGGGGTGGCGGAAAGTTGTGTGTTGCTACGCACCAGATATTTTGTATTAAAGACTCTCCACCGTACAGATTTTGCAGGGTACTGTTTCCCTGGCTGGCACAAGAAGAATAGTGTACTCATCGAGAGTATCTGTGAGCAGTTGAAAACAATTTCGAAAAATTAATAAATTTAATTGCTTATATTACTATGCGTTTTTCAACTTAATATTAAACTTTTCAGGGGCGTGGCCTCCTTCGGATAATGCGTCAGAGGAACCTTATCCCCCTGGTGGGTCGCAGGAACAAGGTAAGACTTTGCTCTTCTGCCATTAATCAACGGGTGCATTGAGAGGCGCTTTTTATTAACTTTAACTTTTTCAGGCTCTTTCTCTCATCAATAAAACTGTTTCGTAGAATTATTGGGTTTAGTTAGTCAACTTATGAGGCCACACAGATACTGTATTTAGTCTTGACAAGTTTTCAATTTTCTTCAAAAACGTTGCGTTTAGTAGTTATGTTCTTTTATATAATCTATCATTAACTTTTTCAAGGGGGGTTTTCAGGACGACCAGACATATGTTATTGATTCGTTGATTTCAGATTTTGTGTCGTTGCGGTGATTAATGATTGGAATTATTTGAAGCATTTTATCAAACTCTGGCTGAGCTTTGATCCCTGTTTACCTCACTTCTTCATTTCCATCCTTTTCCGTACCCAACTCTTTGATATTAATTGAGAAGTCATTCTTTTAATTCGTTAGGAAAATATCAGAAAAATCGCGTGTGTCATAAGATAATTGGAGCAATTTCTGGTTATAGTAGTACACTTAGGAACGAATCTCTCAAATGTGCTTATTGTAAAGCTTCTCGTGTTCTGACATGTTTTATCTTCTTTTGCAGCTCGTTAACAAATTACTTACATCGTAGCAAAACCATTTAAAATTTCGTGAGATTGAGCTCGTCACATTTTCTGTTGTTTGATTCCCTGAGCGTTGCCTAATTGTAACTCCAAAAATGCCTCATTCATCATTATTGCATTGCATTTCTCGTCCCTCTCTCAAAATCCCTATTGCGGTTCGCTTACCGATTTTAAAGAACTATTGAATGTTCTGCAGTTCTGATTTCGAAAAATAGTTTTATGTATTTTTTCACTTCATTATACATTCGTGCACTTCACTTCTCAGATCTCAGTAAAACGATAGAAAACTTTCACCTACAACAAACATTGGCGAAACCCCGGTAAGAAATATCTGATGTGTAGGATCACGTATTCTTAACTGAATTGCTCTTTGTGTTTCGTGTTGCGAATTATTAGGGGAATATGGGATTGATATATTTGTGTTTTGATGATTTCGATTTGTAGAAAATTCTTCAATACTAACATTTTATACAAAAAAATGTTTGTTTCCCTTAAGGATCAAGTTTACCGAAAGGCAGTAGCGCTAATTAATTTCCGGGGGGGGGGGGATGTAACACGTACTGCTGACTGTTAAGTTTATTTCGTTGGTGTTAGTAGTTTACTGTGAACATATCTGCCTATCGTTTGTTAGTTAACGTTATATATCTGATTCCTGTTCGTTACGCTGTTTTCCAACCACTTTTCTTCATCAAATGCATTTCTAACGTCTGAATCGTCACTGTAGTTCGTTGTTTACAAAACGAGCTTTAAATAAACAAGTATCGGTGCGTTCATATAAAACGTCAAGACCCCCTTTGTCCCTTTGTTTATGCTACTTCTCTTGGATATTTCCGGAAGAAAACCAAAATCTTTAGGAGAAAGATAAGTAGAAAGCTATTAGCCATTCAGTGGTAAATCAATCAAGCTCAAAAACCGTACTTAGGTAGTGAAAATGAAAAGTAATCGCTATTAAATAGGTGTTGGGGAGGATTGGACCCCCCCCCCTCGCCGTACCATTTGCTTCCAATACATTTATTCGATACTACTAGTTTTTGCATAATTTAGTTCCAGGTTTAGCTTGTGAAGCGATATGCAGTTTCTAATGTTTCCTTTATTTTAAATCTCGTATAGGGCGTGATTATGAGGGAGAAATTAAACCTCTAAATGTCGCCACTGAATATGAGACGTTATTGACTGAACTGCATCAAACCTATCAATTTATACATGTCGATGTTTATCTAACTAAGCATTAATGTTCTTCAAAAGAACTGCGCGTTTTAACATAGTGATGCACGTCTCAAGTCCTGTTGGTGGGGGGGGGGGAGGGCTCTTGAGAGCATTGAGTGCATTGTGCACGACGTAAACAAGATAGTGAAATCTGAGCTTAAAATTTAATCTTTAGGTTGGTTAGCAACTTTCTGAAGACGTTGAAAAGGTTTGGTGTGAGTATGGGGATAGGACTTAGCGACACTCTGGCCGTAATTAACGCGTTCAAAACAACTGGTTTACATAACCAATATTTGAATTTCAATTGTGACGCAAGAAAAAATTGAATTATTAAAACGTTACTTATTTTCACTAGATGGAGGTTTGAGCAGTGTTACATCGATTTCCACTTCAGTAGCAAACTGTGTTACGGAAATTTGTAGTCGACTGTTACAATGTGACGATAACAGTTTAGTGACGTAACTGTAGAAATCGATGTAGCTTTTATCTAACCTAAATTACCAGTTAGAACCCCCGATCACCACCAGAGTATTTGATGCGGGGAAGTTTTGAACATGGTCGTACAACTGCACAGGGAGACTTGGGTGCCCAAATTCCCTTCTTGGGAAAAGATGAGAAAATAGATCTACAGGTAGAATAGTTAAACAAAATAGGTGGACCGTCTGAAATGTCATCGAATGGAAATGTATCGGAGCCATTTTGGTAAAATTATTGGAGCTATTAATAATAGTTATTATAAAGTGCGTGTGCATCTTCACGTTTTAGTAGCCCAGCGTATCGAGTAAAGGAATACTATAGTATTTCAGAAATGAGGCTCGTCTTTCATCTATTGGGGCTAAGCAGCCTGGAAGAACAGGACTCCTTGTTTGCCCTTATAACCAGCCTAAAAGACAGTCAACCTTTCCACAGACCGGGTACTTATTACCTTTTTCTCAACACCGTGACTTACGATACGGAGTGCGGGAATTTTTTTATGAAACCTTTTCCCAACTCGATTGCGAGGATGTTCCAAGCTCTCTAGAGAAAATAACGCGACTGTTTTGCAGTTGAAACACTTTTAAAGCAGTAAGTAAGTGGTATGTTTAGACAGTCAATGCCTCTGGCTAAACATACTACTTATAAGCTTCCGGGTTTGGAAATAATTACTCGTTTTGTCCGCACAACTCTTTCTATGGGAAATAAATATCTACTTACCGCGATGAGAATAATTTTCGTTACTTCGACAGTCACCAGCTTAGTCTTACCTTAGCTCATCTCTTTTTAAATTGTGGCCAACTCGCCCGCTCTTATTCCCACAATTTTCAGCTCTCTTGAGAGAGAAAATGAAAAAAACAAAAAATCTTGCTGATGCCAACGAACAAAGTTTGCCGACCTGGTTCTTGTGCGATTCTGGTTCGGTTCAGTTTGATAATTAGGAGTATCAAGTCCGAGGGAAACGAGTTTCCCCTTTTTGTGGCATTTTTTCAAGCGACGAAGTTCTCCAATTAATTATTTTATGAAATTGGACAATTAACGGATTCCCTAGAGAATAAACTCTTATGAGAACTCCTAGTTTTCCCAGTGTCATCTATTCGTCAGGGCTGTTCAATATGACGTACACGTACAGTATGAAGCTAAGGATAGTGGTTTCATATCCACTAGCCATAAGCTAGCGATCGGTTCAGTTAGTTATTAAAGAGAAATATAAATCCCTCGTAGAACCGACCCTTTACCAACTTTACCTTTATGGCTAGAGAAGGTTTAAAATTATGTGATGAAATCACAGGTAAACTATTCACTAACAATCACGCACACCACACTTACTGCTCTCAACAATTGAGGTGTTTGGAAGCCGTTTACTGGTAAGTGGAGCTAACAACTCTTATTTTACGAAGGTAACAGTTGATAAGCGAGTATTCGAAATTAATAGGGCCAAACTTACTGATAAGCTTTTCACAATGACAGAGAAAAGTCCATTGAAGTTCTCATCTGAGTTCAGATCGCATTGATTCAAAGAGGAGGGTATGGGGAAGAATATAAGTAATATATCATACTGATATTAAGGTAGATTGGTAGGAAAGAATCAACAAACTGCAGTGTCTAATGCTCTATTTGGGGATGATTTCCTGGGTTAAAAGCTGTAACTTGATGGATTTTGTTGCCTAGTAGAAAAGTACGTTACTTCAAAGTTGTGGGATTTGAAAGAGTAACCGATAGTAGTCGATGGAAAGCGGAATACTTCATACGCTGCATACGTTAAAAATATTTTTTTAAATCATGCAATGGGCAGCTTATTGAATGGAAGGGATGATTGGTGAATTAAAACCTAAACTGGAGAACTAATAGGTTAAATAAGCTGCAACGCAGAGAATGTTTGGTTATACCATACTTGGCTGCATTTGAACGTGTCTGTTGGAAGTTTCATGGCAGTTGGTTCGTTCCACACATGTGTTGGGAGCGAGGATTGCTTTTTTACTGCTAACGCGAATGCTGAAGTAACATCTGATCAACTGAAGTAAAAAACGTAATTCCGTGTTGGACGAGCGTTGGAAGAAGCATATGCAACAAACATTCAACTTGAAGCTACGTCAATTCAGTTCTAATTAAATTTTCCGTAAGTTAATCAGTTGGGTCACTCATCGGCTCAATAGTGGAGAGCGGGTGTTAACTTGGTCGCAAATTGGATGCAAAGTAGAACGGCTGTTTTATAATATTTTGCGTCCTCAACGTCGTATTTGTCAAAGCAGTACGCTCAAAATTTATTTTGTATTTTTTTACTACGTGCAAGAGCGTAAACGTTGAAAAATGTGTGCGGTTCAGAGTGGTAAGGGAAGTTGTGTCAATGCTAAGGATGAATAGCGAATTGTTGTTATTTTGATGTCACGTTCAAACAATAAAAAAGGTTGTGGGTACAGAAAGGTCAGCGTGTTTTTTTTTTGTAAATGAAATTTTAAAATTTCTGTTATGATTCTTGTGAGCTAAAAATTAAAAAGCAGTCTTAATTTAGGTATTAAAGCAATTGGGTTATATCCGCTAGTAGGCAAATTACTAAAGTTAACGTACCTGTTAGATGAGTCCATCTCCTCTGGCTGGTGAGTTACTGTGAGCCCCCAGTAACTCACCTAACAGGTACGTTAACTTTAGTCTTAATTTACCCATAAAAAGTGCCTCTATCGTTTAGAAATTATGTGTTACATGTGTAAATAAATGCATCTGTTCGCAGGCATCAATTAAACATTTGCGGTTCATAAGTAAACTCCTCCACTAAACTAACAAATGACCAAATACCGCAGACCAAATCAGGTGCATTTTTCGCTTTTACTTCATCAAGTAGTAAAACTATTGCTCGCTCAACCTTTCGCTCCTGATCATATAAAATAATTAAAAGTACGCGTGTGCAAATAACATATTAAAAACTAAATGCATCAGCAATCTGTGAACAATAGCGATCGGGAACTGGAATTGTCCGCCTTCGCGTCTCTTCAGATAGAAACAATTCGTGGGACATGGGTGTGTCTGCTGTTCCGAACTCAATGAAATTATAAGAATACGGCTCAATCGATTCAACTTGTGTCATAAATATTTATCCACGACAGTTGATCCCAGTCCAACTCGAAGTACAGGGCAA
Organism: Pachypeltis micranthus; assembly: GCA_020466155.1. NCBI lineage: Eukaryota > Metazoa > Arthropoda > Insecta > Hemiptera > Miridae > Pachypeltis > Pachypeltis micranthus. The sequence goes on along the minus strand of CM035777.1, from coordinate 29,969,719 downwards.
TTATTACTTGAAATTTGGAGGAATGTGTTGTGATTATCAGCGCTAGATATTTTCTTTGAAACTGGTTGCTCAACTGACCAAACGGTGGGGTAGATTTATAAAAAGTGTCTTCAACTTGTGGTAAAAAATAAGCTTCGCTCATTCCCCAGAGATCAAAACAGCGCGACTATTTCTACTCATCATAGTAGTTATAATTCGCGTGCCAGTCAGTAATAGTGTAAATGAGGTAGTTGACATTAATTTCTATTTCTTTTCTCCGTTTTAAATCCCAGATGTTGGTCATAGATGTTTATTAGCCGAGTAGGGCTAGGGAACCCATGTGTTTAGTATGTTTACTCGGGCGTCTGGTGTGAAGTAGGGAGCATATATTCTTTAGTAAGCTGAGGAGATTAGGCAGGCGGAGGTTGTTCCTAAGAGCTAAAATTTTTTGGCTTTTACTTGGGTAATCCTGATGATCCTAGAAACTAGGCACTTGCTTTCCCCCCTCCAATTCTCCACTCATTTTCCGACGGTACCGGTTTGAGACTCTCTGGTTGATAGTTTAGTACACCCGGGAGATACAAAAGAGGTCAGCTGCGAGTTCTAGTCCAATGAATAGCTCGTTCCGGCTTTATGAGCTACGACTCCCTCAAAGGAGGCCTAGTCGCATTACTAAACATGGTTTGTTTCAGTAGCACTCAGTCATGAATCAGGTAACATTTTACGTTATAAATTAGTCAAGTAGGGAATAGGGAGAGACTGAGACGCCACGAAATGGTGGTTTTTAATTGTAGATTTTCTTTCGTGTCGTTTGCACAAGAATCAAATTGCGATCCGCCTTATCTTAGTTGTCCTTTTTTATAAATATTTGCTCCTCGTTTGCAAGCAAAGAAAATTTGAGATTCGTTCCCAACAGCAATCAAACTCAAACTGTATGTTCCGAATTCGAATAATTTGATTTAATTGCAGGATCCCAACATTTTCCCGTTTTCCCTTTGTCCTGTTTTCAACGATTTCAATTTGTTTCAACTGTATTTCATATAATACAATTTACTAGTATGAACAAAATTATCCACGTTTTCAAGTGTAGATGAGATCGGTTGTCAGTATATGTATGTTTGTAGAAATGTATTGTATGTTGGTTCGGAAATTGCGGCCATTTAAATTTGGTGTCGGTTCTTCTTTGTCTACTTTCTTCCTTTGGCTTCTCGTAGACATCTTTTCGCTCCCTTTCTTTACTTTCACCTTCAATTTGTTGAGCATGAAATCTGTTGAATGTCGCTTGATATAGCTGTTGTAATTCAATGGTAAACATCTTGTATATATTCAAGGTTTTTCTGTTTTCGTTTACGTTTTATTTATTTTTCGTTAAGGCGGTTTTGTTTATTTTATGATTTTTTTTCCTCGAATCATTTCTTTCGAATATGTTTTTATCATGTCAGCTCTGGATTCGCTTCAGTGCACTAAAGACGTTCGTTTGTAATTTTCTGGAAGGAAGCCGAGTAACTAAAAAAGTAAGAAAGTAGGTGTGGAGGTAAGTGTAATACATTTTGGCTTATTAACATGACCAAACGTTGGCTTAGTTTGTTCGCAATAACGATGTTGATGCGTTCTGTGTTATCACCTATTTGAACCGTTCATATTTATGGAGAAGCGTTGGCCTGCATTTTTCTCGTTTGTCCGCTGGCGGTTGTTCTCGTTGGACTACGGCGTTTATAGTTCCTTCGGACACTCCAAGATTGTGAAATCGGCGCTGGGGTTTGTTCATTGTCTAAGCGAAATTGTTTAAATTGAGTACTTTATTTTGTCCGATCTTGGCGTATAGTATTGAAATTGGGATAAGTGCATACAAAACTCTTTTTTTACTAATAATTCCATTCACATTTTAGTAGGATTTGTAAGGTGGGATCACGTAAACGATAATTTATTTTGAGGTTATACGGAAACGAGCCCAATCCAACAACGAACTCGATTAGTTAGCACAAAAGGAAGTCCGTGTTTGGTAAGTACAATTCTTTACCCTGAAGATGTGTTTGGACATTGTTAGGAAACCAACTTATCAGGAGAGCAACTTAGAAAAATCACCAATCCAGCACCATTTCTAGCATTTAGCGTGCATAGAACTTCGAACTCCTATTTCTGAAAATATAATTTTCCCCTGGTAGACCAACTGGAACGTGTTTCACGAAGTGAATTGAGAATCACACACTGTTTATCGTAAACGGTTTGCCAACCTGATGGAATGGCTGTTAGTGGCTACTTCTAGTACGTCCATTGAGTTAGTTTTTCGGACGAGTAGCGGCTAATAATGGTAGCATGCCGTTATCGTTTACTCCATTCGTGAGGGTTGGGAAGAGGCACTTCTGGAACGCCCTGAACGCTTTAGGAGACCGGGAAACCATGAAGGAGTATTCACCATCGCAGCTTTAGGTTGTTAAGTGTTTTTCGACAACGACGACGACAACGACGTCTAATCATAGTAAGTGCTCAAACAGTAGATGTCGAGAACAGTTTCCCTCCCACCGCCGGCCGACTATGAAGTTGTAGTTTTATTTAATTTCCGTCACATATTTTCAAGGCTCCGCAGTCTTCGAGTATTTTCGTCGCAAGTCTCGGAACTAATGTAGATAAAAACAACCCACCTCTTATCGACTCCATTTACGAAAGCTAAGCACATACAATGGCATTATCTTCTTATCTGGAGCAAGCTTAGAGTCGCGAACTGGTTTCTAAATTTATTTAAACGCGAACCAAAAACCCGTAGGCGTAAGTATATCATATTTCATTCGAGCTTAGACTTTTATTGATGCTCTGCTGTTAGTGATTCATAGCTTCACCAATTGTTACGCGTCAGAATTTATGCTGCTTGGAGTTTAGTTAATCTCCCCGCGAATGCCTGCGGGAAAAATAATTCCTCCCACAATCATCAATGCTGTTTCTTACTCTCTTTCCCTCCCCTCTCCCTATGGCCATGATTGAATCTTTTACTCGTAGTTGATCATTATTCCTACTGAGAGGACTTGAAGTTGTAACTGAAAAACCTTCTTGAGATATGTTGTAAGAATTCTTGAAGAAGCGTGTCAGCCACACCTATTTTTCGTGGGGCAACTTATTGGTATCAATCGTATCAAGTTTGGTGCTTGGCTAATTGAAATAGGAATTTTATAAATTGTTTGAGGTTTGGGAGTGACGGGGGGCGAGGGCCCTGTAAATGGTCACAAATTGAAAGATTGAGCCCAAGTACTTCAGGCATCGAATTTGAATAATGCTGAAAGCATAACGCAACCAACGTGCGGAATTCTTCTATCATAAAAGCGGGTTTTAAAGAAAGGGCGCGCTGCTGGATGTAGCTTAGATGAATTTTATTTTCTTCCAACTTTTGTGTTCTTGACACCTCACCTTCAACATGAGAACTGAACATTGGAGGGATTTATTTGTAGACTACCCTCTAATCAGAACATACTGAAAGTGTGATGCTGTTTTCAGCTGAGATTTCTACACTGGAATACTTTAGCGTCATGCACTCGCACAATTTTTCATGGCTGTTTTTGTGTGCTTGCAACTCGCTTTCCTCGTGCTACCCCGGCTTCTGAAAAAGTTGTCTTCAAAATAAATTGCGCTATTGTTTCGGTGATGGTACTGATGTATTGATGTTTCATACTGTTCTCACTTTCCAATCTGATCAAATATTAGGTTAATCTAGCCATTCCAGTCGGAGATTTGGCAGTTGATTGAAGAGGCCCTTTTTCAACTCGCTTTCTTATTATCAACTTATGAGTACGCTTATTTGTTTTTTAGTGAATCTGGAGAACATTTTCTGTACGCATACGAGCTATACACACACCATCACATTGCTAAAGTGATTCGTCGTTATGATACTGATTAAAATTGGGAAAGGGGGAATCAAAAAGAAGAAAGAGAAACTGGCGGAGAGAAAGCGCACAACAGAAATGATCAAACACGCAAAACATGAATATTTGGTTGTCGTCCTCAGTTTCAAACTCGTTGATACGTCCCCTGGGTAGATGCAAGGCGTGAAGCTTGGTTTTCGAAGTTAGGCACTTACATATGACTATCAACAATCTGAACATTTACACGGCTAGTGTCGCACCCTTGACTCACGATGAACCGGTGAGTTATCGTACATTTTGGAATGCGTGAATATGCTTATCAATAACTACCACGCTGGTGTTCTACTCGGGTCTGAACAGGGTTTGAAATGAAAGACGAATACGACACCAGAAGTTGGTTGACAACTACTTTAAGCTGAAATTTCCACTTTAGCCCGCCAACTTCCACCTTAACGGTTTATTTGAAGTTGCATCGCTGCCGGTCGGTACGTGAAACTGTTAAAGGCTGTAAAGCGTTCGTTTTATATGTGCGAATGGAGAAAGAGATAGGGTTCTACGAGAAAGTTGCACGAAACCCAAATCTGAGCACCTTACCATTTTGTATGTATTTCCCATGTATTATTTTTTTAAATATTTTACTATACTACCTCTTTCATTTTGACTATTTATTTTTTGTTTATTTAGAGTTATTTTTATTCTATTGATTTATTTTCTGCCTCCGTAATTGCACAATTCCTCATTATCGTTGTCTGAACGCCGATACCCCTGTATGGTTTCTCTAACTCTCGCTCTCGCTCTCTCTACCCCCCCCCCCCCCCCATCATAGCATGAGTTTTTCAGAATGTGGAAGGCCATCAGTAATTTCTTTCGGTTCCCTTACTTTTATCGTCACTATCACTAGTGTATATGCATAATCACGTTTAATAAAACATACCGCCACGAAAGGATTAATAATTGAAAAGAAAAGGGACAGAGCACACATTAAAAGAACAGGCAGTGCCCCGAATGTTCATGCGTCAGTTCCTTTTCACGCGTTAGATCAATAGCTATGAGGTCTTGATGAGGTATTCCTCAAAAATGAAGTGCGAACTGAATTGTTATGCATTTTTTCAAGTTTTGGCTCGATACATAATTAGTTGATTACTTTGTTGATTACGCTGGGGAATGTTATGTGATGTGGGATTGTGGGGTGTTTTGTACTAGATACTTAACGAAGCTCGATTAGACTACAACGGAATTGAATTACTAACCTTGTTACTTGATAATAGCATTTGAAAGAGTCAAATCAGTGAGTTATAGTTCGAGACTACTTCCATTTATTTTTACGTTTGATAGTTTTCGGAAAAATCGTGTGGCGTTCAGTCAACTGCGTCATAACGAAAAACTAGTTCTCCCTCCTGAGTAAAATCGGCCATTTTCCGTATCTCGAGCCGGTCTTCGAAATCGTTTATTAATCCTCTGCTTGAAGATCACAATATTATCTCGTCAACACACTTCCTTTTAGATTAGTTTTGAAACTTTTCTCGTCAGGGTTAAGTAACGAGTCAAAAGGTTATCTTTTCTCGAGCTGGCTCCCTGAAAACAAGCTAAGGCCAGCCCTCACGTTTTTCTCACAATTCATATTCCGCTTCATTAAAAAAAACGTCAAGCATGCGATACTGGCTGACGCTCTTATCTATCGAGCTGGTGTTGTAACCTCAATTCCTTTCTTCAGATTGTGAAATATTGGATCGTTGACTTTTTCGAATCATCAAAAACTTGAAGAAAAATAAGAAGCTTCTTCCTCCCTCTCCCATCCGTCAATCCCACTCCACCCAGGACACATCAGAAACTACTGAGTAAATGTTTCTGGTCTCCGAATTAAAAGGTTGTGTTACGATTGAAGGATATTTGACGCTTCGTGATGATGGGGCCCCGACACATTATAACTTTCCTGCATTCACTGAACGTCCTCTAAATACTTCAAGTCTTGAAGGCAGTGCTCATTGTGTCGGTGTATACCTTGTACTTCAACTCAGATTAAGTCATCTCCGACGTTAATTAATACGTAGACTATTAGGTAGTGACAGAGAGTCAGCAGACTGATGTGGAAGTGTTCAAATTAAACTCTTAAGTCAATCAATTGTAGGCGAAGGCATGTCACACCATTACAGACTCAAAGACACTCTGACATCACATAGTGATTGATGCAAACCCACTGTACAATGGCGATGAATGAAGCTGTGTGATTTGTTCAATTCAATAACGCAACTCCGCGGTCCTCATCAAATGCTTCAACCAAGGCTATTCCTAATATTATCGAGTGACGTGTAAAGCAGCGACGAAATGGCGTCCAAAATTCTCCACCTTTTTGCAGTTCGCTATTGGTCTCTCATCTTATGATTTTTCCTTTCCACGTTATCCTCTGTTTGGAATACAAGAGCTCGAGACAATTGTTCACAGTTGAGATCGCATTTAACTAGGTTTTGTGATGCAAATAGGCCCCCCCCCCTCTTCATCGGCTCGTTACTTGAAAACCCCGTGAGGCGAAGTTATTTACTCTTAACTACTCCTGTTCTAGTTTAGCCAGCCCAACCGGTGACAACCCAAGTTACCGGACCTTTGTCGCTTTTTTTGTTTTTAAGCTTCGCGTCAACAACCAACCGTTGGGTTCTCATCTCTTAGTCATTCCCCCTTTTTTTGGGTGTTCATGGGCTTCAAACATGAACTTTGAATGAGGGCACATGGAAACCGGTTTTAATTGCAGTTATATCAAACGCTTTTTTTTCTCGAAAATGCGATGCACACTTTGGTTTTTGAATCAATATTTAAATACCGAACAACCTTGAAAACATCTTGTAAAAGGCGTAAATAAAGAAAGTTCGCTCGACTCGTGTGTGCACTGTTCGTGTCATATTGTTCCGTTAATTTAACAAATTTCAGTCATACAGCACCTGCTGAACTTATGACCGATGGCACATTAACTACGGAAAGAAATTCCGTTAACTTTGTGTAGTGAGTCCTCCTCTCATATTTTGTAACTTTTTATTTGTATCTCCTGTAGCCTATTAACAAGAGTGCATATAATATATACGTGCATACTACGGAAATTATTGAGGACCGTTTCTAAATTATGCTGTGGCCCTCAGTCCGTTACTAGAAGGCATAATGCATTGCATAGACATTGGATATTCTAAAATCACGAAAAGGCTTGTGGCGCCAACAGCTTCGGCAGCACTATAGCAATTCTTTCATTTTCAACGCAAGTTAGTTAAATGTAATTGAAACCTCTCAAAAACACAACCTACAATTTACCTGTGGCTTTAGTTTTCACTGACCCTTCTTTCGCTGAAGCCGCTCTGTGCAAACTTGGAAAGTGTCTTGTACTCCGTTGTGGTTAAATGGAACTCATCGGGACTTTCCACGATTGTAGGTGGTAAAATCAATTCACAACACTACCGTTTTTTTTAAACTCTCGGTCCATAATTGTTGTGTTACTTTTTCACTCATCAACCATTATTTTTTAATCTAACTTCGTTGCGTCTACAAGAGGCTCTAAGGAAGCTGTAAAAGAAATAAGTAGAGCTAGGCGCTCGCATAGCTGTCCTAGGCCTACTTTGCCATTCTTCATCTGCGTTTTCATAGGAGGTCCGTTCCAAATTAGCCGTCGAGCTGTTCTGACTGTTTAGGTTAGGAACCTCCTAAGCCCTGCCAAAGAGCTCCATTTTAATTGTTTGCTTTGCGGGTTCAAGATGAAAGGGAGGGTCATGAAAGTTTCAGTTACAGGAATTTCACAAATCATTTTAGTGAATCTTGGACAGTTTTGGTTAAGGGTTGTCACTGAGTATTCTATAAAACTTCGACATAAAATGGCAACAATCCCGTCGGTAGCTATCCTCCTTTTCGTTGAAGGTATTCATAGTTAGTGTTTAACTTTTGAATATAATAGAATGAAGTATAACACTGCATTCTACACACTTTAAGACTTCAAGTGAGTCGGTCGTGCCACGTCGCCCATTGTCCTCCGGGTTCAGCCTTACTTTTCTGGTCCAGCACTTATCCCTCGCTCTTTAGGGGACGCCACAGATGGCGTAGAATGACGCATAAATAATCAATATATTGAGTCTGATAGTCAATAAAACTATCAGCGTGTTACCATGGATGTGCTAGTCATGTTCACTATTTCTTCAATTGTGTTTCATATTACATATAAGCTATGTGCCACGCCTGGCAAGCGCCACGAACCAAAAGAAAAAAGGTGTTTACCTGTTTCTTTCATGACACGTACCCGTAGAAGTTCCCTGCGGAATGAAGTCCATTTAACCGGTTGAGAATAAGCGTTCTCGTGAGTCGAGTCCCAAGAAAACTCGAAGGATTTTTTAAGAAGAGGTCCGGAGTTTAGAGGAAAGTTGGAGCCGAGCGAAGAACTACGAAAACCGGTCCTTTCAGCGTCTTCCGTTGTAATGGCGATTGAGCCTGAAAAGCAAAAACGAAAAAGCTAGTAAATGCGGAGCCATCCAACGCTTTCGATTGATGAAAATTGCCAAGTCCTTCGGAAACTACTTGAACGCTGTCTGTAAGCGATTTTCATTACCATTAGATTCGCTGAGCGTGAAACGACGTGTTAGTTGGAAAATGGTCCGGACTCTCAACTCAAATTCTTTTCTCGTTTATGGAGAACAAACCTACAAATAAGTTACGACACCCAATCAACGGGATTTTTGGTAATTCCCGTAGGATAGCTTCTCTGGTGAAGGTTGCCTTTTTGATAACAGTCCTCAACTCAAAACCTAAATCTCTACGCTACGTGTTTCTGAGTTAATTACTGCTAGGTTTTCACTAGACATATTATTGTTCTCTGCCATCTCAGTACAATAGATAATCTAGAAACAACGACGAGTGTATATTACTTTGAGCCCTTTTCGGTGGCTAAAAATACTTTGGGCGAAGGAAAAATATCTGACTTACGCACTGCTATTATGATCAGTTTTCTGAAAAAGGTTGGCATAACACACTGGTTTTAGAGTTCGACATTCAAGAGGACCAGTCTAACAAGTCCTCAACCAGTGCTGTGTTTTCAGGTTTATCAATGCACTGTCCATGAAAGGCATAGATCGTTTTCCATATCAAAATGGCTGTTCCTTAACGTACATGACAAAGCTGTCCCTCAGGTATGCGACTCTGTGGCCACTATACATTTAACGTACGTGGTATGATTTTAGAACGGGACACACACTATTCCACCTAAGGTGTTTTCCACCTTCTTCTTAAATGTGCTCATCCTTGTGAGGTTTTTATTATGTTGAATTCCTATGGCCAACGGCTATGGGCAATCAATCAATGTTAAAGGTTTAATGCAAAACCTTCTCTAGATCAAAACAGTAGTTTCCATAGTTATGATTGTAATTTTGTTAAGGATTTCGCTCAAATACCGCTTAATCAATCGCTAATCCAGGGTATTTTTCCAAATTGCAGTAGTTCTTTTGTGTCAGCTGCTTCTCTTCCGTCGAATAGCTGGGTCTATCGTCTCTCAATTTAAGAGAGATTCACTTGAAACATTATCGAATCTGGCCTTTCCTCGGCATTGACCGTTAAACCTCGCGCCATTTGGGAGATAAGGAGCCGAGCAGAAACCCGATAACCAGAGCTGGGCTCGCAAAAAGCTTGAAATCTTCAAGTGCAGAGGTCAATCGTTTGGAAAAATAGTGCAAATAGTCGAAGGAGAAATGTATCTTGAGATTAGCGAATTGACGTCGTCATTCAAAGTCCTGCGAACTAACGAGGTGAAAATGTGTGCGATATTATGAAAGGTCGTACTCGTGGGAGGGATGGTTAGTTAATTAGTGTTATTCCGAATTCCTGTTTGACGTGTTCAGCAAATAAAATGGAATATAGCAGAATGGTGGAGCATAAATGCGGCAAGATAGTCAGGCTTTTAGGGTAAGAACCTTGAAGCACGAATGTTATAACAGCAGTTCCCTTAACGGTACCTGCAGGTTTGTCAGTTATGCCCTATTTCCTAACCACTGTTCCCATTGCAAATGCTGAAGAAAGTTGTTGCCCTCGTAAGATTCCTTGTTTTATCTTATGGCCTTGAGGATGGTGTATTCGTATCTAGGTATAGAAACGACTGAACAAGTCTTAAGTAGATACAGAAAGAGAGAGCAACATTGCCGACTGGCTCCTGATCCAAACTAATTTCCATGCATGGTCTAATAGTGTTTTTCTATTCCCAGACCTTGGTCTAGAGTTAGTTTTGAACACATACCGACGATCACAACCTCCTGTGCAGGAATGAGGCACATAGCTCAATAGGCCCATCTTTTATGAACAACATTGTGTGCCCCTCAACAGACATCTTCTTAGAGAAGTGGATTGTCTACTAAATGTAATCCAGAAGGGTAGAAAGCAACCTGTGGTTCACAAAATCTCGTACGTACGCCAATCTGTTTCTAAGTATCATCTAGCGCTAAATCAACGGGATACGTGGTTTAATTAAAATAGTTTTTTGAAATGGGGTTGATAGCGCGCTGAAAATGATTCAAACCGTCAGGGAAGTCATTATATAGTACAATACTACATTATGGTATTATCACAATAGCATGGCATAGTGTATAATATATTATAGTATTGTCATCAGACAGTACTGTACACAGTACTGTAGTTTTGTATTGTAGTTTGCTAACAGACGAAACAATTAATTATACGAGGTATGGTAACAAAAAGTTGTCCGAATCCTGTTTCCAGTCCCTCTGCAATTCCCGTCACTTCCTGTGCTTCATATGCCAGTTATATGAGTTGTTGTTTTATTCTAACAAGTATCTCAGGAACTTGCGTTGTTCTTCTGAAATTCTAGAAATTTGAATAAGACTCATCACTCATTAAGTTTGGAGGCGATATCATGTTTCTATATAATCTGTTTTTGTATGAGCGCTACAAAGTAGATAGGGTTCGTTTCCATTCTAGAGAACCCTTCATTTCTGAAGTTACGCTACAGTTATGGTTTCCCAAGGCGTAATTCAGTGTGCAGTACACATCTATTCTAATTGGATTGCAATAGTTGATGAAACTAGTTTTCGAGTTTCACTATGTATGTGTCACATCTACCTGTCGTGAACCTTCGCTCCATTGTCATTCACGTTCCTCTTCTTTCCGCATCCTCTATAGTAGTTACATTTGGAGATTTCTGGGAAACAAGGTATCAGTTGGGGCTGTTCCATGAGCGGTTATTAAAATAGTTCTAATGGATGTTTCTGATCTGCGTTTCAGTGGAACGTTCGTAAGGTCCGAAAACAACTTTGATGATTACAATCCTCTTCCCTTTAGGAATCTTTATCGGCAAGAAGGAAGAACCTTGTGTACATATTTGGCAGGGCACAATCCCGTAATGTGCCATGGAACACTTCGAATCAAAAGTCTTAGGATTCTCCAACTGTAATTGCTTTAGTACTATTGCACCCCCCCCCCTGTCAATCCCTTCCGGTTTCCTTTTCTTCCATCTCTTGCAGTAGTAATCAATTGATTCTTTGAGCGCCCACTGTTTTGTCCCAACAGACACCAAATGGATGGTCGTGACGCGGCCTTTGGTACAGAGTTTGAAAGGAGCCTCAACGACGACTGCCTCGCCCTCAACCCTCGGAACGACGCCGACGCCTGGCTCTGGGGGCAGTGGAAGCTCTGGCCGGGGAGGAGGAGGAACGCCATCCCGAAACATCTCCTGCCCGACCTGCCACAAGTTCTACAGCTCCCAACACACGTTGAGGCGGCACATCCGACTCGAGTGCGGGAAGGAGCCCCAGTTCCACTGCCCCTACTGTCCTCGAAAAACCAAACAGCGCTACAATTTAATGCTTCATATAGCGAGGGCTCACAAGCCCGAGCACATGCAGCCGCTCTGGTGACGTAGTCTTTACCCGCATTTGATGCCTAACCCAATACCCTTTATCGCCCGAAACTTCAACCATTCAAATAGTCGAATAAGCCTATCGTTGTAAGAGTCATCATTCGCATATTTAATGGGATTTTAAATTGAGTAGTCCAATGCCGTTAGGATGAACCTAAGAACTTAACCAAGGCCTTGCTATTGGTGCATTCATAATTCTTCTAGCATTAATTCTTATGCATTTCCTTGAAAGTGTTGACCCACTAATCGTAATATGAATTTTAAGGTGTTGACACCTAATACATCGTGTTAGGTCAGACTTCGTGTTACTCTAAGTAGTTCCCAAGAAGGTTTAAAAAATGGGTAAATTGGAAACGCCATTTATTTTTTTTACGTCGAAATCTTTTTTTTCGTTTGAAAACGACGATCGTTCCTTTTTTCACCAAAACAATTGCTCTAATTCAATGAGTTGTTATTTATTTACTCACGACTTCAGTACACGATAGTGAAACTATAAAGATGTTCAGTCGAATGACAAGTTGTGCTGCTTAGTTACTCCAAGGTACAAACTCCAAATGTGTGTTATCTAACGAGGTTCTTCATATTTCGCGTAAATTCAAAATTTGTGGGCGTGCTCTACAAGTTACGTCGTAGTAGGAATGAGTGATGCTATGGATCCAGTGGTAGTTCGCCAGTGTCAAGGACCTTCCCTAAAAACGGAAAAACTTGCAGGCCGACAGTGAGTGGTTTGATCAACCTCCACCTATTTCTCTTCACCTCCAGCATTGAGAAGCATTCATTCCTGAGGACGTCATTCCAATCCGATCATGTGGGTAACGTTATTCCCCTGTTGCAGGATGTGATCGCCAGGGAAATCGTGAGGACAGTCGTGGAGGTGTCTAATCTAAGATGGTGGGCCAATTGGTGGCTGTGTGCTGGAATAAGTGGCGTGTCATGAACGTTTCCTTGCTGTCCAGTCCAGGGAGCTTCAACACAGACAAGAAGAAATCGTTGGCGGTCATTGGAAGTATGGCCTAAGGAAAACAAGGTTGGTGGGTTGGTGGGAACAGAAGTGGTGGAAGACGGAGGCTCTCCATCGCCCCTAGCACCCTAAGACTTTTCATTGGTTGAGAGCAATGCTTAAGCTGACGGCTTGATATGGCATCGAGTTCAGAGGTTGTTGGTTCCCCATGAAGTGACCTCAAAGGCATAGTGAGTTCACCTAGTCTGACACTATAAACAGGGGCAGCAATGTAATTAGTTCTGTCCAGTGTACTGTTCCTGTAGCAGCTTCCTTTTTCTTATGAGTTGTTTTGTTCAGTTTCTCACTTTTTTTGGTAAAGTATGTATGTCGATGGCTCAAGTGATTTTTCGTCAACGTAGCTCACTGCATTTCTTGGTTTGGAGAAGCTATCGATAGGACCATCGATGCTTTTATTTCTGTTTTTGTGGCTCAGCTAACCTTAGGAGAATTTGAATCGGTTGTCTGCTCTGCATCTACCTTGCCTACGTTCACACCCACTACATGTATGTAGTTACCTTCGGTTTTCGCGTGTCCCCTTCCACAGTTTAGACGACCAAGACGCGTTTACTGACACAATTGAATAAATAAGCTCCCAAAATGTGTCCCCTTTCACTTTGACGCTGAATTATGCGCGCTAGTTTGATGGCCGCCGTGGGAAAAAATTTGTCCAACGCGTCTATTTCACTATCCTAAAGTAGAGTATTGTGAAGGACGAATTTTCGACAGTAGTCTGGTAGTAGATGTATTGTCCCGTGCGAGCTGTCGATTATAGTTGGAGCATAATTGAGTTAGAAGCTAATATGTTATCATTTCAATATTTCGTCGTTGGGCGTATTTCAAACGACCATCCATGCTGAAGGTTATCTCCTAACTGGTAACATGCAAGTTGATTGCTGCTTACAGCTCCCCACTCCCTCACCATCCCATTACAAACATGAAGTCTGTTGTAGGGCACTGCACAGGAACCTTCCTTGGCAAGAGTGGTGGCTTCCTCGTATGCCGCAGCAGTTAGTTACAGACTACCGTATCATTAAATAGGTTCTAAAGGCCCCTAGTTGCAATTGGTATTGGTCGTCGTCGAATGCAGTAACTTACATTGAGAGTTTGTGAAAATTATTACCCGTCTGATAGTGAAGTTCTATATACTTTATGTCGTGATTGATAGTCATGGAAAACTCCATTTCACTAAAACCTCTTGAATCAAGATGAAACACCTTTGCTTTTAATGTGTGAGTTCCCAAACATTGTGTTTGCTCTCCTTTAGAATTGAACAAATTCATCATGTAATGCTGTAATGTCCTGAAAAGCTTTAAATCGTAGAAAAGTCAAAATCACTCAATTAGGTTACTGTGAAATCACCTTCCATGGCTGTGTGTATGCGCTTTCGATTTTAAGAAATCAGCAGTGCTAAAATTATACCAGTCTGTCGTGAGTCGGTAAGGGGGTATGAAAGAGCAGTCATCAATTGAATGCGCACATTCCTGAATAACCCTGTCAAAGTGAGGGAGGCTGTGTATCTGTCCCTTGATTTTAATTCTGCTGTATCACATTTAAATCGCTCAAAGCACTACATCAACTAAAGCAATCTACTGACAGATTTGTATCCTCCGCCAATCTCCCCTTTCTCATGGTGGCTGTGTGTTGGGGCGTGAGACTGTCTGTGCCAGGCGGGAATAGGACTGGCAGACTCTGGTTCGATCTCCGACCAGGCATCCTCCCTTCTCTAAACCTAGCGGGTGAGGCAAAGGGTACTCATGATACAACTGGGCAAACCGACGCTAGCTTCCTAACGAGTCTGCTCCAGAGGAGATAGGGTATGAGTGTCATCTGGCTATGGCTACTGCCACTGTTCCTGATTCTGGCTGACATAACTCCAGAACTTGGTTACCATGGATGCCTTTGCACACACTTCACCACGAGCTTGTCAATACAGATTTGCCTTAATACAATAACGTTTACTTTGGTGTCAACAAAATTGCATTAATAAGAAAGTTCAATTTTTCGTGCTCGATGAATAAATTATAAAGCTTATTTTTAATTCGTTCTCAAATTAATTTTGAAATGAGTTGAGCGACGCAGTCAATGACCAGATATGATAGCGTGTTTGGCAGAAGCCCTCGTAGTCTACAATTGCAGGGCCCGGCTGTTGCTCGAAATTTTAAGAGCATTGCTGTCATTTCGGACTCTCCATCCTCCCTCACTAAAACGCTGTCTCAGTTTCTTGCTATTATGTACATTTAATGTATTACGCAATTTACAAGACACCGGGGCAGGGCATCGAGAAGGAAATTTCATGGGGGCAGCTGGCTATGGCGTTATCTCCATTTTGGTTTAGGGGAAAAAGGCGAATGAAACAACGATAATCTAAAGTAAGACTGTGACCGTGAAACCGAAACTTGAATATTAAACGAACTCTAGTGTTAACGGTAGTTTTGAAAACCTCTAGAGCCTCAATATGCCACTCAAACCATTTCTTTATAGTAGAAACATTTTCCAGACTTACGTTTCTGTTTTGTATTGTACGTTCACTATTTACATAGTTCTTCAGCTAAATATTACGTTTTATCAAGGTTATATGCCTGTTAAGTCATTCCCAGAGTTATGTGCACTAATGTTCTTTGATCACGAGGTTCAATTCATTTAGGAAGCATTGGAACACTCATTCCAAAAATCACCGTGCGGATTGTGGCTCTTGTACGAAAGCCAAACAGCTTCCATTTTGTAGCAGGATTCGAGGAAATCTTCCTCGCTAAATATAAAATGAAAAAATGTAATTTGGCGAAATGAACGTGAAATTGGGATTCACGTAAAGTGGAAGATTTGGAGTCTCATTTATACCATTGAGTAGTCCACGGCATGATGACCGTTTTTAAATCGCCGGTTCTAAATCATTTATTGTTAACCTGCCACGTAACTGAATACCTCGTTTCCTAAAACAAAGCGCCTACTTTCGTAGACAACACTAACTTTCCCTTCCTTTCATAATTTTTTTCTCGTGTTTGCCCTGTTTAATTTTTTCTCCTTTTTATCATATTGTTTTTTGTTTTTCTTAGAAGTTCCTACGATAAGCAGTCATATATGCCAAAACTGAAGGAAAACGTTGTTCTCGATACTCGTATACTGTATGTAATTATTAAGGTTGGAAAGTGCATTGCTCAATTTATTGAAAACTTAGAGACCTGTCTTTTATTGCTTTTTAACGTTGAAAATTCAACTTCAGGAACCTTTTTTTTCCTTTGATGGTTTCAATTAAAAATAAAATTTGTGTGTGTGATCGCAAGATGCGTCTGGGGAGAAGACAGTGAAATGACATGGCTGACACATCAACTTGAAATCACCTGTTCTCCTCTAACTTCTGGACAATGGCACTGATTCGCACAGACTTGATGTGGTATTTGAATCGTGTAAGTAATCAGAGTAGATTGGATTCTTGCCAGTGGTGGCATTTGATTACTAATCATTCCACCACTCATTGTTTCTCAGGTCACTTCAGCTGCAAGCTGCAACTTCTTTCAGTTCAAATGTAAAACTGGCTTCGATGTAAAGCCGTTACAAGTTCGCCATTGAAATCTCAAAGGGCGTACTGATAGCTTCATGTGCGTTAAGTGCCATCCCCACAGCCTCATCCGTTTTGTATTGCCATGTAGTGATGTGGTTCAAGTCCCTCTGTCATTGAAGCAATGGAATATATAACTAGCAGATCCTCGCCCACTTTGAAGAACACGTTCGGAGCTGCCCCGATAATTTCTTTTGGATGAAGAGTGACTTTGCCAAACGTCTTCGGGCATACTCCCTCATATTTCCCTAAATCACTCACTTGTGATGAACCAGTGTAGCTGTGCTATGTGATCGATGCTGCCGCTGGTATTGTCAAGCTATTGAGTTGGTAATTTACCTTTGTTTCAAGCAAGTTACTTAATCCTATATGCCCACATAACTGCAAGATCGAACACCCATGCACTCACGCCTGACTCTCTCAAAGAGCTAGTTGTTGCGTCAGACATGGTCTAATCGTCATCAACCCCTCATGCCGCATAATCAACCCACTTTTTTTCTTAGTCTTGTCGAGTTTTAAAGCGAACCCCTTGTTTTTTCTCGTAAAATAAATGTTTTGACTATACTTGAGTGAAGTTGAACTTTAGGACGTAACGAGTCTTCCAATTTTTTATTAGTCTTAGAAGGAACTGATATCGTAATAGACTGCATATTTTACACGAAGAAAAGATGAAAATGGATATTCCCACGATAATTATTAGGGTGCTGTTTTTTTCGAAGACAATATGAAATCTTTTGGCCTAAACCCTTTTATTTTGCCTGCATGTTAACGATTTTATTGTATAGGTATTTTCCCGTAGATACATTTTTTAGACTTGTAATTTATTGTAACTTATATTTTATTGGGATTTTCCGCTTTCTTTTGGCCTACAGCTATTCCAAGAGTTACCTTTCTTTAATTTTATTATTACTGTTTTTGACGTTGGAAGCCGGTTTATGTATTTTTAAAATATCTTTTCCTTAAATGTCAAGTCAATATTAGTGTAGTCGGAAATGATATTTTAAAACTTTGATCGGAATTTGGTTAATTTATTTATTTAAATTTTCACCCCAAACTTCATTTTCTTAGTTTTTTAAATTTTCAATCTTGAAAAATCATTTTTGCGAGGTTCTTCAGCATGTCACATTTATCGCTAAAAGCCACGCTATTTTTTAGACTTTCGAGAAATTATTTAATTAATTTATTTGGTATAATTTTTATTTTTGGTTGAACTTTTATTTTCGGGGACTTCATTGTGTGTTTGAAAACGGGGTTTACAGTTGAGAAGTTCATGTTTGTTGTTGTTCTGTTTATGTTATGCATACTTTCCTACGTCGTCGTTATTGTTACCCGTTTTCGCATTTCTTTCAGATAAATTTGGACAAATTCTTATATTGAAACCAGTCATGATATCCGTATTGCTCAGTTAGGGTCGGTCAAAGTTATTGACGCTATGTGAACTTTGATGAATTCCAATAGTGGATATTTTAACGTTTACGTTTATTATGTTATGTGTTCTTGATAACTTACGGTGATATTTGAGGCGGGCAGGCGCCGCCAATGTACAAACGTAGTCCTGTTTAAGTTGTTTCTTTTTCTCCTCATTTTTTGTGACTAGTAGGTACATGGTGTCGAGGTATGGATTTTCTCCTGTTTTACCTGTTGCTACGATCATTTTGCTCATTTTATTGCTGATTTGCTCATTTTTATTGCGCGATAGTCATTTGCGCTTTATGTAGTGACGCCTAGTTTTTATTTTACTTCTTCTTCTGCAATTTTTCAGGAACGTTTTTTATTCGGGTAGTTTATTATTTGATGCGTCAATTCAGTTGGTGTTAGACATTTGGAGAGTCCTCATGGC
Source organism: Pachypeltis micranthus (assembly GCA_020466155.1). Classification (NCBI taxonomy): domain Eukaryota; kingdom Metazoa; phylum Arthropoda; class Insecta; order Hemiptera; family Miridae; genus Pachypeltis; species Pachypeltis micranthus. Next base: position 29,951,608 of record CM035777.1, on the reverse strand, counting down.
GTTACACACGTTTACTTACACATTTTTTCGTTTCTAGCACTCTTCACGTCTAGTAATTGTTGAAAAAAACGAAATACCTCGTTTGGGATGTGCTACACTTGTGTTGCAGTTCCCACCCTAGGTGTTAACAGAGAAGGTCATTTTTACTTGTCCAGAGTTATATATTCTTTTCAAGCCTTTCATCTTGTTTTAGAGGCTGTGTGTTGTTTTTCGTTGAGAGAGATCTTCTCTTGTGCGAACATCTGAGATTGAGATCATAATTTCACTCTCAGTACCAGATGTTGGCACAGTGAATTCATCCTCAAACAGGAGGACATGTCTCGAGAAAACGTAAATCTGGTGCAGTAAGAAGTCTAGTTTTTGTTGAACACCCCGGGTGACGACTGGAGCCCAACAATTGCAACATCGTACAAATATCCCTGTCATTGAAGGGCGGTGCAGAAAACACCGTAAAAATCCTTTCTTGTATCTTCCCTAAATTGTTGCTAAGAGCTGAACTTCTGCCGCTAAACAACGCAATCTTTGTGAAACAGCTGAACTTCTGCCCGCTAAACAACGCAATCTTTGTGAAACAGCTTAGGTTTGTGGTTTGAGTACGGAGACTCCTCTTCTGTCTAGAGGTCCTGGATGAGTGACACCGGCTGTATCACACATCAATCATGCGTGTGATTTCTGTGCTGTTGGTGGTCTGGCAGCCATGTCAACGAGAAATCGATGTATGAGATCACGTTGAATTCGTTTTGTGAACAATGGAATTCTCCCTGAAAAGGTGCTATTCGTCGTCCAGCATCTCCACCCTCTTCTGGCTCAGTCCTCGCCTGTTATTTTCATTCCACAAATAACACTCACAATACGAAACTTGCGGAACAGTCCAATAAACTTGCACTCACACTCAAGTAAGCCCTGATTAGTATCTTGACTTTTCCAGACCTCTATCTGGTACTTCGAATGTGTTGTGATGTCGAGTACACTAAGGCATAGGCGCTTCCACATTCGGTTGATGGTGCTCATTTAATCACTATCTTCCAATGTTGCCCCCTTTTCAGGAATTTGACGGCGATCTTTTGGAGGCCAAGTTCTATTTTTAAAATGCGTTGTTCTGCAATGTACACGGCTCGCATATGAGAAGAAATTTCAGACTTCGCTCTTCCACCAGCATCCTCCACTGTACATGCGTATAATGCACACGGGGCCTAGTTATTAGTTGGTAGTATGTCGTACCTGTCCCCTGCGTTCCTCCTAGCTTGACATGCTGTGGTACCTTATCTTGATTGCCAAGCTGGAGAGACTTAGGCTGTTGAGCGTTCACTAGTGTCTACTGAATCGAATTGTAACAGAACTCCGGGTTCATGAATGGAGTATCTGGCCCAATGGTGTCTATACATTCCTTTGACGTAGCATTTCAAAACTAAGACGTACTAATTTTAATTTGTGAAGATAAATGCTAGGGACAAAAAAGTAATACAAGTGATCTTTTGGAATAGTTTATCCATGCGAATTTATATCAATTCTCCAAATGTCAAACATTTTTTCTGCATTGACCCTTAATTCCCGCGCTGTTTAGCAGCAGAGCCAATTTACTAAGTCATACTATTTTCTCCTTCTAAATTGCTAATCACCTGTTTTAGACTTCCGTCTAAAACCGCTTGGCAAGCAAATAATTTGCCTAATCTCGTAGTAAGTTCCTCCTATTATTATAAAAAGCTTTATTCTGGTCCTTTCTGCCAAAATATTTTATAGTGAAATTATGAGGACAGAAACGTCTGGTAGAGAATTTAGTACAAAATATTCTAAACCGTCAATTCTATTGGATTTGGGGAAATTGTGTAAATTAAGCATTGCGAGAGCTTTTGCTACGTACGAAGCGATTTAGTGATTTCTTGGCAACGGACGAATGTTAGGTCGGAAATAGAACGGACGTTATATTATTACCTTAAGTGGCACTTTCCAACTTCGAATGAGGCAAAAAACCCGCTGACTTTGTTTTAAAGTGATCCCGTTTCTTTTTTTCAATTCGTTTTTCTGTTCCAAAGCTGCAACGCCACAGTTTGAAATCGTTTAAGACAGCAGCTAATCAGTACTTCATGGAAAGAGAGAAACTGTTGATGCAGTTGCGGTATGAAACGTTGGGTGTGATATGTAAAATTTGATTGGGAACAAGTTTTTTTATAAGATTTGTGTTGGGCTGTTAGTTAGTCCTTGATTGTTACGTTAAATTTAGACCATTCTTGCCGGTGCGCGACGCCTGTGTGCAAGTTTAGGGGGCCGTGGCTAGTCAACAGTTCCTCTTTGCTGACAATGTGAAACCTAGAAGGTGTCAATGAAGTACTATTAAGCAAGAAGTGCTGCCATGAGCTTGCAATTGGTCCAAATGATCCATTTCCTTTTTTTGACCTTTCTCTTTTTTCCGAATGCGCCTAATTCCTGAGCTGATTCGAAGAATTGTAGGAACTCCACATGTCAGCTCAAATGTCTCGGTACTCAGCCTAAGCAGATGAAGATGAATTGGAAGCAGGAGTTGAAATTTTGTGAATAGAACAGCCCACGTATTACAATGTATTTTTCTCCTTTGAATTCCAATTAGTTTTTTGTAATTTGAAAAACGATCGTAAGAGTAGACCTGTCTCGTCACTGATACAAATCGTTATTCTTGGTTGATTATTATTTCCATGTAGAACAGAACATCAGATCGGATCTTAAGTTCCGATAAGTCAAAGTTCATTCCGAGTTAAGTACGGGAAACTTGGTAGCTCTCTAGTTTCTCGTTTGTGGTTTTAACTTTTAAAATGACTGAGGACCCCTTTAAGCTGATTCTAAATCTGGCTCTAAAAAAAAACATTAGACTGTAGGCTGTGCTTGTTTTTTTGTATGGGATTGGTCATGCTATTGTTTCTCCAAAACTGGGTCCTCTTCACATTTGATTGCACGAGAGCGCCCGTTTGTGAAGAGCGGATTGTGTTTCTGTGTCTGCCCCAAAATTGTGAAATAGACGACGAACTTAGCCACCTGTTAGGAAGTGCCACTTATTCTATAATATCGTCCACCATCACGTGACTGGCCTATGCAGAACTACTCTACTCGTCCGCTCGGCGCGGGCATTTCAGGTCATTGAAATCCATAACCGCATTCGAGACCCGTAGTGAGAGCTTCGTCTTGCAAACTTAGTCAATTTTCGCTTCCACAAGTCCTCCTGGCCTCAATTAACCTTTTGTCTCGTCGTTAGCCTCGTCAAGTCCGAAATTGGGCGGAAATAGTCAATTTGTATTCCTGAAAGCCGTTTTCTCAGCGTGCCCAGAGACCTTCAGTCCTTCGTCTTCTTCTTTATTAATTTATTGCGTATTTATAACCTTAGTTCATCGAGTTGTTTCTTCTTTTAATTTATAAAGTAAAAAGGCGGGAGATGAACGCTTATAAATACACTGTTCTAGTCGATAAATGACCGTTAGTTCGCGGTATTTCCCAATGCCCCTCGTTTATAGCTTCTCGTCTCGCTTATTGCTGAAACGTAACAGATTGTGCCCAAAGTTCATTCGCTGAGCACAAGTCAGTTCACTACGTGCAAGTGTAGCACTACATTTATTTATTTAGAGCATTTGCGTTAGACGACTCAGCGCGTAACTCGATCTTTGGTTAGTCGACATAAATGCAGTGGCATTACTTTACTGTTGTACGAAGCTTTTGTGGTTCGGCTGTTTTGGGCAACACTCACGGGTTATCAATTGGGTCTGAGGAAAAGAAGATGGGGAAATAAATGATACCCTTTGATAGTTATCAGGTGATGTCTTAGTGTGGCAATTCAACTTTCCCTCCAACATCATCTCCTCTTGGACAAATCTAGTCTACTTCATGCCCTGTTTAAACTCGGCGTCTCTCCACTCATCTTGTCTTCCAGGATTTCTCACACTTTGGACAATGGACACACTCTGACGCTTTTCGGACCGTTTGCGCCACCCTCAGGATGTGGGGTTTTCAGCATGCGAGGAAATCAAGATTATTTTCAAAACAGCATACACCTGATGAGACGCTGCTTCGATGAAAGCATAACATGAGTGTTCTCGCTTTTTGAGCCCTGGCGTTGATTTGTCATCTAAAAATAATTTTTCCGTTGAACGTCTAAGGATGTTGCGCTATAGAGTCTCTTAATGTCTAATGGTTTCCATATCTGCAGCCTGTCGCTTCAGTAGCTTCAAGCGGGCTTGATTCCGCACCAAAACTTGGAAATTGCTCGGTGTGGTATATATTCGTCGGAATAGCTTATTCTCATACTTCTCTATCATACTTTACAGCGACAAAAAATTGCCTGTGCGTTTGTTGTGCCCTTATTTTCTTTATACGAGCTGCTGTTATAATTCACCCCTTTCTGGTTTCTCCTTTCAACTTCCTCTAACTCGCCCTTAAATTGCGCTTAACTCGAAGGCTTCAACGATGGAACCGCTGCTATTCCGCACAAAATAAGATCGACCACAGATCGAGTTACCAAGTTCGATTGTACGACATACCGTTTTCCCTTGTTATAGTAAGTTTACATCCATTCATTCCATGTACCTACATAACGTCATTATTTTTGTTCATTTCCCGTTGTTCTTTCGTAATATTTTGACGATTCAAACAATCCCAGAGTTTGACGACGAATGTTTCAAATTAGAAAAAAAGTGTTGATGTTTTTTGCAATTTTATTTCGCTGTAAAAAGAGAAAGAAAGACGTGCTGGATGACCAGGGACCAGTGTTTTTTTGTTCTTTTTTCAACTGTACGTGATTTTGATGTCTTTGTTGTAGATTTTATTGTCAATTTTTTTCTAGTTGAACCAATTTTTAATATTTTAAGCAGTGAAGTAGTTTCGCTATTCTTATTCTTTTGCGTAGTAATGACTTGTTATTTTCTTGTCGAGGTTCAATGTAATAGCACAAGAATATTTTTGTTCGGAATGAACCAAAGCATATTGAGTAGAAGTTCCTATGATTACTGATGAACCAGAGAGACATAGTTATTACTGTTGTTGTTGGTGTATAAGTCAATTTTAAAAAAGAATTGTAAATATTCAAATTTGAATACTCTCCTTGCTCATTTCGAAACAAATATGGCCTTTTGATTAGTTTTTAATGTGCCTATTATATTACTGAAGAAACTATTGTTAGAAAAATATATGACTTGTTGGTATTCGGGTGTTATCACTTTTCACTAACCCTGCTTTTGCAGTTTGTATCTACACAGATCATTCGTGTTAGTTAAACTTACTACTTTTTCTTTGCTCATTTATGAACGTCCGTGTGTCTTGAATTTCCCTGAACCCTTGGTTCCAAAATCTCCCATAAATCGATGTTGTGCCCTAAGGCTGTTGTGTGTAAAAAGGAGTGTAACGGAGCAAAAGTGTTCAGTCGGGCGGCCCTAGTCGATGCAATTTTCCTCGGCTGCAGGGCCAGCGTAGCTTGGGAATTCTTCTTTGGTGCCCTTGGCCCTGTTGCAACGAGGCAGTCAGTTGGTCAAGCGCAGTGGAAGAGATGTCAGCTAGGGAAAGAAAGGCAAAACGGGTCTTTTTGTGGGTACGATTTTAGTTCTACACCCAAGGCTGTTAAAAAACGGTTACTGCTCTGTAGTTGCAGGGTTCCTTTTGCAACATTTCCTACTCTTGTCTCCACCTCCCCCTTCCTCTGGTCATCATACCTGTCTGGGCCATGAAAACTGTGGTTTTGGAAGGTACTTAGTTTGTTTTATGTGCGTTTAGCAGACCTTTGTTGATAGAACTAAGAAGAATCCAAGTGAGCACGAGGCCAGTAGGTGTATGATCAAAGTCAGCTTAGCTGTTGGTTGAGACTGTGTTTGCAGGCTGGTGGGAATACTGTGACGGAAGGGAGTGCTTCTGACGTAATTAAATCATCGTCTGTAGTACTGGCGATGAGTGAGTCCGTCGTGAGTTGGTGTGTTACGAGAAATGGAAATGAGTGTGTGGTAGGCGTGATGGGGGAGGGGGGGGTACAGTTAAAAAAAGTACCAGTAATTTGATATTCTCGCCCTAGAATGATTCTCTGGGATAGAAGTGAAGGGAATTAGCGGCAGTTTTGTTTTTATGGTGGTCTGTAAGTACTTCGATTGGACGTCCTTATTTAGGACTGCAACAAAATATCTAATGACGGATTTACAGGCCACCTTACAAACTTGAGACAGAGAACTTAAGACCAAGGAGCCTGATAAACAGCCTCTGTTCTTCTTTACTTCTAGTGGCTTATTCCAGGCGATGAATGCCCAATTACTGACCTTTCCAGCTTGCCTTTCTACTTCCTCCTGTTCCTCTTCTCTGCATAAACTGTTCAACTCGAGTGATAATGTTGTTTCATAGAAAGATCTCGACGACAGTACACTGTCAGACAGACTTACCTAGCCGGTACGTTATGTTCGGTAAACTGTCATTGAGATCCCAACCATTTTGATGTAATGGCGAGTGCTGCCAGTGAACTCCAAACAACTGTTTTGCTGATATCTTTTCAAACCCAAGAGGTATTTAAACCCAAGCGTATTTATCAATTTATCTCAAGTGGATTCCTCATCAGGCTTCAGGCCCAAACAATAACATACTCGTAACTGAGGCCTATCTGTTCTGTAATACAGGGCATCAAGGCTTTTGAACTCTCTAAGCCTACTTACTTGTTGGACGTGTCAATCTTACTTTGCTGCTGGTGTACCACTGCTTGGCCTGGGGAACACTTTCGCTTTAGAGACATCTTCGGTTGGCAAGTCAGGAGTGGGGTTGAGTTAGTCAGTCGTGGGCTTTTTGTACGAAAAGAAAGGGGGTTTAGCAGGAGATGACGGCTGGAGGGAAAGGGAGGGTGGTAAATTGAACATTCACTATTTGGAATAATCCACTGGGAGTGAAGGGACTGAGGCAGTTTAATTAGTTAGTAATGTTTGGTTGGTCAGCAAATCCGACAGTAGGTTGATTTCTTTTACTTAATTTGATACCACCATACACCATACAACCATTTATGATTTCTCCGTACGAAACACTGAGACTCCGACAAGAGGATGCATATTAACGTATACTGGGCCCACAATACATAGGATAACCAACACGTCTCGAAAGGAAGAGGTACATATTGCATTGCATACTGGTAATACACTGAGAACCAAACTGTCGACTAAAACTGAAAAAAAAACAAACTAAAATTCAACGAAAGTAAGGTCTGCAAACACATGCACGTGCGAAAATTCTTTTTTTTCGACAGACAGGGCGAAAGTATAAGCAAGATACGCGGGAGACTTATTAAATCATTTACTAACAATAAATACAGCTCAAACTTTGCTGAACATCTGAAAATAACCCGACGTGAACCTGCAACAATACGGGACTGCACTACTTCATTACTTACCCAATACTAAGGAATATATTAGAAAACGTGGAAATTTGGTTGGTGATTTCGGACGGATGGATCATAAGTGAACAAGATAATACTAAATCTGTCGCAATTCACTCCACTAAAGACATTGAGTAGAAGAAATCGACCTATTTGAAGATTTACTAATCAACCAAATCACTAAAGACTAAGGAACCAGATAAACCGCCTATAATCCTTCCACTCCCAGCGGATTATTCCAAGTAGTGAATGTTGAATCCCCCTCTTCCATCCAGCCTTCTTTTGCTAAAACCAATTTTTCTTCCTACAAAGCGCTCATGACTGGCTGATTCAACTACAGTACTGACTTACCGCCTGATATTTTTACATCGAAGGCGCTCTCTTCCAGCCAGGGAAGGAAGACGTACTCACCCTACAAGTACGTCGATTGTGATCATATTCCTTCTGGCAGACCTAACCCAATTCGTTTTGAAGGTTTTTGTAAAATCATTCGTGGTGCATTGGTTGCTGCTATTCATCGCCAGGTAGACCTATGATAGTGACATGCCTTGTCCGCTGAACCGAAGCCTTGCTGCATTACCTAATCCAGCAGTCCAGTACCTAGCTAAATTCATATTGAAGAAATTCGCCAGTATCTAAATCTGAGGCTTGAAAAGAGCTTTCCTGGACTAATAATCGGTTATCTTGATAATCTTTTTGTAACGTTCAGACCCAAAGCCTGTGAGGATTACTTGAACATTATTTCACTTGAATTATGTAGTAAAACACAGAAATAAGATGAATGCCGATATTTGTTTTCGTTGATGAATGGGTCAACAAATTTTCTGTGTTGTCGGAGGAGTCATTGCCTCATTGGTTTCTACAGTAACTGTTTGCTGAGTGCTACTACAGCATGATCCTGTTGACATTTATGTCAATCGTCGTGCTGTGGAAATGTAATGGCAATCCTGATCAATACTCCTCCTGATGCAGGTCTCCAACTGTGGTTGTAGGCTCTATCAAGAGATGATACTAACTGTGGCAAGCCAAAAGGTTACTTGTCCACAAATATAAAGGATTGATGTAGATTGTCAGGGTGCTCATCTGGTTTACTTGTTACTCGACAATTGATTTAATGTGGTTGTACTTCAATTAATCTTTTCGTCCTCTCAATAATTAAGCGAATGATCTGTGGAAAGATAGAATCTGCCCTAAAATACTTTTAACACGGAACTGGTAGTCGCTTGTGACAACTGAAAATGGGAACTCTTTAGCTTTGTGTAACAGTAATCGAAACGAAAAAAGTAAAGTAAAAACGAAAAAAAATGCTGTGTAATCCGTAAGAGCCACAGAGTTAGTTATGAAAGCGAGGTTATTAATCCCAGCGACTTGCTTACTCTCACTTTTTGTGTATTCACAATAACACGGCGGGTGTCTGGAAGTTCAAATCCTACAGAACCAGAACTTTTCAGTTGTCAAAAGCTTCACACCGTTTTCTCTCACTCGTTTCAGGTGACATAGAGGTACTTATTTAATTTGTAGTGGGTGAACAAGACACACGCTGCTTGACTACCAAAGAAGAACTAAACAAACAAAACATACACACCCTAGAAAATAACCACAAAATTGCATCACACGGAAAGAAGGTGGACTAACTCAAAAGTAGTTATTCTCACAGTTGGAGAAAGCTCTGCTCTGGTGACGGGCCAAACGTAGACTGCTTTGAATGCTCCAGCGTAGTCGAATTAGAAGTAAAGGCGCTCATTAAATCAGACGGAGAATCTTAATTACACTCGTACATATCTCACCAGTACTTGAAGTGGCAGACCTGAGGAGGTGGTGGAAATTATGAATGACATCGTGCTGTGTACCACCTGCTGTGTTCAATAAGATGTATAGAAGAGACATAATTGTATCTAGTCATAGCACAGTGTTGTGGAAAGGTTCTCCAGCCGTATTTTCAGCATCTAGAAAATCGGTAGATTTAAGCAAGTTTAAGTAAGGGCTCTTGACAATACACACGGCTCGTGATACGACAACCAGCATTCAAGATAGTCAATACTTACGAAGTGCTGCTTATAGCGGATGAGTTATATTTTGAAAGTCCTTCTCGCCTTTTCAAATCGCTACAGAGCCTGCCAATTCCCCAAACACACAGAATACTGTTGCATGCCAGAGTCATGGATACCGTGATGCATGGAAGCCAGAGTCATCAGACTTCCTACCAAGGGAGCAGCTGCAGGTTCTGTTGGGAATGAAACAATTATTTCCTACTGAGGGTACTAGGAAGTAAAAAACTGTTCTGGCTGAAATCAGATAGTTCCCCTGGCCAGGTATCCATTCTAGGGATTTCTCATGTGCAGATAAATGGCGGGTTCTCTGCGAAGGGTGTAGAGAAAAACGAATTGAACAACGTGATAGGAATTAGATCTCGTTGGGTGAAGGGATTGAGGTGCTACAGGAGCCCTTGCAGATGGAATGCAAACCTCCATATAAGGATCTGCTTCCATCCAAGCGTACCCCCTCCCCCTTACCCCATCATTAAAAAAGAGCTTCACACGAGGATTACGGTGAGTTGCACACTAAAGACCGCCACTCCCCAAGTTATTAATTATCTGTAGCCTTCTCACGTTTGATACTTCAAGTGAGTATCTCTCAATATTGCTATCAGAACGCACTCCTCATTAAGCGTCTTAAAAGGGGGAAAACAGATACACTAATTCTTCCAATTCTACCAGTGCTTGTTCCAGCGTTGGGTTGTTGAAGTTATCAACCAGTGATGCCCACTTCTTGAATGTGCCGACTTCAACGTTGATGTACTCAGCCCTTCAAAGTCCACGCTCTTCCATGTATTTGTGTTAGATACAAGACGAGCAAACTCTTTGCACGATCAGCTAAGTTTCTGATTCCGAAGTTAAGCTAATGTACCGCCGCCTGCTCGAAGCATCGGTATGACCAATATTGAGAGTGTCATCTCATTACACACGAGTACGATGGAATACTGTATGATCACGTTCAGATTTTTATAGTTCTTGTTCTTCTGTCTTATAAGTGTAAAACCTGAGTCTCAGTGAAGTATGAAACCATTTCAAGAATCCGAATGCCATGGCATTCATCCTGGTGTCCGAAAGTGGAAAGAGTCAAACCTCTGGTGTGAGCAACTCCCTGGCTCTGGCCCCAGAGCACACCTCACGCTTCAACTCATAATTTGCCACCTGCCTAATATCATGCACACAAAAAAAGGGTTTTTAGTGTTAGGCTCCGCAAATCGATTTCCTAATCCCAACAGCAAAAATTACGCAACAATCTCTTGAGAAATAACGTGTACCATATAACACTCACCAACTTCCAACTGCATTTGGAATTGTATTTTTGATTCACCTCTTCCACTAATACAATAAATATCTCTGACACTGACCACATAATCCTCTCGCATGCTCTGCAACATCCAAAAAAGAAGGTTTCAGCATTTCCTCTTTTGTACACCCTTTTTTCAGTCACATTAATAGTCGTTTAATTCAGTTCAATAACTGCTTTTAACCAATTTAATAATCGTTCTATCGAACTCAATTATGGTTCCAACCAATCCTGTATTCCGCTAGCTATTCCTCGGAAATCAGGGGGTGAAGAGGTTCTCAAATGTGTTGTTCAATGCGTTTACTTATGATAAGTGATTGAGTTATAATATTAATGCAGGCACAGAAAATAATTACGAAAATTTTGCCGTGCAAAACAAGTTTTACTACACATGCACATTTTTAGTTACAACTCTCGGCAAGTTCGTTTTAATTCAATAAATTGCCTAATAAATGAGTACATACTCATACGAGTTAGAAGAATACTATACGAGCAGTCGTAGATGCTTAATTATGTGTCCATTATTTATTAATGCACATTTTTATTTTATTTTATTACGGTCTTTACTATTATGTATGCAATACTTTCTTAATACAATAACTCGTTATATTTCCATTAATGAGAGCTTAACTATGTTTGTACTGATACATGCAGGCAATATATAAGCACAGATGATAGAAAGATGAGAAAACAACATACAAAGATACTGTAAATGCATATATACATACCGTATTACATTTTCCCATCTTCCTATACAATGCGTTTATAACTTTCGTAAGAACTTAACCTCTTATTATGAGGCGTATAATATGCAAGATCTTGAGTAATTTATCACTTGTATGAAATAATGTCGAACACCTAGAAATGATCGCGTAAAAAAAACGCGACAGACCTACGTATTTGAGAACCTCGTCACCTGATATGCCGAAACGATGGCACGATTAAGTTAAATTCATTGCAACAAGTATTGAAATGAACTGGACAATTGATTGGAACAATTATTAAATAATTGGTCTGAACAGTTATTAAATTGACTAAATCTATAGTTCCATGGTTGCCAACACATTGGTCGAAATTATTAGTTTGACTGAAAATCGCTGTATTTCAGGTAGAATTTCCAGCGAAAGGTAAGATTTTTGTTCCAATTTTGGAATTCGACAGTGAGTCTTCACGGGAGTTGCTGTGAAACACGCGTATATTTTTTGTTAATAGTTTTATGTTTTCAGGTTAAGACGGAGTAAGAGGCTAATGGGTCTAATGCCTCTGAGCTAAAGCGTTTGTTATATGGTGCCTTGTCTGTCACCCACTTCACACCGGCAGTGGTTTCCAAGTCAAAGCAACTACAGAGAAGAGAAAATTGATCACAATGATTGCCGCATGAAGAGTATTAATACCGACCTTAGCTTTTCAATCGATTGTTAGTGAAGCTCTTGAACTACTACGTTGCATCGTGCTCTCATTTTCCTTTCCCTATCCACCCTTCTGCAACGGCTGAATCCGATCCTTACTCTTTTCCCGTTAAGACGAGATTCGAGTTTGAGGCTTACGAATGATTAATGTGGATTCTGTGGGTATATAAACGTTGTGAAGGATCGTATTCTTTTAGTTGAAATTGTTCTTCAACTTGTTGCTACGTAATAAAAAATGTGTATCGTGTAGCGTCTTTACTCGCATCCTGCGTAGTTGCAGTCAAGATTCGTTGAGTTCAGTTTTCCCGAAATTGAAACATCAATATATCTAACGACTTGCATACATCGAAGAGAAGGCTGAGCAGTCACTTCTATCGTATCCTCCCTTTCTTCGTTCTTAAAGTTGTTGATTTCCACCTGAAGGATGAGAATTCGAATCAAATAGATGAGGGAGTCTATAGGACGTTAGCTTTCTATACCATTTGTTGATACCGTATTGGGTATCTGGCGCATTATTGGGCTTCAGAGGTGTAGGTGGGAGTTCTAATTTGACTGTCTAAGGAATGGGAGGGGGACTACGTCCATGATGGGCAGCTAAGCCCCGTGAAGACTCAGCCCTATCCCAATAGAACTTCATACAAAGTAGAATGCCCGAGGAACCTTAGATCTCACCTAACCTGCCTATCACTGATGCAATGCTGTCTATGCTCTCTATTGCTATCTCGACTGACTTACTCCCTCGAGTTGTCAAACCTTTCTGCTTTTAGAAAAGCCAGTCACTTTTACTATCCATTTTTTGGTGGCTAGTTAGAAGTTTTTTTTTTATTGAGTGAAGGCAACTCCAATCTAAGATGTTCTCAGTATCATGGGTGTTCCAAATCATGGAACCCATTCTGGTTGGCGTCTCTTCCCCTTCTATTTCTTATTCTTCCTGCCACGTCGAAAGACACTGGTTTTTTGACAGAATTAGTACTTGTGGAAGGGGATTATGCAATTCATGGAGAGCAGTGTTCAGTCTTGAACATATAATGTGTTGCTCTCAAAAAACAAATAATGTCTCTTAGAAGTGGGGAAGGTCAAGAACGTCCTAATTCTTTCAAGTTTATTTGTAGTGTACCAGCTATGTATTGATCAAAATTTAAGTATTGATCTTGCTGAAGTGGACTCAGTGTAGCTCCAGAGGTGGGATGGAATTAATACTGGAGTTGATGAGAATATGAATCGATCATAGCAAGTTGTTCGTATTTCCACATTCCTTCTTGCACGTAAATATATGTGTTTGTTATCTCCTTCAAAAGGGGGGTGTAATTCAAATGATCAACTTCTGATACAATGAATACTTTTCCTCATGAGCTCACCCGAGCATTTTGCATTATTCCCAACTCTTCCTAGTCATTCCAACATTTCAATCCACCTCTCGATCTATTGCCACGCATATTTTCTAATCCATGGTTCTTCGCCTTGCTGCAGTGGTGGCACATCGCAATATATTCCAACTTTACCTCGAGTTAAGTTCAAATGAAACTGTACATGAATTGAATGTGTAACGTTGTTGAAAAGCACATTGTTTTGCTGTGTTTCCGTGATCATTAGATATTTGCTCGTTTTTGCATCAATTTGGTCACTTGATCAAAACATGAGCTTTTGTTGGCTTAGTCTAGTTTTTTTCTTCTATTATTTTTGCCAATAGAAATTAAATGACGTCACGTTCATAGCAATTAGTGTTTTGTGTTTTATTCAGTTTGTCGCTTATGACGTTACATTGTCCTAAACTATCATCCGCCTTCAAACACTGTTTTACAATATTTTTTGCTGTAATTATGATTTGTACTTTTGTTCGTATATTTGTGAGCTTTTTATTTTTGTTTGACCTCAGTCTTTCGTGAAAGAAAATATAGTAAAAAATCGGACGAAGGGTCTACAGGTATTTTCATTCCCTTCAGTTAAAATGGGTGTCTAACGAAAGGCGAGGGATCCAATTTAATTATATGCTCCTTCCCATGTTAGGGAAATTGAAGGAGCAGATTTCCTAACCCTTCTGGATTTTAAGAGGAGGTTAATTTACAGGGATGGAACCCGGATTCACTCCCCGTTAATCCCTGTCGTTTAATTTGATGTGCACCAGATAGACAGTCGTTTCTAGGATGCAGGGGATTCCCTTATCTAACAGGGCCTCCCTCGTGCGTACATTGAAGATTGTCTGAGTGTGTACTGACGTGGGGTTTTTTCTTTTGAGGTTTCTAGAGCATTGAATACTTCTTCCTTCTTGCTCTACCACAATTCCTAGCGGCTTTACAATTGATCCATGCGAAGCAAAGTAATGAAGTAGGCTTCAGAGAATCCTACTTCAGGATCATTTCTATCTCACTCAATTCCTCTTTGGTGGTTTTCGAGGTACCTGGTCGGAGTAGAGAAATTCCATTCAACGAGTGAGACTGTTTTTACGCCATAGTGGATTGAATTCGTAGTGCTGGTGAAAGTACTACCATCTACCTCCTTTTTTTAATAATTTCCTGCTAAATGAAGAGGGTTGGACGTGGGATGGTTGGAAGTGGGAGGTTGGTCGGTTGGAGTGAAGCATCAAGCAATGAGTGTACCACTCTATAGCGCTCAGAAGAAATCAAAGTTGCATACAAAATAATTAGTGGGTTGTCTCGCAAAATTATTTGTTCATTAATTCTTGGTTGGATTCGAATGTGCTTTTTGAATGATAGCAAATTGTTACTCAGATGTACACAACATATTGTTTTTGTTGCCAAAATATACTGTTTGGAGTAAATTCACGTTTTGCATGTTGCCCACAATCAACGTTCTCATTAATTTATTTTGATTTTTTACAATTTATTTAGTATTTTTGCATGCGTTGGGGTGAGGTACCTTTTTTCTTTCTTTCTCACTCTAAATAGTTTCCTTTTTTAACTCAACGCTCGTAAAACCTTGTAAGTTTCCTGTCGGTTATGTTACATATTGTCACTTTTTGATGAGACTCAGTTACACTTGATTTCAACAGATTAACTTCCAACTATCCGGTTTAGAAACGGTCGTTGATTTGGTTGTCGTTTCTAGTTTTAACTGTTTGATAAACACACTTGTTTTTAACATTTTGTTTTCATGTTGAATTTACAGAAGTTTCTTTTCAGCATGATGATTCCTAAGGCTAGACACTCACTTTGTGATCATGTGGATGTTCAGTTGGTTGAACGAGAAATCTATCAAGAACTGTGGGGGGGGGGGGATCACAGTAAGATCATAGAGACTACTAGAGACACTTATGATCAAACTTTTGGTCAGATATGAAGGGGTCATTTTGGCGGTTGTATGCCAAGTTGGGATTTGAGCAGTAGATACGACTGACGCCCTTCGGGCCTTTAGTAGGTTCCCAGAGCGGAATTAACTTCCACTAGAAGGAACTGTAACTCCTTTGGAATGACACTCTCTATCCATACTCAGTGCTCACACAAAACTTCCTAGTCCAGATACCTGGGAAGGTAGGCTGGACAGATGAGAAATGGCTAGGTACACCAGCCTCTTCTAATCAGAAGTCCTTGTCAACAAAAAAAATTAATAGAAGTAATCGGGAAATATAAGAAGATTAACATAAAAATGCTGTCTGATAGTCAAAGCAGTCTTCATGCACTATTGTGTTTAGCTGCAGTATATCGTGAGTTGCAAAATGAAGTCTAAATTTTCATAACCCTGGATTGTCTCTCAAAGAATGGGCCAGAAGCACTCTAGTTATTGCACTGTAGTATTTCTGCATTGTTCGGCCTCACACTGTGTGAGATATATTCAGAGCATGCAAACTAGTGCCTGAAATGAGTTTTGTTTGTATCACGTATGCTTGAATGCGTCTTTGTAGACCTTGTATCATTGGAAGTCCTGGCTTTTACAGAAGGGCTACTACTCACTCGTGCTCTTCAAGTCCACATCCGAATGAAGTGGACACGGTAGTGGAACTACCACTTTATTCAATATATTGGGTGAAATACCATCATATCCAGCGAAATGCACTTGTTGCCATAGTGACTCTGTAGGCTGTCCGTGCCAGTAACAGAAGGGGCTCATTCAGAAATCAGCTGCCCCTTCTGATCCCCTTGCTGCTGCCAAGGTTGTGGGTCCCAGTGCAGTTTGCCTCACAACTAAATCTGCTGTCATAGTTATTATTTTCTGAGTATCGTAATTCAATTTGTATTGCTTACAAAATACTCTGTTCTTTCTCTCCTTTTTCCATACGATTTCCTGCCACAGGTCTGGGCTTTTATATGGTCCATCCATGCTCACTTCAAGTCCTAGTCAGAACACTTGTGATTGGGGTAGGGCTAAAGCTCTAGGATGTCCAAGTCCTTAAAATATGTTGTATAATGTGTGCTGTATGTGGATGTGAGCATAGTGATGTAGCAACAATATCTTAAATTATGCCGTTGTGAACTGGAACTTACAAGGTTTTGTTGGCATATCTTACTCACTTGGATGCAGTAGCCTCCTCATTATCTCTTTTATCTTCCATTTCACATTTAAGGAACAATTTCGCTTTGCATTTTTACGATTTTTTGCAGACGGCAAAGGCGAGCTCGGAAGGAAGTCGAGCAAGAGGAATCATGGCGTTTACCCTTGCGACAAATGCGGCCGGACATACGTGCGGAAGGACTCCCTCCAACGTCACATACTGTGGGAGTGTGGCAAGGACCCCATGTTCCAATGCCCGTTCTGCCCACAAAAGTGCAAAAGAAAATCCCATCACATCCGGCACATACAACGGCAACACAAAGACATGCTAGAACTTATGGGAGCTCAAAGCCACCACTTTTCTCAAAAAGAGGGGCTGTCCCTGACGTCGAAGGACCTTCCACGAGCTCTTGGCCTCAGCCCATCCATCTCACCGTCTGTCTCGTCGGATGCTCACAAATCGACCTCCAAAATTCCCATCATACCGACCCCTCAAATGAAAAAAGAGTCAGCCGTTTTCGTGTCAGCCAACTCTTGATTTTTCTTAAACACGAGCTCGCCATAATCTAACGAAGACTATGGAGGCCAATGTTTTGTTGGCTGGTTTCCAAAAGCTGAAGATGGTTTGTTCCTATTTAATATTTTAATTTGCGCTTGCGTTGACAGTTGTGCTAAAAGAGGTCTTCAGCCACTTTTCAACAATAGTTTTCTTCAATTCAGCAGCAGAAAAATGTCTCATTTCTAGGCATACTCAGCCTCTAATCATGGTTTGAGCTCTTGACTCGAACCTCCTCGAATTATTTTTCTTTATGATCTAATATAAAGACAATAATACTACAATAATATTAATTGAGTAACCAAGTCAACGACGAGAAAATGAATTCTCAGATTTGTGACAGTAGTTCTCGGTCGTAACATGTTGAACTAACTCTCAAGATCTACTGAAGTAAAACGTAGAGCTGAGAGCAGATTGAACCAGTTGAATTATGATAGCAATGAGTGAAACTAATTAATGAAACCGTAGGCAGGACAAATCAGGCTGATGCTGTGTCCTGAAACGAATTCTAAGCGGCAGTTCTTATTCCTCTCTGATGTTCACAGCGACTCGCTCGTTATAACCTCCTCCAGAATGTGCTTTTCATTCTACATCCTTTGTGGGAGTTTCTTTTTATATTATTACACCCAGTTTCCGATAAACAATTGTAATAACTGGGCTTTAGTGCGTACTACTGGCCCAAATACCTTATTCGTTTTTGGCTTGCTTCTATCTAATCTTCAGTCGACGGTGCACTAGATCAGATCAAATGGTGTCTAGTTAGACCCTCTCCCTCATAACGTTGGGATGGTCTTGTGTTACCACTAACCTCACTGGGTCAAAACTCTTCCCTAACAGTTCTTCCATTGTGTGGCCAAACCGGGAGTTACCGTATTGTAATTTGGTGTTATGGCACTGGTGTGTCCTTCACTCAAATGCTGTTGTTGCATGAGGACAAATCAAATGTTAAAGAAATTGGGTTGTGTCCGCCAGTAGGCAAATACTAAAGTTAACGTACCTGTTAGGTGAGTCCGTCTCCTCTGGCTTGTGAGTTACTGTGGGCAAGCGCTTTCGATGTAAAGACATCATCGTCTGGCCGTTTAGTCAGTACTGGAGTCAGTCAGTTGGTCGTGGTCTTTATATACAAAGAGAAAGGTGAAGGGAGTGATGGAGCGTTGGGGAAGGGGCGGGGAGAGGCCTTGTTGGTCAGTCTTGTTAGTAACTCACTAGCCTCTAAGTAACTCACAAGCCAGAGGAGACGGACTCACCTAACAGGTACGTTAACAAATCAAATGGTCCCCAAAGTTGAGACAATCCTCACTCTCCCCCCATTCCTTACCACTGTCAGCTGTTGTGTTGTAACGGCCTTGGTTTATTATTTGATCAACGTGAGTCCTGATTTCACCACCTCAACCACTATCATCTTAACCCGGGGCGAGAATTTCGACTTACCGTCAAATCATTAGCCTACCATTCAGGCTTACCTGTGCTACCTGACCCGTTAACTGAGTGGTTGATCAGCACCAAACAGTATTCTTTTGGATCTGCAAAACTCTTGAAATGAGTTCACGTTGTTGTTGCAGGTTACTTACTAGTTACTTAGTTGATATAGCCTGTTACTATCTCAATGAAGAAAATCGTATCTTGGAGCAGGTGCTCACATGGTTGTATTCACCAGCGTTTGCATCCTCCCCCATCCTTTCCTCTCACCATCAGTTGCTACGCAGCGTTAGTATTTAACACAATAAATCTCTACCAATGTGGACTGGAGTTTGAAATACAGTCATTCACTAGCGATATATATATTCTTCTTCCTCAAGACCACCCTCCCCCTCGCCCCTCCATTTTGGGCCTACTAGAATGAACGAGGAAGGAGTCTGGGGGATGTTGGCAGTCGAAGGCAGAGTCTGAACTTGATCACGTTGTTGTATGCCCGTATCGTCCCCCCCCCCCCCCACAATTCCATTGTATCAAATCCGTTTCTGTACCACATCCATTAGAAATATGTACATGTCCGGTCTTGTTTTGTTTGTTTTGAATGATCGATCATTGCACGAACCGTTACGCATTATGACCCAACAATATGGGAACACGTGTCATTACGATTGGCTCTTTATCGTTATTTATACGTGTCAGAGTTACCAGTGGGGATATGAAGAAGTCAGTGTCAGTGTAGTCACATACTTTCTGTAGGCACAAAGTTCTCAAAATTTCTCAATCAAAATACTTGAACCAATTTAAAGCTTGATGTGCACTGTATAATTTTTGAGCAAAAGTGATTCGTTTTTCAAAAAATCGCTTACTTTGTGCAAACTAGCCTATCGGGTTGAAGTGGAGTGTTAAGTTGATACAGTAACGCGTTCTTCAAAGATACTTCACAGAGCATTGAGTATCATTGCATTGAGCCTCTGTAGTCATCAAAATAACTCGAAACTTGTACAGAAATCGCGTCTTTAACATTTTATTCTCATATGTATGGAAATAACTGTTAAACATCAATATCATTGTTACCGCCTTGGTGGGCTTTTTGGAAGTGTCATAAATACTTGTGGGCGAAAATTTTGAATGTTGGTTGAACGGCTGACTCGAAAGGTTCGTTGTGTAACGATCAAGACTGCATTTTATTTAAAATTTGTGTAGTAAGGAGCTTATTTGTGGTGGAATGTCAGTTATGAATTATACAAGGAGATCATTCTTGAATGATGTCACGCTGCAGTTCACGAGTATACAGTTGTTACTACCGAGGCATCTGTGTTTTTATGGCTCAGTGTTCATCGCGAGGGTTGATAGATGTTGGCAAACGGAGCAGAGGTTTGGTGGACCTTCGGTGCGATTTAACAACTGTCTAGAGGAAATATGCACCATGAAATCGGCGCTCTGAACATATGCTGTTTAGTACGATTAAGATTGAGTTCAATCTCATCTATCCACGTGTACCTCCACCTGTGTTCCGTAATAATACAATTTACGATGATCCCTAGTTTTCTCTTCTGAGTCTTGCAGTCACGGAGTCCTCTTTCTTGACAGGATCCTCAATTCATCATCTGGAGGTGCGCAACTCAGGTTTTGAAAAGATTTCTGGTTGAACCAGTTATTGGCCAGACGGTAATTTGTGTAGTTGTAACGCTTAATCCGTTTCTGAATGTTGCTGAGAAAAAGTGACACTTTGAGAGTTGTTCTACTGTTATGTTGCTGCTTATGTGTACCAACCAAGTGTAACATGTTTTCATAGGTTTATCGGCTTCTTCATTGAACAATCACTCGCCACTTAGCGCCATGCTCACAGTGTAACGTAACCGTCGCCACTTGTTTGCCAGATTTGTATTTCTTGTGTTTGAGAGAGGTGTGAGTTTAATATTCTGTTCTTCTGGGTAAATATTTGCTTCGAATATCGATTAAACGTTAAATTTGTTAGCCACACCACCAGTCTTCAGCTCCACGTCTGAGATTAATCTGACTGCAGTTGAATGAATTGTTGCAATGTGCATTGCAGTAGAAACGATATACTGCCCCCTGGCTGAGACTAAAAGGGGTAAAAGAAACAGGAAGGAGGAAATGAATGTTGTGGCTGCTCAGTTATTTTGCGACCTTGGTCGTGTTATGAGGAGTGTAATGTTGGGCTACATCATACGGCTCCACTTTTACACTTGAAGTTTTCAATGTAGTCAGTTGCTTTTATATTCTCAGATTGAGTTGGAAAGTTGAGAAAGAAAAAGGTGGTTACATTTAGTGGCAGTAGAACCTGCGAGAAAGATTGAACTGACTGGTTCTTGACTGCAAACTGAAGATTTGGACTGCACATTGCGTATTTACCAGCCTTCTTTCAGATTAGTACCAAAGAATGTAAACAGGAGGGACATGGCATGTACCACAGTATCTGCTTCATCAGTTTAGATGTTGGAACAACAGTGTTTGTTTTAGAATGTACATTTCAGTCAGAACATAGTTCAATTAAACCGGTCAATATCTTGGCGAATCTCCATTTGTTTACATTATCTGTCAACCCTTTAGTGAATGAATTACGATAAAACTGCAGATTCGTGCTATCTGCATCTCGATAGAATATTTTTTGTGCATGTTGAATATTGGCATAGAGCAGGACTTGTGACATAACTTCCAATCCCCTGTGTCACACCCCCCCTCCCCTCCCCAGATGGTAGTGGACATTATGCCTGGAGCAAATTGTCGAACTAGGATTTAATAAGGTCCTCTCATGTGTCCTCCACCTCTAAACATTTAATATTTGATCATCGATCATTAATAATTTACTTCCCGTCCAAAAACGACACCGTACAATTTCCAGCGTCCAGAGGTTTATATTTTGTCCTGATTCCCTTCTATTTTAATGTTTAATTCGTGGTCGTAAAGTGCCCTTAACTTACTAGTAATAAGTCTTTGTTGGAAAATGTAGAATTTCTTGTTTAACATTCCAGATTTTAACTTTTTTGACTCTTTATTTTCATGTGATTTTCGAGGATGAGATTGCGGATAACAAAGTGAAATAAATTTTCTCGAAAAACGTTTAAAATAAATCTAAGGCGCTCTTTGAGTTGAGGTTGTGTGTTGCTCAAATTTTGCTCGAAAAAAACAACAGCTATCGTCGATGCTGTAGTTCAGTTTTGAAGATGGTCTAAGGAAGGCGCACTTCATAGCTGTTGATATTCAGACTTTTGCTGACGTATGTGCACTCATGTGCTCGAGTTTTTCGTCCACTTCACTGTGAGTCAATTAAATATGTGATATGAAGCACAGTTTGCTGTTACGCGCCGACATAAAAGTGTTAGATACGTCAAAATGATTAAGTGCCTACTGAATCGTTCGCTATATTGGTAATCAGTTATTGTGTAAATATATTGTAGTTGAATGTTATTTGGTAGTTATTTATTGGCTAGTTGTACAAAATATCCGCTCAAGTGGCAGGAAAATCAAAAATGATTGCCCCTTTCTCAAATCAATAAACTGTTATTTGTTTACAGTTTTTTTTTGTATAAAATATTTTAAGTGCATTGTAAATTTTGTTGATTGGAAGCTTACGAAGAATTTTCCATGAGGTGTTAAAGTTCATTTCTGGATTGATGTTTCTTTCTGCCTCACACTCTATAAAATACGTTGATGCGGGTTCATAAGATGATGAATCAGTTGATTCGCTTTCTGGGATTTTATGGGCTTGACAGGTTGGCGCACGTCGTTTTAATTTGGAAATTGTCTGGTTCAGGGTTTGACACTTGGCAGCCAGTGTCGTACCTGTATAGCTTTTTCAGGACTGTAAAAACAAACTTGGTGGGTGTCCTGACTGTATTGTACTCAGACCCTCTCCCCCTCTGAACTTTCCTTTTATGAGAGCATAGAGGTTCTTCGTGCAATGGACACTGTTGCCTTCTTGACAAGTAGCCTTTATTACCTGACCGTTTACCACGTAAGAATTGTCCCCGTATTTAGCGCTATAAATTAGGTTCCCCCCACAAGTCACCATCCAAATGCCTGTCAACCAAACGAGAAATTGAACATAACACGCACAAATTGTCTCATGTTCGATTTGTATCCTAAAAACCAGTTATTGGCTATGTTACCAAAATTGTCTTCTTGAAGCCTTCAGGTGTCTGAACTATTTAGTATTTAGTTGGAAATTTTTTTAGCCTAACGTTTGGTTAGTTTATACATTTTCCTAGTAATAATTTCACAATTGCTGCCCCATTTTTCTTGGTGACATGAAAATTGATGTATTTGTTTATTGCTCGCTCTCTTACTGATTTTTTTTCTTTTTTTGCTATTCCCTTTTAATGTTAACATTAATTATAAATAACAATTTGGGATTTGTTTAAATTTCTCGGGATTTTATTTTATTGCATATTTTTTATCTGGTGCTTGTAAATAAGTGAATTGTACCTTTTTAAACCCATGTGCTAAAAGATGACTGATCCGTTTCCTTCTTCCTACCCCTTTCTCCCAAAGAAATGGGATTTTTGTACTTTTTTTCTTTTCACAGCTTTTAGATGACATTAGGGGCTTTTCCATTGTCATTCAACTTTGTATTTGATGATGAACATTGAAGTGGAATGATGTTAAATTGAATGTACGTGCCTTATCAGTAACATGGGTCTTCCGTTTGTGTCTCGAGGAACTTAACTTTTTTTTAATAGTACTTAATGTCGCATAAAGTATTACCAACGTTTCGTATTGCCCGTTGTATTTTTGGGGTATAACTGTGATTATTCGTTACAATTATTCTAACAGTTTCTGACTACGTAGAAATTAATGTAATGAGACATGTATCTAAAGTTTTTAAATTTTAAATATAGTTTGTTTTCTCTTAAAATCGCAATTGCTATTAATAATCCTTCTCTTTTCAAATTTTATTCATTTTTCATTTTTTTTGCGCCCGTCTTTTTTGAAGTTGAATTTTATAATGATATCAAAGTGCAGAAAATTTTTAGTTCAACGTCACTTCAAAAAGTTCTAGTATTTTGGGTTTTTTTTCTTTAGTGTTTTAGTAGCGTCGTTATTCGATCAGGATTGTTTCATTTTTAATAGCGTTAACGTGTGTGCCACAAAAGAGTGCTGATAAGAACATTTATGACACATTTGCAATCAGTATAAAATTGTTGACTCTGCTGTTGTCTTCTGCAGGCGGCAGAAAATGTTATTGTGTGTGGGTTACAACAAATATAAAAATGATTTGATTAGATGTATGATAACATTCATTATACTTGTTGGGTGGGGGCGAGTCTTGTGTTCCCGGACTTGTAGTGTATTGTGGTTGAACACTTTCGAAATTTGGTTATCTTACCCCATTTTCCAGTTTTCGAAGCCTTCGATTGGGGGATGAGTTCACAAAGTGTAGAATGGAAGAGAGTGTGCGTTATATCTGGTACCAGTTCAAGGTCAACAGGAATTGGTGCAAAGATGATCTGACAAATGCTTCAGTACTGAGTCATGCCAGTCTGGGTAGAACTGATGGTAACAATCTCAAGCCTTAGTGGACCAAAATTGTACCAGAATAACCAGTAGAATACCATACAAGCTTATTAGATACATGGTCCAGCAAAATTAAAGCGTCGTAAAGCGCATCGGAATTCCGTCCCTTCTTTTTGGTTTATCGTGAGCTTTTTTCGAGGAAAGCTGCAACCCATTTCAACCAAAAGCACTGCTGCTGGTGCTGTCCTTTGGCTACCCAGTCAGAGTAACTATAGATATTGATTTAATGGAAGCGAGTGAGTGAAAGGCCTTTGAGTTTGAAGGACAACGGGGCAGGAATGATTGAATTGCTTTTCAGCCTACGAGTGGATTAGGAAGGGTTTAATGTGTAACTAGCTTCTCTCTTAATATATTAGGTTTCTATCGTTAGGTGTTCATTACTTTTTCCCACCAAAACCATAGCAGAAATCTTACTCAGTTGACGTTCAACTGCAACATATCAATGTGTATTGTGCAGAGTAAGATTATGTCATCATGTCTAGAATGGTGATGTGTGACTTGGAATGCACAGTCAGTTCCCTACTGTGTTGTCAAGTTGTAACCCAGCAGAAGGCATGTCAAAGTACCAGCAGCCGAGAGAAAACTGACGATCCTCTTCAATAGCCAACTCTCAATTCGTTTTGCGACCTAAATTCTTTTTGAGAGACTCTAAATTCCCCAGGGGCTATTAGAAATTGGTGGTGTTCTTGCTGTAAGTAAAATTGCAATGAGGGGCGTTTCATTTACACATCATCCTTGTGTACACCATAATTTCGTTGGTGCTGAAAGTTACTACTTTTTGTTAGGTAGCAAAGAACTAGAACACCTTCCGAGCATGGTTTAATTTTAAAACTTGGAACTGTGTCTAACGAACGAATCCAAGACCATCCACAAGACATGCAACACCCCATCCAGATGCCTGCAAAGTAAACAGGCGTTTTGGCACAAGAACGGAGTAGTGACAGGAAAAGATGGAATGCTGAGTCCTCCAGATCGATCGAGAGTGTGAATGTACGATCACTGAGAAACTGAACCCTAAGCCTACATGTTGACGATGCTTCTCACCAGGATCCTAGACTTGCCAATACCGAGTCTTGCATAGGATGACACCAAAGGGACTGAGCCACTCTCCACTTTTTCCAGATTCAACCCCAAATCTGTTTAGGCCATGTCCCCAGACCCCTCACTTTTCTACCAGTAAGGCTATCACACTCCTGCGGTACAGACAGCTCACATAATCGACTAGATGCGTGGAAACAATTGGCCAAACCCTGATAGCTTCCCTTGGTGACATCCAAGGCAACAATTGGTGATTGTTTCTTTTTCTTCCTGGCCAGGAACAGCACCATCAGCAGAATCGTAAGGTTCTCAGTAATACCATCCACTGGTCAGAATACCTCAACATCGACTGGAAATCACCAATGACACCAACCACCCTTTGGAAGTACCGAAAGACATTGAAATTGGTCTGTAGCCCCCTGGGTTGAAGGCTTTTCGAGGGACTGATACAGTTCGTCTACCCGACAATCTAGCAGAAGGTTAAACCAAGAAGAGAATATGAGAACCTGCAGGTCTTAGGGGCTCTATTCCATCTGCAGTGTAAAATACCATCAGGTCTAGTAGAAATGTAGTTGTTGGCATGGCACTTGTGTGCCTCATCCTGGGGAAGACATATAGGCCAAACAGCCTTACTTGCTAAACTCTGCAAGTGATTATTTTTATAACCTTCAACTCTACTCACCAGCCTTAGAACCAGCAAGCCTTAGAATGTCATTCCCCAAAAGAGACAAGGAGTCTGAGGCTGCTAGGTCTGTTTTATCATCTGGGGAGCTACTGACCCACTTCCGCAATGGGAGAGCCTAACAGAACTTGGTCACTATTTGCAGAGGTTTGACCCTCCACAAGCCGTATGTATTCAGTCTTTCGGTGCAGGGCTTCAATAGCTGCTGCAATACAGGAGGGGAACTGCTTTGGCTGATGTTTGTTGATATGGTGTACCCCTTCCCCCACAGGCTGTATGAAGCCCTTCTCTTCAGAAGCGTACCTGTACACACTCCTATCAAGGTTTCTTTTCATTCCTTTCCGAAAAGATGGTTCTACCAAACGTTGATCCTTAGGTCTTTGCCCACACACTGTCTCACGTGAAACGAACCTAGGGCATTGTAGTGCTTTTGAAACGATATGTCAGGAAAATTAAACAGCAGGGGGAAAGTTGAGCAAAGCCAAATCATCTAGCCAAATTTGAGAGATTGTGTCATTCAAGAAGCTGTAAAGTCTCTAGACGTGTATGATATCACTTGGAAGGAAAAGAAATTGAATAATTAGTGTTGAAGAGTTTTCTCATTGTAATATACCCTACTCCACTATTTTGACCTTTTTATGGTCTACTGTAAATAGGTAAAATGGCACAAAATGCTTCTTTATAACGAGATTTCTGCTATCACAATTGTTTTTATCTACATTTTAAAATATGTGTTGGTTTTTGTGTTTTTGGGTTCACTGGAGACGAAGTTCATTTGAAGCATGGGAACGCCTGATCATGAGGCACCCTCCGAGAAGTATTGGTGACTGTCGATCTGCTGATGATGCTTCTTTGACTTGATGATGTATGTTCACTTATTTAACTGATGTAGGGCCAGTTGCACCAACCCGAGTTAAAATTGTATTCCCCTAAACAAGTGGTACACTGAAACTGCAGACAGTTACTGAATTGGTTGGATTAATGAAAATCAACAAAATACATACTCTGCACTACTGTGATGTCATATTAAACCTCTGCTGCTGCGCATTTTGGCAGACCACTTAGTTAACATATTATGTATTACATATATACGCGTGATGGTGTTGTACTAGCAGGAAGTGACAACCTCGCTTGGCTTTGGGAAACAAATTCGTGTAATTCTCAAAACTATCAAACTCTGGTGAAGGAAAAAATGCTAGATCTCCTCCCTTCTCTAGCAAAAATGTGTCAGTCACGAGTTCTGATTTAACTTTCTGATTATTACCACTGTTGTGGAACAGGAAGATCAACTGACGCCAACACCGAGATTGGGCTCTCTGTAGCACTAGGACAGAGAGGCACTCGGTGGAGGTTCGTTGTCTACTATTCCCAAGCTAATGCGTTTGTGTAACTCTGGGTGGCCAGAGACGGAGCACTACGAAGGAAAGTATGGAGATGACATCTTGGTGCTGGAAAGAAAAGATGAGTTGGTGGATCCTATGACAGGAGGGCAATTTACAGTAGGGGCAGCTGGGGAAATGCACTGATGTTGCCCAAGGTATTCCAGACTAACATGAAAGCTGATTATGATACTCATGCCCTACTGTTTCGTGGTTTTGAAGAAGCCATACCCGCAATTATTGTTTTCTTCATTAACCATGTACACTGCTGCTTCCATGATTCGTATTTGTTACGTTGTCTTTCAATAATGAGTGAGAACACAGGGCCAGGTACAGCTCATTATTCCTCAATTGCTCTGTGGGAGGAATTTTTGGTGCATTAAGTTGCACTCTTGTGCTGTGCTACTTCCTTTGATTCTCTTTGCGTACGTTTGAGGTAGTTACCATTTCCTGGGCACTTGCAGCTACACAAATAGCTCCCACATCCTTCACTACCTAAACAGTGAGGTTACTGTATCCAAAATGTCTCTTCACCGGACACCGCCTTAGAAGGCAGTTCACCTCCATGTTGCATTCGATGGGTTCACTACTTCCTAGACGCTTGTATTCAGGAATGTGACATATAGTTGTAACCCTGTGTGTTGCACTGATCCAAATCACTTTGCGTAGGAAAAAGGTACCTTCATTCAAAGCAACCTTAGGCAGGCAGTTAGTTACTCTTCTACTCATTACATTTCTACCAGCTGGCTGCTGAGTGAGACTGCTGGAAGAAAGACTTAGAGGATAGCAAGTTCTACTCATGCTGTGCTTGTACTTGAAAGTAGGAGGTTAGTTGGTTGTTCATTACTAAATCTTAGCAGTCAACGTATGCAAAACTCGAAATAAGTTCAGTTCAAACCATTTCTTTTTCCTGCGTAAAATTGAAGTCGTGAACAGAAAGGGACCTGAGTCTGCCCAGTGCTCATGTGCCACTTACAACATACTGGAATGCAACATCTGTATTACGTACGTTTGAGCAGAACATAGTGATTAAGGTCGCTTAAACGTAATTAAAAATGTTGAAATCAGCCATTAATTGCTGTGAACCTCTCCGTCGATTGTAACTAGGTGTTAACCAACACAAGGGGGTGCAACTAGCCCATAGAGACGTTGTGAATTTGATCTATTTCGTATGCAATTGTTAGACTCAACTCTGTGACGTTGATTTGACATGTTTTCTGTTTCAGGGCCTTCACGAAATACGGTGAGTAAATCACAGTGATTTCTTACTTAATGTCCCTCTTTTTGTTTGACTTAAATCATTGAACTGACTCCCGGCCCCGGGAAAAATATTTTTTCCTTTGATTACAGGCCAGAGTCGTTAGGCTCAACGCAACTCTTTGGAAGATCAGCAGTACATTTATCTCGAATCAAAGCTGAGCTGGCGGGTGAGAAGATCTGACTTGTACAACTAATCGTCTAATCGTTGGTTTAACGCGCTGGCTAATTGGTTTTCGATTCTGTTTTCCTCACTGGTTTGTTCTCGTCTCTTCCAAGCATTTCGTTGATAAGAGATCTACCAACAAAAAAAAAACCTTAAAATAGTTCACATTATCTTCTCAATTTCCCAACCTCAATTCATTTTCGATCATTAATATTCAAGAAAGAAAACCTGCTTCTCTGATTAAAGTCGTTCTTCGCAGAGTCGATTGACAAGATTATCGTACAATTAAAATTGTTGATCCTCTTGTCCATGTTTTCACAAAAAAACAAGAACATGTAAATTAATCGTTCCAGTGAAAGAATTACAACCTCACGTCTCATAACCCTTTATTCCCCTTGTGGTGTGAATAAAGACTGTGCACTACTGTCAAACAGAACGTGAGTTTAGATAGGAATGACTGTAACCCTTTGCTGATAAGAGTGGCCCGATTTGTCTACTTTGTTTAGCTCTGTGTAGTTAGAAGGAATGTTAGTAGTTGGCTGAAAACAAATTCATATTTTATTTTTGTATCATCACTGTTCTGTTTTCTGAGTGAAAAACGTTTCGTTTCTGGTGGTTAGGGGGTAGGGGTGCAGGAGTTACAAAGGAAAAGTTACTTATACTTCTCTAGTTTGTAGCTTGAAGCCACCATCAGAACAGCTTCAGGATTAGAGCTTAAGGAGTAGCCTTTCAGAAGAGAGGCCTTACACTAAGATGAATAAATGCACCTAACCATCACACCACCGCCTTTCAATAGTCACCTAACCAGGTAGTTACAGTTATGAGACTGTTCTATGGCGAGTCTGTCCATTATCGCTCAAAACATATTTTATAACAGTTATTGGGAACATGGGTTCACGGGTATTTACTGAGTGTTGTTAGTATTAGTCAATCAGGGGCAGTATGTAGTGGTTACTGTCATGAGGGATTTGTGGGATCCCTTGCATTGGGTTCATTATTGGCATAAGTGCTTTAAAATCTAAAGAGTTAGAAGCAAATGCACGTAGCAATGAGCGACAATGGTAGATTCAATCATGTTTAGAAAGGGTAGTTTTCCCTTTGTAGTATCAATGGCTGTGTGTACAAGTACAGAGTTGGTTCGAGTAGCTATGCTCATGGATTTGAGTAAAGGGTATTATCTGATTTTTACAGATCGTTTCCAGGCTGACCCTTGAAAGGCTTTGGTGTTGTCACGCTGATTCTACCTTTTCAGCTGTTATCCTGCCTGCAAGTCGTACAGTTCTAAGCTGAGCAGCGCTAGACGTCACATTCTGCTCTAGAATAATTCTAATTCACATTAGTCGATTGTTGTCAGAGCTGCTGTTAAATGAATCATTTTCTATGCGTGCCGGACGTGAAAAATGTTAACCGTTGCCCAACTCATGGACTTTGTGGTCAGTTAAAGAATGAGTTGCTGAGCTAATTTCTTCGGGTCGTTTGTAATTTTCGACAAGAACCGTTGTTACTTGTAGAAACACCACTGGTTCACTGATGGACTAATATTCTTTTCTCATAATCAGTCGAGATATGGGATATTTCCCTGATGCGATAGTAAACTGAATCAATTGCCTTGTAAAAGAATGTGTGGCAAAAATGTCTTCAAATTCTCTACTTCTTCAGTGCTGGATTGCAGCTGGAGTGCACTCGACATCTCAAGATTTGAAGTACACTGAGTCAGACCACATAGATGTGAAACTTGTTATAGAGATACTCATGTATGGCAAGTGGAGGTATATTGCTATGACGTGACAGTGTGAGATTTGGACCTGCCGACCCATTCAACTGATTGACCAGTCCTAATTCCAAAGCATTGCATCTTACCTTACTGAATTTCTCTTGCCTCCTTCACTTTCAGGATTAGCCGAGGAACTGTACTGTTAATCAATTGGATAAGTTGTATTCTACGCTCTCCTTCCCCAGTTCAGAGTGTCTTAGCAACTTATGGGGGAAGAGCTCACACGCTTATATCTCCCAGAAATAAAAACATGCTATTGAAACAAGAGCGCAGGACATGCACAGGAATAGGCTGGGAAATGTGAGAAGAAAGAAATGGGTATTATGTCTGACCAGAGAACACCTTTCCCTCACAAGTTCAATACAATGAAAATTTCTTGTTGATTTTCGACTGTATGCGGCGTTCAGTGTCAGAACGTGGAAAGGTGTCCCAGTGCCACAAACTAAATGCTCCCACTTTGTAGAATTGCACATCATGCACAAATTCAGCCCGAATACCTGAATGATAGGAAAGAAACTACATTGAGTTTCTCGCCAACGTCAAGTACTTTTCAATTAACCTAAGGCAATCGGCGGTCCTTAGAAGATTACTTTCTAATTCTATGGCAACCGATTCACGTTGAGGAAGTGGTTTGCTCGCTTCAATGTGTCATGTACAGATACTATTACAATTACTTTTACAATTACATTGTTATCAACATGTGTTAACAGCTTGTTTAGGACGTATAACCTGAGTGTCGAGGAATTTCGTATCAAAGGCAACATAATTGGATAAGTTTAAGGAAGAGTGTGCACAACTATTCACAGACGTACAGCCTGCTAATTTCATTGATATTAACAGTCAGGACTTATGAACAGGTTGAGTGCTCACGTAGTTACCACCAGAACTTGAGTGTTGCACATGCATACTAGGAGGTCTGTAAGGAGGTCAAAAGTATCTGACCCATCTCAATTTCTCGGTGCTTGATTTATTCTTCGTCTTCTGGGGGGTAGCATCCTTCTAAGTACCATTTGATTGAATAACACGCTGATATCGACGTTTCTACTCTTGAAAGTCAGACCTTGGAATCGTTTTTAGTGCATTAGTTATTTGTCGCATTATTCGTAGTTTCAACTGTCTCTTCATCGTCGAATCGATGTCCCTTAAGCAGCATTTTCAATAGAGGGGCCTTTGATGAGCTTTTTTCAGTCAAGGCTCACATGAAAGCTTCCACTGCGAAGATTGTTTTGTTTCAGGGTCATAACCATAAACCCATGATTCACCACCAGTAATAAGCTTTTGTAGAAAGTTTTCATCACTATTGATCGTACCCAGATTGTTCTGGGCTATTTTTAATCGAAGATTTTTTTGCGGGTCTGAGAGTAGTTTAGGGACGAATTTTGCTAACCAAATTCTCAGTTAAAATTCGCCACACAGTAGTTTTGGGTATACCAAGCTCACCTCCCAGGTCTCTCACAGTCAAACGACACACGAACACTCGACATTATTTGATGATGTGATGTGATCACTCACTGGCACAGATGTGTGGCCACTTTTGAACCTCCCATACCACTCTTTTGTTTGTATTTAATCGTCTTTGAAGGCCTTTTGCAACATTTCAATTGTTACTGCACAACTTTTAGCCAGATTTTAAGCAATAAACTAATTGCGACGAACCCAGAAAAGTTGTTGTGAACAAATATATGCTGTGTGGAACTATGGCTTTTTATTGGTATCTCGGGCTACTAACGAGAAGGTTAGGAGTTGCATGAAGGTACGCATGGTGATCGAATAGATTTTGGACAGGCCTCGTAGAACAGAACCATCCTCTGGCTGGGCCTGTGGTAATTTTGGTATTGGGGTTTGGTATTGATCGAGCAAACGTACTCATACATTCTTCTTGTTGGGCCACAGCTGTTCTTCTGTGCAGGACAACGCTGTATTTAGAGCAGACTAGTAGAACTCAACTCTGAAAGGAGATGCAGCTCACTTCAACTCTCCACAACTCACGGCTTGATGGTTGTCCTAAAGGTGTATTTAGAGATGCCTATTACTTGCCCTGGCACTATAAACGGAGCCATTTCAACTTCCATTGTCCCTACTAGCCTACTTACGTTAATAGCACATTTCAGCTTGAAATCCCGAGGCATATGGTTCCATCCGGGAGTAGGATTGGGAGGTACTTATCGATGGTTTAACAAAGAACATTTAATATGAGGTGTTCCTTCTACACGCATTGGGGGTCCTTGGGAAATCCAGTACATGGGAAACCCAAAGCCCTTTTGAAGGAATTCCGGCCTAAGGGGTTTTGGAATATTCCTCGTAAAAAGTCAACAATATTATTTATTGTAGGAAATATGTTTCTTACAATGTTTTCATGGATTCATCTTTTGTTTCAGGTTCAACCTGGAAGTTGTCTATGGTCTTCAGTCCCCCTGATTTTCGCCGCATAATTTGCTTTTATTATTTGAACAAAAATACAATTGTGTTTTGATTTTGTTGATTTCTACCTTTTAGTTGCTCTTTTTTCCATTGGCAGCTCCTACTTTTTCGCCTCTTTCTTTTATTATTTCTTTCTCTTTCTCTCTCTCCTTCGTGGCAGCTTGTTTAATTCGATTGAGGCGCATTTTTATTTTATTTATTTTAATTAAGTTGAAAGTTTGATTTGTGTAACTAAAAAAGAAGAGTCTTCCACACCTTCTTGGCTATGGTAATTATTATTTTGACCTCTTTCACGTACTTCTTAGAATCCTTGCATGGTAATCTTTTTTTTCTCGCATGTAGTTTCTAGCATAACTCTCTACCCCCTCTTCGGCACTACCGTATTTCCTTTTCTTTTAGGCATGTTCGTGCGTACCCTCGCAAAATATGATAGGTCGCGAAAAAATTAATTACATTTTGTTTGGACGAAAATAGGCGTATTAATTACATTTATGTTATTTGCGTTGCACCCTTTCGCGTTGCTGTAATAAATTTGGGGTATTTCAGGAGTCAAGTACCTGTCACCGCTTCCCATGACTTCGTGGGACTTATGGGCTTCAATGCAACCGACGATACTCAAGGGAGCGTTAAACACGAGTGGTAAGTGGATCGGCGAAGTTACTGTACCTGTCGTTTGAGTTTCACCGGAGGCGCTTCAGACCAAATCGACGTAACTCAGGATTTTACGTCTCAATTGCTGCAGAGCGTGGAATTAGCGATACTCAAGAATAATCAACAACAATTGTAGCATTTAGCAAAATTAACTAAGTTGCCTATTACAGCATAGCAGTTATCATTTCACACCAAACTGTGAATTGATGAAGATCGTTGATATAGTAGTGAGAGCTTGGAAGCAGACAGTATAGAAAGAATGCTGGGAACGGAAGTGAATTCAAGAAGAGGGAGAGGGAAGGAAATTAATTATCCTGATTGTTATTTCTAAGATCCTAAAACCAGCCAGTCAAGTGCTGGAAAGTACCACTGTTTTTAGGAAAACTGCTTGTTTTCAATCAGAGGGCGATAAAATCTATGATTCGCTTACTAATCGAACAAGAACTGTCTGACAGCCAGGAAGCACTGTAGTAACTAAAGCGTTGATGTCCTGTCGAACCAAAGTAGCTGACGGAGAGGTTAACATAAAAGTGGATGTAGGGGAACTGGGATTCACTTAGAAAATCGGAGCTAGAATGCATTTCTGGAAGGAGAGGCAAATTCAAGTTGTGAAGTGGTTAAGTGAGAGGGCAGTTGTATACCCAGGAATAGCCAAGAAACATGTGTAGAAAACCTGAAAGTGCCAGAGATTAATTATGAGGGGCTGGGATGTTATTTGAAAGCGCTTGAACTGGCTCCTAGTGAGTTAAGGGATTCGGCGCTAGGAATAGTGGTGCTCTTAGGAAAAGTTGTCATAAATTTTGAATAGTTCAAAATACGGTTCGCCTGTGCCATCGAGTACTAAATAACTTGGTTTGTACAATCCCAACTGGTTAAACTAGTCTAACAAACATTTCTGCAGGGGTAGTATAGCTTCCTCACACTCTGTAACTTGAACGCATAGAATTAATCCGTCAAAAAGCATTAGCCATTTAGTGCAAACGTTTGTGATTTGCGTAATGACTTGTGCTGCTGCAAATGAATCCTAAGTGGCACATACCCTAAAGTTTCTTATCCGCAAGCAACAGCATTCACTCACACATTCACTTTGAATATTACTAAGGTCAACACTCAGCTTACCTTTGAAATGTGGGTAAAGCTACTTGTCAGTAATCCGTGATGTAGATGTTTTTTTGCCGAGGTTGAACAGTTGCCAACAACATTTCGATCAGAATGAAAATCTTCAAATGGTTTACAAAATTAGTTGAGTAGATCTGCGTAGTATGTTTCTTAACGGTTGAGTGATGGAACGTGCTTTATAAACCAGATGATTACTTACCAAGTAAAGAGTACGAGCAGATAATTCGTGTTAGTATTTGTCTTTTCTTTTCTAATACTTGTGCCTTGATTTGCCCTTTACTGTAACCACGAGAAGCTCATCGTGGTTATTGCTTCAATAAGACGCAATTTACAACACCAACTCCAAAGCACCAATGTTTTCCACAATATCCTTTCTTACGCACATTAGCAATATGAAAACAGTGGAGCCAGCAGCTGCCCACACGTTCAAAAACAACGTGAATCTCTGTGTTTTCTACCTATTTCCTTTAATTTAGAGAAGCACTGCAGACATAGCCAGCGTATTTGCCAGTAATCTTGGGTTGAGTTCTTAGTCGTTTTTTTAATCAAGTAAGAAAGTAGCAATTTATGAATAGCTACCAATTAGGGGGAAATATATGTTGTTTAGCGCGTCATATGGGGATCCAGGGCTGCTCAGAGGGTAGCGAAAATGTTTCACCTCTACGTCACCCTCCCTTTCACTGGTTCAGGGTGTGTCAGATGAACTAGAACGGACTTCGAAGTCATGGAGCACGGCAGCCTGGCAGAATTGAGAAGACCAAATCACCAAATTACAAAATCCTCAAAATTGAGATGATTTGAAAGCGCATTTGTATAAAATGATAAACTGGCAGTGTATGTCTGAGGATTTTCATCCCAAGCTTGGAGTGGAGTGGTTGGAATTATTGCCCTTAAGTTTACAAACATGGGGGTTTCAGAATGAATTCCTGCACATTAATTTTTGTATTGAAGAATTAATCTAGAAACTATTCAGGATGGCATCATACGTTTACGCAGATGATCAAACAAATATATAACCCCTGTGACCAGAAAGATGTCTTCTCTGTGGTTCAGAAGTAGAATCGACAGGTGGTGAATGAATAATTAGTCAAACAGACATATAAAGGAGGATGGGCAATCCTCAAGTATGTGGAAGTCACTAGTTCTTGAATCTGTTCTCAGAAGGTGTAGCTGAATCATATTGACTGATGTGCATAAAGAAATAAGGCTCTTGGGCCACGACTCAACTCATTGTGCCCTCGCCCTTGGCTGGTCCTCATCTTCTTTTGGGAACTCAATTGAAGTGGTGTGAGGCCTCTATAAGGACTTGTAACTAGAATTGAGGGTGTTTGTTCAGAATTCACCTGATTTTCTCTTCATTTTTGTTTATTGAGTGTGCATGGTGGCGTTTTTACTTGTACTTACGCCAGCGTCCAATGAATCTGGGTGTGTTCTTATGTTCTCTTTCTTTACCTTCAACTTCACACCAACTCATTTCTCCTCTGACTGAAAATTTTGACCTTGTCGGAGCACTATGCTCTTTAAATGAGAAACTTAAATATGAAAATGCTTGAAGAACTGAATACACAATTCTGGATTACTGTTATAGCGGGCAATCATATGTTGGAAAAAGTAAACAAAAATGCTGCGTTGTGAATTCACCAGGGTGTCTACAATGTGTTCAGAAGCATAGGGCTGCATCATCATGTCAGGATAGCTGGACTAAGAGACTCAAATTCGAGTTACACTGTGTTGTTGGCCTTCTTCATTCTTGACAGACAACCTTCATAAAATGTATATGTTTAAGAGGGAGATTTTGAGGTGAGATTAGATTTCAGAAAAGCTAGGAAACAGTAAAAGCTTTTTTTTTTTTGCTGAAGACGCTCATTCCAACTGCAAAAAGTTTTTCATAATCAAGAAACAATCCCTAAAAAGACATCCATATAATGGCACCAAGTTGATTATAAATCAGACAGATCAGATTGGCAGTTTTTCCTAACGATGCTAATTAAGAACAATCATCTGTCAAGAACTGTAAAATTGCCTTCTACTTAGCTATGCTTTTCTTAGTGATAAAAGCTTCTTCTGATCATGAAAACTCCTATTGACCATGGGAGGGTCTCCTGATCATGAAAGCGCTACTTCAGTTCAAAGGCTCTCCTTAATAGAGACAATTTTTCTGATGATATAAATTCCTCTCTACTGCGAAAGCACCTAATTGTACAAAAACTATTCCCCTTGTTGCTGTGACGATCCCACTATTTGTGAAAATTCGTTTGATGTGCAAGTAAGCGAGTATACGTAAATTCCGTTTAACTGTAAAAAAAACCTTAATTGTGAAAAAAGTTTTTAATTTCAAAATATCCTCCTAATTGAGACTGCTTTAAAACAAAAAATCCTTCCAACTGTGAGAGTTACACTTAATAACCAAATTTCTTTATTTTTATGAGTGCTCCCAAGTTGATGGGACAAAGCGAAGTATTAGCCTTGTAATTATGGCACTTCTTATTATCAATGAAAGCTAACCATTAGTCTGAAAAGATGCACCTTATTAAACAATCTTCCTAATTTCAACTACAACTTTTGACTGCCAAGGTATCTTCTTGAAAAAGAAAAAGCAGTTATCGTCAGCTCTCCTATTATTAACTGTGAAAATGCTTCCTAATTGTTGAATCAATTACCAAAGCACCTTCTCACTGTACAAGCGTTTAAGGTCAAAACTCTTCCCAATCAAAAAATTTATTATCCACAAAAGCTTCTCAACTGTTGTTGGTTTCTTACAATTAATAAGCTCTTTGTAACACTGTTTTGCAAATGCGTGCCCAAACGGCGAGAGCTCCTCTTAATTGCAGGACCAGCAGCTGTTTCAGCCTTAAGGGTTACATTCCCTGAATAGTATCGTAGTGGAAGTATAATGTAAGATGGATGTTCCTGTAGCGGGCAATAGAGCAGTCAGTGTGTGTGGCGGCACGCCTCAACATGGGGCGCTGGTTTCTTATGATCTTTTCAAGGTTTCTTTGGTTCCAAATTGTATTTTCAAGTAAGTTTTACTGCTGCCCGAACGCGTGAGGAGTAGAAAGGGCTTGACAATAATTGAGATCAGGCTTTTTTGGCTTGTCTCGCCATTGTCAGCCGTACATTTCTCCAAGCATTGTGGTGTTGGGTAAATGTATGTCATCATCTTCGTCCTTACACAATATTTGCGTTGCCGATCGCATTGGGCATGCACACATTATAGAAAACGTTTTCTGTTATGTTCTTTCACTTCGAACATTGTGTACAAGATAAGTTTGGTAGATTTAACGTAATATCAGTCATTTGTGTTGGGAAGTTGCAGCACAATGGATGGGGTTAGAAGCCTTGAAACCTAGAGCTGCTGACCCATGGGAAATAGATGAGGTGCTGGGTTGTAAGGGGGGGGGGATTGTTTAGGAGTCAATGTTCACCAGCTTTGAGTTTTTAGGCATAAGCAAGCTGGAAAAATACGCAATCCTCATCTGCTTGTCACTTTCCAGATGTACACTTACTTTTGTGGCTTCCCAGTTGTTAACGACGAGTGATACGTTGATTGTAAACCCAGAGCTCATTTTCTTCTGAGTGACAAGCCAAAGGGGAAAACCTCAGTGAGTTGACGCGAAGAATTGCTTCAAACCATGCAGTCGACCATGCGTTTTGTCAGGGGCTCCCCCACAATTTAATCTCCTCGTTACATGATTCCATTTTTTGTCTTGTTAGTGATGTTTTCACTATAAGCTGTGATTGTGGAATCACTTACACAATTCCTTTGTACAAACACATGTCTTGACTGTTGCAAATCCACTACTGATGACCATAAGGATATTTTGTCTACTTTGAAAGTACTCCCACGCAGTAACACACCAGGGGTGTATGATTAGTTAGTTGGGTTAGTGACCCAATTACCTGGTTGAATCATAAAGTTCCCCGTGTGTGTGAATGGGTTTGAGGGGTTGTTTGTGTCGGGCAGACCTCTTTGGTGTCACGTCAAGAGGAAGCTCAAGACGTTCGTGAGATTTATCGCAACTTCAAAGTGTAGCCACGTAAGAAACCCAATAGAATGTCATTGAGCAGCCCATATTACTTACCTCTGTTAATCAGTGCATTATGTAAGTCATTTTTGAGGAGGAAGTAGTGTACTAATGAGCTGACTTTTATGGCAAGCTTTTTGAGCCTGATCTAAGTACGGAGTTACTGATGCATGTTAAAGTTCTAGTTATGACTGGCTCTTCTAACACGCTCCTATACTTCCAGAGCCTCTCAATCCCACTGCTGAATTGACTGCTGAGCAGAGTACAAGGTGTTAGGTACCTATGTTTGCTAGACAATTCGTTAAGAGAGTTCCCAGAAACATTAAAACTCGTTTCTATTATTATCTTATTTACTTATAGGAGCATAAGGCCTGAAATTAATTGGCCATTCCGTCCAGCCCATAGGCACATACTCACAGATAGAATTTGTTTATAAATGACA
The DNA here is from genome assembly GCA_020466155.1 of Pachypeltis micranthus. Taxonomy (NCBI): domain Eukaryota; kingdom Metazoa; phylum Arthropoda; class Insecta; order Hemiptera; family Miridae; genus Pachypeltis; species Pachypeltis micranthus. The sequence continues at coordinate 29,912,605 of CM035777.1, read as the reverse complement.
CAAGATGCAGGTGGACATTTTGAGCTTGGAAGATGAGCATTGGCTTCAGTTGACTTAAAACCAAAATGTGGTTGACCTCCTGCCAGCGGCTGATTGGTAGTCCTTTCATGGTGCTAACTTAATTAGATGGTGTCGTTCTCTTTCAATTATGATAAGTATATAAATAAATAAATGCGGGGTGCATGTCACATGGCGGTGTGGTTTCCCTTTTCCCATCAAGCTACTCAAACCATCCCTTCCTTTTTGTCGTTTCACTCTCCTCCATTCGATTTCTTACAGGTTTTGGGAGATATACTGCTCCGTCACAGCGTATCCGCTAACGAGTAGTATCGTTCCTTTACAGGTGGAATCATTGGAGGGGATGGCGTCGAATGCACCAAGTGCGGCCGGCACTACAAACTGAAAAGCTCGCTCCGCAACCATCAAAAGTGGGAGTGTGGCAAAGAGCCTCAATTCCAGTGCCCGTACTGCAATTACCGAGCGAAGCAAAAAATGCACGTGGCCCGGCACATTGAGCGGATGCACCGGGAAAAATTGGACATGTTAGAAATGAGTGAACGAGCTTTAAAAGAGGGGAAAGAGGTCGCTCAATAGCGGTTCCATTTTCGTCGATTTTATTTTTATATGACGGACTCGTTTTAACGCGATTTTTTTTTGTAATGTTGTTCTCTTGTTCAATTTGTGTCGTTTTTTTTTAAATTTTATTTGTTCGTTTTCAAATTTGGTCATCTTGAGCCCAGTGTTTAATTGTAATTTGTCGAGTACAAATATTGGATTGTGTGCCAATTCACTTTGTGGTTGAGTCCTTTAACGAATTAAGGTAGTACATTCTGTGGCGCTTTGGTTGGCATTAGTTCCCCTGTATTAAAGTTGGCAGAACTGAAACATTCCGTTTCTTTGAATCTAGGTGTTACATTTATTGTTTTACTTGTTTTCTAGTCTTTACATGCATGTGCAGAGTGCTCTAATCCGCGAGGTCAGTTGCATCCTACAATATGTTTTTATGTTCAAGGCGTCATTCACTGATTCAAAGTGCTGGCCTCTGACTTGTACTGACATTCCTCCGTATAAAAAAAACCCAATGCAGGATGTTGGCATTTGACTCAGGTATTGGCTTATAAATAGCATAATTCGCATCAATTTGAGCTTATGTTTTCCAAGCAGTTTCCAAAATTGACGAACACATTCGAGGTTTATGCTAAAGAGACTGTAATGATACAAGGCTCACAAATAGTTCAGAATTTGATATAACTGTTATCTTAACTTGTGCCTTCATTGACTAAGCCTGTTTTAGGGTTTTGTCAACACGTTGATTTATTGATTATTGTTTTGTTCTCTATTCGTCCGTAGGGTTAGTCTGTTCTATCCTTGTCCTCTCAAATCATAGCTATTGCTCCAGATTGCACGCATTGCAACACCTTATTTAAGTCCCTATCTTTCTGTTATGGTGCTTCTTATGACGACCAAACTTCTTTCTATATAACTTTCTATTCTTCACTGCTGTGCTACCAATGCAAAGGCCTTGGCTCCTTCTGTACACAAGTGAATAACCTTTGCTAGCACCATGGAACTTTCATTCCTATCTGTATTCGACTCTATGACTAGGGGTCACAGGCCAGGTCCATACTCTAGCTTAATAGTTCACCAGGGAGTGGTTCACCGAGTTGCTGCTCCTCCCTCCTTGGACAAATAATGTGGTAACTACTGATAGGGGCACAGAGGAAGGGCTCATAAGGCATATTCAATGGTGTTCCTACAAATCCCTGGCTAAACAAGTCAGGTTTACAGCTGGGTCCTACATGGGTGCCTTCTCTCCTTATTCTTGTGCATCGTGTTCCTGACACAGCTATCAATTTTCTCCCATCTTTCCCGTTGGTAAACTGTTTTCATTTGAGGCTCAACTTATATGAACTCCACCTGGTGCAGCATTTTGTAAACTCCATGTACTCAAGCCCTCCAGATGCAACCAGCTACGTGATAGTCAGTGCCAGAGATGATTCTAAAATCACTTGAGGGGATGAAGGGATTGGAAAGCTTGAAAATGGAAGCGAGCATTACCTACAGTGCTTTGCAAATTCAAAGGCAGGATCTGACAATGATTATGTGTAGGAGATCCACCATAAGCACAAGCACAGGTAGGTAGACAATAGTTTAGTCTGGCTCTTCTTCTTATTTTTACCCCTACTAAACAGTGGTTGCTCTCAAATTTCTCACCCAAAAACTGCAGCTTTTTTGAGGTTGCTCACGAGGTGGGTTTTTTACAGTAAGCGCACACTGCTCAGGTCATACAACTGGTTAGTCTTTGCGCCACTCTTCAATCAAGGTGGCAGGATAGTGCTGTAGTGTGAGAAAGCTAGTTGTTTAGCCAGGGGGGGGAAGGGGCACTGAAGGTTTCTATCCGGGAAAGCTCGCAGGGAAATGTTTGTGGTGAGTGTCCCCCCCTGAAGAGTGGAAACGTTTGCTTGGGATTGGTAAACACTTGCTTTCCTCATTTCTTTGATTTCCCTTACTGCTCCTTGGTGGCTCAAGTAATTTGTTTAACGCGGAAAAGGACTGGCTCCAAAATGTTCACTATGAGTGGACTTGGTTGGTTACAGAATTCTTTAGATCTGGCTGGCGTCTCAATAGTTGATTTGAGATCTTAAAATACAGATTACTCCGCTAGCAGGCTGGAGGTTCTACTAGGGGGTTAAGCCATTCATCAGTTTTCTTCGTATCCTTCTCAGTACACTCATTTTAACGGCTGTTGGGCATTTCTGTGGGCTGAACCTCGTGCACTCAGTGTGAGTTGCATCTCGAGCACTTACAGTCTCCATCATAGAGCTTATGTTTCAAGTTTCCACGTTATTCACTAACGTGAGCAGGAAAACCTTCCCACACATTATTATTGTGATTCTCAAATCTTCAGTAAAGTCGAGCCAACCACTGCGCCAAACCCCAGAATGAACCAACGTACGAAATTTATTTTCCGTTTCCATTTTCTTGTTTCATAATGCGTTTCGTTATTGTTTTTAATGTTACTTCGTGACTCAATCTGTAGTATTTGCGCGATTGGCGCCCAGTTACTATTAATATCGTTCCATCACAATCTACAATAGTCTTCATTTGTCCAGTAGAGCGTCATACTCAAATAAGCTAGTCAGGAACTCCGGAATCTTTTTTTATGTTTTTTTTTTGCTTTTCATTCGTTAAAAACCTAATTTATTGCCTAAATTAGCCTACCAATTTACCTCAAAACGTAAGTGTACCGCTTATTTATCAGTATTTTTTAAGGGTTATTGTTTTTCTTTTGTCTTAAAATACTTTTAGGCCTGCCTTTCGCCATGTAGTTCCGTGATCCCCCCCACTTCTATTTTTTACTTTCATTACTTCGTTCATATTTTAGTATGCTGCGTACTTTTGTTTACTGCCATGGAGATTTTATGTTGAAATTCTGTGCCTGGGTGCAAAGTATTCTATTCCTCTTATCCCTTCCTGTTCTCTCCAAGCAAAGCTTCAGAATCAATTTATTGAGAAATTGAGTCCAATCTGTCTCCACTGACAACTAAAAACGTGAAGGCTGCTTTTGAACCTCCATCTCTTCTCTTCAGTGTACGTTTCATGTGAAATACACGGTATTGGCTTTCACCCCTTTCCTCTTCAACTGTGGAGATTCTCATGCAGAGTATGAAATTAGGTGCTTGGAGCACTCTGCTCAAGGCTGTCCAGGGCAATTTCATAAAATTGCTTGTAGACTGGGACTAAGATGGATTGTATTTGCCCTCCAATACCCATTGAGGTGTGTAAAAAGCTTCTCGAGCTCGTCTTCATTCTTCAAAGTACGAACTACACATATCAATACGCAACATACTCTTCCTCGCTTGAGTTCATCTGATGTCGTTCCTCTGCAAGAACCAACCTAACGTCCCCCCAAAGCACTAAAATTTTGAATGAACTGTGTATCGTGTCGAATAGTTCATCGTCGTTTAACTGTCAAACATTCTGACGTTGCATTAGGCGTGAATGAAGGGACTGTAAAGCCTCGTACTAGCAAACTAAGTTACTATTCTCCCTCCAAATTCTGAAATGTTTCAACTCCAATTGCCATTCTCGAGCACTGAAATTAAATCCCCCTTCCTCCCCGTCCTTTATCAACCACAGGTACTGAAGTATTTTTGATCTACCTCCCCAGAGTCAGAGTCACGTTATTCCTTATTTTCACACCCTCTAACATCAAATCCTCACCCAGCAACATTCTGAAGTCCTCTTGGGGGGTATACATGCGAATGGGAGCCCAAATGAATGGCCTTATTTCAACTTGTAGAGCTCGTTGCCTTTGCTAATGAGCCTCTACCTCCCAAATTCTGAAGTCCCCCCCCCCCTCATCACCCATCATTTTTGCTCCTTCCTTTCATTCAAAACTGAATGCCGACCTCTTGAACCCTCTACAAATCTACTATCCTGACCTCTTTCTCTCCTCTATGAGTATAATATCCAGCAGTTGCATCACTCTTGAACCGGCTGCTTTTCTTCCACAACAGAAACTACCGTTCACCTAACTGAAAAGGAATATGCTCAATATTTTATCAAGAACGTAAAAAAAATTATATTTTTGGTATTTTTGTTAAAAGTTCACAAAATTTAGACATTTTTGATAGAAATTGTTCATAAATGAAGTAATTAAAGTATGGTGAATGATTGATAAAGCATTTCATTCTAAAAAGACATCAAAATTTTCTTTTTGTATATCGTGCCTAATCGAATAACAGTGTGCCTTATTTTTAATTTGAGAATGGAAAATGAAGCGTTTTAAAATTATTTAATTCTAGTACATTTTATGCCATACTTAGGTTTATCCACGTGGTACGTTTTTTTTCTTGTAAGTACCGTTTTTCTACTTTTTCTTTTGCTAGTGTTAAAGTGAAAGTTGAATGTGCCAGAATTTTTTGTAAGTTTATAATCAAAAATGTGCTATGGACGGTGATGTTTCAAGTTTGACGTCCCATCACGTGTTTTTCAACAAAAAAAGAATTTTTTCTAAAGTGAACAAAAATATATATTTATTTTGACCTTAAAAGGTATGTATTTATTGCATTTTTATCGTTTATACTTGGTTATTCGAGTACTCGTAGCGTTCTAAGTTTAGGAGTGTATCAAATACATTTGTTTGTCTCGTTTCGTAACGACTTTGTAAATAGAAATTTACACCAGCTCAATGACTACTGTTCTGTGAATTGAAGGAAAGAAGAAAAAAAAGAGATGTACATTTGTATGAACCTTGCGGACAATAAGTTCTTTTTTTATTATCCATTAGCGTAGAAGTTGTGCCATAAAAAGATTAGTGTCTTGAGATTTATAATGGTTGTCACTAGCTCACGATTGCTCTTTGCGTTGTTTTTGTTGTGGTCGGATGTGCCTTATCAGAGGTCAATCTCCTTAAAGGCTGAAGTTGGAAACTCCAACATTTTGTCAGCCATTGGAATTAATGGCTAATTTTGAACCAATATTGGCGTTGAATGGACGGAGTTCGAAGGAAATGGGCAAGATGGAGTCCACTAACTGTGCTTAGTGATATCTTCAGATAAAAGTGCCATTCTGTGTTTGGGTTCCACTCAAAAGTTGTGCATTTCCCTAAACCGAGTTGGATAACAATTTTTATCGGCTTTAAGACAGTCAGAAATCACTATTAACATCACATAGGACGTATTGTGTCTTTATCATCCGTTTGAGTGTTGCAGTCTTAACCGTTGTGTATTGTTGTTCCCCATGTGTGTTTTCATTTAATGTGTAGGATCAACCTAGTGAGGGGAGGAGTAGTGAGTGGACAAAGAGGGAGAAGTATGCACAAACTATCAGTCTCCATGATTACATCTGCACTCGTCAGTGAAAACTTGTGATTCTAATTCAATTTCCCCCAGTGAAATCGTCGTTTATGCGCATGCGGGAATGGAGCACGTGCAAGCGGATGCATGATGTAAATAAATGTTAAGGGAAGCAATAGTTACGGCCGTAATATTGATTGGCTACCTCTAAGCGTCAGTGTTTCTAGTCAATGCTAGAAAGAGTTTCGAGAACTGGGAACTGCTTGATCCTCAGAATGATTGAGGAATTAAAAGCCACGCTGCCTATCATACTGATGAAGAACTTGGCAATGAACAATGTAAATGGAACGACCTGTTGGACGGAAACCAATTTTGTTGGCATATTCCCGGCCCATGTCAGAAAATAAGCACACCTCCACCTCCCCCATATATAATGTGCAATTTTTAGTGTTCAAACATTGAAATATTTGCTATCTTCCAAACTGAAATCACAGCTGCCGCTATGGCATCTAGAAGCATTACTTATACTGGAGGGGCACTTGGTTTCTATGGGTACTGAGATTTGAAACTCAGGACTAATCAAATTCGGAGAGCAATCGCAGTTGGTAGACGTACGGTTTTCTTATCCATTCATTTTGTAAGTACGATTTGCATGTTTAGTTTTGTAAATAGATTGTGTACGTATTTTTAATTGTTTTGAACGCCTTCAGCTTTACTATCGATAGGTTCTTGTATTTTCCTCTTTTATTTGTCATGTCATTCATTCGTTAACCCCCCCCCCCCCGTTCCCTTACATTTTATAATGTAAAAACTTATTTATTCCCTTCCAGTTCATTAGTTTCTGTTCCGCTTTGTTTTAGCCTGTAATACTCGTGACCTATCCCTCATCCTCACCCTTTCATCACTCATTTTAGCTTTACGGACCCCTGTTTCATTGTTGAGTACAAAACTCGAAAGACTAGTTTTCGATAATTTAATGTGTAAGAAGAAATAGGTGAAACGAAACTGCCAAACGACAGGGAGCCATTATTTGTTTGAAAAAAAAAAACTTGAAAAAACCCCGGAAGCCTTCGCTTTTGTTGGACTTTGTGAAACTACCTCGTTCTAAACTAAACTGGTTCCCTTTTTCTCTTTTAGTGTAAAGTTCCCTCCGTTGTAACATTTTTAATGTTAATGTAATTTCATTTAAACCGACTTCCCACTCTCATAGAACTCTGTTTGTGATAATTTGTTGGTTTCTGTAGTTTCTCATAGGTTTATCGTTAGCATGCCCCCTGTTTTCTATTTCCTTCTTTTTTGTTTTTCTTTTGGAAATTCGAAATCAAACGAAAGAGTATAGCGTGCCTTAACAAATGGGATTAAAAAAAAATCAAATATGTCGATATTTTTGTTTAGAAACTCCCTCATTTTATATTTTATTGGTAAGTGAAGTTACCAGGGAAAAAAGGAGAAAAAATTATTGAAGCATCACTTTGATACTTGCACTGATTCATCTGCGATTCGTGTTGCGCTTGTAGACGAAACTCGATTTGAAGAGGAAGGAATTTTAGTCTCGTCATGAGGTCAAATTGAAGGTGTGCGTAGTGAGAAAATCAAAGTTGCAGGCCTCCAATGGGCGTGAAAAGAAATACGAAAAGACAGGGGATATAAAATGGCCGCGGCTGAGATGGAGTGTTCAGTATCTGGCTTTATACAGAATTTGTTTGACATTGACAGAACGGGCAACGTGATTAAAAAAAGTTCCAATCTTTTTTCTGTAAGCCCTCTTTTTAAAAGCCACTCAACGTATCTCAGCACAGTCCTGAAGTAGAAATTAATGGTCGGGGATTGTTGAAGTTTTTGGATTTCGAGCCACTTTAACTTGGTATGCTCCATTTATTGATTCGTTCGCTTTTCTGCGTGACCGTGGGGATCTTTGGCAGTACACAACGTTGAATGCTTTAGGATGAAGTGAATTTTTAAAAGCCACCAAGACGTACAAATAGAATAAATTCTAATTTTCTAGCCAGTTCACAATGCTCTTTGAAAAGAAATACCTTCCATAATGTAAATTCCATTACGGAACTTTTACAGCATTTGTTCTTGAACTCACGAGTTGGATAAGCGCATTATCTTGACCTCTTTCCACATATGGAAGGTTCAGTCACAACTATGGGACGTATACGAATGACGAAAGTGTCGGCATTCGTTGCAAGTTAATGGAGTTCTCACCCCAATCTCGCTTCAATCGCAAACCATTTATTCGACCATTTATTTAGAAATGAGTGCATCTGTGGCCTCCCACACGAACTCCACTATTTACAATTATTTGAAGCTTAGTCAGTAAATGATGCATTTTTATTGTAGGACTGAAATCGATACTACAATAAGGTGTATAGTGGAAAAAATCAGGCAATTGCGAATTTTCTTCTATAAATGGGACTGTGATCTTGAATATATGCCGCTTTGAGAATTTTTAACAACATATTGAAAATTCTGCAAGAAGTGTTAATATTATTGGATACGCACAAAGAACTTCAATCGTAAAAGAAAGTGCTGGGTACTAGTTGGGTTGTGGGACAAAGGCTGGTGAAAACACTTACGTACTGCCGCAATATTTCCTCCTCTGGGGACTCATGTTCGAAGTCTCGCAAGGTGTACAGCAAATACTATAACTGAATAAAATGGAACTCACTCTCAGCACCTCCAATTTGGCCTCATGATTGGGAAGTCAATGCCTTCTTGTTTTAAATGTTAAAAAAAAAATAACCTAAATTGTACATCACTTGTAGGTTTTTACGCGTTGATCCCGTGAAGATCTGAGCAGTCATTTTTATGACTTGATTGTTGAAAATCAACTGAAATACAAACAAAAAACAATCGAATATCAAAAAATAAAGTCTTTATATGTCTTATTTTTTAACGGTTAGGTTGTAAGTTAAGAAGACATTATGTACTTTGCTTTATTATTGTATTGTAAACTGGTGAAGTATTAATATTAAAAATTTGACGTTCTTTTTTTATAAGTTGGTTGTTTGGTTCTCCTTGTCATGGTTATCGCAATGTTTTTGAAATCATTTGACTTCAACAAAGGAAATGAAGTAGTGGGGGAACGTGTGTTACAGTGTTCGCAATCTCTGTAATACAGGAAAGGGCATAATATCTACTTGTTTTAACAACTTGAATATCACTTGTATTTATCTGCGCGATCGTAAATCTTGTATTGGTTATCATAATATGAATTGCATTTTTATTCGTTCAGTTGTGTTTATTTCAATGGCTCGCAGCAGTCAAGAATTTGATTTACTACTCCAGAATCTTAGAATGTCGCGCCTTTCTTTAATTCGCGCAATTCAAAAGATTTGCGGGGCGATAAATGAAATGGCTACTTGAAGAAGACAGCTTTTGGAGGAGGAGGGTCCCCATTCTCCTTCAACTAATTCTATCTACTTCCTGTATCTATATGTATGTACCGTGACTCCTTGGTTACCGAATTTCTATTCGTTATGGAGGGCAAACAGGAACAGAACGCATACAGTTTCATTTAAAAAATCCGCCAGACATTGATACTTTTGTGTGTATTTTTCACTGTAGAACCCAAAGTTGAAGTTGGATTAAATTTTTGCGTAATGAACAAAAACGTGATTTTTCAAAGTTTGGTTTTCAGATGATTTTTTGGTATTGAAATAAAACGATGAAAATCTCACTCCAGAATGGCTTTTTATGGATCTAAATATGTCTGAAAACAGTCTTGGGCAGAAAATGATGAGCACATTTGCATGGGTAGTTTTAGAACCTCCTCAGTACTTGTCTGTTATCTACGATTTAGTCAGTCGAATAGTTGGCATATTTTCTCATGAAAGTCTGGACGAAAATGATTGAATGAAGCTGAAACGATGTCACACAAAACCGACCAATTGGCGCACGGTCTCGTTTGATTTGAATTAAAAAATATGCGGAAATAGACCCCTAGAGATCTTTGCTGTGCTCAAGATTATACAAAATTTTGATTTTTTTGAAATTTCAATTCGGTCTGGTATTTATTATCCAATTCTGATGGTTAATGAACTTCATACATACGTAGATTGGTTCTCTGTACAGCTTGGAGAATCTATTTTCTAGCACTTTCCAAACAGTGTGCTCTGGAGTGCAGTTGACGCTCCTTGGTGAATCAGTAATAATTGGCTTCACGATTTATAGTCTAGTCGTAGCCCAAACGCACACAAGCAACCCAAGCCCTAGGGCCCTAGCTTTAGTGATAATGCAGTAAGCCCGGGTAGATGCGAAGGGACTGGCAATATCTCTTCTCGTTAACAAACATCCTACCGGCGAAAGTGAGCATTATCTTCAACCAAAGTAGCTGTGTGATATCTTGGTATCACAATTGTCGCCAAGTCAGCCAGCGTGTTTAGTGATACAACTAGTGCCAATTTGGTCGAAGCCATGCTTCATGCATTTCCCAGATGCCCCCCCCCCCCCACCTCACAAAAACCAGCACATCTGGTACCCTGAGGCCACTCGTGGCCATCCAGATTTTCACAGTCTTTAGGCCGGATTTGGGCACTGCTGTAACTGTAGTGCTCTTAGAGGTCCAAACCCTATCTCCCTGCTAGAGGTTTCCAGGGATCTTGAACGATATAGAGAAGAGACAACTCCGGCAGAATCCCTCGACGGTGTCTGCAGGTCTTTTCAGGTTGCCCTGAAGAAACCTTAATGAAGCCGTGTTTTGAAACGGTTCCACTGCCCGGTTCTTGAATAAGAACCAGAATCCCGTTTGCTCAAATGGCGCCTTCTCTTAATGATATATTCATTTATCGCTTCAGATGTATCCTAGGGCTTAGGATCGACTAACTCTTGTGCTGTTCACAAGAAATCCCTATATAATATACCATTGTACTGACAAACGACCTGTAACCATCATAAGTTGGGAAGTTTGGTGACGTTGCATGGTTCATAACCAGCTTGATGCCACCCTCCAAATCAGATTGGTGTTGAGTGGTATCTCCCACTTTCCCAAACTGATGCCTCCCGACATGCTTGATATTTTCCTCCTGTCAGACTGGTTTTGAGGCTGTTTATTTTTCAATATTAGTGTCCACCCATACCCACAGTTTAGCGCTTCCTTGGCAACGATAAAGTTTGTTCAATTTAAATGCATCGCCATTAAGTTCTCAACGTGTTTCTCTTATGAATTCTTAAACCTCTTTTTGGTGGTATGGGGTACCATAAAACCCAAGTAAAGCAGTAAGAAACGTGAATGGCTTTAGCAACAGTATATTCATTTTAACATGCAGTCTTTTGGAACATAAAAAATCAAATTAAAAAGTCGAACGTTATTACACTCCACTTATTCCTAGGGTATGAAGAGGTTCACATCGTTAAGTCCCTCAAATGATAGCATGCAACCTGTTTGTCTTTCTGACGAGTATATTTCTGGTTTCACTGAAACAACAGGATACCCTGGGTTGCTATGAATGTTGAGTTATTATATCTCCACCTCCACCCCTATTTAGAGCTCAGTGGAGTTAACTTAGATACCCCATCGCTTCAGCCAAGGTGGAGGTTGAATCACCACCACCATATCCCCGGCAACTAAATCCTCCCCTACTTGATCTTAGAGTAAATCATCTCTTTCCCTCGATAGTGTAAAAATGTATAATGTCTTCTGGGAAAAAAGAAAACTGAAAATAATTAATCTGCGATAACAATCAAGAGGCAAACGTAGATAAGAACAAATCTCTGATGGTTGTCATTCAGAACAACCAGACTCATCTTCTCAGTAGTAATGTAATGAGCCGAAGTACTGCAGTAACTATCTTATCAGACTGGCAGCTAGGTGATTCAACTCAGTGCCTCGCAACTATTACATGAGTAATAGCAGCAGAGCAAAAATTTATTTGCCATCACTGGCTTCCTCCTGTGCCTGAAGATGATTTGGTGTCAGTAAGGCCTTGGCTCTGCAACAGGCTAACCTTGGTATGTATGGGCCCATTGGTCATTGAAGGGATCGAGAAAGTGGATCAAAGCCAAGGTGTTTGAGAGAGGGGTAGCAAAGCCAGGTGTGTGATAAGCTCTATGGTTCTTGCCTCCTCAAATCTCATCTCTCTTTGCAGGTCTAATCTCAGGACTATGCTGCATTTCTGACGAGGAAAGCGTGCATTTTTTTAATGCTCCTGACTGTTATAGTGAGTTTGTGGAGTGACAAAGTGAGAGCCTGACTATTGGACGAGCTTGTTCTTGACCTGATATGGCGACTTTGGTACCAGACCCTTTCTTTTCTTTGTAAGATGCCCCAGCCTGAAAGGATCTATCTGCTGGATCTTAACATCGTGTGATGATCAGCAGTGAAGTGACAAGTCCTGATAATTAAGCAGAGTAACCTCTGTGATAAATTGAGGGAATTCTTAAAGGCAAACTTAGAGCTACTAAATATGTGATAAATACAGGGTTGTTAATTTCCAATAAAAGACTTCAATCCACCTTTGGCTCTAGCTACAGACTTTGTTCTTGAACTGCTTTGTGTTGAAAAGTCTCTATTAGGCTTTCTTATTGAGTAGTCAATGTTTTTCTGCCTCCAGCAAACACATGTTGTCCTACGTCATTAGCTACTTTAAATTAGTCAGTGGGACAGTACTATTTCCTTATTGCTCTGTGACTATATCAACTTAAATACCTGGCTGACCACTGTGATGGGCCATCAGTCTCATAGTGGATCCTTCCCAATAAAACGTAAAAGCCCACTACTATACCCGATTGACTATAATGGTTGTCAGGTCAGTAGCGAATCCTGCCTACTAAGAAGTGAATTTTCTCTGGTTTCCCTTATAATGTCCCTACACACAAGACCTACTTTATGAATTGGACCTTTCAAAGTTTGTGCCTCTCAGATTGGAATTTGGTACCACTCCCAAGTAGGTTCACGAAGGTTGTAGAAATGTTTCTGACATCTGTTAACTCGCCCTTCAAAACTAGTGATTTGTGCAACATAGGCAGGGAAGCTGCTCATCCATGCTGTTTCTTTACTGTTCTTTCATCTCTTCCTTCATCTTGTAAAACGCAAGGAAGTGATGTAAATGTCTAAGTATTTGACGCGAATCAACGCCAACAAAACCCCTTTCTCTTCTTCTCCCACTTGTCAATTTTTGCCCTCGAAATAATTCGCTTAGTAGCCATTTTATTGCATTTTATAAACATTGTTTTGTTTTCTTTGTCTGCCCCAAAAGGCTTAGGTTTTATGGGTTACGAATGGCCAGCCAGCCCTTTTCCCTGCATGAGATGCCCTCGAGTCTACAGAACTAAATTCACCCTTTGGCGACACAGTCGGTACGAGTGTGGGAAAAAACCTCAATTCGTCTGTCAAATCTGCGGAAAAAGCTCGTTTTATCGGAGTGACTTTCGTAAGCATTGCCGCGTCAAACATGACATAATGTGAATTTGCGTTGGAGAAATGTGAAGTGACCTTGTTGATGGATGTTAGCGATATTATAGTTGTAACTTATTGGTTTTGAAATATTAATAAATTGATCATTTACTCCCTTGAGTAGAGCCTTTATGTGTGGTCTTCTTCTCTTTTATTGACTTATGTACTTGAAGGATGAGTTTCGAGAGTATTCAGAGCTTTGGCCCTTGTTGATTATTTAATACGTTTTGTGTGCACCTAAAGTTCAATTAATTTGTGTTATGTCTGCCTTATTGTGTTTGTCCCTTTGAAATCATATAATTTTCGTGAGCTGCCATTGTGTTGGAAGCCAAGACGTTTTAAGGAACTTTTACTTAGAAAGAGCTTTCTCGATATAACCACTGGAGGTCAAGCACATTGAGACATGATGCTTTCCAACTCAATCAGGAGACGAATCCTTCGCCTTCGAACCTTGAAGGTGATCGAGCCAGAAATATTGTCGTGACCTGTCTGACGTTTGCTTTACTTTTAGTATTACACTATGCGGTACATACCAATTACGCTTAGTTGCTTGACAATCTGAATGGTGCCTCTCACGTGTGAAGAAGAGACTGAAGAGAAGCCCATTATTGGTATGTGAGTGTGAAGTACTCTTTTTCAAGAGGGCAGCCTTGGCATCATCATGCAAGTGGGAGTGGCAACGAAGAACAGGGTTGAGTAAGTGAAAACATAAGCAGGGAGAGGTTCTCAGATGAGCGAATCTGTGGAATGTCTAGTTCTTTTATTTATACTAATCTGTAGTTTGGTTTATGTTAGCGATAGGAGTACCCAGCACTATCACTTTTGAGGCGAACATGAATTATTAAGAGCTTTGTAATTTATATGGAATACTTATGATTATTTCAGTGTTTTGTGTGATGATGTTTTATGTTATAAGTTGATTCAGCCCAGGTGAAGAAACAGGAAATCTTACTTCTAAAGAGCAACAAGATTAAGCTGCAGTGGGGAAACTCCGAGCTACTAGGAAAAGTAGTGAATATCTAGCCTAAAGAATCAAGTGCCAATGCCTCTACTGAGTATGAATTGAAAGTAAAAGAGTCTGAATCACTGGTTTAGTCAAACAACAACCTTGTTATACTGACCATTAATGTCAGTGTAGTCGCAGACTGAGTGTATGGTTTGGGGGGGATTTGCTATTTTCAGATGTTCTAGCAGTCAAGGAAGAAGGAGCAAGCTAGTTGTATATCGAAGAAGAAATGGAAGGTAATTTGAAAACTGAAGGACACAAGTTGCTGCAGGATTGTGATGAGGACACAATTGCAAAGGCGACAACTACATCCCCACCAGACAGAAACAGCAGGTTACATTTGGATTATTTATGCAGTGTTGATTAGTCAGTATGATTGTTTTGCCAATTATCGACAGCAAATGAATCTGTTTCTTGGGAAAGTTAGTTGAGGTTTTTAGTGATTCAAAAAAATTGTTTTCGTTGATGTGTTGTATAATTACGTATTTTTTACTTTCTTCGATCCAAAGTATTAAGAAAGTATTGAGGTTTCCGGTTTTCTCCTATCTTCATGTTTTATATCTCTTGAACTTGTCTTGAGCTTTAGCCACTATTAAGATCCGTGAAGTGGTTGATGATGTTACCCTGGAAGCGTAAACAACTCGTGGACAGGCAATCTGGAGGTTCTAAATCTCTCTAGAGTGGCTGGTTGAACCTAGTGACTATTTGAATGAGACAGGGGTCGTAAGATGGTGGATAACTCTCTGTCATGCCTACGAAAAGCTGTTTCAGTTGCAGAGTCATGTAATGCAGGTGTGTCCTAAGATTCATACATCAATACCCCACTGCTTTGTCATCTGAAAACTGATGTGCTACGAAGTCAGATCTGCCGCTGGTTTCTGGGGAAGGACTAAAGGAAGTCTAACACTGTCAGCCATTGTAGTTCTTACAGTAGTGAGAAGGTGATTGTTGAATAAAGCAGCCTGACGGCCACCGAACAACCTTTAACGTTTTCGCCCTAACAATACCATGCAAAACATGGTTACAGGTGAGTCCTTCATTTGAAACTTGCCTCTTAAGTGAATAGGAGGTCAAACCGAATGTAATGTATGAACAAACCAGATTCCTCAGGTGACACAAAGGAACAGTCTCCATCGATAGCTGGCTAAATGTCAAAAACCTGTCGTACCAGTGTATGTCTGGGTGCAGTGGACACTAAGCAAGTACTCTGGCTCCTGTGTGGTAACAAAACCACACCTACATGATTTAACTCGTTAATACGACTGTGTGATGGATTACAACCCATGAATGGGATTCTATTTCCTTTTATTTTTTAGTTAACACCCTGTAGAAAAAAAAGACTCTCAGGGGGTGGGGACCTAGCGTCTTTCTCTTCTTTAGGCTCACACGAGAAAAACTTCCTCAAGTTAGACGAAATAAATTTAATTTAAATGATTAAAGATTAACAAATATAATGACAGTATTGTAATTTATACGGTTTCACACTTGCCTCCGGGATCCAATCAGATGCTCGGAATTCGCAAAATAAGTCAGCCTGTGGTCCTTTTTTTTCTGCCTGGAAAGGGTTGTGGTGGCGATTCGTTAGCAGCTTCCAGCAACGACTTCTCAACTCTCCAGCGTCTTGCCTCCGACCCCCCTCCTGCGTTTTTCCGACGTTCGAGGTTACGTTCCCCACTCCTTCGCATTTCCAGCACATTACAAACCGAGTTCTGAGTTGAGGCAGCCCTGCACTGTCGTGCGCTGTCCCGCTGTTATTTTGTGATGCTTTGCGTGTATTTTCAATGTTACTGTACCTTACAAAGTGTGATTTGTTGTGAGCAATCTAGTGAAGGAGCAGCGCTCAACTAGTTTCAGTGGAGTAATGATGGTGGATGCTACAAGAAAAAGCACAAACATGAGTATTTACTACACTATGCAGAAGTACTGTAATTATTTCAAACGGTTTATTTTCTTGTAACTGATACTGCTCTTTGCTTTTGTTTTTAATTTTTCTCTGGTGAGTTTAGGATTAATAATAATGAACTTTATTGAGCGTAGAACAGCTGCTGTATTGTTCGTTGCGTACGTGTATTCATGATCTTAGATTTAAAATATCAAGTGAACACTAAATGTAATTAAAATTAGGAAACTACAAAAGAAGAACTTACACGCGTGAGTAAACTCGCATTAATTTAAATTCGTTGTATTTTACCTTTTAACACAGTTTACTTTCATTGTTACAGTTTCTTCTTTACAGTGTTCAACATGCTCTGATTGGTGACATGTTTTCCTTATTAACTACTGTTTTCTCTCGATTGAGCTTCTTTTTATTTCGTTTAGGCGCCAAATCAGTGCTATTAGTGTCACGATAACTGATGTCGTGCCAGTTGAGTTCCACCCATTCGCGACTCTGTGAAGCTGCAGGTGGCATGATTGAATTATGAGAAGTAGTAGGGGTGAAAATGTATCTGATGGGCATCCCCTTTTGAGCCACGCTAGTCGTGATTGCTTTCAACTTGCCTTGTGCTCTCGTCACTAATGTCGGGGCAAAGTTTTTATATTTGAGCAAAAAACACGAATCGTGTGTCAGTCGGACTGCTAAACGGCTCATGTTCACTTTTTATTTTTATTTCGATTGAATAAAATATAAGAAGTTCCGGGAGTGTGTTTGGCACATAACATACTCCCCACGAGTGAGTCGAATATGAAGGTCCATCTCCTGCCTAATATTTTGCGCAGGACCAGCAGGGTGTAGCTTGATGGATTTTACCATTAATTTTGATTCATTCAATAGTTCTTGTTTAATACGCCGCCAGGGAAAGCTTAAAGGGAGACAGTTGTATTCTCTTTCGTACCCAGGGCACAGTTAAGGGCTTATGGGCTCCTCTGATGAGTAATTTGGGATTGTGGGTCGGTCGACAGTTGCAAGGGTGTATTAGCCTGCCCATTAGTCTAAACCCAACAAAGATAATGTATTCAACTTGGCTTTTAAATATTTTTTTCACACTCTTCTTAGAAGCCATATAGAGCAGATGGACTACTGTTGAAAAATGTGTTTATTTCGAATTGCATTGCACACTTCGTAAGTTCAACGAACAAACGTTAATATATCTCAATGTTAAACATATTTGGTGACTGAATCCTTACGAACTAAATGTGAGTTTGCTATGAAATTCTTCAATGTAACTCAAACTTGCAGTTCCTGCAGATTTTTTCTCTCGGCGTGTCAACCTGAAAGTTCAGGTGCACAGAACCTCACCAAAACAATTGTGAAAACTTACCATTTCTAGTAACAAAACGAATTAGGGCTTCCAAAATATTGCCTTGGGCATAACCTACCCTACTGCAGTCTGGTGCTAGATAACCAGATAATAGCTCAGCCGAGAAGTTTAAAACAGGAAGCTAAGCAGTAATGTGTGAACTACTACTTGCCTAGGATTTAAATTGAAAACATCTACAGATCCAAACACTCGTGTTTGCTCCTATGTTAACCAGTTCCCACTGTGGCGAATCAAATGCCACAAACCTGCCTTGTCAGCTGCACAGTCTGCTTCCTTGAATTCTTAGTGCTTTGTTTCAAGGATTGGCTATTAATTTCATGGCTTGCCTCAGTCTGGTCACAACTCTACTAATTGGGGCTGTGTCTGCAGTGCTAGTGTGGAGAGATGTGGGTGTAGAAAGTTGTGGGCTACTATACTACTTTTCCAATGGGTAATATCTGACTGTATGATGTGCAAAATGTGTTTTGCTCCGGCATTAATGTGTTAGGATTGACATGTTTTGCAAGCTAAAGATGTTTTATCTCTTTAACAGGAAGTGATCAATCGAAGTCCCCTGAGAGCAGCGGCTCTTTCAAGTGCCCGTCGTGTAAATTTTCTTCAGTAACTGCGACAGCCCTCCTCATTCACATGGTCCAGTGCAGAAATCAACAGAGTCAAAAATCATCGAAAAATGTACGGCAACTAAACGATCCAAAATCTATTTGAGTAATAAATAATTATTTGTGGCAGTTGTCCATTGTGCTAAGAACTTGTGGAATGAATGCAGGCTGTAGGGATTAGTCATAGTCACCCTAAAGGGCGAGGAAAATGTAGTTGATAAAAGAAAGGCTGAGTTTACTTCTAGGCCCCCTAAATGGAGAAACCCCTAGTTTTGGTGAATGGTCAGTGGCTGACGATGTTCTGACATGGTGTGTGGTGCTGAAGAGATGAGTCAGCTGGGTGTGTCAGTAGGTGTTCTATGCATCATCACCATGCAGGCGATTTTGGTTCATATCTCAATTGGTGGGCGTTCTATCGCAGAATTTCTTCTTTTCTCCTCACCCTAGAACAGGTATTAGGCAGTCCTCTGCTCCCTTCCTATTACTGTAATCGTTGATTATTCACGGATGATATCGTCCCTTTCGTAGTAAGTTTGGTCATGAAAATGTAAAATCCGGTTCTTGGGTTGTTAAATTGAACTCCTCATGAGAACCTTGTTTTATTCTTTTCCTGGCACCGTGTTGAAACGTCCGAAAATCGTTCGTCTGCGTTTATACGATTATGAAACTGCGGGAAAGCATTTTCATGTTAATGTAATGCAAAGTTAGCATTGTGCAAACATTTTCCACGTTTGTAAAAGCACTCAAACATTTGGAAAGTAAAGACATGAAAGTGTTTAAAGTATTTCTTGCTCTGACTAGCAAATTTGAATTAGGGTGAAAGGGTTGTTGTACCCAAGGAGCAAGGAGCTAAGTTGTCCCATAACCAACACAATTCGTTTGGATGGCTACATTACCATAACGCGATTCTAGTGTCACTCTAAAATTTCTCCAGTACCAAAGTTCAAAAGTTCAATCACTGATACTTTATTGAGTGACCAGCATGTTATAGGTAATTTATGGGACTGCTAACGTCATTGTTGTGAAGTGAAGGTTCGTGTTCATTGTTTCTGAGTTATAAGTTAAACACTGGAGGAACGAATAATTTAGTCAATGAAACGACCATAGTTCATCGAGTCGCTCCAAGACCATTGTTACACTTTCATTACTTTAGCATATGAGACTAGAACCCAAATTTCTCAATTTCCACCACAGACAAACACACAAATCATTTTCTCATATGGTTAGGTGTTCAACTCAGAAGCTCTTAAATTTTGAAGATATGAAAAAAATCAAATTCCTATAAAAGCCAATCGCATGACTTTTCTAATTATTTCGAAGGGCTAAGAAATGTAAAAATATTAAAAGCTCACAAAAGTGTGAGAGAATACGTCTGAACTGGTTCGTTTCTTTCTTTCATTTTTCGTTTTGTTTGAAGACACAAAAATGAAGTTAAGAGGAGTTTCAATTTATTAAAGAGGTTCGGTGAACCTCTGTAAAGTATTGGGGGCGGTTTTTATGGTTATGGTTGGTTTTTATTAACATTTCGCAAAAACGGCTTCAACGATTTAAATTGAATTCACAGTGGGTTAATTCGTCAGTGTATTGTTCCCCAAAAATGTTTCTTGGGGAATCCGTTAAATAAACTGAACTATCAGAATGTAGCACAAAATCGTCTTTCAAACTTCTCTACGTTTCCGTAGTAGTTATCTGACGTAAATCAACTGAACCGTATTCTAGCAACCTCTACTTACATTTTGTACTACAAGTACGATGACGACATGGTTTGATTTCTCTCTGGATTAGTAAAAAGGTCTATGATGTTCCTTGCCATCGGGAGCACTGCGTTTTCAAATTGGTGTGACGTTTTCCCCTTTTGTTTCCTAAAAGTTTAAAATTGTTTGTGACTTACTGATTTATTGTGTGAAAAACCTCGTTCAATGAATGAAAACAGTATCCGAATTTGTGGATGCAAAAATAAATAAAATGTGGGACGATGAAGGGTCTTATTTTTCCCTCGTGAGATCTAAGCTACCTTCATTTGGAGGGAAAACGAGAGACGTTGTCAAATATAGGAGTTCTCTCTTTCACCTCCCTTCCATGGCGTCAAGCTGATATCTGCAATCGGAAAAATCCAGTATCTTGTCTCTCATTGTTCCTGCTAGAGGAGCTAGAAATAATGATGAATGATGGTGGGAAGGGAGGGGGGGAGAGCTTTGTTATGCCGATGTACTTTCGAATTTGATTTGAACTGCCTTTGAATTCGTTCACGCTGTTTTCTTCAGGATTAGCCTATTCTGGTCTGAGAAGGGGGAAAAGAAAAGTGTAGTAGAACTGAAAAGTGTGCAGAAGAAAAACGTATTCATGTGCATAACTAAATTTCCCCTTGTTATTTATTTATACATAGGCAGAGGGAAAGGGTGGACAACAGCCCTCCTGCTGGACATTCATGATACAGTGTTTGAGCCTTTTATTTAACTCCAATGTTTCATTCCATGACTCTGGACTTCAAATTTGGCCCAACTTATGTATGCTGCAATTACTTTTAAGCCTCACAGTTTCCATGTGAGAGGGCGAGGGGTTTCATTTCTTAGTGGTCTAAGCTCTTCATTTGCAGGGAAGACGATGGTTACAGCCAGATTTATGAGATTAAAGGCCTTTTTGCTTCACCTCCCTTTCGTGACTTACGATTTTTTTTCTTCTAGAAACTCCTTTTCTTAGAAGGAAAATATGGGTGGCTTGTTCCTTCGCTCGTAGGACAGTCCCTTGGATGATCGTTAAAACGTGTTTCACGAATTAGCTTTAAATGCGCCGTTAAACGAAGATTACAATCAAGAAAGCGGTACATTGCGTAATAAGTTATTGTTACAGAGAACTTTGGACCGACTCCCATTACTGATGGTAAGTTCCCGCTGTTTTTCCTGTCTTTCCCTTTCGAGTAAGCTCAGTGTTTTGGCAGGTTGTTAATAATTGTTTTGTTCGTTGTCTTTTACAGAGAATTTCGTGTGTTTGAACTGCGGAAAGGGCTATGCCGCCAAGGGCTCGCTGTTGAGGCATCTCCTTGAAAGCTGTAGCAGAATCTAGATCTTCTGTTCTAACTATTGTCTTCCTTAAAACTCAAGTGCTCAAACATACAGTGCCTTTCAAAACTGCAAAACTGTACTACAACAAAGTATTTTTATACACGTTATTGTGAGTTGCGTCGCAACTTTAAACTTATTTCTATCTCATGAAAATTGTGTATATACGTATTTACATTTAACTATTGTTGTTGAAATCGAATGATTGCAGTAACGCACTATCGTTTTGAGCCTCCCCAATCTCAAAGTGTGATCCGAATGGGTGGTTCTGTTGTGAAGAACCTAACGCCTGAACTGTGCTTCAACTCCCCTCCTGTAAACTACGTGATTTTTTTCAACCCACCAATTGATCTTGGACCATCATGTCCCCACTTGATGGAGCATGTTCTGATTTGTTCGAGACTAAGTAAAATATCTGGTGCGTTGCAACACACAACTTTCCTTAGCTCAACGTCAATTCACTTTGTACGTGGTTAATTCAATTTAATCAATTCATTTATCACTCAGTTCCTTTGAACTTGGTCAAACAACACTTCACAGCAGCAGGGGGCGGTAGCGCCTAATGTTCTGGAATTTATTGTGCTGCTCGTACTCATTCCCGGACGATTATTGAGCAATTGGTACACAGATAATTAATGGGCCTGTAAACACAAATTTTTTGAAGAAGGATAGCAATCACTTTTGCAGAGTTATTGGGTAATAACTGTTAGAACTGGCAGTAAGCGAAACAGCGGTAGTTGAAATTCAGGAATTTCTGGAGTGAGCCCCATGTATCTCATGAGCGGTTTTAAACACCTCACCCTCTGGGTATTGAATTGGACTACAATACCAATTTTTTTTTAACATTCTACCAACATTCCAGCGGAGTTTATAAGAAAAAAACCGCGCTAAAAACGCTTTTCGTCAAAAATTTTGATAATTTATTGTGCTGCTCTCGTCATTTTCCTACGAATGGGAATTTTATGGTATAATTGCCTTATCAGAAGATATCAATATAAAAAAATTAATCGAAATCGTTAGAGCCGTTTTTGAGAAAAAAAATATTAGGTGTTTTGAACACTATGATAACTATAGTTAACTTTCGGTGGATTTTGCCCATACCCTTATTTTTGCGTCCCATCGTGACCAGCGGGCGAGATATGAAGTTTGAGCTGATTTAATACGGTGGTTTTCTCTAAAAATTGTTCACAGACACACTTTAGTGACTCACACACTCACAGACCATTGTCCCAAATAGTGTTTTTCGGACTCAGGAGGGTCTGAAACGTAAAGATCTGAAGAAAACTCAAAAAAAAAATTTCAGCCGATTACATAACTTTCTTTTCTACTTCGTAGAGCCAAGGAAAGTAAAAATTATTTGAGATAGTATGTAGTTTTACAAAACATTATTTCGTACTTAAATTGGGCTCATAAACAAAATTGATTAGAGTTAACGTACCTATTTGGTGAGTCCATCTTCTCTGCATGGTAGAATGCTGTGGGCAGTGCTTTTGATGTTGAGTCAGTATTCCATGCTGACATAATGGCCAGACGATAATGCCAGTACATTGAAAGCGCTCGCCCACAGTATTCTACTAGCCCGAGAAGACGGACTCACCAAATAGGTACGTTAACTCTAATAATTTTCTTACTGGCTTAACTAACCGAATCACTTTAATACCAAACTTAATTGAGTTGGCCACAACATCAGTAGTGTCGAGCACTTCAGAACCCGTTGTATTGCGCCTATTTATTACAACTAGTGTCATTTTGAGGGAAAAGCAGATTTACAGTTTTATCACTAGAAGGAGAGTATAACAGGGTTGACTCTTTTCATGTCCTCTCACATCTGTACAATCAAATGTTCAATTGCCCAGTATCAATCCAAACCAGGGGACATTAACACAGATAAAGCTCAATTGTGTTCGTCTCTTGGGGTGGGCAGCGAGGGCTGCTGACATTGGGCTTGATTCTGTCGAGAATGCTACCCACATCGTCCAGTGTCCAAACCCATTAATATTCTTATGTGAGTCTCATTCCGACTTACCAAGTAGTACCTCCCGTAATTTAGGAAAAACCAAGCACTTCACTGTTGATAATTCCTACATTACCCATTAGCTATGCTCGTTCTTTTCCATGTAAATATAAACTCAGTCGTCTTCATCTGGTTAAGACATGATCTCTTATCTGGTAATAAGTGATGATCTCCAAAATACTGCTGGCCAGTTGGATTTCTACACGAGACGAGGACTCCACTCGTCTCCATTGCTTCACTAGTTTTTCTTTCGCTAGTATAGTCCACCACCAAATAAAAAGTAATTGTTGTTTCTCGACATTCTTGGTCTCAAAAGATTGAAGGAATGTGAGCTTGAGGTAGTATCCTTTGTCTGAGGAGAATACTTTTCAAAACCAAGACAAATTGCAGAAATCCAACAATCTCATTACGAAGGGAAACCTTGTACTCGACTTGAGAGGAAGTTCCACAGACTTTGAATTGTCCTTTTTCACCCATTTCTAATTCATGAGCGACTTTTAAAAATCTTGAAATGTGGCGATTTTGTATAAGGAGACTGAAAAATAGTAAGGATTCGCGAGCAAACGCCTCAGTTGTAATTGTGTATTTATAGATCAGTTTCAGATCTAAACACACCCCTCCTTCAGCCTGTTGAGACCTTGTGCAGTTGGATGTACTTAAGACACCTTGTCTTGTCTTAACACGTTGTTTTATACTCCTCTCCTCGTACAAGATATCGTCTAAATTAGGAAGGTACACACACTTTCTTTAAGGATCCTTATCTATCTCTTGTATTTCTTTACACACCTCACATGAAAATTAGAGTTCACAACATTTTTCAAATGTATTAAAAGGGTTGTGTATTGACATCAATTTGTTTTTCCACTTGAAACGTATTGGAGAAATGAATGAATGTTAATGAAATGGTTGATATATTGGTTTTTGAAGTTGTAAATAAATAATGTGCCACATGTTAGCTTTCCTTCTTTCTGACCAAGGACTGGAAGGAGAGTAAAACTTGAAGAGACATTAGTGTGGTCGTGATTTTGTAGATGATCTCTAAGATGATTTGAGTTTACTTTCTACTCTAATGGGCATCATAAGGATGTAATCAATAAACTACACATTGCTGTTATTAATGTGAAACAGTAGTCTTCCAATGTTTTGGTTGTATTTAATCCTTGTGCTAGTGTTATTTATGCGTAATTAGTTAAACTCTCTAGTTGATGAGCAACTGCTGATTCTGACAAATGTCCCTGGCTCAGGCACAGTACAGACCGTGGACGCCATGTCACTGGGCAGATATGAACCCTTTCTGTATTTTTCAATACGAAGAAGCATGGTCCAACCCCAGCTCTGAATAGGAGTGCTACAGTGCTACTGACGACAATTTCATAGGAAAGGGGTGCTTATCTGGCTCTAACTCTAGCTCAGCCGGAGGATTTCGTGGCAATTTCTTGTTATAACAAGAACCACTACTCCCCTTTTCTCTAGATGCGTGACGATGCATATAATGGGGCCTCTAGGAACTTCATTTATCACGCCCACTGAGACATCTTAGGCACCTAGTATAATCACGATCGATCCGTGATTTGGCAGCACTTGGATGAGGTAGAAGTTGAGTTGTCATTTGTGTCCACTCAATAGTTTATGAGTGTGGCAATTCGTAGTCCTCTCGTTCTGTGCCCAATACTGTACCTGCCTGGTATGCCGCCTTTGGCTTGACGATCTTCTCTTGTCGTTGATACATTCACCATCTTTCGGCAGTAAGTAAGCGGATGTGGGGTGTGTCTGCAGTCACCAATACTTCTAGTTCCCCCACAATACCAGTGTCCATACATAACCCTGGACAGCTGTTCCCTTCCTTCCTTTTTTGGCCTTTGTAAACAGAGAAACGCCATATCACCTTACAAGAGTGCCAAGGATGTTATAGGGTACTAGAAGATGTTATTTATTTGGCTATTAGCCCTCAGTATTCTGAGTCTACTGACTGACAACCAGTTCAGTGCCAAGGGGAGGCTCCTAGCTGATGATCCTGAACAGCTGAAACTGAAGAAACGGAATCCACCTTCTTGGTATTGGCACAGAATACAAGTACAGTCTGGTGGGAATCGCCCATTCATGGGTAATGAACAATTAGATGGTGGTTCTTGTAAGAAGTGGGTTATAAGCACCAACTCTTGTGCCTAATAAAACGGTGCATTTTGCACTGTCTGAGGAATTACTGACCTCAGTAATGAACACTAATGATCTTTCCATGGCCTAGGCAGACTCAATCAGGACTCGTTGAATGTTTAAGGAGCACCAGGAATATTCCATGAGTGGGATCACTATTCCTGACCGATTACAGTGAACTCAATGCCCATATGGGAAGCTTGGGGCAGAGGAGCAGATATATCAACTGAAGCAGTGGAAAGTGCTTTGGTTAATTGAACTCGTTAGTCAAAAGGCTCATACAGATGGGACCAGATAAGTTCCTGGCATTTGAGTTACACTGAGGCTCTGAAAGTCCAATCTCGAGAGAGCAGTTGCAGGACAACCTCTCATCAAATGTTGATCAGCCCATTGAGCCTTTGTTGATGGTTAAACCACGTCGCTTTTCGAAGAAGAAAGGTATAAGGCAGCCTGTGGACCTTTAAATTTCCTGCCCAGTCAAATGGTCTCTACGTGTAAACTCACGTATATTCCTTATTTATTCCAAAACTGTACAATAAGTAGCGTGTTTCAGATGAATCAGCTTTTGCGGCTCAAATGAGCAGCTCTTGCCCCACTTGAGATGATTTACTTTGACAATAAAGATGTTATTGATGGACCATCCTCATTTTAATTTTACCTCTCCGTTGCAATCAGTTTTATACACTTCAGAAAACAGGAAACTCAAAAACACTTGCCTGGAAGTAGTAAACTGCTCTTCAGGGCAGAATTCAGGGTCCATCGGCCTACAATGTTGTTGGGCGTGTTTAGAAACTAATTACGTTCACGTGGAAGCTTCGACAGTTGAATAGCAAAACATAATGGATAGTAGATCCGTGTACAGTCCCTATGTAGCAGTAGATGGACTTGCAGCAACGAATATACGTTCAAACTTGTTTCGTAATCCTTGGAAACATTCAACTTAGAGAGTGAGTCATAATGACGGTGAATATGAATGTAGTTCTATTTACCAAGTAGATATTTCCATTTTTGAGCTACGGTCGGTGATATTAGTACCACGATAAGTTCTCAATTTTCAGTGTGTTTTCACACTGGTTCCAAAGTCTTTAGTTGCGAGTGCTGTTGTCACTAATCAATTTTTTCCAGAAATGAAGAAATGACTAACATAATTATGTATACAGAATCAATGTGTGGATATTGGGAGGGAACATATTCTTACATGCAGACCAAATGCTAATATATTTGTGGATGCAGCAAATACATTCAAAGGATGGATATAACTGCCTATTTTATGCTCACAGTTCAAGCTAATTTAATCACATTCGCAGATTGTTGGCAAGATACTTAGGAAGCATATTACTATATTCGTGCACAATACTAACAAGATCTCCCACCCATCACTGACCACTCCCTATGTAAAGTTATGTGTTGTCAATAATTCTACTTGTGAAGAAGAATGGGCCTAACGTATTCTGCAAAGCAGATATATTTAAATTTAGTATCAGGTTTATTTAGAGTGGCAATAGATTTACAGCGTGAACACGCTATACTTTATCTTTGCCTACGCATGAAAGGAGGGCTCACAACCCCCCTCCCCCTTTCAAGGAGGGCTGGAGGTTTTGCTACTTCAGTTATCTGATTCGCCATTGGTTCCTTGTGGTGAAGGGTTGAGTCGCAATGGGAAGATCTGGTCCCACAATAAATATTGTTTTATCTCAGCCTGGATATGCAAATGGGGCTCATCATACGTTGTGCTTCTCTTAGATCTTAGGGTCAAAAATGAAAGTCTTGGTCATCTGTTCAAGATGTGATGTTACATTACTAGGCAGCCTTTCCCATTATAATGCTGCGAGGGGATTGTTGATTATATAGAAGCCTCAAATCCTCCTCCTCTGCTGAGTGTAGTTGCTTCCCAAATGGGTTAGCCTTGGAATCTAACCACGAGGATGCTTGCAGGTTTTGATGGATAGGTATTTTGTATTAGGTCTCCGTTGTTCGTCCACTTATGCACTGGGGCAATGTCGGGGTCTTAGCATTTATCTGTCTAGCCTTTTGTTTCTATCTTGGGCTATTAGTACTTGCTCCATTGGCTGGAATGGTGACTGGACCATGTGCCCAGTAAGCCTCCTGAATTGATTGACAGGAAGGAACTTAGGTACTCCCTGTGCTCTTGTTGGGAACGGAGCTAATATTACTGTTGTTTTCACACTGTTTGTATGGCGCCCCTGCCTATTCCCTACATGCAAGCAAGGTTATACAAGGTGTTGTTTGTATCGTTTCGTTTTGCACATACAAAAACCAACTTTGCTGAATCACATGGATCAAGTTTGTCCCTAGAGCTGTATAGTTTAAAAGAGGAGACATTGAGAAGAAACTGAACTTGTGATCAACTCAAGAAGCAGAAACAGGACAAATCTTCTTACAACAGGTCGTCATTCAATGAGGGCTCTCTTACCTATTTTTCACCCTTCGTCCCAATTACTCACAGGTAACAAAGGGAGCTCCCCAGTCCTTTGATTTTTATTTATTTAGCTTCTTTTTGGTTGCCACAGTCCACCCCACACATAACCTTGCTGATAAGGGGCCAGTCGTGAAAGTTGATGGATTGAAATTGAATAAGTTCCCAGCTAACAGAGTTTAAGGAAATGGCTTAACACATCCGTGTACTCGACGTAGGATTAGATTTAATAATATCCTTTTCGGTGCTTCCACCTATAACCTGTGACAACAATACGGCCAACACACACACTGGCACTACACAGGATACATCACTGCTTTCAATACTTAAGGATTCAGATCCTAGGCCTGAAACTAGTCCACCAGGTGCCAGTTAACACCTTTGTTTCAGTATCTAAGATGAATGGAGTTGTGATGAATGTCCTGCCCCCGTCCCTTTGTGTTAAATTGTGCAATGCCTTCATCTGGCAGAGTCTGTCAACTCCTTTCATCACCTAGAATTTTCCTTTCGAGTTACTGTTGTAATGTAAGTGCTGCTTGCAACATGTGCTTAGGCTCAAGCTAAACGTCAAATGAATGTCTATGAAGGTGGTTTTGTTTCGTTAAGTGGCTTTGAGTGGCACTCACATCACAACTAAAAACACCTCGTTCATAAATGATACTCTTTGAACACAATCATTATTACTGGTGAAATTGTATTTTGTGTGTGCATTTCAGTGGAATACAAGATGAATCGCCGAGGGCATTTCACGATGGACGGTTTCCCCGCTCAGTTTACGTGCCCCAAATGTGGGAATGGCTATGCTCGCCCGCACAGCCTCAGTCGACACATTCGCTTCGAGTGCGGCGTCGATCCAAAATTTGAATGCCCCATTTGTCACAAGAAGTCGAAACATAAACACAATTTGATGCTCCACATGAGGACGCACATCAGCCGATGAAGCAGAATTGTGCTACAACTTCGCCACATCCTTCTCGTTTCGCTTCGAGTTTTGTCAATGAAACCCGTCAGGCGCCAGTTTATTTCGGATTTGTTGATGTTTGTACGAAAATGAAGTGCCTTTTGCCGTTTTCATCATGTTTACAACCAAAAAGCGGAAGTTAAATTTGTTTTGTATTTGAGCGTTTTAATTAAGTTATTGATAAATAAAATCGTACAAAGCTTTCGACTTAGAAAGAAACTTCAAATTGGAGAAGTGAAATCCGAAGATTTAAGAAATATTCAGGATTTCCGTATGCTTCCCCAATTCCAGCAAATAGTTTAATTGGAAATTAACGGGGAGTGCTCTTTCAAAAGATAAGGTGCTGATCCATCGGGGTTCAACATGACAACTTGATTGCTCCAGTAGCAGCGTATGATTTCAGTGAATGGTAACTGAGTTTAACTGGAGACTGAGAGGTTCCATTTAATAATGCTGTATAACTGAGAATGTGGCCAACGTTATGGGAAAGTGCATAAATTCCAGTTGTAGAGCCAACTTCATGAGGGACTTTTAATGGATCTGTATCTAACCAGCCTCAGAACATGAGGCTTCTTTTGAAACTTGTTGTTTCTTCTGATGTGGCCAGAAGAAATAGTATTCAGCGCGTTCCAATAGAAAGGAGTGAGTCAACCATTTTGCTAATAAGTGTATATTACGTATACAGTGAATCTCCTATTGAACTGTTTGCTGCTATTTGACAAGCACATAGGTTAAATTGTTAACTGGTGGCTTAGGTTAACCTGTGTTTGAGTTAGTGTTGATTGAGCACTCATAGTTTTAAAAAAGTGCAGATGCATCAAAAGTGAAAATGACTTATTTAGTAGCTGGGGAGGTGTGGATATTTGCTAGTATCCTTACCAAAACAGTTGACGTGTCATTAGAGGATTTTTGGTATCTCCGGTGTTGGCCTAATCCAGTAGAAAGAAGTATTTGATGGGTCTTCGTATGAGATGGAGGGGAAAGGGGGATAAATTAACAAGTTCTTCACACCGCTTGATGGTCGATGCCCCTTTCCTCCTAGCAATGAAAGGCCCAAAACTAATCTGTAGCCCCGACGATGAAGTTGGAGCGGCCTGCACGAATACCTTGGTGGCAAGGAAACAGAAACTGCTGAATTAACGTTGCTCCCCTGTCAACTCCCTTGTCCAACAACAATATAATGATGGGTAGTCCTAGTGGAGAGGTGATATGAAAAAGGAATTAAAACAATAAAGGGTATCGAAATGTAATAGTAAATGTAGAAATGTACGTGTAAGATACCTTATCAGTTATAGTGTTAACTGGCGCCTGAGAGTCATCGCAGTTTGTTTTGTTCATTTACCTAACTCTTATTAGGGTATTAATTTAACGCTGGTGTAGTTTAGAACAACTGTTGTCATTAAAGATGGAAAACTATATATACACTGTTGAAGTAATATTATTTTTTGTATCTACAATCCAAAAACTTTTGTGAATTATGTCACTGCGCTGTGTTTTTGTATTTCTCCTTGTGAAGGAGAGTCAATAGAATCTGCAGGGTACCCAGGATTTCTACAAATTAAAAACTGCAGACCTTCTCATTCACCTTTAGCTGCCTGCCAACTGCCTAGAGCAATCCTGCCATCCCCTCATGCTGGTTCGTCTCCTTCAGATTCGTTACCACCAACACAAATGCTTGGATGGATCTGTTGTCATAATAATGCTGAGAATGAGATGAATAGCGCCTTGGTTTCGAATTTCATTCACCCTAGGTCGCACTGCACATAGGCACCGATACACTGACGCTTGTACAGCCACTCAGTCCCAAAAAATAGACCCTGCAACCTCTGGGGAATATCGAACCACTCAGGTGTGTTGCAACCTGTCTGTACGACCACAGTCACACCTACCAGTTGTGAAACCCACACGGGTGTGGCAGACCTTGTGGATTGTTTTATATCGACACTGGCGTTGTTTCACATTACCAGTCGAGAGATGGAGCCTCAAACCAAACCACTACCCTCTTATTTGTAGTGGAACGAACTTTTGACTGAATTATAGTGTAATCCCGCCTTGTTTCTTAGTTTATAAGCACAAACTATGTCTTACCCAGTTTTCTGAATCTCAAAATGACTGTTGGAAGTATACAAAAATAAAGAAAACTGCTATGAAACATCAAGGAAAGATATGATAAAAATTGCAAAATCTGTTTACGAACGTTAGTTGTAGTAGAAAGTTTGTTACACAACTCGATTATGGAATTTATTTGTGGTGTTTAATTGGCTTTGGCGATTTTATTTGTTAATATTTTCAAAAAGGTTATAAAGTGTTACCCTAAGTACTTTTATCCAAGAAGAGGGTTTAATTACTTGTAAATCTTGACTATCTGAATAATTCAGGAACACGTTACCCTTTTTTTCTTAGTGTAGGTTTGTTCAGCTAAGGATCTTGAATTAGTTTTGAACAGAACCTCATTCAGAGAAGGGAAGGGGATGGGATCAGGTCTGAATACTTCCTAGGATTCTCTGGAACCTCTACCACAACCTGCTTACACTGCATCCCCTTGCCTTTATTGTTGCAACAGGAACTATTGAAGATATTGAAAGATACGTTTTCACTTTAGAAGCATATTACTTTTTTTTTTAATTTCATTTGTGTTCAGGTAATTTCTAGATACCGTTGGTTTCATATTCGTGTATGTCCAGAATCCTTGTAAAGGCCAAAATGTACAACTGCTTGGGCGATTGACGCAAAACTTGCAACAATAATAAGGGCTCACTTCGTGGGCTCTTTGTTTACAACCCAAAACGTGAAACTTACACACTGCTTTATATTAAAGCTCTCACTTGCACACAGTTTTGTGTTCTGGGTCTTGGTTACAAAATTCTGAAAGTCACCGCAAACTTTGATAGGTTTCAAACGGGTTATTAGGGCATTGAGCACAAAGACTTCACAACAAACTTCTTTGAATGTCAGATGGCAGTGCACATTTTTCCTTCAGTTTTGTCTGGGCACTTCTAGCCCTATTCGAGCCAACATAGCCATAGTTCATATTTGTTACGAGGGTTTTGGTGATGGACAAAAATGTCAGTGACCGCTAACTTCTAGTAGACAAGACTATTGTAATGGGATGGTCCCTCAATCGAATACGAGAAAAAGCTCCTTTCTTGGATAATAGATTATATATTTTCGCAAGTAAGGTCCGTTCCATTCGATAGCCTGACCAAGATAGATACGACGAGCTGTCCCGCCCTGGGTTAGTGACTTTTTCAGGGGTGGAGCCTGGCGTCTCATTCTGTTCTGTTGCTCCCGCAGGTTCCAATCGTGCCTGTAACCCCGTTCCCTCTTGTAGAAAAATCATGTCCTCATGATCACGAGGCTTCAGGGTGGTTCCGCATCTTCACCTGGGTTATCTCACCCTTCAGTCTCTTTGGAGGGAACTAGTCTATTCGGGTTAGTGAGAAGATGGCATAGGCGGTCACACACAACCCTTACCAGATTCGCCTTCATGAGGGCATTAGTAACGTTATGTGTGGCCATTTATTGGCATTGTGGAAAAGGGAAGAGGCAAAAAGAATCTTCCCTGTTATGGAGAAAATTCCGCGATAGTCTCCTCATTTTAGTTCAACTAGCAGTAGTGGATGAGAGGGTGAGGGTAAATGGCAAGTGAGTTGGGGATACTTGTCAAAAAGATCATTAGGAACTATTCCCCAACATTCTAGAATCTTCTTAATGATATGATGAGTTGACCAGAGGATGTGGTGATTGTGCGGAGTACCTAATAAATAAATTAGAGCAGGCTAACAGTGGAAAAGATGTTGGACGATTTATGCCCGTTAGTTACTGGAGCGAACGACATGGCGATACCCATAAATGGTTGGATTGATGCGAATTATAACTTTCCACGCCACGTTGAGCAGGAATGAATCACATGAGCTGTGCGGAGACGTTATTGAGGTGGCATGTATTTCGGGGTGATAGGAGCATGATCAGTTGCGGGTGAGCAAAGGTTCAATTTCTTGAAGCTGCTCAAGTCCACGGTTCTTCTTGGACCCAATCAAGCTTCTTCTTCTCAAGAAGGAGCGTGAGGATCAAATAATCTACCTCAATTCTGTTCGTGAGATAACTAGGGGCAACCCATAAAAACCTGAACACTAAGCACCAACTCTTCAAAATGATACACACAGTTCCCATTAACCATCGTGTGAGTAGACACCCGTTGAGTCCAGCAAACAATTTTCTGTAAATTAAAAATGACATGAGTTGGGTGGAAACCAGGAAAGACTTTTGGACTTGGCCGCCAAAATTGCTGAATAGACGAGGGGAGGTAAATGCTTGGGATTCATTGATCCTAGTGTTATTTTTATAATTTCCTTATAGCTTGGGTTGACATCAGCAAAAATCAAAATTAAATTGTAAAATAATGAGAACGAAAAATTATCGCTGTAAGGGAGATTTGAATATTCAATGTTCTTGCATTAGACTCCCAAAGTAGAAAAAAACTATTATTGAATGACTATGAGTTCTTATCAGACAACTTCCTCAACAAAACTTAACCCTGAAAAGGGATATCATCTGAGTTCTTAGCTGAACCCCATCTTTGTGTTGTTTTGGCGGAGTACCATGAGTGCGACCAAACATAGAATCATGTAATACTAACCTTAACTTATTCGCTGTTTCGGAAGGAAGTTCCAATGACTTTCGAGAGGCTTCGTTTAGTTATTTAACTCAGTTTCATTTAGTGTAATTGTCGAACCAATATTCTGTATTCAGTATTAAGTTTTTTATTTAAAGTGAGTACTTTTTACTTTGTTTCGGGTTGTTGATGTTTTTCATTGTTTACAAGTTTTGCTGCTGACACATCTGTGTGCCCATCCCTCTGTGTATTATTAGGCATAAAATTGTTAAAGGATTTACTATAAGGCCAAAAATTGTGTCTCCAATTCTTGTTCCAATTTTGTTAAAGGGAGGTACAAGTTTTTGAAGTTGGCACGCTTAAAGTTAATTTCAGTACAATAGAGATGTACTCAAATTAACTTTCTCATCCTTTTCCTCACATTGATTTCGATTGAATTGTAGATGAGAAGGTTGTTGGACCATCTCCATGCATAAAATACATAAGAGATGTGGTTTAGCCAACTGGAACTTCTTTCTTTTCTGAACGCTTTTCGTGAATGGCCTGCATCTCCTTAGCATTGAGTGTTCAGCCCTTTCTGCTCACATTAGGTACTTATCTGGGCCTCGCCTCACACCCGGTACCTTTACTATCAGACTGTTTTCTTGTCCATCGCACAATGCTCTTCCTCCCAACTTGTCAGTGTGCATGCACACTGCAGCGGAACATCTAAGCAGTCCTGCTAGTGAACCGCACCACCTCCCAATTGACCCAGCAGGTTCTTGCAGGCACTCCTCTGTCAGACCTCCAGCTGGAGCTGGCAGTGGTGTAATCGCACATTAAGAAACAGTTTTTGATGGAGTATGAGGTAGCCAAGCATGTCCAACCACGCAAGATCTTTCAACAAGATATGCCTGAACTTAGATTCAAGCGGCAGACTCATGAATGAGTGCTTACCCAGTAGCAGGCGACATGTCATTGCCCCTGCATATGATTTTGCCCTCAATTGGAGTGGTGGCTCCCCACATTTGTCACACAGCTGCTTTCAGGCCTTGGTGCATTTTCAATGCCTGTGTGGTAGGGGAGTGGATGAAGATGCCCCCGCGTGCTTTTCAGCTGCCCTCTTCATCACGATGTACGTGTTTGTACTCACCTGCCGCAAAATCACTTCTGGCAACCAGGTCAGACATTCGGGCTGCCTTTGCTCAGGCTTGGGCACATCGGCGACCCAGGCTTGAGACGTGGGTGCCTTCTGCTTCAAGAAGAGTACCTCATTCTACATGGTAGTGGAGTTGCAGCCTCCCAGGCGCTGTGAGCGAAAGCTGGATTCCCGATGGCCTGATTTAGCTTGCAGGTTATCCCGTCAGGGATCTGCAGGACCAATCAGCCAGTAACCCAGACGATGGCAACTGGTGCCGGACACCTTTAGCTCATTGCTCAAGTTTGTATGTTGATCCTCACCTTCAGTTGACAGAACTGCCGACCACTCAGCAATGACACTATTTGGAACCCCTAGGTTCGTACATCTTAAAATCTCAACACATGGACATTAAGTTGACCCCCCCCCCTCCTTGAATTCCAGCCAAAGGGATTGCCTTCAAAAAGGGGGTTGTAGCTAGCTACATATCTGTATCCTCCCTATTATATTACAGTCCCTACCTAATGCTAATTATAAGTAATTAATCAAAGTAAAGCTCCGACTAACATAAGTAGCTTGTCAGGCTGATTACGTCATAGCTGTGATCTTAGAACTAGAATTGAACTACATTAGTCGCGTAGAAAGTCATATCAGTACAACATACCAATTGTTCACTAGTCTTCTACTAATTAGATCAATATTTTTACCTGTAACTGCAAGACAATTACAAAACGCTTTGTTGTAAAAATACGCGTTTTGGCCAAAATGTTTGTTTAATATTACAAATGAAGATTGGGATCTTTAAGTTATGGTGTTCAATGAAATGACGTGTATTTATTTATCGTATTTGTGCTTTGAAGATGTTTATGTATTCAACAATCAAGTGAATTATTTCGTGTATTCTCTCAGCAGATTGTTGTAAATTGAGTCCTAATAAAGAAACTATTTATTTTCTACTTTTGTCATGTGTACGATGTGAATGGTTCTTATTATGCCAAGGCCACGTTTAGGAGCAAAGGTTTTCTAACTTCTTTCAAAGAGGAATAGAGCGCTATGAAATGAGCTGATTAGATTAAGTTACAAATTCTTCAATTGTCAATGTACAGTTCTGTTTTCACTGATCAGTCAAGAATCACTAGACTGCACAGGTGCAAGAAGAAATGTTAACCCTCAATAATGTGCAGTATTGACATGGATGGAGGGAGGTCCTCTTGTGATGCGTCGACACAACGCACTTCCAGTAAGCACAGCTTCAATTCAGTGTTGTAGTAGGGTACTCCCTACTCCCATGATGAAGCTGTTGGTCAGCACTTTGCACTAAATTAATGTCCTTACATGTTCCTTTTGCGTTGCGAACCGAAAATCGTGTTGGAGTTTTCACGTTTTTTATTTTTCGCGCTACACGGGAAGAGTTAGTACAGTAACGGTTTTCTCCCACTCATTCAACTGAGATATTAGACCATATACTTCAAAAAACAAGATCAGTCAAACATTAAAGGAGCTTTTTTCCAACTTTCGCGAAAATCGTTTTAATGAGTTTTAGAAAACTCGCGAGACTTGCTTAAATTTTTGTTGTGGACAAACGTTCTGTCAGATTTGTGATGTTGTCGAGAATCCAAGATACGCAGACCGGAAGGGTACCAATAGTTGTCTACCTGTGTGAACTGGGGAAGTGGTTGTGAATTTATTTTGGGGGAAAATCGTAAATATGGAACTTACTTTCAATTCAACTTCTAATTACATGTTTGAGCCATGTGGCAACTGAGTCCAAGATTCATCCCTCCCATTCATCAACACCCTGAGTCTTGGGATCAGCCAATGGTTAGGATCTCTACTTGGAATGAGTTACATAACATTCCCACAGCATCCACAAGCATGGTCTTGACAATCAAACTTGTGCAAAGAAGTCCGTTTTCCTCAGAAAGTTTCATCTGACCCATACCGCTCTCAAGGTTTGTTCCTACTTTGTCATTGGTGAAAAGCTACTAAGCTCCGGTTGTGGTCCAAGCAAGAGCTTTGATGAGTCACGCCACAAGTAACTTATTAATCACAGTAGCTATGTGTGAGGAGCAGCAGTTTACATAGTACTCAGGGCTTGGGACTTACGTCTCGTGTTTTGTTTACTAAACGTTTTTCCAACCAAATGCACTTCTGCCCAACTAGTTGAGAAGTTCCTGTCTCTAACTTGGCAGTTGGATCCCATAAATAGTTCCCCCTACCCATCGTTCTTTGTGCACATTTTGGCGACTATATTTTCTTTGTCTAGGCAGCGGTCCAATGCACTTTATAGAAGTAAAAAACATAACAGGACAATTTGGATCATCCATTGAGGCTGAATGAGGCGCATTTCCTTGCTGAATACTCTGAAGTTGGTTGGAATGATTGTCTGGTTTTGCAGACAAATATACGATTACCACTTGAACAAAATGGAGAATGTTGTCCACAAACTGAGGTTGTGTAGATCTGCTGCTGTGATGGTTTGTACCTGGGAGTGGAGGCGTCTCAGTCCGAAAGTACGAACCGAGTCTTTTAGAGAAATCAGGGCAGAAGGGTATGGGTGAGCCTTCAACCCAAAGCTGGGTCCCCATGTTATGGTTAGTCCATAATCCACAATCAACTTACAACTTAGAAACGCTATAATAACAAAAACGAATACGTAATCACGAGATAATTATGAGACAATATCCTCTGATGAAAGTGCAGCCGATGCACTCCACCTGCCCAAGATGACATCTGTCACTCGAAAACGTCTTAGAACATCTGGATTATTGTAGTCGTTTGAATCCAATGAGGGCCACTGGATGTGACAAATTAAAACATCCTGAAAAAACGATTAACATTGAAGTTCTCAACAACGCAATTCAAAAAGATAACAGTTAATTATATAGGCACCAGTGAATCTGAGAATGATTGTTCGGTGCCACATGAGAAGCAGTCCATGGTTCCAATTACCAATGTACCGTGCAGTTGCTGTCGTACGTTGGACAAAACCCATTAGCCATTTGGGGCTCAAGTCATCTGTTCGAGTTAATTATAATCCCGTGTTTGTCTGTTCTTCCATCTGTGAAAGTTTTTGTGTTTGCAATCCAACATTTAACGCCAGCAGTTAGCAGTCAGTCGCCCAGGGCGTCAGACTCTGCGACGCTCTGAATCAGTCACCAAGCCCCCAGTCATTTCTGTTGGTTAATTTACTATTATATTCCAATTACATGAGAAGTTGTTGCTTGGATCAATACTGCTAATTTAATTAGGGTTCATCTGAGCTACATGAAGAAGACCTATTGCTACCTCACACGAGCACACTGCAGACAATGCTTTGGCCAGCATCAACTATTTTTGCAGACTGAAAGAGAGGGATTGCTCCTCAAGAAAAGATATGCGGCTCTTGAAATCCCACAAAAATTAGGCGCAGGACACTTAATTTGAATAATATGTGAATAAATTATGAGGATTGATACTTTTTAATGGGGGTTGACGGCAGTGTATATGTACTTCCAGCCCATATCTCTCACAGGTCTTAAGACTACGTAAGTGGCTGGAAATACGTTTGCAGTAACAAAACTTCATTCCACTGAGAAGAAACTACTTTGCTCTAACAGATCTCACACTACAGGAGGATTCCATTGGGTGGCAGTTCTAATTGTCAGGAGGGTATGACATCCCATGATGGCCACCATTTCTCAACACTCCAACCACTTGTTAGGGTATGTGTGACACCATTCTCATGAGCAAGGCCATTGGCTGAGGAGTAGTAGGCTGCTGCACTATTTTGTGGGATGACCATGGCCACTGAGCGCACGATAGAAACGTGAGGATGAAGAAGAAAGTTTCCCTGTTAAAGGCCTATTTTTGTAAGACTATAGAAACTAGGTTGATCACAACTTATAACTAGGTTTTAGTGCACGACTAATTACTAACCTTGTTGGACTGTTCGGCGATTCTGTTCAGAAAAGTGACATCCCATAAAACGCCTTCTTCATCTTCAGAATCAGGTTTTTTAATATTTTTGATGATAACGACGTATGAGGCATGATAGAATGATGGTCCCTTGTTGTACAACACTGAAACACAACACAACAACATTACCAAATACCTTTCCAAAAGCTATATTCCTCGTACAAAATGAGATACTGTACACTCACGATAGTGCCCACCATACTTCAATCCTGTTTTGACGACCCAACCTTTAGCTCGGTAGTGATGATAAGCGACGTAGCTCTCAATAAAATCCTTCTGTACACCTTTGAACATATTCCACGACTCACCAGGGGAGAGAATGCTACCTAAGTTGACGATTTCTAGACAGCCCAGTCCGTAGCTGAGAAAAAACGCCTCCTCCAAGGATAAACGGCCGATTTCAACGACAGTTTCAACCAATTCAGATTCTAAACGAGGATTCAAATCAGGGGATTTCATGTTCAGGTCAGATATGACTAAAATTTCATTGTCTTCTGAATGGCTAGTGTTTTCTATTTTAATTGCATCTTCGTTGTTTCGTTCACCACTGCTGTTTGTGATCTTCTCAACGACTACTGAGTTTGAGTCCTTTGTGGTTTCCACTGCGGAGTTATCGTCATTCGCCTCCAAGTTGCACAAATTGTAGTCAAAAGCTTTTTGTAATTTTTCAATCCATCGCAGCCTCCTTTCCCACTGGGTTTCTTGAATGACGGGTGGTATTCCTTTGCTCCTTTTGGCGAAAGAAGGGAAGCTCCTTGACAGAGACCCTTTGCCGAAACAGCCCTGCAATCCACGAAACAACACTCAAATTATGTCACAGTAATTTGGGTAGAACGAAGTTTCAAACAATCAAATTTTTCTTAGAGGTCCGCATGGTAATCCTACCCAGAATGCCAGTACAACTATAGCTCCTTTTCTTATAATCGATATATGAATATTTTCGGTTAGCCAAATCTAGTCCCACTTAACCTGAGACTGCATTGGCACCCTCTGGGCTTTGGCTGAGCTAAAAGGGAGACTGCGCTACAAATTGATCTTTCGTGCAACTGGACATACCCTGGAAACATGCCAAACGCGCCTTAACTCCCTCACAGAAGAAAAAAACCATTCCCTTTACAGGCACAGTTTTCATTGATTTAAAGTACACGACCACTCTAAATCATAACCTTAGCGCTAAAGGCCCTGTAAACACCGTCAAAATCGGCGGCACAAAATATGATAAACCTGGAAGTAGTAACACGTAGACTGACAAACGAAAGGGCTACAAGAAGTAGGGGATGAAAAGTTTGGTTGCGTACAATTGAAATTTCTCAAAGCCCCATCAACCTGTGACGCCATGGCCTAGTGATAGGTGATTTCATGTTTTGGGCCGTCTGTGTTAGTGTCTATATGAACGTTCGATGCTGTCGGCTTCGGATTTGGTTCAAATTACAGTCAAAATAAATTTGAAGGCAGGCAAATATTCACCATGTTGTAAAGAGTTTCGGTGTCATGTTCGTTTTCAATAACCACATAATATCCGCTGTAATATCCCCTAAATGTAGGAGTCAGCGAATCATCTGTAAACGTCCCATTTTGGGTCTTCACGAAAATGGGCAGAGGAGGATGAAACCGGTTACGGTTGGCGAGAGAAAAACGGGTATTTCTCTTTTTCCTGGGTGGTTTTAAGTTCATTTTGTAAAATCAACAAAGCCTGTACAGGGAAAACGGTGCAGTCTCAACAAAATGCTCTTTTCATTCCATCAGGCAAGAAATAGAAACTACTGTGTTGACAACGCCGTTCAACAAAGTATTTTGACTGCCAAGTTCAACAATAACACTCGAACTGCACAGGTGTACGAAAAGCACAATGCTAGGTTGTTACGGCTTATATCCTTTTGTTTCGCCGTCCTTCCACTGACTACCGAACTACTGAAATGTCCCCCTCGCCAAACCACGAAACGAGGCTCATATGAACTTCCTATCTTAACTTTCTTATAAGATATAGTTGGTCTGTCGGAGTTCGTGATAAAAATTTTGGAACAGAGGAATTGATTGGCAAAAGTCGAGAAAGGATTGTTGACTCGTTAATAAATTATTGATAATGAGCAGACGTTATAGGGTATTCAAGTTAAAAAAAAGTAAAAATTGGGTATAGATCGTGTAAATATTGAGAAATGTAGCTGAATTCGATTGGGAAATCGAATTACGTAAAATGGAATACACTATAAAATCTATGCAGTGAGTGAGCGGAAAATTTGGTAAAAATCGTTATTAGTGTGTTTGAGTGAAAATAGTTTTCCAGAGATAAAAAGAAAATAGAAATACAGGGAATATTTTAGATAGAAGAATCCAATAAAAAGAGTTCTAGATACACAGCTACTTTTGGATCATTGCAGAATCAGCTTTTAAGTTTAGGAGTGTACACAAGTAATTATAGCCATAGACTTATAACCTTCCCCACTATGATGAATACTTTGAGAAAAGTGGCTCACGATAAATTTAAGCTACTAATGAATAGGCGTTTCTCTCATTTGTTATTAAAAAAATGAGTATGTCAAAGTAACACTACCTCTCTTCAAAGTTTTTAGCCATACCCGCGATTTTATGAAATGTTCAAAATCTGGTTCGGTGTACTCCCCATCACCTACTGTCGCTGGTTAATCAAGTTGGTTGAAGTTCGATGAAACGTGAGATTTCCAGAACATTTTTCTCAGAAAGGATTTAGATTCAATACATCGGGTCCTTAACGTTAATCTTTGAATATCAAATAGAAGGTGTTGGGAAAAATCTCGGGGGGGGGGGGATTTTTTTATCACAATCTACCATTTATATCCAGATACCAGCCTGGAAAAACATATTCAGCAGCAATCTATTCGTTGAAGCTGGTTGGTTCAAATGGGCTGCATGGAATGAAGCGCATGCCCAGTCGCCAGAGTTTTATTTCGACACTGTTGTTATATGTTAACAAGGCACTGACCATGCAATTATTCATTAAAAAAAATATTTTACAGCTTCCTTCGAGGTTTATAATTTTCAGTTTCCACTTTGTAGTTTACATAGTCATTTTTCTCGCTAGATATAATGAAAAATTATGAACACAAGTAAATCTGGGAGTTATTAGACGTTAAAAGTAACGAGGGAGGGAGCAGTAGAGCCTCACATGTTTAACTGTTCTAATAAAAGTTTATGATGAAGAGGTGAGATTGATAAAATTGGTACTGACTTATGCTGTCTTACAGACGTCTTTGTTTAGAAAACCTTTACTCACACTACCAATGTAATGTCGAAAGATTTACTGAATTTATGGACTGAGCGGTCCCTTTGCGGCCTAGTACAAATACAACATTTGCCATTGTAGTTGTAACATGTTCAAAGAATGAGTAGTGGTGGAAAGACCAAACTGTGACTGGGCGCATAAGGAATGTTGTGAGTGCAGATAGATCCCTGGAGATTTTCAGCAAATAACTACCAAGATCACACAATAGGCCCATCCTCAGACTACAGTCACATGGTTTCTGACACATTTATTTAGAAACAATAATCAGTACACGTTAAGGCTCAAATAATGAAAAACTCCATAATCTTATTTCGCATATTTGTACACAACAAAGGCTGCAAATGCAACTTAATATTTACCCTGCTCATTAATAGATCACCATTGATCCAAATCTCACCATCAATGTCTGATTTTCTCAAGTTACAATGAACCAAAGATATTTTACAATTAATCGTGAATGTTCACTAAGGGCTTATACAATTTTGAACATACACAATTTATGTAACGCTTCACA
This sequence comes from Pachypeltis micranthus, assembly GCA_020466155.1. NCBI lineage: Eukaryota > Metazoa > Arthropoda > Insecta > Hemiptera > Miridae > Pachypeltis > Pachypeltis micranthus. The sequence goes on along the minus strand of CM035777.1, from coordinate 29,870,453 downwards.
GAAGATTCCCGGAAACGTTAACAAATTAAATTTTACATTATATACAAACGATACCTGAAGATTCAAATCCTACTTTTTTTGGGAGCTGGAGTGCTGGTTTTCTCGTTACGTCCCCTCTTTTTACCTGGCGTTTTCTTCTCCTCATCGACGCTGTTCTTTCTCGTTTTCTCAACAATCTTCGGTTCAAGTTTCTTCACAGATTTAGGTGTAGAGGTTTTCACACTGTCAGCTGCACTCGCTCGACCTGAAAGTTTCTTTGAAGCAGCGATGCTGTCCTTCTCTTTCAAAATGGCACTCACTTCAGGAAAATCAGCTTCTGGGAGAACGAAATCAAGCTCATTCGTAAAAGGGTTTTCATCTACGATGCCATTGGCAGCTTCGAAATCGTAAAAAGACGCCAATCTTTTCTCAACTTGGGCTAAAGACACGTCTTTTGCCATAGCTTGGGAAAAACGGTTCCACACAGCCATCATACAGAAGGGATAATTGATGCCAACTGGGCGCAGGCCAGCGAGGGAATTGAGGAGAACCACATCTGCGTAGGACGACCACTCAATGTCTTCATAATCATCATTTGATTGATTCGTCATTTTTTCGAAGACCACAAAGTGTCTGCAAAACAATGGTTAATTCGAAATTAATAGTTTGAAATTATGATTCAAGTTTTAAAATTTAATCAGTATGAAGAAACTGAAGAGCTATGAACCACACGCCTCGTCCATCAAGGCCCAAACGTCTGTCTACATCACAATTTGTCAAAACACTTTATTCTTGTAGGTAAATTATTTACATTTAGATCAACTACCATCCCTAAAAAAACCCTGAGAAATCTGGGGTTCCCGTACACAATCTGGAAACCATGAATATCAGTTGGGCTGCTCTGCACAACTTTCTTTAGCCTACGTCCATTCAGTGTTCATGGCTTTTTCTAAGAGTCTAAAGAAAAAGCATGAACGAACATTGTGCGATCAGTTAGAAGTACAGTAATCAGCTCAGCCAGTTTCCCCCAAAACTCACCTCAAATGTCATCACAATCTATGAAACTCTCGGGTGGTAGTCCAATGAAGTGCCTATATGATGATTGTTCAATAACACTCATAAGGTATATAGGAGCTACTCCAGAAATTCTGAAATTTCAACCACTGTCGTTTCACTTACCACATATTTTTAAACTTTTAACCCGATAACACTGGAAAAGCATGAGTACGAGCAGCACAATGAATTCTGGAACTGTAAGTCTACCGCTTTTTGGAGCCATGAAGTGATTTCTCAAATGAACTTGGGAAAAATAAATTGAGTAGTAAAGTAAATTGTAGATACGACCAGTAGAATAACTCCAGTTTTATTCCCCCATCAAAACTCCCAGGGAAGAATCTTTAAGAAACAAGAGAGGTCAGCAAGAGCGTGGCACACGTCATTGTTTTAAGTTGACTAGAGGCCTGAATGAAAATGCTCACACATCTTTTTCGAATGCGAATGAAAAAACGTTCAGAACTCCAAAATAACAGAATTGTGAGCGTGTCTAGATGGGATCGACACGAAGATCAGATCATAAAAATAGTTTATGGTATTCGACAGTTACTGACGACTTTGAACATCAAGTAGGAGGTACAGGCATAATAAAAACTAACAGAAGGATGAGCGCCAAATGATGCCAGAATACTGACCAGTAAGTAACCATCGGCCGCTATTTCACCGCTGTTCAGCGAGTATCCAGTACGATAGGGATCCCTCCACTCCATACTTACAAGATGCAAACAGAAACACACTCAATAGACGTCTATAAAACGTGGGATACAATTAGTTCAATAAGATAACAACAACCACCAAATTGCAGCTACAGGGCGCACCCAAAAAGACTTCAGCCAGGATACGTCACAAAACATCAGAAAGGTTCCAGCGTTCTCATGCCAGGTGGCACATAGTGGACCGATCCAGTTCACTGATGTTCCTTACTCTTTTTTATCCAGGATCTACTTAACACTGGAATATACATTGTTTATTTATGTTGTCCCCGAGAAAAGGTTCTGTGTACCCTGTGCGACAGTAAGTTAATTATTCACTCCAATTAGATGGTTAGATGGCTTCTTAGTTTGTCTCCTATTGTGGTTCGTTTAATTGTATAGTATGAGTAACTGTAGTTTGGATAGACATTGTCGCATAATAAGTAAAACATTGGATGTTTATGTCGAACTGCAACTAATGCACTGCGACATTTGTAACATTTGAAATTGTTGGTAGCAAAATAACTTACGGTGGGGATCCAATCAACAGAATTTAGTTATCGCCAGGGAATTACAATGATGGGGAAATGAACGTTACAATTTTATTCGAAAGCTTGTAAACAAATGAAACGAATGTGTAGAAAAATCATTATGGTGTTGTTGTCGTTGTTACTCCATTCTGTTCTACGATTCAACCTGACTCTTGACAGTACTGTTCCGAGGAGGAATAAGATAAATGAAACGATGCTATTAACGAAAACATCAGTAACCAACATTACTGTGACAAATTTAACTCCAATCTTTGTTAGATAAATCGAGCACGATTTTTACACTGACTTAATAATTAATTTAAATAATATTTTCTGTCTGTCAATTGAATAAATGATATGTTCCCTATAAATTGTTTTGATAGTCTAATGTGGTTCCTTATTTTGTTCCCAAAATATTTGTTATGAACTTTCCAGATGAGTTTGGGGTCTCAATATACACCCAAATATATTTGGTCAGGGTGCCTGAAACATCCTCCTGAGGCAAAGTGAAAATATTGCTGCAGACATATGGGAGTTGATATGGATTCCGTCAGTTGTCATACTAATCCACAATATGGAAGAGCTGTAATCAGCATTTCTTGGCTCATCAGGGTTTTTGTGTAATTCCCCATCATGATGAGACCCGTTAAAGACGATGCATCATGAACAAATATGAATCATATGTCAAATGTGGTTGTATTTGAGTAACAAAGTTCAGACACCATCTAAAACAATAAAATTGAGACATGTGAATCGTAATAGAAAGGTGATCTGGCAAAATTGTTGGGAAATCGATTATTATTTATTGAACTCTGATTGCTCCTTTTGGGATAAGCACAACATCCTGAACGCTTACTGTCCCCAGCCTGATGATTCTGAACCATACCTAGCTTCCTGAAAAGCTTCCTCTTCTTTGGAGGAGAATATTCTGCGCTTGGAGAAGTTGTAGAAAAGAATAAACACAATAAAAAGCCCTCTCTACCATGTCTCTGGCACTAGTCCAGGGAATGGTTGAGGGCGTCCTTGTTTATACCACACGACCTACAATGTATATCACTAATGTATAGATAACACATGTTCATTCATTTTGCAATGTTCCAAAATGATTCCCACCACCTGCCTTGGGTTATTCCTTGTCGTTATCAAAAGTCTGGGATTCATCTCATGTGTTGGCCCCAAAATAAAGCCTTTGGAGTGCCTCACTGATGAAGAGGTCCACACTGTCTGATGTATCCTCCTCGCATATGCTCCTATGCTCCTGCATATCCTTTTTACTTTCCGCTACCCAAAGGGAACGAAAGTACAGTAATCGGCCCAAAAAAAAAATTTGGGTTTTCTTCAGATCTTTACGTTTCAGACCCTACTGAGTCTAAAAAACCTAATTTCGGCGCGTGGTCCGTGTGTATGTGTGTGTGTGTGTGTCTGTAGTTCGATTTGCGGGAGAACGGCTGATCCGATTGAGTTGGTTCTTTTTTTGTTTTGTTCGTTATTTTTTGTAGACATAAAAAATAAGGTTATAGACGATTTCGGTCGATGGGAAGGGGGGTGAGGTGGGGGCCGAAAATGTACCAAAAACTAGGGTTTTTCGCATTTTTCTCGAAAACGGCTCTAACGATTTTGATTAAACTTTCAAATTATCTTTTCCTAATCAATACCTAACTTTTTTCTCTATACATATCTCAATGAAAATACGGTGAACGGAGATATGGGCCCCTGAAGCAAAAATAGGTTTTTTACGCTTTTTTTCAAAACGGCTCCAGCGATTTTCACCAAACTCACAGGATGTTTTCAAATAGTTAATACCTACATATTGTTCTCAATAAATGTTCCTCTGACAGTCCATTGAACAGAGATAAAAATCAAAATGTGTCGAAAATAACGTTTTTTCTAACATTTCCGTAAATTCCAGGGTAACTGCTTCACCAGATGTGATAAATCTTAATGGAGTGTCTTCTAGTCACCCATTCCAACATTTCATTCTCCATAATTATTTCTGTATATATATATGGTGAGCGGAGATATAGGCCAAGTTAACTCAGAAAAGGAGATTTGTCGAATATTAATTTATCGGTATTCCAATTTTCTCAAAAACGGCTCTAACGATTTCGATCAAACTTACGGAATACTCTCAGCTAACTAGTCCCTACATTTTGTTCTCCATAAATGTTCCTGTAAAGATGCGTTGAACGAAGATATAGCGCCCGCCTATGTAGGCGATGTTCGAAATTACGGGGGTGGCGGAAAGTTGTGTGATGCTACGCACCAGATATTTGACTATTGACACAGACAGGTATAGTAGAAAAACCAAGTCTTGCCATATGACCCCACTCTCTCACTCACAGTGATTTTTTATGTCCTGGAATTCAAAAAAGATTAACTTCATTTGTATTTTGAAGATGTGAAGTAGTTTCCCAGCGCCGTCAGGGCCTGAGGATCAGTAATTGTAGATAGTTTTATTATAAAACCCTTCTTTCAAGCATCGTGACAGCCCCAGGGATTACAACATAACCCGCTGCTTGGAAACCCATTGGTGTAGGACCCTGGGCTGACGGCGGACAGCAGACGGACATTGCAGATTTGGAATACCAATGTCTTGAAACGTAAAATGTTAAGTTTCGAGGGAGGGTTATAAAAAAAATGTCCTGACTGCAAAAAAAAGGGTTGTTATTCAGAATGTAGGTACAATTTTAGTACTTTGCCGAAAGTAAACCGAAAGGGTAAGAAAAGCATTGTGATCATGTAAAAAAAAGTCGGGTTTTCTTCAGGTATTTGCGTTTTGAGGCCTACTGAATCCAACAAATCTGGTTTCGGCGTGTGATCCGTGTGTGTGTTTGTAATTCGATTTGCCGGAGAACGGCTGAACCAATGAGTTGGCTCTTTGTTAATTTTGTTCGTGATTTTTTGTAGGCGCAAAATAACATTATGGACGATATCGGCCGATGGGAAAGGGAGGTGGGGGACGGACAAGTACCAAAAACTAGAGGTTTTCAATTATTTTCGAAAAAGGCTGTAACGATTTAGATTAAACTTTCTTAATCTTATCTCTCTTAATCTTCTACTAGTTAGTACAAAACCATTTTTCTCCATAAATATCTCCAAGAAAATACGGAGGCAGAAAATATAAATTGCAAAATTAGGTTTTTTACGCTTTTTGGCCAAACGACTTCAACAATTTTCATCAAAGCACAGTTTTCTTTAAATAATCAATACTATATATAGTTCTCAATAAAGGTTCTCCTAACAGTCCATTGAACAGAGTGAAAATCGCGTCGAAAATACAGTTTTTGCGAAAATTTTTGTAACTTCCCCAGTAACTGCGTCACTGGATTTCGCCAATGTTATGGAGTGTGGCCTAGCAACCTATACCCACATTTCGTCTCCGTGATTATTTCTGCATCTATTCATTGAACGGAGATGTAAGGCATGATAGCTCGGAAAACGAGATTCGTTGAATACTCGTATCAATGTATCGGTTTTCCATTGCGGCTCAAAAACATGCACAAACGATTTCGATCAAACTTAGGGAATACATGTTGACTGGAGGAAGGTTGTTAGGTTGTGGTAAACTGTCTTGTAGGGGGGGGGGGGCAATGAAAATATCGTAAATTAATGGTTTAATCGTTAAGACGCGTCTGTGCGATTCATCGCAGTACGTACCACTGTTAAGCCCCTACTACAGGAGTTTCGAATTGATGATAATATTGAGGTCATCCATAAAGATTGGAACCTTCGCCAATTCTTGAAGGGCTTCTGGCTCGAGATTCAGGACGCGCGTTCATTGGCGGAAACAGCGAGCTAGCAATTAAGCAATTACCGTAGAATGGCGTGATGAAGATGAGAAACCACCTGGAAAAACGAACACAACACGAACGCCGCCGATTCCCCATATTTTCAGCTACTCAAACCTCAAGATGACATCCAGGGTATTAAATATTCAACGAAAATTTCGCTGCACTTGCCTTTTTGGCGCTGTTTCATTTTCCTTTTTTACACAGATTTTCGAAAACGTTAACGTCAAATTATTTGAGACTAGTGGCCAGTTCGCACGGAGGAAATGAAAAAACGTTTTTGTGATAAATTGAGATCATTAAACTTATACGTATGCTAATTATAACGTACATGACTCAATTATTCTCAATGTTCAAAATTAAAAACGACTAATTTAATTGGAGTAAATTAAAGTTTTATTTATTTATTCTGTTTGTAGAGGCGTAATTTTTTTACTTATGTAATTTTTTATTCTCTTCATTCATATCTTTATTTTGAGGCTCAACGTAATTTTAAGTTTTTACCTGAAAGCTTCACTGTACGCTATGTTGGCAGTGGTATTTATAGCTGGCAACAAAACATAATGATTTTCAGAAAATGCAACCCGAGAAAGAACAACATACAATTAAAGTTAACGTACCTGTTAGGTGAGTCCGTCTCCTCTGGCTTGTGAGTTACTGTGGGCAAGCGCTTTCGATGTAAAGACATCATCGTCTGGCCGTTTAGTCAGTACTGGAGTCAGTCAGTTGGTCGTGGTCTTTATATACAAAGAGAAAGGTGAAAGGAGTGATGGAGCGTTGGGAAAGGGGCGGGGAGCGGTCTTGTTGGTCAGTCTTGTTAGTAGTACCTTAGCCGGACTGGCTGTGTTAGGTATTAAAGAAATTTCTCTTTGTATATAAAGACCACGACCAACTGACTGACTCCAGTACTGACTAAACGGCCAGACGATGATGTCTTTACATCGAAAGCGCTTGCCCACAGTAACTCACAAGCCAGAGGAGACGGACTCACCTAACAGGTACGTTAACTTTAGTATTTGCCTACTGGCGGACACAACCCAATTTCTTTAATACCTAACATACAATTGTCTATGAGAAAAGCACTCTTTCCTTAGGTCGATGCCAACCGTTGAGAAAGTTTGTCCCTGGAATTTATCGATTTATTTTAGCCATAAGGTTTTCTCGCCACCACTGTGAGCTTTAAAATTAGGCCGGACAACTGTTTTGTACAGAATGGGGATCATTTGCGCCTGTTACGGGCGGTCTTCAATACTGTCTTCTTGTTAACAAGGAGTGTCGTTGTATCCAAGAAACATTACACAGTTTTTGTCAACCTCCGAAGCGTAACAGTCGCTATGTGCCAAAAAAATTATCGAAATCGGTTTCAGTCCAACGTTTTCATTAATTGATCCGCTGCCCTCCCAACAAAATATCTGGTGCGTTGCAACACACAACATTCCTTAGCTCTACGTCAATTCACTTTGTACATGGTTAATTCTATTCAATCAATTCATTTATCACTCAGTTAATTTGAACTTGGTCAAACAACGCTTCACGGCAGCAGGAAGCGGTAGCGCTTACAGTTCCGGATTTTATTGTGCTGTTCGTACTCATTGCAACACCATTATTGAGCAATTGGTACACAGATAGTTAATGAGGCTGTAAACACGGATTTTTTGAAGGAGGATAGTGATCACTTTTGCAGAGTTATTGGGTAAAAAGTTTAGAACTGGTAGTAAGAGGAACGGCAAAAGTTGAAATTCAGGAATTTCTGGAGTGAGCCCCATGTATCTCATGAGCGTTTTTAAACACTCAATCTTTAGGTATTGGATTGGACTACAATACTAATTTATTTTAACATTCTACAAAAATTCCAGCGGAGTTTATAAGGAAAAAACCACGGCAAAAACGCTTTACGTCGAAAATTTTGATAATTTATTGTGCTGCTCTCGTCATTTTCCCATGAATGGGAATTTCATGGTATAATTGTCTTGAGAGCTATCTATATAAAAAATTTAATCAAAATCGTTAGAGCCGTTTTTGAGAAAAAAATTTGGAGTTATGATCACTATGATAACTATAGTTAACTTTCGGTAGATTTAGTCCATACCCTTATTTTGGCGTCCCATGGTAACCTGTAGGCAAGACATCATGTTTCAGCTGATTTGGTACGGTTGTTATCTCTAAAAACCGCGCTAAAACCGATTTCGTCTAAAGTTTTGGTAATGTATTGTGCTGCTCTCGTCATTTTCCCATAGATGGGAATTTTATGGTATAGTTGCCATATTTGGAGCTACCAATATAAAAAATGTAATCAAAATCGTTTGAGCCGTTTTTGAGAAAAAAAATATTTGGTGTCTTGATCACTATGATAACTATAGTTAAATTTCGGTGGATTTTGTTCATATCCTTATTTTGGCGTCCCATAGTGACTCCCGGGCTAGATATCAAGTTTGAGCTGATTTGGTACGGTGGTTTTTTCTAAAAATCGTTCACGGACACACATACACACACAGACTGATTGACACAGACACTCAGACCGTTTTCCCAAATAGTGTTTTTCGGACTCAGGGGGGTCTGAAACGTAAAGATCTGAAGAGAACTAAAATTTTTTTTTTCAGCCGATTACATAACTTTCCTTTCTACTTCGTAGAGCAAGGAAAGTAAAAATTGATGGATACATGAGCAAACACACAATTGCAAAAGTAGTCAATCGAGAAAAGTTTTTTACCAGGAAATAATTTGAAAATCGACAAAAATTGTAGGAGAAGACTAGTAAATATTGTGTACAAATTTGATTCCAAATAGAGTAGTTCTGTATAATAACATGCAATTCAAATTATTTTATTTTCATTCTGTATAAAATCGCGTATTACTAAGGGCAGTAAACAGCAAGTAACGTCAGTTCGAGCGGTAAATTTTCCAAATAACACACACAGCCTTCAACTCTCATTCTTAATGCTACCAGAATATTTCTTGTTTTTTCGTGCGTGGATACGTCTCGTTCATTCATTCTTAGCAGAGGTTTATTGAACAGTTAGGGATTAGTAAATTTAGTTAGGAAAAGCAGTAAAAACTGTGCAAATTTACCAAAACCGTTGACAAAGACCTACATTGTTCAAATTCTTAGCGTAAATAATCCAAATAATTTCCGTAATTATTTTCATTTTCAGCACCTCACCATGTGTTTCGACTAATACGCTTTTCCTAATTTTGATTTTCTAAATAATTCAAGTTCTGTAATTTCCATTTTCAGTGATTCACCAACTCTAATGGTTCGGTTCTCAAAAATGGTGGACAAATACAAGGAAAATAGGAAAACTATTGTTGGATATATGAGCAAAAAATTGACCAAGTGTACAACATAGAAGTCGAGTAGAAAGTCCGTATGAATTTGCTAGGAATTTCAGTAAGTCTGTTCCTACTATTTTTACGTAATTTTTAATTCTGAACATTCCTTGTTTTATGTAGAATAAAGACCGTTCATTCAGCATCCCGTGTTTTTTCCTACGGTTTGCATTAAAATGTATACCAAATTGTTCGTCTTGTCGAGTTTTTCGCAGACATGAAGTCTGTTCTCGAAACTCGGAACAGAAGATCTTCCGCCCTCGATTCGTCATCCAACAACAGGACCTTCGATCGAGGCCTGGCAAAGGGTTTCGTGTTAAAAGTTCTTTGACTTTTGCAAAAAAAGGAGCCTACTTAGCGGGATCTTCTTCAGCTTCTCCTTAGACCTAATGTCGGGTTCGCACTTCGTTTCTCATCCTGAACCTTCGCTCTCTAACTGCTAATTTAGTTCGACACGCACAAAACATGCAGAGACAGATAGAGGATAAAAACCTCTCCTCGTTGTTACTTTAATTTCTTTTAACGACAAATCCCCCCCTCCCCTCCATCACACTTCTTCCTCACTTCTCAATCCCTCCGTTTTTCGGGAGGAAGAAAAATGGGGGAAACAAGCAAAACGCGAGAAATGGTGGGATTTGAAGCGAAAATCGTATAAAAGGGGTTTGTTACAGTGAGACGAACCAAACAGACTTCGACTCGTCTCCGAAGAAAGATGGCTTTTTCTGCTCGTGCCGTGATTTTTGTTGCCCTCGTCGGCCTCGTTTGCGTAAGTCAAATCACGGCTTCATAAATTTCGTCTCTAATTCCAAAAGTTGCAAATTGAAAATTTCTCACGATAACCAATTTTATAACAGCGCAAACAATTTTTTTTAATGTAACAAAAATGTCATCGAAATTATTACGGCCGTTTAGATGAAAACAAATATGTGAGATGTTGACTGTGACAGTTATAACAAATTTTCATTAAATTTCGATTATAACCGAACCTTAGCGCCAAGTTACTCGGTATCTCCGTTTTGTTCAATTTGAAGTTGATTTTTTGCCTTAAAGCGTTATTACTGTAAACGAAAGGTTACGAATTACCATTCTAGGGTAGCACGTCCATACTGCTGGAAATTTCTTCTCTAATTTAAAACAAATAACTTACATCTAGAATTACGTTAGGTCTTTTAGAGTAAAAAACCTCGTTTTCTATTGTATGAATGATTTACGAACGTGTGTGCATTGCAGGTTTCTGCCTACCAGGAGGTTCTTAAGGCCACTCTGAAGGACTGTAAGGATGGAAAAGAAGTTACTGACGGTGAGTTCATCAGGCTTTGAACTATTACGTAGTCCCGCCGAAGGTCAAAAAGGGCCTTACACAATTTTAAAACCTAGTTTTTTTAACACTGAGCTGAAGACAATGAGGCAAACACTCAGTCGAAACGGTTAAATTAATCAAAACCAATAAGTGGTGATTTGAAAAAACTTTGCAGATATTTCGCATGTAGAAAAACGATTTTTACATGGTCCAGAAATCGACGTTACACGGAGATAAACGGAAATCGTACCCATCTACCTAATAACAAGTGTCTGGCAATCAACAATCCGTCCTAACACCCACGGTAGGGTTCTTGAAACTTACATTACAGTCCAGCATACCTACGGGGATTCACCTGGATAGAACAGGGATTTAATCATATAATCACCCTCCTCCCACTTCCTAACTGGTGCGCAGTTGGAAGTAGTAGGAACACCTCCTAAACAGTACCACTATTGTATTTTGGTTTCCTTTGGCGTTGGAATGAGGAAGATTTGAGGAGGAGAGGACTACAGCAAGTTGCCTTAGTGGCTATCACCAACCACTTACAATGAATCGAAAACATTGAATAATACGTAAATTCATGCATAGTACATTACGCTACTCAACGGCCCGGGAAGGTGCCAAATACTGGACCGGGTACCTTGAACCTACAATATTAATGAGCACGATTTTTGACTTACAGAGGAGGTGGAGGAGTTCACCAAGCCCCTCATTCCCAAGAACGAAGAAGAAAGGGTAAGTCACGATGGATCTTAGTTCACGTTCATTATCAAGATTACTAAATCGCAATTTGCCGACTAGGAAATTTATTATTTAACTGACGTTAAACTACATGAAACAATAGTTTTTCTTTTAACCAAACTCTCACTTTTTGGAGTGTGGTGCAACTGTTAACACATTTGTTTCGTCTTTTGATTGCAGTGCTTGATGGCTTGTGTCTTCAGAGCTTACAATGTGGTAAGTTGCATTGTTATTGACGTTCGGTGAGGGCATCACGAGGGATGCACTTGTAACGTAGTATCCGGTAGGAACGGTAACAATAAAAACTTCTCTACAAGTTTTATATGACTTCTAAACTAGATTGAAATTTTGCGCATACATTTTTGCTGAATGTCTGCTTTTGAAAATTGAGCAGCAGGAATTATTAAGTAGTAACTAATAATTACTCGGTTTCAACACAATTTTAATTCCACTTTCTAGTCTTTAATTTCGTTTCCAATGATTTTTACTGTATTTGTATACATTTTTTACAACACTCTAAAACAGTTTATACTCAATTGTTCAACAAATGCTACTTGATCCCTCAAAACCATGTAGCCAATATCTGAGTTATTTTTTCATCAGTTTTCAATTATTTACTTAATTTTACTCATTACATCGAGCTGTCAATGGTGAGTTCGAAGACAGAACATTTCCAAAAGCATTCTCACCCCCTTTTTACTTTCCGCTACCCGAAGGGAAGGAAAGTATAGTAATCTTCAGATCTTTACGTTTTGAGGACTACTGAGTCTAAAAAACCTAATTTCGGCGCGTGGTCCGTGTGTATGTGTGTGTGTCTGTAGTTCGTATTGCGGGAGAACGGCTCATCCGATTGAGCTGGTTCCTTTTTTGTTTTGTTCGTTATTTTTTGTAGACACCAAAATAAGGTTATGGACGATTTCGGCCGATGGGACGAAAATGTACCAAAAACTAGGGTTTTTCGCATTTTTCTCAAAAACAGCTCTCACGATTTTGATTAAACTTTCAAATTATCTTCTACTGATCAATACCTAACTTTTCTTCTCCATACATATCTCCATGAAAATACGGTGAACGGAGATGTGGGCCCCTGAAGCAAAAATAGGTTTTTTACGCTTTTTGGCAAAATGGCTTCAGCGATTTTCACCAAACTCATGTTTTCAAATAGTTAATACCTACATATTCTTTTCAATAAATCTTCCTGTGACGGTCCACTGAACTGAGATAAAAATCAAAATGTGTCAAAAATAACGTTTTTTCTAACATTTCCGTAAATTCCAGGGTAACTTTTTCACCAGATGTGATAAATTCTAATGAAGTGTCTTCTAGTCACCCATACCAACATTTCATTCTCTATAATTATTTCTGTATATATATGTTGAACGGAGATATAAGCCAAGTTAACTCAGAAAAGGAGATTTGTCGAATATTAATTTATCGGTATTCCAATTTTCTCAAAAACGGCTCTAACGATTCCGATCAAACTTTCGGAGTACCCTCAGCTAACTAGTCCCTACATTTTGTTCTCCATAAATGTTCCTGTAAAAATGCGTTGAACGAAGATATAGCGCCCGCCTATGTAGGTGGTGTTCGAACTTAAAGGGGTAGCGGAAAGTTGTGTGTTGCTACGCACCAGATATTTAGCTTTAATTTATCATTATGGTTCTGTGCCTTCATTTCAGTTTTCTCAACTCTCTTTTAAGTAACTCAGTTCATTTTCGTTTGAATTTCAAACAAACTTCCAGATCGTTGAAGGACACTTCGACCCTAAACTCGCTTACGGAGTTGCCAAGAACGTCCTCCACGAAGCTCCAGACAAATTGAAGCACATCAAAGAAGCTCTTGACTTCTGCGGTCACGAAAGTAAGTCATGATTTCTCTTAAATCGAATTATTTATGCGTGTTGTGAGGACTGCGACATAACGGGGGTGGAAAATCTAATGCCTGCGCTGGTGCGTATCCTGGACCTAATCCGAATGGGTTTTAGTGACTTCCCTGGGATCAACCTTTTCCTTCAAGCGTTGAAGAATTAGTGAACATGCAATACTTTCAAAACATCGATATTATCTTTCGTTGTTCCATTCCCAATGGCTAGACTCCACTGTATATTAACAGCTGTAGCGTTTGTGGCGGAGCTTCATTAACAAAACGATCAGTAGGGCTACTTAGAATGTGATTTCAGAGGCACCTGCCACATACGGAAGTCTTTTTATGTAAGAATGATGAAAATATTGCCTTATAGTAAGCTTTCAGTGTCCGAAATAAATTCTTTATTGAAAATTTCTTTATTTTCTAAACAGAAAAACAGGAGTTAGCATCAATTTCAATAACGTATTTGGCCTCAAAGTCTAATGAACTGGAATTTGGTAGTTCAGTAAGAAATACAAAATGAGAAAGTAACTTGCACACTTTGAGTAAATAAGAAACCCAAAGGAAGAGAAACAGGAGAATATTTCTTGAAAAATTTCGCTAATTTCGAATGCCTTTAACAATAACTTGATCACCGTGTATTGTTATGCGAATATCTAGCGTGAAGCGTCACTCAGCTTGCCTCGTTCGGCTGAACACTTTTCCTTTCTATTCTCAACTTTACTTTTCCGTTCATCTTAACAAGTAAACAATTAGATAAATACGCTTCAGTTAATATTTTAAACTCGTATGTTTATTTTTCAGTTCCCACTCACATGGACAACGAATGTGACTTGGCTGGAGAGGTCATGCAGTGCCGCGCCAAGTACAACAAGGCAGTAAGTGAAATTGGATGTGTGTGCTTGAAAAACCATTTTAACAATTTATGTCCTTTGGAAATGAAGCTCAGCTATAAGATAAACCAAGTGTGACGCACCATAAAAATCCCACCGATGCTACGAGTATATACAGGCGCTACATCTTAACGGGAATATCCAGGAACGTTCTTCAGAGCAAAATTTAGTTCGGCTCTGATTTCAACCGCTTAGGAGACAAAAGAGTTCTAGTGTTTGATATGTTTTCGCACAGATCTCTGCTCAGCGAATAGCCAGAGTTTGGTCCAATTTTGTGTAGTCTTTTCGATGGAAAGTTAGAACGTTTCATGGGGATAGTATATGTTTGCATTTATTCATCAACGAATTGTCAGTGAAATATTTATAGAGGAACAATACATAGGAATTGATTGATAAGGCGAAGAGGCAATCGTTAGATTTGTTTCTTCAAAAATTAAAAAAAAATTCATTTTGAATCAAGATTAGATATTGTTTGTGGGGGTACGTTGACCAAAATCATTGGAGCGAAAAGCAGACCAGCTGCTAAGTAGCCTATAAGAGATCTGGGGATGACTGGCGTGCATTTTTGATAAACCATTTAACCAAGCAAGTAGCATGAGATTAAACTGTTTTCATTTGTTTTCAGCATGGCTACGAATAAACGGTCAGCAGCTTCAAAGAAGATTACAAGTTTTGTGACAAATGTGTCGTTTTTAATACGAAAACAAAAATAAATTGTACGTTTTTGTGTTATTCACGCGTTTTCTTCTACGTACCCTGGAGCTAATAATACGCGATTATTTGTCAAGTGGTCAATGGCAACAAACTTGCTGGGCGAGCAAGTCACAGTACGTGAGTGCGGCATGCCATCGTCATTCAGGGGGAGGGAAAGGTGAGCACGAGAGAGAGCTTTTAAAAACTGGTTAAATTGCCCAAAATGTACGCTGGACTGTCTGAAGGAAGGCGATTCTTGAAGGATTTGAAAAATTGAAAGAATTAAGCGAAATATGTTCAATATTTCGTAGGGAAACTCCAAACACAGAATCCCTAACCTTTAGCCCCTAAACTACTATCGCATTTGACCTCATTGAGATTGACCACTGAAAGGACTACCTCTTCCTCTTCACCAAGAAACCACCAGTCAACGCCTGAATGAACGAATTATAGTTCCGTACAGAAACACCCCATTTTATCACTGATTCCCTAGACAACACCTTTTGATTCACCTAACTATTCCAATTCCTTTCAACCTTTTATTTTCCTTAGCCATATGAAGTACGGCTGAATGTTACGTAATATACTAAATAAGAGTCGAATTTTCTTCAGTTCTTTACGTTTCAAGTTATCCGAGTGTCAAAACGCCGTTTGATGAAACGGCGTCTATCGCATCTCAGGTTCATTCTGGAGGCTTCCTCGTTAACTTGTATTGGGGTCGAATTGTCGTCGACAAGAGGTAAGGGCTTGAGGGATGGTCTTTGGAGAGATGACAAAGGCATCACTGATCCCCCGAAACAGCATTAACGGTTTTGATTACCGTTTTTACTCACATTGCTCCATATAATCGGGCAATATTTGTAATTAAACGGCAGGGTTTCCTTGAAAAAGTGAACATTTTAATGGGCTTACTTTGGCAGATATCAGGAAATGTTCGAGCTTCTCTAAATATTCTCATGTCACCGCAGTCTGCGCAACTTCAAGACGTGAACATGGCGTCGTTTGTATTCAGACAGGCGCAGATAACCTCCTTACTAAATACACTAGGGCTTTGCACCGCAATTTGTTTCAATGCGATCCTCGTCCTAGCTGTCAATAATGCCCCTGCCTGTCGTTAGTTGTATACGTAATAACAAAAAGTTGGATCATTTTCCAAATAATCTTTGTTTTTCTAAGCAACAAAACGAATGTAAGAATAAATTAATAAGTTAATCCGCTACGTAGGGGATGAGTAGTCACAGCATTATATACAAAAGGAAAGGCACACAACTAGTAATGCAAAAAACCCTGCAAATTATTACACAACGGTTTATTATTCTCATGAACAGCTTGACCTAGTATTACTGCTCCAAGACCCATTCCATTCGATTCATCATCGAAAAATACTAGTAAACCATACGAAACATGACCTGACTACAATGGAACTACGGAAACTAAATATTCCCCCGGCGCCAGGCGCCCGTAAACGTCTGTAGGCATTTATGATCCAATGTAGGGGTGTGCGGAGGAAGTGGCCCACACCTTCCTCCGCCCGTCAGGCAAAAAGAGTCGGAGGAATTGGGACGGGGATTTCCAGTGAATCCTCGGCAATTGGCACGACAATGCGAGGCGAGTGGTTTTTGATGAGACGGGAGGGAGGGAGTACAAACGACTAAACGTTGATTTCCGCAGTAGTACCCGCGAGTTCGTTCAATAAGTTGACTGTAATTTCCCTATACGCAGTTGTACACGTCTGATACTCATTCCATTCGACCCAGGATGTAAAAATACCTTGATAACGATACGAAACACGGCTTATTTGCGTTTCGTTATTTTTTTAAACCATTTTTTGTCCATAACAACCATGGGTTTCGTCCGATCGGATTGCCGAGATGGCGGGCACAACTAGATACCAAATGGGATTTTTTTGCGAAAGAACGGATTTTTTAGACCGTCTTAAAGGCACAAAACGGCCCAGACGGTGGACGGGGGACGGACATTGCAGATTTGGAATCCCCATGTGTGTGGTGTAAAAAAATCTTCCTGACCGAAAACACAGGGTTATTATTCAGAGTGAATAATAAACCAAATATCTGGTGCGTTGCAACCCACAACTTTCCTTAGCTCTACGTTAATTCACTTTGTACATGGCTAATTCTATTTAATCAATTCACTTACCAAGCAGTTCATTTGAACTCGGTCAAACAACACTTCACAGCAGCAGGAAGCGGTAGCGCCTACAGTTCTGGAATTTATTGTGCTGCTCGTACTCATTGCAGGACCATGATTGAGCAATTGGTACACAGAGAATTAATGGGGCTGTAAACAAGAATTTTTTGAAGAAGGATAGTAATCACTTTTGCAGAGTTATTGGGTAATAACTGTTAGAACTGGTATTAAGTGAAACGGCGGTAGTTGAAATTCAGGAATTTCTGGAGTGAGCCCCATGTATCTCATGAGCGTTTTTAAACGCTCACCCTATAGGTATTGGATTGGACTACTACACCAATTTTCTTTTACATTCTAGTAACATTCCAGCGGAGTTTAAGGAAAAAACCGCGGCAAAAACGCTTTTCGTCGAAAATTTTGATAACTTATTGTGCTGCTCTCGTCATTTTCCCACGAATGGGAATTTTATGGTATAATTGCCTTATTAAGAGCTATCAATATAAAAAATTTAATTAAAATCGTTATAGCCGTTTTTGAGAAAAAAGTGTGGTGTTTTGATCACTATGATAACTATAGTTAACTTTCGGTGGATTTTGCCCATACCCTTATTTTTGCGTCCCATGGTAACCTGTAGGCTAGACATCAAGTTTCAGCTGATTTGGTACTGTTGTTTTCTCTAATAACCGCGCTAAACTCGATTTCCGCGAAAGTTTTGGTAATTTATTGTGCTGCTCTCGTCATTTTCCCACACTTGAGAATTTTATGGTATAGTTGTCATATTGGGAGCTATCAATGTAAACAATTTAATCAAAATCGTTACAGCCATTTTTGAGAAAAAAAATATTTGGTGTTTTGATCACTATGATAACTATAGTTAAATTTCGGTGGATTTGGTTCAAACCCTTATTTTGGCGTTACATAGTAACCTGCGGGCGAGATATCAAGTTTGAGCTGATTTGGTACTGTGGTGCTCTCTAAAAATCGTTCACATACACACAGACCATTTTCCCAAATAGTGTTTTTCGGACTCAGGGGGGTCTAAAACTTAAAGATCTGAAGAGAACTCAAAAAAATTTTTTCAGCCGATTACATAACTTTCCTTTCTACTTCGTAGAGCCAAGGAAAGTAAAAAGGACACATCGAAGAGCGGGCATGTAATTTTAATTTATGGGGCATTGCTTTAAACTATTTGAGACGGAACCAACAAAGGATTTTCGCCCTGCTGATAAATTATTTGCTACGACTGCTAAAACACACTCATAGTAGTCTAGCCTAATGAGTGTTGTCCTGGTACGAGGAATTACTAGATTATTGTTAATTCTTAACATAGTGGAGATTTCACGAGAAGGTTGACTGAAATTATTTCATTTCAAGTATCGTTTCGAAAAAATAAGTTCCTTCGACACAGCGAAAGGCAGGATGTTTTGCTTTTTAAAAAGAGGCATCTCGTTCTTTTGATATGCTGCTAATGGCATTCTGGTTGGTGATCAATGGAATGACGATGGATAAGGTACACCGCAAACTGGGTGGAAGTTGGTCAGAATGACTTGTACTAGAGCAAAGTAACGAACAACAAATACTTGTTCAGTATCTGAGAAGCTTTATCTATCTGTTTCTCCTTTTTCACACGTTGGCCGAACAGAATGCTACCCAGTCTTTTTTAACCCTTACCGCCACAGGTGGCTCTGTGAGGCACGTAGGGATATTTGTTTTACGAATGTTGGCAACCCTTCTAAATATAATAGTATAAAAAGTAAAAAATAAAACAGTAGTAAGAATATGGTTGATTTTTCTTGAAAAAAAAAAAAAATTAAAAGATGAAAACACGTACTGTGCCTGAGAGGCACACATGTGGCCTTGACGGGAAAACTGGCACCTGTGGCGGTAAGGGTTAAGTCTTACATGTTGTAACATAACTATCCCTGTAGCATGTTCCTTTCCCCTTGAATGATTTTATCACTTTTGGTTTATTATTCATTCTGAATAATACACCTATGTTTTCGGTAAGGGACACAACTACAATGTCAAAAGTTGGCCGATAACGTTTCAAGGCAATAATTATTAGACTCCAATGGTTTACGCATGTCATTTTTACCTAATTTAAAAAAAAGTCGTATCCATTTCATCCCATCCTGGACTGGAGCATTTCAATGAATTATTTTCTTTGCGGATATCACTCTCACGTATAGTTACGATATGACCATTATTGAGAAGTCAATACTAAAATAGGCACAGTGGATAAAATAAATCAAAAGACGAATAAATCAATCAAATGAACGTATAATGAAACATAGCATCAGGCAACAAGCGCGGCAAACAACTACGTACGGAGTGAGTCTGAGACTGAACGTGAACCAAACAAAGTAAAATTGATATTCAACAAATACATGAGTGGTTCATGAGACGGCCAACTCGATTTGTACTTTCCGCCGAAAACCGAAAACTAAGGTTTTTTGCATTTTTCTAGAAAACGGCTATAACGGTTTTGATTAAACTTTCAAATTACCTTCTACTAGTTAGCCCCTAACTTTTCCTCTCTATAAATACACAGATATGGGAAGGAACCCAAACCTAAAAAAATAGGAAAAATAGGGTTTTTGGCAAAACGGCTTCAACAATTTTCACCAAACTTGCAGGATGTCTTTCAATAATCAATACCTGTATATTATATTCAATAAATATTCCTCGCACAGTCTATTGAACATTGATAACTACAAAATCGTGCCGAAAATAACGGTTAAAAAAAACAACACATTTTTATTATTTCCAGAGTAACGGTTTCCTGATCCATCTTACAGAGATCGTTTTTCCAATTTTCTTAAAAACCTTTGTAACGATGTCGCTCTAGCTTACAGAACACTCTCAACCAGCTAGTACCTACATATTGTACTGTATAAATGTTTCCGTAGAAATGCGTTGAATGAAGATATAGAGCAGGTCGTAGAATTTACGAGTAAAAACGTTGAAGCAAAGGGAACGGCTTTGGTTTGAATTGCAGCATTTTAGTGCCTTTTCTCCTAATTATCTTAAGAGACACGCATTGGATTAAACATTCATCCCAGAGGTAATTTATTAGGCTACCACCTTGATTTCCCTGAGAATACTAGTATCATTTGACAAGAATTTATAAGGAAAAAACTGCTCAGAAATCGCACGGTTGAAAGTTGTAACTTACTATTACGTTACTTGGAGCTGCCCGAACTAGAAACGTATGAAAAATCGCTGGAACGGTTTTTCGGAAGATATGTTGTTGTTCTAATATAGATGTTTTGCTCACTGATGCCAACTACAAACAATTTTGGACCGATTTGGCGTTCCACGTTAATCTGTAGGCTGAACATCAAATTTGACCCAATCGGGTGAGCAATTCTCATGGTATTATCGTCGAGTTGTGTTGGTTAAAATGTGATCAACACGCGACCGACTTTCAGGGAGAGCAGGTGACGGGTGCTCTTCGATAAATATCAGGTGCGCCACAACACACAACTTTCTTTAGCTCAACGTAAGCTCCCTGGGTTTTATGGCTTTTGCCACTAATTCAATTTATTTTAAACGCAGTTCATTTGAACTTGGTAAAACACAACTTCGCGGCGACAGAAAGTGGCAGCGCTCACAGTTTATAGATGGTATTGTGATGCTCGTACTCATGATCTGACAATTAATGAGCAATTGGTGCACAAACAATGGATGAGGATCTAGTCACGACTTTTGAGGGTAATATTCACTTTTCCAGAGTTATCCGGTAAAAAGTTTGGAAATGATAGTAAGTGAAACAGCGGCATTTCTGAAGTAGCCCCGTATATCTTAAGGGCGTTACTAAACGCTCATCGTAAATAGGTGCTTACTTAACTTTATGGGAGTAACATATAGATCTTTCTGAAGATTCTGCTATGTTCTGAGCGAAGTTTACAAGGAAAAAACTGCGCTAAATTTGCTTTTTTGTCGAAATATTTGGTAATTTATTGTGCTGCTCTCGTCATTTTCCCACAGATGGAAATTCTATGGTATTGCTGTCTCGTTAGAAGCTGTATATGCAAAAAATGTAGTCACAATCCTAAAGGCCGTTTTTGAGAAAAAAAATATTTGGTGTTTTCATCACTATGATAACTACAGTTAGTTTTGTGCAGATTGTGCGCATACCCTGGTTTTAGCGTCCCATGGTGACCTGCGGCTAGATATCAAGTTTGAGCTGATTTGGTTCAGCTGATGTCTCTCAATCGCATTCACAAACACACTTTTTTTTCTTCCAAGCTCACCGCAAATGGTGACACCCAAATAGGAGAAACTAAATGTATAATAAGTAAGGAATTAAGGAAGGATGGTGCCTAGACTACCCTACGCCGAATCTAGGAATAGAAGAACATACACAACGCACAGGCCATTTCTCCAAATCGGACTCAGTAGGATCTGAAACGTAAAGATCTGAAGAGAACTCAAAAGTTCATTTCAGCCGATTACATAACATTCTTCCTACTTCGTAGAGCCAAGGAAAGTAAAAACGGGTCGCTGCGATAAGACCAGTCTCATAGCAAAAATGTTGAGAAACGAATAACGATCGTTGGAAAAAGAAAGAGAAGAAAGATTAGATAGTAGATTACAAGAAAACTCGTTGGAAAATTGAACAGCAATGGAAATTATTTATGAGAAACTGATTAAAAATCGTTGATAGATGAAGTAACAAATAGAAAATTAAATAACGATATGTTGGTGTAACAATGGTAACGAGCGGTGCGTAGCAACACACAAATTTCTACAGAAACATTTATGGAGAACAAAATGTGGGTACTAGGTAATTGAGAGTACTCTGTAAGTTTGATCGAAATTGTTAGAGCTGTTTTTGAAGAAAATGGAATATCGATAAATTAATATTCGACAACTCTCCTTTGCTGAGTTAACTTGGCTTATATCTCCGTTCAACATATACATACAGAAATAATTATGGAGAACAAAATGTGCATATGGATGACTAAAAGACGCTCTGCAAGATTGATCACATCTGGTGAAGCAGTTACCCTGGAATTTACGGAAATGTTCGAAAAAACATTATTTGTCGCACATTTTAATTTTTATCTCTATTCAATGGACTACCAGAGGAACCGTTATTGAGAACAATATGTAGGTATTAACTATTTGAAAACATCCAGGGAGTTTGGTGAAAATCGTTGAAGCCGTTTTGCAAAAAAGCGTAAAAAACGTATTTTCATGGAGATATGTATGGAGAAGAAAAGTTAGGTATTGATAAGTAAAAGATAATTTGAAAGTTTAATCAAAATTGTTAGAGCCGAGAAAAATGCGAAAACCCCTAGTTTAGGTTTTTTGGACTCAGTAGGCCTCAAAACGTAAAGATCTGAAGAAAACCCAAATTTTTTATTGACACGATTACTATACTTTCCTTTCCCTTTGGGGTAGCGGAAAGTAAAAAGTTCGGTGTGCACCGAGTGAAATATTTGGAAACCCTGAAGAAATTGAGCGCATTCTTTAAAGTGGTGCAATGAACATCAGTTGAGTAAAAAATTGGGTAGATCGTTTAATACGTTGAGCGCTACAAGAGAATTTATTGGGCGATATGCTGGGGAATCTATAGGGAAATTAATTAAAAATTCACGTTAAGTAAAGTAAAAGTGTAGAGAATTGACTAAGTGATGATGTTCTGGGCACTTTTTAAAAGCTTACTTTAGCTTGCGGAGTAAGAAGGATAATTAAATAATGCGGGGAAAACCTCCTTCGAGTTTTCTACAAAGGTTTTAAGGGCTTCTGAGTCCGCAAAACACCGTTTGAGATAATGGTGTAAGGTGATCTGCAAGCAGGTTGCTGGTGCATTGTCGTCTGTGAGAAATGGAATGATAGCGGCACACTACTAGAGGGTCAAAAAAGGGATTCAGTCGTTGGTTCCGACCAGTCCAGTAATCATGGATGTCCAAGTAATATCTGGCAATCATTTGGCAAGCCAAGATGCGTAAATAAGACGGGACGGACCTTCGTAGGGAGGTATGTGAAGCTTGTGGAGTGGAGGCAGATAGCAGTGTAGTGTAGTGTAGACTCCTCTCCATGTTTCTAATATCGATTTATTTAATTTTTAAGGCAAGATTCGTGAAAAAGTGTGTATATGTCAACTGATATAACACTCTTCAAGAAGGTTAAGGTGAAGTTAGTATGAGAAGTTGACAGCCATAACGACTTTGATTTATTTTTTTTATGAGCATCTCCAAATGATATAACAGTACAATAAGAATTTATGACCGTGAGAAAATAACGAGAGCAGTACAATAGGTTATCAGAAGGTGCGACACAAAGCGATTTTATTGCAGTTTTTTCCTTCGTGAATTCGTTCTCTCCTATGATACATTGCCAAAATAAAACGAGGATCGTAGAACACAACACGACAGCAGTTTAATAACGGTCATTACATAGTGGACAGAAACCACCAAAAATTTCTACAACTCTAACTAACGTCATTTTGCGGATTAATATTTCCTTTGTAGTTCGAGAACTGTAACCACGACCCCCCTCCCCCATCCAATGGGGGAAAAATGTTGACAGTCCCGTCAGTTTCGACTAAAAGGTAGGAAAGGACCATATGTTATATTGAGTTTTATAATTTCAATTTCTCTAATTGAGCGTCAGTTTATTTCCAGTTCTTCGGTTGAGAATCCCCCCCCCCAATTGAATATTCACCAGTATTGTTGAGTAAATTTTGTTGGGAATTTCAGTAAAACCCTATTCTAACTTCAGCCAAAACCGCTGGGAAACAGAAACATACATTTTTCAATAATAGGAAAATTGGAAAAAATGAGCAAAAATTGTGTAAATTTAATTAAACAGCAGGAAATTAATTAACTGGAAGTCTAGTAAAAGGTCTGTATGAATTTGCAAGGAAATTGAGTCTGTTCCTATCACTTATACGTACTTTATAACTATCGCGTTATATATTGTTTGTCATCATTCATTCAGGTGGTTTGTTTGTGGGTTGTTCTTCTCAAGCTGTTTCGTTTGACAGTTGAGTGCGGTAAGATCGTTCCCGAAACACACAGAGGATTGTCCGAGGTCTCCGCCCTCGATTTATCAAACAGGACCTTCCTTCGAGACCTGGCAAAAGGTTTCGTGTCAAAAGTTCTTTGACGTTTGCGAGAGAGAAAAAAAAAACGCCTTCTTAGCGGGATCTTCTTCAGCTTCTGAAGACCTAATGTCGGGTTCGCACTTCGTTTCTCATCCTGAACCCTCGTTCTGTAACCGCTAATTTGTTCAGAACACGCTGAGACGGAGGGGATAAAAACCTCTTCTTGTTATTACTTTAATTTCTTTTAATAACAAATCTTAACCACGCCCCACTTCTTCCATGACCCCTCTGTCTTTCTGGAGAAACAAGAATGGGGGAAGCAGCAAAACGCGAAAAATGGTGGGATTCATACCATATAAAAAGGGTCGTCTCAGTGTAACAAACCAAACAGTCTCCAACTCGTCTCCGAAGAAAAATGGCTTTTTCTGCTCGTGCCGTGATTTTTGTCGCCCTCGTCGGCATCGTTTGCGTAAGTCCCCAATTCCAAAAATTCAGAATAAGGCAAAGCTCAAGTTTTCTTACGAATGAAAATTTTACAACGAACAGTTTGGACCAGTCTAAATACCCAATTTGTTCAAGCAGTTTTGACGTGAAACATTCAATCACTTAGATGACAAACGTCCCCAACTTTTGATAATTCGTTTTCATACAGTCTTTTCACAGGAATGAAAAGACTGTATTCCATTATAGTAACCATTACCATTATAGTAACTCCATATATTTTTTCTGTTAAAAATTATTGGGCCGTTCAGAGGAAAATAAGTATTGGAGACGTTATTCGCTGTCATAATTACAATAAATTTTCGTTATATCGAGCTTCACAGGAAGTTTGAATGTGAAATTTAAGTGTTTCGGAATGCATTATGTTACTCCCAGTCATTTCACAAATCTCAATGTATTCCTAATTTATTGAACTGTCAACACTATTTTTCTTGAGGGAAACGTTGCTGTTGAATTAGTACGTTCATAAATATAATTTGTACAAATCTAAAGGTACTTTTTTGCTCGGCTCCTGCCATTTCTCCATAGTGCAGGGCTTTTCACGCACAAACGTTTGATGTTTTCATGAAAAATTATGTGTTCTGAGTTTCGCTCACAACGATAATTGTAGCCAACCTTTTTATTGCTAACCTTATTCAAAACCGAGTGGTGATCTGAACATGAAGTTAGAAGACGGAATGAGAGCTAAGTTTGTGTCTCCGTTTTCTCCCAATTGCTATTCGAAGTTGATTTTTCATGTGATAACGTTCTTTCTGCTAACGAAAAGTTAAGGGTTACCATTCCAAGGTCCACAATTCCTTCTCTGATTTAAAACAAATAATTTATATATAGATTTACTTTAGGTCTTTTAGGGTAGAAACTCATTTTGTATCGTATTAATGATTAATTAACGCGTGTGGTGCACATTGCAGGTTTCCGCCTACCAGGAGGCCCTTAAGGCCACTCTGAAGGACTGTAAGGATGGAAAAGAAGTTACTGACGGTGAGTTAATTAGACTTTGAACTATTAAGTAGCCCCGCCGTAAATATTGTAAATATTTTGCATGAAAGACTTGTTTTCAAAACAATTCATGCAAACAGTTTTTAAAACGAGAAAGACAGTTTACGGAAAATCTACACCCAACAATTCATAACAGCACAATAAAAATCAGCCAACATACGTATTTAACCAAAATATTTACTTTCCTTGGCTCTACAAAGTAGAAAGGAAAGTTATGTAATCGGCTAAAAAAAAATTTTGAGTTCTCTTCAGATCTTTACGTTTCAGACCCTCCTGAGTCCGAAAAACACCATTTGGGAAAATGGTCTGTGGGTCTGTGAACGATTTTTAGAGAAAACGACCGTACCAAATCAGCTCAAACTTGATATCTCGCCCACAGGTTACCATGGGACGCCAAAATAAGGGTATCAACACAATCCACCGAAATTTAACTATAGTTATCATAGTGATCAAAACACCAAATATTTTTTTTTCTCAAAAACGGCTCTAACGATTTTGATTAAATTGTTTATATTGATAACTCCCAATAAGGCACCTATTCCATAAAATTCCCACTTGCGGGAAAATGACGAGAGCAGCACAATAAATTATCAAAATTTTCTGCGGAAATCGGTTTTAGCGCGATTTTTAGAGAAAACTACCGTACCAAATCAGCTCAAACTTGATGTCTAGCCTACAGGTTACCATGAGACGCATAAATAAGGGTATGGGCGAAATCCACCGAAAGTTAACTATAGTCATCATAGTGATCAAAACACCAAATTTTTTTCTCAAAAACGGCTCTAACGATTTTGATTAAATTTTTTATGTTTATAGCTCTTAATAAGGCAATCACAACATAAAATCCGAATTCGTGGGAAAATTACGAGAGCAGCACAATAAATAATCAAAATTTTCGACGTAAAGCGTTTTTGCCGTGGTTTTTTCCTTATAAACTCCGCTGGAATTTTTGTAGAATGTTTAAAAAAATTCGTATTGTAGTCCAATCCAATACCTAAAGGGTGAGTGTTTAAAAACGCTCATGAGATACGTGAGGCTCACTCCAGAAATTACTGAATTTCAACTACCGCTGTTTCGCTTACTACCAGTTCTAAACATTTTTACCCAATGACTCTGCAAAAGTAATTACTATCCTTCTTCAAAAAATGTATGTTTACAGCCTCATTAATTATCTGTGTACCGATTGCTCAATATTGGTCCTGCAATGAGTACGAGTAGCACAATAAAATCTGGATAAGCGCTACCGCTTCCTGCTGCCGTAAAGCGTTGTTTGACCAAGTTCAAATTAACTGAGAGATAAATGAATTGATTAAATAGAATTAGCCATGTACAAAGTGAATTGTTGTAGAGCTAAGGAAAGTTGTGTGTTGCTACGCACTAGATATTTTAGTAGTAGTTTTATCACAATCAAGGAGTAAAAGTAAGCCGTTGTGGACTTCCAGCTTCCCAAGTTCAATCCTCTAATATACGTTCGTTAGTTGACCATAGGAACGAGAAATGATCGATTCAGCAACAGGAGTTGGTAATACGCCCACAAAGCGATCAATCAAAGCTTGTTCATTTCATGTATCAATCCAAAAATATTGGTCAACTCACGCCATAAAGACTTTAAAGACGTAACACGCACAGAGTCGGCGTTGAACTCAATTCCCACAGCTCAGCGATTTCCGTGGCGAGAAGTCGAACTGCTTTGAGAGCTGCATAGTTCGAATCGGCGGGCTGAAAAAAGCAAAATCTTTTGTTTCGTTAAGCCGAACAGCTCACAAGCTGCTACACCGAAAAAAATGAACGGCAAATTTCTAGTGCCCAACGAGTTTACCATCATAATTTCAGATGTGAAGAATTTGATTTGACATTCCTCTCTCATTCCCGATTTTAGTAAGCGGTCAAGTTGCTTCATCCCATGAACTCACGTCGAATTATGAGTGCAAGCTTGTGATCTATAACGTTCGCGCTGCCTTCCACCTTAGTGAAGAGTAAGCGTTAAGTTCCGTACATCTATTCTAACACCAATAGGCGGGTTCTTGGAACTCCCTTCATATGCAGACCTCTCCAAATTCCTGCAAGTGAATAGCCGAAGAATTTAATCATGTAATCCCCCTTATCACACTTCCTAAATAATAAACAGTATCGCCTGGCTGTATCTGGTACCCTTTGGAGTAGAATGAGGATGATTCAACGGTACTACAGCAGGTTGCCTCAGCAATTACCACCTATCACTAGATAACATCTACGTAAGTTCGTGCACAGTACAATAAGTGGGCCTCACTGTCAGATGAAGGTTCAGGAAGTTTGTATACGTCCTAACAACCACAAATCAATATTTTGCCAGAATGTTACTCTTCTTCCGACTACTTCGAATCTATAATAATAATGTGCACGCTTTTTGTCTTACAGAGGAGTTGGAGGAGTTCATCAAGCCCTTGATTCCCAAGAACGAAGAAGAAAGGGTAAGTCTAAGTGGTCTCAATTCACGTTCACGATCATGATTGCTACATTGTAATTTTCTGACTATTAGCTTTAGTTAGGGGGAAACTACTGGTTATCTGCAATACGAAAAGGTTGTCTTTTAACCAAAATCTCACAAATTGAAGTGTGGTATAACTGTTAAACATTTGTTTTGTGTTTTGATTGCAGTGTTTGATGGCTTGCGTCTTCAGAGCTTACAACGTGGTAAGTTGCACTGTTATTGACGTTCGGTGAGGGCATCACGAAGGATGTACTTGTAAGATGCTAATAGAGTTGAGCTGCAAATAGCAGTTTGCTAACTTACAACAACTTGATTTCACCACAATGGTTTCTACTTTCTAGTCTTTTATAACTTTTCCAACGATTTTTACTGTCTTTTTAAACAACTCCCAAACTCTCAATCACTTAAATAGTTTAGTAAACAATTGAATTATTCTTGCATTATTCTCAATAATTTTCACAATTTTACTCGTTATAACGAGCCGTCAACAGTGAATCCAAAGACAGAACGTTTTCGAAAGCATTCCAACCGCGTTTTTATTTTTCTGGGCCCGTGCATTTATTTCAGTCTTCTCAGCTCTCTTTTACGTAAATTCGTTTAATTCCGAACAAATTTTCAGATCGTTGACGGACACTTCGACCCTAAACTCGCTTACGGAGTTGCCAAGAACGTCCTCCATGAAGTTCCAGAAAAATTGAAGCACATCAAAGAAACTCTTGACTTCTGTGGTCACGAAAGTAAGTCACGTTTTATTTTACGAAGCACTATTGAGATTTGTTACTGAGTGGACATTTTCTCAATGGCTACGAAGGTTGAGACTTGTTACCTGCACCTAATCCTACCAATCCTAGAAAGAAGCCCTTTCTTCTAGCGTTGCTCTCACAGAAGCTTAGCGTTTGTGGTGCTTCATGAACAGAAGAGGAACTACTAAGAATGTGATTTCAGAGGCTTTTTATTTAGGAATGTTGAAAACATTATCTCATAGTACGCGTTCAATGTCCCAAAATAATTTCTTCTTAAAAACCCCGTTTATTTTCAAAGGAAAACAATAGTTTCGCTATTGGAGTTGTTACTCAGACAATTGGAGTATTAGGTCTCAGTTAACATTAATGTATGTTTATTTTTCAGTTCCCACTCACATGGACAACGAATGTGACTTGGCTGGAGAGGTCATGCAGTGCCGCGCCAAGTACAACAAGGAAGTAAGTGAAATTGGATATGTGTGGCGCATGCCAAACCATTTGAACAATTTACGTCTTTTTGGAACTAACGCGTAGTTATCTGATAAGCCAAATTGCCTCGTGTTACGCACTATACAACTCTCCTCACCACGATAGTACAACAGGAGTAGAAAATGGGTACGACATGAGATGTGCGTGATGGCGCGTGAATTGTTGAGAAAGTAGATATTTAGCAGCATTTAAATCAACATGAGATTAATCTGTTTTAATTTGTTTTCAGCATGGCTACGAATAAACGGTCAGCTCCTCTAAAGAAGATTACAAGTTTTGTGACAAATGTGTCATTTTTAATACGAAAACAAAAATAAATTGTACGTTTTTGTGTTATTCGCGCATTTCCTTCAACGTACCCTGGAGCTAATTATACGCGAACGAGTATCTGTCAGTGATCAATGGCAACAAACCGGTTGGGTGAACATTCTGGGAGAGGGAAAGAGTTGTACAGGTGGATGAGGGCTCTTAAAAACAGAAAATTGACGAAAACGTACTGTGAACCGTCTGAAGAAAGGCAATTCTTGAGGGATTTGGAAAAGGGTTGGAAAGTTGGGCGAAATATGTTCTAAGAACGAATGATTTTGAGACCCCTAGCAGATAATCTTCAGCCCCCTAGAACGTCATAGCATTTAAGCTCATCGAGATTCGCCTCTTCACCATCACGAGGAAACCACGAGCCAATGACTTAATGTTTCACAGACTTTTGGTCTCACTTTCAAACTACTATTTACGGGTTTGCCTGTTGCGAGGTGTTGAACACGGGAGTGGGTTGGTAACACTGAAGATACTCCCTACTGTGCTGCCAAAACGCCATTTCATGAAATAAGGCATCTCAGGTTCTGGCTAGAGGCGTCCTCATTAACTTGGGGCTGAGTTTGCACTCAACAAGTACGGTTACAGACTTACCATGAACAGTTGTAACATGAAGCGTAGTATTAGTAGGTACATGAAAAGTTGTGTGATGTACAGGGGCGTCGGCCTTTTCCCCCTGACAATTTGTGGAAACTGGAAAAATAGGGAAATATGACCAAAAAACCTTTTGTACCTACTCCAGCTTCTTATAGTTCGAACATTCTTAAGGAAATTGAACCAGAACAGTTAAAAAGGCGAGTGAAAGTGGTCGGGGAATCAAGTGGAAGTAATTGGATAAACCCAAATAAGAAAAGTTGAGACGCTTGAGTAACATTGATCAGGGGATAAGGGTTTACACAAATACCCCCCTCCCCACCCTCGCTGTCAAATTAAAAATTAACCCTCTAGGTCAAGGTGAAAAATGGGGTACAAGAAATCACACAAATTCGATTCTTTTGAGTTTTCATTCGAGTTACAAAGTAGTTATCAATAAATTATCTTAGCGTAATTTCAAATACAAGAGATTTTTCTCAACCAATATCCTTAAATTTAAATTTTCTTCAGCCGCTCACACGAAAACGCGCGAAAAAGGATTTCGTTAATTGACGACAGGCCAAGTTTCGATTTTAACTCTTTACAGTTCCAAACGACTGACTCGAACTTCGTATGAACTAAATCATTCGCGAGGATATTGTGGAAACCCATTTCATTAAAAACAGAATAAACAACAAATTGTCTATATTTCCACAGAAATAATGAGCAGAATTGTTAAATCGATTTCGACGGTTAGGTCATCATCAGTAACAAAAATGAACTGAAGGTACCATGTGAAGGAAAACATTTCACCATTAATAGGTTCATTTTTACAATAGCTTGGGTTTTCCCTCCACCATTGTCTTGAGTTGATTGACATCGGGATTTTCCGATGTTAATGCTCTGGTTTCCCCTGCCCCCATTCACTTCTCTGAGCCAATAGGATTCAATATCTCCGTTCACCTAACTATATAAGATGTTCTTTCTATAAGGTACCTTCAGTTCATGTTTGTTACTGATGATGACCTAACCGTCGAAATCGATTTAACAATTGTGCTCATTATTTCTGTGGAAATATAGACAATTTATTGTTTATTCTGTTTTTAATCGAACTTCGTACTATTTTCATAGATAATAAACGTCTGCTTAACAGTCCCAGAGCAGTACATTAAATTGAACCGGCAACGTATTTCGCTTTCGTAAACCAATTCCCTTAATACACATTTCAAATAAAATTTTTTTAAAAAGCTTTTTGGTTTAGTTTTTGGAGTTCTTTTCGGTTTTTCTTTCTTGAGATGAAACTTTTTTTCGTAAGAAAACCTCAATATGATAATTTAAAAGGCTGTATAGTTAGGTCCTTAACAAGTAGTAATTCCATGTGGAAATAAGAAGGCAATAAGTTTAATTGAATGCGTACGTCATAAAGCTGCTCCTCGTTAGCGTTTTCCCGTTAAACTTAATTAATGTTTCAAGCTACAAAACCAAAGAGCAAGGAAAAAAATTAATAACCGAAAATATTGCCTTCGAAAGACCCAATGCTTCATTCCCTCCACGAGGAATGCGATATATCTTCAGGCGTGATAACATTCCGACATGTGCCCAGGGTGTGTGGTAACGAAGATGGGAACATCACTATCATGAAGTTTAATCAATGAGTAGAGAGCACAAAGATCCTCTGCGTTTACTCTTCATTCCAGAGTTGCAATCACGTTGTATCTGGATGTTCCCTGCTACTCTTCCTTCATTCATTCCTTCACAAGTTGGCTGACCCATTTCGACTCCCCCCCAGAAACGGGAAGGTCGCTGAACTGTGGTACCAACAAAGGCTCTAAGGGTCGGAGTACACTCAGACTTCCTATTGTAACATTCAAATGGCTATAGTACCTCCTGCTATTATTGAAGTGTCTCTCACGAGACAGCAATTGTGATAGTAGGGGACATTAAGAAGAAGAGGAATATCCCACAAGAGGTAGCAAGAGTAAAGATCACCATCCAGACAGTCGACTTTCACTGCTTGGTCCATGCCAAGGGCTTTGGGATGAGAGAAGAGAGTGAACCAATCTTCTTCACATACGTCGTAGGGCTATTAGAAATAAACTACCATCTGTTTTCACTGAGCAGTCGAGATACCCGACTTTAATTAGAACGTGCTAGAGTCGGGCTGTGCCTTCAAGACACTGACGAGCCAGGAAGCACCTCCATTGGGTGTAGTAACCAGGAGAACTCCCAGCTGAGGTATTTTTTGAGGACTACAATGCCAAGTGTCCAGATCGAGATTCCTATACATTACAGTCTTCTTCAATGCAAACACACGTTTCTACAATAGGACAGTCGTTTCAGTAAGGCACTAGGTAACTGAATGCTCCTTTCATGAATGCTGATGCCTGATTGATATTAGGTGGGGATTACTATTGTAAGTTACGTTCAATGGATAAATCTCGTTGAAGGAAACGTGTTCACTCTTTGGAATAAAAGGCATATTAAGGCAGTAACAGCTCGAGATTTGAAGGATTTCTACATTTTTCAGCTTGGTAGTTGAGAGGAACCCTGCTAACCAGTAAAAGGCCTCCAGACTGGATTTGAATGAAAGATTATAGTGGGAAATGAAACTCAAGAGATCAGGATCCAACAGGATATTCCAAATGACAGGAGTTCATGGACCCTCAACATTGAAACTCTGTAAATGTGAGAAAATGATAATCCTTGTGTAGCTTAAACTATAAACATTCAAGCGCTAATATCACGAAAACAAATAAGAAATAAAGTACAGTAGCACTGGTGACAACTAGACAGCAGATTGATTGTGAATGGGTCGTGTTCACACAACTGGAGTACGCGATAAGTGAGTGGCTTCAATGCCATGAGTGACATGGCTGAAGTTTTGATGGAGGTGCATGCGTATTGAGCATTACAGCTCCAAAGCATATTGCTAAAATAAGAGATTGTCAGTATCATGCACTCTCACGGCTCTCAACATCGAGTAGACCCCCATTCCCTCATTCATTGTGGCTCCAATTGCAGATACATGATGGACTGGCAAGTTCAGTTTTGTGGTTGAGGCAATTTTTGAGGAAGCGTTTCCAGATGAATACCTAAAGCTCAAACCATATGGTAGCTTAATTTTTGCACCAGGGTCTAGTCCCTCCAACTTTGAATTCCGCCCTCAGTCGCCATAATCACTTGTTTCTTCAGGAATAGTCAGAAGAAAAAAGTAAAACATTTTTATGGAAGTGAATTTTTGGGAATTACCTGATGAAATTCCTTGTAGAACCATTTCCTAGATGAACGTAATGACCGAACACTTTTTGAACACCAATGGAACGACACACCATTTTTTGGATATCCCAGATCACTTTTCAAGGGTTCTCAATGGCAAACGTTGTTTGGAACAATGCAGTGGCAGAACGCTTTTGGGACATCCTAAATGACACACTCAGTAAGTCAGTGTTTGGTCATTCTCAATGACGCAGTGTTAGAGAGTACACAACGACGAAATGTTCAGACATACCAAACTATAAAGGGGTTGAGTTTGTGAAATGCAAAATGATGTCGTACGATGACATCCATCATAATGCAGTGTTCGTAAATAACAAAGCTCAAAGGTTCGTGCTCCAATGGAACTACGTAACAGCTATTTCGACCTCGTCAATTATGATACGCAATCAACTATGACTGTACGGTCTTAGCACACCCCAGATGAAAATACTTTTCAGGATACTCATGAACAATAGTCAACTGTAGACGAGATGCCAATACTTCCTGGCCAGTGAAGTGAACAGTGATGGAAACCACCTAGTTTGTAGGTTAGAGCGGCCCAAATTTTCATAGGGATCACTTGCATGCAACTTCAACAGTTTTGTTTTTGGCCTGCGTGGTTGATGATGACTGCTCTATACACAATCTCTTCTCACGTTCTTTCGGTTGATTCTTTCTACAACAATTACATTGATTAAGGCAACACCACTGTAGTTGCACTTAAGCACCATAACTGATGTCACATTAATGTTGGCATTCATGAAGCGAGAGCTACAATACAGAATATACAACTGAAAAACAGACAGTTTGACAAGAAACGGCTATGACTCCTCTTCAATGCCCTACTTAATGTTCGACGAAATTCACACAGTATGGGGTGGTATCGGTCAATTAGGTTTAACTTGGGTTCGATGGAACTGATTAGAACTCCACGGTCAACAACCACATTCTGAGACTACTGAACCATCGGTTCATCGTCCAGCAGAAGCACAGAACTCACTTATGACCTCTCATTTCAACTACAATCTGTTCCAGTTGCCCACCCTGAATCCTAGTGCCAAAACTCTTTGCCCCAGCGTATTAAGAAATTATCATCTAGATCGACACTTTCAATGTCTAAAATTGGTTTAAAAAAAGACAAAAGAGACAATGTTGACAATTTGAAAAGAACCATGTACAGGATCTGAGGAGTGGCATGAAGAGGCGCGCAATCATTTTAAAGCCCGTCTAATCGGTAGTCAAAGACTCAATCACAACTGTGACTAACTTGTTACAAAATTTAAAAGTCCAAGATAAAGAAGTTTATTAGCTTAGCTGGCTGCATTACTTTTCTCTTTTCTTGTGCTTCCACTGCTGGAGGATCGCTGTTGCACAGTTTTTCGAAACGAGGAGCGAGAAAAAATAAGTCGACAGAATGGGAAAACCATCACGAAAGATGAAGCTATGTGAGTTTAGATTCCTAATTATGTGACTTCAGTTGGGGTTGGGTTGTCTCCAGAGGGTGAGAGGTGATCGCCATCGACTTCTCGACTCTCGGGAGGAGATCGGAGGAAGGTTTCAAGGTAGACCACATGGACGGGTTTATGGAGGGAGAGTTGTTTGAAAGCCTCGTCGATGGAAAACCATTTTCTGCGTCGACCTGAACAAATAAAAGGAAAATAGCGGGTCAACAAATTATTTGGTGTGAAATATCACACAACATTGCTGAGCTAAACAGACTAAGTGGGTAGTGCTCCAGTAGTCACATTTTTGACAATTTATTGATCTGTTCTCATCATGTTTCCACTAACGAGAATTGTATGTTACCTGGCAGTTGTTTGAGATTATCCATACAAAAAAGTAATTAAAATCACTTCAATCGTATTTAAGGGGAAGTTATTTGTTGTGGTGCCCATATTGACCAAATTTTAATTTTAGTTGCCGTTCTTCCTCTGTTCACAAACACTCAGATCGTTTTTTCTACAGTTTTATGGACTGGAAGATGTGGATAACGAACTATAATCGACTCACCTCTTTTTGAGTACCAGGCCATTAAGTAGCTTAAGGAAAGTAGTTGGACAATACGTTGGCAATGTAGAGAATCGGGAGGTACTTGCTGCAGGCGTAGACTGTGGTGGGGTATATTCAGTGGAACACAGTCAAAACAATGTTGAGAATATTGGAAAGTCTGAGGAGTAGATGAAGGTTCTATGAGGCAGGACTCTGATTGAGGTGGTCATTCTGGGTACACAATAAGGACTTTGAAGGGACACATGAGTTGGCCTTTCTTTCCCACCAACAGACGTGACAGTGTACTAGAATTAGCGTTCTCCGATTAACGGGACGCCAATGGGGCTTGAATTGAGAAGACATTATGCGGCTGTCTTCTGAACGTGTCCAGGAATTTCTAGGGGCGTCTCATCTTCATTCGCCACGTTATTCCTTCTGATCTTCTCCTTCAGATGGCGTCTAGCTCATGATGATGCAGTAGGGTTGTGGAACGTTCTGGGTGGATATTCAAGAGACTGTTGTTACACTACTGACTAAGTCAGTCAATAAACCTAGTGTCAGTTTTTCCATGTTCAACTGCACCCAACATGCAGGACAGTCCTTTCATACACACATTTTCCTAAGGTGCCACCAGACCCTGAAGCGCCAGCACCTACAATACACAAACGGGGCAATAATACATTATGCTGAGAAGCAGCTGTAAGACCAGTCACCATTGACATAGCCGAGCCAGCAAACAAAATCCTCATTGCTGCTGCACCAGGTTCCTCATCAGCCCTTCTCTGCTCCTGACAAATTAGGAGGTTTCCAGAACATCCCAGGAGATTAATCAAACGGTTCCTTCTCAACACCTTACAAGTTACAACCGATCGCTTTTACTAACATACGATACGCTTGTTTCAGATTTCCTGTAGCGCCCTTCGTTTCATAATCGTCTTGTTGGTTTGTTAATAAACTGAGAGTGAGTGTTTCTGAGCTCTCACTTAGTATAGACAAACTCACAGATTAGTGAACAGTGCTGGGCACTCTTCGAAAAGAACCGCAGTTGGAGCAGTAAGTACTTTCTAGCGCTGCTAAACAAAAGGAAAGAAGATTAAAAAATCTCAAGTTATTCTTCTATTCCGACATTATCATCTTAGTCTTGGGAACTAACTGCCTAACTAACTGAACTAGCTAACCAGCAACAAACCGTTATGCCACCAGGGAGTTCAAATTTAGGGAAGCAGATGAGGCTACTTCAGTTCAGGACATGCAACCCATACAACCTAGTTAGTGATATGCATTATGTCCACCGTATGCACAATGACCAATTTCAACAAACAATATGTTGTAACATGAATTGGCTTACCAATGCTGCGAGAGTCTTCCCATTCAGGCAGTTCTTCAGTGACGAGCATAACAAAAACTTCAGTCCGGTGCTTCCTTTCGTCATTCTGAAACAATCCGTTTTGTTAAGTGGCCTCGGCAGGTTCTGAATTACATTCTGTCATATATCGATAAACCAAATTCTCTTCCAATACATTTAATCGTAGATGTTTAATAGCAGAGCATACTAGTAACATAAGGTGAAGTGTGTTTAGCACTCAATTTAATGAACCTAAGTGGTTTGTAGAGTAGGAAGTAACACCACCAACCATGTTCTAGAGGTTGAAAGAAGAGGAAGTAGGTGGAGCCAAAGTGAAGATGGTGGCGTCCCCTCCTACAGGCTCATGTCAACAGCACCTACTCGTAGGAAGCAACGTCATTACTTCCACATCTTTTGGAGCCCTTTTTCTCTGACTGCTGGCTTTAGCACAGAATCCTGCACTCCTGCAGCAGTTCGAATTAAGTTGTGCACTGGTTTCTTATTGACCGCACGGTCTCCCATTAGGTTTGGCATTTGCTTTTCCTTTCACGTTTCTCAGGACCCTCATATCGATGTTTCCACTTATTAAAGCACTCTTGAAAGTCAGACCTCGGAATTGCCTTTAATGCGTTCGTCCCATTAGTTTCAACCGTCTCCTTATCATCAAATCGATGTCTCTTAAGCAGCATTTTCAATCGACGAAACATCCAAAAGTCGCAGGGAGCTACATCTGAACTGTATGGAGACTGGCGAAGCTACACAACACTGTGTTTCAAAAATACTCCTGCCCAACGTTATGCGATATATGCGTTGGAGCATTGTCGTCATGAAGAAGCCAATCATTGGTTTCCCAAAATTGTGGTCAATTTCTCCTGTTAGCGTCACACAATCTTTTCAAGAGTTTAACGTAATACTCTTTGTTGACTGAAATTTTCCATCACAACTGATCGTTTCCAGATTCCTGAGCGATTTTTAATCAACGGATTTGAATTTCGCACACACACGAGTCATTGCCAAATTCTAAGTTAAAACTCGCCAAACAGCAGATTTTGGAATGACAAGCTCACCTTTCAGGTCTCTCAGTCGAACGCTGATCTTGTTCGACTGTGACACCCACACGCTCGACATTATCCAACGATTTTCTCATCGATAGTCAACCATTGATCCCATACCATAGTCCATTGACCATAATCTCATTAACCATAGTCTCATTGATAGAACAAGGATCACTCTCCACAGATGTGCAGCTACTTTTGATCCGCCCACACCACTCCATTATTTGTGTCCATACAATAAAGGCCTTTTGCCCCATTTCAATAGTTTCTACACAACTTATACTGAGATTAAAGCAATATTTTACGCAAATTCGCTGTTCGATTCGTTCTGCTACTTGCGTTTTATCGGTATCTCGGGCTACTAAGTGGCATCAGAAAACACCGGTTCCACAGGAGCTGGGGGTGGAACTTGGAGGACGTGAGGGGACTTATGCTCGCCCACACAATAGGCCCAGTTGTGTCCACAGTGGGGGGTTTCCCGGTGCCACCAAGGAGAATTTTTAAATAACGTTGGTGACGTTCGTAGAGGTTGCCTGGCCTGAGTCTGATACTTTTGGGCCAGACCTCGTACAATGTTTATGTTTAGATATAAATAGGACAACTCTAACGAACTAATATAAAAGTTACTTCATGTTTGTGGCTTTTGTTTTACAACAGGTACCTCGAAAACTCCAAGTCGTCGCCCCAATCGTCCAATAACGCCAGCCTCTTCGATCACTTCTCTCACTGCAGTGGTTGCTGGCTGCTCATCTGGCTCAACACCACCCCCAGGCACTATCCAACTATCGGAAGAACGTGATGAGCTCACAAGTAGCACCTGATACAACCAAAAGAAAATACTCAGAATGAGTACAATTTAGTGAAAACTGTCTATTCCACACAAACAACTGTTGAGAAACATGTGAATGAGAACTAGTAAACGCAGAGTTCAGCAACATGGGCTGTATAAGTATCAGAATGAGGAGTGAAAGAGGTGAGGAAGCACAGCATAATTGGGTTTGTTGATGCGGACTGACATAGTGTTACAACCTCAACATATTGCAACCTTGAAGCTAGCAATTGTTGTCTGACACAATGTGGCGCCAGATCGTTGTAAACCATTCTGCCATTTTGGTCTGTGTGTCATTCTCCTTGAACTTCTTTAGTGACTCAAAACTGACTTGAGGAAAACGTATGTTGTAAGTACGGCAGATGGTTGAGTTGACCTCTGACCATTTTCTATACGTAAACAAAAAGTATCGAAATGGAGATTAAAACTGTGGTCTTCTTGCATAACATTAAAGATCAGCCAATCTCGCAATGTCATGAAACGAAGAAACGATGCAAATTGCGTTGAAACGTTGCAAATTCTCGCACAGCTTGAAGTAGCTTGACACCTCCAAGACCAAGATTTAACATCGAAAAATATCAGTAAACGATACAAACAATTTCGTTTTTATTAACTTTTTCAACCATTTATTGTCCGTAACAACTATGGGTTTCGTTCGATCAGATTGTCGAGCAGGAAGGCACAATTAGAAATTGGATTTTTGTACGAATAAACGGATTTTTTAGGCCACATTAAAGGCAAAATATGATTCAGATGGAAGATGGACATAGCAGACTTGGAATCCCGATGCCTTGAAACGTACTGTCACATTTTGTTGGGGGTTGTAAACAAATCTTCGTGGGCAAAAACCGAATGGCAACATTAATAATAAACCAAAAGCAGTTGGATTGTAATGCTTGAGGACTTGTAAATGCTTGCACTGCTTAGGTTAACGCAGGGTTGCATATTTCAATCGACCCCTGTGAGGAGTTCTTTTTTTTATTAAAAAGGGACCAAGGATAAGTAGTGATTGAATCATCGTTTGTTGTTACATGGTACACAATCACGTAAGAGGTTGGCTTGAGCCACATAGTGAGCAAGTAGATAATAACGATAATGAAGATAAAAAAGACAAACATGCAGACCACAAACTGCTATTACGCAGAACACACGCTGAAATGTGTTATTCTGCAACGAGGAACTTTATAACATAATTGCTCCTTTTGTTAATGAAAAAAAGGCTTACTTCGTCTTCAGCTTCAGATCTGACACAAATACAAGCAGCTCTTCTTCTGTATCCATCAGGATCATAACAACGAGTAGAATTGGGTTTCTCTTTCACCATTTTGTCAGCTTTCTTCAACGACAAACTTGGCCAAGGCAACTTCTACAGTTTCGGAGCACAGGAAGAAAAAGTGTTGAGAAATGAATCGTCTGATGAGATGTGAATTTAGGAATCGAGAATCCGAAAGAGTGATTTTTCAGTTGTGAGGCGAAGTGCCCATTCGGGAAGTCAAAGTCTGATTTTCATTTTCAATGAATGGGTTTCCCCGGCTGAAAAGAAGAACGCACGATTTCAAATTCAAGATGCAATTGCCAGCTTAACAGAGCTTGTTGATTTAAATCTAGAACACTTTTTAGGGCGCAGTTTCGACCCACATTCAGGCGCTTACTTGTCCTTTGTTTGTTCTAAAAAAAACATAGTTTAGCCGTGGTTATGGTGGAGGGCTACGACGCAGTAAGTCTTCAATCCATCCTCCCACTGACCCGAGGAAATTTTTCTAGATCGAAAACCTATACAAATTTCGAAGATTCGGTGGTGTGATACCATTCCACCGACATTTCATGTTCTTTTATTGAGATTTCCGGAGGGGGGGGGGGCAGGAAAGTTTTGTCGACTTACCACATCAAAGAAAATGGCAAATTCCGTATCAAGTTCTGAAGTGGCTTCCACGTCAATTCGTGCAAATTCACTCAAAGGGCTGCTCGACTGGAACTTTTTTGCTTTCTAAATGACGTTGACAATCAATACTTATCGTAAATTCCATGGATATCTGTTTGACGCTGGCCTGACTGAGCAAAAGCTAAGCCCTTAGAGGAAAAAAGGAGTGGAGTCACGAGCCATTAGGCAAATAGGAGAAGAGGAAATTGGCCGTTCTGGGCTTAAACGAACTTCTGACTTTCGGTGGCGCAACCGAATGGAAACTATAGTAGTTCAATCGGCTGAACCGTTCGGCGTGTGCCAGAGAATGCATGAGCTAAACAAGCTTCAATTTCACATTCAAACATTCCACGATTACGAGCCGCCACAGTAACTTTTTTTCTCTTTTTTTTTTAGCAAAACCGATTAAAAACTGTGTATAGTAGTATAGTGATCAAAATTGCGTATTAATTTCTCCTCACGATTTCTCAGGTTTTTGTATGCAAATGGACATTAGGACTTTATGAGAAAATGACGAGAACGGTATATTACGCTATCGGCAATGTTTAACGAAACAGATTTATCATTGTACTATTTATTCGCCCAGTAGGTTCAGCTAAACGATGTAGCAATCGAAGTCAAGTAATCCATATGTTCAACCCGTATCCTAGGCATGGTTATAGAATGTTTATTTTATTTTTCATTAGAGTTTTTGATATTGGTATTAATTAATTCTCAAATTAAATTTCCGTTCTCTCATCGAATTGTCTCGACTCAGTCTGATCTCACGAACACGTCAAAGTGGTGACCCCGACGTGATCTTTTCGCGAAGATGAGTGACGAAGACCATGAAAAAGGCACAAGTGAAAT
The DNA here is from genome assembly GCA_020466155.1 of Pachypeltis micranthus. Classification (NCBI taxonomy): domain Eukaryota; kingdom Metazoa; phylum Arthropoda; class Insecta; order Hemiptera; family Miridae; genus Pachypeltis; species Pachypeltis micranthus. Next base: position 29,829,050 of record CM035777.1, on the reverse strand, counting down.
GGGAAGGAAACGCATACATGGTTCTCTCGGCGTTATACATAGCGTTGCCGACCGCCTACCAAAATTTTGGAGGCAAGACCCAGAAATGTGGTTCATGCAGGCCAATGCAATCTTTTCATCTGCGCGCATCACTTCTTCTAAACGAAGGTACGAAGATACCATAGCCAAATTAGATTATGAAATCCTGCGGCAAGTGGCCGACTTGGTTCGGAATCCATCTGAAACTCCCTATGAGGATCTGCAAAAACGTCTAGTCAAAACCTGCGCAGAGTCGGAGGGCGAAAGAATCAAGCACTTACTAGAGGCTAAACAACTGGGGGACCTAAAACCTTCACAATTTCTTAGGGAAATGCGACTCCTCGCTGCGCATTGTGTATCCAACGACCTTCTTAAGTCTCTGTGGCTTAGGGGTATGCTGCGACGCATGCATGACATTTTAATTGCCGTGGATCAAACTGATCTCGACAAATTGGCCAGCGTGGCCGACCGTCTGCACGAAACTTACGAACCGTCGCTGGTTCATGCAGTTACCTCGACGTTGACTCAACAAACGGAAGAAAGCCTCCACGAGTTGGTACGTTGACTCGCAGTTGACGTCGCTACGCTTCGCTCAGAGCGCCGTACTCGCAGTCTCTTGAGAGATTCCCGACGGCCGACTTACTCCAATTCTACCTCCCGTCTCAAACTTTGTTTTTACCACCGCAAATTCAAAGCAAAGGCTAGGAAGTGTGTGCAACCTTGTGAATGGGACGTCCTGCAACCAACGCAAATACGAATACGTCAAACTAGAGGAGGCGACGGCCAAGGCGGATGCCGTTGCTGACAACTCTAATCGCCGCCTATTTGTCAGTGAGCGCGTGATGGGACAGCAATTTTTAATAGATACTGGTGCTGCTGTTTCTGGCACATCACAGAGCATGGCACAACTAGATGATGCTAGCTGGACCCAGCTCCTTTCTACGGTGCTGTTGGGCCTACGTTCCAGCACTAGAGGGGACAACGGCACAAGTTGTGCAGAAGCAGTCTATGGCCAACCCCTCAGTTTGTCTGGCGAATTCTTTTCTCGCACCAATCACCATCCTATCACAGAGGACGTTATTCGTCGCTTCGCTGAATATATGTCACAACTCAGACCTGCTAAATTTCGTGTCAGCTCGAAGACGTGTTTCCGCCATAAGGACCTTGACACATCAACTCATGTTTTCCTTCGGTGGGATCATGTTGCACCTCCACTAACACCACCATATTCGGGACCCTACGAAGTTATTGAACGATTTGGAAAAACATTCAAAATTCAACTGCCAGATCGTCAAATCATTGTTTCTATTGACAGACTCAAACCTGCATATCTGCTACATCATCCAGACCACACAAATCTGTATTCACCGCAATCTAGGATTGTTAATGACGAATCTCATCCGCCGGCTGCTCCTTCGCCAACTGCACCACAGCACACCAGATCTGGTAGACTTGTTCGCCCTACTGTGCGCTTTCTGGACGTCGTTTGGGGGGGGGGGGGAGTGATGTAGCAATCGAAGTCAAGTAATCCATATGTTCAACCCGTATCCTAGGCATGGTTATGGAATGTTTATTTTATTTTTCATTAGTTTTTGATATTGGTAAATGTTTATGCGTTCTCAAATTAAATTTCCTTTCTCTCATCGAATTGTCTCGACTCAGTCTGATCTCACGAACACGTCAAAACCTCAAACTTGACCTGAAGATGGTACACTTTCGCAGTCAAATGAGCATCCTACAGGACGGAAGTTTACGGAGTTCCTTAGCTCGATGTAAATTCACCATGTAGTCACGTAATACGTAGTAGACGGTGGAGCTTACATTCCCACAATTTATTGTGGTGCTCTTACTAATGACTCGACCGTTACTGAGCAATTGGTACGCAGAGAATAGAGCCAGTAGATACGGTTTTTTCGAAACCGGATTATTATCACTGTTCCAGAATTATCGGGTAATTGAAATACTGGAATAGCTTCTACATCTTATGAGTGGTATCACTCATCGTGTAGTTACATTATCGGACTACCACGTCAATTTTTCTTAAGATTCTAGCAACATTAGAGGCGGAGTTTATAAGGAAAAAACTGCGTTAAAATCGAAAACTTTGGTAATTTATTGTGCCATTCTCACGTGCGAACGCTAGGGTCATATGAGTGGGATTTAAAATGAGAAAAACACTGCGCTAAAACCGATTGTTGTAGAGATTTTCAACAATGTAACCTTCCGCTCTCGTCATTTTCCCCACGAAGGAAATTTTATGTTACTTGGAGCCGTTCATACAAAATATTCAATAAAAATCGTTGCAGCAGTTTTTGAGAAGGAAATATTAGGTGTTTTGATCACTATAACTATAATAAATCTTTTGCCGATTTTGCATATACCTTTATTTTGGCGTTCCATGTTGATCAATAGGAAAATGTTCAGCCGATTTTCTACTTTCCTTCCTACTTCGTATGGCTAAGGAAAGCAATAATATACCTTCACTGTAGTTTTCTAATAAAGAAATAAACGTATCATATATATAAAATAACGTGTTCTGTTGTGCTCAATACAACTGGTTTTCGAGGCTATTTCGCCTTGATTTTGTATCACTGGTTCAGTAAGCACTAACCTTCACTAGCTGGCAGCATAAGGCGTACAAAATAACACGAAGGCTGCAAGAGTTGATGCCACAAGACGAATGTTGGCTAGGAAAAACGAAACTGTCCATAGCTTTTCTCGCTCTAACCAATCTCTTTCTCCCAAGCACGATTCAAGCGAAAATTATTTATTTCCACGCCACGTGAAGGGCTTCTTCCCCTTCTGCAGGACGTTTAATATTAGTGGCAACATTACTCTCACAATGACGTGACATAACTAGGAAAAGAATTAAATCGTACCTAATAGGTGGATGCCAAATAAAAAATTACCTTTAAAGAATAAAGTAGTATATATTTTATAGGCTAATTTCTCAACGGCTTTCACTAAATACTCAAATATTTTAAGTCAGTCTTTTAACCCACATATTCTACTCATTTATACACAATGCCAGTTTATGTTTAGATTCTAACTAAGTTTCTCAACTATTTTTCATTAAACTTTCAACAGTATTTTCAAAAAATCCCAACATTTGGCGCCATTACAAAACAAACGATTGGAGATTCATTACGCACATACCATACCTCAATTTCCAACTATTTTTACATTACTTTTCAATGATTTTCTCAATAATTTGTGAACCGTTTCTGCAACATGGCCTTAACCAGTGAAGGGTTTGTTCATTCTCTGATACAGACTCCCACAGCTTAAGTTATCACCCCCCCCCCTCCCTCCCTGAAAACCAAATCCCATCCCAATATACTTTTATTTTCAGTCTCATAATCTAGAATTACACTCCTTTGAACATCACTTTCCTAGAAAAGTGAACAGAACTTCGCTTAGAAACAATCTAATCCAACCTTTCACTGTGGCCTGGCGTGATTAATCTTCCACCAACCAACGCACTACTGTAGGAGTTACAGTGAAGCAGACAACGATTTCTCGCTTCCACCAGCTTAAAAAAAGCTCAAGTCGTAGAATAAGGAGTTTTGGACACATAAAATTAATGGAGCTGTTGCAGCATATGGAACAGGTCTGACCACAGCACTCTAAACCGAGTTTTTCAGATGCCTTTCTTGTTCTTGGTTATTGAGGAAAAAATCGAACGTTTGAGAACCATTCATAAGAAATGTAATTAATTTCCTTTCTCTCCAGCCATATTTCCGGTGTCTTCTCATCCATATAGTGCTCCCACCTTGCAATCAATGGAGAGACCATCTCAGAATTCAACTTTTGGCGAGTGAATGTCCATTTCCCTTTCTCCATCAGAAACTTTTATTAGTGCATTGCATATAACAGGAATTCAATAATCACTCTTGTTGTTATCCATTACACCAATGAGGCGTTTAACATATAAAATTATCTATCACCAGTGATGACGTCACGTGGTGAAAACTGTTTTTCCCCCTTCACATGTATTTCTAATCTCAGCTATACAGTCGTTTCCTTACCAATAATGCTAGTTCTTCTGTAACGAAACGTTCTATACCAAAGCCAAGTCGTACCCCACAATAACATTCCCACGATTTAATTTAATGACAAGATTAGTCCACGCGTCTTTTTCCAGCCTTCTTTTGTTTACACACAAGGGATGGATGCAAATTCAGTAAAACAATTGAAAACAACAAATATAAGATATTGAGACATTTAAGGGGGGGGGGGTATGGGAATGAAGAAGACAACAGGTTTACATTGGAAAGGAAGCGTGAGCAACTTTGCGACACCAAAATCATGAGCCGCTGCACGTGAATCGCGCAAGTCGGTCTACAGCCTGCACTAAACAAACGCTTGGGTCTTCCAAAGAAATACAATTACTTTAATAAATATGCTAGCAAAACTAGGAGATCATACTACTCACGTTGATTACGCGATTAAATCTGCGAAAAAGTTGCGCGACACCTCCGCAGAGTCGTCGATTGCGACTTAAATCGCGACGAACTATAATGGAAGCTTTACTTTCATTCTCGAGGAGTTTTTTTGGCGTCCGAACGACGAAAAAAAGAAAGACAACCCCGCGATGTCCGGAAAGACGAGGCGGATGGATGAAAATTCCGGAGAAAAATAGTCCCAGGAATACAGGGGACGGATCAGCTGGTGAAGTCTTGGCACTGAGGCAGAGAGTTTCGCGAAAAAATGTCTTACACTAAATTAAAACCGTGTTTCATCAATACTCTAACACCCGAGGCCCTTTTCTAAGGACAACAAGAATATTTGAACGAGAGGAAGAGCGAGGATGATCAAAAGGGTACGCTTCTCACGTTCGCATCTTGTGTTATCAGCTGATCGGGCAAGATTCAAGGCCATTGAAATCGAAGGTGAGCTCAAGCGACTTCCATCGTGACGTCACTACATTTTTCCTCTTAAGATATGAAAGCTCATGTCTAGTAGGGGAGACACACAAAAAAGTGATTTTTAACTGAAGGATGGGGCAAAATTGATGACAAATAACTATTTTTGTCGTAGTGCAGAACACTTACCTCTTACAAAAAAGTGATTCGCAATATTCTTCAATCAATGCGCTTATGTAGCAACTTTTATTGAGAAAAAATGTAGCTATTACTTTGTTAAAAGCCCTCAGGTCCAAAAAATAACCTAAGCGCCAATTTTGAAAACTTTGAATACTATTTTCTGATGTGTCTTGGCTATTTCTTTGTTCATCAAATTGTTATAGAAACGGTGATAGGGAATACAAAGTTGATGAACTGTCAGAAAACGTTGTCAATATGATCAAAGTTTACTGTTGATCATTTGAAAATTCGTGTTTTTTTGTGTACATTTGGGCTTTACGACAATTCGACAATAGCAACAATCATGGGAAACAATATACATGTCATGTCATCATGGGAAACAACATCATGTCATTTATACTATGTTTGGAAAAAGTAAACAAAACAAAAGTTTTATGCCAAACTTTCACGAGGAATTGCTGCGTTATACTCAGAAGGTGATCATTTAAAAGATGTGACGCATCATGCGATTTCCCTCGGTCTCACATCCATTTGGGATTTTATGTTACTCTGCTAAACTAACTCAGTAAGCTAAGTGGAAAACAGTTGTTCATAGAGGCCATTTATGGTTATCATCTTTCAATTTATTTGGTTGCCTCTAGTTATCCCAAAATCCAAATTTGCTGTGCAGGTAGCTTATTGGGCTACAAAAAAGATTTTCTGGAGAATATTCGGATCAACAAAGTTGGATTTGAGCAAAACAAAGTATAATATCAAAATTAGCTTTTGTCCCAATTTTCGACAGTTTATGTCGCTATTTGCGCCATTTTCCCAATAGTGATGATGTTTTCTTCATCTTTAGTTTAAGATACATGAAATGTAATAGGCAATTCATGCAAACTAATCAAATTCATTATAGACTCTTCTTAGAAAACATATCATATGTGATAAGTGTAGCTATTTTTTTAGTCAAGTTTGCTTATAAGCGTGGTGAGTAACTACATAGTAATATATATAGATTTGGTTCAACTGTTGTTCCTAATTATGTTCATGGACTTACTTATATATTCATTTGTAACCAAGTGAGGTGTTTTTAGAACATAAGCATTTCTGTCATCAATAGGCACACCTACTTTCTTTATAGTCTTTTGAGGCTCTATTGTATTATATTTTGATGTCCTTTCCACCTAGTCATTTGATTAATATAACATCACAGCAAAATAAACAGGCTTTGATATCCAAAAACGACCGATGAATCCACTTAGTCGTCACCATTGGTAATGTTGTGTTCGAAATGATAGGTCTATCTCACATGAGCGATATTCTTCTTAACCTTCTGCATGTTGTATCAGTAACCTTCCTTGGTCTGTTATAAGTCATATTTATTTCTTCCCTTTTGTTATTCTTCGTTTCTCTTCTTCCTTTTTAATTCGTATTTTGATTTGTTGAGTTTTTTGTTTTTCATTCGTAGACCATGCCTCAAAGTTTTTGCCATATTACTTAACGACAGCACCAAGTTCCTAAAACTATATGGCAATCCGTACAGCGTTAATCCCTTACTTTTCAAAGAATCACGATTCAATTAACCATTCATAACTTGAGTGTTTGGAGATTCGCAGTGATGTTGAGAAGCAACCAGTTTTATCGTAATGGTAAGTTCATTGTACTCATTTGTTTGTCAATTACGTTGTAGATCAATGATTTCCGAGTATTTGGTGAAAGTTGAGTCCCCCCCCCCCCCCCACGTAACTAATTCGAATAGTGGAACCTCTTTTTTCTGACGGGTGTCGTAATGTTCACCCTATTACTGATTTTCTATGGTGATGTTTAGTTGTCATCCTTCTTTAACTTTTCACCCGTTGGTTGAAATCGTTTGTCATGTTTCTACATCGCTGTTGCTGCTTGGGGTTTAGTTTGAAAGTGTCCGTTGAAGTGCTCTTTTATAGGATCGTTGGTTGCCATGCCTTTGACAGGCACGGTTAGTACTGATTTTTGTATGTTATAATAATATTAATATTCTGCGTTTCTTGATATCAATAAACCAAGGGCGACGTGATAGTCTCAAGTCAACTGGTCGCTTGTGGTCTCATTATTTGTGCACAATTTGATGAGTATGGCCATGAGATACAACTTACAATAGGTTCTGACTGCTTGCTTACGTTGAAACTGACAACAAAAAAGGATTTCTTAAAAATATCAAGATATTGAAAAAACTAGTGAATGTTCTTTGTGTTCCCTAATACCAAACGTTGGTTTACCAACTGATGTTACTGTATATAGTTACTCTGCAAGAATCGAAGAATTTTTAATGTTACCTCGGGTTTTAGCTGATTATCCGTCTTGTTGTCTTGTGATACTGTTTTTTTGTTGTTGTGTCGATTGTGATCTACCTCTCAGGGTCTGGGTGCTTGCAACTAGTCAATATCCTTTAATCGTCCTAAATATCGTTGGAAATTGTTTTGAATCTATTTTGGTCTCTTATATTATTTTAGATAGGACTCAATTGAAGAACAAACGACGAATGAACTTTTATTAGTAACTGCATAAACACTCAATGATTGCTTAACCGCGTAAACAATCAATGATTGCTTACGCAAAGATTTTCGATGAGTAGAACTCTACCAAAATTTCGCCAAGCTCATGACTCATGACGCCAAGATTTTCGGACTCTGTAGGGTCTAAAACGTGAAGATCTGCGAAGAACTAAAAATTTTTTCCAGCCGATTACATAACTTTCCTTTTCTTCGCTCAGTTGTTGGCTCTAGAGGCGCTCCTCGTCGCTATTGATGCTATTTGTTTTGTTGCCATATAAAAGCGTTTTGTTGTATCCCAAAAACGAAACAATTTGATGACGTTCACAATTTTTTCGTACTGCATAAACATTTATTTGTAAGTTCGGGGGCCGGAAAAATGTGCCCAAGGTTGTCCCTTGGCTCCGTTTCGCTATTAATGTTGTTCTTACCGACTAATTCCCACATGACGAAACCTTCCGTAATGTTCATTATCTCCCTGAGAAAACTTTGTATGTGTGTGTGTGAGATGAAAGAAGAACGCGCGTCTTGAGGCTCCTAAGGACGCAGCGTAAGGGAAATTCCCACCAGTTGAGGAACTGAGCTGGAGGACGGATGTTCATTCATTTCTGCCTTACGTCTTCACCCCAAAGGCGTCGACACATCGGAACGTCACTTCAGAAGTAGAAGTTCTTCCGTCAATGATTTGGCGTGTTCTTCGAAAGGCGCTGGGATTTTATTTTGAGAACAAGAAGAAACCACTGAGTGGGTTTTCTGTAAGTAGAAAATTTCGTACTGCGTTTTGTCGCTTGTGGAATTTTCGGGGCGGCTGATTCGTTGCAGTGAAATGTCATGCCTTGCTGCCATGTGGTTTTGAAAAGTAGTCAGTGTCATACGAGCACAATTTTGTAAACAATTTAGCATTCTTTGTCACTGGCGTTTCAGACTGTGTTTTAAGCATAGGATAGTTTGCGAATATACATCCACTAAATGTTATTAATTGGCTTGAATATGAGACAAAAACTAGGCCACGTATGAGAATGTAGTGACGACTTCAAGGTTTAGATTCGTTATTTTGCGGCGTATGGAAAGGCTCAATACAAACTTAATATTCGCATATTTATATTACTGGTAGCCACGTCATTGCAATTAATGCAAGATCATGTATGAGACATCAAGGAGGTACCTGAACACTAAGTTTCTTTACAGACACAACAATAACGTGAGATCATGCTAAAGAATGCTCAGAGGCCCAAGAGGTAACTCAGGAGTATAAGTGGTTAGAAAGCGAGAAGGCCACCTTCTAACTAGTAACGCTTGATTCCTCAGTGTTTGTGTTACTTAGTGCACGCCCTGTAGTCGTACATTACAAGATGATTTGGGGAGGAGAGGAAGGTAGCCAACGAGAACATAGCTCCCAGTTTTGTGAAGCCTTTCATTTTCTCAACCGACAAAATAAGCTGTTTTTGTCACAGGCTGCTCTTAGCGTGGGCATATTACGACCAATTGCCAACATTCTATGACTAGATATTCTTAAATAAGTTTTTGGGAGTCGTCTAGTCTTGATTGACTTGGCCTTTCACAATCAAAATTTTATGAATCCAACTGTCACAATCTGCGACCATGTAAGTACTACCCATGAACTATGGTTCTTTCTGTGGCTAGCCATTTTGAGGGATGGGCGGTTGAATGTTGGGTTTTGTTTTTTAATTGTTGTTACAGTAAGATTGACCTGAAGCATTGATGTCTCAAGTTTTGGTAGGTCTCGAGTTCGTACAGGATCAGCAGTGTAGGGGGGGGGGTGACATGGCATTTCCGTATTAACTGCTTCACTGGATTTGATCAATCTTACGAAGTATATTCTAGCAGCCCACACCCACATTTTGTTTTGCGTCATTATTTCTGTCTGTATCTGTTTAACGATGATATAGCTCGGAAAAAGAGATTTGTCGAATATTAATGTACAGTTTTTACAGTTTTCTCAAAAACCGCTCTTAACGATTTCAATCAAACTTACGAAGTACTCTCAACTTACTGGTTCCTACATTTTGTTCTCGATAAACGTTTTCGTAGAAGAGAAGAGCGTTGATCGAAGAGACAGCACCCGTATGTGCTCTGTTTTCGAATTTATGGAGGTTGTGGAAAGTTGTGTGTTGCTACGCACCAGATACTTTATTCTAAAAAAACATAGGGTTATTATTCAGAATGAGTAATGACCAAAACGGGTCCACCGGTTTTGATTAACATTTTTCGTATGTCCAGCATTCAGCATCAAATAACACGGCAGTACCTTAAAATTCTCATTTCTGGGAAAATGACGAGAGCAGCCCAATACATTATCAATGGACTTGGAAAAATCGTTTTGGCTGTAATCAGATGTGTACTGGTTGGTCAATAATGGTCGTGGCATGAGTAGGAGCAACTCGATAAATTCTGGAAATATAACCATGTTCAAATGGATTAGTAAGTGAAGCCATGAAAATCGCAGAATGGTTCATGGGGCTAAGGAAATTTCTGTGATGTGTTGTACCAGATATTTGATCATCAAACTTCCATTTGATGATGATTCGTACTTTAAACACATGGTTATATGTCCGGTTCCTTCTGTTCGAATGTAATGAAAAGCTCCTTGCTTGATGAACCGTTTTTGTTCGAGAAGTTAGATCCTTTCTGCTCATTAGCATGTACAAGACAGACCACGTGGGCCCTGGAGCTCTTGCTACATCCTTCACATGGTTCACTCTCACATGGCTTCATGACTGACATTCCCGGGTAGCTGTGGAGCTCTCTGTCTCATTTTGTTCCATCGTCCCCACAGGTTCCAATTGTGCCTGCAACAACACATCTCCCAGGGGCTTCCTACCTTTAGCCACGACAGAGAATTCAGGCAATGCCTATCGTAATCTCCTGTTTCTCCACCACACTCATTGAGTCAATGCTTGCATGGATGTATCTTTAGGGAAGTGTCCAGGTCTTGATCCACCTGTAAAGATATTTACAACCAATTAATGGTGCTATGAAAATAGTGTTTTTATACAAAGCTCAGCAGTAATTGGTAGCTTTTTTGTTTACAGGCTGACAACGGGGAGCCTGCAGTGACTTGTCTTGGTACAACTGTTTTATCTAAAGGCGACAGAGATGACGACGATTTGGAAAACCAAGCTGTTTTCTGCTTCTCCCCTTTGCTCATTACCAGATCAGACTCCAAGAAGAGTTTGAGCCAGCGTGAGGACTACGAATCTGCCAAGACCCCGTGGCCTGTGCCATCAATCGAAGCTTTGTTTCTGCCTGAATTCAAAGTTAGCTACGGGCGAGCCAATACCTACTATCCGATTCGGGAAGTTTCCAATGGCTCGTTTGGTGGTCGCATTTTTGAAGCTGTGGAGAAATGTTCTGGTCAACGATTCGCATTAAAAATACTCCCAAAGTCGAGAATCATCGACGAAAATGCGGTACAACAAGCCAAAGAAGAAGTTGAAATCGGCCGCATGGTCGGCCACCATATTTTTATTATTGACCCCCCAATTTATTGGCAGAACCGACGTAATTTGTACATCGCCACTAATTGGGCGTTAGGTGGAGATCTATTCAGTTTGGTTGCTGAGCATGGCCCTTTGCCGGAGGAGCTAGTGAGGATTTACATCGCTCAAATATCCTTAGCTGTCGAGTTTTTGCATTCAACCGGCATTATTTATCGTGACCTCAAAGCGGAAAATATCTTGCTAAATGGCAGTGACTTGTCAGTGAGGCTCACTGATTTTGGGCTTGCAAAACGTTTGAAACGAGGAGCACGAACTCGAACAATCTGTGGCTCCCCAGTTTACACTGCTCCTGAAATTGGTGCGAGTGGTGACGGATATGATCATGCAGTGGATTGGTGGTCCTTGGGCGTGTTGATGCACGTTTTATTGATAGGTCATTTGCCCAAATTGGATTGCGACGTGAAATTCGGTTCTTTGTCTGATTCCGTGTCAAGTGGGATCAATAACAACTCTGTTGAACCTCACGTTAATAACAACGGCGCCCAAAATGACAATCATTCAACAGCTACTGGTCAACATATCGATAATAATAAAGCGAGTTCCAAAGACGTTTCACCTAACTGTGACAGTGGGGTTCACTTGGTGAAGTACAGCACACGACGAAGTACTCACAGTAATTTAGCATTTGACCTCTCTGATGAAAAATTTTCTTCTGCCTCCCGAGATCTAATTCGTCGACTCACCAACTTCGACCCTTCACAAAGACCACGCTCTACTTTGGCCTTGTCACGATTGGCCTTTTTTGTGGGATGCGATCTAAGTGGACCAGAGTCAGCGAATAGAGTGACTCCGCGATTGTTCGTTGACCGCTTAGTTACGAAGAAAAATCAGTATTTAGAAATGATCTCGACAGATGTTGTCTTTTTTGAAACTGAAGAGGAACTGCTTCCTATCCTCGTTTGAAGTTGTACACGCTGCTGAAAGTTGGTAAGTTACATCGTACAGATAAAATATCGCCAGAAAATTGCATTACATGTGTTAATTACCGAAAATGAACGTAATTAATGTATTTGAAGGGATATTTTTAATTTCCCCGTGGGTGCACTAATGAATTGTAAGCATTTGCTTTTCTGAATCCTCTCACTTACCACTCCACTTCGTGAAAGCTATTTTTGTCAAATGGAAAAGACTGGGCAGATCTCTGAATGCCAGCAAAAGATGAGCTAGTGTGATGAACTCTGATAAAATCACTGTAGAGGTGCTTCAACTGACTGTCGATGTTCAACGTGGTGTCAATGTCCACGTTACTACCTCTAATCTAATCTCAACGGATGGTCTTTCTATCTAGGAACTTTCTCTCGGCTATTGCCTTCTTAACGATTCCTCTCCTCTGTATTGGGTAGTTGATGCTTGCGCTCACTGTTTCCCTCACTTGCCACTGTCTCATCGGTTGTGAGCTTGAAAAGACATTTTTAGCAATGAGACGAGATGGGGAAATAGTGAGGTGTGGGTGATTGAAGGGAGGGGGAATTTGTTGGCCCGGTAAAATATGAATAATGACATTAGCACCAACAATTGCACTTGCCTAGTTCTTGATTGAAACAACTGTTTTTCCTTCCTTTCAGATGCCGTTCCTCCCACCTCTGAACCTGACTGCCTCAACTCACAATGGCAATTTCCATGCTCCTTTGGTGCTAAGCATCTTTACAAGCCACAATTGAACGCTCAAGTTAAAAGAGCCTCAAATGCTCAATTGTCATTTAGTTGTAATTTTTAGCCAAATCAGGTTTCTGTTCCTAGCTGGTGCTTTCCCTCTGACCACTGACGTCCCTTGTATCTCCTCTCTATAACCATGTCTGGTACAATGTTGACGTTTGCCGTTAAGTATACCCCACACTTTTTTAAGACTGAAAAATTCTGTAGAATGAATTTCATTGTTAGAATAATCTAATTAAGTATTTCCTTGTAACCAGATTTTGTGATTTCAAGTTACCACCACCAAATTTGAAGGTGTTTTGTTACAGAAACTCGAAAAAGAGTTTATCCGTCTCTGACAAGGTGCAAATTAATTCACTGCTCGTTGCACGCAATTTAAAATATGATGTTTCCAGATCTGAGTTGTCAATCGACACCTTGTAAATGGCGAACTGTTGAATAATTTTGTAAGCTTTGGTCGCTTGTATTGTGTCATAGTCTGTAAGATGATTTATTCCCTCCGTTATCTTGTACTTCATACTAGAATATTGCTTATGTTACTACTGCGTTATTATACTGTATGTAATAGTGCCTCATGGTTTCCTTTCAAAACTGGATTTTGATTGTTTGAATTATCCTACTTGTTCAAAAACCTAATGAAGGGAAACTGTTAACTGTTTTCTCGTTATTTCAAAAACCCGGCAGAGTAATGTGGGCTGCTTGATACCTGATAGGTCTTGTGCAGTTTTACGAGAAGAAGTAGTGAAGGCTGACCAAACCGTCTGCCTACGTCTGTTCTGGCTTATGTAATCCCCTTGTGCATGCTTGTCGAGTCGTCCATTCAAACTTCTGCAGCATGCTAGATAATGCTGCCAGACCTGAAGTGCCACCGGTTTCGTCAGATTTTAGATTATCCTGAAGCTAATGAAACGGAGGAAGTAAAATTAAAATAAAACTCATATTCAGTTGAGTGATTGTTACTGATGGGGACCTAACCATGGAATTCGATCTAACATAGTAACTCAAATTTAGTCCCCAATCCTCAACCGTCCTTTCTGTTTTATTATTCAAATGGGTTTCCACAACTTCTTCATAGCAAAGGATTTACTTACTATCCTGAAGCCAACGTGACCACACAGCCAGGGCTTATGAATTGCAGCGTCGCTGGTGGAGCGTCATTACTGTAACAGGTAGGTAATCTATAACAGTCTCACCTTACTCTTAACTGCGGCATGTATCTTCCCTCTGCCTCTGATGAACCCCAACAAGATCCATAACGATATTGTGACTTGAAATTTAATTATTTGTTAGTGGAGGCCAATTAAATATCCCATTAGTTGGTTTTGGTGGTCATACGTTTGTGTTGAGAAGCAGCTCAAATCTGTAGATATTATTAAAGGCGAGAGGTGTCATTACAAGCAACACTTGTAGTCCGTAGATGCTATAACCGCCATCACGTACGTCTCATTCAGGACTACGGTACTTCACATGTCTGCTATAGCAACACTAGTACTTTGTTAATGTAAGGTGTAGTTACTGACGTACAGCATTAAAAGGAAGCCTCAGAGGCACTGCAGAGTTGTAAGTCTTGCAATAATCTAAGTGAGAGATCTTTGACTGTATTCAATCTACCAATTCTTACTACATTTACACAATTTGTATAAAAAGGAATGGTTTTTAGACACTTTCAGCGTTTAGAGAAGAGATCAAGTTTAAGTAGAGGTAGTGGGTTCATTCCTCGCGTCATTGCACCACAATGCCTGCATATTGTTGACTGTTGGAGTCTCCACGTGGACGCACAAGTTAACTATGGCGCCCCCAACTTTTATGTCCTCGTTCTTGTGAATAGAACTAGCTATGCGTTCCTTGCTGTACATCCCATGAGCTTGAGTTTGAATGAAGCCTCACAATAGAGTAGAAAGAAATTTTACTAATGAACTTGCCATAGCACTCTCCTTGATTGCCAGCAAAAGAAAGTATCTCACAACAGGTAAATTGGGTGATGGATGTATACATGGGTGGCGTACTTTGGTTCAATACATTGATATTGAAACGTTAACTGAAAACAATTTAAGTACTAGCGAGTTGAGGTTTGAAAAAAACCTTTTCTACTTCTTGGGCCTATATATCTGCTTATCAAATTAACGCCTTGATATTTACGGAAAACATCATTTAGATGCTGATTAGTAGAAGATAAGTTGAAAGTATAATCAAAATGGCGAAAGCGGCTTATAAAAGTAAATAACATGAAAGGGTTTAGCTTAAAAAACTCAGGTGTGGGCACATCACATAACTTTCCATAGCCCTGAAGGCATTCAGTGATTTTCTTGGCTCTAGTAACTAATTAAATCAGTTTTTCATTCTGTAATCGCAGCGTTTTCCGAAAACTGGTGGTGTTTGACTGTCCAGAATTTATTGTGCCGTTACCATTACTAAGCAATCAGTACACAAAGATCATAAACTCAGGGTTTACTTTGCGCCACCCAAAGGGTAAGGAAAGTGTTGCAATCGTGTCAAAAAAATTAAGTTTCCATCGGATCTTTACGTTTTGAGGGCTCCTGAATCCAGAAAAACCTGATTTCCATGCATGTTCAATTTGCCGGACAACGGCAGAACCGATAATGCTGGTTCTTTTTTTTTTGTTCGTGAATATTTTAGAAACGAAAGTAGGGTCGTGAACAATTTCAATCGATTGAAAAGGGGCGTGGGAGCAAAATGTATCTGAAACTAGGGGTTTCCACATTTTTCTCAAAATCGACTCAAACAATTTTAACTAAACTATCTTCTACTAGCTTGTACCCAACTTTTCTTCTTCATAGATACACCCATGAAAACTCGGTTAACAGAGAGTTACACCTATGAAGTCAAAATATGGCGATTCAACGATCATCGAATATCTTTTAATACCGAATGTTGTTCTCTATTGTTGGCTGAAATGGATTCCTTACGTCAAGCGCAATTTTTTATCATACCCAAGACATGATGAATCATCGTGTATTTGATGTTTTACAAAATTCGGTTTGGATTACATTTGGTACCATCTTGGGAAGCAGAAGAACTGTTTTGTGAAAATTCTGAATTGTCCTAAATTCTTTACGTAGCTCTCTGAGAACGTTTTGTGCGTGGAACAACAAATACTCCTGTACTTACAGGTTTCTTGCTCACTCGCTTTCTTGCCATTTTAGACGGTTGCATTACGTTTCGTACGTGTGGCGCTAAAGAAAAGAGATTTTCTCAGCAAGCTTTAAAAAACTGACAAAAGGGATAGCAAAATGTAGTGAGTTCAAATGACCTATTGAAACAACTTCGCAATAACAACTCCAGTTCAAGAGAAAGGCTCTTCAAATTGTGCCGTCATTGATCCTCTTTGGCGAAGCAATATTCTACCACCATTTAGGAGACATATTCATACCTTCTCTAACTTCTAAAAACCAGCTCAGCTGATTTTGCCTTGGATAAATACCAAGATTCTAGGGCACGCCCACTTCCATTGACACTGGCGACTGAAGAACACGGGTGTGCAGTGTGGTGACAAAGTTGTCGAGATTTAGGTATGTTATTTCACTCAAACACAATATTTGGTTTATTTTATAAAGTACCCAGTACCTTCTTGTGCACTACGAGCTTGCTATTGTCTCGTTTCGTGTTTTTTTTCTCGATTCATAGACACATTGGAAATTCATTGGGTGGTAATCGAACTTAGGGGGCTTAGGGAACTTTGCTGACCGTGATGATTGGGTTTCTGTGGAAATGGGTTTGTTTCAGAAGGGTTTTCGCTTGAAATCTAAGCGCGGTAGGCGATATAAGCTGGCAAACGCGGTTCCGCCCCTTTAAGTGCTACCTGTACGCGTGACCTTACTTGTTTCCCATTTTTGGCGTTAAGTTTATGGCATTACCCAATATATGTGAGCTTTAAAGTGACGTTCAGGCGAAGTACTTCCCGTAGTCGTAGTATTCTGTGAGATATCTAGTCGGCTACTTTGACTTGTTTAGTTCGGCAGTCTTTGGTGGGCGTGTTCGCGCGACGAGTATCAAATGGGTCAGAGGATCAGCGACGAACCTTGAGTTTCTCTTCTACAATTTGGCTGCTTTAAGAGTTTTTATGTTTTTCGCATGTTCAGTTGGTGGCTATTGTGTTAATTACGCGATCGTGACACTTTGACGCCCTCGTTAGGCATTCATTGCGAAATTAGGTTTTATACTTGAACTATTTTCCGTCTGTTGCTGTTAATAGTCGAATTAGTAGTAGGTGAACAGAATTCGTAGAAGAATATTCGTGTGTGGGTGGATATGATTGCAATTACTCGTTCACGAGGCTGTGTCGACATTTGAAAACCCCTCCCTCTCAATTCTTCAAGTGTCTTGGATCTTATCTTAATCGTTTGAGTACCTTAAAACCGCTTCTTACGAAAGAGAGATTTCGTCGGCGAGTCGTGCAGTTGATGAAAACTGGCAGGTTGGGATTATATTTTGTGGTGCGGATCCCTGTTTCTGGTGTGGGAACCTGTTGCATCGTTTGCCAAGGACAGTCTTTTTAGACGTTGACCTAATTGTCGCCTCCTTTTGGAAATGTGCAGTTTATTTTTCGGCAATTAAGGCTCTTTAGTAAGTCGGCATGTTTGTGCTCTTAATTTGTAATCGACAACTCTTATCCCAAGTTCTAGTGTTTTTTGTTTTGTAACTTAGGGCCATTTTTCAAGGATCCTGTGCGTAAGTGGTGCCATTGTATTGAACGTCCAACCTATTCATAGCTCACAGGTTGTACTTGAAGCAGACACCTATGGGGTCTGCTGATTGGGAGTTGTTGTACTCTCCCACATGTAGGATTGATACCAGAACTGGTCAACACGCTTTTTGAATAGTGTTGTTTTCATGTGGGTGTCAGTTCCAAATCTAGTCCCTCCCATTTAGCAATAACCAGCGCTCATCTGATTTTATGTTAACCTCCCAGCTATATAGAGCTGGGTCAAAATGCCCTGATTAGTGGACTGAAGTCTTGTTGTTGAACCTTGGATGTTGTTGTCTGGACAAGGGTCACTTGCATGCGTACCATAGTGCTCCAAACTCATTGATTCTAAGACCTAGACATTTCGCAGGCTTAGTTTCCTGCGTATGATTTTCCTGTTTGGGCAAAGTGGTGCCATTGAAGTTGTGAATCGAAGACACCCCACACTGCTCCTTCAACCATGCCTCTCATTCAATTATTTTGAGTTTTGCGTGAGTATGTTACAAAAATGGAGGAAAAAAGTATCGAAAAGTATGAAGGGACGCTTTCGGCTCTCTTGGTGGCTCCTTTGTTATTGTTTCGAGTGTTGTTATTTGAGTTGTCATCTATTCATAACTTGTTGACGCCGTCAGCTTTTAATCTCAGAACTGTTATCTCGTTCATATTGATTGCAAATAGTTGAGTGGTTGATAATTCCGTAGCTGAAAGCCAACAATGATCAAATATGTCTTCTCTTGTCGCGTGTATTAAACTTTACTTCATAAGAATTGATGGATGTGGAAAAGCAGTTCAGATTCATGTCTAAGAATTCGCCTCAGGGTGTGTGTTCTCGGATGATCTACTTAGGTTTTTTGAGGGGGCTGGAAAATATTGTGCGCAGAAAGGAAGATCATGACTGGCTCAGCATAACTTTGGGCTGTCATGCTTCCTCCTTAAAAGGGACAGTGAAAGAAGTAATTAACTAGGTTAGGCTCTCCCAAAGACAACCCCAGTGGTTAAGATAACTACTTGAACACCAAGCTTCTTTTAGCACCTTCTTTGGAGATTCATTGTTCCCGTGTTCATGTGGATGGGTGCATTGGGTAAGCTCTGTTCTTCGCTGATCTCTAGCTATCTTAATGGTTGTATCCCATATGTAGGTGTGTGTTTGCTTGGTAACTGAGCATCATTTACTGCCGTATGATGCGTTAGGGTGAAAAATTAAAAAGTTTAATGGAGAAGTTCTTATGCAATTGCGAATCGAGTTGTAGTTAGCTCTGTTTATTTTCAGGTAAAGAAACGGCTGCACCTTCAGTGGTCTAATACTTCATTCACATCCGAATTCTCCGGGACAATAATATTTGATCACCATGTCTGACACCTCCGACAACCCAATCTACGGCCCCTTCTTTGGAGTCATGGGGGCAGCATCGGCCATGATCTTCAGCGCCCTGGGAGCAGCCTATGGTACCGCCAAGTCTGGCACAGGAATCGCGGCCATGTCAGTGATGAGACCTGAGCTGATCATGAAGTGTATCATCCCCGTCGTCATGGCGGGTATTATCGCCATTTACGGGCTAGTCGTGGCCGTTTTGATCGCTGGAAGTCTCGACCCTCCCAGCATTTACACCTTGTACAAAGGGTTCATGCATTTGGGAGCCGGCCTTGCTGTTGGTTTCAGCGGTTTGGCAGCTGGTTTTGCCATCGGCATCGTAGGAGACGCTGGCGTCAGAGGAACAGCACAACAACCTCGCCTTTTCGTTGGTATGATCCTTATACTCATTTTCGCTGAAGTATTAGGTTTGTACGGTCTAATTGTGGCCATCTACTTGTACACTAAATAAATTGTTGACCTTCCCTCAAGAGGAAAGAGGCTGAAATCAGATCAGGTGGTCCCTCGAAATATACAAAACAATATCTCAACATAGCACTATAGAGACGTATCAGTCTTCTGATTCCTTTGACCGCTGGCATAAAATACCGAAATGTATTCCCTTATGAATTTCATCACTAATTCACGTTAAATATTTTCATTGATTTCCTCGCTCTTTTTGTTGATTTAGTTATAGGTTGTCGTAGTATTTTATTAGTTCCATCAGTTTCACATCGTGCAATTTCATCTTGATGACTTATACTCAGTCTCCTAAGCGAACAAACTGACTAAGCATCGAACTATGGAAATCATCCAATGCTTTTGATTGAGTCATATGTCAATCCATCTGCTTCCTTGATTTATTTATTCGTATTTAAGAACTGGTCTTTCAATAATGTTGAATGTTTGTAAAGAACATGGTCATACGTTCAGTCTTGTATCATATTTTCCAAAGTAGAATGTTAGTATTTGTTTTGTTTTTCTCTCTCTCTAGTGATATCCATTGTACATTCCACGTTTTGTGATCCTGTAGTACTTAAAGCTTCAATGTGCAAATGTTGTGTTTGTTTAATAAAACGCAATGTTTGAGTTTAATGAATTTATTCAATTGTCCTCAATTTCAATCATGAGGATGGGCATCAACAAAGTTTATAATCTGGTTCTAAGATCAGCATGTTCTGATCTCGATGATAACTACAGTTAGGTTTGGGCTGATTTCGCTCATTATTTTGGTGTCCCATGGTGACCTAAAGGCTAGATACCAAGTTTGAGTTGTTTGGTTTCTGCTCTTTTCTCTCAATCGCGTTCACAGACATACAAGATCGTTTTCCAAAATAGTATTTTACAGGATCTGAAACGCAAATATCTGAGAAGAACTCACACTTTTTTTTTTTTTAGCAGATTACATAACTTTTCTTTCTACTTATAAATGAAGGAGTAGGAATGCAGACAGTGGAAAAGGGTGTTGTGAAGGAAAGGGAACTAGAGAAAGATATGTTTGAAATTTGTTTCCCAGCAAAGAGAGTGGAAACGGCGCAAATTCGAGTGGAGCAAACTAACGCAAACTTACCTTAGCAGAAAACTAGGTGTGCTTAGCATCACCATTGGGTGGGGGGGGGGGGAGAGACAGTTAATTGTCAATCAAATACACAGTTTTGCCTGAAAGCTATTTATTTACACTCGATAAGCAGGATGATGTTAAAGGCTGTGCTCTAGTTTCAAATGGACAATTTGTAAGAAATAGGAAAATTGCTGCTGTCATACGCAAGGAAGCTGATCGAACACAATCTCCATACATCTGAGAGGCTCATTTGACCATCTCACTGCCACACTTCTCTGAGGCAGATTGCAATCGATGCAGGCCTCAAAAGCAGCCTCTGCAAAACTAGAACTCAACTTAGACAAACAATCTTATCGCTTCAAATCGATCTGAGAAAGGCTACTGGACTGAGCTGTGCAGGAGTTATCTTGACTCAATCACGAAGGGGCCACAGAAGCACCTGTGAGTTCATTGTCTACAGGGTTTATCCCTCTAACCAACTATGGGTGAGAATACCTGCACTCAAGTGTAAGTTGAGGAGGTTAAAATGGTATGAACGACAATATGAGTAAACTATATTAATTTTGTCACTGTCCACTTGGTTGTTCAAGCACAACCCTTCCAAGGCCCTAGCATTCACTTTTCTAAAGTGACGTAAGATCTCAACACAGTTTGTTCGCCAGGGTGGTTGAACTGACAAACTACCAGCGAAGGGTCCGATTGGTCTTTCATGTGTTCACAAGTTTGCTGCTCCAATCCTTATTATTGTGAAGTCGTCTAAAAGTGTTCAAATACCCCCTTCTTGAGAATGAAGCCCCTAGGATTTAGTGAGCGTCGGAATGTACTTCCCTGGAGACCTGCGTGAACTGATAAGTTCGGATGAACCCCTTTTTCACTCGCCTTCTACATCAAAAGTGTGATGGCTCCCAAATGAGCAAGGAGTTGACCAATCAGCGAAACTCCCTGTGGATGCGGAGATGTTCCTGGAACCAGTCAGGAAGGTAATTCTGTTCAACTGCAAGAAATGCTAGTTGTACAGGAGATGCTCATGAAGATTGGGTGAAGTCCCCAATGCACACAAACGTATTTATGATGGTGACAGTGTTAGTTTCCCTAAAATAGGAAAATTCTAGTCCTATTTTTCTAACTCCACTCATTTCGGTTGCCCAAAGAAAAACCTTCTTGCCAGCCACAGGTTGAATTGAGGAAAACCCCTGTGAAAGGAGAGAATTGTAAGGTTTAGATGCATGAGAAGAAAATGGGGTGTTAATAGTAAGCTACGAATAAATATTAATTATGTGTGAAGATATATTAATAAAAGAAAATTGGAAGATAGTAATTAAGTAAAATAACCTAAAGTAAATTAAACGTAACCTTAGAGTAGAGTAATGAGGATGATAATAAAATAATAAACACAGATAAATCAAATTTGAGATTGGAAAAACGCCAATGTGGTCAGTATTGCATTTACTTGAGGACCTACATATGAGTTTCCTTACGTTCAAACAGTTTGGAGTGGTGGCTGGAAAGCTGAGAGTTTTGCTCGCTACACCCAAATGCTAACCACCTTCATTTGCATTTTTAAAATTATTTTTTCACTGATAATTACAAATTATTTAATGTATAGTCATACCCTATTCTCGTTACACACTTTAAAGCAGCATGCTTCATGGCACACTCCTATTCACAGTAATATAGGGCACAGAGCTGTCATTTAATTTTCTAAGCTTTTGACACAATCAGCCACCATTGTGTCAGTGATGTTGAGTGTTATCCTGGATGTGGAGATAGATATTTCATGTCACAGTTCTCTCATAAAGACCTTTAGGCATGCTCATAACTCCCCCCCCCCCCCCGAACGAATACCGTTATACTGATTTTGATTATATTTTTTGGGTAGGCTCCAAATAATATGTCAATACTGAGTTTTCTTCCAAAATTTGCTGAAAAAACAGAAATTAACCCTCTCACAATTGGGGTAGTATTTCAATCAAGTGTCTATGCAATGAACGTTCAACAACGCTCATGAGAGGATTAGGAGCAACTTCAAAATTTCCGGAAACCAATCTCTGCTATTCCACTTGCCATCATTTCTAACAGTTTGTACCCGTTTATTCCAAAACGGTAGAGCCTTCAATCCCACCCACCCAAACTGTCTTAAAAACTTGCGTTGACAGTCTCATAAATCTGTGCACTGATAGCTCAATTATGGCCGTTGCGCAAGTAATAGTAGCAAAATAAATTGCGGAGCTGAAAGCGCCGCGACTTAGAATGTAAAACGTAACATGTAAAACAACAGATTTTTAAGCCATGCAGTGTTTCGCAGAAAATTGTTCCCAAGCTGATCGTACGATTAATTCGACTTCCAAAACCTCAACTTTTTAAGAAATCACTAAAAATACTTGCAAACAAATAAAATGTTTGGAGCAACAAAAGACAAGGATAAGAATTACTTAACGTTGTAGGTTTCTTTTCTTTGAAAACCTTGAGGAGTAAGTGAACACCCTGGTAGTACGTAAATGCCCTGGTTGAAGTGAAGGCACGCCCACCGTCGTTTGCTGATGCTGAGTTAGTGAAATCCCATTGCTCCTCAAGCGGATCTTATCTTCCATCGCCCATTTCTCTGCTTTGAAGAGTGTACCGAGGCCTATTCAAGATCTCTTCTCTCTTTCTCAACAATATCTCGCTGTAAGTTCAATTTCCCTTCCTGTAAGCCCAACGTAATTGATACGTACGGGACTTGACCCGTTGAACCACTTTGAAGTTATCCTGAAGTTTTTCGCAATTAAGTCCATCGGGAGACGCCTCCTCGTTCGGAATTTGTTTGATTTGTGTGTGATAGTCGAATAACTTGACGACTACTGTGACTGCAGGCGGTCAAGTGGGCGTGTGCTCTGCTCTGAAGAGTCGTGAGTTGAGTGTGAAATCACAAGAACGACGTCATCTCTTTGGGTTTATAAGTCGATTTCAGCGTTCTCGTTATTATCGTTAGTAATTTTCTTCGAATTTTGTCAAGTTTTGACAGCGTTACGTAAACGGGAGCTCTAACCTCGTTCTGCTTGGGCGCTCGTGGTTACACCCACTCGAACCCTACGGCACTCACTTTGAACGCGGTTGGTCTATCAGACGGTATCTTTTCCCTTCGATTTCGTAATAATAATTACTTAATTTGAACAATTTATAAATTTCTCGTTTTATGCGTAGTTTATGTTCAATTAACTGGCATTTGACTCGTACGACCTTGACGCATCCTCAGACCGCTCCCATCGCTCAGCTCTGTCGCTCGTTAACTTGCGCTTTATTTGATCAAAAAGAACGAACGGTTGCCTCAAATTAATTGGTTAGTGAGTCAAGTGCACATGAAATGAAACTAGTCAAGTTAATGTTCTAGAGAGTGACCTCTTCAAACCTCATTAATATTCAGCCGAAATGGGCGTTTTCTCTTCTGCACGGCCACGCGAGAAACGTAGAACGTGAGCTGAAGTAATTTTACGATGTTTTGAATTTGTGTAGGAAATCTGATAGCTGGTTTATTGTGCGCTGAACAAAAAGTGAAAAATGAAATTGTGTTTGTAGGTTTGACTCAAAATGGTGGCTCAGGTGTTAGCTCTCCTGTTAGCTGGGTGCATCCTTGTGGGCAGTGAGTGAGTCATTAGAAAGAAACGAGGTGGTAATGTTGGGCTGGATCACATAAAAACAGCGTTTCTGGCTCTGTGGCTAAGAGATACGGTGAGTTCCGAGTTGACCACGCCCCTTTTATAACGTGTTTTAAACTTGTTACGAACCAGTAGTCTGAAGTTGGTTTAGGAGTATGGAGTAGTCCAGAATCAGTTCTGGGATTCTTTTAGAACTGACATGTGGGCTCTTGGGTACAAAGTTTTCTCTGAAAAATCGTCTGTATTAAAGGGATGATAGCAGGTTACAGACATTGCTGCAGTCGCTCCACACAAACATTGCAACCTTCAGATGGCTTAAAAGTAAGAGATACCACTTCGTCTCATCAGTGCTCCGATATTTTGTGTGGCTAATCTGCTTAAGAAAAGAACCACCAGAAACACACAAAAGGGGAACTCCTACAGGGGTCGCTGTCCAACAAATTAGACCTTGCATGCTGGATTCATTTCAAAAGCCACTGTAAATGTGTGTGTGTTTGGCGCACGCTAGGTGGAGCTTGAGGTGAAGTATGAAAAATAAGAACGAACGTGGTGAGCGTGAGAGAGGAATGTATTAAAACTTTGGTATAATATAATTGGTTTTAGTAGGGATTTACGCCACACAAGGGGTTGGATCTGGGAAGAGCTGAAAGATGGAATTTAAGGAGAGGAGGTAAAGCAAGTGGTTGGAATGTAATATTCTGGAAAATCCGCTGTCTGCTTCGCAAATAAACCTTAAGCTTATTGAACGTTGTAATTGAGGTTTCCCCATAATTACAATTCCAAAGACTTCAGGACAGAATGAGCAGGACTCTTGGCCCGAGACTGACTTCCCATTAGTGGCAAAAACTTCTAGCTTAGCCTTAGCCGAGGAGTGTGTAAGAATGCTGAAGAAAATCCTGTGACTGAAAAGTAAATGGAGCTCTATAGCTGAAGCCATAACTTGAATCAGATTTAATGAACAATTTTATGAATGAAGATAAATGTGTTTCAATACACCTTTGATAGCACATTTCATGAAAAATGTTGATTTGCAGTTGGTCTCGAGTTCAACAGACTAAACACAGGTCTATAATAACATTGCAGTTGGGTGTGGGATGGAATGGACTGTGCTTATAGGCGACCTTAGGAAAGACCTCCTGTGTCGTAGTGAAGAGATTTACATTGCTACCAAATTTAAAAAAAAAACAAAAAACGATGTGCTTCTTTCTTCATTCCATCTCATAGTAATTAGACCAAATTTTCACCATTTGGCGTTACTTCGAAAGAGACTTTCAAATTGTTTGAATCTTCGTAGAATCTCGAGTTAGAGCTGGGCACGAGGTTTTTTTTTTTTTTTACTAATCGACAATGGTCGTCGCTGCGCCTTTATCTCCTTTTCTGTCTTTGTCAGTCGTCGCTGCTTATCGTCTTCAACTCAGAGCTCATGCACAAGTTATAGTTACACATTCACAAAGCCTGAAGTGGATTTCGGTTTTTCGTCACAATTTCTTTTATACTTTCCTTGGCTCTACGAAGTAGAAAGGAAAGTTGTGTGATTGGCTGGAAAATTTTCTCTTGAGTTCTCTTCAGATCTTTACGCTTCAGAATCCCCGCTTACCCTACTGAGTCGGAAAAACACTATTCGTTTCTGCTACCTTCGCTTATTAATTTTGTTACTAAAATACTGCCAATTCAGCTGAGTAGCCTGTGTGGAAGGATAAAAATAACCTACGAACCAATCTCTTGCCTAAAACGAAAAATTATAACTGGTAAAACACGACTAAATAGCGAATGGTAACACTTGACGTTCCGGCATTATCTGCGGTGCTACTGCCACGATCATTATTGAGCAAATTGTACACAGAAAATTCATGAGACTGTCAAAAAGATTTTTTTAGAAGGATCATATTACATATTTTGGAATTATCGTGTGCAAACTGTGAGGAAATAATAGTAAATGAAACGATTCCAGAATTTTTGGGGTTGATCGTAATCTCACTATCCTAAGGGGCCTAGAAAGGAAACTGGAAGTTAGAATGTCACCTAAAGGCGAAGTCTGATGATAACTACTCCCAGGAGAATAATTCAAAATCATTCTAACGATTCCTGTCCAATAGATTTACTTCCTTACACACTTTCATTCTTCATATTCGCCCCTGTATATCAGGATAAGCTCGCGAATAGGCTACTTGAAATTCCTGAGGGGCTGCAGCCTTTACTAAGATGAAGATATAGCACTCATAATGTCCACTTAGGTGGGTCACTGTTTACTTACTGAGCAAGAAAATGGCGTTAGCAAAATGGAGAAATATAGCAAAATGGTTTTGCTGAAATATAGCACAAAAGGCAGGTGCACGTTCAAGTATATGTGGGAATAGTGAATTAAGGTGTTAATATATTAGGATAAGCTCTTCTGAGATTAGCTGATTAAAGCAGAGATTGGGAATAGCAGGAAAAGGGGAGGAATATAAATGTACTCTTCATATCGTTAAGTAGCAGATAGGTCATGAGCAGCAGATTCAAGTACTCCTCCTGCGGCGTGATTGTAATTTATTGTGTGTGAATATGAATAATGCGCGTGCGCTGGTTTTATGTTCTGCGTTAGGTGTTGTTGTTTTTGGCACGAACCAGGGGAAAAAGGCGTTGACACTACTGATACTGGCAGGATAAGGCTATGAAGCGAAACTCCAGGCTAAAAGGCTACTTAGCCCGACTATCTGTATGATGAGAAAACTGAGATACAAGAAGAGGAAGCAGAGTGCGCAGCCTGATGAACTGTGTGCCAATACCTCTGCCTCTGCCTTAATCTGAAAACAAAAATAAAGAAACAGGAAAACTTTCTCTAATAACCAAACACCTGGCTCTGCCATGAGGTGGGCTGTTGTTCCCAGGCATCCCAATAGGCGTGCCACTGCTAAGGAACCTCGTTGCAATACCGAACGAAGAAGAGGCTGAAGCGCCGTTATGGGCCACAAATGAGGCTTAGGTGCAACTGTTTTCCCACCAGCCTGAAGAGTAGGTTGGCTGGTAGTAGTCGTGTCTTTGCGAAGATGGTGGTACATGAAAAATGCTGAGGGGGTGGCTGGTTACGAATGATATCACCCTGACATGCTGTGATGCAATGTTATAGGTCGAGAGAAACATTTTAACTAATTTTACCTTATTTTCTTCCAGGTTTTGGAGCACCTGCTTCTCATTTTCGTCTGTTCTCCACTCTACAAGACACTAACCAGCAAAAATGTCTGACACCGGTGAAAACCCAATCTACGGCCCCTTCTTTGGAGTGATGGGGGCGGCATCGGCCATGATCTTCAGCGCCCTGGGAGCAGCCTACGGTACCGCTAAATCTGGCACAGGAATTGCGGCCATGTCAGTGATGAGACCTGAGCTGATCATGAAGTGTATCATCCCCGTCGTCATGGCGGGTATTATCGCCATTTACGGGTTAGTCGTGGCCGTTTTGATCGCTGGAAGTCTCGACCCTCCAAGCATTTACTCCTTGTACAAAGGGTTCATGCATTTGGGAGCCGGCCTTGCTGTTGGTTTCAGCGGTTTGGCAGCTGGTTTTGCCATCGGCATTGTAGGAGACGCTGGCGTCAGAGGAACAGCCCAACAACCTCGCCTTTTCGTTGGTATGATCCTCATACTCATTTTCGCTGAAGTATTAGGTTTGTACGGTCTAATCGTCGCAATTTACCTGTACACTAAGTAAAACCGTGAACGATGTCGAAGGGGGGAAGGGTAGAGAATCAGCTTTCTTCGAAGAAATGGTGCATACTGTGGAGTTCGTCCATCCTTCTATGAGTTGATGAGAATCACATGAACTGTTTTCATGATTGGCCTCGAATACCTTCTTTTATCCTACAGTGTGGTATTAAATGAACTTGCCCCTTCTTGGATGCCTTTGGATTTTCGACATCATTCCATTGCCAACTTTTGATCATTCAAGTTGTTATTTTTAATTTTGTTATTTTTTATTAGCAATCAGTTGATCTATAAATCAGTGCACCAAGAATCCAGATCTGAATTGTTAACTCAGTGTTATATCTTTTATCTGCTCGTTAATTGGTTTATTCCCCCGGAGTAGTTCGTCCTAAGATGATCACTCGTTGTGCTACCAATATCTGAAATAAATTGTAAAAATAAACTCGTCATCCTTCAACCCCTCCCCCCCTCCCCACCACAAGCTGTTTCATGCGTTGCAATATGAGAAATTGTTCAGCAATGTAAGGGCCCTCGTTTGGCGAAACATTTCTGATAGCTACTTTATAAGGCTCATGGCTCTTTAGTAGGTTCGTAGGTAGTTCAGAGAACCAACGAATTAAACTGGGCAGCGGATCATGCAGATCAAAAAAGTGAAAAAATTTGTTCAAAGCGCACTTCGTACCTCACCGCCACTATTCTCAATATTCTCAAATTAGTGCAGATTGTGGGAAATTCCGTATAAAAAGTAGGAAAAGAGAGTGAGTCGTTGGGAAACGAAACCAACATTTTATAGAAATTGAGTAACATAGTTGTGTGGAATAGATAAATATTTGGAGCATTGTGGGGAAACATTTGAGAACTGAGTGAACGACGGAAAATCGAGGGACGTAGTTTCAAAATCTAGTAGACACTTATGAAATTTAATAAAAACGGCCGTGAACTCAATTGAATAAGGTTGATAGCTGTGAAATGGAGTAATAATAGCTGGAATGTACATCAAACAACGTAGGGGAGCCAAGTTAACTTGGAATGTTGGGCGTCAGAAAACGCAGTAACAATCGGAAATCAAGAGTGTAGGTCGGGGAGTGATTGTTTCAGTGAGTTCTGTACCTATATGCCACCCACATATGTCCCTCTGAATCTCAAACCAGTTCAGTTACCAGCAGCATTAGGCATAAATAACAGAGAGTATTTAACGTCATCTACCAAACTCTTCGATTTAGGCGAAGGCTTGTCCAGGGCATTTGTGCCGACTGCCACATCAAACTGCTCTAAACTTCGATGTCGGCAGTGTGAATGAAGCTGTTGTTTGTCGCCCGCCCAATTTCTTGTTTGTGGTGGTACAGTCGGTCGTTATCTTGAATAGTCCCCTGCACTGTATGATATCGTAGCATCGGCGCCCAGTATGAGGCTGAGCTTTGACTTGATTAGCGCGCACTGCTGGCTGCTCTGAATCGTCCAACATTTGGCAGGTTACTTGAAAACTTTTAACGCGATGGGAGTTTTAGATCCTCCACCTTCAACTTTTCTTTCCTTCTGTGTCAAGCCCATTCCTTCAACGTGCAGAATATTATACGTTCTTGAGGCAGAGTTGAACACAGCTTTGTGCTCAATCGACGATGGTTGCTTCAAGAAACTTCTCATCCGCCAGCATTATGCACAAATCTATATATATGCAGTCAATGCTTTTCTTCTTCTGCCAAACTCCAGCAACGTTTCATTTCCAAAACATTCTTCAGGATATGGCTACTTTTCTAAAATTCGTTAATCTAACCGTGTGACAACTGTCCTAGAACGACATCTCAATAAACGAGTCTGGGAAAATCGCGCGATTTCGACTAGGTCTTTTCATGGCAGCACTCGATCATCATATACGCATCTCTGCTCTACCAGTGACAAACATCATGGGGTAAGAAAGTGCCTACATTTCAGCGCAGGTGTCACACCCTTCCCCACAAACAGAACCAGAACGTCCCAGTAGTTTCTAAAAGTACAACTAATCAGTGCACGGTAGTCACCCCATCTTCGCATACAACTACCGATTCTGGATCACCTGTGGAGGAGAGAAGCTTCTAATTACTCCCCATGCTGACAAAATCGCCTTTTACCGAGATACGAACAGGTCCTCTGAACACTGAATGTCACAACTGCGCAGGAAAAATGCATGCGATCCACAGATGTGAACGTCAGAGGCAATATGATGAATTGTGTTAATTTTTCAATCAATTCCTTATTGACGTCGACGACACATGGGCGTATGTTTGGAACTTGAATCAAAATAATCTTACTCTTTCTCTTTGCTCGAAATTACGCTGTCTTGTTGCGTTGACAGCAGCGATATGTTTGCAGTGTTTGTAAGTAGCAGTAAGTAGCCACTTCATGAAGAGCAGAGTGATCTACCGGGATGAACCAACCTCTTCGATTACCAGTGGCTCTTCCAGGGTGTTGTGCTGACTAGGCACCTCGAACTTCTCAATCTACTCGAAACTCAAGTGTCGACAGTCTGAACGAAGCTGTTGTTTGTCTTTTTTAGGTATCATCTGTCGCCTGTGCTCGTGTTCCCTTACCCAGTTCCCTTTTTCTGGTGATAAATGTCCAAACTGTAATTGAGAGTCGAACTACGTATTCAATTACATTCGGTCATCATGCATGCTCTCCCACGGTTCCTATGATATCGTAACACCAATATTTGAACCCTTGCATTTAATCATTCTGTGTGTTATGTCCACCTTGATCAACACTACGAGTGTACTCTTAACAACTGTTCTATGAAAGGAATGTTTCACAGTAGTGTACTGCTGTCGGTGGGGAATACAGGTGTTGAAGAGAGCCGACGTATTCAGTCTGGAAATGGGTCTACAGTATTGAATAATAAAATTGCGCTTATAGTAATTATTATTTCAAAATGACAATATTTATAAAATAAAACTCATTCATAACTCAGTACAAATGTCAATACGACCGCATAGTCTTTGAATTTAATTTTGATTTTCACTGTCTTTATCCCACTTTACATTTGACTTCGCAACTGAACCTCAATTGAGCAGTAATTTTCTCTCCACAATTAATAGCAGCCTGTACTAGTATTTCATTGGGTTAAATCCAGATGTACGCCACTTGACGTCAGAGATGATGATATTTAGAGGAGGCACGATGTATTAAGCACCTAGAAGTATCTGGCTCCTGTCCCAATTTCTTTTACCACACTCCAATGACATTCTGAGCCCAACAACCCAAATAAGAAACACAACTATTCGGAACAGTTCTATAAGTGTCGGTTGAACTCCAAATATACGTAGCAGCTGAGGGTGAGGCTCGGCCACAATGATCTCGAAAGTTTGGTATGTGCTCACCTCAAACCTGGTCATTATTTTGATTAGGTACATGGCTTTGCAGAAAGCCCGATAATCACTCCCAGCCGTCCTTGTTGCCTTAGTAGCAGCGGGCAGTGTGTGGTGTGGTTAGTATGAATGCACTTCAAAAGGACTTTGCAATTGCATTTATCAGCATAATCGTGTTCAGGTGTGGCCATCACCAAGAGGTGGTGGGGTGAGCTGGAGGGATACGCCGAACCGAAGCCCATGGTAGTTAAACCTAACCAGGAATTGCTGATGAGGTGCCTTGTGACTGACTGGGTTGTCTTGTGGTTTGACAGACTTTGGCCCCACTCGGGCGTGACCTGAGATTCCAATTTGGTAGACTGGAAAGGCTGAGGAAAAGGGTCGTTGGGTGATATTTGGCTGTCCTGCACTACAGGCTCCCTGGAGCACCTACCATCATGCCTCGAGTGCTGCAGGTCAATTAGTCAAGGACACCCAGCCCCCGTTATTTTTAGTAATGGGCAATGCACCACAGGAAGCCTAATTAGCCAGGGTTCAGCGCTTGAACCTAAACCCCTGCTCTGGAGTGCAACGTCACCCGCTAACTTTCTCAGCCGATGATTGAGGGTAATTACCCAGTCCTGTCAGTTCCCAATTAGATTATCCACAACCGTTACACTACTAACTGAAACTACTTTCTTCCCCAGCCACTAACTCTGCCATCTCTGATGACCATAACTTACAAAAGGACTCCTTCCCGCTCAAAACTCGCATTCTATTTGAATCAATTCTCGACCCAGCAGGAAATCAAGTTCTCAGTGTCAAATAACGCAACATTCGTCAAAATTAAACCCTGAAAAACGCTTTATCTGCTAAATAGTTTCAACCGGAAGCACATAGTCACGTAGTAACATAACCTTTTCGTCTGAGTCAAAATTCAAAGTCACGGCAAAATTGATTATTTTTCTGTGTACAAAAATACTATCATTCGGGAGAGCAGAAGCTGTTGAATTTCTCGTCAGTAGTTCCCCCATAAGTTAACGGTGCATGTTGAAAACCAAGCTCAGTTGTTGGATGGAGGGGTATGAGGGTGGTTCAATGTGACAGGGACATGTGGAGTCGGAGCTTCCTCTTCTTCGTTTAAAAGCAGAGAAAATCGTTCTCGTAGCTTCAAGTCCTGGGGGTCTTCCTTGAGCGAAGGTAGAACTGATCCGTTGAAAGGTTTTATGGAACGTGCTTTTCTCCAGAGGAGTTGTCGATCGTTGAGCGTCATTTGAGGTATCTGAAACAACATTGACAACATAAGAAAATAACTGTCTACGTCAGGTGTTCATTTATTGGTGGGGGGATTTTGTACTGGTTTTTATTTTATTTTAGAAGAAAGGGCTATGAAACTGTGGCACCTACATCAGAAAACGCAGTACTGTCACCGAATTGATGCGTGACGGATGTCCCTTAGGTCTGACAACTCTTTAATAATCAATGATAGAACTAACCAGACAGCACGAAGTCGCTTACGAAGTGTACGCTTTACCACTGCCTTGTCTCTTCACACAAGCTGCAAATAGTTGCTTCTAACTTAATCAATTTTCGTAATGGAATAGATCCTGCCATAATAAACCTATCCTGTTCCTATCCTAAACTTAATCCTGTCATAAATAAACTCGGAGGTAGAAGATGTTAGACGATAATATACAACACAACTGACGTGGAAGAGTAAATGTACTGAGGTAGTTTGGAGATGCTTTTGAAGAGCTGCTGACTCAGGCAAAAATTAAAGCAAATCGCACGGAGCCCCGATCCACAATCCTCGACTTACGTCGAGAATTATGAACAAATGTCTTAACCACTAGACCACGATCGCCCGGTTCCTTTAATAGGAGTCAGTCAGCACATAAAGATGGTTAGCAAACGAGGGAAGAGAGCTGTGATTGCCTCCCATTCACGTACATCGTTGACAATACAATTTTTAAGAAAAAACAAGTTACCCCGTCAATTCACAAAAAGTTGACAGTAACAACTTTTGAAAAGATTTACAGGAGAACGTCAGATTTTGCCTCTGCCGTGCGATCTATACGACGTTGAGTAAACTAAAGTTGTTTTGACGTTCGCCGCTAGAGTCGTAACCGAAAAGTGCCGCTCTCGAATTTCAACATTCTGGGAAATTTCAGATTCGGACGAGACCTCGCGATTTATCGGACGTTGAATGAACTAAAACAGTTGGAAGCTCCTTGCTGTTTATGATCTCCTGTACAAGTATTTTTCAAAACGAACGAAGCGTCCGATTTCGTCTCGCCCGCGCGAAATGATCGTTCGAATTCGAGCAAAGGAAATTTCCATTGCCACTCTAGCGGCGAACATCTAAACTACTTTAGTTTACTTAACGTCGTATAGATCGCACAGCCAAGGCGAAATAAGGCGTTTCCCGGTCAAACTTTTCAAAAGTCGAGCCCGTAAAATCAGTGTCTGAGCTTTATTGTCAACTTTTTGTGAATCGACGAGGCAACTTGTTAATGGATTTCTTAAAAATTGTATTGATAATATTGTACATAAATGGGAGGCAATCACATGCTCTCTTCCCTCGTTTGCTAACGATTTCATCTCTTCCACATCAGTTGTGTTGTATATTACCTCCCACCTCATTTATAAACAACGGATCCTGGCATAGCAGGACATTGTGCCATCCGTTATAAATATAGTAATCACATCTGCCAGTTTCCTCAAAAACTCATCTCAAATGTTATTAGAATCTTTGAAAATCTCAGGTGGTAGTCCTAGTGCCTATACGATGAGTCTTCAATGACGCTCACAAGATGTATGAGAGCTACTCTAGAAATTCTGAAATTTCAACCACCGCCATTTCACTTACCACATATTTCAAAAAGCTTTAACCCGATAACACTGGAAAACTTATTATTATTCTGTTTTTAAAAAAAAAGTGACTACAGGCTCATTAATTCTTTGTGCACCGATTGCTCAATAATGCCCCGGGAATGAATACGAGCCGCACAATAAATTCCGAAACCAAGCTTACCGCTTTCTGCTGCCACGAAGTGATGTTTCAAATGAACAGAGTAAAAAGTAAATTGAGTTAGATTGAGTAGGAAAAGCCATGAACACAAGTGAGAGGATGTAGAGCTGAGGAAAATTGTGCAGTGCTGCGCACCTGATATTCCTGACTCAGTAGGGTCTGAAATGTTTGGGTACTATAAAGTTAAACATACGTGTATAATTAAGTGATACATACTTGGCAGCCCAGTCAGTCCGTCCATGCACTCGAGATGTTCTCCCACTCAGGCTGCTTGCTGATGCGTAGAGCTTAGCAGATGGGTAAAAGTCTTGCCTCGTGGACAAAGGCATCTTTTGATTCTGCTCACTATTGTGGAGAAGAAACCAACAAATTCATGTCATGAAACCAGTTGTGAAATAGTAGCTTGTTAATAATAACTGGTTAATTTATATTTAATGCTGAGAGTGTTGTATACTCATAACCAATTCTGGTCAAGGACTAAATTATTTTAATTGACAACTCTAGCTGTCTAGACTGGAGATACCAGGTAGTCCCGATGGATGTGGTCTCATTACCTCAATTGTTGAGTAGGTGTGTAATGCTGGTCCTCAATCCCCTGTCATCTTCCACATACCTTATCACAGGAAAACAGGTCAGGGACAGTTAATTAGTCACGTGTTTTAAATGACTACTGCTCTCTGAGAAGATAATCAGGTCTTGTTTCCTTATCAACATGACTGCTCCTCGATACTCATAAGAGCACTATATCAATCAGACGCCATGGAGGTTCTAACATAAGAGATTTAGGCACTCGTTCAGCATCTGAACTGCTAGACATACGACGGGATTTGATTGAGCCAGTCTCACAGTAGAGAACTGTTGCCCTCGAGTTACCATGGGAAGTTATGACCTAGGAGAATTCATGTCATCAGGGAACAGTTCTTAATCTGGGTTCCCACCTGATCTAATTTGGCCCTTCCTCACCCCTGGAAAAGCATCACTCAGAAAGATGTTTCTTCACATGGTACGTACATCTCTTCTGCCATCTCGGCCTCACACCCTTAGAGTAAGAGTAACGTATAATTCAAAATAAAAAATAAACAATCAAACAATCACAATTCTTCTTCCTTTGAATAATATTGCCCAACGGTAGGCAGAGCCTGTATTGTTGGGCAAGAGTCGCTGAACGTTGATATGTTGGACTTACTTAAGTAACTTATAGTAGTTGTAATTTACAATTTATAGTAGTAGTATGTAGGGACCAGCATGATAACTTCTCCTGCGAATGACATGGTCGGTATGACAAAATAATGAAATTGATAAGGAATATTATTATTTGCCGAAGCTGCACCAGGTATCACTGAGTGTACACACCTCTAAAAAAACTCAAAATAACCTCAGGACCACTCACGATCAGCCAAGACAAAATTTTCTTTT
This sequence comes from Pachypeltis micranthus, assembly GCA_020466155.1. NCBI lineage: Eukaryota > Metazoa > Arthropoda > Insecta > Hemiptera > Miridae > Pachypeltis > Pachypeltis micranthus. The sequence goes on along the minus strand of CM035777.1, from coordinate 29,793,597 downwards.
TATACAAGCAACGTTTATATTTCTATGGATCTCTCATTTCTGGTGGTAATTGTTTGTGGAGTAAATTCATCATGTAGAGCGTACTCCGCGTTGTCAAAGAAATACGGAGTTTGGGGTTGAATACGTTGCCAAGTACTTCAAATCTGGTTTCATATCCATGGGGCTGCGGGACGATTAGATGCGGATGTTTGTGGTAGAGAAGAAGAGTGTTTTTTGCAAGGAGTTGCTTAATGCTCAATACTTGCGCTGAGTCGAAAAGCTGTTGGGTGGGGAAATGGCGGGGTTTTAATAATTTAAATAAATCATTTTGAGGATCGATCGCTGTAGAACATTCAGTTTCTCCAGGTATGCCTCCAGTGCGCCGCCCCATACAATGATGCCATATTGGAGAATCGACTGAACGAGAGCCAGGTAAATAATTTTAAGAGTCCAAATGTCCATCACACCGCGAATCCGAAAGAATATCCTAGTGAATTTTCTAAGTTTGTTGTAGAGGAAGTCAGTGTGCAGTTGCCAGCTCAACTCTTCATCCATGATGATACCGAGGTGTTTGTGCTGGCTCACTCGTTCTATAGGCATACACAAGCCTTCGCCTCAGCTGTGTAATAATGTACTGCTCTGAAGTATACACCTAGACACGAATGTGTTCACTTTAATTTCGTTTGAAATTTGAATGGAGCTTCTCTGGAATCACAGCATAAGCTGGACAAAGTGAGTCCCCATCCTACTTAATTGAGTGAGCTGTGAGACTAACTTCCCAGATTTCACATGTTGTGTGAGTAGCTTATGTACGTTTTTCAGATGTGTTAACGGTTCATAAGTGTCAGGAGGTATGAGACCGTGTCCATCAGGATTGAGTATCTGACTGAACGGAAAATCTTGAAGAGGAAGACAATATGGAAATATAAATGTGTGCAACTGTTACATGTGCATGGCTCTACTCCATGCTCCTTCATCGTGATGCTGTAAGACACGAGCTGTGAGGGTAGGACAATAGCTACAGTGTGAGAGAGATCTGAAAATCAGAGGCAACTTGACAGTCGTGATGCCTTAAGGACAGTAGGCAAAGGACGGCATTGTCAGGTACACAGGTGAACTTCCCAATGCACAGAGAAATCCCCCACAGGCCTGATCTTACAAACATAATAGTTTCGCAAGCCTTCACTACTTCTCCCGCTCTTCATTCCCTTTGACATGTTGCTGAAGGCCTCAAGTCTCTCTGATTAAGTGTCGAGTACTAGATAAGCGTGACAAATTAGGTTCACGCGCCATACTAGCTGAGAGAGCTCTGAAACTGCCTTCCTTCCTTTTTAACCCACTAGACTTCAAAATTGAGATGGAGCTTCTGCGGGATTGCTGCGGAGGCCTGACAAAGTGAGTCCCTTCCCAGACCAGCCGAGCGAGTTCTCAAGGCAGTTTTTCTCCATTTCAGCCTTTGAAACAAGCGCTACACAGCTCTTACTTAACATTTGAGACACTCATCGATTCTTAGTCATCTTTAGCGATCAATGAAAAGATGTCCGAGACTTATAAATCAATATCTATCGAGTGTACCATGTACTATTAAATTGGGCGCCTACCACACGGAAAGAAAACATTGCTACAGTTACGTTTTGTGAAAGAGGTGTGTGAACGCACCTAACAGGAATTGAAAGTGTTGGTTTCAAGCGGTCATTGAAAGTTATTCAGATTATCACGAAATAAAATACAATATGAGTAATTCAGTGTTGCATGTGCCAGTAAAATGACCTGTTTGCTAAGTTGGTCGACTGTCCAACGATGTACCTGGACGTTGCAAGGTAATGCTGTTTGGCACTCAGTCTCTTTTTCACTGCTTCCTCGTACCACCCTTGATTCTCCTTCTGTTCGTTCAGGATTTTCGGGCTGGAAATCAAGAATGGAATGAAAGGATATTATTAAATATATTATCCTGAAATGCCTTTCATTTTAAAATCAGCCAGTTCCTGTTTGGGGTGATTGGATGAGTTCCCTCACATAGGTTGAGAGTAGTTAATTTTCTTCTTCCACCCAGTCTATCGCATTTGCTGTTTGGGTATCATCAGTATTTCAAATACTCATACAGGAGTGCAATTCATGTACCGTGCACAAGGGTTTTATTTAAAAGAACTTAGCTGGCAATGCACCTATCAGGATCAGACGAATGCCAACATCATGGGGCAAAAAAAAAGCAAAATCCCAGCCTGTGACAAGTTCCGACGGGAATTTCTACTGCGCCCTTTCCAAATATTGTGCGTTCCACTTAGTATCTTCAGGCCGTCATCACTGTCGGAACTCTCCCAGGTCAGCCTGCAAAGTTTTCGTGGCTTCATTGGCTCGGGATCTTATTAGAAGCACTTGAATTCTTGGAGCACAGTTACTGCTACACTCCCACTTCTTGTTTGTTGGGGTCCTAGCGTCCATCACAGAATTATTCATCATAAACCTCTGCAACCCGTTCCTCTCGCTTTTGGTTTAGAGCGCCTGTTCTTTGAACACAGAGATCCCAACCCTGGTCTTACGCTGTGAGGCTGTGTCAGTCGATACGCTCCTCCTCCTGCTATACTTCTTCTCAGCTCTTTCCAATGGGAGCACATGAAGAACATCTTTGTCGCTACTGCGATGCATATTGCATAACGTATGTTCTCTATATGAAAAACCACTGCAATGTTAGCATCTGGGTAAGTTAAAGATTTAACTCACTGTTTCAACTGATGTAACTCTCTAGTGTTAAAGGACAGTCATTTTGATAAGGAAACAGACCTGTGCTGGTGCCCAACTACAACCAGATAAGCAGCCTGGTCCAGCAACCGCGATTCTTTAAGCTCCACAGAGTTCTTTATCACTCTTCTCCTTTCATCAGAGTGCTGACACCATCTTTTAATCTATCCTGGTGTATCGTTTGGCCCTCTGTGACCTTGCAATCCACCGGGATAACCTTTACAGCCTCAAGGACTGTAAACACTGTTCAGTGTGCGTCAGCCAATCCCAAAGTCTATCATAGTTTCTCTACAGCAAACCCTTTCCTATACATTACATGCCACACATGCACGAAGTTTGCTCATTGTGAAGAAGAAGTGTGCTACTAGTAACAACCATTGCCAAAACCCAATGGGCGAAAGTGTTCTTGATCTTTTACTGTTAGTGCAGAATGACATGATGGATTTCTGACCACTTAAAGACCCTCTAGATACTAATCCGATATCAGTGTGTATGGATTTGGTAGTTCGTTTTATGTAGAAACTGGGAGCGCTTACGATGCCTGAATTTATTGGGTTGCCCTATATTTACATCCTTAACTCGATTGAATGAACAGGTCTGTTTCCTTATTTTATGACTGTACCTAAACCCTCGACGAGGGTTATATCAGTCATGGAAATTGCGGTTTTGCTAATATGCAAGGGGCCGGCCCCTGCAGCATCCACCGAACTACGACCTGTGGAGGTACGGCAGGTATTTGGTCGTTAGCCAGTCTCCCGGTAGAGAGCTGTTGCCGTGTGTGACCGTGCAGGGGTGACCACCTGAGGAATCCCGTACCATCTGGGAGGAGTTCATAATCTGGTTTCCCACCTGATCTAACTATTTACTTGGGTGGCAAGTTTCAAAAGGACAGATCAACTATGACCACGTTTCTTGGCCATCACCTTCTTCGCAAACTCTGCAAAATGGTTATAGGCTAGCTTTGTAGCAGTCAATGCTGTTAAGTTCGTTTGCCCTCCCAACAACCGTCGCTCACTGTTGTAGAAACTATGGAGCACATGGTTTCTTGTTTCCTCTGCACTGGAGCCACAAGACGTGCATAATGGAGAGTCTTTCACAGAAAAGAGGTGGAGCTGCCCATTGAAGTCACCATGTCCCATGAGGAACTGGCTTGTCCAGTGGTCTGGCTCAACACATTTTCTTGAAAGACGTTCACGGATGTTGGGAAAGAACTCATACGTATCACGTCCCTTTGACGAGGGTGATTGAATGAACACTACGTAGATAATTTATGAGACACTCAACATTATTTTTTTGGAAACGTTAGTGTTTACCGCTCTGGAATTATAGGGAAATACTGAGAAAAACAAAATATTCAAAGAAAGGAAATTAAGTTGAATTTTGGAATTTCGTGGAATGAGTATTTTATTGGCGTCACTAAACTACCATCTTGTTCTTGTTTGATCGGGATTTAATGAGAAAACTGCCATAAAATTGTTTTCTGACAACATTATGGTAATTTATTGTGATGGTCTCATAATTTTCCCACAAATCAAAATGTATTCAAGTTTTAATATCTAGACCAATTCTAAACTGTATGAAGAAACAAATTACCGTGATCACTACCACTGTACTTAGTTTTGAACTGATTTCGCTGATAGCCTCATTTTTGCATTATACGTTGGTCTGCAGGACGAATATAAAAGGTTAGCAGCGAGTCTTCATGATCGCAAATAGTGTTTTCAGGACTCAGAAGCCATTGAAACGTGAAGCTGCGAAGAAAACTTAAAAATGTTGACTAATTACGTGTGTTTCCTTTCTACTTCGTTAGGCTAAGAAAGGTAAAGATGTGACGACGGGTGATCGCCAAGGGGTAAATGTAACTGCGCTACGTAAGCCTTTTTGTTGTTCACTCCACACTCTAGAGGAGCCTTGAATTGCTCGCCATGTTCGGGCTAGAACGGTTTTTCGGTTTTCCTCGTATAAGGGGCCTTATGTATAAGGCAATGGCAAGGAAATCGTAGGAGTTCAGTCACCTGGTGACTATAGGAAGATCGATACTTACAACTTGAGCCTACTCTCCTATATCACGCCTTATTATAATCCGCTGGATGAACTATAGAACTGTTACGGGACGAACCAAACCCTTCGATCCAGCGGATTTATGATGACTGGGCACCTCAAATGCCCCGATTCGCTCGAGACTTCGCAGCAGTCAGTTGAATCCGAGTCGGTTCCCTCGTCGCCGTGTTGCCCGCGCTCGCGTTCGCTCCCACTCAGTTCCCCTGTCTGTGGTGGTTAAACTTCCCCGAGTGTAAATCAAGCCGAATAAAACTCCTTGTTCGAATTGCATTCGGCTTGATATCGTACTACTTCCCGACTCTCTTAGTGCGATATCGCTTCGATATAATCCCCCACGTAACAGAACTATTTAGAACTAGGTATTAAAGCAATTGGGTTAAGTCCGACAGTAGACAAATTACTAAAGTGAACGCACCTGTTAGGTGAGTCCCTCTCCTCTGGCTGGTGCGTTACTGTGGGCAAGTCAGTTCTCACTTAACGGCCAGACGATGATGTCTTTACATCGAAAGCGCTTACCCACAGTAACTCACCAGCCAGAGGAGACGAACTCACCTAACAGGTACGTTAACTTTAGTATTTAGAACCTTATCGACAACTGTATGAGGTATTCATACCAAAAGCAAAATAATTCCTCAGAGCTTACCCCAACAGTTCGCTGAAATCCCTGTCGTTCGTTTTCCCGTTGTTGACGTTATTTGGTTGAGGCGAGACGTACGTCATCGTTCGGGGATTCGGGTTGAACGTTGGGGGGTTTGCGTGGAATGAAGAGTTAGGATGAAAACTGCTTCGGGAAGAAACTCGATCCTCAATACCTAAGCCACTTAGACGCTGCCCAACTTGAAAATAGGGCTGCCTGAAACACGGTATTATCCAATTATTGATTTGCCCTACAAAATTAAGTTCATTGTGGCACGAAGAAGAGCGTCAATGATTGGAAAAGGGCAAACAACGAAGCAGCTATTAGTAGACACATTCAATTAGAAGAGATCATAGAGCAAAAAATAGCCACAAAACTATTGACGGAAATCCATTTTTTTAATAACAGATTGTAAAAACAAGAAAGAAATAGCCTAGTTCCACAGAATTAACTACATTTACTTGCAGATTGGTTTTGTTAAAACTACTACCACTAGAAATAGAATGAAGAGAAAATATAGTATAAGCTGGAGTTAGTTTTCAGCTGATCCTGCTCAAACGCTTATTTCGGCATCTCATCTTAGTCCACAGGCTGAGTAATTAAATTTGTCTTGATTTGGTTTTGCTTTTTTCTCACAATTTCGTCCAAAGACAAGCACAAACCGTTTTCTCAAATAGTATTTATTGGAATTCAGAAGCTATTGAAACGTGAAGATCTGAAGAAAACTCACACATAATTTTTCTACTTACTTCGTAGGGCTACAAAAAGTAACGTGGACCCAGGAACGCCACCCTTTCGATGAACCATTCATCTTTATTTCTTAAATCACTTTCATGACTACATTACTCCCCCCTCCCCTAAGCAGGAAATTCTTGCCTACATCTTAGCTATTTAATGCGTTTATTTCCCATTTTGGCAGATACCCTCTGACAGTAATGAACTCTGGATGGATCTGTAACATTGGTTGGACAGCTGTACTGTAACGTGTTGATTAATAGGTAATTGGTTTGACCACTCGTGTGCCACCTCCGTGGTCACCTGACACGTCCCTCTATGGGGGCATCATTCGCTATTCTTGTTCACATACTCCTAGTCTGTTCCTCATGTATTCCCCGACATCCTCTTGAAGCGGGGAGATGACAATTTGACAGCTATTTGTACCCTTCCCTCTCAAAAATGACTCGCACGCTGTCCCTCACTATCAAGAACCAAGTATCTGGTGGGTAGCCACACACAACTTTCCGCAACCTCCGTAATACGGGCGCTACATCTTCGTTCAACGCATTTTAACAGGAACATTTATAGAGAACAGAATGTAGGTACTTGTTAGTTGAGATTCACATGCGGAACTTGCTCTAAGTCAACCGAAAATGTCTCAGCGTTCTCAAACACGAGTGGTACCGCCAAGGGTGTTCCGGCACACGGGAGTGGATTTGGGAGGACCCATTTGGCTACGAACGGGAGGTCCTTGTTCCAGGACTAGCCAGAAAGGATACTTGGCCTTACTTGTTTGTCTCAGTACCGGCTGTTCCTCTTGAGGCTCTAACCTCCCTTTCAACGAAGGCTTTCCTAGCCTCTTTAGACCGGTTTATAGCTCGTCGAAATTTCCGTGGGGCGGCTCGGCAGATAAATGAACTGACCTCATTTTCGAAAAATTCCTGTCCCGAAATATGCGACAAGTTAGCCGTGAGAGAAATACGCGGGGTATTCAATCCGCCCTATGTCCCAAATTTCGGGGGTTGTGGGAGGCTGGAATCAAATCTGTCAAGAACCATTTGAAACGAGTGGTAGGGAGCCAAATTCCCCAATTGGAGGAATTCATTACGATTTTAACTCAAATCGAAAGTTACCTGAATTCCAGACACTTGTGCGCCCTCTAAAATTCTCCCTCGGACTGTTTTGATTTTTTTACCAGTGGGCCCTTACTACTGAGGCCTGATAATGATTTACGAAATTTCCCGACAAGCCATTTATTCTGGTGGTAATTGACCAAGTAGGTGTCCGAAAGTTTCTGGGATCGATGGTCGACCACTCGCAACATCCCAGCGAGCATTCACAACATTACAATCCTAGCCACTCGTACACCTCATCACTGCAGGCAGTGCCGCCACACGAACGACGTGAAAGTGCCGGTAATCCTTCCCATGAATGCCCGCTGAAGCCCACTCCGCCACGCAGAAGAGTAAGGGGAGTCCGGACACTGCTTGAGTTCCTGTACATCATCAATCGAAACATGCAGAGCATCGCAAATTCTGAAGGCTCACTGGGCTTGGGGGCAGATGGAGTCACCACTAACTGGACGAATCCAGGACCAGCCACAGCGAGTGCGACATCATAGCCAGATGCCTGCAAAGCAAGCAGTCGCTTACGGTGCAAGAATGGAATAGCGGTAGAGAGAGAAGGAACACCAAGTCCCTCAGATCGAATCGGAGCGTGAATGTATGCACATGGGACGTTATGCCTCCAAAAACAACCTTTGGGAGCAAGTACGCCCGAAGGAGGCGCAGCTTCAGCTGTGGCTTCAGTGGAGGCATGGACACTTTCCCAAGATAATCACCAATCACCATCCCGCTCGCTTGCCTCCCAACGCTGCCACTCAACTCCCCTTTCGCCTTGGAATGGGTTCGCTTCGAGCACCTCCGTTCCAATTTCCCCGACGACGGGGCAAACTCATCAGACATTTTGTTTCTGTAGTTCCATTGTAGCGAGGACATGTTTCGTATGGTTTACTAGTATTCGATGCTGAATCGATGGGATGGGGGAGCACTAATACTAGGTCAAGCTGTTCATGAGAATAATAAACCATTGTGTAATAATTTGCAGGGTTTTATAGATTCAGTAGGCCCCAAAACGTAAAGATCTGAAGAAAACCCAACTTTTTTTGACACGATTACAATACTTTCCTTTTCCCTGAGGGTCTTAGGGTCCAGATTGACCTCCTCGTGCTGCTCAGTTAATCGTTTCCCAATGGCCCTCATGAATCCCCATACAATCAAATTTAACTACATGAACCGAACATGGAATCATTCAATGTAATCTACACGTCTACTGATCTATTATGCCTCTGGATATTATATCATTAGAAAGTAGTGCTTTATAATTAACGTGCTGTATGTATTTAACAAACGAAAAACCTGAGTGAGTGTTGAGCTGTTGGTCTTTTGGCTGGGTTCCAGTGGAGCATTGCTTCAAGAAGCGTTATTCCTTCAGTGGATGCGTTAGAAATCAACTGAGACATCAGGGTCCGTTTAAACTGAGGGAATTTGAAGTTCATGTTGGCCGCTAATTGGTGTCCTTCGTACCACTCCCGCTGAAAATGATATCAAACCTTAAGTTTGAACTAATAAATAGTTACAGTCGCTCGTTTAATATGGAATTGTCAACAAGTGAACAATACCGTAGACTGAGCTGAGACTGAGCAAGTTACAGGCGTAATAATATCAACAGTCATATGCTCCTGAGTGAGTGACAGTGTTTAGTCTTTTGATGTTTACGAAGAACTAAGAGTAGTAGCGCAACACTGAGAATTCTCAACTGGTGTTCTCCTGACACCGATTAGATTTTCTCAGAGGAGACTCATAATAGTAGGCAGTACTACATCGATTGTGCCTCCTTCCGCCCTGTATGAGGGTATATGAGCTTATATAAAATGTCAAGGGAACCAAACCCCCAACTTGTACCACACAGGCGTGGTGCGAAGGGTGTGTGATTGGAGGAAGATTAACAGCAAGTTCCTTAGCCTGATATTGTGCTCAACCCTCTAACTGGAGTTGGTTTCTGCATTAATCAGTTCCTATCTATGTATAAATGTTGGTTTAGCTGTTTCAATTACACCAGTTTACTGCTGAAACATACTCAAACTGAACTCACCTTGTCAGGTGTCCCAAGAATTGAGCATATCTTGAAGATCTGGTCGATTTCAGAGGTTCCCGGGAAAAGAGGGCGAAACGTGTAAAGTTCCGCCATTATGCAGCCGACAGCCCACATGTCAATTGGGCAGGAGTACGTTGTTGAATGAAGAAGCACTTCTGGAGCTCTGTACCACCTGTTGGCATTGAAAGTGTATAAAATCAAGATTATTTAAGGGTTTCTTGATCATTTATACGTTACATGACTATGAGAGGATTTAGGAACATCATAATAAAGAGAAGAAATGTGTGTGGTGTGAATCTTTTAAACATTGATTTTGCCAATCACTTTCAGATCTGTTTCCTTATCAAAATGACTGCTCCTTAACGCTCATATGTGAGATATATCGGTCGAAATGTTGTAATTTCGCTATCATGCAAGAGCCCTGACACTCATTCAACATCTACTGAACCCAGACCTGTGAAGGTCCGGTATTGAGGTCGCCATGTCCCACAAGGAACTGGCTCGTCCAGTGGTCTGGCTCAACCTCACTTGTTGGATGTTGGCAAGAAACGCCCCAACTCGAAGCTTTTTTTCGAACGATTGCGAATTTTTCTACCTACGTAGAGCGACGAAAGCAACAAATTGGAGAAGTAAAAATTGTTGGGAAATTGTTGGTTAATGGAGAAGCATTTGAAGAAGCGAATAAAATTCGTCAAAAATGTGAAATTCGTTGAACATGTTTCTGCTATCGATCGAATCATTGAACTGTATGAATATTTTAGGGAAGTGTGGCTTCATTCGTTGGAAAGTTCAGTAAAAATCGAATAAAAATGTCAGCAGATCGAGTAAAAATGATGGAATAGCGTGTGCAAATCGTGTAATGTCCCCCCCCCTCTTTCAAAGCTCCTTTTATCTGTTACGGCTATGTCTCCAGGTGCAACTTTCAGAAATGCCAATTAACGAGACGATTTTCCAGTCGATGACCCGAAGGCAATTGATTTGGAAACTGGCGATGTGTTCGGAGACGAGTGATTTCAGTATAGAAACCCAGGAAGGAAGGAAGGAAGTTGCAGCGGATCGATAACCCAGTTAAAGAAGGTCAGTGGAAGAGACCCCCCTTGCGAGCTGACAGACTTATCGTTTCGTTGCCAAAGGTGGTTAACCCAGCCGCAGCTTAGTTTATAAGCACGAAACTGATTGTTATCTTCCCTGTTCACTCCGGGAAACTCCAAATTTATTCACAGGATGAAAATAGGGAGAGATATGCATACGAAGAGGGGAAAATCCGGAGAGGGGCGGGGGGTCATAAATAAAAACCACTTAATTCCGAGTTATTCTCAAGTCTTGGTCACAGCTCGCAAGAATTACCTGCAACGTTCCTTTTCCGTGTTCCACGATAGCTTTCACTATCTTGAAACAGAATCAGGCACTCGAAACTGGGGTTTCAGAAATTCACGTGTGCGTGAGACTCTAAATTCAGTATTTTGGAATCAGCACCGTTCTGCCAGGAACGTGAAAATGATTGAGGAGGGAGGTCAGTTTCTAATCATTGTTTTTAAACACGCAATATCCCATTCTCGTTTTGTTTTTCATTTCTCTGCTCCGCTCTACAACTTCCCTCTTTTTTACGTAGTTTTCTTCAGATCAGTATATTTCAGCGCTTGTCACCGCGATTGATAGAAAATGGCTCTATCAAATTAGTTCAAAAGTGGTATTCAACTGACAGATTAACGTGGACAGACACGTTCGTTTCGTTAGGATCTTCGGTCCGCTGCTTGCACCATTTGAGTCATATACGGGTAGCTTTAGTCGGCAGTAGTGAGTCAAGCGGTCTGACAAAACGTAGTCATTCTGGAGACTGTCCGGGGCACAGTCTTCACCTGATCCACCGTACATCAAGTTGTCATTTAGCCAGTCTCCCGGTAGAGCGCCTTGTGTTTCCATGTCCAGCAATGACCCTAGGGGATCTGTACCATATAGGAGGGGTTCTTAATCTGGTTTTCTACAAGATCTAACTGATCGAGTGGTAAGTTCCGAGGTAGAGGTCAACAGTGGACGCATTTTTTGGCCATAACCTACTTCACAAACTGAGCAAAAAAGTTATAATGTTACTTAATGGAAGGTTTGGTGGCTCTTCCAACAACCGTAGCTCACTGTTGAAAGAACTACAGCAGCACATGGTTGTTTCCTCTGCACTGCAGGTGCAAGACGGATGGAGAGTCTTTGAGAGAGAAGAACCCACTTTGGCCTAAGACGCTCATGGATATTGGGAAAAAAACTCGTACGTGCCACGTCCTTTTGAGAAGGAAGATTCCCCTCTCGCTTGCCATTTATCTAGTACCCGTTCATCATTCGTCACACCACCACAGGGTCTGGGTTTGGTTGATGCTGAGCGAGTGGCTGTGCTCTCGAATGCTGGTGAAACTGCAACCTTCATGACCTTCGAATGATGTAACTCTCCTATAAGTGTTATGAACAGTCATTTTGATATCGACCTGTTATTTCGTTAGTACTACATCTCAGAGGTGGATTTACTTTACTAATTATTACCAAACCAAATATGTATTAATTATTTGTAAATTATTTATATTCCCGAGAGAGAGAGAGAGAGAGAGAGAGAGAGAGAGAGAGAGAGAGAGAGAGATAGAGAGAGAGAGGCAGATTGAAATTGATTGATTGAAATGATTTTATTTACATTAACCAGGGGCAGTTAAGGCCATAGGGCCCTCTCTTCCACTGTCCCTGGAAGCATTAATTAATTATTTAACATTAGTAATTATTAACAACAAATTATCGCTTCATATTAATAAAAAACGAACGAAAAATAAACGTACAAAAAGATAAAAAAGAAATGAAGATTTTTTTTTTTTTCTTTGCTAGGCACTTGCACTGTACTGCAGAGAGAGAAAGAGAGAGAGAGAGAGAGAGAGAGAGAGAGAGAGAGAGAGAGAGAGAGAGAGAGAGAGAGAGAGATTGATTGATTGAAGATGTTTATTTTTCTATCAGGGGGAAGTTAGGGCTATGCAGCCCTCTCTTCCACTTCCCTGAAGACGAATTACAAAAAACTACTCTTCAGGGTCTTATATAACTGACAATTAAAAATAAAAAAATAGCCTTCACGCCACTCTATACATTTCAACTAAACTAAACACATAATTCATTAACGTTCATGCCAAATAAATTACATGCATTCCAACAGTTATACCACACACACACACCTTTCATACCAGCTGGTTGTGTGGGTGAAAACCCCAGCCAGCCCCAAGCCCAACCCACCAATGGACTCTCCTCGACCCGACCTTCAGAGCGTTATCCTGAGGAAGTCCTGAGACGGCCCTGAAAGTCAATAGAAAGGTAAAAAAACTCATAATAACACTGAAATCATAAAATAAATTGATTAAGTAAGACGTAAATAAATAAACGAATTAGCTTAGCCCCAGCCTAATCCTCTCCTGCCTCCCCTGGGACTGGCTGAGGCCACCCACTTAGACGCTGCCATTCATACACACTACCATACCGAAACACTGCTGAATTTGAGAAGGGTGAGTACTGGTATATTCTCCCCTTCTCAGCAGAAACATTACTAACCGAAACTATTTACAAAATTTACGAAATAAATTACAGAAAATAACAATAAAGCACACATTAAATTTAACTAGAAAACAATGCACAGTAAGTAACAACATGCAATTAATATATTTTTATGGACACAATTGAATAAATAAGAGTGAACGCGAAGGACTTACATACATTTCCAGGTAACTAGCTACTACAGGTATTAATTTTCAAAACAAACTTTTAGCACGCTTCGCTATCTTAATTTGCTTAAAGTGTTATTATGTTAATACGCTTCCAATAGTCTTTCTCTAAATTTGTCCTTAAATGTCTCCAATTTCTGCGTTAGATCAAACAGCTCAACGTTATCATTGAATAATTTAGCTCCCTGCACAATGAAGGATCTTGCGAGCATCGACGTCCTATGTCCGGGTATTCTCAAAATTTGTTTCTGCTGCGAGTATCCTGCCCTTCAGAAACTGGAACCCTCATACAAGTACGGTGGTCTGTGGGTCTTCAAAACCTTGAATACTAACGCGGCCATCTGGAGTCGTCTGCGTTCTCGTACCTTGAGCCATCGCAATCTTTTATAATGCGGTGTCACATGTTCATCCCAGCGCAACCTGAGTGCAAATCTAAGTGCCGCGTTTTCTGCCCTCTGAAGCCTGTCCAAATCTTCACTTCGTAGGTCGCACATTGCAGCAGCAGCATAATCAAAGCTCGGGAAGATCAAGGTTTGAACCAACTTGAGTCGTACAGCCACCGGAAAATCCACATCGACTCGCCGCAACTGGTAAATCCCCCGAAAGACCGCACTGCAAATCTGGGTGGTTTGTAGGTCCCAGCTCAGAGTGTTCTGGACTAGGATTCCCAGGTTCTTGGTCGCTTCAACATATTCCAGCGTGACATTGTCATATACCACCCTGGGAGCCGTGCCGATGTCCAGTTTAGACAGTATTTTAGGATAACCAATCAGCATCGCTTTCGTCTTCTCCACATTCACCTTCATCCCATGGTCAGCACACCATTGTACGACTCTCTGCCGAGGTCTCTCGTTAATACATCTACCGTCTCTCCCAGGTTCTGCAAATCACATGACCGATAAAACTGAAGGTCGTCTGCATAAGACATATGCCTTGTACCTCAGCAAATACTCTGGGTAATGACGTCACGTACAGGACGAAGATGAGCGCTGAAAGCACAGACCCCTGTGGAGTGCCGACGTCCAGGGCTCCAAGAAGACAGCTCATTCTGGTTTCCTTACTGCTAGGGCACCTTCCTGACAAGTACGACTCAAACCATGCCAACAGCTCACCCAAGGCGATTCCAATCGATTTCAAAACCGCCAACAGAATGTCTCTCTGATGAGGTCAAACGCAGCCGAGAAGTCGACTAACACCATAATGGTCACCTTCTTCTGATCCATCGCTCTTATATCATCGAGTATTACTGGATGAGTGCGGTTTCAGTGCTGAAACCCGCACGATACGCGGACTGCTTAGATCCAGAATATTATGCCTATTTACATACTTCTGAAGCTCATTATAGACTATCTTGTCCAAGACCTTACCTGTGGCACACAACAGTGAAATGGGCCCGGTAATCACTACAGTCAAGGGTGCTTTTTCCTTTGGCAACGGCTTGATGATCGTTCTTTCCAGATGTCCGCATATACCCGTCCGAAGAGAACAGTCGAAGATGTGAGCCAAGACAGGGAGTATTGCTCTGCCAAAACGTGTAATATCTCGACAGAGACACCATCTGCGCCAGTTGATTTCGACGTCACGCCAAACAGTGCCTCCTTTACAGTTTCGACGGTGATTGGCGGAATCTTAAGATCTTCATGAGGAGGTCGCGAGGTGACATAACTGTCGATAACCTCGGGTGATGCAGGTAGATTAGAGAATCGGCAGAAATGTTGGCCAAGATCTTCAATTGGTACATTCAATTCCTGATTCAGAACCTTTGCCGCTGATTCCTAGATTTCTTATGATCTTCCAGAAGTCCTTTTGGATCTTTATTTGTCTCGAACAGCCCATAAAAGTGCTCTGATCTTTGCATTGCGGAGCACTTGCTTAGTTTTATTTCTCAGCCTTTGTATGCGGTATGTGCGTCGCGGTCCTTCGTTTTCCGGAAACCTCCTGTATTCAGTGTCCCGCCTTCGCATCAATTCCTTCACCTCTGCGTTGATCCAAGGTGCAGGCTGGTGCCTCGCCTTAATCTGAATTAACGGGCAGTGTTTGTTGTATAGCTTGCAATAATCTCATTGAAGTTTTCCACTTTTTTGTTCACAGCCGATTCGTTGTACACCACATCCCAACTCAATGCACGCGCCTCTGCCAACAGTGCTTGTTTATTGAAATTCCGCCTATCCCTAGCAAAAAACACACCTTCTCTCCGCCTTCCCAGACTTGAGATTCAACGAACAATAGATCAAGTCGTGCCTCGAGAGAGCACATGCTGGAAGCTGTGCATACCTCCTCACAACGCTTATCTCGTTAACAATAATTAGGTCCAATAACGTGCTGGAATTTATAAGGTGGTGCGTGGGCTGTAGCGGCAAGTACTGAGATTAAGGGAAGCCAAAATTCGACGAAGCTGCTTACTGTACGCTGTGTCAGTTAACAGATCCGAGCTGAGGTCGCCCAAGACGATCACATGGCTATAAGCAGTAAGAAGTTTCGCGACCCCTGAATACCTCATGAATCCTTCCCACCTTCGGAGGCCGATAGATGACTCCTACTGCCAACTTGGCCGCACCATATTCAAGCTCAATGAAAATGAATTCCGGGCTTTTCGAGTACACAGAAGGCGAGCTAAACAGTACTTTATATTTATTTTTAAAATGAACGAGCAAGGCAACCCTCCCCTCCTGTAGCCGATACGGTCGTTCCGAACCCACACATAGTCTTTAATCTTCACTGACTCAGATGATATACCAGGCTTCAGGAAGGTTCACAAATGGCGATGACATCGAAGATTCCACCGCTGAAATGGCCCCATCTCGTCCAAATGCGCAACCACTGACTCCGCATTAATGTGGTGTGCTAAATTGACATGCTTGCCGAAGTTTCCAATATGCGCTCGGATTGCTTTTATTTATTGCTGCCATGACTCTATCAATCGGGCAGACCATGTCAAACACTCAAGAGACATATACAAATTTTTTCTTAAGAGTGGGCTGATTCTGGAGAAACAGGAACTGTCGATATCCAAATACCAAGAAACGAAGAGAACTGCGAGCTGATAACTCACCAACTGGAGAGAAATCGTAATAGTGAATGTGAAATAAGGAGGAAGAATGAACCATCTGCAACCGACGGAGCAAGCGAGAGCAGTGCGAGCTGAAAAGCACGGGGTTAGTAGACGTTGAACGTAGCCAGGATTAGTAGATGCAAAACGTAGTACATAAGTCTTGTTGTTAGACCCATTCGCAATCAAAAGTCCGAGATCGAGCCTACTGGACACAAGGAGGTTCAGTCCTGGGGAGTTCCGTTTTTTGAGACAATTTTTCTCAAATCCTCGAGCTTGCGGATCAATATAGGCTGCGTCCCCTCCTCTTTTTTCATCATAATATTCCCATTAGAGACCCACACGAACCTAAAGCCACATTCCTTCTTCTTAATCTTTGCAGCATTCAGCAATTTTTCTTATAAAAACAGAGGCTATGATTTATAAAAATTTTGCCAGCCTCGCCCTCAATGAAGCCCAGGTCGCGGGTCGTCAAATTCCGGCTTTTTCTCGAAGCGGCCATCAGACGGTCCTTATCGATCTTTCTGACGAACGACAAAAAGATGGAACCCGGGGCCACACCGTTATTTGGAGTGCGCCTTTCTGAAGAAATTGTCAATCGCAAGCCCCGGGAGATCAACCTTAACGTATCACCGACTCTTTTTCACCAATTCGAGCACATTTTCATTTGATGTAACCGGAATCCCACTTATTTCGACGCAGTTAATAAGGGATGACTGCTCAAAGTCTCCCATGCGGCCTTCTAACTCGGCCACCCGAGCCTCTAAACTCGAACTCCTTTCGGAGATTTCTTGGAATGCTCCCGTCAGCGCAGTCAGTTTGGAGTCGAGCGAGTCAATTCTCCCGGTGTTTTGCTCGATTAGATCTGAGTATCGATCTAGGTGTTCTTTCAGATCCTTGATCTCACCTTTGAAGCCTGATAGTTGCTTCTCAAATCTGGCGTTAGCAGACTGCATTTCGCCGCGCATCTCGTTTATCACTTCAAGGAGTTTATTGTTACTAACCTCCTCGGTCAAGCTCCCACGCGAAGCAGGCAGTACTCCACCAACCGCTCCTGCGCTATCTTGAGACCCGAGTGAAGACATTGAGCCTCGGCGATCCTTGACACAACGCGCACATTTGAACGGCTGCTTTTCTCCTTTAGATAAAAAGGCCTCCTTTTTTCAACTTTGCGCATTCAAGGTGCAATGTCTCGTTACACGTCGCGCATTCAGCCTGGTACATGCGTTATGAGCGAAACCCTTACTACAAACACTGCACTTTGTAGACATCGCAATCAGTGACAAGAGAGAGAGAGAGAGAGAGAGAGAGAGAGAGAGAGAGAGAGAGAGAGAGAGAGAGAGAGAGAGAGAGAGAGAGAGAGAGAGAGAGAGAGAGAGAGAGAGAGAGAGAGAGAGAGAGAGAGAGAGAGAGAGAGAGAGAGAGAGAGAGAGAGAGAGAGAGAGAGAGAGAGAGAGAGAGAGAGAGAGAGTGAGAGAGAGAGAGAGAGAGAGAGAAAGAGAAAGAGAGCAAGAGAAAGAGAGAGAGAGAGAGAGAGAATGAATGAATGAATGAAAACGTCTTTATTTATACATCTGGCGAGGTTTGGCCATATTTGGCCATTCTTCCACCTAACCAGAAATATTGTGTACATATAAATTTTGATTCAGGCGCCGTTGGTGGCAAGCTTACATTTCGCAATAAACAAAATAAAACATCTTCTCTTCAAAAAATAACGACCGACAAATGTTTTTTTTTCTTTTTTTTTTTTCTTTTTTTTTTTTTTTCTTCTCCTTCAATTGCTCCTGTTGAATTAATTTTTTTTTTCTTTTTTTTTTCCTTCTCCTCCAATTGCTCCTGTTGAATTAATTATTAGGATGGATTTAAGGCTGTTAATGCTAGTACCGGGAAAGTAACCATTGTTTCACATGCTTTTTGAAAGTAGGGTAAGTCTTTAACTGTTTTATTTCAGAGGGAAGTCCATTGTATAAATTGATACTTTGTACTAGGAAAGACTGGTGGTAGGCAGTGGTGTGACACACTGGCAGCTGGTAGTTAACCAACTTGTATCTAGTTCCTAGCTGATGAATTTGGGAAAACGTATTAAACTGCTGTGCCAGATATGTGGGTTTACTGGAGGAAATTACTTTGAACATTAACCCAAGAAGAGAATATCGCATTATATCGTTCATTTTCAATATTTGCAATCGCTGAAACTTATCGTGAATCCTGTCATCATACTTTAGATTTAAAATATATCGAATGCAGCTATTCAGAGCTCTCTGCATCTTGAGTCTACATCCAGAATTAAGGTCACAGGTGACTGCTGCGCTGTACATAAAATAAGGCAGGATCAGAGCTTTGAAGAGCGTAGTTTTGACGGAAACAGATTTGAGAGAGAGAGAGAGAGAGAGAGAGAGAGAGAGAGTGAGTGAGAGAGAGAGAGAGAGAGAGAGAGAGAATCGTCATGGACTTCCTTTTTTTCCTGTTGTAAATAGAACGATCTTGCAACCAAACAACCAATCTCTCTCAGACACTTCCGTCAACTTCTGCTCTGGCGTCAAACATTGAGGTCTGCTTTCGCTCTGTGTGATTCTGACTTTAAACCAGAGTATATTTTATTATTATTATTTTATGTGTTCTACCTCAATATGTAACTAATTTCGTGTGTATGTAGTATGTAATAATTGAAATTAAGATTTTTTGTGGATAGTTCATTAATTATATACGAATTAAACTACAGTAATGAAAAGTTCAAGTATGGAAAGACTCACGTACCTCGTGGACACATAGTCAGTGTATGGTGGCCTCGACCGAACTTCTCTCGCGAGACCAAAATCCGCAATTTTGACCAGATCAGGACCGCAGCATAGCAAGTTTTCAGGTTTCATATCTCTGTTTAAAACAAAGGCTGCCTTAGTGTCATCGTTAGTGATTTTCAATTGAGTTTTTGTCGAACCAAGACTGACTAACCTGTGGAAGAAGCCATGTCTGTGCATGAACGCTAGCCCTTGTAGGACTTGATAGAGAATATTCCTCACTACCGACTCGGGAAACATTTTCTCTCTGTAAGGAGGAAAGGAGAAAGTAGTTAAATATTTGTTACTTGTGTCAATGTAGAGCAGATGCAAATATAGTACACTAGGAATCCTATTCCTATTTAATTTATGATCCCGCGTCGCTGTCATATTTCCTGTATGTCTGCCAGTAAACGTACTGCTGGCTTTTTTGTTGGAAGTAATTTACTGAATTTCGATCGCATTGCTCAATTTGCCTGTACAGCGCTCAGCTAGAAGAGGATAGAGCTTGCTGCTTCGGGTAATAATGAAGACACGGAGGACAGACTGCTCCTGAACCTACCAAACTGCAACTGCTCCTGAACCTACCAAACTGCAACGCTGCCGTGTTCTCGTGAGGGTGAAGCAGACAAGAAGAAAGAGCTGCCATTGCAGTGAGGCGTAACGGACAACCTGATGCAATGTGCTAACTGCTTCCGGGTTCTTGGGGCCACCCTCTGCTGCACCTAGGACTCCATTAGTTGCTGTCCCTGCTCAAACGAATATTAGTTCATAATACTCCCTTCTTCTCCGAGCATTTGTAAGCGATATTCGTATTATCGATTCAGCCCCCAGCAAGCTGTAGTTAATTAATAACAAAAGGCGTAACAAAACAGCTTTCCTGGTGTGTTGTTGTGCTGTGTCAAATAATTCACTGGCTGAGTGTCTCTGTAACCAAATTGACAATGAAAACCCAAACATGGGAGACTCGTTCACACTAGTCACGTATAAAGAAGTTGGAGTTGAAGAAAGTTGGATGCGCCAAGGAAGGGCAGCATCGATTGGTTCTCCATGTCCTTCTCGCCAACTATTAATCTAAAATACTCTCGATTGTTTTTACGGTCGATAGAAAAACCGACGGACAGTCGGTTGACGCAAAAATCGTCGCTACGCGACTTTGGTCGCCCACTAAACGATTCTATTCCGACGAATCGATTTATTGATTGTCTATTCGGTCTGTGGATTTGCCCTTGAAAAGTTCAAGGCGTCGTCGACCTCTGGTGATTGTTGACCACGAAAGGGATAGTGGGTGATTGTGAGGAGTAACTTTAGTTGATCTGATCTGGTCTGACGGATACACTCCCAAGGGATGAACCGAAGATTTGAAGATGGAAGTTTTTTTGGGACGTAAGAGGAAGGGTCTGCTGCTAGTGGCCTCATGCACTTACTCCAGCGTATTGAGACCCAACCTTGAACCATTTAGTACATTGCATCAAGTGGCAGCTTTTCTTTTATGTCATTTTCACCCTCTCGAGAATCTTGTAACGTGCCGCCATTCCTATACTTTCTTCTCTACTGCCCCGCAATTTGGGTAGAAGCGGTCTTTTCTTCATTCTCTTCTTGGGCAAATTGAGCAATGTACTTTCAGTTTTCATCGAAATATCGGGATTGAACTTGGCACGAATGCCTCTCGTGTGGGCTCGCAGCCTTAAAAATCCGGCTAAGGTAGAAATCCACTTCACCGTGGCTGCAGGCGACCCATGGGATCGGAATCAGTTGCCTCCTGCACCAACCCATCTGGCCTATGTCCCTTTCGTCTAAAGTAAAGATTTGAATGCACTCAATCGGCAGTACTGGAACGTAATTGAACTGAAGCTCCCGTTGCAGAGGCCAAATACCCCGTGGCTCTGATTAACCTGTACCTCGATCTGTACCCCCATTTCACTTCCCCTTCACCACTCCCGTGTACTGGCACTGGCACTCCTACCATTTCATCCTCTACACGTGGGTTGGTCCCTCTCATTCGTTCCAGAACTTCACGTGAGTCACAGTTAATTAAATTAATAATAGCAAAATAACAGCACAAATATCAAATATTTATTTGCTTATATGAAGGTGGACTACAAATTGAATGCTGCTCACCTCTCCTTCATAAGCTGGTAAAGATTTTCTTTCATGTACTCGAACACGAAGTAAAGAGTGTCATTTTCTCGAATGACCTCACGAAGTTTGACCACATTCGCGTGGTTCAACTTCTTCAGGGACTAGGAAAAACAGAAACAACGAATTATTTCACAGGGGATTAGTTACATTTTAAACTGTAGACCAGAACAAACAAATTTATTTCCGCGCAAAATAACTCAACTATTTTGGATAATGTATGAAGTTATAATTAATTGTTAGTACGAGCTTCAGTCCCGAGTACATTAAAAGGAAATAAACACGCGTCCTTCTTTTTTAAGAGAAAACGTATTGTATGAACCCTTAATGGTAAATTAGTGGATTGGGGCTTTTAAAATATCTGGTGCAAAGCAACGCAAAACTTTCCTTAGCCCACCAGGTTTTATCGCAGTAACAACTTCCTTTTATATCAACTGGGTAGAACTTCTACGCAGAAACCGCTAGAGCTTAACGCTCCAGAATTTATTGGGTTGCTCCTACGTACATCGCGACTTATATCGTGTAATCAACGACTGTCAACAAGGTCTTTTGGGAAGCTTTGAGTTTACAACACTGCAATTATAGGGGAAACGCAACGAAAGAATGTCTGGTTCGATGCATCATACTACTGCCCCACGCATATACTACTATACGTACAATAGCCCCGCGTACATTCAGCGATTTTCGTGGCTTCCGTTTCTAATCCAACCTATTATTCACTCAGTTCGTTTGAACTTGGTAAGAGATAACTTCAGGTTTTACGGAGCAGGAGGTAATGTAATGTGTACTATCTCAATCGCGTTCATAGGTACACACGAAGACACGTAAACCATTTTCCCAGATTGTGTTTTTCGGCCTCTGAAGCCCCTTTTTCCGCGGATTCCGTAGTTTTTGTTTACTTAGTGGAGGTAAGGAAACTACAAAGTTGTCAAACGAACGAAATTAGTTGAATTCCTGCATTGATTAGGTTGCTAATAACTATCTAACAACCATTGTTAAACTTCCATCGTATTAGTCGCACACTGGAATACCACCCCCACTTTGAAAAAATATCTGGTGCGTTGCAACACACAACTTTCCTTAGCTCTACAACAATTCACTTGGTACATGGCAAATTCTATTTAACCAATTCATTTACCACTCAGTTAATTTGAACTTGGTCAAACAACACTTCACGACAGCAGAAAGTGGTAGCGCTTACAGTTCCGGAATTTATTGTGCTGCTCGTACTCATTCCAGAACTATTACGGAGCAATTGTTGCACAGAGGATTAATGTGGCTGGGAACACGATTGTTTTGAAGAGGATAGTAATCATTTTTGCAGAGTTATCGAGTAAAACCACTAGAACTGGAAGCGAAACGGCGGTAGTTGAAATTCAAGAATTTCTGGAGTGAGCCCCGTGTATCTTATGAGCGTTTTTTAACACTCACCCTTTAGGTATTTGATTGGACTACATTACCAATTTTTTTAAAACATTCTAGTAACATTTTAGCGGAGTTTATAAGGAAAACCGCGCTAAAAACGCTTTTCGTCGACAACTTCGATAATTTATTGTGCTGCTCTCGTCATTTTCCCACGAATGGGAATTTTATGGTGTAATTGCCTTAGTGAGAGCTACCAATACAAAAAATTTAATCAAAATCGTTAGAGCCGTTTTTGAGAAAAAAAATTTGGTGTTTTGATCACTATGATAACTATAGTTAACTTTCGGTGGATTTTGCCCATACCCTTATTTTTGCGTCCCATGGTAACTTATAGGCGGGACATCAAGTTTCAGCTGACTTGGTACGGTTGTTTTCTCTAAAAACCGCGCTAAAGTCGATTTCGTCGAAAGTTTTGGTAATTTATTGTGCTGCTCTCGTCATTTTCCCACAAATGGGAATTCTATGGTATAGTTGCCTTATTAAGAGCTATCAATATAAAAAATTTAATCAAAATCGTTAGAGCCGTTTTTGAGAAAAAAATATTTGGTGTTTTGATCACTATGATAACTATAGTTAAATTTTGGTGGATTTTGTTCATACCCTTATTTTAGCGTCCCATGGTAACCTCCGGGCGAGATATGCAGTTTGAGCTGATTTGGTACGGTGGTTTTCTCTAAAAATCGTTCACAGACACACAGACATACAGACACACAGACCATTTTCCCAAATAGTGTTTTTCGGACTCAGGAGGGTCTGAAACTTAAAGATCTAAAGAAATCTCAAAATATTTTTTTTCAGCCGATTACATAACTTTCCTTTCTACTTCGTAGAGCAAGGAAAGTAAAAAGACGTTAGTGCGCATTAATGGGACTTGTAAGGAAAAAAGGTACTAAAATAAATCTTGCCGAGTGTTTTGACATGTTTTTGTGTTGCTACTGTGAGGAACTGCCTGATCACTCGATAGAAGAAAGAGTTCACATGACTTACATTCAGCATTCCTAGCTGGGTTTCACAGTAGCAAGAGCCCTCCTGTGATCATCCGCCTCATCAGCTGCCTCGCAGCTTAGCACTACTTCCGCTACTTCTAGCGGTCATAAAAAACGCCCTGGAAATCCGCTCATAGAACTGCTGCAGGGCCAGCCAGTGTTTCAGCGGCCAAACCTTCCGTTACCAATTGAACTTTATAACCAGTAGGCGTTTAGTAAAATTATGTGTATGAATTCCATCTTAATAACACAGGTGGAAATTTTCGAGAAAAGTTATTTACCACTCACTTTGACTTCCCTGAGGTTCATGGCCTCGTCCCACGAATAGTACTTCCGCTTCATCCTGTAACACAAATACGCTGTTAAGATAACTGTGAAGACATTCATTGAGTTGACATCTGCGGCTGAGTCCTAAACGGTCAAGGTGCCAGGGGCTCTAAACGTTGACTCATTTGAAAGCAGCAGTTGAAAGCTGATACTTCATCTGAAGGTCCCCTCGACGTTTGGTAAAAAATCAATTCTCTGCTCTCTGTCACGTTCAAAAGGTGGAATTTTAAGAGCAGAGTGTTTTCCAGAACTTGAAGAAAAATATCAGGTGCGCCGCATCACCTAACTTTCCTTATCTCTAAGTAAATTCACTGGTTATGATGACTTGCGATTATTTTTCACTCCGTTCATGAACTCGGTATAACACTACTTCACCGCGGCAGGAAGTGGTAGAACTTACGGTTCAGGAATTTATTGTGCTGCTCGTGCTCATGCCCTGACCATTATTGAGCAATTCGTACACAGAAAATTAATGAGGCTGTACATATGATTTTTTGAGAAGAGTAATAATCACTTTATTAAACGCTCAGATAGGAAGAGTTTTTTGAAGATTCTAACAACATCAGAGCGGGGTTATCAAAGGAAAAACTGCACGAGAGTTGATTTTCGTCGAAATGTTTGGTAATTTTATGCACATTTTCCCACGCATGGGACTTTTATGGTATTGTCATCTGATTATGACCTGTCCATATAAAGACTTTAATCAAAACCCTTGAAGCTGTATTTGAGAAAAAAAGTGGTGTTTTGATCACTATGATAACTGTAGTTAGGTTTGGCCAGATTTTGCTCATTCCCTTATTTTGGCATACCATGGTGGCCTGTGGGCTAGATATTAAGTTTGAGCTGATTTGTTTAAGCCGTTTTCTCTCAATCGTGTTCAAGACACACCACATACCATTTTCCAAAATAGTGTTTTTCGGGCTCAGAAGATCTGAATAGAGCTGAAAAAACTTTTTTTCAGCCGATCACATAACTTTTATTTCTACTTCGTAAAGCCAAGGAAAGTAAAAACTGAATAGTTGATAGATCAAAGTGACGTGAATCGCTTCTTTAACCTCTCTGTAAACTATGAAATACTATGTATATTTTCAAAATGTGGTGGTCATAAGGAAGACTCAACTTTTCTGTTGAAATTACTAATGAAATGAAAAAGAAGAAGCATATATCCAACTTTTGAACCAAATGTAAACAATTCCATACCATCTCCGCTCGAATGAGTTCTCAAAACGAGGAAAGCAGTCATGGCCATTTCTAATGTAGTCTACGTCACCTATTTATAATATAAATTACAATGTTCAAACTCGTAAGTAAATTTTTAACCATAACTTCATCAAATTTGGTTTCAAGATTCTTAAAATTGTTGTGGCCGACTCAATTTTTACGACTTACATACTTGATGCGTATCCACTACTCCACCGTGATACATCTTGTAACCATCAACTAATAAGCTGAGTTTTAAACAGTTAGGACATTTTCGATGAGCTGCCATTTTCTTAGTTCATACTCACAGAGAGAGAGAACTAATTTCTGACCAAACATCAAGGAAACTTCACAAAACGTAATTAGCGTATTAACGTATTTTTAATTAATAGGCCAACGTTTTGGGCTGACGGTACTCCATGAACATCTCTGAAAATTCGAACTGCACGAACTAAATCAAATAATGTAAACATGAAGTTTAAATAAGCCGAGCTAAAAAGAGCTGTTAGTTTGATTGTGTCATAGTTATGTATCAAACAAACGTTGCTACGAAGGGGCGGTAAAATTTGTCCAAAAAGGGCATTTAATGCGACGTTATTTGCCAACTTCTGAGAGAACCAGGATGGGAGTTTCTCACCCTTATAACAGGTTTCGTGTTTTGTTAGTTTCAGTCACTCATCCATGTCGTCAGTATCGACCTAACAAGATTTTGTCACGCATCTGGCGGATAAATTACACACGAAACGTGTGCGCTACCGGACCTTGGCGGCAGTTCGAACATTTCTCGGATTTCAAGACCCGCACCTCCGCGTTTCCTGAAACCTTGATTGCTGTACAGGGAAGTGAACAAATGTATGGATA
Organism: Pachypeltis micranthus; assembly: GCA_020466155.1. Lineage (NCBI taxonomy): Eukaryota > Metazoa > Arthropoda > Insecta > Hemiptera > Miridae > Pachypeltis > Pachypeltis micranthus. Next base: position 29,767,807 of record CM035777.1, on the reverse strand, counting down.
ACGCTTATAATTAGAGTTTTCAACCACAAAAAAAGTTTGTTCGTCTAAGCTGGTCGTTCACAACTGACGACGCCCTCTTTGAGGAGTTAGTTTAGTCCAGTATCCGTTCAACTATTTATAGTTTTTCCATAACTGGCTGTACAACATATGCATACTTGAATTGGTATGAACACTTATCTTTAAAGACTAAAATTAGATGAGGGAAGTTGCGAAGGCCATTAGTTGTGAATGAGTTTGGGTTCAGGGTCGAATTCAGCTCTTTCTGTAAGCCGTTGCGTCCTACGGGTGTGAATTGCTGCTTAGAGCCTGACATAGGGAGCAATCGGCGATAACAGTTATACCGTGGCGGGGGGGTTTCTCGAAAACTGCCCCAATTCTTTCGATTAAACTTTCAAACTACCTTCTACCAATCAGTACATAACTTTTCGCAGGCAGTCCATTGAACAAAGATAAAATAGTGTTGGTGAATATTTTCAGATTTGTCAGAGTCAGTGCTTTACTCGATTTAATCAGACTTATGGAGTCTTCTAGCAACCTACACCCGCATTTTGATCTTCACAACTATTTCTGTATCTATCCGTTTAATGAAGATGTAAGCCATGATGATAGCTCGGAAAATGAGATTTGTCTTACTTCAAATTAAAGTTTTGCCGATTTTCTCAAACATTTCAATAAAACTTATGGGCAATAACAAGTACCTCCTCATATCAAGTGTTCCTCATACACGTTGCCCTACAAATGCGATGAACGAAGATAGAGCGCCTGTTTATATACCATCCCCAATTTCAATACAATTTATCGCAAACCGAATTCAACCATTCGCATACTGAATTAACTTTTCACAATTAGAATTAAACCTCCCGAAATTACGAGTGAAGCTTTCATAAAACTAATTCTCTGCACTAAACATGATCAGAGGGCTTGGAGTGGTTGGAGTCACTAAAGCAATATCTTGTCCGTGGAGCGTTAATATCTTCCCTATGGACCGTTAATACCTTCCTTGTGGGCCGTCTAACTTTCTTTGACATTTTCTGTGTCGCTTCAACCTTCTCTTCATTCAATAGTTGAATGACGGCAGCAATCATTTTCGCCACAAGAATATTAGTAGTTTTTTTTTGGTTTTTTCGTGACCGTAGGGTTCACGTTAACAATTGAGGTTGTTTGAACTAATGTAAACAAACACCCAAGTCGACTAAATGTCGGAAGCACTAATCCGCGGAGGTGGCAATATCGCTCGGAAAACTCTTGTGCGAACATGTTGGCGGCAACTCGAGAACTGACGGTTACAATGCGCATTTGATGAAGCGAGGGATGGGGTTCCACAGTGCAAAAGTTCAATAAAGTGATTCATTTCGACTTTAAGACGGCTGCTAGTGGCTCTCGACGTGAACGATAACTCACCCAAATGTGTAATTAACGAATGGTTTAATGTTAATTGCGAAAGGTTCAATTCTGTTCGCGAAAAGCGTATTTCATTTTGCGAATGCTATGTAGGAATTCATAAGGGTGGCGAACATCTGTCTGATGCATCACACCAGATATTTTCCTTATAAATTTAGTTTATATGGTGCTAACGTCCTCACAATTATTATCTTGGTTGTCCAATAATTTGCCTGTACAATAGCGGTTTCGTAACGGCTATAGAATAATTAGGAACACCTCGAAATTCCGGAAGTCAAAATACTGTCGAATCCTTGATTAACGTTTATTCTTTTTGTGCGTTCTTTGAGTGTTTACCACATAACTTCAAAACAAACAATGCAAACCGAACAGGAAATAGGGGGAGCCCAATAGAACTTCTCAGATGTATAACTCAAGAATGTTGTCTTTTACGCAAGGTCTCGCTCAGACTGATAAGATCAAAACCATGAAAATAGGATCTGGACGACTGCATCATATCGAGCTACACATCTCTTCTGATCAGGTTGAAAGCACTAGCATTGACGCGTGAACAAGGGGGGGGGGTGTAAGATACTTTCAAATATAACTGGCGTGTGGATGTAGGCACAACGAATTCTATGTGGTAAGTAAGCAGAGCACCGGTCTTATAAGCCGCCACAAGTGAGATGTCGAGCAAGTCCAGGTCCATCTTAGTGTCTGCTGTACTTCATAACCGCCAGTGATGGCAACAATTCAAGCAAATACATTCTCCTTTCAAACGGGTATCCTTTCGTATCTCTTGGCATCACGCTCAGCATATACTTTTACTAGTCTTTGGTACCATCTGGCTCACCAGGGGAACCCCCAACGAACATGGCTGTCGAGTACTAGCGCTGTTTCCGCTCTTGTTCAAATGTTCAGAGGCGCTTCTGGTTCCAACTTCCCTTTTCTAGGAGAGCCCCCAACGGGCCAAACCTGATAGGGATGGCCTGCAACAGGCAACCAGAATACTCATTTGCACGACAGTGCTCCTCTCTATCCTACATCTCCTAAGTGCTCCTCGTTTTTCTTCCACTGAATCAGAGACGCCCTAATCTTTCCTTTTCCTAATTTTGTCTTCACACTCTCAACAGTTATCAGAAGCCACCAAATGGGTGGCCTCGACCTCAACGTACTTCCAATCAGCTTAGCAGGACTGTCCGTCATCACGTTTGCTGCCAACAACTAAAAATGCCTCCCAAACCCGTTTCGTTTATTGCGACACCAAAGCAGCAAACCTTAGTTTTAGTAGCGTGTACGTACTCTCGTTGAGAGGATGTATCTCTCCGCTAAGTCTTCAGCTTTGTCGCAGTTTTTCATCTCTCGCCACATCCTTATTTTAATCCTTCTGCAGTCCTAAGAACATTCAATTTTCAGATTTCACGAGTTAATTAACCACACAAAATTACTCACCTCTTGATGGCAACTTTTTCTCCGGTGTCTACGCGATGCGCCAACACGACCGAGCCGTACGTCCCATCGCCCAGCTGATGCAGCTGAACGTACCTGTTCATTACTCGGGCATCACTGCTCCCCGGCACAACACTTGCCGCGACAAACCCCCTGAGACACGCTGTTCAGCAGCAATCGTGGTTCACGGTGGATGGGGGGAGGGGGGAGTCGCTATGGGGACCAAACACAACAAGGGAATTAGCCAAGCAGGTCGATATCCGTTCAATTCCAATGTCAAGACGCTGTGTGTAGGAGACTTCTCAAAAGGGCGAAGTTGATGAGATCTGCAACAAACAGGAGAGTTCGGGTGTTGTCAAGCGTCAACGACTATAACTGTAGTGCAAAAAAAACTCCCCCCCCCCACCTTGAAGAAGTTCTCTTGATACATAATGTAACTTGCTAAGCGATTAAGTTTTTATGGAATATGGATTTTTATTTTGTTCCGATTGCAGTAGCTTCGTTTTCTACGCAGTTTTAGGCCAAAAGCCTTTAGGCGTCGCAGACGTGATTGCCTCTATATGTGAACATTTAGAGACTAATAATTGAGTATGCAAAATATGTAAAATACGAAACCGACGTGTGTCGTGAATATTACTACCTACTCGTCTGAGCTAGGACACTTCTCGGGGGAGTTCCATACGCTGCACTCGTCGCTCGACGATCTTCTGGCGAGGAAACACCACTGCACACCTGCTACACAATTCCTCATTCAACTTGAACACCACCGAAAACTGGGTCGTCCCTCGGCGCGAAATTAGAATATTAATCGCGTAACGACTGCATCGTTTTTGGTTCAATTTTCTAGTCTCGAACGTCACACTTTCTTCTGATCGTCTCACAGAAAAGACGATCTCTCACATAAAAGGGCGTCGAAATTGATTATTCCCTCGGAAGATGAGTCTGGACGGAGCAACGAGCGAATTGCCGAGCACTAAATTAGCGGACAGGCTGCTTTCATTGTCCGAACTCGAGCAACGGCGGTTTGCCCGTCAATCAATTTTAGTTTCGGTCTCCTTTCTCCATTTGGGCTCAGGCTGCAGCCAACTCCTGCATAAGACCAACAGAACTGTCGAAGCCTGCCATAACAACGAAGGGCTTGAAGCGCGGGAAGCAATTTCCAAGGTGACGTGGCCAGGAGGTTCAATAACTTTCTCATCGGTAATACTTTTGAAACGTATGAGCTGGAGCTCTGAAGTCCAATGGCGTTTTCAAGAATGCGCCGAGAGGAGATCCCGAAAAAATGACCAAGATTCTGATTACAGGAACCTAACGAGTCTGAATAATAGATACCTTTGTTAGACCATACAGCTAAAAATTCAATGGTTAAAACAAATTCTGAACTACCACGTAAGTGGAGGGATCAAGCAAGCGTGGAAATTTACAATAATCTTATTTATTTGTATCTTGCTAGCTTTGTTATTATTAATAACTTAAATCATTACTTTCCGAGCAATTTACGTTTAAGCCAACGTTTATACAAGTATGACAAAAAAGTTCTCATTCCTGATCGAAAATCACGGACGTTCTTCACAAACCAGAAGTATGAGAGTCTTGTGTGAAATAACTCAGAAACATCTGGTGCGAACTGGAGCCCCACATATATTTTATTTACTGACAATCTATTTTTGATTCAGATCATACGAACTCGTAAAACATGACCTAATGTAGTAGGGAGATAGTAGTGGTACATAAAGTTCCACAACACATTAGGCCGCTACTACTTATGCTTACCTTAATTGACATACCAATGTAAAAAATGTTTTCTCCAGCTGCACACAAGACACCTTTCCCTTCGGTCTTTGGACTATTTCAAAAAGCTTGCACTATAACGACATTGCCATTGAACAACGTGAGAATCGCGAGAATCAGTTTCGCATGCAGGGGGTTGCGCAACGAGTATCATACTTCTATATACTTATATATCGCAGTTATGGTTTTCGCAGACATAACATTTATGGTTCTAAGACGAAACCTCACGCTTGATTATGAATAACTACTTAAGGGAATAAAATTTCCAAATCGGTCTTAGTCTTCTTCTCACCCTTGTCGTCGTATTTTTGTAATAGATAATTGGTAGGAAAACACCATATAGTGTAAAAACAATCATGAGGTTTCATGAGCGATCACGTTCAGCTTATGAGACTGGAGTAAAACGAACCTTCTGTGAGAGAGAAAAGTTATTTCTAATCGATGCGATTCCTCACGGTTAATGCTTGTACCGATGGAGCGGTCTTGAGTGTGGGTGCAATTACCAAAGGTCTCATATTCACTACGCGTGAAACAAAAGCATTCAAGAAACCGTCAATATTAGCAGGGCAAACGTAATTAAAACCTTACAAGGCTCTCCAGGTAACATGGGGCTTCCATTATGTTCTGGAGAAATCCTTTACGCATACTCGTTTAGTGAGTGGTCCACTGGCGGGTTTTATGAGTGGGAATAGGAAAGACCGTATTGGACTTACGAATGGATGCCACTGGTTAAGAATAGAGTGAGGCGTAGTGGCTGGTTATAATTACTACACCACCCCACTTATTACAGGATTTCAAGATAAAAACTGGGGGAATCGGAATTTGTGCTAGACGGTTACAGTGAGGGTTAGTGAACATATTAGATCATGAGGATGACAGGTATGTAGCGAAAAACAGTCGTGGGTGTTTTGGGAATGGGATAGATTAGTGGTTAGGGCGAAGAGGAGCTTTGAATGGAGAGTGTTTGGTGAGGCTGTGAGAGGTTGAAGCTGAGTAAGGAAAGCCGTGCGCAGTCTCAACCCAAAGCTCTCCCAGCCTACCAAATGAGAATGTACTTAAGGGCTGAGGTATGAGTGCATAGGTTATGTAAGATTAGTTGATAAACACTGGCTCTCCATGCCATAGTTCTCTTGAGCAGGTTAACGGTAACTCCTAACCACTCATGTGAAATTTAGTGCGAGGAGTTTAAACTCCATCTTCTGTCTGCCCCAACGGATGCAGTCAAGGCTGATGTTATTGATGCTGAATGTACTCACTATAGCTTTACGACTCGTTCAAATCAGACTCGTTAAAGGGAAAGGAAGTCATTGGAGTCTGATCAGAATTTCAGGTCACCTCTACAGAATAAGCAATCAGCTCATATTTGCAACTACATCCTCCCAACACCTGCCCCCACCTATCCACATCACAGCGATTTCTGCCACACTCTGAGGAACGAGCTAAAGACCGCCCTTTGTATCACTTTGTAATTAATTTCCAAATTTCGCGAGTTCAATTTCGCTAGTGCCTAGGTCTAGACCTATTTTCTGCGGACTGCTGTCTGTCACGCTCACATCTCGTAGCTGCATTTGTTTGAACAAATCCCAAAATGCATGTCGTGCTCTCGTAAAATTGCCGCTTGGCGAATGGAGGATGATTCCGCATTGCCGTCCGCCAGCTGCTGCACGGAACGACGAACCCTCGTAACTAGGAAGATGAGCGTGAAAAGGCAATCGGGTGGGGGGGGGAACTTAAGTCTTCTGGAACTTGAAAACCTGCTGCTTGCCACATGGTCTCCACTGGTTGTTTTTTTTTTTAGCGACCTGGCTGCCTCGGACCTTAAATCTTGTAACCTCATTTCTATATTAGCATTCTGATTCTGTGGTAGGAAAATGCGTAGCTCTCTTGCTGCAGTATTCCGCATTCACCAGGAAAACTTGATTACACGTTTTTGACAAGTTTGCTACATTTGTTCAAGCTAGGTGTCGACTCTCACGATGATGAAAGTCGCACTACACCGAATCAAACATTTTAGTACTTTATGTTCTCATAAATCTCGCTCTTATGATATTCGCGTTCTAAAAAAAAGAGTTGGTAGTTCAATAAGCTGCGTACAGAATATACGTTTAATTATGATCGCAAAACAAATAAATTTCGGAATTCAGTACGGAATGACGTTTCATTGATTAATCGAGAACAAAGACGAACTATACTCGTATAGGTACGGGTGTCATAAACGTTGACATTTAGAATTCATTAGTGTACTCGTACACCGTGAAATGGAGCAAGAATATTTCGAACTTTTGCTAGCTTTTTTGACACGATATGGACAACTTCATTTTTAACGGAAAATTAGGCGTGTGTAGAGACTAGTTAACGGCGATTTCGTTGTTCGCTGATTGAAAGTTATTCGAATCAGCGTAGTTTTGTGATGTTTCACAGATACTTTTCGAAATCACTTCTTCAGATATTGAATTAGGAGAACGTGGGTGTATTAGTAAATGGAATGACAGGGCATTGCGGTCAGCATTCGAGCAAACTGGTTCCAACTAACCGTCACTCGAGCTCGTATTCCAATGCACAGGCGCGCGCGAAGGAGGTAATGTGGAATAATTGCCAGGCTTTTAGTTTTGCGGTTGACGAACTGCTATTGATCCGCAACAATAGAAAGTTAAGGAGTTGATTGCCGCTCACAAGTGGAGCAGAGTTCCCATTCCTCCGGCTCCGCACGGCCTTCGAATGTCCAAATGGAGAGGAAAAAAGTCTTTCGACGTTGACTGGATTGTTTCCCTGGGAGTTTTTAATTGTTTCCTTTTCGTATCGGCCGCCACCCAAGATCCTGCTTTTGGAATTACATCAACTGTAGGAGTGGGTTGCTTCATTCTACCCGGCAGGACGTAGCTCCATAATCAGATTGCTGACAGCAGCCCACTGATCAGCTCTTAGACACTAATTCGATTTGGAGCGGAGTGAAGAGGTTGTTTTTACCATCTCTTGGGTAGTGCGCTAAGTTTATTGGAAGTTGCATGGATAAATAATAACGTTCATTGGAGTAGTATAAATAGTAACGCAACAGAGCGATTAGTGAATGGGGTGTGGCAAACAGCATTCAGGCGAATACATAATAATTTGAACCCTAAAGTGAATCATCGTGTCTCTAAGGGGCATCTTACAAAAGATCGTTGAGAGCTCTTGAAAGGTATAGGAAGATCAATTATAGGTATAGGCCGAGTTGAAGAGGGAACAACTGAAATGAATAGGGTAACAGCATGAGGTACTGGCGTTTCTCGGTACCTTCAACCACCGACAGTTTCTGGAACCACTTACTAGATCGCCACAAGACATCCCCCCACCCCCTCCCAAAAATCACTTTCTGAATTCAAAGTTCGTATCCAATTATTTCAAAACGGTGAACACAACCCTTTAAAAAAAAATTAGGTAGACACGCTTTTAAATCAACACTGATTGCTCAACAATGGTCATGGCACGAGTTGAACCAGTACAATAAATTCTGGAACCTTAAGCGCCTCCAGTTTCCTCGTTGAACGTTATTATAAGTAGTTTAAAACGAGTGGTGCGTACCAACATATGCGGGTGCTATATCTTAGTTCAACGCATTTCAGCAGGAACATTTATGGAAAACAAAATGTAGGGACTAGTTAGCTGAAAGTACTCTGTAAGTTTGATCGAAATCGTTATCGTTAGAGCCGTTTTTGAGAAAAGTGGAATACCGATAAATTAATATTCCACAAATCTCCTTTTCTGAGTTAACTTGGCTTATATCTCCGTTCAACAGATGGATACAGAGATAGTTGCTAGTTGCGGGGAACAAAATGGGGGTTTAGAATGCTAGAAGACACTCCATAAGATTTATCACATCTGGTGCAGCAGTTACTGTGGAATTTACGGAAATGTTCGAAAAAACGTTATTTTCGACACATTTTGATTTTTATCTCTGTTCAATGGATGGTCAGAGGAACAAAACGAACTACAGACACACACACACAAACACAGACCACGCGCCGAAATTAGGTTTTTGGTTTATTATTCATTCTGAATAATAACCCTATGTTTTCGGTCACGAACATTTTTTTACAACCCCCCCTCAAAATTTGATACTTTACGTTTCAAGACATGGAGATTCCAAATCTGCAATGTCCGTCCGCCATCCCCCGTCCCCCAACACTCGTCCTTTAACCGTGGTCTAAAAAATTTTTTAGACCCCGTTTTGTGCCTTTAACGTGGTCTAAAAAATTCGTTCTTTCGCACAAAAATCCCATTTGGTATCTAGTTGTGCCCACCATCTCGGCAATCCGATCGGACGAAGCCCATGGTTGTTATGGGCAAAAAATGGTTAAAAAAATTAACGAAACGCAGTATAACACGGGAACTACAGCGGAAGTCAACGTTTCGTCCTCAGTACTCCCTCCCTCCCTCTCTCTCGTCATATCAAACTCAATCATCCGCCCACTCGACTCGCAACGGGTTCGCTGGAAGCCACCCTCCCGACAGGGCGCCAAGGCCACTTCCTTTGCACACCTCTCCATTGGATCATAAATGCCTACAGACGATTACGGGCGTCTGGCGCCGGGGGAATATTTAGTTTCCGTAGTTCCATTTTAGCCAGGTCATGTTTCGTATGGTTTACTAGTATTCGATGCTGAATTGAATGGGATGGGTCTCGGAGCAGTAATACTAGGTCAAGCTGTTCTGAGAATAATAAACCATTGTGTAATAATTTGCAGGGGTTTTAGATTCAGTAGGCCTCAAAACGTAAAGATCTGAAGAAAACCCAAATTTTTTCTTGTCACGATTACTATACTTTCCCTTCCCTTTGGGATAGCGGAAAGTAATAGAGTTTTGACCAAGTACTAACGAACTGAGGGAAAATTAATTGAACTGGTAGCAAAAGTCAAGAGAACCCGTGAATTTACGTGAAGCTAAGGGGTGTTATGTGATGCGCTGTACCAGATATTTTGACACGATTGCAGCAGCCGCGAAGGAAAATTCGGTAAAACGACGGAAAACTTGGGAGATGGGTAGCGACAACTGACGCCCTCAGCGGCCGGAGAGTTGTTGCGTGTGTCTCCTCTGCCTCCCTCCTGCGACGACTTGAAACCTTCCGAAAGAAGGAGAAGAGAATCCTTGAGGTCCTTTCTCCAGCGGCCTCTTGCGATCCCCTTCAGTCCGTCGCGGTTCCCCGTCGTGAATGTGTCTCGTCGTGCGGTCTTTCAGTTTTCCGTCGCAACCAAAACATTTTGTATTTTGTCAACAATTTCAATTCCGTATTTCCGATTTCGATAAAACAAGTGTGTCCTGAGTCGACGAAGAACGTCTCTCGGCTACTTTGGGATTACTTTTGATTGGATACCGACGTTTGAGGTGAGTTCGTCAGTCCGATTTGTCGTCCGGGATTTCATACTTCGGTGTGGTGCAATGCAAAACATTCGAAACAATTTCGAATTTAAAGAGTTTTATTCCGACATAATTATGCTCAAGTTCAGTTCGGAGTGGAATCGGTAATAATACCATTACGTTTTCCACCTGTTTTTGGAAAATAACAAACCGCTCACAGCATTCTTGAGATTAGTTTCAATAAAATTAACTCAATTACGCCAGTTGAGTCTCATGTTGTGTACATTACTATTACATTAAGGAATTGACACAATTTGTAGTCAGTTATCGACAGCGAGATGATTTAAGGAGTCTGAAGCTCTGTTCTTAATTAGGCGCTCTTCATTTTGCTTTGATGTTGCTGAGCTCCAAATTGTGACAATTGCGAGTTGCTTCTACAGCAATAGACATCCGTCGTACCGTATTATCGCCTAAAACTGATTCATGCACTGTCCTGGCTCGTGGCAATACGCGAATAGTTGTTTGAAATCTGGCACTCACAACTCACCGTTTCACGTTCATTAGGCGGTTTTTAGGGCTCCAGCATCTACTGCAGTAAGTTTTTCGCTCAGTAAATATGAACCAGGAAGAACGTTGTTAAATGTTCCACGCAGAAACTGGTAGTGCTCAAGATTCCAGGAATTATTGGGATGACCCTATCTACATCCAAACATTTAAGAGTAAATCAGTTCATTCGTAATTTGCAGTACAGCGTTGTGACGATTTTCGAGAAGGTTCGTGTTTACCAATTTGGTGTTATAAGTAAAGCGCTATGAAAGAAGTTGATCGAAGGACTAAAACACGGTACTTTGAATGTCATTATCGTTTTTATACCCGTTATTAACGGTTTGGCTACTGTTGTGTTGGCACCTACACAATTTATGTGAGGGCAGTAGTGCCATATGAGGGTAATATCTCGCCCTCCGACTAGAAGGAGTTCATTAGCTCCACACCAATTCCATAACTTTCATCAGCCCCCCTCTATTTCACGGTTTTCATCGTTCTAGTGATTAATCCTGTTAGCTTTTCGCTCAGTTCATCCGAAACTGGAAGAACCTAACGTTTCACAATGAAACTGACCATAGTTTTTGTCACTTGCGCATATTTACTTTATGTGAATATCAACATGATTGTTTGGGAACGTACGTGTTTACTGTTCTGGAATTATTGGGTAAGAGAAGAACGTTAGTAAAAAAAAAAAAAAAGCGACAGTAGGTTGAACGTAGTGGGGCTAACTGTCACGCGAGTAGTATATTGGACTACCGTCACAATGTTTGTGAGAACGCTAGTGTCATACGGGCGGGGCTGAAACGGAAAAAACTCTACTAAAATCGCTTTTCGTCGAAATTGTTCATACTATGTAGCGCTACTGACGAACGAAAGTGCTGTATTGCCCGGTTCTCATCTCGACCTGTGACCTCTCAAATTTAATGGACATTGATGATGCCGTTTTTGAAGTAAACAAACTTCTTTTTTTTTCGTCCGATAAAATAACATTCCTGTCCCATGCGTGGTACTAAGGAAATAAAACTTACGAGTGCTGTTACTCGCTATATGAAACCCTTGAATGCATTTTTGTTCGCGTTGTGTTCTTTTTTTAATTTGTTCACGGTGGACAATAAATTAACTGAAACGGTTTTGTGTCTAAGTGAGGCTCAGGCTTCATATACAAGTGTTACCGAAAACTGAGATACACGTTTTGTTTGTTTGTATACTTTGTTTTAGAAATATTTATTATCCGTAGTTTTATGGAAACATGAATAGAGAAGATAGTGGGACCGTTTGTTTTCATTTAACCACTAGGGGGAGGTTACTATATCGTGGCTCTTTCCCCTGTCTTAAAAATCACGCAATAGTCTCACCGCGCTTGCAATTTCGTTTATCTTAATGCATTTTCGCCATTTTGTTTCTCACTTTTACTTCCTTACTCTTATTATATAAACAAGTCATGCAGAACACATTCGACTCACGTGGTTCACTTGGAAGCTTCAGTGGTGGTCCACTTCACGTATAAAGTAAGTCAACCTAAGTAAAAACGTCCCAAATTAAGTACTTCTGAATTTATATATCGTATGGCCTTTCAAAAACAACTTAATATGAGAAAGTAACATTATTAAGTAAGCACGAACACCCCAAGTAGTGTTCACAAGAATTAGTGCTCTAAACTGACAAAAGACGAAAGTCGAAACGTGTTCAGTATGATTAGTTTACATTTAGCAATACACAGATAAAAACAAAAAATAAGATGTTGGAATGTTTCTATAATAGTTGCGAGAGCAGTCAGATTATTATGTTACGGTTTATTTATAACCCAGGGACGGCGGAAGAAGAAGCCACGACGTGCCCTCTTCCTAGTGATTAAATAAAAACAACCGATTTGTAATAATATGCACAAGAAGTATGTGTTCTCACATGTACCTTAAATCTTTATGCAGATCCTAAGAATCGTTAAGACACAAATATTGCTTTAAACCGGACTCTTAGACCGTCAGGGTACACTAATAACAAAACATTAAAAGAAATATTCGTTTTAGAGCTGTATGGTGAGTGATTTCGCCGATTGATTAGTGCATCTTCTCCTTTTTACTTTTCGCTACTCAAAGAGTGAGGAAAGTATTGCAATCGTGCCTAAATATCTGGCGCCGCGAATCACACAACTTTCCTCAGCCCCGCGTACGTTCAGCGATTTTTGCTGCGCCAACAGCTTATCCAATGCGTTTGTTTGTTTTTTTGTATGCGTCTGTTTGATCTTCACGCAATTATGCATGTCGATGAACAGGTGGTACTCAACTTTAGGGAATCAATTGCGTAGCTCGTACTCGTATTTCACCAACGTGACTCTTCGTGTTAAATTTTTTGTAGGCAACGAGCACTATGGAAAAATGTCATTGAAACTTAAGTAGTTGAACTACCGAATCGCTCGGGTTGTTAACAACTCTTTAACCACTCATAAACATTGATCGTGTAGGTATGATTTAGGTAGGCGAGAAAGGCACGAGGTGTATTAATTAATAAGCTTATAGAAGCCCAGGACACTTCAAAAGGAGATCTGGGGAAACACAACATTCCTTACTCTCCATGCTGAAAAAAGTTATCGATCAGATATCTAAAGTCATTCGCCTCACCAGAATAGGCATATAAATTAGGGGCAGACAGTACACATCTACACATCCAGGAGCTGTCCGTCTTGACTCATGTTGATTGCCGCATTCTGTGGTGTCAATGAATCCGGAAATCCACTCGAAAAATAGAAATGGAACCTCTCTTTTGGATTTCAAACAGCTCGAGTCGACGAGTTGGGACCGTTGCTTTCGCCTCGAGGGAATTTTGGAAGGAAGCGTAATGAAGCGTTTATTGAAGGCAGAGGCGTCTTCTCCAAAGCCAGCCTTCTCACGACCGACGGCGCATAATAAGGTCGTTAGCGTTGTATTGTTGTAAGGAAGGAAGTTGGTCTCTACAAATTCTTCCGATATAGTTTTTTTTTGTTGGATCTTGCCTTTCTATCTCCACACGAGCCGCACAAAACGCACGTCCGACCGATCAGTCTTCACAGGGACCTTTCAGAAATCCGAGGGTTAAGAAAAAAACGGTGTAGGTCATGTTCCGTGTTGTGGCTCTCGCAGCACGTAATTACTACCTTTGTTTTGTGTACCTGGTTCTTTGGTTCTACCTCTGACTCCCCCAGCTGTGGGATCCGCTCGACCGATTAACAGTATCACGAAGAAACACTTCATCTTGAACCGTGAAACTCTCTTCATCTAAACTTTTGGTCGTTTTTTGTGGGGGATGTTTCAACTGCTTCACAGATATTTCCGAAAACATCTCTAATCTGTAGTTGATGCTCCGGTCGGGGTTTACTGCTAGGAATGTCTTTTACGGTGTCTGTAAAATATTCAAGAAGAAATCTAGAAGAAGCGTGACTTTAATCACGTAGTTTACGTGGTAATGTGAGGTTTGATTCATCCCAAGTCACTGACCCTCACACGCGCCTACGAATCCCAGACACCATTTTGCGCATTACTTTTCGCAACCCGGTTCGATTGTTCTGTGACTGTCCTTTTAGAACAGCGACTGTTTCTGAGCAGTAGCTGAATTGCTTCTCCTCGTCTCAGGGCCTCTATGAGGTTGGTGAAGATTGTGTTAGCTACAAGCACGATGGCTGGCTTCGAGATCTTTTTTCCATACATCAGTTTAGAAGATTCTGAGAACTTAGGAGACATTTAGATTTAATCAAATCATTACAGCCCGTCTTGAGGGTTTAAACAAAAGTTTGTTTTGAAGCGTTTATTTTTGGAACGATTTTTTAAAACCTACACCTACCTTGTTGTGTCTTCTTGTTCGTGTTTACTGTCATGATTGAGCTGATAGGGTTCAGCCATTTTCTCTCAATCGTCTACACCCTCCATTTTCTCGAATGTTTTGTATTGAACACCGGAAAAATACGAAAATCTGAACATCCAACAATCTGTTTACTTTCGATTACATACATTTTCTATTTGCTCTGTAGCATTAAGAAAAGTAAAAACGCTGAAAATTATTATACAACGGTTTATTATTGTCTTGCACAGCTTGACGTAGTCTCAAACCACCGAGACCCATCCCATTCGATTCAGCATCGAAAAATACCAGTCAACGATACGAAACATGCCCTGACTACAACGAAACGACGAAAATAATTACGTATCCATGGGCCTTTAGGCAATTAGGCAGGACGTGACGCGTCGAGCGGATAGGTGATAGGATTGATACGGGAGGCAGTGCAAGTAATGAAACGATTAATTTCGTTGTATTGCGCGTGAGTTCTTTCAATCAGTATACTTTGGCCCAATATAATTACTGCGATTTCACTGTTTTTAATCTAGACTCAGTTGTAAACCTCTGAGACTCCATTCTATTCGATCCAGGATTGGAAAATACCTAGAACACGGTACCGAACGCGACTTAATTGCGATTAATGAGTAGACAATTGATGCAACAAAGTAGTAGTTTTTAGAAAGTTGTCTTTTTCCACTAGTTTGAGATATACTATGCGACTCCGGTTAGGTCTGTAGGGAGTTTTAAAACGTTACTTGTTCGTATAAAGTGTTAATGATGATGACTAGCGACGAAATCTGTTAACAATTGTGACTAAAATTTGTGGAAATGGACGCTTAGCAGTAACTGTTACTTTGATACTTTGGCTTTGGTACCGTTTTCTGTTCAGAATAATCAAGAACTGTGTCGAAGTATGTGTGTGTGTGATGGTTGAGTGATAAACTCGTATGTCTGTTTTGACCTTGTGGGTTCTAAAGAGTGACCTCTCCTCGCTCATTCGATTGTCGAAGGTTGATTCCACTCAATTTGCCCCGAAATGACCACATTTCTCTAACGGCCGCTTTGCCCGCACGTTGACTTACCAACCGATTACCCGAGTGCTATGCAAAATTAAGGCCGGACCGCGCCTGGCGTTACTCGACGTTGGCCAAATAACCGACGAAGTGATGCTGGTCAATATTTAAAATGCGGGCGATTATTAGGGCATTAGTTCGAAAGACAGTTGCGTGTTGGGAACTCATGGTAAAATCATTAGGCGCGTCCGACGCCAGAATCCAACTGCGGGATAGCGTTCATCCAATTACAGCAATTTTAGTATTTCTTGAAACTCACTGATCTGTTTCAAGGTTGCAATAGCAATTGTGTTGTAAAGCAATTAATGAAACTCGTTTTGTAAGATTGTGAAAACTAGTGCTATTGGCTGCTAAATCAGAACTCTTATCAAGTGGCTGTTCAATCAGAACCCTTTCGTGCTATTCAAGTGACCTTTCCATCAGAACTCTATCGTGGTAACCAAGTGACCGTTTAAAAACCCAGTGTATGAATACAGTCCTCCAATCTCTAACTCGTTCGTTTCATTCATTATACAATTAAATTCTTTATTGCTCTCTCTTTGTCTACAGCCCAACAGATAAGTTAGTACATTGTGTTAGATCAAGGATTGAATCATAATTCAGTGAGCACTTCCAGTCAAAAGATGGTCTTACCTCACATGAAGTGTTGTACTTTCCACCGTAGTAATCGGCTAATCATGGTCAACCTATCTACTTATAACTTCCCTGTCCGCCATAGTATTTACTCATTCTTATACCTACCCATACCCTTGCTTTTCCTGTAACCGACCCGACAGATGAAATATATACGGACACTATTTTCGTTCTACGCATTTCTACGGAAACGTTTATAGGTAACAAAATGAAGCTACCAGTTAGCTGAAAGTAATCCGTTTCATCAGACTCTTAGTGCCGTTTTTGAGGAAATTTGACAAATATAATTTAACGTTGGCAAATCTCAAATTTTCGATGTATGTGACTGATGATTTTGATGAAACTCACTCGGTACTTTCAGCTAAGAAGCAGTTTCTGCATTTTGTTCTCGCTTACATTTTCCCATTGCAGAAGTTGGGAAAAGTAGTGTGATGCGCCGCACTAGATATTTTTTGAATACGGTTGTTTATAGGTTATTGAATCAATTATTCGTTATTGTTTTGTTTGATCGGGAGCGTCGCGCTGAAGCTTCACGGTTTACTTTCTTCCCGACCTCCGGAGAACCTTTTTTCTGCATCAGCGCTCGCCCTCTACATCACGGTCCACATCTCTCCCTTTAACTCCCTTCCGGAGGAGCCAGAAGTGAAAGCAGAAGTAGAAAAGCTAATTACTTGCGAGGAAGATGAGGTTGTGCGGGAAAATGAAACTACGGACGATCAGACGTCAAACGGGCGTTGAAGTCGATAGCTATGAAGACTGTGCAAGTAACAAGCGTCTTGGTCTTCTCTAGGAAGTAAAATGATGTGGTTTGAGATTACCAAATGTAACCGGTTTGTAATGTTAGTCCTGATTCATGTTTTGGAAAACCAACTGCTTATAGATCTAAGCCGTCGTTAAGCCCAGTTGTAACTTCTCTTCCCCTCGTTCTGCTTGGAACTCCTGAGCCAGATGAAGTTGATGTTGCATTTTTATTTGATGTTGCGGGCTTCGTATTTACAGCATTTAGTGAAAAGTTGATTCTTGGTACAATAGGATCGTATACTCTATCTTCACATCTCTTCACTAAGACGAAAATGTTCTCAAAATCGCCCGTTTGACGGCAACTGCTATTTAGAAGACGTTGGAGCACAGCAACTTTGCTATTATCAGTTGTACCCTGATTGTATACCCAAATGGCCCAGGCCTTTTCAAATCACTCTTAAGTTAGACCACAAAAATGTTTCTCCGCGTCGAAAATAAAACGTCGAGTATTTCCGTTCGTAATTGGCATTTAGTTGTGTTTAAAATGTTTCTTTCGAGGTTATTGCTTGTCTTAAAATACTAGGTAACGAGCTTAGCAACGATTCCACAATCATTTAATTTCATCTGTGGCCCTCGGAGTTCACTTATGCCGCGCTCACAGATCTCGCTTTGGTTTCTCTAAAAAGAAGCAAACCAAAACCTCTGTTACTCCTCATTTAAATAAACGGGCCCTGCTACTCTTCCGAAACCCGCTGATGGCTTTAAAAACCCGTGAGAAAGTTGTGCCCGGTGAGTAAACGTGGGGAAGTTGCTCGCCTCATTTATCTGAGGACTCGAGTCGAACAGCGAATCCCGTTTCCCTCCTGGTGATTTTTTTGTGGATTTAACGCGACAAGAACTATCCTGTACATCCTGGGGACACACAAGCTCATCTTGGCGAGTTACATTTATTGTAGAATTGACTCGCATGAACCTGGAGCTGATCGCGGTGCCATATATCCTTGGTGGAATTCTCAATACTCCAAAAAAAAAAAAAAACAGTTTCTTAGGCTTTAGAACATTGTTGTGTTGGTCGTGGTCAAGCAAAGCGACCACATGATCACACAGATGAAACGTGAAGCATCTCATTTAATTAATTCTAGATAACACTGGTTCGGATCTCGTAGCTGCGGTAAAAATTTCCTCAGTATGGCAATCTACAACAATTCTTATCCAGGAAAGCTTAGTCGCCCATTGGGGCCTGTTTAAAGGGAATTGCATATTATAGACTCCAAGGAGATGATTAATAATGCTCTTTAGTTCCAAGGGGTCATCCAATCTAATATGACGGCTCCACTGCTCTACATTCACATCTAAGGTCAATGTAGATGGGTATGTAAAAGGCTTGCAGCTAAAGAGCTCAATTTTCGTACAATACGGTGAGTGCCCATTCCAGCAAACGCAGGCCTCATTATCTCCCTCGCTGACCTGTGGATACAATATTTCAGGGTTTCTTTTCTGCCTTCAGGGCGTCTTGAGGATATACAGCATGACTAATGAGTCTTATGGCCAAAGAAGGTCTGTTGTGGGTTTGACAGGCTGAGGATGTGCCAATGAACGAGATGTTCCTCTGGATTTCGACTACATTTTTATTTGTTAATCACCTCATCGTCTAAGCGGACGTTCAATCGCTCGACCATTTGTTTTATTATTGGGAGAACAATTATGAGCAGTAAACCGCGTTGCAAATACGGAACGACGCCGTGACTTGTGGCCCCGTTAACCCTGTGCAATTTCCGTTGTCTTCCTGGCGTCAATAATGTGGTTGAAGCGAAGGAGGAATTTCCTGGCAATCAGGCGGCCACCGCCGATTTCTGGTGGAGAAGGCTATTGAAGTTAACCTCCGTTAGTAACTCCCTTTTTCCGGAAGCCGTTCGAGTCAAATCTTCTCAATTTCCTCCGAGTCAAACTCTTCAAACTACCCTTGCCACGAATGGGCTTGCGACACTCAGGGACGTCAGCACATTTGCCCCCCCCCCTCTACTCATTACCCATTTTTTTCGCCTTCGAAAAATAACGAACAAAACTGCAGTGCTCCCACAAATTGAACCACACGCTCTCACGCGCTCACAAACACTCGCCGAGATGTGATTTTTACTTTCCTTAGCACAACGAAGTTGGCACCAAATGTTTCTTCGGATCTTTACGTATACACCCAAATATGGTCATGAAGATAAATCATTATTTACTACTAAGTTCATATAAACTGAAGATTTGTTTACATTTTTAATCGATTTCCGTAGCCTTTGGGTTGCGGCGATATTCAGGCGTAGTTGAACAGGAATAGTCCCTAATATATGCTGACCAAACTAATTTGTGCTGCTTGGCTCCGTTCATGTGCCTATTGGCTCATCGTATAAAGTGTCTCGTTGATCGTGTTTCTCTCTGACGCACTGTCAATCCGGCTCTGATGCCCAGTTTTCGTAGGTTGTGCTGTCAACCGATATTCACGTTTTGGTTCCATGAATTCTGTTCTGTGTTGGTTGTACTAAGGCCCATTCTTCCTGGCGCCAGCTGACGTCAATTGGTTTCTGGTGGATTGATCATTCTTCCTTCTCGTTTTTGACTGGTGATCCAAATGATTAATAAGGAACGACGACAACTATCCTAATTGTGGATGGTGTGTGGTTATTCAACTTATACAGAGGAGTTATATCACTCTTCTACAATGTAACAGGTCACCCTCTGTGGACAATTTCAAAGACTCCAATGCGTTGCTAACAGCTGGAGGTCACTCATGTGTCCTGTGTTTCTGTAATACGTTTGTCATCCTACCTTCCACCCTTGTAATAAGCCGTTCCAAACTGAGTTGATTGAAACTTAAAGTAACTAGTCTGTGAGCTTACTCAGCTGAACGTGGTAGCGGTCTACTTGCTAGTCTCTCACCTCATACTCCATTGTTACTAACAGAAGTTCGAAATTTGGGCTTGCAATGCTAACGTGACAGAAATTAGTCTGTTGAAATTGTGTGAACTCGCGTGGAAGCTTCTTCCTTGTCCCACCGGTTCAACTCAATTCAGTGTGTGTTTGTTGTACTATGTGCAGCATCAAGTATTTTAAAAGAACGAGAGTCGGCTTTGCTGATTTCACGCATAAACTAAGGATTTTTCTGGTTTCGATTGTTCTAGGACTTTCTTCAACGATCCAAAATGATTAGAAATCGCGATCCGAGTTAAAACCGGGGTATCAGCTTCCCATTCAAAAGTTCAAGCGGTAGGAAACTGAGGTGCTACCAGCGGGATTGTGAGCGAACGCTTCAAGAGCTCATAAGATTTGATTGGCTGCTCTTCCAGGCCACGAAGCTTGAATCCGTTGGGAGAGCGTTTTCCTCCCGAGGAACAGGGAAGTTTCGAATGAGCCGCATCAATTAGAGCTGCTCTGAATAGCCTTTAGGTTCCTCCTGCCCATCTCTCGACTGAATTTCCATCAGTAGCCAGCACCCGGGAGCTTGGCTGGTCAATGGAAGCCTTCCAAGGTGACATCGGACTCCCAAAACCCAGCTCGAACACGAGGGGCCTCTCATTTCCAACTCTCCTTTCACTCCACGCAAAGTCGTGAATATTTTTTAATTTACCGGCGACACGAGCGATTTTTAATTTCTTCGACGTCAGAAACTGACAATTAACTTTGTAGTAATTACAGGATTTCTCAGGTACCATACCAAGACACGTTCGAACATTCCAGGATGCCAATACAAACTGACGGGTGCGAAGTATCACACAATTTTCCTTACCTTCCCAGCTAATGAATTGTGAAGGTATCATTGTGGTCTGCATTGAGATTCTTTTGCTATAAAAAAAAAAATGTATTCCGTACTCGGCCATGTAATCATTATATGCGTTCACTGAGCCAAACTTTCGTTCTTCAAATAACTGAGCAACTTCACGAATATTCATTTAGGCCCACTAAATGCTTCAGGTTCTAAAATTCGCTTGTAACCACACTTTCTACAGTTTTTTCACCCAAGTTCAATGGTAACATTTATTTGGTTTTTCGTGAGTCGATTTAAACTGTTAAATGCCAAAATTTGTCTTTTGAAGAAGCGGATTCGGCCTACTTTTGTGAGCTGTACCTTTTCTGCGCAATTCTACACTTGTTCTGTGGTTGTACCGTTTTCAGATATTAATCCGGGGGAGTAACTCTATCACTTATATATGTGTAAAACTATTTTCTTGCTATTTCATTTTACTGGAATTAATTAGTTCTGGTAGTTTTGATGGGAGGACAGTTTAAGGAGATCTAAGCATACACACCAAAAAATGCATAATACAGACCACTTGCCCAAATTCGGGTTTCCCGGCTCTGTAGAAGGCAATGACTTGACGAAAACTAACATTTTTCGTCTGATAAGTTTAGTTTTTAAGAGAGAGTGAGTTTGAAAGTAAAAATGACCCAATTGCTTGAAAAACCAACATCAAAATGTCACGGCTGCCGCTTTGGCGCTGCTCTACATCTACTACTTCACACCTAAAAGGTGAAGGACCTGACGTCTCCATAGAAATCGCAGAAAACGTGGAGTGGCAACTGATTAGATCGTTTCTTGCGGCTAGAAACCCGAAAATGGTGAGGTCAGGGAAGTTGTACGATGCCTTCCGTCAGATATTTTCTGCAAACCGCTTTAAGGGACCTGGTTCTCTAACAACCGCCTTGTCGCTCTGTTCTCTGCCCTTCTCGAAAATAATTGTGACTATGACGGCTGGTTCCGGTTCTCGCGTAATAAGCAAGACCCGTTGGAAAGGTGGACACCTGTCTTGACAGCCTGTGAAATGAGAGCAGGGTTAGACGCGATAAGCCAAGGCCTCGTCGAGCCAGTACTTTGACACTATCGACTGCGTCGTTCAATTTCTGTAGAATCTAGAATTTAATGAACGGAAAATTTGGTTTGGCGGTGCATGGATAATACTTTCCACGTGTTTTAGACTTCTCAACCTCTGACAGGGGTGCAGTAGTGCTTACCATATTCTCAAAATCGCACCTTGCCAATGGTGGAACACATATCAATTTTAATTTCAATTTTTTTTAATTTCAATTTTGCGATTGGACTCTTGAGTTATCATCAGTTGGAACTCGTTGATTTGATTTCTTCAATTTCTCGAGAATGTGCGGACGTAGAAATGTCCACTGATAGTGACGTATGGAAATGTAATTTGGAAGGTAGAGTGTTAGCAGATTTTACATAGTGAAATTGGGGCTCTGAGAGGACTCTGAAATAAAGCAAGGGAACAGCAGGTGCTGGGTTCTGTAGTCTACCCAATTTTAGGTTGACTTATGGAAACCCTTTCTGTTTGTAGGCAAGAGAGCATAGAGGGGCTTCATTTGGGCAAATTATTGATGGTGCTCAAATAGGAAAATTCCCCGACAGATTTCGCTACGGTGTTTTCAAACTGAGCAATGAGCAATTATTGTGTTTTACAATTTTTACTCGATTCCTAAACTATTTCGTCTTAATCGTTTCAACGCGAACTCCACTGGAGGTTTTCACATTATTTTGGAAATTCTGCTTTGAAATCTGTTTTAGATTTTTTCACCCGATTTTTCAATGATCGTTTTTCGATTTTCCGAAAATGTCCACTCCATACTCCGGCGATTTGTTCACAACTCGTTCTTTTAACATTTTTACTCAGGTCGCAATAGTTTTATTCAACTTTTAGCATTTTGCCGACGACATTGACACTGTTCCTCGTCTTTGCCGTTTTCCCTCAGCTTTTTTCTGCATTTCCTCGGACTTCATGCCCAATTTTTTTAAAACAATCTACGCTTTATTTACCTATGTTCCGTATTCGAATGTTAACTGATTCCTCACTCAACGTTTGCTAACAATTTTCGAACTATTTTCACTCATATATCCCAACTGTGGTACCCCGCATCCCACCTATTTTTACACGATTTCTCAACCATCTTATCGCATATGCTGAACTAGTTTGGTTTTGTTCTACTTTCTAACTTTATTAACGCATTTGTAATGGTTTTAACGGCATTGTTCACCTCTGGCAGACCGGAAATAGAACGTAAAAGTTTGTTTCTGGTAAATTTTCCAACCATATAGGCCCAAGTACTTCTCAAGTGCGAGCGGAAAAAGTGGTTAAGTCCCACTGGAACCCACTGGACTAATGCGCTACGGGTAGGGTCGCGTGTCTACTAAGCACGCAATGAACACACATGAAAAATTCGATCCCTATCCTGGATGGGAGCAAGTAGAATATTACTTATTCGTTTTTGTTGGGTGAGCTCCAGACAAATTACTACGTTGTAAACACCGAATACTATAAATATAATTTCTCCCTCCCACCCCTCCTTTCCTCATCCGAAGGATATCCGTGGGTTCTACTATTGACGGTGAAGTTGAATCGATCAAGTTTTCAGAAAAAAACTGGTTTATCGTCAACGTAGGGAAACACATTCCTTTTGGAATGATGAAAAATGATTTTCTTTCACGAAAAGTGAAAATGGCCGAATTGGTCGATTAAGAAAAGGCAGACGACTGTTCAGTTTTTCCAAGTCATAGTTTTTAGTTTTCTTCCGACGATTTCATTGTTCGAAGTCCCACAGTCCTCAAACGTTATGACGAATCACGAGATGAGTTTGCTGGACGGTTTTGGAGCGTTGCTGAAGGCTGAAATGAGCTTTCACTTTCTTTCAGGAGCATCTTTCAAACCTGAGTGCGCGATTCCTATTGTTTTAGTTATTTTTTTGCCAGAGGATATTGTTTTTTGGAGGACAAAAAGGAGGCGTCTCTTTAATGATCTTCCTGCCATCTCGCTATACCCGTCAGCCTGGTGCTAAAACCTGACTTCCCAACGTCTTGCGCCACCTTCGCTAAACAATCGGAAGCGTCAGATTAAAAACAAACAATGGAAACGAATGAGTTGGCTTTCACTTTCCTTCTTTTCGCCGGTTTGTAGAAGCCGAGATGAGAACAACTTTTACTTTCTGTCCGAAAGTCAAAAACTAACACGTCAACTGTTCCGCAATCAACACGAAACATCGCTTTTCTTGCGAAAATCAGTTGGTGTTAAGTTCCGGTGAATGGCGAGGGGGGGGGGGTTACACGACACGAAGGCCAATTTTTTAAATCTGAATACGAAGGTTGTGTCAAGTATTTTTTCGTTCCAAACCTGTCATAAATTGAACTAGAAATAAGTTGATGAAATCAAAGGAAACATTGAGGCCTCTCGGGCTATTTGATGCTGACTCTAGAGTCGTGTAGAGTGTACAGCGGGGGTGTTAAGTTCCATATTAAGAAAACCTCTTCCCTAACCGTCATCTTTCATCCGAACACTTAATGGCACGTTTCTTATCCTTCCGCTCTCCAAGGTGTTCCTTCCACACAGTCGTGAGTCAGCCGGAACGCACAAGGGCTGACTGCCAGTCCAGTTATCAGTCCGCCAGAGGAGTACCAAGCACGTAATACTTACACGCTAAATGTTTGATGTTGATAAGTCTAGTTGGTTTTCAGTTTATGGGCCGCATAAAACTGAATCCCATTTCCCTTTCGCAAGCAGCTCCAAGTCGTTAGATTCGACTCCCGAGTTCACTCTTGACGCTCAGGCACACACACTCACGCATCCACTAGACTAACTAGCGGATTCTGGCAAATCGTTAACCGACCAAAGCTCAGAAACTTTCTCCCCCAAGAGACATCCTCGTTGATGATACTGAAGCGTTGAAAACGCCGACTTATTCAAACGTCGTAACATCGACCTTCGGATTTCTCCCCGTTAACGCTGTTTCCGGCCATTTCCTTTCACCAGATCACAGGCCCGGGCCCAAGCAGTGTCCCTCCCTTCTGAGCTGAGCCTCTCAAGCCGCTACCATATTTTGCCCGGGACGAGAAACGAAATCTAAAGAAATCGACGGCGAGCTGTTTTCGGAGGATTGAAAGGGACTGAACGCGTCAAACCGTTCGTGGAATTGATGGGAAGACATGACTGGGTAAACGTGGAGGTGGTGGAATCGCTAATGGCTCTAGTTTTATGAACGTCGAGTTTTCCAGTTGTAGTCTTAGCGGAAATCTACCTAACCCAACCGACCGTCAATACATTTTGGCAGATCCAGATCCTTCTTGAGAAACAGGTCAAGTACTTCGGAATCACTAAAATTAACGTACTTGTTTGGCAGTTCTGTCTTCTCCGGCTGGTGAGATGCTGTGGGCAAGAGCTTTCGTTGTAAAGACATCATCCACTGGCCATTACGTCAGCATGGAGTACTGACTTTACATCAAAAGCACTCGCTCTTAGCATCACACCAACCAGAGAAGACGGCCCTACCAAACAAGTAGGTTAACTGTAATAATTTACCTACTGGCGGAATTAAACCGATCACTTTAATACTTAGGAGTCAATATAGGTGAGGTGGCGTTTCAGCCAACACCTCCGATCACTCAAGGTTTCCCTCATTACGAGCAATTAGCATGGCCACTTCGGGTGTGTGCTACCGTGACACTATCCTTGTACGCAAGGCCATTTACTTAGGCGTGATTAGCTGCTGCCCCGTTCTCTGGTCTAGCAAACTAACAATCTATCAAAAGAAAGTACTGTACCCAATCCCATAGAGCTACACTCCTATGGCATCCACTGAAGTACTCCCTAATGACCTTTCCACTTAATGAAAACTTGCCACGCTAAATAAGCGGCCATTAGGTAAATAGCAAGCGAAATGGGAATAATGGGGTAACACATATGAGTTTTTCCCCCCAACATCTGTGAATAACCTTCTAGCTTTGACTGCTACTAAGTAAGCTTATAACCGTTCCACACAATTTGCGAAGAAGATTATGAAAAAACCCTGCAAATTATTACACAACGGTTTATTATTCGGATAATCAGCTTGACCTAGCATTAATGCTCCGAGACACATCCTGTTCGATTCAGCATCGGAAAATATCATAATGAAACCCAAAAAAAGGCCAAAAAGAACTGAATCGTAATATTAAAATAAACAAAAAAAGGAAAGTATCTAGAAAAAACTGAAATTAATATGAAAACATGCACGCTAAATACCAAAATGAATATCAAAATTAAACCAAAAATCTATGAAAAAAACAAAATGAGAATGAAACGAAAGAATCTAACAAAATTGAATCGTATTAAAACCAAAACGTCGGGGAAATTGGAATGGGGGCGGTCGAAGCGAACCCGGGGGGAATTGAGTGTTGGGAGGGAAGAGAGCGGGAGGCACGCTGCTCGCTCGCCTCGAGTGCGGTTGCTTTTTTAATGAGACAGGCGGGGCGGGAGGGAGTTCAAACGACGAAACGCTGTAGCTCCCGCGTTGTACTGCGTTTCGTTAATTTTTTTGACCGTTTTTTGCCCATTACAACCACAGGCTTCGTCCGATCGGATTGCCGAGATGGCGGGCACAACTAGATACCAAATCGGATTTTTGGGCGAAAGAACGAATTTTTTAGACCACGTTAAAGGCACAAAACGGCCCGGACGGGGGACGGCGGACGGACATTGCAAATTTGGAATCTCCACGTCTTGCAACGTAAAGTATCAAATTTTGAGGGGGGGTTGTAAAAAATTTTTCGTGACCGAAAACATAGGGTTATTATTCAGAATGAATAATAAACCAAAACAAAACGTGGTCACAGTTGATTTCTCCCTTTGAAACTTAACACACAAGTAAATAGTTAGATCCGGCGGGAAACCAGATTACGAACACTTCCCAGATCGTGCGGATTCCCCAGACATACCTAGCACATGAGAAATAGCTCTGTACCGGGAGACTTTCTAATTGACAGCCGGGCGTACCTCCAAATGTTTGAGTTTGGTGGATACCCGTGCTCTCACATTTTGGCGAAACTGCAACCTTGATGCGTTCAACTGATATTGCTCTCGTATGGGTGTTAAGGAACTGTCATATTGATAAAGATACAGACCTGTATCGACGCCTATTGCCTGTCCACTGCCTCGTCTAGGTTGCGTTCCACTCTTCTTGCGATCACTGTAGGGTCTCAGTTCCCATGGTTTTCCTCCTCTAGTTATTGCTTGCAAACTACATTACAGTTTGGTATCCACCAGACCCCGATATCTTCTCGTAAGTCCTCCTGTCGTCTGAAGGTCAGTGGTCACAACGCGTGTGGGGAGCAGAGTCTCCATTTATTTTTATTGGTACTGTCAACGGCGTGTTATGTATTTACAGCGTAACGTCGAATTTGGGGGCGATGAAAGTTAAGTGATGCGTCTCACCAGATAGTTTAATGCTGACAAGTCAACTGTATAAAATAATTTCTGTTCTGCGGTCTCGAACATTGGTTACCTCAAGAGCGCAAATCAACACGTGTAGTGGAAAACCATAAATCGATGTTTCCATTTTAAGCCGCCGTTGGGATGAGAAAATTTTCCCCGCAATCCTATTTCGGCTCCCGAAAAATAACCGCAGACAACTCAAACGCTCTTTATTGAGAGCATTTTCCCGATAGGGCAACACCATCTGATGCTACAGGCCCCCCCCTTCTCCCCCCATTACCTTCGTCGAACAAAAGTGGAGCAGTTCAACGCGTTGTCTGACTTTCGTGGTTTTTTCGCCTTCTCTTTAATAATCCGCGTCGATTTCCCTGTTGCCCTTTTCGGATCGCGCCAGATTCTCTGGAGACTTGGCTTCCGAGTCGTAAATACCGATTGTGAAAGGTGAAACGATTTTCTCCCGTTCTGCAATCCGGTTTCGGTTTTAGCGAATTTTCTTACAAATTCGCATTTCGTAGATTAGCACTTCCCGCAAATCTTGTTTCACGGTATTCTCTGATGAAAACTTGGTTTTGTCGTTTTTGGAAAAAAGTTCCAGTTAAGAAACATTTTGGAACTGTGAAGGCCTTAGATTTTACTGAAGGCTTCTGGTGTTAAGGGCCGGTTTATCGAATTGGCAGCCGTCGGTCAACGATATTCGGCGTGCGGAAATAGTGGGAGTATCAAACGCCGATGACTGACGCCTAGTCAATTGATGAACGGGTCATTGGGATTTATTCGAAGATTCAACTTATTGGACCTTTACTCAGGCCCTCAAATGTCATGGATAAACCGCCCCTAAGAGTGCCTGTTAGTCAGTTATCGGGAAGCATCTCCCTTTCTGATTTATTTTCCTACCTTGGATAACCGCCGTTTGGTTAGCTAGGGGCATGACACATAATTTGCCCGATAACGTACATTTTTGTTACAACACTGAGTGAATGGTTAGATGAGGGGGAACCATTCGGAAGGGATTCAGCTCACGAGGGCAACAACCTTGCATTTTTTCGCTCAACAAAATCACTCCAAGAAAGAAAAGTTGGTCTATAGGTTTTTATTGGGCTCATTCAGAGGTCAAACCTTCTATTGTTGTGGGATCTCCAGGCAGGTTCCCCTTAACATCTCGGGGGCGGGCTGCAGGAAGGTAAAAAAAAACTTGCTGGGAGAAGCCAGGAAAGAAGGGAAGGGCTCCAGGTTGGCTGGAAGCTATCGACACCGTTAGCGCGTCCCATTTCTTTAAGAGCTTCTCGCCACAGCTGAGCGGTTCACTGAACTTGAAATGAAATGGTGCCCTATGAGCCCCTCAAGTTACCATCATTTCCACTTCAATATTTCCATTTCGATATTATCCATTAGTAACCATAAAACATATTTAAAGAGATACCCGACTCCGGAGGAACGACCTCACATTATCACTGATCCGGCGCGAGTTCGAGGGATTCAGATTCCGGTTCTGGTTGAATTACAACTCGTTCCAACGAGCTCACAACACCTTAGAAAAATTAGTTTTGTAAAGATTATGGACGGGGTTTTCCTGAACCTCCAATTTTAACTGTATTCTGACTTCCATTTACTGCATATCAACGCCTAGTTTACTTTCCTTAGCCCTTGGAAGTCTGAAGGAAAGTCGTGTGATAAGTTGGAACAAAAAACAGGTGCGTGCATCTCGTCATTTCCCTCAGATCCACCTTTATTTCAGCTATTGTTATAGCGTTGCCAGTTAATCCGCTCAGTTTGTGTGAAAGTTAACTAATGATAGTGCCTAGCGTTCCGGAACGTACCAGGTTCCTCCTACTTATGTCACTGAGTTAGTGACTGCAAATTCAAACCTATATCTCCTATGTGCCTGAAAAAGAAGAAGTTGCCTTGAAAAAGCAACAAACGTGATGAGTAAGCGCCCCCAAAAACTGTAAATTCCGCTTGTGCTCAGTGAGGCAGTTAACGAGGTAAACGCGAGAAATGAAAGACGTCACGTCTTGAGCCTTTTTTTCCCCCTACTTTCCTCTAATGTTGTCAGGAAGGGCGCCCAAGGCTCGTATTCTTTGGTGGACAAAGACTGGAATGAAGCCGATGATCTTCACGGAATGATGAGTTTTGATATGGCGGCGAGGTCGTCATATTTCACGCCGTCCATCTTCCATTGTGAGGCAACTCCTATTGTGTCAGCTGAGCTCTGCCGGCATCAAATGTATGAACGCTCTGGACCAAAACCAGGGAACTCCGCTCAGGACTTTCCAATATTGCGAAAAGTGAGGGGAACCTTTCGAATAATAACAAGGACATTTCTAATTTCTCAACTCTTAAACCGGGAGCAACAACGGCAGCAAAGTTTCTCCACGTATCTGCATTTCAGGTGTGTTGAGAGAAACGAGAAAATACTATTCGAAGAAACCCGTCCCAATAAACCACTAACAGATTCAGTCTGTGGGTAACAAAAACCTGTACCATTTGAAGTTAGGTCCAGTGAATATTTTATCACCAAAGTCACGGGAAGTACTCCAAATTTAAATTTGTGAAATTCCAACAATGCCTCAAATGGTCGAGCAAGGGACGAGCATAAGGTAGCTGTGTTAGTGTATTTTTAATCTGAAATCGAATTAGGCCAGTCTTCTAGAGACCCAATTTAAAAAAAATAATCCACTCGGTTTCTGAATGTCATATTCCGCGTACTTCGTTAGTTTCGAGGATTATTTTATTATGGGCGCCTGTAGTTGTTTCTGTTATTTCCTTAGCCCAGTGAAGTTCCAAAGACGGTTGCATAATTGTCTGAAGAAAAATGTGTAGCTTTCGTAGCGTAATAACATACCTGGTGCGGCACATCACACAACTTTCCTTAGCCCCACGCGCATTTAGCGATTTTCACTCCGGTAACTAATCAAATCTGTTTTTCATTCAGTTTATAACAACGTTCTACGTAGAAACTGGTGGGTCTTAAGGTTCCGAAATTTATTGAGTCTTCCCCATTCGCGCCAGGGCCACTATTGAGCAGTTAGTGCACAGGAGGTTTATGGAACTGTCAACGCAATTTTTGGTAAAGGATCGTGTTCATTGTTCTAGAATTATCGGGTAAAATTGTGAGAAATGGTACCTAGTAATTGAACACGAGCGTTGTTAAATTGTTGCGTGTTGGACTAACATCTTAATTTTTCTAAGAATGCTAATAATAATTTATTATGGTAATGTGTTATTTGGAGCCGTCGATATTAACAAGTTAATCGAAATCGTTGCGTTATTGAGAAAAAAGTTGGTGTTTTGATCGCTATGATAACTATAGTTAGTTTTGATCACTATGATAAATATAGTTAGTTTTGGGCCGATTTTTCTTATCTTATCGTTCTTTTACGTCCCATGGTAACCTGTTGGTTAGATATAAAGTTGGACCCGATTTGGTTTAACCATTTTCTCTTAGTCTCGTTCAAAAACACAGACTATTTTCCCAAATAGTGTTTTTCTGATTGAAACCCAGGACGCTCTTACAATTTCTGTGGGACTGAGGAACGTTGTGTGCGGCGTCCTAATCGGTATCCTCCGATATGGACTGTCACCAGAAATATCCCCTGGGTTCCCAACCAATGTTCATGTTTGTTGTTGATGTAAGAATGGGCTTCATGTGTGATTGTTTGGATGAAGGATCTGGTTCTCCTCAGTATATAAATAAATACTTTTTTTAATTTCTCATCAATTCAGAGACTTTACTTCTGTTGGCAGTAAAATAATTAGATCTTAGGTTGGTTCTAAGATTACACTTTTTTCGTCAGCCCGCCATTGAGCTGTTTCCATTCCATCTCCGATGGTTCGACCACCCATCGACCGCTCCCTTCTACAAACCTTAAACGCAAAATTACCAACCAATGGAGGTGGTTTGGTTCGTTCGACCGGACGAGGATGCCCGGAGAAATTGTTGCATCTCTCGTTGCAGTGGCTTTAATTGGGCGGCTGCTCTTCCTGTGGCCTGTTATTAGGGCAATGAATGGGTGGCGAGGAAAATTTCTTCAAGAGCCTTTCGGTGCTTCAACAAAAGCTGGAGGGCCTTCCGCTGGTCTGAGGCCATACCGCTCTGCCGCCTTGAAACGGTTCAGTGCTTCTCCAGCCTACGGTTAACTGTGGATTACTGTGAATGTTCAAGAAAAGAATCGTATTGTTAACTTTGTGTAGCGGGATGTAAAGATTACAGAAGCGGATTGATGAAATATTGAGATTATGACCTCTGTCACTTCTCAATTGCACGATGGGACTACTAGAATTATATTTTGTACGTGAGATACAACAATCTGATAGGAATTGCGTCGTCAAGTTGTGGCCCATTGTCATTCATAACGGGAACGAGGACTTATTAATAGCGATAGAGCACGGATTTTACTCTCCTTAACTTTACGAAGTGAAAAGGAAAAAAAGAATTGTGAGTGTGAACCTCGGATCAAGAAGTCCCGAGTCCGAAAAACACCACTGGGGAAAATATGGAAGTGTCTGTCTGTTAACGCGGTTGAGAGAAAACGGCTTAACCAAATCAGTTCAAAATTTAAATCGTAAGTGATCAAAACACCAAATTATTTC
Organism: Pachypeltis micranthus; assembly: GCA_020466155.1. NCBI lineage: Eukaryota > Metazoa > Arthropoda > Insecta > Hemiptera > Miridae > Pachypeltis > Pachypeltis micranthus. Next base: position 29,736,237 of record CM035777.1, on the reverse strand, counting down.
TCAAAACATTTTCTTTCAGCTCCAAATGACACAACAGTACCATACAATTCTTCTCCTCGGGAAAATGATGAGAGCAGTACAGTTTTTTTCCTTATACATTCAGCTCAAATGCTACTAGCGTGGTCCAATAAAGTACCAATGCGATGAGAATTTAATAACGCTCATACAATAATTAAGAGCCAACGGTTATCTGGATTTCTTTTTCGAAAAAATCATGTTATTTATCAATCTCAAATGAATGTACGTGGGGCTGAAGAAAGTTGAGTGGTGCAACGCATCACGTTGTGTATGTGATGTTGTTTTTGTCGTTCTATTCGTCAATTTGTTCAATGTGCTTAAAGATCTCAAATGTTGTAAAGTGGTGGTAGGTGGATGGGGCCTACCAGACTGTACTAAGCATAACCAATTAGTGGTATTGCTATGCTTCCCGGTATGTCAAGGTGGTGTCCGTGAAGGATCTTCACCCACATTTTATTGCCAACAATTATTTCCGTGGCCATTCGTTATACGTAAACATTATCCAAAGTTCATCAGAACGTTAAATTCTCCGATGTGCTCGTGAGAATTGCACAGCTTTGAAGAATTTTATTGAAGCACTCTTGTATTTCAGAGGCTATGGGTTTCAGTGGCAGAACATGAGGAAGTCATTGTTTCTCGAGGAAAAGATTTGTAGGTGTTGGGTGCAAAAATGAAAACGAGAGTAACAAGTTGTTGGGCTGTACTTGATATCGCAACGGACGAGAGAACGCGCTCTCGGCCCGAGTAATCGTTTCCTGGGGCGGCTTCAAGTTATGTTACAGTTAACGTTCGGGTACTTTCTATCGCCTTTTCCATATCGAAAGACTTCGTGACTGCTGAAAGCCAAAAGGTGCTCCGTTCCGTTCGAAACCATTTTGCGGCTCCGCCTAGTGATAGTTTACCACCCAAGTCCCTTCTTCCTGCAGGGGGAACAAAAAAAATCTCCTTTCACTTTCCTGAGTTGGGCCTCTCTGTCGTATAATCAGCATTTTTTCTAGACTGCTTAGTTTTTACTTTCCTCGAACCAAAGGGAAATATCGCAATGGCTCGAAAACAGGTGAGTTGTCATCAGATCATTCATTACGTTTTGAGGACTTCTGAATCGAAAAACGAGCAAAGGACAGCCGACCCAACTGAGTTCGTTAATTTTAGGAAGAGCGAAAACTACGTTATGAGCAGTTACAAACAATTGAAAGAGGGAAGGCTGTACCAAAAAGTAGCACAAAATGTAGATACTAAGTTGGTTGAGATTACTTTGATTGAAACCGTTAGAACCGTTAAAACGATCATTTAAGGTTCAAAAAATCTTTTTCTAAAGCTATCAGAGCTTATATTTCTGTGCAGTAAATGACACAGAAATAGTTGAACAGAATATACGAGTATATCTGTAATACCTTCTGGGAATAGGTTTCTAGAGGACACGTGTTCAGATTAATATGCAGTTAATTTGTAAATTTTAAAAATGGTTCAAAAACACACTTGTTGGTTGTTAACGCTGTTCAATGGACTGTCGGAAGACCATTCATATAGAACAATATACAGGTATCGACTAGTTGAAGAAATCGTTTAAGTTTGACCAAAAAGTAGTAAACCCCAATTTTTGCGTCATAGGCCTTTATCTCCGTTCGCGAATTTTCACAGATGAAACCTGAAGCTGGATGAAACCTCTACGACCACCGCTTCGGCTTTCTGCTACAGCTCCGAACCTTTCGCAAAGGGATGGGGAGTAATTGGAAAAGTTGATGAGTCGAGTACTGGAATTATACATAAGTAACCACACAAAAATTTACTTATTACTGTGACGATGTTTGCTCAACTTGTTGACTATTGTCACTTCATCTTCCCTCGTTTCTTATTCATAAAGAACTCGATTTTCTAAAACGTATTACCCGATTTTCCCCAAATTTGGATTTGATTTTCTTCGTAGGGTTGAGAAAAGTGAACAAGTTGTTGAGGAAGAGCTAAGAAAAAACGCTGCAAATGATTACACGACGGTGTATTATGCTCTTGTACCGCATGATTGGGACCTATTCTATTCAATTCTAGTATTGAATAGAATAGGAATTCTGGAATTTTAATAGGAGCGGTGGGGGGGGGGGTACTCCTACTACAACACACTCCCCAGGAGGCTCGTGGGAGAAGGCTGGAGGGGGGGGTGTAAAAATGACATGTTATAAGGTAATTGGTACAAAAGTGATGTCATCCGAACAATAGGATTTTTCTGTTGGGAGGGGAGGGGAGGAGCAGTACCCCTACTATAGTAAATTCGTAAGTGGGACGAGATTGTAATGAGGGGGGGGGGTAAAAAAGGTCATACTATAACGTGACTGGTTAGTGGGAGGGGCAAACTGAAGGAGAGGCGGAAAACTTTCGGAAATTCGGGCAGGGAGCACTATACCGTAATTGGTCGGGGGGCGTGGCCAAAAACCTCGTACTATAGTACTATTGGCCAGGGGGCGTGGTTTTCTTCCCCCACTCCAATTGAGCTAAAACTGGCACTTCCGGCTTTCAAACCCCATTTCTCCCCTACTAACGTGGCTATATCGACAATCCAAGAAACGGCAACTCATATGCAAACGACAATGTTCGTGTAGCACCTTTGAAACTCATCCGGCAAGGAAAAATACTCGTATACGATACGAAACATAACTTGATTACATCGGAACAACGAAAATTGACATTGTTTTGACGAGTCGAACTGACAAGTGGTTGGAGTGAACCTGTGAGAGGAAATGAGCGCAGGCCAGGGAGGAATGGTAACTTTTTCTACATTGTCCCGCGAGTTCCTTCAACTGCTAGAATTCAACACGCTATATTTACTGTGATTTCCGTATATACTTAGTAATACACCTCTGAGGCTCGCTCGCCTTATTCGACTCAGCATCGAAAAACACCTAGAAAACGATACCAAACACCATATAATTGCAATTAAACTGAAAAAATTTCGCTTCGGCTCGACAATTCAGAATGTATATCATTATACATTCTGAATTCTGAATTAAAAGGTCATCGAAATGTCCTCGACTGTACAAGTTTATCATCAGCCGTATCAAGAATCGACTGATTTGTTGAAGAGCTGCATTCAAGAAAAAGTATCCTCCCAGACAGGTCTACAAAGTGGCGGAGTTTAGATTCGCCACTCCACTCCGTAAATATTATAGGCGAACCCCTTGAAAACTGAACGAGCTCATTGTGTTTCGCTAGACGCCTTCGCATTAGAGTAATTATTTGGTCCGTCACTGCCGCTAGTTAAATACTGAGAGTTAACTTGGCGAAAAGAGTTTCTCCGAGGTTTCCGTACCCTTCTGATAAGTTTTCTCCTCCCTATCGTAAAACCTTTTGTCGAAGATCGTCAACGAAATCGTTATCTTCGGCCTCAACTCCGTTGTTAAGTGTGACCAAGTCACGAAGAGCTCATAAAGGTGTAGAAAGTTGGTATACACCACTGTTAGGTGTCTTATGCCATTTAATGACGGTAAGAAGGACTAGTCGATATTGCGGCGGTTAGCCTGGAGAAGAAACGTTTGTCACACAGCTGGGAATGTGTAACTTCCTCTCTTATGATAGATATGTGGGTTTCGATTACGGGGATAGACAAATTATGTGTGTAAGTGAGTGTGCCGTGCGAGAAGCAGTTGGCAGAATAGTTTATCACTGGTGAAAAAATGGTGGAAACCCATTTTGGTTTATTGTTTATTCTGCATAATACACCTATGTTTTTAAATACGAAAAACGCGAGTTACCCATGTATCGAAAGTAATACCAACTCGTATTGACAAGTTTCTAAAATAATTTGAAAATCTGAACCGAAATGGACACGATCGTACAGCTAACAACATAGCCGCTGGGAATCCACTTCATTGATTTCTTTTGGGCTTTTCTTCAATATGCGAAAAATATGAGTCTTTTCTGTTCTTTAATAAAAAACGCTGCAAATTATTACGCAACGGTTCTATATTCTCTTGCACAGCTTAACGTAGTCTCACATGCCCTGATTTCAACGACGAAGATTAAATATGTAGACAATTGGCACGACATTATGAGCAATTACTGTCGCTGTATTTTCCCAAGAGTTCTTTCAATGAGTAAACTTTGGCTACAATCAGTCTAGACCAGAGGTGTCAAACTCAATTTTGCAGAGGGCCATATATTAAATTTAGAATGTGTAGGCGGGCCAGATTCAAATTAAAAAATGTGCTGAATTACGATAACATTTTATTTATTTAATTACATAGTATATAATATAAATATACGGTGGTTAAAAATCATCAAAGTTATAAAAGAGGGTAATTATTTTGAGCTCGAGGATCCTGATACCTGACTTCTCTTGTTTTTGACAAGCTCATTGATGTCAGGTATCATATTCGTTGTAGTTATTTTAAGAACTGATTGGAGATGTTCATTCGTAAGTCTTGTGCGATACTTGTTCTTATTTATTTTCATGACGGAAAACATCTGCTCGCATAAATAGGTGCTACCAAACATGCACAGAATGCGTGCTGCATGCTTTTTTAATTCTGGGTAGTTATCCAAACTCTTGAAATATTGTGTATAAAATGTAAGAGCGTTAACCTCTTTAAATTTTTCTTTCAAAATACTGTCCGATTGAAGATCTATCAACTCCATCTGCAAATGAACTGGTGCCAGTGAAGCTTCAAAATTGAATGGATTGTTGAAAATTGGGAATTCCATTTCATTCATTTTGTGGAAGTCTTCGAAACGATTGTTGAATACCGTGATCAAATTTTGCAGAAGGTGAGAATATTGATCCAATTTTTTTTGGTTCACTGTGTCAAATGATTTCAAATGAGGGAAATGATCCAAAGTTCGATTTTTTACCTGATTTTCCCACAGCCTCAACTTTGTTTCAAAGGCTTGAATACATGAATACATTTGAGTGACAATACGATTTTTACCCTGTAACTTTACATTCAGATCAGTCAAATGTTTATTCATATCTACCAAAAAAGCGCAATCAACCCACCATTCATTGTCATAATCAATTGGTTTGCCTTTTTCTAACATGAAAGCTTCAATAGTGTCACGTAATGCAAAAAATCTTTCTAAAACTACTCCTCGACTGAGCCAACGAACTTCGGTGAAATAAGGGACATCAGAAAACTTTTCGTCCAAATCTTGTAACAACTGCCTGAACTGACGGTGATTTAGTCCTCTGCTCCTTATAAAATTTACTGTTTTAATTATAGGTTGCATGACATGGTCCATTTTTAAATGTTTGGAAGCCAATGATTCCTGATGAATTATACAGTGAAATCCCACAAAATCCCCTGATGATTTCTGTTTTAATTTAGTTACAAGGCCCGAATCTTTGCCAGTCATGGCAGGAGCGCCATCCGTAGTTGTGCTGCTAAGTTTATTCCAGTCGAGTTCATATTCTGCTACCAAATGCTCAATTGCAAAATACATATCATTTGCTGTTGTAGTACCTGTCAATGGAACGCACTTTAATAGTTCTTCAGTTATTTCAAAGTTACTGTTAATACCTCGTATAAAACCAGCAAGTTGAGCTGTATCAACAGCGTCAGTGCTCTCGTCAACAGCCAGTGAAAAGTTTGTAAATTCCTTAATTTTGTCCTTCAGTTGAAGAACCAAATTTTGAGATAAATCGTTTATTCTTGATGCAACAGTGTTTCTTGACAGCGAAATATTTTGAATTATTGCCTTTTGAAATGGAAATGAAACATCGGCAACTTTCAACATACAGTCTTTAATAAAATCACCATCAGTGAAAGGTTTTGATCTCTTCGCGATTTCTAATGCAATAATATAACTTGATTTCAGGGCATCTTCGCTTTCTGTATTAGCTTTAGTAAACATCCATTGTTGACCTTGAAGTTTAGATTTTAAAGATGACAATTTGTCAATTCTTATTTTTTCAGTGAAACAATCGAATTTTGATTTATGATTCGTATCATAGTGTCTCTTCAAGTTAAACTCTTTACAAACTGCAACAGTTTGATTGCAAATCAAACAAAGTGGTTTACCTTTCCATTCTATGAAAAAATATGCAATTTCCCATTTAGACTGAAAAACTCTGCACTCACTATCAACTTTACGTTTTGTGACATTATGCCAAAATCGTAAATTAAGGAACTCGACACAACAGTAAGTTATGATATCGCACGCGCACGACACAAACAAATGCACAATACCTTCACAATCACTACTTCGCAGTACAACTAAAATCGTTCTCCGATTGTAGCGCTTCGTTTATTCGACTCAACTGACTCACGTCGCGCCGATGCACTCCTTTTGTATCGATAAGGAAGGTTCTAGCCTAGACTCGAAGCGCGTGGAAGATTCCATTGTTGCTAAGAGACGCGCGTTACTGTCTATCTCTCTCGCTTGTCAGGGCACGCGCTGCCCTTGAAATTACTTAAAATGTTGTAGTGTGCGCATTTTAAAACTTCCGTAGAGGAATCCAGTGAAGTCTGAAAGCTTCTTCTTTCTGCGGCACATTACGATCGCGGGCCGTATTAATACGGCCCGGGGGCCTGATGCGGCCCGCGGGCCGTATCTTTGACATGACTGGTCTAGACGCAGTCGCCCATCTCTGAGACTCGTTCCATTGGACTCAAAATCAAAAAATACTTAGAAAACGACGTAATTGCGATGACAAATAATTGCGTTTTTTGTTAATTTTTTCGACTAATCAAAAATTTAATATTACTGCCACTCAATTATAAGTTGAATATAATGGAAGTATTTAATTTATTGATTTTATCGCGAAATGAATTTCACTACCTGTCAGTTCCCATTCATAATGTAGTAGTGTCATTGATAGATCTGTACTAATGCAGAAGTTGATTCGATGTGTTTAATAAAATAGGAATTTTTGTAGTGGAGATACTGTAGCCACTGTATAGTTGAGTATAAAATTTACTATCAAAAAGAAAATAATTCTGATCCATGCAGATTGTTCAACAATGCTGAATTAGCTGGGTCTTTTACCTCCAAAATGTCCGCAATTGCCCTAATGGCGAAGTCATTGTTTCCCTGAACGCCTTCTGTCGTCTTCGACCCCTTTTTTCCCATGGAAAGTCCACCTCTTCAGTTATTTCCGATTGACAACAGATTTCCCCTTCTTCTGGACTTTCCCAAATATCCCTTTCCCTCCCCTCAATTTACATTCCTCTCTACAGACAGCACATTCCAAACTCAATCACCTTCGAGTTCTCATGAAAGTCAGTTGTCTTCCAATTCTCTCGAAACGTCTCTCAGCTTGCACTACTCACAATACAACTCTCTGTCTCTTCTACGTGTATTTAGAGTCTCCTGTTGGCGTTTATATACTCACACTCAAACTGATAATGCTATTCTGTCAAGTATAATACAGTCCTCTCTAGCGCTCCATTTATTGTTCAGTTGTAAGTCCCCCCCCCCCCACCCGTTGTGTACCCAACACAGATTGACACTAAATTGTTCAATTCGTCTATTTCGAATACATTAAGAATAGAAATATGAACCACGTCTTAGCTTCTATTCAAACTACATAGATGTTGGCGAATAGACTAACAACATCAAAGGAAGCAAGTTAAGCGTTTAGTAGGTTGGAGGTTGGAGTGGTCTGATTGCTACTTCTACTCAGTGAATTTCATTTATAGGAGAAGGAGGAAGGTTTATATATGTGGTGGAGATCTAGTACTTTAATTTGGAATGCAGTTCTTAGAAAAAGACTCGGGAATTCAAATTTGGTCAGATTAGGTTTGAGACAACCTACTACGAGAACCTACTCGTAGAATACAGTTATTATTTCTGAGAATTGGCAAGTTCTCGTCCACTAGCGGATTTATAAATAAGAATAGTCTCAAAGGTGTTTTAGATTCCGTCCAAAATAACATTAATGTTCAGGATAAGAGTGAGGTTTATACATAAAATATTCGAGGGTTGAGCGTTGTAATAATGATGATCGAAATTTCAAAGGTTAACAATGAATTGGTTTTTGAGTTCGAGCTCGAATATACCCTACTTATGTTCTCATGTCGTTTAATAACGATTTTAATGGTAGATTTGTGTAGGATTTGTAGAGTAGTTGAAGGCGTTCGTCTCGTGGCGTATGGTGGGAAGGTGATAATATCTACAAGAAAAAAAGTAGTAGGGAGGCGCAAAGTATGCTAAAGTGGTCATGTATCATCGTAAGTAATCACGCCGATTTCTTATGTGAGATGGTAGTTTCAAGCGGTCCGCCTAACAGACGAGCATCGCGTTTGAGACGGTTAACTGTTTAACTTACAACGACTTCCTTCATTACCCCTTATGACAAGAGAGACAAGAAAAGAAGGTAGATGGAACGACCGTCTATAATGGCACTTCTATAACGCAATGCTGGTCAGCTCTTAGGAAGATCGTGGCTGAGAAGGTACAAGAGGAGGCTCTTTGCAAAGGATGGAGGAACAAAAGGGCGGTTTGTCACCAGGTTCAAGAACCAGTTTGTTCGCTTCAGGGCATTAAACCTTTAGCCTGTTTCACAATCTTCTCCCTCCCACGCCTCGCGACCCCGGTATCTCATCTGTAACAAATACAGTTTCATTTTCTCACGAACACACGAGACCCCACGCTGACGATTCTACGGTTTTACTGACCCCTTCATGGACCTACTGTTTAGTGCACATTAGTTAAGCGAACTATCATATAATCAGAACACAGTGCAGATGGTTGTTTCAAGCCAAAACCTGAATGGTCATAATGTTCACCTATTAATTTCCCCCCTCCACCCCTTCAAATGGTTATCCCATGCTCTCTTGCCCTGTCATGCTTCTCTTCTGCAATTCTGCAGTCACATTCCTTTCTAAAGCGTGGCCGTGAACGGGATGTAGTCTTTGTCAGGAATAGTCTTACGAACTTGTTTGTTTGTTCCAATTGTCCGTTTAAATATTCTTCATGATGCAATATCAGCTGTTCTTTTTTTGCTATTTGGGCAATCTATTAATTACAAGTATTTCTATTTCAGATTCTGAAGTCATTCGTCTGCCACATTTTGAAGGTGAGGGTCCTCGTAGTTCTTTCGCAGTTCGTTAAAAATCCTAGCTAGCGCATTTTAAGTAATTACCCTTATGTTGTGAATCCATCCGCTGGTTCGCTGTAAACTAGAATCAAGTGCATTAAGTGGGTACCCTCTACAATTGGCGTCTGAAGCACAGTGAGTGGATACTGATAAGGGAGTTTGGCACAGTTTAAGCTTCAGTTTGAAAAGAGTACCCCCCACGGGGTAATTAGTCAGAGGTGGTTGATGAAAAGACTAAATCAACCTTACAGTAGAACCAAACTACCTAATAATGCTGAGCCGACAATGAGAATGTACAGGATGATCCACCACAAGCTCAACGCATCGAAGGTGTGGCCAGCTCACACTTTTTATTCTTTTCTGATGCTTCTGGGTCGCTGCCAAACTGTCACCACAAGCCTCAGAACTACGTAATTATATTCAGAACGCTCCTCATTGCAGGAAGATCATGATTATAAGGAAGTTGTGGTGATTTGGGGGGGGGGGTGCATTTCCTAGGCGCTTACCGGTTGGTTTTGGAGGATTCCCAAAAATCACTGCTTACCACAAGCACTAGTTCTTGCAGAGGAGGCTTGTGCCAGCCGTCAATATTTGCAGCACAGTGGGTAACTTTGTTAAACTTCAGCTTTTAAGGTTAACTGAGGAGTCACCTTATCAAACAGCTCCGAAAAGTAGGCATTGAAACGCGCTTGCGAGATCCGATCCCGGTCTTTTTCCATAGAAACTTCTCTACACATGACTCGCAGTTTTTCCACCTCTTTCTTTTGTTCTGTCAATTTTCCAATATTTAGGATCGCAGGATTAAAATGAGATTGTGGTTCGTGACCCTCAATTCAACCCTATTCTCACTTGGTTTTACGTTCTGCGAGAAGGATGGCCAGATACCTAATGTGCTGCAGTCTAATTCGACCGGAATTAATACGCCCAGAAGACCGGCACGTCGCTACGCCTGTATTCTTTCTTCGTCCCATTTCTAGGGGTTTCCGTTGCTATTCTTCCTTGAGTAGACTGGACCTCACTGTAATATTTGTCAAGACTTCCTTAGGATTCATTCGTTTACCCATCCCCTCAAAAACGAATCAGAACAAATTGTTGTAGGTATAACTATAAAACTTATAAATTCGGAACAAGCGAATAAAGTCAGGCGTAGACCACACTGATTGAATTACGGGTGGGATGTAACAAATTTTAAGTTTGCTGTACTGGATTTGCGCTCAAGCCAGCGTTGAACATTTCTGCTTGGTTTCACATGACGAGCACTTTCTCCTTGTACAAGGAAACTATACTTAGCAATGCCTGTATATTCGGTGTTACTGATGCAGGATATTGAGTGAGCAGTTCATATCGTAGATTCGTGCATTGTAGTTTGACTTGAGGAGACCGAGACTAAGATGATGTTTGTGAACTTAGCAAAGGAGTTTGAAGAAATCTCACTGTCACTTTTTGGTAGTGCTTTTGTAGCTGGTAAGAGTCTCGTTTTGCTATAATAGTCGGTGAAGGTAAACCAATCTTCAATAAAATAATTCTGCTTCAGTACTCGTAGTACGCAAATCTATTCTTATTCAAACCCAACCGTAAAGGTTAACTCAATGCACTTAAGCACAGTTTTTGTGATTTTGGCTATTTCAAACATTATCTCTACTGGCCGTTTGCTCCATCCCAGATCACAATTGTTCTATTGTCATTTCTGTTCGTTACAGTTTAGACGTACGATGTTTACAATCTGTTTATGAGCTAGTTCCCTTTGTCTGTAATTGGGTTCAGATTATGACATTCTTCTCAGCTCCCAATAAGCTGACATCCCGATCTAGATGGTGCTGACCGCATGCCCATCATCTCCCCTTGACAATAAGTCACGATCGCGTTACTTAGAAAATGACTTTGTAATCGAGCAGTGTACTTTCCTCACTTCATGTAACATGGAAGATAAGACTTAACTGGAAATAAAATTGTATGACCTGTGAGGGGAAGGGGATGTTGCAGTGAGCAGGGAAAAGATTTGCTTATCACAATAGTTTCAACAAGCCCTAAGTCCAAGGTCTCATAAATATTTCCGTAGAAATGCCGACGAAATTCCGGAATTCTAACGACTATCTGCTTTTTCAATGTTTTCCCTATAATTCCACAACGATAAAAACAAAAACTGAATATAATACACGGAACTACTTGATTTGAATAATGAGTGAACCGTAAATGAAAACATTTGTAATCAGAAGGCCGGCTATACAACTTGAAGGGGTGTGGGACACAATACTCGAGAACTCCCGCTTTAGAAAAACGCTGCAAATGATTACACACTTATTTATTATTCTCTTCAACAGCTTGACGGAGCCTGACAGCTCCGAGACCTATCCCATTCGATTCAGCATCGAAAAATACCAGTAAACCACACGAAACATGAGCTGACTACAACTGAACGACGAAAACTAAATATTCCAGGCGCTTGTAATGGACGCCACCCCACGACAATCAAGGAAACGCGAGGATAAAGGTATAAACGAAGCCATATTGAGTTCTGGGCTGCTAGTGGCATTCATTTCGTGGGGTGGACGAACGTTCCACAGAACCTTTTCTTTGGCAAATACGAGTATGTTGAGTGCCTCACAAATTAAAGTCGCGGCATTAATAGGGGCAACATAATAAATTCCGGAATCGTAGCAGTTTCCACGTAGAATGTTCTAGCTAGTCCGCCGAAACTGAGTAAGAAACAGATTGGACTAGTGGGTGGAGCGATAGAAACAGGTGAACGTGCGTGGGATTGTCACTGGCACTGGCAACAGATATTTTAACCATTGACACGCGAAAATCAAACGCATTCGATTGTAATGCTTGGAGGATCTTCATTTTGTGAAGGTTCTTTAATACTTGTGTTTAGAAGAAGTTTTTTTTCCTTTTTTAGTTTCTCTTCAAGATTCAACAGGACTAAGAAGGACCGCTCTAACAGAACGGTATTCGTCCTGGGTCTGCATGGGATATCCAAATCAGGTTATTGAACCACAACGTTTTATAGACGGCGTTTGGCTCGTTTGGGTTCTTCTATCGCGTGCTGGTTTCTTGCAAATCACTGCGTGAGGCGCCGACTGACTCCTACGAACTGTCTGAGACACACATTTCGTTTGCCGCAAGCTGATGATCTAAAATTGAAGACGACTTACGTGAACACTGTGTTTCTTCATTGTCAGAACCTTTTCTCGCTTGTGTCGTGACCCGCTGTCTGTCCCTCTTCAGCCCATCAAATAACGTTTAACTGTGTTGTAAGAACTGTCGCCTTTCAGGGCTGCTTGACAGCTCCATCTCAACTTGGTAAATTGTTTGGAAAATTGATCTACAAATTTATTTAATTCAATTGTTATAATCCAAGATTCACATGGGTGGACTTTCTTTAACTCTAGAAAATAGGAAGGCATGCGTTAACGCTTAAGTCATATAAAATTGTCCTGGCCGAAAATATAGGTGTATTATATGATTTATTGCAACTAAACTTTGAAAATGCATACCACGGCGACTGATAGAGGTAGAAGGGTGCTGTTGACTGTACTCCATTTTTAGTTTAACATGTATAACCCATGTTTCGCCCGCGTCGTCCTCCGCTTCTCAGTTAGTTCACTCTCAGCGGAAGTCGAGACACCTGAAGGTTTCACCAAACGCTCACATTTCTCGTTTAAAACAAATATCAGTGATTTCTGATCTGAGATTTACTATGCAATACAACGGGTTTCACCAAAGTGGTTTACGATTAAAACATTATAACAAACCGCGTATTCTTCAAAAAGGAGTCGTAGCTGTTAAAAGGAAGGTTATAAATTTATTTGGATAGATCGTTATAAAATGATCCTGGTGCAATGACGTGTCATCTGAGAATTCAAACACTCACTGACTTTGTTAGAGGACCAATTAAACGGTATCTGTTGAAGGACAAAGTTCGTCCAGCTTGAACTCCTCTGTACTTCGTTGGATCTGCTTTGATCCTCGACAATAATGACTGCTAATACCAACCGAAATACTCTACCACTGCTTATTTTTGTGTAAGTAGGAACAGAAATGAGGAATACGACAAACGGATAAAATATAAATATATCTTTATTGTTGCACGCTTATGCAGTTATACACAGTGAAACAAATGAGCAATAATAACAGGTTAAACGGGCGTGTATCGTCTATCTTAAAAATAAATATCTGATGCGACTCATCAGTCACTAGCCCCTCTTGCATTTCGCGATTATTCACTCTCGAAATAAATCAAATTTGTTTTTCATTTAGATTATAACAACGTAGGAGCTGGTGCCGCTTAAGGTTCCAGAATTTATTGAGTCGCTTCGACTTTTACTACACCCTTTCTTGAGTTACCATCAATGTGCGGAAGGTTCATGAGACCAACATGCTTTTGGCTTATTATTCACTTTGAATAATAGACCTGTTTTTCCGTGTTTGGCCAGGAAATTGTTTATGCCTCCCCCATGGTATTTTCATTGCATTTATGTCGTGTTTGGTACCTTTCCTAGGTATTTTTTAGTGCTGAGTCGAATATGACTGGTTTCAGAAATCCCATTCCGTGGTAACAGTAAATAGTGAGTTGAATTCCACTACTGGACAAAACTCACGGGACGATTTAGCGAAAGTTATCATTTCGTAGTTATTTTCATACTGAAAATCTAATTAAAATCTTTGTAGATATTTTTGATGAAAAGAAGATTTGGTGTTTTGATAACTATAGTTAGTTTTGAGCCGCTTTTGCTTGTGCCGTTATTTTAACATTCAGAAGCAACTAAAGCTAAATATGGCATTTGAGCCGATTGGTTTCAGCCATTTTCTCTTAATCACAGTCACAGGCACACAGAACATTTAGCAAACAGTGTTTTTTGGACTCAGAAGCCCTTGAAACGTACAAATTTGAAGAAGACTCAAAAAATTAAAAATATCTCTTGCAAATCAAGTCAACTAGGTCTATCAGACAAAGTGGTTCTAAATAAATAGGCCAGTACGCTCGTGAACCCCAACACTCCAGTGACCAGTCCCGAATTTGGCTGGTCATTTAATCGTAAATCTGTTTATTCTTTTCAAACACCTTGGAGAAACCCAATTCAATTACTGAAAATTTCGATTTATCAATAAAATGTTGTTTGAAGAGTTTGGTGACACCAGCGCGCGGTCGTGTTTCCTGTCCCGCGGCAAAAACTCCGTTTGTCGTAAAACCGATGTGAATCCGCGGTTCGCCGAAATTAAGTCCTGTTGGTGAATTTTCCGTATCCCACCAGTGCGTGGACATACCTGTGACATATTCGTCAAACCTACGCACTCCCGCTGGGAATGTTTCGTGAGTTTGAAGACTAAAGAGGTGAGTTCTTACACAACATGTTATTCTGGTACGTGAGCCTTACTATTGCTTCTCAATTCGATTCCCTAAATGTCTAATATAACAATTTATTCGCCCCCGGTACAATATTCTTGTGGCAGAGGTTGTGGACTTGTACAGGATCAACTGTTGTCACATGGCAATGCCATCTGCCCCTAGCCGTTGGTGTGCCATCTGCCCCAATTCATCAGCATGGTGCCCATAGGAAGAAACCGAGTTAGTTACGTTGACTTTGAGTAGCTGACAAATTTGGCCCTGGCTAGCCCTCAAGTTCGTTGGAGTCACGTGAAAAGACATAATGCGATGCAAGCAGATAGCTGCCAATTTTAAATACGAAAGGAAACCTGATTTGAACAAGTAGAATTTTCGTTTTCGTGAAATGAAGAGTTGTTTACTTCCCACTCACAGAATGGGTATGGAAAGTATTGTAACCGTACTAATAAAAAGTTGAGCTTTGTTAAGCAACGCCGCATTCAAGTCTATTTGTTACTAAGTTCATATCAACAGGTAAAACAACTTAAAAACTGGTAGCTCTTCAAGTCCCGGAATTTATTGAGCTACTGCTACTTGTTTCAAGCTCTTAATTGATCTAAACAACGCGGAAATCGGTAGCCCTTAAAGTTCTAGAATTTAATGACCTGCCGCTCACTTCAACCCTCTAGGTAGTTTATTCTACTACCATCCCGTTCTTTTCTACAAACCCTAATGTTAGTAGTGAGTAGAGGAGCTCAGTATGGTATTTATGTACCACAACGTTAAACAGTAGGTTTCGTTGGTAAATGCCATGAAACGTTTTATTTATGTTCTCCGAAAAGTTGCTAAAGATCACATCTTTCAGAGGACAAGAGGTCGAGCGGAGGTACCTTGTACACCATCGATTCAGGCGGACTTGTTTCTCGATGTTGGAAAGATGAGGCCAACGGGGTCGCGGTTGCCTCACCCAGTTCTTATATCATCCGCTTCGCCGACGCAGGGAGATAGTACTTCTACGGCTGTGGATGTTAAGGAGGAAAAACGGTACTGAACCGCGAAGCACTCGAAAGGCGATCGAGTCGACCTTTCGGGGCCTTTGCAACTTTCACGTCGGATCATAAAGCGACTTCTCATTTGTCTTGACTCCCTTGCGAGCTCGTTTGGCAATTTCCTCGTTGGAATATCCTATTCAAAATTGTGTTTTCCTCTCCAAATTGAGTATTACCCCTTAATTGTCATTTTACAGTTTCAAATTAATGCGAACCATTTCTAATTGAAATATCGTCTTTTAAGATTCAGTCTACTTTTTTGGGTGCATTTGGGAATGCGATGAAACGTATTTTGGCGCGAGATTCGTTCGAAAATTCTCAAACCGAACTTTTTGGATTGCGCAACAGCGTTTCGACAAGAAAAATCTCGAGCGACGAATCACAACTTTCCTAAGTACTCCAAATTTGATCATGCGCTATGCAGGCGTCTTCGTTCAACTCTACAGCAATGATTATGCACAACATAGTCTATACATTTATTATAGCAACTGTAGAAGCAACGTATTTAATGAGTATCAATTTAGTTTTTTGTAAACTGTGAGGTTTATCGACAACTTGAAGTTTTATCGGAAACGAGTTGTTATGGCACATTTCTGCAGAAAGGTTTTGATTATACTTACAACATAACTTTCGCCCACCCCCAACACCCAGCCTTTGTTCCACAAAAAACTGTGGATTAACGAAACATGACTAAAAGACAATTTTGCGTTTTAACGATTTGGCTCAAACTCACATGGTGCCTGGTACTATTCTCAGCAATACATCTAATTATCCGAAGACAAATACAGAGATTTTTTTCGGATGTTTAGCATTTTTTCTTCAAGTTTCTCGTCAACGCGTCAAACAACTTTGTTAAACGCATGGCGAAGTTGAACCTAATCATTACCTTAATGTGAATGTTTCTGTTATGTACGGGACACCGTCGAATCTACTCGGGGGCGAGGAAAGTTGCGTGATATTTAACACGTTTGAATAATATAACATCGAGGCATTAAAGTTTTTCTAATCTTCCCAACGGGTCGTCTTTAGAAAAGAACGGCGGAGGGTTTACACAAGAAAAACAACTTGCTCCAAGGACGAGATACTGCTGATTGAGACAAACAGTTTAACACCTCAAGAGCAGGTTCTGTCGACTTCTGGTTATTCTTAGATGCTACGTTAGTTCAATAGGTTTTTTTTCCTGCTAGTGTCTTTGTCGTCGTCTAAATGATTCACACAGCGGACTTGGAGGTTTATAAACAACATTGAGGCTTCTCCTGTGACAAATGTCGGTTGGTAGGAAAGGAGGGGGGTAGTATTGTGGGATTTACACAACTACTTCAGGGGCACAGAAAATACACGAATAGAGCTTGTTACGCACACGCGCGTTTAATACATGACTGAGACCACTCTAGACATGGTGACTTTGACCGGAAAAATTTATGATATTACTGATGGATGAATGGAAATCTAACGGCGGCAACTATTTTGATTGAATTTACAATACGTATTTCGCTGAACGTCTTGAAACGTTCAATAAAAATCTTGAAGGTAATGTGAATGGAACTTACACGACGTCAAATTGCTGTATATAGTTCCTATGAACGTTTTTCTGCAAACTTAACGTGTATAAAAAACGCGTTATTTGAAATTTCAACTTTTCCAAGGTTTATGTCAAAATGTGCATGACAAACTAGCAATCTTCTTCCACGTTTATTTCTCCGTTTGAGAGAAAACAAGGGGCTCTGAACTTTTTAAAATAACATTCGCTTTTTAAACTTGCAGGGATATTTTAAGTTAAACTGTAATACATTTTGTTTCCCATAAACGAGAGTACAACGCGAACCGGAATGATTACTACGAAGTACAGCTTCCTCAACTACTTCCAGACTGGTAAATGTCACTGTGATTCTACGACTGAGCGTTTCTCAACTTTCTTTTGCGCTTCAAAAAAGAAAACATTGACAGCTCCCAGGTTTTTATAACTCGCTAAAAGCGTTGAGGGCGTCACTTTCAAAGTTGACAACAAATCGAACTGGTTTGCCGCCGGTTGGTTCCTTAGCGAATATTTTCTTGATCTGGACGTGGAAGTTGAGAAACTCTCGAGATTGATAAGGTTATGACTTGCGACGCCAGAATATCCGGTTGTATTTGACGGGCAGTTTGTAAACTTGTTACGATCATGTACCAATTTTCGATCTCAGGCAACGCTTCTTAATTGTCTTCTCACTGGTAATTAGTTCTCGTTTGTTAGACTCTTCACATTTCTTACGTCAGCATCGGCCGTACTTAACATTCCGTATCTGGAGCAGTATTCAAACTTTTCCTTTCCAGAAAGAGCGGCTCGTGCTCCCTTCTCATATGATAAAACGGGTTTTCCCTGAGTGGCAATTTCCTTCAAGGGTACGCTTCCTCAATGTGTGTCTCCCTGTACTCGGAGCTCTATTAATTTGGGGCGAAGTAATTACGCGGTTCTTCCACAGGCTGTACAAAAAGTCCCTTCTTCCCCACTCACCCACATCCACCTCTGACTGCTATTTAAAACTATCTCAACGGGAGAAAATTGGAATCTCTCTTTTACGTAGGATAGCATAATATACTTTCTTTAGCTCTGAACTTGTGAATGGTTGAGGGCAGTTAGTGGTGGCTACTCATTTGGCTCAAGTGGCTTCAAACCATTAATCCCGCATTAGAAACAGCTATTACTATTACTCGTCCTGTTAGTTCCGCACTTCAGAGCAACTGGTATTGTTTTCCCCAATTCTTCACCTGTCGCAGGGAAGTTAGAAATATTATTTGCTCGTTGCTGGTTGTTTTCAATCCACGTTCTTCTACTCTCTTGTGTCCTATCATATCCCTTATTGCTGAAATCGGGACATAACTCAGGGTGGGGAGTAAGTAAATGTTAAAAAAAGAAATGTCGACAAATGGACAGGAATGAATACGCCAGCTCTACAGCCTTATCTGTGAGGAATGAAAAGACAAGGGGCACAGGGTGGCGCCGATGGCCTGTTCTTACAGAACACAGTACAGTATAGTTGTTTCTCTCTGTTTATCTTTGTCTTTCTACTATTTGGCGATTTTTTTTTCTCTCTCGATCTTGTCCGTTTTGAATGTTGTGTTTCGCTTCCGAACATTCTACGTATTGTCGGAGGTCGATAGGCATTCGGAAAAAATTAACCTTTGAATCTGCATCTTCTAAATATAATTTCTCTAAAAAGAATGGGCGTCTATGTCTTGACTGTACATGGCATCTTATTACTTGACTGACTAGCCCTGGCTCTTCTTGTTCTTTTACAGAATGCAAAAATCCTTGTGTTATTTGTCAAATATTGACGAGTGCTTAAGCGGCCTTGGCTCCGAGCCAACTTTCGAAGAGAATGATCGCCTTCGAAATCTACTTGTCAAGTATAAACTTAATCAATAGATTACAAAACCAATTACTTGAGCCTGTAGATTCAAGGAAGAGAATCAAGATATCGCTGAGTTACGATATTCGAATAAGGAAATCAATATTTCGCGGCACTCAGTGGAAAGTGAGCAAATTTACAAGCAAACTCTCGGAAGAAGAAGATAAATTAGCGAGGCAAAAGAGAAAATCCGCCAACCGTCCTTCGATTTCGTCTGGTTATAGGCTTGTAAGGTGTAACAAGGGGTCTGATGGCAGGAGGGGGCTTGGTCCAGGTGCTTGCCCCCTGAGGGGTCTGGGTCTGCCCAAGGAAGAAAGCGATCCAGCGAAAGTGGACTCGAGTGGGTGAAGGTCGGAAACTTTTCACTTTATTGCTTCTTACAGGTTTGATAATGTAACGCCCGTCAAGAAACGCCACGACCCTGGCGATTAGGTTACGTAATCGGAGTGGAGTGCTAACTGCACTCCCTCATGCGTGGTCGAAGGGCCATTCGCAGGTCAAAACATGACTGAGCGTAAAACGAATCAAAATCGTCAAGGCCACCTTCGGTGTATTACGAAATTTGCGAGCTGAGGTTTAAATGTTCACATTATTTAGAAAACCACATAGCAACACTGACAGAGCCTTCGAAACTTTTGTGGCTGGCGTATTGCTATAGAACGATAACTGCCGTAATATAAATATATGTAGCATATTTGGAATTACAGCGCGGAGATTATTTATTGGCACAAACCGCCTCTCCAACACCGACTGAGGCTCTCTTCCACTGCTACATTTTTCGTAATTAATTGGTCGCTGTGGTGACCAAGAAAAGGGATAAATAAGACAATTGGCGTAATTAGTACATTTACCGACACAAAAGGAGAGTAGAACGAAGACACAACAAAGATAAAGACAACAACAAACAGCAAGGGCGGTGCACTGCTTGACAGCTGCCCAGCTCCAAGTGTAAATAATATGTTTTATGACTCTGTAAAAGTCACCACTACAGTAACAACAAATAGTAAATTCGTCCGGAGGTAAGAAAGAAACTTTTCATCACTTCCGTTGAATAAAAAACGTCTTTAGTAGTCTAAATAGTCTTCTATTAGTTTTACTTTAAGTTTCTTTTTGAACTTCTCAACTGTTATTGTGAAGTCAATCTCTCTCTCCCTCTCTCTCTCTCTGAATATAGGGAGGGAGAGAGAGATAGACAGAGAGAGCGAGAGAGAGAAAGAGAGAGAGAGGGAGAGGAACCTTACCTCATTGAAGAAAGCGAATAAGTTTTTCTAAATACTAATCTTTTTTCTAAACAATGACGCTAATGATATTTATTGAACTTACAGCTTCTCTTCTAATAATCAATACCTAAATTTTGTTGGATATAGTAATCCGGGATATAGGCCTCAAAAGCAAGAAGTATTTTTTAAATTTCTTGCAAAACGGCCCACGCGATTTAGATCAAACTCACCTTGATAAGTCGAAATACAGTTTTCGTACTCTAGAAAAAGTTCTGTAGAAATCCTACAAGTTGCCAATACTGGTAGTAAGATTTGTGTTTGGTTCTTCTCTCTATTAAAGAAAGTCGCTTGTTTGAACATCGAACGAGTGTAAAATGTCGAGGAATGAGTTCGAGACGGAGATTCGGTGTGACGATTATGAATTGACTCGGGTGTCAGGTGGAGGCGTGACACGTGAGAGCGGATGAAGGTTTCAACTCAAAACAGTAACCTGACACCTACGTCCGATGAAGTTCCCCCTCAAGTCGACAGTAAGGCTTCATAAAGGAAGAAAGGAAACACAAGAACATCGAGCGAGAAATCCTTTCTCCTCAACTTTCTACCGATAGAAGCCGTTCTCGGACGACAGAACCACGTGGGAGGCGCCCGGATTTTAACGAAAATTAACGAGGAATCCGGAGAGCTTTATGCGAATTTTCTCGTCAGTAGAAGAGACACATTTGAAAAGTTTACGTATACGAGCGTGAGGAAGAAGCTCTCGTTGGAGCTCGAGGGGGGGACAGTGTCAAATTGCGAGATGGAAATACAATCGTACCATTGGATCGAAGATTAGGTTTTGGTCGTTGCAATATACTAAATACGCAAATGCTGAATATGACTCGCTTATTTTAAATATTATGGGATTGGACTCACTGGCAGCAGGTGTCTCCAGGAAAAGTCATAGCTTCTGCAATTTACCATCTACGAGCTCTTGTGGATTCTCACGAAATTCTTTCGGTTGGACGTTATTATGATAAAGAATTTCAAATAGTGAAACTATCTAGTCAGTAAATTTTCGTAGAATTATATGCAAACCAAATCAAGTACATAAACTCTAGTACCTTTTGTAAAAATTAATTTTGGGCAATTGAAAATAAATTTCAGGATTAGCAAACTTCGTGTATTAAAACTGTAAGCAATAAACGGCTCACAATTTGGGGACACAGACAATTTTGTTCGGTGTTTACATAATATAATCAATTTCCCAGTCACTCCCACAATAAACAGTCAATCCTTAAACGTTTAAAAAAAAGCTGATATTTATTACGCTACGGTTTATGATTCTCTTGCACAGCGAGATTGTATTGAGAGCGTTTGACTTGCCCTATTATTCGGCTCAAAATCCATAAATATTAAGCATCTAACACGGCTATATCAACAACGTGGGAAACGACAATCGATTAAGCATTGAAAAATACTAGTAAACGGTACGAAGTGACGGGTCTAGGCGGCGCTAGGCAATTCGCACGACGTGACGAGTCGAAGTGACGGGTGGTTGGAGTGAGACCGGAGGCAGTCTGGGAACTGAGCACAAGCACGGGGGAAACGATAGTCCGCGAGTTTTTCCAATTTGCCTCACTGTACTTACTGTGATTGCACTGTTCTCAATTTAACGTCTCGGAGGCCCGTCCTATTCGACTCAGTGTCAAAATTACCTAGCAAACGATATCAAATACAGCGTAACTGCAAAAAAACTGACGAAACTTCGTTTTTTAATAATTCTTTAAGCCACTTTTTGCTTATAACAAGCACGGGTTTTGTACGATCGTATTGCCAAGCGGGTGGGCACAACCAAATGGAATTCTTGTGGGGAGAAACGGATTAAGGCAAAATACGGCCTGGACGGCGGACAGACATTGCAGGTTTGGAATCCCCATGCCTTGTGAAGTAGTGTCAAATTTTCAGGGGGAGTTGGAAAAAAAAACCCCTGACCGAAAATATTGGTGTATTATTCAGAATGAATAATGAACCAAAAACAGACCATCAAAAGGGAATGAGCCACTCTGTGCAAGAGTGGTTAAAATATCTAACTTGATAGAGTAGCAGCCCTTGGCCGAGGACAATCCTAAATGAAGGAACGAATTACCTATCTCGGATTGACTGGTCTTCCCACTACCCATACAAATCGATCGTGTAAATTGTCGAGAAGGGGGGGGGAGTATTAGCAAATGTATGGTCACATCACTGCCATGTACCTCATCCTTCAAATTTGAGCCCATTATTCGTGGGTTATAGAAAAACATTCGGTTGAAGACTGCACGAGGAACTGAGTGGGACTCAGGTGAGCCAAAGTTCAATTTCGGGAAGATAGACACTATCTCGCTTTCACCATCATCATTGCCGAACTCTTAAACAGTTGTTCTGGGCCCACCATTCCGTGTGGTTGCTCTACCGAAGCGTCTCATTGCTCCAGTGATTATTCAGCGGATTGTTCTCAAGGCGCTTGGTTCTAACTGATCAATGTTGAGAGAAGTTGTGGGCATCATACTGTCATGCTGTCGGAAAGGGGATCGTAGTTCACGGCCTGACACCCTTCTCCATGGGGCGTACGGGGGCAAGTTCAATCCCTGAGACCCCATGGAGATAAAGCGTAGGTGCGGTAGAACGCCTTTTGGCAATTCTGGCATCGGGGCCTGCCAGCCATTCAGGTCTGTAGGCTGCTCAAGGTACAGCCATATAGAATGGGTACCACGGGGGCTTCTGCCGGCGGCTGGCAGCGTGGAGCCTTTAGGGCGTGACGCTGTCAGGCGTGAAGCCATGGGATTGGACCGTGGTTTCATTGGGAATCCCTCCCAGAGAGTTGTTTGGTGCTGACAGGAGAGGGGTGTAGGTTTCGAAGCTAGGTATCCTTTCCAACACTACAGGCATATGCCCAGAGCACACCTACCATTGTCATACAGAGATTGGCACCGTAGGGCCCCAGAGCTGAGTATTGACGTGCGCTGTGGAAATGGCTCGTCTATCCAGCTCAGGTCACTCTCTGATAAGACACTCACTCCCCTAAATGTACAAAAAACGAGGGGTTTTCGCATTTCTCTCGCATGATTTTGATTGCACTTTCAAATTATCCTCTACTAATCAATACCTAACTCACAGGGTGCCTTCAACTTAATGCATGTGTTAAATGACAAACTGCATTGATCAGCGTTGTCCCCATCTAACGTTCCAACTACCTATCCCCACGATTTGTTATCTTCGACAGTTTGTGTAAACATGCTTTGAACGGAGAATAAGTCAAAGTACATTGGAAAATTGGGTTTTTCGAAAAACGGTTGTTATGATTTCGGTCCAACTCACGTCAGTAGCACGTGCATTTTGTGCTGTATAAACGTTTCCGAAGAAATGCGTTAGATGAATATCTCTTGTCATAGAATTGAGGGTTGCAGTGAGTAGCGGGGTGCGCCAGACTCGAATCCTGTGCTACAGCCATCAGGATGCTTAAATAAGGAAGGACGTGGTTGGTCTGTGATGCAAAGCATATCCACTGGACCCTGCACGTGACGAAGAGATGAACGCAGATGAAAGGCAAATCAGGCTGAGGCCTGTGGGCTATGCGTCTTTCCTAACGGTGTTGTCATCCTCGTAAATATCTCTTGCTACGTACTCGCCCGGATTATAAGAATCCACTCGCATAACTCCTACTTCCTTCGTCCATTTATCATCAATCTACATATTCTAGACGCCAGGCGCAAAATTTCAAAACGAATTGGCTCGACAGACTACTAACGTTTTTCTTCTCTTACTTTTTTCAAGGCAAACTGCAAACTGGAAGGAAAAAAACCCGATAGTTGAGTTGCCTTGCGGTTTGGCGAGTCACTCATAGAAAAATCTCATTACGCATCCAAAAGGCAATCAATGGGCTCATTAAAGGAACGAATTGAGAGGAAAAATTACCTTAAGACGGCCTTTGAATCTTAATGAAGAGCAAGTTGATTACGTAACACGTCATAGCGCTGAGCAGACGTGAATGCCTGTCGCTGTCACTCTAATCCTGATAATTTTGCGCGTTCACCTTGCCACTCTTAGTCTGAAGATTGGACGATAGATGGAATTGAGGATAGAATGGTGTTTCACCGGGTTTACACTGCCGCCAGCGATTGTGTGGAAGGAAGGTCGACTACACATTCGCTGCTTATTCGCAGGGTGTGTAAACCTGAGCTCTGCTGGGCAACCATCGTCGACTGGTTAGAATAGGCGCAAGGGCGTAGGTATATATTTTCTGTGGATGATTATGACTCATTATGACTTATGGGTTTTCTCATATTCTTCAATTCCCTTATCATCCTCCGATTTCTCTGTTTTAATGAATGAAGATCTTCCGATCATTTAGTTTTAGTTGGTATGCACATCTGAGAATCGGTAGTCCGTAAATGTTTTTGATCAAAGCGAAGACGTGGCAATAAGTACTTATTAATACTGAATCAGTATTTTTTAAAAACTGCTTGGAGCTAACGTAGGAACACCCACTATTGACGAGATTCTGGAACCTTGTCTGACCAGTTTGCATTTCTTGGTGAAAAACAAGATGAAATGAGTTTGCACGCTGGAGGATGCCGTTATTAACTTTGTTAATTAGCATCTGGTGAAGCATTCAGCCAAACTCTCGAGTAATATCCCACTATTCTTTTTTTAGTTCCTGGGGAAGCTACATGCTACTGTTCATCTGTCTCCTGCATACTCTTCTGACGGAGGACAGGTGGATCAAATTCTTCTATTGCCTTCTAGCTCTTCTAGCTCTCCAGCAAATTACTGACGATCTTGGACGGCCATAGCTACCTTTCTACCTCCTGCAGACACTGACACTTCTACTCAGGACAGTAGAAACATAAGTGCTCAGCAATGTCCCCTTAAAAACTGTGCACGACTACCTCCAATCGACACCGCCAAACCTGGAGCTTTCAAGGCTGCAAAATACCCTTAAGTATCTCTATCACCCAACTCATTTCTGACCCCCCACCCCTTTCCGACAAGTCTTCCTTTCTCTACAGACTCTCAACTGCTCGATCAAATTTAATATCAGATCTGTGGTAGAGTCACAGATTAAACTCAGTTGAAGTGATCCGTGTGATACCGAACTTATATTCTCGCGTTTATTTCGCTTTGCTACATTTAGGTTAACCCTGCTCTGAGTAGTGCAGTCATTATCACATTTAGCAAGATTTCTTTCGCCCTTCAACTTCAATCTGTCTCTAACTCTATATTGGGTCTTTGTGTAACAGGTTTACAAGAATTGGCTGACAGTTATTTTTACTACACAGTAATACAGCTCTACACTTGTACTTTACTTGTACTAATAAAGAAACGTAAGTGGTGGACAAGTTTATGTTTGCCACATTCTGTTACTTCTCTCCACAGAAATTCCTGAGTGCGTTATTCGTGTAACTATGTCGTATCTAGCTGGACGGGCTTTCCTTGCCAACTGGTGGGTAGTCGTGTCTACCAGCCAACAATCCCCCTCGTCTTTAATTCCGCTTGTTCGAGTCCGCCGCCGACCTTATCGAACGCGCTCTTCCATTCCAACACGCTTTTCCTTTTCCAAACAGCCCTCGATTTGCCTTTTTATTCAAACGAGGCGGAAAGTGAAGACGACGAAGGTGACGAGGACTTGAGTCGAAGAAAAGAAAGTTTTTTTCCCTCCTCTGGTACAACAAACTGGGCCACTAGACCGACACACGACATTCGGTTAGTTCGATGTACTTGGCACCCAGCCGGACCTCCGTCCCTGTCCGCTATTTGCAGGACGACGACGAGGCCTCTCGTTGAAACCTCCGTGTTCTGATTAGGAAATTAAACTGAACGAGTCAAAATGGATTTCAAGTCAAGTTGCGAGGGCAGTAATTGAGCTCCTGCTTCGATAATTATGCTGCCATGCGCTGATAATTATGCCTTCAGATGCAGTCAATTTTGTTGTCATATTTTGATAGGGAAAGTATCTTGAACTCAACTTCTGTTAGCTATCATTTATTACAAACTTATAACAGGGGTATCTTGAGAGGGAAAAGATTCACTTTTCGCTACTTAGATCAATTAGAAAGTGATAGATTTTAAGGAAAGCGAAATTTCGAATGTAGAACGTAGTCATAAACAGAATGAAAAACAGATTTGATTTGTTGTTAGAGCCAACAGAATCCGACCTGTAAATCAACACGGAACGCCAAAATAAGGTTGTGACCACAGTCGGCCCAGTCGGTACTAACTTATGTAGGTTTAGTATTTTTATGCAGACAGTTTCATATGATATAATTAAAATTTGTGGCGAAATGAGGAAAAAGAGTGAAATTGTGCAAGAAATACCGGGAAAGTCGTGTCTGTTCTTATCATTCCTGAAAATCTTTTTGTCATTATGTTAATAAAATACGTGTGTGTTAGAAAATAAAACGACAGATAAAACTCTTAGGAACATGCATTTTGATATGAAAACTCACCTGTTAGAAACTATAAATTGCAACAAATAAATAAATACTGAAACACAATAATGAAAATTAGTAGGTATCAAAAAAGGAAAAAATAATTGGGAAGTTTTAGAACACCTTCAGTTGATTAGCTCTAACGACGTCTCTAGCTTCTCGTCTCAGTTGCCTGAGATGCTGATAACTAAACTCGGTTAACTCCTCGTCTGTCGAAGAGACAGTTGACTCAGCGGGACGTAAAAAGTGGGTTACCGTTCCTTGAACGTCCATTGAGAGGACCTTTAGGGCCTTTCACTCGACTTTACTGCAAGTTATTTGGGCTCTAATTGATCCCGTTGGGTGTATTGGGGATTTGAGAGTTCCGTTTCTGTCTTCGTTTTTTCGTGTTTTCCGCTTGAGATTTATGAACAGTTTCGTGTTTAGGGAAAACGTTTTACGAAAAACATCATTTAGGAAGATGGTTGGTTTGTGTGTGTTGGGTGCAGAGAAAGAGAGAAATGAAGACTGGCGTTGATTGACTAATGAGCAGATCGAGAATTGAGGACTGTATTAATACACTTGGTTCCGGTTGAACGGTCACTCGATAGAGTTCTGATTGAGCAGCTTGTAGAGCTAGTTAGGTCTCTAGAGATATGTGAACTGGTATTAGGACGAGAGCGGAGAGTTACTGAACAGCGTGAGAGCTGTCTGACGGTTTATTTTTGGGTTGGTTTTGGAAAGAACTGAGAGTTGAGAGAAGTGGGAAGCGAATATATTGGAAAGTTCAAAAAGGGAAAACCCGTTGTCGATTTTGGAAAATAATCCGCCAAGCCTTTTGCCAGCAGGAGAGGCTAATTGAACTCCCAGCAAATAAAGGAAAACCCCGCGCCTGGGGCTTTCCCATTAATTTCCCATCACTATCAAAGTGATCAAAACAAATCCCACACTCTCAGAAAACTTGGGAATGGTAGTCCAATTCGAATCATTAAACGGTATCGCTTTCGTGAGGTTATTTTTTAGGATTGAATTAGTAGCGAAATCCACTAAAATCACTGTACCTGAGGCTGCAGGTAGTTGTGTGATTCGTTTTCAGATATTTTAGTGTGTATCGCAGTAGCCTCAATTGGTTTACCAATCCTCAACGCACCCTATGATTGTGTAGCGAGTGGAAGGCGAAGGAGGACATCGTTTAAATTTAATGTTATTTTGTGGGATTTGTTAAAATATTTTTATTTTGTGCTTTCCGATAATACTGTATTAACCCTACTGTCATAACGTAATATTATTTATGTATATGGCGAGAGGGGCATGCAGATGATCAGCGAATCTTGACTCCATCGATCCATATCGACTTGAGAATATTGTTTTCCATTCCTGCATGAGTTCTCTTAAATATCTCTCGTGTTGAGCTCTTATATTATTATTTACGCTTCCAACAAATTTTGCTCAGGTGTCGAAACTTATTTTAACACATCCATTAGTATTACACAACCATTTTTGTACAGTTTTTTAAAATATTAAATCAGTTTACAAGATCTTTTTATTCAATTTTCAACAGCTCGCGCACTCTCTTCCACCAGTTTATATGTATTTCGTCATTTTTGTTCAATTTCCTTGCGACTGTTGCTGTGTTTTCCCATCAATTGTATTTTACAAATTTCCCAACAATTTTTACTTGATATCTCAATAGTTTTTACTCATTTCCCAATGATTTTCTCTTCATTTTCCTACATGTCTTACTTGAGTTCTCTACGTACTTTTCGATTTCCTCATAATTTTTACGTGGTTTACAACAGTTTTTCTTTTCAATCCAAAAACGGCCCCACACTATTTCCAAATGATCTATGGTGTCAATGCAATGAGGCATGTTACTTGCGAAATGTTACAATATGCGTAATGACTACAGGTATTCTAGTGGTGAAGTGGGTTTGAACCTCGGAATCGTACACTGTACTCGTACATGCACCAGTGGGGCGACTAATAGGACGTCAATGTCTTATTCCTTTCGAGCATCTCGTAAAAATGACGTGAGCCTAATTGAGGGGATGTGGAGACGACCTGTTTTCTGTTCCTCGCGACCTTGTCTCGCGGCTCTTATATCAGCCAAAGGAAGACGCCAACCTTCTTACTCCTATTCTCGACTTCCCTTTCGAGATAAGACACGCGAACTTAATTATTCTTGTCGGCGCAGATAAGCGATGCAATCGCAATGACATTGTGCCTATTTACTAACCTGAAGGTTTTCTGTTTATACTAATTGCTAACGTATTCCATCGCCTCACAGTGCTGCACCGAACGGGCACGACGGGTGCCTTGAGCAACTTTGATCGCTTTCCATAACTTTAAGGCAATACGTATGTGTTAGTCGTTAGTCAGAACAGTGAGTTTCATCGATTTGTTTGGTTCCTTATTTTTTGAATGTGCATTAATACACTAATGAGCAGTTAACATCAACAAAGGGGGAGAGGGAACCAAAATGTACCCATAATGAAGATTATTCGCATTTTTCTCGAACAGCTGTAATGATTTTGATTCAAAAGAAAAAAATCTCAAAAGATCTACTGATCTATACCCAACCCTCGTTCTTCGTAAAATGGGATGTAGTAGCGTGAAGCATACACTTTCTGCACGGCAATTTACATCAAAATCACTGTCCTAATGAGGTAAGAGTATTGTTCTCTTTAAATGTTCCTCTGACGGTGTGATAACTTGTTGTTATAGTAACTTGTTTGCCAGATAATGGTGAAGTGTTCGTTGTCGAGCCTACTAGCAATCTAATTAATCGGATAAGCAGCCTGAAGTCTAATTGTGCCAGTCCTACTGTCTCACTTGTACTAATGTCTGCTGGTTCTAGAGAAACGCCAGGTATGTTTTGCAAGAATCCTCGGGGAAGTTCCACCAAAGAACAAAAATTGCTCTCTATCATGTCTTTATCGCTGGGCCAGGACATGGTAGGGAGTATCGTCATCCATACCACACCACCTACAAGAGGGGTTGTCACTTATACCCGTAACACACGCATATTTGTTCATTATGCAGTGCGGGATGATTCCCACTGTCCGCATATGGTTCTTCCTGTTCGTCCCGTGTTCAGAAAGGCCCCTAAGGCATCCTTGTTTCCAATTGATATCTGTAGCTCCCTGACTGCTTCGACATGCATAGTCGTATGATCTCCCTGACGGATAGGCATGCTGACTATATGCCAAGGGTATCCACTTACAGGTTGTAGTTAGAGCACGCAAAACGTCATGAGCCAATGGACGCAACAAGTTCTCAGTTTGTAGTCAGTGGAGCTTCTAAACTTGTTACCGGCTGCGTTAAGTTATTTCTTACCGTGTTATGGGTTAGTGTGTTCTACTTCTGAACATTTTCTAGTTGTGTAAATGAAACGACACACTGTGGAGCCTCAAATGATGTATTGAAGGTTTCCACCAACTTTTTTTTTCAATCTTTACAAGTCTCTGACGGTTCAAAATCCTAACAACTAAGAAAAAAGAAGAAAACGACGATCAATTGACAGTTGTTAACCATCGGGTTGACAATGGGGCTGTTGCGTCAAGGGGATGACATCATGTTTCACCTTATCCTTGAACCTTATTGTCCCACACATCCTTCCTCGAATCTATTTGAAACGATGTGCCGGCTCTTTGCTCTATAATTAACTAATTAAAGTGCTAACTAGAAAACACCTTCCAATAAAACGTCACATACGTAGGAGCACTATTCATTTTGTCTTGTTAACTTGTGCGTTGAAATTTCTCAATAGAGTTTGATTATGAATATTCTGCAATTCGTGTTGCTCTGTTTTCACAGTCTTCTTCCTAATGTTCGCTTGTGAATGACTAAGGAATTCACGATGGTTGGCAGATGGAACTTATTTCCTGTAACTGCTGAGTGAGGCTTCAAGCCTCATGTACTCGATAACTTGCCCCATCGAGAGTCAGGTTACAGCTGCACATGTAGCAAATCTGGTACTACTTTGAAGTACGTTGCACAGCACTTGAACGAAACGGAAGGTTCAGGACTTGCAAATGTGAAGTCTGTTTGCCCCAGCTGACATTCTTCCCTCCAGTATTGAAGGTCTCCTGTGGTAGTTGAGCACCCAGGCCCGTATTCACCATTTTATTTAAAAGAAGATCTCAGGCGTGCAGATATTGAACGAAAGATCTCTGAAATTGAATGTGAGTAATAATGAGGCCACAAGTTTTGGCTGACAGTTCTCTTCGAATTTGGAATGTATGTCCAGCTACCAATCTATCAAGAATGAGAATACCTTTCTTTGTCGTGTGGTACTTGATTTTACGGCTATTATTCCGCCTTTCCTCTCGTGATCTTTGTAAATAGCTGTGCGGTTTATTGACCTTCTTCAATTGTTCAATTGAGTGCAAGATTTCCGAGCTCACGAGTGAAGGTTTGAAGGGGTGAAGGGGCTTGGCATTTTATTAATCTGAACGATTAAATTTGTGTAACAATGCGGTCACGAGTTCTGAAGTAGAACGTGTGTCATTGAACATCGGCACGATAGATGTAGGGGGCTGGCTTTGTAGTTGGTATGAATTGAGTTTGCTCACAAGGCTTTTGATGTCTCTCTTACTGACCCATTGTCTCTCATACTTTCAAGCTAACTCCACTCCGACTGACTTTTGTGATTCGGTGACTGACCGAATTGTCACCTCCCGTGTGACGGACGCGCCAGGGAATTGCGAATTCATGACTTGAATAATGTAATAATTGAAACGCAACACTGTACACAATCGTTACACGAATTTGAGAAATCTGTAAAGAGTGATGAAAAAATCGGTGTTGAAGCCCAGAACGAGAAAAAAGTTAAATTGAGTGACTCCTCGGAAGATTGAAATAAACTAAACTTCGACTTGTAATATTAAACAATTGAAACAGGGAAAACAAGGCGACATTGAACAATCAATAATCTATCTATTTCGAATGCTACTCCCCCGTTATATAGATTTAAGATATACATTTAATGGGAGAAAATCCCCCCCGTTGACTACCCCTTGAAATTATTGAGGCGTTGGAGATGATGGCCTTGGCAGTCAAAACGGATGCCGAGAATATGAGGATCGGCAGGACAAAGTCTAGTTGTAGTTATACAGTGCCAGCTGTGGGATTGAATATTACTGTAACTCTGATGAAGGGCGTCTGACGTTAACGCGAAGCCCATGTTGCAGTTCTTACTGGTGGTTCAACTGTTCACCTCTCTTCTAAAACCTTCCTCATATGCAACAAAAAAAGGAGTGCCATGAACCATTCGTAAAGTAGTGCATGTTCCAATAGCTATCTTGACCCATCATTCAGTCCTGGGGCACCCAGGGAATGGTCAATAAGACACATTTTTCATCCTTCCATCCCCACCACCCGCCTTCCATCATTTTTTTGTCGCGTCTCCGCTGAAGCGTGTTTTCCTGCATACAATAATTAGTATTAAAAATGCGTATGCGGTAGAGTGCTGCGTATTCGTGAATTACAAACGCCGTTGTCAAGTTCCGAGAAGTACGATGTTTCGTTTGAGGGGAAAGTTCCTTCTCGTTATGTCGGCCACCAAATGCGTTTCGTTTTGCGCCTTCCGTTCACGTACTGTTTGATCTGTTGAGCGGGCAAACTATCGGTGTCAGTGTGTCTTGCCAGTTTTGAATCGGAAAGCAACGCATGAAACGACGACAGACCACGTTTTGTTGGCGACTCCTGCTCCTGTTCCTTTCTAGTCGTCCCATAGCGTCACGCAGGTGCTAGCCCGTCTGAATTATTAACAGTCGCCGCTAAATCGCTCGTGATTCGTTTCCTCGTGTCTACTTTTCACACCACAGGCTCCTTTTCGTCATTAAATGCCTTAATAACTCGCTCAAATCATCCAAAACTCAATAAATAGTTAGAATAAAACTCGACAAATAAGTAAATGAGATAAGTTATTATCTCTTTCCGTCTCTAAGTAAAACACGATGTGTGAACATGCCTAAGCCAATCTGCACTTACAACCGTTCTAATTAAATGAATCTGCCAATCAAATCAAATGGACAACCCATGGCAAAGTACAAGCAAATACAAATCCGCCAACCAGTCCTCACAAAAATTATACCACCCCATTTTTATCCACTGAGGAAGCAAGTACTCGGTATGATAAGAAAAATAAAAACACGTAGCACTCATGCGAATTAAAATTCTGATTTTTGACGCGGAATAAGTTAGTTTTGCCATTTTGCGGGGGGTGGGGGGTTTCTAGCCAGTTATATCTAGTCAACTTAGCGCAGTCTCGTTGGTCTCGCGGATCAACTTATCGCCAGATCACGAATCTTCTCGGAGATTCGGAGTTGGAAAATGGCATGTCATCTCCGCGTCGCGCTCTCTGCACGCTGTCCGCAGTGTCATTCCCAAAGTAAATTGTCGTGAAGTGAAGTTTTGCATGACTCTCGATTCTTTTCAGGCCGTAAATGGTTTTCTGCTTCGAATTACGGATTTACATGTGACAGACTCGAAGGACGTCGGATTCAAAAGATCATCTGCAACATAAAGCGCGGGCACGCGAAGGTTGTTTTTCGCTTCGACGAACACGATGACGATCACAAGAAACAGATGAACATTTTTAACGATTATGAAGCGAATAATTTATTCCTTCCGCACATTTTGGGGCGAAGGACGCGATTTTGGAACAGAAGGGAAAAACGGAGGGATGTAACGCGAAACAACTTTGGGAACGACTTTGTTCGAATGAGGGCCAACGCCATGTTTTGACCTTCGAAAAACAAGTTCCTTCAGCGAAATATTCGCGGGATTTCTAAATCCTGTCCGTCAAAGTTGCGTTTTTAGACAACCGCAATAGGACTGAAAGGTCGTGGACTAAAAGATGCAGTGGCAACAGCTACAGCACTCTAAACTTAGGTTCCCACGGGGGTTGGAATACGTCTTCCCTTCACCAGCACAAGTTCAAATTGCCACAAATATATTACTTACCCAGAACGTACCTCGTATAGCTTTTTCAATTATGTTAGGATTGACAATAGATGCGGCGACATTGTGGGAAGAATTCGTTAAAAAGTGGAAAATAATTCACCAAATGAAGTAAAAATCAAAATACGCAAAAGGTAAAACGAGCGCTGTTGGGAAATTTAGTAAATACTGTTGAAAGCCCAGGCACTCGCTCAGCATCCACTGAACCGAGACCTGTGTTGTTATGGCTGGTTGTCAGCTAGTCTCCAAGGGAAGAGCTGTTGCCCATGTATTACCACACCGAGGTATGGCCCAGGGTTTCCACCTGATGTAACCATATACTTAGGTGGCAAGCATGGGCTGTAACACCACCCCTCACCTACATTGACTCCAAACTATTTGACTTGCTTCTCAATGGTCGGCTACCTAACTTTCCCTGTAAGTATTTGACATGCTATCTACACTGTTAATGAACGTTCACTGAGAGACACAGTAGAGGGAGAGTTATGAACAAAGTCACTAGGAAACTGAGATCGTGTAGCACTGTTACGGGCACAGACGAGCGTTAGTGAGAAAGTGTTTCCGCTCAAGCAATTGAGGGGTTAGTGACGGGTAGGAGGTTCAGGGGAGGGGGAGACAGTTGTATGAAGTAGAGCAACGGGAACAGGATGAACTCCTGAAGCCAGGTATTCATTCAGACGGGCATAGAGAAAAACACAGGAAGTAAGAAGTTCCTGCACCTCAGTGTACCAACAGACCTGACTTAGGTCCACCTAGACCCCAACCCTTGCCTACAGGTTTTCAGAAATGATACCCACTGTAGCTGTACCGCCTGACTCCTATTAAAGGCACCGGGCGATCGTGGTCTAGTGGATAACACATTGTTCATAATTCTCGACGTAAAGTTGAGGGGGGTTGTTACGAGGGGGGTTTGGAGACGTTTGGGGATCCGCTGACTCTGGCAAAAATTACGGCAATCGCGCCAGAGCTCTGATCCACAATCCTCAACTTTACATCGAGAATCATGAACAATGTCTTATCCACTAGACTACGATCGCCCGGTGCCTTTAATAGTCAGGCGGTACATAGCCATAGACAGTTGAAATGGGTTGCTTTATGTATCTTGTAAACGGGTAGTTACAGAAATAGTTCCGGAGAAAAAGAGTGGATATAAGTTGCTAGGAGGGCACAATTAGATTGGTAAAATTCAGTTTTCCATTTACATACGAACCTTTCAAAACGTAGAAAAACACGCTTTTTGAGTTGTTATCCCCATTCACAAAATTCTCATGGAGATATTTAAACACTTCGGTGCTTAACTGTATGGAAACAACAGGTACCCACCGCGAACTTAGGGCTCACACCTACATTTATTCGAAAAACTGGTCTTATTATTATTTTATGGGACTTCACGATAGAAAAATATAAATCCAGAACAGAACGGAATCGTTCTGTGCCCAACCCTCACAACTTCACCCGCGAATATCGCTCAGAAAACAGAAATTACCGGTTAATCAGCATTCTTGAGATGGGTACTAATTGCTACGAGTTGATTCATACT
Source organism: Pachypeltis micranthus (assembly GCA_020466155.1). Taxonomy (NCBI): domain Eukaryota; kingdom Metazoa; phylum Arthropoda; class Insecta; order Hemiptera; family Miridae; genus Pachypeltis; species Pachypeltis micranthus. The sequence goes on along the minus strand of CM035777.1, from coordinate 29,701,279 downwards.
GTAATGAAAGATCGCACGAACGTTTCGATCATAAAACCTCATTCGTGAAAAGGCCTCTTGTTCGGAAGTGTCCCGAACGACCACACTCAGACGCCACCGCGATGAACTTTGAATTAACAGGTTCTCAAGACCCTGCAATTGTGAAATAGCCGGTTCCAGTAATTGGTGAGTTCAGTAACAGGGTGATTTGTCACCAACTGTTTACGGCCGACACCCGGGAACCTCAGAATATTTCAGAGTCCGCCGATAATGTTAAAACTGCGTCTCCCAATAAAAGAAATTGCAAAACATTGCAACCTGTATGTGTAGCGATGGTTGTGCGTATATTACTCATCTTATAAGCCGATTTCTATTCTCTAAGCCTTTGTCCTTCTAGTATCCGTAGGTTTCGCCTGTTGGCAACTTCAAACTTAGCGCCCCCTACAGTTTAGGGGCAACCATTTGTTCTTTTGGTTTATTATTCATTCTGAATAATAACCTTCTATTGTCGGTCAAGAAAAATTTTTTACAACCCCCCCCCCCCCCCTCAAAATTTGATACTTTACGTTTCAAGACTTGGAGATTCCAAATTTGCAACGTCCGCCGTCCGGGCCGTTTTGTGCCTTTAACGTGGTCTAAAAAAATCGTTCTTTCGCCCAAAAATCCGATTTGGTATCTAGTTGTGCCCGCCATCTCAGCAATCCGATCGGACGAAGCCCCTGGTTGTAATGGGCAAAAAACGGTTAAAAAAATTAACGAAACGCAGTACAACGTGGGAGCTACAGCGTTTCGTCGTTTGAACTCCCTCCCTCCCCACCCGTCTCATTAAAAAAGCAACCGCGCTCGCTCGCCTGCCGCTCGCTTGCCTCCCAACAACGCCACCACTCAACTCCCCTTTCCCCTCGGAACGGGTTCGCTTCGAGAGCCCCCGTTTCAATTGCCCCGACGACGGGGCAAAATCATCAGACGTTTTGTTTCCGTAGTTCCATTGTAGCCAGGACGTGTTTTGTATGGTTTACTAGTATTCGATGCTGAATCGAATGGGATGGGGGAGCACTAATACTAGGCCAAGCTGTTCATGAGAATAATAAATCATTGTGTAGTAATTTGCAGGGTTTTTTTTAATTGAGTTACCACTGGTACATTGGGAGTTTCTCGTTCTTGGGAGCTTACTTGTGACATTTGAGTAAACCCCCAAAAAAGCTATTGAAACGGTTTTTACTTTCTGGAACCCGAAGGATAAAGAAACTATAGCGATCACACACACAAAATACGAGTTTCCTTCAGCAAATGATTACACATAATCCGTTGTGTAGACGATGGTACTTGCAGATCATTTGCATGCACCTCCCCTGCCAATTGCCCTAACACTTAGGAAATGACGATTTTCGTTGTTCCGTTGTTGTGGTCCTGTTACGTATCGTTTACTAGTATTTTTCAATGCTTGATCGAGTGGGATGTGTCACGGGGGTGCTCTACAAACATTGTCATTTGCGTATAAGTTGTCGTTTCCCGAATTGTTGCTATATTCTTGATATTTTTCGACGTTGGATTGAATAGGGTAAGTAAAACCATACTGGGCAAAAGAATTGTAAACATGCGTGTAATCATTTGCCGAGAGATATATTTATTCATGAAGCAAACAGTAGTTTTTTCGACTTTTTGGAAGAACGTCTTCAATAATTTACAGGATGTCTTCAAATAGCCAATACTTGTATATAAATGATTTATTTATTGTTCTTCATCAACGTTCCTCCGACTTAGTGACAGTCCGTCAAACGGAAATGACCCAAAAAATCCTAAAGCGCGTGTTTTCCACTTTTTTGAAATATAGTAAATGCGTAGCTTAATTTGATCGATGGAACGGATTTTCAGGCCATTCGGTTGGAAGTTTGAGTAGGAAATTGGGGGGGGGGGGGTAGTAGGAATAGTTCTGAAATTGAGTAACAATTCTAAGGAAATTATAGGAAAATGCTTGAATAATAACAAATATTAAAAAGAGAATAGAAACACGAAATAAGGCAGATCACCGACCGTGTGTGACGCCGAACATCATTATTTTAGCAAATCAAACGAAAGTGGTTGACATATATATATACCCTTACACTCTGTAACGTACAGACCGAGGAAATCCAAGGACATTCACGGAGATTTTCATTCTTTCCTCTCTCTCGCTCGCTTCAATACCCAACCGGATAACGGGCCTTTTCAAGGTTTAGATATTTTGAGTGTGTGCCAACAATCATCAGTCCAAGAGACATCTTAGTACAAACGATGCACGTATAGTTGAACATTGTTGAGATACCACCCCACACTTTTGGCAGTGAATTAAAGATTGTTTTGAATTTTTGTGGACTCCTCGAATTTTTCAGGCTACGTCCTGCCCACACTTCAAACAAAAATTGTGTGTCTCTCCCGGTATATGGCTTAGTAAGTATGTAAAGGAGTGCAAGGATGTGGGATTACTGCGAAGAAAGGTTTGCTTTGTGGTACCGCAATGCATCAACCCCCGGTGGTGCCTGTGAGTGTCATACCGCTACGAGTAACTACAGGATGGAAGGTATATCAGTCACTCGGTGGAGTCGGGACGTTCGTTATCGCGAAAAGTGCGTTCATAGGCCGGTCTTGAGGTTTCAACGCGTTTCCGCGCTATTACGGGAACATTGCACACACAGTTCCACTCGGTTCCTTCACACCCCACACGGAGACCTAGATTTGCAACAAAAGTTACGACTCGTCGCCGGATGTGTTCTTTTCGAACTCACGCGGCCATGAAACGTAAAGATACAAACGATAACTTTCACGTGGGCTCTTTCGTGAATTGAGTGGGTCAAGAAGAATTCAGAAAAGATGAAACCTGCAACTCATTCTGCATAGTTGTTCTGTCTCGTTCTGCGAAGTAAAGTACTGATCTGGAATCGTAACTATCGCGAGTTCTGTTTTAAGGGGCATCTAATAGATATAAGATTGTGCCGTGATAGAAAAGTATCCTAATCTCTTGTAGGAGAAATCATGGCAGCATCATCAATACGTGGTATGTGAGTTGTTCGTTCCAGTTCAAAATATGTTCAGTTGCTAGCGATTGTTTTTGAACTTGACTTCTCGAAATCACCTAATCGCGTTTCCTCGACAGCGACATTCTTCTGATGCCCCCTGGACATACGTAATTGATGCATAAATAATTCTAGTAGCAGTTCCCTGATGGAGTGAGCGCTTCTTCTAATCATAAGCTTTTCACCAAATTACAGGTAAGCCGCTGGTGCAGTGACAGGCCTTTTAAATTGATCCAAGCGAAGAGAAAGCGCCTGCGGTTAAGGTTTCTACATCATTACCTCCTGTAATCGCGGCGACCAAGTTTCATTTCGTAGTCGACAAAAGGCTAGCGAAGGTTGGAAACTTGTTTCTTTGTTTCGATCAGTAAGAGAACTGAACAGTGTTTTGGGTTGATATTGCAGTTCTGGAGGACCACAGGCTGGTGGAGGGTGTTTCACGCTTCAAATCTTTTGACCTAAGTCTAGGCTGCTTCTACGTCACACTACGAGTTCGTGTGCCCACAGTTGGTCATTGAAATGTTATGCTGCAGAATGTTGAGGCGTCGATTTGATTTGGATCTACTCCAATACAGCCCATTGCACGTGTCATCTGCTCTGCCCACTCATGTAGTCAGACCCCACGTATTTCGCCGCTTTCCGTCGGGATGTTGCAAGACGGTTTGAAATAGTTGATAATTTTGTATTCGTTGTTTTTCTTTCGGCCAAAGTCAGTACGTACATAGGGTGGAGCCCTCAGCATTTCTAGTAATGCAATCCATTCTTCACCAAGTCCATATAAATTTTATAAGGCATAAATAAATTTTCTGAGCTGGAGCTAGTAGCGCTTACAGTTTGGAAATTTATTGGGCTGCTGCTACTTATACCTCGACCTTCGTTGTAACCAAAATATAAACATTGTGTAAGTAATTAACTGATTGTGTGGTGAATTGACGAGTTGTTCGTGTTCTGGGTTCTGGGATCGTTGCAAAAATGCTGCGAAAAAAGTAAGACAAAAAAAAACACGTTAGTTTCAGTTCGGTTGCTTTCGATTACGTCCTTGTGACAATCGAACATTTTTGGCATCTCTTTGCACTACCACTCTAGTTTTTTCGAGACCGCGAGTGTGATGATATCAGATGCGAAGCATTTCATAACTTCCCTTAGTTCTGTATACATTCACTTTCATGGCTTTTGTAAATGTTCGGCGTTAGTGGGAAAATACCACTTCCCGGCTGGTCTCGCTTACAGTTCCGGAATTTATTGTGCTGCTCGTACTAATGCCTTGACTATTATAGAGCAATTGGTACAGAAAGATTTGACGACGCTGAAGCACGGTTTTGAGAAAAATAATTGTAGCTTTTCTAGCGTTATCGGGTAAAAACCTTTAGAAATGGTAGTTGGTGAGATGGGGTTGAAATTCCGGAATTTCTGAATCATATGAGCGTTATTAAACGCTCATTGTGAGAGTACTTGATTGGACTACCACCTCAATTTTTCTGAAGATTCTAGTAAACTTTGACTGGATATTATCCGTTTAAAACTGGGCTAAAATCATGTGGTAATTTGTGCTGCTCTCTTTTTCCCACCGATGGGAATTGGAATTGTCGTATCATTTTAAGCTGCGCTCTCGAGAAATTTAATCAGGATCGTTAAAGCCGTTGTTGAGAAAATATTTAATGTTTCTATCACTATGATGACTATAGTTGCTTTCGAGCAGATTTTACCCATACCCTTATTTTGCTTCTGCGGGATGGATATCAAGTTTAACCTGATTTGGTTCATCCATTTTTACCAGACACACGGACACAGACCATTTTGCTAACTAGTTTTTTTCAGACTCAGTAGGCCTTAATTTTGGACTACCACCCAAGTACTCTTTAATGTTCAGAGAGAGCTCACTTTTTTTGTGCCGATTACATAACTTTCCATTCTACTTTGTAGAGCCTAGGACAATAAAAAGAGCGTTTCCACCAAGATAATGAGAGATCTCTCTGAGAGTGTAATAAACCACCTAAAAGAAGGTAGTAAGTGAAGGTTATGAAAGGTTTAGTAATTTTAAATACTTTGTTTTATTTAAAAAATATTAATTATTAATTACGAGTGGCCTGCTAACATCCATGACGCGCATTACTGTCGGCTTCTTGGCTCTATTTTATCGCCTTACTATTCTATTCTTCAGCAGTGAACAAGAACCTCGTTAACAATTACTCTGACAATTCCATAAATTCCGAAGTTGTTTGATATTAAAACACATTTCGAGTGCGTTGTGGTATTTTATCCAGTGATCGTGACGCGCCATTAGCGTAAATTAGGTCGATGAAAAGGACAATTAGGAATGAATACGATTACTATTAATGTTTGGGTATAATAAGGTACGTCATGGTTCCCCATCAGGGGATGAGGGAAGATGTGTGATTCTCTGATTCAAAAGTCTTGCGGGAGCGGTAGGTAGGTGGAGAGCCGGCGGGCGGAAGCAAACAAGACGCCTGTCGCAACATGTCGCGGTTCTCTCCTCAGCCCACGACACTATCACCCCGGCCCGTCCGAGCTCGTCTCATTTCGCGTCCAACTCCCGTCGAATTCACTTTTCTCGCGACGTCCGATAACATTCGATTCTACAAATTGTCAAATACAAATGTCTGTTTTTCTCAAAATTAAGTGTGATTTGAAGAATTGAAATTGTCCTTGTACAGCAACTGATCTTGGGTGAGTACTTCCCCTTAGTAAATTCCTTAATTCTAAGAAGAAGCACGGGAAGTTATTTAATGTTGAGTTTCTTCGGATCATTTCATTTCAAATGCGCGTTTCAGTATAACTACTTGTGCGTCATTAATACCAGAGAGATCGATGTCTTGTTTTTCAAATTACAATGACTTCATTTACTTCAGTTCAGGTGCGGTTTAACTATTCGCTCACTTAATTGTTCATTATTACGATCGTTATCTACAGTGGACGTTTCTTCAAATAAGTCCACTTGTCTCATTACTTAATGGGGTTTTGCCTCAACATCATCGGCCTTAGCCAAGTAGGAAGGAAAGTTATGTGGTCGGTGGTCGATTGACATATTTTTAATTTTTGCGCTACTCAATGGGTAAAGGAAGTATACTGATCTAAGCTCTAACGGCTTACCCGATTGAACTGGTTGTTGTGGTTTATTGTTCATTTTGAATAGTATACCTATGTTTTCGGTCGTCGTCAATCGTTTCACCATTTGTACTCCTTCCCTCCCGTCTCATTAAAATCACCCGCCAGATCTATTCGCCACGCCGTGTCTATTGCCTACTGGCGCCTAGAATATTTAGTTTTCGTCGTTCCGTTGTAGCCAGACCATGTTCCGTATGGTTTACTGGTATTTTTCGATGCTGTATCGAATTAGATGGGTCTCGGAGGTGTGAAACTACGTCAAGCTGTGCCAGGGAATAATAAACCGTTGTATAGTAATTTGCAGCGTTTTGCTCGTGACTATTCACAGACGCAAAAATAAGTATATGGGCGATTTCCATTGATGGGAAAGGGGGATGGGGGATGAACATCTACCAAAACCAAAATTTGACGACCTACCGTTTGTAGGGACGTTGTATCTTAGTTCTACGCATTTCTACGGTAACCTTTATGTATATAGTGTGTGTGTTCATGTACTAGTTAATTGAGAGCATGCCGTAAGTTTGACTGAAATCGTTTGAGCCGTTTTTGAGAAAATTGAAAAAATGGTTAGTTAATATTCGATATCTTTAATCACGGCTTATAATTCCGTTCAGCAGATAGGTATAGAAATAATTACAGAGAACAAAATGTGGGCATAGGTTGACAGGACACACTCTATAAGGTCGATCAAATCAAGTGAAGTAGTTACTCAGAAAATTACGAAAATGTTCCACAAAAAACATTATTTTGGGCACATTCTGATTGACTGTCAGGGGAACATTTATTGGGACAATATATAGGTATTAACTATTGGGAAACATCCTGTGAGTTTGGATTACAGTACTTTCCTTACCCTCTGGGTAGCGGAAAGTAAAAACTGCACTAAAATCGTTTTTCGTCGATGTTTCTGATATTATATTGTGCCGCTCTCGGTATTTTCCCACGGATGAAAAGAGAATGTTGCTATTACATCATTTAGAGCTGTGCATACATAAAATATAATTAAAATCGTTACTGTTGTTTTTGAGAAAAAAAACCTTGGCGTTTTGATAAATATAGTCAGTTTTGGGTGACGTATTTTGGTGTTTCATGTTGACCTATTAAATGTAAAAATTCAGTCAATTGTTTTGGCCTTTCTCTCTCAATCGCGATCATGAACATGGACCATTGTCCCAAATCGTGGTTTTCGTACAGAGAAGCCCTTGAAACGTAAAGATCTAAAGAAAATTAAAAAGGAGCACTTTTTGGACATTGCGTGGGAAATTAAGTCTTTTAAGCCGATTGCATAGCATTCCTTCTCTTTTCGTCGGCTAAATAACTAAAAAGCATACAAATGCTGTTTGAAATAGCTGAGACTCCCAACAAATTCGTACACTGAACTCTCCAGCTTGTTTCTTGTGCCTTTTGCTCAAGACAACGACTACGAGAGTTTCATGAAATTTACTGGAACAAATCTAAAAGTCGGTGAATCAGTTGACCTTCTTTGGAAGAACTAAACTCGGCCGACGGGATAAAAAAAATTAAATTACTACCAACGGAAAAGGAAATAGAGAGAACGAGCGAGTTCAACGTAAATCAACGAAAAACTGAGAAGACTAATTTGCCTGGAGCCTCCTCCTGAGGATAACGAGCTGGAAAGGCCTTGGACTTTACAAAACCCAACAAAGAGACAGACGATCAGGCGCAGGTTCGTGATTCAATCGAAATCGGCTAAGGTCGCATCTGATTTCTCGAACTCGGAGTTCGTGGATTCCCAAGTGGAAAAGCGAAAGCTTTTAGAGAGGAACCGTTCGAGAGATGCGCGATAGTGAAAGGTTTTTTAGAGGTTGTACGAGAATATGACATTTCAAATGCAGTTTCGAAATGTCTCATTCCACGACTTCGGCGATTACCACAATCGTCTGATTTGAGAAAGTGCTCCACACGCGGCGTTAGTGATAATTTCCAAACTTTTGATTGGTTCCCGGTGGGAAGTTCTCAGACTCTCGAAGGTTCGCAATGAATGAAACGGTTTTATTTTGATCAGAGCTGACGGTGAGAAATGTGAGTTCAGGTTTGAGGCTAACCTCAAGGCTTTTTGAATAATTTGGCGAGAATTCCGTTTATTTTGATGGCGAAATCTAATTGACTGTAAATCGGGCATTCAGGGCCCCCAAGTGTAGGTTTTGGTGATAGCTCCTTCTCCACTCCGACTTATTGTAGGGAAAGGCTGACTTCAGTGCTTGGTGAGACGTTTTTATTCTCAGCTGGCATCGAATGTACGAAAGTTTTTCCTCTATATCATCGAAAAATTAATCATATTTACTTTTATGGTCTTGTTAACTTCCTTGGCCCCACGTAGTACAAAGCAAAGTTATCTCATCGACCGAAAAAAAGATTTTTGACCGATTTTAAGATCTTTACGTTTTTTAGGGCTACTGTGTCCGAAAAACACCATTTGAGCGTTTGTGTCTGAGAACGCGAATGAAAATGATGGCTGAACACGCCAAAATAAGGGAATGGTCGAAATCGGTCTAAAGTTGACTATAGTTATCAAAGTGATAAGACAACAATTTTTGCGTCAAAAACTGCTATAACGATTTTCATAAAAAATTCTTTATGGACAGTTCCAAATAACCCAACAATATGTAGGATTTTCGTGCCGAGGAGATGATGAGAGCACCACAATAAAATACCAACAATATCGACGGAATTATAGCGAAATTTTGTTCTTATTAATTCCGCTAAGGGGAAATACGGATCTTATACATATTCAATCCATATACAGACATCATATACGTTACAAAGAAAGGCATTTACAATGCTTTTGTCAGCGTTGTTGAGGTGTTTATCAGCCCTAGCAAAAGAAAATAGTAGAAAGGAAACTAACTGAGGACTTTCACACCCTAGTCCTTCTTTTGTAGCTATCCATTTTGTATGCCCCTCTCTGACCCTGACAAGCACTCGCTGACCGGTCTCTCCGCTCGGACCTTGCTTTACATCTTCCCATAGAACCTTTCACTGCATCTCTCATTCAGGTTTTAATTGAAAAAAAAAACAAACAGAAAAAACGATACGCTTGGTATATCCGCCGCCCGATAAGTCGATGAACTACTTTACCATCACGTCACATAGTTTTTACCACTTAATTCCAAATGGTGAACGTAGTCTTCCAACAAAAAAAAATTGTGTTGACAGTCGCATAAATCACCTATGCACTGAATGCTCAATATTGGTTCTGACGTACGTAGAAGCACCTCAATAAATTTTTGAAGTTTATGCCTTTCCATGTTAAACGTGAAGTTATGTTTTATTAAGTTCCAAATCGCTCAATGCACGTGGCGCTAAGGAATTTAGTGTAATACATCGCACCAGGTATTTGACTAGGAAGGTGATCCTAACTCTCAGAGGCTGGTGATTGCTTTCAAAAGAGTAGTAGATAACGAAAGGAGTGGTATAGAGAGGGAGAGTGTTGGAGAAGCTGAAATGCTGAGCCCTTAGTTGGCAAATTCTACTTCGTTGAAACTCAATAATTATCGATACGTTGGAGTTCGTTCAACAAACAGTGAACGACACCGTGAAAAATGTCAAGACCGAAGTGTCGTCTTACTGACTCCACCCCGTGTCGTTTCTTTTGAAAATATCCGGTGCGGAAGGATCACTCAACTTTTCGTAACCAATTCAGACAGATAAATAATGGCGTGCGGACTTTTTGTAGTGTACTACGTGTAGATTATGAGGGCGTATCTTACAAGGCCTTTCCCCAGCGACAGCGTGTCGGCTCTCGAATGCCTTCACTTCGGAGGCTTCAATGAGCTGTCATCGACGACCCGAGATAAGTTCAAGGTAGCTCCCGAGAGCCTCCAGTTGGCAGATTAAGGAACCACTTGACAGCGAACGTGACAACTCCCTTCTGATTGAGTATACCGCCTAATGGATGAAGCAAAGCAGTCGCTCAGAGGACCCGAGAAGTTAAATAAATATTGTATTGGGAAACACGATTATTCTCATTGAAATCGAGGCCAGTGCTTTCATCCAATTTGTACAGCTGGGTTGACGTGACTGTTCAGTTGTTGCGTTAAGACAGTTGAATCGTTTCCCCTAAATGGCGTCGAGTGAGCCGCATATTCGACCATCTACGAGATTACGTGCCCCAACCCTAGAAGATTTTACGACCATTTCACCGATAATTTCTTTTTTTCTCACTCGCCGACTGTTTATCCGCAAAACAGCTTTAATGAGGAAACTGAGTTGTTAACATAGTTTTTAACCTGGACCCCTATTTACTGAATTGTAACGCAAGTTGAAAAGCTATTATTATACGAGAAAAAGCTTACAAAACGTAACTTTGTAATTTCTTTTGAATAGTAGAGGATGGTCTGAAGTCGTTCAGATAGACCTGAAAACAACTAGCAGAATTCTAATCCAATTCATGACTAGTGTTTTTCATCGGAACCAATATCACGCCAATCCAATGAAGCAAAACATTTCTGTAGGCTCTGGCTGTTCTTGGTAAATTTGCCACCCGCCTGGAGCCTCTTGATATGTTTTCATCGAATAGGCCACCTCCTAGTACGTCAACTTTCTCACCACGAAGTCTTCATTTAAAAGGGTAATACCTTTCTCGAACAGACAACAGCTCTTCGTCTCGTGGGTTCCTGCAGCTTCAACACACAGTTTGGCAATAGGTCATCACTTAAGAATCGAGTTGAACGAGGAGACGAGGGTTGCGACCCGCAGTTTCCCTTTCGTTAAAGAAACCTTTTTTCGGCCCGAATCCTCGTCGTAATGAAAGAAAATGTCAGGCGTGTCGCAACGTGAAGATGAGCTCAGACGTAGCGGCGGCCTGTAGAGCAGGAATTGGTTCTGTTACAATTGTTGGGAGGTTGTAAGTAGCTAAGAACGAATCGATGTGATGTCGTTCCTTTCTCTTCGCAATTTGCTTTGAGGACATCTTGGTTTGTGGGATAACAACGTCTTGTACCACATCATCATGATCAAACCACAATAACCCAATCACGAAGGAGTTGAGTTGAGCGGGCCCTGTAGAGAACCTACGCGAACTTGTGTAAGAGACTCGTTGGGCATGACTCTAAATACCAATAGATCAGGGTTTCCCAACCTTCTGCATGTGCAGCTCAGTTCATCTATATTTACCTGAAACCGTCTATTTTTTTTAATGAGCTTGTGGCTGGAGGATGTTTTCTTAATATGTCTTCTGGTGACATCAGCTATGTGGATAACCCTCAGTTACTAGCAGACTTCTGCCACGACTATGTCTGTAGGAACCAGAGCTCGATGGATTTAGCACAACCTTCTCCCACATTGGACTGCCAAAACTCGCCTGCAAGGAAGGATTCATTGAATTGTGTTTACAAATCCCCTGGATGTCTGTCGACAACTTCAGCCTGAGATTAAAGTCGAACAGTTTCTTTTATTTGAAATCTTTTGTGACTTTGAGGCCTACTGAACCCAAAACCCTAATTCCTGTAGTCTGTGGGTGTATATGCCTGTAGTTCGATTTTACAGGAGAACGACTGAATGAACCGATTGATCTAGTTTTTCGTGATTTTGTGAAGGAGGTTCGACGGTGTGAGCGATTTCCGTTGCTGGTAGGAGGGGGAGGGGACCAAAATGAACCATAAACGATGGTTTTTCGCATTTTTATCGTATATCAAGATAAATTTTCTACTAATCGGTAATTCATACCACAACGTTTTGTTCTCTATAATCACCTGGGTGGAAATTCTGGGCACAGTGGTATAGGGCGATAACACAAAACAAGTTTCTTTTAGATTTATTGGGGTAATAGCTCTAACGATTTTCTTCAAATTCACAAGGTGTCTTCAACTGATCAGCTAATGTATATCGCATAAGTATTCATAAATCATCTGACATTCATATTTCACATAGGTTCGTCGTGTGTCACTGATCAATTAGTTTTATAGTGTTACTATCACTTTAAAATGAAGAAAAGTACAGTCAGAATTGTGGGAAACCCATGTAACCGATTTAGCTTTTTAAAATCTTTTTTTACGCCCAAAAACACTTTTGGTAAGACAGTTTCAACGATTATTATCACTCGCAGGATATTTTCAAATACTCAATACTTATTTATTGTTCCGCATGAATGCTCTTCTGATAACGTGAGCTGAGATAAGAACCCTGAAGTATAGAAAATAGTGGTTTAGTTTATTATTCACACCGCCGTTTTCAGTCAAAATTTGGTTAGTTTTTACCTCCGTTGAGTTGACACTTAACGTTTCATGGCATGGGGATCCACTTGTGCCCGCCTACTGAGCAGTCCATCCGACGAAACCCGTAGTCGTTATGGGCAAAAACAAGTTCTAAAAAGTAGCCCTAAACGAAATTGCATCGTGTTTGGTTTCGGTTCCTAGGTATTTTTCTATGCTGAGTCGAAACTTACGGACCTAAGATTTCACTATTCACTGTATCTAGATGGACATGACAAATTCTTGAAGGAACTCACGCGACAATATTGCGGAAGTAATTTTTTCCCTGGCCTGCGCTTTTTTCCCACAACTACTTCCCGTCTGACTCCAGCCATCCGTCTGTTCGACTCGTCACGTAGTGCCGATTGTTTAAGAAATGTCAATTTTCGTTGTTCCGCTGTAGTCAGATCATGTTTCGTATCGTCTACTAGTATTTTTCGATGCTGAATAGAATGGAATGGGTCTCGGAGGTGTGAGACTGCGTCAAGCTGGATAACCATGCTGTGTAATAGAATTATAAACCGTTGTGTAATTATTTGCAGCGTTTTATCTTACGTTTTCGAGTTTTTCGGTATGAACGCAAGTCTGAATTCGTTTACTCTGACTGAGTATCTTTTAGCAACCAATGCCTACCGATTTCGCAATCATTTCTGCAACTATTTGTGAAAATGAGGATGCATCAGAAAATATGAATGGCTAAACATTCAATGAACTTCTTATCAGCACGTCTCCAACATTTGTGATTTAACTTGCTGGATACCCTCATCCAACTAGGACATACATTTTCCAAGAAATGCGTTGATCGGAAATGCACTGCCTGTATTCATGGTATATCAATGAATTTGTGTAAGTTGCAGAATGTTCGAATTTCCTTTTATATTTTCGGAGATACGGGAAAGCTCCTAGTTTCGGTCTCTCGATGACAGCTTGAACGTAGTGTTTCTATGAATTGTGTCTGCTTCGTGTCTCCTTCCACGTTCCCCCTTTCGAATTATATTAGTATACATTTTTACAACAATGATAGTGCTGTCAACTTTCTTGGGGATTGGTCATTAATAGAACTCTTCCTTAGGCCAACTTTGTTGATGTTGAGTAAAATCAGAACGGTAAGTAAGCTTACAAATGAGTTGCGTGGAAACTGTCGGTCTTTCAGATTTTTCTTATCTCAGCCGTGAAGGACAGAAAAATACTTACATATTAGACCTACTGTGTGCAGATAAATTATATTGCTTGACTGTTAATCGTTAAAGAGAACATTAAAAAATATGTTTCGGTGCTGTCAGATGTTTTCGCTATTCTCGCTAAATTATCGGTAAACTTCACGTCAGTTGTTAGGCTTATTCTGAGTATAAAGCCCGTTATATCACACATTCTTACTAAATGAGTTCATTTAAATGAATGTGGTGCTATCAGTGTTCAAATCTACTCTCAATATACCTTTAAAGTGGTTCTGACGTACTCTTAAAATTTGGCGAGAATAACGATGTGAGACCTTGATAAAGGGGCGCTGTAAAAAGGTTTATGTTGAAGAACACTTAGGATTATGTGTGCTCTCCCAGTGTTTGCTATAACCGCGCACGCAAGCGCATAAAATCGACGAATTTCATTAAAAGGGATCAAGAAATATGAGCGGTGGAGCAGAATTCAGCCTGTTTTGGTTTCGAGCGTCAGTATCTATATTCAGGGTGTGCAATGGTGAGGGGGGGAGGGGGTGTCGTGTGCTGTACAACGTGTTCAAATGGGTTGTAAATGTCACTGTGCAATCGAAAGTTGCTAAACTTGAGGATCAATATTCTTAGTTGATGCTGCGCTGTGACGCAACGCATCATTGTTGCTCCTACGGCTGTAAAGAAGTAGGTTTAATACCTCGCCAGACTCCACCTTTAGCCTTTGAGGATGAATAGGAGCCGCCCACGAACCTAAATCGCCCACAACTCGGAACGGCTTCTTATTTGTAACAGTTCTTTTGCAATGTTCCTGGTTCTGGAGCCTCCGAAGCTTTTGAGAAGCGGCTTTATAATTAGAAAGTTAACGTTTTCTCGAACTCTTCCTTCTCGGCCAATCTGAATATTTTCCCTCTACTCCAGATTCCCAGCGGCGATTAGCAGATAACGCGGCGGCAACGGCTGCGGCTTCTCGAACCAAGTGAAGTGAAGTGGCTACATAACGACGCGTGAGAGTTGGGAAACAAAGAAATCCTGTTTCCTGAGGTTACACTGAGTTAAAGGCTGTTACTTCACGGCAATTCCGAATACGGGTTTACTATGGAACTCTCATTACGAGCCTGGCAATTGCCGATCGGTGGAGATCATAGTTGATGTTGCAATTGCCACGTGGGTTGAAATGCGAAAGCCGCGTTTTTGAAATTGTCACCTTTGTGCCATCGAAAACCCCTTCGCTCGTTCGTCGTGTTGTTTGTGGGACTCAAGAGAGGTGTTCAAGGGGTAATTTCTTACCTTGTGAATCTCTAACGTACCTTCTTGTAACTTTTATTTTACCTTTTTACCTCCCTTGGCTATGCGAAGCACTAAGGAAAGTTTTTTAATCGGGTAAAAACAAATTTGAGTTATCTAAGGATCTTAGGTCTATGTGCGGCTGACAACGTAATTTAGAGAAACCCACCTACCAACCAATGAACCAATTCGACTCAAATTTTATTTTCAGCCCGCAGGTGACTATTAGAGGGCAAAATAAGGATTTGAACATTTTCCGTCCATAACCAGCAATAGTTATCAATGTAAACGGAACACCAAATGACGAGAGCAGCAAGATTCATGTTTTCCATATAAATTTCGCTCATACGCTACTACCATTGAAAAATCAGAACCCCCCCCCCCCCAGAAAAATCAGGGGTGTAGTCCAATAAACTAACTACACGACGAGAGTTTAATAATGCTCATAAGATAATAAATAAGGAGCAATTCAAGAAATTTGGGAATTATAACTACCGCCGCACCACTTGCTACTATCAAAACAAAAAATACGATCTTTTCCAAAAAACGCTGCAAATTATTGCGCAGCTGTTCGTTATTCTCGTGCGCAAAAGGATTGTGACCTATCCTATTATATCGAACGTCGAAAAATATTAAGAATACAACTAGGGCATATCAACATTCGGGGAAATGACTACTCATATTCTAAGGACTATGTTTGTAGAGCACTTTCGATACCCATCCCATTCGACTCACCATCGAAAAATACTGGTATACGATACGAAACATTATCTGATACGGAACAACGAAAATTGACATTTTCTACGCAATTGGCATGACGTGACGAATGGAACTGATGGGTGGTTGGCGTGAGACGGGCGCAGGCCGGGGAGGGATGATAACTTTCGTTATATTGTTCCATGAGCTCCTTCATTTAGTAAAACTATATTTACTGTTATTTTGCTGTTTTTCATCTAGGCGCAGTCCTATACCTCTAGGAGACCTGTTCTATCAAGACCAAACAATGAAAAATACCTAAAAAAGATACCTAACAATGAAACTGTCCAACATTCGTTTTTGGCTAATTATCAACCATGTTTTTTGTCCGATCGTAATTTTTGTCCCAAAAGATTTGGACTATGTTAAGGCAAAAATGGCTAGGACAAATGGAGTCAGTCATTGCAGGTTTGGAATTCCCATGCCTTGCATTTCAAGTGTCAAATTTTGAGGGTGGGTTGAGTTTACTATTTGGAAACGAGGCCATCGCGGGGTGGTCTCATTCATCAAGAAATGAAATTAGAACGCCTCATCTCAACATGCTTCAAAGTCTCGCAGAATATTTAGCGGTAAGGAAGTTACGGGAGTTTCCGTATTCCAGTACAATTGTCTGCTCGATTCAAACGAGACCTCCTGTTCCTGACTTCACCCAAATTTACTGCCAACAAACACATCCCTTGATTCATCACCGACCATTTAGCCAACTCCTACAGCCGATACCGCCATTCACCACTTCGCATCATCTGATCACCATCATCACCATTCAATTTCCGGTCAGACCAACCCAACTTCCTACAACCATCACGATCTCTATGTCATCAATTTTATTTCCAATCGAAGCAAATTTACTTTTAAATATATTTTTTCGTTTGAGTTGAGATAATTGATTTTTCCTGTATAGTTTAAATTCCATTTCAATTTCAAACAGGCTGCAAAAAAATGTTTCGACCGAAAACAGGTGCGTTGTTCGGAATGAATAGTAAACATGTTGGTAGTCTCACTGATTGCTCAATAACGGTCGTGGTATAAGTAGGATCAATTCAATAAATCTCGGAACCTTAAGGGCTACTAGTTTAAAGTAGGGCGTTTGCTACCAAGTTTGTATAAAATGAATGAACTAGGGATATAAAAATACAATTAGGGCCGGTTTATCAATGTCTTTTGCTGGCTCGACTAAAGGCTGACTAAGTCAAATCGTTCGTTAACTCCCGAAGACGCGTTCATCAATTCACTTTGACGCCTCGTTAGCGCTAGCCGTTAGTTATTTTTTAACTCGTCTCTTCGCTCTTTAGTTATCGGATAACTAACCGTTATATCTGTCAAATGATGTGTTTCGCTCGCCTCGATCTGTTTTTATTTATTTATTATCTGTGTTTATTTATTTCCGACCTTTTATTTCGGTTATCAGAAAGTTGTACAGTTATCTGAAAATTTTTGTTGGCAGCCATGTTCGGTTGTGTTTCGTTTGCCTCGATCTGTTTCCGTTTCTGCTCTCGTTATCACATTATTATTATCGTTCTATTATTGATTGGGATACTGCCAACTCAATTTAATATCATTTTATGATCATAGGACTCCGACTCGGAGCTCACAGACTCTGATTTCTCCGATGAAAAGATCAACCCGTATCAGGTCCGCCTGAGAATCGCGTACTGATACGCTCGGCGACGTAAATTTTCATTTCAAGTACCAAATTGTTAAAAGAAACAACGCTGTTCGTACTTTCGCTCATGCTAACGCGGATTGAATCACCAAGTAATCGAAATCACGCAATTTCGACAATGAAGAAACTCCTAACGCTCAGGTTCTACGGCCTCGGTAAGTACAGACCTAATATTTTATCGACCTACCACGTTACGTTCGTGCATGATATAACTTACGTCAAGATCGAAAAGTAATTTAGAGCTTTCATCGAATGTTTACGTTTCAATTCCATTAGTCCCAAAATCTGGTTCGACGAATTTTAACTTTCCTTATCCCCTCGTACGTTCGGCGGTTTTACCAAGTAATGCAATTCCAACAATGACATTGGACCGTTCCCCAGCACAAGGCTGGGGAACTTTAGACGGCCTGTTCAGCAGAATGGAGGCTCTCACCTCTTCCTCACAAATTGAAACACAGCTTCAGGTTTCCTTCTGGATTTGACTTAACGAAAGCCACCCTCTTCGACTATCTATAAATACTATCGCAGAAAATAACGGTTACTCCAAAAAAACAATAAACAAATTATTAAGACAATATGAATCCAAAACACACGACTCAAAAACACAAAATACACAGACTTTAACAAGACGCTGCACATTCACGTGCACAGGACCAAAAACATACGGAATAACTAATATCCTCCGAAAGGAAGGTATACAAATCGCATTACGTACGGACAACACACTTAGAACCAAACTAACTGCAAAGACTGAAAAGACAGACCCACTCGACCAATGTGGGGTATATAAAATAACTTGTACTTGTACAAACGCATACATAGGACAGATAGGACGAAAAATACGGACCAGATACTCAGAACACATTAAATCTCTTAGTAGGAACAAAGACGATTCAAACTTTGGTAACCATCTCAAAACAACTGGACATGAACCTACCAAAATACAGGACTGTACCACCTTACTACACAAACAATACAAAGGACGAAAACTGAAAATATTAGAAAACATGGAAATTTACAAACAAAAAAACTTCAATGGACAGATCATAAATGAACAAATCAACACAAAATGCGACACCATATTCACACCACTCAAAACACTACACAAACGAAAACAACCAACTGACGGATTTACAGACCACAGAGGAGACGGACTCACCTAACAGATACGCTAACTTTATTAATAATTTGCCTACTGGCGGACATAACCCTATTGCTTTATTACCTAATGCAATAGTGTTTCTAACTGTGTAAGTTGGAACAGATAGAGACGATTCTTGTGAAGTTCAGTTTTGATTCTTTCGGAATTATAGGAAAAAGTGAACCGTATAAAATATACGGAGAAGTATACCGTACTTTGTTTGCTTATTTCTGATTATTATTGACCTTAAATTTTGTAGCTTATTGGAACATGAGTTTAGTGTGAACGATAGGCGAGAATTATGCGTTTTGGCCTCGGTGAAAAGTATAATTTTGTGCTCATAACTTTCTATGACCGTCCGATGTTGGTGTGAGATCGTGAATATCAAGTTTGAGTTGACTAGGTTCAGGCGTTCTTTCTCATTCGTGTCTACAATCGCACACCATGTTCTGAAAAGGGTGGTTTTGGAAGTTAGAAACGTAAATATCTGAAGAAAACTCAATAATTATCTCTTAACCAATCACATAGGCTATTAATGAGGCTATACGAATGAAAAGGTCCTTACTATTCAAGACGAATATTCAAATTTTGGAATTATGTGGAAGTAGAACACGTAAATAATCATTTTCGTTTTCTCTTTGCAGGTTCGATGCTATTACAGCTGTAGGCAACGTTTGTGGCGTTAGTAAAACTTCTGCCTCCCTCATTGTAAAACTAGTTTCCCAGACCATTGTTCACTAGCCCCCACTTTCATAAAGACGATGTCTGGAGAAGAAAAAAAGAGCGTTTTACCACTGGGCTAGAATGCCACAGGCCATTGGTGCTATCGACTGTACACACGTGAAAATGTCAATTTGTGTGAAACACCGCACATTTGGTGTTGAAATGCATCATGTGTCGTTTTTCAAATTTTTTAAAGTTGTTTGGTGTATGATTAATTTTGAATAATACACGTAACGTTTTCTGCGAGGAACATTTTTTTACTTAATGTTTGCCCCTCTCACGATGGAAAGTTATAAAATCGACGGAAAAAATCACGACAAACACTCAACAAAAATAATCACAATACGAAAAATGAGCTACACAATAAGAAGAGGAGTAAGAAAAGAATGAGAAGTAAGGAAAGATAAGAAGAGAATCGGAAAAAAGAGAAAAGTATCAAGTAAGATCACAAATATACTATTTGACAACTCCGCAACTGATATTTTGGGTATTCGAATGAAAGTGTCGTATAATGAAATCTACAGGCGGCAAATGAAGGTGGCCCAATGGTACCAACTCAAGTTGCCTCTTTGTTCGAGGGATTCTCGTTTGAGCGTAGTGGTAGCCCTTTTCCCCCCGCGGTCTAACTCGGTCTAACTCCCGCTAGCTAACTATTAGCCAATTGGCGATTGATGAACGCGATCTGAGCTCTAGTATTTTTTCACTCATTGATTATCGTTAACAGATCGCTACCTAATCAACGTTTTAACTAAAGAATTGATAAACCGGCCCTTAGCCTGACAATGTGCCGCTTAAAAACAAACTCCTGCATTATGTTGCCAGCAGTTACGTAGCCAACTATTTCTGCTTCTTTCGGTTGAACAGAGATATGCGCCACGACACATCGAACAATGAAATTGTGAAATAATTTTGATCGAACTTGACTTTTAGTCAACTAATACATATTATTTGGCGTAACGTTTTATCATTGAAATGGGTTTCCATAATTTCGTCGCGAGTGATTTCGTTATTTCATTACTTGTGATACTTCGCGCTTGATATTTGTTTAAGAAGCAACTGCCTTGCAGGTCAGCAGCTCCTCAGTATTGGGGTGCTGTTAGGACTGGTGCTTTGCGTTTCAGGCGGGAAGCTATGGCCGCCGAACGTAAGATTTGTTTTGGCGGAGGGGAGACCAAAAATGTGTAGCTTTGAAAAGCATTTACCGAATCCTTCACAGCAGGCGGTCCGCGGTTTTTCTGTAGATTTTGCTCTTCGGCACTTTGCTTGACAAAGAACGACGATTTTACTTCATTTCCCGATCGACAGAAGTGTAGATTTTTTTTCTTCGGCTATCGGAAATTGTCGGTGACGTAACGTCGCGAGGTGATTGAAAAGGAGGAAATCTGTTAGATATTTCACAGACATTTACTTTCAACTTCCCATCTAAAACGTTTTCGTACGGGTTTCAAGTAAAAATACCGTGAAGTGTGTCGAACTGGACTGCCGACTGAGGTCGCAAACTTCAAAGAAATGAAAAATGTGTGGAAAAAATGAATGTAATTAATTGTAGTTGTTGAGAATACTTCGTAAGTTTGTTCGAAATCGGTAGAGCCGTTCAACAAATCTCGTTTTCCGAGGTATCATTGCTCTTCTATCCGTTCATTGGATAAGTACAGAAATGCCAAGCGATAGTCCAGTTGGTCGTGAGTTGCAGGAAGTTGTGTTGCCCTTTGCACCGAGCTCGTTCGTTGGGGCACACAAATAGGTATTTCGTGACCAAGGAGGAAGGCGCAGTGCTTTGAAGTTCGAACCTCAGAACAAACTGAATGTTGTTATTAGTTAATGTGCTCCCTGTTGCAGCCAAATTTAGATCAAAGAGGTGTCGTCATTATTAATGTATCATACGTGAGGTGAATCGTTAGTGCTACGAATAGTACTGGATGTATTCCGAAGCATCCCAACCACCAACAAACAGAAATACTAATGCAACAACGCGTCTCGATTCGATTTTGTGGACGGTTATTATCCTAAAAGAACAGTTAATACCGGTAAGAGACTGTTGATGTGACGATTTATTGAATGACCTTGACTTACAAGGATGAAGTGATTTTGGTAGAGTAGATACAATTCAGCGACCAGTAAACTTGTGTGTGGTCAGTGACGTGTTGATGGCATGGAAACTTTTCAAATCCTGGTTGAAGACGTTAAATCTTCGAAAAATCAGCTGTTCCACCTAAATGGCAGAGAAAATGAGCTTTGTGAGAGTCGATGAGCTTTTCTGAGAATAATCCGATATCAATTTGTAACCCCCCCCCCCCGATTCAAATGATCCTATTCTGTGGCTCAATCGAGGGCTAGTTGTAGCTGATCTTACGAGTATTTGTATTCATAAGGAACGTCTCAATTAAGAACTGCTGGGCCGCTTCTCAACGGTCCAGCCTGTCTCGCGCGTGAAGCCCATAGGCCTCAGAAATGGTTTTGGACTGCAATTCATAACGATAAAGCGATGCCTTCGACGGGATTTTTAAATAAATTAATTCGTCCATTCAGTACTAGTGGGCTGATTTTGAATAAAATTAATATTTACCAGAGCGTACACATGAAAAAAGTATTTCTATATTTTCCCGGAGAAGTAGCCATCTGGGATCTTCTCTGTCCGCGTAAAAGATCAAGATATGCAAAACCGCCACAAAAACTTTTTACTTTCCTTACCAAAAGGGTAAGGAAAGTATTGTAATTCGGTCGAACACACAATTCTTAAGGGTTTTCTTCAGATCTTAACGTTTTCAGGCTTACTGAATCCAAAAAACCTAATTTACGTGTGTGTGTCTGTCCACAGCTCAATTTGAGGGAGAACGGCTTAACTGATTGATCTGGTTCTTTTTTTGTGTTTGTGGTTTATTGTAGACGCGAAAATAAGGTAATGGGCAATTTCCATCGATTGGTAAGGGGGGGGGGAGGACAAAAATGTACCAAAAACTAAAGTTTTTCGCATTTTTCTCGAAAACGGCGTTCACGATTTTGGTTAAACTTTCAAATGATCTTCTACTCATCAGTACTTAACTGTTCTTTTCCATAAATGTGTCCATGAAAATTTGGTGAACGGAGATATGGGTCTATGAAGCAAAAATAGGCGACAAAAGGGCTTCAATAATTCTTACCAAACTCACAGTAGTTTTCAAGTAGTTAATACCTATATATTTTTGTCTTACAAACCACTGAAACAAACAAAAACTGTCGAAATCGATGTTTTTTTATATTTTCAAGATTCCCGGAGTAATTGCGCTAGATTTCATCAATTTGACAGGGTGTCTTTCAACAACCTATGCCTACATTTTGTTCTCATTTGGTTGTTTCTGTGTCGGTCTGTTGAACTGAGATATAGGCCTTGATAGCTTGGAAACCGACCGTTGTTCATATTTTCTCAACAGCGGCTCTAACGATTTTGATCAAACCTACGGAGTACTCTCAATTAACTACCTACGTTTTGTTATCAGTAAATGTTTCCGTAGAAGTGCGTTGAACGAAGATACGGATTGAAAATTGTTTGTTGCTATGCACCAGATTTTTATAGTGATGAAAGGTTGCAACTGCTCGAACAGGTCTTTACGCAAACGTCGTAACTTATACGCGCGGGGGCTTCCCGACAGTATTAATCCCTTGAGGAACTTGAAAAATACGTTATACGCAAACCATTGTACCCCTCACATTTGTCAATACTTTGAGCCTTCACAGGACCTTCCAAACTCCAAAACTACGGACGATTAAAACAGGGAGCTGTTCGATTCATCACATTGGAGGAAAAGTTGAGTGCGCTACGACCGTACTGTGAGTGTTAGGAAAGGGAAGGCGCTTCCGATTCGAGTCAGTGATACGAATACTCGCGCAGCCCAGCGTCACCTGTGTCTTTCTAGTCGTTACGATAGACGCGAGTGTTGCAGGGGACTGATCCATAACGCGTTTGATTTCCACTTTTCTCCTCGCATGTGAGAGAAACGGAATATTCCCACAGGTCCTTTGCGGTCCTAAACCAAAAGTTGGGAGGACAACAATGATATTAGCGTCGATGCGCCACAGAGATAACGCGGAATATCACGACGTACCAACATTTTGAAAGCGGCGGTGATCCGGATTCTACGGTCCGACACAATGGGCCCCGACATCCTCTGGTCTCTTGCATCTTAAAAAGAGTTTCATCGCCTCGTTTACTTTTCTCCGCGCGTCGGAAGTGGATTTTAAGGGGAGAAATATCGTGGGAGAAAATGGCGATCTTGAGAAATCCTCATTTTATGTGTCGAGCAGCAGTTGGGAAACCCGTAGCGTTCTTACAACAGCTGTAGATCAAGTCCTAGTGCTCGTCTGAACCAAATGCCGCTTTTTGAATGTAGAACGGACGGTGTGTGGTCCACTGCCCTCAAGATTCGTGTGCGATAGTTATATTGCCAAGTTAGGCAGGAACATTTCTACGTACATTCAGAGCCGTCGTGATGTACTCACTCCCACTCATTATTTCAAAATCCGGAAAAGCTGGATCGAGCAAAACGTTCGTTTGTACTCAGCTCTACCTGAGTTGAGAAATCAACTAAGGTTTTCGGGAAGTTTAGCAAAACAGTTTGAACATTGACAAAATGAAGAACGAATCGTTGAAGAGTGCCTTAGAATCAAAATGTTCGTTGTAGGAGCGAAGCGTCAGTGAGAAATGTTGCAAAAACGGGGAAAATTACCACGTTTGGGGATTTTCGTTTAGCGCGCTGCATAAACGGTTCAAGTTACTCAAAAAATATGCATGAAAGAATCATTCCTTTTTAATAATCAAACAAAAGTCTGTGACAGTATATGTCTATCTCTTAAGATTTACTCATGATAATATTATTTGTCGAAGAAGGCGATAGGCTATATAACAATACCCTGCTACCATTATTATGAGTATAAAACCATACCTTAAAACTATCTACGAATATGAGAGCACATTTAGAGGGAGGTATTACAAATTTTCCTTCAAAGTTACCTTTAATAGGAGACGGAAAAGTACCTCATTTTGAAAATAAAATTGATCGCGATTTAGGGGAAAGAGCCATTGAGGATTTAATATCAAAAGTTTACCCTGATATCGTCGAAATAGCAAATAAAGATTATCAATGGATGTGTCTAATATTGGTGGCGAAAAATAGTAGCGTTGACGAAATTAACGACCTAATTTTCCATTAACGACCTAAACTTCCAGGCGATATAACTACCTACACATCTATTGATAATGTAATGGATCGAGAAGATGCTCAGGAGTTTTTCAATTCTTTAAACCCGAGTGGCCTTCCACCACATTCCCTCAAGTTAAAAATAGGTACTGCTATAATTTTACTCAGTAATCTTAAACCACCAAATTTTTGCAACGGGACCCGACTTCAAGTAAAATTCCTTTGCTATAACGTGATCGTTGCAACAGTTTTGACTGGTCCTGCAGTTGGTCAAACAGTGCTTATACCTCGCATCCCAATTATTCCAAATGATTACCTTTCAATTTTAAAAGAATACAATTTCCCATTAAGTTATCTTTTGCCCTAACAATTAATAAATCACAGGGGTAGTATAGTGCGACGCATCACACACTCTTGTCCCACGTACACTCAGTGATTTTTATCACTTTAGTGACCAGTCTTATCCGTTTTTCACTCAGTTCGTATGAACCCGATAGAACTTAACTTGTAATGCTATTAGGAAACAAGTAACGCTTATGTCAAGGAATCTATTGAGTGACTGACTTATACCGCGACTTTCATCTAGTGTTCATTGCACAGGTATTGTCTAGACAGTATCACGATTTTTTCAAGAGAAATCCAGCCTTCCTGCAGCTATAGGGGACACAGTACGACTAGAATTATCCGAGAAATGCTGGCAAGTTTGTAAAGTGAAAGGCGAACGAAAATCGTGTAAACAAATGCTAGGAAAATGAGCGAAAGTCGATGGGATATTGAGGCAACGTATTCACATCCAAATAAATATAGATTAATTAGTTCTTTAGTAAATCTAGATACTATTATGTACATCCTACTATAATGGTAATTATTATTAAAGAGCATTGTTTTGTTATGAACAACTTTAACCGTTCTACCATTGGTGAATTTGCATCCTGAAAATTATAAAGGAAAGATTAAATATGTATCAATTTAAATTCAATGCGTTTATTGCTGCCGAATACAGAATATGTTTTCAGGAGGTTGTATTTTGTAAATCAGGGCCAACTTTTTTGAGTGAATTTTGGGATAGCCTCAGGCAGTTCTGAGGAAAATTCAGTAATCCGAATTATAGGATTTTTAATTGACCAATGAAGTAAACCCTGTCGAGTCGTGTCAAAATGCTGGTCAACCGAGTAAGTTGTTAGGATGTAAAACAGAAGTTGATAGAAAATGTTGGAAAGCATAAATATCGTTGCGAAATTCTTTTGTTGAAAAAAATTGAATAAAAAATGTTGTTATTCAAGTCACAATTTTTCAAGACTAGGAAACTTGTCGGTCAATCGTGTGATTGTTGTAGAAAAGTTCTGTGAAAACTTGCAAAATTAGTAATCGGAAATTAATTAATCGCCGTTAAACTGTTGTTGGTTTTTTTTGATAAGAAGTTGAGGGATTAATTCACAAACTTTGAAACATCAGCGTAATGTGAGCTAACTTTCATCTCTACTTCGTAGAGCCGAGGAAAGTAAAAATGTAAGAGAATCGTGAGTACCGCTGATGAATTAAATAAAAATCAAGTAGAAATAATAGGAATGTAGCAACTCAGCGAATATCATTTTACGTGATATCATGAAATTGTCCCATTCACCAAATGTTCATAGCGATGTATAAAGGAGAAAAAATTTAGGGTGATAAGTAGAAAATAACGTGAATAATCAACATTGTTGGAATTTTTTATACTTTCGGGTCCCCCATCCTCGCTTACACATCTTTAGAGCAAGGTAATAACGGGTTATTGTGGGGGTGTCCGGGAAATCCAGTAAAAAACGTTGCAAATTATTAGACAACAGCTTGTAATTCTGTAGCACAGCGCGGTTATCCGGCTTGACGCAGTCTCACATCTCCGCGACCCAACCCATTCAATTCAGCATCGTAAAATACTAGTAAATGATATGAAACATGACCTGACTACAACGGTACTACAATTTTCATTTTTTAGGCGAGTGTAGGTAGTGTGGTTGGAGTGAGACGGGAGGTAGTTGCGTGAAAAGAGTGCCGGCCGAGGAGGAACAATCACTTTCGCTGTATTGGCCAACGTGTTCCTTCAAGGGGTAGACTTTGCCTAACTATATTTACTGTGATTTCACTGTTTTCCATCTAGCCGCAGTTCTACACTTCTGAGACCCGTCCTCTGTAACGAAAAATACCTGGGAAACGATACTAAACACGACGTGATTACGATAAAACTTCCAAAATTTCGTTTTTGGTTAATTTGTTGAACTACTTTTTGCCCGTAACAACCATGGTTTCGTCAATCGGATTATCGAGTAGGCGGGCACAACTACATCTCAATTGGACGACGAACGACGGCGGACAGACGTAGCAGATTTCGGAATCCCCACGGGGGGAACAAAATTATTGAAAAATGTATGTGATTTATTTATAAATTTATTGCTCATTAAAAAATTAGCAATACACCAAAATGGGGAATTGTGTGAAATTGTTGATGAATTGACTTAAAACTGATGGAAAGGGTCTGAAAATGTTTGGGGATTTGCGTTTAAGTGGTAGAAAAATTGAGTAAAAAGTAATTAGACTTTGTCGGACTATTCTTAACCGAATCAGTTTGAGTATCTAGAATACACACGCACCTTGTACCTACAATGTAAAGGATCTTTAAGTTCTACCAGTTCCAGACGAATTGAGAAATGTTATGAGAATGATGATAGACCTGACAGCCGCTGCTACAGAGACAGACTTACGTTGAACATCAACATTTAAACTTTACTTAAATTTTTGAGAAACACAAACGGTGGGTACAGCTTTCGTACAAGTACGCAACCACTAGGGACATTTTATGTCTTTTATTTATTTATTTATTTTTTAATACAATGATAACTACGTTTGATTGTGCTCGTTGATGGTTTCGATAAAGTGGCCGCGTCAATTGCAATTGACATCATCAATTATTGAGGTTATTAAAAGTGTGATGTCACCAAGCGTTAGATTTTGTAACAGACGTTACCATGCACTTAACCCAACACAAATATTTCGTGACGCTTCTCCGTTACTTATCCCGCGTAACATCTCCCGCGTTACATTTTCGAGTTTATGTAGCAAGTAAAGACATAAAATGTCAAAAATAAGATTTGTCGACCTAATAAGCTCAACTTTATTCTTTGTGTGTATTATTGTTAAACTAAAGTTTCACTGTTGTTTTTCTTTTTTGTTTCAGGTTAGTCGTCACCTGGTTTTGATGCTGTTTCATATGCTCTTTTTAAACCGCAAACTAATTCAATGCTGTTAAGACTAGGTAAGTTATATGGAAAAAAACAAGTAAAACGACAGGAGTTCGTGTTACATGTGCCATAATTGGGGAACATACTGATCAGTTCGAATCACTTGGATAGGAAGGTTGTTTAAAATATTGTATTCTGGTGAGCTGCGACACTTCCAGAAACAGGAGAAGGGCCTGCACGGCTCATATCTCTTCACAACTCTCCTAGAAATCTCTGCAGAGGCACTGTGAGAGCCGCTTATGACCTTACTCAGTACTCCTTTCACGACTTGCTTATTCAGTCAGTTTTCCGTATCGCCCGCTAGAACAGTACTGCCCCTTTCGTGAGTCGGCGGGTTGTTACCCTTGCCTCTAGGTTTTGGACCACAACACTGAACTGATCCTCCAACGATTCCTCTTCGTCTCACCCTGTGGATTTCAACAACGACGAGGTTATAATGGTATTCACGTGGAGCACCTCCTCAAAGGTAGTGCAAAACTGAATAGGCCAGGAGATTAATAGGAGACCTTTGCCTGTGAGACGAGAGAACATTTCCTGTAACGATCGCTGGACAAGGCGTGGATGGCGTGACAAGTTGACTTGTCATAATCAGATTGTGTTTGTTGACGACCCTCACGAAGGTAACTGAATCAAATCCAGCCAGATAGCTTAGATTTCCTTGGATATTCAAAGCCCCCTGACCCTTTATTGATGACTCTTGGGAATGCAATGAAGTTACTGAGGAAGTGCATGCAGGAGGTTCCTGTTACGGCAGCAGGGTGACAACACTGATTAGAGAGGCTGTAGGTATGGAGCAGGGTCTGGGTGGTCACTAAAAGGTGGCCTTGTACTCCATCCGTCGTCGTGTTGTGAGTCCACATAACCATTTAGAGAAGGCTTGGGTGGCATTGAATGGTAGCACGCTACTCTTAGCCGTAATCGCTGCTAGATGCTGAGGATCAGGGTGGCTATTAACCCCACACCCTCTGTGTGCTACTCCCCCCCCCCGGCGTACCACCAGTACGTATTGAAGCATTGAGCTACTAGAATGCTTTGACAGCTGCAAAACGCTTAAAAGAGAAACGAGAGCGATTGGTGGTGGAAACAGCAGCCCGATCTTCTCTTTCGCTCCCACATTCCTCACTTCACTCGCAATTTCTCAAGCAGCCAAACAGCTCGATTCGCTGCGCTGCTCAGTCGTTTCCAGGACGAGTTTTTAACGGAGAGCTCCCTTAACGTACCGGTCAACCGGTTCATCAAGGCGTTTCGAATGGCAATTAGCGCCTGGAACGAGACCCCCTTTACCGAAATCTGACTACCGAACGGGAATCCGCACTCACCGGTGAGATCTTGTTTTAGATCGTGACGTTGTTTAGAGGATATTCGTGTTTCAAGGTCCAAAAACCTCAGGAGCAGCCCAGTTCGCGGTTCTAATGCAAATTTGAAGGTTCGAAAATTGCAATCTCAACTGGTGGTATCCAGTTTACCATTTGTGGCTTCCACTGAAATCTTGTTGAATACGTATAAGAACATCAGAAACGTGAGCAGAGAGGCGAAGACTCTGGGACAGGCCCTAGGTGTTACAACTTGCCTTTCACGTACTTATAATAAGGTAACATTACCGCATAACGTGTGGGTAAGCCTGGGCACAAAAATTACGTCCCCCCACCCAGTTACCAAAACTGTCTCTAAAAGGGTACATAACCCTCTCTTGAAACAACAAATGAAAAAACATTTTTAGCAAAAGTACAACTTATTTGGGAAATCCCGAATGTAAACTGTCAGTTGACTGGTAATAGAGTGTTGGAGAGAGGTGACGGTATTGCGATAACGAAAACAGAAAACTAAGTTTATTAACTGACTCACAGTCATGACCATGGCAGTTGATGCACGATGGTAGTTGAGTGGTTTCGTCCTGTCTAGACGATTTAACAGTTGGCCGTAGGTGGCTAGCGAAATACGGAGCCCTGGAAGGCTGCCGTCCCAAGTAATGCTCGAACTAATTGAAAGGGTGGTCGTTCAAAGGGCGCCGACGGTGAAGATGCAGCCACACGAGAAGTTCCTTGGAGTGACTGTTAAGTGAATGTGGGATAACCTGACAAGCCTTGATAATCATGTTGTAAACTGTCAGTTTGAATGCCGTTTTGCTGTTCACTAACGCTCCATGAGGAAGTTTATATGATCACTTCCTCCATCTGAACTGGCGACTTGGGGCAGACGCTTTCCTAACATCGTCCAGGATGGTGTCATACTCGTGCGCCGTCTGCCTGCCCTTCGGAAGTGGTTGGAGTTGCAAACTAAGTCTTGGTGGCCGTCCTGCATAGCAATAGATGGCCCCTGAAACATTGGGCCATGGTAGAAAAGTATTTGAAGCTTCTATTCAGAATAGGGAATGTGAATGGCTTGACAGAAAAAGAGATGAAGAAGGAATGGGGAGACGTCTGGACAACCAAGCAGTAATCTTACATTGTACCTTACATTGCTACTCTCACAAGTATTGTTATTTCTTTTTAGTGTATTCCTCAAAACTCAATGCCATTTTAATGCCCTTCCTCTTTCTCATCGTAATTCTCCCCATTCGGCCTCCAGTTGTCCCCTTCTACTCAACGCGATGCCTCCACATCATCCAAAATGTTCATAGTATTTCAATTTGCACAATTCTCTGTCTTATATGCTTCGCGCTTTGACGCCTTTCACGTCGGAGTTTTGAGACTCGTTATTTATGCGTTGTATTATTGATAGTTCAAACAGATGCCGTCTCTCGTGCTACAACTTGTGATACATCGTTCTCACGACCGCTCATGAACCGAACTCGGCGGTTGAAATCGTTCGCTGTGAACGTTTCTTTCGTGTTTTCGGAATTTTAACTATCATTTTGCGTGGTACATGCTCTTGCGAAGATCTACAGTTTGAAAAACGTGATGAAGAGGTGTTACGTGACTCTTGCGAGGAGAATCGGCCTCTGAACCGTCCGTATTTCCCAATGTCGGCTCTTCTTTGACGCTAATCCAATGCCGACCTTATGGTAACAATTATTGTTAGTATTACGAGTGAATCCACCTAAAGGACAAGGAAAGTACAGTACTAAAGTTGAGTTTTTAACACATACGCCTTGAGGCCTCCTCAACCTGTGTGTACCTGTGGGGAACAGCAGAACCGATTCGGCTCATTTTTTCTTCGTTACTATTTGAGGAACGGAAAATGACGTTATGAGCAGCGGCGATGAAACAAGAAAGAGCGGTTTTCGTAACAATCAGATGATTAGAGGCGTAAGCCAAAATTTATCAGAAAATGAAATCCTTCGAGCGTTGAAAGTTTATTTTAGTTAAGTTTATCAAACTCACTGAGTGCTTTCAGCTTACAAATAGCTACATTGTGTTCTACAAAAGCTTCACTGTTGAAATGCGTCGAAGGAAATTACATTGGCTATTTATGTAGCGTATCATCGAATTAACAGGACGATCGTACCTGATATTTTGTTTTCCAGTTCAAAGCTAAAAACGAACCGGACACGCAGCGAGAAGAAAGTAAGTTGAGTGAGTGGGCAGATATGAAGAACAACTCTATGTAGGAGAGACGTAGGAGGAGTCTTAGAGTCCTGTAAAAACGCCTCCATAATGAATTAGGTCCAGACGATGGGGTCTTTTGTGGGCAAATGTGTCAAGATTTCTCTTCAATACCGTTATATGAGAAGGCAACCACCTCGTACAATTTTGGCTTGGGGCTTTTAGTCGTTGAGAAGGACAATATGAACGTTTCAGTGATGTCAGTTTAATTACTTAACGTAACTACTTTGGCAGAATTAGGCAGTTATTTTTATAAATGCATATGTTTGTTGGGGTTCAGTCAATAATGACTCTTATTCAGTGCTGGCGTTTCGAGGTTTTATAAATCTCTCTCGTGATCCCTCCAGTTGGCGTGGTCGCCCTTTGATCAATAAATAAACCACAGCACACAAGGTGTTAATCATATTCGACATTAGTAGAGAAAGGAATTGTTTTCGTGATGAAATGATGATGTCACCTACCGTTAACAGCTTTTACACTGAATTTATATAGTTACTGTTTTCCAGTTAGGTTCATTTCGGTTAATAGGAGTTGCGATGAAGACACACATTTTGTTAAAATTCATCATCTTGTACAGATTTAGCCGTTGTATTGATCGGTACATAGTAAGCAAAGGCTGAGAGAGAAAGTGAGAGAACTCTGCTCCTAGTGGGACCTAAGCCCTGCGTAGGGACCACCAAGACCCCCTTGATTAAGGAGGTTGACAAGTGGGGGAGAAGTGATATACTGCCTACTTGCGGGACGGCCAAAGATATTTATTAGGCTGTCCTGGGAGCGATCGGCAGAGGTCTGTCTGGAGTAGACGGATGCAATGTGGTCTCTTAATGTCCACTGTCCACTCAGGTGCTACCTGGCCAAGATTGGCAAATTAAAGGCACGGAGTTGCAGATAATAGCTTACGATAATAGTGGGACGTATTGGAGACTGTGCATCAGTGAAAAGTTTTCTTCTTAATCAGGCTGAGGTGCGAAAATCTCTGGTGCGAAGCATCACCCAACATTCCTCAGTCTCACAAGCATTCACAGATTACTACCGCTCCAGCAACTGACCTACGTTTTTTACTTTCCTTGGCTCTACAAAGTAGAAAGGAAAGTTATGTAATCGGCTGAAAAAAAATTTTGAGTTTTCTTCAGATCTTTACGTTTCAGACCCTCCTGAGTCCGAAAAACACAATTTGGGAAAATGGTCTGTGTGTGCCTGTGAACGATTTTTAGAGAAAACCACCGTACCAAATCAACTCAAACTTTATATCTCTCCCAAAGGTTACCATGAGACGCCAAAATAAGGGTGTGAACAAAATCCACCGGAATTTAACTATAGTTGTCATAGTGATCAAACCACCAAATATTTTTTTTCTCAAAAACGGCTCTAACGATTTTGATTAAATTTTTCATATTGATAGGTCCCAATACGGCAATTATAGCATAAAATTCCCATTTGTGGGCAAATCACGAGAGCAGCACAATAAATTACCAAAACTTTCGACGAAATCGATTTTAGCGCGGTTTTTAGAGAAAACCACCGTACCAAATCTGCTGAAACTTGATATCTAGCCTACAGGTTACCATGGGACGCAAAAATAAGGGTATGGGCAAAATCCACCGAAAGTTATCATAATGATCATAGTGATCAAAACTCCAAATTTTTTTTCTCAAAAACGGCTCTAACGATTTTGATTAAATTTTTTATATTGATGGCTCTCAATAAGGCAATGATACCATAAAATTCCCATTCGTGGGAAAATGACGAGAGCAGCACAATAAATTATCAAAAAAACCGACCAAAAGCGTTTTTAGCGCAGTTTTTTCCTTATAAACTCCGCTGGAATTCTTGTAGAATGTAAAAAAAAAGAAAGTATTGTTGTCCAATCCAATACCTAAAGGGTGAGTGTTTAAAAACCCTCATGAGATACATGGGGGTCACTCCAGAAATTCCTGAATTGCAACTACTGCCGTTTCGCTTACTACCAGTTCTAAAAGTGTTTACCCAACAACTCTGCAAAAGTAATTACTATCCTTCTTCAAAAAATTTGTGTTTACAGCCTCATTAATTCTCTGTGTACCGATTGCTCAATAAAGGTCCTGCAATGAGTTCGAGCAGCATAATAAAATCTGGAACTGTAAGCACTACCGCCTCCTGCAGCTGCAAAGTGTTGTTTGACCAAGTTCAAATTAACTGGATGATAAATAAATTGATTAAATAGAATTAGCCATGTACAAAGTGAATTGACGTGGAGCTAAGGAAAGTTGTGTGTTGCAACGCCCCAGATATTTTTTACACAGTTTATACGAACTTGTCACGACCTTAATTGAGTAACTATTACCTCATTTTTTCTGGGAAAGTTCGAATGTAGTGTTCTATGATTGTAGGGGAAACACTAAAAAACGATATTTCGTCTTTCTACATTTCCCAATTTAAAGCTGATAATTATGATATACAGTTCCCATTGTTTCCCCGGAAAGTGGAAGTGTTTCCGGCACCTTTTCCTTCTTCAACATTTGTTTCCGAAGTTTTGTTCAAAGTAGGCTGGAATAGTGAATGTATGTCAACTACATAAATTGCAGAACTCAACTCAAGTTCTTGAAATTGTTGAAGTTTTCAGCAAGTTTACTCACAAATATTTTCCGCGCGTTGCGCTCAACTTTCTCTTCTAAAAACCTACTGGTATCAAGAAAAAGCCATCACTTAACGGTTCATGTTCTGTGTTCCGTAGATTCGCTTTAAACGAACAACTACAGTGAATGCGTGCCACCTGCGGACAACATGCGAGAACATTCTACTTTTTCCTTCGTTTTTAGTTTCTTTCGTAGAGCTGCGAGGCGTCTAACGACCGCTGAGAAGACATCTAATGGTTGTGTTCATTGAGGCCACTGCCAGTGCCACTTGAGGCGTCGAAATCGTTTTTTCTCCCTGAAATTCACAAAAAGTATCGCGAGGAATGGGAACGGATGGGTAATTGGGAAAATAACGTTTTGACTGGTTCCTCGGCTGGGTTTCACTTTTACTATTTAATGTATAAACGTAGTGGTGGGAAGATAAAAGCAATGGATATGTCAGAGATACTTACAGGTTGACTTTGATAGGTAAATGGGAAAATCACGCGAAAACGATCCAATGTTGATGTATATTTTGAGGTTCAGGAACAGGTACCCTCCACTACTGTACAACTTATGACTCCAGAAATGTTGAAGCCTCAAAACAAGTGATAGCGATGATAAGGAATGAAGACCACAAAATATGTAGAACCCAGCAACAGAAAAGGACATGCTGATGAGAGTTTGTTGAGGAGTCAACGAAATTATGATTTGATTTTGCTCCTGGAACGCTCCAATGTTGGGTTATGGTTCATTTTGAATAATTCTAACGGTTTTCGATCAGGTAAATTTGTTAACAACCCTCCCTCAAGGTTTGACTCTTCGTTTCAAGGCATGAGGAAACGCGCGACATTAATCGTAACGAATTAGCCAAAAACGTAATTTTGGCTGTTTTATTACTATTATGTCGTGTTTAGTATCATTATCCACGTATTTATTGATATTGAGTCGATGAAACCCATCTCTGTGGAGTAGGACTGAGTCTAGATGGAAAGTAGTGAAATCAAAGTAAATATAGTGGTACAAATTCTACCACTTAACGGAACACGCTGGATTATATAGGAGAAGTTGTCGTTTCTTCCCAGCACTGCCTCCCATCTCACTTCAACCACCTGTCAGTTCGGTTCGTCACGACGCCGTGCCAATTGGCTAAGGTCGCCTGGAAAACTTCAATTTTTGTTGTTCAGTTGTCATGTTTCGAAGCGTTACTGGTATTTTTCAATGCTGAATCGAATGAGATGGGTTCCGGAAGTGCTATACAAACATTGTTGTTTCCTGGATTCATGTGACCATGTTATAACTGTTAATATTTTTTAATGTTGGATCCCATTGTGTAAGGCACTCTTCGTGTCTGGATCTTTCATCGCATGTTTTCTTTTGAAAAACTTCGTTTTTTGGAGGAACTCGGTAACAGTCGTTGTTTTCTAATTTCCCTCGAGAAAGTGGCGTCTACATGTAAGAGAAAGGACGTTGAGCGAGTCCGTGTACACAGTGGTCCATTGCAATGATTTCCTTTCGAGAAACACTCCGTCGATGGCTGTAAACCGTACACTGTAATTCCGTACAACCTTCCCTCTGCGGTAGGCTATTTTTTAGGCCGTGCTGGCAAAGAAATTGCCTGACACCGACATTTGTCATGAAAACAACCCTACTGGATGAGGCTTGTAGTTCTAGAGATGTCAAATAATCCCAATTTCCAACGTCCATTTCAAGGCATCCCCCAACGAATCCCAGGCTTTTCTAAATGAATCATTTTACTATAAACTTCACAATACACACAATATTGTATTCACAATACTTTTCGGAATCATCTCACTTCTGTGTAGTTACCAAGGCTTGTACAAGGCAGAGATACTTTTGAATCCCTTGAGCTCCAAGTAGAAATATAGGAAGTGTATATTGAAGGGAATGCGAAGCAGAATCCGATACACGAAACGTGATCATTAGTTGCCGAACTGCTTACTTCACATCGCATCATCTTCATTCATTGATCCGATGGGGAGAGAAGAAAGCGAAAGTTCCGTTCACATGTTTTCCAAACCCCTCGTTTCTGGCATTCCGTTTATCACTCTAGAATCTACCTTCGACCGTGCGAAGCGTTTTAGACAAAAATCTTTTAACACGTTTTCAGAAAGTTTGAGAAGTTGAGAAAATGACGTTAGGCGTCAGTGGAGTACAGAAGAATATACCAAGTAATGAAGGCCAAAACTGGAAAGAACGTAGGTATGAAATAGTGGACAATCTAGAAGCAAATGTGACGTAAAGCTAGTACTTTAAATAGGGACCAAAACGCAACTCGAACAGGAGCTCACCGTCCGATATAGTTGCCGACCTGGAGTTGGAATTTGATCTAAGCTTGGAGGCAACCCAGAAATTACACTAGGCAAAGTCAAGTCCAAAGCCAAACTCGACGTTGGTAGGATCCAGCTAAGCCTTAACGATAAGAATAGTTAGAGGTCAAACCTGAGCCTCGATCAGATGCCGGAGTACCCCTATTCCAGTGGCCGAGCTAGAGTTAGATGTAAATTCAAACTAACGACACGGAGGTGGTCTCATTCGCCAAAAT
Source organism: Pachypeltis micranthus (assembly GCA_020466155.1). Lineage (NCBI taxonomy): Eukaryota > Metazoa > Arthropoda > Insecta > Hemiptera > Miridae > Pachypeltis > Pachypeltis micranthus. Next base: position 29,665,022 of record CM035777.1, on the reverse strand, counting down.
AACCTCCCCATTAGTTGGACTTCACACTCTCACCTCGTCATTCTGCGTATCTGTTTCGTTCTTAAGTCAAGTCGTTTAGTTCGGCAGTGGCAGTTCACAGTCCGAGTCGACGAGTGCCCAAATGTGTTCCAGAGAACGATTTATTGAGGTCAGTTCATATTTTCGCAAAGGCTGAGAGTTCGATTCCCTCGTCATGGAGATGAAGAATGCAATTTCATTGACCCCGTGAGTGAAACGAGTCCACATTAATGCAAGTTGGGGAGCTAAAAAGCATTTCATGTACGTGCAGTCGCGGCTACCAGGATCACCTCACTAAAGTCACTCTTACGTCCTCTACATGGCAAACAAGCTGAATCATGTACTGGACATGTTTTTGACCTTTTTAGCACCCGCTTTGCTCCTTTCCGACGGTGAAAGAGAATGCTCTTGCAAGAAATCATGCATGTCTAGTAGATGCCTAAGCAATACAAAAAGTACTCGCGCATTCGTAATTTGGCCATGTCTTTTTCGAACATACAAGGAAACATCACCAAAAACAGGGGTTTTCAGGGTTCTTTGTGTTCACTAGTTCAAAGTAGATATAATTAACTTATAAAATCTCTTGGTACAACGACTTTTCAATAAATGTTGCAAGTTCTGCCTCTACTAAATTTTAGTTAAAACTAGTTACAGCTGAACTACATTCAGTTGCTTCTAGTACATGCCGTGAGCGAATTCTAGCCCTTAACTATTCACAACTAGTTTTCACGAGGGGGCCTAATGAAAACAAGAATTAACTTATTTCGGGTGTTAATTGTAACATATATACACGTAATTATTAATTTAATCCGAGAATTCTTTAGGGAAATCCCTCAAACGAAGTTAGGTGAATTAATTTCTCGAAAATTCTCCCTGTAAGTTATTCGACAGGGAATCGCAACTTTATTTCCGAAGAAAATTCTAAAACACATCTTACCAAAACCGTTAGCGTGGAGATCGTATTGTTATGCCCTCAGTAGTGCGTCGAACTTATGGAAAATGGTGGTGAGTTATGCATGGTAGGGGGATATTTAACATATTACGTACGTAAAGTGAACACGGTTGTTCCTACCATCGGGAGAAAATGAGGACATCAGATTCGCAGATCAAAGATCAAATTGATAACTCAAACTTGAACTGGCCGCCAGTTCCAGTTTCCGCCACTCGCTTCTTCTACAAATAGGATTCGCGAAAGAGAGTAGGTCACTCAAATCACCTTTTTTCGTCAATTAGAAACGCTGAACCGTTTTTCTCGTCTAGCGATTCGCCTCAATGGGCGTCTAATTTGCATCGGAGGTCGTTGAAAGGGAGCAAAAACTGCAATGGATCTTCAGTTGGGGCGTTTGCCAATGTAAAAAGCATCGTATTCAAAAGAGAAAAGCGTTTTGTCGAACTCCTTCGCAAACGGAAACGAGCGGTGCGTGGCAACACACAGCTTTCCCCCCCCCCCCGTAATTTCGAACACCAGCTACATATGCGGGCGCTATCTCTAATATAGAGAATGAAATGTGGGTAGGGGTGACTAAAAGACACTGTGTAAGATCTATCACATCTGGTGAAGCAGTTTCCCTGGAATTTACGGAAATGTTCGAAAAAACGTAGTTAGTCCCTAAATTTTGTTCTCTATAAATGTTTCTGTAGAAATGCATTGAATGAAGATATAGCACCCGCATATGTAGCTGGTGTTCGAACTCACGGGGGTGGCGGAAAGTTGTGTGTTGCCACGCACCGCTCGTTTCCGTTGAAAGTACCGCGTAAGTTTGTTCACATGTCTTGAGAATCTAATTTTCCGTTGAATTTTGGCTAATATTTCAATTTGATCTAAGATGCAGAGCAATGCGTCGCACCAAACATTTTCTTATAAATTCCGCTGAAATGCTACTGGCATTTTCAGAAAATTGAATTAAATTACGAGCCTTTAATAACCCCTGTAACTACGGAATTGCAACTAACCCCGTTTCACTTACTACAATTTCTGGCGCGTGGTGTATATAGTTCGATTTGCGGGAGAACGGCTGGTTCATGGGGGAAATAAACGAATTAAATATATTTTTGAGTGCGGGGGTCTATTTAGGTGTATTATTGTTCAACGAATCAAATGAGACTACACACATTTGTTAGCCCCGATTGTTCGGGTGGTATTGCGATTTTCACTTACTTTGTGTTTTCCTCTCAATTCTCAAATGATGCGAGTTATTCGTTTATTCTCAGGGTTACTTGTCTATCATGTACTCGTATGTCGTGTGGCAGCTACTTCTATAAGACAAGAACTTTCCTGAGGAGGGCTGCTCAGCTGGAAGTTTCTTGTTATGCTCCCATCTGGCGACGACAACTCTCGGTGTCATTCGGTATTATCCTTGATTTCTGGCTTAGTCATCGGGTGGGGTGGGGCAACAAAAAAAAGTGGTTTTCGAGTATGAATCGCGAAATCCAAGTTGAGATTGTGTTGATGGGGCTCTTGAGGAGTTTGATGTTCATCTTTCGTACCTAATTCTTGAACTCTTTCGCAATTTCTAAGTAGAGCGGTTTTTTTGGATATGGTTTCCGAAGGTCGACAGTTTCCATTCAATAAATTATATGACGTGAGGAGAATCGTCATTATGAAACCAGAGAGGAATCAATATTTTTTGAATTGGACGCCCTGCATCCAGGAGGTTGCGTCCTCCTCTTCTAGAAATGGGGCTACGTAACTGTCTGCCTGCGCACCAGTCAACTTTCCTGTTCCCGATAAAATTGCCGCAGCTTGCGACCGATCGACATCGTTTCCTTCCAGAAATGAAGCAATGGCTATCGAAACCATCGAAATCGTAATTGTTCTGCCTTCTCCCCTTCAATTCTCGGATGTACCGATACATTCTATTTTTAGGTCTCCGCCGACCGACGAGATTGCCCTCACTGACATATTTTTAGCGGCAAATTAACAATGATGGAAGGCGTTGTGTAACTTGACGGAAACTTGTAGTTGAAATGTTGAAAGCTGCTGCGAAATCTAATTGGTGGTCCTGCCATTCATTTTTCCACAGTTAGAGACCTAATATATTCAGCTATTAGTCATTGCAAATAATGTTTAATAGCAATATTTCCGTTCCAGGGTCCATATAAAATTTTTAGTCGCGTTTGTGTCTCCTTTTGTCTTTCTGTTAATAGTTAACACTGATACTTAGCAAACATTGATAGTACGTGTGCATGTATTATATGATGTTACTATGCAGATTAATAATCACGTGGCATACGCTAAAGAGCTGTTATATTTGATCTTGCATCGTTGCATCGTATAATGGTGGCCAGTTCATTCCTAGGCGTGTTATACTGCCACTATCACTCACTTGGCCGATTTTGTGCTAGTACCCCTTGCGTAGTTCCGTTCGTTCTCTCATTTCCAGATACCATAGTGCCTTTGGAACCTTGAAGAAAATAAGTCTCCAGCCAACCTATCAACATTTCTTCCCTGAATATGACTTTCAGGTTCGAGTAAGGCTGAAGCTCTATGTGCAATTTCCCGCAGAAATTCGTTCACTTTTGGACATGGACTCATCGACCATCTCGTTTCCTTTCACGCTCAAGTGTGATTTCACCAATGCAAACACTAACACTCCTCCTTGACCACTCGGCTGCGAAGACTGGCTTAAATTAAGAACTGATATGGCGACACTGTGGTTAGAATTAAGGTCGTTCCTAATGCCTGATTGAAAGCCTCAATAATTGCTGCGAACTCTACCGTGTAAATCGATGCTTGTTTCCCCATTTAAAAGCCCCAAGAATCTTTGGAGCGTTCCTTGTTAAAATATCTGGTCCGTTGCAACACACAACTTTCCTCAGCTCTACAACAATTCACTTTGTACATGGCTAATTCTATTTAATCAATTCATTTACCACTCAGTTAATTTGAACTTGGTCAAACAATGCTTTACGGCAGCAGGAAGCGGTAGCGCTTACAGTTCCGGAATTTATTGTGCTGCTCGTACTCATCGCAGGACCATTATTAAGCAATTGGTACACAGATAATTAATGAGGCTGTAAACACAAATTTTTTGAAGAAGGATAGTAATTACTTTTGCAGAGTTATTGGGTAAACACTTTTAGAACTGGTAGTAAGCGAAATTCAGGAATTTCTGGAGTGAGCCCCATCTATCTCATGAGCGGTTTTAAACACTCAGCCTTTAGGTATTGGATTGGACTACAATACAAATTTTCTTTAACAATCTACCAACATTGCAGCCGAGTTTATAAGGAAAAAACTGCGCTAAAAACGCTTTTCGTCGAAAATTTTGATAATTTATTGTGCTGCTCTCGTCATTTTTCCACGAATGGGAACTTTATGGTATAATTGTCTTATTGAGAGCTATCAATATAAAAAATATAATCAAAATCGTTAGAGCCGTTTTTGAGAAAAAACTTTGGTGTTTTGATCACTATGATAACTATAGTTAACTTTCGGTGGATTTTGCCCATGTCCTTATTTTGGCGTCCCATGGTAATCTGCGGGCGAGATTTGAAGTTTGAGCTGATTTGGTACGGTGGAGCCAAGGAAAGTAAAAAACCACAACATACATTACGCTGTGATTTTCATCCATGTGTGAGAATCACACTTCGTGGGGGACCTTGTTTCTCTATCATACTTCTCAGGACTTGTTCGATCTTAGAGCGAGATTAGTATTCATCTTACGAATACCCTTGAAGATCTCATAAGATCCTGTCTAATTTATTTCGAGCAGCATTACTCGCATTTCCGTATTGGCCACTTCCGTAGTCTATTATGAGAACGTTGGTGCCGCAGCTCGTTCAGCTCCCCAGTGGGTATGAGAGATGTGAAAGATTTCAATAAATCTTTCTCGAATTCTCCTGTTGAGCTTGGTGTGCGGAAATATAGCGGGAGGGTTGCATGGAGTAGCCTGCGGCTTTTTGGCAGCCAGGTACACATGAGGTCGTGATACTAACGAAGTGTCTGTTGGTCCCTCAAGATCGCGTGATATTCATTCACCGCTTATTAGCTTCCAGCTCACTGAGCTCATCGGGATGATGTTTTTCAAATTTATAACCGCGCTTTAGAGCTTTCTATTGTCATCCGAACCTGCGATTCGGAAACTCTGTAGCGCGGCATACGATTCTGCAGAATAAACTGATGAAGTGAATGCACAACTCACTGGGCGGTTCATTCCTGAGCCATCAATGTGTACCTGCCAACATTCTGACCGTTGTCTCTGCAGAGTATTTGAGTTTTAATACATTGCTCTGGTTCGCCATACGTGTCCACACTTTGAGGGCTTGGGATGGGGTAAATAGGACACAATTCTGGTTTGTAGGAACCGGGAATATCTAAGCAACTCCGTACGCTAGCAAGCAAAGTGAATGTAAGTTAAAGAATGGTCCGTGAAGTTAGGCTTTTTAAAAAACACTTTAATTCAATGAACAGAACAATACACGAAGGTACACGGCACGGATGTTATCTACGCGGAGCTGATGGCAAGACTGACTGCTCTCGGCTGAAGGCGAGGGCTTTTTATATTAAATGAAATGTGGCGTCAGCAGTTGTAGTAAAGGGCTGATGTGTCAGGGGTGATTTGGGGTACGGATACGTAACTCCTCCCCCCTTGGTAAAAAATTTTTGGATACAATTTCTCAAAAAGTTGGAGACAAAAATTTCGGGGAAAAAAAAGGTCACATAATGGGGTGACAGGGTTGTATCACGTGCTCGTGTAAAAAGTGGGTACAAATCGTAAAAGAACACAAAAAGCATAAAAAGATTACAAGGATTCAAAGTACATGGTACAAAAAATACAGTATGCAAATTATGGTACATAAAAAAAAATATAATACAAAATTTACATGAATCGTAGTGCATTTTGCCTGGTTTTCGGCGTGTTACAAGGTATGCTGTCATTGAAGAATTCTCTTGTGTAATTATTTCGTTACATCCTAAAAAGTCTTCAGCATTTCGACAAATTCCTTTTGTAATTGTTTCGTTACATACTAGAACTTTCTTAAGCCTTATGACAATTTTCTTGTGTTGCATTCTAAGATTCGTTAAACAATATAATAAAAATATTTTTCTTCGCAATTATTTGAGCGTACCTACAATTCTGCTTGTACGTTTATTTTCTTCATTTACTTGCGCGTACCTACAATCTGTTGCTTGTACGCTTATTATTTGCGTGTACCTACAATTTTCTGCTTGTACACTTAACGTTTGTTCAATATTTACGTGTACCTACAATTTTCTGCTTGTACACTTAACGTTTCTTCAATATTCTTGTGCACCTACAATTCTGCTTGTGCACTTACAATTTTCTTTATTTCTTATTTAAATTTAAATTTGCGTTTCTTCGCATTTTGTGCACTTTCGCACTTTTATCATTTCACATGTTTTTCACATGATCTTATTTCTTATTTACATATTCCGAGGGTGGAATTAGAGAGAGAGAGAGAAAAATTAACAAAAAGGAAAAAGTAGTGTTACACGGACCCGGTATTCTGTTTGCAATATTGGACGTAAAGATAAAATATTAATGATATTAGCAGGACATAAAGGAGGATTGTCCAAAAACTTGGTACTGCAATTTCGTAAAATGAAAATCTATCAATGGGTTTCATGTTCTCGATGCGAACTGATGGGGAGATCGAGATTAAGTAAGTGGATTTGTGTGTTAGGGCGTTTTATGGGTATGGTGTGGGTGGTCAGTGTTAGTGACGATTAACGGTGTTCCTATTATGCTTCTGTGAGCTGCAAATAGTGTTCGATTATGGTGTATGATGGTGTGAACCTTGCTGTAGGAGATATATCCCTTGTAATATAATTGTTTCTGTGGTAATGTTTGTTGTCACGTCTAGTGCGTCTTGTTGAGGGAATGTCAGAAGAAAACGGTTTATGTCCGGTATTAGTCTTATGTTGTTCGTGAGTGCGTTTAGTCGTGTGTAATCGCAGTATTGAGTGGAATGATTGAGTATGAAATTCGACTCACATCGGAAGGTGGCTTGTGATATTAAGTGATTTGGGCATAAGTGATAGTAATGTCCAGAGGGACATGTGTCACGGAGGGCTAGTACGGTGTCGTGTGCTTTGAGAAGGTGGCGAATTGCGGGGACGATAGTGACATATTCAGTTTCTGGCTTGGTTGGAATGGGTCCCAAGTAGTAGAAGTCGTAAGCTCTAGGGTCGACTAGAGGAATGTCTAGGAAGTACACTATCTCTGTTGTACCAACAAAACATTGGACTTTTATGTGTGTCTGTATTTCGAACAAATCCTTTCCGGTGAACTTTAAGAGTCGAGGGCCATAGAATTTGGATAGTCTAGATAGTTCGGTTTGTAATGACCGGGGCGTCTATTATGCTGGGGTGTAATTTACCTATTTCACAGAAAGTGAGAGATGTTTCTACATCTTGGATTATGTTAAGAAGTAAATTTAGAGTGATTTGGTAATGTTCCAAAAGATCATTGGTTGCTCTGATATGGTAGTTTTCCCAGAATTAAATTCCTGAAGGGATTTTAATTCTTGTTGCAATTGTAGATTGTTGTGATTGATTGTGTTCATTGTCTTGTTAAAATTTAGAGCGAATGCTGTGTTGATCGAGTACTGCGAATTGATTTGGGTTCGTAGTGTCTCTTGATTGTGTGTCAAATGGTTGAGAATGTTAGTGTATCGTTCGTCGTCCTTTGCGTCTAGGTTTCCGGTTACAAATTTGATGAGGGATCCTAAGCCATCGATAAGTCCTCTGGTATATCGACGTTTAGTTCTCATTGGTGTTTCTATTTTAAGATTTTGGAGTTTTGTATTAGTCAAACTGAAGGTGTGATTAATGGAAGTAGATAGTAAGTCTGTACGTCGGAGGTATGTAGAGTCTGTGTGAATGATATTGTTCAGTACCTGTTTGTAGTGTGTGTCTAGGGAACTGAGTTGTGAGGTTAACGCGCTGAGATTGTAGAAGTGAGTGATGGTATGGTATCCTTCTATAATCCGAGCGGGTTTTGTCTGAATAGCGAGGAGTCCAGGATTAGTTGTTAAGTTTACGATGTTTAATTGTGAGGTTGTTAGTGACGCTTGAGTTTGGAGTGCTGTGAAGGTGAGCACGAGTAGAAATCTGTAACAAGAGTGTAAACGTGTTATTGATACAAAGATCCATTGAGAATCTCGGAGCACATCTGTTCGCGAAGGCGATTGATGTCGCCCTGCGAGAAGGTCAATTTATCGTCTTTAGATATCAATTTCGCGAATTGGCACATGAAAATGCCACAGTCATCCGAATTGTCTTGTTGTGGGACAGTTCGTAGGTGAATTGTTTCCCAATTTTCGGAGTCTAGAAGAATACCTCTCTTTTCGAGATATTCGAAAGCAAGGTATGATCGTATGTTTTCTAGAACATTGACTGCATCACGAGTTGCGGTTTTCTCTTGTATCTTACGTTCTGACAAGGAGTCCAAGTAGACGAGATGTTTCTTCCTGTTGTCGACAACTGTCAATCTCCAATGGTTATTGTCGTAGATGGGTATTATCACGATATCTTTGACAAAGATATCCGATCGTCGAGTGAAATTTCGAACACGATCGTAACCATCAGCCTTAAGTATGGATACAGGAATGAATTGAAACAGAACGTCGAAGGGAGTGTTTTGTCAGAACGACTCCTTTCGTCGATTAGTTCCATATAAAAGTTGACTATCATGTCGTCTACCCAGTGTCCTGGCTTCAACGTAATTGTGTTGGCTCTAGTGATTCTCAAGCCGTATTTGTGAGCGAGTACGTCCGTTAGTGGTAAGGTATCGTTCCAGGCGTTGTGTACTTTTGTGGCGAAGAATTTACGAGGAGGTTTGACGTTGGAGAGGTGGATTTTCTCGTGTGTTATGATGACGAGGTTGTATAATGGCTGTTTTAAGAACTGGATCTACTGTTTTGACTTCCTCTTTATTGAATTTGACTTTGGATTTGCTCTGGCGTTGCACAGTCTTTACAAAGGCTTCAGAAGGTATTTCAGGAGGATCGGACCTACCTGAATTTTTGGTTTCGATAACCTTATCTTTGTATTGCTTCAACTTATCAGCCGTGTGCTCGTAGAGCGTTGACTTTGGTCTTGTGTTGGCTAAGATAGTGGTGAGCAACTATTTTGTCTAAGTCAATTTCAATTGCAGGACGGTTGTTAATGTGTCCATAGAGTAGTTCAAAAGGGTGATTTTTGTTACGGAATGAATCGAATTGTTGTACGCTATTATAGCGTAGTTAATTTTTGTACGTGTGGTTGTTCCTTTAAATTCAGTTTGGGTGTTGATCAACCTAACGTGTTCAATGAGTGTCGAATGGAATCTTTCGATGATGCCATTTGATTCCGGATGTTGTGAGGAAATGAAATGGACGTCAATCTTGTGTAGAGCTAAGAGTTCTTTCACAAGAGAGCTCTGGAATTCCGCACCATTATCAGCAACTATGCTGATCGGTAGTCCGTGGTGGGAAAAAGAATTTCATTAAACCGTTCACAATTTCGACGCTCGAAGACGAGGTAATTGGATACGCTTGTGCATATCGTGAAAAGGTATCTATTATGGTAAGGAACTTGGTGTTTTCTATTGAGAATTTGTCAACGTGTAGAATTTCATGGCACGTGAAGCGGTCGGTGTGATGTTGTATTTGGGTTTAAGAGGAGAACGCTCATATTTGCATTTGAGACAATTCTCACAGTTGTTGATGTACTTTTGGATGGAAATTTTCAGGTTAGCCAATAATATTCTCGTTTAAGCTTTTCATATGTCTCCTCGATTCCTCGGTGGTTAGTGGTGCCGTTGTGGTACGTGGAAATGATTTTGGTCTGTTGGGTTTCGTCTTGATGTCCGTTAGTAAGGTGGAGTATTTTGTGACTTGTATTTGAATGCGCGAAGTGCGTGGTAATGACCTTTACAAATTTATCGTACGCATCTGTTTTGAAATAGATACCGTACTTTATTTTAGGGTGTAGATACTCTTTGATGAATTGGATCAGCTGTGTATCGAATTTGGATTCATTTATATTGACCAGAATTCTAGTTTTGTTTCCAAACAATTTTGATATTATAGGGGTTTGAGTAGCAGATTGACTAGTGACGCTTAAGATTATTTGATTGACACATACGTTTACCGGTTGATCCCTGATGGGGACTGTGGCAATGGTGTTGCCTAAGAAGTTAGAGTGCACTGTGCGATTTGAAGGTTCTGTTGTGTTCGATTGGATGGACATACTTTCGTGTTCGGATTCCCTGTCGGAGTCGACATTGACAATAACTGATTCGGCTATATCTCTGACCATGTTCGGACTGAGGTCGAGTTGTTGGTTTAAGGCGTTTGACAGTTCTTTCGTCAGATCCAGTGTATTGAGGTCCTCAATTTGGATCCTAGATAGAGCGTCCGCGTTGGTGTTAAGCGCGCCTTTTTTATACACTATTTCGAAGTCGTAGGCTTGCAACTTCGTTTTCCAACCAAATAGTCGTGAACTGGGTTCTTTATGGGAGAATAGCCATTAGGACGATGGTCGGTGAAGATGGTGAATTTTCTTCCGAATAAGTAAGGTCTAAAAGTAACCTACTGCCCAAACTATAGCGAGTAGCTCTTTTCAATAGTGCAGTCCTTTTGTCCTGGCTCATTTAGGGTACTACTTGCCTAAGCGTTGGGTAAATCCAAACCATTCGTGGTTTGGCTAAGATCTGCACCTAATGCGACATTACTAGCATCTGTTGTAAGCCGAAAGGTTTAGTAAAATCTGGGTATTGCAAGATGGGATCGTTGCTTAGCAGATTTTTACAGAGTTCGAAGCAATGTTGGTATTCTGGGTCAGTTGTGTCGATAGGTACATCCTTCTTCAATCTTTTGGTCATTGGTTTTGTGACGTGAGCGAAGTCGCGGATGAATTTGCGATAGTAGCCAACCAATCCTAGGAATCCCTTGATTTCTTTTGACAGTTTAGGTATAGGGTAGTGTTGGATCGCTGAGATTTTATCGGGGTTTGGTTTCACGCCTTCTGGAGTTACGATGTGACCAAGATACGCAACTTCCCGTTTGAGAAAATCTGTCTTATCAAGTTGGATTTTAAGATTAGCTTTTTCTCAAGCGTTTAAAGACTGATTCCAACCTGCAAATATGCTCTGCTAGACTGGTACTAAATACTATGATGTCATCAAGGTATACGCAGCAGTGCTCGTTGGCAATAATTCTCTGAGGATATTATTCATCACCCTTTGGAATGTACTAGAGCATTCCTAAGTCCGAATGGGACACGAGTCCATTCAAGGTGACGGGTCGGGGGTACTGAATGCCGTTTTCGCTATGCTGCTGGGATCCATCTCGATCTGGTGGAAACCACTTTTGAGATCGATGGAAGCTAAAATAATGACATCTTCCCAGTTTATCGAGCAATTCCGATATTTGAGGAAGTGGATACTTGTCTTCAATAGTTTTTTCATTGAGTTTTCGGTAATCCACTACCAGGCGAAACTTTGTCTACCACTACTGTCTTGTTTCTTTGGAACGATCCAAATCGGCGCGTTCCAAGGGCTTTCCGAATTGCGAACTATTCCCTGTTGGAGTAATTCCTCCATTTGATGGTCTAATTCTTTTAAGTGTACCTCTGGGAGAGCAGTGGTTTTTGTGTAAACAGGTATGTCATCGGTGGTGCGGATGACGTGTTTCACACCGGTGGTACAGCTTAAGGGGTTTCCTTCTTGGTGAAAGATGTCCGCGTAATTTATGACTAAATTGGTGATGGCTGCCTTTTCTTCTTCGTTCATATGGTTCAACCTGAGTTGACCAAGATCGAACTTGAACCTGGGCCTCTCGAAGTTATTGAGGTGAATCGAATTGTTAATTTGTTGATCGGGATGGTGGACAAGTTGGACTAGTGGGTCGTGGATTTCTTCCACAATTATTGGTGAATTTTGAGTGAGATCCGAAGGGGTCTCACTAGAATTTAACACGTGGTACAAGGTCTGAAAATTTTCTACATGGATGAGACATTGTGGTATTTCAAACGGTCCTATTCTGGTGTACGGAAGAATGGCGGTTCCGTTTTCCACGTTATCGACGGTTAGTTTGATTTTTTGAATGCACCTACTGTCGATTTGGTGGGTTTCGTTGAGTTCTAAATTTAAGAACCGCAATGGGATCGTTTTCGCGGGTGTCTGCAGATGGTTAGTTTGAAGATTTACAGATGCTTGTACTATTTTTAAATTTTCTAGTCCTAAAAGGAGGTCGAATTTGGGATGAAAATTGAAGATGTTAAACTTTAAATTCAGGTTCGGTTTGCCGAACAAGGAATCACAGGGTATCCAGGTGCTGGATTCGGATAACGAAGTACCATGCACTGTTTTTACCCAGGATGGATCCTGTTTGACATTGTTCGCGAAGTAGGTTTCTGCTATTTGGGGGTTGACGAAACTAGCGGAACTGCCTGTATCTATTAGAATTTTTAAGTCGTGATTTGGAAGTAAAATGAAGGGTAATTCGCTAGTGGGTTTATTGTTTAGTGTCATTAGGTTGTGTATTCTGGGGTCGGGCTGGTGTCGCCTAAAAAAATGGTCCGCATTATTTTCTGATGTTGGGCCTACGTTTTGTCTTGGATCCTGGGTGCGATCCTCCCTGATTGGGGCAGGCGGTTCTGGTGTTTCGTCCCAGTCGGGTGGAAGGTTTGTACATTCGGGACATGGACAACGTTGTGGTGGTTCATGTTCTTCTTCAGGCCACACCTCACCATATCTCAATATTATGATAGTTGGGGTTCGTGGTCTGCCACGACATTGGGGGACCATTGTTTATGGTGTTGTTGCTGTTGATGGGCTTGTTTCAACTGCCCTTTTTGTGCTGGTTTTTGAAAATGATTCTGCGGTTTCGTGTTTCCATTATGGTTGGGTGATGTTCCGTACCGTGGATTATGGTATTGATTGGGTCTGGGATGTCTGAATGGGTTATGTGTTGGGTGTGAGCATTTGGAAATTGTGGTTTTTGGGTAGGAGTTTTGCGGTGCATGGCCTGTGTGATAATTTGGTGGTGTGTGGTAATTTGGTTGTGAACGAAAGTTTTGTGGTTTCTGATGATTTGAAGGGTGTGACTTAGGCGGTAATTGGGTATTGACGAAAGTTGATAATCATTAGTCATCCACCCTAAGGCTGTATTCAAGTCACTGGGTTGGCGTGCTCTTAGATTCCCACCCAGTGGTTCCCCAGGTTGAGTAGGAAACACCTTAATGCCAAAGTCTCGTAGTGTCTACTTAGTGTGGCAGCATGTCTCGGGTCGTGAGTGTTGAGGTAGGAAATGATCCTATTCAACACGTCCCGTACCTTGCCGTGGAACGAGAATGGGGTTTCGTTTTCTAGTTGTTTCAATGCCGCTAATTCTAAGTTTAGTGTGAAGACGTCTCTCTTGTCCGGATAGGCTTGGAGGAGAGCGTCTTTCAGTTGACTGTAATTTTTTATATTTCTGCTAGAGAGTGTGGTGGAAGCTGGCGGGCGAATTTTGGATTTAAAAGCGTTCAGCAAAACGAAATTTTGGAAGCTATCCGTGTCTATAGGATCGTGATAGCGATCGTGCAGACGTTGGGTTACCTCCAAAAGTCGTGCAATACTTCGGTTTGTCCCGTAAATATGGGGATAATATCTAGGTGTTCTCCTTTCAGCGGAGGAACATCGGATCGGTTGGTTGGTCGATCCGGTCTTTGACCGATTTGCATCAGATTTAGAGCCGCGGTGGTTTCCGATAACCTAGCTTCCTGTGTACCTAATTGTTGCTCCTGCTCCGAAATTACTTGTCGGGCAGTTTCGAGCATTTGTGTAAGTTGTGCGATACGTGGGTCCACGGTTTCTGTGTTTGACTGAGGGTCCATGTTTGGTATGTTTGTAACTTCTGAATCGGAAGAGTCAGAAGGGGTGTCTCGGTGTAGGATGCCTAGCCTATTTGCAATCCTATCCGTGACGTACCGTTTGAATTGTTTAGGAATTTTGAAGGAGTCTACCATGTATCACTATTACAAAAATAAAAACGAAAATGAGATAAAAATATTTAAGTAAGATGAAGGCGAAGAAGTAGGAGTTCGAGCCTCGTTGTGATTAAAAGACGGTCGAGTCGTTATGCGCGATCTAAAAATGTGTGCTTCTGCAGTAGATGATGAAGAATTTTTTCTTCGTGTCACGCAAAAGAGATAAGCCGCTGGAGACTTCTCCGGTGAGATAAAAATGAAACGCAAGAAGTAAGGCGAGACGAGGCGATAAATATGCGGTGTTGCCGCTTGTTTTTCTCAGCGAAGATGAGGCTTCTATTTGGCCTAATAAAAATAATTCGTCCACACTTTCAGTAAGCCCACGGCAATATGCCCTTGCTCAATGGTACTTCTGACAAGTTGGCACCTAAACTAAATCTTATTTCGCTCGAGTCGATATCCGCTCGATCACGAGTCGTAAATAGATTATAGTTGATTTAAAGTTGTTTCCCTAGTTTGGCTCGAGTTGATATTCCCTCACTCACGAGTCGTAAAAGGTACACACAATGACTTCTTTTAAAAATAAGAAAAATTGCTGAGATTCTTCAAGAAAAATAAAAATTTGCTCTCGTTACAGTTGATGCGTGAAGTAATTGAAGTGTTGAAGGCTCGAAAAAGATGAAAGTTTGCCGTTGTAAATTAGCTGTCACATTTTTACTTACAGTTGCTGGAGCATGCTGCAAGGAGTCAGTCCTGGAGAAATTTTGAAAGATAATCCTTCACTTGACACTGAATGAAAGCGTTGGTTGGACGTGTTCTAGGTCGCGATGATAGAATTAACGTCCTCTTTCCGACTGCGCCAGTTAAAGAATGGTCCGTGAAGTTAGGCTTTTTAAAAAACACTTTAATTCAATGAACAGAACAATACACGAAGGTACACGGCACGGATGTTATCTACGCGGAGCTGATGGCAAGACTGACTGCTCTCGGCTGAAGGCGAGGGCTTTTTATATTAAATGAAATGTGGCGTCAGCAGTTCATGGTAAAGGGGCTGATGTGTCAGGGGGTGATTTGGGGTACGGATACGTAACTTGTATGTTGAGCTAATGAAAGTTGTGTGATGCGTCCCACCTGATTTGTTGTCTTGTATCTCTATATTTATCTCCTATAAAATGAGCTGTACAAAATGCCTACCTTATACAAAAATCAATATCACAACTAAAATATTGTCCTAATTGTTTGCTGTAACGGCTATGATAGTTTGAATGACAGGAGCCACTAACTAATCAATACCTATGTTTTGTTTTCTGTCTGGGGTTTTCTGACAGTTTGCTAGACGGAAATAAAAGTAAAATGTGCCGAAAACGAAGTTAGTTAGTGAACTAATTTTCGAGTTCACTAATGATCAGCACTATGCCAATGTTTTCTCCCTTATAGAGTGGAGTGTCGTTGAATTTGTTGGCGAGAAGCGTTGTAGACGTGCTACACCCAGACATCTATTGTTGTCGTTCAACCGGTAATATCTCTCGCTTCGTACAAAATACAGTTTATTTTCTCCGCTCTATCTCAGACTACTCTTTCTTTGCCCGTTGCTCTACTCTACTCTTTCTTCTTCTTCCTAGTGACGTCCTAAAGGTGTCTTTAAAATCGATCTCTCGCAACACCAGGAAACCTTCATTTCCGTTAATTCCCCTTCTCTGAGGCATCAATTTGGAGAGGAACGACCTCGTGATTTGCAAGCAGACGTCAGCGAAACTTAATCGAAAGGCTGTTTAAATTCATGGGCTTTTCTTTCGGATGAGTGACGGGACGGGGAGGAGAGAAACAATGGATTGTAAATGTGTCGGCTCTTCTTCTGATTTCATCAATATGAATGTCGGCTCGTTAAATAGGCACCCCGTAAGAATCTGAACTATACATCTTCTCCTGGCTCTGCAATTCCGTCGGCGACTTACGCAACGGATGTGAAGATTCGTCGTTTAAATAAATAGCTATCTGAACTGATTTCAATCTGTTCTACCGAAGGTACGTTCAACCTTAAACTGAATTGGGGTGGCACTACGGGGAGTAGTAGAACCAAATTTTTATTTGCCTTTGAAATATTTAAAGCTTTTTACCTTAACTGTTCAAATGATTCATGGAACAGTGTTAATGAAACTGAGTCAGCGTGTTCTCTACCCAATCAATATCTACTATTTCTCACCGTGAAAGGAGACGTGGGTACGAGGGTTTTGAATAATGTACTTTGAAGCAGGTTGAATAGCTAGAGAAATGGAACTGTGGTGATTCTCTCAGGCGTTTTCGAAGAAACACAATTTGGGGGAGGGGGGGGGAGAATAAGATTAATCCGCAAATGAAGATAACAGGTATTTTCAGGTTGTGTCAGGTATTTTCTGGTAATTCGTTGGCATTAGCCGTCAGATTTTTTAATAATTGTTGCTGTTATCTGGCTTACTTCAGACCATTCATAGGTCGATCACTCTTAGCATCCTCTGAATGGGAAAGGCTTGGAACCAAATGAGTAAGTCTCAACGCCTTTCCACTGGATTTCCATTCAGTTCTCGCCACGACAGACTCCTGGACGTTCAAATTCGTGACGGAAGGGGCCCTGGAACGATGTCAGTTTCGTAAGCCCCCCCCCCCAACAGCTTTCCTCTTTTTGTTTTGTACTGCTGCGCCCATCGGAACGTTTGCACAATATGAGTTGGCGGATGGCATCAAGGTCTGGCGCAGAACTCGTAGTCCGAGTTAAACGCTTAATGACTGTACTACAAAGGAAAATAACAGTAATTCTCTTTGTCGCGGAGGAAAATGTGAAAAAGGGCTAAAAATACATTGCCAATTTGTAAACAGCGATAAAAAGGCTGTCAAGCGGATGTGGCGTGAAGCTTCGTCGTATTCGTAACATGACTGTAATGTCTACACCGGTGAAGTACTATAATTGCGACAGATCGTGGTGATTCGATTGCACTTCTTGATAGGAAGTTGGATGTTCTTGAAGTTCTTACGTTCGGTCTTGTTGTTCAGGCCCAGGCTGCTGTACTGGAGATTAGGGTTGTAGTGAGTCATGTGGCGAGTGAGGTGATACTACCAACACAACCCATCTTATGTGCTTGCTTATTATTTTCTCGTCATTGATAATCAAAAAGTGAACACGATTTTTCAAAAAGAGCTCAGGTTAACTTGCACAATCAGTTAAGTTTACATTATTGTCAAGTCAAAGATGGAAAGCTTTAGTTTGTTCTTGATGCGTTCCCCATGGGATATATTTTGATTCGTACATAGTTCATGGGGTCAAGCCGTTCTGACTGCTCGGTGTTCAACCGTCGTTTAATCATAGAGTTGCGGAAAACTACCGTTTGGCCTCTGTCAATCAAATCGCAGACGCAACGATTAAACGTTGATTTAGCAATGTTATTACATTTGCTCCCCCCCCCCCCGTAAAGGTAACTTTGTAGACTGGATACCGCTGATAACGTTGTTATTGATCTGTATATTGATAATTATCGTTCAGCAGAGCATCTTGTTCTCAATAGTTCTCTAATTTCGTGTATGTTGAAGACTAACGCACGAGCAACAAGATACGATAAGGTTATGTTTAATTTCATTGGGTTAGTGTGTAATAAGCTTTAATGTAACAGCTTTAATGACCTGTCTATTCAACATTTGAGAGCATGCTTGATTGATTTGAGGTCCCGTAAAACGGTTGCTTTTGAAAATCTG
This sequence comes from Pachypeltis micranthus, assembly GCA_020466155.1. NCBI lineage: Eukaryota > Metazoa > Arthropoda > Insecta > Hemiptera > Miridae > Pachypeltis > Pachypeltis micranthus. The sequence goes on along the minus strand of CM035777.1, from coordinate 29,647,360 downwards.
ATTCGCTGTTCTAGCTACTCTCCTCTGGCTCATTTTTGAGGACGTACGGATAGAAATGAACCAACGGTCGAACAATTACCAGGAAATAGGTGGTAGAGATAAACCGTCGATTTAGGTCGCTGACTGCTCTAACTCGGCCGCCCATTTTTTGCTCACTCGTTTTGAACGACGTCGTTGAACTGGGCATCGGCGTTTAACAACTAAATCTCCAGTTTAATAAAGGCATGTTGATTAGAAAGATTAGTAACACCATCGCTAAATAAGGATTAGGCGGAGCACACGCTTCACGTTTAAACGAACTCAGAACGTGTCTTATTAGACGTCAACTCTGGGAAATGCTGAGCTGGTCCGGCTCGTTCTACTCACCTTATAAAGTCGCAAGGACGTCATCAAAACACCCTGAACTGTACCGAGACAAGACTGACTGGGTTTGAGTGAGCTCTGAGGAAGGTCAAGGCCGCTCTTGAGGGACCTCACTGGCCAACGCCCACGTCCTCTAATGGCTGGGAGATGTGGTTGTGATAGGTGGCTTTTTCTGTGCAACTACCAACAAAGGCGAGCCATCAAGAACTCGAGGTCGAACCCTCGCTGCTCTCCTCACGTTTTGGCGCGAACTGTGACACCCTTTTTGTCTCTACCGCAGTTTGTTTTCTTTCTACTGTTTTTTTTTGTTAACGTTAACGAGGCGTTTCACGGTAAACATTGTACTTGTCAAGGACGAGGGGGATAGCGATGTATGTCACTTCTGTCTTGAGCGTTTCTTATTTTTCTTCGTCCTGCGTTACTTCGAAGTGATTAATAGAGCAGTCAAGTACATAATAGACCAGCCTAGTTCAGAGAGAGATGCTGGTATGGGGCCTTCAGACTGGTTTGAGGTATCAATATTCCCCACCCTTGGTCTCATTCGATTTGGACGAACCAAACACCACGAATTAGCCCCTCCCCCCTCACCTTCGGAACGTTTGGTCCATATTACAAATTTGTGGAACTTAATCCAGTTCTTAACAACTTACCGAAATCGAATCCAGTATTGCCGCCCGACGAACATAACCAACGGAGTATGGATTAGAAGAATACTTATGAACACTTTCGCTCAATTTTCGTACATTACACACGCGCCGTAAGTTGATGTAAGTCTGTGGAGTTGCTCAACAATTCCACGCGATTCGTGAAATCCTTTCGAAGTCTCTGTTTTAGACCAGTGGAAAATCCTAAAGCCTTTGAAAAGGGGGCTTTTATATTGGCTTTGGCTTGTTGACACAATGCCTCAACCTGTTACTAACAAGAGCCTACAACAAGGAAAGGGGGAAATACTTATAAACCTACACGTATTTTTGTGAAAATCTTCATGAGTGTTTCGCAACAAGTCTTACCACGAGCGGTTTGTCAGAAGCAGCTGGATAGTGGAGAAAGCACGAATAAAAATGAAACAAATCGCTGAAAAATTTTCAAAATGGTGTAGGTACTAGGAATGGGATATCAAAAGAAAATATCGATATAAATATCGAACGATATATCGAATATAAAATATTGGTGCCCATATAATATTGGTTGCAAAATATCGATATCGTAAAGTACCGGTGCCTTTTTTTCCTTCTAAACATGCAGGAAAGCAATAGAAATGTAGGCATAATTCACGAAACAGGTCAAATTCAAAAAAATATCTGAAACCTAAACCATAATGATCGATATTCTTAGGTAAGTACCTACTATAATAATATTAGAATAAGCGTTTCGATAAATTGATAAAACTCGTTGTTTTGCGGGCATGCAAAAGTCGTACAGAAAACCTGGAAAGCTTCACGATGTGCTACACACTCAAATGAGGTAGAGTTGTATTTAAGAGCCCTTACTGAAGCCGACGTCAAAAAGAGCCCTCATTCTGGTGCCAGCCCACCTCAGTGGAAATGTTTCCCTCAGCTTACTGCAATCGTGAGGTACCTGACGGCTACATCAACCTCACTGCCTTCAGAACGTGCGTTTTCCCAATCCGGGAACATTATGGAGCCATCAAGAAACCGTCTAAAAGATCACACTTTTGAATAAATTGTTGTTTTTACGATCCCATGCGGAAGAATTTTTCTTCTGATAGTATTAGTTATGATAGTAGAATAACTATTGCCAATTATTGTTACAAAATACTTCCTGTAAATAAATTGCTTTTTCTTTCTCATTCAATTTTTCCAAGAATTAGCCTTCCGTTAATTTAATTTCCTGGTTTTGGGTAGTAGGTGTTGGCAATGAATTATTAAAACTATTGAAAAAAAATTAAATAAAAAACTGCTATCGGAAATTGCGGTGTTGGAGACCCACATGCAAGCGTTTGTAATAATTTCCTTCATACAGGGTTTTTTAATTATGATTTTTAAATAACCCGATCATATCGCACTGAAAATATCGATATTCCAATATTATCAAAATCAAAATATCGATACAAAAATATCGGATATCGCATGGAAAATATCGATATTCCGATAGTATCGATATTGATATTCCATCCTTAGTAGGTACTAGCTCAGAATTGTTCCAAGCTGATAACTACACCAAAGGGTTTTGGGATTTAATCTATGAGTTCACGTAGATCTCGCTCATCACGTACAATATAAAAATATTTCTTAAGCTTTCGAAGGTTCCATTCCCGCGATCAAAGGGTTGACGATTCCAAATTTTCCACCGTTGCCGTGTTAATCCTTTAAATAATTTCTTCCCTTCTTCATTTCAACCGTCAAAACTAAAACTAGCTAACACTGAGGACGGAGGTTGGAAATAAACGAGAACGTACGGCCAAATAACACACCGAGCCAGGAGTTTCGTTGTGGAGAAAACAGTTTAATTTAAAAGGCGCGCTCCTGTATGTTTATGTGAAAGTTGTTGAAGAGTTGAGTAAACCAATAAGGTAAAATATATGAGTTAACTTTCATTAGCCCAACTGTTATATCACAAGTAAAGTTTCTGTCTCTCCCTAATCAGCAAATATGTGACCAATTGTAAGTATATGTACATACGTACCGATGATTGATACGGATATTGGGATGGTGCACAGATAAATAAGTTGAAATAAGGCCTCTAATATACATGACCGAAAACGTTTCGACTCTATGCCCCGTTCTAGATATTTTGCCGCCTCTGAAATGCCAGTAAGGAACTTGAAGGAAGGTTTTTGAAGAGGATGATGGAAGGTTTTGTGAAACCGCAGCCCATTATCGCATATAACATAAAGCGTATGAACGTAACACTTAAATAACACGAGGGAAGTATAAAACAGGAATGTCAGTCAATGCTAAGCTTCTCTCAGGAGTACTTAGCGTGTGTACTTCCAATTTTATTTGGTAGCTGCTTTCAGTGCTAGGGTTTGACTGTAATGAACGGAATCAGGAAGTGGATTGGTTTCGTGGAGTGAGATCTTAATGTTGTGCAAAAGTCTCATCGGTACAGCCTTACAACACAACGAGTTACATTGCAGTGTGACCTTCCATCTTGTGGTTCGGAAAAGGGCATCCACAACGACTGTCTATCGCGGACACGAGGAAGTATGCAGAACAGGGAAATGAGCTATTAAAAACGTTGAAGCGGAATCCCGACCCAAAATCGAGGTTGACTTCTCGGAAGGAAAACGTGAAAGGTGTGGAGGACCCAGAGATTTCCCCAGCCACGTAGAACTCCACTGTAACCCTCGTAGAGGCGGACAGATCTCTGGAGCTGTTGGAGAAATTATCCGGTGCGATGCCTTTCGTCTCCGGGGTAGGAATAGATTAGAACTTGGAGAGCCGGTGGTGCCAACTGACTTTCGAGCACGTTTTGAGTTTTAAGTGGAGGTTCGGGTTCCTTCTGGCAGAAGTTCGTCGACGTTAATAAGAAGCTTCTAAGGACTAAGTTCGTCCAAACTGCCGCAATCAGCAATTTCCTCTTAACCCCCCCAAAGTTGTAACGCTTACAATCTGATGCTTCTACATTACTCAAGGCGCCTGAATACTAATTAAAATCAATAAACCATTAAAATGTGGAGAGCAGCGAAATATTTGTGGCTCATCGTAATCAGGCAATTGTGTTAGATTGCTGCCGCGAACTTCGTTGTTAGAGTTTCGCCTTTGAATCCATGCCAGCCCTAATCTTCGTAAAGGGCCCATAAAACTACTAATTTAATAACTGGTGGTCCAGCGTCCAAGGGTGGTAATGCAGTGTAGGTACTAGTGTACTCTTTATTCAGCTTTAGAGGATTTTAATGTTACTGAATTCCTTGACGCAAAGGGATTACTGAGAATGAGAGCGTGCAGAGATTAATTCCTGCTAACACTGGGTGTGTAGCCCTCCTGAGCCACTGCCTCATTATTAGTTGTGGCACCCATGAGAGAATGATCTTGACAGCCCCCCCCTTTAAAGTTTAGAAATTAACCTATTTTGAATGCGTTGGCTAAGAAGTAAGTCATATGGCCGGGGATGTATTGGACATTTTGACACGTGAAGCGGAAAAGTATGGGGGTTGATGTCATCCCGCCAAGTTGGGAGTGTGACAGGATTTGGGCAATGTCATCATACAGTTAACCCTAGAATGACGTCAAACTTCTTTTCGCCATGCCACTTTTCTGTGAATCACAGCTTCCCCTCTCCCCCTCCTAAATACACCTCTAACCTTCTCCTTCACGATTCCACTATCAGATAATCCAGTTGCCATCTAGAAATCGAACGGTGTGCGTATAAAGTGGCTTTGGGGTCCAAAGGACCCCGTGTTGTAGTTAACGTGTGATCTTTTGTGCTTTCGTCGGGAGTCAAGAGTCGTGTTTCTCACCTATTTTTTGTAGTTTTGTTTTTGTTTTTTGTGAATAGCATGGCGTCAAAACCTTTGTTTACTAACCCCGAAGACATCCATCGTATGTTACTAGAGCTAGAAGTTCCTACAAAAACAGAAAAGCAAAGTCTTTCTTCTTCTGTCTTCCCTACACCACGGTGATGCCATAAATCGTGATACTGGCAAACCTGAGATCATTATGACATACAATAAAACCAAGGGTGAGACTGATTCATTTGATCAGTTGTGCACACATACACCACAGCTAGGAAGACTCGGCGATGGCCAATGCGTTTTTTCTTTGGAATGCTTGATCAGGCAGAAGTCAATGCCGCAGTTCAACTGGGACAACAAGATTTCTTGAAAACATTTTCTGTACGAACTGGGCTTTATATTTATCAAACTATGGTTGAAAAAAATATATGAATTAACCGTACCAACGTCTCTCAAACTTACGATTCGGCAGATTTTGGGAGGAACCCCTGATGAAACTTCTAATGAAAAAAGATGCATGATAAGAAACAGCGATCCTTCCTTTCTGTAAGTGGGAAGAAGACAAAATAACCAAAAGATTGTGTCAAGGATGTAAAAGACCAATGTGCGATGAACATCGTTCAGTGAAATGCTATGAATGTAGCGAATTGTGAAAATTCTCGTGCTCGGACATTTTTCACGATTTTGACGATCCGTTTTTTGATTTTGATTCAGAAAGTATTTGACTTTTGAAATATTAATGTCTTGGTTTTTTGAGAAGCATATAGAATTTAGTTTTTTCCAAATAGGAAATGAAAAAGTTTCGAACGTATTCAAAGTTTCCATGTGTTTACCTGTTAATAAAAAAATAAAACATTTCACCAATTTTTGTTTTGTTTTGTTCCTTTTATTTAATCCCATAGAGTGAAAAAGCAAACTTAGTTGGTCGAAATAACAACTAGAAAAATAAAAATAAATAAAATAATAGGTGTGGTGTCCAGGGGACCCCTGTTGTCAGATTAAGGTGAATGAATAAGGTTGTCATTCTATGGTTAATCGTGGTGAAGGGAGAGAGTTGACGGCATTGTCATAATCCTGCGAAAAGGGGTTAACGTCACTAGTCATGTGGTATTCTTGAAAGGGGCACTGTTAAAATGATTTTCACAGTGCCAATGATCTGATTGTCGTCTATTCTCTGGTATACATTAAACATATTTGATGGTAGAAAATAGAACCTTCCTGGCCCAGGAGTTTATGGTTGCTAACTGTTTTAACACCTTGTGGTGAGGCGTTATCGACTTATTTTTACTAGTTCCCTGACATCCATGAAACATTATCCATTTCGATCCGGAAAAAGCAAGCTTCGTGGTTACTCAAATTGTTTGCCAAGGCAGATCAATTGCATCTATATAGCAAATGGTGCTGGAAGTTCTGAGTTTCAACACACACTTCTTTCGAATATTGTGGAACAGGAATGTGTGATTGTTACGGATGGACGAGGAAGACGACTGTGTCCAAAACACTATTAAACGAGCTATGAGACTTACCCTTATGAGGCTCTACAATCGGGAAGGTCTGGTACATTTGTAAACTGCTCACAGGTTAATGTACATATGTAATGACGAGTGTGGGAGAAAATCGAATGATGATTCGTAGATGTAAAGGAAATGGATGCTTCTGGGTTGATGTGCTCCTGTTTGAGGTTTGAAGTCCCTCCTTCCAATATACTGCAACTAATAAAAGATGGGAAAGAATTTAACTCCAGGGCTCTTTAGAATCTTTTAACCCGATAGCAATAGCGATAGGTTTCGGTTCCTTGAGACAGCCATCCTAGGTGTTGGGTGCAATGGGATAAATCCTGTCGCAGCAGGAAGGGTACGAATCCCGTTAGTGTGTGGTAGTGTCAGGATCCTTCAGGAAAATCGCCTGTCAGGCAGCTCGAGGGGCCATCGAAGTCCTCCAATCCTTCAGCAGCTTGGTGGTTCATTTGTTGCTTTCCCCTTGCGCTTCTGAATAGCGAGTTGTTTTGGAAAGAGCCCCTTTCATTCCAGTGGCGTCCACTCGGCTTTCTCAGTTGGAGCGCATTGGCTCATCTTCTTCGTCGTCTTCTAATGGAGTTCGTAGCCAGACAAAGGGCCGTTATCGGGATTCGAGGACAAAGAACCAGAAACAATCACATCTGTTATAAAGACACGAAAAACTTCGGGACAATGTCAGAGCGGAGCATCGAAAAACAATCAAAAGGGGGTGAACTCGAGGAGCATTATCGTGAGCGTGTTGGTGTTGTTAATATCATCACACAATGCCCCTTTACAACACTAACATGTCTTAAGGCGTTTATCCTGCGCATTACTGATAATAAATATGAAACGTGCGGAACAAGTTGTCTCTTTCAAACGCTGGAGCCCTTTTGCGAGGAATGGTGTCGAACATTCCACCGATTATGTATTAGTATAGTCACAATACTGTCGATCTTAAACCGAAACAACCGTAAATTCGACGTTCTGCTTTATGCACGGGCTTTATATCTTCATTCTACGGATTTTTACGGACTAGGCAGTTGAGAGTACTCCGTATATTTGGGCAAAATCGTTGCAGTCGTTTTTTATGAAATTGGAAAACCGACAGTTTAATGCTCGACAAATCTCATTTGTCCGAACTCTCATGGATTATATCGCCGTTAAACGGTTAGATTCAGAAATATTTATGAAGTAGAAAATGTAGGTAAAGTGACTAGAAGACACTTCGTCAGATTGATTAAATTCAGGAGTGCAGTTACTGTATCTGGAAACGTAAAAGACATGGTTTTTGGCTCATTTCGATTGGACTGTCAGAGGAACAGTTATAAAGGACAATTTAAGGCTTTGACTACCTGAAGACGCTGTAAGTTAGATGTCCACATTGTCTGCCTTGGTCACTTTGTTTGCTGGTAGTTCTACACTTTGTTCAATTCTACTTCGCGTGCATGGTCACATTCCCCTTTTTCAAACGTTTTTTCGGGCCCACGCGTTCTGAGAAAATAGAAGTTCAAAATGTTCTTTTCGGGCGTTAATAACTTTCCTTTATACTTCGGAGACCTAACGGAATTTATGATTTAGGTATCGTTCCTACGTATACGTAACACGACTGTGTAGGTATGTGTAAAATATAACGAGTGATTTGACAACCTAGAAACAACCTCAGTTCGAGGGGTGAAGTTTATTATCAATATCAATCGATACGACTAAACTCAGGAGAAGAACACAGTCCACGCAGCGACCTTGCTAGTTAAGGAACCCCACTTTTTGGACTCAATTTATGTCACTCAAACTGAAACTGTGAATGAATTGATGATTTCATGAATTCATCTATACTAATATTATAAAGAGGAAGAGTTTGTTTGTTTAAACGTGCTAATCTCAGGAACTACTGGTCCGATTCGAAAAATTCTTGTTTTTGTTGGATAGTCCATTTATAGAGGAAGGCTTTAGGCTATATATAGGATCGTCAGTGACAAATGTTGCAAAAACGGGGAAAATTATTCACATTTGAGGGTGGTTTCAGTTACTAAACAAATATGTAAGAAAGAATTATTCCTTTTTAACAATAAAAAAATATCTGGTGCGTTGCAACACACAACTTTCCTTAGCTCTACGTCAATTCACTTGTGTACATGGCCAATTCGATGTAATCAATTCATTTATCACTCAGTTAATTTGCACTTGGTCAAACAACGCTTTACGGCAGCATGAAGCGGCAGCGATTACAGTTAAAGAATTTATTGTGCTGCTCGTACTCATTGCAGGACCCATATTGAGGATTCGGTACACAGATAATTAATGAGGCTGTAAACACGAATTCTTTGAAGTGGATAGTAATCACTTTTGTGGAGTTATTGGGTAATAACTGTTAGAACTGGTAGTAAGCGAAACGGGCGTAGTTGAAATTCAGGAATTTCTGTAGTGAGCCCCATGTATCTCATGAGCGTTTTTAAACACCCACCCGTTTTTAGCATTCTACTAACATTCCAGCGGACTTTATAAGGAAAAAACTGCGCTAAAAACGATTTTGGTCGAAAATTTTGATAATTTATTGTGCTGCTCTCGTCATTTTCCCACAAATGGGAATTTTATGGTATAGTTACCTTATTTAGAGCTATCAATATAAAAAAATTAATCAAAATCGTTAGAGCCGTATTTGAGAAAAAAAAGATTTGGTGTTTTGATCACTATGATAACTATAGTTAAATTTCGGTGGATTTTGTTCATACCCTCATTTTGGCGTCCCATGGTGACCTGCGGGCGAGATATCAAGTTTGAGCTGATTTGGTACGGTGGTTTTCTCTAAAAATCGTTCACAGACACACATACACACAGACCATTTTCCTAAATAGTGTTTTTCGGACTCAGGAGGGTCTGAAACGTAAAGATCTGAAGAAAACTCAAAATTTTTTTTTCAGCCGATTACATACCTTTCCTTTCTACTTCGTAGAGCAAGGAAAGTAAAATGTCCGTGACAGTATATGTCTATCTTTTAATAGAAGACGGAAAAGTACCTCATTTGGAAAATAAAATTGAAATTGGTTGCGATTTAGGAGAGTGTCTACCATTCAGGATTTAATACCCAAAGCTTACCCTGATATCGTCGAAATAGAAAATAAAGATTATCAATGGATGTGTCAAAGGGAAATATTGGCGGCGAGAAATAATACACAGTATGGCTGGTAGAAATAGTTGAAGAAATTAACGACCTAATTTTAACTAAACTTCCAGGCGATATAACTATCTGCACATCTATTGATAATGTAATGGATCTAGAAGATGTTGTCCATTACCCACAGTTCCTCAATTCTTTAAACCCGACTGGCCTTCCACCACATTCCCTGAAGTTAAAAACCCTGCAAATTATTACACAATGGTTTATTATTCTCATGAACAGCTTGACCTAGTATTAGTGCTCCCCCATCCCATTCGACTCAGCATCGAATACTAGTAAACCATACAAAACATGTCCTAGCTACAATGGAACTACGGAAACAAAACGTCTGATGATTTTGCCCCGTCGGCGCGATGAGGTAGTGATTTATTTTCTTGTGTGTGGGGGGGGGGGGGGCTTTAGTAATCTCTAAGAAAACTGAACCGGTATTACTTAGTCACTCAGAAACACGATCCATGTACATGTCTGTGGAAAGCCATATTATTCCATACTACTTAGGTGTTATGATTAAAAAAATTAGACACATGCAGTCTTCCCCCCCCCTGTCCACCCTGGTTTCGTAGTATTGTCACATTTCACAACAAGTGTGTGACAGCAATATGGATAGGGCCTTGCCGGTTTTGGATCACGCGCTATATCGACGATCATCCAGAAACGCGTTGACTCACAGAAAGAATTGGAGTACGGCTTCAACTTCTAAAACTTGAATATCCGGTGGTGTGACTCAACATTTCACGAATATTATGAATGTTTCAGAAGAGTAATGGTTTTGTAGTAAAACGCTGAAGACGGCGATTAGCGTCGTGCAATAGAGAAAGGAAAGGGAGAGAATTAGCTGAAGAAGAAAGTCACTAGAATGCCATAAAGAGCTGCCGTTCTTTCAAGACGATTACGTCAAATTCCAAAAGAGGATCAAATGATGGAGACCTCGGATTCGCTGTAAGTGCTTCTTAATGAGCTTCCCCTGTCTAAGCGCTTATCATCTTTCAGAAAGCGAGAAAACCAAAACCCTGCGACGGCAAGGGCTTCCGCTCAGCTTTCAAACCCCCTCCACGTCACTGCGTGCTTGGAACTAACACTTGAAATACCTAGTTTCAAGTTTTGCAAAGTACGAAGGTCGTTCTGATCATTTGAACGAAAGGCTGATGACTCTCTCGCTTCCCTCCCAATCTCTCTCTCTCTCTTTCTCTTTTTTGCTTGAAGCCCTAATCAGAAACACATAAATGTGCCTGGAGAGTTAAAGTCGACAGAACTGTGCGGTAATGAGCAAAGTGCGTTGGGTTAGTGTGTTTGCCAACAGCAATTGGTGAAACGAGCTGAAAAGATATCGATTAGTTGTCCCATCACACGCTTAATGCATTGCAGGAAGCCCGCCGAGCAATCAGACGCAGAATGCAAACATGGAACACTCCTCCTTACACTTCATACCTGAACGAGTAAGTGATGCTCTTTGTTTAGATCACATCCCAAAAATACCAGCCGTGAACTTTTCTGAAACCCGCGTTATCTTTCGAGCGGTCGAGATCAGAGCTTGAGAGCTCTCGCAAAATATCGGAATCGCCAGTCGCTCCCATAAACGGCCGAGTCGAGAGCTTGCGGGTGGTTTCACGATGAATTAAACAACAGGCCGTGATCTCACTCTCAGCCCTTGCGGTGGGAGAGGTGTCACGGTCGAAAAAGGAATTGATAGCTCTCATTGGAAAAACAACCTTTTTCCCCCTTCTTCGATAGCCGCTGAGATCAGAGCTCTTAAAAACTATCGCTGCGATGAAGAGGAAAATGTTTATGAAATGAGATGAGATAGCAACTTGTGTCAAGCCGTACATCTTTGACGGCCTCGAAACATTCCAAGGACTCTGAAATAATAACAACGCGAATAAACGAGCAACTTGTGCCATAAGAGGATAATTTTAAACATGAGGTAGTCGTTAGAGCAAAGTCATTTATTTATTCTTTTTTACTTTCCTTAGCATAAAGAAATGTGTGTAATAGTTTTCCCTCGTTTCTGTACGTGTGGGCTTTCCGAAAAAAAAACACCCTGGAAGGAAATGGTCAGTGCGAGTAAAAACCAATTAGAGAGATCGGCTGTACTGAATCACCTCCAGTTTCATGTGACGCCAAAATAAGGTCATGAGCAAAATTGTGCAACACTAACTATAGTTATCAAAGCAGTCGAAACATCATAGTCTTCTTTTCTCTATAACGGAGTCCAGTCGCCGATTTGTGTGGGCAGTTTGGGACAACTGAACGGTAAAATAAAAATGTCATCCGAGGAGTAAAATGACGAGACAAGCGCAATAAATCATCAAACATTCCGACGAAATGGAGTTTAGTTCAGCACTTTTCTTACAAACCTCCTTCGTATTATACTAATGTACTTGCAAAAACCCAGTTGACGAGATGCCTACACGATGACTAACTTTGTTCGCATGTTTTTCCTATAATTCGAGAACAGTAAATACGAGTCTTCCCGTAAAGCTGTAGTGTTGACATTTCTATTAATTGCCTTTACTCAGATTGCTCAATAATGATCGTAACGTAAATAACAACAACCTAATAGATTCCTTAAAGTTCAGCTCTACCAGTTTCTACGTAGAACTTCAAGTCAAGTAGACATTTATGGAGTTATTTTGGTCTGAGGTCCTTTGAGAAAGTTTAGAGACGCATTGGCTATCAGGTATCGGTAAACTTTCCTTCCAATGCTTGTGACTACTGAATATTAACCTCGCTGCGGGTGTCACAACACGATTTGAGATGTTTCTGGGGATTGAACACTCCATCCTCAGCTGTACTGGCGACAATTCTTGTCCTTCCATTCTGCATTGGTGGCCAGTCTTCCGCGGGTGGATGAGAAATATGGAACGTTGACAGAGTCCGCCTTTAGTTCTGTCCCCGCTTGGCCAGAAAATATTACAGTTACCAACGTTTCTATTCCGAAGCTCCAAACACCTAAGACATGTTCGTGTCTTCAGGATGTGACCTACAGACCAGTACCATTTCCCCTTTTTGGACGTTTTTGGCGGACACCGATGTTGGAGTTGGTCCAGCTGGGGCAATCGCAATCTGTTTCTAGTTGTGGAGGCCCCTGCTGTCCGATGTCCAAGACGCCTCTGCACCTCCCAAAAACGTCGCTAGTTTCATTCTCTTACGTCAGGACATGACAAGAACAAAAAGGAACTGCGGCAGCATTTTTCAGTTTTTTCCCACAAGATTAAAACCGTAAGAGATGGTCGTTGAAAATCTGGGAGCTTCTCATCGTGTCTGCCTTAAAAGGGGGACACGGGAGAATTCATAGCAACTGAAGGAAGGGAAAAACCGCAGTTACGAGATCCGAAGTCTTATTATTCGAGAATCGTTATTTAACTGACTTCTCCGGTCCTTCGTTTTTCCACAAATCTTCGCCGAACGATGTTCTGTAATGTTTTACGTCTTTGGGAAACGTAGTAGTTTTGTGGCGTCTTATGGTTTGAGTTGTCTCGAGCTCCTTTAATATCATAGACATAACTGTTGTGTATAGATGGGCTTGTTATGCGCACATGTACGTGAAGGAGGTAGATCCCGCTTCACTCATTCCAAACCCAGGGGAGACAAACGGGAAGGGTAAAATATTCACTTCGTCGAGGGTCCGATCACTGCGACGTGCACAGAACCTCTCCAACAGTACCCTATCGTGGAAAGGAAGCCATCTGTACTAGCAGCTTTTCCCACTCGGTTTAGTTCTTTCTCTTGTCGGTTACTTCAGTTAGCCACTAGCCATACCCCAGCCTCGTATAGCTCTCTCAAAAAAGCGGGTCATGTCTACTGGTACTCAGAAGAACCATTTCCTGAGGTCCGATGGTCATTCCGGTTAATGTTTCCCTCGCCGCCAAATTGCCATCTATATTACCCACCCGTTTGTGCTCCACTCTCAGCTATAAGCCCTTCTATATAGCCAGTTTGCACTAAATTCAGAGACAGTACAGTCACGGTGTTCACAATTCTTGCGCTCAAATAAGTTCAACTCTGATCTAGCACGAGTACAGTTCATTTTCCTCAACTCTACTGTTGGTTTACTATTCATTGTGAATAAGTTGCCTATATTTTATCGGTCATGAAAAAGTTTTGAACTTGATAGTTAGAAGGGGGCATTTTAGAATTGTTTTTCGGGTTATTCAAATGAAATGTTAAATCTCTGGGCAGAAAAGCAATATTTTAAACAGCGCTGTAAATAATTATTAGGCATAGTTTCGTTTGATGTTACCAAAATATACAAACAGGGGGATTAGAGTCGTTGACATAACCTCTTTAGTTGCCGCATTTCTCGGAAACACTGACGTTTTAAACTCGCCAAACAACTCCGTTATACACCTTATAGCAATCACTAGCCCGAGGGTCGCACTAATTCAAATAAAAAATCGGATTTAATATTATTTTAGTTTTTAATTTCGTTTTTCTATTACGTCTTTCGAAATTTTACTTATTATGTTACATTTTATAATGATTTCCAACTAAAATCTATCATTTATGTTTTTCAAGTTACAAACAAAATTTTTTAAAATATCTGGTGCGTTGCAACTTTCCTTAGAACTGGTAGTAAGCGAAACGGCGGTAGTTGAAATTCAGGAATTTCTGGAGTGAGCCCCATGTATTTCATGAGCGTTTTTAAACATTCATCCTTTAGGTATTGAATTGGACTACAATACCAATTTTTTCAACATTCAACAAAAATTCCAGCGGAGTTTATAAGGAAAAAAAACTGCGTTAAAACGCTTTTCGTCGAAAATTTTGATAATTTATTGTGCTGCTCTCGTCATTTTCCCACTAATGGGAGTTTTATGGTATAATTGCCTTATTAGAGCTATCCATATACAAAATTTAATCAAAATCGTTAGAGCCGTTTTTGAGAAAAAAAATATTTGGTGTTTTGATCACTGTGATAACTATAGATAACTTTCGGAGGATTTTGCCCCTACCCTTATATTTGCGTCCCATGGTAACCTGTAGGCTAGACATCAAGTTTCAGGTGATTTGTTACGGTTGTTTTCTCTAAAAACCGCGCTAAAATAGATTTCGTCGAAAGTTTTGGTAATTTATTGTGCTGCTCTCGTCATTTTCCCACGAATGGGATTTTTATAGCATAATTGCCTTATTGAGAGCTATCAATATAAAAAATTTAATCAACATCATTAGAGCCATTTATGAGAAAAAAAATATTTGGTGTTTTGATAACTATGAGAACTATGGGTAACTTTTGAAGGATTTTGTCCAAACCTTCAAGTTGGCGTCCCATAGTAACCTGCGGGCGACATAACAAGTTTGACTGGATTTAGTACTATGGTTCTCTCTAAAAATCGTCCACAGACCATTTTCCCAAATAGTGTTTTTCGAACTCAGGAGGGTCTGAAACGTAAAGATCTGAAGAGAACTCAAAATTTTTTACTCAGCCGACTACATAACTTTCCTTTCTACTTTGTAGAGCCAAGGAAAATGAAAAAATGATGCGTGGTAGGAAAAAAATGTCCGTTTTTCGGCATAAAAATTCCATTCGGTGCCTAATTGTGCCTTCTTAGTCGGCAATCCCATCGGGCAAAACCCATGGCACCAAATTGGTTTACGAAATTGGCAAAAACGACATTTTGGCAGTTTCAATGCAATCACGTCGGGTTTATTATCATTTCCTTGGTATTGTTCGGGGCTGAGTCGAATAGGAGGTAGATGACTGCGACTAGATCAAAAACATGGTAAATACAGTGGGGATAATCCTACTACTTGAAGGAACCTTCTGGACAATACAGCGAAAGTTATCGTTTCTCTTCGGGCTGGAATAATATCCCGCACTGCCTCTCCTCGTACTCCAACCACCAGTCAGTTTGTTCGTATCGTCTACTAGTATTTTTCGACGGTGATACGAATGTTATGTGTCTCTGAGGTGTGATACTGCGTCAAGCTGGATAAACAGCAAATTAACCGTATTTTACATTCCGTTGGCACGAAGTGGCTTATTTTCTCGAGAAGGGGCAAAAAAAGTATCACAAAAACTGAAAATGTTGTGGAAAATTGAGGTGGGGTATATTTTAATGGGTTAGGGAAGCCAGGGAATCTGCGTTTCACAGATATGTTTCTCTCTATAAACTAATCCAATCTGTTTATTACTCAGTTGTTTGTACCTAAACGGGTAGTCCTTAGCTTCCGGTTAATCGAGTTAGTACTACTCACGCCATTACCCTAATTGGGTTGCCGGTGGGACCGTCAACGCCATTTTTCTGTTAAGGTTCGTGTTTACGGTCCTGGGATCATAGGGAAAACATTGTGAAAACGTTATTCAAAGTTACTACAGTAATTTGAACTGCGAATTTCGTGGATTGTTCCTAATTATTGTATAACCGTATTAACTCACTGTCTACAAATTGTTCTAAACCGATTTTTCTCTCGAATTATTTGATAATTCATGGAGATGCTGTAATCGTTAAAACTAGGCAACTGTTCGTCCACACGCAAAATGCACTCAAACCCGTTACAGTCGGTTTTATGAGAAACAATTTCTTTTTCGGTTGACTTTTGTCATGACGTTTTCTGTTGTACTTGGATAATTCGCTGGAGGTTGATTAACTTGAAACTCTTCTTTCAGCCCATTTCATAACTTTCCTTTCTACTTTGTGTGAAAGAAGGAAAAATTAAATTACAGCTAGACGAATTTCGGTTATACATTAAATACTCGTACTATTCCACTTATTTATTTCACCCGTTCTTTTTATGATTTTGTTTTATTTTTAAATTAAATTGAGTATTCGTACGCCGTGGTGTGCTGTGGAGTTTATTCATGTTGGCGCTCTATTAGAAATGTCGTTCAACTCGGGAGGCAGGTCGACCATATACTTTCAAAATAACCACATCATCTCGCGATACGGTTTCAGACGTCAATTACGTAACATACTGTTCTGTGGGAGCTTTCAGACTCCCGACGGGTCCCTCTCATTAGTCCGTCTCTTCGATGTAAATCTTTTGAAAGTGAAAACCAAACCCCGTCCTCAAGGTTGCTCTTCGAGAGCGGGAATCGCCGACCAGTTTACGTTCTCTCTTCCTCTCGCAAAAGAGGAATCCTGGTCAAACAGCGAAGGAGAAGGAATGATTTATCAAAAACAGGAAGTTAATTCGTTGAATGACGTTCATATTATTGCAAGTTGGCTCATGCAAGTTGTTAGAGTTGATTCTAATTTTATTCAACTGTTCAGCAACATCTCAAAATCGATACTCTTACAAGGTTCCTGAGTACGGAAAACACTATTTTGTGAAAAGGCCTGTTTGTGAAGTAAATTGCGAGAGAGCGCCTTGAACAAAACATCTCAAATTTGACCTTTCGCATGCAAGTTCGCTAAAATAAGGGCTTGGCCAAATCGTACCAAAGTTAAATGTTATTATAATGATCAAAACAAAAGTTTTTTTTCTAGGGGTGGGTGGCTCATGTACCTGGTGTGAAGAAGTGTAGGGTTCAGGGAGGTCCTGGGAGAGGCCATGCCCGATGATGGTTAGGGCTGGTGAGAAAGAGGCTCAGTCTATAAATGGAACTATAACTGTCGATTGACCTGCTCTTTCGCTCAACAGGGAACTGCAGGAATCCCCTTGATTCCCGCCCCTTAATACCAAAGTAATCAGTCCCTTCACTGAAATGAAAAATGCTGATTCCGAGTTCCCTTCGGAATTGTCGAGCGATTGGAGACTCCCTCGGGATGTGGATAGGGCTGAAAAGCCGATTATCCCATTATTAAATCAGTAGGATTTTACGGATCATTTAGCTTCATTCTGAATACCACACATTTTACTGCGCGATTAGACATTCCAGTTGAGGGTTGGTTGAGTTCTATCGCTTTCTACTTTGTCTTTTCTTCAGAACTCTACTTTTATAGGGCTACTGAATCGAAAACCCCGAATTTCTGTAATTAGGTTTGCGGAAGAAGCTATTGATGGTGGGGGTTTTTTTAAAGGCATGAAAATAAGGTTATTTATATCTACTGGAAGGGGGGGGGGCAACCATAAATATTTATTGGGGGATGGACCATAAATATTATTCTTCCCCCTTTTGGTTTATTATTCTTTCAATAATACATCTATGCTTTCGGTCTCGGAAAGGCTGTTTTATCTAGTTGTGCCCGCCATCTCGGCAATCCGATCGGACGAAGCCCATGTTATTAGGGACAAAAAATGGTTTAAAAAATTAACGAAAATGCACTTTTGGCAGTCGTATCGTAAATACGCTGTTTGGTATCGTTTTCTAGGTATTTTTAGATGCTGGATGTACGACAGTGAGCCAAAGTCTAATCGTTGAAAATACTCGCGGGACAATACATTGAAAGTTTCATCATTTGTATCACCGTCTCATTAAAAAAAAACCCACCAGCTCTACTCGTCACATCGTGCCAATTGCCTACAGGCGCCTGGAATATTTCGTTTTTGTCGTTCCGTTGTAGTCAGGTCTTGCTTCCTATCGTTTACAGGTATTTTTCGATGCTGAATCGAATGGGATGGGTCCCAGAGGTGTGCTATTACGTCAAGCTGTACATGAGAATAATAAACCGTTCCGTTAAAAGAACGCCCCAAACCCGACTACAATGTCTAAGTATCTTCTACTAATTGCTATCTTTTGTTCTCATTCTTCGTCGATGTGAAAATCCAGCGGTCGGAAATATGGAAGAATGAAACAAAAATACCTGTATACCAACTTATGCCTATAATTCGTACTGATTAATGTTCCTCTGACAGTTCATAGATAACAACTAAAGTATAAAATGACGCGCTTTTCAACGATTAACTCGGTAACGTAACGAACACAGTAAATGTCAATCAGAATTCAATCAACTCAACCTGTGTCGATTCTAGAATCCTACAAATACAATTTATTCTACATAACCATTTCTGTAACGCAAATAAGTCAATATAAATCTAAAGAGAGAATCGATTAAACTATTGTTTTTATTTACATTTACTCAAAAACCCTTCAACGGTTATTAACAAATTCGCGGTGAACTTTTCCATTGATATCTGTTGAACGATGTTAAATCGTCTGCTATTAAACATCAGGTCCACAGTTCGTGTGGAGCCTTTTTAAATGCCTAATGAACGTTTTCTACGTGTCCAAGGTTATTTGTCTTATGTCCGTGTAAGTTCGCTCATCAGAGAAGCAATTTTTTCGTTTCACAGCGACATATCTCTCGCATAACGTCAAGAAGGATATGGGTCACAATTGTTCTGTATTTGAAAGGCAGTGAAATCAGCAATCACGACTAAGATTTCAAGATGGCCCGGCAAGTTGTCCTGAATTCAGACGCTGCTCTGACATTAGACAGAAATGACGACGATTCCAAGGGGCCGCCTCCGCTTTAATGAAGGCTGTAAAGAACAGAGAAATATCCGTACTCCGTTTGGAAAGACGTGTTTTCCAGCTGACCCCATTGTAAAGGAGACTCGCATACCAGAAAATCCGGACGATATTCCCTTCGAAGCGCACGGATTTCAGAGCGTCCTACAATTTTCCCGTTTCGAGAGCTGAGTTAAGCAAACGTCCTCCCTGGCGGTGGAGGTTCTAAAGAACCGCCTTGAAATCTTACTAAACCCTTTCGTTTCTCACTCCACCTCTCACCGGCGCGCTCTCTCTCTCTCTCTCGCGAGCAAATTCGCTATTGGGCAAGAAATTATGAACCCAACCAGCCTATAAATATCCGTTAAGTAGCTTTACAGCTACTGAATGCCTTTGCACATGATTACGTCATTATTCTCCTCAATACTTTCTTCATGGATCCCTCGTTCCCTCTGAAAACTAGGCGCTTCTCTCTCTGGACTCTCCTCGTTGTATTTAGAACCTGCGACTAAAATTCACTTCATTCTTAAACACGCGATCCCAGTTTAATCTGTCCAATCTTCAAGTGCTATTTCCTGGATAGCGATTTTCCAATTGCTAAATTCGTAGAATATGGTTTTTATGAGAACATCCGACAAATCCCACCTTCTTCAGCACCTCATGATTTCTGCCCCCGTCAGAACAGTTTCGTGTTTTTGTACACTATCAGACACGATAAGATAAATAAATATCAAGCAATTATATTTTTTGTTGATCGAACGGACAACGGTCGAATAATATTGAAACTATTTCAACTACTGTTGGTGTGTCTGGGTGCGTAGAGCTGAGCTGAAAACTGTCTACAGATCATTCTCTGATGAAAGCGGATTGGTTGGCCGGGAAACAGAGCTGAACGTTCTTGAATTTCTAAAGTTACCCCTACTTATCACTCACGTCCTTCGGCAACCACCGTATTCTCAATTTGTTGGAATGCCAACGGCTTATTTTAAGGCTCAAGTGGCCTCATTCAGAAGTTGGTGGATTGCACCCTTTTACTTTCTTAGCCCGACGAAAAGAAAGTTGCGTAATCGGTTGAAAAATGAGTTTATTCAACGTTTATTGTAGAGGGAGCATATTTTACCACACAACAACACTCAACATGGTTTTAGTGAGAGATTTTGCAGAAAAACTTTGATGATTTGCTGCGCAGCTTTTGCTTTGCCTCGGCACAAGCTCACTGTGATGGAACGGTGACGAAAGAAAATGTCTGCATCGCTTTATTCATTCTGCGGTTCTAATCGCTCTTACTACGAGTACAAACCTACTTTCCGTGGCTGTTCGTAGTGAGTAAGAAAGGAGTATAATTGGCTGAAAAAAATTATGGCTTTCCTTCCGACCTTTACCTTTCAAGGGCAGAGAAAAATGTGTAGGTGATGCCAGCATTATACCTGTACGACGAGAGTTTGATATCTCTCATTGGGTAATCATGAGCAACATCAGTAATTCCAGAATTCAAACTACCGCCGTTTCACTTTCTGCAATTTCTTACAGTTTTAAGCACACCTTAAATTAACTAATTCTTCTTTTTAATTCTAATTTGAACCTCTTCAAGCTAATTAGCGGTACCTGGTTTACAAACGTTTGATCATTAAAAATAGTTTTGTCCCACAGTTTTTAAACGTTAATATTTTAGTTTCCTAAATATCAATAAATCTTTTGATGGATACCTTTGAGGTTTATTAAATAACATTTTTATTAATAATTTTCGTGTGGTCTGTACACTCTTTATATTATTAGAGCATGGATTACCCCACGCTAGAATTCCGTAATTTAACTGAGATTGCACCAAAGCATTGTAAACCATTAATTTTGTTTTATTGTTCATGATGTTTCTAATTTCAAAAAACGTAGGTATTGGCTTTCTAATTCTTTTATTTACAATTTCGACTTGGAGTTCCCATGAAATAGTTTGGTCCATTTGAACTACTAGGTATCTGATGCTATTAGTTTGATGGATCACTGGGCAATCACAATTTGGGTTACAATCAATTTTGTTATGACAAACCAATCCGTCAATTGTGGGAATACCTTTTTTCTGAGGGAGAAAGCAATATATTTAGTTTTGTCATGATTCAATATTAGAAAAAAGAAAAAAAAAGATTGGATTTGTACCTGAAGCCATAAAAATCGTTGAATGTGCGTGGGACTGAGGAAAGATGTTGAGCGATGCGACGCACCAGATGCTTTCAGTTCATGTGAGCCGATCCACCGTAACTTATACACCGTAGAAACTTGTAGCGCTTAATGTCGGGTGTTTATTGAGTTGCGACGACATTTATTGAACATTTATTTATTTGTAATCTGTGTTCGTGTGATTCATTAGACTTCCAACATGATTCAATTGAGAAGGTCGGTGTTGAAATTTATTGGGTAAAAACGGTGAAAAAATGCTAGTAAACTCCGGTAAGCTCCTTTACCCTGTTTGTAATGCCTCCCCACCACTATGGGGCAGGTCTTTCTTTTATGACTTAATTACGTGCAAAATACCAGTCAATGTTAGCAGCTTCTCATCAACAATTAACAGTTCTATGCTTGTAACAAGGAGTTGCGTCGAATACGTTCCAAGTCTCATTCATTACATCAGCCCACGGATCGTTACGGAGACTGGGAACGAACTCATAATGCGTCATGAAAATTCATTCATTTTCGAAGGCGCGATTTCTCATTCTGTTGTTGCCACTTCGCCCCGTTCTCAATAATATTTTACGCGTTTATAAAAATAACGTGGAAAGGTTCGCAGACTGTGGCGTCATCTTTCAGCAGTGAAACTATTGAATAACGCTCGATAAATACCTGTTTGTAATGTCTACAAGTAGGGACTGACGAGAATTTGATGCGAATGCGAGTCGTTTGGGTGATGGTTGAAATGGAGCTCTTTGCTTCTTTAAGCGATCACGGTGGCAGTTTGTGGTTGGCTTCGCCTTTAAAAATTGATGCGCAAAAAGTTATATGCTTCTAAATACGTAATTGAATGAATACTTTAATATATTATCCAAATTTCAATGATTTAAACTTAAGTATACCTTTTAAAGGCTTAATTACATTTAAATAACTTACAAAAACAAAGTTAGAGTTCTTTTTCGTTGGTTCTTTGGTGATTCATATTCATTACACTATAAACAGCACTTGAGAGCACTAAATTCCAGGAAAATGCTGTATCTGTGTTTTAATACTTAATACTAAGGAGTGGGATATGATTGGCAGCTTCCGGTCATCGCTTGCTGCCGGTATTGCCTTTTTTCTCATGGCGACCGCAGCTCAACGTTCGAATAACGAGTTACGACTTTTGCCACTCTCCGTAATTATATGTTTTCGGATTTTAATAACTCGAGGCATGAGGGTTTTTCTTACAATTTCCTCGAGGAGTCGTTTAATTCTTTCTTTTCTTTGAATATAAACGCTGCAAATTATTACACAACGGTTTATTATTCTCATGAACAGCTTGACCTAGTATTACTGCTCCAATACCCATCCCATTCGATTCAGCATCGAAAAATACTAGTGAACCATACGAAACATGACCTGACTTCACTGGAACTACGGAAACTAAATATTCCCATGGCGCCAGGCGCCCGTAAGCGTCTGTAGGCATTTATGATCCGATGTAGGGGTGTGTGGAGGAAGTGGCCCTAACCTTCCTCTGCCCCATCGGGCAAAAAGAGACGGGGAAATT
Source organism: Pachypeltis micranthus (assembly GCA_020466155.1). Taxonomy (NCBI): domain Eukaryota; kingdom Metazoa; phylum Arthropoda; class Insecta; order Hemiptera; family Miridae; genus Pachypeltis; species Pachypeltis micranthus. The sequence goes on along the minus strand of CM035777.1, from coordinate 29,624,863 downwards.
GGGACGGAGACTTCCAGCAAACTTTCGGCAATTGGCACGGCGTTGCGAGGCGAGCGGGTGGGTGGTTTTTTATGAGACGGGAGTGAGGGAGTACATTCGACGAAACGTTGACTTCCACTGTAGTTCCCGCGAGTTCGTTTAATTAGTTGACTCTAATAATTACTGTAATTTCCCTATACGCAGTTGTACACGTCTGATACTCATTCCATTCGACCCAGGATGTAAAACTACCTTGAAAACGATACGAAACACGGCTTATTTGCGATTATACTGCGTTTTGTTAATTGTTCAACCATTTTTTGCCCATAACAACCATGGGCTGCGTCCGATCGGATTGCCGAGATGGTGGGCTCAACTAGATACCAAATGGGATTTTTGTGCGAAAGAACGAATTTTTTAAACCACGTTAAAGGCACAAAACGGCCTGGACGGCGGACGGACATTGCAGATTTGGAATCCCCATGTCTTGAAACGTAAATTATCACATTTTGAGGGGGGGTTGTAGAAAATCTTTCGTGACCGAAAACATAGGGTTATTATGCAGAATGAATAATAAACCAAAAGTGGGATAAAGATCGATTTATAATTACACTTCACCCAGTATTCTCAAACTCAGCACAAAAATTACAAAAATTGGTTTGATTAGGCTGTTAGATTCCATTTTTGTTATTTATTTATTTGTAGTTGGGTGCGCTAGATAACATGGTATTTTTGGATCTGTGTAGTCCGTTGAGGTGTTTATACTTCTGTTGTGTTGTTCGGCCATGAATTATCCTGATTCCTATAGCTTTTTGCCCCTGCTCAGTCACGAACTGTCCTGATCCCTGTTGGCTGTAGCCCCAGTGGGAGTTGTGAACAGAACGGTTCATCGTGTATGCGAGTGGGGGTTTAGAAATTATCGAGTGCTACTGCAAGATTCTTTGAGCAACTATCGCGCGAATAATTCATTTTACGATCGTCAGATGAATATTTCTAATTTTTTCAACTGTATTCGGAAAATTGAACGAAATACCAAAATATTGTTCAAAGTGGAAGTTGGGAGCCAGGGGGAGGGTAAATTAGGGTTGCATCATTGACCGAGTTGTGTGGTGGGGCGGCTATTAAATCGCCGAGAATGTTCATAGGGTTCATCGTTGTGTTATGAATAACCTGCTGCCGAGGCTGTAACTCAACTGGTGGCCATTCTATCTGGCACTAGGTGCTCCTCCTCTGCAGGGGCGAGTGTGTGTTTTTGCTAGATATTGCACATTAGTTAGTTCAATACTGGCTCGCCCAGTCACAACAATGACCGAAGAGCTCCATTTTGTCGAATGAGCGAACGAAAATGTACTTGAAAGCGGAAAAGGGGCAAAAGTCGCAGACCTCAGGAGCGGACTTGGTCTGCCGATCCGGTTCCAGCGGTTGACATTGGCACTGGAGTCCTTGATTGCATTTCCTACGCCCACAGCCGGCTCTGAGGCTGAGAGAGACCAAGGCTGCTCTGTCCGGCCTTCAATTTTCAGCCCACAGCGGAACTTTGAGACTTTCTTGTATCTCGTGTTCCGTTAGTGAAGTTATGATGGCGCTAAATCAACGGAGATGTATTAGAACGTGTGGTAATTTCCACGATACGTCGACGTTCTTCATATCGTCAGGGCCACGTATCATCAGCGTGACTTCAGTTTCCCTTTCACCTTCTATAATCTCCATTTGATGACTCATTACGTTGAAGCGTCATTTTCCTACAATCGAATAATTTGATCTGTATCCTCCTTCCTTCTCATGTTTACAAGATACCCTCATTTCCATTCACAATCTACCACTCTCTACTTAACTATTCGCAGCACTCCACCAAGACTAATTGCTATTTGCAATAAATTTCCGATTGTACCAGAAGCGTACTTAATTGATTTAGTGTGAACTGCTGACAAGTTCAGTATTGATTTTACTCACAGAACGAGGATTATTTGCAAAGTGGTTGCCCAATGCATCTTCTGTAAAGTTATCTAGTTGCATGCAACCGCTAGGCTTTTCTGTAGCTTGTTGCAGTCATTAACATTCAGGCGGTAAAATCGATAAATAAGTGCTTGACTCAAAATAACCTTATGTACCATTCTTTTTACCTTTAATACCCCTAAAAAGGAGGTAGGGAAGATGTCAGCATTATTAGTCAGTTCACAATTTCTTGATCTTCTGATCTTCGCCGTCCGAGACCGAAAAATGTAGGTATGTGAGTTTTCTTCTGTGCGAAGTATCATCCTGCGTATTAACATGACACGCCAAAAGAAGGGTATGAGCAAAAAACCTGCGCAAAAATGGCTATAACGACTTAGACTGTTCTATGTCCACAGATAACAGTACAGTCAATCATTTCAGTGGAAAAATGAGCAGTAAATTATGAAAATTGTGACAATTGATTTTTGTGCAGTTTTTTCCTCATAAAGTCCGCTCATGTGACACTAGCGCTCTCATAAAATCGTGCTAGTAGTCCAATGCGGTCCAATCCATACGATGAAATGTTAACAATCGTCGTTAGATAATTAGGAGGAACTAGATGAATTTCGGAATTCAAACTACTGTCGTTTTATTAACCAACTCGTTTCAAAGGGTCAATTGTGTGACTCCAGGATAATAAACACGAAAATATCTGGTGCGTAGCAACACACAACTTTCCTTAGCTCTACAACAATTCACTTTGTACATGGCTAATTCTACTTACTCAATTCATTTATCACTCAGTTCCTTTGAACTTGGTCAAACAACACGTCACAGCAGCAGGAAGCGGTAGCGCTTACAGTTCCGGAATTTATTGTGCTGCTCATACTCATTATAGGACCATTATTGAGCAATTGGTACACAGAAAATTAATGAGGCTGTACACGAATTTTTTGAAGAGGGATAATAATCACTTTTGCAGAGTTAATGGGTAATAACTGTTGAAACTGGCAGTAAGCGAAACGGCAGTAGTTGAAATTCAGCAATTTCTGAAGTGAGCCTCATGTACCTCATGAGCGTTTTTAAACACTCACCCATTAGGTAATGGATTGGACTACAATACTAATTTTCTATAACTTTCTACTAACATCCCAGCGTAGTTTATAAGGAAAAACCTGCGCTAAAAACGCTTTTCATCGAAAATTTTGATTATTTATTGTGCTGCTCTCGTCATTTTCCCACGAATGGGAATTTTATGGTGTGATTGCCATATTGAGAGCTATCAATATAAAATTTAATCAAAATCGTTAGAGCCGTTTTTGAGAAAAAAATATTGTGTTTTGATCACTATGATGACTATTGTTAACTTTCAGTGGATTTTGCTCATACCCTTATTTTGGCGTCCCGTGGTAACCTGCGGGCTAGATATCAAGTTTGAAGGGATTTGGTAGGTCGTTTTCTCTAAAAACCACTCTAAAATCGATTACGTCGAATGTTTTGGCAATTTATTGTGCTGCTCTCGTCATTATCCCATAAATGGGAATTTTATGGTTTAGTTGCCATATTGGGAGCTATCAATATAAAAAATTTAATCAAAATCGTTAGAGCCGTTTTTGAGAATAAAAATGTTTGGTGTGGTGAATGGAAAATACACGGAGTTAGTGGCTTGAACGATAAAGATCGTGTTATTTTTCTTTGAACTCCAACAGTTCACTTCTTGTTCGTTGAGTTCTTCGTTTCATTTCACTATCCGTGACCCACAGTCTGGGAAAATCCAGTTTTAATTATCCGATCAAAAACAGTTTTAATTATGTTAACCGGTCGAAAACAGTTTTAATTTTACTTTCAGTAAAGTCGGGTTCAACAATATAAGTATAACTTCCAGGGTGTTCAACTGTTCAATATCTACTTCTACTAGTCGTTGGTCTCAATAAATGGTCTTCTGGCAATAAGTCGAATGAAGAGACCGACCAAAATGTACCAGAAAACATATTTTTATACACATTTTAGTAAATGCCAGTTTGAAATTGATCAACAGCTCTTCCTCCCAGCAACGTACACCCATATTTTTATTTTTCGCAATTGTTTCTGTAATCATCCGTGTAAACCAAAGTTCGTCAGAGAAACATAATCTCAGAACGTTGAAAGTTCGCTTTTCAAATTTTCTAAGCGATGGCTGTAATGTAAACCTGTCATTCTGCAGCTCTCATGTTATTTACTCTCCGTAAATATTTTTTAAGTGTAAATGGGTTGTACCCGTGAAACAATGTGACCAGTCAATAACTCTAGTCCCGAAAAATCTCTTTTCTTCGCCTAAATAGCCCAGTTCGTTGTAACGCCCCCTTTGGGAAAATGAAAATTAATGTTTCCAGGACTTGGGCGTGACCACTTGCACGACAGTACGCCACTAACTCCCCCCCCCCTCCTCCTCATCCACCATCGTATCACTAATTTGTCTTAACGAGGCGAAGGATATTTCAATAAAACGACGTACCCGAGGGTCGCGTGTCTTTGTCCCTTTCAATACTCTACAGTCAGAAAGACAAGAAGTCTGTTGCTACTTTCTATCACGCCACCGATTAGGGCTGCGCTGGTAATAACTTTCAGCTCTTATTTGAGCTCATTACGTTAAATTACTCAGTTCGTGCGTGTGTGTGTGAGTGTGAGTGTGTGTCTGTCTTCCTGCGTACAGCAGCACCTCAGTACTTTTCTCGCCAAGAGACACGCAGATCCTGAACGAATCGAAGATAAGTGTCAAGTGTTGACCAGTTACCCTCCAGTTACCCTCCTCACACGGTTTCTAGTGTCGTCAGAATTTGTTTTGGTGAAGCAGGTAACGCGTAAAGGAGTTGCTAGCTGTACCGGTTAGAATATTCTTCGTAGCGATAGAGATATAGTGGATAATGAGGTCGTAAGGTATCAAGGATTATACGCAAAGTAATGTTTTGGGGTCATCTACGAGATCGATTTGTAAACATCAGGTGTGCCCCATTACACAAGCCTTAATTCAACGTAAACGTTATGTACTGTAATGTTACGCATTGGGCAACTATTAACACTGTCTCGACATCTTGTCAACCAGTACTCGTGTTACTTGCCAGCCCACCAATTCCTTCCGTACAAAACCCCTCCTTCGAGCGACTCTTGTTAGTCTCTTCCCGTACCTCCATCTAGCCCATTGGCCAGTGATTTAGACCTCCATCTAGCTAGGTCAGTGAAATGAAGTGTTTAAAAAAACTCACGGGTATGAAAACTTAATTTAAATTCGCTGGATTTCAGCTGGAAATCACCGACATTTTGTTCTCCAAAACGTTGAACGAAGATACAGTGCTCGATCATCAAATTCACGAGAGTTGGGGAAAGTTGGGTTTTATTACGCACCAGGTGTTGTAAGGTCTTCTCGCTCATTGTGGTTTGCGCGTATTGGCCGAAATTTATTTGTCAATAAATACCTTCATCGGTGAATCTACTAGCACGCGCCCTAAGACTCAAACTGTTTCGTTTTGTTACTTCCATGCGAGTAGGGAAGACCCACGTTCTTCTCATTTTTCGTTCGCAATAAGTCGATTTACTTTCCACTCCACATGAACAGGAAGAAGCTCTACATTTTCCCTTCACTTTCTCAAGAGCCTCCCACTAAATTGTAGTTGCGCGGACCTTGAAGACGCCTGTACTTTGCGGAGTACAAAAACAAAATACGTCCTGCGCTCTCATCTCGACGGAAGATCCAGATCTCGCGAGGAGGACGTTACAATTTACAAGCCGACAACCCGCAAATCAGTTTGATCTCAGACGTCAAAACGACGGAGTCTCTCGGGACTTTCCCTCTCAGGAAAACCTTGTGGAGGCAATCGAGGATCTTCAGCGCAATCCCGATGTCGACGCCGGAGGTCTCTTTGTCACACCCTGGTTAACGTTTGATTGAGATAAAACAGCAAAAATCTCTACCTACAAAAAAACAACAGAGAAAAACATGATATCTCTGGACGAATCAAAATTGCCGAGGTCTTTGTTTCCTGCACTTCTTGCTAGATATGGCGAAGGTCTATTACCCGCCTTTCAAAAGTCTGGTTTCATAACTCCGGGTCTTACGAAAACTCTTCCCCTCACCCTCTCGCTCCCATATTTCGCGGGAACTGGAAACGCTCATTTCATTGAGTTGGCAGGCGCAATTGAGAGATGCGCTCGGGATTTGGTTGACCGCTGCATTAAATGCCACGAGGCCACTCACGCCAACTCGGCCGCTTTCAAGTTTTCGTAATGACTCAACTGCACCGCCTCTCCTTACGCTATTACAGTTCTCTAGTATAAAGTACACATGCTCCAGCCACTACCTCGATGCCTCTTCCCAGCCTTTGTCCCATCATGTCTGCTTTTTGTTAGACCGGAACCAACCAGCAACGATTGTTTTCATTTCCCGTGGCTTCAGCCTGATCACATCATGTCAATAGTGACACACCTTTTCGCCATCGTGCCAACCCAAGCACAATTTATTTGTGCCTGGCTTAGTGCTTTATGTCTTTAGCCGTCGGGAGCCAACTGAACGACGACTGTACCAACGAGCACGATTACAAATGTGGTAATCAGAGCTATGAGATGACGAGCAACAGATGTTCGGAAACACTCAGTGTTCAAATATGTCTTGGAAATGGGCGGGTTACAGAGCGCAACCTTGTTCCTCGTGTTAATACGATCCAAAGCCAGGATTACGGGATCGTGCGGGCGCGAACGGAAAGAAAGGCGCCTGCAGAGGTGGAGGACCTTGACCTTTATTGAAACGGTTCGTCTCCATTAGCTTCAACTATTAGCCAGAAGGCTTTTCAAGAGGATAAATAGGATTACGTTCTTGAGCGCCTCCTGCGGGATTTCGTGGGTTTTTGTTCTGGCCTTCGTCTTCTCGGCTCTATCGCTTGAAAAGTCACCCATCAGACTTCAAACTCCTCCCACTCACAATTTATCATTTATGGAACAGTTCACTCGAAATGGCTCTCCTCTGTGTACTTTTACCTCAACCTGTTACAAACAATTATTCGTTTGAGGCCACTTGGACACAGTTTACAATCAGCAACAACTTCCCTCACATTTAACGGTAACAGAGATATTTATGCATAAGAAAAGTGAGATACTGATTAGTAGAAGATGATTTGAAAATTTAAACAAGAAGATTAGAGTTTTGAATAAGAACACGTTGCCCCCCACCATTCCTATCGACGGAAACAGCACGTAACCTTATTATGCACCTTCAACAAATCGTGAACAAGATAAAATATCTGGTGCGTTACAACACACAACTTTCCTTAGCTCTACGTCAATACACTTTGTACATGACCTTTGAACTTGGTCAAACAATACGTCACAGCAGCAGGAAACGGTAGCGCCTACAGTTCTGGAATTTATTGTGCTGCTCGTACTCATTGCAGGACCATTATTGAGCAATTGGTACTCAGATAATTAATGAGGCTGTAAACACGAATTTTTTGAAGAAGGATTGTAATTACTTTTGCAGAGCTATTGGGTAATAACAGAACTGGTAGTAAGCGAAACGGCGGTAATTGAAATCAGGAATTTCTGGAGTGAGCCCCATGTATGTCATGAGCATTTTTAAACACTCACCCTTTACGTATTGAATTGGACTACAATACCAATTTTTTTAACATTCTACAAGAGTTCTAGCGGAGTTTATAAGGAAAAAATTGCGCGAAAAACGCTTTTGGTCGAAAATTTTGATAATTTATTGTGCTGCTCTCGTCGTTTTCCCACGAATGAGAATTTTATAGTATCATTGTCTTATTGAGAGCTATCAATATAAAAAATTCAATCAAAATCGTTAGAGCCGTTTTTGAGAAAAAAAATATTTGGTGTTTTGATCACTATGATAACTATAGTTAACTTTCGGTGGATTTTGTTCAAACCCTTATTTTGGCGTTCCATAGTAACCTGCAGGCGAATATCAAGTTTGAAAGGATTTGGTACGGTGGTTCTCTCTAAAAATCGTTCACAGACACACATACACACAGACCATTTTCCCAAATTGTGTTTTTCGGACTCAGGGGGGTCTGAAACGTGAAGATCTGAAGAGAACTCAAAATTTTTTTTCCAGCCGATTACATAACTTTCCTTTCTACTTGGTAGAGCCAAGGAAAGTAAAAACTGCCAGGATAGTCTGCATAGAATTTGTGGTGTGGGTTTCTGAGAACTGAACTTGCTGTTGGTAGAACTGGTAGGAATGCCCGCCTTGTTATCTGCTTCACCTCCAATCTTCACGATTCAACGTACTATCTGGAGGAGTTATTTGAAAGTGAGTGATGGGATCAATGAGTCGGCCGTTTAGGAGGATGTCGTCAGCAATTGGAGGGTCTTGGAGAGAACGCATCCTTAGCCTGCCTTACAAAAGAAGTTCTTGGAATCTGCTGTCGATCGACGATAAGTAACGAATGGGGAGTACGGCACAATCCAGATTCCCCTGCCACTAAATTCTCAATTTGCCAGCAACCAGGGCTGCTGAAACTGTCATACGCACGTTGTCGTCTGAGATTAACCGTGCAGGTTTATTCTGTCAGAGTCTTGGTCGTGGGTTACTGTAGCATTTAGATATATCTACAGCCCCTCTCCACCGTCTGGACTCGGACTTTCTATGCACATTTCTACTTTGTTTCTATCTGTAAGTGCTGCTTCTTAACGCCACTGCTGAATACACCTCTATCAGCTCAAGAAGCGTCATTTTCCCGATAACTCGACGGGAAATCAATTCCTGCAAACTGCAGCGCATGATCCCATTCTGGGAGAGAGGTAGATCCAATAGAGATCGCAATCTGCTGTTTGAACTCTTGTGCTTCGTAAAGACTGAACTATCAGATCGTAGTTCGCTTACGTCCTGCTGTTTAAAATCGGTTTGAAAGGAACTCATTTCTCCCCTTCACCGCATTTTTCCTCCATTCAACGCCCAAAACCTCGTTTGCATTTGAGCCGACCTCTACATTCCCGAATAAATCGTCGCTGGCAAAGTTGCAAACTGCGGTACCCAAAGGACGAAGTGAGCTCTGGAACGGGTTCTTACGAATTGCGTAACCGTTCAGTGCCTTATTTTTAGAACGGAACGCTGCAGTCGCCGCGAGGTGCGGTTTTGATGCCTTGCGCAATTAACTAAAAACCCGAGTTGCAACTGAGACTTGGCGACCCGTAGCAGACGCCGTCTTGTTGGGTTGGGAGTGCTGGGCCCCTTGTCGCAACAACAAGAACGGACGGGAAATATTGTAATTCTCCGTTCCTTTCAATTTTACTCCAGCCGCTGCGGGAATTGCGACATAAACGTGGAAGCAATCGCTTTGAGCAATTGAACCAAGTAATTAAACAGCAATTTGGGTGTAACAACGGCTGGTCCTGTGGAGGGGAGACAACAAGCTGGAGTTTTAAAAATACCTCTAGTTCTGCATAGTTGGAATCCCCCTTTCTCAGTGGTATTTCCATTAACGTTTGATCCCAAACCAGTTTGAAAAATCTGTTGTGTACTCATATGCGTCACTTTCTAACGCTGAGATCTGCGATTTTGCGGTGACAGTCCACCAGACGCCTCCTAACGCTTGACGAGCTGCGTCATTCAGCAATTTCCCTTCGAGAACGGTGTGTTTCTAAGGAGATGAAAAAAAATTGCAAACGCTAATGAATAAAGAGAAGAGAGAAAGTCAATTTCTAAAGGTGGAACGGAACGCTATTGAGCCATTGTTTAATAAGCGAAGGAAACAGTTGGCACAAAAAGTCAAGTGCAACTGATTTACGAGAGGATATTCATAATTCATTATTTACTGGCTTGTCTTATGAGTTCAACGCTGTCTTCCAATGTTGGTATTGGTGCCTGGCATGTAGCAACCAATCTGTTGCTCTAATTTCAACTTCTCCGAGCACTGCACGATATCAAGACGCCGTGCAAAAGACAACCTTTCGTGAAAAACAAGTGAAAGTGGGCAAGAACCTATTGACTGCTGCAGCCTCCCCTGTACCATGCCAATGCCAATTTGTAGGGTGGGGAGGGAGAAGGGCTCGGATATCTAAGGCTGATGTAGCTCCCTCAAATCCACCTTTTGAAATAATCCAACCTCCCTCTCCACCAAATTCATCGACAAACTGTTTTCATTAAATTATGATGTGCAAGTATGTTAGTCAAGAATGAAAATTATGTACAATTGCAACATTATCCTTCTAATTCACCCCCTCCCCTCCTTACAATCCCCCCACCCTACCCCCGCACCTGTCAATACTGAATGAAGAAAGCTGTAGCGAACCCGAAGGCCGTTTGGAAGTCTGATTCACGATTTGTGAGGGACGTAGCCTTGAATTGCTTTCTATGCGTGCCTATCGGTTGAGCTAACTATGGTCCAGTCAAACAATGTTATTCAACTGCAAGATATCACGTTGACTGCACGAAGAAATCATTAGTGATACATAAACAAGCTCCGTGCTCCCAGCTCACAGTGCTCCCTCGTCTACTTGCTCTTCTGTAGATCAAGCATGTTCTTGATATGCAGTGGTTGGATACTCACTGTTCATAGCCTCTTAGTACCACTTATTTCGTCAACAAGTTCACATTTTGAACTACCTCTTCATCGATTGAATGGTTTGTTTTTTTTAGAAGAATAAATAAACTTTATTTGTGAAAAGTACGATTAAGTGCGCTAATACAGGTGTATACTAACTATTTGACACTGGTAGAGGTAGACTACCTATTGGTAGCCACGACTTTTGATATGTAACATGTTATAAACAGATAATAATTAATATTATAGTAGAGGAGTTTTCAGGTGATAGAATGGTTCAGGAGTGAATATTGACGGTGAAGGTGTTCGTGAAGGTGAATGGCAGCTTACGAGGTTATTGTATGAAGACCTTAGTACATAATTGAGCGTCTACAAGTCCACGGTGATAGTGTGATGAGTCGTTCTATTTGAGGCGTTCGGAATCGGCGGATCTGTAAATCTGACGCAGAGCTCCATATTTCGCACCCGTATCGCCGTATAGGTCCGATTGTAGACGAGTAAATTTGCCGTTGAGTTTTTAGGGAGAGGTGTTTGCTCATGGGAAGAAACATGAGTTGACGAATGCGGTTTCGCACCGATTGAATTGTTACGGTGAACTTAAGACGGGCAAGCTGCTGGAAAACGTCTAGCTCACTGCAATGCAATCGAAAGTCCAAAATAATTCATCAGGCCAAGGGGGTGGGCTGGGCTCCTATAAATTCAATACAATGAGAGGTCATTCACCGGCCGGCCTAACGTCAAAAACAGCCTAAGGAGATCGACAATCGACCTCATGACGTTCTGCCCCTAAAGCCTACTTCTGTGATGGTGAATGATCTGTAATGGTACGAATACATCATTTGGACGACGGCGAAGAGTGTGGAGACAATGAAGAAGGGTCCAGAAAAGCCCGGAAATGTCAATGGCGATGGCAGGCTAGTTAGAACAGTGTCAACTTACGTGTTAGCAAGGCATTATTTGTTTACTCACTACAAACCAGATACTAGAAACGTCAGCATCACGTCTCGTTGGCCCTGAGACATTTGACCTCGACGACTCATTGTACAATTGTCAACAGATTCCCTCCTATCAGCTGAATTAAGAAGACTTAGTCTGTAAAGAAATAAAATGAAGTCTCTTTAGGTCAGATGAGATATGCCTCAGTGTTGGTCTTGTTTAGTCCACCCCTGAATACCCAATTTTCTCGAAAACGGTATTTTTGGTTGTTTTCTGCTAATCGATACTCAACTTTTGATATCTACGATTATCGTCGCCTAAAGTTAAAGAATTTTTTTATTTTTTGGAAAAACGGCTCTTCACAAATTTCCAACGAACTGACAGGGTGTCTTCAACTAGTATATATGTATAATGTTCCTCTGACCGTTCTTTGAACGGAAATAATAACCAATGTGTGTTTTATTGACGTCTTTGCAATTCCTAAATTAACTGCGTAACTGAATTTGAACAATCTGACTGAATGTCTTCTGGTAACTCATACGCACATTTTCTCCTCTACAATAATTATTAAAACTCCTGGAAAACGAGATTTACCGAACATCAAATCATCGAGTGAGTTTTATCTAAAACGGTCTTGAATAAACCTTCAGCTAGGTAGTGCCTTGAACCCAGGGAGTTGAGTTGAGGTTCTGTTACAGCGTATACAACGCTTCATTGTGCTGTGGCGGACAAGTAGCGGCAAATAGTTTGATGCTTTGCACCAGACGTATAATTATTTAGTGTTTGGAAAGAGCAGGTGGCAGTTCAGAACTTTCATACACCACAATATTGCGAGGAGATGGAACAATTGGAGGGCTGCAATCATTGGCTAAAATTAAAGCAAATTCTACATAAAATCCTGCACCACAGCTTCCAGATGCTTTAAATTGGTGTCAGGCGGCGCACATTTCTTGTTGATTAGCCGTGGAAAGAGATTGATCAATGACACATCATGTTCATAATACACACCAAGGCATTGTTCACTTGTTGTTTCATCGACTAACGTCGTAGTTACATTAACCAACCTTTTCTCAGTGTTTACTCATAACTCCAGAACCTCCCCAAAATACATCACGTTGAGCGTCCCCATAAATGACCTGAATCCCAGTCAAACATTAAACGTTGCAGCCTAAGTAGTAGCAACGCAATAAATTGTGGGGTAAGTACTAGCATTGAATTCAGTGAGTGCACTTGGGGCTGGGGAGAGTTGCGAAGCGTTGCCCATGATACTTTACTGTTTATATAATTTTTCTATACGTTTTGAAGAGCATTTTTCAGTTCAAGTGGTTAACAAGGGAGGGAGGCCAATGTTATTGCTCTTTTTGGAATAAACTCATTAATTAACTGTAAAATGCAGAACACCGTACATCATTCTGGCGCCGAAAAGAAGAGCAGCGCAAAGGCCCTCACGACTCAAATAAGTCTATTCAAGTCCTCATTTCCCATCTTCCGCACAAATCGAGATTCCTTCATAAATCCCCCCAACTCCTTCGACTTACTTTTCAATTCGTGACTCCCGAGTTCTTTCTCCTTTGAACTCATCTTCGTTGGCCAACTGGCAAAAGGGATGAGAAATAGGAAACGTCCCTCGACTTCCATTGACGGCTGACGTGAGGAATAGAAATTATTGGCATCGCCCCTAACTGGTCTTATGGTTCCAGAAACATTTTATGGTTCCTTCCGAAGTTAAATTTCGTGACTACTCGAGGAAATAGAAGGTCAAGGATCGTCAAATACAGACCGCTTCCCTGGCCTCCTTTCTCCGTTGGGTTTTGTGCTTCCTTTTACTTTACTCCACTTGAGCAGCCCTTTTTCCATTCATAAGTTTGAAGATGGAGCGCGTTGAGGCTCCTATGGCCTACATTTGGTGGGCAGCCGCTCACTGGAATAGAAAAAGCTGCGCGAAGATCACGTTTTGCTGAGCTACCATTATTTGCCAGGAATGGAAGTGTTGAATTTTTTAATTAGATCTGAATAAATGCGAAAACGTACACCTTTAGAACGACAAAATTACCCAAAAGTAATAGGTGAATCTTTCAGCGCTTGAGAGGCAACTTAGAAGTGAGGAGGGCGCACCATATACACAACTCCATCTTAAGAGAGGAGACCTCACTGGTTGGGCGGTGGTTATGACATTCGGCTGACATCCAGTAGCTCCAGTTCGATTTTGGGATTAGCAGGAAACGTTTTTTGGGTAGAACAGAATTAGAGACGAGTAAATATCTTCTTCCCACAAAAAACCTGAGGTGAAAGGCGGCAAGAGTGTAAGAATGAAGATAAGACATGTAGGGACAGAAAGGCAGCAAGTTAAGAAACGATGTTGGTTGAGGTGGCTCGCCTACTGACGCATAGAGTGAACGCAACACCGTGTTGTTTCTTGAAACAAGCACTACAATGGTAAGTCGTGCTTTGGGGCATTGCCCGTGGCGTTGGAGAGGGTACCTAGCATCACGGCCTTTACCCCTCTCCAGCCAGCACCTATCATTTCTCTAGGGGGGGATTTCCACGAGGCCAATCCCATGGCTTCACGGCCGGCAGCGCCACGCTTTTAACGGCTCCACGCTGCCGGCCGCGGGCTGAAGCCCCCGTGGTACCAATTCTATTTGGCTGCACCTTGAGCAGCCTAAGGACCTGAATGGGTGGCAGGCACCGGTGCCGGAATTACCAAGAGGCGTTCTCCATCTCCATCCCACGCTTTATCTCCATGGGGGTACGGGGATTGGACTTGCCCCTGCACCAGCCATGGAGAAGGGTGCTTGGGTGGAAACAAGCTCTACAGATATAGCCAGAGCCACACCCTGCGTCTTCTGGGTTAGTTTGTGTATGAGCCTCGGCTTGAGGAGCCACTTGGGTTCATGAATCGCAACAGATCTATAATGCTGTAACCCGGGCATCTTATTGTCTTCAGATTGTAAGCTAAGTCCAACCTGCTTGCTCAACTTATTGCCAGCATAAATTATTCGTCACGCTGAAATGGAATCGAACGCAAATAACTCAGGGGAATTCCGGGTATGTTCTTGCTCGTGGGTGTCGACACGCTGTCATCTTTCCCCCTCTAGTACGTCTGTGTATCATTATGTACGTAGTTCCTTGTGAACATCAATCATGATGATAACAAAATAAGTACATTTATGCTAATTATGTAGGCAGATACAGGCTTTGAATAGGTTATCGAGTCTCAATCAGATGTCCATATTATTCGTAACAAATGTTCGGTGCATTTCGCTACTAACTATGTAACTGTTTACTTATCAGTTCATATAACGTACTAGAACTGACAATATTTGCCAGTTATTTCGTATTGCTGGGCAATTAGTACCTGTTGAGGTTCTTGGGAAGGATTTAAAATGGCAATTTTCCATAATTGGATTGCAATGGCGGAAAAATTACGTTTACGTTTACGTTTCCCCAGAGGAGACTCAACGATGTCAACTGCACTTCGTGTAACTGCCCTTTTTTCGACTGCCTTTATTATTGCGATACTGCAAAAGAACGTTTTAAGATCTACACAGTTGAAAATACTTAATTTCGACGCGTGGTTTGAGTGAGTCTAGTCACATTTGCTGTTTTCTCAAGGCACAATTCAAACCGGGTACAAGCTTTTCTCATCGATGGGAAGAGACTTAGTGGTCGAAAACTGTGTGTGGCACTAACTTTGAGTAAATATCACCGGGAACGCCAATTTTGTGTTGGTTTTTGTAACTATTTACCCAAATTATTGTGTTTAAAATTCTCTCAAAGATGGATCTAAAGAATATGATATAACTCACAGGGCACTTTCAGATAACCAGTGAGTACGTATTGTTCCCCATTCCATCACCGTAGAAATGCGTTGAAATATGATACGGCTCCCCTTCGCAAAATAATTAAGAGGAGTTGTGGAAAGTCGTGTGATGCTTCGCACCGGATATTTTACTTTCTTTTCCTATACGAAGTAGAAAGGAAAGTTATGTAATCGACTGAAAAAAACAAATTTGGAGTTCTCTTCAGATCTTTACGTTTTAGACCCAGAAAAACACTATTTGGAATAATGGTCTGTGTGTGAGATATGTGGAGGGGTTAACGTCAATAGGAGTGTGTGTACACGTATGCCTCTGAGGAGATGCGCCTCGTCACAGTTGCTGAGGCGCAGGCTGTGAGTGAGGGGGTACGCCACGTCACCATACATCTTCCAGAGCGATTCCCCTCCCGTTCTGCAGTCATTAAAGCCTTGCCCTAGAAGCCCTGGTATAGGCAGCTTGTCGCGAGTCAAACGTCAAGGCCCCGTCAGGCTCTGATCAGGGGAGTAGAGTGAATAATGAGAATTCCCACCTGCACAGTCCAGCAGGGTGGGCTGTTTCTGGCATTGGTGTTTCTAAGAGTTGAGAACCCGATCGGTGAGGGGACGCTGAACCAAGATTTCTCTAACCTGCCCCCTTTAGGTGGTCGGAGGGCAACTAAAAGGATGAGGCTGGTAGAGTAACAGGGTGTCCAGAAATTTTCGAGGAGGCAGGCTTTGGGGAAGTTCAGCCTACTCTTCAGGGGTTTGTGGCGTTTTGAGAGCCTCTCATGAGTGATCCACAGCCACATCCCTAAAGAGCGTAGCATCCCCTGTACCCCTAGGGAATCGTTAGCCAGCGTTATGTAGTCCCTGGTCCTCCAGGATGAGGCTCATGAGTGCTGTGTCAGCAACTCGTTTCAGCTGGACCTGTTGGTATTTCACCCCACAGGTGGAATGAAATAAAGAATAGCTGGCTATTGAGCTGCTGGTTCTCAACTTACTTTTTTATATCGGAAAACCTTCTGCTTGATTGTCGCATACCTGAACTGTCTTTGTCCCCTAGAAAAATGTTGATCGGGGGAGGGGGGGGGTGGCTACAGACCTATTCCTGTGTCGTCTGTGGTCTTCAAGAACTTTCAAATAGTGCTGAAGTCTCGACGCCAGGTGGCTGGTGTCATTGGCGACATCCAAAGGGTATTACGATTGCCTTGCAGGTTGCAGGAGATGGTGGACGTAGCAATAGAACTTGGTGTTTGGCATGGAGGCCCTCTCTCCTATCCTCTTCAATCTTGTGATTAATACTGCGATGGGTAAGCTACCTCAAGAAGTTGAGTTTGATTTCGCCCTATGTGCGCAGGTGGCTGTCTCCTTGGTGCTGTCTTATGAAGGCCGTGGTCCCGGAAAGCTAAGGAAAGCTATGTGATGCAGCGCACCTGATATTTTCGACTGAGAATTATCTCGATGAGCTCCAGCTTGTTATTTTGTGACGTGTTACGTGGGCTAAAACAAAAAACATCGTCAAATTGAAATTTACTGCCACTTTTTTCGGCAGTGTGTAGTTAGAGCAGATGGGTCGGTCGAAGAAGAAAGTTAGAAAGCACTTAAAAGGTGATGATAAATACCATTAAATTTTCAAGCTGCCATCAAAAGCATGTCTCTCCTTTTCCCCTTCTTTGATAGTCTGATTATGTGTCAGATAATTTTAACTTGTATACCAAAATACCCCGTTAAAATAGCCGTGTTTCATTAAATGGATTTTTGTGTTGGAACTTTTCCAATTTCAAATGGACGTCTTATGCTTTTGAAGCAATAGCAGTAGCTTTTGCATTTCCTGGACACATTTCCACGTGAGAACTGAACGCTAGTCTTCAATTATTAACTTGAGTTGTCAAATAGTCAGCATATCTGTGTCACTCGGTGGAATAACAAATACACAAAGGGAATCGACGTACAAATCAATAGTTTGTTTCCTCTGTCGCTAACCCCCCCTTCACCGTCTCTGCGAAGTCAAGTTCATAACGCGTAGCCGAAGAACCCGCGTTGGAGATGAACGCCTTTGAAGTAGGAGAAATGGGCTACTGGTTACGTGTCCTGTTCGTCAATCAGGTCTCATCCGTGTCACTCAATGTAACAGTACCTTCCCCTTAAAGGGAAAATAAGGTTAATACTTTACCTCGACGCTATGAAAGTAGTCCCTACAGTTCTGTCCTCAGACCTGGGCTAGTCGCCCCATTTCTGTGGACATAAGTCAAGCGAGAATGTCCCTCTGGAGAAATCGCCGTCAGAACCGACCCGTCTTTTTGTGAGTGGAACGTTTGTAGAGATTACTGTGTTAATTAGTTGATTGTTGCTTCGCTTCCCTCTGAATTAATGAGTAGCTCTGTCATGTGGGGAAACACTGATTTGTATCAAAATGAGCTGTATTCGTTCTACATAACTTCTTCGCGCTCAGAGCATAACGGCACGCTTGTTCGAAATTCGTAAAGCTTCATAATGCGTCTGAAGAATAAGGCAAACACCCATACCAACGCATGTGGAGCTCAGTAGTAAGCCAACTCCGTGCTCATGTACTGGTATTATTACTAAACAATGTGGCACCGAAGCATTTACATAAATTACCCCCGTGCCCTCCTGCTTTCTAAGCTGGCTGAGTTTCAGCTTTCTGATCCCTTACCTCGTCCCACTTGCTGCAGGTTGCGATATGTTTGTGCCCGCTGCAGTTTCTAAAATGAAGGTTTTTATTATAATAAATATTTTATCTTATTGCATAGGTTTTAGGTAAAGGTATTCGTTGAAAAAACTGAGCCGAAGAGCCGTAATAACTTCAGTAAAATCTAATATTTATCGATTGTTATATCATCTCACCATAACCCCTGACGCCAATGATGAGACGTAGAACGTAATAAAAGGTGGGGGGCAACCACCTAGCAAAGTTTTGTGTTGAGCCTCTAGTTTAGACTACATTAAAGCCTCTCTTCTCTTCAATACTTCAGCTAATGTACACGATACTATTTAGAGACTTAACCAGGCGTAGGCTTAACATACCATGCTTAGCTTGCTTGGCTGTACCTCGTCCATTCACCGTTAGCTGCCTTCATTCATTCGGCCGGTCCAATTTGATGGAGGCGTTCAACGTCCTTGTAATTCTTTTATTGCTCTCTAAACCCCGCTTGATCATGCTGAAGCCTAAGTTGGGACGACCCAGCAAGGATTCGTTAAACGTATTGCACCAAAATGGGTGATTTAGCTGATTGGATCATTTTCGAGGGATTACTCATAAGGGGCGGGGAGGGGGGGTGGTGGTGACCTCTTATCTGCTTTATTTTGAGCCCATAAACTATTCTTCGGGTTTGATATAAATTTTGTTTGTTTTCCAGGTGTTCTCGTCAACACCGTTTCCGGGTCTCAGACCGTTCAAACTTAGCACAAGGTACTGGCGTTTTTCTGGATTCATTTATTTATTCACTAAACTCATAATGTATCAGTTTAACCCATGAAGATATTTGTTAATTAGCTGGAAAGAGAAGGTGGAAGGGGTTCACTGATGCAACTGGTAGAGACTCCGTTAAGAGTCAAAGAAATAGAGTGAGGCCTTATATTTTTTAAAGTTATTAATAGAACTTTATTGTCGTTTTACACATTTAGTAGTTAAGTGGGTTAGTTGGGAGCCCACCCAAATCAGAATTCATATTCTTGCGGGGTTTAGTGCAGCTATGCAATTTATCTACATGAAGTGACAACTATACGAGAAATATCACAATAACAATTACATTTGCTGAAATATCAGTGAACTAATTGGAAATGAACAATGATATAACTGGTAATACTTTGGACTGCGGTGAAGGGTATCTGCTACTTTTAATTGTCGAGGAAACCCTGAGGACGCTTTATTTTTAGTTGGCGTTGCTGTGTTGTGGTGGTTAATGGAGAGGAGTTGCCGATATAATAGGATTTGTGTAGTAATTCTCGAATTAATGAACACGTAGTTCAATTTAGTTACTTCCTAAATCATATTAAGGTAGTGTTCCTTACATAGCATAGCGCACATGAGTGATTAACTGAAGGACTCAATTTTGAGTAACTTGAGTTGCGCGAGTGTGTGATACTGATGTCCTGCCAGGTAGAGTCGACATGGAGAGGGGTGATCGTGGAAATACTAGTTTTACCTACACCTTATTTTTTCGACTAAGTATGTAATGCTGTCCACCTTGGTGAAGTTTGTGTCGAAGTGAAGACCAAGAAAGTGTATTGTACTACGAGTAAGAATATTGGAGATTTCCCACAACTGAGTACCAGGGTAGGAAAGCCAGAATAGGGCTGTGGGACCCACTAATGGGGGAGCTTGAAAACTGTGAAATAAATAAACGTGGTGAGTGTGAGTGAGGACTGTAGTTCACTTGATGGAATAGCTATATCCGGGTGAGTATGAGGGTATAAACGCGCACAAGGGACTCTCTGGTTGGAATACATTTGAATGTGGTGGAGAAGATTAGGGCCATCAGGCCCTTTCTGCCATTGCCCCTGGAATCAATACACAACATCCTCCTTGTGCTACAAAATGACATTGCCCCTAAGTTTTACATACTTTTTCCACTAAAGCGACAAATTTCTCTTCCCAAAGAGACCGCAATCAAACCAAAACACCGGTCATGCTAAAATAAATTACCAATACCAACACATAAACACTCAACCGCTGTTATTTAAGAGGAGCGAGTACTTGGACATTCCTCCTCCTCTTAGCAGCAAACTTAACTACCTTAACTTACATACACAAACATATCGAACAAATCATATTACATCAACACATTATACACTGAGGATCGAGAAATTTGCCATTACATACATTTGAAATATAACGAACAACGTCACAATCAATCAATACCATGTAATCCTCAGTAGTGTTCGCTTTACTTTTATTAATTATCTGGTTTTCACAGAAATATATTTTGAATAAGCGATATTTATATACAGTAATTACACAAAAAACAAACACAATAAAAAACATTCACCAATCATATCCCGCTAATAACTTGTCTCTGAAAATATTTCTAAACTGTTCGGTCTTCAGAGAAAAATCAAACAGGTTCACGTTCTCATTGTGGACCTTGATTGCTTGCCAGACGAATTGCTTTCATATGCTACCGTGCGATGAGCAGGCACTCTTCCTGCATTACGCGTGCTTCTAACCTGCACCGCTGACATATACACAAATTGACCTTCAAAATCTTGAAAGTAAGAACCGCAATAGCCAATCTCTTCCTCTCGGCCATCGTTAGCCATTCCAACTTCTTATAGGCTGGCGTTACGTGCTCATCCCAGCAAAGTCTCATCGCGAAACGCAGCGCCCCATTTTGCGCCTTCTGTAACTTGTTAATTTCTTCGCCTTTTAGGTCGCAGTAGGCTGCTATGGCGTAGTCAAAAAACGGGAAATACGGTTTTGGTTCGAAAAGCTCTGCAAATTATTACACAATGGTTTATTATTCTCATGAATCAGTATTACTGCTCCGAGACCCATCCCATTCGATTCAGCATCGAAAAATACTAGTAAACCATACGAAACATGACCTGACTACAATGGAACTTTTTATGAGACGGGAGGGACGGAGTACAAACGACGAAACGTTGACTTCCGCTGTAGTTCCTGCGAGTTCTTGCAATTAGTTCACTCTAATAATTACTGTAATTTCACTATACGCAGTTTAACACGTCTGATACTCATTAGGATGTAGACCCAGGATGTAGAAATACCTTGAAAACGATACCAAACACGGTGTATTTGCAATTAAACTGCGTTTTGTTAAATTTTTTAACCACTTTTTGCCCATAAAAACCACGAGCTTCGTCCGATCGGATTGCCGAGATGGGGGGTACAACTAGATACCAAATGGTTTTTTTTTGTGCGAAAGAACGGATTTTTTAGAGCATGTAAAAAGGCATGTAAAGACGGCGGATGGACATTGCAGATTTGGAATCCCCATGTCTTGAAACGTAAAGTATCAAATTTTAAGGGAGGGTTGTAAAACATGTTTTCTTACCTACAACATAGTGTTATTATTCAGAATGAAAAAAATAAGCGAATAATGAAAAGTTCAATTCACGATAACAGATATTTTGCTAACGGAAATAGTTGAGAGGGAGCGAAACAGTCATTCGTGGAGGTGAAGACGAGAACAAGGCAATCAGACGATAAAGAGACAAATCGTAGTGCCAAAGGTTATATACGAAACACGAGCGCTTCCTAGAGGAAGCAAAAAAAAAAAACCAGCGCCCGCCCGTAAACGTTTGAAGATTTTGCCCCGTCGGGTCGGGGAAATTGGGCAAATCCGTTGCGAGTCAAGTCAAAAGGGGAGGTGAGCGGGGGCGTCGTTGCCAGTCCAGCAGGCGAGCGGTTTCGTTGAGACGGGCGGGAGGGGGGGGAGTACAAACGACGAAATGTTGACTTCCGCTGTAGTTCCCGCGTTGTACTGCGTTTCGTTAATTTTTTTAACCGTTTTTTGCCCATAACAATCATGGGGTTCGTCCGATCGGATTGCCGAGATGGCGGGCACAACTAGATACCAAATTGGATTTTTGTGCGAAAGAACGTATTTTTTGGACCACGTTAAAGGCACAAAACGGCCTGGACAGGGGACGGCGGACGGGGGACGGTGGACGGCGGACGGGGGGCGGACATTGCAAATTTGGAATCTCCAAGTCTTGAAACGTAAAGTATCAAATTTTGAGGGGGGGTTGTAAATAATTTTTCGTGACCGAAAACATAGGGTTATTATTCAGAATGAATAATAAACCAAAAACGGGAAAATGATAGCCTGCACAAGCTTTTGTTGCACCTGGACGGGGAAGTCACCAGCGATACGTCTGAGCTGGTAGATTGACCTGAAAACAGAGTTGCATACATGCGTAATGTGAGCATACTCGGGAAAAACTGCATGGGGAACGTCTCTTTTTCGCTCGTCATTTGTCTAACACCCATTCATCCAGAGCTGCTATCTTTCGTTCAGTGGAGGTGTCGTTGCGGTGTTCGGTTCATAACGAGGTTCCCTTTTCGTTTGCCAGTGAATCCAGAGATCGCTTGGAGTGCTTCAGTGTCTTGTTGGCGTTGGTGGTCCACAGGAGCGCTAGCATGTAATTTCTTCCGATGGG
Organism: Pachypeltis micranthus; assembly: GCA_020466155.1. Taxonomy (NCBI): domain Eukaryota; kingdom Metazoa; phylum Arthropoda; class Insecta; order Hemiptera; family Miridae; genus Pachypeltis; species Pachypeltis micranthus. The sequence continues at coordinate 29,602,540 of CM035777.1, read as the reverse complement.
CTCCAAGTTCGGTTGCCTATGTAACGGGGCAGTAGCAATTTAATAGTAGACGTCTTGTACACCGTGCACACCTGCTTTAGTCACTTGCAGTGTTTACCACAGCACGGTATTCCAATCTGATGTACACCACCTCTCCGAAATAGGCGAACAACAGTTTGTTCGTGGAAACCTCTTCTAAGAATCTCCACTCTCCCAACATGTACCACATCCCGAAATTCAGATTTCCCACTTTAGGTCGCCTTAAAACGTAAGCGTCTTATGAGAACGCGACTTTCTCTACTCTAACGACAACAGGTTCCTTACCCTTCGGGTTGAGGAAAGTAAAAAGGCACGTTCGGGAAAGTGGTGATGTGAGTTTAGTCCAAGGGATTCTGTGATCGTATGCGCTGAATCTTGGGAGTCATCAATCGTGTTGTTAAGTAGGGAGCACACTGACGACGTTCATCTTTCATAAATGCGCTTTTACGTAATGCACGAGTTCAATACCCCACGCTAACCAAAAGTCGTAAATTAGAGTTAAACTTTCAAATTCTTTCTCCTGTGCTCGTAATTAGCGGCGGAAAACTTCCGAGAGCCGGTAAGAATGTGGAAGATGCCGGATGTTTTCGAAAGCTCTTTTTCTATGGAGAAGGTGTAAAATAAAATGCCCTCGTTCCGCTAATACGACATTTCAAATGTTCGGTCATCAAAAATGAAAGTTCACGACCTGGAGACCGCCACTCGTCACCGAGCAAACGCCATTACAGCGTAGATCAGGTTGTCAGCCATCAAGAGCGGCAGTGCCGCCTTCTGAGAGAAATGTGGACCATTAAGACGCCCCCCCCCCTTTCTTTTCGAGTAAGGAACGAAGAAAGTCGAAACTAATTTTGCTTCTTCTCTTTGGAAACATCATGTCGACGAAGGTACTTTTTCGTTCTCCTAAACGCATTTTAGCCGCTCGAAATAGTGTGGCTGATCGCATCGTCGTTCGTGAGATGGACGTGGCGAATCAACGGTCCACGGCCTAGGTCCTCTACAAGCCGTGTTCAAAATGGCTGCTAGGAATCTAGTTAGTAAATGTTTGAGGTATAAACCAAATACTGACGTATTACTTTGAGGAATACCATATATCTGTGAGTGATCTGTGCATGTGTGGATCCGCCAAGGCTTATTGCGCCTACATTGTTGATAGTGCACCTAATTTGACTCACGGAACTCTGGTAGTTTGCCCGAAGCTAGCAAGCAGCTAGTGCCATGTCATCTGTAGTTTGACGTATGGGGGGAGAGTGGTACGGCGTATCGTCCGATTAACTTCTTCCTATATCGTCAATCACTAAAATGTCGTATTTGTGGGTAGCTGTCATGCAGCGGATTCCTCCCCAAATATGTTTTTGTCCCGATCATCAATACGTGCGACGATGAGTTTTAGTTTGAAGTAGTGAGTATATAGACTTGTAGAGTCTTGTTTACTGGATAATTTACAGCTTTTATATTTATATTTCATTTATTTCTTCTTTTCCTACGTTATTTAGTAACTTCCCTCGTATATTAAAAAACCTTGAGATCTCTGGATTGTTGCAATAATAATTATAAATAATGTCGGGTAATAATTTTTTTCATCACTCGCGTTAACTTTTTCGTGCTGATCGCAATAAACGGAGGTTTTTATCGTGAAAATGTCTTTGGTTAGTGCCTCGGCAAATACCCTTCTTTTTTGATAATCTAAGTCCTCGATCGTTGAACGTCAGAAGCTGAATTCTGTTTCCCATCAACTCGTCAATGAATCGTTTCCGTCAGCGTCGAAACAGCTACAAAAATCGTGGGAGGGTTCTCGTCTAATAACGGGCCGGGACGGTTCCCGGAGCGAACGACGTACGGAGTTATTCCTTTCTGGGACTCCGATGATACCGTTATCCTGACTTGTAGAGCTTGTACGTGTATGCGTGTTATTCGAGGGATGTATTTTAATTTACGGAAGCGCCACACAATTATGAGCAGCTGAGTTGTGGAAAAACGAGGCTTCCGGGTTGCACGATGCTTTTCAGAAATTTCGCATAAAGCTTGTAAATTATATCGGAAACCCCTCGTTTGGAGGTGTGTCTATGTAGACTTTGATGACCTTATTCTGTTGTTTATTATTGGTTTATTACTTGCTGCGAATAATACACATGTTTTTGGCCTGCTCTTCCCTAGATCTATGTGGCTTATACCAACCCATCATCACTTTGGTGGCCTTACCATCTTTATCCTTTCACATTCCGTACGTTCTGGTCTCCCCTTGTACTTCCTTCTTTTGACTGCAAGGACGCTTTCGCCTTGACAGCTACATGCCTTCCGATGTCCCGCATCGGCCATACCTCATGGTATGTCCAGGCAGGACGTGGCGTAGCCAGGTTTTGGTTGGCTGAGACGGTGCAGGGGGAGGGGTAAGTCACACAGTTCGTCGGGCTAGGTACTCTGCACCCTTTTCTTATTGTTTGGAGTCTTCCCGTCACTACCTAAACTGTTTTGGTCGTCCGGCTTGGTACTCTGCTTCGTCCCTTGGAGTTTCCCCATTGTGCCCTGGTCCATGTCTACCTAAGAAAGCTAAAAATGTACAAGTGAGTTTGACACACACTACACACACAAAAAAACACTGACATACATACATATGATGTTTTCAGTTAGGTAAATCTTTTTACAACCCCCCTGGGGCCATCTTACATCCCGAATCGAATGAGACGGCAACTTCCTGACTGTATCCCTTTCCTTTCCTGTGCAGCGATAGTCGAATTGCAACACATTGGCGTGGATATTGTACAAGATAAAGGGGCCATTAAATTCTTTATTACGATTCTCTTCAGAAAAGACAATGTGGCGATATTTAGAGTTATACACGCCACTCACTATCATGTCATCTTTACAGAACATGACATTATTTTAGGGAGAATTCTGAAGATTGTGTGGGGGTAGAGAAACCCTCGTTTGCCTCACTGTGTTTAATTAACAAGGCTGCTTGGGCTGTAGTACCATGACACAATCCTCATGTACCAGGCCATCCACCTTGGCCATTGGTTATTGCCCAATTCCAGAGAGCTGCGCTTCTGTGGAAGACCAAGACCTATAAGACTGGATCAACAGAAGCACTCCAGGTGATCACTGGTCACTTACCGGTTGGCTTGGCTGCTGAGTGGAATGGTGAAGAGTGAAACGGGAGCTTCCTCTGCTTTGGGTTGAACTCCATGCGGATCTCACTACAGAATGGAAACTTGCCACCATCCACGAGTGGTTGTTGGAGAAGTGGCAAGTGAGATGAGAATCCTCTTCAAAGGGACGTGACACTTATGATCATCACCCCAACATCTGTGCGTCCTTCAAGAAAATGTGTATAACCAGACTACTGGACGAGCCAGTTCCTCACGGCACATGGTGACTTCAATGCGCGGCTCCACTTCTTTTCCCTCGAAGACTCTCCATTCTGCGCATCTTCCACCTCCAGTGCAGAGGAATCAAGAAACCACGTGCTGCTCCACTGTAGTTTCTACAACAGGGCAGACGAGCTTAGCAGCATTGACTGCTACTAAGCAAGTTTATAACCGTTTCACCGAGTCGCGAAGAAGGTGATGGCCAAGAAATGTGGCCACAGTTGATCAGTCCCTTTGTAACTTTCTACCACAGTGAACAGTCAGATCAGGTGGGAAACCGTATTAAAAACTCGCAGATGGTACGGGATTCCTCAGGTACCACTTGAGCAACAGTTCCGACCGGGAGACTGGCAAACGTTACCTGCCTCACCTCCACCATGACTGATATAACCTTTGTCGAGGGTTTAGGAACAGTCATTTAAAAAGGAAACAGACCAGACCTGTGTGAAAGGTACAAAACCATGAAACTTAATGTGATATGATTGATATGTGACCTCTCAAACAGCGAAACTGCCTACGGTGTAATATTTTATCAGTGGCAAGAGCGAACATGCCTCATGAGCGTCTTGAAAAGTGGCCTTCTGTATATTCTAGCCATTGCAAAGTAAAACGTGAACTCATTCAGAAGACAACAGCCGGTAGATCCAGCACGTTTCGGGGCACAGCGTTTCTCGACGGTCTCCAGATCTGATTCGTCCGCAGAACGTTCGTTTCGTTTCGGATAAGAACCGGATGATGCCGTGACAACTGAGAAATAGTGTATTTTCTCCAGGGACGGGTGAAATGCTATTTGCAGGAACCGAACAAACTATCGGCAATAATCTTAAGTTACTAAGAGGTTTTTACCCCCCAGCACAAAACCTAGACCATCAACAGGTAATCGGCCGGTGCTGACTTTCTATTTGGTTCCGCTCGTTTCCTCAACCACTTCACTTCACTTCACTTAGCAATATCTCTCCTTTAGCTCCGGACGTGACGATATCCGCTTGAGCAGGAAGAGAAACAATGAAGAAATGGAAAACTTGAGATTTTGTGGGTTTGCCGATTGCTTTAATCTTCGCCGCTCGTCAGAAGGATAAACTGCGTACGTGGTAATGGGAACGATAATGGTGGGTTGTGTAACTGGAACTAAATAACGTTCCTCGCCCTTAAACTCGATCTTATGCCATACAGACGCAATATTCGATCCACACATTTCTTCAAGTAGGTGTCAGTGCGTGGACTGTGTGGATTGAAGTGGTTGAAAATAGGTTCCAAACCTAAAAGATCTAGTGCGCCGCATCATTCAACATTCCCAGGCATTCGGTGACTTTAATGGTTTAAACCACTAATCCAATCTACTTTTCACTTAGTTCACCTGAACTTGGTACAGTGTAACTTCACTTTTTGCATAGAAAGTGGTTGTGCCTGAAGTCCCGGAATTCAGCGAGGCGCGGATTCATGTCAACCCAGTTGGTTTCAGAAGGAACGTTTTACTGTTTTGATATTGTCTGACTCGGGAGACCTTGAAGCGCCAGGATCCGTAAAAAACACAAAATTCTTTTTTCAACCGCTTAGGTTACTTTCTGAAAGTAAAAATATACTACGAGATTGGTTTCACATGAAAGTTGTGCAAATTTCAAGCCAAGATTGTTCATGTCAAGAAAAAGTACTGTTTACTAATTGTGTAGCCTACACGCTCACTTGAGCCAAGAGTTCGTAACACCAGCTCATGGGAGATGGCAGTACGAGATGTTCATACAAGTTAGTTAATTGTGCAAGGCCATAACCTCCTCACGGCTACTTCAAAGGCATTTACTATCACGAGGCGGTTTCTTTCTTTTCACATTGATGCCCGAACTGATTCGATATATCTTAATGAAAATTAAAACTATTGGTTGGTTATAAATAATATTTTGATTTGTGCTTCTTACCCAAGACATACCAATAAGGTAACAATATTCGAAGTTCAAAACTAATAGAGCACACTTTAGTTTCCTTAGCGAGGAAATTAATGGAATCAGCTGAAATATTTTGGTTTGGCCAAGTTTTTGTTCGAATACATAGCCTTCTCACTGTTCCACAAGTGGGATTTGCTCCGCGGCCAGATGACCTATTGTGCTAGTCCTAAGGTCTTACAGGTCAATGCCTAGCCTCCTGAGAAAAGCCAGGTAGTTCCTGCAAGAAATTTCGTTGGTGTCCACCCTGGGAGAAGTGGTACCAAATACCAAAAATCGCTATCTCTCCTGGCAGTGAGCCAGGACATGGTAGGAAGTTTCCTCATCCGTTCCACACTACCTGCACTGTGGGGTGTCGACTATACCCATAACATACACGTGTTTGTTCATTCATTCTGCAGTGCCCGGTGATGATCCCAACAATCTCCCTTAAGTCCTTCCTCTCCATCCTCAGAAGGTTGTGTCTTATCCCACTTGATTGCTCCGAGACAAAGCGTTTGGAGTGCCTTACTCCTGCACTATTCCAGACTGTCTGATGCAGTGTTCTGGTATTCTCCCACAGTCCTCTTGACTAGTGACAGAGATATCCCACAATGGGGCGGTGGCCCAATAGGTACCGTAGACGAACCACGTCTGGCCAGATGGTCCGCCCTTGCCAAGGAGTTAAGCCAATTTTGACGTTGTGCAGTAACTCATCAATGCCTTGCACACTTTTGTTCGAATCCTTGAAGTCCGAAAAACGCCTTTGATAAGATAGCCTCTGTATATGACTGTGAGCACGAGGAAGAGAAAGAGACTGGGTCAAATCAGCTCAAATTTGATATTTAGCCTGCACGTCAGCATGAAACGCAAAACCGGTTTATTGAAAACTGTTTGAAATATTTTTATTGGAAGATTTGGGTGGACAGTTCCAAACAGCTGAACGATAATATAAAATGATTATGTGTGGGAAAATGACGAGCGCAGCACAACATATTTTCGAAGGAGATCGTTTTTTGGGGGGTTTGGGATGGTTGTGCTCACCACGTATGCTCTTAAGTATTAACAGTTCCTATATAGAGTCAGGATCAAATAACATAAACTAAGTAAAATATTGACTGAATTAGTTGAAAGAGCGATAAAACCCTGCAAATTATTACACAACGGTTTATTATTCGGATAATCAGCTTGACCTAGCATTAATGCTCCGAGACCCATCCCGTTCGATTCAGCATCGAAAAATATCAAAATGAAACCCAAAAAAAGGTCGAAAAGAACTGAATCGTAATATTAAAATAAACAAAAAAAACGAAAGTATCTAGAAAAAACTGAATTTTAATATGAAAACACGCACGCTAAATACTAATATCAAAATGTAACCAAAAATCTACGAAAAAAACCAAAATGAGAATGAAACGAAAGAATCTAAAAAAATTGAATTAAACCAAAAAAATGAAACGAACGAGCTATTAAATAAATAAACCAAAAATAAACGAATAATGACAAGTTCAATCGAAGATAACAGATATTTTGCTAACGGAAATAGTTGAGAAGGAGCGAAACAGTTATTTGTGGATCGTAGAGCGAGCCGGGCGGGCGAGAGCGTTGCGTTGCGACGACGCGAGGGGGCGGCGTTGCCAGATGAGGAGGAGAGCGGCGATTTCGTTGAGATGGGCGGGAGGGGTGGAAGTTCAAACGACTTCCGTTGCGTTCCCGCGTTGTACTGCGTTTCGTTAATTTTTACTTTCCGCTACCCGAAGGGAAGGAAAGTATAGTAATCGGCCCAAAAAAAAAAAATTTGGGTTTTCTTCAGATCTTTACGTTTCAGACCCTACTGAGTCTAAAAAACCTAATTTCGGCGCGTGGTCCGTGTGTGTGTCTGTAGTTCGATTTGCGGGAGAACGGCTGATCCGATTGAGCTGGTTCTTTTTTTGTTTTGTTCGTTATTTTTTGTAGACACCAAAATAAGGTTAAGGACGATTTCGGTCGATGGGAAGGGGAGGGGACGAAAATGTACCAAAAACTAGGGTTTTTCGCATTTTTCTCGAAAACGGCTCTAACGATTTTGATTAAACTTTCAAATTATCTTCTCCTAATCAATACCTAACTTTTCTTCTCCATACATATCTCCATGAAAATACGGTGAACGGAGATATGGGCCCCTGAAGCAAAAATAGGTTTTTACGCTTTTTGGCAAAACGGCTTCAGCGATTTTTACCAAACTCACAGGATGTTTTCAAATAGTTAATACCTACATATTCTTTTCAATAAATGTTCCTGTGACTGTCCATTGAACAGAGATAAAAAGCAAAATGTGTCGAAAATAACGCTTTTTCTAACATTTCCGTAAATTCCAGGGTAACTTTTTCACCAGATGTGATAAATCCTGATGAAGTGTCTTTTAGTCACCCATACCAACATTTCGTTCTCCATAATTATTTCTGTATATATATGTTGAACGGAGATATAAGCCAAGTTAACTCAGAAAAGGAGATTTGTCGAATATTAATTTATCTGTATTCCAAATTTCTCAAAAACGGCTCTAATGATTTCGATCAAACTTTCGGAGTACTCTCAGCTAACTAGTCCCTACATTTTGTTCTCCATAAATGTTCCTGTAGAAATGCGTTGAACGAAGATATAGCGCCCGCCTATGTAGGTGGTGTTCGAACTTAAAGGGGTGGCGGAAAGTTGTGTGTTGCTACGCACCAGATATTTTTAACCGTTTTTTGCCCATAACAACCATGGGCTTCGTCCGATCGGATTGCCGAGATGGCGGGCACAACTAGATACCAAATTAGATTTTTGTGCGAAAGAACGAACTTTTTGGACCACGTTAAAGGCACAAAACGGCCCGGACGGCGGACGGACATTGCAAATTTGGAATCTCCATGTCTTGAAACGTAAAGTATCAAATTTTGAGGGGGGGTTGTAAAAAATTTTTCGTGGACGAAAACATAGGGTTATTATTCAGAATGAATAATAAACCAAAATCACTTGGTGTGTGTCTCACGTTGTGTTTCTCTCTTCTAAATATAAATTTCTTGTACGAGTTTCGTCAAAAATCGAGGAACTCTTATTACGAGTTTATAGTAATAGAATGGTTTTTCCAGTATTCAACACATAAGGCGTGTAGAGATATGAACAACAACAGCCTGTTACTGTAATGATTTCTTCAAATTGTCTGATCTTTCGCCAACGTGCAATATGCGTGAATCTAAGCACGGTTTCGTACCTAATTGAATGGACCTGGGAGCGCTCCCTTTCTTCCTGAGTCGAGAAGTAGTGGAGGTATACGTACGTGTGCTCGCTCGGAGAAGGGTCACCTTTAGGTACATACTAATTGCTTGATTCTGTTCATGTAGTGCCGACTGCGCTGACTTGCCTTCTGCCCCTTCAATATTGTATTAGACGGGTCCTGGGTTCGTGGATCACCTCTGGGATTGACTACCCCGTGCCTGCTGTGCGTCATTATAACACGACGTTGGCATGGTGGAGCTTCCTATACAATGAAGTAAAGAGCAAGACAGCCCCCGCATAACAACCTCGCATCTTATCCGCTGGAACGGATTCCATCCCTCCATCAGTTGGATCAGACCCACGCAGCGGGTTCTCCACTCAACACTCACAGTTAAAAATCAACTAACGTCTGAAAGTCTTGCTTTTAATGTTGATATTTTCTTTCATGTCGTAGAACCCGAAAATCATGCACATTAATAGGAACAACCCACCCAAGTGATATATGCGTAATCACAACACTAAGATTCCTGGGAAAAAGTGAAGGAGAAGAAACTCTCAAAATACGAACATTATTACGCGCTAATTGAAAGATGCTTTTGGGTTTAGACGTTTAAAAAAAGTGGAACGGTAATGTGGTGGGGAAATGCGTAAAAAGCGCGTTACGCCATGTAATAAATTACGCTGACGAAATGGCCGCAGTGACGTCACAGTTACGCAAAGTTCACTCACTGTACTGTCGATTTTGATTCCACGCAGAACGTTTATTCAATTTTAAATGCCAAGGAGAGTTGTTCTTCACGCAGCGCGTAGCAAGTTACAGAACTCGTGGAATAACGTGATTTGCACAAGAGCTGTAGCGAATCGAATTAGTTAACTAGTAACTTGTCTGACGTAATGAATTGTTCAGTTTTCACACCTAACAGACCTGATATAATGTTATCCAGACATTGGATGCCTAAGACACACACTACTTTTCTCTTCCGAGTGGCGCATTAACTTCACCAAAGTCGAATTGATTTGATATTTTATTGATCTATGGTCACGTTTTATTACCGTTCAATTGTTCGAAACTGTTCTAGCAAGAAATACAATCAAAATCGTTTCAGCCGTTTTTGAAATTAGTATTTTATAGTTAGCCATAGTTAGTTTCCTAAGTAAATAGTTAGATCAGGTGGGAAGCCAGATTAAGAACTCCTCCGAGATGGTACGAATTCCCCTGGGTCATACCTTGGTATGGTGACACATAGGGAACGACCTTCCTTCGGGAGACTGGCTAAGTGACAGCCTGGCATCACAGGTCTGGGTTTGATGGATGCTGAGCGAGTGTCTGGGCTCTGGCATGCTAGCGAATCCTCAACCGCCCTGACTTTCAACTGATACCACTCTCTAGTGAGTGTTAGGCAACAATGATATTGATAAGGAAATCGACCTGCAGCGAGTCGACGAACATTACTATTACGTGCTGACTCATGCGCTTGAGAGTGAATGTAAATGTGATCCACTCCACACTCAAAACAATGATGCTGCCGCCCGTCACCATGCCTTGCTCAAGATTTCTCTTACAGCTGTGTTTATTGCTGTAACTAGTGTACACTGTTACTGAGAATCTTGGCGGCGCACAATTCTGACTCATTGACCAGATGATCGCACTTTCCATAACAATTTACAATTCTCCTCCGCTCCTTTTATTCGTTTCAGGTTTGATTTATTTATTTATTTGGTGAACAACACGTGCAACTTTTTATGATCGGTGTGTTACACTGCAGTTTTTCCCCTTATTACGACACTATCCCTTCCTTAATAGAAGACGTCGTACATACCTGCTCCCCTTAGGAAGCCAAGTGTGTCGTTCACCGCAGACTCTTCTACGATTTGGGGTTCAATGAGCCCATGAGAAATGTATTCAAAGCGTTTGGCTACCAAGGAAGGGCAGTCACATAGGATGTGCTCTGCCCCCTCCGCCTTCTCACCGCACAATCTGCGCTCCACCGCCTCGGAGGCGTCCATCTTGCTGAGGTGATACCTAAGTGGGCAGTGTCTGATGAGGAAGCTGGTCAGAACCCTCAGGCGCTGTCTGTAGTGTCCATGTGTGTCAGCACCCTTAAAAAAGAAGGTGTAACGAGATGGCTAGCGATGCCAATGGGCGCTGCTTTCCTGTGTCTCCCATCGGATCACCAGACCATTCAGGTGACTTTTCGTCACTCCTACGTGGGGTTCAGGCCGGATGGGTAGGGATTCCGTACCCCTTTTTGCAAGGCAGTCAGCCTTTTCGTTGTCCTCATCACCTCCCCCCGAGAGAGCCTATTATGAGAACCGAGTAGCTTGTGCGCTGGAAGACACTACAGTTTAGCATGTGTGCATGTGAGATATTTCTACTCCGTGCCCTTACAGTTAGTAGTTCAGTACTATCCACCTCTCGACATCGTCTGCGTCGTTAATTTGTCATTCATTGTTTCTCCCGTGCCTAATAACGTTTATATAATTCAATGTAACTTTGGCGTGTTCGTGAGATCAGACTGAGACGAGACAATTCGTTGAGAGAAAGGAAATTTAATTTGAGAACGCCTAAACTTTCACCAATATCAAAAACTCTAATGAAAAATAAAATAAACATTCCATAACCATGCCTAGGTTACGGGTTGAACATATGGATTACTTGACTTCGATTGCTACATAACAAATCGTACTATCGTATTTAATTATTTTGGTTTTTTGTTCACAACTAAAACTGTTTTGCTTGAATACTATTGTATTATTTGTTTCAGGATGATTGACCTGGGATGATAGGGACTCTAGTGATGAGAAGGCACCAGGACTCCCCATTCCACTGCTATCCCAATCAGGTAAGACCAATCATTTACTGCTCGATTATAATTTGAGATTGTTGTTGTAAAATGGTAAAAGTGGAAAATATGGTGACCAGCTGGTATATGAAGGGGGCTATTACCTTACATATCAGACTGTAGTTTTAAGTGCCACTCTCGTATTTTAGCGAGCATGACCTGACGGGGGCGAGGTTTGATTATGTTAATGGCTATGCTGATAGTAGTAACCTCTACGTGGCAAACGAGCTGTCTAAGTTGATTTGCTTTATTTTTATTTCGATTTGCTTAATGTTACCAAGTAGCTTTCGATTTACCGTGCTGGATGTGAGTTGTGAATGCGCGTTATTTTTGTAACCCAGTATACCCGCCCTCGAGTGGGGAAAGGGAGCCGATATTATACTCGCACATATGTTCTCCTTATACAGATATCATATAGGTTAGAAATGGAGGGAGTTTCAATCTTTTGGCAGTATCTTTGAGGTGTTTATCAGCAGTAGTAACAAAAGAAAATTGGTAGAAAGAACACCAACTGAAGACTTTCACACACGAGTCGTCCTTTTATAGCGATCTGTTTTGTATGCCCCTCTCTAACCCTGTCATTGACCGGTATCTCCACCAGGAACGTGCTCTGCATCTTCTCATGGACTCTGTCACTCTACCTGCCATTCAATTTTCAATAAAAAAAAAAGAAAAAGAAACGACACACATGTATAACGCCGCCTGTAATGTCCGCGGTCGGTAAATTGAGTTTCCCTCAGATCATTACGTTCTTCTGGTCTGTGTGTGTGTAGTTCAAGCCACAGGACCGATTGAGCTGGTTCTTTTTTTATTCTGTTCGTCATTCTGCGAAGGAGCTATTTCCAGAAATAGGAAGGGGCTGGGGGGAACAAAATGTTATTACTATACTGGGGTTGTTCGAATTTTCTCGAAAACTGCTCTAACGACATTGATCGAACGTTTAAATTATCTTCCACTAAACGGGAATCAATACCAGAACCTTTTGTTCTCCTCGCACGGAGGTGTAGGCCTATAAAGCAAAGCGAGTTGTTTTACATCTTGGTAAAACAGCTCCAACAATTTTCACCAAACTCACAGAATGTCTTCCATTAGTCAATACCTGTACGTTATTCTTGATAAACGTTCCCTTGTCAGCCAATTGACTGTATAGGGGTGTGCAAAGGCAGTACCAGCCTGTCGGCCCTAAGCTGCGTCCGCCCCATCTGGCAAAATGAAAAATGGGGGACTGGGACGGGGTCTACTTTCAGCGAACCCTCGACCACTGCGATATCGGCAGAACCCCATTGCTGGGTTACCAGGGATCGGTAGATTACTCCGCCTTTGTCCCAATGTCCTGCAGAGGCATCCACCTTACGTGGACCTTACCCACGGTCCACTGGCTTTCACCGCGGGCTGTGCACCCCCAGTATCATTTCGGAAAAAATATTCCTTAAGGCTAGAATGGTCACTAGCCCGCCCGGACTTGCGTCCAGACTTACGGCTTCGGGGACTTCCGTCTTGGAGTGGTCCAAACCCCTGGTAGCAGCTGGATGGGGGATAACAGAGATAACAACCGAAATGAGTCGAGAATTGTGGTTTTAAACATTTCCGGGGTAACTGCTTTTTCTAATTGCTCAACTTGACGGAGTGTCCTCTAGCAACCTCTTTCAGGAATTTTGGTAAACCTTGATGGATGTTACGTGTAGTTTTGTTCTGCACAATTATTTCTGTATCTATCCGGAGATATAAGTCATGATAGTTCGGAAAATGAGATACGTTGAACGTTAAATTATCGTTGTTCTGATTTTCTAAAAATCGGCTCCAAACGAATTCGTTGTAACTTACAGGGCGCACTCAAGTAACTTTACCTACATTTTGTTCTCCATGAATGGTCCAAACGAAGATATATCGGGTCGTTGAATTCGTTGATTTGGTGGACACAGAATAAATGGTCACTCAATAAACGTCGTGACTTAAGTAGGAGCAATTCAATGAATTCCGGATGTTGATGGATACCAGTTGCTACAGAATGTTGACCTACTTTCTACCAAGTTCAAATAAACTAAATGAAACACATATTTGAATCCGATTCCGTAACTTTTCGTCCTTCCTTTCGACCACTAGTTAATGTTACTTTTCTAATCGTGGAATAGTGCCCTTGGTACATAAGAACGTGTGGGTGCCAATGAACGTCACGATTTCAGGTGAATCTAGTTGCCATTAAAACGCGGTATTTGCATTGAAATGTCTTCAAAATTCCTTTCAAAATCGAGGTTTGCCTTCGAACACTTCCTTTACATCAAGCATTTATTTTCTCCTGCTATTTACGTTATAATGCGTTTATAATGAATTATAAATTACCTTGAGATCGATTACTGGGCTGAACACCGTTGGTGTGTAGTGATTGACTAACGTTTACCTCTTACCAAGGTTGAAGTAAATGATGTTTTCCGATTATTGTTTAAAGAAAAACAAAAATATCTTCTGCGGAGTCCCGTAATTGATTATACGTAACTTAATGTGGGATTTTTCGAGGGGGTGGGGCAAAATACGCTCTACACCATGACTAGGACTTCTTAACATTGAGTCCTCGCCCTGGCTGCAAAAATTACGCCTGACTCAAACACAATTAACTACACAGTAGATGTATTCCGCTCGACAACCTACCAAAAGGCCTAACTGATTGCACCTAACAGCGGACACGCTATAACAATCGCTATTACTGAGCTGGTACCACACAGAAATCTTTTCACAATTTTTATAAGAGATATCATCCAAGTGCGAGTGAGACAGGGCGCGCTTTGCCTTCTCATGCTATAACGGTATTCGACTCTCTGTTGTAAGCAGCCGAAGGGCATTTATAAGGCGAGTTATCAGAAGCCCATGACTGTTGGAAAGGGGTCCTAAAGCCACAACTCCCTTCCAAGAACACCATCACTAAGAATGATAAGGGATTTTCCAGCGTAGTACAGACCACTACGAATCGAACACCTTGGCTACTGTTGGCGTTTCTTCAGTGACCGTGAGGAGAAGCTTTGTGTCAGGGCCCGTGGTGCCATTTTATTTTACTACGGCTTGAGCAGCCTATGGATTTGGATGGGTGACAGGCCCCAGTGCCGGGATTGCGAGTAGCCGAAGGGTAGACCAATTCGGATTCTTCGAATTAATTGCCAGGGCCCCTTCTAAAAAGCTGATCAGGGTCTTTCATTCAGTCAACCAGGCTCTTGAGGAGTTACTGATGAGAAAATGGAGCAAGGGTTCACGAATCTCTCCCTCTTGTTCAGTTTGTATTTTATTTCAACCAATTCGATTCAATTGATATTTTCACTTTTCGCTGAGAGGAAAAAAGAGCTTGGCGATTAGATTGGGCCACGTGCAGTGATGGTGTAGCTCCAGCATAATGGTGGACTCTTTACCAAACTTCTAGGAGAACCAGACATTTAACTCGAATTGGGTTATCGTTCTGCCAATTATTAAACAATACTCGTGTCAGTAGATCTGCCTTTGTGCTAAAGCTATTTGCTACAGTGACTTTGCTCCGTACACCAATTGTTCCTAGGCTCTGGAATTGTGCGTGGCAAAACAATTATGATATGATGACGTGAGTGGACAAAATGTGAAATACAGAAACACTAGTATGATGGGAAAGATACAAGAAAATTGAACTGGAAGCGGCGAGAGTTATTTTCTTCTGGGCGCATTTCAAAGATGCCCTTTTACGGAAGGCAAGCTAGATTTGAGTGAAATGGTTTAAGGAGAGTTCATTTGTTCCTCTGCTCTCATTTTTCTTGGAAATATAGGACGTCAGAGCACTGCGTTATGTGACACGATGGTACATGAGTGAAGAAGGTGTATAATAGGAGTGTCCTGGGCCGTAGAAACGAGAATGTATGGCCAAGTAATCACATTCTTGCAGGTGACATGGTGTGTTTCACATGCAATGAGAATTCTTCGACTTCTAACTCGCTCTCCATGCAGCCGTATATTACAGCTATTTTCTAGAAGTGTATGCGTAATTTATGTTAACAGAATCCCTGTTCCACCTCATTTACTGGTTCATTAGTTTCCATCCGATCTGTTCATCCTCGGGATTATCGTCGCTATTAAAATATATAATGAGAGGTCGACTGTCGGGTAAAGGAAGTCACGTTATGTAATTTGATAGCGAAAACGATACTTTGAAAGGGGTAGGGGAACCGGATGAGTAAGGCGCTAGTCACGTGGCTCCTGCGGCTCTTAAGATGCTACCGCAAGATATTTCTGATACAGTTTTATTTGACTCCCGAGTGAAAGGGAAAGAGAAAAAGGTAGCGGTGAAGTGAACTACGAGTCGATGATGGAGCGGTGAGGGTAAATCGAGAGTTTGCGTTCAGAATATAAAAACTCTGCAAATTATTACAGAACGGTTTACTATTCTCATGAACAGCTTGACCTAGTTTTAAAGCTCCGAGACCCATCCCATTCGATTCTGCATCGAAAAATACCATTAAAACACACGAAACATGACCTGACTACAACGGAACGCCAGCCGCCTGTGAGAGCCTGTAGGCAATTGCCACGACGTGACTCTTCGAGCATACAGGTGGTTCTGGTTCATACACGGAATTATAACAAACACTGCCAAAAATGTTACCGAAAAAAACCTACGTTAGTTCCTATTCTGTAGGTTGTGTGGTTGGCCATTGTAATACTCCCACAGAATAGGTTGCTTATTCGACTCCCAATCCGATTATATTGCGTTAGACATTGCACGATAATTCTCCCTTCCTCGTTAAAGTTCTTTGCTTGTAAAAGTTGTAACCTCACCATTTCAGTTTCTATTAAGTCTCATTTTCTTGTACCACATCCGATTTTCCCTGTTCACACAAAGCATTCTCCCGTACTAATTTGGTTTTTTCATGGAGTAGGAGCTTATGGAGTAGGAGTACGCGTATTGGCACCAGTTTCAGCTTCGGCAGAGGTTAATGTGGTTAATTATCAGAAATAATAATTTGGTCAAATCTGGATTGTTGAGGGTTGGTCATCTACGGGATGTACGTTTGCGGGATCGTTTACGTTTACATGACACTTGTTTACGGGACGGAATGTTGAACAGACGTCCAATTTCCTTATTTTACTGTAACCTCATTAGTCCACTGCCTTCTCGATATGGCTTAATCGCAGCGTAATCACGGCTATCCTAACAGCATCCACTCAGTGATCTCGGCTAGCCTGGTGGGAACGAAACAGGCTAGCCTTGATTTACTTATCTAGTCGTGATCAGTTGGATTGCAGATTTAGAATCCCGATGTCTTGAAACGTCAAGTATCAAATTTTAAGAGGGGGTTGTAACAAAACATTATTGTTCAGAATAAACCGAAAGAAAACAAAAACGTTTTTGAAAGCGAAAGCTCACTGAAAGGTCTTCCGTTCGATTGAAAACTGGACGTGGCTTCAAATAAAAATACTCTTGCAATAAGTTGCGTTAATATTCCAATGTTGAAGCGGCCATAGTAATTAAGTGAGGAATAAGGAAACATTAAGTTCATGTGTAGGTACAAATGAAGCGGAATCGTTAGTCTCCCGAACGACGTAATACTTTTTAAAGTATACGTAATAATACTCAGGGAGAACCTAGTAATTAAGTGGATTTATTTAAAAAGTCCCTGTAATTTCAAACGTACCGCACAAAGTTGTAAACCGTCACTAAACCTTCACTTTTACCATCGTTCAACATGACCATCACAATTATCTTTACACAAGTGCCGCTCCCTTAAATTCTCTTACCATCATTAAACATCGGAAGTGTCTTCCCCCTAAATTTAGTGGCACGTCGTTTGACCTCTTGTTTTCCTGTAGTACACAACCAAACGTGTAAACTAACTTGTTGACTCTGGGTAGCAATCTGAGTGATTTCTCCCTCAAACCCAAGTTACTCGCCTTAGTCATATAAAGTAAAAACTCTGAAAATTATTACCCAACGGTTTATTATTCTCATGAACAGCTTGACCTAGTATTACTGCTACGAGACCCATTCCATTCGATTCAGCATCGAAAAATACTAGTAAACTATACGAAACATGACCTGACTACAATGGAACTATGGAAACTAAATATTCCCCCTGCGCCAGGCGCCCGTAAACATCTGTAGGCATTTATGATCCGATGTATGGGTGTGAGGAGGAAGTGCCGGCCTCATCGGCTCTAATCTTCCTCCGCCCCGTCGGGTATAAAAGTCGAAGAAATTGGGACGACGGGGACTTCCAGCGAACCCTCGGCAATTGGCACGACGTTGCGAGGCGAGCGGGTGGGAGGTTTCTGATGAGACGGGAGGGGGGGAGTACATTCGACGAAACGTTGACTTCCGCTGTAGTTCCCGCAAGTTCTTTCAATTAGTAGACTCTAACAATTACTGTAATTTCCCTATACGCAGTTGTACACGTCTGATACTCATTCTATTCGACCCAGGATGTAAAAATACCTTGAAAACGATACGAAACACGGCTTATTTGCGAGTATACTGCGTTTTGTTAATTTTTTTAACCATTTTTTGTCCATAACAACCTTGGGCTTCATTCGATCGGATTGCCAACATGGCGGGCACAATTAGATACCACATGGGATCTTTGTGCGAAAGAACAGATTTTTTAGACCACGTTAAAGGCACAAAATGGCCCGGACGGTGGACAGGGGCCGGCAGACAGGGGACATTGCAGATTTGGAATCCCTATGTCTTGAAACGTAAAGTATCAAATTTTAAGGGGGGTTGTAAAAAAATTTTGGCGACCGAAAACATAAGGTTATTATTCAGAATGAATAATAAAAAAAAAGGAAAGATGTAAATTTGATATTTAACCTACAATAGTAAAACAACACTTTATTGTATTCCGAAGTTCGTTGGCTAGCTTCCTAATTATCTTATTACCATTGTTAAACTTCGCCTGTATCGGTGTAGCTCGTTGGACTACCGACGTGATTTTAGTGAAAACGCCGTTTGTGCTGACAACCTTTACGTTCTCCAATGCTCCGAATGCGATAGGAAAATAACTTGCGACCGATTTAACGAAACGCTTTCTAGATATTGCATTCGTTTGTTCTTTGAGGTTGATGGACGGACATCTCTTTCATTTCTTCGTTGTTCAAATGTCTAAATCCCATTTTTGTTGAGGAAGTTTCACTGCTGATTTGTGTTGAAGAATATATTCGTTCGTGGATGGAATTCTATTTTTACGTTCCCCGTTGCGCAATCAGATGAACAAACCCGGGTTTGGTTTCGAATACCACTACCAAGGTCGGCTGGCTCCAGGTCCACGAGGATCCTGTTACTCTGGTCTGGCGGTCGTTTCCTTCTGCTTCGATTTCAGTTGGAATTCCAATAAGATCAGAATTATAGCGCACTGTTCGACGACTTTAATAAAATTAATTCGCCGCTTTTTTGGCAAAACTACTAACGATTGTTTACTGTTTGTCTACCCGGCTGTCAATTCTGTGTAACTGCTAGTAATTATTAAATGAACACCCATCAGGATCGAAAACCCTTCCATAGGCACAAACATGACCACAGGTTCCATAGTGGGTTGGAAATCTAGGGGGCTCAATATGGTGAGGGTTTCTAGATACCGAATAGTGTAGTGCTTTACGTGGGGGACATAACTGGCAATTTCTGTGGCGCATTTCACCCTCCTCACGTCACTACAACCAAATTATAGTTGTTTTCAAGCCATTTTCACAGTTCAATACTATTGCTACTAAACAACTGCATCAAAATGATGACAAAATCGCTTTCAAGAAGCTCTCGTTGCTACTCAAGTATACAATTATCAGATCGAAAACCAGTGGTTTAGCACAAAATTGGAAGTACGGTCTCTGTGGGGCCACACACACTAACAAGCCTCTCCCCATCACTGTAGTGTTGGTGTGGGAAGTCAATTGGATAACAAAAACAAACCTCATGAATGACGAGGGATGAAACTGCTTCATTCCCGTTTGGCGGAAGCTCATATCAACACGACAGCAGCGTTTCCAACAGTTTCTATCCGAGTTCCCACCAAGTTGCCACCGAGCCATCGACAAACCCCTGTCCGTCAATCTACTGTTTTGATTCATTTCAATCGTTTGATATCCCGTCGTTGATCGATAGTTTTTTAGTCATTTCAACACCACTGGGGTTTATCCCATCCAAAAATGGTTGCTTGCTACTGGGCTAAGTATGAATCATCCCTTACGACTTTTTACAGTCTCCAGCGAAGTTCACGAAACGCCTGCTGGGCATTCCTCTATCAAGGGAGGTTCCCAATCGTCCATCCCTGCCCTCCCTGTCGTCGTCTGTTGTTCAGTTCTGTATGGCTCAAACAACTCCTGCTAGTACAATCACTATGAAACAGCCCTGTTTCAAATTACCATATAATTCTCGGCGACCTATTATTCACTTCTCCGAATCCCCCCCCCCCTTATAAGTCGAATGATTCAGAGACTCGAATCGGAGCTCCTTCAATATTTTTCATATGGAAAGCAGCAATTCATAGTTTAATGCCAGTTTAACCAAAGGGAGCGTGACTTTGAGGTGCATTAGAAATGGTGGGACGTGAAAGTGGGACCTCCTCTGAGGCTTGAAATCCCTAAGGATCGTCGTTTGATCGCAATAGATAGCGAAAACGTGAGGAGAGGAGGTGGTCAATCTGAGACAAAGAACTTGGTATCAATCAGATGATCTTCTGCTTCAAAGCGGTTCCCTTTCTCTCACGTCTGCTCACTTGGCATTAGACAAAAAGAAATGAGAACGAGGAAGTATCAGAGCTTTATCGTCTCTAGTGGATGCCATTAATCCCCTAACGTATTGGCTATAGCGCCAATTGTAGGTCTCAATTCTCATCTCTGGATTTCACAGTCTTTTACGAAGGCAACACTTTCAAATCGCGAGCAAACGGATTGAACAAATCAAAAACGTCGTGACTCGAAGCTCGACTAGAATTAGCCATTGTGACTGAGCATAATTCTATGTGGGGTCTGCCTGAATATAACCTGGATTTCAGTGAACACAAGAATAAATAAACGAATGCTTTTATTTAACGACAAGAGGGAACTAGAGCCGTCAGGCTCTTCTCTCTTTCATTCTCCCTCGATGGCTCGTCGGTCCCATTCGTGATATCAAACCAAGAATTGCTGTCTGATGCGACCTAAATAGCCCCCCCCCCTTCCAGATTACTTCATCGCCTTTTGACATCCGGGTGATGTTAAGAGGTGGGTTGCTGAAGGCGTTAATTTATTGGTTCATCTTCATTCATCATTTTTATCTCTTCGATATAGTTTATTGTACTGTTTTTACGGAGATATCCGTGAGGAACGGGATTAAAGAATCGATTGTCGTCCAAATATAGTTACTTCAATCGATTGAGTCGTTTTCGAAGGAAGCGCAAAACAACCCTCCCTCTACCTCTCCCTTCCAATAATAGAGATATCGCGTCCTGTGCCAGATCATACAAAACTAGCTTGTTGAATGAACAGTCTCTGACCTCTTTCAAGCTCGTGTTTAGTCTTTTCGCCCAATTGCCGAAGAAGGTAATGGATAGACTTTGACAATTAGATCGGGTAGAAACCAGAGATTGAGCATGAAGTTGAAAGGAAATCAACGAACTGCACACCGTGGAGAGGTGAGCACCACAAACCCGTGCATGACGACAGCTTTTCACGAGCTGACACATCAATGTACACAGTGCTGTAGTGTTGATGTAGGAATTCTTCCAATTATCTGGGCTGGCTGCTAGTGATAGTCTTGAGCCTGACAATTGATTGTGAAAACTGTTGTCAGCATGGCTTCGACATCTGATGTCCATTCACGAAAGTCCTCATTATTCCTGTGAGAAGTTTGAGGAGCTGGAACCGTCAACGTGAGGTGAATCGACCACGGTGGTGTTCTTGAGGGGACGGGGTGGGCTATATTCTGCCTTCCAAATTCGCAACCTAAATTTTACGGGTTTGTAACTCAGGCGAGTGCTTTTGACGTGTTTATGGAAGAAATGCAGTTGGAAAGTACGGGTAGCGGTGCAATCGTCACGCAACGCTCACTTTGATGCCAGTTGTGGGTGTGTCGTTGCATTGACCACCGATGCCCTTCACGTTCCACGATCGAATCCTTCGGTTTCCGGCTCCGAATCCGAGCTTTTCCTAGAGGAGATTCCAGCCCTCTAGTTGCACAACTCTCCAGCGGCCTCGACGCCAGAGGTGGAACTCAATTAGAGATGCGATACGCTGGAAAGGAAGTACGTGGACGAGGACCGTCGGTGTCTTAAGTACCAATTATTGTGGTAATAGCAAACCGAGAAAGAGAAAGGAAACTTTTGTATTCTTTTTTCATCAAAATGATCGTTTCTGTCGCGAACCGCCTGAGGAACTGAATCGCTCAATCGATCTCGACTCATTGGAGCAGATCCCACATAATTGACTGTGATTTCACTGGTCCTCTCTCTTTTCAGCATTCAGTACATTGTTTATTACAAATTCCCTTAGTCTAATTAAATGTCTAAGTGGATTGAGAACAAGCTGTTAGTTCATCTAGAGCTATTATGAACTCTCGGTTGCTAATTCAAGGAGCCGCGCGGTCTTTTTCTTTCAATTTGCAACCAGTCTGTCACTGACTGTCTTTGCAACTGCTCCTTAGTTACTGGCAGAGTGGTCCTGCATCTACTGCCATTCAACAAATACGAAATGCACTTAGAGAATATGTAGTGCTTGGCAGGCCCTCCATTTGTTATTGCACTAACTGGTTGCTTAATTATTGTGTTTGACCCTCGTTCCTTCAACGTCTTTTGGATGGTCTTGGGTTTACAGTAGTATTCGAGACGCTGACAATGAGAAGAGCTTTCCAAAAGTAATATATTGTTGCTAGTGGAGGGGCTTCAACGCCAACAGTGGTGGGGGGGAGCTGGTCTTGTCGTTGCATTTTTAATCCTTCGATCCAGTAAAGCTTTTGGTTACGCATCTGCTGCACATGTCGGCACTGGTTTACATTGAAATGCGGTTTTTGTACTCAGCGCGGGACCACTGTTATCTTGCACACCGGGCTCTCGCGAAAATCGACGAACATGGACTTGACTTGCGTATTTTGGGTGTCAATAACCAACAAGCCCTTCGACAACCCAAATAGGAACGAAATCTTCTGAAAACGGCGTCTTGGAAAATCTGGTGAAGCTTGTACATATGACTCTTCGTAAGAGTTCCTCTCAGCCTCTTACTGGCAACAAAGCGGGCAGTCCGTTTGATGTAAGAACTGCTGTTAGGCTAGGGTATTTGTTCTCCGCAACCCTGCATGAGGCTGTGTGCCAGGCGAACAGGAAGTGAAGTATTGCCAATAGCTGTCGGGTACTTGCCTATGAAGACATTGCCCTGGCTAGCACTCTGAGCGCTCTTGGAGAGGCATGCCTGGCAATATTGGGATCAGGATTAAGGTGGAGAAAACAAAGTATCTCTGGGATAGAGGATATTCTCTAAAATAACGCGAACGGTAGAATGCGATAGCCAGGACACTTCGATAGAATGAATATTGACAGCACTACCTAAAGGTAAGTACGAGCACGGAGTGAATCAAGAAGAGGTAGAGAAAGACCAGAGGTAATCCGAGATTTGAGGACGATTTTACTAGCAAGAGTACCAGTAGTGGACGGGGAATGAGGGGGGGGGGGGTTGAGAGTTAGGGAAGCCATAGGCCACGCCGTCGGCCTGTTGAGCTCTTCAGTTAGAGTGTTAACCTCTTACTCTTCTGAATGGGAAGAATCTGCTGAAGGGTATTGCATTAGCATTAGCTCATAAAGGGGGTGTAGCGTTAGCTGCACTTTAACAGATACCTGGTGGCTGGTCCTATCAACGCTGGTATGGGGAAAGTTAGCAGCTCACGGTCCTGGACAATGTGCTGAGACCCTGGGTGGCAAAGTATTTGCACGCAGCATTATATCCAGGGCTGAAAGCTCTCTGAGAGGAGGTAGAGAGAACCAGGTATACAGCTCAGCACGCACATCCACCGATTCCTGCAAAACACTTCAGCGGCTATCGGATGCTATAGAAACGACAAGTATATAGGATTGAATTCCTTTGTTAACGTAGTTCCATAACTCCCCACTCCCACTCCTCCCTATTTTGACTTAAAGTACTTCTCTTACTTCTCAGAATGCGGTTCTTATTGGCGTCGACATGAGGAAGGTTCGATAAGTGGAGGTGTGACGTATCTCACCCGAACTTATTAGGTCAAACCTTGTAATCGTAGGAGTTGTTCGGCCGGCTGCCGGAGAGTTAAGGTGAGACCACTTTCACTGAAGTAGGCCAATGCCTGGGACGGCTAACGGGCTAAGCCGCGACCCAACGATGCCTAATATTACTTAACAAGCCCGTTATAATCTTTTCTGCGTTTGTATATAGAATGTTGGAATCATTTGTGACATTCTGTCTGACTATCAACGTTTGTCAGTTAGTGCGATTGCTGTGTCTCACATTCCGTTCTGGAGTGTTGATAGGCGCCAGTGGCCTCTAGAATAATATCTTTCTCTTTTACAGCGGTGATTCAGGAGGAATCCGCTTTTGGATTCCGTGAGCGGTGGGGCCTTGTAAAAACAACTCTTTGGAAGGAACTGTATGATATTGAAACATATGTTATTTTGCATCAGCATCTTGATGAAGGAGTAGGAGATGCAGCGAAGAAAGAGCTAAGAAGAAAACAGCATAAAGCTTGGTGCAGCAACTTCAGGCAGTGTTTGGAAACGAATAGTCTCGAGAAGACAACGGTGTGACTAGTTTCCGTGTTACAGACTTGAGATTGCTTGTGCATTGTTTACCTCTGGACTAATCAGATGTAGAACATTCCTCCAGTTCGCAATTCGCAATTTCTCTCCATTTATGCGCCTATAGGTATCGATGTATTTTGTTCATTACGTACAAATTAGTTTAGTTCTGGCTCCACTGGTCGAGCGGATTGAACTTGTTGACATCGGCAACCAGCGCGCGCACCCTCGTTAAGGGGACAACACCAAACGATTTCTCGTTATTTCTGGAGAGATAAAATTCATTGCGTTCGCTTTCTCTCAGATTGAAATGGCTCTCAACAGTTTGCACAACGAACGACGTAATTCCCGATGGGATGAAATCCTCAGCTGAACATCGGTCGGCGGGTTTTGGCAGGAGCCCTCCATTGTCTCTGAGCGACTTTCCCTTTCGCTGAATATAGAAAGGAATTGCTGCGATAAAACCGACGAAGCCCCTATTCGGTCCGTTGCCTCTCAGTATGGCCGTATCCAGCTGTTTTCGATGCTTCAACTTCCCACAATGCCCCCCCCCCCAATCTATTGTTTTGCTGATTGATGAATCTTGTTATCAGCGTAACAAAGAGCCACTGGCTTTCTACGATCACTTTTATATGTAGAGCGCATTTGAATGCTGATTGTTAGCCCTGCAGTGGCTCAAACTATAAGAGCCATCCCTCCAAAAGTCAGCGACTATCTATGACAACTCATGTTCTGTTTATTTGCTTTGCCTTGCATTACAAGCTTTTATCGGATTATTTATTTCTTAGTCATTTACAACAAAAACATCGAGAAGGGCACGATCGTGTAACACTCTGCACGTTCCTCCTGTGCAGTTCCACGAAGAAGTTGAGTGACAGGTGGAAAGGAACTCGTAAATGCCGAGTTGTGTAAAGTGGCGTTAGTATCAAAGCAGTCAAAGTGTGAGCATAAAAGTCACTAACACAGACGCTGCAACAATAACAACAGCCTTACTCACAGTGTTATCAAACCAACGTCTTCGTTTCTTTCATCCTATTTATCATGCGTAATATTATTAGTCCCCCATAATGTAAGTGTTTTAACCTTAAGGTGTTACTCCATGCTTAGCATGCCAATTTGAATAAATATTGCTCATTGTAGGTGACGAGCCACTGAATGCAGTGTATAAAAGTATAAAACAAAACGTAAAAAAAGTACAGTAAGTATAAAAGTAAATATAGTAAATTTCTTCTAATACTGAAAATGCACGGGTTTCGTCGAATCTATCCTATAGATGTGAGGGTATTTGAGGGTCGCAGGTAAACACTTCTGAGCAGGGGTCCGTAGTCGAGATAACATACTTTAACACTAGACGCTTGTGCTAGTGTATTTCTTGAGTGCTGAACTGGGAATCTCATGAGTGTGGGGACACTACTATTCACCGCTCAAAGTCGACATATAGCCTGGCAATCGTCATGTGACCCCAAATTAAGAGCCCCATTTGTTCAGAACCAATCACTTATAGTGATCAAAACACAAGATATAACTTTTCTCATAAACTCTCCAACATTTTAAATAAAATTTTCTGTATGGTGGTCCCAAATGGCGCGACTATCAAAATGTTCGTCCATGGAAAAATGACGAAAGTGGCACAAAGAACAACAAAAATTTCGAACGCAGATAAAGAAGAGTAATAAAAGTGTATTGCCGATCAACAAATATTTGCTAAGGGACTTCCTGAACTTGCCTTCCACACAGATTTCCTTCTGAAATAGAAAATAAATTATTGAAGTATCGAGGCAGAGAGCTCATCGAATGGTTCAGCGAATAAATTAAACATTGTTGCGACAGTATTGGCAGGCAATTCATGAGAAAATAACTTTTTTATGGCGAGAAGCGAATCGGATCTCAAGCACAAGCGAACAATGAATTATTTGGGACAACGAAATGGGTCGTGTCACGACAATCAAACCCTCTGCCCCCAAGTCGTAATTAACCTTCGCGTGAGGAATTAGAACTCATTAGCCCTCGGCATCTAATTCCCTTGTTATCCTAACCAAAAGACAAAAAAACGGGTCTTTCAATCCGTCACTCCGAAGACTGGCCACTGCATTGACCCAGTGAACGTCAAGCGTTGGCGCTCGTTTGACCTTTAGGCAGTCGCCTGGGGCTCAGCATTACGGAACCGACGATGATGAGGGTTCACTTAGCGTGACTTCACTGGGTGTCACAATTACCTTAAGCCGCTCGAACCAACTGCAGGATCTCCAATGCGCATTCCTTCCCCGACGTGTTCTACACGAAACGAAATTAATCAGCAGGCGCCAAGACCATTCTTTCAGTCGAACGGACAGTAATGAAATCGATAGAGAAGTTTGTTTCAAATCTCCACGCCTCACGTAAAATATTAGGTACGACGCGTCACAACACTTTCCTCTTCTCCTCTTGAATTAGATAATTTTTCACGCGAACGGTACAAAACGGTAACTCACAAGGATTCTGAGGGCACGTCCATTGAAATTATCTGGATAAAGTATAACTTACATTATTACAAAACAAAACTGAGCGAAGAAACGGGAACAATTACACCACTTAACCGAAGATGCTCCTAGCTATTCAGTGACCGGGTCATTCCATTGTCAACGATTATGATTGTTTTCTAAAGCTCATACTGTAGTATTGGCACCTCAGTATTTCAGAAAACAAATTAGCCAAGATGAATTGAATTCCGAAATTTGTTGGGTTGCTTCTAATTATTTCATAACCATAATTAAAGGCTCATTTTGAGTTTATAGAGCTACCAACATTATTTCCGCAAGAACGTTCTCGGTTAAACTGGATTTATAGATTTTTAAAAACTAATATAACGTAGGTTTCGGTGATATAACATATTGTGCACATATTCCTGCAGGTGAGAATGTTATGATCGAAGGAAAGGGGAGATTTATTATAAACCTGTGGAAAACTTCGTCGAAAAACCGAATAAGACAAGAGAAAATATGTGAACCGTGGGAAGTTGATAGGAAACTGTTGGGAAATCGAGTAACGAAAGTTAAAATATTTAAGAAACGTGTACTTGACGTTAATTTTTTTACGCGGTGAAGAATTTCAAATCCAATATCTACTCGAAATAATTTATAATTTCGTTCGTTAGTTAGAAAATCGCGTAGAATGTTTAAAAGAAGGTTCTCTCGTCTGCAAAGCCCCCCATAGTTAGGGAATCGAGTTAAGAGCAGGGCGATAATTTGGTTTAGCAACGTCTCTAAAACTGTTTATAGTAGAAAACTAGGTTGTACATTCTATAGTCTTGTATCGGGCGGAGTCAAGGTGGGGTGATACACTGAGGATTGCCTACCACAGGAAGCCGATGGCAGCGGTAGAGGGGGAGGTGCGCTGTTTCTCAGGAGGCAATGTGGGTTGCTACGGAAGTTACCCATATCCACCTTCTGGCTGCTGAATAGAAAGAGCTATACCTATCAAGAGGAGTACGAACCAGAAGAAGAGAAGCAGGGCTGTGACTCTGAGAGGTGGCAAGAACGGGTGGACGAGACAGCAATTCGAGAACTTGGTTCATGGCACAGGTAGCCCCAGGTATTTCTACCTTGTGGGACACGTAGCATTTAGGGCGTACACGCACCTAATTGGAAAGCCTCCTTGCTCAAACTGCCTGCACTACAGGGCAATGGTGGATAATGCTTCCCATACCATCTTCGCGGTAAACGCGGGCAGGCTGGTGGTACACAGTCGGCTGGCTCACACCAGAGGCATTCGTCTGCAGTATGTTGAATTCCAATGAAAACTGAAGGCGAAGTGCTCATTTTTCCTGGCAGCACTCAGCCAGAAGAAGGTGGAGCTTGCAGATCCAGGACAGAGATGAATAATGAAGGTATGGAAGAACGATTGTTCCTGAACCGCCCAAACTACTTGGCAAGGGAGGACGTATGGGAATGACCGTAGACTGCAAGATCCTCGTGATGGTGAAGAAGACAAGAAAGAAGAGCTGCCATTGCAGAGTCGTGAGGGCCTCAAACCTGATGCAACGTGCTAAATGTTTTCGGCTTGGTTTTCAAAACGCAGTAATGAATTCCTAGGCTGACTAGAAGAAGGCCCTCCCTCCTACGTCTCAAAAAATATGGGACACTTATTTTCCAGCATCTAATCTTTGTTCATAATATTTTTTCAACGAGGAAATGGGCACCCACCATTTAAATTAATCGACAGGATCAAGAAAAAGTCCAAATTTATTTGAGAGTTAGGGAAGCTGTGCGATTTGTCGCGCCGGTCGTTTTGTGGCGTCGTCGGCACTGGTGCAGATAATTTTTAGAAAGAGCTCAATTTTCGGGCGAGATTTCCCTTTCAAGATCAAATGCCTGCGGGACCTTCACCGGAAAATCGCCTCTACAACTTCGCTTTCAGTGTCAGTTTTCACGTATTCCGCGTAGGTCAATGAAAAAACGTCGCCGACGGTCCGAGGAAACACGTTCCTTTCCCTTCACAAGTTGACAATGAGGGTTTCTTGCTCGCTTGAAGGGGACGACAAAGTGTGAAATAAAAGACGACCCAATGGAAACCTCGGGGCGGACGAAACGAGCAGAACAACAAGTTAACTTGATGGCGGGGCATTAGCTGGTAATGAAGATAATTGAAGGAAAAGTTTATTGACGTCAACAAACGTTTATTCCATACGTTTGATTGCTTGGAAGCTCCCGAAGACTGTGCCAGTGTCCAAGGCAAACGCGTTGTAATCAACAACCAAGTACGATAAACGAGTTCGGAAAGTATTCTACAAATCAACTGAATTTCCAGGGTTATAACAGATCATTCGAGGTTAATGTCAGACTTACACGCGTTTGGGATAAATATATCAAAAAGTTTATGTCTGCATCAGCGTAATGGTACAATGAAGTAGCACGGAGGTCCTCCTTCCGAGCGAAACCTCCAGCACTCTTCAACATCACCGAACATGATTCGCGTTCATTGGTCCTAAACACCAGCTATGACAATAACAAAGTGGCAAGTCCATATTTTCAGGCGTTTCTCTCTAGTGTTTCTCAAAGTGATCTCATGGTGCTCAGTATCACTCTTTTCGGATCAACTAGACACCGCGTCACGATTGATGACATACCACATGCTATCTAGAAATTCAAATCTTGTTTCGAACAAATTGTAAACACAATATTAAATAAGGGGAAGAAAAAAAAATCTGGTGCGTTGCAACACACAACTTTCCTTAGCTCTACGTCAATTCACTTTGTACATGGCTAATTCTATTTAATCAATTCATTTATCACTCAGTTAATTTGAACTTGGTCAAACAACGCTTTACGGCAGCAGGAAGCGGCAGCGCTTACAGTTCCAGAATTTACTGTGCTGCTTGTACTTATTGCAGGACCATTATTGAGCGATTGGTACACAGATAATTAATCAGGCTGTAAACACAGATTTTTTGAAGAAGGATGGTAATTACTTTTGCAGAGTTATTGGGTAAAAACGATTAGAACTGGTAGTAAGCGAAACGGCAGTAGTTGAAATTCAGGAATTTCTACAGTGAGCCCAATGTATCTCATGAGCGTTTTTAAACACTCAACCTTTAGGTATTGGATTGGACTACAATCCAATTTTTTTTTAACATTCTACAAAAATTCCAGCGGAGTTTATAAGGAAAAACCTGCGGTAAAAAGGCTTTTAGTCGACAATTTTGAAAATTTATTGTGCTACTCTCGTCATTTTTCCATGAATGGGAATTTTATAGTATAGTTGCCATATTGGGAGCTACCAATATAAAAAATTTAATCAAAATCGTTAGATCCGTTTTTGAGAAAAAAAAACTTTTGTATTTGATCACTATGATAACTATAGTTAAATTTCGGTGGATTTTGATCATAGCCTTATTTTGGCGTCCCATGGTAACCTGCGGGCGAGATATGAAGTTTGAGCTGATTTGGTACGGTGGTTTTCTCCAAAAATCGTTCAAAGACACACAGACTCACACACCTTTTTCCCAAATAGTGCTTTTCGGACTCAGGAGGGTCTGAAACGTAAAGATCTGAAGAAAACTCAAAATTTTTTTTTTCAGCCGATTACATAACTTTCCTTCCTACTTTGTAGAGCCAAGGAAAGTAACAATTGAGGAGCCGAGAAATGCTGAAAGCTCATAATGTCTTTTAAGCGTTTCCCCCGTTCCAAATCCCCCCCCCATTGTTTAATACTGTATTTATGTATTGTTCAGTGCAATAGAGGGAGCGATGAAGATGAACGAGACAAGCTAGAACGGACCGTGTTGGTATTAAATGCAGTGGTTAGTTGACCGTTCACTTGAGGTATGCGATGGAGATAGAGCTCAGAACAGTGCAACTGAGGGAACGAGTTCACGACACATACAGGTATAAATCTCTATGGCGTTGAACTGGCTATTAGCTGGTATGAAAGCGGGGCGCATTTAACACACGGTGGTAGTGGTCACAGGAAACCCCCTTTGAATGTTTGGGGAACGATAAATAGCAAAATACGTTGTCGGCTCTGGAAATGTTGATTCTAGAGTTCGGTGGCGCTTGAAACGTTAGAGAATAAAAGTGATTGACAGGAGGCTCTGGGATTCGAGGAGTGGTGGCTGTTAGATCAAAGCTGGGGATCCCACTTCTGACACCATTTGTTACGAGGGGTGGTTTGGAAATGTTTGGAGAGCCACTGACTCTGGCAAAAATTACAGCTCTATTGCTCAACTTTCGTCTGATTATGAACCTTCGTCTAGACCACTGGAGTACCTACAATGGGAGCGCTCGATGACGATGAATGCAAAGCTGTGGGAACAGCGGCAGTAGCTATGGCCAGATTTGGACCCTTCTCCTGTCTCCCCTGGAGCAGACGCTTTGGGAAGGTCGCTCCTGTTTGCCCAGTTGTATCCCCTGTACCCATTGCCTCACCCCCCCCCCACTTCTACTGGCTCCATGGGTTTACTCCTCCTTATTGACAACCAACACGGCATTGCATCATATTGGCCCTCACGGCCCTGCGATGGTTTTCTAATCATTCTGGTCCTCTTCGCACTCCGAGAATCTTGCAGCGTGTCGCCGCTTCCATACAATGAACTTGTATGGAACTTTTTGTGTGCGGCTTGAGGTGAACCGAATTATTCGTCAATATTCAGTAGCAGACTTCTACCTGCCTTTTACGGTGTAATTGCCTACAGCGTTACAATTGTTTCAAAAATGACTGGCTAAAATAGATCACAGATCATTCAGTACTAGATTTAGTTCTTATGGTACTGTTGCGAAAAAGTGGTCCCAAACCTTGTACTTTCTGAAGTCCTGAAATTTAATGGGCTGCCGCTACTTATCTCACAATCTTCATTCAACAACCAGCTTGTTGACTATCCATACAACAAATATTTCATCCAAATCATTCTGGCTGTTCTGGGGAAGTTTCATTATGGTTTTTTGCTTTTGTTGAAGAATGGAGTAAAGGCGGAGAATCAAGTTGAAGATCGTGTTATAACATTATTCTGATAAAGTGTTATGACTATAATTCAAAATTTGATTACTTCCCTGGTTTGTTGTGCTCATTCTGACAAGATGTATTAATTGGTTAACCCTAATCAGATCAAAGCAAGAAACGCTCTTGACCAACGGCTCGAAAATGTGACACCCATTCGTGTCTGTCGCATTCATATTAATCAGCTTCTTGGAATTGTAACCTCAATTACGCTCTACTAGCGCTGACCGGCGCAAGAGCTGCTCATAATTTACATCAAATCACGAATCTAAGAAACAATTCGGAATAAGTATTCGATGTTTACGGAAGGCAGCGGTAGGATCGTGACGAAGGGCTCCCTTCCCAAATGTCAATCGGCAATAAAAGTCGTTCCCAGACTTCTGAGTTCCAGTTATCGACGCGGCAAGCTTCAGGTCACGGAGCACGGATTTTCTCGTTTCTCAACGAGCAAGTTGCGTGTCTCTGGTTGTGTAACCTAAATCAAGATCCTCTTCGGCGTTTTTGGCCGCCCGGACGAAAAATGGGGTTCGACGTAGAGGGCTGCTCTGAAATTGAATTGGAAAAAATTGGCTCTCTGATTCTATTCAGGTTAATTAATCAGGCGCCTTCAACTCCAATCCAAATTCCAGGCGGAGTTAATAGTTGAAAAATCTTCAAATTATCCTGTGCTATGGGTAACATAATGGCTCAGGGGTAGGGAGCTCTGCAATGGACAGAGATAATTAGAACCCCCGTAAGATAATTAGAAACAACCTGATAACTTCCGGAATCCAAACTACTTGGCTTGGACATTTTTCGTAGAAATTGGGATCAGCGCCGCAGCCTAAAGACTTATTTTGTCCGTTCGAATGTCTCGCAGGTCAATGTTTAGCCCCCTGAAGAATACGACGTGTTTCCTGCAAGATTCTTTGATATCAGCGCTAGGAGAAGAAGTAGTACCAAAGACCAATAGCTCTGACACCAGGCTAGGACAGGATAAGGAGTACCACCTGCACTGAGGTGTCATTTTGCAGTGTTCCGTTACGATTCCCACTATCTGCCTTTAGTCCCTCCTCTCAATCATCGGATGGATACGTCCTATCTCGGGTGACAAGATCGCACTCTCCAAAATTCGGGTTTTTGGCGTTAAGATCTAAAGAAAACGTAACTTTTTTATTTTTGCTCGGTCGCAATTGATGCCGCACCCTGCAGGAAGTGCAAAACATGTCGTCAGCCCCTTGAACCCTTAATACGTGGTCACTCAGTACAGGTCGTGACATAAGTAGGAGCAACCGATTAAATTTGTGAACCTTAAGCGCAACCAGTTTCCGCATATAACGTTCATATAAACTCAGAAGCAGTTTCAATTAGTTGCTAGAGCGATAAAAATCGACGAATGTGATGTGAAGAAAGTTGAGTATATTCTGATATTGTTCTTCAAAAGCGGTAATAACGATCTTTCCTAAAGTTACAGACAACGTAATAGTAAAGTAAAACGTTGATACATGCCCTTCGTGCGTTACCAGCCAAGTTATTGCTCACAAAATTAGTTGATGGTCAGATAAAAGGCGGTAAATGCACGAGGGGCTGAGGAAAGTTGTGTGATTTGTTCATATTATCTCACACTAGTACGATAGCTAGTAGTCCTTTCTCAAAAACCCCTACGCGTAGTCTCATAAGGTTCATATAAACTGAGAGAAGAACAGGGTTGGATTAGTTGGCAGAAAGAAGACCGTACGTGGCTCAGAGGAATGTTTGTGATGCGTCTCACTGGATATTTTAATTTAGTCGATGTACTGAAGCTGCTTCTCTTGAGGTATATTTTTGTCCCGGAAAAGGAGGATGTGGCTGAGCCTGAGGTGTTGATCTGAAGAGTGTAGTTCCCTGATGTGGGCTGCGTTGACGGCGCTGACTTCTCGCTTTGTTTCGCACGACAAAGTGAATTAATACACGTAACAAGAAGGAGATTCCGTGTTATTTCCTCAGGATCCGTCACGATGTTCTCGGAAGAGAAGAAACAGAGGAATAAGTGGCCAAGTAATTAAACGAAGACACGTTTTGTGTTTTTGTGCCTTTTCCTCTTGCGGAGGAGACGACCGGCTCTCACGGGTTGAAAGTGAAGGTGAAGGCGGTAGATATACGATTCCGAATAGAAAGGCGGAATCTTCCCAGCAACCTCTTGGTCTGAGGAAGAGGTAACACAACCGCGTCTGATGGTGAGGTTCTTGTCTGTCTTCTAACCGCCGTGAAGTAATTCCTCTCACTCTGGGGCCCTGGCGCTCTTCGGTATGCTGTCGAGTAACTCAAAACGAGGGCCTTTCGCGTGAGGCCAAATATCAAACAAGACCGAGCAACTATCCTGTAATAATTAAATCTCGTGGTATTATCAAAGAAAACATCTGCATTTAACGATTTCAGTAGCTCCAGCAACTAATACAATTTGAGAAACAGGTAGTTAAATGATTTGCCAACGACCTTCGTTATGTCACCGTGAAGGAATTCTAAACGTGTAACGTGCACACTCGGAAAGATGAAACCTCCCACTTTTCGCGTATGGATTACGGTCGAGGAAAGTCAAAAAACGGGGTTTTAGACGCGACTACCCGTTCCTCCCCTTTAGGTTAAGAAAAAAGTTAAACAAACAAATATCTTTTCAAAAGTTGAAGCGTCATTTACAAAAGCGAAGTTTCAAAACGAGAGCTACCAAACCCCTTTGTAGGCCCAATTTTAATTCCATGGTGTTGAGAATGTGTTTCTATGATCCCTAAACTGGTGTGCTATGGTAGCTTTTTTGAAAAATTGCCAGAAAACAGACGATAAATCGAGTGAAAGTAGTTGCAGGAACAAACAAAAACGCTGCTAGAGGCATTTAATACAATTACGCGGGAAGTATATAAAGCTGGGGTAGAAATTGAGTTAAAATCGTTGAGGAGCGACGAAACATTATTTGAATAGGTACAAATCGTGGGCTAATACAATTTGTGAAAAACAGTAAAATTCTTTACAAAACTTACTGCATAATGAAAAGTTGTGTAAACAATTATACTGTAGTAAATAGTGAACATGGAATTCAAGGAATTGAGAAAATGTAATTTAAGTGGAAATAGCTGTGAACTGGAGTGAAATGTTTGGGGAATTTGGATTGATATCAGAGGAAGGGGTTTTCTGAAAAGGAATACCTAAAGTACTAGTAGCTTTAATTATCTCCTCTTTTTTACTTTCCTTGGCTCTACAAAGTAGAAAGGAAAGTTATGTAATCGGCTGAAAAAAACATTTTGAGTTCTCTTCAGATCTTTACTTTTCAGACCCCCCTGAGTCCGAAAAACATTATTTGGGAAAATGGTCGGTGCGTGTATGTGTGCCTGTGAACGATTTTTAGAGAAAACGACCGTATCAAATCAGCTCAAACTTGATATCTCGCCCGCAGGTCACCATGGGACGCCAAAATAAGAGTATGAACTAAATCCACCGATCAAAACATCAAATTTTTTTTCTCAAAAACAGCTCTAACGATGTTGATTAAATTTTTTACATTGATAGCTCTCAGTAAGGGAATCATACCATAAAATTCCCATTCGTGGGAAAATAACGAGAGCAGCACAATAAATTAGTTACAGTTACGATTATAGTTAAATCAAAAGACAGGTTTGGGAAATCGTGACGGCTCTTTGAAAGCAAATGGCGACGATTGTTGTTCCTGTACAAAAATGTTCTCAGTAGGTGGGAGCAGACAGCACCTGTCTTCTCGGGCTTCAGGCTGTTTAGGCCAACAATAGTTCAATAACACTGGAGGCTCTGGCACTCTAACGAATGTCTACAAATTCCTTTGTAATTACAAATGAAGAAACAAAAATCGAAAATAAACATCTTTGGCGCAGACAAATTTAGCAAAAAATTGTCGAAACGCCCAGAACTAGTCTTTGGGGAATCGACTAAATTATTTAAAATGATAATTATAGTGTTGCTACGTGTTTTTCAAGGGCAAGCTCACAGTTAGCTTCCAGAACTCTTGCCTGGGATATGTAGGAACTGAACCCTCTGGGGCTAGTGGTAACACGTCATTGTGACAGCATATTCTCGAGAGATAAGGCAATGTCACTTCCCCTTCATCATTGGGAATATTGATGTGACCCTGAGCAGACGTATAATTTGACTGAAGGTCAGTCGATAATTAATTAGGAGCTCGTACCTGGAGTCTCCTTCAGACGCTCTAATATCGTGTTGCCCTAACAATAAGCCCGTAGAGGGTCCTGCGATAAATGTCTTCATAACGCTCCTCTCTCCCTTCTACCCTCCAGTGTACATTTTTCGTCGAAAACCACCGGCATCAATCTTAAAAAACCGGATGTTAGGAACGGTTAAAGGGAGAGAGGTGGATAACAGAGGACCACGGTGCTCCTCGTGGTTATTTTGCTTGTCGGGGCTAACGGGATGATCGGTGTGACGCCAAACCACAAAATTGCCACGTCGAGATGATATTTCATCATTTCGTGAATTGAGAGGAAGCGATGACGGCTCATATTTTCAGCTGACGCTTCGACGGTTTCGGTCATCTTCCTGAAAAAATTTATTGACCTTCGCCGAAACCGAATAGTTTTTTGGAGGCTTTTGGATCCTTTGTAACTGCTGGAGTAGCGGGACTTTATTGATCCTTGCGGGTTACTGTTTGACAGGCATCTCGCGTTGGACTGTGACACGAATGTAACTTTATCCTGAGCTGCTGAGGTGATGCGACATGGCAAGCTTCTTTCCTCTTTAACGATCCTGAAGGTCGATTGTTTCATCGTCTGCCCAGTAGGCTCCATGGACGTTGGTCTTCTAAGCAACACGTCTTCATTAAAGGAAATTCTACACACTAAATACAATTTCAAAAGCGACCAGGTCAAATATAGTATGCTGTTGATTGAGTACATGATGACTTGGCAGTTGTTGAGTGCACGTTGGGTCCCGCGCTCAGAAAGGAAACCATGTCTTTCTACAGAAAGGAAACTTGCCACGCTAGATGAATGGGTTGGCGAGATTGAAATCCTCATCGAAGACACGTGACACGTATGAGTTTTTACCAAGATCCGTGAACGTCTTAGGAGGAAGTGTGTTGCGCTAAACCATTGGACGAGCCAGTTCTATACGGGGCATGGCGACTCCACTGCGTGCTTCTTGTTCCTTGAAGAAACCACGTGCTGTGACGCTGCTACTAAGCTAGCTTATTACCGTTTCGCCCAGTTTGCGAAGAAGGTATGACAAAAAGCGTGGCCACAGTTGTTCTCTCCCTTTGAAACTTGCCACCCAAGTAAATTGCTGGGTCTGGTGGGTAACAGGATGAAGAACTCCCCCAGGATCGTATGGATGCTGAGCGCGTGATTGGGATCTTGCACTACAGCGAAACCAAATCTTCTTGACTTTCTATAGATATAACTATCTTATAAGTGTCTTAACACTCATCAGAATCGTCATCAACTGGAAATAGGCTTGTTGACGCGTGCGTAACATTTAATTCGCGTACAATCCAGAATTATTTAGTTTCCTGCCCAATTAATAAGTTTACACGTGAGGCTAAGAATTATTAATGGGTCCCATTCGCGATTTCAATTGAATTATAAGTCTGCCTGGAAAAATAATTGCCACGAGGACGTACTTTAATGAGGGGTTTTTACATTGTGTTTTACAGGATGTGGGACCAGGGGCCTGGCCCAACAAGTTCGGGACCCTCTCCGGAGGTAGCGCTCTATCCAAGTCGATGAAGTACGCCGAGTCTTGGCTCTATGGCAGCGTGTCTAGTGGCTCACCTAGCAGGGCCCAGTACAATTCGGCCGTGCTGTTCGGAACTGTTAGGGCAACGGCTCGCCCTCGCGGACGGTTACCCGAAGACACTGCATGGAGGCCACAGAAACCGGAGGAGGGCTCATGGACGTCTTCGAAGGGCTCCACGGCAGATCCTTACGATCTCGTACGGCGCTCAAGGATGGGCAGAGCGAAGAGTTCGTCACCTCCAGTTCGTCGCTCTATACTCGATTGCCAGTAAGTCATGAATTCATCTATTATATGCATATACCATGAGAGCTTCATGTAAAGTACCCCCTTTTCCAATCATACCCCTCATGCCCTACTTACTTCCTTTGTCCCTCGACTGAACGCTCTCTGTCTAAGCTTGTTCTCTGCTCCTCAGTGACGTTTAACTATAGGGATTCCTGAAGCTCATTCAGCGGGCAATATCCGTCAACCCTTAAATGACTCAAAGCTAAACTGTCTGTGTGCCGTATCTTATGACCTTCAGCCTCATTAGGTCAAAACTCGTTTTGATACACATTTTTTGCCAGGTCTTGTATGTTGTTGTTCGCTATTGCAACCAATATACGGACTCGTTCGTAGTTTAAGCCGTGGTTAGTATTGTAGTTTCATAGTACAAGCATCAAGTTCAAATCATAAAACAGGCTAATTATTTGGAATGAACTCCCCAGCCCGAAGGCTCGTAGCCAGTCGAAAGTTTTTCGACACCGACATTTGAGAGGTGAAGAACTTCTTCTACCAAAGCTTGTTCATATACACCCGAGCTGTGAAGGACACACTTGCCTCTATGAAATTCAGTAACAGCAGATTGAAAGCCTAGAGATTATCACCAATTGATTTCTTTGGTGATCATTAGTGCCATACCTGTTAGATCTCATTAATACCAGAGAGGAAAAGACCACGTCCATAGGGAGTAAATACCTGATACGCCTTGTGAAGAATTTCCCTAAACTTTCCCTTTCCAAATCTTTTCTTTCAAGTTCTGTAAAACAAATAATGAAGATCATAATAAATTCGAACTCAGCCGCTTCTGGAATTCAAAACGCGTTCTTTCATCACCTGCCAATTACACTTTCTTCCTAATTATCACGCGTACATTTTGCTACAATTGATGAGTCTTACCTGTAATTTTGTCCAGTCTGAGACTAAGCAGTGAAGTTTTCTTTCCTTTACTCAGTGTTTACACACTACGCAGGGGATTGAATTCATTGTACGCATTAATTTATCCTCATCCGTCCTTTACAACATCAAAGTAATGAAGGAAGACAGTACAGCTTTGGTTGATAGCCTGTTTTCCATCAGCACACACGTATTTCTCGAGAAATTTCGCAAACGAGTCGGTTCTCAATCCCGACCGAACTGGTAATGGAAAGGGACAGAGTTGATGCTCTATGAGGAGTGGGTCCTCGAAAGGTGTAACTGCTTGTGGTCGTTGAAGGTGTCAGACCACGCGAGATGGAAATCGTTTCAAGTTAATGCTAGTAATAACGAAAACTTTCTATTCGAGTTTTGTTGGCCTCAAGATTTGTCTCAATTGCTGCTCCGTTCGTTTCGATCGAGTTGAAGTCCGAAATTTAGGTCGCAGAGGCGTTTATTATCGTTGCAGAATCGGACTTCATGATCTGACCGCCATTTATGTTGTCGAGGTTAACCATCAAGAAGTTATTTACTAATGTTACAAATCCGATAATATTGCAGCATGACCAATTGCGTATGAAATCGAGTGATCGAGATAACAAACATGGAGCAATAGAACAAGAATCGGAGGAGAATCCTGGCCGAATCCCTGGCCTCTCTACAAAACGATTTGCTTCAAATGGCGTGATTTCTTGCTGGGCGCCATTACGGGGGTTTCCCGTGCAGTGTAATGGTGATCTACAAAGTCTGTAACGTGTTTAGCAGTGAGAGCATTTGAGTGAAAATTCATGTCTCGCACGAGCCCATTAGTTGCTCTCTTTGACTTGATCAGAGCAGACCTCACGAATTCAACCTACAATAGACTGCAGCGGATTGAAATGTCTGTGGGTAGAGGGGAACTTAAACTGAGACTCGAGATGAGAAGAGTCTGCTCGAGTTCCTGAACGTTGGAGCACAGGTTATGGCCAGACACTACTGACAACAGCTGAAACTAATTCCGTGCCCAATGTAACCGCGCTCATTCAACCATTTACAACACTTCCTCTGGAGTTCAGAGGACTTCCCCAGCAGCTTGGGGGAGTTAAGTAAACGGCAGGCTTTTGTGGAAGAAAACGAGAGTTTGTGGAGAAGATATTGGAGGTGAAAAGAGGAGTGGAGAAAAAATGGCCACTGCCTCACAGACTATTTAAAAATGAATGCAGCCTGAGCATTATTCTTTACCTCAGTTCAGCACTACTCAATTTTTTTGTCCAGAAATGTGAATGTTAAGTATTTGTTGAAGGAAAGTAGAAAGTGAAGATTTAAATCAGCACAAGAAAGAGTGAGTGTTCGTCAAGGGGTTTATAAGAGAGTTGAACAGAGGGGGAAAAAAATGGTAGCTCTTTATGGGCTGTAGAGGAAATGAGGCAGGCACACAGAGTGGTTGCTGTGAGTGGGAGTTCTTGGATGGTTTGTGGTTTGTAACCCGTCCAGGCTCCTTATTGTGGGGCACAAGGATCTGTCACTAGTGAAGAATACAGTGAGAGAATGTGCCAGACTGTCTGGAACGCTGTGAGAGTAAGACACTCCAAACTCTTTATCTCTAGACCAACACACGAGATAGGACATAGCCTACTGATGATGGAGAGAACGAATTTAAGGCAGATACTGAGAATCATCAGCTGCAGCATGCTCAGCGCAGGTGGTGTGGTACAGATGAGGTAACTCCTTATCATGTCCTAGCCCGGTGCCAGAGTTATTGGTCTTTGGTACAACGTCTCTAAGGGAAGACTCTTGCAGAAAGTACCTGAAATTCCTTAGGAAGCTAGACATTGACCTGTGAGACATTATGAGGGGCACAATAAGAGGCCACGGTGCTCATTCCAAATTAGGGACAGTCGTTCCAGGCTACTAGCACTCATAAGAAGACAGTGTCTGTTCATAAATACCTCTCTTTATTTAAATTTCCCTTGGGGAGCAGTCTTCCCTTCACGTGGTTCGGTTTAGTTCCTTCATAAGTTCAGTAGTTTCACGATAACTCTATTGGTAGAACTTAATTAATTGAACGAAATCTGTTCGCAGTGTCAATCCTTATGAGCTCCTCCACCGCTCGAGCGTCGATGGGCCCCGGGAGCCGTCTGACGATGGTTGGTCGGACACAGACACCATGGCCTCTCGTCAGGCCTCTGGTAACCGTCCTCAAGCAAACCGTCACCAGATCCCTCGCTACCACATCGCTCCACACAGACCGCCCCGCAGACGAGACCCAGACCCTCCCAAAGGGATCCTCAAGAAAAAAGAAGTCGATTCGAAACTACGGGCCCAGCGAGCCTCTTTTAGAGAATACAAGGTAATTATTCGCAGAAACCAACAATCCCAAAACATGTTGACAGTAAAACAATATTTTGTTTACTTTCTGGAAAAACGGCTCTAATGCGTTAACTCACACGGCGTCTTCGACTACTCTAAAGTCGTCCATGAGTTATTCTTGGACGGAGATAACCAAAATGTGCCACAAAGCGTGGTTTTCAATGTTTCCGAAAATTTCACTGTATCTTGACTGAATATGAACATCCTCACGTAGTGCCTACCACTAACCTATACCTATAGTTCCTGTAGAAATATATTGAAAGTGGACACAACGCCAGACTACGTAGAGTATTATTGAATTTAGAGAGGGAGAGGAAAGTGGTGGAACTTGGCACCAGACATTTTTACTTTCCTTGGCTCTACGAAGTAGAAAGGAAAGTTATGTAATCGGCTGAAAAAAAAATTTTGAGTTCTCTTCAGATCTTTACGTTTCAGACCCTCCTGAGTCCGAAAAACACTATTTGGGTAAGTGGTCTGTGTGTCTGTGAACGATTTTTAGAGAAAACCACCGTACCAAATCAGCTCAAACTTGATATCTCGCCCGCAGGTCATCATGGGACGCCAAAATAAGGGTTTGGACAAAATCCACCGAAAGTTAACTATAGTTATCATGGTGATCAAAACACCACATATTTTTTTCTCAAAAACGGCTCTAACGATTTTGATTAAAGTTTTTATATTGATAGCTCTCAATGAGACAATTATACCATAAAATTCCCATTTGTGTGAAAATGACGAGAGCAGCACAATAAATTATCAAATTTTCAACGAAATCGATTTTAGTGCGGTTTTTAGAGAAAACAACCGTACCAAATCAACTGAAACTTGATGTCCAGCCTACAGGTTACCATGGGACGCAAAAATAAGGGTATGGGCAAAATCCACCGAAAGTTAACTATAGTCATCATAGTGATCAAAATACCAAATTTTTTTTCTCAAAAACGGCTCTAACGATTTTGATTAAATTTTTTATATTGGTAGCTTAATAAGATAATTTTACTATAAAATTCCCATTTGTGGGAAAATGACGAGAGCAGCACAATAAATTATCAAAATTTTCGACGAAAAGCGTTTTTGCCGCGGTTTTTTTCTTATAAACTCCGCTGGAATGTTAGTAGAATGTTTTTAAACAATTGGTATTGTAGTCCAATCCAATATCTATACGGTGAGTGTTTAAAAACGCTCATGAGATGCATGGGGCTCACTCCAGAAATTCCTGAGTTTCAACAACCGCCGTTTCGCTTAATACCAGTTCTAAAAGTTTTTACCCTATAACTCTGCAAAAGTGATTACTATCCTTTTTTTAAAAAATGAGTGTTTACAGCCTCATTGATTATCTGTGTACCAATCGCTCAATAATGGTCCTGCAATGGTGGTACGAGCAGCACAATAAAATCTCGAACTGTAAGCGCTACCGCTTCCTGCTGCCGTAAAGCGTTGCTTGACCAAGTTCAAATTAACTGAGTGATAAATGAATCGATTAAATAGAATTAGCCATGTGCAAAGTGAATTGTTGTAGAGCTAAGGAAAGTTGTTTGTTGCAACGCACCAGATATTTACTTATAAAATAAGACAATTTGGATCAACCTCAGAAATTCCACCCATCGCCCTTTCACTTACTACCATTTCTGACACCTTTTTTTCGACGATTCTGAAACAGGTAACGCAATTCTTCACGAAAAAATCAAGTTGACAGTCTTAAAAATGGCGTGTACACTGGTAACTCAGTAATGGTCTTGGCATGTTTATAAATTCTCGAACTTTCATGCTATGAGTTTTTATGTAGAATGTTTTAATAAACTGAGTTAAAAACTAGAAAGGAAAGTTGTGTGATACATCGTCACATTTTTCACAGTTTTTCTCTTATAATTTCAGAGCCGTGAACAAGCCTGTTTCATTATCAAAATGACTGTTCCTTAAATCCCATTAGAAATGTATATCATTCGAAAGTCTTGGGGGGTATAGTCTCACGCCATCATACAAGAGTCTGGGCGCTCCTTCAGCATACACCGAACGCAGCAATGAACCCATATGTCACCACGTGAAAGTACGACCCTGGGGAATCCGTACCACCTGGGAACAGTTCTTAATCTGGTTTTCCGCTCGATCTAACTATTTACTTGGGTGGCAAGTTTCAAAGGGAGAGATCAACTGTGGCCACGTTTTTTTTTGTCATAACCTTCTTCACACGCTGAGCAAAATGGTTATAAACTGACTTGCTGTAACTCAAGTCATTTTGTGAGTGAGGCTTCAGATCGACGGAAAAAAACGGTATCATTTCGTCGTTCAAATCCATTCGCCCCTGACAACTGTATTTTTCGGTGATGCGCCTCCATCAAAATGAACTTAACCGCCTGGAAGAGTCTTCATTCCTAAGCTGTGCCTCTAGTTTTGATTCCATTGCTCGGGCTCTGCCGACCTTCGCGACGCCCAACCTCGTGGGTTTTACTGGCGTTTAATGACGCCTGTCCGAACGGTGCTACGGTATTGTTTAGGCTCACCTCAATCTTTTTCGCTTGACGGAGAAGCCTTTGTTAAAACTAGTCCTTGTAGCTCGGTGCCCCGAATGCTTAGAGATGTAACTGACGAGGAATGAGGCCTCGGTTTTGTAGTACAAAGGAGGAAGAGAATGGAAACAACTGCCAGTGAATGGTCCGCGAGTACCGCGAGTTCAATTAGAAGTCGTGCGATTAGTTCCGAAACGTTTGAACTGGCCGAGTCTTGTCAAGTCGAATGTTAAAAATAATTTTACTGAATGGATTAATTTCTCAACAGAAACTATGCTAAATTATTATTCACCCTCTAGAATAGGTTTTGTTGGCCTGGTAAGCTCCTTATTTGTACGGATGTCTGGTTCGACGCGTCACACTTTCTTCTGGCCCACCAGCTAATCCACAACTAGCTCTACCAATTGGATTTACATCAATCGCAGAGCAATTGTGAAAAGTCATTATCAAGAGAGGTAAAAACTAACAGAAAATCGTCCTTTCCCCACGGAAATTGCTGAACGACCGGCTTCGACGGTCAAGCCATCGTTAGTGCAGCTAACAATTTCTTTGTTTTGTGTCGTTAACGCTTCTTAGTGGCACTGAGAATGGTTTAATTGCTGAAACATCGACCCTTCAACATTGGTGAGGCCAACTTCTCTTAGGTGCATGACCTTTTCATTCGGTTTGGTACTAATTTATGGAACTGCCAAATATGATTTTTGGGCGGGCTTCGGTTTACTGGTCTGAACTTATCGCGATACCCAGAAAAATTATACTCGTACAAAGAAACGTCGGTAGTTTGCATTCCACAATGTTGTGGATTGT
This sequence comes from Pachypeltis micranthus, assembly GCA_020466155.1. Taxonomy (NCBI): domain Eukaryota; kingdom Metazoa; phylum Arthropoda; class Insecta; order Hemiptera; family Miridae; genus Pachypeltis; species Pachypeltis micranthus. Next base: position 29,558,397 of record CM035777.1, on the reverse strand, counting down.
TCCTAATTATTCCATGTGCACTATTAAACCCCCCAGGAAGCGTATTGGGCTACCAATACGGTATATGTAAGAGCCTATGAGGCAAAACTGCACTAGACTCGTTATCCTCTCACATATGACAATTTTAAATGGCCATTTCATTATTTTCAGCTGTTGGTGCAAAAACGTGAATGTAGTTATATTTTGGGGTTGACTGTTCCGGTTTTAAAAGGAGCTAACTGACAAAAAAGTGGTCAAGGTGACGTCGGTGTAGGGTGTCCCAACTTATTTCGACTATTTTAAACTATTGTTGCGAAAGCTATTTATTGAATTACCGACACGATTATACTGTATAGTTACGAGAAAAAACCCAATATTTGGCGTTTTGATCACGATGATAGCAATAGTTATTTTTAAACCGAAATTTGCTCATCTTATTTTGGTGTATCGGGGTAATTTACAAATCAATTCTGAATGTTTAGCCGTTTTGGTTTATTATTCATTCTGATTAATAACGCTATGTTTTCGGTCAGGAAAAATTTTTTACGAGCCCCCCAAAAGTTGATACTTTACGTTTCCAGACATGGAGATTCCAAATCTGCAATTTCCGTCCCCCCGTCCGCCGTCCAGGCCGTTTTGTGCCTTTAAAAAATCCGATCTTCTGCACAAAAATCCCAATTGGTATCTAGTTGTTCCCGCCATCTCCGAGTATCAGACGTGTACAACTGCGTATAGGGAAATTACATTAATTATTAAAGTCAACTAATTGAAACAACTCGCGAGAACTACAGCGGAGGTCAACGTTTCGTCGTTACTACTCCCTCCTTCCCTCCTGTCTCATAGAAACCACCCGCCCGCTCAACTCGCAACGTGCTAATTGCCGAGGGTTTGCTGGAAGTCCCCGTCCCAATTTCCCCGACTCTTTTTGCCCAACGGGGCAGAGGAAGGTTAGGGCCACTTCCTCCGCACACCCCTACATAGGATCATAAATGCCTACAGACGCTTACGAGCTCCTAGCCCCGGAGGAATATTTAGTATCCGTATTTCCATTGTAGTCAGGTCATGTTTCGTATGGTTTACTTGTATTTTTCGATGCTGAATCGAATGGGATGGGTCTCGGAGCAGTAATACTAGGTCAAGCTGTTCATGAGAATAATAAACTGTTGTGTAATAATTTGCAGGGTTTTTCCAATCACGTTCGCTTTCTCACGCAAATCGTTTTCTCGAATGGAGTTTTACAGCAGATTACTTAAATTTCCTTTTCTTTTTCTGCTGCCTCGAACGAGTGGTTAGTTACGAGTGCTCCCCACTTATTCATGTCTGTCTTCCCCTCTTTCCTAGTTTGATTTTCATTAATATCATTAAAACTTGTGCTCTACTCTAATGTATTTTTAAATACAACAAAGTATCAATTTGTTTGCAAAAGATTACCTAAAAAACTATAATATTGTCAGGTTTTCTTTTCTTTTGTAACGGTGGATGCTGGTGATACCCTCACTGCAGTCACAAACGGGCCTATTGTAAGAGCGTCCATGAGCCTTAGCTTGGTGCAACCTCACCTATACGCCCCCACCACCCCCGCACCAAGCGGAGGACATCCTCAAGTCAAGTTCTGCTTTCGCCACCTCTTCCAGCTGAAGACAGGGCCTCCCAAACACCCGAAGGCGCGATGCAGCGAGTCAATCGCATACGCACAACACATGCTCTGCCGTCTCTAGCACGCACCACCTTGCAGCCCCTGCATACCTGTACCTCACACGTGCCAATATTAGCAAGGTGATATCTCAGTGGATAGTGACCTGTAAATAGGCCACATATGATCCTCTTATCCTTCCTCCCCAGTACAAGGAGGGTCCTTGGCCCTCCTCTGGAGAGTCGGATGAAGAGTTTTGACAATCTAAGGCTGGGCAACCCCTGCCAATGGGCAGCCTTGCGCCTATCCTCCCATTAGCCAACCTCTCTACGTAGGTAACTCCTGGTAGTCCTAACAAAGGGCTCAGGGCTGACAGGGATCTGCGCTGATCCCTTCTTTGCCAACCCATCAGCCCATTCGTTTCCCTCTATACCCTGATGCCCTTGCACTCAACACAGTGTAACACTGTTGTCCTTGGTCTGGGCCTTCAGTCCAGTCAGGCACTCCCCCACCCGCCATGACGTAAGACAATACGAGGCTAAGGCATTGAGAGTGGCCTGACTGTCCACCATAATGTAGATCCTCTGCCGCTTCAGTCCCCTCTGCAGCAGACCGTCTCTGCAGCCATCTCTGCCTAGAACACCTCTGGCCAGATACCCCAATGGGATCGCCACTCTAATTCTCGGCCCAAAGATACCTGCTCCTGCTAGGCCACCCTGAACTGAGCCATCAGTGTAATATACCCCAGCCCCAGCTTCAAAAGCGGGAGCTCCCGTTCCTCATGAATGAGTATCTGAAAGGGTAACGCGAAGTTGAACCTCGGGAGCATTGAGTCTACCACATGCAGTTCTGGCCCCTCTACCTTCACCTTAGCAGGAACTCCTCCTCCCCCGCATGATCAGACTCAACTCGAACATACAATATTGTGAATTAGTAAGAAGTCTTCTCATGTGTACGTGTTCACATAATTTGTCAGTAGTAAAGAAGGAACGAACGGAACACACTTAAAAATCGCGTAGTACCCAGAACATTATTGGTTCAACAGAGCAAAAAGGCATTGGCTAATGTTAACCGCCTGCTTTTCGAAGAGTCGAAAGTGTGCTCGAACTAATTACTCCCCTTCGTTTTTCTGTAGTTCCTAGTAACGAACCGGAAAACTTTCATTTACTTATGCACTAAACCCAGTATTTCTTCGAATGCCCAGTCTGGAAGTACGAACTCGCTTCATTGTAATTTTTTGATCTTTTCACAGGCAAAAAAGAAGAAACAAGTACAGTTTAGAGATCCAGAGAAGAAAGAAGACCGAAACGGCGCGAAGAACAGCGAGAAACTTGATGGCGGCTCGCAGTCAGATTCCGGTGAGTCTTTGACCTCTGAAATTCAGTAGTTTGGACTAGGATTTGTTTATTCCTACAGCTCCTGAGAGTAATATTGTTTAGGTACTGAAATTCACCCTGTACCTCATAAGCTGCCCATTCGTCCTCTAACATTCTGCCGGTTGAAGAATGTCCGGAATTGGCCCTAATGGCCAGAGATTTGATGTTCACGAGTCATCAGTGTCTCCCACATCAGCATTTAATACGCCTCAACCCAAAGGGTAAAGAGTGTATTGTAATCGGTTGGAGCGGATAGTTTTGAGGCCTTTCAAGTTTTAAACCCCGTATTTCGGTACGTGGTCTGTAGACAAGTCAGAGAAATGCATAACTTGAAGCATAATCGATGAATGAAAAAATACACTTTTCTTCAGAGCTTTATGTTTTACAGGCTTTTGAGCTCAAAGATCATCGAAGATGTAAAAACGACTGTACCAAATTAGGTCATAATTATTAGCCGGCCTACAAGTCAATACGGATCGAAATAACTAGGGTTCAGTAAGATCGGTCCAAAACTAACTATAGTTATCATAGCGATCGAAACACCCTTTTTTCAACTTTTCACCCGATTTTGATTGAATATTTGTGTTATCAGCTCCAAATAAGGTATCGGTAATATCACATTTTCATCCGCGAGAAAGTGACGGGAGCAGCGCAATAAATGATGAGAAATACAAATAAAATATACAATTTTAGTGCCGTTTTTTCTTTATGAATCTCGCTCATGGCAATGAACGTTCTCCAATAAACCAGATATGTAGCACAATAAAGTGCCAATACGATAGAAATTTAATAACGTTCAATTGATATGAGAAGCTTTTCTACAAATGCCGAAACTCAAACCTCTGCCGACACAATATTTCCAGAACATTAAATACGAGAATCATGTACGTACTGATTGCTTGATAAACTTCGTGGCTTAAGTAGGAGCAACCCAGCAAATTCCGTTTGTATTTACGAAATTCAAAAGTCGTCAGTTATTATTATAACATTTTTTTACACCCCACCCCCCATGTGTCACTCTACGTTTAAAGGCTCTGCAATGTCCGTCCGCCATCCAGATCATATTATGCCTTTAACGCGGTCTAAAAAATCAGTTCTTTAGTACAAAAACTCCATTTGAAATCTAGTTGTGCGATTGGACGAAGCCCATAGTTGTTATGTGCAAAAAATGATTAAAAAATTAGCCAAAAACAAAATTTCAACAGTTTTACTGCTGAGTCGAATAGGACAGCTCTCATATGTGTATGACTGCGTCTAAATGGAAAACAGCGATGCCACAGTAAATTTAGTAAGGTAAATTCTACTACTTTAAGCAGCAATATGGCGAAAGTTATCGTCTCACTCCAACCACCCATCAGGGCTCCAACCGAACTCGTTACGTCGTGCGAATGGCGTGGCTGAGGAAATATCAACTTTCGTTGTTCAAGTGTGGTCAGATCATGTTTCGTATCGCTTACTCAAATTTTTCGATGATGAATCTAATTAGGCGCAACCGCTAAATAAACATGTGAACACGCGTTGTCAGAACTACTCAGGTTGTAGCAGTAGACCTTACATTTGCTATGCAGTGTGCCCTAATTGTCATTTAATATACGAGATAAATGAAAGGAGTTTGAAATAAGGTCCAGGCCCAGTTGAGTGAGGGTTCAAAATGGAGCTGAATCGTTGTTTTGGAGCGGCGGCCTTTCAATCGCCGAAACGCAAGTTAATAATTCGTCTGCGTCATGGGAAGGTTTTCAAAGAGTAACTCCGCGGCATCAGAACATGAGTGGAGCATCCGAGTGATAGTGTTAGTCAGTCAGGCGATCGCAATTCGCCGCGTTAACGGTTCATTCTCAGTTCCCCCTGAGGAAGTCCTCAACTCAAAAGGTCAGTCTTCGCTCCATGTCAATCTCCGCCCTTTTCACCGTCCACTTTCGAAGTGGAGCAGAACCGATGGCCGCCAGGGCTGCTCTTTCGAAGGATATGACATCCTTCCGAGTTGACTTTTCCGGAGCGTGGCGTCAGTTTAGACGCAGGTGAGGCGCCAATGATGAGGATCTTGTCTGAGGAATCGTAATTTGACTGAGTGGAAGGAGCAACACGCTTTCGAGTTATCTCTTATCCGTTCAATCGTATCTCAGGTGCGAAAAGGATTGTTATTCACCTGTAGTTCTCTGATTGGACGAAGGATTTTCAGCACGTTCCTTCGAGATCAACCTCAAGGAAATTGGAGTTATCTTCGTTTCGACATCCAGATTTGAAAGTTGCTCTAAATTACTGGTTAAAGAAGGTAAATTATTGTAGGTTCGCACCCAGATCGGTAACTCCGGCGTTTGCCCGTTCTGACGTCCCTGGGTACTCTTTTCGCATCTAAAGTAACTGATGAACCTATTAACAAAATACTCAATTAAACTAATCTTTTTGAATAAAATAAGATGGCGATCCCAGATTTATTGCAACGAAGTTACTTAAATCCACTCCTTTTAAAAAATTTGTAATGGAATCGCGTCCGTTCGTAATGATGTGAAGTGGACAACTGAAAAGGGACTCATTTAACAAGACGTAACCAATCAGTTGAAGCTTTCCCAAAGTTAGTCAAAATATTGAAGACAAAGGTATAATGAATCTCAACCTGCTGGACATATCATTGATGAGCAGTCTCCCACCACATTTAAGTTCATTCGAATCTGAAGAAACCCCAGAAATGTCGGACCTTTTTCAGTGTCTGCGTCTTGTATGTTCTTCTAGTACGCGTCGTGCCTCGCGTCAACTAGTTATCGTTGGGTATTGATCCGCCTATGTTTCCTGAGGGTTGAAATGCCCCCCCCCCCACCATTCCAACATATTGTTAATCTTTAGTAGCATTTGGCTAGAGAAGACACGAAACTTAGTTGTGAGCTGGTGATTGGGTAACTGCTGTCTTTCAAACTGATCTTTCGACATCAGTTTTCATTGTAAAATCTAAAAAAAGCGAACGGTAACGTGTGGGCACATCCTTGAGAAGAGCTTCTTCAGCAATTACTACATTACTTAACTGTTCGTGGAAATATTCAAGCAAAAAGCGCCTTCTCTCCGGTCTAAATCCACGTTAGTTCAAGTTGAACTGGTCGCCGCCGCTAAATAAAGACCTTCTCATACTTCACTCGTTGGGTCACCGTAAAAACGTGAATTCGTCGGCGCTGCAAATGTCAAAATGTGAGAGGCGTGTGAGTTTCCCTTCTTCGCAGCGCCGTCCATTTTTATTGCGAGCGTTGAAACAGACAGCAGGCTGAGGTTGTTGTGTTGGAGGAGGAACGAGGGTATCACGACGCTTCGTCTCGCCGGGAAATGTCAAAGACAAAGCGCACAGATGTAGATGTTCGTCTATGTTCTCCTTGACCGCGTGAGGCTGCTGCAACTCTCCTCTGGACCGAACTGACAGTTTAATGGGGAAATACCTGAGACAAGTCATGTAGCATTTTCTCAAATCGCATTTTTCGTGCTCGAAAGTCTTCAAAACGTAAGATCTGGAGGAAACCAATTTCATTCAGCTTCCTACGTCGCATGACTAAGGAATTAAAAGTTTGGAAGAGAAACTGAATCACCTGTTGTTTTAAGTTCATTGGTTTTCTTAGAATTAAACCTACCTTTTCAAATTAATCCCGAACAATATTTTGCTAATCCGATCCTGTTATAACTCCTTTCAGATTCGTCAACCTGTTCAAATGGATCGTCACCTCTTCACCGGTCTCTCAGCGAAAGGTTGGGATTGGGATTGGGACTGGCCAAGAGCGACATTGATGAAGACGAAATGACGCCGGCTGTAGCCAAAGGAGGGAATTTCAAAGACACCATCCGACTGAAAGCAGCGCTAAGTTGGAAAGACAGTCGACGAATTTTCACCCCGGACCCCTCCAAAATGGCAATTCCCCCAGAAAATGGAAGGTAATGTCTGACATTCGAATTACTGAGATTTTGAAATAAATAAGCGCCATCAACTGAGGCGATGTAATCTCCGGGTTCAGACCTAAAGGCCATGAGAGACTGTTATGGGTAAAGTGATGTTAGGGCGTGAAACAAATCGACAAACAAACAAATGTCTTTTACGGTATACCGTACATGTTAAATAATTAAGTCGAAAAAGCCAGGGTCGTTGCCTGAGGTACAGTCAAACCAATACAATGCTTAGCTACGCTATAAGAGACAGAAAACGACTGGGCTTTTATGAGAATTACGGTCGATGAGAAATAGAGACAGGAGAAGAAGCAGTTGTAAAATAAACAGAATCATGCCTCCTTATCAACACTACTGTTCCTTAGCCCACATAAGAGAGTTACATCAGTCGTAAGTGGTGCAGGTTGCAGGTCACTCAAACCCAGACCTGTGGAGGTACATTTAGCTAGCCTCCCGGTGGGGATCTGTTGCTCTTGTCCATCTCATCTACCTATTTACTTAGGTTGCAAGTTTCAAAGGGAGATATCAAATCGCCATGATTTTTTGTCATAACAGTCTTCGTTAACCGGGCAAAACGGTTATAATCTTGCTTTGTACCAGTCAAAGCAGGGAAGGTTTGGTTGCTCTCCCAACAAGCGTCACTCGCTGTTTTGGGTACTGCATCGGAGCAGCAACGTATTTTTTGTTTCCTCCGCACTGTAGGCGCAAGACGAACAAGTATGGAGAGTTTCTGAGAGAAAGAAAGTGAAGTCATGCACTGAAGTCTCCATGTTTCGTAAGGAACTGGCTCGTACAGTGGTCTGGCGCAACTCCCTTCCTTCGAAGACGTTCTCGGATGTGGGAAATAAAACTCATATATGATACATAAAACTCATATCTCCAAACTCACTCACCATTCAGCCCACTCAACTAGCGCGGCAAGTTTTCGTTTAGTGGGAGCCGGGGAAGTTCCATTTTCACTCTCCACTAGTCCAACATGCACTCAATGGCCAGTATCCTTCTTTTGATTTACTTACGGCTAAGTAAATGGCCATGTACGTGAGGATTCTGTCACGGTGACACACACTTCCAGTGGCCTAGCTAGTTGCTTTGCTACTTTGAGAGACTTTAGCTGTGGGCTGAAACTCCACCTCTCGCCTCTGTTGACTCCCAAGTTTTTGACTTGCTTCTCAAGAAGGAGCGTGTTGCTGCCAAACCATTGATAGTTGGCTATTTAATTTCCCCTTTGAGGGTATGAGGGCGGGTATTTCCTCCGTCTAGTGACTGTTTCGGAGCACTATATGAGGTATCGCCTCGGTGTGATGGATCGAATGTGCACATCATCAAGGAACATGATACGAGTATTAACAAATCATAGTATTATGCGTTTAGATTAGGGAAGGTGTCTGTGCATCGCTACGTGGAATTTCCGTGGGTTACTACTCGACGAAGAACTCATATAGCACACAATTTGAACTACGAGTTTAGATCCAACTTTTTTTGCCCCTGAAGCTGTAGATTTTTTTATACGAGAGATGAAAAGTTATGTTACTAGTATTGAGTGTACCTCGTGTTATTAATCCATGATGAAGCATGGGGGGGGGGGGATGTAAGGAGCCACTGTGGCACGCAATAAATCACATTTTCAACACACAAAAATCAAAGATAAACCAAATCTCAAGTGTAAAGTTGAAAAATTCACAAATAATCAATTGACATTGACTGGTTTATAGCCACGAGGATGAGGTTAACTTAGGTATTGCAAACGCGAATGATGTAAAACAAAAAGCACGCAGGGTATTAGAGGAACGTTAATCCATAGGAATAATCCTCCTTGCTGATTGTCCGCTACTGAAAGGTGACCAGGTTACATTCCTGGTGTACGCTGTACCGCTCTTCTAAACACCACCAAATTTGTGTTATGGACTATGTGGCCCGTTATTAAAGCTGTTTTGTACATACCATAATCTCATATTCCTCTATATCTCGTTTCAGCCCTGAAGACAATTCAAAACGTCCTCCATCTCCTCCTCCGAGCACGGTATCCAGGCCGCCTAGAGGGAGGAGAGCTCAGAGCCCAGGACGACCTAGGCCTAAAGACCCACCGCCTCCTCCGCCTCCGCCACCGCCACCGCCTCCGCGAGTCATATTCCCCTTCACCAGGGAGCAAATCGAAAAATTGAATAAGGTGAGTCTTTTCGAGTCTAGTGGCAATTCAGAAAGACCCTGATTAGTTGGGGAAGCCAGTTGCACGATTGTCATATTTTGTAGTTGGAAGCGACGCTACAGGTTGTTAGTGAATTTGCCATTGCGCCAACCCTCGTTATAGTTTTCCGTTAGTTAGTTACATGATTTTATTGATCAAAAAAATGTTGAGTTCTCTTCAGATCTTTATGTTTCAGACCCCCGAGTCCGAAAAACACTATTTGGGAAAATGGTGTGTGTGTGTCTGTGTATCTGTGAACGATTTTTAGAGAAAACGACCGTATCAAATCCACTCAAACATGATATCTAGCCTGCAGGTTACCATGGGACGCCAAAATAAGGCTATGAGCAAAATCCACCGAATTCTAACTATAGTTATAATAGTGATCAAAACACCAAATTTTTTTTCTCAAAAACGACTCTAACAATTTTGATTAAATTTTTTATATTGGTAGCTCCCAATATGGCAACTATACCATAAAATTCCCATTCATCGGGAAATGACGAGAGCGGCACAATAAATTATCGAAACTTTCGACGAAATCAATTTTAGCGTGGTTTTTAGAGAAAACACCCGTACCAAATCAGCTGAAACTTGATTTCTAGCCTACAGGTTACCATGAAAAGCAAAAATAAGGACATGGTCAAAATCCACCGAAAGGTAATTATAGTTATCATAGTGATCAAAACACCAAATTTTTTTTTCTCAAAAATGGCTCTAACGATTTTGATTACATTTTTTATATTGATAGCTCTCAATAAGGGAATCATACCATAAAATTCCCATCCGTGGGAAAATGACGAGAGCAGCACAATAAATTATCAAAATTTTCGACGAAAAGCGTTTTTAGCGCGTTTTTTCTTATAACCTCCGCTGGAATGTTAGTAGAATGTTTAAAAAAATTGATATTGTAGTCCAATCCAATACGTAAAGGGTGAGTGTTTAAAAATGCTCATGAAATACATGGGGCTCACTCCAGAAATTCCTGAATTTCAACTACTGCCGTTTCGCTTACTACCAGTTCTAACTGTTATTACCTAATAGCTCTGCAAAAGTAATTACTATCCTTCTTCAAAAAATTCGTGCTTACAGCCTCATTAATTATCTGTAAACCAATTGCTCAATAAAGGTCCTGGAATGAGTACGAGCAGCACAATAAATTCCAGAACTGTAAGCGCTACCGTTTCCTGCTGCTGTGACGTGTTGTTTGACCAAGTTCAAAGGCCATGTACAAAGTGAATTGACGTAGAGCTAAGGAAAGTTGTGTGTTGCAACGCACCAGATATTTTTCTATATTCTAATCCTTCGCAAAAATCTATCGGTTGATATTTTCCACTAAGTTGGAAATTTGAGTAAAGTTATTTAGAATTGTCCACCCCCTCTCACCCCCACTCAGCCGCCGCCCTCTTCAGAAGCGGAGAAACGTAAAATTGTTGTACAACTCTTGAATTATCCTCTGCTTATAGCTAGAAAAATTGAGGGCAAATATTGGACCGTAAAAGGTGATGGGGAATGTTAAATTGTAAATTGGGCCCCCTCCTCCCCTCTGTCAGTAAACAGGAAAATTGACCAAATAGTTGAGATTACTTTTCTCCCCCCTCTCTCTTGTCGTAGGAAACCGTAATAATATTGATGGATTGGGTAATTACAAAATTTCGCCTTTTCCTCTTCTCACTTCAAAGATGTATTTGAGTCAAAATAGGTAGGTATGCTGAGAAACTGGATGGCTAGATAAATTAGTGTGAGGCCGTGTGTATTTGCTCTAGATTTATTATCCTGTCGTGGTTTCTCATCGTTGAAGTGTTCTATGGAAACAAAAATTGGAAGAAAAAGAAGAGAAGAGGAAAATACGAATTACAGAAAAGACGTCACTGAAATAGACCATACTTTGTCGAAATAGTCCTTCTGCATATTATTACTGCTGTATTAATTATGTGCTGCTCGGAAACTATCTATAAGAGGTTTTTTGTTTTCTTTTTATTGCGCAACTATTCATTTCCTGAGAAAATAAGCGAGAAAACTGAAACTCCCTGTACACGGTTTGTGGTTCCCGGAGGCAACAACGAGTAATCGACGAAATTCATTTCAATAGCTCATAAAATAAATCGGAAAACGCGGGCAGTTTTTGTGTTGAGTTGGGCTTACCCTCAATGTCCTAATTCGGCGACAGTCATCTACTTCAGGCCAAATGAATGAGAAGCCACAAGTTGCCCAAATGAAAATGTCAACTATTTTATTTAGTAGAATTAATTTACTGATTTTGGCGACCACTATCACATTTTCGACTACTTTGGCTGGAGGCGTTTTACATTTTATTTAAGTTTAATTCGCATTGTATGAAACGAGCGAATAACTCAAAAACTACACCAATCTGTTGCCAAATAGAATTATTGCCGTAATTAAACCCCGTGATGGTTTATTAGCTATTAAAACTAATTTCCTAATTTCAATCGTGTCACAAATACATGGCAAAATTATGTAAAACGGTGCCGCATTTCATTTTCAGGAAAGTCGTCATTTCTTTCGTAACTGCCTTTTATAATTATATGTAGTAACCAATAAGCTAATTTCAATGTTTGAGTGCTTTGGAGTTGGAAATTCAAGATGAAGGTGAGAACGTCAAGTGTTGATGTATAGCACAAACGGTATTGTACGAACAAAGCGTGTGCTCAAATAACGAATTAAAGTCGAATTTGTCTGCAGGACCGACCGGCTGAATTTGTTCCTACTAAAATTCTAACTCTCGAGGAGCCTCATTATGAGAACGCCAAGGAAAACGAAGATCGAGTCCGTAAATCGTCCAGTTCGTCCCTGTCAACCCCTTCGCCGCTCTCCTCCTTGTCTTCTTCGATTTACTCTCCAGTTGAAGAAGCTCCTTCGTTCGATCTTCACTCGTGCACCGATCGATGGCAACAGGTTCGTCATTTTGTCAGCTCACTACGGGATTTTATCCTTTGTGTTCACCACTAGCTTAGTATGAAAACTCAATTGTGTCGCTTTCAACGTAAATGATAATCAAGAAATTGGCCAGTTTGGTGATTGTGGCTGAGTCAAATTAGATCCTCAACCAATGTGGACGGGTCAGCACACGAACTGAGTGAACTTTGGAGTCAGACACAGGTCGAACTGTAAAACTGTGGAAGTAAATGGGAGGGGCGAACAAGATGATTGGCGGATCCACTGGTGTGGAGATACAAGAAGAAACTACAGAAGTTGTCGTTGTAAGATTTGCAGGGAAGTAGGAGTACGATCGATGTTGGCAGAAGGAGAGGAGAGTGAAGGCTGATGGTTTGGGAAAGCTTTGTAGCGTTACAATTGAAGCAGCCTCACGATTGTTTGAGTGAGTTGGCGATATTTTGAACGATCAGTGGTTGACGGTTGACTAACAGACCTCGTCCTACGCCCGGTACCATTACGGTGGGTGGCCCCCACTCGTCGTGACCGGCACCTGGCGCTTACAGTCCAGCGGGTCATCCTCTTGGCTGTCCTGCTGGTGTACCGCACCACATTTCACCTGGCTCTCCAGATCCTAGCTGGCGTGACTTAGCGGTACCCAGTCGTGCATCAAGCAGGACTGCCTGCTGGCCTTTTCAGACCCTCCTCCCATTACTCGAGCAGGAGAGTTCCATGGCGCAGAGACTCTATCTCGCTCAGGAGACCCTCATTGTTAGGTGGCAGGCTCGTTGGAACGAGGGTCTCATGGCACCCACCAGCACCAGCCATCATTCACTGAGGTGCTGCTCTCAGACCATAGAGCCTTTAATGAGCGGCTGCAATTCTTCGGCCGCCGCACCTTCAGCGACTGCCCCTGTGGAGGGGCCGCGGAGAGTGCATCGCACATCCTCCTCGCCTGCCACCTCTACGGCGTTACCTGTCTTCTTGCAGCGGAAGGGGTCTCGCAGCTCCTCTAGCAGGGCGGAGGTCCGCCGGTACCGCCTTTTTGCTCAAGCGTGGGCGAACCAGTGGAAAGTTCTGGAGTAATGGTGCCCCAGCGAGACGAGGTCTAGTGAGATGACTCCCGTCTACTCCCAGCCCCGTGCATTCGCCACGCTGCGCCTCCACTGGCGCAGAGGCGCTTAGAGGTGCGTGCCCCTCATGGTCCAATGAGCCAGTTGGCCAATGCTGGCCTGGCTCATTTCCCCATTGGGTTGATTATCAGATGGCAGACAGGAAACTCTGTTCTGGCCATAGCAACAACAATGGGGATATACATGTAACACCTGACTCTCTTTGAAGGCACCGGGCAGTCGTGATCTAGTGGTTAAGACAATGGTTCATAATTCTCGTTGAAAGTCGCGATAATAAATATTATCGCATATATATAAACGCTCTGCGCAATTGCTGTTAATTTTTGCCTGAGTCAGCAGATCCCCAAACGTCTCCAAACCCCTCTCGTAACATACATAATAATAAACAGCAGGTGTCAAATTTGTTGTGGCCTCGCCATACCTAGATTTTATTACAACCGCTGAATTACCGAGGGGCTCCCGGTAATTGTTAATTGAACGCTGTTTGCAAAGTAAAAGAACACATTAGTCTTTCAATAGTGATTCTACTGCATGATTTGATCTTATTAAAACGACCAATGAAAAATGGCTGGGAGGTAGCAGAAGAATGAAAGATTAGAACGTTAATGTTTGGGAGAAAAGATGGACGCCTTTTCAACTGTGCACTCTATTGACAAATGTACAATGTTTCATAAGAAAAATTAAGATGTACGTGTGCATTTTATCCTGCAGGTAGAAAATGCTAAAGTTAAACTGACAATACCAGCTGAAGTCGACTACATCGAGAATAAAACAGTCGTTTCTATCGATTCTCCGTCACCGACATCCGAAACGAACATTTCAGTCACATCAGTCGCATTAAGTAAGTCTGCTGGATTTGCTTAGCTCTACGAAGTGGAAAGTAAAGTGGTATGCCTGAACAACTTTTGTTTTTAGGTTTCTGCAGATCTTGACGTTTCAAGGTCTTCTGATTAGAAAGAGGGGAGTGGCCTGTGAGTCATTGCTTGGTAATCAGGTTGAGTGTCTGAATGGTGTAGTGTGGATGTACCTTCACGATCATAATGCAGTCTGCAAGGAAGAAGTGTATCTTTTGTATTTCATCACTCACTGTCTGTGAAGTGGTTCCTACCTGCTGTTTTGCAAATCTGAACTTTAGAAGCAACCCTAGTCAGTCAGTGAGTGGGTGAAGTCTGGACACATTCAATGAGCTTGGCTGTCTACCATCCTCAGTTCTCCTCTGACAGTAAAGAGTTGCTGGGGTGCCCTTCATTATTACTGTAGCACTCAGCTCGTCTCATATTCAGCCTTCGACATCATTCCAAGTCATTGTGATGAGTGATGAGAACCGCAGGAAGTTGAACAAGTTTCTTGGATCTGTCGATGTAGATGCTGCCTTGAAGCTGCAGGCTTTCGACAAGAACGAGTTGAAGGAGGTCGTCCGCTGTTAGATGCTCCCTCACTAGAAATGATGAGTGGTTGGGTGATCGATACAGTCCACATCGCATCTCTAGAACGTACCGATTGTTATCATTATTTTTGCTCTTATTCGTTTCAGGCCCAGAACCAATCATATCAACAGGAAACAAGGTGACCATCAACATCAATGGGATGCCCGAGCCTGAGTACGTCAGTCAGGTCATTGTGGTGTGTGGCCCATCTGACACGTTGACTAATGATCGCCCAGCACCAGGAATAATTTCAAGGGAAGACAGGATGATGAGAGCGGAAGAGGAAATGGCTGAGCTTCTTAGAAGTCAGGTATATCAACGTAGTTGTGTATAAATCTTAGTAGTTATTTTGTTGCGAAACTCTAAGACCGTGGTATGAACTGAAAGGGGGCAGAGCGCGTGATTGGATAAAGCTTCACTTTCACGTGCTGGTGGGAGTTGTCATACAATTCCACGTATTGTATGTTCATTTGGACGCCATAGTGCCCTGACCAAATGGGGAAACGGGCCAGGCCGCTTGTGGCCTACCGGCTCGTTGGTGCTAAGGGGAGGGTTAAGGTTTTTCATGACCTGCCCTGGTCTGATGAGCGTGCCTCTCATTCAAATAGCGGCTCTAGAAGGTGAGCTCGGGTTAGAGTGTGGTGGCCTTATGGTAGGGGGGGTTGTTGGGGAGGGATATCAGGAGACCAGGTTTCAAGCTGTTTTCGCCTTGCTGCCCGTGCTTGAGCAAATATTGCGAACCTGCGCCTAGCTGCTCTACTGGACAGGAGCGTCGCTGCACTCTCAGCAGGGGGAATGAGCGCCCTCGTTCGCACATCATTATAGAGCGGCCAGGCAAAAATGACGTGTGCTGCGTCTTCGCTGACGTCTCCTCCGCACGGGCAGAGGTCGAAGATTGGAAGTAGTAAAGGCGTCGGTTGAAAGCTCCGTGCCCAAAGAGAGTAGTTGGACCGCTGGGAAGGTTGGATGCCATCCGTTCATTCCCAGGCGGTCCCGGACTGAGGGAATGAGAGAATGGAGATGCCTCGCGGTTGAGCCCGCATCCGAACATGCCTGCCACCGATCGAGGGCCGCCTCGTCTGCTAGGTTGAGGCAGCGCTCAGTGGAGGCCTCAAGCCGGAGAGCGGGCACCCACACTCAAGGGCTCCCCGGTAGTTGTTCAGGGCTCCTCGCCGGATGGCGGTCCGCAGAGTCCAGGGCCAGGGCCAGGTCGAGGGGGAGAGTCCCCGCAAGCACCTGCAGTGCTAGGTGGGATGTGGTTCGGTACGCTGGCAGAGTCACCAGGAGAAGATCTCTCTGTATCGTACGCGCCCTCTGCCAATCGCGTTCTGAGGGGGCGATCCACCAAGCAGATGCAGCGTATAGTATGATGGGGAGAAAGACTGCATGGTAGTAGCGGTAGCGAGCATGCGGGGACGCTCCCCATGTTGGTCCACAGAGTGACCTGACCTGAGCTGTTAGGACGGAGAACTTGGCCCTGAGTAGGGCAAGGTGTTGGGTGGGGCTGCCTCTGGGGGAAAAGACGATGCCCAGGTACTTGGCTGTTGTTGCGGGGGTGACGGTCATTCCAGGGGCAAGCTCTGGTTGGTTGGCATATGGAGATTTGAGCGGAGAACGACAAGCTGTGTTTTCTGGGAGGCCAGCTGCAGGCGTTTGCAAGTGCACCAAGCAGTCACGAGTCGTGTGACTCGTCGTAGGTGGAGCTTGGCCAGTGCCAAGTGGTCCGCTTCCACCATGACGCCATAGTGCCGCCCCCTCGCTCAACTTTCCATCTGCTCGTGCAAATGATTTCACGTTGTTAAGCTGTAATAAACTTAATGTTTACGCATCTCAGTCTACCACGACCACGACTCAAAGGGCCTGAAGGCCATTCTGTCGACGTGTTGAGGGAGGAGGTTCATCAAATAGAAACCACTCAATTGAACACGTTTACTTACCCTGTGGGAAGTCTAAAAACGTACAGAAGGTTCGCTGTAAGAGCTCTTTTGCAGGTCTATTCTCTTCTTGTGGTGGCTGTTCCTGTGCTCTCAAACTGGAATCTTGCAGCCCATAACTTGAGGAGCTCACTAGCACTGTAGCAACGCTCCTTGACGTGAACACCACAAGGCGGAATGTTTCCAGAGTAGGAGCAACTTGACGCTAATGTAGCTCACAATACGTAGTTTATTTTCGTATTACTGGTGCGAACAGTACAAGGAATGCTCCCGGTGAGGAGGTTGGCTTGCTGTAGATGAATAGTTTTTAATGGAAACATGGTTTGGAGTAGTGCTCTGAAGTGGACAAAATTAGCATTGAATTTTTAATTCAACAATAGAAATATGGCGATCTGCTTCCTCAAATTGTACCGATTGACTCCCATTAAAGGCACTGGGCGATGGTAGTCTTGTGGTAAGGCTAAGGTCTCATAATACGACGAAAGTTGGGCTATTGGATCAGAGCTCGCAATCGCTGTAATTTTTGCCTGAGTTAGCAGCTCTCTGAACATCTACAAACTGGATGGTGGTTGTTAGATGGAGTGGCAAGAAGTACTACTCCTTCCAGGCCAATGTACAATGTGCCGAATTATCGACTGAATCACGGAGATGTGGGAGATTCCTTACAAAATATGATTGGCTGAGCATTAAAGCATCCCTTGGGGACCAAAACTCTTTGTTGCTACCCCAGTGCAGTTATAGGCTCTAAAAGTCACTAGCCCTGACTGAACCCTCTGAACTGGGGCCTCTTTCATTCTCCATAGGAACCACAATAAGCCAAGAGGTATCAGTATTTTGGGGCTCCCAGCTTTACCAGCGCCAGTAACCATATACAATCCAAGGCTTTTCGATAGTCTGGGGAAGAAGGCTCAAAAAGCCCAGAAAATGGTTGGTTTATGTGCCCAGTCAATCTGTGGTTGAGAATCAGAAATAAGAATTGTTGTCCTCCGTGTTTTGACTGATCTGTCAATCATTAGTATAATATGGAAGGGTTTTCACTGATGACCTCGTGGATTGCTCGTCCTTATGCACTCAACGCACAGTTTGGCTGGGTCTGCCTACATTGCCTCCCCTGATATTTCCTACTCAACCTGTTCATTAGTCAACTGTTCGTATCAGTCAAAAGTCACAGAGGTTGCAGTTTCACAACTATTAAACAGCCCAGGCACTGCTCAGCCTCTAACAAACCCAGACTGTGGAGGTATGGCAGATTATCATTTAGCCAGTCTCTCAGTGGAGCTTTTGCTTGTGTTACTACGCAAAAGTATGACCTAGGGAGGTCTGTACCATCTGAGAAGAGTTTTAATCTAGTTTCCTACGTGATCTAACTATTGCCATAACCTTTTTGGCATACTGGGCAAAATGATGATAAGCTTGCTAGATGTTACTTAATAGCAGTCCATGCAGGGAAATTTGGTGGGTGTTCCAACATCCGTCGCTGACTGTTATAGGAACAGTGGTGCTGCACAGGGTTTATTGTTTTCTCCATGCGGAAAGCGGAAGATGTGCAAGATGGAGATTTCACCCGCCTTTGCATACCTCGTTCTTAGATTAAGGTGGCGTCTGGTGCATAATGCTGAGCAAACACAGCTCCTATTGTTAACCAACAGCCAGCAGGCTCTACAAGGCCTGGCTCGTTTCCCCATTAGGTTAGGATGAAGATTCTTCAAGTGAAATCTTAGAGCCGGGCATCAAAGTCTCCATGTCCCGTAAGGGCGTCCATGGATGTTGGGAAAAAGCTCATATGTGTCACGTCCCTTTGACGAGGGTTCCCATCTCGCTTGCCAATTATCTAATGCCCATCCATCTAGAGCAGATACATTTCATTCGGTGGAGAGGAGGACTATACAGAGTTCGGCCCAGAGTGAGGGGAAGCTAAGCTCCTTCTGCACTCTCCACTTTCCTGTCATGCACTCACAGGCCAAGTCAATGGGTAACTGGCCAGTGACCACTTGGAGTGCTTCAGTGGATGCTATCTTGTAGGCCTTGATGATCCACGTGAGTGCAGGTCTCTGGGATTTAGCCAGTACGCTTCTGTGATTGACAGTGGGTTTGCTACTCCACTTCCCTGTAACATAAATCTGACCTGTACAGATGTCAATCCAACTAAATGATTTCTGTGATGAAAACAATCTCAGTTTTCGTCTTACTGAGAGCATATTGTTGTACGTTTCATAGTGTACAGTTGTTCATTACACCCTCGATTTCAACCTTGACTATGTGATTCTAATTGGCAGGTCGATCCAGTTGAGGCAGCTCGAAACAACCTTATTCCTCACCTCTGCGGCAAAGAGGGAACTTCCGAGTCAGACATGAGTTCAGATTCCTACAAGTCGGCCCTGGACTCGTTCCCACCATCTGAATCTAGCGCCATATACGCAGATACTGAGAAAGACAAACTCGTTGATGAAGTGGAAGTTCGACTTGGTGAGTGAAGATAACCCAAATGTTTATTTATTTATAAACTTGAATCACCAGCTCATTACAACTGTTTTACATGGTGCTCCAGCTTAATAACACAAAAAACACAGGCACAGTAAAAGGTCAAAATATTTTCGCTAAAAAGGTAATGTAAAAAGATGTCAACTTGGAGACCATAAGGAAAATAGAGGGTTAACGAAAGAAAAAAACGAAAGGAGTGGTATAAAGAGGGAGAGCTGGTGAAAAGCCTTTAAAAGGAATCGTCTGTTGAAACTTCTGATAATGCGGGCGCTTGTTTAATGAAATTGAGGCTTCTGATACTAATCCACTGAGGTATCTGTGTGGGCGCGAGGCTTTCTGAGCTAGGCGGGGATGGAACCAGCGGACTCTGGTTCTATCCCTGACCAGGCACCTACCCTCCTCCAAACCCAGGGAGATGAGGCGTGGCTGTGGTATTGAGCCACGTTTTGTGGCCACGGCGAAATGCCATTGGTCCCAGCAGCTCCGGCGAGTCCTTTAGTCCACAGCTGCCTCCCTGATATCTTCTTCTCTTCTATCTGTGAATATTACCCAGTAGTTAGGCGTGGCTTCAAAAGTTGCGATTTCATACATATTAATGAGGGGAAGGTATGATTCGTCTGGCAGGGAAAGGCTGATGAAATGACCTCGTGAGAAGTAGTCACGCAATCAACGGGGTAATGGTGACTAGAGAATTTATCTAAACCACAGGGTTGCGCTCTCCTCCTTCAGAAAACTGAGAACAGAACCCTCAGATTCCTCCTTCAGTGAAAGATGAAGTAGAGCTCTTTCCCTTGAAGGAGCCAACAAGCATTTGCCTGCAGTCTAAAGTTAACGCTGTTAGAGTTCGGTTTTGTTTGGTATTATCTTCGCATCTGGCAAACCAGTCTCGTAAGTTAAATACGCGCTGGAGATATCATGGATGTCACGGAATAAAATAGAAGTAACCCACAAAATTTGCAAAATTCACTCCACTATTTAACCCTCGTGTAACTTGTTTCGCAATTTTCTTTAATTTGAAATCAAGGACCTTTATTACCTTGGAACGGGGTTAAAGAAGTAGGAGGAACCCTCAAAATATGGGAACGTCAACTCGACTTGTGCTCCACTTTCCTTATGAGCGAGTTAAGATAGATAGGCAAGCCGCATAATAAGCCCCAGGGCATCAAATGAACAAGTAACGTCGTGGCACTGTAAGGTTGTGTGGTATATTTAAAAAGATGTGAATTGCACAGTATTTTCGGAACGATGTAAAATAAACTGAACTGAGCATGATGATGAACGAAACGAGAGTCAAGTTGCAGAATAGTCATTGGGATATTAGGAAAGACTTGAATTGAAGCCTGACGTTGGCTAACAATGTTTAATCCACTTTATCTGAGGAGGAACACGCTAGATTCGCTCTCTGATATAACCTAGAACTAACAAAAGACCTGGGAATGCATCCTGAGTCCAAGAACACACCTGTACACCCTGCTGAGTGTGATGTAGTAGTAATTCTATTAGTTTTTTCACGTTCAACTCAACTTTTGTCACAAACATGGACGTTTCAGGGATTGATTTCGATTCGGACGAGTCGCATTATGAGACTATTCGAGATCCAATTTACGAAGAACTTCCCGACGAACCTCCGCCACTTCCGACATCTCCTCCTCCTCCTTTGGCTGAACTCGGGGAGCCACACATCCCGGCGAAGAGCATCTTTCAAGGTACTTACTTCCTTCGTTTAATTCGACGTTCTTTCTACGCGTTTGAACGTAATTAACTGGTGTTTCTATTTCACAATTCAGGAGCCACGAAGTACGATATCCTCAATTATTTGGTGGGGGCCAAACGAAGAGGTCTCGCCGTTGAAGACTGTTCATCTTCAATTCAACTTCGACCGATTGTCGAAGGAGGAAGTCCGTCTCATTCGCGAGTACCTTCGTTAGACCTCAGCTCCAACGTCAGTCACCTCAGTGGAGCGTCTGACTCGAGCGAGGATTCCTGCTCCCCGCTGATTGTTGCATCGACAGACGCTTCATCAATAAGCAGTGACAAAGTAAGCTATGACACCACGCTATCCTTTAACATTTGTATTAATAGTTTAGAGTACAACTTTTACTAACTCGTCGACATCAGGAATGAACTGTTGCTTTGGATATCCAACAAACATGCGCGAAGGAGGATAGTGGATTCTAAAAACGAACCAGGCACACTACACTAGCAAAACGTGGTCTTAGGATAGAATTATAGTTCTGATCTGATCCTATTTCAAATCAGCCTCTAGACTGTGATGAGTTAAGCCACAGCTGTGTTTTTTATGAATTGTCACTGTATCTCAACGATGTCTTCCTGATTGTTGAAGTGGGCAGGTGTTGAGTCGACACTGACACTTTCATTCTGCTCTCTACCGGAAAGAAGAACAGCCGTCAAGCGTCCTTGCGCCATTCTCTCTGATAACGTGGCAATTACTGAGTGACTAACTTGTCACATTGCAGGTTCTGCGAGGTGGGGCTAGAGACGGCAGAGCGTGTGTTGTGCGTATGCGATGGACTCGCCGCACTGCGCCGTCAGTATCTGAGGATCATGGAGCCCATTTGTGGCTGCAGTGAGGGTATCGCCTGCATCCCCCGTTTAAAAAAAACTTGTCGCGTGAGGCCACAATTAGTTAATAGTCCTTTATGATAACACGTGAAGTCTGAGGTTGAAATTGTTGTTGCTTCAGTTTATCAGGCCCCATGGTCTTCCTTAAAGCAGAAAAGTTGGCTGATTTGCAGGTAGCACATTACTTTTCAGATGAGTGGCGTCTAATAAGGCTTTTCAGCTGCTTATAGAAACGTGTAATAATTCTGTTTGTTTCCGAGTGGTAGTGGACCATTTACTTACACATAATCACCCTGAGCTCTGTCTGACATAAATAATGGGGGTTTAAACTGTATGTTGGTGGGTCTTCTCCACAGTCAGTGACAGGTTTCCCAGACACGCCAAATTGCACCAACTAAACAAAACAACAGGCAAGACCTACTGATTCCACATTACGAGTATTACCAACCAGCGAAACAACCGTGTATGAAAACCTTCCTTAGCTACGAACACAGTTTCGTGGAAAAAAGGAGAAATGGTCTCTCAGATGTAGACACTTTGTCTCTTACTTCCCTCAGTTCACAAAGAAAATCGCCCTTTACGTTCGACAGTCCTTTGTTCTAATAATTGCCCTTTATTAAATGAATCAATCGACAACTAGAGGAAACTCAAAGGAAATAGATCACACGAGAAAAATGAATATAAGCTTTCTGCGCCTGCCTTTGCGATCCAAGAGGATGCCTGGGATGAGAACTCTGTAAGCATGAAGTACGCTTCTGTTATTTCCACCAGGCGAAGACTCATCTACAGCTTGTATTGGGCAGGCAGTTCTTGAGCAACCATGGGGTGAAACAATCAATGCAAGGCGGTAAACCCTTGCTAACGGCCCTACTAAGCGAGTATAATTATAAGCAAACCTCCTTCACAATGCAGTCGTAATACGAATACGAATATTTGTTCAACTAGGGGTTAAGCGTTTTCAGGGCGACTCAATACTGGCAGCCCTCCTTTTGTAGAGTTTCTTTAGCCACAGAACTCGTCCAGAACTGAGATGTCATCCTTTCCTTCTGTGCAGTTCAATAAGTATTGAAGGATGGTCATACTGGTGTCTGCTTACGTGTCCTCGCCCTTGTGGAGGATCCACTTGTGTCTACTTACTGTCACATCTTCCTCTTTGGGTAGTGCAACTTGATAGATAATCCTGATCACTCGATTTGCCTCCAGTGTCTCCTTCATTGGAGGTGTCAGGTTGATCCTGGTCGGCCAGAATCTTCTCTGTTCTTTTCCATAGGAACTCCTAGGCAACTGGCATTTCATTACAATACTGCTCTGGAGGCAAGATAGTGCACCAGTAACAATCGTTTACATTCACATTACCCACACTTTCTTGTGCTACTTCCATCCCTGTATCAGTTAAATCAGTTTCCTCTTTTTTTTTTGAATTGTTTATTGATTGAGACCATTTTACAATATACCTCATTGAAATGGTGTACATACATTCATTGTTTACTATATAATTTTTATATTATCTACAAACATGGTTGTGGATAATCACTGCTGAACGATGTCCATGATGTGACCTGTCTTCTGACTTCTGGTGTTTGAAAGCCTTCAGTAACTAAAGGGTTGATGTGGTCAATGTTGCGTTGTACAAAGGAGCCGTAGCATCCATTCAGAAACTCGATCGGTGGTTCTAGCTGAAGGTTGTGATACAATGTTTCGTTTCTCACGAATGGGGGAGCTTGCATGATTCGGCGTTGTAGAATTCCATTTTGCTGTTGCTCTATCCTCCTGAATTCTGATTTGGAGCAGGTGCCCCATACTGCCAGGCCGTATGTCCAAATCGGTCGGACCAGTGTCTTGTATAATATCAGTTTGTTCTGGATGGATAAGTGTGGACTTCCAAGAAAGGACCTCAGCTGTGCAATTCTGTTTTTTACTCGCTTTATAATTTCGCTGATATGGTCATGAAACGTTAATCTTTTATCCAATATAACTCCGAGATATTTATGAGAGGCTCTGGAAGGTATAGGATGTCCAAGATAGTGGAGTTCCGGATTTGTATAATTTCTTTTGTGTGTGTAACGATGGTAGATTTTTCATTGTTTATTTTTATCCTCCATTTCGTGCACCATTGTCCCAGTACGTTAAGCATCTGTTGGAGGTTCTCGGTCGCGATTTCAGATACCTCGTTCGACGTAGCGTAAACTAAATCGTCCGCATACAATCCGGAGAACCCATCGGGGACCTCCAGAGGCATGTCGCTCGTGTATATGGAGTATAAATATGGCGCCCAAACACTTCCCTGTGCCACTTCAGCTTGGATTAGCCTTGTTGTTGAGTGATGATTCTGGATTGAGACCACGAACGTCCTGTCCTGTAAGTAGTGTTTGACGACAGAAAACAGGTTGTTCGGTAGGTGCTGACGGAGTTTGAAAAGAAGACCATCATGCCAAGTTCTGTCAAATGCCTGTTCTACATCAAAGTAGGCAGAGTGGCACACCTTTCGCTGGTGATATACGTTTTTTATGTAGCTTGTATATCTGTGAGCCAGATGTGCAAACAGTCTGCAGGGCCCACGTAAAAGAAGAGGCTGCTCCATTAGGTCTACGGCAGGGGCTTTTCTTGTAGGAGAAGCTCTTACAGCTGCAAGAAGTCTCCTTTCATTGAACACTTTTGAGCCCCAATTGCATTTCACAACCGCCAGACACCAGTTCAGGGATTTTTACAGGCCTGGCAGTAAATACTCACTTACTTCAGGAGCCAAAGAGAACAAAGGCGAATCACGCGAGAAGTGGGGGAAGACTGCTAGGTTTGAATGATGCTGTGTTGCCCCTGTTCAGAACTGAGCTTAACTGGTTCTATATAGAAAAGTGGTCAGTTCAGAACTACGCTCACCAGAATACTTCTTACCTCCATTCAAATCTGGTAGCCTTCATTGCCTTCTGAGATAAGTGAATGATAAAGTGTGCATTCGTTTGGTCCAACTACTTCTAGAAGTCTCACAACCTGGACGAGTGACTAAAGCAACATCTTAAGAGGCATTCTGAACCGTCTCAAACTCTAACCGAAGAGAACTTACTATACTGTGGATTCTGCCAAAATTGTGCAGTAACTGAAACATTTTTTCCTCGCAGTCAAAGAAAAGTAACGCCGAAGTAGAAAGGAATGACAGCGGCGTTGGCTCAGAAACCAGTAGAAGTCGATGGCAACAACCAAAAGAAGGCGCTCAGCATCCCTGCGAAGACTGCGATCTTCCAGTTGAAACTCGAGTCACCGACAGGTATATTCCTCCATTCAGCCTTTGATCATCGTAATTCCCTGAACATTTGAATAATAACCGCGTCATTCTCTTGCGTTTCAGCGGCGTGATGTTCGCTCCTCTCGTTTGTAGAAAATGTTCTAAGAAAAGATCTGAGCGCCGGGAAATTATTACCGAGATCGTGGAAACAGAAGAGAAGTACGGGAGGGACCTTCGGATTATTTTGGAAGAGTTTTATCGCCCGATGCAGGTGAGCTACCTCTGGAGTTGATAGAAAAATCATTGTTAAGAGGTCATGTGTGTAACATTAGTTCTGTAAAATTATTTTCTGGCGATACACACAGCGACTGGATCTTCTAAACTTTGAATAAGCTAAGCAAATCTTCATGGAGCTCAATTATTACTCATTTCCCTTTATCTCTATCTTCCTGTCTGCTGTTTCAAAACAGTTTAACGTTAATGCCCTCGACTGAGGCAAATCAACTGCTTGTCGAAGACCATGGATGGCAAGGGCTTGCACTCATACAACTGATTTTACTGTAGTAGTCACATCACCCTAAACTTCGTCTCACGATACACTTCAAACTTCAATGACAGGAATATTATGCTAAAATATAGACCCTTTTGAGTTTAATTATTGATAGGAAATAATAAACTCCTTGTTCGTAAATCTAAAATCCTAATTGCACCAAATGAGTGAAGTGACGAACCAAATCATGAATGACGATGTAGAGACGCAACTAACAGCCAATCAAATAAACGCCATTGACAGCTCACCTATTGCATTCAACAGTTTAAAAGGGAGAAGTTGTTTGTTCTATCGGTTGATAGGGAAAAATATCAGCTGCGTCACATTGCACAAGTTTCCCTAGCTCTACTTGTGTTCGTGGCTTTTTCTACTAACTTAATTTATTTTGAAACATCACAGCGGCAGATAGCGGTATGCTTAGAATTTGTTGTGTACTCATTACCGGACCATTATTGGATATCAATACACATAGCCAAATAATGAGCCTGTAGACACGATTTTTTTTTTGAAAAGGATAATAATAACATTTCCAGTCTTGTCGGGTACACACTTTTAGGAATATGTGGTAAATGTAAAAGGCGGTGTATGAAATTTCAGAATTTCTGGGGTAACTTCTATATATTTTATGAGCGTTATTAAGACTTTGTTGAAGTATCTGAAGAACCTTGTAACATTTGAGCGGAGTTTATAAGGTATAAAAATTATGCTAAACTCGAATTTCGTCGAAATGTTTGGTAATTTCTTGTGCTACTCTCGTTATTTGCTCACGAATGGGAATTTTATGGTATTGTTGTCATACTGGGAGCTGTTTATATAACAATTTTAATGAGCCGGTTTTGAAGGGGGAAAAATTGGTGTTTTGATCACTATGATAAGTATAGTTATTTTTCGGTGAATTTTGCTCTTAACCTTTATTTTAGCGTCCGATGATGATCTGTGGGCTAGATATCAAGCTTGAGCTGATTTGTTTCGGCTGCTTTCTCCTAAAATCGTTCATCGACACGCACACACACAGGTCTGTTTCCTTAGTTGATGAGTGTACCTAAATCCTCGACGAGGGTTATATCAGCCATGGAAGTTGCGGTTTCGCAAATATGCAAGAGACCAGCCTCTGCAGCATCCACTGAACTCAGACCTGTGGAGGTACGGCAGGTATTTGGTCGTTAGCCCCGGTCCCGGTAGAGAGCAGTTGCCTGTGTGTTACCGTGCGGAGGTGACCCCCTGAGGAATCCTGTACCATCGGGGAGTAGTTCTTAATCTGGTTTCCAACCTCATCTAACTATTTACTTGAGTGGCAAGTTTCAAAAGGACAGATCAACTATGACCACGTTTCTTAGCCATCACCCTCTTCGTGAACTCTGCAAAATGATTGTAGGCTTGCTTTGTAGCAGTCAATGATGCTAAGTTCGTTTGCCCTCCCAACAACCGTCGCTCACTGTTGTAGAAACTACAGTGGAGCAGCATGTGGTTTCTTGTTTCCTCCGCACTGGAGGCACAAGACGTGCATAATGGAGGTCTGGCTCAACCCATTTTCTTGAAAGACGTTCATGGATGTTGGGGAAAAACTCATACGTACCATGACCCTTTGATTCCCATCTCGCTTACCATTTCTCTAGAGCCCATTCATCGATAGCGGCAAGTTCCTGTTCTGTGGTGAGATCCGTATGGAGTTCAGCCCAAAGCGGGGGAAGCCCCTATTTCACTCTCCACTTGTCAACCATGCACTCAACGGCCAAATCAACTGGTAACTGACCAGTGATCACCTGGAGTGCTTCTGTTGATACAGTCTTGTAGGTCTTGGTGATCCACAGGAGTGCAGCTCTCTGGGATTGGGCCAATACTCTCTTTTGATTGACTGTTAGTTTGCTACCCCAGACAACGGGGCAGTAGCCAAACCTCGATAGATGGCCTTATACATGAGGATAGTGTCAAATCGTTCATCGACACACACTCACACACAGACCATCTTCCAAAATAGACTCGGTAGGGTCTGAAACGTTAAGATCTGAAGAGAACTCAATTTTATTCTGCCGATTACTACTAGTATAAGTTTAAGGGAAGTAAAAAGATTGTATAAATATGCTTGGAGGGTGGGGGGGGGGGGGGTGGCAGTACGCCATCTGAATTAGCCAGTGCAAACTGAATTAATCGATTTTCTTTTATTTTTTTACAGGTAGCTGGTTTGCTCTCAATAGATCAATTGTCAGCTGTCTTCCTCAACACAGAAGAGCTCCTTGAACACAGCAGGTAATTAATTTACTGCAACTAATTTGTTGGAAACTGTTCAATGTGAAATGTACACTAAATCAAGAAATAGAAGGCGGCAAGTGAAAAGGCTTCTCTCGAGGTTGAGGGTTCCAAACTACTTTTTTCTCACGCAGCGAGACGGGTGCTGTCCATCAAATCAAGCCTAGCAGGAGCTGGAGAACAGTTCCAGTGGAAATGTTCTGTTTTTCATGCAACCTGTAAACTCGTTCTTCTTGCTTTACGCTCAGAAAGATGGGGGCGGCTTCAGATCTGAAACCGAATTGACTTTTGTTTCTCTTTAATGTGAAGGAGCTTGGCAGAAAAGCTGAGGGACGCGTTGGAAATTGCGTTGGACCAAGGCGACGAAGATTTTCTAACCGTCAACGTTGGAGCACATTTTCTTCAAGCTTCTCCAATGCTCATCTCTTTCCAAGACTACTGTACTCGACAGGTACATCACTTATTACATAAATATTTCTAGTTTTTACTCGTACGTAGAAATGGTGGGGCAATATCCAGATTCAGTCGGACGTTTATGTTTGTTTCTTAATAAAGACTTAATAAATATTGTCGCATATTTTTCTTTTAGGGAACGGCTTCAATGCTCCTTACGAATCTTGAAAAAGAGAAGGAGCTTCTGAGGATATTCCTTCGTGTGTCGCAGATGGAGAACAGCGTTCTCCGTCGTATGAACCTCAATTCCTTCCTAATGGTAAGTGTAAACGTGAAACCAGCAACTCGTATGTCAAGTAAAAAGATGTCTACACCTCGAAAAAAGTGTTGCGTCACTCTAGAAAGATAGGGGCGAATATTTTTGGAAGTATTTGTGGACAGGGGGCGTCCTCAGATTAAAGAAAAATGACGAGTGGATACAAGTCAACTGGAGAGGACATGGAACTATCGGGAAAGACCTGTTTCACTCCATAGAAACGGCAAACTACCCGATAGATGATAGGAAAACAATATACAAACTTCAGACGCACATTAATACGGAAATACGTCCAAAAGATATTTGGGAGAATAGAACACATGTAGAGGATGACTCAGACATAATATGTTACACAGACGGATCGAAGGACCAAATACATGGAAACACGGGCTTGGGTATATACAGCCCTGCAATAGATTGGAAAGAATCCAGATCTCTAGGTACCAAAACAACAGTCTTCCAGAGTGAACTGTTTTTTGTTTTTTTTTTCTCTCCCGAGGGCATCGGGACAAGTCCCTTTGTCAGAGTGAACTGTTAGCAATCAACTACTGTATCGATACAAATTACAATTGTACAAATTGATCACACTGAACACCAGCAATAAGACAATAACAATTTACACAGACAACCAATCGTCAATAAAAACGCTGGCCAATCCAATAGTTAGGAGCCTACTAGTTGAGGACACGAATAACAAGGGGAAAGAACTTGTACTCAGAGGAAATACCTTGACGGTGAAATGGATTCCGGGACACAGGGGATACAGTGGGAATGAAAGAGCGGACACACTGGCCAAAGAGTACCGACCGATCACTTCTATGGGCCAGAACCCTATACGGCAGTTACGATGGCAACAGTCAAGAAGGCCATAAATAATACCCTATGGAGTAAAGTTAACAATGACATAGACAATAACAGAGGTCTTGAATTCTCCAAGCGCACAGGGACCACGAGTTACAACAAGATAAAGACGGAATGGGCCCTAAAACTAAATAGAATACAATTAAGAAGATTAATAGGCATGTTAACTGGACACTATGCAGTCCAGAACACATTACATAGGTATAACCCAACAATTAGGGGTGAATGCTCCTGTGGGGAAATAGAAACGGTTGAACACTACATATGCGAATGCCCAATATGGTTCCGAACCAGAATAGAAAGACTTGGAGGACGAACCATAGATAGGGACGATATACGACGCAATGAATGGAGGAGCATCCTCAAATATGTAGAGGGGACCGGAAGATTCCGGTACCCATTTTAGGAGCCAAAGCCGGATCCCTTATACAACTTGGGTGATGGGAAATTAGCCCATATGTGGCCACGACTCTGGTCGCTGTTCCCTCGGCTTTGGCTGATGCCCTGCAGTCTCTCTCTCTCTCTATTTGTGGACAGTGATTCAAAAACGAAAAGAAAAAACAGCTCCAATAACAAAACAAATGCAAAAACGTGAAAGCTGACAGAGAAGTTTTGATTTAGACGTTGTTACTGGCGTTAGGAGCATGCGTCCCTACCCCTCCCCAAATCTAATTAAATCTAAATACAAAATCCTGTCATTTCGGTCAAATGTGCTACGTTATGTCTAAGGCGTTTCATAAATGTTTGGTAGACATTGGACTGCACTATGAAGCATCTCCTAAACGTGTTGAATGGAATTCGTTAGATAACAGTGGGGCAATCCGTTCTATCAATATTCACGATGTGGAGTGTGATCTTGCTCAATCCTAGCTCTGGGGGCAAATAGAAGAGTGTAATTTTCTACCTTCAGTGTCCACTATAGGCACTATGGCATTTCAAAAGTATAAAGTCTCATTCATGGCCAAAATAAGATTGAACTCAACAACTTGTGGGGTGTCCCGATTGACTTGTTCAATAACAAAACGCTTCGTCATAATTTTTCCTTTCTAGGAGTAGCCAGTTTTCATTAATTCTGTTTGGTTCGTTCTGTGCGCTGTTACCGCCCTAGTTTAACTGTGGGCGTCATATGGGGCGTTTCAGTGTGAATGGTGGAAACGATTTCGAACAGCCTGGCTACTTCCTAACGTGCCAGTGCCTCCCTGAAGCTGCCTTTGTACGTCCACAGTGGAACTATGGGTCTACTTTTATTCAATGAGGTGCAGTAGTGATCATTCAGTGTAGTTTTGCCAACCTCTGTTTGACCTGTTTCGATCCTAACTTGTTGAAATCATATTTCATCCCCTAAACAACGACACATCTGTTTGTGCAGTCAGGATTCTGCTAGCTAAGGGTATGGTAGAAGAAGGTTCTATAGTAGACTGATATTGGGGTTTTAACTTGGAAAATAATCTCAGGACCACCCCAAGCCCTGCATTGTGCAAGGAGTAGAAGTAGATGAATTGTGGTTTGAGAAGTACAGGCAAAACCACCACACTCAAAAACTGTCTCTGAACAACTTTAATAACCTTGGTCGTTGTTAGGATTTCAATTATGTGAGCCAAGCGATCCATAAAAACTGGAATAACAAGAGTGATGGCCTTACATTGTTTAGAAGTGCAGGAATGGGATTGTGATTGTGGTACCTCCACAACACAGTATAATCAATTTTATGAACCCGCACTTAGGGCCGTATTCACCAACTGCGTCGATCTCGTTTAGAGTCGATTAACAGCACCTAACCCGCTCCCGCCACAAAAACGGTAGACCCCAGACTAGGTTAAGCTCTAGCCCTGATCAAGCGCTAACCCCAAAAAAGTGTGCGGTTTGGCACAGTTAGCTCTTATCTTTCTTTATCATGTTCTGATATTTGTCCGCCATTACCTTCCACTGCCGAGTATTCGCTTCTAATATTGTGAATAATTAACGTATATTTTGGAATAATGATAATAAACAAAGATACTGTTTACTAGTGCGCAGTTATTTCAGTTACTATTCCACTATGATGATAATCTAATATGTTGGGTTATCGTCATCTCACCCGGCACCTCGGATGGCTATGAGCAGGGTCCGATGACTTCTAGAAGTATGAATTTAAATTCTGTTGCGAACAAAAGTATTACGATCGTCCAAAACAAGTTGTTGTTTGCGTAAAATACGTGCTGAGCAGTTTCTGAAAAAACCAGTCGTCATATTGCAGTGTTAGAAAACCCAAACGGCTTACCTGGGTGGATTCAGTAGCAGATAAGTAGGAAATATTAAATAATACCACGCTTTTACACAAACATTAGTGTATTAAACAACTTTTATTAAAAACGACAATTCTCCCTTCCTTGTTAAAGTTCCTTGCTTGCAAAAGTTGTAACCTCATAATTTGCGTTTTTATTGTTTCTTGCTCAGTTCTCATTTTCTTGTACCGCTTCCGATTTTTCCTACACGCACAAACCACTTTCCCAGATTAATTTGTCTTTTTCCTGCAGCTCTTGCATTTGTAGTACGCGTATTTTCACTTTAAGCTCCTCACCAGTTTCAGCTTCGGCAGAGGTTAATGCGGTCACTTTGGTGTGTGACAATAATTAGAAACAATAATTTGGTCAAATCCGGATTATTGAGCATTGGGCATCTACGGGATACACGTTTTCGCGGCTGTTTACGTTTACATGACACTTGTTTATGGGACGGGATGTCAAACAGATGCCCAATTTCCTTACTTTACCGTAACCTCATTAGTCCACTGCCTTCTCGATATGGCTTAATCGCAGCGTAATCACGTCTATGCTAACTGCATACCACCGTGATCTTGGCTAGCGTGGTGGGCGCGAAAATGACTAGCCTTGATCTACTTATCTACCCCTGATCAGTTGGATCACGATCAGCGGCGTTTTGGTGATCGTGGCCATTAGTGTACTGAGGCAGAACGAGGCAGGCGAGGTAACTCCCCCCCCTACTATTATCACCCAAGCCAAGGGGCTAAGGGCTCCCTCATGACATTATAAAAACGCCACAGCAGAAAGAGCCGATCCACTCCTTTTCTACCAGTTCACTAGAAACAAGAAGCTTCTAGTGGATCGCCACCTACGCACACAAGTGATATTAGACTCGTTATTTTATCTTCTAAAAATTCCATTACTGAGTTACAATCTCTACCCCTCAGAGGGAGCTAAGTAGAAACCAAATCAAGCGTTTTGTGGCACCTTATCCCGTGGATTGTGGTTCCTCTTTTGTGTTCGATCTACATGAAACACAAGTCGGGATAGCGCGCTGTAAATGGTTGCCAGCTCTGAAGTGTGATATCTCAAAGGTGTGGGTATTAAGTTATGCCTCCAGGACAGCTCTCAGCGTATAATGCGCGTTATAAAAGCTGCCAGTACCTAAGGCATTGCACATCATCTTGGCTGAGGTCTGTAGACATAATCGGCGCAGAAATGGTCCGCCGTTCAGCGTGTGATGAAGGTATTTCCTACTATTTTCAAATTTACCTGATCCCACGGGGTACATTGTGCCCACTATGTTCGAGGAGGCGGAAGCCAAACCATCCGTGTGGAGTCAGAACAGTGGCTAATGAAACGTGTTATGATATAACTCTCATAGGGCTCAGGAACACTCGTATTGATAACGAAACAGACTTGACTAATAAAACTGGAAGTTTCTGTCAGTAGGATGAACACTAAAACGTGTCCCATGCTAAAACCATAAGGAAATATATCATGGTAACACTTGATATATCTGCGGCCAAGTAATGAAAATGCATTTCATCGTAAAATTCACATTGGCAAAGAGGTAGACTATCTCCACCGGGATTTTATATAAAATATAAATTCCTGTGAAAGTAAATTACTTCTTTTTCATTTTCTTTCTTTCTGTTTCTTTTTTTGGTCTACTTCTAGAAATAGTGTATTTTTATGTCTATTTCTTCTCTTTTTTCTATTTTTATTCCTGTATTTATATATGTCTACATCCCCCCCCCCCCATCTGTTTTACAGTTATAAAATTTCTGTGGAAGTACAATAATTCTTTCCCGATTTCTATTTTACGTACTGTGTATGTAGTTGTAGGACGATTTATAATGCGCCAATGAGTAGGTCATAGAGAGAATACTGCAGAGATCGTGCAGAAATACGCGTAACTATCCTAGGGCCTGTGGGCTCTGACACACAGCTCGGAGGACCCACTATTATTATTTCACGTACTAATTAGAGCAAGCAAGCAGGGCTCTGGCAATTGAAACGAATCAAGAGAATAAAATGACTGTTGTATATTGACGAGCGATTTCACATGATTTCAGGTTCCTGTCCAGAGGATAACAAAATATCCTCTGCTTCTATCGCGTTTGTACAAAGTGACACCTCCTCATATCGTCGGACGAGAAGCCATTCGACAAGCTCAACACAATATCGAGCTTCACCTGGAAAGGATTAATTACGTAATGAGTTTTGGGCATTCAATTTAACATTTGTTTAACGAATTGATGTGTTCCTCATTATCCGAAGTGTTTCATGTATTCTAAGTTGCAGATCTATTATGACGAGACTGATGATAAGAGAAGTAGAGGGGGTGGAGGTACGTGTGTGCCTTCAAACCCACTGACGAGAAGATTGGATTGTTGGAGAACCATTGACTTTGGCATAAGTTACAGCCATCCAGAGCTCTGAATTGGGTCTAGAGTTTCCTCAGAATGTGGCTTGTTACTCTTAATCCCTGGGCTACGGCCCCTGATGGTGCCTTCTGTTGGAGTCAGGCAGTAAGACTCAATTTGTCTTCATTGTGACGGGTCTGATCAGTCAAATATGTCTACTCACAACTTGAATCACGTATTTTCCAAGTTGGAATACTCTTTGAACCAAGATCCACGAGTGCCATCAGTGTCGAACTATTCCCATCCTGAGAAGTAAAACCTGCACTGTGGTTTGCTCAAGTCGAAGCGCATTTCAACCTTACCAGGGCCTTTGCCTAAGTCGCATCACACCTGGAGGAGGAGTATGTCAACAAAAAAGAAGACTTTATAATCTCACTGCCCCAAAACCAGCTCCTTGAGGTGTGCTCCAGCGAACAGTGTCGAACATGTTGTAGGGAGGCTGGAAGCAAAGAGGCCAAGCTCGACTGGCCAATCCAGCCCCCCCCCTCCCCTACGTACCATGCCACATCGAGTTGCAATTAAACACAATTAATTACGTAATGCTTCATCGTTAATTAACTCATAGAAGCACGATTTTTTGGGATTGTGTGGGATGTGTAGTTCCGAGGTTTCATTGTGTGATGTGTTTCTCATTTTGGTGCCGTGTCTCCACCTTCTGTTCATATTACTTGCCCTATGTGGTGTAATTATTGCCCGTTTCCCGAAGTTTGTATTGTCTATTCTTAGGCCACTGCAAATAAAAATTCTTGATTGATTGACGCGTTACAAACTGAAGAGCCTCATCTACTCAACTGTCGTTAATTTCAGTTGGCCAAAGATGTGAGCTCGAACAAACTCTGGCGCCGAATATCAATCACCAACGGGAGGCGGCAAAGTGTTGAAGCTGAAGTGGCCAACATCAAACTGAGGAAGGTAAGCTCGGAGGAAACGTTCATTATTGAATGGCCAGCGTGTAGCTGATTAAGGAATTGTCAACGTGATTTTATCGGAAAGGTGCATTTTTGTTATTCTGGGGTATTTGTTGTGAGTTACTCGCTTGTCTCGCTAGTTTACTAGGCAATTTGTAACAAGAGACATAGTTCAGAACAATCTGCCAACCATAGCCACTGCACCTGGCAATGCTGGTCAACAAGGGGGCTTCTCTGCTACTAACACGCTAATATTATAGTACATCCAGTTCTAATAAGATTTTATGGTTGATTTTTCGTTTTTCTCAGATTGCGGTCGACCTGTTGGACTGGAACATGGAAGAGACGAGGTTCGCGGCGGAAGGGCGACTCTTGTACATGCAGCCGGCAGACAGCAATTGGAACAGAAAAAGAGGGACCATCAAATTATCACCTGTCAACGCAGTTCTCATTACTTTGGGAAAGGTTTGTCGGCTAATTGCACGCGTCGTTCCATTAATGATTCCAATGGAGGTTTATGATGATCGAATGCAGTGCTCCATCTCATCTCATTAAGCAATGCCTATGTGTCACGAGGGGTTTTTTGTAGATGCTTGGGCATCCGCTGACTCAGGCAAAAATTACTGCGATCACGAGGAGCTCAAATCTAATACACCGACATTTCGTCAGATCATGAAGAGAAAGAGATTATGATTGTTGTTACCGTTAGACCATGATCGCGAAGGTGCTTTTTAATGGGAGTCAGTTGGTGCAGTTATGCACAAATCCATATCCTAATAGTACTAAGGTCTGCAGAGACCCGTGCCTCCTCTATCAGTATCTATCCTGTGGAAGGCATTCAGTCTCTATTCCTTCCTCACATTTTTGGGAGTTTGTGTCAAATCTTTATATTTCATGCCCTACTGAGTCCAGTGCGTAGCAACAAACAACTTTCCCTAGCTCTATGTCAATTCACTTCTGTTCATGGCTTTTTCTACTTACTTCATTCATTTATCACTCAATTCATTAGAACGCTGTCAAATGTCACTTCACAATGGCCTAAAGCGGTAGCGTTTACAGTTCCGGAATTTATTGTGCTGTTTTCACTCATTCCCGGACCATTATTGAACAATTGGTACACATTGCTGTAAACACGATTTTTTTAAAGAGAATAATAATCATTTTCCCAGAGTTATTGGGTAAAACCTTATAGAAATGTAGTAAGCGAAACGGTGATTGTTGAGCGAAGAGCAGTGAGTAAACGGTATTGGATTTGACTACTACACCATTTAAAAAAAAAACATTCTAGTAACATTTAAGCAGAAGTTTTGTAAGGAATAAACCGCGCCTAAATCTTCGAAAATGTTGGTAATTTATTGCACTGCTCTAATCATTTTCCTACGAATGGAAATTTCATGGTAAGGTCAACTTATTGAGAGCTGTCCATATAAAAAATTTCATTTCAGTTCATATTCAGTGAATTTGCCAAGACACGCGTAACATTTAATTTCCCAATCTCTAATGCACGTCGCTGTTTTCAAATGACATACTTATTCTCATATCTAATTTTAATGGTGGTGTACTTTCAGCCGATAGACGAAGGGCAAGTGGAGTCTGACCGACTGATGTTCCCTCGACCGAATGGAGTGAGAGAAGCAGCGCTGATTTTAATCAAGGATAAGGCAGCCAAGTATTCCCTTTTGAGGGTAAGTATAAGTTTGGACTAGTGATTCAGATGGGCAACCTGCACTCGCTCGTCAGAAGTTACCTGACAGACATAACTGCTACGATCGAATGCAGGCATGTCTCCGTCTGGAGAAAGATTGAGAAGGGGTGCCCACAGGGCTCAGTCCTTGGACCAGCACTCTGGAATCCTTCTTCGAAGGTCTTCTCAAGAGACTCATGGAGACTGACTGCAAGCCATGCGCTTATGTGGATGACTTGTCTGTGCTGATCTTTGAAGAATCAGTCTGCCGAATCGAAGTAAAAACCCACCATGTGCTCCGCACCATCACCCAATGGTGCGAGCATGTCAATATGCAGGTGGCTGAGGAAAAAATCCAGCTAATCCTCTTGAAAGGAAAAGTGAATAATCCACACACAATACGCTTTGGCGGCCACAGGCTCCTTCTTGAAAAGCACGTCAAGTATTTAGGAGTGAATATAGGTGAGAGGTGGGGTTTCAACCAACACCTCCAGTCCCTTAAAGGCACTACCATTGCAACGTTTGCCTCACTGCGTGCCATTACTAAGGCCATCCATCTAGGTGTGATTGGCTACTGCCCCGTTGTCAGGGGTAGCAAACTAACAGTCAATCAAAAGAGAGTATTGGCCCAATCCCAGAGAGCTGTGCTCCTGTGGATCACCAAGGCCTACAAGACTGTATCAACAGAAGCACTCCAGGTGATCACTGGTCAGTTACCAGTTGATGTGGCTGTTGAGTGCATGGTTGACAAGTGGAGAGTGAACTGGGAGCTTTCCCGCTTTGGGCTGAACTCCGTGCGGATCTCACCACAGAACAGAAACTTGCCGCCATCGACGAATGGGCTCTAGAGAAATGGCAAGCAAGATGGGAATCCTCGTCAAAGGGACGTGATACGTATGAGTTCTTCCCCAACATCCGTGAACGTCTTTCAAGAAAATGGGTTGAGCCAGACCACTGGACGAGCCAGTTCCTCACGGGACATGATGACTTCAATGCGTGGCTCCACTTCTTTTCTCTGAAAGACTCTCCATTATGCACGTCTTGTGCCTCCAGTGCAGAGGAAACAAGAAGCCATGTGCTGCTCCACTGTAGTTTCCACAACAGTGAGCGACGGTTGTTGGGAGGGCAAATGAACTTAGCAGCACTGACTGCTACAAAGCAAGCCTACAACCATTTTGCAAAGTTCGCAAAGAAGGTGATGGCTAAGAAACGTGGTCATAGTTGATCTGTCAATTTGAAACTTGCCACCCAAGTAAATAGTTAGATCAGGTAGGAAACCAGATTAAGAACTCCTCCCAGATGGTACAGGATTCCTCAGGTGGTCACCTCCGCACGGTAACACACAGGCAACTGCTCTCTACCGGGACCGGGGCTAACGACCAAAT
The DNA here is from genome assembly GCA_020466155.1 of Pachypeltis micranthus. Classification (NCBI taxonomy): domain Eukaryota; kingdom Metazoa; phylum Arthropoda; class Insecta; order Hemiptera; family Miridae; genus Pachypeltis; species Pachypeltis micranthus. The sequence goes on along the minus strand of CM035777.1, from coordinate 29,520,620 downwards.
ACCTGCCGTACCTCCACAGGTCTGAGTTCAGTGGATGCTGCAGAGGCCGGCCTCTTGCATATTAGCGAAACCGCAACTTCCATGACTGATATAACCCTCGCCGAGGGTTTAGGTACAGTCATCAATTAAGGAAACAGACCTAATTCAGATGAGGAGCTGCAATACACTCCGATTCATTCTCGTTCTTTACGAGTGTGGTCTCTGAGACCCATCTACTAATGTAGCAATCGATACGTTGGATACTTCACTTTCTAATAGTGAGGGCACGACGAGGGCTTGAAATGTGCGAATAGATCAGAAACGAGACGTCTACGCGATATTTGTGGCGTCTCATAAATCAAGGCAGGGTGATCAGGAGGGGTGGCTCTGTTCTCGACTGTGATATCAGCCTATAGATCGTGGGAACAGAGCCCAGCATTCTACATTGACTTTCTAAACCAGCCCATCCCTCAGCCACCCTGGTCCCAACTCAAAACCCTTCATATTACTCCTGACCTTCAATCTGCCTAGGGTACTACCGAGATTTTGAACTGTACCTGAAACAAGAACTGCGAATATGCCAATGCGTATATTTCCACAAAGTACCTCCCGGAAAATGCTCACAGTCCTGGCTGACACCCTCATGAAAATCCCTCTCCCATTTTATTTATTATTACGATTTTTCAACAAATTAATACTTACAACCAACTCGTTCGTATTGTATTTAATGGTACGTCCTACAAACAACATAATGCTATTGCTCTTGCAGCCTGATCCCCTGCTGCTGGACAAATGCCTCGTGAGCGCTGACCCCGAGATCGAAGACGTGTTCGAAATACAGGAACTGATTACCAAAGAGACATTCGTTTTCAAGGTGAGTTTCATTTGAGCAGGAATGGCTGTTACGTTTATAAAGATAAGTAATAGAATGTACTTTTAATTATCCTTGGTTATAGTAGCGACGTACTGGTAACTTTTAAAACCACTGCACTATGGAGCCTCTGGGGTTCAATGCGGCACAACCTATTCAAGTGAATTAGCTGAACCTGTTTTGGGTCTCACAGCTGAAATACGCCATGGAAAAGCTGTTCCCGATAACGTTGAGTAAGACGACCCAGTTACACCTCTCTGCTTCCCCAAATCTGGGTTGTGTCTGAAATGGGGGGAACAAACGGGGCTCCTAAACCGTGCATCATTGATTATGGACTATGAGCGTTATTTTTGGTGGCAACATTTAGTGCAGTTCTTAGTGTTTGCGGGACGAGCTCGTAGAGTGTGCATATATCCGCATTGTACTGAAAAACTTGCCTGCTCCTGTCTTATTTTTGGGGCCCAAGAGTGCTAATCGTCTCAGTCGAGTATTATAATCGAGGAACGGCAACTAAATGATGGAGATAACGTAATGGTGCGACAGAAGAACGGTTTTTGGTCGCCAGCAACTTGTGTTGAAGCAAAACAGGCAGCACATTCGACTCAGAACACTACGAGAGGGTTCCAGGGCTCGAGGAACCATGACAACTGACGGGACTGATGTGCCAGAGGATACCAGCGCGCTCCAGTCCCTGAGGAAGAAGGATAAGACCAGATTGACGTTAAGGCGATTGTAAAAGACACCCAGTAGGATGAACAGTTTTGTTTCGTTGTAATGTAAGCGAAGAGGTGTTAGTTATTAAGAGAAAAGAACGTCCCTGCTGACTTACGTCGCTACACATTAGCGTCTTCACATCCGTAGGATTAATTGTTGGGAGTTATTTGAACGTTCTCGGCCCTACGCCCAGTTTTGTCCCGTGATGTTCACGCAGGGGCGTCGAAAGGGTTAGGTGAGAGAAGGGTAAGGGAGTAGACTCACGGGAGGTAGATGTCCTGTGACGTCCTTAGGAGTAGAGTGTTCAGTGGCGTTTAACTTCTGACGAGTTCGAGAAAACTAACGCTCGTTGAACTGTTTCCAGGGGGAAGACGCCGAAACGACCAGAAGGTGGTTCAGAATGCTGCAACAGCAAGCGATGGGACTCGGCTCGTGGAGGAGACGAAGAAACGCACTCGCCAATATCATGATCAACGGGATGCTGTCGAGGCCGTGAACGTCGAAATCCCCATCTTAAACGACTGGTCCCCCCCCCCTCCCACCCACGGCACCACCACACACCAATTGAACGACCTGCTTCACGCTGCTACGCTCGTAACCGATCAAATCAAGAGAAACACCAGTAAACCTTGCGTTGAAATAAAATCAGTTAGTTGAAGCGTCATGATGATCGTGACGACCAATGATCAAAATGCGCTGTAAAGAGAAGGTATCGTTAAATTATTGCTTCTCTGAGGGCGAATGAAGTGTTTTCGTTCTTCGTTTTCGCCCAACGCTGTGATAAAATATTAAGACAAAACTCCTTTTAACAAAATGTAATTTATTGATTGTAAATTGTGAAGAAAACACAGATAGATGAACAGTACATACCAAGGTATTAGTTTCCTTTGTAAATATCACTACTTAGTTAGAAATCAAGTTCGAAGAACTCAATGTACCAACTTTATGTATTTAACAATAAACTGCTATTTTATTTTGACTCGTTTTGTATGAAATCGTTACCTCAATTTTGAAACCCTTATCCAGCAGAGTTTTGGTAGTGTGTCGTCGTAGTGCCAGACACAACGTGGACCACTGAGGAGTCAAGACTCTCAGAAGAGACACAAGCTGCATTATTTGTTTATTAATTTGTTGGAAAAGGGATATGTACGAGCCCTATAGAATGAATGAAGAGAACATGATCACGAATGGCTCAAGGCAACAAAGAATAAAATTACTAAAAGAAATACTGCGACGTATCAAACAAATTTCCTCTTCCCCACGTACACTGTTACTTCTCACCCAATATATTTTTCACCCAGTTGACGTGAACTAGTAAAACATATTTGGAGGAAGTGTCGAAAGTAGGAAAGTTTCGAAATATATCGGGCTGCTCTTTAACGCGCCTGCCAGTTCGAAGGTAGGCAACCTGCCGTGCTCACGTCGGCTCGTGAAGTTAGTTTGCAGAACCAAATGAACTTAACGGATCTAGTTCATGTTCAAAGTTTTAGAGGAAAATTATGTAATCGGCCGGAAAAAAGATTTTTTGAGTTCTCCTCAGATCTTTACGTTTCAGACCCCCCCTGAGTCCGAAAAACACTATTTGGGAAAATGGTATGTGTCTGTGAACGATTTTTAAAGAAAACCACCGTACCAAATCCACTCAAACTTGATATCTAGCCCGCAGGTGACCATGGGACGCCAAAATAAGGGTATGAGCAGAATCTACCGAAAGTTAACTATAGTTATCATAGTGATCAAAACACCAAATTTGTTTTCTCAAAAAACGGCTCTAACGATTTTGATTAAATGTTTTATATTGATAGCTCTGAATAAGGCAACTATACCATAAAATTGCGATTCGTGGGAAAATGACGATAGCTGCACAATCAATTATCAAAACTTTCGACGAAACTAGTTTTTAGCGTGGCTTTTTTACTTTCCTTGGCTCTACAAAGTAGAAAGAAAAGTTATGTAATCGCCTGAAAAAAAATTTTTGAGTTCTCTTCAGATCTTTACGTTCCAGATCCTCTGAGTCCGAAAAACTCTATTTGGGAGAATGGTCTGTCTGTGTGTGCGTGAACGTTTTTTAGGAAGAACCACAGTACCAAATCCACTCAAACTTGATATCTCGGCTGCAGATTACCATGGGACGCCAAAATAAGGGTATGAGCAAAATCCACCGAAAGTTAACTATAGTTATCATAGTGATCAAAACACCAAATATTTTTTTCTCAAAAACGGCTTCAACGATTTTGATTAAGTTTTTTATATTTATAGCTCTCAATAAGGCAACTACACCATAAAATTCCCATCCGTGGGAAAATGACGAGAGCAGCATAATAAATTATTAAAGTTTTCGGCGAAAAGCGTTTTTAGCTCAGTTTTTTTCCTTATAAACTCCGCAGGAATTTTTGTAGAATTTACAAAAAAAATTGGTATTGTAGTCCAATCCACTACCCAAAGGGTGAGTGTTTAAAAACGCTCATGAGATACATTGGGCTCACTCCAGAAATTTCTGAATTTCAACTACCGCCGTTTCGCTTACTACCAGTTTTAAAAGTTTTTACCCAATAACTCTGCAAAAGTAATTACTATCGTTCTTCAAAAAATTATTGTTTACAGCCGCACTAATTCTCTGTGAACCAATTGCTCAATAATGGTCCTGGAATGAGTACGAGCAGCACAATAAATTCCGGAACAGTAAGCGCTACCGCTTCCTGCTGCTGTGAGTGTTGTTTGACCAAATTCAAATGAACTGAGTGTTAAATGAATTGATTAAGTAGAAAACGTCATGTAGAAAGTGAATTGACGTAGAGCTAAGGAAAGTTGTGTGTTGCAACGCACCTGATATTTTACCAGAAGAATGATGTATTTAGTATCACATTGACTCAGTGGGAGCTATGCGTGACTAATTAGCGCATTGTGAGCGATATGGCTAAAAGTCGTCAAAAGGTAAAGAGGGAAAATCGGAATTTGCCAAACTGGCCGCAAAACTCGTTCAACTCGTACCGTCAATTCGAGCCCGGTTAATTTTAATTCACAACAGGTCTGTTTCCATTCATTGCGACCGTTCCGGAAGCCTCTGAAATGCATAGCCAGTATGTACAGTCAATTTTAAGATTTTGACAAGCCCAAGGAACCACAAACCCCAGTGGATCATTGATGGACATAGTTTCCTGATCCATCCAGTTCCTCAATTGTGAATCAGGTTGAGCGAGACAACATTTCGACGACAAGTATATATATATTTATTTTCTATAGCGAGTCTATACAAACAATAGTTAAACATACAAAATGTATTTACATAAAATAAAATGTGTATTAGGCTCTTTTTTTTCAACATTCGCTATAATAACGTTTGAGCGGCTGCACACAGCACAACAGCCCTGAACACTTAAATAACAAATAAACATGGCAACGTAAGAACACTGTACAAAGAATTAGGATACACAAGACATAAATACGCAGTTCGATGCCGAAGGGGTCGGGGGAGGGGACCACAAGGAAAAAAGGAAAAGGGTAAGGAAGGGGGGCACAATATACAACACACACAATCGAACTTCAAGGACTTCGAAGCACCACAGAAATATACATAGATTTATATTAACTTTACATTGTTAAGAGACAGGAAGAAGTGGTGAGTGACAACGGACGTTCCGTGTGGTAAATCAGTGCGCAAATTTTTCGAGAGATTCCGAAGTGGCGGTTCTACGACATTTTAAAACTTAACTTTTAGTAAGCGACACGACGAGTTAACATTTACACAACAAACAGCAAATAACAAGCGGGTAAAAAATATTTTTTAATTGGTACGTAAAGTCAGCGGCTTCGCGCACATTGAGAAGTTATTGTGGTTTAGTCATTTACTACGATTTGGAAGGAATTTCGAAAATAGTAACTCAATTTTTGCTTCGCGTTTCGTTGCATTTGTGAGCCATTAAAGTGGAAAGAAACCTATCAAGCAAGAAGAAGAAGAATATGTAATTGATAAAGAACAAGAATTTTCAATTACATAAACTGTACGTTGCTCGGGATCTGGGGAAACCATTGACTGGTTATGAATGGCAACGCTGCCACTAAGTAAAGGGGAGGTAGGGGGAATTGTGAACCAGCTGATAAGCAGGCATCTGTACAAACCATAAGAAACCACTATTACCAGTCCAGAATCAACACTCACTGGGCACCAGCAGGCTGGAATCAATTATTGTCAAGCAATAACAGTTCAGTATTAACAAGTGCGCAGCAGAGCAGTTCTGAATTAAATGGTAGCCTGACGACAACAGTAGTCACCAACTGATGCCCAGGAGGCAGTAGCATCAAGGGCATCCTGAATTAATTGATGTGCAGTGCCTGATCAAAATACAGCCAGTTGGCAGCTAAAGAAATGGCCAGGCAGTGGTGTTCTAGAATCAAGTTACGACTTTCAGCAGGGTAGAATCAACTACAATACAACAGTAGTTTATTGCCAACTCTTCTACTGTACCGACTGACTTCCATTTTGGATTGAAAAGTTTCTGTAGGCCCCCCATCGCTGGCTCGTCATAGCGACCATTTTCTTGACCAGCAATCTACTCCCTTCAACCACAACGACTACACCCCTTTCTTCTTCTTTACGTGTAAGCCAGAATGGAACAAAAAAATCAAGTATCCAAGGCCTGAAATCTCTTTAGCGAATCCGACCTGACGCTTCCACCAGTCCGCTGTACCATCAAATACCTATTCTTCAGAAGACATTTTCTATAGAACGGATGCCTTAGCTGTCAAGATATCTGCGATGAGTTGAGCCTACACCTCACAAACAACCACGCTTTACTGGCTGGCACAAAGCAGCACTGACATTGCACCTAATTCATACAGGAGATGGCTGGAGACAGGAAGCTGGGAAAGACGTACAATTAAACAACGTGAGTGACAGGACTAAACCACAGAAGTACTATTCAGGAGCACAAGAAGATAGTCTCTAGGCCAAAGGCAGTGAAAACAGCTGCATCAAGTTTCCAAAACGTGGCAGCTTTAGGCACTCGAAATACTGATAAGTTGGTGAACTGCTCCTTGTAGTTCTGAACAGTATGCAAAAATGGTGTCATGTCATCCTCTTCACAAACAAATGCACTTAAGGTGTAATTAAAACCACAACAAAACTCAAGGTTTACAAAATACACCGGCCAACGTAGTGATACCACCACGGGGCTCCCAGTAGAACCAGATTAATACCAACTATAAATAAGGTACAGTAAGGAGATTAGAGGGAACTAGTACAACGAGTAGTGGCTAATATTACAACGTAATAAGTGCACAGAGACTTCATTACAGTAGTCAACATAATGATGGCAACAATTGTACGTTTTGAACCTAAAAATCGATTCAGGTTATGATGTCCGTTTCGTGAGAGTACAAAACTGTAAGTGCGTTGTGATTGAACTTGCTTTAAGCTGACGAGCAAACGTAAATCATAATAGTAAACAACAAGAATAAATGAACTATGATCAACAACGAAAACATCGAACGTGTACAATTATAAATTCTAATAGTTACATCAATGCAGTCAACGCTGCGACTGTGACACATGCATCTGACAATTGGACTGTTCTGACGGCTGTGAAGAGTTAAAGACTAGAAAACGAGGGGCCAAACTGAATACTTGTAGTCCAAAACAATCACTTCGTGGCAAGAGAAACAGTTAACGTGGAATTCGTGCACAAGCGGCAGTTTGGTGATATGATACGGCAAAAAGAGGCCACTTTGGAGAGCCGAACGTTGGGTTGGGTATCGGTAATCAGTCAGGCGACAGGTAAACACAGCATGTGTGGTCATCAAAGCTGTCCAAAGCCATTTCACTACTTTCCACCCACAGACAGTTCTCTGTACGCTGAGAGGAAGAGTAGGCGCTCTCATGCAGCGCGTCATAACTAGCTCCTGATTCACAGACTCCTCACTACATGAACTGTAAGGCGACAATAAGAACAAACTTGGCAACCAGTAAGCCTTCAGAAACATTCACTAGGTAAGTGGTTGCTTATACTGGTTTGGGTGAGCTCATCAGAAACTGTAACATCTCGCATTGCTCATGAAAACATAATCACTGTCATTTGCAAGATGAGCTGTTTTCCCCGCACAAAGCTGACATTTCCCCACAAAGTGGTGTAAAGAATGAACTACACTGATGTTCGAAGGTGACTATTGAACTATGCGATGTCAACTGATTAGTTAAAGAATTAAAGATAACGAGAAAACACGAATAACTCAGTTCTGAGGTATGCAACAATAATATGATAAAGAATAACAAATTTCACATTTATCACTTAGATATTAAAGCGGTTCATCCCCCCCCCCACCACCAATTAATGGGGAACTCTTACTGTGACTCAACTCAAACATTGCAGAGATCTGATACGTCACACATACCCTGCTAAATATTACCAAATCACAAAAGTATCCAAGTTTATTACAGGTAGTGAACGAAGGGGGTTCTTTGGCAAGCGTGACCGCAGCTCTGTCTGCGCCTCTTTAAAGATTTCGCCTGTCGTGACTCTGGGAGAGCCGTTGTTGGCTCAGTAACAACCTAAATGTTTGAATCTTGTTCGAGATAATCAATATTTGGTGTTTACTTTTCATGTTCCTGCTTTATTTGTCACCCTTTCCCAGCAAGGGGCCTCTGTGCAGGCAGTTATCTACCTGCTGGCTCTGCCTTGGCTCTTCAATAATTTCATTTTGGAACCAAAACGATTTCCTATCCTTTCAAGCCATTCCTCAATCAAATCATCGGAGCACAGATTTCCTGCGCCCGTTGAAAGGTAGGCGATTTGCTTTCTTTCTCCCAACCACCTTTGGTTCGCCTGCCCTTTCAGACAGCAATTACAGAATCTTTACATTTTCCTGCTTCCTGAGGCAGCAGGCCACAACGCGCAGCAGGAAGTACAGCAAGGTGTGACAACGGCAGCTTGAGCTTGAGGAACGAGAGCGCTCTGACCACCCAGCGCCACCCCTAGGGGACATACAAACCATGCACGGGAGGTCTAGTCAAAGGCGCTCAGCAGAATAAAACGTTTCGTCAAGAAGCCTCCACACAACAAGCCACGTGAACACCAAACACTCGAACCTGAACTTCAACACATTGCTTCGACTGGGAATAAAACGAAATGTTAGAGACTTTTAAGGAACCAACTCCAAAGCAGCACATTTCCTGGGTTAACTACCAATTCACATTTGCCCAAGAGCCACACAGAAACCTGTAAGTACTCAAAACGTGTATTTGAAGAGGTTGAGCCGTTTTTGGTCCAATTGCAATATCTTTCCTCGTGTTAAAATGGTGTGGGGGGAGGGGGTTATGGAACAACACGAGTTAGTGCACACACAAAATACGCACGACTTAGCGGCCACAGTTAGCAGCAGACGTGGGCACGTAAGCCAATCATCCGCCTCAATAGTTACCTTTTTTCTGATTCGAAGAACTATTTAACCGCCACGTACCCAAAAACACTTCTGCAGCAGTGTATTGCACAGACATCTCACGCCATACTTTGCTCCTTACGCATAGAATGCAGTTTGAAGAACTTAAAATGTAATTATTTTCATAGATACATTGTCATGCTGATTTAGTGCTGGTGTTCAAAATTTGTTACACAAGATCGCCCTGCTACGAATGTTACTGCTGCAGATCTCCACCAAGTTGCCGTACTAGTGATCCTTTCAGCATCTATAGAGGAAAGACAAATATTTCGCAAGCTCATGTTGAATTCAAAGATCTGTTCGTATCCGATAGTTCAGAAATCGAAAACCTCCCTGTGTAAGTTCGACCAGTTCTGGGGTGTTTTCATCAGCTGGTGCTCGAGGCTAGAGCACTTGAGTACTCCCAACCGGATTCTGACTCTTGAGAACTGGTTGAGAATCCTTAATCGACCGAATCTCGCGTTCTGCACTTAGTAGCTTAATTAAAACGCGTTAGTAACAGTTCGTCAACGCAGAGAGCTGTTCCACAACGTTGTTGATAATGAATTACATATTTTACTTGAAGTACACTGTCTCATCAAACAGAAAGCATCGGAAGTACTTGTTTCACAGGTGGAGGGATTTTGGTACTTCACACTAAAATTCTATTATCAGAAAGATGGCAACGTAAGACCATCTTCGAGTGACAACTACAACAAATTGTTGCATTGTCGATCATAGAGGTGTTTTGATGGACCAGTTATCTCAGATGCTTGTCGAAACATGCGCCAAACTTCAAACACACTAATTTATTAATGAAAATTGACGATAAGTTCAATTTGACAAGGCTCGCCGCACGACAGAACATAGAACATCAATCCCCAAAGAACAACAAAATCATTAACTGAGAGAGCCAGAAATGGGCAGTAAGGCGCTCAGACACTCATACGACAGAGGATGGGATCATAAAGCACAAGTAAGGAGGGACAGGAGTGTCAAAAATGTTGGTAACAAATAGAAGAAAAGGGAAGTACAAAAAAGGCGTGCGAATGAGAGCAAGAACTCAGGCCAACTTGCAACTTGAGCCATGCCATCAACTTCCCCAGATAAAAACTGTGAAGGAAGACTGAATGGGTAATGGTGCGACATGGAGGCAGCCAGGGAAGGCAGCTATTGCTGGCAACCAGCTGCAGAATTGATGGACTGATCCGGAATACGTAACTTTATAAGTGAGATATCTCAAGTGCACACGGTTAATTCAGTCAACGTGATAACTACTGAGAGCTTGGAACACGGATGAAATCAGGGGCGATAGTTAGTTCCTGGGTTGTCCTCTTGAGGAACCTGAAGGTCAGAATGGTAAGAGCCTGATCTACACAGTCAAGAACCTTGGGGTCACAGTCAGAAGAATTTTCTTGACTCGAAAGTCGAAGTGAACAGACAAAGATGAAAGGAATGAGAGAGTCGACTATACAGGTATGTTTCTTCATCTAAATAGCTATTAATTAACACTCATAAGAGTTATATCAGCAGATATTAGATTAGAATGCTACAACAGCAAAGGCAACGAGGCAGAGAGAGAAACATCTAACATCGTTAACCTTTGTGTGCCACACAATGCAGACAAAGAGGCTCTTTAGTTAAAGCCAGGTGTCCCTTGAGCAGTGGGTGGGTTCTTGACATGAGTGGAATATATGAGCCATGAAGATTGCGGTTTTTGCAAGAGGTAAAGCCAGTCCTTAAAGATCTACTACTTATTGACAATCCTCCTGAAAGTCCTTGTCACTTACTCTTGGCCAATCACTGAGCTGTAACAAGTCTATGTACTGGAGTTGTGATTGCCCATAACACCTGCTCGTCAAGGATGGCTTCACGAAACACTTGACACTGAAGGAGGGCATCCTTTCTTACTCTTCGTCTACATTTCATTTATGTAGTAGGGGACGCTAAGGCACACAAACTCGTATGCACTGAACTACAAAGAAAGTTCATGAAAGTCTAACGCACAAAACAATTTAGGCATTTGACTCACGATAAAAACAGTACTTCCGATTCCTCTTGTTTGCTGTGGAAGGAACTTAGGAGAGATAAAACATAACTGACGCATATTTCGACGGCACCCGACGGGAAACTATGGAGAAGTGGGCGTGTAACATGAGTAACAGGCGAACACAGCACGACAGAGATACAGTGGTACAGTGTTTTCAACACAAATCCGCTTCTAGCTCTGCCAGTCACTAACCGAACCTCTCAGAGGTCACGTTGAAGTCCTCTCAAACCGCCCACCAGGGCTTTACATCTTGACGCAGTAATAACAAGTTCCTTAAGCGAACTTACAAAAATCGTGATGCTTCACCTTAAAACGACACAAAATACGAAATATCTTTGGTGAAGGTCTAATTATAAGTCTCTGACCACAACTTTTACGAGGTAACGATTTCTTTCCCCCCGCCATCACCTCCACCTCTGCCCCGCAAAACTCAAAATCGTCTCGTCGAGGTTCCGATGGACGAATTTCAAACGACGTTCAGTCGATCCAAATTTGACATTTTTTGTTTGTTCCTTTCGTTCGGGGGAAACCAAAACGCCCAACTCTTCTTCGGAGCGTCCGTTCTTGACGAGGCTTTTGGGAAATGGACGAATCATCAGATCGAGAAGAAACCAATCGGAGTGTTTTTTCTTTTTTACAAACACGAGGGCTACCTGTTCTTTTTCTTGACTTGTTTAGCGAGTTTTCGACGCTTGAGGATCATTTCGTAGAGGGCGTCCATACCTTCGAAGAGCCCTTCCCCGGTGATGGCGCAAGCTGGCTGGACCACCCACATGTGCCCGTTCCCCAATTCGTGAAGACCTGGAAAACGGAGGAGATAAATGGTAATAATTCGGAACGACACTAAGACGAAATATGAGGTGTGCACTATTAGTGTTTGAGAACGCTAGGGGGCACTAAAATCCATTGTCGCCGAAACGTTTGATAATTTATTGTGCTGCTCTCGTCACTGTTATATTATTTGTAGCTGTCCATTCAACAACATCATCGTTAGAGCAGTTAATGAGAAAAAATATTTGATGTTACGATCACTTTGATAACTATAGCAAGTTTTGGCTCGATTTTGCTCAATCCCTTATTCTAGTGATCAGTGTTGACGTGCATATATCAAATATGAGCCGATTTAGTAGTTCACAGATACTGAGGCCATTTTCTCAAATAAAGAAACAGGTCTTCGCACACTCATTTTTGGTAAATATTGGATTTGAAAAAACGGTCTATTTCCAAATAAGAAAAAAAGAAGTTTATAAATTAAAATGTAACTGCGGGGCGGAGTACATAAGCCCAACAGGGTGGACATTTAAAATAAGGATTGGTGAGCACAAAATTGGTATGATAGGCAGTATCATCGTTTGTAGATCATTTAATTGACATGGGACGTTGTTGTAGCTTTGATCAGACTTATAGGCAGCAGGTCGAATTTCTTCATTTTTCGGGCGAAGGATCGAAATTAAAACTACTTGAACATTTCGACGTTTTTAAAAGCACTGGAATGGAATCCTATTTAAATGAACAAATTCCGGATAGGTTTCAGAAGGGGTGTTTCTTTGCTAGCGTTAATACTCCAATCCTCGTCTCTCTCATTCCTCCTCCCCTCATAAGACCCACAGCCCTTCACTTTTCCTCGAGCCCTTGAATTGAGCAATGAATTTCGTGAAATTGATCACATTTATTGAGAAATTCGTTGCCTGTTGAGTGAAATGTGCCAGGGACATTGAATAAAACTGGTTGGAGAGAGAAAAAAACATTTACGAGCAACTGAGTAAAATTTGTGCGTTTGTGTGTGACTTTTTGAAAATTAAGAGAAAAATGGTTAAAAGGAGTAAAAATAGTTGGAAACGTGGAGTAAACAAATGTTGGAATGTTCTTCGCAAGTTGAAAACCTGAAGTAATGGTGAAAATTCGAGTAGGCAAGATTTTCTGAAGGAAACCCACATCTCACAACCGAGATAGGATAGATCAAGGGTTTGGCTGAGGTTTCACAAAGAGATATGAGCTGGTTGCACGGAACAGACCAACAGTCTGAAATAAATTTTACCTAATAATTTTTCGAGTTCTTTGGGTTCTTTGGCTCCGGGAAGATCCTGTTTATTAGCGAGAACGAGGACGGGAACTCCAGCGTTGTCGGGGGAGCGGGCTGTTCGTGCCAGCTCCATTTTGGCTTCTTCCATCCTCTCTAAATCAACGGAATCCAGAACGAATACAATACCTGCAATCAGAAAAGAAAAATCAACGTCGCACAACTTACGAAAGCATCACAGATAATTCAACTGCCTTGAATTTCTTGGCTGTTTCCAATAGGAACAAAAGCCTTCGCCAAATGAGGCTGTTTAAAACAACATATAAAACAATAGTATGATGAGTGTAGATCATGGGAAGCAATAGTCGTCATCAACGACATCAATATATTTTGATGCGTTCATTACAGTGGCTTGAAGGTACATTCTGTGGATAATAGCTACAACAACTGGGCAAAACAAGTTTAAGTATGATTTCAGCACTGACTCCTCCATTCAGACCTGATGCACATGTTCGGCTCAGCTCAATCCGAATGAGTACGGAAGTTCACTGTCCCCAAACCCAATCGAACTTCTCGAGCTTGAGCCTTCTGAAGTACTCGAGCAGCAGTTAGCTCCAAACTACCCCTATCAATCAACTTCCTTTCCTTGTTTCATTATTCTGAGCCCCGCTGGCACAAAGTACATACATTAATAATCAATTAATACACACATAAATACAGCCCTTAGAGCCGCAAAGTAAACTAGATAGTGTTTCAGAATCAGACATCGCAAATAACACGTAGCATTGAGGGTGTCTAACTATTTCACTGATTGGCCGAAAGTCGTTGAGTACGTTCTGGTTGACCTGGTGCATTTATCCATAGAAATAGGGCACGCTCAAGTAGTATCTCAGCTTAGACGTGTCGATTTTACCGACATGACTTCAGATACATTAGAGATTTGCTGACACAAAGAAGCTATTGATCCAGTCATGAGATTCTGCAGATGTCGGTCGACGTTGCTTGTAATTCAACTGCCGTCTCGCGCCCTGAGAACATTACGTCCTACAGAAATCCCATTTAGTACAGTGGGAAGTTCATAAACCTAGCGCGAGGACCCACAACTTCGAGGTTCTTACATTTCTTGAGCTGGAACTCGGAGCTAAATCCGACTGGCGGGAGAGGAAAAGGTATAAAGATGGGAGTTGAATGTTAGGGCCTCGCATTAGTCGTAGGGACCCCAAAATAGTCCTTTGCCACCACATTCAGTCCATGCTCTCTTTTCCTCTCTCTCAACTCTCCCTTTTCGTGCCAGATGTAAAGTATTTCGGCCACCAATCAAACGAGCGGGGGAGAGCTCCCAGTTCTGAAGGTTTCCTTTGGTTGAGCGCTTCCGCACTAATTATAACTAACATGCTCCACTACTTCGGGCTTCTCATAAATTAATTAGCGACTAGAAACGCTGAGATGTTTGAGCATTGAGATATTTCAGACCTTATCCCAAAATATCTCCCTACGAGGCTCCTGCCTGTTGGAAGGCCCGCCTTCAAGTGTTAAATAGATTTTTAATGGTTTTACACCAACACAAAACTTCATGACTCATCCCCCCCCTCATACCTCTATAACTATTATACAGTTGAAAGTAACAAAAAGCTACGTGCCACAGAAACGTCTTCATCTGAGACGAACTTAGCCGTCAGCTAAGCTCAATGAATACAATTTGCTGTGCAGGTTTGGAGTAAATCTATTGACATCGACAGATCACACACAGAGTGCCTCTTTCCCTCCCGCATTAGTCTCTTTTGGCTTTTGTCGTCTTAACTGCTCTGGAAAATTGTTACTTTTGTCTTTACAATCTCTGATGTACTTCACTTTCTTTCCTTTCGTATTTTGGGCTCGTCGAGTATCCATACTAAATAAATAAATACTACCACAGCGCTGAGCTCGAAGGTACATTCTCATAATCAATATAGCCATATCGTGGCTACTAAGAAACTGCCGCTGCGTGTCACACGCACTTCACGACGTTTTTTCACAAGGCGTACATAAATATTGCTATAGTGCAGCAGAGGGCGAATGACAGCTCACAAGCTGGAGCTGGAATCAAGACCTGGATGCATAACTTACATTCGAGAGTAGCGAAAAGCAACAAAGCAACTCCCATTGAAAGATGAGCTCTCCCACGTGAGTTGTTGTGCTCTTTCGGGTAAAGGGACAATTATAATCAGCCTGCTCTGTACGAAAGCCTCTTAAAAGAATCGAACCGGAGTTATGTAATCTCTCAACAGCCACGTTCCAATTTTCGATGTGAGAGGAGCCTGAAAAAAAACTTTCACAACTCGCGATAGCTCGTTTACGGGAACTTTCACGCCGAAAGATACCAAACTAGGCAATGAATCACCCGCCTCGCGGTTTAATGATATTAAGGATATGCGCACAAATAACTCAAGTAGCAATATTCGAGGTAATTTACGTTTTCACGCGGCGACAGTTGAATTTATTCTAGAGGCGTGGTGTGAGATTATCAGGCTCACAAGTCCCCACACACAGCAAATAGCGGGTATAACATAATTATCATCACAATGGCCGTATAAAGTGCTGTACTAACCGTCTGTACACCTCGTGTAACTTTTCCAAAGCGGCCTCAATTTCTCCTGCCCTCCGACGTCCCAAACCAGGAAAGCCTGCCCCTTCGAGCGTCCGAGGGTTCCCTTGACTTTCTCACAATTGAACCCTATCGTAGGCACTGTGTTGAGGTACTGGTCAAATTTCAGCCGGTAGAGCGCCGTTGTCTTGCCGGCCGAGTCCAACCCGAGCATCACCTGGAACATCGTGGCACGTTGAAGATGGCAACAATTACGTCAATCAATGGCAAGTAAAATGTTGTTGGAGGAACTGGTAATTATTCTTCGTACCAGAACCAAAACTACGGTTTGGAACCTCTCAGTCGATGCAAGAAACAAATATGTTATAGTATATTACTCGAATCTGTAGATTTCATAGAGAGGCTATTAATAGTAGGATAGAAGTAGTGTAGACTATCAATGTTAACTCGCAGCAGTGAAACCGCACGCAAACCATGAAAATGTTAATTGTTGAAGTCTTCAAAAAATGTCATTATAAGAAGTAGACTTCTTACAAATAGCCGATTACGTTCCTCTCCGTCCTAAATACATGAGAATGTAGTGGAGTAGGAACATTCCTCTGTGAATAGGTTGTGAAGATCTTGAGAAGTTAGGATATGCTTAGAACACTGTCTCAAACTGGCAACTGCTCCTTAATGTTGGGGTTGTTCCCAAAAAACGAAACCCCCGTTGGCCTTGAGGAAGTTGTTTACAACCGTGCGGTGCCATTTAGAATTGACAAGACCTAAGGACATAGTTCTGGGTACAACGTTACAACGCGGCCATTATGGAAAGCAGCAGCTGCTGAATGGCTCTAACAGGCCAAAACGCTCGTCAAATCTGGACAGAAAAAGGTTTGACACCGGGAGGGTAGAAGGAGCTCATCAGACAAGGTGGAGGCCATTTCCAACCAGAGGGGGGGAGGGGGATAATTATATCAGATACGGAATGATTTTTTGCCTGCTCCAGTCGCCGGTGGAAACTCACACACAGGCTGTTTCAATCCGTTCCCCTCTAACTCCTGTCTTTATTCCTCCATCATCAACTCCTCATTCCACCCTGGCTGAAGCCTCCTTGTCTAAATATCGTCTAAATACCGCTCATTGCCGATACAACCCAGGTCCCTCTCTCACTGTTGACTTAGGCATGAGGGCGCAATGGAGTAGAAGTGCCCAAACTTGATAGAACTTGCCTGTTGAATGCAGTGACTGCCTGAGTCTGGTTTTAAGCAGGGGGGGTTACTGCTGCCTGCCAACTCGTGCTTAAGCTTGCAGGGGGACCTGCTCATCAACACGCTATACTGTGTGATGGATCGCCTTTATACACCCTTTGTTCAGCGCATGCTGAAAGGCTGATTCCTTTACCTGGTACACGCCCCACCCCCACCCAACAGTTTCAGCCCTTTTCATGTGATGCTGCGGGGAAGTACGAGAACTGCCCCTTCAGTCGTCGGCTTTTCCACTGACAAAGGGATTAAGTTTGGGTTAACATCCAATGACAACCTTCCCTCAATTCACCTCCTTCTCCAAGACACACCGCTCTTCCCAGAGACACTCTGGTTCCTGTAGTCACTCGGTCACTCCGCTATCAACTCTCGTCTCTGTAACACGGCTCGCCCTATTCCTTCCAATACAGCTTCCAGCACCAGTTCACGCGTTCCGAGTACTACTCTTGTGTCACCCATTATTACACCAACTCAACTAAATTCTGCACGTAAAATACAGCCCTCCTCACCGAGTTTCATTTTTATTTCGATCCTCAAGCTCCCCCTCTCGTGCGCCCAACAATCTCCAATCCTTTCATTCAAGTGGATAGTTGGCGATAGTCTGGTTTCTGAAATCCCCTCCCACACTGCAACCACACTCTCAGCAGAAGTCCATACGACCTGTAATAGTTACGTTCCTATTCTTTTGGCACGATGAAAGCTCAACGTATTCCCTACGCGCAATCCAATTAGGGCGAAGTGTGAGGTGATGAGCATTCACACTCTGAGTCGGGTTCAAGCAAAAAGTGCCCAATACTACGTTGTACCTGGCATGCCATTGTCCACCACGGGACATGAATGTTTTAGATTGACAAGATTCGATGAAAACTTCGTCACGAACTTTTTAACCAATTACATGACTTTCCTTCTCAATAACGTCGCATCAACAAATTCGAGAGAGGGATTGAAAATATTGTTGAAGAGTGAGGAATCACGTTTCGTCACAAACCCGTGGTCGAATTAACCTACTCTTTTCTGAACTCGAGAAACAAAGACTGCAACTCAATCACGAGATTCCAAACAAACGTTGGCTATAATTAGACTACGAACTGCCGAACGGCACATAAATAAACAAAGGGGCAAATGAAATCTGATCGTAAAGAATAACAAGGAAGAAGCATTACCTCCTCTCGGAAAACAGCTCGAAACTCCTGTTTGCTGCGTCCTCACATCAAGTACTAATTGCAATATAATTATAACTAATTACCTAACAGTCATTAGTCAAGGTTCGGTAAACAATACCAACGAAGGCAAATCCGCGGAACGATTGGCACCTAACAAATTCTTCCGGAGAAACAACAAGTTCGTCAGAGGGATCACAGAACTTAAGGCCGGGGTTTGTTATTTCTTGTCATAGTTAACTCATCTTCTAACTCTGCTCGACATTCTCAATACATTTTTTACTTTCCTTCGCTCAAGTAGTAAAAAGGAAAGTTATAGTTTCTTGTTTTGTTTTCTCAAGATCATTCAAGGCAAGTTTCCTCCTCCAAGCAAGTTTCAAGAGCTTCTGAGAGCAGAACAACAATATTTGCGAAAATGGTCTCTGTGTCTGTGAACGCGGCTAAACCAAAACGGCTCGAATTTGTTGTTTTGCACACAGACCAACCCGGAACACAAAAATAAGGGTATGAACGGAACTGCCCGTAATTATAGCTACCAAAACACCAAATACTTTTTTCCCAAAAATGGTCCCCAACGATTTTGATTGCATTTTTTGTATAGATAGCTCCAAATATCACAACAATGCTATGAAATTTTCATCTATAGGGAAATAAATAGCACAATAAATTACCTAATATTTCGATTTTTAATATTAATATGGGGTCAGAGCGCACCTTTTTTCAGTACAAACTCCGCTCAAGTGACACTAGCGTTCTCTCTGTACCGTTCCACTCCCGTAATAACGCTTATAAGTAGATTAGAAGCATTCCCAGAATGTTAACCAACGCCGTTTTACTACCAGTTCGTACCCGATTATTCCAAAACACTGAACACGGCCCTTTCCGTTTTAAAAAACCCTGCAAATTATTACACAACGGTTTATTATTCGGATAATCAGCTTGACCTAGCATTATAGCTCCGAGACCCATCCTGTTCGATTCAGCATCAAAAAATATCATAATGAAACCCAAAAAAGGTCGAAAAGAACTGAATCGTAATATTAAAATAAACAAAAAAACGAAAGTATCTAGAAAAAACTGAATTTTAATATGAAAACATGCACGCTAAATACTAATATCAAAATTTAACCAAAAATCTATGAAAAAACCCAAAATGAGAATGAAACGAAAGAATCTAAAAAAATTGAATCGTATTAAAACCAAAACGTCGGGGAAATTGGAACGGGGGCGCTCGAAGCGAACCCGTGGGGAGATGAGTGTTGGGAGGGAAGCGAGAGGGAGGCGGAGTCGTTGGGAGGGACGCGCTCGCTCGCCTCCAGAGCGGTTGGTTTCTTTAAAGAGGGTGGCGGGGCGGAGGGAATTCAAACGACGAAACGCTTGTAGCTCCCGCGTTGTACTGCGTTTCGTTAATTTTTTTAACCGTTTTTTGCCTATTACAACCACGGGCTTCGTCCGATCGGATTGCCGAGATGGCGGGCACAACTAGATACCAAATCGGATTTTTGGGCGAAAGAACGAATGTTTTAGACCACGTTAAAGGCACAAAACGGCCCGGACGGCGGACGGACATTGCAAATTTGGAATCTCCATGTCTTGAAACGTAAAGTATCAAATTTTGAGGGGGGGTTGTAAAAAATTTTTCGTGACCGAAAACATAGGGTTATTATTCAGAATGAATAATAAACCAAAAATCGTGTTGACAGTCTCATACGAGGTCTGATCAAAAAGTTCCAGACTTTCTCAAAAACACTTTATTAAATTATCTTCAAAATTATCCCCTTGGCTACGCAAACACTTCTCCCAGCGGTGTTTCCATTATCCATACACCGGGAACTTATCTCCTGGGATGCTGTATAGCTGCTCCTGCGTTTTTTTGCTTGATCTCCTCTATCGCTTGAAATCCCTGTCCTTCCATAGGGTATTTGAGTTTGAGGAACAGTCAGAAGTCACAGGGAGCCAGGTCAGGAGAGTAGAGGGGCAGGGGAAGGGGTTTCAAGGAGTTTTTGGCGAAAAATTCGCGAATGAGGAGCGCGGTGTGACAGAGCGCGTTGTCTTAGTGGAAAAACCACTCTCCTGTCTCCCTAAATTCCGGCCTCTTCTGCCGAATCTTTGGGTGCAAAGTGCGCAGGGTTTGAAGGTAACGAAAACGATTAATTGTTTCACCTTGTGGGAGGAATTCGTGGTAAACAACGCCCTTTGCATCAAAGAAAACAGTGAGCATGACTATAACACTCGATGTGACTTGGCGAGCTTTTTGGGGTCGCGGAGAGGTTTTCGGCTTCCACTGAGGCGATTGAATCTTGGTTTCCATGTCGTAGCCGTAAACCCATGTTTCGTCGCATGTGATGATGGTTTTCATGAAGTTCCATTGGAGTTGGCAATTTCCAAAAGCTCCTGTCAAACCTCCATTCGGGTGCGCCTTCTGACCGATGTCATCAGTCGTGGAACGAACTTGGCTGCAACCCTTCTCATTTCCAATTGTTGGGTCAAAGTCTCCTGACACGACCCAAATGAGATGTTGCACCCCTCCGCCATCTCTCGAATCGTCAAATGACGATTGGAACGCACAAGGGCAATCGCGTTGGCCACTTCAGTTGAGGTTGAAGGCCTTCCTGAACTAGGGTGATCTTTAGTTGGTGTTCTGCCTCCCCTGAACCTCTGAAACCACTCATGACACCGTGAACGACTCATCAAATCACCTCACCTCCATAAGCTTTCCGAAGCATTTCCAAAGTTTCCGTAAATGATTTGTCCAATTTCACGTAACCGTGCTGCTCTTCCTTCGTGTCCATCACAACAAACTCGAAAAACGCAGAACACAACAAAAGAAGTTCACAAAAACAGCTATAAAATCGGACTGGGGAAGGTTACAGCAATAAAACAAAAAGGAGGTTATTTGGGAAGGTTCACGCTAAAACTTGAGCCCCGCAGCAAACCCTCCCCGTTAACATAAAGGCGCGCAATTCAAAAAGCCCTGGAACTTTTTGAAGTAAATCTTCCGCTACAGATTGCTCAATAATAGTCGCGACACAATAAATTCCGGAACTTTAAACCCCACGTTATGAGCCGAATGAAAAACGGATTTGATAATGTGCTAGAGTGAAGGAAACCGCTGAATACAAGTATTCCAAAATATTTTCTTTAGAAACATAATTTTGCGAGAGAAGTAACGGAGAGCTTACGGCCTTGAGTTTGCTAAATGTAGCGCGCCAGCACGTATTGAAGATTTTTTGACGTTTCCCTTCATCAATCACTCCTTCCTCTCCATTTTCATTTTTCAATATATCTTTCTATTATGTTAGCAGTCAACTAAGGTACACTAAGTGGAAGTTATTAGTTCCGTACATTCTGCAGAAGTTTGTAAGGAAGAAGTATTGGGTTTATTGTAACTGGAAATCATTTTCTTAATTTTTATATTATTTTTAAGAAAATGAAAAATAATCACACATTTGCACGAGGTTTTTCAAGTTACCAACATATATTTGAGATTTTTTTCAAACCTTTTCTGCAGAATTTTCGCAACAAAACCTCCTAATTCATTCTAACTATTCCTAAAAGGGTGAAGAATAATGACTAGGCAGTAAGAAACGACGTGTCTCTTCATTTTGATACGCAAAATTTTGAACTAAACTTTACAATAAATTTAATGAAGTAAGTTGGTTCGAAATAGGATTCGTACGTTAATTACGTGTTTAATCAGTGCAGTAAGGGGAGGAATTAGGCAACATTCCGCTTATCTAGGTTCCGAGCCTTGAATAGAAGTCAGGGGGAACAGGACTTGGTAATCCAGAGCAGTGGCACCAACGATTTCTTTCTGTCTACTATGAGGTAATAAATTCCCCAATAAACTCTTTTGTAAAAGTCACATCCTTATTTGTTCTAGTTCGGATTTTACTTCCTGTTTCAATTACTGAGAGGCGTGCTCTCATTCCTTTCAACGGCTTCTCTTTCCTACGTGCCTCACGGAAGTGTGCAATAAGAGAATTAGGCACACACAATCCAACAGCCCTTCATGGGGTATCATTCTATCGATGGTCGAGCAACGCAATCAATACTGCTGGATAACGCAATGCAACCACAAACATCTTTTTATATTCGGCGACAAAGAATAATACGAGGCACAAGAAAACAAGTTCGGGATTTTTCCAAGTACTATTCTGCAATTCAACATGTGAAACGACTGCTCAGTTTCGCCTTCTCTACACTGACAACGGTGCTGGACGGATGTTACACGTTACTTGGAATCCAATACGCAAAAATGAACTTGAAATGGGGAACACGTTGGGTTCATATGGAAATTCCAAGTAGTAAACACTGCCACGGCAATTCATAATCGTGTTCAGCACCGGTTTTCTTGGCGGCAAGGCGTTCAGATGGATGTGCAACGCATAAACAAAGGTAGCGGTAGGACCCTCGTTGAGATGCTCAGAGCGTGACACTCAGGCATTGCAGAAGGGCGTCAACCTATCGCGGTTTTTGAGAATAGCCAACTAAATGCGAGAGCGAGACCAACTGGAAGGACTGTTCGAGACTTGCAATTAAGTGGGACACTACATTTGACAACATCAAACGCCGACGCAGGAAATTCTTACGAAACTCAATGTTTGTTTCTATTAACCATTCTACAAGTCATTTACAACTGCCCACAACGCAACATATTCGATTGGTCCCGTTATTCGTCCCTTTCAACATGGTCTTTGTGTTGGGGGATGTCAGAACATTGAGGTGAATGGTACAACTTCATTCAATTCCTAATCCTACTTATTTACTACAGGACTTCTTTTCATTTCAGTATCACCAGTTTTTGTCGAACTGTCGTGCAACTGTATAAGAATGTTTCGATTTAATTATTCCTCGACGGCCACAGTCTCCATTCTACTATCGGAAACGGCTCCTATCAAATGGCTTAACGTAGTATGATTATTGGCTCCCAGATGGCCTCTGGCACTTCCTATAAGCTCTTAGTAGAAATTATCAGTGACTGGTGGTTTTGAAGTTCATTTCTTAACATACGATCCCTGACAATTTTACTTGAATTAGTTCATTCTCAAGTTTGAATCAATTTTCCAATTATACAAATTTCGGCGTATCCAGCAACTCTCAATGCCACAAATGGATTAAATCACAACAAACGAATGCTTCTATCAACTGGAAGGAGTTTGTGAATGCATAAATTAATCCACGGCATTGACAACGATGAGACATTCCGCAGTAAATCTGCACAACGCTCCCGTCCGGGTTGAACCCGTTTCCTTCACTATTTCATTACTCCGCTGACAACGCCGTGGACTGTTCTCGGCAAAATCACACTAATCACAGGCAGCTGTTTTAATTTCCGATCCGTCGTCTGCCCTTCAACTCGCTCATCCGTTTTAGAATTTTCAGTTACGAGAGCACGAATTCAATCCAGCAACAACCTAACGACAGCACGTTCCATTTATATCGTCCAGATGTCCATAAAAGGGGCTTTTTGGAGCCCACAACGCGGAAGACTGCAAAACGAGACGTCAAGAGAGGGCCAGCTATTCGGATTCTCACTTTTTTAACTTTATTTAGCACTACGTATAAAGAAGGAATGTTATGTAATCGGCAGAAAAAAAGGTTCTTTCGATTTTTACGTTTCAAGGGCTACTGAGCCCGAAAAATACCTGTGAGAGTAAAAGGCTGAACCAAATTTGATATTTAGCTTGTAATTATCATCAGATGCGAAAATATGAGTATGAGAGGAATCGACTCAAAACTCACGACAGTTACAGTGATCTTAACACCAAATATTTTGTTCAAAAACGGCGAGCGAGTTTCATTAAATCATTTATATCGACAGTACTAACATGACAGTATCATAAAATTCTCATCAGAGGAAAAATCGAGAGAGCAGCAAAAGATGGATTATCAAAAAATGTCTAAGAAAATCCCGATCATATGACACTGTAATTCTCACGAAAAGGCCAATAAACTACCTACACGATGAAAGTTAAATAATGCTCACAAGACAAGTTCACCACCCAACACGATCCTTTTCAAAAAACCCTGCAAATTATTACACAATGGTTTATTATTCTCATGAACAGCTTGACCTTGTATTAGTGCTCCCCCATCCCATTCGATTCAGCATCGAACACTAGTAAACCATACGAAACATGTCCTGGCTACAATGGAACTACGGAAACAAAACGTCTGATGATTTTGCCCCGTCGTCGGGGAAATTGGAACGGGGGCGTTCGAAGCGAACCCGTTGCGAGGCGAAAGGGGAGTTGAGTGGTGGCGTCGTTGGGAGGCGAGCGAGCGCGGGTGGTTTTTTAATGAGACGGGCGGGGAGGGAGGGAGTACTGACGACGAAACGTTGACTTCTGCTGTAGTTCCCGCGTTATACTGCGTTTCGTTAATTTTTTAACCATTTTTTGCCCATAACAACCATGGGCTTCGTCCGATCGGATTGCCGAGATGGCGGGCACAACTAGATACCAAATGGGATTTTTGTGCGAAAGAACGAATTTTTTAGACCACGTTAAAGGCACAAAACGGCCCGGACGGCGGATGGACATTGCAAATTTGGAATCTCCAAGTCTTGAAACGTAAAGTATCAAATTTTGAGGGGGGGTTGTAAAAAATTTTTCGTGACCGAAAACATAGGGTTATTATTCAGAATGAATAATAAACCAAAATCGTGTTGATGGTATCAAAATCCACCTGTCCACAGATTGCTCAATAATGGTTCTGTCATAACTAGAAGCTTAACAAATTCCAGAACTTTAAGCGCTTACGCTTCTTACGTAAGACGTGAAGTTACGTTTTACCAAATTCAAATGGATTGAGTGATAATGGATTGGATTAGTAGCTATTGCCAAGAGAAGTGCTGAAAGAATGTGAGGCTGAGGAAAGTTGTGTGATGCGTCGTTGCAGATATTTTACGCTGCTTTCACACTCACTTGAGACATTGTATTTTCCTACCGAGAACTACTAAGTGTGGGAAAGATAATTCCAACAGCACTGTGTGGAAACAATAATTTCTCTCAGTTTTTATCTCACCAGAGTATGTTGCCAGAAACACGTCAAAATAATGTAATGATTCTGCTTACGCACCTTTTATCAATAGCTATTAACTATCATATTCAATGCCGCACAGAGCTCGCACTTGTAACCAATTGATGCAGAGAGTGAAGTGGTGCATGCAGTCTGCAGGCAAAAGCTTAGAGCCGCCTGTATGCTACTGGTGGCGGTGGGCAACCAAAACTCATTGGATATCGAAAATTAAACACGAGAGGCAATAAACGACTGACAAAGTATTTATGGCAGACGTTGAGAAGTTCTGTCTAACTGACAGAAAGCTGGGGTATGAATAGGTATTGTGCAGTAGGTCACTGTACACACCATTCCGCTAAAATGATGGCGGTCGTTTGCGGAGGAATCTCTATAAAACTGATGGGGAGGGTGTAACCTTTACCTGAAAGAGGAGACAGGGTGAATAACAGCGCTTACAACGAAGGACGGCAGAAAACAGAAAAGCAGGCGATCTTTTAGCTCTTCCAATCCTCCACTGGCCACAGCTTCTTCCGGGCACACCTCTATAAAAGCGTAAAGAGAGAGGACAGGGGGACACAGCACACGGTAAGTGCTGAGGCTGGAAGGAAAGCAGTTGACGCACAAGACGCAGAGCGTGTAGAAGAAAGAACCATATGTGACCTTAGAGACCACGCTTCCACATGATGACGTTCTGAATCTGAAACAAAGGGCCTCAGAGCCGGGGGTGTTACGGAAGTCGTGCCTCATCATCTCAAGTTACTGGAACCCGCTTCCTTGAAGTAATTAGCGAGCATCAAATAAATTAAATGCTTGAGGCGAACTTCTAGTTTGGAGTTTGCAAAGACACTTAACTCACAACAGATCTACTGAGGCCGCCCGTCAATTTGTCACAGTCTTCGGGGTAGGATATGGGCAGCATGGTTAGTCTCTCTGGTCGAGAGGCCCTCCCAATCGACCAGATGCCCACAGAGCGCCGAAAGTTGAATCTGAACAAATGAGAGGGAGTGTGCCTAGAGACACTGAGAAACAGAGGACGGAGCAAAAGCTGAGAACATTGAATACCCTTATTTTGACCATGTAGGGGGAGTAAATGAATCCTGGATTCACTCCACTCATTAATAAACTGAGCTTTCCAAACCGAAGAACGAGTTGCCAGGCTAGAACCCCAAGTGTTTAGTTGGGACCCGTTGACTATTTCGTCGTTATCACAGCAAAACCTTATGCCGATAGGGTGAAAAAGTGTGCGTATATAAACATTAAGCGTAGCATTACACTACAGAAGAAATGATAAAGGGCGATCACTTGCTGAACCGACAACAGCGTCAATAATCTGGTTCTTATGATGGCAACAGTAGATTCATGTGAAAACTTACCACGTGCAACGTTCCCTGGGCAGATGGCAGAGAGTCCAAGAAAGAGGAGGGCTTACCCATATTAGCCCCCATTCTGTTCAGCCCTCACCACCGCTCTCTGAAATTGAACAAATTTGAATCAGACACGTTCAGTAAGTAACTACTAAGAAGATCAAGAACGTCTCAGCGTAGGTGCTGCCATTAACAGTTGTTCTCACCGTCAAGCAGGAACAATCAGTTGGATGGCCACACAAATCAAGTCGGCCCTAATTCGCGTGTAGCTGCATCTACTCCGAAGAACCTCCCATTAGCCCATTCTAAGCCATGCAACAATCCTGTGCCATGTTCACAGTTGTGTCCTAAATTATATATTACAGGTCATCTCTAAATTTACATTGATGACTTGTTGCACAGACAGGTAACAGGCTGGCAAACAGTTTCGGAGCAAAATATTCCTTTACACGAACAATGACTGCTATAAAACAGGCTAACCCTTAAATCTTTAATATTTGCTCTGAAGGCAATCAATAAGGAGCTACTACACAAATAGACATTTTTTAGAGTTATACGGTTACGAACTATGAGTTACATCTCCAACGCATCAATTGCATCCTTCAACGTAAAATCCATTCAACATTAATTCTGTGTGACTTTAGCCTAAATAAATAAGAAAGCTGAAGATCAACCTTCAGATAAACCCTTTTAAATGTCATCATGATTAAATCAGCAACATACTATAAACCTAACTTCCACAAAGTCTGATTGTTATCGCACTTTTCAGAGTTCACCTGATTCATTATTTGAGTTGCGACAATAGTCTCCCCATATCACGATTTCTGCGCGTGATGAGAATTCAGGGTTGTTGAAGGAGCCGGAACAAACAGCTTTCCATCAATTTCTACCTGAGGATTTCTGCTGAAAAACTTGGATATTGCTGGTTGGCGTGACCTCGAACGGAACGGGAAGATCGATAATGAAGGAGTCCTCTTCCCCCATTACACGAGACCTCGTTGAAAACTAGGTGAGACTGCGTCCAGAGATGCAACGGGTTGCACCCCCCCCCCCCGCCCATTATATAATCCAATTCCCTCCAACAACACCACCACCACTACGTGAAATGCACGTCTAAATGAATTCGAGTTCCTGTTCTTTCACACTCACAAGCATTCGCTTCAAATCATTTTCAAACTTCCAACGACTGCAGGATAAAGGGTTCCCCTCCCCACCTACCAACTTACACCCAACGGAACGATTATCTATTTACGTAGCTGTAAAGCGAGAGAAACGATCCAACTCATCCGATAATTGCACAAATACCAGAAGTAGGTTTGAGAGCTTTTAAAATCGACTAAGCGTTAAATTGTTCCGAGAAGTGGAACGACCCAATAATTGCCTACAACCCACCAAGTGGTTCATAATTCGAGGTAACTACCGGCCCAACATCATCAACTAGAGCTACTTTTCTTTAATATTTGGCTCGTTTTTAGTAAATTTGCGTACATAACGAAGATATTACAAGCGGCTGTTCGACTTAGAAACGTTAGCCTACTCCATAGCGTTTTCAAGCGTCAACGGTCGATGCCAACCACAATGTCTATACGTGCCCTGGATCAGAAACGAACCTGAGCTTGATTGTTCGATCAAGCTAGATTATTGATGCCTTTTCAGAGTTTCCCAAATCAAATATGGTCTACCCGATTTAACTGGCCCACTAATTTAGGCCCGGGGTTTTCAGTTGACACATTTCTGAATATTACAAACAATTGAAAATGTAGCATTTTGGGAAAATTCGCCGTACGTTTTCAGAGACTATTTCCAGGCACGGTAGCCCTCTTATGATATGGTGAGGCGTCAGGCTCTTTTCGAAGCGTATAAACACGTAATTCGTCTCCTCCTCTTTCTGTTTGTTTCTTCATCATTACTGCATAGTTTATAAGTAAGCCGTTAATCACCCACCAACCAGCCACATATTGGAAAACACTTCTCCCACTGTCCTCCTGCATGTCCTTCTGCCACTCACCTCCTTGTAAAGAGTTAATGATCGTGACATCATCCCAAAATGCCAATCTCTGGCTCTTCAAACCGATGGAGCAGAGCGGTGGATTTATATACTCGGATACCAAGGATGGGAAAATAAAAGAACAAAAGCTGTACGTTACTACACAAGGAATGCGTGGTTATTATATATTTTTATTGGATAGAGCAATACGCGTGTGGCGAGGCAAATCAAATATAGAAGCATCAGGAACAACATTGATGTATTAGAACCCTCTGACGTGAGTCTATCCGTCAAGGAAATGAGCCATAAGCTCAAGAGCATAAATCAAGCATGTCAGGCGTTCAGAGAGTAACGCGTTCTTCTCTTGTAGCTAAATATATACAAAAACGGCTCTCTGGAACTTTCTCTTCTGATCTTAATCACCTTCTAATGTCGCAGATGATGTCCCGAGAGGTTCAGTCTTTTCTCACTGTTAATTATGTGTGTGTTGTTAACGAGTGTATTAAGATAGAAGTGTTCCTGGTAACGATTATGAGCCAGGAAATGTAAAACTGAAGAAGACAGGTTGCCCACTCGTATTGAATGGAAACTAAGCACCCGTACATCCCGTTGTGAAGCACTTCCTGGAAACTACAACGAATCAGATAGCCATTTCTTCAAACACAACCTTCAGACTCCGCATTCAGAGAAAAGCATTGAATTTGCCGTGTACTGTACAGGACTAGCTCGTCCAATGGTCCCCCTAGACCCATTTCGGCGGGAAATTCGTATTCGTCATGATCACGATTTATACAGCGGCGGTGGACCATGCAGCTGATTCCAGCACTTGGTCCATCGCTACATCAGGGTGGATTTTTATGTCCCACTTCCTAACAGGAAATGGATCATTTGAGGTGGACCTACGTCGAATTGGCACAATATTGACACAAATAGTCTTGTGAC
The DNA here is from genome assembly GCA_020466155.1 of Pachypeltis micranthus. Lineage (NCBI taxonomy): Eukaryota > Metazoa > Arthropoda > Insecta > Hemiptera > Miridae > Pachypeltis > Pachypeltis micranthus. Next base: position 29,491,272 of record CM035777.1, on the reverse strand, counting down.
ATGCCCCTAGCGGATCTGATCAGACTCCCGATCCCCATAGGCTGATGATTTCAGTATAAGCACACACCCGTTCATGCCGTATGCTGATTCCATACGTGAAAATTCACTTAATTTGTACGATCGTTACAAGTCCCTTACCCTTTGGGCTGTAAAATAACAGGCAACGGCTCCCACCAAGTTACGAATAACGTCGAATGTGATAATTCCAGTACTCTGCTAATATCACTGACGTAGATGCAGAAGCCTGAAAATTGTGCGCTCCTTCGGCTTCACGGCAGATGCGGACAGGATTTCAGAGAGTGGGAAGACGAGCTCGAGCTCAAACTACTTTCCCTCCAAACTAAGACAAAAGTTGGATGTTCCTCTCTTGTCAGCACATCTCTACTCCATCTCCCTCTTTTCCTTATCGGTCGTTTCCCCGTTCGAGTAAGTGTACAGGATATCCGATTCCTGAGCGACTGGACTTTGAAGGGGCGCGGCTTGTCGAGAGAAAGCTGACTCAATCACAGAAATGTTCTACTGGCGAAGCAGGCCGTCAGTAGAGAGGGTAGCGGCGAGCCAGCGCTTGGACATAAAAGCGGAATGAACGTTGAAAACTGGAAGTTTGACGCGCGTGCGACTTGATCCCAACAAGCAACTTTCCAATGAGCAAGGTGATCAGTGATTCGATACAAATTAAAAGGAAGAAAGTGAAAGAAGCAGAGGAGAAAACGGAAGATTCGACCACTTGACAAATTAATTCAACGACTTTTATAACTAAAAGTTCTGATTAATCGACCAGAATGTAAGAAGTGAGAGTACATCTACTCCTCGAGGTAGGAATTCATCTGCGCACTTGTATATACATACGTTAACTGTATATTCACAAATGAGATTAGAATGAACTGAACTGGGAGTTAAAAATTATCTGTAACACGTCAGAGTTTTGTCTCCAGAATTATTAGCGCCAATCGGATCGTTGGAGGAAAGAAATGAACAGTTCTCAACTGGATACAAACGCAATTACGTTTCATGCGCCAAGGTTAGGAGTAGAAGTGAGGGAGAAGATTTTCCCAATAAGTTGTCCTGTAGGCTGACGAAATCAGACCACTGGACGAGCCAGTTACTTGCGGAAAATGGCGACTTCAATGGGCTTCATTACTCTCAAAGACCCTCCATCCTGAACGTATTGCCCCTCCAGTGGGGAGATAACAAGGAATCACAGTCTGCTCCACTAGTTCCTACAACAGTGAGCGACAGTTGTTGAATGGGCAGACAAACATTACTGTTTTGGCTGCTACTAAGCAAGCTTATAACTGTTTTGCCCAGTTTGCGAAGACGGTTATGGCAAATAATGTGCCACAGATGATCTCTTCCTTTGGAACATGCCACTAGAGTAAATAGTTGGATCAGATGGGAAACCAGATTAAGAACTCCCTCAGTTATTAAGGATTCCCCAGGAGCCATAATTCGCGTGGTAAAATATGGGCAACAGTTCTACACTGGGAGACTGGCTAAATTACCACCTGCGGCACCCCCACAGGTTCAGTAGATGCTACTTTAAGCTCGGGAAACCCCTGGGTGCCAGAGTGATAACTTCCATTAGAAACAAGGCCACCTACCGATTTTTGGGTGGTTCAAACACATTAAAAAACATTAAAACCCAGAATTCGTTTACACAACGATTGTGATTTTGGCAAGAAAATTTGTCAATTATTCGCCCTCGACTAAAGCAATAGCGGCCCCCTTAAGAATTTAAATTGCAGGTCCGATTATACTCAAGTCAGAACGAAGCAGCATCCTTTAAGAAGTGACAACATTAGAATTCTGCCAAGGAGTGGTAGTAGACGAAGCCTCTGTAATCATACAACTTGCCCCATGTCACAAAACTCACAGAAGAGCGAAGAGACGATCTGTAGCAGAGAGCTGACCCAAAGTCAACAACAAAGAAATTCAACCCAAACCGGTAAAAGAAACTCTCTTATTGGTAGCCAATTCACACCTCCTGAGGGAAATAAACTGTTGACGACGAGGAAGACACAAAGAGAGCCAGAGCTGGTGGGCCAATAAGTTCTAATGGCTAGTAACTTCTGCTAATAGTAATCTGAGATGAGGCAGCGAAACGGACAACGTAGGATTATGGTTAATATAGATAGAGAAAGCGTTGGGAATTACTTACATTAAGTTCGTTAGAATATAATTAACTTGAGATCGGAAAACGAACTCCGATCCGCAACAAAAGTTGATTCGCAGGAGCAAAGAGTCACAAACTGATCACTGCAGAAGAAATATCGACTGTGCCATACCCCTGGAAGATAACGCAGACGAGACATTGAGCAGAGACGTAGCATCAGCAATTAAACGCTATCAAATCAAACCGAGGTCGTAAATTAACGCGTAAAAAACCAATCGGCTGGCGTGTGGAAAATGAGGGGTTTTAAGGCGTCGCTTCTTACACTCTGATAATGATGAAGGCGAACTTTTTTCATTGCCACATTGCTGCTCCTCTCGTACCCAACATGAAGCTCATTTACGATCGAATTATCAAGCGGGAGAAACAGATGAAAAACGACGACTACTGAAACTGTCGTAGATGTTCGACCTTTCCAACAAGGCTGCAGGAATGGCAGCACAAGTGCACGTGAAGAATACTAGTAGTGCCAAATGGAACATGCAAGGCTATGTGAAATTACTAATTCGAGAACCGATGAAAGACTCTTTCTTACATTTGAGACTCAATATTGCAGAACAAAATGGCGGATTCCACTCTTAGTGAACGCTGGGGCATAGAAAAATAGCAGCACAATCCCGTGGAAACAATTGCGAAATCCCATGCTTTAACAAATCATTTGGGTAGTGCCACAAATGCCACTTCGTGACGGATGCGTTACTAGCTGCATCATCTCGCAGATCTATCAGCGACTACGTGCTCTTTGGTTTTAAGTGAGCAATCAGAACGTATCAAAGAAAACGTAAAATATCAATGTTTCCATCCCACAAAAACTGATGAAAAGTTGCTGGAGGATCTCAAACACTAACGTAAAAAGACACATCTCAATTGATTATAAAAAGTATCGCGGGTGTGGGTACTTTCCTTATTACTGCCCTTAGTGCGCTGTACCAACTTGAAAATCTGTAGTATATCCACTAAGAGTTTTATCGTATTCTGGGAAAGGTCCCATCAGATAACCTTAAACTTTTTACCACGATAATCAATGAAAGGATGGTATTATGGCAGAAAGCGGGGGCAGAATGTCAGCCCCGGGTGAGCTCACAGAGGGGGTGCTCCAGGGTGAGATCTGCAGCCCGCTTCTCTTTTCGTTGTTCCTATCCGATATTGAGGAATATTTTTGTGCGAGGGAGTGTATGGGGACTTGACATAAATGGTCACAGTAATGCGCTGCTGTTGTTATATGCTGATGATATGGTGATCCTGGGTGACTCACTGGTAGACATCAACAATAAGGCGTATTGTGAAGAAAACAGGCTCACAGTCAACATAAATAAACAAAGCTGGTGTGCTTCAGGAAGAGTGGTGGTATACAAAAATTAGCTACACCTGTACAGTTTGGGGAAGAGTTGGTGGAGCAGGTATCAATATATACGTACCTGGGCGTGCCTTTTGCCAGCTCTGCAGTTTTCTCGAGGGCAAGCGGGCACTTTGTAAGCCGGGCTAACTCCGCTTCGGCGGCAGCTGTCCATATTCTAGCCCATGGTCCAGCTCATGGTCTGCATGGATAAAGATTTTTGAAGCCTTAGTGAGATCTGTATTGATGTATGATTCCTCAGTATGGGCGCTTTGGTATGGCGCTGAGCTGGAGCGGGTGCTGGTTGGCTTCTATAAGCGGATTCTGCTACTGCCTCACAGCTCCCCTAATGCAGTGGTGCACACGGAAGCGGGTGTGCTTTCCCTCAGTACCCTCATTGTGAGAGATGCCTTGCACTGGTTGCTCAAAGTCATAAGCATGCTACCTGACTGCTTGCCAAGATTGTGCATGGATCGTCTTATTTCCCTGTCTAAGCTGCCATCATGTAATCCCATATATAACTGGTTCAAACAGCTAGAGGATGCTGTGGGGGCTTTTGGAGCAAGCCTGCCCACTGACATTAGACTATTGCCAGTTGACCGTTACAGACTCGTTGGGTCTCCTGAACTCCCTGCCTTTCATCTCCCGGAACATCGATCTGCAGATGGCCGTGGTCTCTCAGGTATGCCCGGACGTTCGCCCATCAGGAGTCCTCGCTTCAACCTCAACGCTACCTCACTAGGGGCTGGCCATTGTTTATTACGCGCCTTTTGGCCCAGCTGCGCTTGCTTGGAAAACACAATTCGAGGATCCTGGTTTCAGGCCTCAAGGTGCAGTTCTCGTCGTCCTCTTGCCCCATATGCAACTGGAATATGGAAGACTCTGCACTTCAGTTTGTCCTACAGTGTCCTATGCTGTCCCCCTTCCGGGTTAAGTTTCTTCTCCTTCTGCATGCACTGCCTCTGTCATTCAGTGAGCAGTATAAACGCATATTGATGACCAACAGGCTGCTCGTCTATCTGAGGGAGGCGAGCGAACTACGCTCAATGGTCATGAGCATCTAACGTGGGAAGAAGAAAAAGAAAGAAGAAAGACAAAACAAGGAAGGAAAAAAAGGAGAAAAGAATGTAAGAAAGAAATGTGTCAAAGAACATTTATTTTATTTCATTTTGTTTTTATATATTATTATTTTTTATGCCGGCATACTGTATTAGCCGTTTATGTGATTGCTATGGATGTAATTATCTGTGTAGCAATAAAGAATTATCTATCTCTCTATCAGATAACCTCATCGTTGTTGTAACGATTGTGCGGTATATTAGAAAACATAAAGTCGATATTTCCATGTTCTGATTTGATGCAAATTAAACCCGGAAATAGACCCCTCACTCAGCCTTTTCGGTTACACCCTAAATTATGACTTCTTTGCGAAAATGCCAAGATTAAAATCAGACCATTCTACGATTTTACTACTCAAAGGAATTTTCTGAAGTATTTCGTGCCAACTTTTAACCTCCACCTCTACCGAAAGTTATCGAGCCTAATGACTGTTGTACGCAAACGAAATATTAAAATCTATCATTCGTTAAAAAATACAGTGAAACGGTTGTAGATGCATATTGTTTTAAGAATTGGCTTTCAGATTAGGATTTTGCAGGGTCGCAAAAGCTTCAGTATCTACGAAAATCAACAAAAAGGAAGATTTCAGCCAATAACGAACAATAAAACGATTCTCGATCGATAACACAACAAGAAAGACGATCTCTATCTACTATTTCGACAAATAATTAATGATAATGCTGCAGCAGTGGGTGGGTCAGCTTGTCGGCCAAGAGGTAACTCAAATAGATTGTGGAAGAGATGTGGTGTGAGGTTATCCAGTTGTGTGCGTGTGGTACTGCACCGTTGCACAATGCAGCTCCATCTTGGTCTTACGACGATGGGCACTTAGCTGGTCAGTACAGGGTTGAAGGCTAACAGAAGGTACTACACCAGGGCTCTAGTTTAAACCGTTCAGTCTCATAAGCGTCCTCATACAGAATTAGATGAGTTTAGAACGTGCGATGCGGTGTACAGCGTGAATATGACGACGTAAAACGTGCGCCGACGAGGCATCAGAAATCCAAAGGGGACCGCCTCAAAAAGGGTAATCAGATGCTCAAATCACGCGAACGAACGAATTTCCCTCGAAGGGCTAAGAAGTGGAGTGGCGTCTTCGTTTCAGACGCATTAGAGAAGTGCCGCAATATCAAGAAGGCCACAGTGTGGTGTGTTGGTAGAATAATCGCCCAGAAACCAAGAGGCTGACCTTAATGAGCTCCGTCGAAAGATTAAAGGAGTTAAGGGGAGAGCGGCCCAAAAACAAACACTGAAACGCCTAATGTCGCAACTTTCACTGGTAGGAGCTCAAGGTGAGTGGCGATCATATCTTTTGCTCGCAGCTTCCAAAGAATCGTACTGCCTCTCTACCGCATTTGTCACTTCATGTATCAACAAACGCTACCGATTACCACAATGAGAACCAGGAACATTAAAAGCCGAATGGTCCTAATTTATTTCTAGCTACAACACCTTGCTTTGAGGAGCCAGACGCTAGTCAACTCGTTCCCACAGGCTAAGGGCAACCCAACATATGACCGTACACACTGTTTCGGGCTGAGTTACAGTTAGCTGATGCTACAGGGTCCGATACTAACAACTCCCTTACAACAATGTACGATCAAGGAGTTCCGAGAGCTGCACCTTCTTTCTTCTCATGAAGCACTCTTCACTTTCCACAGAGTAGTCTCTCATCTGGTATCCTACACACACTTAGGAGTTACCTCTACCTCACCTATTCAGCAGTCACAATCGAAAAACATTTGCTTATGCCCAGACAGAGCCTGAATTAGGTAGAGGCATACCTCTTTTCTTCACCTCTGGATACTAGGGGTACTTAACCTCTCGTTTTCACATAAAAGTTGACTTTACACTCCCTTTTCTCGAAGAAAGCTTCCAACTCTGGCAGCATCCCCCACACCATCAGCACGCACGTGTATCCAAATGGCTTAACTTTGCATTTCACCGCAGCACTAACGAGAAATAATCGAATGGCTATTACTTACAAACGGTACATTGGCGACAAGTAGCACACCATAACGCCGTACCTAAAACCAACCAGGAGCAAATCATTCCAGAGAAACTACAATTTGTTGGGACGTACAACATGCGCGTACATAAGAAAGATGCACCGAAGTAAGTTTCTAATTATGCTTATAAATCAAATTTCACAGCGTTGGTCTGACGTTTCTCCAAAAGCGTATTTTGGTGATTTGTAGCATTCTGGATGCAGAAGACAATGGTACCATACCACGTTCCCTGGAAGCCAGGATAGGTCTCCTTCCCCACAGGCTTCGGGGGGGGGGGGACTTGCCCGACAAAAGCAATCAACCTTCAGGACGCTGGCAAAACGACAGGACGCTGGCAAAACGACACGACAACGCACTACTTCTGTACTGATGAGGGTAACACAACTCATGTTTGTTAATAAGGTTGCTAACTCCCTCTTACCTTCTTCCCTTTCTACACGAGAGTTATTACGGAAGTTACATAATGGTGGTTATCACGACCCGTTCTGTACCCGAATTTTCAGCCTAACCATGAATTAAATCTAGCATTACCACGACTTGTTGCATCTATTATAGCGTATCCAGCATGACTACAAAAAACAAGATTTACAATATTTTCCATAACTTGTTTAATATTCAGTTCGATCAAAGTTGATTGGGTGGTTACGTTAACAAACAAACAAAAAACTTTCAAAAACACGTTTTGTTGTACATTTTATCGTGTATCTCCCTTCAAGGATTGCCTTAGGAATAGTTATGCAAAATGGAGCTATTGATATTTGGGAGACTTGTTGTTAGTTTAGTCAAAATAATCGGAGCCAGTCGAAGATGACCTGATCCCGTTTTTGGATTCCCGTTCCTTTCCATCGATGAAGATAACCTTGTCCAACCTCGAAAAAATGAAAACCCTTCGAACAATTAACAGACTCTGTACTCACGAACAGTTGTTGTACACAGACCACAAGATGAAATAAGTTACCTCAAAACTTGAAAATCTGAAAGAAAACTAGAATTGTTTTGACCAGTGAGTGGAGGAAAAGTATTGTCGCACTATTTGCAATTTTCCGAATTTTGGAAATCAAAAACTATGAATGATAGCATTTTTTCAAATGTTAAATAATCAAGACAATCAGAATGTTAAAGAAGTCCGGGATGGCCGTAATCGAAAACCATTTCTACGGAACGCCTAGTAATTTACTGCCACGATATTACCTAATGGACGTTTATGCACAAAGCGGTGAACCGTTACGCGTAAACTATAGTTTTCGAGAGAGCGAGATCGGATGGTATTTGTAATGATTACAACGAACGTGTATCATTCGGCGTAACAGGAAAAAACCTGTACCGTTCGTCGTGAAGAGTTCAACGATTCGAAAGCCGCAAAGGGATAATAACTTCCGCGCGTTAGACCACAAAAATGAAATACTCCTAGAAACTAAAGAGGAACCCAGCCCAGAGCGTTGAGTGCAGCACAAGAGCAACACAGCCGTAAATATTATTAGATTATTCGTATCGTAATCGTGCGGTGCGCCTCTAGCAGTTTCAGAAGACCTTCTCGAGCGGTGCAGTAAATTTCAACACCCTGCAGACACGTCCGTTTCGTTTGTAGTGAGAGAATGACAGTAATTCCAGTCATAATGATGCATTACAGTTCCTACATGTAACGCCACGACTGAAAGCATCATTTAGCAGTCCCGGTATCTGAAGGTAATGATAATGGAGAGAGGTACTGGTGAGTGCTACTTGGAAGTGTCATGATGACTGCAGTTAATTGAAGCTACACTAAACAGAAACAGTGGCTTCTTACTTCCTTCAGCCGGAACTGAAGTATTCAAAAGTTCAACAAACATGAGGACGTCGCTAGAGATTGTTACGATGAAGTAATCCGGGATAATTGTACCACAAGGCTTCTTCGACTAAGACTCAAGTTTTTCATTAGATTACAGTGAGGCATCTTTTCAAAAGTGAAGACGAGTATAAATATTGAACAGGACACGAACGAACATATTCGGAAAGTTATCGCCCGCCATATTTAATATACCCCCTCTCTCCTCCTCATGTCACCACTGGTGTGCTCCCATGAATACATTTTTTCAGCTTAGAATTTTCGTAGGAACGTCGGGAGTAACTGCTCTCACTCACGAAGCCTTGCATGTCTAAATATACGAGACATCATTGATGATAGCGTGATAATTGAATCACAAGCAATTTCCTCGTCCCGTTCACTTATCTAGAAGACGTTTCCTCCGACCTTAGAACCCTTTCTGAGATCCAATATTTTCTTGGGATCGGGTCGTACGAAAAAACTTTCCTTCAATGCGGAAAATGCCAAGACATGCTCCAAGAGATCACCTCCCCCCTCCGCTCATCTACTCACTAAATCGTACCACGGGACGAACTTATAGAGCGTCTCCATCAAAAGAATAGTTCCAGAATAGCAAAATAGCTCCTTTACTGATTGGGTAAGGGAGTTGCACCAGCAGGATTTCAATAGTTAGTTCAATACTCCTCCAGGCTAACAGATAACTGTTAACGCTAAGCCAAAAATTGTTGGTAAATACTAACAGCAAAAGAAGAAACAGTCTGAGACTCAGCATCGAAAAGTACCAAAAAAACGGCCAAAATGTAGTTTTTGGCAAAATTTGTGAACCATTTTTTGATCATAACAGCCATGGGTGTCGTCTGACCGGATTGCGTAAGAGGTGAGCACAATTAGATCCCAAAAGGAATTTCGTTGCGAAAGAACTTTTGAGAAGGAAGGATTTTTCAGAACACGTGAAAGACAAAGTATGGCCTGGACGGTGGACTTGGTAGATTTGGAAACCCCATGCCCCAGGTGAAGGGGGGGGGGTCGTTGAAAAAGGCGTGCTACACAGAATGAACAATAAACGAAATCATCAATCAATAAATGTTGAAACGTTAATTAAGTGTTAAAGACCAACGGTCCAGCCACAATATCTATCTCTTTGTTTATGAGTTATTTTCTTTCATTTTTCTGTCTCCAGCGTCAGAAGCTCCATCTCCTAAGTCACTTGTTCAAAAACCCCTCACTCAACTGCAGCATTTCAGAGTTCCCCTCGCTCAGACGATTCAATCAAGCTGCAATAAAGAGTAATTTGGCTTTCCTCAAATTGGCTGTTTCCCGGGCAAAAGAGTTGCTGCAGTTGCTTCTTCCAACACTTAATTTCAACTACAGCAGGATTGCTTATCTTAAGATATTACCCCCCCCCCCCCATCATCTAACCCATTTCCATATTCCAACCTTCAATTCACCACTCTGGTTCATCCCATTCGTACGAAATCTTCAGCGTTAACTTAACTACGCAGATTCCGTTGACTGCTCAAAATTGAGTACAGTCCATTTCTACAAACTGTAACCCATCCTCATTTGGTTTATACCTCGTATACCGAACGATAAGTATTCGTTATATTATATAGAGCGAACAATACGTTGATTATAAAATATTTTAAGGAAATGCAACTGAGAAAACCCCCAATGTAGCCACAAATGGGCCTAAATGAGCTGCCACATGTTCTCCAGTTCCCATGAAGCTGGTGTTCTCTGATGCGAATAACTTTCAGTAGGTAGCCCTGCACATCTTCTCCCACTTGGCAACCTCTTTATTCAAGTGGGTCTTGGTGGTGCCTACGAAGGGCTCAAGTCCTGCTGGGAGTAGTGCAGATCCGTTTTTCACCAGTTTGTCGGCCTCCCGATTCCCTAATATTCCTGTATGACCCGGCACTCAACACAGTGTTTGAGTGTTTTATTTGTCAAGGTCTCCAGACTTGTCAGGCATTTTCAAACCATCCCCGACTGGATGGGTATAAGAAACCAGGGCTTTGAGTGCAGCCTGACTGTCTTTTATCGTTTCATCCCACCACGCAGGTGGTGCTGCACGCGCAACATCACTTTGAAGAGCTCTGAGTCGAAAACTTAAAGGTCCCCTGGCCTGTACACTCTTGCACCTGCCAGGCCACTTCTCACTGCTGTTTTGTCACCACTTAATTGTAATAAAACATTTTAGGTTGTTATGGTGGATCTCTGCGCTGTGATGAACCCATGTTAATTAACATTCGAATTTATAGCTTTCGCGTGAGTTATGTGGAAAAATAATTTCCAGTCACTCTATAGAAAGAGCTCAGGCGGGCAACTAATCCATTGAATCCTAACAGAACGTCCTTCGACAATTAACCAAAAGAATGTCAAGCACGATATCGCGGATTGCACAAAAACGGGAGACGGCAGTTAAATTCAATTCGCGTCTCGTCACTCACGATCTTGGAATCGGTCACGGATTGGTTTTTGCTGCGACCGACTTCAAATCGCCATCTCGCTCGCCTGAATATTAAAATTAGCAGTGACCCACTTCATCCATCGCGGCATTTGTCCCTGAACAACAAACGCTGAAACGCTCTTCAAAACAAATAATATCCCAATATAACGAGCTATTTCTCCCGTTCGTCCTTTACAAATCAATGTCTTATCAAGTACGAATTGGATTCCCATTTTATAGACAGAAGTGAGCTAATTTTGAAGTATTCACGATTTAGGGTTTCTCAACGAGTGCCGTTTTTTTTTTTTGACAACTGCTAAGTGTTTAATATAGCAGCTAGTTTGGTGAATAACTGACTGCGAACTCATACTAGGTGGCTAATTTCGCACTTCATTTCAGACACAAGTATATCAACAATACGGTCAACTTTTAACAGCTATAGTTGACGGCTCGTTCCCAACCCTTACTCATTTATGCCATGTGACAAACAATGTCCTTTTAAAGTGGTTTGGAGGAGGGGGAGGAGGGAAGAGGTACAAAGACACGATCCATAATACACTGATAGAAAACAATAAGATATCAGTGGGGCTGAGCATCCCAAAGAAACGACCACAGTTTGACTAACTAAAACGTGAAACACAAGCATTAAATTCCGAAATGCAAAGATGCAATAAAGATACCTTCTGTGTACCGCTCTACGCAGATGTTACATCGAATCTTTAACTAAAATTAGACTCAAACTTAGCGTTCACTCAAAATCAACTGTCTGACACCGAGGCCTTCGATTCTTGCAGAGAAAGGGCGCACGAGAGAAGCGAAACCGCCTTCAGAGGATTCGTGTAATTTTGAGGTCGAGAGATCATCGTGATTCTTTCATCCCACTGATCGCAATATGAGGATTTGGCAGATAAATTAAGGGAGACGCAGAGGTGTGTTGAAATCCAGGAATCGAGTCTTCTGAGAACTGACTCGAGAGCTGAGGGCGATCCGCGTTGCGTCACCCCTCCCCCCCACCCAGTAGTTGCCGGGATACAGAACCTAACAGTACATGAGCTTACCTAGCAACTCTTGGCGGTTACCAAGTTATGAAACCTGGGGAAACAGTACCATTTTCATGCCGGTCACATTAAGCACGACCAGGCTCGATGATTTAATACTGGTTAGCACAATTATTACTCAGTAGGTTGTCATTGAGGAACCTGGAGAGGACCTATACGTGAGGATCCATGACCAATGTGACTGACAGGCCATCCAAATGTCATAGATAATTTGGGAAGCCTGAGACAGTGCAGTATTCCTAAGAATTCAAAAGACCAGTGCAGTATTCCGCGAGGAGATGTAGAGAGGAGGATTATCCTGGAGAGCTCAAGTGTGAATGGTGCTTGAAAGGAGAAGCGAAAACCCAGCAAATTATCTCACAACATTTCATTAATCTTAATTCCGAGCTCCTGACTTTATTTAGTATGGAGGGGCATACTGGATGTGTTAACTCATTAAGAGAAAAACAAAATTTGTCAGCAACATCAGGTGTAAACGCCACAGCGCCAGAGTTCCTGATTTCCTTCCCCCCTGTTTGGATTGCCCAACCTCCAGCTCACAACCCGAACGTCTGGAAAAACGCTCTCTGCTCAAGAATTTTCTAAATACTTATCGAGTCAACAGACCACTTCCACTCATCCTCACTTGTCATGGATGCCCACAAGTTCATCAACCGCCTCTCCATAACCTCTTCCTTTCTAAATGATGATGAGGAGACGCTCTGGCTTCAAATCAACCTTTCCCAGTTTATCACACTATTTTACTGCACATGCCCGTTCGAGCCCGCTAAGAAATGTCGTAAAGGCGCTTTTGTCGTCCACAGCGCCCTCCTTCGTCGTCGCCTGCTTGTCCCAACCCTTCACCTTCGGGAGTAAGCTTCACAGCAGCCAGTACCTGTTATATTCCTAGTTGAACGAATGACGGAGCGTTGGAAGTTCACCATGCATATGTCAGTGCACAAGGGAAGGGTTTCCTAGAGGCATTCGAGTCAAACGAGTAGCAAGATCATGAGACATCTGCAAGAAATATGCCTTGCTTGTATGAAGAAAGACCACGAGTGAAGTGCATATCATGTGGATTTACAATGGCCAGGCCTAACATTTACGACAGGCTGCTGGTAGATGATGATTTCCTCGGCAGCAATTGGGAGTTATTCACCATGCCAGAGTCGATTCAAACTTATGTCCGCTTGTTCCTTTAAGCAGGCATCTAGTCAGCCACATCAATCGATTCGAAATATGTTGTGGGAAAATTGGAATGACGTTATAATAAAATAAAAAAAGAATGGTGAACCGTTCAGTTTCCGCATTCTCATCACTCGTTTCAAGGAATACATACAAAAAGCGTCTCTATTAGATGCTCTCCGGTTTCTCCAAGCGAAGCAAAAACTCCATCCGCCTCGGCCGATGTTTCAGTGACGTAAAACCTTTTACGCCGGCCCTTTTCTCAAGTCGTTTAAGAGGGGTGAAAAAAGCCCAACGAGACTTTAAGGGGCTTTTTCTAGTCAGAAGGGCATGGGCTGTGGTGGTACGGAGAGGAGAGTTGCACGAGAGTTTCAGTTTACAGGAAGCTTCGCTGTAGGCGACGAAACTTGAAGAGCTGAAGGAAGAAGCCATTCTCTAAAACTGTGAAGTGACAGGATCGACTTTCGCCTAGAGCTCAGGCTCTAGACACGAAGGGAAGGGGGTAGAACATTGTGAGAGAATCGGTGACTAATGATATTAGCAGAGACAAGGTGTAGATAAGATCTCACCTTTACCTAACCAGCTCCGGAATCGATACCTCACATTCTTATTCTTATAAATAAGCAAATCTAAAATTTAAGCGACTGCCCTCAAACGAACGTCGAGACCATAACTGAAAGTTATGTTACTTTAAAATCCTCAGAATCTCCTCCATCTCAATTCCAACTCAAACCCATTCTTCACAACACAGTCTTTGTTTACAGTAACGATTCGACTATTTGTGGTTGTACGACTGTTAAGGTGTGCTAAGGACATGAGTAAATCTACAAAGGCGAGGTCTGAGGGAGGAAGAGATAACGAGGAGCTCATTTTGTTAGTCAAACTACTCACCACAACGAACTCAAGCCAACTCAACTCTCCAGGACTCCATCGATGCAGCGCTAAAAGCAATATCCCACCCGAAGAACGATGGGACTGCAGTGAACAGAGATAGAGGTTGTGTGTCGTCAGAGATTACATACGTCGGCAGAGAACAGAAAAATGGCTCTTCAATTGAGATCAATGCATGGCGAAACTTCCAACCACTCAAGCTCTCAAGGAAATACAAACTCAAAACCAACATTGCTCTCAAACTTGATTTTGACACTTGTGTAATTACTGATCGATCCGAAAATATGGAAAGGAAGTTCAAGAAAAAATCCTGCAGAGAGGAAGCTGAGTTTGCCACCGCAGATTCTGGAGACCAACAAATGAGATCTATCAGCTCTATGACGATGGTGATCTCAAGTTCGGAATGCCAGTGCCCCTAAACACGAGAGGAAGACGAAGACTTCCTGAAAGATGGCCAAAGCCCGCTGGAACTAGAAAAAGAAAATGAGGGGGACCAACAGAAATGAATAGGAAACCTGACAGGAGTATCCCATTAATCCCCTTCAGGTTAGCAGGTTCACGATTGCTAGTTGAACCACTGGCAGTAGCAAAGAGTGAGAAAGAGTAATTGAGTGGTAGTCACCACAACCACAATGGGTTCATACGCATCCATCTGTTCTAGCGACTCTGCGTGCTGACAGCTACATCCAGCTTGCCAGTACTCAGTTGATTCGGACATATAAATACTACAGTTATTTACGGTAGGAGCACTTAAAATTGTATACTTCGGTTTGCCTCCGTTCCAAAATAGGACTTTTAAGGTCAGGGTGACTTTGAAACGTTGCGGTTCTTTTCACCCCGTTCCCCGCTCCTTGGATGTGACACGATTTCTACAGAGTAGATGTTTCCCCGTGACCTGTCAACAAAAGAGGACTCAAGAACGTGAATCTTTATTAAAGGAAGACGGCATTTTTGAAAAGAGGAGGGCGAGGCTCAGGAGAATCTTCTCTCCCAATCAGTCACCTCTGCCCGCGCTCAGGCATGCCAACAATACAGAGAGCCAGCAGAATGAAGAATGGATCTCCTAGAAAAGCGAGGGGGTCGACGCACAATGCCTATTAAATTAATGATTTCTTAACAAGGCTCTGGCGACCGAAAATAATTTCTTACGCCTTGTGCGTCATGAACAGGCTTTTCACAGTCACGGAAGCGTACTGTATCACAAACAAAAGGCTTGGTGGTCGGTGAACTGATACTGAGCCAATTACGCGGTTCGTAGTTCTAAAAACGACTTGAACAAACATCATCTCTACACTTACTTTTTATAAGACAACTACAAACTGTAGACAGTATTCCCTGGGTAACACATTTATCGAATTTACTGCCCATGAAGTTGCATCAAACCCCATGAGAACTTTTACCTGCGCGTAAGCGCCAACAAGGCCAATTGAAATATGTAGGTGGTAGTCCCTCCTTAAACAAGGAATGTGAAGATGGGTTTATCGAGGTGCCCGCGCTCAGACTACACGTAACAGTTGTAGAGGACAGCCAAAGACACTCCCAACGCAGGCAGCTTCTGAATCTAAAAAGACAAGCATTTGCAATGCAGCGATGGGGACGGGACTTGAAATAAAGAGTGTCAGGGGGGGGGGGTGAATCTGGAGGTCTACTGCAGCACCAATGGTGTCACTCGGTTTGTCCTTTAAAGGCGATCATTCTACCGTACCTTTCCCAGGGTTGGCAGTAGACCCTGCTCATGAAGCAGGAGAGTTGGAAATGAAAGCACGCCGATAGAATGAATCTAGAAGCTTCAATATTTCAAAATAACTGCCTAATATTTTTATTAGATCAATTTTCTTTGCTTCTATTTGGGGAGAGCAGAAGGGTGAAACCCACTGAGGACAACAGGTGGGTTGCTCGCTGGTGGGACGAAGATGTATAACCAAACCAGACAGACTTCAAGGTTTCTCCGCTCCTTTTTTTTCTTCGTCTTCTCTCCAGCTAAGGAGATGGCACTTGTCCGCTCCTCCAGGTTCTCTCTCCCTCGAGCTACAGATGGCGGGAACATTCCCCTGGAACCGGTTCCGTTTGGATATGACGGTTCATTGAAAGGGCGTCCCATTCAATCGGTTCCCCTCGTCCTCCTCATTTATTTTGATTGCCTATGTTTTCTATTCACCGTTTTCGTGGGCTCTTTTCGAACAAGGGATTCGTCTGGCCTGGCAGGAGAACTGCCAATTTCGATTTTTTTTTTTTTCCTGCCTTGAGCCACCTTTAAGGCACAACTTCCTTTCAGTCGGAAAATTGTGAGAAAATTGCTGCGAAATTGAGACAAACTGGTTGATATTTTAATGCACTTGGGTTACTACTTCTGGTACAGCCTCGGTCATACACACGCTAACGCTTTTTATTACCAGAAGTCGAATTAGCCAGTTATGCTAAATTAACGGTGCTCACAAAGACTCAAGGAGCACCTTCTTAGGAGTACCATCCAGTATCCCGATTTGTAGGTTCTTCTTCAAAAGACGAGATTGATAGGGGATTGTTCACTGTTCAGAACTTGCAGGTGCAGGTGCAGAGCTCATCCCTTCCCCCGCCATTGGTTAAGAGAGGACGATAGTAAATGGTCAAGACCCCACGAGAAAGTAGATAAATATATCCAAACTACACGAAAAATATGCACGAATTCATGCAACATCGAAAGGCATGCGCAAGCAGTCACCGACAGGAAAACTGGAAAGAGAAACATGGAAACGCTTCGATTGCCTAAAAGAATGGTAGATCCGCAAAACAAAATGGAGTACACAAAGTAGAAGGATTCCATATTTCTGAACAGTGAAAACGGAATGTATGGCCGAAAGGAACAACTAAGCACCAATATAATTCTCCTGTGGAACGCTATAAGTTGTCTACACAAAACTTGCCTATTCCAGAACTCATATTCCATGATGTAGCGACTCTGACCAATCGAAAGTTCAAGAGAAGTTGCCGAAAGCAAGTCCACCCTGAAGCTGAAGGGAGTCGTCACAGTAGAGCTGCATTGGACAACTCGGAATACACATACAAAATTAGTCACTACCTTCTTCAAGATCTTCAATACGAGACACGGATTACTCCAGATTCTCCCAATGTTCATTTGTGAAGGGTAATAATACGAACATGGGAGCATCGCGATGTGTAAAATACATACCTCGAAATGAAATACGACCATTTTGGTGGCCTTAAATTAAATGGCGAGCTCCCACACGCGGCTTCGAGTCTATTTGCCCCCACGTTGTTTCTTCTCCCCCTGGTAAATGATTTACGGTTTATATATTCAGAATGAGACGTTCCTACGCGCCGTGAACTTAGAAACGAAAGTAGCGAAGTAGGGGAGCTGACTTCTTTTATTCCGTCAGCATGTAACGCACGTTTTGAGTAACGTAACCAAAGAATCTCAAGTGGTGGCGCTGCCTCTGGTCCTCCTCACGTGCTCTGTTAACTTGAGCGTCAACTCGAAACATTTTCTTGATACAATAGCGATTGCCCGAATTGTTTGAGAAGAACGTGCCGAGATTTCAATTGGGATTTGCTATCAGTTTGTTCGATCCACACAAAGTACTGCCTCCGGCGGAAGAGTTAACTTTTAATTTTTCAAGCGTCTAGCCCAACAATGAAGGTTTCAGAAGGGAAATCGACAATGAGAGGTTTTAGTAATGACCTTTCGATTCAGTTTCAGCTTCCAACCTCCTGATTTACTCGTTGGTGAAGGGATGTAACACTGCTTAACGTGGTTTGTGTTGCGATCTCCAAGGTCAAAAGCGACAACTTTGTATGTTATGGCAATGTCATTCGCCAGACGCTGTAGTAGGCGTTCGCAAGTATAATAGGGCTAAACTGATGTGCAAAAACTAATTTGGCTCTGTTCTTAGCACAGGCATTCGTTACTAAAACCTTTTCCCAATGCATCTCAAGTAATGTACCGCAGAAAAGAGGACACGGCTTCGAAGTAACATAGCATGCAGTCATCAACACTCGAAGCTTTACACAACAAGTTAATAATCGCGGTTGCATTAACTGTTTAGCAGCAACCCATTTCTCTTCTTCCATCTGTATTTCATGCTAACCCGATGCCAAGTTGTCCTGCAATCCTACTACACTTGATAAACGGAAAATTGAAGATAGAACTAGAGCGCTATACCTGGTTCAACAAAACAGGACGTGCTGCTTAATGCCGGCGTCTCTATAATTATCGTTTAACCTGCTTAATCCGCGTTTCTCTTCCTACGACTGGGTCACCTGTGATATCATAACTGGGTCGCGTTAACGCGCACTGCTCATGTGCGTCCTATTTATGATTACTTGGCGGGTATCTCCGCTCGCTGAACCTTAACAAACAGGTTCGGAGCCGAGACTAGAGCTGAAGCTGCAGAACTATTAATCTCGCTAGCCGCATGGAAAGTATTTGTCTCAAAGGCCTCTGTGTTAAGTTCTCGTGCCTCATCCGGGTTCTCAACAGATTCTTGTACAGAAAAATTCATTCAAAAGATCGTAAATTTACAGCAAATCTAAACTGACCACCGTAAGGAAGGCCTAAAGAAGTTTCCACTCCTAAAACCATACCCCCTCACAAGAATTTTGATCCCATCCAGACTTAGTTTCAAAGGTTGTCTGTGTAAACTAATGGCTAAATCCAACATGGGCATCACCTGCGTGTTCTCCCTCCTTTTTATGACCATCAGGTCGTGACGTCCGCTACACCACTGTCACTGAATATGAGACTGTACGGTAGGCACAAGCCATCTTTATAACTCTTGTCTATGAGTGTCATCAGCCCACACTTCTGCAGTCCTCATAAGCACTAACACCCTCGAACCCAAACTATTCCTCATCAGCTTGGGAAAGTTCTCCTCTTATAGGGCATCACTAATAGAACCAGAAAATGGCCGAAGCTGAGGGGACACTCAGAGTATGCACTTGGTGGCTGAACTTCATCTCAGGGTTGTTGACACACACAGGTACTAGCTGCTATGCCCTCAGGATCGCAGAGATACTTAAGCTACCTGTGCTTCGGAGTCCAAGGTCCTCCACTGTGCCGTGCGTGTAGCAAAAATGTGTAGAACGGATCCCACACACATAATGCTTACTGACTGGAACCAATGGCAAAGGACTACTTGCTTTTACCACATCCAGATAAATTAAAAAATCTCGGCCAGTGCACAAAGGCAAAGCTATGGACTAGACAGACTATAGCGTATTACGCCAGAGGAAATTGGTCAGTACGTTCACCTCTTACAGAAAAATGCATGACGGATAGCACTGTAACATTGCAGCACCAAGTTGCGACATCGTACCCGTCAAAACTCGGGAAAGTGAAATCAGTCGCATACTGATACCAAAATGAGAGTGTAATCGCTGGCACAAAGATATTTCGTGTAGACTTCTCCATTGCGGATCTCCGCAGGGAGGCTCTGAAAAACTAAGGTTGTATTCGCTGCTCGTGCACGTGTTTCGGTTTGTAAAGGCTTCCGTTCTGACGTTATTGAGGAGGAAAGGAGAGTCCCAACTGTATCATTATCCGGCTCTCATAGGAGTTGGCAAGAGGAGCGGATGATTTGAGCTCCTCAATTGGACCTTCATTTAACGACCGGAAAGGTCCACGAGCTGCTGGAGCTCCTTCTCCCATCACAACTCAACCGGCCGGCCGTATTCCCTTCCAACAAAGAAATTAAGTCTCTTGGATGTTTGAACGGAATGAACCCTGGCAGCCCACGCGATGACCCTCTAGGGTTTTTGGAAATCCTGGTTTTTGCGTCTGACGCCTCAACGATCGCAGATTCGAGCTATATATTAATTACAGCGCGTATATTTGAAACGTGTGAAGGCATGGTGGGGGAACTGAATGAAGTCTCAGCTTTTAAAAATACCACAGGTCTGTTTCCTTCTCACATCGACTGTTTCTTAACCCTCAAGTAGAAATAGTAAAGTAAATGCGTTTTAATTTTCTGGCTATTACATTCAAGATTTCGATATCATGCTCGTATTCGACCAGACAGTGTGAAGTAAGACTACTTAAATACTTGAATAATGAGCTACCATATTTACCCAACTATTGTACTCGAAAGGAAAGTGGTTTAAACGCTCAAGCTGCCTCACCTGAAACGAGAATAAAATAATAATAACAATTTAGACTCGATATAAGAGTACAGTCGAAAGCTTCTGCTAATGAGAGAATTGCCCACTGAGAGACCCCCCCCTATTCATCCACAAGAAGGCGGCAAAACCTTTCTCCCTTAGCTGAAAATAAAATGATTTCACTCATTCTCCTCGAAATTTCAATCTCTCCTTGTCTTCCTGACTCCATTTCAATTAAGATTTTTCAAGAGATTTTTCTAAAATTGTCCACCCAAATACTCTACATTTCAGTTTCGAAACTCCAGACAACATAATTCTTCCATGTTTAACAACAATTATTATATCCATTAAGTTCGTTTTGCATCAAGAGTATGGCTACCTGTAGGTTTGGACTCAGTTGTTCTGCTTCATACATGCCAAGGATGGCATTCCGACAACCTTAAATTCGCGAAGGTGTTGATGCCAAAGGTTTAACAAACTTTCAATCTTCATCACCTTCCCGGCACGCCCTTGATCTACTCGGGTTTTATTGCACGGTGATCTCAGCTCACTGCCAAGCACAAAGAATTCTAATTTGAAGCTTCTAAAGAGCAAAGCAGGCGAACTGGTTGGTTGGTCAACAGGGTTTCAAAGAAGACTTGGCAACTTACTTTTTTGGCCGTTGACTAATTGATCGAAACTCCCGGGCCAATGGCGCATGTGGACAGTTCGAAACCAATTTTCTCGTTGCTCCCGTCCCGACGGTGGTCTCTCATTACGAGCGCACCTAGTAATTTTCGAAAGATACGTGAACGATAATTTACGAGAAGATTCATCAAGGGAAACTTCACGAATAAACTTTAGAGCGACTGCCGGAGCTCCCATTTGTTTAGCAAGATGCGGGCGATGATTTTGATTACAGCTCATTCTATGCAAGAAACGAATTTGTTGTGTAACGTTATGAAAGAGTTTTGAGGCGTCCTCCAGTTCACTTCTACTCATTGATGTATTTCTCAACATATCACAGGTCTGTGATATACCAGGTTTTTGTTTCAGCCACAATCCAGGACAGAAGTCCCTGGAAAGCACCGCATTAAACGAATGTTTCCCGACACATAATATTCCTTAATCCTTTTAAGTAACAGTTCACTAAAGGGCCAAAAGTAATAAGTTTTTCTGAAGTCACTGGTCCTTACTAGCGATGATGGTAAGGAAGGACAGTATAGTAGGACTTATTATGAATGAGACCGCACTAAGACCACCAAGCGACGAGAGAATCTCTTCCAGTCTGAAAGACGAGGACAGTTGAGCACTATTTCGTGCTTTACCTCATATGTATCAGGCCACATCCCACGTTCCAAGTCGGGGCTCAAAAAACTAACTCTGACAGAAAGGTCACCTTCCTTTACTACTTGCTTGACTAGTTCATACCTCCTTTCTCTGTTCCCCCTCTTATTCGTATTTTCTTCTCTCGTTGATTGACTCTTAGCACGAACTATTTGTCACGTTGAAAGAATACACTGGTTTCGTTTTAGGTCGTTGAAGCCTATAAAGTTCAAGATAATCGGTATACAACTAACAGAACGCGCCTCAGCTGGGTACTTTAACGGTTATTCTCTCTGCTAAAAGGCCTTCCAAGAGGGGTTTACTCTGTATCCTCCTACTGTGTTCTGGACACAGTCGAAGACAGGAGAGTTGGAAGAGCCACACACAATAAAAACCACATCAATCTTCAGGTTAGTAAGACGGTTAGCCTAAAAACTCACAGCGGTATAAACGCGTCATGTTGGGTCACATAACGACTTCTCAAGACGTGGACAGGATACCTGGGATCATATGTACAATACCCTCCTGAAATTTAGTATCATGTTGCATTGCACGACTTGTGAGGCGACTTAGTGTTGACGATTACTGCTACAAGAGGTACCAGCTCAGAGCGCATAGATTCTTCCTATTGCCGCCTCGTCAACTAGCATCCAGAAGAACGGAATGAACAAAGGAACTTAGAAAAGATCTGTTTCCATCATAACGACAGTCCTGAACACTCATAAGAGAGTTACAACAGTTATTACAACGTTGGCAATGACCATTTATTTCAGTTACAACTCGATATCGACGGCTAGGCCACCACATGAACATCTTAACCAGATTTATGTACAGTAAATTGAAAGTGATGAAAGTGGCGGGTATGCAGGTTCTATTTAGCAGTTGCCCCTTTGCAAGGGTATAAGCTATGAGGCCTACACCAGATGGACTAAGGACCCTGGCGTTCTTGAGAAGGCCCATTTGACATTACAATAACGAAACGCCAGTTTCGGTAACTGGAAAGGGGTTACCAGTAGTCTGGGCAGGTCATGAGTTTACAGTACCGTCCTCAAGTGAACACATTATAACTGGAAAATCATCGCAGTTCTGAATAAATCGGTTTGCTGTCGACTCAGCTTCCCAGCAGGTTCCTCTGAGTGGCATCCACTGCTAACAACACAATCTCTCGCCGAACCGACAAATATCGATTAGATTGCCTTCCGGCTGGGAACCAATCTGTTCAATGCGACGGTTAAATGTTCCAATCGACGAATACATGTTCCAGTCGAAGAGAGGTCTCCCTTGCTTCCACCCGTTCTACCCCCGAGTTGTTTGTAGGTTCGGTTTGACCCTTTGAATTGCATTATTGAGCGCGAGTTGTGGATATGCGATAGAGTAGGAATAAACATGTTAGGGAGGGAGTGTGGCATATAAATGGGGAGCGTTTTAGATGGAAAACCCCTTTTCCCTTCCTCTTCATGTAAGGGAGCAGGAACGAATATTACGCAGCGGTTTGTGATTTATTTCATCATATCATGAACTACTCCAACCACCCCCAGCTAATCCTCAGCCGTGTTTTCCCTCACTATTCACCCAAACGATCATAAATTTGACATATCGCTTTGAAATGATAGGGCGAGCACACGGCAAAATCGATAACTGTCATTTAACCTGACGACCCGTTACAAAGTGGTAAACTGACAATTAAAACGTAACAATATTACTAGTACTTATATATGCCTGTGTATATAATTTTAATGTTGGGTATTCAGAATTGCTTGATAGTTGTGTATATTCAGAATTGTTTAGGCTGCTCTTAACTATTATACTTTTTATTGTTCTCGACAAAAGAGCAGTTGGTGATGAACGAAGGAGAAATCACATAGGTAGAATAGGCTGCAAAATCGGTTGCAGTAGAAATTATATGGGCACACATGTGACACACTATATGGGCAGGTTTTATGTACGAAATTTGAACGAATTGGACAAAAAGTGACGGGAGTAGTGTACAGAGGGGGTGTTAAATATGAAGAATAAGGTTGGAGAGAGGTATGGTGAGTGAGATGCGGGTGTGTAGTTTAATTTGGGCTTTCCAATAAATAAACATTATCGTTGATGAGCAGGGGCCTTCAGATAAATTCATTATTGATCAAACTATTCATTTAGTCAATACCTATATATTGTTCTCCATAAATGTTCCTCCGACAGTCCCTCGAACAGAGATAAGCCCCAAATTGGTGCAAAAAAGTTTTTGCAAAATTAAAAAGTAAAAAATAACCTTTTGGAAATTTTTGTTTCCGGATTTTGCGCGTAAACTGAAGATCAACTTGACAGCGTTTCTTTCTTTTTTTTTTAATTTAAATTTATTTAGTTAATTTTTTCAGCTTAACATTTACGTAGAAATGAAAATGCAAGTCATCGAAGTCACAGAAGTTGAAGAAAGTTCTGTGATGCTTCGCACCAAATATTTGACTTTGTTGATCACATCAGGTTGACGTGAAAGGGAACGCCCACTTCGATGAACCGACCAAATGATTGACGTCGCAATCTCTCCTGTGAACTTTTAAATGAGGCGTTGTCACATTTCCACTTCAAGTTCCCACGCGAATGCAACCTCGAGAAAGCGGCAGAAGCGCGGGGCTGCTTGCCATGTCCTCCCAGAGCTTGTGTGTGCAGCAAGGTCATCAGACTCACGACAGGGGACCGCCATTAAATGATCGCTCCAACGTAGCCGGCACAAAAGATGAGAAAAAAAAAATGAGAAAGAGACTTGGAACTGTCGGAATGACTAGGCAGAGCAGAGCAGAGAGGCCTTTGAGAGCTGGTATCGCTTATCGGCACTGGAAAGGGCACGAGGGGCCGGGGCCGGCATACAGCCGACATCGTTAAAACAGGTTTCCTCTGGAAGAGAGAGTGAATTTCCGGCGATAAAAGCGACAGTTTCTACGCTCCCGCAAAACGAAAAAAAATTTACAAAGGGGATCCTTCAACTAAATTAACAGAATTGTCGCCAAATTCAAAGGGAAAGAGAATTAGCGCAGCACGAGTAACAGCGAGCATCAACGTCGTAATACACATCTACGTGACCATACACCAGGCGTTGTGAACAACTTGTATACGAATTGGAGAGGTGGCTGAAGACAGGCCACACAACATAAAACCTCTGCAAGTGAATGTGCCACAGGACTGGACTTCCTCATGCGTACAACGGTTAATCGATGAACAGTACTTTTGCGAAATGAGATAATCATAAGCATGCAATCAACACACTAGTAGGTGCGATGGGTCTATGATGTAGATGCATCATTTTTGAAAAGATTTTGGAAAGTCCACAAAACACAGTTCATCGAGGAAACACTAGGAATCACCGTCGGCTAGTTACCAATTGGCTCAGCCATTGAGTTCACGATGAAAAAGATGGAGGCCAAAAGAGATTCCCATCACGAGCTGACTCTGTATCCACTGAATGTAGATCAGCAGCAATGGGTTCCTGCACGCGTGTGGACATAGGTGGGAATCCCCGTCGAAGGGACGTGGCAATACAAACTATCAGGCGCAATCCATCACACAACATTCCTCAAATCCATGCGCAGTTAGTTGTCCATCATTCAATATGCACGAACTTGGTGGAACTTAGCTCAAAATTCACTTAAAACCCGTAAATGTTCAAGGTTCTGAAATTTAATGAGTTTTCCTGTCTTAAAAGAAGGTCAAGCACGACCTTGCGATAGGCAGTTCATGACAGGACGCAGAGACTCCAACAGCTAGAACTTGGCGGTTCAGAGTTGGGATGTGGAACTGTCTTGGAACAGCTAGCCAGGCTGGAAAATGTGAAGCAAAACGTAATATTGGCACTTAACCGAGGACTCATGATGCAGGTTTGTTACCTGAATTGCATGGATGCATTTGGAGGACTTGAGTTATTTTAAAATGTAAGACAATGATATTGAAGGAGCTTAAGAATTAATTCGCGAACAGAGCAGTTAAGTAGGAGCAAATTAGGAAAGTTTTACGGCGCCTACCACCAGGTGATGGTTTTTGGTCCAGCAGAGCTAATTTTCATAGGAAGAATAGAAATAAGATTTAGAAAAAATGGCACAGACAGCCCCAGACTTGGGACGCAACTACCTACGGATGCCACTTGAAGAATGCGCAATCCTCTTTGTGGCCGCGTCTCAATTAACAGTCCAGACACAGGAACTGCCGCGCAACGCCCACTTACTTCATTTTATTGGCAAACAAGCAGCCAAGTGAAGCTCTGGAGGTCGGGCACCTCGTCACGCCCTTGCGCCCACCGGTAGCGCGTGTCGTACCATCTGCCGCGTTCGCATGTCCAGGCTTACAACGAGGGAGAGGAAAAACAGGACTTTTTGAATGAGCCCCCGAAAGGAAGTTGGCTTTTTTGTTCTACGGAAACGTCCCCTTTTCCTCCCTTCACATTAAAGCGCTGCGGATTTCCGGGTTCTGAATGGTGGGCTCTGAAGGTCGCCTGCAGGCCCCAGGTCTGCCCCAACTTGCGACTTTTAAATGCCCGGCCGTGTATTCCAGGTTAACACGTTCACTTGTCACAAACACTAGTCAGACATTTTATTCCCTGGTGAGACAGGCTAATTCTATTTACAATTCTAGGTTTCACGAGTTATGACGTTGTGGACTCAGTTCCCGAAGGCCACTATGGCCAGTTTGGGCCGCCTCAAGGCTCCCAGAAAACTCGGGTGATGTTTGAAAAACGGTACTGCAGCAGGACGATCAAGAGAACAAAGACACTGGTGCAAAAACTAGTAGCGACTCTCCAAGAAAAGCATAACTGCCTTTGGTAGCGCTTGATATCGACAGTTAACCCTGCTGGGAAATTTATCATTGGAGCTGGGAACCTTTTTCGTTTTGTTTAATGAGTGATTGGAACCAATTCTGAATCTTACAGCCCGCTTATACGTTTCACATCAAAATGGTAAGCCCGGAACTTACAGCCGCCTTGTACGTTCTACGTCAACATGAAGAGCTGCTGTCCCTCGAAATCTTTTCGTCTTCTTTCATTCTAAATAGTGGTAATTTTATCCAAGTGGAGGCTTTTCGGGTGGTATTCCTAGAAACGATTTTCCGGAGATTAAAGCTTTCCTCTTTTAGTGGAGGAAATGGACCGAGATCTTTCACTCCTGTTGATCGAGACGGCTCACCGTCTGTGAAGCGTCTCAGTAGACGAGACAAGACTACCTTATTCGACAAAAAAGCGCATCAGACGGAAACGCAGCGTGCTGTAACCCCCCCCCCCCCGATCATCTGCCGTCATTAACGGCGCTCACCACTCAAGCGAGACAATGAGAAGGCGTCTAGAATAAGAAAGGTGGATATAAGAAGAGGACGAATGGAAGAATGAGCTTATACTACACCACGTCTTGCCGACTTCCGAAAACCTCTAAAATAATCTAACTAGGCGAGTTTCAGTTCTCCCTTCGACCAGCTAGATGTAATTCTCCTCCTGTTATAGAAGGCCACCTGAGAAAGAGAGACGTCAGCAGAAGGGAAGGACCTCAAATGTTCTTCCCCCATTCAAGGAACCTAAGTGTTTACTTCCGTTAAATGAAAGTCTTATACATGGCAACGAATATCATTGATTTGCATCGATTATTTATGCATCAAATACTGCCATTCAACCGCGGCTTTTTTTTCGGCACAGCAATGTTGAGTATCACTTCTTCCGAGTAAGAACTACGCAAGGTGCATTTTATTATTAGTGCCTATAGGCGCTGTAGCTTAGAGAATGCTGGCGTGGTGCAGCCTTGTTCATCTATTAGCCCTTCGGGACCAGCGTTCCATACTTTATTCTAGGGACCACGTACTCGGATTCGAGAACAGGTGTTAGGCTTTAGGTGCGGTCCAAAGCACAGAGTGGTGTCCCACAATATTTACTTCATGCTAATCCATAGTGCTACCAGCGCTCGAGCGCGAACAACATCAGCTACGAAAGTCGTTAGTCTAGAGTGCATTTCCAGAAACAGATTTTTACTGGTTGTTTGGTGCTCGATGAAAAGGTCAAAGAAAGAAGTCGTAAAACTTTGAGGGTGAAATGTAGCCCTCATAGTACTTGTTTAATCATTAAGAAACCAGAGAAAAAGTTAGAGCATAACAGATAGAAACGAAAATCGCTGGCGTCACTCAAGTCTGAGATTGTTATTCGACTATGTATGACTTAGCAAAGGGGCTTAATTTAGTAAGGGGTATGTGCTAATGAGGCGAGAAAAGCTCCAACCATTAGGAAAGTTGATTTCAGGGACATGGTCACCTCCCAATCGTCCATTTGTTTTGCACCGAACATGGTTACTTCGGGTTTACAGGTGACTGGTTTTACATAAAACTCATACAACATACGAAGCATCAACCTCGTTCAAGCGTAGCAGTGATGTTATTCCACAGTGTAACAACCCCCTTACTTTTCAACCACCTAATCAACAAAAAGCCTCTGAACACGGGTTTTCACTTCTGGATGTAAAACGATGAGTGAAAATGCCAGGCGGTAAAGGGCACTGACAAATGACTTTCGAAGCATCCGAAAAAGTTGGTGTAATGATGAAGGGCGCTCAGTACAAAATATTTACGTGTCGTAAGAAGTCCCAGGCAGGTTCTGGAACGAAACCTAAGCGTTCGCCCATTACTTATTCCACTGATGAGCCAACTGCCTCATTCTCCATTGGCCCCCCTTCAATTTTTCTTTGTGCATCGAGTCTTCAGAAACTCCTCCTGCCCTTGTCAAAATGCCAAGAATATCTGTTTTGGCTCCGAAGATGTTGTGTATTTTAAGCATTTGAAGAAAAGAAGAAATACGTCGATGATTCAAGGCTGTCGTTATGAGAGGAAGTATTTTGGCAGAGAAACGGCAGCCTTTTAGTTACTGAGTATCCTCACGACTCCTTGTATCAAAATGACCTTTCTACTTCTGTTTTCTTACTTTAAGACTCAATTCACTGAAGTCAGAACTCTTATTACCTGACCGACGTTTTTCAGAAACCTCACTTCAGTAGGAAATCCCACTGTCGAATTGTAGGAAATAAGAGAACGGACTGACTGAGCTTAATCGGGGCAAGGGTAGAGAAACCGGAATGGACGAAGGGGTGGGTTGGATAAGGGGGGAATGCGTGTAATCGTTGAATGATTCTGGAGACTGTTGTCCGACAAAAAATACGAAGGACACAAATTTTAGAGGCAATTTCGAAGAAAGGGATGACAGGGCCGCTGGCCGCTCTGAGCTCAAACTGAAGGAAACCACAAGAGGCACAGATGGCCCTTGTACGATGTTGAGCTTGCCCCAACGCTGCGACTGTCAAATAATTCTTGAGTTTCGGCTATCTGTGTAGCAGGCGGCACAGTTCACGGGGAGCACGAGGGCGAGCCAAGCTTGGTTTGGAAATCTGTCTTGAAGGCAGAAAATAGTACGCGAGAAATAGAGCTATAAAAAACAGAAAGTAGATTGCAAAGGGTATCACGAAGGGGCTACATCACAACCGTTTCCACACAAAGCGTAGTACACGGTTTACAAAATCATGTTTCCACAAGTTCATCGCTCAGTGGAAATTAACCTCTTAGGATTCGTCGTTCCACGCTTTTACTTGTGCCAAATATGGTATACTAGAGCAATGGCGTACTAATGGTTTACTAATTAATATTATATGCAAAGGTTATTATAAGAGACTATACTGCCCACTCAACAACTGCGGTACGGTAGTGTTGTACTGGGCGAGCTGAATCTCGTGCCACTTTGTCTAGTTCTCACTGGGTTACTGGAAATGCAGAAAGTGATGTTGAAAGTTAGACGATGGAGGAAAAAAGTGGACCTGGGAGTGGCAAAGGACCTTCTTGTACGTCGCTTTCTCTTCGGCATCGCCTTCTTTAACGATGGCTAAGATTCATAGGACGGCTCCAGGATCAAAGCAAACGAGCTTTGCGCTATGCCCGTTGTGCTTTGTCGAGTCCTGTAAGTTGTGCGATAAGCCGACTAGAGATTTTTTTCCCCAACAAAGACGTGACGCAAGGTATCGGCCCTCGTTGTGACGTAACTGCGAAGTGGTTCCACCAGCTTCGTTCCATTCTCCCTCGGATGATATTCCATCGCACAAAGATGTTCTGCTGATGTTCGTTGAAGGAAACGGATGACTCCCATTCACGGATCTTCTTTATTACCCAACTCTTTCGTCTGCGGACCTCTCCTCAACTCCAGACATCATGAAGTAACTTTTTGGAATATTTGACGAGTTCTAAAACACTACATATTAACCTTTCAGTCTCAATTACAATGCGATTGGCCTGCCTGAATGTGTAGAATCGATACTGCATGAGAGAAAAGGAAGTATCGTTCTCCATGCGGAAAAGTCGCGCGAAATTGGGCATTTCCAGAATCTAAAATGAATATTAAGGGGGAAATTATTTTCAAAAGATGAAAGCACACATTTTGCTGAGCAACTTGGAGATTTTACGAACGGTGAGTTTCTACGAGGGATTTGCAATGCATTGACCTCTAAGGTACAGCCGGTTTTGCTCTTGATGTCGTTGTCACATTGTGCCAACCACGCTGGATCATTTAGAATTCTCCGAATAATTTGTTCGACTTCGTTCGACAAACTGCGGATGTTGGAAGATAAAAGTGTGACCAGGTGAATCGAATGAATGACCAGATCTTCAATGCCGGTTAGGTAACTTCTTTTTGTGTCGTTGAAAGATGCATTGCGTGTCAGTTTCATCAACCAACGTGCGGAACTTGTTTTATAAACTGATGTTTCGCAACAAAAACACATAGAAAGAGCGAAGACTGTAATTAGCCGCACAATTAAAAATGTAGGAAACTGCCGAGAAAACAATGGTGTTTCTTTATACCGTGAAAATGGTGAAGAAACGCGCCATTTCTCTTCCGACTATTTTTTCCGAGGCTCGAAACGAGACACCGGAGGAAAATCGTTAGCAATTTGCAAGTTCTTCGTTGGGTCGTGGTGAGAATTACACGACACCGAAGCCTGCCCTTGTCCATTGTGTGCATTTTTACGATATGACATTAGGGAAATGAGATTCAAGAAATCCCAGACGTAATCGAGGGTCACGAAGGGAGTCATATATGTGTTCGATGCGAAGACGTAAGTGGTAGTTGCATCACCCTCGCTCGGTCTCACTCCCTCTCACTCTCTTCCAGTCTCTTGTATGAGGTATCCCACGGGTTTCATTGTATTCTGACCAATCAATCGCGCTATTCGATACTCGAAACCTACAGGCGCTATGCAACTAAATTGCGTCAGAGAACGTGATGATTACACTTACATCAATCAGAGAACCACTCAGCCTTACAAGCTATTAAGCTTGACGGAATCCATCATCAATGCAATTGGCTGCGGAGTGCTCTAAAGCCTTCAAATACTCAAACCCGAAGGAAGCATCTTTTCTTTTTTTCATGTCTGAACTTCAGGTTTCCCAACACTCACACAAGACACAGGCAGGAAGAAGACGCTAAGAGAGAGTAGAACTCACAAGACTAGGAATATTTCGAAGTAAAACACTGTATAAAGTGTTTAAATTCGCAAGATAATGTCATCGAACACATTTTGGTGCGAAGATTTTTAGAAAATACGCTCGACTACACTAACTGAATGACAACTACTAAAATGAACGTCGAAATTACTTGGCATTAATTATTTGAGCCCGCCATCCATTACCTCTTAACAAGAACCACAAATGAGCAGCTCGTTACACTCCCCGTGACTTATCTGCAGTATCACTACTCAATATTTTCCCTTAACCAGAAGAACAGCCAGCTGGGAGAAGTAGGTCCTCCGGTGGGCGAGGAACCCCTGGCCGTTACATTCCTGTTTTCTCTTCACCAACCAGTTGGAGAGGCGGCTCCTGTGGCGTTTCTGCATTCTTCCGAAGGTCCTACCTCCGGGCGCCTTGGCGAACTAAGGCAGATGACTTCCACGGTTCTAAGGAGTCCTAACGGGTCTGGCTCCTCCCTTATTTTTACCGAATAATAGAAGGAGTATTACACTCAACAGCTAACGCCCGAACGGATTCTCTTAAGACGTTATACTCTGCCGAGCGATGACAATACGATCGTGTCACAAAAGAAAATCCCTTTTGATGATCGCTGGCAAAAAAAGCGTTTTCATTGGCAGCCAGCTCTTGGAGCATTGGAACATACCACATCGTGTATTTCTGGGAAGCCAAGAGCTGGGCAATCTCTGAAAGGACAATTACTCTGATCAAGGATTCAATTACTACAAGGAGTCCATGGAGGTGTCGAGAATTGAACTTCAATTCATATTGAGCAGTCAATCAAGTATTAATGTTGACCAATTCAAAAGCAAATACAGAATCCGTACCAAGTGAAGCCAAGGCCACCTTCCCCATGCCTTATGACCTTCGGCTGATAAGGCATCAACTGCCTACTTGCACCTTCACATGATTCCGCGACTTACACAGCTTTAAAGCGTGCATACACAACTTTTAAACCCGATGAATCTTAAGCATCAAATTGTGCAAGGCAGGTTGGTTGAGTGTGTGCGCATGCGCAGTGGAAGAAGATACAAAGAAGGTAGGTCGAGAAGCGAATACATTACATTTAAACACCTTCAAATGAAAAGATATGTTAAGATAGCCTCTTCCTGCACGAATGACAAAGAAACAAACGAATGATTGCGGTTATTAGAAGCAAGTTGAAGTGGAAAACTGCAAGTTTCCACCGAAGTAGCTTCTAGCAATCGCGAGATGTTCCTTCGGGAAGGTAGCGCGCATAGAATTACTTCATCAACTTGAAAAGAAATCTAATATAGGGAATCTGCTGGTCCTTGACAGCAGAAATTACGACTCAGGTGAGCGCAAAAGTCAGAAGGTGGTCTAGCCTAACCACACAGTAAGCCCACATGAAGTGCTTATACCCTTGAATAAGATTAAGGGAAGTGGAGACACCTAATTCCTTTTGATCAACTAACCGTGTAGATGAATGATGACCGCTTTACGAGGTCTACTGCCAATAGTCCTGTAAAAACCAAAGCCATCCGTAACAGATGCGACATAGCAGATACAGCCAGGTTAGACGCTGGTAAAGTAAGCAGAAAGGAATTGAGACTAAAACTCCTGTCCTCCATGTCGAATTTGAGCGTTTGAGTGCCGAAAACGCCGTACCTCGAATTAAAATTCTTATTTAAGTAAATTATAATCTCGCAAAGTTTCCAGATCAAACAGTACGGAACCGAGTACTAAATTACTGTCTTAATGATTTACTGAAGCTCTTCCCGTTTCAACAACGTAATTTCTTGGAGTATTACGAGTATTTCTGTCAAATGAATCCGCATTAAAGGCGAGGAGGAGGGCGAATATCCATTCAGCTTTGAAGAGGTTCTCATCGTTCATGAATAAACAATTGAATGGGCAGTCTCGACTGAGGACGTAAACAGTAGCTCAAACAACCACAAACGAATCCTACGATGGGATTTCTGAAGAGCAGATGTTTACGCCAGGTGCCTTGTTGTAGCGAGTGCTTCTGACAGGCTCATCCGGTTGAATGTGATAAGTTGTTTCTCCGCCACTCGCGTCGTGTTCAACAACCAATTAAATTAAGGTTTTAAATAGCGGCAAGGAATGAAGACCATTACTTCTTCCTGTAACGCACGGCCTATTGTGAGTCAGTTGCGACGAGGAGATACCATGAATTGGTCACGAATCTCTCAATATGTCTAAAAAGGTGACTGGCAGCCTTCAAGAGGAGCGCAGGTGGAACGTCCTCGCCACCAATCGATGACTAGAAAACCTGGTCCTATAGCCGGATCTTACGGCACTTCCCCCTTAATGCGTGCCATTATCAATAACCGCACCCTCCCTGATTCTAGTTAAATGTGGAAGTTCATGAACAATTCTTTTCTATCAACAATATATTCTCTTCCCGCGGGATGCTCTCTGAAACCCCTAACTGGTTAAAAAGGTGCGTTGGAGATAGCTGAGAATGTGTAAGTGTCGAGCAAAGAGCGCGGGGGGCACATACCATGGAGCGGAAAGTTTAGTGGTGAGCGGAACAACCGAAATGTGTTGGATGAATCGAACCTAAATTGTGTTCTCCATCAGCATCTGAATAGACATCGCTGGATGAAGGTACAGCACCTGTGTGCACCATCGAACTGAAAGATTTTTAATATTTGGTAATAACTCATGTCTCAAGATATCACCCCAATAATTCATTGCTGCAGAAGGTTACCCCGCCATCTCGCATCATAATAAAGTCCAAAGGATTTTGGAAGTGGTCCAAAATTCATGAACACAACTAAAAACGTTTCAGCTGAGTACGGCTAGAAAAAGGACCGAGTCGTTCAAATAAACTGTGAATCGAACTAAGCATTCGCCAGCAGGCTGTAGGTGGCAACCGTCCAGCTCATATGCATACAAATAGGCGGCTTGCTCAGACAAGGGAGGTTGATTGGCAATTAAACGAAGAGAGATCCACTCCCCCGATGGCGATTACAGTTGCCGTGGTTTTTTCCTGTTCGTCTGGGCTTCACCCCGTCGAATGACAATTCAGTAGCTGCATTTGACCAACACCTTAGCGTTTCCTGAACTCTCACTGGTTTCAAACACGTAGTGCACCAGTGATCCTCCTGCCTTGAAGTTGAACAAAATAGTGGTCATCAAATAACTCGATCCATTTCATTTACGAATAAAATGGCCATAACGGCCAATCGACTTGGAGAAACACCCACTCTAACTCAAACCGAGGGTGAGAAGAAGAAGAGAGGGCACTCCTACATAAGTAAACGTACACGCACTAGTCACTAGCCTGAACCCTACGGTTATCAACTCAAAGTCCACACTCTTCTTATTCTTACCTTCTTGCGTAAGATCCGACTAAACGGAAAGCCATACCTTTGTAGCAAATGAGTACGTCGGATTCTTCTAAACGAAAAGCTTTACACCCCTTAACAAGTTCGTCAGCGTCGTCTAGATGAAACGTTTTACCCTTAACTGAGCACTTTAGATTCGTCTCGACTAAAACTGTTCGTAGTAGTCAAAACTAGGAAACTCTCCGCGGTTAAGTACGAAACAGGTGGTAGCAGAATCCTCTGTTGGGACAGATACGAGATACCAAAATAGATAGGCATGTTCTGAGAGACAATGAATCGAGATGGACTATCTCCTTGCCAAGTTCTTGATGAGGCGAGGTGTATTTCTCAAGTATTAACACGCAATTTCGGGACAAGAATGAATCAAGAAATACACAACACAATTCTGGTTGATGGGAACAGCCAAAACTGAGATTAGAAATAATGTTAGAAAACACGCGTGCAGAATGAACTTGAGAAGTAGCATCTCTAAACTAGAGCTACAAGCGGTTGTTAAATTGGACAATAGATGATACAGCCATGGTTGGGACTTACAGAGAGGTGATGACAGCAGTTCGTTCCTCCAGCCTTCACGACAAAAGCCGATGCCAACCAATTGCCTGTAAGAACCCACGTAGGGCTCATTGAAAGCAAAACCACGTCTACCCCGTCTACTATTTTGAAATCCAGCGTTCCACATTCTTTAATTAGCGGCAGCAGCGTGTAACACATCCAATAATGCGATCCCTGAGAAGATAACGAAGGCTTCTTTCACACGAAGGTGGCCACTGTGAATACTGCACCCTCATTCCATTTGAAAAGGACGAAGTGACTCCGGCGGATGCGGGTATTGAGATGGTTCGAGCAGAGGCTTACAAACCTATTTTCTACATTCATTAAGAGGCGCCTTTTGAGGAAACGTAATTGACTGGGTTCTCAAGTGTTTCAAGCAGAGGGTAGAGGGTCCATGCGATCTCGCGACATCCAGCAATTAATGTTCAGAAATTTCAAGCGTATGGTAAAGGTCAAAATCAGTCATTCAAGTCTCCAGTGCAAAGTTACTGTGCTTTCACGAGGAAAGAGTTCAAGCTTTAGGTTTAATGGTGGCCTTATTCTTCCCAGAGCACCAAAGAATCGGGAAATCCCATGCAAGGGAGTAAAATGTTTTCATTCGCCAATTTCAACTGTTCGCTTTTCCACTAAACGCGTGTTTCCAAGGCGTCAGGCGTTCACTTGTTCTTAACCAGCCCACTAACCTCAGGCGTGTTTTACAGCCTAATTCAAACTTCCACAAATGGCGTCTATTTTCTAGCATCTACGATGTCTCATCAGAGGAGAATATAGAGCCGCTCTGCTTACTGCTTAGCTCAAAAATCCTTAAACAGGATTTAGGCTGCCGGGAAGGCCCCACAGGGTTTCCTGAGTCCCACACCTACTTAAGAGTTGTTATTCGCCAACCACCTATAGCGCTGTGGTGACAATATTCCACTCTTGCTACACTTTCCCGTGCACACACATCCTCCTTTTCTGCGCCGTCACACATTCGGTTAGTCTTTTTCTGCTCTACCCCGTTGTCCTTATCCACATCCCTTGAGCTCAGGGATAATACCCCCAAACAATATCTGCTCTAAAAGCCACAAGACTTGTTCATTGTCCGCCATTCAACTCGCTCTCTGTTGAACACATATCATCAGTATGTTATCACATACGAACTGCCTACAAAGGTTTGTCTACTTTCCAAGCGTGGACTGAATTCCCTTCTAAACACCCAAACGTTCTACCCCTTCTCATTTTAGAGATTCACACGTTGATTTTACTACATTTCACAGTGCCCTTGATTAGCGCACCATCTTCTCTGCTCAACATGCTAAAAATTCTTTAATGACCTTTTAATCCTGTGATTTCCGAAAGATTCCTCGAAAGACAATACTCGTTAAACCCTCAACTGCCGCATTTTAGAACTCCCCTCACTCTCATCTGGCTATCAAACAGCAGCAAAGAGTTCCATAATGAACGTTTACAAGTCGCCATCATCCAAAGACTGTGCGTAAGATTATGCGTGACTTTATTTAACCCGTCTACTCCCCTTCTGTCGCATACTTTAGAGTACCTAATACTGTAGAACTATGCACTAATTGAATTTTCAACTTGTCAAGATCTACAGGGCCTTCTCCATAACTATTATTCTGGGAATCCGTTGTTAGTGAAAACAACACTAATGTACTAAAACAGGGTCTTTTTAACGTTCTCAAATGTTTACCAAACCACGCCTTATGGACTTCAACATTTCGACCTGCAGATGTGACAAAATAAGATTCTTCGAATAAGAAAAACTTTTCTAGTTATACCACGGAATTTACGCAGAGGATGTGGAAAGTTGTGCTGTGTGCATCTACAGATCTGTAGGTTACTTTCATTTCTCTTTCGGGTGTCACCGTCCCAAAAAAAATCGAGAATTCGGGGCAACATGTCGGGTAGTTGCAGTCGGATACTTCTTGGAGAAAGGAAGTTGTGGTATACTGCAAAGCAGTTCTTCAAGCGCTGGTGGCCCGTTTAGACACAAACCCGCTAGTCATTCTCACATTACGCCCAAGAAATGAACCCTTGCGGTCTGACCGCCATCAAGACGTACGTGAGCTCCAGAGATTCGCCGACTTGAATCTCGACACTGAAATCAGATACGAAAGCTTTTACCTCCTTCGAATCCCATTAAACGGACGCTTGGGTTCCCTTCTAAGACTTGTGATTCATAAAAAAGAAAACCAGGAGGGCTTGACGTATGACTGTCCACCTGTCTAAGCGAATCCCCACGACCTACTTTCTCCACCTGACGAAGGCCCTTCATCATTAAATCCCCACATGAATCGAGTTCCTCGTCTTCACTTCAATTCTTCGGAACTAAGTTGAATAATCCGAACGCCCTCCTCAATATTCTCCATCTTGGAAATTATCTTCTTCGTGATTCTCCGTTCTTCCCGTTTATCCTCCACTGGAGAGCGATTTCTCCAGAAGCAATTCCGTGGACCTGAGAAGTCCATGTTCAAGTCGGTGAGAATCACGCGACCTTCTTCGATTGGAGATCAGTGACCCGCTCTGGGGATATCTGCCATCCACAGGCAATGGAGTAATTGTTCGGAGCTTTGAAAGAGGCGAGACAATTCCTTTCGCGGTGCAACGTCTTTCCACACCAAAGCGCGTTCTTATACCAGTTAAAATAGCAAAGCTCGCCGAGGTTCTAAATTTTCTTTCCTAAGCTCATTTGCGAGAAAGGTATCCCGTATCACATCCATATCACAGAATTTTAATCTTCAAGAAAATTCAGTAGCATTCTTTACAGTGATCTGTTGTCGGAGAACGGCTGGCCCGTTTTGGTTTATTATTCATTCTGAATAATACACTTATGTTTTCGGTCAGCAAAATGTATGTTCTTATTGTATGTTTCTACAACCCCTCCAAATTTGAAACTTAATGTTTCAATGCGTGGGGATTCCATTTCAGCAATGCCCGTCCGCGGTCCAGACCATATTTTGCCTTTGATGGGGTCTGAACAATCCGTTGTTTCGCACAAAAATTCCATTTGAAACCTAGTTGTGTGCGGTAACTCGGCAATCCGATAGGATGAAACCCATGGTAGTTATGGGCAGAAAAGGCTTAAATAATTAGCCAAAAAGGAAATTTTGGCAGTTTTATTGCAGATACGCTGTATTTAGTATCGTTTCCCAGATAATTTTCGATGCTGAAACGTATGGGATGGATCTCGGAGGTGCGTGACTGTGTCAAGCTGGATAACGAGGAAATTATTGGAAATATTTATTGAAACATCAGGTTTCAGATGTTCACGCATACGAGTTGTCGTTTTCCGGATTTTGTTATGGTCATGTTATTTTCTTAAAACTTTGTGACGTTGGATTGAATTGTTAGTTTCCAGTTATGCTGAACAAGAGAATAATAAACTGTAGAGTAATACTTTCCAGAGTTTAAAGGCTCAGAAATAATATTCATTATTTTTTTATGCATTTTAGTTGTTGAAACCTTAGTACAAGGGATCACCAGTGAGACATCTAAGGAGAACTATATTTAGCTATTGACAAAAAGTTAACGCCACTTTCTTCTAACTCCTACATCTCCATCGAATTTTCACAGAATTTGATTGACCCATTTTTATGAGATAGTGGTCACACCTCTGCGGATGAACCAGTCTGTGAAGGGACGTGTACGGTAAAGCGATACGTTCTCGACCACCCACCAGATCTCTTGATTGGCAAACAATCACTCGAACAATGAAGCTAAAGGTTATTCGCTAGACGTGGGAGTAGCAAAATCAGAATGGAACGCCAGAAGACAGTGGACATATCGTAGGATCCAACTTGCCACCTGCTGATTTCAGAGCAGAGCACAGAGCTACTATAGAAATGCTGGATGATGGAAGGGCTCACTTTGACCTTCTCAGAAATCCTCAAATCGTGCGTCAAGGCGAATTGTCCTCGATATTGCTTGGGAAAATATGAGGCAACTTTCTGGAAATGGTAGAGATTCCTTTTCAATAGCCGACTGTCGACCAAAGATATATAGCCCTACAACTGGAAGCGAGAGCGTAACTCACATGTTATAAATGTGAGGATCTATTACGAATGTGCGACTTCCGCAGACAGCAGCCCCTAACTTGTCTAATTGCGAACCGACGAATCGCAAGAATTAAAGGACAGAGTACAACAATAGCGAATTTATAGTGTTAGTGAATTCTCTCGACAAAGTGCCAATTTGATTATCTTTTATCGTTACTGTATTTGATGGGGCTTTTTTATTATCTTTCATACTGCGGCAATTTTCCAAGTGTAAATTAACGAAGGTTGAAAATAATTTTACTACTTCGTATTTGACGGCCTCTTACTTGATGATGCCTTTGTCATGACCATGGTATGGGAGCAGCGGAATTGAATTAGTCCCTGGCCATTTTTTGACTGAGGACTTGAAAATCACTACGAAGACCTCAAAATATAACGTAAATATTTCCTGAAAATTCGCTGGTTGATCGCTGTGACAAGGGATCCGAGGCTCATAAGATTCGATATAAAACACAGGCAACAGGCTGGATAGAATAGGTTTTCATTAGTCAAGAAGCCTCAGCACCCAGTGA
Source organism: Pachypeltis micranthus (assembly GCA_020466155.1). NCBI lineage: Eukaryota > Metazoa > Arthropoda > Insecta > Hemiptera > Miridae > Pachypeltis > Pachypeltis micranthus. Next base: position 29,451,916 of record CM035777.1, on the reverse strand, counting down.
TTTGAAGAAATCTGTATTTATTTTATTTTTGTAGGCATTGACTTATTGTCGATAAAAAACTATTAACCAAACAAACATTTCATATGACGTACGCATATCGATTTAGAAACGTTAACATCTCGATGTCAATATTTTGAACTTGTGTGTGGTTAGTAAAGTAGAATACTACGTGTTTACATGGTTGTGGACGATAATACCAGTGCGATGTCAATTATCGCAGTAAAATTACAACTTGTAAGCAAATATCCAATGTTTTGATAGGTTGGAAGAATGAACTCAAGCAGTGTGATTGCCAAGTCCGCTCTCACGTAATTATCCTATCACAACAAACGAACATGTCAACAAGTGCATCGCAAAACGAAAACAAGTCCCCTCGAAATGAGATAAGATAGAAGACAAGCAGATGTTAACAAACTCGTAGAGAAATGGCTGCTGCGGATGAGAACCTTACCTTGGGCTAAAGGTAATCCAAATCTTTCGCATCTCAAACGGTTAACTCCTAAAGCCGTCAACTGGCGGCGATCCGAACACACCAAAGAGGCTCCAGGCCGATCACGAACACAAACGACACATTACTTTCCGACTAATTCAATTAAAACGCCACTTGACGAACAAAACAAAAAAAAATCACTGGGAAAGAAGGTTTAAGGGCTACGGGCTCGACACTAGCGCGGCTCTACGGCAAACGCGCAACCGGCCTCTGTCAGACTCTGCGAGAGCTAGAAAACAACTAAAAACGGTTCGGTGGGGTTGATACGGCGCATAGAGCCTTCACTGCGCGCGCAGGAAACCCCAACTTCGACGTTTCTCCGATAGAGAGCTCTCACTCCCGGGCTTAATGTAACTCTTCTTCATGTTCAAACTCTACCGATAACCGACAACCATCGAGGCAGACAAGAAATGAAAATTATAATAAACCACCGCACAGCTATGAAGCTCTACGTAAAATAGCGATTTTTATCCCTTTACCAACTAAACTAACCTGTTTAACACCGTTTAAAAGGACCTCATTGAACGTTCATACAGAATGCTTAATGTTTATTCCGTTGGCCCTATTTATGCCACTACCTCAATTGAGTTCAAAACTTGGATATAATTAGTTTAGAGGACTATTAACCGGATTTCATGTGGGCAACGTTACTGAAGTTACAGGGAAAACGCTTGTTCAAACAATTAGACATAACGACATAAGTTGGTACGTTTACGTTCCAGAATTTCGAGGATTGCTTTGTGATTGTTATAAAACTTTCATCGTGTTCACAGCCGTTCTCTTTCTGCAGTGAATCGTGGTAACTGACGCTCAAAATTATTGACTGAAACTCACGCAACTTGGAGAGTGGTCAAAAACGTTCTAAGCGAATACAATTTCACTCGTTTTGAATTTAAAAATTGTAAAAAATGTTGATGAGCTCCTGAATTTTGTGTCCGACTAGACCCCCCCCTCCCTTTACATGATTGATAACAAAACTGGACACTCACTGAAATTTATTGTACACTTTCGCAACTTAAAATAGCTTAGGCTGGTAAGCGAGGAGTTAGTAGACCCCATTTCTTAGGCCCATCTGCTCCCCAAGTAAAACTTGGTTGTTGCCTACGAAACCTGTACTCGGGCGACCTATGGTGGCCTGGGAGGAAGGTCGTGCGTAGATGTCACACCATTCTCATACCTAGTGCTCAAAATATCAATTGGGCGAGTCGTACCAAGGGCAACACAGAGCGATCACCTGGTATATGAAAACGTTCATGTAAGGGGCACAAGCAAAAAACCATCGTTTGATAATAACACAAACCTGATCCCCTTCCCCACACAGTAATTTGCTCCAGCATTTACTTACTTCAATAATGTTTGGAAAATGTATATCTTTAGCCAGTCAGTTCCGAATTTGTTCTCAACGGTTATGTTCAGGAATGATCGGCTAAACTGTTCGTTCCCACGCTTCAAACTACTTACTCATAATGGTTTCCCCAGGTAATCTTCTTATCCAAACAAAAGCTCGTCTCTCACGCCAAATATAAATGTTAGCTAATGCTGACTCCACTTCATTTTCAAAGATCTTAGATAAGAAAAGATGTAACAATATTTGTAGCTCATTGTACACGGCCCAGCTGATGTAGTTACCGAAACCACTTCCAGTGAATATCTGCTTGAACCGGCGTTTCAGTCGTTAGTTCATAGGTAATTAACACTGTTGGCCGAACACTTTTGTAGATGTTTTGGCACTTCTTCACGTTGTAAAGGCATGTCCATTTGAGAAAATGGCCTATGCGCCTGACGGCATGATTGAGAAAAAACAGATCAATCAAATCAGCTCACATTTGACGTCCAGCCTAACAGATGTACATGGGACGTTAAATTAAGGTTTTGTCCATAACTAATCTGAAATTTACTACTGTATCATGACCAAACCAAACACCAAATTTTTGTTTACTCAAAATACTTCAACTACACTTTTTGTGTCGACAGTTTCTGCAATGCCCTGAAAAGGACGAGAACAACACACAATTTGTGAGAAACTAACTAACTATACTTTCAAAATGATCAAAATACCCCATTTACTCTCAAAAACGGCTTTTGATCATAGCGGTTTTCATTAAATTTGGGACGTAAGCATGAAAATAAATTATTGGATGGGCAGTAAGACAAAGTTCGAAAATGAGCGAGCGAGACACAAAATTATGGACCACAATTGATACTCCCTCCCTCGATTGATACAACTGTCTCGTGAGCGTTAAGGAGCAGCCATTTTGATAAGGTAACGCACCTGATACTTCCTCCCTCTTACTTACTGACTGTTGGGTAGTGCTCAGTTGAGAATCATCAAGTCAGCATAACAAACTCAGGCATGAAAGTCCAGAACTCTGATTTCTTGGGCACCTGTAACTCATCATACAGTTGAGTGGCGAGTTCTCTGGGAACACGCTACTAGGTATCTGCTTGTGGCTTTCACTCACCCACAGAGCTAATACCTTGACCAACAACAGAATGTCACTGCGCTTCCAAGCTGGAGGCAATTAAATCAGGCCAATCGCATCTGCTCCCTATGTGTGGCCCCAATGTTGAAGTGAGATGAACAATATCCTATGTTACTTCTTTACGTTTAGGGGTCTTATGCCACCAGCAGGTCTGTTTCCTCCGGTTATATCAGTCACTTATAATAGCCAGCAGCCCATTCTCTATGACACACAGTACTGGCATGTTCATTATCTCATTTCCGCTCACCTGCATTAATTAAATAGTAATAAACAAACGAAAAAATTGACTTATGTACTTGTAGCTCACAATAGGTTGCAGGGTTACTTCGATCCACAAACCTCGGGGTTATGGGGCCATTCCACAGGTCTGTTTGCCTATCAAAATGGCTGTTTCTTAACACTCATAAGCAGAATTCATATCAGTCAAAAGAAACAGAAATTGGAGTTTTGCATCCATAACATCTGGGAGAAGTTCTTAATCTGGTTTCTCGCCTATTATAACTGCTTACTTGGGTGGCAAGTTTCGAAGGGACTGAAGAGACACTGTGTCCCCTCTTTGCAACCATCACGAACTGTGCTGAATGGTAATAAGCTTGCTTGGATGTTTGGCTGCTCTTACAACAAGCGAGCCTCGCTGTTATTGTTTCCTGTGCAGTGGAGGCACAAGATGCGCTGGATGGAGAGTCTTTGAGAGAAAAGAAGTGGAGCTGTGCATTGAAGTCATGATGCCCGTAAGAAACTGTCGAGCTCACCACACAAACTGAATAAAACGAAGGTCGAATATGAACATTAACAAAATGTATTTAATACCATAGGCCTTAAAGTCAAACAACGCTGACAAAATAAAAATAGTCAAACATCATAATCCGTAAAAAAAGCGGAGCGTATTCAATTAAATTGGTTTTTTACAATCTTTAACGCATAAACTCCTAAATTGACTAGTTGTCTAGCGAGACAGTTTTTTGCTGTCGCACATCATAATTATCATAAGAACCGTTTATTTGACATTACGTCTGATATTCAATTAATAGGATTTACAAAAATTATGTATCCCATAGAAATGATAGCATTTTAATATGTACACGGTTTTTTTTCAAATAAATTATTTATATTTGTACAACCTAAATGTTCCAAGTCTTCAGAGTTATTCTTAATACGATTCATATTCTATAGAACATTTCCACCTAACTTTACTTAAAACTACCAAAGTTATGGAAAGGTTTAAAGACATTTATTTCCATTCAACGAATAAGCTCTTCAAGAACCATTGACATTTGTCGCCTCAATTAGTCAGTTTTTCCGTCGCGTACCGGCTAAAGAACATTACGAAATCGGGCGAGAACAAGTGAGCAGAAAACGTTATACTTACTATTATAATAATTATTATTCACGTCCTATTTGGCTAATTTTAGGAGAGATAATCGCTTACTAACAGTCGTGAGGGACGGGGAATGTTACCTGTGGTTATTTGTGCTAATAGCCTCTTTTTACTTGCAACTGGTTGTGCAGAGTTATCTGTCGTGCAGGTACGAGGGGTGTAAATTGAGTAATGAGACGGGTAAATGCTCGATGGTGGTGGTGGTGGTGGGGGGGGGGAATGGCAAATACTGAGACTCAGCAGAATGTTCAATTGGTTATGCAGAGTCAGTCAATATAGTAATAGCATGGAAGGTGCATGTCAAACCACCATTGCGAAGGGCAACACGAATCACCCATTTAGTCCTATATTTACTAGACCCGGCGACCTACTTATTTATTCGTCGACGATCCTTTGTCAGAGAGTTGTGGGAGGGAGTGGTGGAGGAGGGAAGTCGACTTTTGAGTAAAGATCAACTGATGTAGTGGTAATTCTTTCAATCAGCCACAACATATACAACGCTACAACGTTATCGTTAAGTTTACTTCTAGTCATTACGTTGAACTCGCACGCTAGCAGTTCATGTATCGTTGAGAACTTCACGACAGCCCTCTCCGCTATTATGGAACTAAGAGGGAATTGAAATGTAGTAACACAGCGACCCGCTTGGCCGATGCTTTTTGCAAGTATTGAACATATAAGTATCGAATTGGTCATCAATACTAGACAGTTGGCCAGGAATGAAGCTCATAAACTGTCACGTCAATGGGAAGTTGATGAAACGATCTTTGTAAACGCAGTTCAGCATTAAATCGACAAAATTATGAAAGAAAGTATCTGATGCGAGGCATTGTTGAACTTTCCTCAGCCCTACGCACATTCAGCGATTTTTAACGCCCTAGCAACTAATCCAAACTGTTTTTCACTCAGTTTATGTGAGCACGTTACAGCTTCACCCAACGGTCTATTGCGAGACAATGGTAGTGCTTAACGTTTCAGAATTCATTGTGTTGCTCCTACTTATGTTACGACCTTTATTGAGAAATCAGAGTATAAGTAATTTACAGGACTATCAGTGTGATCAGAATTATCTTGTGAGCATTGTTAAACTTTCGAATAAAGTTGGAGCTTGGACCATCACCACTTCATAGCAGTTATCTTTTGAATACCTGATGGGGTAGCTAAGGAGGTTGTTCGTCAGCAGCTGTTTTGAGACAGAGGCACCACGAGTCTGGCTGTCCTGCGTGGGTGAACGATTGGAGAGTCCTTTAAGGGTCGTGGCGTGTGGAGGACTTACTTCGGGAGCCCTAGGAAGAGGCAGGATTTCTGCAGAGTTAGGGCTTCACAACACAAAACAAAGCTGACAGGCAGAGTGCCTCCATGTCCATTCTGAGATGGGTGTGTAGAGAAGACCTTCTTAGACTGAACTCTCGTCCTCACACCCAGGATTTCCCAGGTGCTGTAACTGATTCTGCAACTTGGGTAACCCAGAATGTTACATTTCTTAGGGAAAGTGTACTGCATTGGACGAGTTCAGAAAAGCGAATTTCGGTGGCACCTGGCTTTCAGATACTACCATTTTTAAAATTGAACATTTAATGTGCTTAATGGCGTCAACTAGCCAGATTTTGTAGTCCAACCAGGAGCCAGTGGTTCAACTGGACCTGAGAAATGTTGGCTCTATAAATTGAACTTCTTAATCAGCTGTTTGGAAACTGTTTTCCAACAATGTAGCATGTAAGAATTAGTAATATTGTGATAACAACAAGAAGGGTCTGGAGATGCTCCTCCAACAGGTGGGCTTAGCCCATTGTCATGCCATGTTGGATTGTGGTGCCGTGTTTCTTTTGTATCAACTGTCTTTGGCAAATAAATGCATGTCTTCATTCTAAAACAGTATCCAGTTAGCCTGAAGTTGACAGTCTCCGAATGTGAAGTTGCAGAATCACGTGATAGGGTTGGCTGGCTCCATCTTGTGAGAAACCGCCCAACCTCCAAAAATACCAACCCCTCCATGTGGGAATTTCATCATTAAATCATCATCAACTGGAAATGGATTCTATGATCCCTTACTCCCTCCAGTGCTTGAGAAGAAGAATAAGAAACAATTTTGGGCAAACCATTTTGCATATGCTTGAGCTACCATAGATTTTCCCTCCTCACATTCATTGAAGGGTTCTCTGTTTAGTACTTGCAGTGCTGATTACTTCATTGTTTCAAGCGACAGGGTCTCTGTGAGTGCTGGCGCCCAGGACAGCGCCAGTGGAACACCTTGGCATTGGTCGCAATGCTTTATAATGAATGCAACAAAGAGAGTCAAGGGATCCACTCCTTTGGGACGCCACTTCAGCATGTACATGCGGGTTCTTGTGTAGGCTTAATTACAGAGTAATTTGTGTTGGGTGACTTCAGTAGGTACCAATATCATTAGGACTGAAATGTAACAGATAACTATCTATGTTCGTGAACATCGCTACATGATTAGCGAACTGGATGATTCCAGGTGGCTCATGAACGAAACTTCATTTTCATACTCCCAGCTTCTTTATCACTCTCTTACAACTTCTTCTGCAGCTCTTTGTAACATTTTAATGCCTCGCTTTGGAATCTGCAATTGTATAGCGCAGGTATTAAAACAATTTACTCAACAGCCTGAATTGAAGTTGCAGGACTTATTTGGACACGTTTTGGAGCCACTCTGTCGTCCTGTTTGATAACCACTAACGGGATATTATTAACAAATTAAACCAGGAAAACGTTTTCTTCCTAAACTTGAGAAAGTGATTAGGAACGAATCAATCACTCACAGATAATTTTCGTGAAATTTGTACGAAGACCTATCAGAATGAACGTCTGGCAAGGAAGGGCTGGATGTAGGAGTAACACGATAAAGTTATGAGCGCAACTTTAAGCTAAATGTACAACAGTCTTATCGAAAATATTTGAGACCCGCCACTACTAAGAATTTCTCTATGAAAAGTTCTGAGTCAAGAACAGCGATGTGAGCTGCCCGGCCGATGAGCGAATTAGCAGTGTTGGGAAGAGCATGGTGGACGTCGTAACGAACCAAAGTGACGTCTCTTTTCTTGACCAACGGCCACATAATATTGTGAACCATCTCTCTGTACGCAGCGCCTGCAACATAGTCCAAATAAGATTTGATAAGTTTATGCAGCACTGGACAAACTTCACAAATGACAAAAAATAATTTCATCGGCCATTCACCTAAGTCCTTCTCTCAACTGCAGTCAAAACCCGAGTCCATTGTCGCAAAATCCTGCAAAGCTCTTGAATGAAGATTCATCAGTTCTGAAAACTGTTTTCTCTTTCTTGCATTTTCACTCTCGGCCTGTGAACTCTGCCCTTCTCCATTCAAACAATACCATATCCTCTCTAATCCAAAACCAGCTCGAAAGTTCTTCTTCAATTAACTGAGATCACTCTTCAGTGCTCGAGCAGTACAATCATGTTCAAAGACTATCTGCTCCCAGTTCGGCATTCAGCTACACTCTCTTGGGAGCCTGAGTGAGCTCCCCTACCTCTTGTTATTGATATATTCAGTTTCAGGAGAAGGCTTCTATAGACATTTCTATACTCCACATTTTCATGCCTCAGCACAGAACAGCTAAGCTCTCAGCTGAGGATTAGGTCTCGTTATTTGTTGTTCACGTTTCCACGTGCCTTAGTAATGAGAAGAGACTTGACAGTTCCGATACTGCGTCCTTTTTATTACGACACCAGTTCTGCCTTTTTGGACTCCCAAGACCCAAGGCTCCTTATGTAGCAAGACTCAGAGATAGGAAGCTTTGTGTGTGTCACGGAACCACGTTATTTCTCACTAGTTGGTGAGGACTAACTGCATCATGATTAGGGCTGGTTATGCGTGTTGAGGATATAAACAACAACACGTCAAGATGCAAGAAAAGGGGCGACGGTACAAGCAGCTACAATGTGACCTCGAGCCAATGAAGGGGAGAAGACCAACAGGGCAGCTAAAGAGTGACAGTAATGTGAGTATTGGCGCTGTGAGGAGCCACTATGATAACAGCACGTGCCTGGTCATAAAGCCCCTTAAAACAAGTCTCCCTGACTCAACTTCGTCTCAAATGGGTGTTTTAACGTCCCAGCACATAATGAGTAGACACTCTGAAGACTTTGTTGTGAATCGACCGAATATCGCAGAAGAGGTAAATCCATGCTATGGTTAGCTTAGGTCGAGGCACAGGACAAGCTACGAAGCCACCAACTTTGCATATGTGAAGAAAAGAACCGACATTACTTCGCCACCAGTAATTTTGAACGCACTTTCCTCTTACGTGATAATCAACACATTTCGAAAAGAGGTGGCAATTCCACTTAGTACATACCAATTGGTGATTGGTCTTTGATGGCGGCTTTGCAGAGCTCGATTCTGGCTGAGTGTAACGGCACATAGCGGTCCTGGGAAGACCCACACAGAAGGATATTCTTGAAATGCGGAAGGTTGCAGCGTTGACTCAATCGGTACAAAAACGTGTCCCTTACATCAGCAGCGTCACGAAGGGACAATTGGAGCAACGACCCTGACTTTTTCCATTTTTGCATGAACCACATCCCTGAAATTACACGAATTACGTTGTTTAATGAATTGACGTTGAGAGAGCCAGTGAAGATTATGTGAGCTGGGCAACTAACCCATATTCACGAGGCCGCTATTGTTGTATAATGTGCCCAGATGAGGACCAGAGAGACTGAGGAACGTATGAAGGCGAGGAAGTAGGTGCTTTAGTTGAGGTCGAGCAATGGCAGCACGGATTATGATATTACCTGAAAATAATAATTGGGAATATCATAAAAATATATGGAGAGATCAATTTTGCTATGAACTCAAAGATACAACCAACTTTTAGGTTTTTATTTATCCTCAGCGCTCCTCAGGAAACTTTGGGTGTCAATGGGCAGTCAGTTATTGAAGTGACGTATTTCTTGCACTCATTGATATCAGAAAGTCCCTCCCTCCCCATACCAGACCCACATAATGTATTAGTAGCCCAAAGCACTACTTGCACTCTAGAGACAGTTGAAGTGCTAACCCATTAATGGGGGTGTAACACGTTTACAGAGTGTTTGGCCTGGCCTCCCCAGTCTAACCAATGTAAAGTTTGTCTGTATACCTACAACTGAGGTCACCCATGAACACTCTTGGATCTTGTGGTGAGAGTGAGGAATAATAGTGGCTACATTTCATTTCTTAAAAACTGCTCACAGTCCATTCTAATAATCTTTTCGGGCATTTCACAGGAAATGAGTTGCAAACCATGAAGACAAGATGTTGTTACTTACCCAATGAATGCCCCACGAAACTAATTCTGTTTGGGTTGAGTCCACCAGCTTCAATGTGGTAGAGGATTTCAGCAACAAGCCGATCTGTCATCGTGTCGAAATCAGAAAACGTGTCGCCCTGCAAACAACGGAGTCAATTGTACTAATGTTTACAGTCTATCGCGTCATCCACGTTGAACTCATAGGTATCAATCGAACCTGATTTCGCTGGGACATCAAAAACTCCAAATGAGCTCCAGGAAGTCCTAGTTCGAGATATGTTTTGACGAGTCGCAGGTCTGCAGAGTTGCCATCAAGCCCGTGAACGCAAACGATGAGATGAAGGCCATCGGGTGACAATACCCGCTGATCTTCTGGTATGTGGAAGTATGGAAGGGTCGATATCAGCGTAGGGGCGTCACTGAAATTGAAACCAGTACAACCATTAGGAGTTTCGAACCAGACGTAGGGTTCCCTCTAAATTGCGCAGCGTACACAAAACTATTTTTCAACACCATTTCCCAATCTCAATCCTACCTGTAAATCATTCCGGTTATATTGATTTGCTTTTTAAATTCTTCTTTGGACTTGTGGAAAGTGGTGTCCTCCATGTCTGCGCTGATGACTGGTGGCCGCTTTTCTTCTGTGTAACATTCACAAAGCTCTTCATTTGTGGTCGGTTGTTGTGACGGGGGGTTGACTGAATTCATCTTGAGAGGAGACGATCTTCTTGATAGGACGTCCCCCGCTGAGCTCAGGCTCACCGCTTGCCTCCTGCAATAACCACAAAACTCGGCTCTACTAGGTATATGGTACACAAACATAATTTTAGCGAATAACTGAGACAAAAAGTCTGACTAGTGGACTTGAGTTGACATTCAAAAGATGCTACAATGAATACAACTCCAACATAGGCAAATTACAGCAACCCGAATTCTCACATGTATTCATAGCCATCGCTCTTCACGATAATATGGTACATTAATGTCAAGGTGAGAGGGGTCTTCCCTGGTATCTTTTAGGTGTTATGATCAGAAGAGACGCCTTCAGCAATCAGATTTATTGTGAGTTTGATCAGCCAAGGATAGTCGCTAATTATTCTCATCACTAGAAGTGGCGAAAATCAGCTGCTCAACGTTAGAACAAGGCTTTGCTTTATATCTACAGCAGCATCCCCCCCTCCCTTCTCTTCATCATTGGAAGTCCTTTCGTTGAGTTGTACGAATAGACTCAAGCAGGGAGGCTCGATTTTAGTTGTTCGATTGTGTTGTGTAGTAGCTTTGAATATTGCTGACATACCAGGAAGAACTGAATTCTTTTATTAGGTGAAGGTATCTGCGCTGACTAGGCACTTAAAACAATTTACTCGAAACATTGGTATCGACAGTCTGAACGTGCTGTTGATGTGTCGAGCTGACGCTCAGTCGCCTGGGCTCGTTTTTGCTCCTACCCAGTTCCTTGTTTGTGATGGTAAACCTCTGAACTGTAATTGAGAAAAAAATTTCTTAGGGTTATCGTGCATACTCCTCTCCCGCACTGAGTACGATGTATGGTAGTGCAACGTTGATTTCAGCCTTGGTCAACCTAACGTTTGTACCTTGATATTTTGTGGGCTTGTGGGAGTAAAGGTTACCACGATTTCGGAGCTGAAAAGTTATCTCAGATTAAGCATAACTAATAGGAAAGTTTTGTGGAAATTTGGATACATGTTCTATTTCGTCCTTTCGGAAATAAAGTATGATGGTAAGTTTTGAGGAACAGCAAAGTAGGCATGGCATAAGCCTGACTAGTCAATCAGTATTCTGAAACTTGATAATTTCTCTAGTTTCGTCATGCCAATTCATAGTTAACTTTAACTCACACCAGCCTTTCAGCCCAACCCCTTTCCAAGTTACTCTGAATGAAGTGCATATGGGCATTTTCCTTCATCAAAACCTCCCCACTAAAACTCGCATATACATATTCCACAACAGAACTTTTATTATTTTAAAATTCAAAGGATTGTTTCTTCACCTCATGCTCTTCACGATGCATGTACAGTACATTCAAATATCTTACTAACACGCAACAAAATAAAACTTACAATATGCTGGCAGCCTGTTGATCTGCTTGAGCTCGTTGGTCAGCCAAAATTTCTTGCCTGACAGTTTCGTACATGTGGTATAAAAGATTGTCTATTGGCTGCGGCCCGTCATCCTGAGGAGGGTCTCGAAAAGGTTCAGGGGGTGGTAGATCTCTGAATTCAGACGGTGGTGGCAGCCTAACCTCTTCATACGTGTGCTCAACGTTCCAGCCCCCATCCTCGGCCTCCTTTCCGGTTTCGCTACCTATAAATGATGAGCGTGAAAAAAATTGGAGTAAATGTAGGTAAAAACCAAATAATGATTCTTGGTGCTTTTTTAAAGTGACTCCGGCTAATACCCCAAACTACATTACTATTCTACTATTACACATGTACAGGCAGAGCTGTTTATAGTGCACCTTCCCAGTGACGCTTATCTGTATGAGCCTATTTGAATGAGACGTATCCACAATGAAAGTTGGGTGTCTTTTCCCCCATCGCAGAGGGTCAGGTGAGGGCTTCTTCGAGACCAGCGATGAAGAGATCTGTCGTGAGCTGTCAAATAGGCTCGGGCAGACCAGGGCTAGTGGGAGGGTGCCCCATCTTGCTGGAATATACTGACGACCTCGGCAACACAAAAAGCTTTTTGTCGAACAGTGACCACCTAGCAACGTAACAACTAACAAAAGATTACATGGAAATGGGAACTTGACATCTCTGCGCAACCAAGTCCAAAACTTCAGAATGTCCTTCAAAGCATGACCCACTGTTTTGTTTTATTATTATTCCTTTAGATAATAATATTTATAATTATAAATAATAAATTTATTTTATATATATTTATAAAACACCTATTTTTTCGGTCAGGAGATCTTTTTTTAACAAATCCCTCAAAATTTGATACTACGTTTTAAGGTATTGAGATACCAAATCTGCAAAGTACGTCTACCGTCGTCCACTGTCAAGCCCATATTTTGCCTTTAACAAGGTGTGAAAATCCGTTCTTGGGCTCGACAATTTCATTTGGTATCTAGTTGAGCCCTCTCAGACGAAACCAGATTTGTTATGGGCAAAAAATAGTTTAATAATTAGCCCACAACGGAATTATGGCGGTTTTATTGCAAGTGAATTCTAGACTTGCGAGACAATGTAGCTAAAGTTATCTTATGTCTCTCGTCTTACTCCAAGGATCCATCAGTTCGACAAATCGCATCGTGCCAGTTGCCTGACATTGTCTGAAGAGCTTTATTTACGTAGGTGGCTGAATTGAAGTTCCCTTCCAAGTACTCGATCTCTTGATAAAGCTTCACTTCGGTCAACCCAGCCTCAGTTAGCATAGTACGAGAACACTCGATTCTGCACACACTCATTGACTACACTAACAAATTGTTCCAGAACTGTAAGCAATATACAGTTAGTGTTTTTTACTCCCTCGAGCCCCTTTCTCTAGAGTAATTTCTATAGGCTATTATCAACCATTGTCACAGTCCCATCATGTCACACAATGACAATCCCCTCTCGCAATCCTGAGAGCTTCCAGTGTTACACAGTATGTCGGGTGAATTTCTTACCAGTAGGAGTAGGCTGGGGGCTGGATGATGGAGTCGACCGATGGCTGGATACCCATCCACTCACTTCAGATGTTATGTCAGAAGAAGGAGAGGACGATATGGAAGATCTGGAAAAAATTCAGGCCAAATTGACTAATAAGTTATCGTAAATATGTTGTCTTACATGTTTCCCTCAGACATATTGGAGCAATGGTATATTTGTTTGAAATGACGTAAATACACGTACCTTGGGCTGGACGTGAGGTTTGGCATCGATCCAGTGGGTTTGGGCTTAATCTCGAGATCCCCCCGGTTTGGTCGGTCCCCATCACTCAGTCGGTGAGGAACTGATTTGCTGCTTTCGAGCCTCAGCACTTTATCGAAGTTTTTGTCTTCATCTGCACAGTCCACAAAAGTTAAACAGTTAAAACACTTGTTTACAGGTGAAGGTATTTCTTCCACCCTCTATAGTAGAGTGAATGCAAAAAGCGATAGGTAGGGACTGTCCTCTCAGCATTGACATTTGTTTCACCATGTCAATACGACAATAAGCTTCTTACTGCTAAAAGTACACCAAGCTTCATTACTAACTGGACTTCTTGGAAGTAGTGGAGTTTGAATATATTCCCAATACAAATGATTTAGCCCCAAGTATGAGGCTAGTTCACCAGAAGGTGATAGTACCACGCCAGGGACAGATTTCTTGTCCTCACAAGAATACCCTTCATCAGATGGACGCCACTATTTCCGAATTGAATAGTCTGTGCGTCTTTGAGCAGATATAAAGAGACGTTTTGAGGAGCTAATTGGACCAGTTGAGAGAGACAGATTAGCAGTCCTCGTTTCACTTAGTTGGTGGGGGTCTGGGAGCAATTTAGGAGAAGACCTTTTGTCTAGAGCTGTGTTTGCTTGTTTTCTGAACAGTAGCCCAGTGATGGATGTAAGAAGAGGTGATTAATAATTAGGGATTCGGGAGGACTTAGCTGCAACCATCGTTAGGAGCTAGCGCAGGAATGCTTTTTTGTTGTCAGTACTCTGATGTGGGTAGCGAGATAAGAATGAGGGGGCGCACTAAGCACTAAGTAGGTAAGCGATTGAGTGTGTGAGTGGAACCCCTTGCCTTCTCCCAGCAGAAGGGCAACACATCAAATTTCTTTTCATCTGAATAAAAAGAGCCAGATAAGCACCCAGAAAAGTTCTATCATTCCCTTTCATGTTCCAAAAACTTTGAATCCCTTTGATATTAATGACTCAACTGTGGATAAGTCCCAATCGTTTTGATAGCATGCAACTAAACACGTCAAACGTCAGCCATACCTGACTTATGGTTTTTATTAGAGGCAGCGAGCCCATTTCTGAGAAATGCTGCAGAGGGTTGATGTCTCCGACGGGTCGGTAAGGTGGAGAAGTGGCCTCCAGGTTTCTTCCCAGTCGTGATAAGAGTTTGTGGCCTCTCACTAGTATTAGCTGGTCGATGGCCGTTGACGATTCCTGTTTCCCGATGCATAGGCTTTTTCTTGTAATCATGTTTTTGTCGATTCCTCGATATTGGCAGTGTTCTAAAATCTGTGGGCTCTTCCGTTCTTTTGGAACCTCTTGAAGGAAGAGTGGAGCAATCGATGGTTAATGGTTCCCTTAGGAGCAACAAAAGGAAAAGGCACATACAGAAGTTGTCGTGGATCGAGTCTCGTACAAACCACGAAGAAGTATGATGTAAAATGATTCTCAACTACAAAATAAATTACAAGTACTCGCGTCTATTTTTGCAAGGGGGAATCATAACAGCAGTGCGTTGACATTGGGGATTCTTGAAGCACCAATTAAAAATGCTTGTGGATATGATATAATTCCCTCCTTTTGAGGCCATGATGGTAGATAGGTGACTGACTACCACCAAAAGGGAACAAAGGTGGGAAATACCTACTTGCCAGCAGTTGCTCAATGACTTTGATATATGCAGAGCCCAGTGCCAGTCCCAAGGCTATGTACTGGATTGCTTGTTCACTGTATCACTCTGCAGAGACAGCTACATTACACAATCTTGCCTGTAGTGCAACAACAAAAAGCTGTGGAGCATATACCCGAAGGTTGCCATTATGCAGGAAATATCACTGGAGCCCTGAACAGCTGTTAGCCAGCCACAACTAATGCTGGGGCTTGCCACTTCTCATTATCGCAATTGAGAGGTGCGTGAGCTTAGTCCTCTCCCTGCGGAGCAGTGAAGTTAGTTAGTATTAGTTTAGTGTTCAACAGCTGGTGAATTTAGTGCCCCCTTAATCTTCGTTTCCTCATACCAAAAGGCATCTAGGACACACACTTATTATCTGCTAAGTCTCTGAGGAACCAGGAGAAGATTCAGCTGACGATAACATAGTGGGCAGTTTACAAAACAACCTTCAGCTGCGGTTGAGCAGAAAAACCCCTCCAATCTCGCAGAGAAATCTTGGATTAACTTAGCGCAGTATGTAACCACGCTCAAGAAGCCCAATTCTTCAAAACACAAGTTTTTAAGGTATGGCACATTGCAAATAGCTTTTATAAAGTATTCTGAATTGATGATTTGAAATGAAGACCTACTGAACATTTAAAGGCACTTGAGAAAGTACTGCAACCTTAACAAAGTGCCTTTACTGCTCATCATTGGCATGTTTTGTCACTTTGTCAAGGTTATTCCATATTCCATTGCAAAGCGTACCTCTTACTGATGGTGGTGTGATGAAAATGATGATGATGATGGTGTCCAAGGGGCAACGCCATTGCTAAAGGCTGATGAGCTCTGAGAAGATGATCAAGGGATTTACTATGCCTCGCTTGAGGCACCAAACCCCATGTGTTCATTCCGTTGTTCCTCTGCTCATAGTCGGACCATACTCCACCTCCTTCAAATGAAATCAAAAAGTGTCCTCGTTATACGTTGCTTAAAAGTAGTTCATGAGCCAAAACACTACCTCTCAAGCAAAACTACCTACTTTTACTTTGAGCTGTGCCGAGGTGATTTTGTTTGGATCTGGCTTGAAGTATTGCTGCAATGCCACAGCTGCAATCCTCTTGAGCTATTTGTGGCTGTACAACTGTCACTGCAGTACTAGGGTTAGGCTCAGTCTTTGTCTCAACGCCGCATTGGTTCAAAAAAGGGTCTGAAAAACGAAGACAGAGGGGTGAAGACATTGGGAGGAGGAACAGCAGCCTAATAATCTAATCAATTGTACAAATGTGTATACATATGCTGAATTGTTATTCAACCTGACAGTTAGTTGCTGAAATGACAATAGAAAGTAAGCATTAGAGCAATAAATCACCAGGGCCGGGTAAGATAGAAATTAAGGTGCTAAGGAAGATTGAGCGGACAATTTCCAGCAGCCTCCTTAATTTATTTAATGACTGTCCGCTGGTTGGACAGGGTTCTCCACTCAGTGGAAGTCTACGCAAGTCGTCACTCTTCAAAAGGGGGGTGACCCCGATCATAGAGACTGCTCAGCCTTCTTTCCATATTAGGCAAAACTTCAGAGATCTTGATGTTGCAGTCCCTCAAAGGAGTCTTTGGCTGCAACCGCACAGGCCGACAATACGGATGTACTAAAGGAAGCCCACACAGGACGTCATTGTTGAAATCTGCAATGTTCTCCAGGTGTTACATCGGAGAAGTTCTCATTGACATCAGAGGAGCACTTGACAACATATGGTGGCCGGTGCTCTTAAAGGAGCTTGAAGTACTTGGAACTCTGACAAATAGAACTACTATGATTGAATGCAGACATGTCTCAGTCTACATAACCATAAGGAAAGGGTGCTCACAGGATTCAGTCCTCAGACCAGCACCCTGGAACGCCTTCTTGGAAGATCTCCTCAGGAGCCTCATGGATGCTGACTGCGAGCCATATTCCTATGTGAACGACCTGATCCTTGCACAGTCCACTAGACTGCAGCAAAACCCATCAAGTATTCCGAACCATCACTCAATGGTACGACATATCAAGCTTCAGGTGGGTGAGGAAAAAACTCAACTTATTTCTTAAAGGGAAAATGAAATAGACAATTGTGAATACGTTTTGCTGACCACAGGTTTCTTGTCAAGAAGCAAGTAACTATAGGTGAGAGGTGGCGTTTCAGCCATCACCTTCAGTATCACAAAGGCACAATCTTTCCAGAGGGTCCAGAAACAGCCATTTTGATAAGGAAACCGACCTGTGTATGTGGAGTAATAAAAATGTTTGGGAAAGGAATGAATAAAGACATACATACGTTGCATGAACCAGTAAAATCCTTTATAAATACTTTCAGCTTGAATCTTCCACAAAAACCCTACTCGCTAAAATGAACAGGTTCGCCCACATTTACTCGAAATAGAGACAATTTGTTTCTTCGCAGTATTTCAACCTCAGAAAAAGATTGTTATGAGACATGCCTGGCAGCCTGTAGGTAGACATACAGGTCTACACATATCTAATGAAATATTTGGTGCGGCAAAGAATCAGGATTTAGTTTTACTCACCACTTCCAGCTTTTCGTGCAGCAGATCTCCTTCTGGCAAACTCAGCTACATCTTGGTATTGGTCCTCGAATATTACTGGCAAAGAATTGACATCTCCATCTAATTGAGGGCAGTGAACTGGGAGTTGGGGTAGCAAACTTAAATATCTGCAACAGACAACAGTGAAGCTGAAAAACACGTCGTTTGCTAATTAATACGAAACACACTGGCTTTGTGCAAGGAATGAGCAATAATGTAGCTGCCTGAGAGTGTTATTATGTTCTGGACGCTTTCAACAGTGTACAGAACGCCTTCTTATTTTGTTTGCTGGTTTCCTCCTTTTTCAACCTGCGGAGAGACTCTATAACCGTATTTAACACCTTCTGATTACCAATTTTACGTTACTAAACGCTTCTTTACATTTTAAAGGCATTTGGCACCTTTCATTTGGGGTTTTCCTTTTCTCTCACTTTGTACGAGGAATCGGTAGTATAAAACAACTTTTATTGTTGAGCTAGATGATGACACTCAGACAATTTTTGCATTTGATGGAGTCGCTGCTCTCAGGGTGCTCAGGAGGCAAAAGTTCAAAAAGTCAGGCAGTGCCCGACCTGATGTGGTCACATCACGACTAAATCATGAAAGCTTTCGATGAAACAAACTGGGGGGTTTACTTCTGCAAAACTCAAATGAAGACAGAAAGCAGTTTGAGATGATCATTAGCATTTATATGCGACTCCATTTCACTTTGTAGAGCATAATATCTTATCTATTCAGTGACCCAAAAATAAAACACGAGTTCTCACGAAAAATTCCGAGTTCAGTTAGTTATAATTAGTACAGACTCAACACCAACAAATAGCGATAGTCGATAAATTTACCTTCTTTTTGCGAGTTCAGAAACAGCCAAATACGTTTGGTAGTTTTGATCATAACAACCTGCCGCAGATTGTCTCGGGTTGTCCAAAACAAAGAAACCCTCGGCGAATCTTTTCACCTGCATCAGACAGAGAAGTCGATAAATCCCAGCAAGTGTTGAAACAAAATGAGAACGATTGAGTTTCCTCATCCAGGCAGCCTTTCGTTTGATTGACAAGTGCCTTACTAAAAATAGAATGACGCAGAGATCAAAACAATGTTTGCCGTCGGTGCCCCCTGAGTGTTGTTACCACCTAAATTCGATTCTGCGTGTTTATGATTTATTTACTCCTTGATCATCCGCCAATTCTAGTACACTTCGTAGAATCAGCACAAGGTCTTCGCTTGAGAGTATAGGAACGATCCAAATGCAGAGATTTGGAAAAACGAGAAGAAACGGAGTCTAGTCAAACCATTGTTTGTCAACTGGAGTCAATATTTTTGTGGGGAATCTCATCAAGCACATTCATTGCCACGTCCTCAATTTGTGTGTGCACTATTTGGCTCTTAATCCTGAGCTCCCAAAGTTACCACTTGCCCAGGATTAGAAAATTAAAGACAAAAAAAGTAGTGGAATGTATTAAAAATAGTCGGCAAATCGAGTAAATGTTGTTGAAGAAGTGACTAGGAAATGAAGTAAAAATTGTTAGAAAATCGGGTACAAATATTCATTAGATCGGCTAAAAGTAGTTAAAAAATTGAGTAAAAGGTGTGAGAAGTCGATAAAAAATTGTAAGGAAACTGAATAAATAACCGGAATAACCAATAAAAATATCAGGTGCGTAGCAACACACAACTTTCCGCAACCCCATTAAATTTGACGAAATGCTGTATACAAAACGAAGTGAAGGTACTAGTTAGTTGAGAGTATTACCACTAATTGACGTATTTAATTAGTATTAAACTACGGCAAAATACAGCCTAAACAGCAGACGACAAAATACACTAAGTGACCAAATGGACATCTCTTTATACTCAGACTGTGAATATTGAGAAAGGCACGAGCTGATGTGAGATGAATTGTTGCAAAATGCCTATGACTAGGAGCAAAACACTACATAAATATGTATAACGAATGTCATCTAGCAGAATTCTTACATCAGTAAAGAGTTGAAGAAAAACTCGTTCGCCACCCCTTTTAAACGAATGAAGACGTATGATTCTCACTTACCCTCAAATGATGGTGAATGGTCGCTAAATGCATGCTGACTGGTTGTTGACAAGAACACAGCTCAAGGAACTGGTGCCAAAGGACGATATTTTCCGCGCAAAGTTGAGCAATGTCAGAATTCGCCACTGTGGCAAATTCTTCTTCACCTTCCATCAACTGTTGACCAAATTTGAGCAGTTAAAAAATGTATATTCCTCACATTAGAATAGCATGCAAATTTTCATCCATAAAAAGGGACCTTGCCTTTGTTTCTGTTGTGATGTTGTTATATTTCTATTCCATTTAGTGCGAACTATTCAGTTCAAAACGGCTATTAGGGACACGCAGGAGGAGTATTCAGCAGTTACCTGTATTGGTAAGTTTTTATGCGTGTCCCAGTTACCTATTAACAAGACGTTGGTGGGGGATCGTCCTGTAGGACTAACAAAACCAGTAAAGATGTCTCAATTGGGAGGGTATTCTGAAAAGTCTATCGCCAAGTTTATCGCTTATGTTGAGCTTAACCTGTGAGTAATTATGGGTAATTCCTACGCAACCTTTGGACCTGCACCCACCTATTTCCAGGTACATTCAAGTCGAGCTCATCTCTCAGAAATGCTGGGGCCAATTTTTTACTTCAAAGTTGTACGTGCTACATCATGGAGAGGGCTCAAGCAGAGAAGAAACATGAATACTCCGGACCTCAAGTCAATCAATTACAACTAAATCTCTAAAATTCAGTTCACTCAATTGGCTGGAACGTCCATACTAAATAATGAGTGAATTGCGTTGTCAGGATCACACTGCTCACTCGTTGAGACCTGTTACTTTCAACTGCTCTCCGACTAGCTCATTCCACCATCGTTTTTACGTCGAAATGAATCAAACCAACTGTTGAACTTTTGCCCAATGGAACCAAGGGGGGACCAATCCCTCACTACAATACTCGTAACAGTCAGTACTCAGTTGTACGTATTCGCACAAGTGTGGCGGCGGCAAAACAAGACGCCAAATTACGTATTTATTATAATAATTATATAAATAAGTATCAAAACGGTCTACCCTCCATGTTTAATTTCCTGCCCATTTACCTTCCATTATTTACTCGATTTCGCGTGTTTGTTCACATTAGGTCAAATAGACTCAACTGCCACACGATCAGTTATCGAGTACTTTTATCGTGAACCCTACGGTCTGGACCATGCTTTTTTTACTACAAAAGCAGAATTATAACTATATCTCCCAAATTCAGTGCACTCTAATCAGCTGAAACATATAAACTAAATAACAATGCCCACGGACGGGCAGCAACATTACTCCGAAAAATATTCCACCTAATTATCAAACCAGATCTTAGTTATTTCGTTATTTTCTATCTTCACTTCCTGGGTCTGTATGGCCATCTTCCTACGCTTGTTAGAACGACTTCATACATGTTAGACGAGAGTTTTTAAATTGGGCTTGACTGTAAATGAAGGTTAACTCATGTGACAACACTGGATTCGTGTTTACGTCACTAATTATGCATAGTTTTCATTATTACGAAGATGCTGTCTTTCTAATTGACCTCACTAAATACTCAAAGGTTACAGTACAATTAAGTTATCAAATAAGCACTACTCACCCTTAACCTCTCCCAATGAGCTTCAGAGTGCAGAAAGGCCGTTCTTTGTTGAATAGCAGCCAGAAGGCTCCTGGTGTTGTCCTGAATAAGAAGATAAAAATGTATTTGAACCAATTCAATATCTAATTGTGCACTTACACCCAAAAGAATTTCTGATTGACTGTCATGGAAACTGTTCTTCAGTATCATGAACAATCAATTAAGATGGAAACGAGATCTACAAAGAAATATTTCACAAAAGTTTACTTCTGGATTTACGATTTACGCAAACAATAAACCGAGATTGAGAATATGTACACTCAGGGCATCTGTGCAATCCTCGGTCCAATTCGCTTCCAGTTGCTATATACAGAAAAATATTTTTGCAGCGCCACTGTGAATGTAATCCCCATTTCCAGTTACTCATAGAGCGTATCGATCAGTGAATCAAGTAACACTCTTTGAAACAAACTTGGAGCTAACTGACACACACAATAACGCCATGAGGGAAAGCTCTAAACTATTTGTTATACTTTTAGGCAATTTTACAAGTTAGAGGATAAGACTGTAGGTTGAACAAGATGTGCAAAAAGTCAAGAATACATTTAATAAGCATTAAACTACAATTCATCAAAGAACGTACCTTGTCCACGTGGTTATCGGGATGGACGAGCCGAATGAACTGTTGCAAAGTGGAATGCAGGGAATCGTAAGAAGCCACCAACATGGTGCACACTTCCCGGTGAACGTGTCGCGCATGTGCCAGCCTACTTCCACTTCCTCCACTGCCGCTTCCTCCACCCACACATTTACTCGTAGAACCATTCTATAAACGAACAAGAAGGCAATAAATAGATCTGAAGACAGACACCACACAGTGGCTTTGCGCGTTTTTTGCCTAAACCTTGTCTGGTTGTAATTATGAACAGCGAAACTACGCTTTGCAACGTTTTTATGAAACTTGCTTTTGGCGATGGGTTAGGCGTTTCTGCCAGGGTCACTAGATTGAAGCTGCCACAGCCATACCCTTGTGGACAGGGGCACCAGCCAGTCAATTTCCGAGACGACTTTGTTATTGGCTTGGAAGGAACAGTTTTGAAAAGAGAAAGGAGGAGAAAATTTATAAGGAAGTAGAACACCTTCTCGACCAACTTTTAAGGAATGGCAGATTCCTTCAACAGCAGCCCCCTCCCCACATACCACAACGAGAAAAGTTTGAGTCAGACGTTAATCAAGAAGTGTGAATACGTTTTGGGAGAGCTTTACAGCAAGAACAAAAAGAAGACTATTGTCTAATAAAATTGACAGAGGGGCAGAAATAAATTGGGAGAGGTGGACGAGTAATTGTAATTGTGTACCACTGTCGCAATTCATTCTTTGAGTAGAACGACGTTAAAGAAATAAAATGAAGGAAAATGAAAGAAGTAAAGGGTCTACCCAACGACAGCTTTAAGGAGAAATTGATAGCGTCATGAGGGGTTTCCCATAACTGCATGCTTTAGCCTTGACCATACTTCTCTCCACATTTTCTCTACTCCTCCAAAATTCCAAACTGGGTCTTCCACACCTACTGACCAATAAACAAAATCCTAATAAAAAGCTCCTTAACATGTGTGCACCACAACAGGTGAAACGACGGAGACACCACACTTCATTAATGAATGATAAAATAATTACAAGGAGAACGCACCAGGTTGCTGAAGAAAACTGTTTCTACGGTGCTCTGAGGACGGAAGTTATACCGCTGAGACGTGCCCAACCACGTTTTCCCGCTCCTTGGTGTGCTGAAACAGGATACAAAAATACAATAAACCGGTCGATTGAAATTTTTAACAATTATTCGTTAAAGAAATCAATATACACCCCCTCTATGTTTTCTTACAATTCATCCAAGTTACATTCATACCAGTACAGTACTAAGTGTTGCTCATGCGATCGAGATTGTAGGAGCCTTACTGTTTCTAGGTTGTTTGACTCTCAAAAATTAAGTAGATCATCCAGTAAGAATGCCTAGAAAGAGCGGAGGGGGATTTATAGCAGTTTAGGGTGATTCCAGGAAGAACGAAGCCAGAGGCACAATTAGGTTGCTTCAGGTTACAGTGAGAACACACCAGCATAGGCTTAAAGTTCTATGAGCATGTAGGGAGGGCTAAATTCTCCAGCCAGTTCCACAGAAGCCAACATCAACTGGGCTCCACAACCCAGAGAAATCATTAATCGCCTGACTAGGCTGGAATCCATCAATTCGATCGGTCACCACCACAGTGGAATACCTGTATCTGGGCAAGAATCTGAAATTATTGCTCCTTCTTGAGGTTATTTCACAAACATAAATTGCTGTTGTTGCTTTACGTCTTCAAAATAAGGGACCCGTAAAATCCATTTGTAGTCGCTCCACCAATAAAGGTTTTCTTCAACAACTGAAAACTCAAAATTTATAATTTGACACATTTATAGTGTGAAATGAGAAGAAGCAAACTGTAATCATGCTGCTTACCAGCTCTGTACTAGGTTCAGAATGCTTTTCCTGGAGTGGCATGAAAAGAAAGGTAAGTTATGAGACGTTAGTCGTAATAGTCTTCAAATAACTCTTATCTAACTACCGAAATAAACGTGCAATGTTTCACAGAACAATTCAGAATATTTGCCGGGTTCTCAACGTTTTCCAACGGACTTGCTAAATTAATACGTGGACAAATAGTGTATCAAAGTGATTGAGCTATTATCGCTCTCCTCTCTCACATTGTCGGCCGTCTCTTCCTGTTTCACGTGAGCAAAAGTTCCCACTCATACACTCATGTGTAGGGGAAGATGGTATTCAAGTTACTAACAATATTTACTCAATTTCTTCCGTAAGAGAAGGGGGGAAGTGTATTTCATTTCACAGTAATTGACACAATAGTACCATAAAGTACTCGTCCATGAGAACAAGACGAGAGGAGCACAATAAATTATCAAACATTGAAAATCGATTTTAGCGCAGGTTTTTTTCGTTATAAATTCCGCATATGTGGTACTAACGTTCTGGGAAGATTAAGGTGGTAGTACATTAAACTGCCTATACGACGAGAGTTTAATAACGTTAATAACATAATTATTAACAACGGGCGGCGAAGGATATCAATCAAGGTACGACATTCTTCGAATCGTTTGAGCGGTGCCCTTTCCAGAACGTTCGAGACTAAATCACTATTAAGGATTCACGAGCTATTTCTACTCAGTGACTAAATTCCTCCTCTTCACGGTGAGCCACTTGTTCATTTATACGTCATTAATCAGTTCTCCAGCTTCGTCGGATACAGAAGTTCGCGTTTACCGTAGTATTTGAGTTAATTAAGATTTTGCAGTTAAGAATGCCGTCGTCGGTATTCGATGTTTTGCTCGGCGAAGCAATTCAGACTTAAGAAACATGAATAAAGAAAAACGGTGCTCCCGAAGATTTATTTCGTTGGTTATTACTGTATTTGGGGACGTTACATAATACTCATTAGTACCTTTTTAGACTTTTGTTGTCGAAACTGACGGAGGTGCGTATTTAAATTTTCGCAGATAAGAATGCTGCCATCGAGTTTGGCCCGTTGATGAGTTAGATGGAATACGGAAATATCATTTTACGAGTTCATAGGTATTTTGTTGATGCATATTACGACCGTATCAGCTCATAGCGATTCATGCTCGATTCTCCTTAGAAACAAGATTGAAGGAACGCAAAATAATGAATATTAATTAATCCTATGAATGATGATATGCCGCCTCCCTCTCACTGCCATTGTCGCTTGGAAATAGCTTTAGCGAGGAAGGAATGTGTTATTTTCGCTGTATAACACAGCCTGTTATTCCCTTCATGAACTAGAACCTGATGTTTTGGCGAATAAATAGAACCGTCTCTCCTTCGAGCCGACCCCTCAATTTCCCGCTTCATCAACTCGTTGGGAGATTGAGGGGTCTGAGTCCCAGCTCTTCAGACACCAAAGTCTAATCTATTACCACCTGAGGTCAAGTCACGGGAAGTTGATAATCAAGAAGTTCTCGTCTGCTGAAACACACTCACACACACTGAGACACATGATTTAAGTTGATTTTGTATGCAATAATATGTTTTATGTATCCAGATAAGGTGAACGAGAGAATTGATGCGCCGAACCGTTGCCTAGTAGTAGCAAAATAAAAATGTATTATCTATTTATTTCTCTCTCGCCATCTTCAACACAAACAAATTTAACGATTCCGAGCTATTTCACTGATGACTATTGTGTTTGTACTAATGATAGGGATTTTCAAATTATTTTTTCCAGTGGAAATATAACGTTTCTGCTCTTTTTACAATTTGGATGTACGTAAGAGGTTGCCTTAAAAATGAGCGACAAAGCCCGAAAATTCTAAATTGTATATGTTCAATGAAAGCTCCGTTAAGAGATTTCTGACCAAATTACAGAGCTTCCCGACTAAAGTGAATGAGGGATGTAAACAAGTGGAAGTGGCAAATTAATTAAGTCAAATAGATTTACTTGATATAAGGTTGATGAAGAGCCACGAGG
Organism: Pachypeltis micranthus; assembly: GCA_020466155.1. Taxonomy (NCBI): domain Eukaryota; kingdom Metazoa; phylum Arthropoda; class Insecta; order Hemiptera; family Miridae; genus Pachypeltis; species Pachypeltis micranthus. The sequence goes on along the minus strand of CM035777.1, from coordinate 29,425,993 downwards.
CTCCCGTGAATAGTGACGGAAACAGCGGAAAGGTGAAAGTAATCGAAGAGGACTGGTAAATGGTAGTGGAGGCCTTTTGTCGCAAGGAAACTCAATTGGAGCGTCCTCACAGACACACAATTGACGTTCGTTTGCTGGTCCGTCATTAAAGACTGGTCGGTGAACCACAGTTCGACGGAAAGCGTGAAGTCCGCTCTTTCCAGACTCTCTTCTATCTGTAATGGTAAGAGAGATGTGATATAAGAGAGAGAGAGAGAGAGAGTTAGGTCGTTTTAACCGGATTGCCAACATTTTAATACTGCATTTCCTACGCTTTCGGCTTTATTCCCCACAATACCCAATACCACCACAATATTTGTTCCAACCCCTGGTTCTGGCTCCCCCCCCCCCCAACAACTTCGTTTGTACGATAGAAATTGTCTTTCAGAGCAAAGGTGTTGACAAAACGGTGGTTTGTTAATTACTGGAAACCAACTTACTTGACACACTCGATTAAAATAGCGTGGTTTGACAAACTAGTTTAACCGTGTGAGGCCACTATAATTTGCCCCAGTGGTTCATTATTCGTGAAAACAGGGGTGTATGGGAATTACATCGTTCCGAATAGTTAAACAGCAAACGGACTGGGGTCGTCGACTGAAAGGTCGTAAAAGGAACGTTTTTCCCCCTCCACCAATTTCTCATTCACTCCAGCACGAACACCCTCACTCCTTCTGCTGTATAAAGGTCAAAAAGAAATGTGATCAATCGGTCGGGTGAAGAACCTTCAGCCCCTTTCAAATTTTAATGACGAGCGGAAATCCTGTGGCTGAATGGGAGATACGAGTCCGCGTCGAATCACGAAGAAGAGAACGAGGTGGAAATGCCTTTTGACGAAAAGCAAGTCGGAACGTCTCGAACCCTCTTTCAGTTTGTTGAAAAAGAAAGATTCAGACGATGGTTAGCGGTGCACCGTTTTGAAATCCAAACGAGCAGAAATGCTGGGTGTCAGAAAGCCGATCGATGGTCGTTTTTCGCTTCTGAGTTCCCCAAACGTACTGGAAGTCGCGAGATAGGTCCGCTGGGACTACTACAGGCTGGTTTCAACTGTTCATTCCTGAGATTGCTTATAGCGAAGCTACAGAACCTCTAGTGAGGGGCAGTAGTTCCTTGGTCAGAATCTTAGCCACTGGAGTAGGTTCCCCAACATCTGAATCCCCCCTTCAATCACTAGCAGTCTTCTCAATGGTCGATAGAAGGTGACAAGATTGCTACAGTCTCATCAAACTGAGTTGCCAACACAAACATTTATCATTCACTTTTATATTTTCTTGCAATGGATATGTACACTAACCTTGTGACTGTCAACGAGGATGTGCACTCTGAACATGTACGTGTCTTCCAACATCACTTCTTCGTTCCTGTATAAAATTTGAAACGTTCTGCTCACTCCTGTGGCGCCTCCTATCACACACGGTGGCATCCCCAACTCGTTTTCTGAAAAAAAAAGTGACAATACCAATTTCGTAGATTTCAACGTTACCACTAGCTAATACACTGCTAGGTAGTGGGTTCGGAACACTGCCTGCTCTTTCGTTTATTCATCAACTCATCTAGTTCCCATTTGAGGCGCTTGGTGGCCTTAGTGTAGTCCATAATGTTACGAAGGGAATAAACTGTGGACAGATGCTGACATTGGCAAAAATACCGCAGCATAGAGCTGTATTCAAAGTTGTCCTCTTTCATATGATTTTTCGTGTCTTAGATAGGAGTCAGGCAATACATAACCTCCCCCCCCTTACCACCCCTCAATAGTGTGAGAAGTTAAGGGGATCCCAGAAAGCCCGTTAATCATTCACAGAAAGAGTAGCTGCTATACGTAAATCTTGGAAGACCAGTTGGGGGTTGGCTGAACCTTCCTTCTCGTCTCTAATAGAACTTGATCTTCACATCACGTCTGAACGTTGAACTCGGGAACTGCCTCATCCAATTTTAAATGATTTCATTCTTCTTAATTGGTCTTTTCCTCTCTTTTCCGCTTATTATGGTACGTTTCCCTGACTCTATTGTTCTGAAGGAGCGTGGTAGAGTTCAGGACTGCGTGACACCATCATGTTACAAAGAAATCACTCAGTAAGCCGATGATTCTCAAGACAATTCAGGAAGTTCAAGTTCTGTGTATCTGTTAATTGCTCTTTTCTAAATAATACTTTTTATGCTAACTCCACGGTGCCGTAATAGTAGTCAGGGGGGTACATTTCTATGTTAGCTGCTACTGCTCGAAGGAACAACTTCAACGAACTGACTCCTTTTAGAGGTTAGGCGGATCCCAGAAAACCTGTTATATATTCCCAGACGGAATAGTTTAATGAGAGGTTTGATAATGAGTTGGCCGAAAGGAAGGGAGCAAATGCATCCCACAATGCTCAAGCCCCTCAAAAGGTTCAACGGCTCTCATTTCGAAATAAGATTAAAGAAAAGGAGCCTACTTCCGGCGGTTTCATAGCTCGAAAGTGACACTTATGCTCGTTTTAGTTGTGGAAATTGGTGCATCTACACAAATTACATCGAGCTCAAGCTCTGAACCACTGTTCGTCGAAACAGTTTTGAGTCGGATCTCACTATGCTGCCCACCCGTGTCAGCGAGCATTGCCGCTACTCTGACCCCTGAACCAACGTCCTTAGGAATCAGAGCAAATTCTAACACTTCAACGAAACCAAACCATAACTGTAAAGGCACGTTGGAACGATTGCTGGTGCGTCCCAGTTACTACGGTTGAATCGACATGACAATAGCCGAATATACCGTTAAGGCCCCTCAAGTATCCTACAGCCAAATCGTGGCGTTAAGTCCGCTTATCAAAATCTGGCATACGCACGCACTCCCTGAACATTTGAACTCCACGTGAAACTTGGAAGAGGGCAAGGATTTGACGTTTGTGTATGTCGGACCAGAAGCTCCCGTAGATTTGTATCTGGCGTGGAATTTATTTATATTATTTTGCTTTCTCTTATGAACTGTTTCTCTATCGTTGACAGCGAAGAAGCAACATTTATGTACACCTACAACGGTTAGTTTAGACGTACAATAAAATTCTACGTTTTTACTGCCAGGAGAAACCGTCTGAGAAGATTTGATGGAGGTAGTCGGCTCTGTACACATAATCATTGCAAGACCCAGCCAAAGTTTCAATCCCAGAGCCCGTCAACGTCTGATACTTCAAGTGAAAGCTTTATCCATTCATCAGCTCCCAACAACGAAACCCCTGAATTAACGATTGCCCCGAACTGCTCTCCAGAGCCCTTTTCTTACTTTTGATGCTATCGTTTGTATTTGAACCGTTCTTTTAGGCGTCACATCGGGTCCTAGAATAATGGCGGGAAGAAAACACTATGTTGTCCTAATTTATCAAATCACGCGGTGACGAACGTGTAGCGGGGCATAGCGTGACTGCAGTGGACTAACTGTTAATTGGTCCTTTTGCAGGAACCAAAAATGACAATCAAGAACGGAGGAAACGCCCAGGGACATTCCCGTGGTTCGAAAGAAACCACGATCAGAAACTTATGGATTAAGGAGCTCGTCAGCAATTTTCAATGCGGCGCGTTAAACATACTGGTCTGGGTTCACCGCGGTGTCGTTTTTGTCGGACGACATATTTTCACCCAATTCCAGAAACCGCCGATCATTTTCAGTTCCTTTAGCCGTGGGTAGTAAAATGGAAAGTTATGTTATCGGCGGAAAAATAGAAACTTGAGTTGCTATCAGATATTTACGTTTCCAAGCCTTTCGAGTTTGAAAAACACCATATAAGGAAACGGTCAGTGTGTGAGGTGGCGATTCGAAGAAAAAGGCTGAACCAAATCCGCTCAACTACAATCTACATGGGGTACCAAAATAAGGGCTTGGGCAAAATCGACCAATACTAACTAGTCATAGTGATCAAAATGTTGACTAAAGTTTGTCTGTGAGCAGTTCCGAATGACCTAACGGTAGTGTAACATTTTAACACGTGGTTTAATTACGAGAGCACAATAAATTAATAAACATTTCACCTAAAACCGATATTGTTTCATTAATCCTACTTATATGATACTTGCAATTACAACGAAAACGTGTTGGTAGTCAAATAAATTACGTAGGCAATGGTTAAATAATGGTTATAAAATAATTAGGAGCATTCCACGAATTTCCGGAATTCGAACTGTTGTTATTTCTTTGGCCAACTGTTTTTGCGCTTCCATTAAAACCGTCGTATAGTCTCATAAATTACCTATGCTATGGTAACTCAGTGAAGGGCGCGGCATAGATAGGGGCAACGTAATAAATTCAGCGTAATAGTTCAAAGGCTGATCCTAATTCGCTTCATACTGATTTACTCGTCGACGACTACATTCGAACGAGTTATCGAGTTCTGGATATGGAGCTTCTCATGCGTGCCTCCAGAGAGTTGAGTTGCAAATGCCCTCTAAACTAGTAATGCGGGTTTTATCATTGTGTTGAGTGGCCGGTGTTTGGTCAACAAATTCGATCAGCCTGTGCTGAGTGAGGAGAGAAGAGAAACAGTCGGATAATATTTGAATAAGTACAAGTGGCCACTCTCTCAGGCTGGTGTAAAGTGCAGCGTTGTGTTTGACTGGGATTCAACCTTGCGTGTAAACATCAGTGGATTTTAGAGGTAGCCATGAGGGGGATAATTGAGACCAAACAACGATGATGAGGAATCCCTACTTCAAAAAGACGATGTTGCAATTGACATTACCTTTACATAGACCTTCCATTTTAAAACAAAGTCCGCCTTACTGATGAAACTGTTCCATCTCTTCCAGAATCGAAAAACTCATAAATGGATCCGTAGCGCAGTTATGTGGGGACGAAATGACACTCAGCAGAGTAGGTCACATACTACGAAGAGCAATGAGCACTTGCTTCGGCTAAGCGATTCGTATTGCTTTGTAGGCCGTTCCCTTCCGAGATATTCAGAGCGTGACATCTTTTGAAGTGGATTGTGCCTTTGAGAAGACGATAAAGACAAAAGATATTTCTGAAGGGAATGGAAGTTACTCTTGTAACTTATCTCTCACCCCCCCCCCCTCCGCCACACCAACTCGCACTACGCCTATTAAAGACGGCGATGGAAGAAACTTCCTTTCAGGCACGTAATGTATCGGTTACATGGGGTGTCAAGTTCTGTCTTATTACATTCTACTGCTACAGAACATCGCCCCAGTCCGTTCCACAGTAAATTGTCTAAATTGTAGCAGAGTGATGAAGTGACAGTTGCTTATTGAAGAGACCACGCGATGAGATCACTGATGTCGTGGTCTCTGAACCTTTCAGTGCGGAACGTGGGAAGACTGCGATGTGCTGTTTGTAATAGACGCTATACTGCCCGCAGAGAGACGAAAAAGGAGTAGAGGATGCCTCTCTACACACTTATTCCCGGTTTATAGAATTCCAGAATCATCTCTGACGCTGACAAACCTGTTTTAGAAGATCTGACATTACAGCTAAGACTTCACTATAGAGCGTCACCCGGCGTCACTGCGTAGTCAGCCCTCAACACCTCGAACAGGGAATCGCAGTTCAGGCCGGGATTAAATACGGCCTGACACCCTCCTCCATGGGAAGTACAGGGGGGCAAGTCCAATCCCTGGAATCCCCATGGAGATAAAGCGTAAGTGCCGGTGGATCGCCTTTTGGTGTTTCTGGCACCGGGCCTGCTACCCATTCAGGTCCGTAGGCTGCTCATGTCGCAGCCAAACAGAATGGGTACCATGGGGGCTTCTGCCCGCAGCCGGTAGCGTGGAGCCCCTTACAGCGTGACGCTGCCAGCCATGAAGCCACAGGTTAGGCTTTGTGGGGTCAGTGGTTTCGCTGGAAATTCCCCTAGAGAGCTGCTTGGTGCTGGCAGGAGTGGGGTTAAGGCCACCTAGCTAGGAACCCTCTCCAAGGCCACAGGCATGTGCCCAGCACTCTTACAAATGTCTGTGTTTGTATGTTCGCGAGTGTGAAGTGCGATAGATAATGCCAACGGCTCTGATTTGCCTCCGATCCCTTCATTATCTAAAGTGTGAAAGTTTGTTCTGGTTTCCTTAATTACCTGTGGAGACTGCTTGCTCAGAACTCCAACGTAGTGACTAGCAAGACAGTGCACCCATAACTGTCGCACAACTTTAAATTCTTTTAACGGTATTTGTGTGAATGGGTTCCGTCCCTGTGTCAGTCGAATCAGATCCCCACTCTTCGTTGTATCCCCTGACATGTGGTGCTGACGAACCCTAATCAGAAGCGTGACGAAGAAGTTTCCAGTCATCCCTCTTCCTCACGTTCAAGCAGATCCCTTCGACTCAGAATACTCAGAGCAATTACTTCACCTACCGCTCTAGGGAAATATATTTTTTTTCTCCGGCCAACCCTTTTGGTCTACCCGCAGTAAAGGAGTGATGTCTCACGAGGTCATCTCTGACATATTAAAAAGAGTTCCCCCATCACATCAGAATAAGAAACATAACTTTCCTTTCTACTTCGTAGAGCCAAGGAAAGTAAAAAATACTGGACGATTTCAATAAACAATTATTGCTGGGCTTTTCATTTGCTTGCCTAGTGTGATACATAATGTTAACAACCCAATTTTTCCTCTCAACTCTTCGCCATTCACACAGAACCGGCCAACGTGCTATAGATTCCATCATTCGGCAGAGAAGCAGCGGCAATCGAGAAGCCAAATCTCCGTATGTTGCGATGCTCAATTGTGATTGGTTGCCCACTCTCTGAACTACTCTGGGATGGGGTGACAACTGTGTGTTTCTCATGTGCATTCAATTTTTCTGGAGACGGCGATCAACTCGTCACGCCCTCGTTAATTTCGCCGTGAACCCCTGACGAAGAAGCTTCGAACATCGGCGTAAACTACTTAGTACGATCAAACTGGTTGGAGCAATATGTTCACCCATCAGAACTGGCAAAAGCATTAGGTCCTTCGACAGCGCTTTAGCTCAAAATACTCACAATTATAAATCATATCAGTTGTGGCACGTACCTGCTACGTTCTTATTCTGAGTCGGTATAGAACATTCAATTTTGACTGGCAATTTAGGTGAAACTTTAAGGGTTGTCCGGACTTGGTAGAACCTGTAAACCAAAGGAAAACAGTTAAAAACCTTATACTCATTCGTCGCATTGAAAATCGATCTAGACCTTCGCGCAGTTTTGCTCATTACAAATTAAACTCATCGCTTGTATCAACTGCCGTTCTAAAAAGAAAAATAGTAGTCCAAATAAAATGTTTATAAGCGTTACATTTATTTACGCTCATAAGATAATTAGGAGCAACCCCAGAAATGTTGGAGTTCACTATTACGCCGTTTCACTATTTTACCCGATAATTCCGAAACGGTTTAGACGATCATTTCCAGAAGAATAATGTCGACATTCTCATGGACCATCTATGCACTAATTAATCAATAATTAATAGTGCCAACATAAATAAGAGCAAATCGATAAATTCTGAACTTTAAGCGCCACCAGTTTTTATGCAGAACGTTGTTATAACTGTTTTACTTTCTATCTCTCAGTTTGTACCCGATAAAAATCTAGTCTCATAAATCATCTAACTATAGATTGCTCAATAACGGTTATGTTTCGACCAGGGTAGACATGAATGAATCTCGGAGACGGGTTTTAGTTGAGCTCGCACTTTTAATTTGAATAGCCGGTAAATCACAAGATTTGGAGACTTGGATGTACAAGAAGAGGTGGCTTAAACAGGGTATGATTTGAGTATATAAGCGCGAACAAGGTGGGCTCTGAGGTCGTGAAACTGGTTGTACTGGGAAGGAAGGAGAAATCCGAATTAGATGCCGATGAGAGGTGAAACAAGTGTCCCTTGAGAGAATTGGAGACGACTGTATCGCAAAAGATATTTGATGACTGTGTTGGGAGAACTGGAGACCACCGACTTTCGCGAGAATTCGTGTTGAAAGGAGATGTATGTTGTGAACAAGAGGGGAGGAAAAGATAGTTCGAAATGTCCAGATGTAGCGGGAAATCCGTCGTCAATTGGAAATAACGGAAGGGTTGGAATTTCCATGGGTAACAATAAAGGGTCTTTGGGGAAACAATGACTTTGCGGTAAAGGGACAGGGAGTCCCGTTAGGGCAGGTGCGGAAATTCCGAGGTCAAAAAACTCATAATTCAGCGTTTTGCGTCGAACAGATTGTGTCACAAGTAGAAGCATCTCAATGAATTCTGTAAAATTGAGCGCCTGTAGTTTCGATGCAGAATGTTGAGTTGTGTCCAACCAAGTTCACATTAACAGAAAGAAAAACAGATTTTATTTGTTGCCGGAGACAAAAATTGCAGCGCGATGTTTTCCAAAAAATAAAGATGGCAGTCCAAAAAACGGTCTCTGCAGATAGTTCGGAATTCAAACTGAGGTCGGCTTGTATTAACTTTTTTCGCAGTGTTTCCCCGATATTTCTGACCCCCCCCCCCCCACCATACCAGATATGACCATTATTTATTTCACGATTTTACGGCAAATTTACTTTCCTTGATGCAGATACAAAATCTAAAATTCTGACGTCTACTTTTATTCGCAACAAATTGGTCGAGATAGGACGTCTTCTGTGCCATTTTTTGACTCAGCAAATGAACAACTTTACAATTCGAACAAACTAAATGAATATATACAGACTCACCCTCTTTGAAATAAGTCAACATTGTAGAACTTGCAGAGTTCGATCGAGAACTCAACTGTGGCTTGAAGTTCGCTCATTGCGAGTCACAACGAGTCTCACCCATCCTGCAAAAGAAAAACGCATAATCATTTTAATACCTAATTTAAAGAATGCCGAAGATCCGGGGAATATTGAGCAATACGGTTCGTCTTTGACCTAGTTCAATTGCAATGTCCATGAAGTGGATGTTTGGGATTTACGAATTCCCAAAAATTTAGAAATTTGTTGACTTTTTTCGAAGGAGACGCATTGGGCTTAGTAAATACCGTTCAGTTAGATCTTGATAATTATAAAATTGTGTATAATCACTATAGTTAACGTACCTGTTTGGTGATCCGTCTCCTCTGGCTGGTGAGAAACTGTGGGCGAGCGCTTTTATGTAAAGACATCACCATATGCCCGTTAAGTCAGTTAGTTGGTCGTGGTCTTTATATAGGAAGAGAAAGGTTACCGGGATGGTGTAGCGTCGGGGAAGGGGGTGGGAGAAAGAAGGAGGTCATGCTCCTCTGGGGAAACCAGCTCGAAGTGAAAGGAGAAGAATGTGTCTTAAATAGTCTGTTGATTGTCGATTATAAGTCTTATTCGTATAGGGTGGTCTGCAAATCCGCTAGTTGGTTGTTTTTGTTTGTGTAGTGTTTTGATTGGTGTAAATATGGTGTCGCATTTTGTGTTGATCTGCCCATTGAAGCCTTTTGTTTATAGAGTTCCATCCTTTCTAATATGTTCCGTTTTCGTCCTCTGTATAGTTCATTTAGTAAGGTGGTGCAGTCCTATATATTGGTAGGTTCGTGTCCAGTTGTCATGATGTAGTTGGCAAAATTTGAGTCGTCTTTGTTTCAACTAAAAGATTTAATGTGTTCTGAATATCTGGCGTATGCGTTTTTACAAGAACAAGTTATTTTATACACCCCACTTTGGTCGAGTGGGTCTGTTTTGGTTTATTATTCATTCTGACTAATAACCCTATGTTTTCGGTCACGAAAAATGTTTTACAACCCCCCCTCAAAATTTGATACTTTACGTTTCAAGACATGGAGATTCCAAATTTGCAATGTCCGTCCCCCGTCCCCCGTCCGTACAGTTTTGTGCCTTTAACGTGGTCCAAAAAATTCGTTCTTTCGCACAAAAATCCAATTTGGTATCTAGTTGTGCCCGAAATCTCGGCAATCCGATCGGACATCAACCCCGTCTTATTAACATTAACATAAACGCTAAGTAAAAGTGGCTGATTTTCTGCTGATGTCGAAGTTTGAGTTAAATTGGAGACTCTGGCGAGTGGCACTTTTGGTTTATTTTTCATTCTGTTGTAGGTAAGAAAACATTTTTTACAACCCTCCCTTAAAATTTGATACTTTACGTTTCAAGACATGGGGATTCCAAATCTGCAATGTCCGTCCGCCGTCCGGGCCGTTTTGTGCCTTTTAACGTGCTCTAAAAAATCCTTTCTTTCGCACTAAAAAACCATTTGGTATCTAGTTGTGTCCCCTATCTCGGCAATCCGATCGGACGAAGCTCGTGGTTTTTATGGGCAAAAAGTGGTTAAGAAATTTAACAAACCGCAGTTTAATTGCAAGTACGCTGTGTTTGGTATCGTTTTCAAGGTATTTCTACATCCTGGGTCGAATGGAATGAGTATCAGACGTGTACAACTGCGTATAGTAAAATTACAGTAATTATAGTGAGCCAAAGTCCACTAACTGAAAGAACTCGCGGGAACTACAGCGGAAGTCAACGTTTCTTCGTTTGTACTCCCTCCCTCCCTCCCATCTCATAAAAAGTTCCATTGTAGTCAGGTCATGTTTCGTATGGTTTACTAGTATTTTTCGATGCTGTATCGAATGGGATGGGTCTCGGAGCGGTAATACTAGGTCAAGCTGTTCATGAGAATAATAAACCATTGTGTAATAATTTGCAGAGTTTTTCAGTCTTTGCAGTTAGTTTGGTTCTAAGTGTGTTGTCTGTATGTAATGCGATTTGTATGCCATCCTTTCGGAGGATGTTAGTTATTCCGTGTATATGTGGTCCTGTGTAAGTATATGTGCAGCGTCTTGTCAACACCCAACTGACGGATTTACAGTCCACCCTATACAAAAAAGACTTAGAATGGACAATCAACAGACTATTCAAGACATACCTTACATTCTTCTCCCTTTACTTCCAGCAGGTTTCCCCAGAGGTGAATCACCCCCCCCCTCTGCCTCTACACTGCCCCATTAACCTTTTTCTTCCTATATATAGGGCCATGAACAACTAAGTTAACGACCAGACGATGATGTCTTTACATCGAAAGCGTTCGCCCACAGTATCTCACCAGCCAGAGGGGACTGACTCACCAAAGGTACGTGCTTTAGTGATTTACCTACTGGCGGAACTAACCCAACTACTTTAATACCTTGTGCATTATCTGTTAAAAACTCATTATGCCTCGGATGGTTGCTCAACGCCATATTCTCCATCAACACCTGCCGATTTCATAAAGTCCACTTCGAACCTGATATTTTTCCGTCATTTCTCTAAACATTTTAGTTCAACATGCGTTTTCCTGAGCATCTCTCATCTATCACACCTCACTTCCTGCCAATAGTTATCAGACTTCTTAACACACTTTATTAAAATTCGACAGTTTTACTGCACAGAAGTGAGTAACCCGCCCACATATCATTCGTTCAACAACGTGTCTATAGAACTGTCCACCAATGACAGCCAGTGTATTCACCTGCAACAAGTCGTTTTCCCCAGACTGTGCCTACAGCTCATTTACATGCACAAGGTTCTCATGGGTGGTCCCACGATTCTTCGATGACAAACGACGAACCCCCAAGCGGATTCGTGACATTTCGCATTGTCCGAGGAAAATGACCGCGAACGCACCACATAAAGTGCAGGCTGATCAATAATGTATCGTCGGATTGAGGCGGAGGCACATAAGAAAGCGAATGAGTGGGAGTGGTGGATGAGGGGAAAGGGGGGCCTTGAGGTAACATTTCGAAGGGGCGCCCAATATTTCCGTCTCTGTCGGGGAAAAGTGGGACGCTGTAAACAAAAGCCCTGCGAGGAGACAAGCGAAAAGCTCGGGGGAGTGCGCTTTTCAGTAACGTGTTTTTATCAGCCCTTTCCACTCCGCACAGTCCACAACTCGCGTTCCGTCGGCCTACGATGCCGTTTCCATTGTTCTTTACTGAACGCTCCCTGAACCTTCCGCACGACCATTTTCTCTCATTCCCCATAAAAGGTGAGGGAAATGGGTCCTCCCTCCACCACTCCCCATCCACCACTCCGACTACCACCCCCAGTTTCTTATTATTATGTCCCGACCAGGAAACGTGTTCGGTTGAGTGCGTTCAATATTTCCGACCTGACTGCGTCGCCCGACTGCACCAGACGTTGAAAGAAGGTTTCACCTTGAGACAGAAACCTCCATTCTTTCTACTGAACCGATTCCAGATGGCTTCGAACGCATCAACGCCATTCGATTCGATTCTCTTATCGATTCTTTGTTCTTGCCTCTGGTCCAACTAATTAGAAAGGAAGGAGTTGTTCAAGACCAAAATATCAGGTGCGCCGTATCTCACAACTTTCCTTAGCTCTAAATAAATTCACTAGTTTTCATTGATTTTGCTACTAATTCAATTTATTATTCACTTAGCGCATTTAAACTTGGTAAAACACCACTTCATAGTGGCCGAAAGCGGTAGCGCTTACAGTTCCGGAATTTATTGTGCCGCTCCGACTCATGATGATGCTTTAGACACGATTTGTTTAAGAAGGATAACAATCAGTTTCCAGAGTTATTGGGCAAACCTTTCAGAAATGGTAGTATGTGTTCAGCGGTGGTTGGAATTCCGGAATTTATGGATTAACCCCTATACGTACATCTTCTGAGGATTATTGAAGGCTCATTGTGTAGGTACTTGAGTCGACTACCACTTCAATTTTTCTGAAGATTCTAGTAACATTTGAGCGTCGTTTATGGGGAAAAAACCGCGCTAATATTGATGTTCGTTGAATACGTTCCCTTACTAGGGCACGGTAATCTACGAGCTACGTTGGAGGCGATTCGGTTCAGGCGTTGTCACACATACATACAATTTACCCAAATAGTGTTTTTCAGACTCAACGAGAGAATGTTTTACTAAGTCACAACGAGCTGAGATCCCGTAGATATAGTAGATTGTCAAATTTGAATTAACGCTGGACTGACGTTTGGTGAGTTTTTACTCATACGAAGCGACGTGTGTTTCCCATTGCGACACCCGATCGATCGGTTGTGTTAATAAACACTGTTAAGATCTCAATGATTTCGGATCGTAAGAATAGATTCTATCGTGAATAATTGTTATTAACTCACCTGTGTACTCGCTGATCCAAGATAAACAGTGATTAGTACTCCACAAAATAATGTTCAAAACTCTGAACCATATCTTCACCAAAACTGCGTGAATGATGCGAATGTCTCCGACAGGTATTTGCATATAAATCCCTCTATCGCAGCAGAAAAACTTTTACATTGGAGGTAAGGACGAAATTTTCGGTTTTAATTCAACAGACAGAAGCATTTGAAAAATATCAGACGCAACTGACGCACAACTTTCCTCGCCCTACCAAAATTCGACGATAAATTGGGCGAGTGTTACTACAGAAACATTTATGGAGTTAGTTATAATCCGTGAGGGGGTTTAACCAAAAGCGTTACAGACGTTCGTGGGAAAGTTGGTCAAACAATCTAGTTTCAAAGAACTTAATTTTCTACACTCTTTCCGAACTGAAAATGAGAGAACTAGTTGTGGAGATCGGAGTGTACGTATAGATGCTAGATGTGGACATAGAAATGAAAAATAGGTGTAGATGCGAACATCAAACACGAACATTCCCCAAATATAGTGTTAACAGTCGTATAAATCACCCAATAAAGTGCAGAACCTTGAGCCCAGCCAATTTGCCAAGCTCGTATGAATTGAGTTCAAATTCGGTGGCATTAGTTCCTTTAGCGACAAAAATCACTTGAACGCACGTCGGTGTGAGGAAAGTCGAGTAGCGCGTGAGAAATAATTGTTTTGGTTTTCTAATCTCCACGATTAGTACAGTTATTATGCTCATGTTCTTTTTTGAGGGCCTCGTGTTGATTCACAGGAGAAATACCTAATTTGACCTGATTTCAGCTGTTCCCACCTTACATAACTTCCTTTTTTATTACTTTCTTTGACTGTACAAAGTAGTAAGGAAAGTTATGTAATCGGCCGAAAAAAATTGAGTTATCTTCAGATCTTTTCGTTTCAGACCCCCCCCCGAGTCCGAAAAACGCTATTTGGGAAAAAGGTCTGTGTATCTGTGAACGATTTTTAGAGAAAACCACCGTACCAAATGAGCACAAACTTGATATCTAGCCCGAAGATTACCATGGGACGCCAAACTAAGGGTATGAGCATAATCCACCGAAAGTTAATTATAGTTATCATAGTGACCAAAATACCAAATTTTTTTCTCAAAAACAGCACAAGCGATTTTAATTAAATTTTTTATATTGATAGCTCTCGATAAGGCAATTATACCATAAAATTTCCATTCATGTGAAAATGACGAGAACAGCACAATAAATTATCAGCATTTTCTACGAAAATCGATATAAGCACGGTTTTTTTTCCTTTTAAACTCCGCTGTAATGTTACTAGAATGTTTTTAAAAAATATCTGGTGCGTTGCAATACACAACTTTCCTTAGCTCTACAACAATTCACTTTGTACATGGCTTATTCTATTTAATCAATTCATTTATCACTCAGTTAATTTGAACTTGGTCAAACAACGCTTTACGGCAGCAGGAAGCGGTAGCCCTTACAGTTACGGAATTTTAGGGCTGAACGTACTCATTCCTGAACGAGTACGAGCAGCACAATAAATTCCGGAACTGTAAGCGTTTTGTGTTGCAACGCAACAGATATTTTCATCCCTAAGGGGCCTTAAAAACCAGATTTGCATCCAGCGCAGGGAAGAGCTCGACGTGACGTCTTAAATTTATACAAAGCCGATCGTACGCCATTTCACTATTAACGAAGATACAATTTGACTGGTAATTAACGATCAGGTCAATTTAGTTACAACTCGTAGGATTGTTTTAGGCCGAAAGGCCGTCCGTTCTATAGGCTGATTGGCGAGCCTTGCCAAATGTACTCTACCGTTTGGTTTATTTATATTTCGGAGGGGTCTGAAGAGTTCACAACTCGGGCCTTCATTGAAATCGGCGTTTTGTTACCACCGAAGTTTTTTAATGGACTCCGACTATTTGTTTTTGACGGGCGGCGACGTCAAATGTTAGAGAGGAATGGATTACATTTATAGATGAATTGGCAAGATTTTGCTCTCGATTAAACCTCTAGTATTGTATACGCTGACGTCGGATGGAACAGTGACAGGGATGACCATTTCTAGCCCCGTGCTTACCCGTCAGGCCAGCGCCAAGATTTCGAATTTCGTACTATTCTCTTTATTTATGTACACTTTGCCCTTAGCGTTATTTTTTCTTTCGTATATTTGGAACGTACTCGATGAGACGTACTGTACATTTTGGAAAAGCGTTCAAAACGTTGTCGAAAACGAGGTAACGATGGCCTGCATTAGGGTAAAAATTGGGAGTCGAGTAGAAATATGAACGTGCGACGACTCACACATGAACCCATTTACATCCAACGATTTTTTATCGCCCTAACAACTCTCAACAGCGTGAAACTGGATGCGTTCTGGAGTCTGCTTCTTCGCTCTTAATTATTTTACCGCCATAGTTGATCGTTTAGGCATTGAACTTTAGCAATTGTGAGCGGGATTTCTCAGGATAATATTCGGTGCGAAGCATCCCACATCTTTCCCAGGTATATTCAGAGGTTTTTATCATCCTCCCTACTGCTCCTAGCTGTTTTTCACTCAGTTTGTGTGAACTGGAAGTGCTGAAGGGTCTGGAATGTATAATGTTACTCCTACTCATCTCACGACATTAGTTAACTGACCGATTACTTGTTAAGTCATGACGATTCGCCACGTTACAAGGGAAACGACGCGAAAAATTCAGGTGCGACGGATCACACAACTTTCCTCAGCCCCACGTGCATTCATCAAGCTGATAAGGACAACTAAGGAGGGCCCACTTTACAGCAATAACTTCCATTTGTAATGGTTTGCGGCGGACTGCCGAAGGTGGCAGCACTGTTGCCGCCACCCGTGCAGTTTGCCGCTGTTTATATTAGCGGAGAAGCCACATTTTTAAATATAACGGCTACCGACATTGCGGACGAATCGTCCCCTTTTTTACGCCAGTGATCAAATATTTAAATTCCCGTTAGATTGTGTGAGGTAAGGTAAGCGATCAGGACTTGGAGTTTCATTTTCCCCATTCTCCCTTTATTGTCATCTACTACAGTCTGAGCATAGGTTATTTGTTTCATTATAAAAGGAGTTCATTTCATCTATTTCATTTCGAGTTTTTCCTAATTAAATTCAAGTGGGTCCTATTTGGTTTATAATTTCATTTCCCAGTACTTTCCTGAGAGGCATTATTTTATTTATTTTAATCAAGTGTGTATAATTGAGTGTATTTAATTTGTTCTATTCTTTTAGGCCCGGACACAACTTTCACTCGTGTTCTGTATGCGGGTAATCAGTAGAAGAAGTCCCCAAGTATGTCACAAATTGGTAGCAGAGCGTGGTTTCGATCCACGGACCTCTGGGTTATGGGCCACTCTGTGTGACGTTCATTTGTGACGTACTTGGGGAATTCTTCTACTAATTACTCCTGATCGCTTACCTTACTTCACACAATCTAACAGGAATTAAAATATTTGATCGCTGGCTTAAAATATCTGGTGCATTGCAACACACAACTTTCCTTAGCTCTACGTCAATTCACTTTCTATATGGCTAATTCTATTTAATCAATTCATTTATCACTCAGTTCATTTGAACTTGGTCAAACAACGCTTTACGGCAGCAGAAAGCAGTAGCGCTTACAGTTACGGAATTTATTGTGCTGCTCGTACTCATTGCAGGACCATTATTGAGCAATCGGTACACAGATAATTGATGAGGCTGTAAAGCTATCACTTTTGCAGAGTTATTGGAAAATAACTGTAAGAACTGGTAGTAAGCGCAACAACAGTAGTTGAAATTCAGGAATTTCTGGAGTGAGCCCCATCTATCTCATGAGCGTTTTTAAACACTCGCCCTTCAGGTATTGGATTGGACTACAATACCGATTTTTTTTAACATTCTACAAGAATTCCAGCGGAGTTTATAAGGAAAAAACTGCGCGAAAAACGCTATTGGTCGAAAATTTTGATAATTTATTGTGCTGCTCTCGTCATTCCCACGAATGAGAATTTTACAGTATCATTGCCTGATTGAGAGCTATCAATATAAAAAATGTAATTAAAATCGTTAGAGCCGTTTTTGAGAAAAAAATTTGGTGTTTTGATCACTATGATGACTATAGTTAACTTTCGGTGGATTTTGCCCATACCCTCATTATTGCGTTCCATGGTAACCTGTAGGCTGTATATCAAGTTTCAGCTGATTTGGTACGGTGGTTTTCTCTAAAAACTGAGCTAAAATCGATTTCGTCGAAAGTTTTGGTAATTTATTGTGCTGCTCTCGTCATTTTCCCACAAATGGGAATTTTATGGTATAATTGCCTTATTGAGAGCTATCAATATAAAAAATTTAATCAAAATCGTTAGAGCCGTTTTTGAGAAAAAAAATATTTGGTGTTTTCATCACTATGATAACTATAGTTAGCTTTCGGTGGATTTTGTTCATACCCTTATTTTGGCGTCCCATGGTGACCTGCGGGCGAGAGATCAAGTTTGAGCGGATTTGGTACGGTGGTTTTCTCTAAAAATCGTTCACAGACACACATACACACACACACACACACACACCTAGACACACAGACCCACATACCATTTTCCCAAATAGTGTTTTTCGGACTCAGGGGGGTCTGAAACGTAAAGGTCTGAAGAGAACTCAACAGTTTTTTTTCAGCCAATTACATAACTTTCCTTTCTACTTCGTAGAGCAAGGAAAGTAAAAAAAAAACTGCACGGGTGGCGGCAACAGTGTTGCCACCTTTGGCAATCCGCTGCAAACCATTACAAATTGTACCTACGATAGAAGCGGTTCACCTGAAAGTGGAACTGTGATTTAACTAGACGCAGTTCTGCGCATCCTATTCGACTTACCATCGAAAAATACCTAGGAAACGACCCCAAACACGACGTAATTGAAATAAAACCGCCAAAATGGTTAATTTTTTAAACCACGTTTTCTCGTGACCACCCAGGGTGTCGTCCGATCGGATTGCAAAGTAAGGGAGCACAACTAGACCCCGAATGGAATTTTTTGTGTGAAAGAACGGAAGAAGTGCGGATGAAAGTTTTGGTTGAACTTCGACAGATAAAAGCAAATCATAGTTCTGTTGGGTCCTCGACGAAGGAAGAAGTTCTGTAGTGTTCTACTAAATGGCGTTTCTTGAGCAATTTTAAAATGAATGTAATCTTATGTCGCTTATGAGTTACAAACACACACACACACACACACACTCCCGCACATAGATTTTTCGTGTTATATGTCAATCTTTAGCGCCGAATTACGCAGTTCGGTTCGGAAACGACGATTTTTATATCTACAATTAACCCGTTTTCACGCAGATACTACACCCCAATTTCCATGTCCCATTAGTTTTTCCAGCTCACTGGAGACGTTTTCTTGCGAAAAGTCAGCGATTTCCGTTGAGGCCGCTCAATAGTTTTGTGGAAGATGAGGAAACAATGGTGTGAAGAGAGGCAGTGATAAAGCGGGATTCTAGAGGGGAATCTCGATATCGGGAGAACTGTTCTTTCCCTTTTAGGCGATAAATCCCAAGTGCGCCGGCAAAGGATGGAGAAAAGATTGGATGACTGCCAGAGAGTTGGGTTCGTTATCAATATTTCTAATGACACTGCCCCCCCCCCTTCACCACACCGCTACACCCATTCCCCGTCTCAAGTTGAAGCTTTTCTTTTATAAAGGAGAATACAGTGGTCTTTAGGGTTTAGTATCATTTTAAAATTATTCCTAGGTTCGCCCATAATGTGCGGTTGATGCATCATCAACAGCATCGAGGAATAATCAGCCGCACTCAAACTCACCCTCAACTCTATTTGTCCTCTAATTGAGATAACAGAAGGTTTTACAGAAGGTTTTGCTGCTACGTCTTCCTCATTAGGGCTGCTGTTTGATGTAGCGGCAAGTTTTATCTCAGTTCTACTCAGGCAATTCCCTCAAATATTGCCGTCAGTTTCTCCTGACTTTAACGGCCATTTTAACCTCTAGAGAGGCCTAATTATCCAACAATTTCCCCTCCTCTACAATGTAGACCACTTGCGGAGGAGTCAGGGAAGGGAGGGACCTGTATATTTATTAAGCCAGCATGTTCGTAATTTATATTTATATTAAGCCCTCATCAGCACCCCCTAACAGTCTGAGATTGTAAATTTAATCAATTATCATTCCTCAAATAGTCTATTACTGCTAAAACGGGTAATGTTCACATATTTCAATCAGTTTGGCTTGTGAATCCCTGAAAACTCCTCAGCAAGCAAATTTCACGGATTACCAAGTACATCAAGAAGTTGAAATGCTTTGCAATTTTCGCATTACCTCCTTCGTGGTCCTGAAATTTACGGCCTCCGATTTATTATGATTTCGGGGAGGAAAATATTTTTACAAGCCCAACTCAAAATTTGACACTTAAGGTTCAAGACTTCAACGGTTCAAAATCTGCAATGTCCGTCCGCCGTTCAGACCATATTTTGCTTTTAATTTTATTTTGGCTTTGGCTTTTATCCTTCTACAAAGTAGGAGGAAAGTTATATTAAAAACTTCGAGTTTTTTTAAGATCTTTACGTTTCAGACCCGACTGAATCAGATAACTCTATTTGGGAAAATGGTCTATGTGTGTGCCATGAGATGCCAAAATAAGTGAATCAGCTAAATCCATCAAAAGTTAACTATAGTTATCATAGTGATCAAAATACCAAATTTTTTTTCTCAACAAAGGCTCGAACAATTTTGATTAAATATTTCATATTGATAGCTCTCAATAAGGCAATTATACTATAAAATTCCCATTCGTAGGAAAATGACGAGAGTAACACAATAAATTACCAAATTTTTCGACGAAAAGCGATTTTAGCGCGATTTTTTTCTTATCAACTCCGCTGAAATGTCATTAGAATGTTGAAAAAAAGGTGTAGTAGTCCAATCCAATACCTATAAGGTGAATGTTTATAAACGCCCATAAGATATAAGGGTGTCACTCCAGAAATTCCGGAATAACAGTTTTAAAAGTTTTCACCCAATAACTCTGCAAAAGTGATTACTATCCTCTTCAAAAAACCCTGCAAATTATTACACAACGGTTTATTATTCGGATAATCAGCTTGACCTAGCATTAATGCTCCGAGACCCATCCTGTTCGATTCTGCATCGAAAAATATCATAATGAAACCCAAAAAAAGGTCGAAAAGAACTGAATCGTAATATTAAAATGAACAAAAAAACGAAAGTATCTAGAAAAAACTGAATTTTAATATGAAAACATGCACGCTAAATACTAATATCAAAATTTAACCAAAAATCTATGAAAAAAACCAAAATGAGAATGAAACGAAAGAATCTAAAAAAATTGAATCGTATTAAAACCAAAACGTCGGGGAAATTGGAACGGGGACGCTCGAAGCGAAAGGCGAAAGGGGAGTCGAGTGGCGGCGTGGTTGGGAGGGAAGCGAGCCTCGAGCGCGGTTGCTTTTTTAATGAGACGGGCGGGAGGGAGGGACTTCAAACGATGAAACGCTGTAGCTCCCGCCTTGTACTGCGTTTCGTTAATTTTTTTAACCGTTTTTTGCCCATTACAACCACGGGCTTCGTCTGATCGGATTGCCGAGATGGCGGGCACAACTAGATACCAAATCGGATTTTTGGGCGAAAGAACGAATTTTTTAGACCACGTTAAAGGCACAAAACGGCCCGGACGATGGACGGCGGACGGACATTGCAAATTTGGAATCTCCATGTCTTGAAACGTAAAGTATCAAATTTTGAGGGGGGGTTGTAAAAAATTTTTCGTGACCGAAAACATAGGGTTATTATTCAGAATGAATAATAAACCAAAATCGTGTTTACAGCCTCATTAATTCTCTGTGTACCAATTGGTCAATAATGGTCCGGTAATTAGTACAAGCAGCACAATAAACTCCGGAACTTGAGTAAGTAGAAAAAGCCATGTACACAAGTGAATTGACGTGGAGCTAAGGAAAGTTGTGTGTTGCAGCGCACCAGATATTTTTTATTTTGCCAGCCTACTCAGCAATCCGGTAAGACGAAATTCATGACTGTTGTGAGCTAAAAATGGTTAAAAAAATTAACAAACACGCAATTTTGACGGTTTTACCGCCGTGTTTGGAATCATTTTCTAGGAATTTTTAGATTCTAAGTCGAATAGGACGAGTTTCAGAGGTTTAGGCTTGCGTCTGGATGGAAAACAGCTAAATCACAGTAAATATGACACTGGATCTTATTCACCATCTCGTCCCCATTCTCCGCTGCCTCCAGCGTGGCAGGGAGTCACGCGTTGGTCCCCTCCTCTTTATACTGGTTATTAAGAGCGCCCGCAGCGTACTCTAACGCGTATCACCTTGTCATGTGCAGATGACGTACTCATCATCTACCGGTGCTCCTATACTCCGTGCTCAACTCATTGGCGGCACTCCACTCTATCGACTTTCCATCGTCGCAATCTCGGCAAGGAGCTTGTCTTTAACGACCAAATCGTTCAGCTATCTGCCCGGGTTATGCTGTCTCTCGGGGTTTTCTCGGGGAGTTCTCTCATGCTCCAGTTCCTGCTTTACTGTACTTTCAATCAGCCTTTTCTTGAATACACGCCTGTGGTGTGGTCCCCATCGACTCACTGCGCCACATCCAGCTCGCCTTCCTGCATTACCTTGCCTGTTAGGTTGGGATCCCCAAAACCAAGTTGACTACGATGCCCTCTGCTCTAAGGACCGTCTTCCCTGCCTGTGACATGGCGTTCCTTCATTGACCGTTAGTCTGCTCAGATCGACGCCCCTCCCTTCTTGGCCATGCTGAGCATGCGTGTTCCTCGACAGGCCCCACGCACTCTTTTTCTCCATCTCCTTCTCACTGACGAATTATATATTGTACCCCCCCCCCCCTCCAGACATTCCCTGTACTGCCAACCTCCTTAGTACTGACCATAATATTAAATTATTTAATATCTCGCTCTGATAGCTCAAAACCTATCTCATGAACTATATTTTTTTCTCACTCTTTAATAGTTTAGATTGCTAGGGAGTATTTTGAACTTTGCCTTTGGGTGATAAGGAGTTATTTTTGAAGTGCTGCGTAATCCAAGATTGAAGGGGAAAGTGAATAATCCACCCACAATACGCTTTGGCGGCCACAGGCTCCTTCTTGAAAAGCACGTCAAGTATTTAGGAGTGAATATAGGTGAGAGGTGGGGTTTCAACCAACACCTCCAGTCCCTTAAAGGCACTACCATTGCAAGGTTTGCCTCACTGCGTGCCATTACTAAGGCCACTTGGGGTGTGTGTTACCACGACACCATCCTCATGTATAAGGCCATCTATTTAGGTGTGATTGGCTACTGCCCTGTTGTCTGGGGTAGCAAACTAACAGTCAATCAAAAGAGAGTATTGGCCCAATCCCAGAGAGCCGCGCTCCTGTGGATCACCAAGGCCTACAAGACTGTATCAACGGAAGCACTCCAGGTGATCACTGGTCAGTTACCAGTTGATTTGGCTGTTGAGTGCATGATTGACAAGTGGAGAGTGAAACGGGAGCTTCTCGCTTTGGGCTGAACTCCGTGCGGATCTCACCACAGAACAGAAACTTGCCGCCATCGATGAATGGGCTCTAGAGAAATGGCAAGCGAGATGGGAATCCTCGTCAAAGGGACGTGATACGTATGAGTTCTTCCCCAACATCCGTGAACGTCTTTCTAGAAAATGGGTTGAGCCAGACCACTGGACGAGCCAGTTCCTCACGGGACATGGTGACTTCAATGCGCGGCTCCACTTCTTTTGTCTGAAAGACTCTCCATTATGCACGTCTTGTGCCCCCAGTGCGGAGGAAACAAGAAACCATGTGCTGCTCCACTGTAGTTTCTACAACAGTGAGCGACGGTTGTTGAGAGGGCAAACGAACTTAGCAGCTTTGACTGCTTCAAAGGAAGCCTATAACCATTTTGCAAAGTTCGCAAAGAAGGTAATGGCTAAGAAACGTGGTTATAGTTGATCAGTCCTTTTGAAACTTGCCACCCAAGTAAACAGTAAGATCAGGTAGGGAACCAGATTAAGAACTACTCCCAGATGGTACGGGATTCCTCAGGTGGTCACCTCCGCGCGGTAACACACGGGCAACAGCTCTCAACGGTGAGACTGGCTAACGACCACATACCTGCCGTACCTCCACAGGTCTGAGTTCGGTGGATGCTGCAGGGGCCGGCCTCTTGCATATTAGCGAAACTGCAACTTCTATGACTGATATAACCCTCGTCGAGGGTTTAGGTACAGTCATGAAATAAAGAAACAGATCTGTCAGCACAATCCCTCGTGCTGTGTTTGAGCTTTAGATCTAGAAACACGCTAGTTTATAGCAGTGCACTTCGGATAACTGCCCAAACAGGTCGACAGGAATAAATAAATGAATTGTTGTTCTCTTTCAGAAAGACCTAAAATCCATTAAAGTTATTAATTCGCCCTGACGCCATTATCATTGAAAGAATTTGAATTATAACGTAAACCTTGGTGGGAAGGATGAGGGGGTTGAGGGTTGGCTGAACTATACTTCCCCTCACTGAAACTCGGTATTACAATATTAAGCTTATTTCCGATAGCAGAGATTGGCTCTTAGCTGCGCGCCTCAACGAGAGAACGTTTGAAAGGAAAAGGGCTGGGGATATACAGAGGAGGGCGAGTAATTTTCAAAATTGAATCTTCAACGTAGCTTTCAATTTGTTAACAGGGAGCCCAACGGGTCCCGAAGCTCTAGGGAAAACCCCTCTTCCTCTCAAATGCAGACGGGGTTGAGACATCAGCCTAACTTACCGTTCAATATTTGATGATTCCACTTTGACGGGTGAGGTCAGAAGTGAAGTTTAGACGAAGAAAAAAAACAAAAACAACCTGGCTTCCGCTAAACCTGAGGTTATTCTCTGCTGTCCCTAGACGGCTTTTCGTTTTCCGAACGGTCCTCTCGAGACTTTCGGTGGCCATAACAACCCCTCTATCGATTGTACAAGCTGCCGGAATCAACTCGGATCGCTAATCCCTTTCCGATTTAACCAACGAGCGCCGGAAGAACGGTTTCCTATTTGCTGAGCGAACGGTTTACGTCCTGCGATTTCAACGGGAGGGGTTTCGAATTGAGCAAATATCGAAAGATGCGCGTCAAACAACTGTCGATAACGCTAATTTTTGGGTTCTTGCGCATCTCCAGACAGATCAAATTGATTGTGTGACCTCGCGAGTGGTGATCCAACTTCTGAATGTGCCTCGTTCTTGTTCCTCGCCAACTATTTACATTATCAACAACCTACAACTTGTCTGTGGCGAATGAAGAGAGATAGGTTGGGGGGGGGGTGTTATTAGCTCCATCCAGCGTGTAACGAGAAATACCATCGCGGTTTTGGAGCGGTAAGTTCGATGGCTGAGAAAGGGAGTTATCTCTCTGACTCCCATCATCCATCGCCGAGCAACATCCCGAGCAAGGTCAGCTCCAGCATCTAGCATCCGTTTCGCGATAGATTCGCTTGAAGAATTTTACTTTCCTTAGCTCTACGAAGTAGGAAAGGCAAAATGTGCAATCGGATGACAAAAAACACAATTTGCTCTTCTTCACATTTGTACGTTTCCAGGGCTCCCGAGTCCGAAAAATAACATCTGTGAAATATCTTATGCGACGCATTCCACAACTTTCCTCAGCCCCACGTATATTTCACAGTTTTTACCGTTCACTGCGTTTTGTTTTACGTGAGCTCGTTGGCATCTAATTCAGAAACTAGTAATGCATAACGGAATTTATCGAGCAGCTGCTACTTATGGCTCGAGGTTAATCGAAAAACCAACGTATCACTGATGGTCCATTTCATCGACCTATTCTGCGCAAGTTTGAGGCAAACAAATCCTTCCGTGTGTCTCTAAGATGTTTCCAATATTAATTACTTAAAGAAGAAATGGCACAAATTCCGTTTAAAATATCTGGTGCGTTGCAACACACAACTTTCCTTAGCTCTACGTCACTTCGCTTGTGTACGTGGCTTTTTCTACTAACTCAATTCGTTTGAACTTGGTCAAACAACACTTCACGGCAGCAGGAAGCGGTAGCGCTTACATTTCCGGAATTTATTGTGTTGCTCGTACTCATTCCCGGACCATTATTGAACGATTGATACACCGCGAATTAATGAGGCTGTAAACACGTTTTTTTGAAAAGGATAATAATAACTTTTGCAGAGTTATTGGGTAAAAAGTTTAGAACTGATAGTAAGCGAAACGGCGGTAGTTGTAATTCCGGAATTTCTGGAGTGACCCCCATATATCTTATGAGTGCTTTAAACGCTCGCCGTATAGGTATTGGATTGGACTACTATGCCTTTTTACTTTCCTTGGCTCTACGAAGTAGAAAGGAAAGTTATGTAATCGGCTGAAAAAAAATTTTGAGTTTTCTTCAGATCTTTACGTTTCAGACCCTCCTGAGTCCGAAAAACACTATTTGGGAAAATGGTCTGTGTGTATGTGTGTCTGTGAACGATTTTTAGAGAAAACCACCGTACCAAATCAGCTGAAACTTGATATCTCGCTCGCAAATCACCATGGGACGCCAAAATAAGGGTATGAACAAAATCCACCGAAAGTTAACTATAGTTATCATAGTGATCAAAACACCAAATATTTTTTTTCTCAAAAACGGCTCTAACGATTTTGATTAAATTTTTTATATTGGTAGCTCTTAATGAGATAATCATACCATAAAATTCCCATTAATGGGAAAATGACGAGAGCAGCACAATAAATAATCAAAATATTCGATGAAATCGATTTTAGCGCGGTTTTTAGAGAAAACAACTGTACCAAATCAGCTGAAACTTGATGTCTATCCTACAGGTTACCACGGGACGCAAAAGTAAGGGTGTGGGCGAAATCCATCGAAAGTTAACTATAGTTATCATAGTGATCAAAACACCAAATTTTTTTTCTCAATTACGGCTCTAACGATTATGATTACATTTTTTATATTGATAGCTCTCAATAAGATAATTATACCATAAAATTCCCATTTGTGGGAAAATTACGAGAGCAGTACAATAAATTATCAAAATTTTCGACGAAAAGCGTTTTTAGCGCTATTTTTTTCTTATAACCTCCGCTGGAATGTTAGTAGAATGTTAAAAAAAATTGGTATTGTAGTCCAATCCAATACATTAAGGGTGAGTGTTTGAAAACGCTCATGAGAAACATGGGGCTCACTCCAGAAATTCCTGAATTTCAACTACTGTCGTTTCGCTTACTACCAGTTCTAACAGTTATTACCCAATAACTCTGCAAAAGTAATTACTATCCTTCTTCAAAAAATTCGTGTTTACAGCCTCATTAATTATCTGTGTACCAATAGCTCACTAATGTTCCTGGAATTAGTACGAGCAGCACAATAAATTCCAGAACTGTAGGCGCTGCCGTTTCCTGCTGCTGTGACGTGTTGTTTGACCAAGTTCAAAGACCATGTACATAGTGAATTGACGTAGAGCTAAGGAAAGTTGTGTGTTGCAACGCACCAGATATTTTTCAACATTCCAGTAACATTTCAGAGGAAGAAGAAGAAGAAGAACAAGAAAAGAAGAAGAAAAAAATCGCGCAAAAATCGATTTTCGTCGAATTACTACATAATCAAAAGTAATTACTACATATCCCAGGCAAGAGTTCTGGGAGCTAACTGTGAGCTTGCCCTTGAAAAACACTTAGCAACACTATAATTATCATTTTAAATAATTTAGTCGATACCGCAAAGACTAGTTCTGGGCGTTCCGACAATTTTTTGCTAAATTTGTCTGCGCCAAAGATGTTTATTTTCGATTTTTGTTTCTTCATTTGTAATTACAAAGGAATTTGTATACATTCGTTAGATGCCTGAGCCTCCAGTGTTATTGAACTATTGTTGGCCTAAACAGCCTGAAGCCCGAGAAGACAGGTGCTGTCTGCTCCCACCTACTGTGAACATTTCTGTACAGGAACAACAATCGTCACCATTTGCTTTCAAAGAGCCGTCACGATTTCCGAAACCTGACTTTTGATTTAGCTATAATCGTAACTGTAACTATCGTAAGCGGTAACTATAATCAAAATTAACGAGTCTCAGGCTCACATCATGCCGAAACTCGGACTTAGTGAAAGTGAAAAAAGAAATGTTGAATATTTTAGTTAATTTGTGTTTAGTTGTAAGTATAATTTAATTAATTAGAGGGAGAATTTTTGTGCGAATGAACGATGTCTTGAAACGTAAAGTATCAAATTTGGGGAAACGAAGAACGAGTTATCGAAGAAAAATATCTGGTGCGTTGCAACACACAACTTTCCTTAGCTCTACGTCAATTCACTTTGTACATGGCTAATTCTATTTAATCAATTCATTTATCACTCAGTCCCTTTGAACTTGGTCAAACAACGCTTTACGGCAGCATGAAGCGGCAGCGGTTACGGTTAAAGAATTTATTGTGCTGCTCGTACTCATTCCAGGACCATTATTGAGCAAATGGTACCCAGAAAATTAATGAGGCTGTAAACACGGATTTTTGGAAGGAGGATAGTAATCACTTTTGCAAAGTAATTGGGTAATAACTGTTAGAACTGGTATTAAACGATTAGAACTGGCGAAACGGCGGTAGTTGAAATTCAGGAATTTCTGGAGTGAGGCCCATGTATCTCATGAACGTTTTTAAATACTCACCCTATAGGTATTGGATTGGACTACAGTACCAATTTTCTTTAACATTCTACTAACATTACAGCGGAGTTTAAAAGAAAAAAACCACGGCAAAAACGCTTTTCGTCGAAAATTTCGATAATTTATTGTGCTGCCCTCGTCATTTTCCTACGAATGAGAATTTTATGGTATAATTGCCTTATCAAGAGCTATCAATATAAGAAATTTAATCAAAATCGTTAGAGCCGTTTTTGAGAAAACAAATTTGGTGTTTTAATCACTAAGCTAACTATAGTTAACTTTCAGTGGATTTTGTTCATACCCTTATTTTTGCGTGCCATGGTAACCTGTAGGCTAGACATCAAATTTGAGGGGATTTGGTTCTGTCGTTTTCTCTAAAAACCACTCTAAAATCGATTACGTCGAAACATTTGGTAATTTATTGTGCTGCTCTCGTCATTTTCCCAAAGATGGGAATTTTATGGTATAATTGCCTTATCAAGAGCTATCAATATAAAAAATTCAATCAAAATCGTGAGAGCTGTTTTTGAGAAAAAAATTGGTGTTTAGTTCACTCTGATAACTATAGTTAACTTTCGGTGAATTTCGCTCATAGCCTTATTTTGGCGTCCCATGGTAATCTGCGGGCTAGATATCAAGTTTGAGTGGATTTGGTACGGTCGTTTTCTCTCAAAATCGTTCACAGACCATTTTCCCAAATAGTGTTTTTCAAACTCGGGAGGGTCAGAACGTAAAGATTTGAAGAGAACTCTTTTTTTTCAGCCAAGGAAAGTAAAAACCATCTATATGAGTGAAAATGATGTTCCTTTGTTACTCTCCAATTTCTGCAAGAGCTTAGAATTTCGATGCGTCAAAAATACGCACAAAGCGGGGATCGGGGGAGGTGAGGTTTTTGCTGAATACAAACGTAATACCCGACAGAGCTGAATGTAATTGTTGTTGACTGTTGTTGTCCTTGCGACTGTCATAATTCGTCGGTTTACTCTGGGGACGCAACAGGCGTTCGAGGACTAATTTCTAACAAGGCGAATCTCTGCCTCTTCTTCCAATTTTTACTTCCTTTAGCCCCCACGAGGTAAATCCGAGTTGAATACTGCCGACGAAACTGGACGTTACTGATAAATTGAAGACGGATAATCAGACTGTTCAAGGCGACACGAATAGGAACGGCGCAGAAGTATTGAAGACCTCCTTAAAAGCAGATATGGAGAACCTCACGGGTGAGTTCAACATAAATCCTGCCCTCATTCCTCCTGATGACGCTTTCACACGAAGATGCTTTCGAGAGGCGACACCGAAGAAAAGCTTCGATAGCTCCACGTCCGCTGACGATATAACGCGACCAGTTACAGCGATTGACCTTCCAGGCGATCATTGTTCGAAAGAGATCAAACCCTGAGCCGAAACCAGACTCTATCGTCCTTACGACACCCTTAGCCCATCGTCAATTAACTGCAAAGGGACCGCCAATCAGAGGAGAAAGATACACAAGCTAGGCAACCCATTAAAAGGAATGACATGTTGACGCTGACGTTCCTCGCATGCCCTGGGACTCGGAACGTTGGGTTATATGACCGATTTTACCGATTCGGAGACGCCGACAGGTAGAAAGGTTCTGAACATGATCGAGAGAGCCCTGGAAGTTCTGAGGGCTTTACTAAACCGAGATTTATCTCAATGTTCATCCACGTCTGGTCTTCTCGTCTCGGCATTCCTCTGGTTTCACGGGTTCTAACTGAATTTACAGATGAAGTTGCGAGTACTGCTGCTTCAAAACGCCCTATATGTTTCTTGGGCAGATCCCAAGATGTTTCTCACGTACAGCGAGATCACGTAGACCAAGAATAACCAGCAGGTCCACTTTGGAGCGCTCCAGGCCAAGCTTGTCTGGCTAGACCCTTGTAAGCAGTGTGGTAAGCCACCACATCTTCCTCCGCATGCTGCTTTCTAGTGAGGAAGAGCTGTCATGAAGCCCTGAGCATGTCGTTCGTCCCCAAACTGTGCTCCTAACGCATGAGACAACACTGATTATGAGCATGGCTGGGGCATGCCTAACAGAACGTCGACTGCTGGGCCTGTAAGTGCTGCAGCTAGCGCCACCACTTTGTCCTCTTCGTCCCAACCATTTCCCAAGGTAACCAACTCAAACTGCATACGATAAGCGTCCCAATTAGTTGATTCATCGTACAGCTTTTCGTGCATTGTGTAAACCTCGAACATCAACTCTTCCTTCTGATTGTGTACATTGGTTGGCGTCTTTCTTTCTTTTGAGCGCTCGAGGACTAATTTCTTACCAGGCGAATCTCTGCCTCTTCTTCCAATTTTTACTTCCCTTAGCCCCCACGAGGTAAATCCATAAATGTTCCTCTGACAGACCATTGAAGAGAGATAACAACCAAAATAAGCTAAAAAGCGTGCTTTCTACTTGCTTTAAACCTTGTCATTGAATTGTTCTGCGCACTTGATCAATATTCTTGTACCTTTTACTTGTTAAACGTTTACGTTGTTCAACGCTCACCGTAAAGGTACTTCATTGGACTACCATCTCAATTTTTCTGGAGATTCTAACCGAAGTTTATAAGAACACTGAGCTTAAATCCGTCGAAATCTTGTTTGATAATTTATTGTGCTGCTCTCGTCATTTTCCCACGGATGGAAATTGTATGGTATTGTCGTCACATTGGAGCTGTCTATACAAAAAAGTTAAATCAAATTCGTTAAAGCTGTTTCTCAAAAAATAAATAAATTGTGTTTTAATAACTATGATAACTATACTTAGTTTTGAGCGAACTTATTTTGGCGCCCATGGCCTGACAAGGGGCTCAATTAAATATTTTGTGTGGACAGCCCGACATAACACGACAGTACCGTAAAATGTCCATTCGTGGTAAAATGACGAGAGGAGCACAATAAAATGTCAAAGATTTCTAAGAAAGTGTTCTTAATGTTTGTCCCTCGTTCTCAGAAAGTAGGTTTCTGTAATAGCACGTAGTTCAAGCCGCCATTTCGTCACTGTATCCTCCTGAATGCATTTGTGTGCAGTTTTATCATGCACCTGAATAAATGGACGGTGTAATAGTCCCTCACACACACACAGACCTGATGGAGTGGGGAGATGGGGTTATCCATCAACCCAGCCATTGGGTCATTGTGCCGTTCACAAGGCTTAGGCAACTGTCAGGACTGAGGCCGCAGTTAGTGATGGGCACAGAAATTCAGCTCAGCGAGCAAGTCAAATATCTGGGTGTGATTCTAGATCGGAAATTAGTCTGGAACGAGCACATCAGATACGTGACCAAGAAGGCGACAACGGCCCTTTGGACGTGTCAGAGAATGTGCGGGAGGACATGGGGTGTAAAGCCCAGAATGGCCTGCTGGTTCTACGAAGCCATAGTGAGACCAATAATCTCATATGGGCCAATCGTGTGGTGGTATAGAGCTGCCATTGGAGTGAATGCCAAAGTACAAAGGCTGGGTGCCTACTCATAGCCGGGGGTGATGAAGACTACACCCACCGTCACCATGGAGAAACTGTTCGATCTTCTTCCCCTGGACATTTATGTCAAGGGAGAGGCGATGAAGGTGGCTTACCGACTCACTAAGCTGGGAATAGCTAAGGTGCCGCAGGCAACTAATGGACACCTGGCTATATTTAGGGACTTGGAGACCTTCAAGGAGCCCATGTATGAGCTCGAGAGGAAATATAATGTTCAGCTATTGGGAGGTCCATGGAACAGCGAGAGCCGCCAGTTTCGGCCTCCCAGTGGCGTCAACATCTACACAGATGGATCGAAGACCCCAGAGGGCACAGGAGCCGGGGTGTGGATAACTGGCTCTGGATGGAGTGGGACTTATATTGCCCTAGGCTCCACTCCATCAGTTTTTCAAGCAGAGATTTATGCTATTATTGCTGGGGCAATCCAAATGCATGAGAAAGGCTATAGCAATAGAACTATCAATATATTGACCGATAGTCAAGCGTCGTGTAAAGTTCTATTGAACTACTGCACGATGTCAAAACTGGTGCGAGAGTGCAGGATGTGGCTCAACTCCCTAGCAAGTGCGAATAGAGTTAATGTCTATTGGATTCCAGGACATAGTGGGATCATTGGAAATGAGAGGGCGGACCATCTGGCCAGACGTGGTTTGTCCACAGTACCTATTGGGCCACCGCCCCATTGTGGGATTTCTCTGTCACTAGTTAAAAGGACTGTGGGAGAACATGCCAGAAGACTGCATCAGACAATCTGGAACGCTGCAGGAGTAAGACACTCCAAACGATTTGTCTCAGAGCAAACAAGTGAGACAAGAGACACCCTTCTGAGGATGGAGAGGAAGGATTTAAGGCAGGTTGTTGGGATCATAACAGGGCACTGGAGAATGAACAAACACATGTATGTTATGTATGGGTATAGCCGAAACCCCTCCATGCAGGTGGTGTGGCATGAGTGAAGAAACTCCCTACCATGTCCTGGCCCAGTGCCGGAGACTTGAGAGGGAGCGATTTTTGGTCTTTGGCACCACTTCTCCCAGGATGGATACCAACGAGGACTCCTTCAGGAACTACCTGGTTTTCCACAGAAAGCTAGGCATAGACCTGTAAGACACTAGGACTGGCACAACAGGTCATCTGGCCGCGTTGCACATCCCATTACTGGGACTACAGTCAGAAGATTATATATAGTCTCTCACATTTCCGTTTCCTCCCTTTGAAATTAACCTTCGTTATTACATTTAGAGAAGAGTAATTTTTGTTCTATTTTGGTAATGAGCGCATAGTTTTACGTAACTCCGTATCATTTTAGGTTTTCCCTTTTTATATTTCCGTTGTTTATTTGTCCTATTCCGTGGGGTTCAGAATTTAAAGGCTTTTCACTGAGGGCATCACTTCGCTCGTTCCTTTCATAATTATGACACAGCGCGTCCAAAAGTGATATAGCTTAACATGGGAGGTTTTAGAAGGGAACGTGTTGTGCGTATTGAGAACCAATCCAGAACGGTTTAGCTTATTGCATCAGGTTGGCCATCACGCCTGTCTAAGATGGCAGCTCTTCTTTCTCGTCCTGTTCAACCTAACGAGAATCTTGCAGGAGGACCCCACATACCCAGGGGTTTGGGGAGGCTCAGGAGGGGTTTTTCCTCCGCGTCTTCATTCTTCATGCAAGCGAGATACCGACCCTGGATCAGCCTCTTCTGACTGAGCACTACCCAGCGTGACTCACCTTCACGGTGCTGATGAATGGCTCTGGTGTGATTGTGTCATGGAGATAAGCCATGAGAAGTATTATTCACCATTGGCCTGCCGTGAAGGCTGTTTGGGCTTGACCTAACTGTGGCGCCACACGAACCTATGGGCCTATACTGCTGGAGTAGGCAGCCTGTGTCAGTTGGGACGTGGCGTTTGGGGGCTGAAGAATGTCGTGTGATGCGGCGATCCAGATATTTATTTAATTTGTCATTTTATTATTTACCACACCACTTAAATCAGACGCCTGCCAGTTTCTCATTTCTGGATTTTTAAACCTTTAACTTGTTTAGAAGAGTATACTCTCGTGTTACTTTGAGACTATCTTTACAGTAAATACCTTAACAACGTAAACTCTACTGACACGCTCCTACAGTTGGAGAGTGCAAGGTGTTTGTTCCAATGGAAACATCCTTCCCCCAGCTAACTAGCGACTCTTCCAGCGATTGCCTCAACAGCCTTAACACTATTTTCACACTCCTCTTGTACAGACTGTCATGGGGTCTTCACTCCTCTACGCGATCATCCAAGCTGTACTCACACAGTTGACAATTTATGTGCACAGGCAGACAGTGAGAAACAAACGTAGTACAGCAAAGTCAAAGTGTAAGGGAAAGAGGGAGGTTAGGAGCATAGCGAAGTTATTGGCGTTGGGTTGTTATTGGAGCACATGAGGGGAAGTTTGACAGATGAGGAAGAGATGTTGGGAGAGTTGTTAATATGAGGTGATAAGATAGTGGTGGGGAGTGAGGTGGATGAGGTTGGGATTGGGGTATGGGGTAGGAGTTTGGGTTAAGGTGGGGGTTGATAGGAGACTCACCTATTAAAGGATGACAATTGTTTCTCCTCTCTCGAACGACGTGTCAGAGCAATATTCCGCGACACTGGAGAGAACGCACGGCACAACGAAACGCGCCAATTGACTAAAAACGCGCGTTATTTTTTTCCCCCGAGGTCGAGCGTTATCGCGTTGACCCTATGGCATACTAATCGTTATTGATTTCCCCCGCCGGATTGTTGAGCTGACTCTGGAAGTGCCGACCAGACGAGACGAGAGCAGAGCGCCTCCGCCCTGTTGATACGCCGCTCGCCGCCTCGTTCCATCGCGGCATCATACCGTTTTAAAGGGGCTCCGTTACTGAGAGTGCAGCGGCGGCCGCCGCCGAGTTGGGCTCAGCGCCCAGCGTCCGAGAGTAAACGCGAACTCGCAGCGCGACAGGAGGAAAATCGAGGAAACCCGCGGGAGGGGCGGGAGTTTCGATGCCCCTGAGCTCGCAGGTTGAACGTCGAGGGCGGACAGCTGGGCTCGGAAGAGGCGCGAGGAGCGACAGCAGCTCCGTCCGGCGGCGCGGCCTCCAACCCTCTCCCTCCTACCCCCCACCACGACTCAAAAATATCACTCCTCCGTCTTCTGGCCGTTCCCAGGGAGGCGGCCTTCTGAGTTCTAAGACAACCACCCCCCCCTCCTCAGCCTTTAACACGTTTAATTGTTTTCCCTAACTCCGAGCAGCAGGCCTGTTTCCTTATCAAAATGACAGTTCCTTGGCACTTATATTAGTCAACCAAACTGTCACTCAGCAACCACCGAACCCACTCCTGTGGAGGAACCGCAGGTTGTCAATTAGCCAGTCTCCTGGTGGCTAACTGGCCAGTGATACAGTAGGTGCTGTCTAGTAGGCCTTAGTGACAGGAGTACAGCTCTCTGGGATTTGGCCAGTACTGCACTTTAATTGGTCGTGGGTTTTCTGGCCCCAGTAGCCAGTCACGCCTAGATTGACGACCTTGTACATAAGGATGGTGTAATGGTAACACACTTCCCTAGCGGCCTTCCTAATTGCTCGTGACGAGGCAAACCTTGCGAGGGAAGTGCCTTTGAGGGACTGGAGATGTTGGGTAAAACGCCACCTTGATGGGTTGTTGATTGTACAAGATGCTATACACGGCCTGGTCGTCGACATAGGCGTATGGGTCGTTGTCAGTATCCATGAGGCTCCTACAATGACCGACGAAAGGGCTGGTCAGAGGACTGACATCTGTTGGCACCTCTGCTCATCGTGGCAGTTCTTTGTTGGTTTGTCAGGTAACTTCTGGCGAGCAAGTACAGGTTACGCGAGGAGCGGTGGCCACCGTAGATTGTCAAGCTTTCATCACGTCCATCACACAACTTTATTACCTTTCTCATATGAGAAAATGGATTGACTACCTTTTTTTGAAGTGAAACTTCTACATAGACTGTTCTGCTCTTAGGATTTTTGAGTCATGAAAATCCGTTACCGGTCACGTGGTAGGGCAAGACAATGGTGAGAGCAGGTGTAGCAGCGACAGAGAGAGGGAAGGCTAGGGGCGGTGGAGAGAAGGCAACTGCGCAATGCACAGTCGCGCACGGAGAGCGGGGATAGGAGGGACAGCTGAGCAGATGCTCTCGTGTGATATGTCCTCCACCAGAGACCGGGCGGCGTGTGCTCAACTGTTATTTTGTAATTTCCGCTCTCCATGTGGCTGGGCATCGTTGCCTCCGCCTGTCGTTTTCACTGTCCTTAACTTCTTAATTCGCTCGTGTGCTCTCGCCCGGCGGCGTCGATAGAGCACGCCGCGTTGTAGAGTAGACTATGGATGCTTTTTTTCCCCGGATTGAAATCTGTTATCCTGTTTAATAAAATAAAATATGTTTAAATAATATAAAAATGCATTCATTACAATTTACCTACCCTAACCAAATCATAATTTGCAGTAAACCTGTGAATAAAGAAATGTGTGACAGTCAAACATGGTAGAAGTGAAACTTTAACGTGCAAAACCGAAGCGCAACCGACAAGTGCAAAAACGAATCACAACGGATTTTTGTCGGTTGCGATTCGGTTTTGCACGTTAACGTTTCACTTCTACCATGTGTGACTGTCACACATTTCTTTTTACTTTCCTTGGCTCTACAAAGTAGAAAGGAAAGTTATGTAATCGGCTGAGAAAAAAATTATGAGTTTTCTTCAGATCTTTATGTCTCAGACCCTCCTGAGTCCGAAAAACACAATTTGGGAAAATGGTCTGTGTGTATGTGTCTGTGAACGATTTTTAGAGAAAACGACCGTATAGAATCCACTCAAACTTGATATCTCGCCTGCAGGTTCCCATGGGACACCAAAATAAGGGTATGAACAAAATCCTCCGAAAGTTAACTATAGTTATCATAGTGATCAAAACACCAATTTTTTTTTTCTGAAAAACCGCTCTAACGATTTTGATTACATTCTTAATATTGGTAGCTCTTAACATGATAATTATACCATAAAATTCCCATCAGTGGGAAAATGACGAGAGCAGCACAATAAATTATCAAAATTTTCGACGAAAAGCGTTTTTGCCGTGGTTTTTTCCTTTTAAACTCCGCTGGAATGTTAGTAGAATGTTAAAGAAAATTGGTACTGTAGTCCAATCCAATATCTATAGGGTGAGTATTTAAAAACGTTCATGAGATACATGGGCCTCACTCCAGAAATTCCTGAATTTCAACTACCGCCGTTTCGCCAGTTCTAATCGTTTAATACCAGTTCTAACAGTTATTACCCAATTACTTTGCAAAAG
The DNA here is from genome assembly GCA_020466155.1 of Pachypeltis micranthus. Classification (NCBI taxonomy): domain Eukaryota; kingdom Metazoa; phylum Arthropoda; class Insecta; order Hemiptera; family Miridae; genus Pachypeltis; species Pachypeltis micranthus. The sequence continues at coordinate 29,389,390 of CM035777.1, read as the reverse complement.
TGATTACTATCCTCCTTCCAAAAATCCGTGTTTACAGCCTCATTAATTTTCTGGGTACCATTTGCTCAATAATGGTCCTGGAATGAGTACGAGCAGCACAATAAATTCTTTAACCGTAACCGCTGCCGCTTCATGCTGCCGTAAAGCGTTGTTTGACCAAGTTCAAAGGGACTGAGTGATAAATGAATTGATTAAATAGAATTAGCCATGTACAAAGTGAATTGACGTAGAGCTAAGGAAAGTTGTGTGTTGCAACGCACCAGATATTTTTCTTCGATAACTCGTTCTTCGTTTCCCCGAATTTGATACTTTACGTTTCAAGACATCGTTCATTCGCACAAAAATCCCATTTGGTATCTAGTTGTGCCCGCCTGCTCGGCAATCCGGTTAAAACGAGCGGTGCGTAGCAACACACAACTTTCCGCCACGCCCGTAAGTTCGAACACCAGCGACATATGCGGGTGATATATCTTCGTTCAACGCATTTCTACAGAAACATTTATGGAGAACAAAATGTAGGGACTAGTTAGCTGAGAGTACTCCGTAAGTTTCATCGAAATCGTTATAGCCGTTTTTGAGAAAATTGGAATACCAATAAATTAATATTCGATAAGGCTCCTTTTCTGAGTTAACTTGGCTTATATCTCCGTTCAACATATATATACAGAAATAATTATGGAGAACGAAATGTGGGTATGGGTGACTAAAAGAGACTCCATTAGGATTTATCACATCTCGTGAAGCAGTTACCCTGGAATTTCGACACATTTTGATTTTTATCTGCGTTCAATGGACGGTCGGAGGAACATTTATTGAAAACAATATGTAGGTAGTAACTATTTGAAAATATCCTGTGAGTTTGGTGAAAATCGCTGAAGTCGTTTTGCCAAAAAGCGTAAAAAACCTATTTTTGCTTCATAGGCTTATATCTCCGTTCACCGTATTTTCATGGAGATATTTATACACAAGAAAAGTTAAGTATTGATTAGTAGAAGATAATTTGAAAGTTTAATCAAAATCGTTAGAACTGTTTTCGAGAAAAATGCGAAAAACCCTAGTTTTTGTTACATTTTCGTCTCCCACCCCCCTTCCCATCGGCCGAAATCGTCCATAACCTTATTTTGGTGTCTACAAAAAATAACAAACAAAACAAAAAAAAAGAACCAGCTCAACCGGATCAGCCGTTCTCCCGCAAATCGAACTACAGACACACACACGGACTACGCGCCGAAATTAGGGTTTTTAGACTCAGTAGGCCTCAAAACGTCAAGATCTGAAGAAATTAAAAATTAACAAAAACGCAATTTCGGCAGTTTTATCGTAAATACGCCGTGTTCGGGATCGTTTTCTAGGTATTTTTAGATGCTGGATCGAATGAAACAATACGTCAATAGTGGAATCACAGTAAATATAGTCAGCCAAAGTATTTGAAAGAACTCTAACTAATAAGAATAACTACAGTGAAAGTAATTGTATCGTTTGTACCCCCTCCCCTCATCACATTAAGAACACCAGCCAGCTCGACGCGCAACGTCGTGCCAATTGCCTACATGCGCCCGGAATATTTAGTTTTCGTCGTTCCGTCGTAGTCAGGTCATGTTTTGTGCGGTTTACTGGTATTTTTCGACGCTGAATCGAATGGGATGGGTCTCGGAGCTGTGAGACTCCGTCAGGCTGTTCAAGAGAATAATAAATCATTGTGTAATAATTTGCTGGGTTTTCGTTTGGTTTCGATTTCCATGAGGTGCGTGGTGTGTTTTTCAGTAGGCAGTCTGCACGATATCGCTGGTATTGCATGGAGTCATCCGAGATGTCTCCGAGTGGGGCGTCTCCTCTTCTTTTTAGCGAGTACTTCGCGTCATTTTTGTCGACGGAGCGCCGCCTCTGTGCGATAATATTGTGTCCTTGTAATTTATTGTAGGATTATGGGTGGGCAAGGGACGGCAATAAGTCGGAGTAACATCGATTTAATGAACACGAGTCAAAAAGCAACAAGATAACGTGCAAACCGCACATGACAATAACCTCAAGAGCAGGTTACGATGTGGCGATGGCTACATAGTGGATCGAGGACACAACAGTCCCCCGCGATTCCATGAATTTATAGAAGAGGCACGCACAACAAATTAACCTAATGGGTAGGTAAAACATGACCAGAGGTCTGTACTTAAAAGCACGCAAGCGAGAAAAACCCTAAGTAAAAACAACCCTTACAACAGCCCTTTGAGGGGAAACTATCACAAGGGAAGCAGAGAAGCGCATCAGGGTCGCGGAACCTCTCTGGCAATATTCTGGGTCGAACTGGTCTTGGAACTGGACGATGCGGAGTGAAGTGAGGAATCCTCGATGGAAGATTAGGCGGAGTATGAGGTGAACGGTGCGGCGTAGAGAAGATAATCGAGGGACGTCAGAAGATTGAGTAAGGCCAAACGAAACAGTCTTCTTGGGCAGCACAATCGTGTCTCGAAGTTGATCAATGTGGCGCCTCAACGTTCTGCCTGAGATGTCCAAGTGGACAAGATAGTGGCGCTTACCAAATCTCCGTAGAACTTCATCAAACTCCCAGGATGGCTTGTTACCATTGTACATGCAGATTTGTACCCACTCCCCCACAAAGAAGAAACGTTTGACTCTCAGAGGTGATTGAGCAGTCTGGAGTTTGACAGGTAAGAATTCATCCAGACGCTTCAAGTAGAGCTCAGCGGGAGAAGTTCCATTGGCAAGAGGAGTTATTATTATGTCCTTGTAATTTATTGTAGGATTATGGGTGGGCAAGGGACGGCAATAAGTCGGGGTAACATCGGTTTAATGAACACGTGTCTGAAAAGCCACAAGATAACGTACAAACCGCACATGACAATAACCTCAAGAGCAGGTTATGAAGTGGAGGTGGCTACATAGTGGATCGAGGACACAACAGATAATTTGCACGTTGTCTCTCATGCTGTTGCGAGTTAGGAAAGAGAAAAATGCCAGGTAAACTACCTCGCACAACTACGTTCGGCAGCTTTGGGTTTGATAATCTTCTTCAAAGGAAGAGTTTTTGCTTACTTCCAAATTGTCAAGCGATTGGCAGAAATAGGAAAAGGACGTGGACGTAGCTGCTAATGCTTCTTGTGATCAGGGAGGTAGCTCGATCCAGCAATGGAGAAGCGAAATGCGTGTAGCGTTACGTGTTTTTATCAAGCTACGCGCGTAAGAGCTGATGTTAGTGGGCAACGATGCACCACATTTCTTGAACGCATGAGCCTACAAACCTGAGACTGAAAATACCTTCAGAAAGTTGCGCTTAGGAAACCTGGAATTGGTGTTTGTTTTGGGAGGGAGGAGCTGGTACCCGACTGCGGCATCAGAGACTCTTCGCAGGCAGCGGATGTATCAGATTCGAAATATCCGTCTCTTCGAAGTCAAATCCTCTTATTCAAAGCCGACAAATCATTTCTAGTTGAACCGTGGGAGTCGAGAAGGTCGTTGAAAGTTCAAGACATCCAGAGGGAGCGATAGATTCTCTCTCCAGAGCAAACAACTTCAGCTCCAAGGGTTATCTCTCTCTCTCGCTCTTCAAACCCTTCAAATATCTGCCGGTGCTTTCGGCTTTTCAAGCCGCATCGGGGAAGAGCCGACCTTTTGGGCTTCGGGGGCGACATTTCCATTTAACGGACTCCTGAGCGGCGGTAGAAGGGGTGAGAGAGAGAGGGTAGAGGAAGGTGAAGGTGTAGGGAAAGAGATGGTAGCATGTAACGTAAAAGCCTCGAAATGAAATATGCCGAAGGGTTGGGATCCGTGAAGGGAAGAAAAGGTGGCACCGTCGGCTTCAGAGATCGATGAGGGTAACGTACTACTCTCCACGAGGAGTCGTGCGTACGAGACTGCGTCGCGTGTCAAGGGCGAGTTTGTTATTGTAACCCTGAAACTACTATACCACACACACACGCACACACGCGCGCTCTCTCATTTCGGCTGGCGGAATTTCCGTGAAGGTTTTGCCTCATCTCGCCAATGAGCAACTCAATTGCTCGCTGAACAGTGGCACATGCCCGGACAATCGGAAGCAGCGAAGATTTGACAGGAAAGAGCCTGAACACTAAACCGAACCAAAAAAGTAGATTTTGACTCGAAGAAATTATTATTTTCTTTTCTCAAATTATTACTTATTTATCAAAGAAGGTAATTTCGAACAAAAACATTTAAAAAACCAATGAAATGTTAATTCTTTTTGGAAGTGTCTATTGGCTACTTCGTAACGTATTGAAAGAGCCCCTACCATACCTGGCATACCTGCACTATTTCTACAAGGTCAAAGGCGAAACAGTTCAAAATAGAGCAAGCATCAGTCCTAATGACGTTATGCCAGGGCGGAAAAGTTTTCAGCTGCCATTCAGGGTTAGTACCTACTCACACAGTGGGAGAGAGGGCCGTTCCCATATGAGGAGGACGGGCGGTTAAGGTGCATTTATGGTACTGTTATGAGTGGGCAACACTGGTCAGCCTTGCCAAGCTGCTGGGAGAGTTCACCGCGGTATATCAAGCAGAAATTCTAGCCGTAAATAGCAGTGCACAAAAGATCCCAGGGAAAGGGCTCTAGGGTAGGTGGATGTATATATTCTCGGGCAGCCAGGCTGCCTTAAAGGCCATCTCTGTCTACAATTTCAGATCCAGGCTAACCTGGTAATATCTTCAGGCGCTCAAACGGTGGATACTGGTTCATGAAAAGGTTGGCTGCCTTGCGAAAAGCGACGCAGAATCGCTAACGTTCGAGCCAAACCTCACATAAAAGCAACGAAAAGTCTCTGTAGACAGTAAACTCTTCATCCAGCTCTCCAGAGAGAGGTCCAAGGAGGTGCTTGCACTGGGGAGAAAGGATATGAGGATCATATGTGGCCTGTTCACAGGTCACTGCCCGCTGAGGTACCACCTCGCAAATATTGGCAAGTGCGAGGTACAGGTATGCAGGTTCTGCGAGGTAGAGCTTGAGACGGCAGAGCATGTGCTGTGCGTATGCGATGGACTCGCGGCATCGCACCGTTCTGTGTTTGGGAGGTCCTTTCTTCAGGCCGAAGAGGTGGCAAATGCAGAACTTGCGGATATCCTCCACTTTGTGCGGAGGTGGTGGGGGCGCATAGATGACGTCACACCAAGTGAGACCAGTGCTGTGGGGCCTGGAGGTGGTGCAGGTGGGCCATGATCCGAGTATCATGGACGCCCTTACAATAGGGTATTGCCTGCATCCACCGAATAAAAAAAAAAAGAAAGAAGAAAAGTCTCAACCCGCAGGTGACCCGGTGGGAGGCACAGAGAAGGTACACTCATTGCCGTTGCCAGTCTCAGATGAAAAGGTTCCTTTCTGCTAAAGGGGTAATGTTTTCAACTTTGTATTCTGGAAGAATGGAACGGAGGGCCACTTGGCGGTAGGGGCTAGTTAGCTACCTATCGCATACTTGCTCTTCAGAATTTACCTGACAAATAGAACTGTACGATCGTGATTGCCCTCAGGGCTCAGTCCTCAGACCAGCTCTCTGGAACGTTCTTGGAAGGTATTCTCAACAGCCTCGAGACTGACTACGAGCGACGAGCTTATGTGGATCATAAGACTGGGCTGATCGGTCCGCCAAATCGAACCCACAGCCCATCAAGTGCACCAAATCATCACCCAATGGTGCGAGCCCGTCAAGCAGCAGATGGCCGAGGAAAGTACCCAGCACATTCTTCTATTATTGACAAACGTCAATATGTTTTGGGACAGGCTTCCTCTTAAGAAGCAAGTCAAGTATATAGGAGTCAATACAGGCGAGAGGTGGCGTTAGTTAGCGAGGTACGTTACCACGACACAATCCCCAAGTACATAGCCATTTACCTAGGCGTGATTGACTACTGCCTCTTTGTTTGGAGTAGTCAACTCACCGGAAGGAAAGTACTAAGTACAAATTACAAAGAGCCGCGCTCCTGTAGACCTACTAGACAGCACTCTGGGCCGAACTTGTCGATCCGTCCCACCAGCTATTTCTTCATGTTAGCGATACGGTGAGTACGCGGTTATGTAAATAGGACCGCCAGGTACGCCTTGGAACGTTGAATTAGTTCCATTTCTGCGAATGAACGTGCACACGGTAATTATAGACGAAAATGCTGAGTTGACTTTTAGTGGCCGATCAAAACAATGCCGGACGGATATTGCAATTATATTTGAACCAATACGACCAAAATACTTAACAAAAACTTGTATTTACATCTTTACAAAAAAAACAAATAAAACAAGTAAAGTTTGTACATGTTACTCTAAAATCACAACGCTTAATTATAAGTTATTTATTGTACAGGTTTTAGTGGAAACTAAAAAAAAAATTACCTACGATCTTTAGTACAAAATAAACTATTTTATCGACCATATGGTTTTTATCGACGTACAAAAACGCAACTTTGTCTTTTTTTAAAGTGATATTGACTAAATATTTGTGATGAAGTAGTGAAACCCTATTTCAATATTAGTTGACACTGAAGCTGATGAGAGGGGGGGGGGAGAAAGTTGGGTCCAGTTTGACAAAAAGACAGGGAACATCTCCACCAGGGCTAAGGTAAGCCTCCAAAGAACAACTAGACAGTTCAGACTGGAAAAGGCAGCAGTCCTTGCTACTGACGTCATGTCAGAGCGGAAGAACTTTCGGCTGCCATTCAGAGTCAGTATCCACTCGCGGGAACGATGGGAGGAGGAGACGGTCCGGAACGAGGTGAGCGCCCTGCGGTGGTACACCGACGGTTCAGTCATGAGAGGCAGAGCTGGACTGGGTATTGTTGGGCCCAACTACAGTCTTGCTAAGCCGCTGGGAGAATACGCCACGATATTCCAAGCTGAAATCCTAGCTATAAAGATCTGCGCGGAAGAGATCCTGTCTAAAGGACTCAAGGGCAAGCGGATCTACATATTCTCGGACAGCCAGGCCGCATTAAAGGCCATTGCAGCCTATAGCTTCAGGCTGGCATGGGAATGCCTTCATGCGCTCAAGCAGCTCAGCGCCCACAATAGGCTTTCCCTCATCTGGGTGCCGGGTCACAGGGGGCATGAGGGCAATGAAAAGGCTGACCACCTTGCGAAAAGGGGCACAGAAACCCTACCCATTGGGCCTGAACCTCGCGTAGGTATGACTAAAACTCACCTGAACTGTTTGGTGGCCCGACGGGAGATACAGGAAAACAGCGCCCATTGGCATCGCCAGCCACGACTTAGACAATCGAAAAGGCTTGTTACGCCTTCCTGTCAAAGGGCAAAGGCGAAGCTGACACTCTCCAGAAGAGATCTGAGAGTCTTGATTACCTTCCTCACCGGACACTGCCCACTCAGGTATCACCTCAACAAGATGGGCATCTCAGAGGCGGTGGAATGCACACTATGCGAATGCCCTGCCTTAGCAGTCAAACGCTTCGAATATTTTGCCCAGGGGATTATTGAGCCCCATATAGCGGAATCTGCGGTGAAGGACATACTCGGCTTCATAAAGGGGACGGGTATGTACGACGCCTTCTACTAAGGAAGGGCCTGTGTCACATGTGCCCATGTGTGGCCGCAGTGACAAAGGGACTATGTCCCGCATGCCCTCGGGGGAAAAAAATTCCTACCCTTTTCGTCGCTTTACGTCCAACTATTTTGCTGAACATTATGGCAATATATCCTCCCATCCCCGGCTCTGTCTGTGCCCCCCACCCCACCCCCCACGGCCATGTTACCTGTAGAAAAGGAATTGAGTTTCAGAGCAAAGGTGTTAATAATTAGAAGAGGACAGAGCAATAGTGATTTGTCGATTACCGACAAACTAGTTCGATCGCGTGTGGTCACTCAAATATGTCCTAGTCGTTTATTATTTGCGTTGACACTTTCACCGTTCTGAATAGTTTAACAGCAAACGAACTGGGGTCGTCGACTGAAACCCCTTTCACATTCGCACCAGCGCGAACGACCTTCATTTCATCTACTGGAGAATAATCAAGGAGAGAGAATGCGAGAGGACAAAGATTTTATTTTGATCGAGTATGAACCGTATTGGAATTTTCGAGTGACTGAGGATGACCTGTACTCATCTGCAAAACCACGCAACATTACGAACTACGAGTCTCGGCTGGGGGGGGGGGGGGGGGGAGCAGTTAAGTAAAAGTGTAGGAACCCTCCTCTCTAGTACTTTTTCCCACTACTGTTTCGGAAATAGCACGCTTTACAATGGCAGGGTACCGAAAAACTATTTCTTCCACTCGCCAGTTCAAGTGTCAATTAATATTGAAAATGTCGAGGGAGTTTACATGTTGATTTCAAGCCCACCTTCCTTATTACGATGAGGTAGGTCGATTACTGGGGTAGGGCGATCGTTTGAAGCACGAGTACATAATGTCGCAAAGCAACACTTTATGGCCTAATCTGACGAAGCAACGAATGGCTCCAATTAACTTGATACCGAACCGTACTTTTGAAGTGATGTTGACTAGTTTTATACGATAGATACGGCAAATGTTCGAAGTATTGCGGAGGGACGTAAGTTAGAAGTACAAAGCGATGCCCAACAGCTGTACAAATTGACGCGATTACACGGCCTTCCGCGCAAGTAATGCTCCAGCTTTCTGCTGTCTATCCCTCTGTGAATATAATAGCAGAAGCTCGGTTGTTCAGTCATACTGAATTAACGAGGAGTCAACACGCGGAATCATGATGCAGACAAATTCATTTTCCTTGAAAGTAAAGGCATTGGGCATGATATTTTACGTCTCGAGCCATGACAGATGCGCTCGTTAACATTTAATCCTACGCTACCAGGCACGTCACAGGATGTTTGTGAATTTGCAACGTTATCAGTTAGTCAGCTGAAATGAGTTGATTAATTCGCAGTCAGGCCTCAATTAAAATGGGTATAATCTTCTAAAGGTTACTTCCAGTTATTTAGCTTCCGTTTCGTAAGTTTTGTTTGACTATTGAATCATTCAATTGTGGTTTACTTTTATTTATTCGACTTTGAGGCGTAGAGTCTCAATAGAAATTTAGTAGTTGTCTAAAATCCTATTGAAACTCTGAATTGTTCATTGGAGTGTGCTGAGGAAAACTCTGCGAGGAACTACTACAGTAACTGATTCGTATTCAAAGAAAAACTAATATGTTCAAGTTAACCGGAACAGGTTTCGAATAAAAGAGTTGGCTGAAATATACGCGTATTTGTCGAAAGTTGCCAAGGGTTTGTTTCGTGTACGCTAAGTGAGGGGCATACAAGGGTCGTTGAGTTCGTGGTAAACGTGAGATGTGAGGGTTGCAATATTAGTTACTTGTGCGAGGGTTGAAGGTTTTTACTTTCCTTGGCTCTACAAAGTAGGAAGGAAAGTTGTGTAATCGGTTGCAAAAGAAATTTTGAGTTTTCTTCAGATCTTTACGTTTCAGACCCTCCTGAGTCCGAAAAACACTATTTGGGAAAATGGTATGTGTGTCTGTGAACGATTTTTAGAGAAAACCACCGTACCAAATCAGCTCAAACTTTATATCTCGCCCACAGGTTACCATGGGACGTCAAAATATGGGTATGAACAAAATCCACCGAAAGTTAACTATAGTTATCATAGTGATCAAAACACAAAATTTGTTTTTTCTCAAAAATGGCTCCAACGATTTTGATTAAATTTGTTATATTGATAGCTCCCAATAAGGCAATTATACCATAAAATTCCCATTTGTGGGAAAATGACGAGAGCAGCGCAATAAATTATCAACATTTTCGAGTTTTTTTAGAGTGGTTTTAAGAGAAAACGATCGAACTTGTTTGACCAAGTTCAAATTAACTGAGTGATAAATGAATTGAGTAAGTAGAAAAAAAGCCATGTACATGAGTGGATTGATGTAGAGCTAAGGAAAGTTGTGTGTTGCAACGCACCAGATATTTTACCTACGCACGTGAGAGTTTCTATGTTGTCCTTAGGTATATAACGCATGGGGCATTCATGAGTGCAGTAGTTTGCTATGAAACCGTGTGTTGACTGTTGGGTTTGTTACGCGTATGATGGCTGTAGGACGCTTGTGAGGTTGTCTGTTATCTGTTATGTATACAATTTTGTAGGTTAACTCTTGCGAGGGTTTATTGGGGGTGCAGCTGCCACGCTTCTCCATATGGGAGCTATAGAGCTGTACTGGGACGTTCAAGCCCTTAATATCTGGGTGCTGGACATCCGAGCTGTCATTGTGATGGGAACTCCAGAAATGTTCAAAACTCTCACGAGCCACCTCTCCACTAAACGGGAGTTGAAGCTCAAAGCATCAGCCCACCTAGGTCGCTTCCCACGCCTATTCTAAAGCGACATACCGACTGACTCGAAATAGCTTGACCTAACAGCTCGTAGAGCACAAAGAGATTCCAGAGAGCGGCGTGCCAATGGATCACCAAGGCCTACACAATAGCACCCAATGTAACACTTCAAGTGATCACCGCCCATTTACCCGTTTACGTGGCCATCGAGTAACTGGTGGACAAGTGGAGAGTCCGAAAGGAGCTTCCACGTGGAGACTGGCTATATGACAACCTGCTCCGTCCTCTGTGGTGACCTTCACAGGCATGGGTTCCGTAGACTTCTTTTCTCTCGAAGACTCTTCACCCTTTGCCTCCAAACTGGCCCTAACCTTCCTCCGCCCCGTCGGGCAAAAAGAGTTGGGGAAATCGGGACAGAGACTTCCAGCGAACCCTCAGCAATTAGCACGACGTTGGGAGTCGAGCGGGTGGGTGGTTTTGATGAGACGGGAGGGAGGGAGTACTCACGACGAGACGTTGACTTCCGCTGTAGTTCTCGCGAGTTGTTTCAATTAGTTGACTCTGATAATTACTGTAATTTCCCTATACGCAGTTGTACACGTCTGAGACTCATTCCATTCGACCCAGGATGTAAAAATACTTTGAAAACGACACGAAACACCGCGTATCTGCGATTATACTGCGTTTTGTTAATTTTTTGTCCATAACAACCATGGGCTTCGTCCGATCAGATTGCCGAGATGGCAGGTATAACTAGATACCAAATGGGATTTTTGTGCGAAAGAACGGATTTTTTTGACCACGTTAAAGGCACATAACAGCCCGGACGGCGGACGGACTTTGCAGATTTGGAATCCTCATGTCTTGAAACGCATAGTATCAAATTTTGAAGGGTGGGTTGTAAAAAATGTTTCGTGACCGAAAACATTGGGTTATTATTCAGAATGAATAATAAACCAAAAGTGGTCACGGTTGAGCTCTCCTATTGAAACTTGCCACCCATGTAAATAGTTAGATCAGATTGTGGAAACTCCCTCCAGATGGTACAGATTCCCCAGAGTCTTAATCCAGGTGGAACACATGGGCAACAGCTCTTCACCTGGAGCCAGCTATTCACCACCTAAATGACAACCTGCCACAAATCTGGGTGCATTGGTTGCTGGGTGAGTGCCTGGGCAGTTGCACGGTAGCCAAACCACGACCTCCATGACTTTTGATTGATATAACTCTCATATGGATGTTAAGGATCAGTCATTTTGATAAGGAAACAGACCTGTATGTGACTCAAGTGAAGATTATAAAGGTTGTCACGCATCTGAGGGTAGTCGGCGTAAGGTAAATGAGGGTCATAAGCGTGTAGGGGCTCGTCACAAATACGGAAGCTGGAGTCTTCACAAGAAGAATGAACACAAGCCACCTGTATATTTAACGTTCATAGTTCATAAGACTGTCGTATTATTTGTCCCTCGTGTGGAAAGTTGTTACATTGTTTTCGTACAGCAGTCATTCGGTCAAGAAACTTCGTTTTTACAGCCAAGAAATTTTGTTTTTACTGAGTCAGTCATCCTGTAAACCTGTAAACGTTTTTGGGAGTTGCATTACCCGATGTTTCGACTCGCATGACGGTTTTAGGAGTTCGTGACGTTTGTACGCGTGTCACGGTCCTAGATTTTTGAGTTGGAAATAGGAGGGCTTAAGGTTTGTCATGCGGGGCACATGTGACACACAACACACATGATTCAGATAACAGCCACTTCACTCGATCAAACGGGCGCTTCCACACCCTCCACACTTCTATGCTTACTAGCAGTCTTAACGTAAAATGTATAATTTAAACAAATCAAGATTATATCTATTAAAGACGCAATTTCGTTGGATTTCCGCTACTCGCGGACGTGTTCTACGAATCCTTCGAGGTTCTAAACCCTCGGCATCGATGTAGTTTTGCCGAGTCACGCTATTCCAGAGATTCGCCCGCAAACGGAAGGCAGGTTTCTTGTTGCAGTTTGAAAGATGGGGGCAGGTCGTATTTACGGAACGGCTTCGCAAACAAAATACGTTTCGAAGGAGCAGGCAGAATCGTTCCATTTAAGCCCTTTTCCATCCCTGTCCCACAGCTCTATACAGTTTTCTTCTTCTCCGTTTTCGTACCTGCAACACAATCCGGTGATTAGCTTTATCCTTAATAATCACTTTAGTTTTGCCGATGATTTTCGAGGTTCTGTCATAAATAGGTCTTGTCTGTGCCGAATTTTCGGCGTTTTACTTTCCTTGGCTCTACTAAGTAGATAGGAAAGTTATGTAATAGGCTGACAACAAAAATTTTGAGTTCTCTTCAGATCTTTACGTTTCAGACCCTCCTGAGTCCGAAAAACAGTATTTGGGAAAATGGTCTGTGTGTCTGTGAACAATTTTTAGAGAAAACCACCGTACCAAATCCACTCAAACTTGATCTAAAGGGTGAGTGTTTAAAAACGCTCATGAGATACATGGAGCTCACTCCAGAAATCCTGAATTTCAACTACTGCCGTTTCGCTTACTACCAGTTCTCACAGTTATTACCCAATAACTCTCTGCAAAAGTAATTACTATCCTTCTTCAAAAAATTTGTGTTTACAGCCTCATTAATTATCTGTGTACCGATCGCTCAATAATGGTCCTGCAATGAGTACGAGCAGCACAATAAATTCCGGAACTGTAGGCGCTACCGCTTTCTGCTGCCGTAAAGCGTTGTTTGACCAAGTTCAAATTAACTGAGTGATAAATGAATTGATTAAATAGAATTAGCCATATAGAAAGTGAATTGACGTAGAGCTAAGGAAAGTTGTGTGTTGCAACGCACCTGATATTTCGAACTCAGGAGGGTTTGAAACGTAAAGATATGAAGAAAAATCAAAATTTTTTTTTAGCCGATTGCATAACTTTCCTTTCTACTTCGTAGAGCCAAGGAAAGTAAAAACGAAGTTAGTACTGATTCGACACGTTCGTAGCGTGCCATAAAACAGCCGATGATTTGAAGCGATGATTCAAACTTGAGGAATTGACGGGCCCGTGAAAAGGGATGGCGTGAATGTTCACGTTTCCGTCTGCTCCATGGAAAGTCGAGCTAACTCCTTCGACGCCTCAGGCCAACCAATTGCTCGACTTCTTGGAGGGCGGGCTATAACTACGGTATCGAATTTCAGTCGATTCCCCAGAGATACGCAAGACTTACGTACAAACACTGCAATATTAAAATTAAAGGGCTCACCTGAAGTTATTTGGCTCTCCAGCGTTCCAATTCGTAAATGTCATCGGCTTCCCAGTCGACATCCAAAAGTACTGGCCTTCTTCGGCCAAATCGGTTCCGGACATCCAAAAATGTTCGTAAGCATAACCTGAAAAAGACCGATTCAATAACATAAACACAGGCTAGAAATGACTTTTAAAATTCAGTGTCAGGTAACGAGATGGTGCTTCTTAATGAACAAACTGAATGATTTAACTATGGCATACCAACCCATCACTAAGCTGCACACCAGATGGGAAGCTGGGTGATATACGATGATACTAAAATGAGGGAGGTGGAGGTTCACGTTTTTACACCGGCCGACCCAGTATGCAGCTCAATCATATGGGAACAGCTCAGTATTTTAAAATTCTAGTGGTAAATGGATGTCTTTGAACAGTTGCAACCTCTGCCGCACATGAATTGCGTCTTAGCAGTTTGTCTCATTGCTGAGTTTGTGAGACTGTAAATGGATTCAGCTTGGCCTTAAATGTCTGCTGCTTCCTCGCTTTAACGTTCAACTCTGAATTAGCGATATTTGTGAAACAAAATGCCACAGCAGATTCACCTTGGCGGTTAAAAGCAGTCTCACAGGGTCATTCAGAAGAATGCTCGAGCTAGTTGGGCAATGATTGTTGGTAGCAAAGTCCTTCTGTGCAGTCACGGGTTCAAGCTTGTTTATACGTATACAGTGGCTAAGGCACTGCCAACATCCAATCAACTCTAGAACTCGGGTCTACGATGCATTTTGGAGGCGAAGGTCAGTGTAAAGTACGTGGTTTCCGTGGGACAAAGCCATGGAAGCCATGTTCTGATCAATTTCTGCCATAAAATAAATAAAGTGTTGCACGAGAAACGACAGCCTGGTTTGTTGATGAGGCATTCTGATTCGAAAAGGAGTTCAAGCTAATTAGACGCAGGGTCGATCCCTGAACAGATTCCCCTTCTCTTAAATCAGGAGAACAAGGCAGTGGCAGGTTTGGACAACACAATTACTGTAATTAGTTCTGATACTCGACATCTGACAGTATCTCAAGGCTCGAAGGCAGTTGGACGAAAAGCCACCAAATCAAATGACCTGAAGCAGACTCTTACTCAACGCCACTCAACGAACTTTAGTATTGATAAAGGGCTTACTCAGCTCAAGCAAAGCTCTCAAAATATAAATGAGGTATAGAATAAGTCCTTGAAGTGACTCCGATTGCACGGAAAAGATGCCTAGTGAAGTTATTTCATCCGCTAAGCCGAGTTTGTTCATATAGCGTACAGTTGAATGTTGTATGTTGTCGTCGGGGTTGACATCGTATTTACTGAGCCTCAGGGCCTGCCTCTAGTGCATCTTTTACGGTTGACCTTATTTAGGAATTCAGCAACTAATTTAGATGGTGTTGGGGGGTCGTGGGACTGCCACAATTCATGTATGAAGCCCAACCTCGCCTCTCAATTTCTGAAGGGCGTGAATAATACAAATGATCTGTGGCAGGGCGGCTAACCACAGCCTGCTTAGATGTGAGTAGCTCTCGTCGACTCGAAACACGAGACAATTGAAATTAAATCGCTCGTTTTCCCGAAAGAAAAACGCGAATGGCAGGCTCGTTTTAAGTGTCAAAGCGTTCGTTCTCCGTGGAACTACTGAAAAACCTAAAAAGGCCGGGATTCGGTGTAATGAACCAAGTATGGTGGGGCATCGACAAGAGGCTAAGTGCCACATTCATCAACACTATGTGGAATTCATATTGGCTGAGGGGTCAATCAATCCGACTGGATCACCTGATAATACTTCAATTGCTGTCAGTACAACGTCATACTACTTTATTGACTACTGGAAAGTAGATTGAGGAGGATCGGACTGTTTAACACTCTAAATTGCAAATGAACTGTACAAAATCCACACTGCGGCCACAACTGGGCCTAGTGTGTGGGTGTAAAGCACACAATACCCCCATGATCCCTTCATGTCCACGCAGGCAGCCTTGAGGTCCATCCCTGCAACCTCCTCTGGCCGCAACTGATGTATCCCAGCACTCTGAGGCGCACTGCAGCCAGCCCCTCACACGTACGCGGTACATGGTCCGCTGACTCTAGCTCCACCTCGTAGAATCTGCAATTCTGTACTTCTGACCTACCAACCTTGGCAAAGTGGTACCTTAGTGGACAGTGACCTGTAAACAGGCCATCCGCATACTATCTCTCTCTAGCCTGGTTCTGGGTTATCTTTCCAGGAGCATGCCCATGCTACCAGGCGCGACCACGGGTTGTGGATAGTCCGTTGTGGAACGGCCACGGCATTGTCCCAAGGGCATGTCTGCGGCCAGCTGTGAATAAGGTCAGCATGCTGACTGAATAAGCAGCTGCGAACAATGGGCAAAACCCAAGAGATCGCAGAAGAGATCCTGAACAAAGGGCTCAAGGGCAAGCGGATCTACATTTTCTCAGACAGCCAGGCCGCCTTAAAGGCCATCGCAGCCTATAGTTTTAGGTCTAGCTGGCATGGGAATACCTCCATGCACTCAAGCAGCTCGGTGCCCGTAACAGGCTCTCCCTCATTTGGGTGCCGGCTCACAGGGGGCATGAGGGCAATGAAAAGGCTGACCGCCTCGCGAAAAGGGGTAAAGAATCCCTACCCATCGGGCCTGAACCACACGTGGGTCTGACGAAAAGTCACCTGAACCGTCGATGAGAGATGCTCGATGAGAGATACAGGAAAATGGCGCCCATTGGCATCGCCAGCCACGACTAAGACAGGCGAAAAGGCTTGTCATGCTTTCCTGTCAAAGGGCGAAGGTGATGCTGAGGCACTCTCTAGACAAGATCTGAGAGTACTGATAAGCTTCCTCACTGGGCACTGCCCACTCAGATATCACCTCAACAAGATGGGCATCTCAGAGGCGGTGGAATGCAGACTCTGCGGTGAGGAGGACGAGACAGCAGAGCATATCCTATGTGAATGCCCTGCCTTGGCAGCAAACCGCTTTGAATACTTCGGTCAGGGGACCACTGAACCCCAAACCGTAGCGGACTCTGCGGTGAAGGACATGCTCGGCTTCCTAAGAGGGGCGGGTATGTACGACGCCTTCTACTAAGAAAGGGCCAGCGTCACAATAAGCCCATGTGTGGCCGCAGTGACAAAGGGACTTGTCCCACACGCCCTCGGGTAAAAAAAAAAAAAATCTCTCTTGTTCGCTCCTCCTCCCGCTTACCAATCTCCTTGATCAAGTGGCCTTGGTGACTACGAAGGGCTCAGGTCCCACCAGGAGAAGCGCAATTCCTTTCCTCTCCAGTTTGTTGGCCTCCTCATTCCTTTCTATTCCTGTATGACCTTGCACCCAACACAGCATTAATGTGTTTTCCTTTGCCAAGGTCTTCAGGACAGTCAACCATTCCCTAACCAGCCCTGGCGTGATGTGCAACCTGACTGTTCAATATAATTGTGCACGAACACAGTCACCGCGAAGAGCTCTGCTTGGCAAACTGTAACCAGCACACCCTGGTCCAGATCCCTGGCCCATAAACTCCTGCACCTGCTAGTGCATCGATGGTGAAACGTGTGTGCAAACTGTAATGGTTGGTGGAACATTTATATCAACTGCTTGTAGAAAAGTAAATATACTAGAATACACTACCGTAACTTCTGATGGTTTCTTCTAATTTATTGTTTTCTTCTTGACTGGAGATGCTGGCGAGGTGCATGCCGTGGTACCGGCAGAATTGAGCAGCTTTGAACCAGTTGGCCTGCAACACGTATCGTACATGTAATTTTACGTTAAGGTACGAGGTTAACTAGAAACTAGTCTTTGACTATACGGTGAATACCAACATAATCTCGTTCACCTCAATCCCAACAGCATATCTCTTAACTCAAATTAGAACTGATTATGGAAGGAGATACGGGATACAGGTTGGAAAATAAAAACATAGATTACTGAACGTTTAAATATGAACTGACTAACGAGACTTATTTGACACTTGACACTTAATGACTGTCTGCTGGTCGGACAGTTCCCCACTCACTTTTTAAAATGGAGGCAATCGCAACCAGGACCAGCACTTTTTTCAAGGTCTTCTCAGGGGCCTCTTGAATGCTGACTGCCAACCATAGGACGACCTGACTGTGCTGATCGGTGCATAGTCGACCCACCAAAAAGAAACTCACATCAATCGCTCCAAATCGTCTCCTCATGATGGGTGCACGAAATGCTGCAGGTGGCTGAGGAAAGTACCCAGCACGTCCTCTTAAACGGAAAATTAAATAGCTTGCCGTAAATACGCCTTGTGGTCACAAGCTCTATCCTTGAGAAGCAAGTCAAGTACTTAAGAGTCAATATAAGTGAGAGGTGGATCTCCAGTTCTTCAAGGTTTGATTACGAGCAATTAGGGCATGTTGTCACAGTCACAGAATTCTTATGCACAAGGCTATTTACTTCAAGCACTTCAAGTGATCTCGTTGACTTGGCCATTGAGTGCTTGTGGAGAGTGAAATGGGCGCTTTCCCCGCTCTGGGTCACATTCCATATAGACCTCTCCGCTCCTATGGCAAACGAGATGCGAATCCTCACAAAAGGGACGCGGCAAGCACATGTTTTTTCCCAACATCCACGAACGTCTTCGGAAAAAAAGGGTTGAGCAAGGCCACTGGGGCGACTCTAAATACTGCACTTCTCGCGCCTACAATGCACAGGAAACAAGAAACCAAGTGCTGCTCCACAACAGTGAGGGACAGTTGTTGGAAGAGCCGCCAAACCTTCCGGCTCTGACTGCCCCAGTTTATGAAGAAGTTAGTGACAGAAAAACGCGGTCACAGTAGATTTGTCCTTTTCAAACTTGTCACTCAAGTAAATAGTTACATCCAACCAAACTAAAAACCAGATTAGGAACTCCTCTCAGATGAACTCCTCATGGTCTCACCTCCACAGCCGTCGTGACAAGGCCAACAGCTCTCCACTGGGATACTGGCTAAAGGGCAGTCTGACGTACCTCCACAAGTCTGGGAGAGTGCCTGGGATGTCATATGAGCGACCTCAATGAGTTTCGACGATATGGTGCTGGTAGTATGTCAGGTATATATAGAGCAATTAGAGAGAGGAGTGAAGGCTATGGGTGGCAGTTGTGGGGTTTCCCGCGAAAGGATCTTTGAAATAATGTGAGACCACTATAGCTTGGTTTGTTTTGCAAACATTGTTTGAACAGACAATGAAATAGAGTTTTAATGTAAACCTGTGAGTTCCATAACGCGCTTCGATGGTGAAGTATAGGGGGGGGGGGCAACCTGCAGCTGGTTGTAGACATTTGTTAAAATTATCGTCGCGCTGACGAGGAATTGCGTGTTGCTACATAACATTGCAAACACCGTCCTTTAATTTATAGAAAAGTTGAGCTTCACAAAAACGACATTCCGGTCCAAATGAAAAGTCCCCTGAGTTAACATTCGGAATTATTTTTCACGAGTCGCCTGGCGGGATGAAAAGAACGGCAGAGATCGCCCTTTCAAATATTTAAATGCAGATGAGCTCTTCTCTGAAACAGCTTTGCCGTCTTTTGCATGTCTAATTTGCGTTGTGATGAGCTATTTTGAAACAAAAGGATCAGGGAAGGGAGAAGGAATTATCATTTTACGGCAAACGAATTCATCTGGAAGCGATCAATAAGCTGGTTGTTCGTTTCGGAAACACAAAAGAGCACACAATTCAGCACAACTCAGTATTTGGGTTAATACCCCCCTGCAGTCGTTTCCAATCTCTTTTATTCCATATATACCCATTATCGGTTAACAGGAGAACGTATAATTTGAGCCATCAAACATATTTGCTGATAAATATACTGATGGACATATGGTGCACGGAAGAGTGGTTTCCTCTGATCTGGAAAATGGATTCATTACCTCGTACCCTCTGTTTCCTCGTGTATTAGAGCCTGAGAAAGCACTTCGACGAGAGCTTGGTGAGAACAGACCCGGCAACGCACATGTACAAGGTTGCGGTGCGTTTAGGCATGCGAGGACTGGAGGTTCATCCTAAAAAGTGTGGCTTGGCTTCCTTGGCGCCATTCCATCAAGATTACAGTGTTTTAATGGACTCAGTAAGGTCTGAAACGTAATGATCTGAAGAGAACCTAACTGATTTTGTTTTTTTTCTGCCGATTTCGTCACTTTCCTTTCCGCTTCGTAGAGCCAAGGAAAGTAAAAAATTGGGTGTGACGCATCACACAACATTCCTAGGCCCCAGGCGCGATTATTGATTTTCATGACCTTAGCCACTAATCCAATCTATGTTTCCCTCAGTTCATTTGAACTCGCGTTTTACGTCAAAAGTGGTAGCGGTTTAAGTTCCGGAATTTATTGAGTTTCTCTCACCGAGGCCACGACCATTATTAAGCAATAAGTGCACAGGGAATTCATGAGACTGTCAAAATTATTTTTTAGAGGAGGATAATGATTACTGTTTAGGAATTATCGGGTAATAATTGTAAGGAAATGGTTGTAAGTGAAACGGCGACGTTTGAATTCTGGAATTTGTGGGGTTGGGGGAGAGAGAGAGAGAGAGAGAGAGAGAGAGAGAGAGAGAAAGGCTGAAAGACTTGCGCTTGATCTGGAAGCAGGTAATAGACTAGAACATGAGGTGAGAGCTCTGCAAGCCGCCTTCGTCATTTGGCGTGTTCTTCACTTCAAAATCGCAGTCGATGAGGGATTGTAAGATATGTTCGGGCATAACGAGAAATTACATAACAAGTAGATGTCCTCGTGTCGGCTGGACTCGATTCTTACCTTGAAGAAAATAGCGAGGTAGTACTGCTTCTCTTTGTACTTGAAAATCGGCATGCTGTATCTGTTGAGCGCTGGTAGAGACTCGTCCACACAGTTGCCACATTCTGCTGAAAATTAAAAAGAACAACGTCAATAACAATAAATAGGTGAAACTTGTGTTTGGGGTCATAGTGGAGAATGAACGAGCTATAGCTATCAGCATCTTTAATGGAAAGTATTTCGTTCGTTACAAAACGCCACTTCCCTTATCCTGTAATTTGCGTATACAAAGCGAGAACGGGAGCCCTTTTTACTTTCCTTGGCTCTACGAAGTAGAAAGGAAAGTTATGTGATTGTCTGAAAAAAAATGTTTGAGTTTTCTTCAGATCATTACGTTTCAGAACCTCCTGAGTCCGAAAAACACAATTTGGGAAAATGGTCTGTGTGTCTGTGAACGATTTTTAGAGAAAACCACCGTACCAAATCAGCTCAAACTTGATATCTCGCCCGCAGGTTACCACGGGACGCCAAAATAAGGGTATGAACAAAATCCACCGAAAGTTAACTATAGTTATCATAGTGATCAAAACACCAAATTTTTTTTTTCCCAAAAACGGCTCTAACGATTTTGATTAAATTTTTTATATTGGTAGCTCTTAATAATATAATTAAACCATAAAATTCCCATTTGTAGGAAAATGACGAGAGCAGCACAATAAATTATCAAAATTTTCGACGAAAAAAAGCGTTTTTAGCGCAGTTTTTTCCTTATAAACTCCGCTGCAATGTTAGTAGAATGTTAAGGAAAATTGGTATTGTAGTCCAATCCAATGCCTAAAGGGTGAGTGTTTAAAACCGCTCATGAGATACATGGGGCTCACTCCAGAAATTTCTGAATTTCAACTACCACTGTTTCGCTTACTACCAGTTCTAAAAGTGTTTACCCAATAACTCAGCAAAAGTAATTACTATCCTTCTTCAAAAAATTTGTATTTACAGCCTCATTAATTATCTGTGTACCGATCGCTCAATAATGAGTACGAGCAGCCCAATAAATTCCGGAACTGTAAGCGCTACCGCTTCCTGCTGCCGTAAAGCGTTGTTTGACCAAGTTCAAATTAACTGAGTGATAAATGAATTGATTAAATAGAATAAGCCATGTACAAAGTGAATTGTTGTAGAGCTAAGGAAAGTTGTGTGTTGCAACGCACCAGATATTTATAAAACAAATTGGAGCTTACAGCGGACACTATTATCAAGCAGCTGGGGTCTGTAAGTCACAATTAATAGAATTAGGTTCGTGCGATTGAGAGCGAGAAGGAAAGACACATATGAGAGATTCGACCTGGGTTCATCTGTGGCAGAGGTTACCTACCAGATGATGAGGAGAGTGGATTTAACACAGCCAACGCACAGACTGGACGTGCACTCAAAGGAATGTTCCGTTGAAGATCACATCGGATTAAAATTACTTTAATCCAGTCTTCGTTGGGAGTGTTCAAAAATTCACGAAAATTGGCATCAGAACTGTGTCGGTGCTTCCGTGGAAATCCGCCATGAAATGGAGCAAATTTCATAATTTTTAAATCACCAAGAAACTCGGGGTTTGACTTGTGTTTTATATTAACGGTAGGGAAATCGAAAGACCCTGTACACGAACATCTATGCATCCAAAACAATGCCCTCAGATTTAGACGACAGTAGTTACAATGTTGTCAGACGCATTACTTCGTGTCCGGTTCCCAGTCCGTTTTATTTGCCGTTTTTATGATATTCAAAGCCGATGGGCAGCGTATAAAAGAGAAAACGAGGGCTCATAAAGTGAGGTTGGGCCGTCCTGCCGGTGGAACTTTCACTTTTAATTATAGTCTGGTGGATATTCGCGTTATGCAACAAAACGAAATGTAACGCGGAGCGGCAAAATCCGCTGGTGCGATATTCCGACCAAAAAATGCTGGCTATTGAAACTAAATCCTTTCACCGAGGAAGGGCAAGGCCGTTGAAGGCTCAAGGTTATGTTCTAGTGGAAGACGCGGCCTCATTTTTTCGCGGCCCAGTCTGGTTCTGGTTTATTGAGCTGAAGTCATCGTTATAATTGAATTTATCCCTTACGAGCAGGTTAATGCATTCCGCTGGTGTGAAGGTTGACGATGATGCGGTAACACGGCACTGAGCTCATCTTTGGATGAAATCAATTGAGCTCTCTTCCTTCTCCATTCTTCTCACAGCTTCATCTTCCCAACGGAATTTTTATGTAATTTCGGGTTCTTACACAAAACACTATGCCTCTTTGGTAGGGAAAACTTAGCCCCTACAAGGCGCTCTAAAGGAGTGCGGCAATGTTCCGTCACTCACGTCTGATATGAGTGTAGAGGAACAATCGTTTCGATAAGAAAACTAACCAGTCTTCGTTACTGAAGAGGCTCCAGCCAGTCACAGCCAAGCTTCTCATGGTCGTCGATGGTAACGAATGGGAGTTCTTTAAACGGACCACCAGACTGGATGCCCTGTAACCCCTACACATCAAGAGAAACCAAACAACTCATCCTCTGCAATCCCGCTGTCTTAAAAACCATGACTTCCATATTCTAACTTTTACTCTTCGCTACCCAAATGGTATGAAAAGAATTGCGATTGTGCAACAAAACGTTTTTTCTCATTGTCAAAATAGTTTTCTCCAAATCTTCACGTTTTGAGGTCCACTGTATCTAAAATATTTTGGGAATAGCTACACACTACTTTCCGCAACCCAACCCTCATAAGTTTGACCGTGCTGTATATACGGGCACTGTGACTTCATTTAACTAATTTCTACCGAAACATTTAAGGATAATACAATGTAGTTACTAGATAGTTGAGATTAGGTTGTAAGCTTGATCGTAATCGTCCTCGAACGTCATCGGAAAATCTCATTTTCTGAGCTCTCTAAGTTCTCCATTCAACGGATAGATATAGTTGTGGAGAATACAATTTGGGCATAGATTGCGTAAAAGGCACTCCGCCAGATTAATTGAATTCAGTTATGCAGATTACTTTCGTAACAATACACGCTTTTTGACGCATTTTAATTGTTATATCCGTTCAATGGATTCTTTTGTACTCCCTCAAAATTGTGGCTGAGCATTTAGAAAACCAGAAAGCCTAGAAAATCTTACATCTGTCGAAAATACCCTGGCGAAACGATTGAGAATATTATCTTTTGTTTTTCAGAGAACGTCTGACTGACCTAAGCCTCGTCGAGGGTTTAGGAAAGGTCATCTAATAAGGAAACAGACCTGTACAGTGGACGTCAAAAAGTCTTGTATAAACTGCCTCTGTACGTCGTTCCGTAGAAATACTCTCCCGTCTTTTGAGTCATTCGTCATTTTGACATTTTATGCCTTTACTTTGCTACATAAACTCGAAAATGTAACGCCGGAGATGTTATGGAGAAGCGTCACGAAATTTTTAACCCGAGTTGCAAGCCACGGCCCCTGTGGTAGATACTATAATCTACTGAAAGCCAGAGCTCTAAGCACTAAGCACAAGCTACTCATACACACAGCCATCATTAGACCAACCATGACATATGCCGCTCCCATATGGTATACTTCAGCGCTAACCCACCTACAGAAGCTACAAACGACACAAAACAAATGCCTGCGCATTGCAACTGCCAGCCCCATACGCACGGACGTGGCCACACTACACAGGACGTATACGCTGGAAATGCTGTCGCCATTCATCCACCGACTAGCTTAGTCGTTTACAAGCAAACTTAAAACGCACCCTAATCGGCTAGTAAAACAACTTAACGCCCCCCAGAAACCCTGCTGGAAGCAAAGACCCAGAAGGAGGCGGATTTAGGTGTTTTTCCTGCACATGTACTGGCAAAGACCTAGATTTAACTGATTATATATTGTAACCCTCCGTCTTAAGGTTTTGTTCAATAATTTTTTCCTTACCCTAATTTACCTAATTGTAGTACCCCACCTGTATGTGATCCACCTGACTTATACGTAAGACCAATTGAGACAGATTTATGCTGGTATTGATGCTTAAACCATTCCTTACTCAAACAATTTAATATTAATTTTGACACACAATTCATGTCAATAAAAATTTCGTATTCGTGCACCCTGTGGCCTAATGGGGTTACAATTATTTTGTGTTTTTGACATTTTATGTCAAATTTTAATTTAATTTAATCTAACGCTTGGTAACATCACACGTTTTAATAACCTCAGTGACTAAGTGATGATGTCAATTGCAATTGACGCGGCCATTATATCGAAACCATCAACGAGCACAATCAAACGTAGTTATCATTGCATAAAAAACAAAACAAAAATAAAAGACATAAAATGTTCCTAGTGGTTGCGTACTTGTACGAAAGCTGTACCCACCGTTTGTGTAAAGGTTATCTTTCGCGCCCGCTAGCCTGAACGTGAAACGCTACGACACTCCACCGTTATAGCAACAAAATCGCTCTCGCAAGGAGGTACACCTTCGGGGGCTCTAAGAAGCTCAGGTGGTAATGTTTAGCGGGGTTTAAAGAAATTATTTTAAAATACTTTATAACTGCTTTACGGACTTAGCGTGAATTCTGTCTGCGTTTCGAGATGCAAACCAATTTTCGTTTCTTTTCGCATTTCTGTCCCCTACTAATCATTTATTCCGTTCGCCTTGAACTGTTCAACTTAATGTTGTACGTGTAATTGTACACGCTCGGAAATTTGAAATATATACGTTTTTAAAACGTGACGAAAGAAGTACTCGTGCTAAAGAAGCATTTCTCGTACCGCCGATCACACCCCAGACCCCAGGGGATTCTTCTGAAAGCCGCATTTCTCTTACCGGCCCGGCTCTGTAAGAGATAACAGCGTAGATTCGATGCCTTCTGGAGAGCGAGATAAAATCTCAGCAACTGTGGCTCGTCGGTACTGCGACTTTCCAGTAGAGAGAGATTTGTTACTCGAAGTTTTGGTTTCTATTAGCTGACTGTTGACGTTGTGGCTGAACGAACTTTGTCAAGTGTTAAGTCTTGTGAATCGAAATGAAATTAGTCTGGTTACTTCTTAACGGAAGTCACCGTTCGCCTTCATTTTGACTGTTGTCGTGGCGGTCTTTAATAGCCTGGAATTCCCATTTATCGGCTCGATAGATGCAACAGCAGTCAACGTACTACACGTCCATTTATTAGTTCTGTGTCAACAACCGGTGAAGTCACTTATCGAACTGTTAGAGCTCGAAAGAGTTTTAAGTTAAATATAAGGCACTAAGTGATATGGCACGAACAACAGGCTCCAATTCAATCTTCTGAAAGTGACGACTGTTGGCGAAGTAATTGATATCATTGAAACAGTTCCATGATTGTCCTGACTCTAGGAGAGTCAAAATCCTACGAATGGAATGGGTCAGATGGCGTGGCGTTATGAGCCAAACGGACATGCGAAATTGAATACTTCATGATGGCGCTTGACCTCTGCACGGCAAATCCTGTCGATGACCATCATTTGGTTTTGCTTCCATACGCCCTAGCGAGCCTGAAGAGAAATCAAAGGATCTTATGGTCGCGTTGCGCAACCCTCAGCCTTTACCAACGTTGTTAGAAATCTTTGAGGAAAGCCACGTTTGCCCACATTACGTTACCTTTGTGAAATTATAGGTATCTCAAGGTGGGAATTTCCCGCAAAACCCTTTCTCTCATCAAGGAAACCGAGAGGTTCAGAACTGTAGGAAACCTCAATTTACTCGTCGGCCAACGCCCTTTGTATCGGTTTCCCCTATAAAATTCGGCATTGGATTTTGGCAAAGGGGCGTTAAAAGGTTGGGAAGTTCAAAGAGAAGGTTCTCTGAATAATTTAAGGGGGATTCGGTTATTTACGAGGTTAAGCCTGCGGAAGACGTTGTTTAAGGGAGGGGATTGAAGTAGGTGTTACCTATACAGAATTACAGCGCTTCGTCAAATCCCTTAACCCGCCACTCGGCGCCCACACCTCTTGAGCTCAGTTATCAAATTTACTGTTAATCACTGGCGGTTTGGAGGTCGTCAATATCTCACTCCTAATAACCACAATTGGGTCATCATCACTTCCCTCGTGCACGACTGCTAATCGAATAAAACTTGTTGGTAAACAACCTACAAACAGTTGGTGAGCCGGGAAAACATTGTTAAAAAACCCTGCAAATTATTACACAACGGTTTATTATTCGAGTAAACAGCTTGACCTAGCATTAATGCTCCAAAACCCATCCCGTTTGATTCAGCATCGAAAAATATCAAAATGAAACCCAAAAAAAGGTCGAAAAGAACTGAATCGTAATATTAAAATAAACAAAAAAACGAAAGTACCTAGAAAAAACTGAATTTTAATATGAAAACATGCGCGCTAAATACTAATATCAAAATGTAACATCTAATGTAATGTATTGTAAAATCTATGAAAAAAAACAAAATGAGAATGAAACGGAAGGATCTAAAAAAATTGAATCGTATTAAAACCAAAAAAAAATGAACCGAACAAACTATTAAATAAATAAACCAACGAGCACTTCCTAGAGGAAGCAAAAAAAAAAAGAGTCGGGGGGCTTCCAACGAGTAGAGCCGGCGGGCGAGCATTGCGTTGCAAGGCGAGGACGAGGCGGGTTGTTTTTTATTGAGACGGGTGGGAGGGAGGGAGTTCAAACGACGAAACGTTGACTTCCGTTGTAGTTCCCGCGTTGTACTGCGTTTCGTTAATTTTTTTAACCATTTTTTGACCATTACAACCACGGGCTTCGTCCGATTGGATTGCCGAGATGGCAGGCACAACTAGATACCAAATGAAATTTTCCTGCGCAAGAACAAATTTTTTAGACCACGTCAAAGGCACAAAACGGCCCGGACGGTGGACGGCGGACAGGGGACAGGGCAAATTTGGAATCTCCAAGTCTTGAAACGTAAAGTATCAAATTTTGAGGGGGGGTTGTAAAAAATTTTTCGTGACCGAAAACATAAGGTTATTATTCACAATGAATAATAAACCAAAATATACCAAAAATTTGCGACACTTAACGTTTCAAGACGTGAGATTCCAGATCTGCAATGTCTGTCCGCCATCCTACCCCATATTCTACCCCTTTAACGTGATCCAAAAAATCGGTTCTTTCGCAGGAAAATTTCATTTGGTATTCAGTTGTGCTCGGCTTGTTGGAAATCTGATGGCACAAATCCATGGTTGTTAGGGGTGTGCGCATTGGCTACTGGTTTTATAAGTTGGCCAAAACTGAAATTTTGGCAGTTTCATTGCAATTATGTCGTGTTTGTTATTGTTTTGTAGAATAGGAAGGTCCTTAAAGGTACAGGACTGTGTCTAGAATGAAAACAGCGCAATGATATTGAATATGACTCTTGCGGCATATATGCCGTAAATATGGCCTCTGTCCACATCTGTCCCATTTTCTGCTACCTCTTGCGTTCTCAAAGGCTTTTACTGGCAGATGACGTAAAGGGCCTGGGTGTGTGGCCCGTCTGACTGCGTTGCTTTCCAGGCTTGCCTGATGCCTTCGCTCCGCGGTGTTCTTGTTTCGAAGTCAAGCAGCTTGTCTTTAATGACCACATGTCTCAGATATCTGCCCAGGTTATGCTGCCTCTCGAATTCATGAAGCTCTTACGTTACTGTATTCTCACTCCCATTCTTGAATACGTGTCTGCAGTGTGGAGCCAGCCCCTTCCATGACTGTCCATCAACTCACTAAGCACAGCTTTCGACTAAAACGCCGTCTGCTCCATGAACGTTCCTTCGTCCCGTCTACCAAATTGACGTCACCACTCTTTCAACACTCCATCATTCGCGACATTGGCATCATTGGCAACAAGCAGCTCGTCTTTCAGCTGTCTGCCGTGACCATGTAGCCTCTTGGATACTCAAGAGTTCTCCCGTGCTCCAGCTATTATTGTTCTTTATCGTACTCTCGTTCAGTCCGTTGTGTATTAATTTGCATATTTTTTTAGAAAGTAGAAGAAGATTTGTTAAAGCTGTTCAACAGACAATTAAAAAATGGTAATGATAACAAAATGGGTGCGTCTAGTGGTGAAAACCACTTCATCGGTGTGAGCACCGTCGGTTGTGCATTTATTATGATGAGTGAAACACGGTTAAACGAAAAATCGTTGGGAGTCGTGTTAAAATCTTTTATGAAGCCTAGAAAACGTTGTTGGAAAACGTACTCGTAGTAAGAAATGGAATAAAAATAATTGGAATATCAACTGAATGCGGGGGCCCTTAGAGACAAACCCGACAGCGAGGGTCATTATCCCTGTCTCTCCTACAGTGATCTTGCCCGAGCTCAATGCTCGTTATGGCTTCCTTCACTCACTAGGAAGGCACCCATTTCAAATGCCTCCTTCGCGTTTTTACATTCTCACTCTACGCTCAGCTCCCGTTTAGCATATCTCTTAGCCAATGCGCACATAGAGACGGTACTCACGAGTGGCCCATGTAATACGAACTTTTTGTACTCTCTTTTCGTCTCCGCTTTTGTGCTCAAAGCTATTCATTTTCTAGCTGGAACGAATGTATTCCATTTCCCTCTACACTATATCTATTTATTGTTCTGCGCCTTTAACTAAGCTTCTCTTTCTTTCTCAACAAAGCAAACGTTGTACAGAAATTTAATAAAAAATCGCGGATTAATTGCGAGTTCATCTGTTAAATGAGGAACCCAGAGCTTGAAATACGAGCTTCTTAGAGAATACCGCTCTCATACTGATTATCGGCTTGAGCTGAACACGCTGGTTATCCAACAAACGGTTTTGACATGAATAGAAGCAACCCAACCAATTCTGGAATGTTAAGTACTAAACGTTTCTATATAACTTGATTAGTTGGCAGAACGACAGGTTTTTACTTTCCTTGGCTCTACGAAGTAGAAAGGAAAGTTATGTAATCGGCTGAAAAAAAAAATTTTGAGTTTTCTTCAGATCTTTACGTTTCAGACCCTCCTGAGTCCAAAAAACACTATTTGGGAAAATGGTCTGTGGGTCTGTGTGTCTGTGAACGATTTTTAGAGAAAACCACCGAACCAAATCAGCTCAAACTTGATATCTCGCCCGCAGGTTACCATGGGACGCCAAAATAAGGGTATGAACAAAATCCATCGAAATTTAACTATAGTTATCATAGTGATCAAAACACCAAATATTTTTTCTCAAAAACGGCTCTAACGATTTTGATTAAATTTTTTATATTGATAGCTCCTAATATGTCAACTACACCATAAAATTCCCATATACGGGAAAAGGACGAGAGCAGCACAATAAACCACCGTACCAAATCAGCTCAAACTTCATATCTCGCCCGCAGGTTACCATGAGATGCCAAAATAAGGGTATGGGCAAAATCCACCGAAATTTAACTATAGTTATCATAGTGATCAAAATACCACTTTTTTTCTCAAAAACGGCTCCAACGATTTTGATTAAATTTTTTATATAGATAGCTCTCAATAAGACAATTATTCCATGAAATTTCCATGCGTGGGAAAATGCCGAGAGCAGCAAAATAAATTATCAACATTTTCGACGAAAAGCGTTTTTAGCGCGGGGTTTTCCTTATAAACTCCGCTGGAATGTTAGTAGAAAGTTAAAGAAAATTGGTATTGTAGTCCAATCCAATACCTAAAGGGTGAGTGTTTAAAACCGCTCATGAAATACATGTGGCTCACTCCAGAAATTCCTGAGTTTCAGCTACCGCCGTTTCGCTTACTACCAGTTCTAACAGTTATTACCCAATAACTCTGCAAAAGTAATTACTATCCTCTTCAAAAAATTATTTTTTACAGCCTCATTAATTCTCTGTGCACCAATTGCTCAATAATGGTCCTAGAATGAGTAAGAGCAGCACAATAAATTCAGGAACTGTTAGCGCTACCGCTTCCTGCTGCGTATTTATCACTCATTTATTGAGTGATAAATGAATTGAGTATGTAGACACAGCCATGTACAAAGTGAATTGACGTAGAGCTAAGGAAAGTTCTGTGTTGCAACGCACCAGATATTTTAAATCCCCTCATCAGCTTAGTAAGTGTTCCGAACGCCTTGAAATGTTCTCATTCGGCTGCACATCTTCAAATCTCCCAAGATCGTGCGTGTCTCCCGACTTCTGTCGTTATTACCAGTGTTATTCGTTTTTGCGATATTAGTTCCGTAAGAGTGGCGGAAAGCGACCGCGAACTCATTAGAGCATTTTACCGGAATTTTCATTCATAGCGCTCGACAATGAGTTGCTGCTTTGTTGCCGACACTAAGATTGCCCCTTTCAAACGTCTCCCCGGCTGTTACACCATCGTGTCTTATTAATTTCCCCTTGGCAGACTCCAGCGTATGAAAAGGGAACGGGGAGAAAAGAAGTATTTTTATGTCAACTGTTCTCAGCTCAGGACGCCAGTAAAAAACCTTTACAATGGCTCTCCTTTCCTTGGAATCCATTAACCTAATGCTTCTGCAAGATCCCGACAAGTCTTTTCTTCTGTAATTCCGTTTTCTCTCTTATCTGGGTGTTCTTTTTTTAGTTCAAGAACACAGCCCAAATAATAGAGCGCTACGTTACTGATTTGCTTGGGCGGCGTATCGATCCCGTAATTATTTTGCCGCTACTGTAGCGCGAGGTCGCTTTTGTCGAGAGGTCGAGTTCATTCATGTATTTATTAGCAGCTCTATAGTTGTTGGGTGCTGAGGTTGATCGGAGCGTATAGTCATTAAATAGCCACGAAGTTCGTTATTAGTTATTTATATCTCTAATTGTGTCACTTAAAACGACATTCTTGTCTCTGAAAGTTGCGACTCACTCACGAAATGAATGTAAGTCCCTTTACTAACTAGCTTCAACTAAATGAAATTTGTTCGCTAACACCATAAAACGAATGAATGAAATGAAGTTTATTCCACAGGAAAACGAGGGAGCTACAAATACCGTTCCAGTACCGCAGCAATCGGCCCGAAATCATAGAAATCTGATCGTAACTTCAGGGGCAACCCATTTCGTAACATTCCGCAGCCGCACATTCCCTGGTGACTAATCTAATAGATTTTTACTAAATTCGTATGAAAAATGTAATTCCCCAATGACCCTGAATTGGTTATCCGGGCTCATCTTAACACAAGTGCTTGTTCATGTAAAGTCGATAAAAAATGACACACATCTATCGCGCCATACTGAAAATAGTGTATGACAGGAACTTGGAATGCCGAGCGTTGACAAGTGAATCAATTTGGCCCTGGTTGCCTCACACCCTCCATCGAATAAGTTGCGTGTGGGTAATTGAACTCAAGTTGATTTTATTGGAGAACTCTCAACGCGCTTAATTGTCTGTAATTATTGGGACAAATACAGTCACAGTATGCACTCTCTAATCTTGCGGGTGGCTCCTAATTATGTCATTGTGCTTATCAAGTTTCCGTTGCGTGTTAATCCGTTGAAGACCCCCGTGAGCTTGACGTAAGTCTTCGGTCTCTTTGGAAAATGAAAGTTAGAAGTTCATTGGTGGTAGATGTGGTACGAGTTTAAGCCGCGTTTAAGAAAAAGACAAATATTTTCAAAATCAGCCAAAAACGAAATTTCGGCAGTTTCATTGCAATTACGTCGTGTTCGGTATCGTTTCTCAGGTATTTCTCTGTGCTGAGTCGAATAGAACGGGCCTCAGAGATGTAGAACTGCGTTCCAACAGAAAACAGGTCTGTTTCCTTATTTGATGACTGTACCCAAACCCTCGACGAGGTTTTTGGAGATGAGTTTGGTTGGAGATTATCTCCTCCTTGAGTTTTGAAAGGAAGGCTTTTGCACATAATTCAAACCTTTGCTACCAAGTGCTGAACCTTTGATTTTCCGAAGAGAAAATATGAGCTATTCATTCATAGGTGGATTGGTTAACAACTTAGGTGCTAGAGGTGTCCTCAATAAAATTGCGAGTTGAAAATTAAATATCTGGTGCGTAGCAACACACAACTTTCCGCCACCCCCGTAATTTCGAACACCACCTACATAGGCGGGCGCTATATCTTCTTTCAACGCATTTCTACAGAACCATTTATGGAGAACTAAATGTACGGACTAGTTAGCTGAGAGTACTCCGAAAGTTTGATCGAAATCGTTAGAGCCGTTTTTGAGAAAATTGGAATACCGATGAATTAATATTCGTCAAATCTCCTTTTCTAAGTTAACTTGGCTTATATCTCCGTTCAACATATATATACAGAAATAATTATGGAGAACGAAATGTGGGTATGGGTGACTAAATGACACTGCAAGATTGATCACATCTGGTGAAGCAGTTACCCTGGAATTTACGGAAATGTTCGAAAAAACGTTATTTTCGACACATTTTGATTTTTATTGCTGTTCAATGGACCGTCATAGGAACATTTATTCAGAACAATATGTAGGTATTAACTATTTGAAAACCTCCTGTGAGTTTGGTGAAAATCGCTGAAACCGTTTTGCCAAAAAGCGTAAAAAACCTATTTTTGCTTCATGGGCCTATATCTCCGTTCACCGTATTTTCATGGAGATATGTATACAGAAGAAAAGTTAGGTATTGATTGGTAAAAGGTAATTTGAAAGTTTAATCAAAATCGTTAGAGCCGTTTTTGAGAAAAATGCGAAAAACCCTAGTTTTTGGTAAATTTTCGTCCCCCACCCCCCTTTTCCATCCGCCGAAATCGTCCATAACCTTATTTTGGTGTCTACAAAAAATAATGAACAAAACAAAAAAAGAACCAGCCCAATCGGATCAGCCGTTCTCCCGCAAATCGAACTACAGACACACTTACGAACCACGCGTATTGATTAGGTATTCGCGCCGAAATTAGGTTTTTTAGACTCAGTAGGCCTCAAAACGTAAAGATCTGAAGAAAACCCAAATTTTTTTTGGGCCGATTACTATACTTTCCTTCCCTTCGGGTAGCGGAAAGTAAAAATTAGGATAACTGTTGAACTCTGAACTGGTGACCATTATGTATGGAACAATATGTTTAATCTTCGTACTGTGCGCACTAAAGGTGCCTTCGATGGAAGTCAGGAGGTACACTGAAAACAGATAACTGCTGTCAAGTGGATCTGGACAGTACAATAGTTGGTTAGGTTAGAGGATTTTTTCAACGGTCCAAGAGGCGTACACAACTCAGTTCCTAAAGAACGGGTCTTTTGTGAACCTTCGCCCAATCGATATTCAAGGCTTACAGAATGGATTAGTTAGTTGAATGAATGAAGGATGATGGTTGTAACAGTTGGTTTTGAAATCTACTTCCCCATCAGAGGAAATCCAATAGAAAACAGTGAAATCACAGTAAACATAATGAGGCGAATGCCCCAGGGTACTACCGTCAGGCACGATTCCATAAAGAAAGAACCGCATGTAAAAGCTCTGAAAATGAGCACGTGGGGATCTCTCACAAACGAGTACATTCAAGTACACAACCGTTCGGTGACCCTCCACTTTTGTTTTTCTCGGTTGTATAAAGGAGCTCCCAGACCTAGCCAAGTATCACCGATCGATCTGGCTACGTACAGAATGCTACCGTGGGTTGGCCATTGAAGCAATTCGTGTTGTGCAAGTACCAAGAATCACATCGTGAGGTTGCCAGTAATGCAATTAACGACGAAGACAGGCACATTCCGCCGACTCAATATCCAACACCTTTTGAACACTTTGGGCCGCTTACCTGTTGATCCATTTCGTTCAACATCCTCTTCGTTTATTGAATTCATCTTGTCGCCGCTCGTTTTTTGAGCTCTCAGGTTCCTGTCTGCCCTCACTCCTACAAATAAAACACTTGAGATACAGCGATGACACAAGTTTTGATGAGGTGCTGACTAGTTTGATCGTTTGTGAACAGGTTTCGGGTTGACGATCAGGTGACAAATAGACAGGTAGGACTGCTAGCATTTTCTATGAAACTTTTCTAACCAACTTCTAATGGGAGCAACAAAAACTGGCAATCGCGTAGTACACAGATCGTGCAATCATGCGGGGTTTCATGCGTTCTAGGTGAAGCTAGTAATTAATGACGTGCGCTTTGGGAAAACAACTACTACTACACTACTGAATGATTATTTGCATGTGTTGATACAGGAACACTCCACCACGGGACAATGTCCCTGTTGGGTACAAGAATGGGGGAGTTGGGGATGGCAATAAAACTGGAACTCGGTGAGCGTGAGGAGGACTGTATTATACGTGCTTGCGGAATTGAGTAGAATTAGAATTGAGGTGAGATGGAGTACAACTGGGAGACAAGGGCAGTACTCGGAACGAGTAAACTGGCAACCGAGTGAGAGAGTGAGAAGTGACTGGGGCGGTAGTTGGAAGTGGAATGATTTTGGAAGAGCTCTGTCATCGATAGGAAAATGAAATTGGGAGAAAGAAATAAAGAAAGGGGAAAACCTAGAAAAGGGGGCTGGGGGCCCGCAGCTGAGGGATTCCCGCAGGTGATGGCAGGTATTGAAATGGTTGGAGACAATTAGGCGGTCGGAGACAATGACGTGGGGAAGTCCGAGGTCAAAGACACGGACCACTTCGACGCTTTGCGTCGAACAGTCCCCTTCCTCTTGCTGGTTAACAGGTGAAGTCACCGAGGAGGTAACAAAGTGGCGATATGGTCACTCACGCTTATGTTGCGGTAAAATAAATCCCCTAGAACTTTAGTAGGTATGAGAGAGGGGCTCAATGTGGGAAGTAGCACTGAGGCGTAAGGTAGGGCGATGGGTAGGGCTACCCGGTCTGACAAAGAACCTACTCCCACCCTTTTGGGTTGACAAAACACTGACACTAACTACGCACCGAAATCAGGTTTTTTGGATTCAGTAGGCCATTGAACACATAAAGAATTGGAGAAAAACCCCAACTTTTTATTGACACGATTACTATACTTTCCTCGTACTTTGGGAGAAGCGGCAAGTAAAAAAGCAAAATGTGTCTAGAATAATGTTTTTTAAACCATTTTCGTAATTTCCAGAGTAACTTCATTGGATTTGATCGAGTTAGCAGAGTTTCTGAAAGCGACCGATACCCATATTTTGATCTCAGCTATTATGTCTGTTGGGCGCACGAATAGGAGCTGGCATGGGGGACTAAGTGGAGAGAGAAAGAGAGAGAGATTGATTGATTGATTGAAATCTTTTATTTAACAATCAGGGATGATTAGGGCCATTAGGCCCTCTCTTCCACCATCCCTGAACAATTTCACAAATATTAATCAGTTGCGTTCATTAACAAATTAAATTAAAATAATTTTCTTCTACATATAACTTCACAATACATATAAATTCTTCAATATTCCTTAATTAACATTTCTTTAAATTTTTCTTTGAAAGAGTCTACCTTTTTACTCAAGTCAAACATATGGATGTGATCGTTATACAATTTGGATGGTTTTTAGTTTTTAATATTTTAAATAGCGTTGCAGCTATCTGAAGCAATTTTCTCTCCCTAATTTAGTTTTAAATTAAATGTAAAATAAAAGAACACCTTTTTCACTCCGATCCCAAAACGCAACTCCTTTATTTTCTCGCGGCGCTGCGAATCGCCTCAAAACAGCTGATGACACAAAAACAGATGACATAAAACGTAATAGTTGGCTGAACGTGAATTTTTTCTCGCCTAGTTGGTGACACTAGCTGGTTGAAGATAATTAATTAATTTTAAAAAATAACCATTTTCGAGAAGAACGCGAAAAATCTTAGTTTCTGATAACTTTTCGTCCCTCATCCCCCTTTCCAATCATGGAAGTTGCTACTTCCTAACCTAAGACGTGCGATTGACACAAAACATGTTTAGAATCAGGAGAGTGATATCTACCTGGATCTTTTTTTAGTTTTTCAAAATTGGCCACCTACGACTTTGACCGTTTGCCCTGGAGTCATGGATGGTCCAAAACATGAATATGAAAATTAGAATCAGGAGAGGAATGTCGAGATGCGGATGGTGTATACACATCACCTGAGGACACTCCAAACAACACTGGTCCCACCGACTACCACTGCCTTTATCGCTCGAAGGATTTCGATCTTTCACCTCCAACGAAGTTCGAAAACGAGGTTCGGATTAGGTTGTTCTTGTACAATATTTGGGAGGCAACATAGGATTCCAAAACTGAGGAGTATCATGTACTGAATAACGTCCAACCATGATTGCAACAACAGAAAAAACACTGCAAATTATTACACAACGGTTTATTATTCTCATGAACAGCTTGACCTTCTCCGAGACCCTTCCCATTCGATTCAGCATCGAAAAATACTACGAGTAGTAAACCATACAAAACAGGACCTGACTACAATGGAACTACGGAAACTAAATATTCCCTCGGAGCCCGTAAACGTCTGTAGGTATTTATGATCCAATGTAGGGGTGTGCGGAGGAAGTGGTCCTAACCTTCCTCCGCCCCGTCGGGCAAAAAGAGCCAGGGAAATTGGGGCGGGGACTTACAGCGAACCCTTTGCAATTGACACGATGTTGCGAGTTGTCGAGCGGGCGTTGCGAGGCGAGCAGGCGAGTGGTTTTGATGAGACAGGAGGGAGAGAGGGAGTACTAACGACGAAACGTTGACTTCCGCTGTAGTTGCCGCGAGTTCTTTCAATTAGTTGACTCTAATAACCACTGAAGTTTCCCTGTACGCAGTTGTACACGTCTGATACTCATTCCATTCGACCCAGGATGTAAGAATACCTTGAAAACGATACGAAACACGGCGTATTTGCGATTATACTGCGTTTTGTTAATTTTTTTAACCATATTTTGTCCATAACAACCATGGGCTTCGTCCGATCGGATTGCCGAGATGACGGGCACAACTAGATACCAATTGGAATTTTTGTGCGAAAGAACGGATTTTTTAGAACACGTTAAAGTCACAAAACGGGGACGGCGGACGGACATTGCAGATTTGGAATCCCCAGGTCTTGAAACGTAAAGTATCAAATTTTGAGGGGGGGTTGTAAAAAATTTTTCGTGACCAAAAACATAGGGTTATTATTCAGAACCAATAGAACCAATAGACCAACCAATATTCTATAAACCAATAGAATCGACTTATCCATCATCATCGGAAACTAGTTAGAATTGAGGAATAACTTTTGAATTACTTCTCATTACGAACGGTTTTGGATCATATAAGAAAAACGAATATCACGACAATATATGTCGAAAAGAAACACGCACCCGTCTGCTAACAACGCTACGGTCAGAACGAAAAAAGTTAAACCGATCAGTACATAGTAGCGGGAACATGACCCACCAAATTACGAATATCTGAAAAACACCCATCTAGTTGTGTCTATCCTGGTTCTAAATATGTTTCATAATAATGTTTTGGACCATCCATGATTTCAGGGCAAATGGTCAAAGTTTCGATTGTGAATATATAGCTAACTTCTGCCCAGTCGATGGAGAGTCTTCGAGAGAAAAGAAGTGGAGTTAGACTACAGGACGAGCCAGTTCCTTGTGGGAGGCGACTTCAATGAGCGGCTCCACTTCTCTCTATGTCTTGCACCTCCAGTGCGAAGGAAACAGAAAGCCACGCACTGCTCCACTGCCGTTCCTTAAACAGTGAGCGTCAGTTGTTCAAAGAGCAGCTAAACCTTCCTGTTTTGACTGATACTAAGATAGCTTATAGCCCCTTCCCCCAGTTTACGAATAAGGTAATGGCAAAAAAGGTGGCCGTAGTTGATCTGTCCAATTTGAAACTGGTCACTCGTGTAAATAATTGTATTAGGCGGGAAACCAGGTTAAGACCCAGAGCGGTTCCCCAGGTGGCAAGCTCTCCACCGGGAGACTGGCTGAATGACAAATTGCCGTACTTCCACAGTTCCACAGGTCTGGGTTTTTTTGGTTTTTTTTTTTCTTCGAGGGCATGCGGGACATGGTCCCTTTGTCACTGCAGCCACACGTGGGCTTATTGTGACACAGGCCCTTCCTTAGTAGAAGGCGTCGTACATACCCGCCCCTTTTATGGAGCCAAGTATGTCCTTCACCGCAGATTCCGCTATGATATGGAGCACAATAATCCCCTGGGCAAAATATTCAAAGCGTTTGACTTCTAAGGCAGGGCACTCACATAGGATGTGCTCTGCCGTCTCGTCCTCTTCACACAGAGTCTGCATTCCACCGCCTCTGAGATGCCCATCTTGTTGAAGTGATACCTGAGTGGGCAGTGGTGAGGAAGCTAATCAAGACCCTCAGATCCCTTCTGGAGAGTGTCAGCATCGCCTTTGCCCTTGGACCAGAAGGCGTAACAAGCCTTTTCGACTGTCTAAGTCGTGGCAGGCGATGCCAATGGGCGCTATTTTCCAGTATCTCCCATCGGGCCACCAAACGGTTCCGGTGAGTTTTAGTCATACCTACGCGAGGTTCAGGCCCAATGGGTAGGGTTTCTGTGCCCCTTTTCGCAAGGTGGTCAGCCTTTTCATTGCCCTCATGCCTCCTGCGAGCCAGCACCCAGATGAGGGAAAGCCTATTGTGGGCGCCGAGTTGCTTGAGCGCATGAGGGTATTCCCATGCCAGCGTGGACCTGAAGCTATAGGCTGGCCTTTAATGCGGCCTGGCTGTCCGAGAATATGTAGATCCGCTTGCCCTTGAGTCCTTTAGACAGGATCTCTTCCGTGCAGATCTTTATAGCTAGGATTTCAGCTTGGGATATCGTGGCGTATTCTCCCAGCGGCTTAGCAAGACTGTAGTTGGGCCCAACAATACCCAGTTCAGCTCTGCCTCTCATGACTGAACCATCGGTGTACCACCGCAGGGCGCCCACCTCGGTCCAGACCGTCTCCTCCTCCCACCGTTCCTGCGAGTGGATACTGACCCTGAATGGCAGCCGAAAGTTCTTCCGCTCTGACATGACGTCAGTAGCAAGGACTGCTGCCTCTTCCAGTTTGAACTGTCTAGTTGTTCTTTGGAGGCTTGCCTTAACCCTGGTGGAGATGTTCCCTGTCTGCAAAAGCCTTACTGCTCCCAGGTAAGCAGTCCTCTGAATATGTATATGGAGAGGTGAGATGTCTAAAAGGACTTCCATTGCAGCAGTAGGGCACGTATTCATTTCCCCTGTAATAGCTAGGTATGCCTGTCGCTGCAGTTTCTGAAGTTTCCCTTGGGCTGCTAGCTGGCATGTCGCCTTCCACCACACTGTGGAGGCGTAGGTGACGCGAGGTCTTATAATCCCCTTATAGAGCCACTCCATCATTTTTGGAGTTATGCCCAATGATTTGCTGCACAGCCTCCTGCATGCCCACAGGGCTGCAGTTGTTTTGTGCAGCGCATATCCCACATGCGAATTCCAAGTGAGCTGCCTATCCAGTATCACCCCGAGGTATTTCACCTCCGTGCTTATGTGGAGCCTCGCTCCTTGCATGGTGGTTGATACTATATTTAGGTTTCTTCACTTGGTGAATGAAACTGTGGTGGTCTTGGTTGGGCTTATGTACAGTCCCTCCTTGTCACACCACCTTTGGATGGTATCTACAGCTCTTTGCATCCTTTCTGACACGGTAGATGCAAATTTGCCTCTTACCAGAACTGCGAGATCATTCGCATATGCGACCACTTCGTAGCCTTCAAGCTACAGTGTTTCCAGCAGCTCGTCGGCCACGAGTAGCCACAGGAGAGGAGAAACGTGCGGGTCTGGGTTAG
This sequence comes from Pachypeltis micranthus, assembly GCA_020466155.1. Classification (NCBI taxonomy): domain Eukaryota; kingdom Metazoa; phylum Arthropoda; class Insecta; order Hemiptera; family Miridae; genus Pachypeltis; species Pachypeltis micranthus. The sequence continues at coordinate 29,349,480 of CM035777.1, read as the reverse complement.
GAGGATGCTGAGCGACTGCCCGCGCTCCTGCATGCTGGCGAAATTGCAACCTGAATGACTTTCGAACGATATAACTCTCTTAAAGTTGAAAATCTTATAAGTATTCCCAGTCAAAACCACCAGTGACTGAAATAAAACTGAGAATGACTTCAACGGGAAGGAAATTCGAAGGGATCTATATCTATATGTGTATCAAGCTAATGAGGGATTGATATACACCATACGGAGCACGACAGGGGTTGCTGAGGTATAATCAGGCGTTTCGAGTAATCTGCTTACTCATTTAAAATAGAATTATCACATATTCACAACTTTAGACTGTTTCCTTTTTCCCCATTTTTTATTTAAACTCAGCTTTCAGCTTTCTAACCAAATATCAGACGACATAATGCATGACTACAGTAGCATCTCGCCCAGGCATGTTTTGGTAGCGCTACGGAAGTGAAATAAACGTATTTAGCTGCAACTGTGAATAGAAATCCTTTCTGAGACTGGTTGATCGAGCAGGTGGATACATGCGGGCTGAGTCTTAGTTACGAGAGATGTTGATTTACTTCTATCGAGTCGTGCTTTAGAAGTTACAGCGCGAAGGTCGTGGGGCGCATGTGAGTGTAAGTCGTGGGTGTCGTGATTGCAACGCCTTGTAATTACCGAGTGCAGTTAGAAATTAATATTATTACAGTCACCGTATCTCACACAGCGTACCTCGAACCCCAGTTTCTCTGCCGGATCCGATGCGCAACTTTGACAACTCCTTGGAAACTATGAATACGCTTTCATAACAGCACGAAATGCTACAGGCCAGCCAAATAATTTGAGGAGTTGATAATGATATAAAGTTAAACGTAAATAATTATTTGCTTCCTTCCATAGGAGATGGGAGGAAGAGATATGTTGAGGAGTGTTGGGTTAATTTCCCTTAAAAAGGCTGCTCGGGAGCGTATAAGGACTAAACAGGAGACGTTAATCTTCACCAGGCCAAGTATCAAGTATTCCGAGAATGCTGATGAAGTCGAACCGATCGTTTGTCTTGAAAGACAACTATCGCCGCGACCAGACCTCTCAGTCATTCCGGGAATGACAAGCTGTTACGGTCCACCTCTCTTGAGAAATAAACGAGTAGCCCAACGACGTCTCATGACGACTACCGCTACTTCTCTCATTAAACTACTGCTGAAATTCTCAAACAAAATTAACTGCCGAGTCGATTTTTCCTTACGTAAAACCCACCCATTTGCTCCTCAGATTGCCCAGAAGTTGAATTTCATCAACTGTTTTCCACACCCCACCCCCACCCCCCACCCCGCCGACCCACTCTGAAAATACATACGATGCAGCTGTTTTGGTGTATTATTCATTCTATTCATCCATTGACCCTATGTTTTTGGTCAGGAAAATTTTTTTACAGCACACCCTCCAAATTTGACTTTAACGTAGTCTTAACAACCCGTTCTTTCGCACAAAAATCCCATTTGGTATCCAGTTGTGCCCGCCATCTCGGCAATCCGATCGAACGAAGCCCATGGTTGTTATGGACAAAAAATGGTTAAAACATTCTACTAAAATTCCAGCGGAGTTTATAAGGAAAAAACTGCGCTAAAAACGCTTTTCGTCGAAAATGTTGATAATTTTTTGTGCTGCTCTCGTCATTTTCCCAAGAATGGGAATTTTATGGTATGATTCCTGTATTGAGAGCTATCAATACAAAAAATTTAATCAAAATCGTTAGAGCCGTTTTTGAGAAAAAAAATAGTTGGTGTTTTGATCACTATGATAACTATAGTTACCTTTCGGTGGATTTTGCCCATACCCTTATTTTTGCGACCCATGATAATTTGTAGGCTAGAGATCAAGTTTCAGCTGATTTGGTACGGTTGTTTTCTCTAAAAACGGCGCTAAAATCGATTTCGTCGAAAGTTTTGGTAATTTATTGTGCTGCTCTCGTCATTTTCCCACAAATGAGAATTTCATGGTATAGTTGCCATATTGGGAGCTATCAATATCAAAAATTTAATCAAAATCGTTAGAGCCGTTTTTGAGAAAAAAAAAATTTGGTGTTTTGATCACTATGATAACTATAGTTAACTTTCGGTGGATTTTGTTCAAACCCTTATTTTGGCGTCCCATGGTAACTTGTGGGCGAGATATCAAGTTTGAGTGGATTTGGTACGGTGGTTCTCTCTAAGAATCGTTCACAGACACACATACACACAGACCATTTTCCCAAATAGTGTTTTTCGGACTCGGGGGGGGGGGGGTCTGAAACGTAAAGATCTGAAGAGAACTCAAAATTTTTTTTTCAGCCGATTACATAACTTTCCTTTCTACTTCGTAGAGCCTAGGAAAGTAAAAAGTTAACAAAACGCAGTATAATCGCAAATACGCAGTGTTTTGTATCGTTTTCACGGTATTTTTACTTTCCGCTACCCGAAGGGAAGGAAAGTATAGTAACCCTTCAGATCTTTACGTTTCAGACCCTACTGAGTCTAAACCTAATTTCGAAAGACGGGCTATCCGACTGCGCTGGTCTTTTTTGTTTTGTTTTCTTATTTTTGTAGACACCAAAATAAGGTTATGGACGATTTTGGCCGATGGAAGGGGGTGGGGACGAAAACTAATTGGGCTCTAACGATTTTGATTAAACTCTCAGAAAATACGGTGAACGGAGATAATAGGCTTTGGCAAAACGGCTTCAACGATTATCACCAAACTTTAGAGATGTTTCTGAATAGTTAATACCTACATATTGTCTTCAATAAATGTTCCTCTGACAGTCCATTGAACAGAGATAAAATCAAAATGTGTCGAAATTAACGTTTTTTCGAAAGTTTCCGTAAATTTCAGGGTAACCGGCGCGTGGTATATATATGTTGAACGGAGATATAAGCAAAGTTAACTCAGAAAAGGAGATTTGTCGAATATTGATTTATCGGAATTCTCAAAAACGGCTCTAACGATTTCGATCAAACTTTCGGAGTAATTTCAGCTAACTAGTCCCTACATTTTGTAGAAGATATATGCGCTTTGTAGGTGGTGTTCGAATAAAGGTGGCGGAAAGTCCAGATATTTCGTCTTCTTACTAAAGATCCGACTGCGCTCGGTTGGGTTTTCTTCAGATCTTTACGTTCCAGACCCTACTGAGTCTAAAAAACCTAATTTCGGCGCGTAGTCCGTGTGTGTGTGTGTCTGTAGTTCGATTTGCGGGAGATCCTGCTGATCCGATTGAGCTGGTTCTTTTTTTGTTTTGTTCGTTATTTTTTGTAGACACCAAAATAATGTTATGGGCGATTTCGGCCGATGGGAAGGGGGGGGGACGAAAATGTACCAAAAATTTTGGCCGAACTTCAACAGCCACATCCCCGGAAACTTATCCATCGTCGAACCCCTCTCCAAGTGGATCTATGTATTCAGACAGCACCTGCTACGATAAAATATCGGCCGATATTTTACCGACTGTCCAAAATCGGTGTGTTTCCAACGACCCTAACCCTTCTCCTCACCTTCTTTTACTTTCGATCGAGCGGTCGATCGAGACGGAGCCCTTAATTTTAATGTGTTAATTGCGATATTTTTAAACCTTTTTCACCCCCTTTTGTAATTTGGAATTGAAGCTTCCGCTAAGTTTTGTTTTGGCGCGACGAGGTGTTTCCCGTCGCTAAGTCAAGCGTTTCCTGGCCGGGGAAAAGCGTCCTTTTTTTCGACTAGGGTTTTTCGCATTTTTCTCGAAAACGGCTCTAACGATTTTGATCAAACTTTCAAATTATCTTCTCCTAATCAATACCTAACTTTTCTTCTCCATACATATCTCCATGAAAATACGGTGAACGGAGATATGGGCCCCTGAAGCAAAAATAGGTTTTTTACGGTTTTTGGCAAAACGGCTTCTGCGATTTTCACCAAACTCACAGGGTGTTTTAAAATAGTTAATACCTACATATTCCTCTCAATAAATGTTCCTGTGATGGTCCATTGAACAGAGATAAAAATCAAAATGTGTCAAAAATAACGTTTTTTCTAACATTTCCGTAAATTCCAGGGTAACTTCTTCACCAGATGTGATAAATCTTAATGGAGTGTCTTTTAGTCATCCATACCAACATTTCGTTCTCCATAATTATTTCTGTATATATATGTTGAACGGAGATATAAGCCAAGTTAACTCAGAAAAGGAGATTTGTCGAATACTAATTTATCAGTATTCCAATTTTCTCAAAAACGGATCTAACGATTTCGATCAAACTTTCGGAGTACTCTCAGCTAACTAGTCCCTACATTTAGTTCTCCATAGATGTTCCTGTAAAAATGCGTTGAACGAAGATATAGCGCCCGCCTTTGTAGGTGGTGTTCGAACATAAAGGGGTGGCGGAAAGTTGTGTGTTGCTACGCACCAGATATTTACATCCTGGGTTGAATGGAATGAGTATCAGACGTGTACAACTGCGTATAGGGAAATTACAGTAATTATAGTCTACTAATTGAAAGAACTTGGAACTACAGTGGAAGTCAACGTTTCGTCGTTAGTACTCCCTCCCTTCTTCCCGTCACATCAAAACCACCCACCCCCTCGACTCACAACTCCGTGCCAATTACCGAGGGTTCGCTCGGTTCGTAGTTACCCGACTCTTTTTGACCCACGGGGCGGAGGAAGGTTAGGGCCACTTCCTCCGCACTCCCCTCCATCGGATCATAAATGCCTACAGACGTTTTCCGTAGTTCCATTGTAGTCAGGTCATGTTGCGTATGGTTTACTAGTATTTTTCGATGCTGAATCGAATGGAATGGGTCTCGGAGCAGTAATACTAAGTCAAGCTGTTCATGAGAATACTAAACCGTTGTGTAATAATTTGCAGGGTTTTTACTAAGGAAATTGAAAAGAAAAGAAAAGTGAAAAATGTTTGCAAAATCCGTTTCAAAGCCTAAGGAGTTCTGAATGTTATCGTGTTCGTATGTACCATATACCCATATACGGTTGTGTGAATTGTGAAAGGATGGAAGACAGCGTCAATATAAAGTGCCAAGTTCATTTCGACCTTACGCAGTTCTTCCGCAATTTGAAACTCAGTTGAATCCAGAACTGAATTCCAAGTCCTCAGTTTGAGCCCCGATTAGAGGACGACGGAGCAACGTCGAAATGGTTTGGGTAACTTACATTTTGCGTCTTTTAGCGTGTTTCTCAGTGAACCCCAGGATGGATTGGACACCCAGTGAAAGGCGAATATTATGATCAATCCTGCAATTTTACGAAAAACGGTAACAAAAGCAGCACGGATCATCACGAATCATGAGGTGCTGCACCCGCGGCACAGACTAGTGTCGTCTGTAGTACGTTGAGGAACTTACTGAATCGGCGAATTTCAATGGGGAGATGAAGGGGACGATAAGAAGCTACTTCACGGCTGTCGTGAACGCAACATGTTTCAAACCCGTTCGTCCCAGGAAGTTAGCGATAGGAGAGAAGGCGTACTTCCGGGCTCCCATGCACGAGTGTGCAGCATATTGGGCGCGTGAAGAAAATGGAAGGAAGTGTAATGAGGGTTAGAAGTAACAGATATGGGTTGAATAAAAAAGAGGCGAAGAAAAAAAAGGAATTTCCGACGAAATAATAAACTTGACTCGTTCTACTGTAGTCAATTTGAGGTGTGGAGAGCAGTGGGCAGAGATGCCTTCATTAAGGCTGTTCTGGGAATTGATTTTCATTAATAATTGAGATAATTCTAAACTGATTTTGAAAATGTCGAAATAATTTATAAAATCTTTCGTGAGATATTTCTTGGATATTTTGATGAAGGTTATTACAACAAAATTAATTAAACCTCCATCGCACTCATACTTGACCGGGGATACTGCGGTTTTCACATTTTTTGTACATTGTTATTTATTTATAGGATTCTTTGTGTATTGTGCTCTTCCTGAGGCTAATTATGGTACGATCCATGACGATCTGAAGGTCTGCACACTTGGAACTTCTTATTCTACCACTTGGTGATGAAAGAGAAGGGGAACTAGTGACTGCGAATTCCGATACGCCCGATATTCTTGAATAGTGGTTGTTCCCTTAAGGGTGAGGTAATGGCAGCCATAAAACGCCCCTGTGATTGTTAACGTAAGAATGAAGGAACAGATGTGCTTTGACTTCTCCGTTGCCCGAATAGGAGGTGAAGAAAGTTGTCTCGCACTGATTTCACTATTCTATTCTGTTCGCAATACCAGTGAGTGCGTAAACTAGTCTGCCCCTCAACATGAACGTCATTTTAGGGAATCAACCTGGAATTCAGTGCAACCGCTTGCCCGCCAATGTGCCCACAGGACGAATGAAGACAGTTTTGGCAAGATGTGACGCGATTTCGAATCTCGAAGGCGATTACAATACGTAACTCGAGAAAGCATTGCTACTCGTTAATGTGCGCATCTCGTAGAGTGACACTTCAAAGTTCGTGAGAGCTTAATTAACTCGTAAAGAAGATGGCGTTTGCGTTCCAAGTTTTTTCCGCAATGTTCTGATGGCCTACTAATAATTAGTTACATCTTTCATTTCAAATGGTTTAATGGGTGCGTGCAACTTATCGGGAAGTTGAAGGAAGTTATTTCTTCATTGGATGGATTCCAATCAGTCTACGCCGAACCAGGAAACCAGATCTCGCGAAGGAGCGTAGAAAGTGTCCTTGGAAAACGAGCTGAGAAAGTGGACAGACCAGGTATTCGCTGAGTTATGATGATAGGGAGGAGGAAGAGGGAACGCACATCTCTGGATCGTTAACCCATCGCTCAATGAGTTGTTTTTACAACCTGTAAATGAGTTAGGAAGCTGGGCATTGCTGGAAACCTCGTATCTTGTTGCCGAGCACTGCTGTAGGAGTGAAGGACTTCTTTGTAGCACGCAGGTGTTGAATTGGGCTATTAACGGACTCCAGTTTTATGCTGGCGAAGAGGCCTGGAAGATAATAAGTAACTTGATAGGAGCGCAGCACTGAGTAGTCATTTCGGCTTTACTACAATTGTTTATCGCAGGCCTTCGCCTGAAAATATGAAAGCGAACAAACGCTACACTTTACTTCCGAGCAGTTATTATAGCCGCGCTCTTAAATGAATTCATTTCAGTTTAGCCAGCATCGCCAGGTTGCGTCCTTCAGAGGTGTAATCAAGGCTATATGGCTTTCTCACGTATGTTCCCCAGAGTGAATAGGTCGGTGTTCTCACAGTTCCCAAAAGCGGGTGATATCCTCGTGCGAGCAACGCTCCTCTGCATCACCAAGGAGAAGCAGGGACAGCACAGCTAAGAGGAGACCTACTGTGTTTCTGAGCTACCTTCGGCATGGTTGTATAAGAAGGGAAGGTCAGCCGCAAACGGTGCCCCAAAGAACAGGCCTGCTTCCTTATCAAAATGCTGCGGTTCGTTTTAGCCAGTAGAGAGCTATTGTCCATTTGATACCACCCTGGGGAATCCATACCATCTGGGAGGAGTTGTTAAGCTGATCTATTTACTTGGGTGGTAAGTTTCAAGGGGAGAGATCAACTGTGACCACGTTTTTGCCATTACCGCATAACGTAAAGCTGTTATGAGCTTGGTTAGTATCAGTTAAAGCTGCTATGGCTGTTCTTTCAACAACTGTCGCTCACTGATAGATAAACGTGGTTTCTTGTTTCCTCCACACTGGAGACGCAAGACGTGCAGGATGGAGACTCTTTGAGAGAAAAGAAGTGCACATTGAAGTCATCAGCCAGGTCCTGTGGTTTGGGTCAACCCACCTTCCCTTAAGACGTTGATGGATGTTGGGAAAAAGCTCATACAGATCTCGTAACTTTGACAGGGGAATCCCCATCTCGCTTGCTATTTATTTAATACTCATTCTACCAGTGCAGCAAGTTTTCATTCAGTGGAGAGGTCTATACAGACTTCACTCAATAGACAAGCCGACGGGCCAACGACCGCTTGGAGTGCTTCAGTGGATGCTTTCATGTAGACCTCGGTGACCCACAGGAGCTTAGTTCTCTGAGATTGGCCCAGTACACTCCTTTGATTGACTGTGGGTTTCCTACCCCAGACAACGGGCCAGCAGTCAATCACGCCTAAGTAAATACCACAAAGAACAGTCATCTGAATATAGAGAGCATCTTGCAGTCAAAGATTACGGGGGAGGCCCCACCTTCCCACGCAGTGTGGTACCTGAGCGCCATCAGGTAGCACCAGCACTGATTCTGATGCAGTTCTACCCTCAAGTCGTGTGTAACAGCCCTCGTCATTGTCAACAATGATTTAGAATTCCTGCACCAACTAACGGAAGTAAAACCAGAGTATTTTGCTTTTACGTAGACGATGTGCAGGCAGCAATGAATGCAAACGAGCACAAGGCAATCCTTCATACGCAGACAGAAAAGGAGCTTCGCCTACCACCACTTTTCCTTCAGTGACGCGGATTTATATGATCATGTAACCAAGGGCTCATGATTGCTGGAACTATTGGTCCAGAGGGCCAGATGTATCTGAATTGGGAGACCAAAGCTGTTGTCGTCAATAGGGAGATGAATAAATAGGTAATATTGACTTCATAGAAGAAAGAAGCGCCAACCCGGAGATTGTTGCTTGTAACGCCAACTTAAGGGACTAACTGGTGCCGTGTCCCAGAGGCACAGGACCATGCTTTGCAGGTATGGCAGGTTGTATTTCCCATTCTCTTCAATTTGGCCTCTGATAGAGTAGAGATATGTCAAAGCCCATAACGGTGCCCGACTATCTACTCAACTAATTGTAAGGTGCTCACCGAACGCAGTGAAGTGAAACAACTAGTCGACTTACCTTAGCCAGTCTACCGATTAAAATTAGCAATTTATTCCTGCGAGTATTTTGGGTTCTTCCAGCGGGCTACAGATCAAGAAAATACTTTTATCGAAGAAACTAAGCTCACTCGAGGAGCAGTAAAATACGGCTTTTCCTAGTCCGCTTTTAGTGCGAAACGGAACTGAGTTGGTCGAGGGCAGCGCGGCCTCAGGCAGGTTCCATGAATAATTTAAAGCGTTGGGCGATACCGCTCCTGGTGCCGCTCCTCTTGACGATGCATTCATCTGTCCTACCCAGCAATTTGAGCAAAAACTACCAAATCCCGAATTGTAGGCAGAACATGATCTAAAAACTGTAATTAGTGCGGTCCTGAAATTTGAATAGCCAATAAAACGAGGAATTGCTCTTCTTCCTGCAATGCATCTGCTTTCCACAACTTCTGAAGTTGTCCCCCATCGCAAGTTGATCTAATCGTCTTAATTCACAAAATTCAGTATTAATTACCAACAGTACATCATTCCTAATCGTTCTACCCATTTATAGGAAAATATAAACAATTATGGGGGGAAAAATACAGATATTGTCTTTTAGCGAAGACCTCTTCAGTTTCATTCCGAGCTCACGTAAACACTAACTGCAACGCGTCCCACAACATTCTCCAGCCTCACGCGTTAATTCCAATGGTCAGACGACAAGGACTCCCTCTATTTTTGGATTTAGGAAAAGCGATGAAACACGATGAATAAAATGCGAGTATATCGCGATACAGCAAATCACTGATTTAACTACTGCAAGCAGTTCAAGGAACATTCATCTGATGCAAACCCTACTTTTTCCATGGCAATGGTCCTTTCCCTTACACTTTGGATAGTGGAAAGTAAAAAAGTCGCAAATTGTTACACGACGGTTTATTATTCTGTTGCGCAGCATGAATGATGTTGAGCTTATTCCATATCATCAAACGTCCTAAAATATTAACAATATAACATGGCTATATCAATAATCCGGCAAGCGACAATGCATGTAGAGCACTTTTGAGACCAATCCCATTTGACTGTAAACGATACGAAACATGACGTGAATACAACGGAACAACGAAAATTGACATTTTCTAAGCGATGGTAGGCAATTGGAACGATATGGGGTCGAACTGTCGGGTGGTTGGAGTGAGACGGGATGCCAGAGAGAAACTAATAACATTCGCTCTATTTTCCCGCCAGCTCTTTGACGTAGTACAACTCACCTCACTATATTTACTGGGATTTCACTGTTTTCCATCCTTACGCAGCCTCTATAACATAACATTCGTCTCAGCATCGCAAAGTTCCTCGGAAATGTAATAAACTGCCAAAATTTCGTTTTTAATACATAAAAACCATTGGATGCCGAGGGAGCGGGAACAGCTAAATCACAAATGGAATTTTTAGTCCACGTCAAAGGCAAAAGAGGCGCGGACTGCGAACGATCATTGCAGATTTGGGATCCCCATGCCTTAAACGAAGTGTCAAATTTTAAGGGAGTTTGTAAAAATATGTGGTGCGTCGCAACACACAACTTTCCTTACCTCTACAACAATTCACTTTGTACATGGCTAATTCCATTTAATCAATTAATTTATCACTCAGTTAATTTGAACTTTGTCAAACAACGCTTTACGGCAGCAGGAAGCGGTGCGCTTACAGTCCCAGATTTTATTGTGCTGCTCGTACTGATTGCAGGACCATTATTGATCAATTGGTGCACAGATCATTAATGAGGCTGTAAACTCAAATTTTTTGAAGAAGGATAGTAATTACTTTTGCAGAGTTATTGGGTAAAAACGTTTAGAGCTGGTATTAAGCGAAACGGCAGTAGTTGAAATTTCTGGAGTGAGCCCCATGTATCTCATGAGCGTTTTTAAACACTCACCCTTTAGGTATTGGATTGGACTACTATAACAATTTTTTTTAACATTCTACGAAAATTCCAGCGGAGTTTATAAGGAAAAACCTGCGCTAAAAACGCTTTTCGTCGAAAATGTTGATAACTGATTATGCTGCTCTCGTGATTTTCCCACCAATGGGAGTTTTATGGTATAATTGTCTTGTTGAGAGCTATCTATATAAAAAATTTCATCGAAATCGTTAAAGCCGTTTTTGAGAAAAAAATTTTGGTGTTTTGATCACTGTGATAACTATGGTTAACTTTCGGTAGATTTTGTCCATACCCTTATTTTGGCGTCCCATGGTAACCTGTTGGCTAGACATCATGTTTCAGCGGATTTGGTACAATTGTTTTCTCTAAAAGCCGCGCTAAAACCGATTTCGTCGAAAGTTTTGGTACTTCATTGTGCTGCTCTCGTCATTTTCCCATAAATGGGAATTTTATGGTATAATTGCCATATTAAGAGCTACCAATATAAAAAATGTAGTCAAAATCGTTATAGCCGTTTTTGAGAAAAAAAAATTTAGTGTTTTGATCACTATGATAACTATAGTTAAATTTCGGTGGATTTTGTTCAAACCCTTATTTTGGCGTCCCATGGTACCCTGCGAGCGAGATATGAAGTTTGAGCTGATTTAGTACGGTCGTTTTCTCTAAAAATCGTTCATAGACACATACACACAGACCCAAGTTCCCAAATAGTGTTTTTCGGACTCAGGAGGGTCTGAAACGTAAAGATCTGAAGAAAACTCAAAATTTTTTTCAGCCGATTACATAACTTTCCTTTCTACTTTGTAGAGCCAAGGAAAGTAAAAACGTTTGCTGACCGAAAATATACGTGAATAATTCAGAATGAATAATAAACCAAAATGTAACCTCAAAATCTGCCGCATATTTCGAAGATGACTGAGTCGTCGTCCCCTTACCCAGAACTTATATTGGTACGTGCAAGTGATCTAATGAACTGTCAGATGCCTAAACTGGACAGATCCCTACGTTTTGAGGCCTACTGAGGATGAAAACCCTCATTTCGGCGCGTGATCCGTGTGTGTGTCTGTAGTTCGATTTGCGGGAGCTGGTTCTTGGATTTTTTTGTTCGTTAATTTTTGTAGCCACCAAAATAAGGTTATGGGCGATTTCGGCCGATGGGCAGAGGGGTGTTGGCCCGAAAATGTACCAAAAACGAGAGTCCAGTCCATTGAACAAAGATAATAATCAAAATGTGCCGAAAATAACTTTTTTACGAACATTTCCGTAAAATCCGGAGTAACTGCTTCACCAGATGTGATCAATCTTGCAGAGCGTCTTTTAGTCACCTATACCCACATTTCGTTCTCTATAATTATTTCTGTATATATATGTTGAACGGAGATATAAGCCCAGTTAATTCGGAAAGGAGATTTGTCGAATATTAATTTATCGGTATTCCAATTTTCTCAAAAACGGCTCAAACGATTTGGATCAAACTTACGGGGTTTTCTCAGCTAACTAGTCCCTACTTTTTGTTCTCCCTAAATGTTTCTGTTGAAATGCATAGAATGAAGATATAGCGCCCGCATATGGTTATAGCTGGTGTTCGATCTTACGGGAGTGGCGGAATGTTGTGTGTTGCTTCGCACCGCTCGTTGAACAGTTGCGTACTGAGAGAAAAGAAAATTCTGTCATACCAGTTATTGAAGAAGGTGTATTCCGAAATGTTACCGGCTCACATCGCATAGGAAAGTTCGGTAGTTGAACTATAGCCGTGGATTTTGCTAAAGAAGCACGATCGGAAAACCCGATGAAATAACATCTGGTGTGACACGTCACACAAATTCTGTTACGGGCACGTTTGGAACCTATAGAGCCTGCCTAATGGAACGATACTCACACTCTTGTACACGTTATTTTTGAGGGATCGTTTCTCTTGCTCGATACCGACGCACAACCTCCCTCCCTGATGGTTATCCGTCACACCATGGCATACCCTACTCGTCGAATCACTGTTGCCCGAGCTAATGCTTCTCGTTTCGAAGGCCAACGGCTCTATTAGTGCCCAGTGACACACCGCACTGGGGACCGCATCTTCTCACTAACCAAAGCAGCCACCTTCACCAAAGGATTGCGCACGTAAAGATGCTCAGCACACCAAAGCCTCATAATGAGGACGTGATGAGAGGACTGCAGAACGGAACGAGAAGACCTAAAATGAAAATTAACACGTAACATTTTTATTGAAATGAAGAGGACGACTGCATTTAAACCCTCCTTGCACTTATCCACACTAACCACCCATCGGGGTACTTTCTTGGAGCAGAGTAGTTCTTTACAAGAAAGGAAGATTCCAAATAAAGAACTATCCTAATCCCCAGTATAATAAAAACGGAACAAATTAGGGAAGGGTCTTTATTCAGTGTGTTAATACGGGAGATTTGACGTAAAACAAAGTTTTTGTGATGAGATAACCTGTGTGGTCGATTGAGCAAGTTCTTGATGGCTCCGGGTTGACTCTTTCTTACGGCTCCGCGTACGTAATTTGACAAACGGGAAAGTAGGGCAGCTCAGATGAGAAGCGGCTACTCTCGTTGAAGCTCAATCAAAAAACCCAATTGCTGGTCAACAAAGCGAGTGTCGCCAATGAATGTTCGTCTCGTGCGTTGGAAGTATAATAAGTGTTCAGATCTTTGTAGAGAGTAAAAGGCGGTATTTTTCAACCAAAGCCCTTTTTCCCTTCTCTCCGGGTGTGTTGTGTCGACTTGAGTTTCGCCACACATCTTTTTCAGCCTCTCGAGACTCCCCTTCGCTCCTCCTCCGCAAATCACAAACGCTCGAAACCCCGAGAGTATTCGCTCGCACTCGTTTCCAGAAATTTCTAACGGAGAATTTTTTTTTTACTGAGAGCCCTGCGGTTGAGTAATCAGTTCGTGATCCTGCAGCATGTTTCGTGTGCAGTAAACTTGGAGAGCGGTCTAAGCGGAGGCTGCGATAAGTTAACATGCAATAAGAAGTAACTCTCATGAGCGTTTCCAAGGAGAAATAGCTACCGCACTGCTCATTCTCCATAAGCTCGTTCTAGTTGTGAACCACTATGGCTAGTTGTAGTAACCGTAAAAAAAATAAAGTGAGGCTTTTACTTTCCTTGCCCGACCGAACCTCAGTGGAAAGGAAAGTCAGTCGTTCGGCATAGTTCGTCGTATTTAGATCACTCCGGAGAGATTGTTGAAAGTCATTTTCAAGTAGAAACACGATATAAATTATCTTTTCCACCAAGTTAAATAAAATTTAAACGGTTTCGGCGATCAAGCCATCATCAGTACAATAAACTAACCCAACACTAAGAATGGCTTAATCGCCGAAACCGGTCTACATTTTATATAACTTGGTGAAAAATATAATTTATATCGTTTTTCCATTTGACTGTTCGTCGTATTTTCATCAAACCTTCACGTTCAAACGTTCCAAGACTTCAAAATCCCCATTTTGAGTTGATTGCCGAACTAATTATGTAGATGAATGTGTATCGGTTGGAAGATGCATCTCAGGCAACGCAAGTTTCGTGTCTCAACCGTGGAATATTTCGTCGTGGCTATTAATCCTGTCAAGATTTATTGCTCCGACAGACAAGCGGGCGCGGGTGGAGCGCTCCGTTTCTGATCGTGAAAACCCTTGACCGAGGCCTTTCAGTATTAAAGAATATCTGGTAAGCGCTGCCGACCTTGACCTAGTGGGTGGGTTATGAATGTACTGAACTCCTGGGTGTGGTGCCGGCTTCTCTCTTCCAAATTGGGGGTTAACGTGTCACGTATTCATCTCAAGGGTAGCCCTGTGACTTCATTGACCTAAAAGTTATTTTATCGACGTCATTACGTCACAAAACTGGTGAATCGTCGAAGAACGCGATGCAGAGGCAGGTAGCGGAGGTTGAGGGATAAAGCCCGGGTTCTTATTTGCTCGTACGAACGTCTATGCGAGTTTGAAGGCGCAGACGTTGCCGAGCGGAGCAAAAGGTTGTGGACCCATCAACTAGGAGATACGAACTACCTGGGCATCTAACATCAAACCTGACCTCCTGCAGAAGCAGAAGCCAACTTAATATTGAAATGGAGGCCAGTCGAAAATCAATTCGGCAAAAGGTGTTAAGGTCTTTAGAGCTCCATTGGCCCCATTTCTGTGTGGCAGTGATTCTAATCAAAAGTCGGAGAAAATGTCAAGACGGTGAGCGCGAGAAAACTCCCCCGTGCAATCATAAATCGAGGTTTATAAATGAATCTCATTTTGAAACATACATAACTACGAAGATTCGCGAATCTGCAAAAAATTAAGATCTAAATAGTTCAATCTTTATTCACTACGACAAAATATGTCGGGAAAAGATAGCTAAAATAATAGTGACCACACCAAAGCGGATGGCAACGTTTGTCTCCTGTTTACGGTTATTCTCATGCAGGAACACGCCATTGCGAGCTTGATGCGTTCTAATTGCTCACACTCTACCTGCCTATCCCCCCCTTGACAACCTAGAGAGTAGATAGGATTGCAGCTACTCCAAGTTCAGGCTGTACACGCGCTGATCGTATTTTTACTTTCCTTAGCTTTACGAAGTAGACAGGAAAGTTATGTAATCAGCTGGAAAAAAAATCTTGAATTTTCTACAGATCCCTACCTTTCAACGGCTACTGAGTCCGGAAAACACCATTGTGAAATTGGGCAGTAGATGTGATTGAAATTTTGAAAAAAATCAAGACGGCTGTAACGATTTTGATTTTATTAGGGCCAGCTCCAATTAACATAACCGTACCATTTAAATGTCAACCATGGAAAAATGATGAGAGCGACACAATAAATTATCGAAATTTCATAAACCCCACACAAATGATAGAGGCATAATCAGAAGGATTATGGTGCCAGTCCAATATGTCGAGGGTTCACGAACAGTCATATTGATAAGGAAACAGACCTGTGGCCCAATAAACTATGACTCAATAAACTACGTGAGAGTTTAATAACGCTCATGATTAGGAGCAATCCCAGAAATTGGGGGATTGACATTACCGACCTATATACCTTACTATCCCACTTCTTAACTTTTTTACTCGACAATACACGGAACAGTGGTTACTAGCTGTGAAAACGAAACCGTGCTGACAGTCATGAATTCTCTGTGTACTGATAGCACAATAATGGGCGCGTCATAAGTTGTGTGGCGGTGATTCTGTGAAGGACAGATACATTGGTGTAAATTTCGTTTATTTTCTTCTTACAGCTCGATCACAAATGCCTCACCACCTAAAATTTTCCAATTGGTTTTCTTTCCCATCCCCAACTCATGCCCAGCTGCGTATCATCCCTGATCGGCTTGTAACCTCCTGAGGTTACCGTCTTCCTGTTCGCGTTCGCTGTTGTTACCCAACACAACGCCCTCCGAGCTTAAATTACGCCTTCAACAATTAATTTGTAATATTTACAGTCAACTGAAAGTGTCCATATGGCATTCGGATTAGATGTTTATTAGTACAACTTGGCAGTTTACGTCTTTTGTTGTTCTTATGGTTTATTATTCATTCTGAATAATAACCCTATGTTTTCGGTCACGAACAATTTTTTACAATCCCCCCTCAAAATTTGATACTTTACGTTTCAAGACATGGAGATTCCAAATTTGCAATGTCCGTCCGCCGTCCGGGCCGTTTTGTGCCTTTAACGTGGTCAAAAAAACTCGTTCTTTCGCACAAAAATCCGATTTGGTATCTAGTTGTGCTCGCCATCTCGGCAATCCGATCGGACGAAGCTCGTGGTTGTAATGGGCAAAAAATGGTTAAAAAAATTAACGAAACGCAGTACAACGCGGGAACTACAGCGGAAGTCAACGTTTCGTCGTTTGAACTCCCTCCCTCCCGCCCGTCTCAATAAAAAACCACCCACCTCGTCCTCGCCTCGCAACGCAACGCTCGCTCACCCGCTCTACTCGTTGGAAGCCGTTGGACTCTTTTTTTTTTTTGCTTCCTCTAGGAAGTGCTCGTGTTTCGTATATAACCTTTGGCATTACGATTTGTCTCTTAATTGTCCGATTGCCTTGTTCTCGTTTTCACCTCCACGAATGACTGTTTCGCTCCGTCTCAACTATTTCCGTTAGCAAAATATCTGTTACCTTCGATTGAACTTTTCATTATTCGTTTATTTTTGGTTTATTTATTTAATAGTTTGTTCGTTTCATTTTTTTTTGGTTTTAATACGATTCAGTTTTTTTAGATTTTTCGTTTCATTCTCATTTTGTTTTTTTTTTTTCATAGATTTTTGGTTACATTTTGATATTAGTATTTAGCGTGCATGTTTTCATCTTAAAATTCAGTTTTTTCTAGATGCTTTCTTTTTTTTGTTTATTTTAATATTACGATTCAGTTCTTTTCGACCTTTTTTGGGTTTCACTTTGATATTTTTCGATGCTGAATCGAACAGGATGGGTCTCGGAGCATTAATGCTAGGTCAAGCTGTTTATCCGAATAATAAACCGTTGTGTAATAATTTGCAGGGGTTTTTACAAAGGACGGACAATCAGTTTGATACAGTCTGACTTGCTGAAAGTGGAGACGAAAAGATACGTTTTCCCACAGATATAGGCTGTTTGGATATAAAAAGAAAGAGATTTGATGCTTCATATACGTACTTATTTGTGTGAAGTTTGTTTAGCACGCGACCCTTCTGACTGAGCCAGTGGTGGTGGTTTGGTATAGGACATGTACACGTGTGAAAACTTCGTTTATTGTTGGCTTGATCACGAATCCCTCACAACCTAAATTTTTCCAAAAGATTTTCCTTCCCGTTCTCAATTCGTCCCGACCTCTCTTTTCTCCAGTTCAACGCCCTCGTTTATTCCTGTCTGCGTATCAGCCTTTTGGCCTTTCCCTGATACGATTGTAGCCTCCTCCTGCGGTTACCATCTTCTTCGTGTTTGCCATCGTAGAAGCGCCTCAATAAATTCCGGAACTTCGAATGCCACCACTTTCTACGTAAAACGTGAAGTTGGAATTGCTCGATTGAGTTTAGTGAATCCATGAAAATCACCTAATTCACGTGGAGTTAAGGAACGTTCTGTGATGTGACGCAGCAGATATTTTAAATCCGATGTTTGTGGCCTTCACATTCGTTTCATCCCTTCAAAATCTGCTCATCAAAGAGGCTCCTACACGCGAAATTTTATTGTTAACTTGTCGTTTTTTCTTGAGCTAAAAATAAGGTTAAAGCACGATTATGCGCCTCTGTCAGGTTATTTTTTTCAACGCCGTGTTTGAGGCTTAGCTTATTCAACCTTCGCAGCATCGTAAAGACGCAACGTGGTTGGTTAAGCACAAAATTTGATTCGGCGATCATTGTCGTAAAGTCAATGTAGTAATAAATAAACGTAGTATGATTTAACAAGCTGGTTTCGTTTGAAAAGTTGCACGACTACCCAAAAAGTGCCCACTTTTGAAGTTAAGCGGATTATGCTGTCCTCTACCTCTTTCCGTCGTTTTCCGTATCCTGAATCTTTTTTCCCCATTTGTTAGAAGTCTTTCGGAGCTTATATCTAAATATTGGATGTATTTATTGTCCGCCGGCGGGTTCGTGAAGATCAGGATGATGTTGGAGGTGGAGGTCAATGGAAATGAACAGGTCAGGTGCCGCAGAGGAGGTGTATCCGGCACATCTCTCCCGAATCAGTTGCATAATATACGAGAAAGCCGACATGTCAAATGAGACGCCCCAACAACGACGCCCTTCTCTCTCTCATCAACTTCCCTCTCGCTCTCACAAACTTGCTCTGTGAGACGGTGATTAGGGACGAGGATTGTGTAAGTTGCCGCTTGTTCGATTTAGCCGGTGCCGAATTCATATAAGTCATGCGGCAAATTTTCATAGAAAATAAAGCGGTTGTCCCTCTAATAAGTTACGATTACAACAAATTAGTTTTCTCATATTCCTGCGTTCACAGTTTGCCTATTAGAACAAGCGCGCTGCTCGATCTCTCAGTAACAGTGAGTTGTCCAGATGAACATCCCATCGCTGCAAAGCCCTTTGCCAGAAACACTGGCAGTTGTAGCACCGCACCTCGGATCTTAGTTTTAAAGATTTGGAATGTTCAAAGTCACCGTGGTTTAATGCCCGGCTTGATATGTATGATGCCTTCAACTAGACAACGTTGAAAGTGATGCTGAATCCAACAGAACCCCTACCTAAGCCATTCGGCCCATCTGCTGACACACAACTGGAGTCAAACACTCCCAACGTTTCAGCTCAATCAACATTTTTCTTGGCCACCAGAGCGAGATTGTGGATGGATAGAGTACATCGAAGGCACCATTGCACGTTTTAATCCTCGTGTCTTGCCAGCGTTATGAGCTACTCACATAGCACGTTTTTGCATGAGTAACCAAAATTGATTTACCAATGATGGAAACTTCCACAGCATTCCATCGTGTTGTGGAGTTTACCCTCAACATGCTGTTTCTTTGTGCATATAATCATAGTAGTTTTGGCCGAAATAACATACAAACCATGGATGTACAGTGGTCTCTGAATTGTAGTTACCTGATTTGTGCATTATATACCGCCTTCTTCCCGTAGCCTATGAGCTCATTAGGTTCTACACATGGACAACGTACAACCGTGGTGGGAGGAGGTCAGCGCTTCCTAGCACTAAACTAACTATTTCATCTACGAGTGTTGTTCATTCATCGTTAGATAATGGATGCTACGTTCCAGGCACCTCGAACTGTTTCGCCTACCCACAACGAGTAACTATGCGGGGAGGGGGTCCCCAGGGCAAATTGAGTTGAATCTTCAAAAAATCTAAGCCCCCCTTAATCGTAGCCCACAAAATCTACGGACTGCTTGCTCCCATTAATCCCACCAGTTTCGCCTATTGCAGTTGAAACGAGCGGTGCGTAGCAACACTCAACTTTCCGCCACCCTCATAAGTTCGAACACCAGCTACATATGCGGGCGCTATATCTTCGTTCAACGCATTTCTACAGAAACATTTATAGAAAACAAAATGTAGGGACTAGTTAGCTGAGAGTACTCCGTATGTTTGATTGAAATCCCTGGAGCCGTTTTTGAGAAAATTGGAATACCGATAAATTAATATTCGACAAATCTCCTTCTCTGAGTTAACTTGGCTTATATCTCCGTTCAACATATGTATACAGAAATAACTATAGAGAACGAAATGTGGGTATAGGTGACTAAAAAGCACTCTGTAAGATCTATCACATCTGGTGAAGCAGTTACTTTGGAATTTATGGAAATGTTCGAAAAAACGTTATTTGTGGCACATTTTAATTTTTATCTCTGTTCAATGGACTGTCAGAGGAACGGTTATTCAGAACAATATGTAGGTATTAACTATTTGAACATATCCTGTGAGTTTGGTCGAAATTGCTGAAGCCGTTTTGCCAAAAAGCGTAAAAAACCTATTTTTGCTTCATAGGCCTATATCTCCGTTCACCGTATTTTCATGGAGATTTGTACGAAGAAGAAAAGTTAGGTATTGATTTGTAAAAGTTAAGTTGAAAGTTTAATCAACATCGTTACGGTCGTTTTCGAAAGAAAACCCTCCTTTTTGGTACATTTTCGCCCCCCCCCCCCTTCCCATCGGCCGAAATCGCCCATAACCTTATTTTGGCGGCTACAAAAAATAACGAACAAAAAAAAACAAAGAACCAGCTCGATTGGTTCAGCCGTTCTCCCACAAATCAAACTACAGACACACAACACATACACACACATACACACACACGGACCACGCGCCGAAGTTAGGTTTTTTAGACTTTAGGCCTCAAGACGTAAAGATCCGAAGAAAACCCAAATTTTTTTGTTGACACGATTTAGTGTTATTTACACCTTTCGAGTAGCGGAAAGTGAAAATTGGGCATTTACAGCTCTTTTGAGGCCCTACGGCACCACTTCCACAAAATGCAGCCCTTATTAGTGGTGGTTCCATTAGAGAGTGCTGCCCAACCCAAAGGGCGAGGGAGCCCTCTCTTTCATCTCAGATAGACCATGTGACTTAAAACCCTTGTATCGTTATACGCATCACTATTCTTTCATCATTACGTAAAGCAGTAGGAAGCTGTGCCTGCACTAACTTGATGTTAGGTTAATGCCTTAACTCTCGAATTTTTATGTTTATCGGTGTATGTCACAATTAGGTAGGAAGCTATACTACCCTCTCCACTAGGCCGACGTCTTATAACTCCCTGACCGTCAATTGACGTCTGTTGAAGGCCGGTAAGTTGCGTCCCAGGACATGCAATGATGTTTGTTTCTTAATAAGACTCGTCAGCTGAGCGTTTCAAAACAATCGCTCTATTCCGGGACTTACCTTGAGCTAACGAAGCGCGAGCGCAGGATAATACCACCATCAACAGGAGAAACCCCGACGACTTCATGTCCTGAGATACGCGCCGCAACTGAAGGAGAGAAAGCACTGATCTGTGGACTAGCATTAAGAGGGGAGCCAAGTCACTCCTCAAATGGAGAGCTGCCTTTCAATAACCAAAACCGCGTGAAAGAGTTTATCGAGTGAAACTTGACTACAAGTGCAGGGGATTCCATAACCGGTCATTGTCACCTCTAAAACGTGAGCCAGGAATGTGGAACTAGTTCCATAGATCGCCACTGTTCAACTGGGAAATGGACCGCCGTTGAAGTGATTAACGCGGGAGTCGCATTAAGCGGTTTTCTGCCGGAATGCTATCTGCAGAATTACGTCAGGTCGTCCAAAGTTAACTCACTAACCACCTTCATTCCAGATGAGGAGAGTGAACGGATCACAAGGCTGGATTTTTTTTCTGTTCAAATGAACTTACTCAATCACTCGCTAGTTGAAGCTCAGTCCCTTAAACAATAAAACCAAGGAAATTTTATATTCAGAGATCCCTGAACAGAGTAAGCCAATTCCTCATCACTCCGCGTCATATTCGGAAATAAACCATATCATGTGCATATAGTATAGCAGGCGCTTTATACACCGGGTATGTTTCCCGAGATGATGGGCGTTATACGGAAACTGGAGCGATATAAATCTCGCTGAAACCTAAAGCCTTTCTCTTCACTGCCAACAAATCCCCGACCATCACTGCTTTCCGAGACAACGTGAGTCCTTTCGTTATCAGTCATCTGCCAATCGAGAAAAACAATTATGAACTAGTCTGAACTTGTCGAGTCGTTCGACAAAAAGAGAATGTTGGCAAATGGGTACTTGTGTCAAAATTGTGCCTTTCAAACCTTTACCCGGCAGGACTACAGTCAGTGCGCTCAAATATTTTGTCTCTTAAATTTCTGATAGCGTCGCTACTTCCAAGCTATTAAACATCATCATCATCATCATTTTATTCCATTTAGCGGAACGGTGTTTGGATTCTGGGACTAGGGAAACAATTTGAAATAGCTAATCGACATATGGAGTTCTCAACGTTTGAGATCAAAGAGGGATGTTTAGCATTGCAGCTGTCTAAGTTTCACTCCTAATCAATATGAGGGCTTAACAAATAAGGGCAATAAAACTTCTCTCAGAGCCTTTTTTGCTCAGGCGAATCAACGAAGTAGCAATCAAAGTATTAACTCGTGTTTTATTTGTCGTGATGGCTATCACTCCTTGGAAGATGTAATAAATTGAGATTGGTACGGTTGCAGAACGTCACAAGTTACTTAAATATCTGGTGCGTTGCAACACACAACTTTCCTTAGCTCTACGTCAATTCACTTTGTAGCGCGGTAGCGCGTACAGTTCCGGAATTTATTGTGCGGCACGTACTCACTGCAGGACCAATATTGAGCAATCGGTACACAGGTAATTAATGAGGCTGTAAACACAAATTTTTTGAAGAAGGATAGTAATTACTTTTGCAGAGTTATTGGGTAAAAACTTTTAGAACTGTTAGTAAGCGAAATGGCGGTAGTTGATATTCAGGAATTTCTGGAGTCAGCCCCATGTATCTCATGAGCGTTTTTAAACACTCACGCTTTAGGTTTTGGATTGGGCTACAATACCAATTTTCTTAAACATTCTACTAACATTCCAGCGGAGTTTAAATGGAAAAAACCGCGGTCAAAACGCTTTTCGTCGAAAATGTTGATAATTTATTGTGCTGCTCTCGTGATTTTCCCACAAATGGGAATTTTATGGTATAATTTTCTTATTGAGAGCTATCTATATAAAAAATTTAATCAAAATCGTTAGAGCCGTTTTTGAGAAAAAAAACGTGGTGTTTTGATCATTATGATAACTATAGTTAACTTTCAGTTGATTTTGTTCATACCCTTATTTTGGCGTCCCGTGGTAACCTGCAGGCGAGATATGAAGTTTGAGCTGATTTGGATATGAAAGTAAAAACTGGAAGGGATACCGTAATTGTTTAAAAACCCTGCAAATTATTACACAACGGTTTATTATTCGGATAATCAGCTTGACCTAGCATTAATGCTCCGAGACCCATCCTGTTCGATTCAGCATCGAAAAATATCATAATGAAACCCAAAAAAAGGTCGAAAAGAACTGAATCGTAATATTAAAATAAACAAAAAAAACGCAAGTATCTAGAAAAAACTGAATTTTAATATGAAAACACGCACACTAAATACTAATATCAAAATTTAACCAAAAATCTATGAAAAAACCCAAAATGAGAATGAAACGAAAGAATCTAAAAAAATTGAATCGTATTAAAACCAAAACGTCGGGGAAATTGGAACGGGGGCGCTCGAAGCGAGAGGCGAATGGTGAGAGGCGGGTCGTTGGGAGGGAAGCGCGAGCCGCCTCGAGAGCGGTTGGTTCTTTAAAGAGACGGGCGGGGCGGGAGGAAATTCAAACGACGAAACGCTTGTAGTTCCCGCGTTGTACTGCGTTTCGTTAATTTTTTTAACCGTTTTTTGCCCATTACAACCACGGGCTTCGTCCGATCGGATTGCCGAGATGGCGGGCACAACTAGATACCAAATCGGATTTTTGGGCGAAAGAACGAATTTTTTAGACCACGTCAAAGGCACAAAACGGCCCGGACGATGGACGGACATTGCAAATTTGGAATCTCCATGTCTTGAAACGTAAAGTATCAAATTTTGAGGGGGGGTTGTAAAAAATTTTTCGTGACCGAAAACATAGGGTTATTATTCAGAATGAATAATAAACCAAAAATGACAATTCAACATATTTCTGTAGGTCAGGGGCTCGCTGGAATTTGTGAAATCGAAAACATAACTCAACTTTGCACAAAATTCAGCGGGCGAATTCTACTGAGTTAAATAACACACGTGATTACGATGTCCTACAACCTTCCACTTCTATCTAAATAATGAAACACATAGAGTCTTGGTTGCTGTGAACAGCAAATCCCATACCAACTCGAATGTACTTCTAGGTACCTTAGCTGCTGAGTTCAAAGATGCGAGAGGCCAGTATCGAACATTTAAAGGATTAATAGAATGTAGGTCCCAACGCTCATTCATATCCGCGTCAACTCCTTGGGTATGTGTTATAAACCTCTCACCCGGCAGATATCTGTCAAACGGTGTATGAGCTATTGCAGTGCGTGACCAAGAGGTAATACTACTTGTGACTTTGCACTCACTTTCCACTGGTGGTATAGTGTATAACTGAAAATTTTCCCACTATTCCACAATCACGATCTTGCTTTTCTCACTTTTCCAATTGTAAGTTGACAGATCCCAATTTCTGGAAACCGGCGTCAATAGATTTTCTGTTGGTTGCCGATATATACAGTGATATTGTTTTGGGAGGTCCAATCAATTTAGATGCCAGTTTACTGAAAATGTTGCCCTCTATTTTTGGTAATACTATATAAGGACAGTATTGTACAAAGGACAATTCCAATGATGTAATTTCCTATCTAGTAGCGGAAAAGCTGGAATATTGTAAATGGTTTGAACTTAGAACTCGAATTATCGAATGTTCCCATTTTACCTTGTCCTGACAAGGATTGGTGTGAACGACACTTTTGTGGAACTCACAGTCGATTACGTCAAGGTCAGTATAAGGTTGAATTGCCTTTCAAGCCTGATGCACGCCCATTTCATGTTCCAGGACGTAGAGCTATCGAGAGATTTCAATATTTAAAGTGTAAGTTCAAACGCAATGAAGTTCTCTTAAAACAGCTTTATGAACGAGTACGAGAAGTTAGGACATATGTATCCTACCGAATCAAACGAAGTTTGTAATTTCTCATCACTCAGTATCGAAACAGGATAGAAATCAAAGTTGTCGGGTGTTCAGGCAGCTACACCACTTATGGTATCTACTCATATTATCCATTCAGAAGTTTTATATTTTATTTCTTTTTGATGTGAGTGACGTCAAGACACCAGCCATCACCAGCTCTCCATACGCCATTTTTTCCCCAATTCCCAATTCTACCTAGCTGCGAACCGCCACGTGCACGTTAAAACTTATATTAGTTATCCATTGCCATTTCTTCACTTTGCAGTGAAAATTTCATCATTCACGCGCAGTTATCACTCTCTTCGGGTCGCAGTATCCCGCAAGTCCTGTACTCAACGCCTACCAGCGTCATACCTGGACAACATACTCGGGAAACATCTACCAGCACCATACCTGGACCACATACTCAGGAAACATGTACCAGCACCATACCTGGACTAGCATACAGCCGAAGGACAATTGGACAATGAAGAATCACGAACATTATACATCGCTCGAAGAAAACTTGTGCCAAGTACCCGATTATTTTTACTTTCGCTTCAGACTTTTCACGAGCAGTAACTTTATTTTCCATTTATGTTTATGAGCTCAAAGATTAATTTATTTCCAACATTTTACTGTATTAAACATTTTGTGTGTAAAATCTGGTTGCATAACCATTCACCACTTTGTCACAACATCGGGAGTAAGCCATAGGAAGTAATAGGCGCAGTAGTGCAGCTCAGTGAACAGGTCAAGAATGTAGATGTGATCCTTGATCGTAAACTAACCTAAAAGAGCACGTCACATGTACGACCGAAATGCCGACGATGTCCCTGTGGACGTGACAAAGAATGTGCGGGAGAACATGGGACTTAACGCCTAGAATGGCCTGCTGGTTATTTGAGACTATTGTGAGGCCAATCATCACATATGGGTCGATTGAAAGGTGACACAGAACTGTCATCAGAGGGTTCTGTAGTAGACTAGGCAAAGTACAAAGGCTGGGGCACTTACTAATAGCGATGGCCATGAAAAACACATCTGCCAGTATTATACAGAAAATGTTTCACCTACTTCCTCTTGATATATTTGTCAACGCAGAGCTATGAAGTCGACTAACAAACTGGAATTATTGTTGATCCTATAAAAGGACCTTGAGTTAATATACCATCATTCATGATTTTTGGGGAGGTTTCAGTTCCCGTAGAGCTTATGAATACACAGCGAAACAATTACAAAACAAGCTGCTCATTTAGTTCACAAAGTCGATACGTGATTCAGGAAGCTTTGTACAATTACTGCCTATTGCACATTTGAAGCAGCCAGTATACCGACGTATTTCTCACTTATATATTGCATAGTTCGCCGTGGCATATCCGCCATCAGCCTGGTTCTCGAGCACAAAGATACGAGTGTCTCCTCCTGACTGGTTTATGTGACTAAATAACTGACATCTTGTACCTACCTAGTTCCCCTCACTTTAGGTTAGTACCAGGGTGAGGTCATGTACCTCCAGCAGCTGTACAACGTTTGGAGTAATTCACTGCCAAAGAGATGTAGTGACGACGCAAGAAATATGCACGTGGCTTCCGTTATTAATCATTACCAAGGTACAATTTAATTATCTGTTACGGTAGTTAGGTTCAGTAATAAGTTAGTCATAAGCTATCCGTTCTGAGCTTCTTTAAGAGCCAATGTGTTGTCAGGTATTCGCAACCGAACTCTTCCTCGTCGTAACTGGTTCAAAGGATCACTCAGAGGGACGGCGAGCAGTTTCTTTGGATGGTCATCTCCCTTAAAAGGAACATCGATCGCTCTGATGCCGAATGGGTCAGAGGAATAAGGAATAATTCGATCGCCAGGAAGAGGCTTCACGAACCCATTCCAAGAAGCCGCATGGATAACCGACATGAGAAGTTCGATTGCGGTTGAGAAACTCGAATTCTCGCGTCATTCCGCACGTGATCATCGACGTAAGTGGAATCTGTACCATTTGGAATTTACACAGCAAGTCGGTTCAACAACTGTCGGGTTATGCAAAACTTAATTGGGTTTATGGCATTTTTATTTGAAATGAATCCCAGTGGTCACTTCTAACTTTTTGGCACTTGTATACCTCCGCCTTGACTGTTACGTTGAGCAAATACAAGTTTACCGGTAAACAAGAGGGAAATTAGAATAGAAAAAACGTAAAAATATCCCAATACTTGTTTAGCTTTTGGCGTATAGCCAACGCCACAACTCGACATCTTCTGATGATGGCCGAAGGCTAAACAACTTCGTAAATCTTGTTAAATGTTTTCTATCTCATTCGATATAACATCTGCTAGATGCGAGCGCCAAATTGAATGAAGTTGCGCTTGTGAATGACAGTTTGAAACGTTACACCCGTAGATCTGATACTGAACTAAACACAATCATTGTCAACGCTATTTCTAAGAGTTGAGAGAAGTAGGTTTTTCTTCTTAAGAAGATTCACCTTAAATGTTGATACCTCCTTTACTTGTGTTTTCTTCGGGAGAAATATACTACTGACAGTAAGTCTCACTGCTGTCTTCCTGATTGCTGTGAGGCACGTTCAAAGGGCCACAAGTTTCACTTTTTCACGATTGATATTTAGTGAAGTGCTTGAGCGAGCAACCACACGTCTTGCCTGCCGTCTGCGCTCAGTGTGGGCCCGTGTCCCGCCGTGTTGTTTATTGCAATCCAAAACGCAAGCAGTATTATCTTTGAACGAAGAAAACACAGTGAAAAATTCCATTTTCAGCCGGCCTGTTTCCTTATCAAAATGGCCGCTCCTGAACAAAATTAGGAATTCTCAATCTGGTTTTCCACCTGATTCAACTATTTACTTTGGTGACAAGTGACAAATGGAGAGATCAACTGTGGCTTTGTTTTGGTTTATTATTCATTCTGAATAATAACTCTAAGTTTTCGGTCACGTAAAATTTTTTACAACCCCCCCCCCCACAAATTTGTTACTTTACGTTTCAAGACAT
The DNA here is from genome assembly GCA_020466155.1 of Pachypeltis micranthus. NCBI lineage: Eukaryota > Metazoa > Arthropoda > Insecta > Hemiptera > Miridae > Pachypeltis > Pachypeltis micranthus. Next base: position 29,321,606 of record CM035777.1, on the reverse strand, counting down.
GGGGATTCTAAATCTGCAATGTCCGTCCGCCATCCCCCGTCCACTGTCCGCCATCTGGGCCGTTTTGTGCCTTTAACGTGGTCTAAACAACTCGTTCTTTCGCACAAAAATCTCATTTGGTATCTAGTTGTGCCCGCCATCTCGGCAATCCGATCGGACGAAGCCCATGATTGTTATGAACAAAAAATGGTTAAAAAAATTAACAAAACGCAGTATAATTCTCAAATACGCCGTGTTTCGTATCGAATTCAAGGTATTTTTACATCCTGGGTCGAATGAAATAAGTATCAGACGTGTAAAACTGCGTATAGGGAAATCACAGTAATTATTAGAGTCTACTAATTGAAAGAACTCGCGGGAACTACAGCGGAAGTCAACGTTTCGTCGTTTGCACTCCCTCCCTCCCTCCCGTCTCGTCAAAACCACCCACCTGCTCGCCTCGCAACGCCAGCTCAACTCGCAATGTCGTGTCAATTGGCGAGGGTTTGCTGGAAGTCCCCGTCCCAATTTCCCCGACTCTTTTTGCCCGATGGGGCAGAGGAAGGTTAGGGCCACTTTCTCCGCACTCCGCTACATCGGATCGTAAATGCCTACAGACGTTTACAGGCGCCTGGGGAATATTTAGTTTCCGTAGTTCCATTGTAGTCAGGTCATGTTTCGTATTGTTTACTAGTATTTTTCGATGCTGAAACGCATGGAATGGGTCTCAGAGCAGTAATACTAGGTCAAGCTGTTCATGACAATAATAAACTGTTGTGTAATAATTTGCAGGGGTTTTTACCTAATGGGGACAACGAGCCAGGCCAGTCCTGGCCTACCGGCTCGTTGGTGCAAAGAGAGGGGGGTCAATAAGACCGGCCCTCACCTAATTGTGCTCCCCTTAGACTGTGCAACGTGGGATGCCCTACCCCGCATGTCTTGGTAGAGGGGACAGAGGAACAGGGTATGGGCTGCGTTCTCGCTGATCTCCTCCCCCCCCCTCCCCACTGATTGGACAGAGGTCGAAAGTGCGCCTCTTAAAGAAGAAGAGGCGCTGATTGAAAGCGCCTTGTCCCGAGAGCAACTAGACGGCTGGGAAAGAGGGGTGCCAACAATTCCCAAGCGGTTCCGGACTGTGGGTATGATGGCATGCAAAAGTCATGCAGTAGGGCCTTCATCCCACCGCAGTTGCCATGCGTCGAGGATTGCCTCGAATGCAAGTTCAAGCTGACGCTTGGTGGAAGTGTCCCGTTGCAGGGCACCCTGGTAGCCTTCCAGCGCACCGCATCGGATGCTTTGTTTTTTACCCACTTTCAGCTCTCTCCGTGAACCACACCGTCTCCACAAATTACAGGATGTTGGTAGTGGTGGTCGTAGGCTCCCTCTGATCGGTTAACCATCCACTCTCGCTCGCCTGGCCCCATATTTTCATGATTGGGGCTATTCTTAACTCGAGGAAGCTTCGGAGTGTTTGAAAGTACACCAAAATGCCGGTTGGAACTAGTACGCTGCTGAAAATGAGAGCAGAATTCTTGTCAAATAACGTGTGACATAATTGGATCCGATAATTGGCTAGTGCTAATTGCTAAGAGCTGTTTCAGCAGCAGTCACCACCATTCTTGAGAGTCAGTCAGGATGAATTAAAAGCTCTCTCTAGGCCGACGTTTCGCTTAATTTATTAATATAGGAAACACATCAGGCAATTAAGTTACAGTTCTGTTGGGCAGTAAAAGCTTAATTCCTTAAGCTTACTCATAACTAACTCATAAATGTTGAATTTGGTTAGTTAATCGTTGAATACGGTTTGCAAATGTGTTGCATTCTGTCTGAAAAATATTGAACTCGGTATGAGAAACATTAAATACCGTATGAATACGTAGCATTTAGCAGCATTCGTTTGGTAAAGAAAGTGCTACGCAACAACGTGCCAGAAAGGCTTTAGTTCCAGTTGAAGTGGCTCGTTGTAATTTAACGTTGGTGAGCCTTAGCAGCTCTGCCATAAGCTGGCACCTATCTCCCTCTCTCTCGACCAAATCCCGTGAATCACGGGGAGGACGGCTGTCACGAGCCGCTTACTTTATTTACTTCCTATTAGCTTTTCCTCTAATCCCTGTCTACCGTCATTCGTCTCGTACAAGGCCAATGCACGACACAAAGCTGGCTAGTTACATTATTTTTAACTCCCTTTTAAACAATTTCGTGACAGCGCCGATTCACTTTTGGATGATGCGTGAATTTTTCAAGAAATGCGCGTCATGGCGATGAAACTGTTCGAAAACGTCCTTGAGTAAATGCTTCAGTGGGTCAGACGTTTGAACGGCTGATCAAATCCCCCACTAACTTTCACGGGACCTTCATGCCAGTTCTTTCCCTCAGCATTGCGATACTCCTCCGGCTTTAGGGAGCGTGGGCTATTCATTTTGTTCGGAGAGAAGAAATATTCATTACGCCATACCGTCAACAACGGAGACAGAGAAAATCGCTATAGACCATGAATATCCAAAAGGAGAAAACAGACTTATCAGCGCGTTGTGGCACCGTGACATCAAGAGTTCAAACCCTTCGCTCCAATGTCCGACGGTTTCCAACGATTTCACACATTCTTAATCGGTGTTCAAGAACGAAGCTTTACTCGTCTAATTAGTTTGTCACTTCGGGTCATACACGACATGCCGAAAGCAATATCTTTTGATATCTCGAGCAACTTTTTAGTTCCACGATTTTCCAACGTTTAAACGGCTCCAGGAATTTTTGACGAGATCCCACAGTTCCCTTGAGTCGTTTGAAAAGCATCGTTTTAACAATTCTCGTTCCCCAAAAAAGATTCCTAGTTCGTTCGAGGAAAGAAAATTATATTCAGTTACTGAAAAACTGGCTGGGCTATGTTCTTCCTTTACTAATAGTGTATATCGTAAAAAATACACATACCTAGGCTATTTTATTATTTATGACTGTCAGAAGAGGTTCTTTTCAAATTATATTCCTAAAAACTAACGTAGCGAGTCTCGCAATTACGTTAAAATTGTTTATGAAGAGACGCCTTCTAACTGGAACTCACCCCCACATGCGCTAACTGGGCTGTTGGTGGTTAATTTTCGTAATACACCTAAAGAGTAATTGGGATAATTTGTGGAAAATTAGGACGTTAAAGCATATTTTAGTACAAACTATCTCACGTTGAAAACTTGTGTTTTAAAAATGGAAATAAATATTTAAAAAGAACAAATAAGTTGTTACTTTCCTTGGCTCTACGAAGTAAAAAGGAAAGTTATGTAATCGGCTGAAAAAAAAATTTTGAGTTTTCTTCAGATCTTTACGTTTCAGACCCTCCTGAGTCCGAAAAACACTATTTGGGATAATGGTCTGTGGGTCTGTGTGTGTGTGAACGATTTTTAGAGAAAACCACTGTACCAAAACAGCTCAAACTTGATATCTAGTCTGCAGGTTACCATGGGACGCCAAAATAAGGGTATGAGCAAAATCCACCGAAAGTTAACTATAGTCATCATAGTGATCAAAACACCAAATATTTTTTTTCTCAAAAACGGCTCTAACGATTTTGATTAAATTTTTTATATTGATAACTCCCAATAAGGCAACTATCCTATAAAATTCCTAAAGTTAAAGAAAATTGGTATTGTAGTCCCATCTAATACCTAAAGGGTGAGTGTTTAAAAACGCTCAGGAGGTACATCGGGCTCACTCCAGAAATTCCTGAATTTCAACTACCGCCGTTTCGCTTACTACCAGTTCTAACAGTTATTACCCAATAACTCTGCAAAAGTGATTACAATCCTTCTTCAAAAATTTGTGTTTACAGCCTCATTGATTCTCTGTGTACCGATTGCTCAATAATGGTCCTGCAATGAGTAAGAGCAGCACAATAAATTCTAGAACTGTAGGCGCTACTGCTTCCTGCTGCTGCGACGTATTTGTTTGACAAAGTTCAAATGAACTGAGTGATAAATGAATTGATTAAATAGAATTAGCCATGTACAAAGTGAATTGACGTAGAGCTAAGGAAAGTTTTGTGTTGCAACGCAACAGATATTTTGCATTCAGTAGGCCTCACAACGTAAAGAAGTAAAATCGACTTTTGTTGGACGATAATTCAAAAGAATTTTCACTCAGCTCACCACGTAGCACGTAACTTCACGTTTTACGTAGAATGTGGTAGCGCTTAAAGTTCCGAAATTTATTGACTTGCTCTTACTCATACCACGACCGTTATCGAACAATCAGCGGACGTGAACGGGGGAGCGTAGGGAATGCGTAGACCCAGGAAATCGTCAACACGAATATTTTTGAGGATCGTGTTTACAATCTTGGAATTATCGGGTAAAACTTGTGGGATACATTAGCAAGTAAAACGGCGGAGGTTCTGGGGTGAAATTATCTCATGCGCGTTATTGAGCGTTCATCGTTTAGTTAATTTATTGTACTACCGCCTTAATTTGGCACATTAATTAGCAAGGAGCACATCGACAGCTCCATTACTGGTAGTAAGACTGAATTGAAGGGGCGGTGCTCTTGACGTGTAAGTTGGTTGATTGAGCTAGGGAGCATTTTGTCGCTAAAAAGGGGGGAATGATAAGGCGGAAGAGAAGGAAGCACTCAATTCAGGGATGAGTGATACGGGCGTTATTCCTCCAGGAGCCAGCAATCGATTTGAGCGGAGGCTTGTTCTACCTCATTCATTAAGGGGTAAGAAGTTAAGAGTTAGTGGGCAATTAGGGAGCTACAGGCTTCTCTTAAAACTCGTGCTTTAAGCCATCCGCAAGGCTCACACCAACGTGGGTGGTAATGGACTGTACCAACATAAATAGTCCAACAAATTAACAGAAGTACTGTGACAACTACAATCGAAAATAAACTTACTCAGTTTAAAAATATATGGTGCGTTGCAACACACAACTTTCCTTAGCTCTACGTCAATTCACTTTCTAACATTTCAGCGGAGTTTGAAAGGAAAAAAAAACCGCGCTAAAACCGATTTCCATGGAACATTTTGATAATTTATTGTGCTGATCTCGTCATTTTCCCACGAATGGGAATTTTATGGTATAGTTGCCATATTGGGTCAAACAACACGTCACAGCAGCAGGAAGCGGAAGCGCTTACAGTTCCGGAATTTATTGTACTGCTCATACTCATTATAGGACCATTATTGCGAAATTGGTACACAGAAAATTAATGAGGCTGTAAACACGAATTTTTTGAAGTGGATAGTAATCACTTTTGCAGAGTTATTGGGTAATAACTGTTAGAACAGGTAGTAAGCGAAACGGCGGTAGTTGAAATTCTCACTCTTACGGAACTAATATCGCAAAAACGAATAACACTGGTAATAACGACAGAAGTCGGGAGACACGCACGATCTTGGGAGATTTGAAGATGTGCAGCCGAATGAGAACATTTCAAGGCGTTCGGAACACTTACTAAGCTGATGAGGGGATTTAAAATATCTGGTGCGTTGCAACACAGAACTTTCCTTAGCTCTACGTCAATTCACTTTGTACATGGCTGTGTCTACATACTCAATTCATTTATCACTCAATAAATGAGTGATAAATACGCAGCAGGAAGCGGTAGCGCTAACAGTTCCTGAATTTATTGTGCTCCTCTTACTCATTCTAGGACCATTATTGAGCAATTGGTGCACAGAGAATTAATGAGGCTGCAAAAAATAATTTTTTGAAGAGGATAGTAATTACTTTTGCAGAGTTATTGGGTAATAACTGTTAGAACTGGTAGTAAGCGAAACGGCGGTAGTTGAAATTCAGGAATTTCTGAAGTGAGCCCCATGTACCACATGAGCGTGTTTAAACTCTCACACTCTAGGTATTGGATTGGACTACAATACCAATTTTCTTTAACTTTCTACTAACATCCCAGCGGAGTTTATAAGAAAAAAACTGCGCTAAAAACGCTTTTCGTCGAAAAGTTTGATTATTTATTGTGCTGCTCTCGCCATTTTCCCACGAATGGGAATTTTATGGTGTGATTGCCATATTGGGAGCTATCAATATAAAAAATTTAATCAAAATCGTAAGAGCCGTTTTTCAGAAAAAAATTTGTCTTTTGATCACTATGATGACTATAGTTAACTTTCGGTGGATTTTGCTCATACCCTTATTTTGGCGTCCCATGGTAACCTGCAGACTAGATATCAAGTTTGAGCTGTTTTGGTACAGTGGTTTTCTCTAAAAATCGTTCACACACACACAGACTGACAGACACACACGCAGACCCACAGACCATTTTCCCAAATAGTGTTTTTCGGACTCAGGAGGGTCTGAAACGTAAAGATCTGAAGAAAACTCAAATTTTTTTTTTCAGCCGATTACATAACTTTCCTTTTTACTTTGTAGAGCCAAGGAAAGTAAAAATTGTAAAATGCGAACGCGTTTTTGAATTTTAATAATTCACACCTCCACTCGGGGAATACAACGTACTCTCCGGATGTTATAATCATTTTCGAGGCGAAGACGAAGTGTACGTGCATTTAATACGTATTGCAGAGCCCCGATGCCAAAGAGCCTGAATAATAGGCATCAGCGTCGGATGCTTCCAACGTGCGGAATCTAGATCTCCTTGAACCCAAGGTTTTTCACCGAGATGGGCAGGCCCGGACTCGTTTTCCCATCGGCGAAGTCTTGGAAGAACAAAAAGGACAGTCGATGTTGATGAGGGCGTTCCCCGCGCGAGGGGATAAAATTAAAGGCGATTTTTTTTTCTTCTCCGAACCCAAACAAAAGAAAACGACAAAAATAAAATAGAAAAGTGACCGCTGACGGGGGGGGGGGTCTTTTTCATTGCCAACGGACATTCGACTCTTCCTCAACGGCCTCCTGAAGACATGCGCCTCTCGTTACGCTATTCGTTGCCTAACGACAAGTTATTTAGCCAACAGACCGATCGATATCGAGTCATCTGAAATCGGGGGCAAATTAAACCGATCAAGACGTTATCCAATTTGATAACGCGCGAAAAATACGATCAATTATCCAGTTGTCACCTGGCGACTTAATTAACTTCGCCGCACCTGATCAAGATGCCGAGAGAAAACGTGTTGCACTTGCCAACTTGCAAAAAGAAATATGGAAATTATACGAAGACTCCTTTGGGCGGGGTGTCACACGACATTCCCCGACCTACTCACATACTGAAGCCTGCGATGTTATGAGGATGCCTTGACAAAGTTATCCAACCGCTCCCAAGTCATCTTTTCCAGAGCCAAGTCAACCTCTTCCAAGTCAAATTACGACCGTTAGATTTAAATTCAATTCAAAGTCGAGGTCAATCTTCGCTATTCCGTGTGAAGTGCTATCAGAATTGACTCAAATTCTAGTGGTTTCAATCCTCAAGTCTATTCGCCTGATTCAGCCTTTCCAAGTAATGATCCAACCTATTCAAATTGTAATTAAACATCTTCCAAGCGCAATGTAACGTAAAGCCACTTGTGGAGCCTATGGCCTTTTGGATGTGCCTCACCTCAAGAAGACAACAATGGGACTTACTGCCACTAATGTATTTCCCTAGATGAAACACAAGTAAAGGAGATATCAAACTTCGCGCAGGTTAACTGCACTTCTTCCAACTCTTTAAAATAGCGTTGACGAGGATCGTCCCAGCTCAGGTTGGACTAAACACAAGAAGAATACTCCCCAGTTGGGAAAGGGGCGGCAAATTCGTCGGGACTCATCAAGTTCTTGAAGGCTCAGAAGATGGAGTATTTAGGTTTGGCTACAAATGAGTGTAAATTAACGTGTAGTTTTCGGCCTGAGGGTTCGTTCTGAGGGAAGACATAGGAGAAGAGCGACTGAAGGACCCCTCGATGCTTAGTGCATCAACTCTACCAGGTCCTGATCGGTCGTGATTCTCAAAACGAAGGTGATTTGAAACACTAACATGAGAGAAACTACAGGCTCTCACGAAAAATCAGTGAGTCCCGAAAATAGCATTTATAAAACAAACGCAGTGATGGCACATATTAATCTTCTATTTCTTCGTCCCGACTTCAACTTTCAATGACATCCAGCAATTCATGGCGGCAGTCTATTCATCAAAATTACCGAAGAGTAGGCTGAAATGACACAAGGCAATTAATCCCAAGAGAAGGGCGTAAAACACCATTGATGTAGAATTGCGGTCTGTGGATAACGTCGTTAGTGGTTCTCCCGCTGATTTCCTTCCTGCCCTCAGCGCTACGAGTAGTTCTCCACAGTTATTTCTGAAGGCTAAGGATCATCTTCAAGGTCGTAAATAATACTCACTTGGTGACTGTAATAAAAGCGGACGCATCCAACTCCCGTGAGGCTGCTTCCAAGGCCGACTTTCACATCAACCGCTGCCCTCTGATGTAACCAACTATCGGACGCTAATTCGCACAACCGGTTCTTCTTCGAGTTTCATCTCGAGAATTTTCCTACTTTTATTCGTTTTCGAATTAACGCCAATTCGTCGTAATGCGGCGGATATGTCAAAAAGCTGCAACCGGAAACGTCGGCGTTTCCCTTTAAACTTGAAAAAGTCGGAGTCTTGTCCGGTGACTTCACCTGGGAATTTGTTTATTTTATTTCATTACCACATGGGCTGATAAGGTGTGCAGTACTCGATGCGCAGTTCTATGAAACACGAGTTCAACGATAGTAAACTAATAACGGCCAGTAGCCTATATGTCAATGTTGAAACATTGTTTAAGGGAACTCGAGCATATCACATTCAAATATTTATGCAAATGAAATGATACTAGACTGTTTAAAAAAATATCTGGTGCGCAGCAACACACAACTTTCTTTTTCTCTACGTCAATTCATTCACTCGTGTACATGGCTTTTTTTTCCACTTACTCAATTCATTAATCACTCAGTTCATTTGAACTTGGTCAAAACAAAGTTTTACGGCAGCAGGAAGCGGTAGCGCTTACAGTTCCGGAATTTATTGTGCTGCTCGTACTCATTCGGGAATGCGAACGCGCAGCCCTAAAATTCCGGAACTGTAAGCGCTACCGCTTCCTGCTGCCTAAAGCGTTGTTTGACCAAATTCAAATTAACTGAGCGATAAATGAATTGAGTAAGTAGAAAAAACCCTGCAAATTATTACACAACGGTTTATTATTCGGATAAACAGCTTGACCTAGCATTAATGCTCCGAGACCCATCCCATTCGATTCAGCATCGAAAAATATCAAAATGAAACCCAAAAAAAGGTCGAAAAGAACTGAATCGTAATATTAAAATAAACAAAAAAAAACGAAAGTATCTAGAAAAAACTAAATTTTAATATGAAAACATGCACGCTAAATATTAATATCAAAATGTAACCAAGAATCTATGAAAAACAAAACAAAATGAGAATGAAACGAAAGAATCTAAAAAAATTGAATCGTATTAAAACCAAAAAAATGAAACGAACGAACTATTGAATAAATAAACCAAAAATAAACGAATAATGAAAAGTTCAATCGAAGATAACAGATATTTTGCTGACAGAAATAGTTGAGACAGAGCGAAACAGTCATTCATGGAGTTGAAGACGAGAACAAGGCAATCGGACGATAAAGTGACAAATCGTAATGCCAAAGGTTATATACGAAACACGATCACTTCCTAGAGGAAGCAAAAAAAAAAGAGTCGGGGGGGGGGGGGGGGTTCCAACGAGTAGAGCGGGCGGGCGAGCGTTGCGCTGCGAGGCGGGTAGTTTTTTATTGAGGCGGGTGGGAGGGAGGGAGTTCAAACGATGAAACGTTGACTTCCGCTGTAGTTCCCGCGTTGTACTGCGTTCCGTAATTTTTTTAACCATTTTTTGCCCATTACAACCACGGGCTTCGTCCGATCGGATTGGCGAGATGGCGGGCACAACTAGATACCAAATCGGATTTTTGTGCGAAAGAACGAATTTTTTAGACCACATTAAAGGCACAAAACGTCCCGGACGGTGGACGGGGGCTGGCGGACGGACATTGCAAATTTGGAATCTCCAAGTCTTGAAACGTAAAATATCAAATTTTGAGGGGGGGGTTGTAATCAGAATGAATAATAAACCAAAAAGCCATGTACCCGAGTGAATTGACGTAGAGCTAAGGAAAGTTGTGTGCTGCAACGCATCAGATATTTTTGTTAACATTCTAGTAACATTTCAGCTTTAAATGAAGATGAAGTTTAAAAGGAAAAAAACGCGCTAAAACCGATTTTCGCAGAAAATTTTGATAATTTATTGTGCTGCTCTCGTCATTTTCCCGCAAGTGGGAGTTTTATGGAATAGGTGCCGTATTGGGAGTTATCAATATAAACAATTTAATCAAAATCGTTAGAGCCGTTTTTGAGAGAAAAAATATTTGGTGTTTTGATCACTATGATAACTATAGTTAACTTTCGGTGGATTTTGTTCATACCCTTATTTTGGCGTCCCATGGTAACCTGCGGGCTAGATATCAAGTTTGAGCTGATTTGTTACGATCGTTTTCTCTAAAAATCGTTCACAGACACCCACACACAGACCATTTTCTGTGAAGATCTAAAGAAAACTCAAAATTCTTTTTTCAGCCGATTACATAACTTTCCTTTTTACTTTGTAGAGCCAAGGAAAGTAAAAAAGTATAGAAACCTGATCAACTCATAGTGACTGTACCTCACCCTTTAACATTTCCCACACACAAACACACAAACATAATCAGGTTTTCTCGATTCGAGAGGTTTCAATACCTGATCTGTGAAGATCTGTTGAAAACTCAACTTTTTTCGTAGGTGACACTACTGTCCTGACTCTCTGTGTTGAGTAAAGAAAGGATTGGATATTGGCGTAAAGAAATTGGACGTAAATCGCAAATTAACCAAATAAAATAGTCGGCAATCGTGGTATTGTTGGAAAATAATGTAAAAATTGTGGGAGAATTGAATAGAATTTTTGAGAAATGGAATGACAATCGCTGGAAAATTCCTGTGACTGAATGGCGCCCTATCATCTTTATTTATATTCGTCACTGAAACGAAATCTAACGCCTCCTAGCCTTTTTTTTATCATCTTCGAGTATCGCGTTATTTCTGGATTTGAGAATCGTCTCGGGCACTTGCTATCTCGCGAAATGCGCCCTTTCCTCAAGTGCGAAGTGTCTATCGAAGCAGCACGTCGGCAACGCTTCTGGATATTGGAACCATTCTCCCATAACAACCCTTCATCACCATATACGGCATCCGCTCGCACAGGTCCCATTCCCATTCCTCTATCGATTTGAAGATCTTCATTCCTAACGGACGAAGTTTCATTCTTGGAGGGAACTTGGAAGTTTGTCTCGTTATGCTACTCCCGTTTCGCTTCCCCTTAAAAATTCGATTATTTCGTCGGACCACTTTGCTCGGCTTCGCTAAACATTTTGACGAGAGTCGTAAAAATTTTTTCTTCGGTCCTCAATAGAGAATTACGTAACAGCTCGAGTGAAACCAGGTCCTGATCAGACCAGCTACTTGCTATTTAAGCTTGTGGACGAATATCTTAAATTGGCTGCGGACGCTGGACCGGTTTGCAATTAGGCGTTCAATGCTCTTTGGCGGGGGTATGGAATGTCTTGAAGCAGAACGGATCATTGTGCTCTGGAGCAGGTGCTGTCGACCGGAGTTTTCCTACCTTTAACAATCTGAAAATGTTTGGTGCGGGGCAGCACTGAACTTTTCAACAAAACGTGACAGATTTCGCAAGTAACTCTTCCCCAACATAAAGGAAATGTCGTTAGTTGTTACGACAATCCATTGTATGTCTTGAGTTTGTCTACGACTCCAATTAAGCTGAACCAATGAACCACTAAACCAATAAGTATTTCTTCCCCATATATTTATTCACTAGCACTCTTACGGGATGGCCAGTTTCAAAATTATACAATAATATAGTCATCTGTTGAAAAGTTTCTGCAGCTTCTTACCAATATAAACAGGTCACCAGACGTTCGCCCCATTCACACAGTGGGTCGTTGCATGCTTCTTGGCGTTTCTCTAATGTGGGGGAGACACGACCATGATGTACCTTCTTTGCTCTCACCAGTGGAAAGCATTTTCTAGCCAATCTCACCTATTTCCATATCAAGCCCTCTTGTGCTGGTAAACGCAACGTGCCACTCAATCGCCTCTAGCGATGATGATTATTAGGGATTTAAGGGCGAAGTATTCCTATAGTTCCAGTCCATTGCAAACACCATTCTGCTCCCATCCCGTTCCTAGCAGCAATACGATAGAATATCATCGCTCCTCGGCGTTGGAAAGCGGTTACTTCCATAATTAGGGAGAACCAAAGAGAGAATCATCTATTTACGGTGGTGGTTGTGCTTCAGCTAGAGTCGGAAGAATTGATGAGGTGAAGGAAGAGAGGAACATGCAGCCTAATACTATCCGTTCTAAAGAACATTTCCCGTACCGTTCTGACCCTTCCAACCTGGCAACAAATTTTCAAGGCGAATTTCTGGCAAGTGAACATTTCTACTTCTCTTTCGTCTGACTTGGCTTAGATGAAGCATTCATAGGTAATAGAATATCTCTATAATTTCGGAAAGCTGGTAATTATAGAGAAACAGTAAAGGAAGTAACTAGAGTACTTACTTGTCACCAGATTCTTATTACTTTCCTTGGCTCTCCAAAGTAGAGAGGAAAGTTATGTAATCGGCTGAAAAAAAAATTTTGAGTTTTTTTTCATTTTCACGTTTCAGACCCCCCTGAGTCCGAAAAACACTATTTCGGAAAATGGCATGTGTGTGTGTATGTGTGTCTGTGAACAATTTTTAGAGAAAACCACCGTACCAAATCAACTCAAACGTGATATCTAGCCTGCAGGTTACCACGGAACGCCAAAATAAGGGTATGAACCAAATCCACCGAAAGTTAACTATAGTTATCATAGTGATCAAAACACCAAATATTTTTTTTCTCAACAACGGCTCTAACAATTTTGATTAAATTTTTTATATTGGTAGCTCCTAATATGACAACTATACCACGAAATTCCCATTCATGGGAAAATGACGAGAGCAGCACAATAAATTATAAAAATGTTCGACGAAATCGATTTTAGCGCGGTTTTTAGAGAAAACAACCGTACCAAATCAGCTGAAACTTGATGTATAGCCTACAGGTTACCATGGGACGCAAAAATAATGGCATGGGCAAAATCCACCCAAAGTTAACTATAGTTATCATAGTGATCAAAACACCAAATTTTTTTCCTCAAAAACGGCTCAAACGATTTTGATTAAATTTTTTATGTTGATAGCTCTCAATCAGGCAATTATTCCATAAAATTCCCATTTGTTGGAAAATGACGAGAGCAGCACAATAAATTATCATAATTTTCGAAGAAAAGCGTTTTTAGCGCAGTTTTTCCTTATAAACTCCGCTGGAATCTTTGTAGAATGTTAAAAAAAAATTGGTATTGTAGTCCAATCCAATACCTAAAGGGTGTTTAAAAACGCTCATGAGATACATGGGGCTCACTCCAGAAATTCCTGAATTTCAACTACTGCCGTTTCGCTTACTACCAGTTCTAAATGTTTTCACCCAATAGCTCGGCAAAAGTAATTACAATCCTTCTTCAAAAATTTGTGTTTACAGCCTCATTGATTCTCTGTGTACCGATTGCTCAATAATGGTCCTGCAATGAGTAAGAGCAGCATAATAAATTCTAGAACTGTAGGCGCTACTGCTTCCTGCTGCTGTGACGTATTTGTTTGACAAAGTTCAAATGAACTGAGTGATAAATGAATTGATTAAATAGCATTAGCCATGTACAAAGTGAATTGACGTAGAGCTAAGGAAAGTTTTGTGTTGCAACGCACCAGATATTTTGCATTCAGTAGGCCTCACAACGTAAAGAAGTAAAATCGACTTTTGTTGGACGATAATTCAAAAGAATTTCCACTCAGCTCACCACGTAGCACGTAATTTCACGTTTTACGTAGAATGTGGTAGCGCTTAAAGTTCCGAAATTTATTGACTTGCTCTTACTCATACCACGACATTCCTTCGTTTTCTTCTGCTTCTGAACACATTGCCAAAACCTCGTTCATTTCGGTTGGGTTCGCAATATCGAGAGTAGATTGGTCAACGTCTATTCAGCTTGTCGCGAGCAGAAGAAAGCAGATGTGATGCTTCGCACGGGATATTAATGCGGTTGAGCGGGCGTTACACGAGATAAGTGATGCATCGTAGTATTATCTAAGGATGGCGCAAATGGAACGTTACATCCACGCGCCAACTATGTCTGAACGGAAGGCAATCTGGAGTTACGTCAGCTTGTGAAGTGAATGGAAAAAAACCTCGGACAAAGATACCGTTTCCAGTTATTGGCTTGAGGGGAGGAAACGGCTAAATCATCTGCCGGAGGGTCATATTCCATGAGAAAACAGCGTGCAACTGATGTGCCGCCATCGAAGTAAGTGGGACAGTCAATGGGGTAATTTAACCGAGGCCTTAAAGAATCGACGGGTTCACGGTTTTTTTTGCTTCTCTGGAGCCTGAGAGATCATCTTGTTCCGTTTCTTGGAACGAATTATCTTTTCTGTGAGATTTTAATTAGTCGCGATGTCTGTGTCTGAGCTTGTAAACAGAAGGGTGTGAAAAAAGTGGTAACAGGGCACTCGAGGGAGACCAGTGACTCCCCTAAACTGAAGCCAGTCCTCCTACAGCCTTATGCGTTTTGGATGATTTCAGCGCGGTCTCGAAATATTTCTGTGGAGTGAAGTTCCTTGAGAAAGAATCTGTCGATCATCTAGATAAGATCAGAAGGTGTCGGGTTGTCTGTCATTATTGTGCTTACTGCATATTGGGTAAAAAGGAATCTGGTCCTACAGTAGAAACCAGCAGTGGCAAGTTCAAAATAGGTCTCTGACACAAAAGTTATGTTCCCTGAAAAGCACTGAGCTCATCTTTAAAAGCGTCGGAATTCCCTGGAGACGAGTAGCAAAAAAGTAAGACTTAGAAACAAGTCTTGAGTACACTCTACGGTGCTTGGTTAGTTATTTCATAGGATCCCTTGAGAGTGTTGTAAAAGAATTGAGACCAAGTCGGGCGATCGATATTAATCAACGCTGGTCGCCAAGAAGCTGACAATACTAGGGAGATCCATAACTGTATGTTTACCAAACCGTTCGATCTGGGGGATTGAGTGTCCCATTATACTCCTTTCCAACTCTAAAACTGTCCACTTACTCTGCACGCACATGTCGGCGACGTCTCACCCCGCTGGTTTTGCGAGGATCTTGACAGCACGCTCTACACAAGAAATCCTGGATAGGACTGCAAGAGACCAGGTAGTGGCCAACAAAGCGAACATCCGCCACTTCACAGGGTAGTCTAGCACATTAGCCAGCCATACATGAGCAGATATCTGCGGCAGATTTGGTCGGCCGATCTCATCTGACAGATATCGCTAACGATCGTTGCCCCTTAACACGAAAAACTTATCGGTCGATCTTACATGCCCGAGATCTGTCACCTGACCAGTGCCCGATGTCATCTGTTCGTTCGTGGGATGAAATCTGACAGATTCAGGTCTGTCACCGACGTTCGTCTGGCAGACTCGAGTTATCGGTCGAATCCGAAATTTTTTCCAGATCGGTCACACATTCCGTGATTTGATGCCATGGAGTTAGTGACTGTCCGTAGTAAAAACAGCGTAAATTAGCGGCTTTTGCGGCGGGTATTTTTTTTATTGCCCATAAAACGGCTAAGCCAAAAAAGACAAGTTTGAGAGAAGTCGTGGGTTCGGGCACATGAAGTTGTTGGCGCACCTTAGGGAGAACAACCCGCGGGATTGTGAACATTTTGCTAGCTCATATCTCCGGCTCCCGTAATTCAATTCATTGGTTTTTTGTAAATAAAAAACTACAACTAAATTTGAAAATACTATCCCCCCCCCCCCCAATTCTGGGTAAGTATGCCACTGGGGGTAGGTGCCAACAAGTAATAATGTATTTACGAATTTATTAGGTTGTGGGGAGATCGTTTTTTGTAGTTACGAAAATTGTAGTTGCCTACGAATGTTTGCAGTTCCGAGTTTTGAATTACTTATGCGAAAACACTCGTGGACAACAGAACATCATAACGTTAAGGGACTCTGCCCGATCCAATCGAACAGTTCTGTGAACCACAGACATCGCTACCTTGAAGTCTGCAGGTTAAGGGGGACGCCCGACTGCCATCTGCCAGATTTGAACTCTCGCAGATATCTCTGGTCGATTTTCACATCTTTCATCATTTTTTAACGCCCACTAACGCACAGATCTTTCCCACGGATATCGTTTAAAAACGCGATATCTGTCGCAGATATTTGCTCGTGTATGGTTACCTATTAGCCAGCCATACACGAGCAGATATCTGCGTTTTTCGTGTTAAGGGGCTACGACCGATCTCATCGGTCACTCTAGATCGTTAGCGATATCTGTCAGATGAGATCGGGCGACCAAATCTGCCGCAGATATCTGCTCGTGTATGGCTGGCTATTGACGCATAGACGTCGCTTGCTGGTAACAGACGCCCTGCACAACCACGAGGACTGCCAAGTCCCTGAATAGTGGGACAAATGTTCACAAAGACGGGCAGACCACTCACCCAGGAGTAGTTGCCTGGACATCCAGTCATAAGTGTCTAGCTCATAAAACCCATTAGGTTCTGATGGACTTGCCTTCTCTTGAGGCAAAGGCATTCATAAAGAGATTATTAGAGCTTTCTCACTTCAATTTCTCGTACAGGCAGCTTCAAATGAAACGACAATACTGTATAGTCTCATACGTGGGAAAATGACGAGAGCAGCACACTAAATTACAAAACATTTCGAAGAAAGTTTTCTCCTTATAAACCTCTTCAGAAAAATGCAGTTATTAGTCCATTCAAGTACCTATACGATGTATCTTTAATAACACAGATTAGATATACGAGTATAGGAGTTACTCTTGAAATTCCGTAATTTCAACCACCACCGTTTAGCTCACTATCATTTCTAAAAGCTGCCCCAATAACTCTCAAAAAGTGATTATTATCCTTCTCAAAAAAGTCGTGCCTGCAGCCTCATCAACCCCCTGTGTATCAAGTGCTCAATTATGGTATTTTACCAAGCTCGAACGAACTGAGTGAAAACTAATTGAATTAAGAGCAAATGCCGCGAAAACCAGTTAGTTTACGTAGAGCTAAGGAAAGTTGTGTGTGTGACGACCCTGATATTTCTGAAACATTGAAATGGATTCTTCTACCTCACAAAGTAGCAGGTGAGATCAATACTGTAATTCAGTTCACACGGTCCTACCTCTCCCCACTCCTCCACCATTCTACCCATTAACTTTAGTTCGAACAATCCTGCCTGAAGTTTGAGGCGGCAGATTAACCGGAGAAATTCGAAAAGCGGCACTCACCAAATTTGACGGTTGCATAAAAAGTCAACTTGGGCAGATGAAGTGGTTTTACGTGTAATTCTCGGCCTTCTAATCCTCTCAGAAGCCACTTTTATTTCAAACAAGCCCCTCAGCATCAGTGTCGACGCCCTCCGGCTCTCAGTTGGTGAAGGACCAAAGTCTTGACTCTAGAAACTTACGGAAAGTTTTGATGGGAAAGAAATCTTAAATTGGGCTCAAAGTTCTTGATATTTCGTGCCTTCCTAAACTAATTTTTTCTGTACTTTGAAAACAAGTAAATTGCACCGATATGCCAGTAAGAATCATCGTCGTAACGGTAATAACTAATCAAGTTGTTCATGATACACTACTTCGTCCCACGACTAGCAAACGCATTCAACTTTATGTGGAAACCAATAGTTTCCTTGTAAGAGGTTGCGTACGTTCGGCATTAATAAATGTTCTTCCGCTTGTTTAGATTGAGTTCGGCAGATCGCATTTATCGAAGTGAAAACGAAAATATCTGGAGCGTTGCAACACAACTTTCCTTAGCTCTACAACAATTCACTTTGTACATGGCTAATTCTATTTAATCAATTCATTCATCACTCAGTTAATTTGAACTTGGTCCAACAAAGACGTCACAGCAGCAGGAAACGGTAGCGCCTACAGTTCCAGATTTTATTGTGCTGCTCGTACTCATTCCAGGACCTTTATTGAGCAATTGGTACACAGATAATTAACGAGGCTGTAAACACGAATTTTTTGAAGAAGGATAGTAATTACTTTTGCAGAGCTATTGGGTAATAACTGTTAGAACTGGTAGTAAGCGAAACGGCAGTAGTTGAAATTCAGGAATTTCTGGAGTGAGCCCCATGCATCTCATGAGCGTTTTTAAACACTCACCCTTTAGGTATTAGATTGGACTACTACACCAATTTTGTTTAACATTCTACAACAATTCCAGCGGAGTTTATAAGGAAAAAACTGCGCTAAAAACGCTTTTCGTCGAAAAGTTTGATTATTTATTGTGCTGCTCTCGTCATTTTCCGACAAATGGGAATTTTATGGTGTGATTGCCTGATTGAGAGCTATCAACATAAAAAATTTAATCAAAATCGTTAGAGCCGTTTTTGAGAAAAACATTTTGTGTTTTGATCACTCTGATAACTATAGTTAACTTTCGGTGGATTTTGCTGATATCCTTATTTTGGCGTCCCATGGTAACCTGTAGGCTAGACATCAAGTTTCAGCTGATTTGGTACGGTTGTTTTATCTATAAACCGCGCTAAAATCGAATTCGTCGAAAATTTTGGTAATTTATTGTGCTGCTCTCGTCATTTTCCCACAAATGGGAATTTTATGGTATAGTTGTCTTATTGAGAGCTATCAATATAAAAAATTTAATCAAAATTGTTAGAGCCGTTTTTGAGAAAAAAAATATTTGGTGTTTTGATCACTATGATAACTATAGTTAACTTTCGGTGGATTTTGCTCATACCCTTATTTTGGCGTCCCATGGTGACTTGCGGGCGAGATATGAAGTTTGAGGTGATTTGGTATGGTGGTTTTCTGTAAAAATCGTTCACAGACTCACATACACACAGACCATTTCCCCAAATAGTGTTTTTCGGACTCAGGAGGGTCTGAAACGTAAAGATCTGAAGAAAACTCAAAATTTTTTTTTCAGCCGATTACATAACTTTCCTTTCTACTTCGTAGAGCAAGGAAAGTAAAAACGTCCTTGACTGCGTCGGAGTAATGATGCTATTATCTCGATCTACGACCGATAAAATTCGCATTAAAAGAATAATTTCTGCAGAATCCCAAGCGTTCGATGAAGTACTTCGAGCCTTATGAATGGAGTGAGTTTTTATTGATTTGACGTTTGTACTCGACTTACCTTCAAATAGTTAATAATCTTGACCGTGGGTTCCAGTCATTCACGCCAGCCTCGGTGCTGGCAAAATTGCTAAAAACTTTTCAGCTGTTAGCGAATTGGGTCAAAAATTTATGCCCGTGTGTACAAACGGGGCGGAAAGACGACCTACGGAGAAAGGGCGAAAGTTAACGCTGACAACTTACGGCTGTTAGGTCAATATTCCGGCACAATTGCCTTGCATAGCAATTTGAGGTGATTTCGGTACAACAGACTGAAGAACTAGTGGGAGAGAAAACGTCAAATATGAATGAGAGGCTGAGAAAATGGATCTTAGTTTACCGACAGAGAAATGTCGCATCATAAATGTTCAGCGTTAGGGTGCAGAAAGAGGTAGGAAGGGTAATTTGTAATTTAATAAATGATAAAATAAGGTTTAATAATACTAAATAAATTAAGGTAAGTGTGAAGAATCATTTTATTGTATTATTGCTTAATTTGGAGCTGTTCCCACAGGAAAGTTTGTGTGATGCTTCTCATGTTTTTTATTCGTATCTTGCCTATTTCTTCTCTAATTTCCGTGAAGCAAGTGTATACTCGTATCTAGAGATTACGCTAGACAGGAGTTTTCTTGAGGGTAAGGAGGCAGAACTCGTCAGCTTACCGAAGAGGAAGCAAAGTTTCACTCCACTCGATATGAGGTGTGAAAAAGAGTGTGCAACAGTACAGGAGATAATTGACGATAGAAAGCTTCCCTACTTCCAGTTGACGATTAGCGATCTCTAATTTACCAGTCATTCACACTGGCTCAGCAGCCAGCGGTAGAAGACCTTTTTGCTTCCGGTCAAGAAGGCAGAGCGCCAGCAGGTGCCTAGAAGAACTTATTTTCAGCTTTAAGGCAGAGCTACTTTGGAATACGCGCATTTCTCGGGTTCCACTTCACGACGCATGTCAGATAACCAAAGTAGCAGTCTTTCGCAATGCTTTGTGAAGTTGACATCTTAATACGTCGGGGTGTGATTGAGAAGGGGCTGCAAAACAGCCTCTCACATTCCTCCTAGTTGTCAGACGGCAACGTAAGGCGAGTACATCTGTCTCACTCCCTTATCGGTGCTCCAGGAGACACCTGCAACGGACTATCGTTTGGAGAGCCAGCTTTTATATACCTAACAGCCCGCCCTGCAACTCTGTCTGGCTTCATCCCACTGGAGCACCACCATTCACCATTTGAACAGCTTGATAATCCACAGGCGTGCCTTGTTTTCGAGAGATGTTGACCGCTACCTAGTTTTTTGATACCTTTATTGAAAAAGAGGTGTCTGGTCGCTATTTCCATCCTGTTACACGGATGTTGTAATTACTGACGTGTCGACGGAGTCCTCAGACAAATCACCCTCTCTCTCTCTCTCTCAAGAGATAAACTATTTAAGTCATATATACGTACGAGGAACCCCGAAGTGAGGACAAAATATAAGAAGATGAGAAATAAAGTTAAGCAGGAGATACGGAACTCGAAGGTGCGGCATTTTGCGGAGCTTTTTAAGCAAAATAAACAGCCCAAGGACTTCTGGAAAATTATACGGAGTGTAGGTTTATGTAAGCCGGTAAATGGTGAGAAGCCTCTTCAGGTTTCATTGGAGAGCCTGAACGATCATTTTTGTAAAGCGGGTGACAGGAGTGATCATTCTGCAGTCATAAACCAGTACAATAGCGTGTCAAGTAACTGCCGACCATTCAAAATGCCAGTAATTTGTAAGGAGGAGGTGACGAAAACATTACTGGCAGTTAAGTCATTGGCGGTTGGAGCAGATGGTATTCCGGTGTCGGTACTGCATATGCTGGCAGAGCTCATTGCTCCTGTGCTTGCGCACATTTACAATGTGTCTCTAGCGACGGGGATATATCCCAGCTTATGGAAGCATGCTATTGTGAAACCATTAGAGAAAACAAATGCGCCAACGTCCGTTAATGATTATAGAGGGATTTCGTTGTTGTGTGCGATGGGAAAGGTGTTTGACAAGATTGTGTACGGTGAACTGGCTGTTTGGATGGAAGAGAATGCAATTGTAGACCCGAAACAGTCAGCGTACAGAGTGGGGCATAGTACGGAGACAGCCTTGATTAGTGTGCTGGATGATGTCCGGAAGGCCATTGATGAGAAGAAGGTGACATGTCTGGTGTTGGTGGATTTCTCTACGGCCTTCGACATGTTGAGGAGAGATATACTCGTTGCAATCCTGAAGTCTCTAGGTGTGTCCTCTGAAGTGGTAAGGTGGTTCCAGTCATATTTATCAGGCAGAAAACAATGCGTTAAGGGTATTAACAACACGTTGTCATCTTGGAAGGAGGCAGAACTTGGCACTCCACAGGGTTCCGTGCTTTCGGCCGTCTTTTTCACGCTGTATCTGAGGTCTTTACCTGGCAGATTCCAACCAGGGACGGGTTATACGCTATACGCTGATCATCTGCAAATATACCGATCATGTATGGTTGAAGATATCCCAGATGCAATAGCGGCTTTGAATAGAGACCTCGAGGAACTCAGCAGGTGGTCGCAGTCCCATGGCATGCGAGTGAATAATGCTAAAACGAAGGTGATGGTACTGGGATATTCGAAAAAGTTGCCAAAGGTTGACCTGCGTTCAATGCCGAAGCTGGTGCTGGGGGGAGTGGATCTTGACTAAAGTAAAGTGAACACTACCGAGGATTATATGATATTGATTGATTGTGACGTTGTTCGGTATATATCAAATGAATGTAAATAAATGTGTATGGCAAATTTCCCGATCCCCAGTGTATAATGTGTTGATGTAATATGATTTGTTCGTTGTGTTTGTGTATGTTAGTTAAGGTAGTTAGTGCGCTGCTGAGAGGAGGAGGAATATCCAAGCACTCGCTCCTCTCGAATAGCAGCAGTTGTGTGTTTATGTGTTGGTATGAGTGTAATTTATTTTGGCATGAATGAGGTTGGTTGTTGTGTATATTAGTTTTAGTTTGTGTGCTGCTGGGAGGGGAAAGAATATAAAAGTACTCACCCCTCTCAAATAGGTAAGTGTTTATGTGTCAGTAGGCGTGAATATGTTGGTATGAGTGTAATTTATTTTGGCATGAATGGTGTTTTGGTATGATTGAGCTTTTTGGGAAGAGAAATTTGTCGCTTTAGCGGAAAATTATATAAAACAGTGGGGCAATGTAATTTTGTAGCACAAGAGGATGATGTATATAGATTCCAGGGGGAATGGTAGAGAGGGCGTTATGGCCCTAATTTCCCCTGGTGGATAAATAAATAAAGAAATCTCTCTCTCTCTCTCTCTCTCTCTCTCTCTCTCTCTCCACATACATTACCCGAATACGTTCTTTTCCTTCTACTTTCCTAGGGCTACAAAGAGTGAAAAGTACGACGTTTGGGAGATCGTTACATTTTTATTTCCGCTTAGATTTTGAGAGGTACAACACAATAACCAAAACAGGTGGGTACAGTTTGTGTGTTTTGTTTCAAATTAGACGTTCGCGAAAACTCGGAATGGTGGTCAGCCACTCATAAATCGTGTTTAATGAATACTAATTTGCTCCTACTTCTCCACGTTAAAACCAAGCCTTCCCCCCCCCCGCCTCTTCATCGCTCAGTCAACTTGTGCATGACGTCGAGACGCGGTGGTAGTTGTCTCGACAACTCCAACAACATTCCTTTCGACTGTGATAAGTTGAAAGCGAGGGTGGGGCAACAGAAGCAGAGCGGACTTCATGAATGGGAATACGGCCGCCAGTTTTCAGGCTCTTTTCCCGCAGAATGCGAATATGCGATTTGGCAATCGGATGAACCTTATACGGTCTGATGGAGCGAGTTCCCCCGTCACTCTTGCAGTACGACGAGTCAGAGGCTGTTCTGTAAGGAATCTTTGTTGTTACCACGAGCCTGAAATCACGTTTCTACGTTACAAAGACGTATTACGAAACAGCCTATCCCTGACGCACACCACGACGATGAACGATTTTCGGGGGCGCCCAACGTTGAAGGACGCTGGAGAACTGGTCCAAGTGCTAGTGCTCGTCATTTTGTCGTTGACTTGTGAAATTTATCTTAAACTATTTTATTAGCGCATCTCATTTTAGCGGAGATTTGCTTGACTCTGCCACGAAATCTAATATCACTCAGCTCAAAGTAGTAATCTTCCGAATTCTTTTAATTCGGGCTCGAGTGAAGATTTAATACCCGATACAGACACATCCATACTGCAAATAGTTCTGAGACGAATGCTCAATGTGTGGGTTGCTAACTGGACCACCAACGTGTTTTTTCTGAGACCGCTCGCGACAATTGAGTGTGAGTGGGTTTTAAGGGGAGAAAACTGCCGGTTCAAGTCGAACTTTTTTACAATTTATTGTGCTACCCTCGCACTTTTCCGGCGGATGTAAATCTATTCTCATTACACTCTGTTCGGAACCATCCATTCACAAAATATGATCAAAATCATTGGTTTGAGATAAAAATTTGATGTCATTAATATGATAAATATTGCTAGTTGTGAGTAGATGCAGTTGAGAGGTTGCACTTAAGGATTTATCGCTGGAAAATGCTTGTTTCTTATATAGCTGGATGATGATAGCTAAAATGAACCTTTCGGTGCCTCTTTTTCAGGCGATACATTTGAATTATTGGAAAGGTCTTTCAGGTGTCTGTGTATTTACTCGGTTCAAGTATGTCATTGTACATGGCACACTAACTGGATGAGACTTGCCTCAATTCCTCCGGTCATTAAGTTTGGAAATGCTCACTGAGTGATCATTGAGATACTACAGATCACCGCCCTGAACTGTCATTGGAATAAAGCGCTTGTTTTTCATTCTTCAAGCAAACTACATGGGTTATTTTAATAGACGGGGGGCCTGCTTCACACATCTGGATCACTGAGACAGATTACCGGTTGTAAAGGAGTTCCTGGTCCAGATCCAGAACTCGTTGAAGCGACTAAACATGGCTACACGTCATAGCAGAAACATTGCCATGATAAGACTTCCATCGCATATTGACAGGTCAATAAATGAGTCTTTCGGTAATGACCCTCTCCACAAATCGTTTGTTCGTCACCAGTCAAGAGAAGCTTCTCACCATCTGGGTCTATTATTGGAGACTGTCGATGGGGTTTCCAGCGACAGATTTCGTTTTGACGATCTCCTGATGACCCTCCCGTAACTTCCTGGACTGGAAACCTCCGTCTGAGATAATAGACCCGATGGCACTGAAACAGGAAATTGTGGTCGAGCCACACTTTGTAACCAAACGAACCATTCTCGCTTCGACTTATCAAAATTCCTCCGAACGCGTCTCCTTTTATTGGTTTATTATACATTCTGAATAATAACCCGATGTTTTCGGTCACGAAAAATTTTGTACAACCCCCCCTCAAAATTTGATACTTTACGTTTCAAGACTTGGAGATTCCAAAGTTGCAATGTCCGTCCGCCGTCCGGGCCGTTTTGTGCCTTTAACGTGGTCTAAAAAATTCGTTCTTTCGCACAAAAATCCGATAAGGTATCTAGTTGTGCCTGCCATCTCGGCAATCCGATCAGACGAAGCCCGTGGTTGTAATGGGCAAAAAATGGTTTAAAAAATCAACAAAACGCAGTACTACGCGGGAACTACAGCGGAAGTCAACGTTTCGCTTCGTTTGAAGTCCCTCCCTCCCTCCCGTCTCAATAAAAAACAACCCGCCTCATCCTCGCCTCGCAACGCTGCCAGGCGGGCGGCTCAACTCCCTTTTCGCCTCGCAACGGGTTCGCTCGAAGCTCCCGACGGGGCAAAATCATCAGACGTTTTGTTTCCGTAGTTCCATTGTAGCCAGGACATGTTTTGTATGGTTTACTAGTATTCGATGCTGAATCGAATGGGATGGGGGAGCACTAATAGTAGGTCAAGCTGTTCATGAGAATAATAAACCATTGTGTAATAATTTGCAGGGTTTTAATTCGGAACTTTTCGGATTTGATTCACCATGAGACGAAAAATATTTCCTAGTGCGAGCCGTCTGTTATTGATCCGTTGGGGTTTATGGGCGCCAGAAGGTATGGGGACGTCCGTGCCATACGGAAGCGTCATACAACCAATCCGTCTATTACGCGAGGTACACCCTTCAATCATGAGAAAGGTGTAGCGAGGAGCGAGAGAGAGAGAGAGAGAGAGAGAGGTGTAAAGCATCTGAATCTACATATACTCTGTAAGAATATGATTAGCTGGAAGTTAAGGATAGCCTACCCAGCGACCTTTTCATTCTGTGAAGCATCCTCCTGATTCACTCTTTACATTAAGAGTGCCCCATATTTCCTGTTCCAACTCCAGCATAGACACTGACCGAAGATAAATGTACGTTTATCTGATGGGGAGCCAACAGAACCTTCAGTACCATCGGGCATGTCTGCATTCATCCTACTGCAGCCAAACACTCTGCGCTCTGCAGCTTGTACATTTCCCATGCCATAGAATTCAGCATTGTCTAGACAGCTGGTCCCTTTCACTTATAACACTTCAATTTACGTGTGTCCCCGCAGTTCTCAGTCACAGGATCCAAGTTCTTTCCGATGAAGTTTTCTCACGAGTCCTAGGATCAAACCCAGATCTATTAATTCAGTCCAGCATCACAACTGCTATACGACCGATGAAACCTGTCAACCTTATTCGTTGTGTCCGTTTGCAATCCAGCAAAACACAATGGAATCTTAGGTATTCTTCCAAGCACAGCGTTCCCTAACCCTCTTCATCTTTCACAACATCCCATCTCGATACTGAACTTACCAATGCACTGCTAAACTCCCCTGGTTGCTCTCTCTCTCTCTCTCTCTCTCTCTCTCTCTCTCTCTCTCTCTCTCTCTCTCTCTCTCTCTCTCTCTCTCTCTCTCTCTCTCTCTCTCTCTCTCTCTCTCTCTCTCTCTCTCTCTCTCTCTCTCTCTCTCTCTCTCTCTCTCTCTCTCTCTCTCTCTCTCTATCTCTCTCTCTCTCTCTCTCTCTCTCTCTCTCTCTCCCCAGCTGACATATTAATCAAGTTAATTTCCAACCCATACCATACCTTCGGATTCGCAACTCCCCCCACCCCACCCCTAACCATCCATCTACCTCATTCTCTCAGAACTACCAAAAGAAATCAGTCAATTGGTCAATTAGTCATCGTCAATGTTCTCGATGCATTGTAGGCCACCAAATAAGGTTATATTTCTCAAGAGTTCGTAAATCTCGTGTCCATCATAATGATACGTTTATGCACTTTCCGGCATTTATCATTTTAACCTTTGTTATTTTAATTCTCATTTTCAATGTGCTCGCTAAAAATCGAATCATTAAAGTCGATATATGAACTGCCCTTACGCTTTGGATTGAAGTAATAATAGTAAGTATATTGAATATAGACGTAGCTTCCCTGCATTGTGAATATTTTGCTATCGACGCATAACCTAACGTCTTTTGAGTCTAAAAGATCGTCACTTTACGGACGAGACACGAACCCCCGTAACAGATTCGATGAGCGGCGAATCTCTACTTGATGGTGATAGAATTAAGAAATTGAATCTAGAAACTGGTTATTCCTACGTGATGGTAAGAACCGTATATATTCGTAATCAAGTATCGCGCTAAACATTAGACAGCATTTAACCATAAAATTTGTGCATTTCCACATTCACCCTTCCGGAAAACTGTGTAGCAATTTTGGCTGAAAACTACGGGAAATTAGGTGAGTATATTAAACATACATAGACTTATTCTCATTTTACAATGTGGAGGTATATTTGTGGTGATTACGGTCGCCATTTAATTTCATACGTTTGCGATTTTCTTTCTATCAACTATTTATGATTATCGACAGAGTATTGGATATGTTGTGAATAACACAGTTTCTAAAATAGAGAGAGTAGGTGTTGTTCGCAAGTAGCGGTAGTTGATAGGTACGTTTTCATCTAGCCAATGGCATACGATCGTGTCTTAACATACTACTTTGGCAAAATCGCCGTGCCCGAAACATCGAAGACTCACAATTAGTGATGCCATATGATCTTAACATGCGGACAAGAGTCATACTGAGTAAATGTAAATAAACCGCGAAATTTGAACTACATTGTGGTTTGTTCAAAATTACTGAAACACTGGTACCAAATACATTGAACATCAGTACTTCACATCATGGTAGGGTCAACCTTCATTGACGTCGTTTGACTCGTCTGTGTGGTCTTGGAGAATTGAAAACATGTTTATCGTATTGTCTTAGAGCCAGGAACGCTCAATCTCAACACGTTTTTCAATTAACATGCTATAGCAGAGGTTCAATCTGAAGTCCAGCATGAAGCTTTAAAATGTATGTAAAATATATGGATAAAATTTTAGTTCCGCATGGAATAGTCTTCATAAAATTGTTAGCTTCATTCTACTACAAAACTCCTTGTTTCTTTGAGGCCTACACATATCCACCGTACCATCAGGGTTTCCTGAGGATGCTTGGGATGGCACGTAGGTTGAGGCTGATCACCTAAAATCACTTAACTCAGATCGAACTTCATTCTTAGCGTCCTAGGACACTGGTCGCGAACACGGTATAAGGCTTGGGTCTCATTTTGGTGAGCGACTCGTCGACTGCATAGTGGATACAGTATTTTAGGAAGTGTATGTAGTACTATAAATTACAAAAGTATACATTTTAAAGTGCAATAGGCTTCTTAGACCACTTCAATATATTTTTCTGGTGCGATTTTTGGGTGTGCATTCGGTTCTACTCTTGTAAACGGATTCCATAATAGCCAGTTTAAAAACTAAGGAAGTAAAAGCTTGGTGGTTTGGATCTTCATCTTGAAAAAAACCAAACGTCCGCTGTTTTTTTATTACTAAATTCAATTATGTGCTCCGTGTTTCTGGTTGAGGTTTCACACTGCCCCACAAAATAACGCAAACCACGCCAAATCTCCATACCTCCTAATTACCTTGATTGCTGTCAGATGGCATTTTGTTGTTGGGCAGCGTCAACTTAGGCGGCCGGATCTGCGGCGAAGACAGGTTCACCAAACTGAGTAAAACAATTAGCGCCACAGGCGACATTCTTGGCGGCGCCAACATCGTCCAAAAATAAATGTAAAAACGAAATTTCGACCGACGAAAGGCTCAAGAAATCGAGTGGCGCGGTTTGCAAGGAAGACAGACAAGTCGAGGACTGAAGCTGTCCAGAAGAATCGCCGGGGCGCAGCCCCCCTCTTCATAACAGCGAGCTTTCTAAACCAGTTGCCCTACCCGCCCTCCAAGGGAGGGAGATTTGCAATAAACCTACCGTCAAATCGCATTTGTCAAAAAAATGCAATAGATTTTTTAAAACTACCCCCTTCCACCGCCGATGCACGCTCGTGAACTATTTACCTGACTGCCAGCATACCAGGATTCTCTCGACTATTGTTCCTTTCCCAACCAGCAAGGGGAATTAGTTGTTCTCGAGTAAAATTGCAAATCAATCTGAGCAGGGACAACGTCTAAATAAGGTGGAAAACTTCAGTAAAATTGGTTGGATTTAGTTCGGGAATTTATAACGAATCGTTGGCAAAATTATTACACGGTATTTGACAATTGGTTGAAAATTGTCTTAAAAGTTTAATGGCAATCGTATGATAATTGAGAATGATTCGGTAGAACAAGTCAATGTTGCTGGGAAATCTTTTTGAAATTATATGAAAAGTGGGTACACCATTTTGGGAAATAGTGTACAAATTTATAGGAAATGAAGTTAAAATCTTTGATATTTCGTTTATTTTATTATTGAACTCTGGCTGGCTCTGTGAGGATAAGCACTGGGGCCTTAAATCCTATTGTGCCAATCCTAATGTCTCACAGGTATTTCCTACAAGAGCCTTCTTTGATGTTTACCCTCGAAGAAGTTGTACCAAAAACCAAAAATGTCTCCCTTTCTAGCCTCTGGCACTGGGCCAGGACATGGTAGGGAGTCTCCTCATCTGTACTACACCACCTGAACCGAGAGGAGTCGATTATACTCACAACATACTTGGGTTTGTTCATTTGGCGGTGTCCCGAGATGATTCCCACTACCCGTCTTCCTTTCCATCATGAGAAGGCTAGGCCCTGCCTCGTGTGTTGGTCCTGAGATAAAGCATTTGGAATGCCTTACCCCCACAGCAGTTCTCTTAACTAGTGCCGAAGACGCCCCAAAACGAGGAATGGGCCCTATTGGTACAGTTGATGAACCGAGTCTGGCCAGATGGCCCGTGCTCTCATTTCCAGGTGTATAAATCCATAATCTTTTGAAAAATCTAGTGAAAAGTTGAGGTGAGATCTTGACTATGGAAACCTAGTTGTAAATTCTATGAACATGAATGGTGTTTGATGGGAAATTGGTAAAAATACTTGGTCAGTTACTTGAAAATTATTTGAAAATGGAATCAAAGGTGTCGGGAGTAGAAATTATGGATAAATCGATTTAAAATTGTGGAAAACAATGGTTTTAAACAAATTGTCAAGAACTATTACAAAACTGTTGCGAAACGTATCAAAATCTGTTAGAAAACTGTTTAAAAATTGCTAAAATGTAAAAGTTGTTGGGATAATGATTGGAGGCTTCAGCAGCTCCTTCTATTTGAGTAACTGATATTCGCGTTCACCCTGCTGAGCTCAGCCACGAATATTGACCTACTGGCAGAGCCTTGGAGCTGTTCCTAGGGACTTGGCTTGGTGTCGACGAAGTGCTGAAAACGAGTATCTGAGGATATCTCACACATTTGTGCTTCTTCGCACCTCTGGTTCAAAGTAAAGTGCGGCGCCCACATCGTCAAACAAGGAACACTTCTCTCAGGCATCCTTTGATCCTGTCGATCGACCAGCCCCTATGAACTCTTTCTTACATGTGGTCCCTTCTTGGTGTGAAGAGATCGGGAACGACCACAGTTCAGCCAAGTGGAAGAAGTAATGGAGGACGTTAGGAATCTCCTTGTACGTCCTCCTGATTGGCTACAATAATATTACGAATTCGGAATAAGAACAATCTATGAGAGGACGTCTCGTGAGACCTCCTTCGAAACAAACCACCACCTTTGAAGCCTTGAATTTTATTCATTTTCAAGGAGCGGTCTGAAAGAGAAGTTAATGACGCCCGGGGGATTCGGTGGGCAAACCAAAGGAACTCGCTCAAACAGAAGGAAATAATTAGAGAGGGCTGAAAACACACGAGCTTCACTTCTGAGTGTTCACGAGTACCGGCGTACTCCTTCTCTCTGCGTCTTAAATGCGAGGTGACTCCTTTGACTGGTCTCTGGGGCACGCTTTATGGTCGCTGTGTCAGCGTACACATATTACACGGGTTTGAGGGAAGGGGTTTGTAATGAACAATGTTGTGGCTCAAGAGTTGGCTCAAAACACTTATTTATGTTGATGGTTAAGCCTCCCTTCCCAAGGCATAAGTTCCACATTTTGCGTTCAGTTGTGGTTACCAATTAGCGTTGTTTTCAACTACTTGCTACTCGTATGATCACTCCTAAATGATCTCTCCATCACCTTACAGACCTTAAGTGAACTTTGATAGTAAGTTAGTGCTAAACTCTTTATGTAAAGCTATCCATTTAGGTCAAATTACAAGGCCACCAGATGCATTACGACATTTAAGAAAGGGAATGGATGAATTCTACACCAACAACCTTAAACGCGTTGCTCCATCCAGATGCTGGTGAGTGGGGGAGGCCATTCACCCTCTCACCACCACTGTAGTAATTTGATGATCTATGTTTGTATAAGGTACTCCACGCCACTCCTAACCTCTTAATACTCCTCTTCATAATTCTTCACTTTTGTAAGAGAGACAGGAGAAAATAAGTAGGTGATGGTTTCGGTTATGTGTGACATTCACCCATCCCTTACATTACTCCATCAGCACGCACGGCCATCCCCACGACAGGAGGGCAATGATCCATACCCAATCCGTTCAGCACTAAGTATTTGATATTCCTGACATTTGATTCTTGATAAGGTGAAGATGGAGGAGCCCGGACTGCATGTTGTTGACTCAATGCCCGCGAGATTCAACTTCACATTACCCTTTTGGATACTTATTCATGAGCGATCCCAGTGGGGAGGACTGCACCCTGCACTGATGGCTTGGTGTTGGGTGGCCTTGCAGGGAAATTTGGGACAAGAATTAGAGCGGCGATCTCATTGGGGTTACTGGTCACAGTGTTTCAGGCAGAGATGGTACGTGATGGTCTGTGTACAGTGGCTGCTGCAGAGGGGACTGAAGCTGCAGAGAATCTACATTATGGTGGACAGTCAGGCCACTCTCAAGGCCTTAGCCTCTTACTGTCTTACGTCGCGGCAGGTGTGGGAGTGTCTGGCTGGACTGAAGGCCCTGGCTGAGGACAACAGTGTAACACTGTGTTGGGTGCCAGGGCATCAGGGTATAGAGGGAAACGAACTGGCTGATGGGTTGGCAAAGAAGGGATCAGCACAGATCCCTGTCGGCCCTGAGCCCTTTGTTGGCACTACCAGGACCTACGTAGAGAGGTTAGCACATGGGAGGATAGGTGCAGGGTTCCCCAGCCTTAGACAGTCACAACTCTTCATCCAACTCTCCAGAGGGAGGACCAAGGAGGTCGTTGCACTGGGGAGGAAGGATATGAAGATCATATGAGGCCTGCCTGCAGGTCACCGTCCGCTGAGGTACCATCTTGCAAATATTGGCAAGTGCGAGATGCAGGTATGCAGGTTCTACGAGGTGAGGCTAGAGATGGCAGAGCATGTGCTGTACATATGCGATGGACTCGTGGCATCACACCGTCGTGTGTTAGGGAGGCCCTTTCTTCAGCCAGAAGAGGTGGCAAATGCAGAACTTGTGGACGTCTTTCGCTTTGTGCGAGGGTGGTGGGGGCATATAGGTGACGTCATACCAAGTGAGACCAGTGCCATGGGGCTTGGGGGTGGTGCACAGGGGCCATGATCTGAGGATCATGGACGCCCTTACAATAAGCCCGTTTGTGGCCGCAGTGAGGGTATCGCACAAGTTTGAAGAGTGGTTTGGTTTGATGTGACCTCTCTCTTCAGTTTATCAATATTCATGAGTGCATGATATTCCTCACGATTGTCTAAAAATGTGTTTCACACCCAATTATACTTGCACGAGGTCTTTGGAAGAAGTCAGCGAGCGACGAAAGGACTACTATGTTTAGGTTTGCCTGCCCTCATAAACTTTCTCCTTGTCCACTCATGTGGCCCACTTGGTAGTAGATTGTCATTCGTAATGTTCTCCCGTTTCATGATCGACTTGAATTTCAAGCAGTAGCTCTCAGAAATATCCCTGACACTGATTAGGGATGAAGACTCCATCGCAACTTCCAGTCTTCATGGTCAATTCTGCTGAGGAAGTGGAGCGATGTATTTGTGACAGTCTCATCCCTCTATGTTCACGGCTGTTTTCCTCCTCTATGAAAATACCCAGGCTGATCCACATCATAAGTCCACGAGGTCAAGAGTACCCTCCTTGAGCTGGCTAATAAGAGGGTGCTGCTCAATTGCCACTGTTACTTCTAATCACACAACTAAATGATCCAACTCGCCAACCATCTCAAAAACCTTCTGCTTCGAAGAGAGTCCTTGTTCCCATTTAGATTTGCATTAATAAAATTGAACAATGTATTCCACCAGACGATCAGGTATAGTCAATAACGGCAGTGGTACTCAAGTATAGTTTTTAATACTATCAACACATTTGATTCCAAAGTACAAGTAACAACGTCCTAATCCAATTCAAATCGCCTCTGTAAAAACAGAACACCTTCAATTCTCGTAGTAATCGGCTCTGGAGCCAGTGACAAAATCGTCGCTGTTCAAAATGTTGATCATTTTCCCTATGGTTTCGCTCGGTTCGAGGAGTTTCTTTTCATCTCTCAATGAGACAAAGGAATCTTTTGTACTTTCGTCACCGACTGTGTTGATGAGCCGAGTGATCATGTCAGTCTTGACTGGTCCTGCAAAATCGTGAAAATATCGGATAATTACGACATCCAACGACAACTGATCTGAGAAAGTTACAATTAATTTTGAATTAAACTGAACACACGTTCTTGTGCGACTGCATGAAGTCTGCAACACAGTACTAAGAATATCTCCATCACGAACTGTAGAGGCAGAAGCCAAAACTAGTAGCTCACATTCACGTTTGCCACAAGAGAGGCTCTGTCTGCTGTTCAGGCGTTGAGAAGTGTCGCATTCAGAAGTAGGATGTGTTTTATTACTTTAATAATTTCGGGAAAGCTTTTGACATCGTCAGAGGGCAAAGCAAGCAGATTTCAAAGATAATGACTACAAACTATACAGGTTTGGTGTTCCTTCGTGGGAACAGCAAGGTTGCTCAATGTTACAATGATGGCAGCACAGGCTAACTTCCACGACTCATGAAGGCTGTGTCAAGTTCAATTATGCAAGCTGGCATATAGTGCCTCACGTATGGAATGAGAAAAGAGTTGGGTTGTCCATCTTGTCAACGAGTCTTTCACTCCCATCCACTGACGCCCTTTACAGTCGATCAAGACATTCGGATGAATGTTACTTGTTACTCGATAACTGTGCACAACTAATAATGAGACACGACTCTGTGCTCAGGGTAGAATGTATTGACACCAGGTCAATTAAGTATTTTAAATCAGTCAAGGAATATCAACATTGTGGTCGTTAATGGCTGGCCAGAGTCGACAGTACTTGCGACGATACCTTCCGATTTTGGTTTATTATTCATTCTGAATAATAACCCTATGTTTTCGGTCACGAAAAATTTTTTACAACCCCCCTCAAAATTTGATACTTTACGTTTCAAGACATGGAGATTCCAAATTTGCAATGTCCGTCCGCCGTCCCCCGTCCCCCGTCCGCCGTCCAGGCCGTTTTGTGCCTTTAACGTGGTATAAAAAATTCGTTCTTTCGCCCAAAAATCCGATTTGGTATCTAGTTGTGCCCGCCATCTCGGCAATCCGATCGGACGAAGCCCGTGGTTGTAATGGGCAAAAAACGGTTAAAAATTAACGAAACGCAGTACAGCGGGAGCTACAAGCGTTTCGTCGTTTGAATTCCCTCCGCCCAGCCCGTCTCTTTAAAAACCAACGCTCGTGGCGGCGGCGATAGCGCGCCTCCGCTTCGACTCCCCGGGTTAAGCCAGCGCCCCGTTCCAATTTCCCTGACGTTTTGGTTTTAATATGATTCTTTTTGTTTAGATTCTTTCGTTTCATTCTGATTTTGTTTTTTTTTCATAGAATTTTGGTTACATTTTGATATTAATATTTAGCGTGCATGTTTTCATATTAAAATTCAGTTTTTTCTAGATACTTTCGTTTTTTTGTTTATTTTAATATTACGATTCAGTTCTTTTCGACCTTTTTTTGGGTTTCATTATGATATTTTTCGATGCTGAATCGAACAGGATGGATCTCGGAGCATTAATGCTAGGTCAAGCTGATTATCCGAATAATAAACCGTTGTGTAATAATTTGCAGGGTTTTTGTTCTCAACAATAGATAGTGCCATTCAGTTTCCTATTCTATCCAGAGACCTGTCTACACACTCATTATCAAGATGACCAATCCAATCTGAATACTGTGCAGAGGGATATAACGACAAGAATGATTGTACAGGCACTTTTAGAGGCTATTGGGTAGAGTGGATCCAACTATTACCAAGGAAGGAACCTTACATTGGAACAAAAGAAAACAACTTATAACAGTAATATAATTCAAACCAAGATAGAGAGTAAAAAATATCCTCCTATTGATCAAGGCACACAATCAAGTTCAAGGTGCAATGCCGAACTCAAGTAGTGCCGTCAATAGGGAGTTGCCAAGACCGAAATTCAGAGTTCAGAACAGGACGAATAAGCGTGAGTAAAACACAGTACAGTAAAACGTGTAGTGCAGACGCTCTTCAAAATGATAAGATGCAGTATCATGTTGCAATTTCGAGCGACAGATTCTTGCAGATAACAATGGTTAGGAGAGATCATAAAAGAAACAAGTGGTCAAGATTTCCACAAGCCAAGAGATATTGCCACGATGGAATTTGTAGGCAAAACAGCAACAAGTATAATTGAAATCAAGATGCAGGCTGCTGATGCACTGTCAAGAGCGAAACATGGGAAATTCGAGTTGTGTTGTTAGAATCACAAAAAGTCGTCAAAGTTGTTGAGAATGGACTACTACTGGCCGAACATTTCACGTCTGTTTCCTTATTTAATGACTGTTCCTAAACCCTCGACGAGGGTTATATCAATCATGAAAGTTGCAGTTTCGCTAAAGTGCACGAGGCCAGCCCCTGCAGCATCCACCGAACTCAAACCTGCAGAGGTATGGCAGGTATTTGGTCGTAAGCCAGTCTCCCAGTAGAGAGCAGTTGCCGTGTGTGACTGCGCAAAGGTGATCACCCCAGGAATCCTGCAAGGCGGAGTTCTTAATCTGGTTATCCACATGATCTAACTATTTACTTTGGTGGCAAGTTTCAAATTGACAGATCAACTTTGATCACGTTTCTTAGCCACCACCTTCTTCACGAACTTTGCAAAATGGTTATAAGCTTGCTTTGTAGCACTCAATCTCCGCACAGAGTTCAGCCCAACGCGGAGGAAGCTCCAGTTCCACTCTCCGCTTGTCCACCAAGCACTCAATGGCCAAGTCAACTGGTAACTGACCAGTGATCACCTGGAGTGCTTCCGTTGATACAATCTTTTAGCCCTTTTTTGATACTTCTTTTGGTGATTCACCAGAGTGCAGCTCTTTAGAATTGGGCCAATACTCTCTTGTGATTGACTGTTAGTTTGCTGCCCCAGACAACGGGACAGTAGCCAATCACACCTAGATAGATGGTCTTATACATGAGGATAGTGTCATGGTAACACACACCCCAAGTGGCCTTAGTAATTGCACGCAGTGAGGCAAACCTTGTGTTACGTGGAATGTTTGGAGATGTTTGAAGAGCTGCTGACTCAGGCATAAATTTCAGCAATCTCGCAGAGCTCCGATCCATTATTGCTCGACTTTCGTCGGGAATATGAACTATTGTCGTAACCACTAGACCACGATCGCCCGGTGCCTTTTAATAGGAGTCAGTCAGTACATCTCCCCGCTTGCCAATAGCTGCTGCTCCTGGAGTGGACTTTTTTAATGAACGAATTTATGAGAGTTGAGCGAATCCCCGGAAAATCCGATCTTGAAATCTTTGATTCGAGGAACGAGGGGGCTACAAGGAAAGTCTTTTCTTCCACATTGTAGTAGAATTCGTCCCATTATTTCTCTCTTCATTTTTTTATTTTTCCTTCCGGGCCTTTTCTTAGTATGAAGAAGTTCGACCACTAGTTGGGCGCCAATGTTATAAGATGGTTATTCGGGCGTCTCTCAATAATCAACACTTCCTTCCAAATATATCCGTGTAGTAGGGTTCGTTTCCAGAAATATGCGTAGCCCACAGGTATAGAGTTAGAAAGAGGAGCGAAGTGTAGTTGAAGGCGTCCGGAAGAGGAATGGCCGATCGTCTCATTGCGCGCCGCGGTCCCAATTTTCCTTAACTCCTGATCGTGGCAATGCGGTCCCCCCTCTCCCTGTCCATCAGCAGTTTTCTTCTTCTTCAGCTTTAATCAGGTCCGATATGCTGCAAGGAACGGCTCTGCCCGGTAAATGTGGCTTCCCGTTTCAGGTCTTGGCTTAATCCGATGTGCTCGTAACACTTGCAATGGTAGTGCCTTTAAGGGACTAGAGGTGTTGGTTGAAGCCCCACCTCTCACCTATATTCACTCCTAAATACTTGACGTGCTTTTCAAGGAAGAGCCTGTGGCCGCCAAAGTGTATTGGAGGCATATAACTTGAACAGTGCATTAGCTACTTAAAAACAATGACGAAGCACTTGCTGTAGTTACCTGGAGAATAATTGAGAATTCGAAGGTTTGGGTTTTCTTCAGCCAAGAGTTTGATGTACATTTCTCTAGCAGCTTTGCTTATGCAGTAGTAACCCATACCTTTGAATGGAACTAGACCAGCCAATGAAGTAATATTGACGATGGTACATGGAGCTCCAGAATTAAATATCTTCAAAAAGGCGGAAGTGAGTGCCGTCATTGAGAACAAGTTCAGAGTCATGTACCTGAAAATTGAACGAGAATGAGTTAAATGAACCTAATTCAACACTATTCAGTTCAGTAACATTTTCCATGATATCTAAGTGTTAAGTACAGAGGTATTTTATTGACTGAAAATCTCCTTGTCAGCTCCACCGAACACGCAGCAACCTTAAGAATGTATGCACTTAGTTATCAGAAAATTGAGAGCTTAGCAGTCAGTTAAATCGTTCAATATGTCGCAAGAAAGCAAGATTTACATAGGGTGCGAGGGAGGGGGGGAGGATTAGGTCATTGGTTTCCCGCAACCATAAAAGAATGCTGTACTAAACCACCATCGAAATAAATGTCACAATTTCTGATTTAAAATCCGATTTTTAGGAAAAACCCTGCAAATTATTACACAACGGTTTATTATTCGGATAATCAGCTTGACCTAGCATTAATGCTCCGAGATCCATCCTGTTCGATTCAGCATCGAAAAATATCATAATGAAACCCAAAAAAGGTCGAAAAGAACTAAAATCGTAATATCGTAATATTAAAATAAACAAAAAAAAGTATCTAGAAAAAACTGAATTTTAATATGAAAACATGCACACTAAATACTAATATCAAAATTTAACCAAAATTGATGAAAAAAACCAAAATGAGAATGAAACGAAAGAATCTAAAAATTGAATCGTATTAAAACCAAAACGTCGGGGAAATTGGAACGGGGGCACTCGAAGCGAAGCGCGTCGTCGTTGGGTGGCCAAAGGGGTCGTTGGGAGGGAGGCGAGAGCCGCCTCGAGAGCGGTTCGTTTTCTAAAGAGACGGGCGGGGCGGAGGGAATTCAAACGACGAAACGCTTGTAGCTCCGCGTTGTACTGCGTTTCGTTAATTTTTTTAACCGTTTTTTGCCCATTACAACCACGGGCTTCGTCCGATCGGATTGCCGAGATGGCGGGCACAACTAGATACCAAGTCGGATTTTTGGGTGAAAGAACGAATTTTTAGACTACGTTAAAGGCACAAAACGGCCCGGACGGCGGACGGCGGACGGGGACGGGGACGGGGACGGGGACGGGGACGGGGGACGGCGGACGGACATTGCAAATTTGGAATCTCCATGTCTTGAAACGTAAAGTATCAAATTTTGAGGGGGGGTTGTAAAAAATTTTTCGTGACCGAAAACATAGGGTTATTATTCAGAATGAATAATAAACCAAAATGAAACTCCTTCATGAATTCAACCTCCTTTTTCAGGCTTGTGAGAAAAGTTAAAAGCAAAGACAGTTGAACAAGACTTACTCCTGCCAGAATGGGATGTCGCTCATCTCTTTGGCCAATGTACCCGGTCCTTCGGAACCAGCGTTGTGTATCAGAAAATATGCGTCGTACGATTCACTTTTGAAAGATTCCAATCTTTGGGTAAGTATCCCAAAATCCTTACTCAAGTCGCAGGCGACAAACTGAAATCGAAGTTGTTCAATCAATCAATTACGGCAACTAAAATTGACGAGCAGGTTAACAAAATCATAAGATTCATAAACTCCGCTTCGTAAAATCGCACAATCTCAGAATTTTTCACACCTGCACAAGGTTATAAACAAAACAGCAACTAAAAAAGCGCCCGGCTATGACCAAATTACCCAACCATTACTGAAAACATTCCCCCGCGAAACGCTAGTCCTGACCACTCAAATCTTCAACAGCATTCTCCGCACCACGTACTTCCCCAAAGCCTGGAAACATGCCCATATAATAATGATCACAAACCAAACAAACCCAAAGACAATCCTGAAAGTTATAGACTAATCACCTTATTGTCTATATTTTCTAAGATCTTTGAAAGATTGCTACTTGCTCGCCTCCACCTACATCTAGAATACCCTAATCCCAGGCACCCAGTTCGGGTTCTGTGAGTCACACTCTTGCCCACAGCAACTGCAAAGAGTGCTAGATTTGATAATGAGCGCGTTTGAAGAACAAACTACCTGCCTAGGACTTTTCCTAGACACCTACCAAGCCTTTGATAAAGTTTGGCACGGAGGTCTCCTAATTAAAGTGAAACGTCATTTGCCTGACACTTACTTCAGGATTGTGCAGTCTTATTTGAGATCCCGTACGTACCCAGTTAAATGCGGAAACGCAACCTCAGCAGCATCACTCATATGCTGTGGAGTTCCTCAAGGGAGCGTGTTAGGGCCATAGGGTGGCTGAGCGCGTTGGGGCGCGAGGCCTTCCGAGGCCAGGATAAAACCAGCGGACTCTGGTTCGACCCCCGACCGGGCACCCCCCTCCTCCAAACCCAAGGGGGTGAGGCAATGGGTACCGGCAGCGGCTGGGAAAATAGGTGGGCCCCCCAACGGGCTCGCCGGAGAGTTAGGACATGGGCCCAATGTGTGCCACGGTGAAATGCCATTGCTCCTGCGGCTCTAGCAGTGTCGTATGGCTTGCAGCCGCCTCCCGGATGAATGAATGAATAGGGCCATACCTCTACCTTATATATACTTCAGATTTCCTGTTGTCATCTCAGGTTGAGGTTGCGCAATTTGCAGATGAAGTTGCTGTACTATGCAAGGGAAAATGCACAAAAACCAGCAAACAAATACAGGAGTACGTCAGTCTCGTTAAAGCATGGAGTAAAAGATGGAGAGTTAGTACCGCAGGCAGACGAAGTGAAATACCTTGGGTTAGTCTTGGATAAACAGCTCACATGGTCCTCGCATATTTCCCTCCAACTCACAAAACTGCGACATCGCATCAAGCAACTAAAGTTCCTCGTCTCTTCTGCGTCTTGCCTTCTCCTCAAACTTGAGAGACTAGTCTACATATCACTTGTTCGGCCGATTTGGCTCTATGGCTGTGGGTTGTGGGGTTCAGCATCGAGATCGCAAATCAACAGGATTCAAACCATTCAAAACAGATTCCTACGCTTAATGGTGGATGCCCCATGGTATGTCCGGAACGCCGCCCCGGACAATGACCTGGAGCTTCAGACAGTGGATGAAATACTTGAATCGTGCTACCGCCAACTGCATACTGCTCTCACCAATCACCCTAATCAAACCGCAAGAGCCATATTAAACAACGCCCCACAGCCCCATCCCAGAAGAAGACTGAAACGCCAACACCATGCAGATCTTCTACAACAGTGACCAACGACCAATGTTGACAATTAAATTGTTCTATCGTTATGATCTGTATTATCGTCATAGTCTCATTTCATTGTTTGTTTGTTATTCTAATTAATTGTTACCACTAACTAAATATCTGGTGCGTTGCAACACACAACTTTCCTTAACTCTACAACAATTCACTTTGTACATGGCTAATTCTATTTAATCAATTCATTTACCACTCAGTTCATTTGAACTTGGTCAAACAACGCTTTACGGCAGCTGAAAGCGGTAGCGCTTACAGTTCCGGAATTTATTGTGCTGCGTACTCACTGCAGAACCATTACTGAGCAATTGTTGCACAGAGGATTAATGAGGCTGGGAACACGATTGTTTTGAAGATGATAGTAATCATTTGTGCGGAGTTATCGAGTAAAACCGCTAGAACTGGTAATAAGCGAACGGCGGTAGTTGAAATTCAAGAATTTCTGGAGTGAGCCCCATGTATCTCATGAGCGTTTTTCAACACTCACCCTATAGATATTGGATTGGACTACAATACCAATTTTTTTAAACATTCTAGTAACATTTTAGCGGAGTTCATAAGGAAAAAACCGCGCTAAAAACGCTTTTGGTCGAAAATTTTGATAATTTATTGTGCTGCTCTAGTCATTTTCCCAAGAATGGGAATTTTATGGTGTGATTGCCATATTGGGAGCTATCAATATGAATAATTTAATCAAAACCGTTAGAGCCGTTTTTGAGAAAAAAAAATTTGTGTTTTTATCACTATGATGACTATAGTTAACTTTCGGTGGATTTTGCTCATACCCTTATTTTGGCGTCCCATGGTAACCTGCGGGCTAGATATCAAGTTTGAGGGGATTTGGTACGGTCGTTTTCTCTAAAAACAACTCTAAAATCGATTACGTCGAAAGTTTTGGCAATTTATTGTGCTGCTCTCGTCATTTTCCGATTAATGGGAATTTTATGGTATAATTGCCTTATCGAGAGCTATCAATATAAAAAATGTAATCAAGATCGTTAGGGCCGTTTTTGAGAAAAAAAAATATTTGGTGTTTTGATCACTATGATAACTATAGTTAAATTTCGGTGGATTTCGTTCATACCCTTATTTTGGCGTCCCATAGTGACCTGCGGGCGAGATATCAAGTTTGAGCTGATTTGGTACGGTGGTTTTCTCTAAAAATCGTTCACCGACACATATACACACACACACAGACCATTTTCCCAAATAGTGTTTTTCGGACTCAGGAGGGTCTGAAACGTAAAGATCTGAAGAAAACTCAAACTTTTTTTTTCAAAAACAAAAATAAAAATAAACAATCTCAGAATCCCATACACGTAAAAACGATAGTTTGAAGGTGAGTGGCAAGAACAGGCCATATGTGAACCTTGCAGGTGTACTGAGAGACGTCAACAGACAACGCAGTAGAAAGCAGCACTAATTAGATGCGCTCTTCGCTAATTAAATCTTGAGAGGTTCCACAAGAAGGCGGGTTTTATGCTGCTCCAGACGTACGTTTCGGCGCATCCATCTTTGTGTAGCCTAGCCTAGCCTATGCAGTGCATATGAACACTATCTCACCCAAAGCAAACGCTTAATTATATCATGGTTACTTTACATGGTTCGATGACTGGGTGTGAGTCAGAAAACGAACAATTTTCATACTCACATTTCGCTTAATTAAATGTAATTCTCCTTTCTTACCTCAGGGACGACGCTCGCATTGATTTCCTTGATTTTCATAGCGGTTTCTTTGAGAGTTAATACAGATCTAGCGGTCAAACAGATCTTCGAGCCAGGAGCGACTATTTTAGCAAACTCAAAAGCAATGCATTGACCAATCCCTTGACTTCCTCCGGTGATCAAGCAGAATGCTTTCGTACCAGTTAGTTTACTCATTTTTGATTAATTATCTGAAACTAGATAAAATCAGATTGTACTCTACAAGTAGACGTGAAAAGGAATAGAAACTAATTTAGGTTTAAAGGGTAACGAACGTATCTAAAATAAAGCATTTACACTTTAGAAAACTGGATTGAATTAGATTGTCCTTTCATAATAAATAATGAGCAGGTGAAATTAAAACTGGTCTATTCACACTGAACGCATACTGACGTCCAGAATAATCTTATAACATGAAATGGAAAACGTTTATATAAAAGAAATCAAATCAAGTTAAAATCGAACGTCCAATGAAGGTTCTTCCACGACCAATGAAATTAAGGGGTTGAAGGGATTACAACCTAGGATAGTGAAATATCCTGAAAAGAAGGCAGAAGGAATGGAGCGAGCCAACAAACGAGCAGGTGTAAGCGTAGTGAACGAATGAGGAGGGTAGCAGACATCTAGCACGCGTAGTCGTCAGTCATGTACATACCACCGTCCAAACATCACTGACTATTGGACTTACTGACCTAGCGTCGTGTAAACAAAGGGGAACGGCATGTACTGATTCTGCACGTCATTTCCACACAAATGTACGTGTGTTGCGAATAAGTTTTCGTTTTGCCCATGGGAAGTTATAACGATGCCCACTC
Organism: Pachypeltis micranthus; assembly: GCA_020466155.1. Taxonomy (NCBI): domain Eukaryota; kingdom Metazoa; phylum Arthropoda; class Insecta; order Hemiptera; family Miridae; genus Pachypeltis; species Pachypeltis micranthus. The sequence goes on along the minus strand of CM035777.1, from coordinate 29,278,610 downwards.
GTTCTTCGTTCCTTGAAGGTAATTCAATAGAGTTTCAAAGTAATAGAGTTTCGTGTGGCTCGACGACATGGTTATAGAGTTAGTTGGCCGTAAAGAAGTTGAACAGCCTGTGATTACAAGAGGGCCCAGAGGGGGGGTGATTTTGATGAGACGAGAGGGAGGGAGGGAGTGCTAACGACGAAACGTTGACTTCCGCTGTAGTTCCCGTGAGTTCATTCAATTAATTGACTCTAATAATTACTGTAATTTCCTTATACGCAGTTGTACACGTTTGATACTCATTCCATTCGACTCAGGATGTAAAAATACCTTGAAAACGATACGAAACACAGCTTATTTGCGATTATACTGCGTTTCGTTAATTTTTTTAACCATTTTTTGTCCATAACAACCATGGGCTTCGTCCGATCGGATTGCCAAGATGGCGGGCACAACTAGATACCAAATGGGATTTTTGTGCAAAAAGAACGAATTTGTGTAGACCACGTTAAAGGCACAAAACAGCCCAGACGGCAGATGGGGGACAGGGGACAGACATTGCAGATTTGGAATCCCCATGTCTTGAAACGTAAAGTATCAAATTTTGAGGGTGGGTCGTAAAACATTTTTCGCGACCGAAAACATAGGGTTATTAGTCAGAATGGATAATAAACGAAAACTCAGAATGAGGAAAATCAAAAGTTACGCACGGGATAAAACAATAGAGAAATATGTGATCGCAAATGCAGAAGAAATTGGAAGGAAATGAAGAATCAAGTCGTTTTTACCCAACAACCGAAAAAAGAGAAGAGAAAGTCGAGAAAATAGAAGAGTGGGTTCCTGCATTTGTGCAATGTTCAATGGCATTTGACGCACAACAAAGAACCTGTTTCTTTGAAGGAGATAACTCCCCAAACATTTCAGAAACAGTGTAGTGACAGGAGCCACTTCAAGAAACAATATCTGATGCGTCGCATCACACAACCTTCCTTGGCCTCATGTACATTCAGGGATTGTCATGGCTTCAGCTACTAATCCAATCAATTTTCTTTTGAGCTCCGTAAAAAGTAACATCACCAACTTTTACCTAAGAAGTGGTAGCGCCCAAAGTTCCAAAATTGATTGAGGTGCCTTCACCATTACTGAACAATCAGCACAGAAGATTCATAGAACGTCGTGTTTTAGCCTTCATCTAACTGACAACAACCGTCACGTTTCACTAGTCGTCAACCCCTTTTGCCCTCTCGTCCATTACCAACCAACTTGCTTGTGAACGGAAGAGAAACCCACAATGCCAAAAACGAGAAACAACAATGGCCGCGAGTACATCTGCCTGGTTCACGATTCGGAACATTGAAGAGTGTCACTGATACTGTTCTAGTAACAACTTTCATCACTGGCAACTGTCTAGCGCTAGTTTTCTTCGAAAATACGAATTTAATCGCTCGACTAACCGTTGAACTATATTTGAACATACTTCGTCAATTTTCAGTTGTAACCGAATTATCGTCCTTCACTGGTAGAGTTGCTGCGTTTGTTGCGCATCCATTTTTTTCGCGCTTCTGCTTTAGTGGGGGCTGCCCTCTTCGCGTTTATTTGTTTGTTATAATTCGCCCAGCCATAGATAAGCAAATGAATACGACTTTGATTCACCGATTCAGAGAAAAAGGCTTGTGAAATGTTGTGGATTGATTTATGAATGTCGGTTTCATCTCTGACGAGTATGTGTGTCCTGAATGTGGTGCATGGAGGAATGAATGACAGTTATTTGAAGCCATCAAAGCTGCCTATCCCCCCCCCCCACCGCCAAATATTCGGATACGTAACTTGAGAGGTAAGTGATGTTTCAATTTATTTTTGTTTTATTATTCATTACGCGAGTGATATCTATTATTTTTGTGGCCGTTGATTCGTGTTGCATTAGGCGTGCACTGTTCGCTCAATTGAGTCAGTTTTGCGCGCACTACATTGTTTATATTCTTCCCGTTTCTTTCGCGAGCGTTGTTTACATTCACTTTTACGACCAAACTTTGCTCAACTCTTACTGCTACTCTTAGGTTCACCAGTATTGGTGATGCTAGCAAAACGTACCAAATCGCGAACCGAAGTTCCACGCAAATGTACCTGCGGCCATTGAATTGGGAATTTACGAAAAACGTTTCTATCGAAAACGGTACATCATAATTACCAAAAACCCCTGCTGAAAAAAGAATGGAAATTGCAGTTCTTGAAAAAACCTGTTCAACCTTAAGTGCGTGGCGCAGAAAAACAAAAACTATTTTGAAACTAACATTTTCCCAATCGCCAGTGAACGTCCCCTGAATGAACGCTAATGTACCGTTTGAGAGGCAGACCATTAAAAATCAGCATCAGACTATTGGGAGGTTAAACTAAAGTTCCACATTTTCGAATCGTTCACTTCACAGTTCCACACTCGCCGAAATTAGGTTTCCTGGATTCAGACTGTCCAAAACGTAAAGGTCTGAAGAAAACCCCGCTTTTTTTGTCACGATCACTATACCTTCGATACACTTTGGGCAATGGAAAGCAAAAACTGCGCTAAAATCGATTTTCGTCGAAATGTTTGGGGATTTATTGTGCTGCTCTCGTCATTTTCCCCACAAACGGGAAGTTCATAGTATCGTTATGTTATTTGAAGCTGTTCGTACAAAAATTTAATGAAAATCACTATAACCGTTTTTGAGAGAAAAATATCTGGTGCGTTGCAACACACAACTTTCCTTAGCTCTACGTCAATTCACTTTGTAATTGGCTAATTCTATTTAATCAATTCATTTATCACTCAGTTCCTTTGAACTTTGTCAAACAACACGTCACAGCAGCAGGAAGTGGTAGCGCCTAGAGTTCTGGAATTTATTGTGCTGCTCATACGCATTTCGGGACCATTATTGAGCAATAGGTACACAGAAAATTAATCAGGCTGTACACGAATTTTTTGAAGAAGGATAGTAATCACTTTTGCAGAGTTATTGGGTAATAACTCCTAGAACTGGTAGTAAGCGAAACGGCGGTAGTTGATATTCAAGAATTCCTGAAGTGAGCCCCATGTACCTCATGAGCGTTTTTAAACACTCACACTTTAGGTATTGGATTGGACTACAATACCAATTTTCTTTAACTTTCTACTAACATTCCAGCGGAGTTTATAAGGAAAAAACTGCGCTGAAAACGCTTTTCGTCGAAAATTTTGATTATTTATTGTGCTGCTCTCGTCATTTTCCCACGAATGGGAATTTTATGGTATAATTGCCATATTGGGAGCTATCAATGTAAAAAATTTAATCAAAATCGTTAGAGCCGTTTTTGAGAAAAAAATTTTGTTTTTTGATCACTATGACTATAGTTAACTTTCGGTGGATTTTGCTCATACCCTTATTTTGGCGTCCCATGGTAACCTGCGGGCTAGATATCAAGTTTGAGGGGATTTGGTACGGTCGTTTTCTGTAAAAACAACTCTAAAATTGATTACGACGTAATTTTTGGCAATTTATTGTGCTGCTCTCGTCATTTTCAGATTAATGGGAATTTTATGGTATAGTTGCCATATTGGGAGCTATCAATATGAATTTAATCAAAATCGTTAGAGCCATTTTGAGAAAAAAAATATTTGGTGTTTTGATCACTATGATAACTATAGTTAAATTTCGGTGGATTTCGTTCATACCCTTATTTTGGCGTCCCATGATGACCTGCGGGCGAGATGGGAAGTTTGAGCTGATTTGGTCCGGTGGTTTTCTCTAAAAATCGTTCACAGACAAACTTTAGTGACACACACACACACACACACACAGACCATTTTCCCAAATAGTGTTTTTCGGACTCAGGAGGGTCTGAAACGTAAAGATCTGAAAAAACTCAAAAATTTTTTTTCATCCGATTACATAACTTTCCTTTCTACTTCGTAGAGCCAAGGAAAGTAAAAATTAGTGTTTTGATCACTATGACAACTATAGTTAGTTTTGAGAGGATTGTGCCCATGCGTCCTTAGTATACTGTGGGCTAGATATCAAGTTTGAGCTGATTTACCAGTCAAAGACCGTGAAGAGAGTGGATCATGTAGATCATGTGTCATCACTTGTGTTGAGTGATAACCCTAGTAGCGCGTTGCAATTTACCCGGTTCATTTGTAGACCCCCCGTAATTTACACGGCCCTGGATGTGCACACTCAGGGACTTATAAGGCTGAAGTTACCTTCCAATCCCAGAAGCACTCCAGAGTCGATTATACTAGTCTAAAATTGTACAACCACACAATGCTCACCTGATAAATCCTGGGAAATGCTCGACAGCGAAATATCGTCTTCCTCTGCTTCTTTATCACTTCTGCGCGTAGCTTCTTCCACGACAGAAGTATCTATTTTTTCCGTATTTATTTTGTCACTTTCTCTAGCGAGGTAGTCAGCTTCAACCAACTCGATAAGCTCGCTGACTGTAAGAGCCTGCTCTGGATTCAGATAGCTTTTCAGCCACTTTGTCGGAACGTTTTCGTCTGTGTATTCTTCGTTTTCCGTCGGTGACAGATTAAAGTCTTCTGTCAGGAGTCGAGAGATACAATCCCGCCTTCTCTCTTCCAAAGATTCAAGCAGAATTTTTGATGATTTCCCACGACCTCGTTTTACTCGCTCTAATTTTCTTTCTGTAATAGGAAACGAAAAGACACGAGGACATTAGGTTACAAAAGTAAATTAACGATACATGGCATCAGTCACATTACCTACAGGAATTGATTGGTGCGTGTCACAATGGTTCTAATAACTCCATTTCAATCTCACTCAGCTCAGAGCTCATAGACGACCTGAAGCAGCAATAAATGCAGGGGGGAGGGGAGTCGAGCCCTCTCTACGCATTTTAAGGTTTTCTATTACTTTTCGTCACTTTTGTTTGCACAATTTCAACCGTCGTCTCAGTGTATTTGTGGCTTAACTTTGCACCAAACTGAGCTAACTGTTAACCAAGTGCCTATCATGTCGTGGTTCATTGTAGCCATTTTCACATTTAGTTGTGATAGGAACTATGAAGAGTTCAAGGGAGGGGGGGTGGGGGCTCTTAGCACCCTCTACAACTGTGATAGGTCCTGACGCCGCAAGATTATAATTAAATGGGCCTCAATAGAATGGGCAGCAACTAGTCCCTGCGTCCTGTAGCAGTGCTGTAATGCTTGTTACTCTCCTCGTGATACTAATTGGGTGTTCAACGCGTCCCTTATTGTTACATTACTAACGTTGCGTTGCAAACTGAGCCGATAGTCGCTCCTTTTTATCGGATTGTCTGATGTAAATGACTAAAACTATTGAAACAAATAGGACTGACCTGTGAGACACAAAACATCGGAGTTTACACAAGAAGGATGCAGAGGCGGCAGGTGGAACGATAACGGAAAATACTACCGTTAACCTATCGTGCTCTCTAGTTTCCAACAAAGCGGGTTAAAACGCATTTTCCCAACGCCAAGGTCAACTCAGCTTTCACTGACAAGTCAACTGAAGCATCAGGCGCTTCAAGCTACCGATTAAAGGAATATTACACAAAAAGCGGTACCTTCGACGGTTTTCCGACTTCTTGAAAAAATCGGGTAGATTTTGTTAACACCATATTCGCCAGTGAGCTCAGGGTAAACTTCTGAATTTACTAGTCGAAACTAGTCACTAATATCTTCTCAGCCAAAAGAAATTGGTTGTATCACCCTGTTCAACGGTCTATTATAATTAAGGGAGCCCAAGAAGCGAATGACTTACCTACAAGCTCTTGCCACGCCTAGTCAGTGCACAGTGAATTCTGCGGTCTCGTGAGGGAGAAATGCACCCTTCAGAAACTAGATACACTCGACCACGTTTGATTACGTAAGTGCTCTAACATGCTTTGTTGTGAAACTTACCCAGACAAGCGATATACTCAGCAGAGTCTGGAAGGGCGGAAGGATTGACGAAATTATCTTCGAAAGACGTCGAAGACGCAGACGCTGGCGCAGGGCTGGAATGACGAGGAAGCCACGGATCTTGAGCCACGATCATTTTGACGAAGCGTCGAGAAGTGTATCATTAAATCGGAACAAATTAAAGAAAATTGGAGGTCACAAAAAAACACGGCATCAAGTTCAGCTTGTGTGGGTTATCGGAACTGAACAACAGTTGGAAGACTGCACGGATAAAACCTTCTCGATGACCAAAAAAACCAAAACAAGGAGCGTTCGTTCTTTGAGCAGCGTGTCCAGAACCTAGTAATTTTACGCACTGTCAAATTATCTTTCGCAGTGATTAGCAAATCGCAGCGCAGACAGTCGGAGAGGGTTCTCCTCACCACCGCCTCGAGCGCCTCTGAACTGGACGGACCCAGGGAACCCGCTCAATTCAAATTGCCGGTTAACCGACAACTGAGTTCAAGAACGTCACGAGAACAAATTCTATGGTGAGGGGATGAGGAAATGAGGGATAGAGCAAAACTTTTCTACATCAAGTGTACTAGGTGGTATGTGTGCAAAACGGTGTTGAAAGAAATAATGAGAGTGTTCGAGATAGGAGGAGACGAACTGCTGAGAAAGAGTAGGTGGTACATCGTGCCAGACAGTCAGGCTGCATTTGAGGCCCTGGCTTCTTATACCATTTCGTCAAGGCTGGTTTAGGAATGACAAACTGGTGAGGGATGGATCTGCACTGATCCCCATAGGACCTGAACCCTTTACAAATATCACCAAGAGCCACTTGTGTAAGGAAGCAATTAGACGTGCCTAGTGGAGGAAGGTGCCTGGCCTAATGCTCTCAAGGTTATTCATTAGAATCTCCAGTGTATGATCAAGGGAATTCCTCAGTCTGACGAATGAAAGTGTATGCACGTTATGTGGCCTGTTTACAGGGAACTGTCTACCAGGGTACTGCCTGGCCAGGCTTGGAGGTACAGAGATATAGATTCAGCAAGGTAGAGTGGGAGTCAGCTGAGCATGTACTCACCAATGGCTGGCTGTGGCATGTCTTAGAGTGCTTGCCTCACTGTTCCTGCTGCTGCAGGAGGTTGTAGATTGTTTGAAAATTGAAAATAAGTTTCTCCGTTTGTTCACACGACACTGAGTAAGTCCAATGATTGGTGTCGTCTAGAGCGTTCTTTGTTTTGCACGTACGTGAGCCTGATGAGCCCTTCTTTCCTTTGCGTTTGATGTTTCAGAATATTTTACTATCCCAAGTTTTCAATCTCTTCAACCCTGAACTTCCTCCATAGTCGAAGAGAAGGCTTCAGCCACTTTCCTTATCAATCCGGTACTTAGATCTGATTTACTTCCTTCTCGCTATGGGACATTTGAACATTTATTTTTACTTCTCCTGATTTTAATTGATTTATTTTATATCAGCATTTGGCATTAATATTATGATCCCGACGTCCGTATTGACTTTAATGTAAATAAATCGTTTCAATTTCACTTGATTATTATTTTCTGAATGGACAACCTTTCAATTCCAAATCTTCATAACGCTTCAAATTTAAACTCGTATGTATATTTTTCGGTTTGTACGTTTGTATTTCTTTTCGCTTGTATTGCCTTTCAACGAAAATGGTGGGGGCCTTTAGAGAACCTTTGTACGAGTGACTACCAGCTCCATCAGCAGTGGCAGACTTTTACTAGATTTTGATTAGTTTGTTAACTTTCTTACATAAGAAAACAAAGATTAATTACAATTTTTCTATTTTCTAACCAATTTTTCCTATCCTGGTTGCATCCATAAAGATAATAACAATAACAACCATAACAATATTCAAAAATAAAACAAAAAATAATTAAAATGAAAAATAAACTTTCATCCGGATTCGCCAGTGTCCATGGGACCTCTCTGAAAGGTGACCACATGATGAGACGCACTTTAAGATACAACAAAACGCAATGATAACAAAACAGTGGAGCCAACCTTGCCTCTGAATTGGCGCAATACTACACGCTTCCCCTTAAGAGAAAATTGAACCTTTCTACTGTTTCCAACCATTAAGCATTGTGAACCTCTTTTTTTTCAACTAAATGAACTGATATCGAACGTAGTAAATTCAAACATTTAAACTTAATAAACCATAAACAGCACCCATTTAACGTTAATATGTACAAATTTAGAATTACGAAAATGGGTTATGTACAAGAAACATGTGTTAACTATAAGTACTTATTTAATCTCGCACAAATTCGTTACGAGAAAATCTAGTGGGAGTCGTTATTTTTCTCCCAGAAATTCTGGAGTGCCTTTCTAATGTGTAAGGAACTGGAGAAGCCACATCAGATGGGTCATCGACCGCATCCTGTGGAATAACTATGGTGTAATGTGGGGCAAATGTCACCTCGCCTCCTGATAGAACCCTCCTCCATGATTCCACGCCCCATAGTCTCTGCTTTAACAAAACCTGACTCAGCCCCCTCTTCACAAGGCATCCTGGAGTATCCATCAGGATCCTCAAAACCCTTCAGTGGAGACTCACAGGTACGACACAGTTGACTGAGATGCACCTTGTGAACCTTACCATTCTCCAGGTGAACTATATAAACAGAGGGAGAAACCCTAACCATGACAGTAGCTGGAATCCAATGCTTGGGGCCCTTATTTTGAGGCTGGTACACCCACACTTTCTAATGTTCCAAAAACGACCTACCAATAGGCTCCAAGGGGCTCCGCTTGTTAATGGATGGCAAAATAGACGACAATGGATTTTTGGGGTTAAAAGACAGCATCAATTTGGCCGGTGCTCCACCAGTGATGGTGGAGGGAGTCGTACGATAAGTAAGCAAACAGTCTGCTAGTCGCTGCCTCAGATTCAAGTAAGGTTGTGACGTCATAGACTTTGTAAGGGACTTCTTAAATATCTGAACAGCCCGTTCAGCCAGTCCATTAGATTTTGGATTATAAGGGGGTGAATGTAACAAGGTAATGCCTCTACGTGTACAAAATTCCTCCATTGCTTCAGAAGAAAATGGCGGACCATTATCGCATACGATAGTACAGGGATACGAAAAACGAGAAAAAATATCTATTAAAACTCCCTGCAAATCTGAAAATGAGGTAGCACTCCACCCATTTGGTGAACGAGTTCACAACGATGAGGTATTTAGACCCATTCAAGTAAAAAAAATCCATGTGAATGCGAGTCCATGGACCTTCAGATTTAGGCCAGGATTGCCGAAGTTTAGCGTCTGGAAGTTTGTTTCGAACCTCCTGACAAGCCCTGCATCCTGCAACGTGTGACGTAATGTCACTGTCCATATTTGGCCACCATACATGAGACCTAGCGAGCAACTTGGAGCGCTGTTAACCCGGATGGCCATGATGCAGAATTTCGAGTATTCGAGGATGTAAGAACGCTGGAATGATTACTCGGTCATGATAAAGTATACAACCTACTCTAGTGCTTAACGCATCTCGAACTGCAAAAAACCTCTGAATGACAGGGTCGCCCTTCCTATATTCAGCCCAGTTTGATCCCAGAAAACCAAACACTCTAGCAAGCACACCATCTGATGCCGTCTCTGCTGCCACCTCCTCAGAAGGCACCAAAGGCGACTCTAAATACAGGTAATTGCAATCTGAGGAATCATATTGGTTGTTTGCAGGTATTCTAGACATAAGATCTGCATGCGGTATAAGAGACCCTTTCTTAAAAACTATCTCATAGTTGTAGGCAGATAGAGTTATAGCCCAACGAGTCAAACGAGCAGATGCCTGGCAAGGAATAACAAGAATAACAAAACAGTGGAGCCAACCTTGCCTCTGAATTGGCGCAATACTACAGAAAGGATATGAGGCTGGCCATGAATCCCAAAGTTCAGTTAAGAAAAAAAGTATAGTTAACTGAGATTATAGGAAAATCACTACCACAAAAGTTCGTCGAAAAAACGACCTTAATAAGAATTACGGTATTCCATAGGTTGTTCCTGTTCCTCGTATGTCAATTATTTAACTCCTACCATATTAATTAGTTCTTAGACTATCACCTTGATTTTTTTTTGAAAACGCTATTGTCCTATAAGCGAGATTTATAGCTTGGTGCTAGATTCATTCATTTCTCATGAAATAAGAAAACGCGAAAACGAACACATTCCTAAGCCCCACCAGTTATCTTATAGAACGTTGTAATAAAAAGAATGAAACACAGATTTAATTAGTTTGCTAGAGTCAAGAAAAACGCTGAATGCACTTCTTGGAGACAAGGTAAGTCGATATTGTGCCATATCGATATACTGGTGATAAAGTATCGACAGCCGATGAGTAAGTATCGATTCTCTTGTTCAGTGGACGCTCCTGTTATCAACAAATTTAGATTTTAAGGTGTTCGCGATGCGGACGGTTTCCGCATAGTTATCGAAGTTTCGCTATTTCTAGTTCGCGATCGTAATCTATCAAAATGGAAGCATCTCCCGTCAAACGGCTGTACAAATATTACGGTCTGTTAGCCGAAGCGGCGGAACAGGGCGACAAGATCCTCGAGCACGAAGATCTTTTCAACCGGATCATCAACGCCCGACACGGCAACGCCGAAGAGAAACGCTTAGCCGCTCAATTCATACCTAAATTCTTCCACCATTTTCCGCATCTCGTCGACTCCGCCGTCTCCGCTCAATTGGACCTTTGCGAAGACTCCGATTTAGTTGTGAGGAAACAAGCCGTCAAAGAGGTAACTTCTTTGGTCCGAGCTCACCCGAGTTGCTCCAAACGCGTCGCTTATTTCGTCGCTCAACTCCTCGGAGCCGAAGATGTCGGCGAAGGGCTTTTGGTCAGAAACACTTTGGTCGCTCTTTTTAACGTCGACCCAGCAGCGACGCTCTCCGGCATTTTCGCTCTCATTGACGACTGTTCTCCCAAAATGAGAGAGCGGTGCACGACGTTTTTGTGCAACAGGTTGAGCAGTTTGAACAAGTCCGTCGTGAGCAAAATGCGCCCCACGCTCATTAGCGGTTTAGAGAGGTCTTTGGAAAACTCGAAATCTCATGAGATCGGAACTTTGGTGCCGCTCATAGCGCACACCGCAGAAAGCGAGTCGTCTCTCGACAAAACTATCGTCTGCTCTCTCGAACGCCAACTCGAACTTGAAAAAGAGCATTTAACTTGCAACGAAGAGGACCTCAAAAGGATATACCAATTCACCAAATTTTGCAAAACTCACTTTCTCAAAGGCGTCAATTCCGGAGGATTCGTTGAATTTTACTCTCTTCACTTGCTCCCTCTCATCAAACAACTGGATGGCTACTCGACTGGAACCGGAGAGTCGACTGCATTCCTTCAACAGTTCATTGAAATCATCCCATTATGCACTGAACTCAACCAACCTGAAACCTGCTACAAGTCCATATTTCATATTTTGCTCGATTTGCTCCCCACGCCGGTGGAAGAGCAGGGAGATAAAAAACCAGTTCACTTCACTTTTCTCGAATGTCTTCTGGGCGGTCTTCTCGAGTTGATCCACCGCATTCCTCCTACGTTCGACTCGTACGAATCTTCTCTCGAAGAGCTGAGGAACGGCCTCAAAGTACTCGCTCTGTACGTCGAATCTTACAGAAAATGCGTCGCCGAATTGGACGAGACGACCAACTCTTCGATTAAGTCAACTGCACTCAGGTGTCTGGACAATTTGAAAGTGTTGATACGTCAATTTTTCTTCAATCCGCCGAAATCTGTGAGTTTGGTTTATTCGTGGTCTGAAGACAAAGTTGTGGCGCCGAAGAAGAGAAAAACCTCGTCGTCTTCGGTGGAAAGGCCTAAAAAAGACTGGAGCAAGTCGCGAGGTATTCAGCAGATTTACACGCCGCCAGGTGGTAAATACAGTCGCTCTTTCAAGAGATTCTCCTAGAACGAATCAAACTTCCCTATTTTAAGTTCAGACTTAAGTTTGTGAGTTTCCATCCGCGTCATCTGTTCAATTTGGTTGTAAACTTTTAACAGTGAAACCAATAAAAGTGTACATTTCTTACTGTCTCCTTCGTCATTTCTTTGGTGGGGGGGGGGGGGTGCTGATGCGTGTTGACGGCTTGGGTGTCAGCATTGCATTGTTTGAAAGGTTCAAGAGCTGTCTCCAATGCTCTTCCTTCAACTGGTGCTAATTCTGGACCATTCAGCTCCATCATCTCTCCCAGCCCAGCAAATTCACCTCCAGTTTCTTTCAGATTTCAATATAGCGAGGAGCTATATTGGTCAATTGCTCCCTCCACAGATACTGCCAACCTGCCCATTTTCGTCATGGGGGGGACATGGCCTGACATCACAAGCTTTTCTCGTCCCAACAGACTGTTCATTTGCCTCCTATTTGGAGCATCTTCTCAGGGAGAGGAAGACAGTCTTGCGAGCTCCCCGCTTTTTGTCACCCGCTGTTCCTTTTGGTTATTATTGGTCTTTCTGGAAAACTACTCTGGTGGGACATGTCATCCTTTTACTCTCCTTTATCCTTCAAAAGCTACTCCTAAGAATAGAATAAGTTGAATTTTCTTCTGATTGTTACGTTTTGATGCCTACTGAATTTAAAACCAAAACGTTAAAAATGATTGCTCTTGCATAGAATGGTTATCAAGCTTGATGCAGTCCGAGGCCCATCTCATTTGATTCAGCGTCGAAAAGACTAGTAAACGATACTAAACTTGACCACTATATCAGAACAATGAAAATTGACGTTTTCTAGGCGATGCTGGGAAATTGGAGCTCAGCCCAAGGAGAAACTATAACTTTCATTACATTGTCCCATGAGTTCCTTCAATAGTAGAATTTGCCTCACTATTTACCCTGATTTCTGGAAAGAGCACATCAGATACACGACTAGAAAGGCGACAACGACCCTGTGGACGGGTCAGAGAATGTGTGGGAGGACATGGGGCCTGCAGGTTCTACGAAGCCATTGTGAGATCAATAATCTCATGTGGGTCGATTGTGTGGTGGAATAGAGCTGCCATTGGAGTGAATGGTAGCAACCTGGCCAAGGTACAAAGGCTGGGGTGCTTACTAATAGCGAGGGTGATGAAGACCACACCCACCACTACTGTGGAGAGGCTGTTCGACCTTCCCCTGGACATTTATGTCAAGGCAGAGGCGATGAAGGTAGCATAGGCTCACCAAGCTTGGTATAGCTAAGGTGCGACAGGCGACTAGTGGACACCTGGCTGTATTCAGGGACTTGGAGACTTCTAAGGAGCTTGGCATGATCACAGACACGATGGCGCCCATGTATGAGTTCGAAAGGAATTATAATGTTCAGCTATGGAACAGCGAGAGTCATTGGTTTTGGCCTTCCAATGACATTAACATCTCTACAGATGGATCAAAAACTGTGGAGGGAACAGGATCCAGGGTGTGGATAAGTGGCTCTGGAGGGAGTGGGACACACATTGCCCTAGGCCCCATTCCAACTGTTTTTCAAACAGAGATATATGCTATCATCGCCAGAGCAATCATAATGTATGAGAAAGGCTGTAGTAACAGAACTATCAACATATCAACTGATAGTCAAGCGTCTGGAATGCAGAGGAGTAAAGCACTCCAAACGCTTTGTCTCAGAGCAATCTGGATATAACACACTACCTTCTGAGGAAGGACTTACGGCATATTGTTCGGATCATAACCGGGCACTGCAAAATGAAATATCTGGTGCGTTGCAACACACAACTTTCCTTAGCTCTACAACAATTCACTTTGTACATGGCTAATTCTATTTAATCAATTCATTTATCACTCAGTCCCTTTGAACTTGGTCAAACAACGCTTTACGGCAGCATGAAGCGGCAGCGATTACAGTTAAAGAATTTATTGTGCTGCTCGTACTCATTCCAGGACCATTACTGAGCAAATGGTACCCAGAAAATTAATGAGGCTGTAAACACGGTTTTTTTGTAGGAGGATAGTAATCACTTTTGCGGAGTTATTGGGTAAAAAGTTTAGAACTGGTAGTAAGCGAAACGGCAAAAGTTGAAATTCAGGAATTTCTGGAGTGAGCCCCATGTATCTCATGAGCGTTTTTAAACACTCAATCTTTAGGTATTGAATTGGACTACACTACTAATTTATTTTAACATTCTACAAAAATTCCAGCGGAGTTCATAAGACAAAAACTGCGCTAAAAATGCTTTTCGTCGAAAATTTTGATAATTTATTGTGCTGCTCTCGTCATTTTTCCCCGAATGGGAATTTTATGGTATAATTATCTTACTGAGAGCTATCTATATAAAAAATTTAATCAAAATCGTTAGAGCGGTTTTTGAGAAAAAAAAATTGGTGTTTTGATCACTATGATAACTATAGTAGTTAACTTTCGGTGGATTTTGTTCATACCCTTATTTTGGCGTCCCATGGTAACCTACGAGCGAGATATCAAGTTTGAGCTGATTTGGTACGGTGGTTTTCTCTAAAAATCGTACACTAGGGATGGGATATCGATATCCGATTTTATCGAAATATCGATATTCGGCACCCGATATTCGATATCTGAATATCGATATCATTATTGTGGGCAATATTATCGATGTATCGATATTCTTCCCGCCGATATTGATTTCGAAAATCGAAACCTCCTAAAATAACCTACAACCCAGAACCTTCTCTACTCAGCGCCAGTTTCGTTAGTGCCTTTGTGTTAGTGGTAAGTGTTGCGATCCCCATAGCAACAAAAATATTTGAAAATATATCAGTGCTTCCAACCAACTCCACAGTTGCACAGAATTTGAAGACATCCTTGCTTAACCAAATTAAAAAGAGGATTTCAGGGATAGAGCACAACCATCTTTTGGCCATTGCAACCATATTAGACCCAAGATTTAAAACGCTTTATTTCAAAGATGCTGATGCAATTGCCAAAGCAATAAGAGATATTAAAAGCCTCTTGTTGCAAATTGATGACTCACATTCACTGACGAGGGGGGGAAGTAGTTCAGGCTCAGAGTCAGAAGCCAGCAGCAATGGGAGATCGTCAAGCCTATTCTCTGACCACAGCAAGATCGTTCAGAAGACATGGCATGGAAGAAAAAAAAGTTCGGACTGCAGCCCTGACTTACCAGACCATCTTGCTCTTTATTTGCGCTCTCCTGCAGAGCAAGACATGAAAAAGAATCCGCTATCATATTGGATTGACAACAGAAATGCTTTTCCTGAACTCAGCACCGTGGCTATCAGATATTTGTCATCAGTTTCTACATCTGTTCCATCCGAGAGACTGTTTTCGAAAGCGGGGAACATTATGACACCTGACTGCAACAGATTGAAGGGTGAAACCCTTTCAAAACTTCTCTTCCTGGAGAGCTTGGATGAAAGTTTCTTTTTTTAATTACTTTTAATCACTTTAAAAATAAAATTCATGATTTTCATTGAAATTTTTGAATTTTTTTGTCAGTTCCTTCAATTGATAACGATATCGATAATATCGATATTGGTGGCTCGATATTTTACTGGTATCGATATCAGAAGCGGCGATATCAATATCGATATCGTGCCATCGATATCCCATCCCTATCGTACACACACACACGCAGACCATTTTCCCAAATAGTGTTTTTCGGACTCAGGAGGGTCTGAAACGTAAAGATCTGAAGAAAACTCAAAATTTTTTTTTCAGCCGATTACATAACTTTCCTTTCTGCTTCGTAGAGCCAAGGAAAGTAACAAACACTTGTATGTTATGGGTATAGCTGACACTCCTGCAGGTGGTGTGACACGGATGAGGAGACTCCCTACCTTGTCCTGGCCCAGTGCTGGAGAGTTGAGAGGGAGCGGCTTTTGGTCTTTGGCACTACTTCTCCCAGGATGGATACCAACGAAAACTCTTCCAGAAACTACCTGGCCTTCCTCAGGAGGCTAGGCATTGACCCATAAGATAGTAGGACTGGCACAATAGGTCATCTGGCCGCTGTGCACATCCCAAATTGCGGGACAGTCAGAAGACTATATATACCCTTATTTCACTGTTTTCCATCTATATGCAGTCTCACGCCTTTGAGACCCACCTCATTCGAGTTAGCATAAAGAAATACTAGTAAATGATACGAAACACGACCTTACCATAACGAAAATTGAAGTTTTCTAGGCAATTGTGTAAAGATCTCGTACAAAACTAGGGTCTTAACCTTGATTTCCCAGCTATTTTGTACGCTCTACTCTAATTGTGGTAGGCAGAGGAGGCAACAATAAAAATTTATATAACCAGCAATAATGTAAGCGTGTACTGGGGAAGCGTTTGAAGTCTTACGTTAAAAAACAAATTAATAAATGAAATAGCACTTTCGAACGTAGAATAAATAATAGAAAATTAAACGCCTTTTCTACTTGATGCACTGGGATAGAACGCGCACTGGCGGTGATCTTCGGCGATCGGGATAGTTCCGCGTGCAGTAGAAGAGAAAACAAACAAAAAGGTTAGAGCAGGTAGCGCGGATATCCTGTCGGTGTTCCGGTCGGAAAGATACTGACGAGCTGCAGGTTTTTCCCGATATGAATTGGACGGGTACAAAAAAAAGGAGTAGTAGATAAGATCGCACGCAATAATAGTTTGCCGATAACTGCGGCAGCGTTGCAAAGGTGACAAGCACCGATTCATTTGGTGTAAACAAATTGGGACGGCAAAGTAGCGACTGATGGGTGGGTGGTTGGATGAGATGGGAGGTAGCGCAGTGATAACAATCGTTTTTGATTGAACTTTCAAATTATGTACTGATTTAATTACACCTTAGATATAGGTATATGCAACAAAAATAGGGGTTTTCACTTTTCAGTAAAACGGCTCCATCGACTTACTCCACACTCACAGGATATCTTCAACTAATGAATACCCTCACATTCTTCTTGCTCGCTCATAGAACACGCCCAAGTCCAGTACAGAGACGTCCTGCTCTGGTGATACGAGGCAAATCAAAGTAACGCCAAATTTGTTAATAAATAATAATTTAGTCCAACATGATTTCGAACACATCCTTTAAGTACAATGAAATAATTTTCCCATTTGATTGTAATACGAGACAATTTGTCGGAAAGTAGAAAAGCGACTATGTTCATCTAAGCAGTACAAAACATACGTACAAAAATTACGGATTTTCTACTAGATTTTGTTTTTGAGTCTTTCGAATGACGAACGTTAGGTTCGAGATTAATGCGTTTTTAGATCTTCAATCGGAATGCGCTTAGTAAAAAAAAAGTACAACTGTGAACGCGACGTGGGGCCTCGAAATTGAAGTGGTATTTTTTTTTCTTCAAGTGACGATCAAGTCTTGAGAAGAGAAACACGAATTAACAACTGTGTTCACCATTTGTTGCGGTTACATAGAGGGCCCATTGTGGCCTAAGAAGGCTTTGGTTGTTTGATTACATCCTACTGTGCGTTTTCGCATTCACCTCTGACAAAGGCACTAAGTCTTTAAACTAACACTGCCAAGACCTGTCACTTGTCACTCATATCTAGTGCCCTTGATTTGGGATCCAACTGCACGGACTAAATCCCCGAGTGAATTACATCGAGTCCTGATTCCTCATGGGCAGTAGTAGTAGTTAAGATGGTTTTATGGAGAGCCACAAGTTATTCTGGCGAGCAGAACCTGAGTGACTACTGCATTCATCACATAATCCTTCCCCCAGCACACCCCAACCGCTCTTCGCTACGTAATTAGGAGTTATAGATGCTAACGCCCATTGCTGCATGTCATACGTACTTTGGTTGAATGCCAACCACCTCAGTGCAGAGGATTCCTGGGATGATACGCTATGTCCTGTTCACTTTGCTAAACCTGTATGCCATACTATGGTAGACTAGGGTGGAAAACAAAACAGTGCAGTTGCAGCTAAATAAACTGCAGCGTAGGGCGTGTCTGGCCATGACAACATGCCCTATGGCTGCACTGGAGGTCTTGCTAGATTTAGCTCCACTCCACATACATGTTAAAAGGATGGCGTTCCTCAAGGCTGTGCGTATGTTGGAGTTGGGTCTGATCATGCGGGGGAGGAGGAGTTCCTGCCACGTCCGAGTATCATGGACGCTCTTACAATAGGCCCGTTTGTGGCTGCAGTGAGAGTATTGCTTGCATCCACCGTTTCAAAAAAAAAAAAAAAAATGCCATACTATCTGTGAGTATCCTGCCCAACTCCTCACAGATCCACAATTCATCGTTTGGACAGCCAGAAGGCGCTGGATTCTAAAAATCTGCAGCTGCTGTATCTACCTACGTCTTTATAATGTCTCTTCTTCTTCAGAGTGGCACATTTACGCGCGCCCATCACTCCTCTGGGGTATAGCTATCGATGACAGACACTCTTCAGCACTAAAGCAGAACAGGAGATGTAATTCCAGGTAGAGCAGGCAGTAGGTGCAAGTAATTTGGGCATGTGCTCTGAAACTCACTCAGAACTCTCTCCCAATTCAACTCTCCAGCGACATTAGGCTGCTGCCACCCATAATGTTTCGTACCATCAGACCTAAGCAGTAAGGAATCTACAGATCATAACCTCTGTCTCGTTTCCTCGGTGAAATACGGACATAATTCTGAGTGTCCTGAACTTCAAAGATGATGTAATATGTCCTTCTTGCTCCAATCCATTTATGAAACCTACATTCTATGAAAGCCTCGCCTGTCTCATCCCCAGGCTCTCAATTCACTGACTGGGCGTTCTCAGAATCATGTCTCACCCCCAAGTCCCCTTTGAAGCCCCCCAAAACCACCAGTGCAATCGCAGGGCACTCTATTTATTGATGACCTCATAAAATCCCCCAGAGGCAGGTTAGAAACCTTGTCGTTGTACTGCACACAAAAGGATTTCATACCTGCCCCATGTAAGGCGCTGTTGAGCTGTACATCTACAATTTTCACGCGTGAAATGGCACTTCCCGAAGATAATTAGCGTGTGAGATGGAATGGAAGTCCTGTCAACGAGTGTGGGACAACTGAACCCCCAGCACGCTCTTCACACGTTCCCGCATCAATTTCGATGACCGCCACAACTGTCAGTTACTCGAATAAACTATCGTCAGGTCCTCCTGAACGAAATAAACGTCGACTTGTTGAACATGTTTGGTCACATTTCGGTAAATAAATATTTACATATTTGTAGTTAGCGCGTGATACAGATCATCAAGTTCTACTCATAATAAGAGATACATGGAAGAGAACATGCGTTCAAATGAATCAGTCATGAGAGCCGATAGGCAACATTGAACATAGCGTCTGTCCAGGAAAGTTGACCCGGCTCAAGTTCAAAACTAAAGCTGAAAACCGAAGTTGGCCACTTCCTTTTGACGACTCGACAGATGAACGTCTCTTTATAAATAATCTAACCTTAAATTACATGGCATGGACTTACAACAACTAAAAACCCTGTCGTGACCTGTTCACATCCGCGTCACACAAAAACAGTTTCACACGAGTTCCACGCTACAGTAAAAAAAAAGGAGGAATACATATTTTTATACAACTTGTTCGACCAAATTAAAATAAAAGTAAAAAAAACCACATGGATGCTGTGAATCTTGTACAGCAGTTATCCACGATCCATCGGCTCTTAACCTATACTAACCACCTCCAATTGTACAAGCCCCTTACGAGTTAAGACGTTAACAATTGACAATATAAAACTATGATTGTTCGAATATTCTACGCCTAGTCTAGGTTGAGTGCCTAAGGAAATGTACAGTAGTACAACATTAGTACAAAGTCTGGTGAGTACAGTAATTAGTTGCGTCCACGGAGAAGAGGACATTTTGACAGGGCTTGTAAAAATGGAATGGAATCGTTGACAATGTTTCGAAGAAATGGCTGGACCCGAGTTGATACAACAGGTACCAGAACGGTATCGACATTGGCTGCTGTACAGGGGAGCTACAAACTGTTATGTACTTGGGCTACAACTATAACGTATCTGGGAGCATGACCAAACATTGTCTGCTACGTGTGTTTGAACTTGCCGAGGATCCCCCTGTGATTAATTAATGCTGGGTCCTCCTTTGGTGCTAGTGCAGCGGGGATGATGCAGATCTCTCTGATTTGCTTCCAGCCCTTTCATCATCTAATGCAACAATGATCCACTTTCATGTTTGAGGCCGGGATTTCCTATTCCTACAGCTTGTGGCCCACATCAAAGTCAACGTACCTGTCAGGCAATGCCACCTTCAATGTCTGGTGATACACTGGAGGCGAGGACTTTTGATGTAGACATAACCAGCAGGCTGGAGGTCAGTACTGGAGTTGGGTCAGTCAGCTATGTGCTTTTTACAGGAAGAGAAAGCAGGTGAATAGAGGTTTAAGTGGAAGAGGAGCGTGTGGGAGGAAAGTGTGGGTAGTAAATTGGACATTAACTACTTGGAAGCTCCCTTGCTCTTATCGTAGCATGGCTGGCTAACACAATACTGAATTACAGGTTATGTCTTAGCATCGAAAGGGCTCACCTTCAGTACACCACCAGCTAGCAAAGATTGAATCATCCAACAGGCTATTAGTGGACCTAACCCAATCTATGGCAATTCTTTTGAACTTATTACTGCAATGTGGCAGCCGTTATGGAGCTTCACAACTAATGAGGCTTAGAGAGCAGGCCAGCACACACTTACATTCCCATATAGCAGCATCCTGACCCACAGGACGTCTCCTCTGGGCAGTTGAATTGGATTCTTGCTCCCTCTGGCACTGGTGAACCCTGCACTAGATTCACAACAATTCCATAACCAGGCACTTGCTGAGCAAAACAGAATCAAGTGAAAGATTGAAGGTAGAGTTCTGATGACGAGCAAAAGACTTCAAAAACGCACAACTTGATAACTCAGTACGACTACTTGGCTCCAAGGTGTTTTCAATTCAGATTAAACGTCTGTGAGGCTTCCCATGGAATATAGCAGTTCAGAACCTTGCAGTAATGTCTTTCTGTTGTGTTATGAATTGTAAATTGACTACATGACGTTGAATTGGATATGTTCTGACTGAACCAATTAATTGAGTTACACTGTCACACGGATCAGCCTCAAGTCTCAGTGTAGAACAGAAAATGGTGCTGCTAGAGAATCCCAATGGGCCCACTCATGGCCACTTCCTTCATTTACCCTCGTGCAGCACAGTAGATAACAAACGCCATAAGTTCTTTCATCGTTTCAAGCGTCAGGTTGGCTTATGGAAGGAACTGTAAGACGTTGATCTTAGGGCTGTGTCACAAGGCCTTGTGAACAAACTGTCTTTAGAAGAGGATCAATGCACGCCTATGTATTTCCACATTAGAACGGTGGTTAAATCACGTCTCTAGTCTACTGGGGCTGATGAGCGGTGTGCACAACTATAACACCCCCCCCCCACCATTTACTGGAAACCCAGCCTTATATTTATAGGGACACTCAAGCAATTCTTAGATGCACCACACAAGGAGGTTTGTAGTTTGTTGATAGTGCCACAGTTGGCGAGAAAGCCCTAGAAGAGTACATTTCTTGGTGTGGCGCTTTACATCTTGTTAAAGAAGCCTGGCCCTTGACAAGACTGAGTGAGGGAGCTCAGACAGGTGGGTAAATGCCCCAAAGAACTGCAATCAGCAGCTGGCAGTAAAGGATCATGTGGGAAGCTCCAGTCCCTTGTGACCCACTCAAGGAACGTATTGTTACGGGCACGATCAGATTGAGCTGTGACTCGGAACACCGGAGCTTCTTTTATCGGGCAGAGCCACTTGAAGCAGCTCCGATTAAATCTGAAGAGCAAGATAGCTGCTGATGAACCGGGAGAGGGGGGGGGGCATTGCCGCGATCGGAAGGTTAGGAGAATCGGGACCGCGGCACGCAACGAGGACTCATTCTATTTCTCTTCTGGACTCCAACGGCACCACTGCACTCTTCACAATCTCTGTACCTGTGGGCTATACTATTTATCGGAAGGAATATATTGGTTGGAAAGGAAAGGATTGACTATTGAGAGACGCCCGATAACCATCCTATAACAGTATTATCGAGTTCTGACAGGGAGCGTAGGATTTAAGAGCCACGCACCAACTTTTCCAAAGTCTGCATCACACAAGATTAATAGAAGGACTGACATCACACCTTGATTGCTGCCTGCTTGCCCAAAAGACTGAGTCCTCTCCACAAGCGTTCACCTACAATCGCTGATAGCATGAATTTCAGCCTGAAATATCGAGATATACTGCCAAAGAGAAGGTGAGATGCTCCGTGTAGGGCCTGCTTTGAAGACACCCATTTTAGATCCAAATCGAGCCCGAACTGATCGTTGAAGCAGCACTGAGTACTGAGATGTTATGCTGCACTGTTGCATTTTCACACACATTCGACACTGTAACTCCCCTCCAGGACCTGCGTGCATCACTCACCCATTGTTCTTTATGACTATGCTCCCTGGACAGCAGTCCAACGCATACCCCTCACAACGTGCCTAATTACAATAAGAAGCAGTACAGCCCAGAAATTAAAAGGAGGGCGTATCAAGTGCTTTGTACATTTGCACGATAAAAGGCAGCTTTTGTATTCACCGAGAGCAGTTACAAAATAGACGAGATCTACACTAAACGAGAGAACATTGAAAAATAGTGAAACAGTGAACTGATATTTTTTAGCCCGGAGCTGCGCTTCCTTCGATGCAGTTATTGCAATGATCCGTAGATTGTGCAAAGAATCACGTTGAACGACTATCGGCTATGCATTTACCTCTGAGCATCTGGAGTTTGTTCGTTTGAAGGTGGGAAAAGAGAGGTTGATGCTTTGTGATGGAAAGGCAATTGACAATCATATTCACTCTTCATCGAATGGCTTATTAGATTCGTTGCAACAGTATGAAGGAAATAAAGGACGACATTTCAGTTGGACCATTGAAATAGCCGCTCTAAAGAAAACGCACCTTCAAACTCCAATTTTCTACACGTGAGACCGCATTTTTCGGAGTGCAATCCAAATGAAATGTTAGTCCCAAGTTAATTCATAAGAGAGATCATATTCTCGAAGATATGGATTTAGCACCAAGAGTCATCGCCAAGTTACTCAAACAAACAACGGGAAAGTTAGTTCATAAGTGAAAGACGAAGTTTCATGTTTCACTTGAGAAGGAGTTAACGACATGGACGATTTGAGTAGTTTAGGCAGAGAAAGTTTTGAGCAGAGCGCGATTCAACTTGGACAAAAATGATCGTAATGATGCCGCGAGATCACACAATCGGAATAATAAGTCTTCATAAACAGGAAGCGATCAATTTCCTAAGCTCCAATCAACTGAATTGAAAACAAAAACGAGAAAATATAATCCTGCTTTTAGATAAGCAAGTTTTCAAACGTGATCAGACCTGTCAACGCACCGCAAGGGCACAATTAATGGAACGATTATCAATGATTCTTCAATCGGACACGTCTCTATAAGGGATTTCCGAAGCGATGTTAAAATCTTCCAGGTAGGAATTGAGGAACTCAAAAGTCGGCCGCTTTTCTGGATCGGCCTCCCAACAAGCGAGCATCAGGCGGTAGATCGGGTCGGGAACGTGGTGCGATCCGGGTTTAGGCATTCGGTAGCCCTGGTGTATTTGCTCGATGACTTCACGCCCGTGCATCCCTAGGAACAAACAAGGACGAATCATTCAAATTCAAGACAATATCGACACACGGCTTAACACATTCGACCATCTGTGATGTATCTTCACTCAATGTACTTTCACGCAAACACCCTGCAATTTTGACAGAACCCATTAGCGCTGTTTTGGAGTAAATTAAGTAAAGATAATTTAATGCTCAGCCAAAATCATTTTTGATACATCAGTTACGCACTAAATGCGAACATTTCGTAAACACGACATAAAAAAACACGATTTTGGCACAGTTTGTTGGGTTGACTGTGGTCAAGGGACTGACAGAGGAACATTTAAGCAGAACAATATTATGGAGGCACATTTTTGCTGCGACGCGACAAAAGAAGCGCGGAAAGCTGGGAGACGTCCCCACCGAGCTCCTGCAGCTTGGAAGAGTACAAACTGCCGAGCACGTCGAGGAGGGACGACGTCGTACGGTTGCCAGAGCCGAAAGTACTGCGATTAAGTTTCTACTTTTTGTCGATTTCAAGCCTCAGAAGAAGTGGGGGACTTTCGAGCGACATTCTGCTTTGAAATAATTAATATTGTGTACTAAATGTCTGTCTCACTCTAAACCTGAGTGAGCGCAAGGTAGGGAGGGTTCCGCCACATATTGTTTTCATTTGCGTTTTGTTTCGGTTAAGCCCTATTTCACGTAGATTTCTTTTTATTAACAAAGAAGTCTCCTTATTAATTTTTTTTTAAACAGTATTGAGTATAATAAAAGAATATTCTATTCCTCCGTTCATTTTGATGTCGAAGCTGTCACATCAACTGTCTTGTGCTGTTTAGCCTCACCCGAGTGAGAGATCATTTTTTTTGGAGCACTTGGTCAATTTAATTTAATTCAATTTATCGTGTCCCAGCCGAGATCCTCACAACTCGTTAATAAAAGTTGTTGGAGCCGTTTTTTTAAAAATAGCAAAAAACCTTCCAAGGCCTAAATCTATCATGTACCGACATTCCACAGAGGTGTTCAAAAAGCACACAAGTTAGGTAATAACTAGTAGATGAGGACAACATAAAGTTAGATCCATTTTCAAGAAAAATACTGGGAACCTATTTTTTGTTGCAACGCCTCCCCCCAACCGCTACACCACCTCTTGCAACAAACATCACACACCACAAGTTATTTCGATTGGGTAGGCCTCAAAATGTGAACACTTGAAGAGAACTAGGCTTTTTCTGGACGATTACGATCCTTTCCTTATACATTGGCTAGCGGTAAAAACAAGCACGTATAAATTCTGGACTTGCCCCCCTCCTCGTGGTTACTCATCTTGAAAAGGCACGAACACGCAACAAATCAATAAACATGTTACGGAAGGCACAGGTTGTGTCGCATCCAAAACAAGACTGTCCTTCTTACAGTTCTCTCAAGAAGATCACACCAGGACTGAGACGCATCCCTGTGGACACCAGAGGGTTCCTGTGAGAGGGCTGGGGGAAGCCCCTTCCCAAAATACACTCCACACTCAACACACATTTTCAGTCGTCCCTGAAAATTAACTCATTTTCGCGTTTTTCAAAGTCGAACTGAGACTACTTCCCATTAACCGATTTTGTTGGTAGCCAAAATTCGACTCGGGATTCGGAAGAACTATTGTCGGGGCAAAATTTCAACTACCCAGCTCACAAATTTCAAAAGGCAACGAACACGGAAGCGGTTTTTTGAGGTTTTCAGCCAGAGGCCATTTCTTCTAAGGTGATCACTTTTGTATAAGCCACTAGCTGAGCCCTAATTAATGTGCGACTGAAGTTCGAGAAAGGACAAGTGTCTCAGTCTCTTCTGTATTGGCTGGACTGTGGTTCAAAACTGAGACTGCAACTGCAATTAATTCAATGTAGCAATCTATCAATGAAGTCAGTTGATGAAGTGAGTTGTCTCATTAAGTAACACCATAATGGAAAACCTGAAGGAAGGAGAAGACGATGTTGGTTTTTACATTATTACAAATCTAAAAAATTGCCCACTAATGAACTATGAACTATATGTCTATGGAGCGTAGTGGCTGATCTGTTTTTTCGCTGTCTTCAACAGCAAACGTCAATTCTTTAATGCTCTTAGAGGGCGGAGACCATGTTATCTTCAGTCTTGCAACTGGTCGTTTTGTGAACTGCCGCCTTAAGGCCTCCTGTGTTTCATGATCCCTGAAGATGGTTTATAAATAAACCGAAATCTGAATATTTTACTACTGTGACTGAACCTCAAGAAACCAGCAAATGTTGTTACTGAGCAGTGGGCACACCCAACTTAGCTTGAGCAAAAAAATAAAGGGTAATGTTCGTAAGGAAAACCGTTAAACCGATTTCAGTCGAATATTTGCTCTCAAAGTTTTTGACATTACATTGAGAAGTGATTTATTTTATTTCGTTTAGATGCGAGTGACGTGAGCACAACAACCGTCGCCATTTTATTTTATTCCAATTCTAATCATCGATGCCTCGTTAAAACGGCTTATACGTATTGTATTCATTGACATTCCCTCACTTTTGCAGTGAAAATCGTAATTACCACGCATTCAACATTCTCGTTGGGTCGCAGAATCCTGAAAGTCGCTGTAAAACAACAGTTACCAGTGTCATACCTGGAAGTCGTACTTCGACAACATCTACGAGCGCCATACCTGGACCAACTTACAGCCGGAGGCCTATTGCACATCGAGTAGGAAATTTAAACGTCGAACGATGAAAACTTGTACAAAGTAACAATTTATTTTCTATTTCCATTTTATGAGCTCAACGATTACTTTATTTTAATACTTTCTTCTATTAAACATCTGCGTGGAAAACCTGGCCTGATTAGAATTTCACCACTTTGCCACAACAATCCTCGTTTTACATGAAAATTCGATGAAATACCAACAAAAAAAAACAAAAAAACGTTCGACATTCAGAATAGAAAGCTACGAGTGAGGGTAAAGCTAAAGACTCACCTGGATAAGGAACTTGGCCGTACGTGAACAGTTCCATGAGCATTATGCCGTAGGACCAAACGTCGGATTTAATGGAAAACCTTCCGTAAACGACTGCTTCAGGCGCCGTCCATTTTATAGGGAACCGTGAACCTGGAAATAATTGTAGGGGAACGATTATGAACGTCAAGATTGAAAGTTTGAAGACGTTTACGCAGCAAATACTGAGGCGACCACCCAATAGCCATAACTGGTACACGTGGGAACGTATTTGCAATTTGGCAATTGCTGAAAGTCCTAAGAGACATTCTTGTCAATTTGCTCACTTGGAGTCGCCTTTTCCCCCCAAACGCTGCAAATCATTACATAAAGGTTTATTATTCTCATGCACTGCATGATTGGGACCTATCATACTCAATCCCCCGTCGAAAAATGTTCCTAATTGAACATGGGCATATAAGAAATCCGGGGGCGGGTGGTTGGAGTGAGATGTGAGGGAAATGAGCGCAGGCCAGGGGGAAACAAAAACTTTCGCATCATCAATTCGCGAGTTCCTTCAAGTATCACGATTTGCTTCACAGCACATACTATGATTTCACTGTTTTTCACTAGACGCAGCCCTGCACCTCTGAGACCCGTCATATTCGACTCGGCATCGAAAAATACCTAGGAAACGATACCCGAATACGACGTAATTACAATGAAACTGCCAAAATTACGTTTTTATATTTTTTAAAAACATTTTTGCCCATAAACCGAGGGTTTCGTCCAATCAGATTGCTAGGCAGGCACAACTAGACCCTGAATCGAACGTCGGTGCGAAACTATGAACTTTTTTATGCCACGTTAAAGAGGGAAACATGGTCTAGACGGCCGATTGGGAATCCCCGTGCCTTGATCCGTGATAAACCGAATCCATCAAATGAGTGAAACCTAACCTTCAGGGATGTCTCATCGTAATACTTTGTTAGGCGCTTATGGTAGAGGAGGTCCTCCACGATTAGTTTTATCAAAAAGCTACTCCTCCTGCCTATAGAAATAAGCGATATGTAATTTGGTTCAAGTATTCTTTCTTGTTGTTGCATTTATTTATTTTAAGCCCAAGTTTCATTTGTGTGTGGAGTGCTACAACTTCGAAGTGATGTAGTGAGCCACTATCCTTTTGTTTCAAACTTTCTTCTGGCACGCCATTCTACTTTTCTTGCCAGCAGCCTTCAAGAAGCTTCTTTACCAAACTCCTCAGGGACTGCTATTAGAAAGCAACCCAGAAGAATCAAGTCAATTGGGACTCGCAGCGCAACCAATTCGTACCGCCAGGTGGCCTCCACAAAATACAGCCACAGACAACAGCAGTAATTTGTGTAAATATAGCAAGGAGCAAACCAGGCGTTGAGGTTTCTTCTTCTTCTTCTTCTTTAATTCCCTCCCACTGGGCGAACCTATTGCCCCTGACAGTTTCCTCTTTTATTCGGGAAGCTCTGACTATTCGTGATAATAAATAACTCTATCTCCAGTTACAAAACGAGACATCACACAACTTGCTTTAGCTCAACGTAAATTCATTGGTTTTCATGCCTTTTGCTACTAATTCAATTCATTTTTCCCTCCATTCATTTGAACTTGGTCCACCAAGAGGTAGAAAGTATAGCGTTTACAGTTCCGGAATTTATTGGGGCGCCCCTACTTGTGCCACGACCATTACTGAGCAATCATTACGCGGAGAATTGATGAGGCTGTAAACACGATTATATTTTTAGAACGATTACAATGACTGTTCCAGAATTATCACATAAAAATTGTGAGAAATGGACAGTGGGAGTTGAAATGTCTGGAATTTCAGGAGTAGTTTCTTTATATTTCATGAGCATTATCAAACTATCATCGTACAGTTAATTAATTGGACTACTACGTCAAGATCTTAGCAACATTTGAGCGGAGGTTATAAGAAAAAACTGCTCTGAACTTGATTTTAGTCGAAATAATTTGTAATTTATCGTGCTCCTCTCGCCATTTTCCCACAAATAGGACTTTTACAACATTCTTGCGTTATTTCGAAATTTCCCAAATAATTCAATCAAAACCGTCAGAGCCATTTTTGAGACAAGAATATTTAGTGCTTGGAACATTATGACAACTATAATTAGTTTTGGGTGGATTCCGGTCATACCCTTATTTTGGTGTGCCATAATGACCTGCGGGCTACACAACAAGTTTGAGTTGACTTGGTGTTGTTTTCAATCGCAGTCACAAACAAACATACACGTATATGGTGGTACGATACATATCTGGTGTGTTGCAACACACAACTTTCCTTGGCTCTACGACAATTCGCTTGTGTTCATGACTTCTATTTACTGAATTCATTAGAATGCCGTCAAACATCACTTCACAGCGGCAGAAAATAGTAATGCTTACAGATCCATAATTTATTGTGTTGCTCGTACTCCTTCCTCGATCATTATTGAGCAATTGGTACACAAAGAATTAATGAGGCTGTAAACACGATTTTTTCGAAGAGGATAGTAATCACTTTTGCAGAGTTATTGTGTAAAAACTTTTAAAACAGTTATTCCGTAATTTCTGGAGTGACCCCCTTATATCTCATGGGCGTTTTTAAACGTTTCACCTATAGATATTGGATTGGACTACTCACCAATTTGTTTCAACATTCTAGTGACCTTTCTGCGGACTTTATAAGAAAAATTCGCGCTAAAATCGATTTTCGCCGAAAATGTTGGTAATTTATTGTTTCTCTCGTCATTTTCCCACAAATGGAAATTTTATGGTCGAATTGTCTTATTACGAGCTATCAATATAAACAATTTAATAAAAATCGTTAAAGCCGTTTTCAAGGCAAAATATATTTGGTGTTTCGATCACTATGATAACTATAATTAAATTTCGCTGGATTTTACTCATATCCTTATTTTGGCTTATATCAGTGATTCCGAGTTGGATTTATACAAGTACTCGATCTTTTTTTTTTCATTTTGTGTTTCCCCAATTGTGAATGAACTCTTTGAACTCCCCTGACGCCCTTTGTAGTTGTATCCGGTTGTTCACATCAAAATTCACCATTTCTTACGCCCATCACATGTTAGTTTCTGAAGCTGGTAAGCTGTGCGGGGTTTTAGCCAATGTTGAACGGCAGGCCCACAGCATACTCAAACATTTTACAGCCAAGGAGAGTAAACTAATGTCTTCTGGATACTCGATTTCTGTCCGTGATGTGTGACAGAATAATGCGTCTCGAGGGCGATCCTTCACGACTGGGTTCGTCCATAAAAATAGCGGAGGATCCGGTTAAAAGTAATTTGACAGTGCGCACATTAGGATGCTGCTGACCCGACAGCCAGTTCAGACTAGGAACGCGATGCAACAGGTCTGAGGTTCAACAGTTCATTTCACCTTCTCCTAACATTAGACATTGCCAAGCTGAAAACACTCAAAGTGTCACAATAGCTTCTGCAGCAATGGGACTTTTTCAACACAATTTTACTTATACTGGATACGACGGTTCACGACTGAGAAGTTTTTATTTGATTTTTTGTGTCGGTACTAGTCCTTTTTCCTTTTCACGTCTATTTTCATTCCAAATCAGAGGGATATCAACGTTGGGTGCACTTCGTACAAAAAAGCAAGTAGCTCATCCCTGTTGAGGCCCCTCGGAGCTGACACCATGTAATCACAAAACCAGCGCAAAAGATGAAAAAGTGTTACAGGAAGTGCGCTTCAATAGGTACAGCAATCTCACCTTGTTTAGGACAATATTCGTTATCTTCAATGACACGAGCGAGACCAAAGTCACAAATTTTGGCAGTATTGTTTTCCCCGATGAGAACATTCCTGGCGGCCAAATCGCGATGAATGAGCTGTTTCATTTCCAGATACGACATCCCGCTAGCGACCTGTAACAAGCACAACATACGTGATTATCAAATCTGTATCCATGAGGGGAAGGGGAGGGGAGTGGAGGAAGAGGTAATAGAACTGGGACAATAACTCGCATTGATAGACTGGCGACAGAACTTGGATGAATCTGGTCTGGTTCACTTTTGAATTTTAATGAACATGTTAGTATTTGGTGACGGCGTTATTGAAGACTCATCGTATGGGCACTTCATTGGACGACCATTGAGCGGAGTTTACAAGGAAAAAAATGACGCCACACTCGATTTTCGTCGAAATGTTTGGCAATTTATTGTGCTGCTCTCGTCATTTTCCCAAAATGGGAATTTTATGGTATAATTTCCTTATTGAGAAATTATAATCAAAATCGTTAGAGCCGTTTTTAGGAAAAAATATTTGGTGTTTTGATTTATCACTATGACAACTATAGTTAGTTTTAGGTGGACGTTTAACTCATACACTTATTTTGGGGTCGAGATTTTCTAAGATTCTAATGACATTTGAGATGTGTTTTTAGGGGAACAGGCAGAGGTGATTAGCGTACTGCTCACGGATCGCCTTAAATCATAAAGTCGGAGGCGTAAGACGATAGTATGCAACACAACTGACATGGAAGAGCTGAGATTGGAAGCTAACGAGGGCGTGATTGCCTCCCTCCCATTCATGTTTAACGTTATTAACACAATTTTTTAAGAAATCGAAAAACAAGTAGCTTCGTCGATTGATAAAAAGTTGACAGTCAGCTCAGAAATTGATTTGACTCGAGCGAAGAGAAGTTCCGACAACTCTCCACTGAATGGAAATAATCAACTGTCCCAAAGTGCCATTCTGGGAAGATATTGCTGTAGTGAGCACTGCATCCTTTCCCACCCTTACAACACAATCTATCGTAACCGATATTCAAACACAATTATAGAGTCCACACATGAAGTCAATCAACCAGCGTTCAAGCGGATCTTAATACGATCGGTGCAGTTCCACACACATCCACTATTACTTCTACGCCAAGTCGCAGAAAGCAAACTAGCAGCAGCGAATGAGTGGGCGCTGGAAACATGGCAAGATATATGGACATTGTTTATTTGAACGGACACGACAAGCGCAAGCTTTTTGCCAATATTTAATTAAAAAACGCTGCAAACTATTACACAACGGTTTATTATTCTCTTGAACATCTTGACGAAGTCTCACACCTCTGAGACCCAACCCGTTCGATTCAACATCGAAAAATGCCAGTAAACGATACGAAACACGAAATGACTACAACGGAACGACGAAAATTGCGTATTCCAGGCGCCAGTAGGCAATTGGCACGACGTGACGACAGGTGATGAAGCGTGTGACGATGAAACGATCATTTTCGCTGTATCATCCAGCTAGTTGTTTCAATTAGTGGACTTCGGCTCACTATAATTACTGCAATTTCACTGTTTTCAGTCTAGACGCAGTCGTACACCTCTGAAACTTCATAGATTCCACCAAGCATTTAAAATTGCCTGGAAAACGATACTAAACACGGCATAATTGCTACAAAACTGCCAAAATTGGAGTTAACTGAAGTTTTTGTCCATAATAGCCATGGGCTTCGTCTGATCGAATCGCCGAGCAGACAGGCACCACTAGATACGAGGGTGAATCAAATATAAACGAGACTTCTGGACCTGCGCGCGCAATAGTGACGGAAGAACGTTCCGCTGTTATTAGCTGTTAGGTTGGTTTGTCAGGAGTGAGGGAAGCACGTGACTCATCATCATAGACTCGCTCAGTGTCCATCGTTACGAAGACCGAGCAGGAGGTACCTCCCTCTATTGCGCAACGTATTGTTATCAAGTTTTTAGCTGCAGAAGGTGTAAAACCGGCCGAAATCTTGAGAAGATTGACTGCACAGTTCGGGGAAGAGACGCTGTCGCGAGCTAGAGTGTTTGCTTGGCATAAACAGTTCGTGGAGGGCCGTCAACGTGTTGAAAATGAGAGCCATGACCGCAGACCCCGCACCAGCATTACAGCGGGCAACATCGACAGTGTTCGTCAACTTGTTGAAGGTGATAGGCGTCTAACAACTTCGGATATTGCAATTGAGGTTGGAATAAGTTATGGGAGCACTTACTCTATACTCTCAGAGGAGCTAGGGTATCACAAGGTGTGTGCCAGGTGGGTTCCTCGCCTTCTCACAGTTGACCAGAAACTGAATCGTTTTCAAGTGTGTGAGCGTCTTCTTGCACGATTTCGGGAAGAAGGAGACCCATTTCTTTCTCACAATGTCACCTGTGATGAAACGTTGGTGCATCACTACACCCCTGAGTCGGAACAAGCGAGTATGGAGTGGAGGAAGAAAGGAGAAGCCGGACCAGTGAAAACCAAGTCACGATTATCGGCTGGCAAGGTTTTGGCTACCGTTTTTTTTTTGACCAGCGTGGCCTGCTGCACCTTGATTTTTTGCATGAGCGCAGAACAATTAATGCGGCATACTACTGCCAAATTTTGACTGAGGTCAGACTTGCATATCGTCGCAAAAGACGAGACCTTCCGATGAAAAAAGTGATTCTTCTCCATGACAATGCTCGCCCCCATACAGCAGCCCTGACCGTACAAAAATTGGAGCAACTGGGTTGGGAGACACTGGAACACCCTCCATACAGTCCAGACCTGTCTCCCTGTGACTTCCATGTTTTTGGTACTCTCAAGGAAGCTTTGGGAGGGCAAAAATTCCACAGCGATAATGAGGTTGAAGCATATGTACGCAATTGGCTACAAACACGACCTGACTCTTTTTATGTGGACGGAATTAAAAAAATACCTATACGCTAGGAAAAATGTGTTTATAAATCAGGAGATTATGTCGAAAAATAAACTTTGATTGTTTCTGCGTATAAATCAAAATAAATTTTTTTAAAAATAAGTCTTG
Source organism: Pachypeltis micranthus (assembly GCA_020466155.1). Lineage (NCBI taxonomy): Eukaryota > Metazoa > Arthropoda > Insecta > Hemiptera > Miridae > Pachypeltis > Pachypeltis micranthus. The sequence continues at coordinate 29,245,380 of CM035777.1, read as the reverse complement.
TTTATATTTGATTCACCCTCGTACTAAAGGAGTTTGGTGTGCAATAGAACGAATGTTTCAGTCCACATGAAGGGCATAAACGGCCCGAATGGCAGATGGACATTGCAAATTTGGAATCCCGATGCCACGAAACGTCAAGTATCACATTTTGAGGTGCGTATGAGCTATTTCCTTATGGGGGAGAGTGACTCTCTAACCTGTACATTGTGAACCACGAGACTGATAGGGGTAAGAAATAACGTATTGCTCCATTGCAGCTTCAATAATAACGAGTTCCAGTCGTTGGATGAACTCCCAAGAGCCTGTGACAGTTACTTGGATACAATTGAATCATACAGGACCCTCAGATTTCAGATGGGATTCCAAAAACGGACCAATCTACGAATAAATGTGCACGACTCACCTGGTAGGCAATATATATGAGATCCGGTAGCTCCAGGTCCTTTCCCTCTCCATTTCTTAAAAAGTCCAAAAGCGAACCATTTTTCATATACTCAGTAACTATGTAAATTGGTTCAGCTTTAGAGCAGACGGCGTACAAAGCGACGAGACGATCGTGACGAAATTTCTTCATTATGGCGGCCTCTTGAAGGAACGCCTGGGTCGACATTGTTCCTTGTCTAAGGGTCTTCACTGCAACTTCTGTGCTGTTCCTCCATTTACCTACGGAAAAAAACCAATCTGAGTCATCCCACGGTAAAACATGTTCTCAACAGGCCATACTTTTCGATCGATTGAAGAATCGTATTTGCGATTATATTATTATTATTTTGTCCAAAACAACCATGGGCTTTGCCGATCGGATTGCCGAGATGGCAGGAACAACTAGATACGAAATGGGATTTTTGTGCGAAAGAACGGATTTTTCAGAGCTCATTAAAGGCACAAAACGGCCCGGATGGCGGGCGGACATTGCAGATTTGGAATCCCCATGTCTTGAAACATTAAGTATCAAATATTAGTTGTAAAAAATTGTTCCTGACCAAAAACAAAAGTTATTATTGAGAATGAATAATAAACCAAAAGCAATATTTATTTATTTTGTTCGAATATGTTTTCTTTTTTGGTATTATAAAACGTAAAAGTAAAATGTGGTGAGGTTTGTGTGGTTTTGAACAAGCCACGACCAGAGGCCCGCAGCTGCCATTCCTCAATATTCTTCCGCCCACACGACACAGTTTTCTGCGTGTTTTCTACCAGCTTGACATTTTCTCTTGGCAGATTGTTACAAAACAAGTTATACATTCCTCGCAGGAGCTCTCAAGCGATGAAAATTCCAAGCGGTTATCAAGGACTTCTATTGCCAACTAAAGGTGGGCTGTATCCATGTACAGCTGTGGACTCCCACGATTCCTCTTCGGAAGATCGGGCGTTCATTTTCCCTTTATTACATTTTGTGTAAATATATTTAGAAGCAAAGCAGGTTTTGAGGCTTCTTTCATTTTACTTTTATTATCCTCTCAAAGGCCTGTGGCGTCATCGGTACCTCGAAGAAACGCACCTAACCAGGGCACTCAGTTTCCATCACAGACCACCATGCAGCGTGCCAGTACCCTCAACTGGCGGCTGCTTCACAATAGATCACAACTGCCAGCCCTGCGCCGCATTCACTGCCCTTAGGCTGTTTTCTTCCAATGCCCATTCCAGTTTCCAACACCAATCTGTTCTATTTCCTTTTGTCGCGTGTTCCTACTTTCTTTCTTCCTGTCATTTGCTATAAACTATTTTTTAATAAATAACAGGATACCTAGTTCATGTAGTCCATTTGAATTCTAAATTAATTACGTGGAATCAGCGATTCTACAGGCCTATAGCCCCTAACAAACATCTACGAACAAGCCCTCATTGTGGAAATCCCAACAGTAGTTGACGCTCTTAGCCAACTAGTTTAGTAGCACAATTATTGTAGAAAGTACGACATAATGCAATTGAAGGGAGTACGTACCATACCACACTGTGCCGAATTGTCCTTGTCCTAATTTGTGTACCAGCTGTATTTCAGAGCGATCTATCTCCCACGCGTCTCTGAGTTGAGGAGCGAGGTCCCAAATTTGAGGTTTAGGTCGAGGGCAGGGCTTTGAAAGGACGTGACACAGCCCTAATGCGTTTTCTGCGAAACAAAGATGACCAGACAACTTAACAAACGTGAACAATATAACAGTCGCGAGGAACAGTAAATAGTAAGTTCATTTAAAGACTATTGATTCCATCATGGTTGGGACTGCCAACGACATTCGCCAAACTTAACCCTTTGAATCATGATGCAGTCTGCAAGCAGGAAAATGGTACATAATCCTCATAAGGGTGAGCTGGAAGGAAGCTCTTGTAATAATCCGAAGAATGCAGCTCTAGATTCTTTGGACAATACGGAAATGAGATGCTGACAACCACATGGCACACCCACGTTGCCAAATTGGTAGAATAAGAACACAGTACATCATTATCTTTACGTGAAGGGATATACGAGGTACGTCCACAAAGTAACAGTACTAGATTTTTGTAGGTCAACATCTCACTTATTTTTCTACATAAACGCCTTCCCATTCTATGCCAGTTTTGAGCCTCGGCACAAGCTTTTTGATACCCCTTCGGAGCATTCTCCCGCCAACTCTTTCTGCCAGTTCAGGACCTCTTTCTTCACTTCCTCGTAGGTTGAAATGCGTTTTCCACGCATCAGAGTCTTCGGGGAGGTGAAAAGATGAAAATCGGAAGGAGCCAAGTCAGGTGAATACGGAGGGTGGTTGAAAATGTCTCAACCGAATGAATCCAACAGCTCTTTGGTGACGTTGGCTGTATGAGGGCGGGCGTTGTCGTGCAACAAGCACACTCCTTTGTTTTGGATTGCTCTCTCGAGCTTTTTAAGGGTTTTAAGAGCAACAGTATCGAACTGCATTAACCGTCTCCCCCAGCGGGGAAGCAGGAATCGACCAGAATGATCTCTTTTTGGTCCCAAAACACATTGGCCAGGGTTTTGTTCCCCGAAATGGCGGTCTTGAATGTTTTGCAGAGGGAGAAGAAGCGTGTCGCCACTGAAATGATTGTCTTTTCGACTCAGGAGTATAATGAGCCACCCAGGCCTCATCACCAGTCACAATGGAGCTAAGGAAATCCAACTCAAAGAACTCGCGAGCACAGGCGACCCGATTAACTTTGAGCTGTTGTGTCAACCACCTTGCACACAGTTTTCTGAATCTGAGAACTTCAGTGATTGCTTCGTGCAAGAGAGCTCTGGAAACGTTGCAGCCTGACCTGTCAATCAGCAGTCTTCACGAAGTGTCCTCAATTTGTTTCACCAACTCACCAGTCAAAATGGAAGGCCTCCCACTCCTCTGATCGTCGAGAACATTCGTTCATAGTTCGCTGAACTCACGACACCACTTGAAAACGTTCGTTCTGTTCATGACACCTTTGCCATAGACATGTTTCACGTTTACAGTCACAACGAAGGCAGTTTTGGATACTACGGAGGTCATTAAGCGCTCGTTGTGTTCAGGAGGACCTCCTACATCTCGCTGTGTGACGTACATTGGAAACAAAAATGTTCCCCCGCACGCACAGGACTTTCTGAACGTGCCTAGTCTGACTTGAAAGGAGGAATTCCAAGGAATACATGTCGCTGGCAAGTTACATTCACGACTAGTCTGTGATCAAGAGTAAGGCCTGGCACAGGCTTCACCACACTAAGATCTCATTCCAAGCAACTCGCCTCACATTTGAGTTTCCCTCGACAAGAGTCCTACTACTCTTGCCAGGTCCGCAGGGGTGACTTCGTCACTCCTCTTCTCCGACGCTCTCTTATTAAAGAGAAAGAGAAGTGTTCAAAGAAATGGAGGAGTGTGAGGCCTTCCACAGGGTTTTCAATCCATCCACCCATTGGCTAACACACTGGAACCTGGAATGGCCCTAAAGGTGATGATACACACGTTTCTGTGTTGACAAAGGAATAATTAGTTCCAACAAAACAGTGGAACCAATACATTGCTCATTTATCTATTAAATTATATCGAACGGGTCGCTTACTACTTTACTTATCGTATAATGAAAGATCACTTACTTGTGTACGCTTGAACTAGAGCTGGAAGAGTGGCAAATGCTTGGTTAGCCGCTATAAAATAGCCACCGTCTGCCACTGGTTTGATTTTATAATGTTTCACATGATATCCTCGCGATTGCTCCCAATCTTTCACAGACAAAGAATAACCAGTTGGATTGTGTTCTGAGTCTCTTATGAGATACGTCCCTCGCGGCTCTTCCTCGACCATCAACAGCTTCTCGGCTTCTTTTCTCGACACTTTTCCAAAATACCAGCTGCGGAAACAAAGGAACCCAACAATTATAACGGTGTAAGTGGCAAAAAGAATTAAATAATGAAGAAAGCCAATAGGCGAGGAGCGTGAGGCTGTCATCCTTGGCTGGTGGTTGTGTTGTATCCTCGAACTTCAAAGGCCCTACAAAGCATAAGTCAACACTCTCATTATTGACCAGCTTTAAGCAGATAGTTTAAGAATAACGAAGACACCTTATGTGGCGACCCATCGACCTGCTAGTTTCTCCTCATCCCATTGCGTGAGACTCAACTGATGAGTCGTTCGACCTAATTTTCCCCCAACAACTCCCTCTCCAGCGGCACGTTCCATCAATTCCATCGTGCAAATCAACCAGGTGGATGTTTGAACAATTTTAGACCAAACCATCACATCTCAAAACGAGGACAGCAGGCACAGTAATTTCTAAAGTATCCTACGTCACCAATTCATAATGTAAATTTGAAGTTTAGACTTCATGAGTCGATGTTCGATCGAAATTTCATTAAAATAAGTAAACCTAACTCGACCTGTTGCTCTTCCTTGTCCACCCTCATCAAGTTCCTCATTGTCTCTTTCTGTTCGACTTCTCCGATCGTCAGTTTCTGTCGAATTTGCAGCAGGAATCGACCTGAAGCCCTCTGAACGCCATGTTTCCTACTCAAACGCATCAGCAGGCCAATGCCTGAGGCTGTCTCCAGCATCTCAAAACGCCGACGAAGAAATTAAAGTTTCCGTATCAACTCCTTCTTTGAATGACTCAACATCAGGAACCCCCTTGTTCTTTGGCTTCTAGACATTGCCCAACCTCCTTCAGCAACTCTTTATCGAAGTCTGAGTTAAGCCTTATTTTCACTCGTGCATACAAGTCAGACCTGTCTATTTCTTCTCATTTTCCTCTATTTGTCCACTACACTGCAATGTTCCATACGTCCATTACATTTATTTTACTGTAAGGAGCTACTGGAATATTTTATTTCATTTAATTCATTTTCGTTTCCTACCGATTTACTCAGAGTAACAAATTTTCGTTATTTTTGCATTTGTAAATGGTTCGATAATTGGTGATTCAGCGCCTGAATTTACCCTTCTTCCGGGCGTTTTGAACGCAATATTTGGTCGCTTGGTGAAAACTAAAAGATCCCCTGGGTCAAAGCACTTCACCTCAGTATTTTCTTGTCTGTAACCTTCAATCATGTCACCATTAGCCTCAATAGGTTCCCAAATACGTTCCTCGTCAGTCCCAGTACTAAGCCTGTGTCTACTGTGTTGCCTTTTCCACGAGCGAGTCAAGTTCATTGGGGAGAACAGCACTTACTCTTCACTTTCAACAGATTTGTCTTCTGCAACGAAATTCCAGGGGATCAGTCCTTCTTCGCCTGTTCCTAAATGTCGCACCTTCCACCAGTCGGATTCACTGAAATAAAACCACAGACGAAAGTAGTGAAGAGTAGATGAATAAAGCTAATTGACGAAATGGAGTGTATTTAGAAAAGCGAGAGAAGGGCGGTGATCGCAGAAATATTTACAAGTTATTTACAATCAGAATTCGTGTAACACTAAGATGAATAGATATTCGCGTTAGGTTGCACTTCACGTTATGAACACTACTGAATTTTGTCTGCTTACGAGGTTATAAATGAGACCACAATTACATGAGGTTAGGGCGTTGGGAGATTTTAACAAAGAGGCAGATAAGCGCGCGGGCTCTCGAGTAAAACCGTAGTGATCCATAAAAGGAAAGAAGGAGTTTCATAACAAGACGTACAGGGGAGGAGCGGGGAAATCCGCTGCTGTTAGAAATACACAAAGTGAAATTTCTGCAGGAACGACAGGTAGGAGGAGGAAGTAACCCTGTCATTAAGCGTCAGGGAGTCCCGCTAAGGCAGGCACAGGAAAACCTGGGGTCAAAGGTCACACTGATATGACTCGCGTCGAACAGACGTTCTGATCAAAATAAGAATTACCTGTCGTCAAGAACTTCCATGCGGTCTCCCTTGACGAAACTGACGTCTGAAGCTTCCCGGCTCTGATAGTTGTACACAGCTACAACGATCTGATGACGACTCATCGTCATTGTTTGGTTTTGGTGATTTTGAACTGCAACAAATCGCCGTGTCAGTAAACCAACAAACAAATCATAAAACGTCAATATTCACCCGTGAGTCAGCACCTATTAAGGTTAAGTGCTCTTCGTCTTATTAATTTACTACTTTGAATAAACAAGTCCAGAATAGTTCCCATTTATTTCCTTGGCAACTCCCCCACATTTTACGTGATAACTTCATAGGTTTTTCAATCCCACATGTGACAAATAAATCAGTTGCGCACTCAACTTGCAATTTGTGTCCATTCATCTTAAGCCAAACGTTCTTATAAGTAGCAGAAAGTGCAATGCAGACGAAGAGTTGCCTATGTATGTGAGTTGCATATTCCAACTCACCAAATTGCTAACTTGCCAATCGTTCAGACTCACGTTTGCTTAAAAGGAACCTATGATTATAATTTCCTACAGGTGGTAAATGTATATTGTGAGAGAAAAAAGTTGCCATTCCCTTGGATTATTACAGTTTAGATCAAAGATCTAAGGGAGGATACATGAGCTATGCAGTACGCAGTGTACATTCTGTGAACAAGAATCTCTTCTTTGGCAAGGATGCCTCAAAACCCTATCAGGAACCAGGCACATGCCTTCAGCTCCTCACAAGTCACTGAATTTTGTATAACCCTTCTTATAATACCAATTCAACTCATAAAATGCCCGGGTTTTGTAGCATAGTGAACAATAAAGTGATGGAAATGGGGGAGTAGTATGGTGGCTGTAGTCAACTATTCTAATTATACACTTTGGGATTGGCAGGAGCATCTTGGCCAAGGGATTTGACTCCTTGATTTCTGTCGTATACATACGCTCAAGTACTACTACGAGTCAGTAGCTCATTTTGATACATATATTAAATAGCTCACCTTGTCGATCTCGATATTCCGATGGGGTGGTGGGCGTGCGAATGATATCGACTCCGGGTCTCTTCAGCTGACCCCCAGGGCGATTGGGGTCTGGAGCGTAGCGCGGGTCAGCGATGCCCATTTCCATACCCATTTTGTAGCCATGTTGGTAAACTGTCGAAATAAATAATTATTACCAAGGATCACTATCGTATAGAACAAGGGATGAATGATGAAGTTAGTTGTGATCATTTCACTATTTGGAAAAGAGGTGTTGAGGAAACATGACACAAGTGTGGTAGTGTTGCTTAAATAAATACATCATTTGCCAAAGTGTGTTGCCACCCCCAAACGTACTCAAATCAATATTCGTCGAATGCCATCGCTCCACGCACTCCATGTTACACTGCAATACTTGTCAGGGATCAAACCGACATCCGTACTCCTCTGTTCGCCTTGCACTCGCAATTAATTAATCAAGGCAGCCGAAATATGCGTCGCGGGAGTTAACAGTGCGTCGAAAAATCGCAAAAATCAAAAAGTACTAATAGGGCAGTGGAGAAAGCACTAAGAGAAGAAGATGGCAAACTGCGCAGAAAACACTTGGGCAAGCACCTGCGTGGCAACCCGAGAACTGACAGTTGCAACGAGTATTTGACAAACCGAGGGATGATTCGATATTCGGACTGCGTGATTTATTTCAGTTTTAAAACGTCAGTAGAATGAGCTAGTCGGGGAACAGCTGAAAGTAGAAGCTCTCGATGGGTGACAATGCAATTCACCCGAAACCTCTACTAAAATTTTTATTACATTTTTTGTATCGGCAAATAAACGGTAATTCCTATTTTTATCCAAAGGGAAAAAAACGCGCCATCACACTATCAAATATCTGATGGGTTGCAACACACAACTTTCCTTAGCTCTACGCCAATTCACTTTTTACACGGCTCTTTCTACTTAATCAATTCATTTATCACTCAGTTCATTTGAACTTGGTCAAACAACACTTCACAGCAGCAGCAAGCGGTAGTGCTTACAGTTCTGGAATTTATTGTGCTTCTCGTACTCACTCCTGGACCATTATTGAACTATTGAAACACAGAGAATTGATGAGGCTGTAAACACGAAGTTTTTGAAGTAATCACTTTGGCAGAGTTATTGGGTAAAAACTTTTAGAACTGGTAGTAAGCGAAATGGCGGTAGTTGATATTCAGGAATTTCTGGAGTGAGCCCCATGTATCTCATGAGCATTTTTAAACACTCACCCTATAGGTATCGGATTGGACTACAATACCAACTTTTTTACACATTCTACTAACATTCCAGCAGAGTTTATAAGGAAAACCCCGCGCTAAAAACGCTATTCGTCGACAATTTTGATAATTTATTGTGCTGCTCTCGTCATTTTCCCACAGATGGGAATTTTATCGTATAGTTGCTATATTGGGAGCTAACAATATAAACAATTTAATCAAAATCGTTAGAGCCGTTTTTTTTTCTCAGCCGATTACATACCTTTCCTTAGTACTTTGTAGAGCCAAGGAAAGTAAAAACCTGTTAAAAACCCAGCTTTTGTCCGTCCATTGGACAATTTTCCAAATAGCGTTCTTTTGAATACGGGGGGGGGGAATAAAAGTTTGAAGAAAACAGGTCTGTTAGGTGACATGATCACCCACTCGAATCTTTGTGTTCAGTTTGATACTTCACGAACGCTGGGAGAGAAGTGCTATTCAAAAATAGTTAATAATTAGCTCACTCGGCTCGTTCAATCCAAAGTTATTGAATTTGCTGTTTTTTAAGAGATCAAGCAATCCGTTGAGTACCGCTTAGTTAACTATAAAAAAATCTACAGCGCTAATAATCTCATTTTCATTCGGATTTTCCGCGTGAAGAGACGCTGTCAATTATTAGCGAAACCCAATCGGTCTCGTATCAAAATAAATGGACCTTGGCAGGGATAACTATTTTGAAAGAAGGAAGGCCGAAAATACTTTTTATTTTTAACTCATTGGTTAGGCATCCCTGCTCACGGTTGTCCAGCTTTGGTTTGACATTGATTCTGCGCAGGAATCTAAAACGGAAGAAGAGTTAATTCTGTGAGGATCAACTGACCTGACCCACGGACGCCGAAGTTTGTCAACGGTCACAGCTTTTCAAAGACTAATGAAGAGCTTTGCGCTCCTTCTAGGTTCCAAATAATGATGAGGATGAGTATTTACAATCCTCATTTTATATTCATTCGTCTACTTTGAATATATACATTTACAATTCGCTATTACTCGAGTATTTGGTGTGAAACATCACACGATTTTCTCATCCCCTTCCAATTCTGAACTGGCCCACTTTCCACATTCAAGAAATTGTATTGTATATGTCCCACAATTTGTATTTTGAGCTCTGCCTCAGCGCAAAATTGACGAATACTCGATTTAAAATATATAGCAAGTGTATCAGTATCAGAATAGAATAAAGATAACCGAAATCAGAATTATATTAACAAATATTTTGCACGCCTTCAGAAAGGATAAAAATAGCAACTCCTTCCTCACCCAGCACATAAACCTGATGAGTCTTTGACTGAAAAATCTATGAAAGCGTACAATTTATACGAAGTCATTCAACAAACAGCCGCCTTTGACAAATTTCGTCGCTGAAAGATGAGGTGCCATTTTCAGTGCCGAAACAAAGCGCACAGAAACTCTTTCCTGACAAACTCCTGAAAGAACTTTTTCCCCTTAGTGGTGGAGGTGATACAAGAGGTTAGGGAGCAGGGCTGGTTACATATTGTAATTACCCCAAAGGAAACTGAAGATTACAACTAAACTCTTCGCATGAACAGTACAATTAAATACCGGTGATATTTATTAAAGAAACTAACCCAACTGTCTTCCAGCCTCATGATGCTTGCTGCAACACATACCCATTTTGCTCCAGCCGTGGGGATAGTTAAACGATAGGAGAATTGTGCAATCGGCAATGCGCTGAGAAGCCCATAATTAACTGCACCACTTAAAGAGTGATAACCAATAGAAACCCTAAAAAAGGCAAGAATTAAAACAGTGCTAGTTACAAAAATAAAAATATTGTAGAAAGTTGAAAAGAGCAATGCAGTGTTTTAAAGTAGAAACACAAACAATGTCTACGACACAACTTGAATTTTACAATACCCCAATAACATGTACGGAGAACTTCACATCACTGGATCACCACGCTGCAGGCTGGGAATTAAGAGCTTAAGCTTAACATGACTCCGTGTGTTTATTCACCCCACTGTGTTCTGCACATAATTAGGGGTTGTTTCGAGAATACTGTGTCTTCAGATTCTTTCGTGTCGTGTTGTCCACTGTTAGAAATTACAGGAAAACAGGGATATTTACGTAGCCCTATACCTTGGTTGAAGCATCAATCTTTGACTAATTAGTAAAGCTGCGTAAAACGCCGCCAAAGACCCAACTTATTTCCTAAGATTTTCGTCAGTTTTCTTATATTGAACACTTCATTCTACAACACATAACGTCATCCCATGTTTGTGACCCATCATCAACACCAAGTGTGCCCTTTGGCTATGATTTGGAGCTTATTGCCAACTCGCCAAGCGCCGTAACAATTATAACTAAAATTGCCATGGCGTAAATTGCGCTACCATCAATATATTATTGACCAAACGCTGAGTACAGAGACGTTTCCGCCTTAGCTGTTTCCCAAGATATACAATTTGATCAACTTCGTACTACCCTGTTTCTAGAACGCTCGGGTAATGCTGTATGTATGAAGTAGGTACTACGAAAGCCAATAACAAGTTTAATAAATACTAATACGTTGAACAAATTGAACCAAGTTACAAAATGCATGTACAAAATATTAACATTATAGAGCTATAATATTCACGAATCTACGTAAATCGTAATTTGTGACTCCCCCAAGCATCACGAAACATGCCACAATGGACCACCCTAATATGGTAAACGTAGGGGCAAAGCAATCGCCTCGGCCAGCAAATACCCTTTAGACGGCGATTACTACGGACGTTCGTCAGTAAATTCTGTTTGAAAGTCATAGACAACACACGTATTTGGTAAAAAAGTTGAACGTTTCGACTTCGAACTGACCAAACTTCGCGGAGGTCGAAGACCGATGAGAGAACAAAATGTTAAGCGATGCACGAACAATCAAATTGCCGTATTAATAGATTTTGCGCGTTTTACAATCAAATTGAACGATCTAGCGATAAGCTGTAAGAGCATGACGATCACATAACAACAATTGTTATACCCACTGTCCCAAGTCCTAAAGTGAAAGCAAAATAAACTCACCCAACAACTTGGTGACACTCAAAAGTTCTGGATGAGGAGGGTTATATTTCAGCCGCACTGTAAGCACTTCAGTTAAACACAACTTCTAGCCGGGCGCAGAACCATCGAATCTCACATAGTTAGTATCAATAAACGGAAACACGAAACTATGAAATAATTATTGGACGTTGTTGCCTGACAAGAAACCTATCCGCATCAAAGGAAATGTTGACTGGATAGAAGATCCAGTATCGATTCCCAGGAGGATTGAAAACATCGATACTCATATTAATCGATCAGAGTTAATTAACGCTAACAATAATCCCACTGTTGCTCAAAACATTTTGTTTCCTGAAATCTTTTTGTTAATGTAATACTAGTCGTTGAATGACCTATTATGGCACTAGTAAATATACTGGACTTAGTATAGTATTTTCCAGACAAGTTTTTGTCCTTAAGTTAGACGATAGGCATCTTCCATGTGAATACCTTTAGATATAACTAACATCTCATGGCTGAAAGCTCCGTTGACCTGATGAAAGTAGGTATTATAGTAAAGAAGGACGCTTATACGTCAGTCCTGCATTGTTGTACTTGCATCTTTGATTTTTGTAACGTAGATTACGAATGTGTAATGTAGGTATAATCTAAATGAAGCGAATAAATTATGACAACTCGGGCCAGGTTGTTCAAAAAAAGCCCAGTCAAAAAGTTGAAGAAAGGATCTTGCCTGTTCAGTATGTGAACCTGGCCTGATGAAAATGTACTGAGAACTCTTCAGTATCTATTTTCACTTTCCTTGGCTCTACGAAGTAGAAAGGAAAGTTATGTAATCGGCTGAAAAAAATTTTTGAGTTTTCTTCAGATCTTTACGTTTCAGACCCTACTGAGTCCGAAAAACACTATTTGGGAAAATGGTCTGTGTGTCTGTGAACAGTTTGTAGAGAAAACCACCGTACCAAATCAGCTCAAACTTCATATCTCGCCCGCTGGTTACCATGGGACGCCAAAATAAGGGTTTGAACAAAATCCACCGAAAGTAAACTATAGTTATCATAGTGATCAAAACACCAAATATTTTTTTCTCAAAAACCGCTATAACGATTTTGATTAAATTTTTTATATTGATAGCTCTCAATATGGCAATTATACCATAAAATTCCCATTTGTGGGAAAATGACGAGAGCAGCACAATAAATTACCAAAACTTTCGACAAAATCGATTTTAGCGCGGTTTTTAGAGAAAACCACTGTACCAAATCAGCTGAAACTTGATGTCTAGCCTAAAGGTTACCATGGGACGCAATAATGAGGGTATGGGCAAAATCCAACGAAAGTTAACTATAGTTATCATAGTGATCAAAACACCAACTTTTTTTCTCAAAAACAGCCCTAACGATTTTGATTAAATTTTTTATATTGATAGCTCTCAATAAGGCAATCACACCATAAAATTCCCATTTGTGGGAAAATGACTAGAGCAGCATAATAAATTATCAACATTTTCGACGAAAAGCGTTTTTAGCTCAGTTTTTTCCTTATTAACTCCGCTGGAATTTTTGTAGAATGTTAAAAAAAATTGGTATTGTAGTCCAATCCGATACCTAAAGGATGAGTGTTTAAAAACGCTCATGAGATACATGGGGCTCACTCCAGAAATTCCTGAATTTCAACTACTGCCATTTCGCTTAATACCAGTTCTAAACATTTTAATTTCAACTACAGCCATTTCGCTTAATACCAGTTCTAAACATTTTAATTTCAACTACAGCCATTTCGCTTACTACCAGATTTAAACATTTTTACAGCCTCATTAATTATCTGTGTGAGCGATTGCTCAATATTGGTCCTGCAATGAGTACGAGCAGCACAATAAAATCTGGAACTGTAAGCGCTACCGCTTCCTACTGCCGTAAAGCGTTATTTGACCAAGTTCAAAGGAACTGAGTGATAAATGAATAGATTAAATAGAATTGGCCATGTACAAAGTGAATTGTTGTAGAGCTAAGGAAAGTTGTGTGTTGCAACGCACCAGATATTTTTTACTTTCCACTAGCTGAATGGCAAGGAAGTAACGACACCAGTGACCAATTAACTACCAAAATGTGCCAACGATCCTGTTTTTTTTTGTTCTGTTCTTTCTTCTTTGGTTAATCTGAGACTGATTTTTATCAATCGCTAACACTTTGTGCCCTTGTACGCTACAAACCAGTCCAGGTACAATCCAAGATGATGGGAAGACGAGATAAGCCGAACATTGCAATACCTTTTTTCTCGAAAACGGCTCTGTTTAAACTGACGTCATGCATTTAGTTAACTAGCACCTATAGTTCGTACTGTATAAATGTTTTTATATAAGTGCATACAACGAAGATGTATACTTAGTAGATGTAGATTTTATGGAGGGAGTTGTATGTAGCTACAATGCACCACATAATTCAGAATTGTGAATTCAAAAGAAAGTCCAACACAGAAGGTCGTTTAGTTGATGGACAGCCCGAAGTTAAGGAGGAAAATGCAGAATTACTCCCTGCTTATTTCTAAATATTACAGTACCCCCCCCACAGCGCCTCGTTTTCATAATCATCACTCTTGAGTGTAGATCTGAGTGTTTGTTGTTTTCAGGGGAATCTAAATTCACTTTAAATAGTGATGATGGGCATGATAAAGTTTGAAGAAGAGGAAATGAACGTCTTATCCTTTGCTGCTTGCTCTTAACATCTCTTATGGTCATAGGCACCAACTCCAGGGGGTTCAAGTCAAGACCCTTCCACTATTCGTTAAAAAAATGAATTATTTAAATAACTAACAACTTCCCAAGCCCGTGGCACTTGATTTACAAACGTGCTTTTTAACATGCGATGATTGAACTTCTACTTTTAGTCGAAAAAATAGGAAATGCAATATATTTCTACATTCTTTTCGTATAACGCTACTATTGAACAGTTTCAGCTTCGTGAAACTATTGATATATACCAGGTGGTGGGTTGGCGCTTAGTCATTGTTATTTTTACGATCGTCAACCCAACTGCTGCTTTACGAATTGAGTCAGAAAAACACAGTCCATCGTCCACTTTTGGTAGTCTGAAATCCTATCAGGGTTTGTCAGTATTGGACAGTGGAGCCACCCCCAAGTCCCACGACAACCATAAGTGGGGGGTCTGATTCGACTGACACTGGAATTGGACCTGGTTCATGCACGTGCCAATAAAGGAATATAAAACTGTGGATGCACTGTTACTCCCTACACAGAGTTAGTAATGAAGCTCCACCACTACCCTAAGGAGCTACTGTTGGGCCAGGGCAGCAGCCACGGAGTAGTCAGTCTCAGGAAGGGGTCAAAGACACGAAGACCAACCTAACGCATCAGATAGCGAAGTGAACATTATCTGTCACACGGCACCAGCCCAAATGGAGGGCTCAGTAATAAGCAAGCGTGAGCACACTTAAGCAGGCAAATATTTGGTCAACCTTTACTACTTCTTCTCTTTAACTGGAGGAAAGAGAGCTATCCTAGGCGCATTTCTGTCCATTTCAGGCCAATCAGGAATACATTATTGGCTCAGTCATAGGTTGAGTTTTGTTGCAGGTACGAGGTTTGCCCTTTGTCGGGGCCCCCTTTTCAAGGGCGTGTATGGCCTTAAAAAGGGCCGACGAAAATTTGTTGTTGTGTTTGTAGGTCCTGTCTGTGGTTGAGAGAGTGGGAGGCGAAGAACGGGTTTCTGTTTTTGAGCAGTAGCTCCTTACGGCGAGGGACTCAGTTGAGTCGTGGCTCCTTCTCCTGCAGACGCGAGATGAGAGACTCGGTTGAGTCGGAGGGCTCGGTTGAGCAGCGGGCGAGGCACGAGTTTCTCAGGCGTCGAAGCGTAGTTTGAAGGGCTCGGTTGAGCAGTAGCTCCTCACGGCGAGGGACTCGGTTGAGTCGTCGCTCCTTCTTCTTCAGACGCGAGAGGGCGGACTCGTCATCCCCGTGGCTCCGCTAATGGTGGCTGGTTGTTGTCGGGAGAAGAGGTGTGTGAAAGAATGAATGCCGTTTGTCCTTGCAGGCAGGCTCTTATATACTTACTCTTGAAGGGAGTTGTCCTCTCTGGTTGGCCGCCTGCTATCCCCCCCAGGAGTGGTTTGTGGCTCGTGGCTAGCGCCCTCTGTCAGGATGACTTTCCTGTGAGGCGCCACATAGCTCCCCCCAAAAGGCGCCTTGGTGAGAGTATCAGAAGGTTGCGTGTTCACATCACGTCGGGTTTTTCGATGACGTGTAGAAGGCTTGACCATTGGCTTTTCGACGGCCGGCAGATACCATCTGTCATCATTCGCTGAAATTCCAGTTTGGCGGCCGCGTATTTGGCAGGAGGGAGTCGGCGAGCTTTCGCAGTGACTGGTCGGCCTGTGGTCTCGATAAAGTGCTGGACGTCGTGCTTAACGGCTCTGGTGGCGAAGGCGGGTCAAGTCACGTCTTCAAAGCGACATAATATAGCAGAGTATTTCGTGTCGATCGGGATGGTGGAGAGTGTCTCAATGCTAGCCAGTCCGGTGTTCCCTCGTGCAGACAAATTCGTCTCTTTGTCGGTTATGGTGGCCAGCTGCCACATCCTTCATAACCTTCAGGGACCATGCAGGAGTATAGTGGTATAACCCAAGTTTTACCAGCGGTGGGGTGAGGAAGTGGAGAGATTGACAATCTTGAAACAATAACTGGTGATGGATATCGTGGTTTACAATATAATTCAGTGTACCTCTCCCTCAGCCATTACATGGCAGACCTCAGATTCCGCTCAAGTTAACTAACAACTCACACTTAGCAGCAAACGTTTTAATTTTTTTAAATTGAGAAACTCACAAAGTGGTTGACTATTTCATTTTATCGCAACAAAATATCTCACCCCACGTTTTACATAAAAAGGGGCGTTAATACTAGCAATGGTAACGGTTTGGCAAGTTAAGAAATGGTTGAAAAATGGTAACAGAAATCAACGAAGAGTATCAAAGACGAGATGACGCTGTGCCAGATGCATCTTCAACGAACCCTTCAATTTGAATTTCTTTTGGCAGATCCGACACTCGAATTGTGGCTCGACGCCGCATATGAATTTTTTGTGAGCGTTCAACGAGCTGACAGTTTGGAAGAGCCTTTGACACCGGTCGCAGACGAGGCCTTTTCCATTGATGAGCACGCCTGAGTCTGGGGGTAGCAACAAAAGAAAAGTGAGGAGAGTCAGTAAATTGACGAAGCATTGATGACAAGGTCAATTTGTTCAGTTGAGCGTTTGGATAGTGATTAACAATGTGGTATGTTTAGGTTGAAAGATGCCTTGGCTATTTGTACGTCATCTCACCAGGGGCTAAACATTTCTCTGCCTGGAACAGAAAAGTTTCTCAATTTATTAAATTAGATTATTTAAATTATCGTTACGATGAAAGCAGTGACGTTATATTGACTGGCAGATCCTGGTAAGTAGTCCCATTAGAGCATCTCATTCATCTTGTACTGAAATAAATAAAATACGAATGCATGCAGAAAATTCTTGTCTTCTCGATTCCCTTAAAACAAATAACACAGGTTTAAAGGGCTACAAATGTAGGTTCGGGGGCGATAGGACCTCAGGAAGTTTAGATCGAGGAAAGAATCAGTCAGTAGGAAGCCACACCTTAATAGGCTCCATTAGTTCACTTCTGATGGCTGCATGACCTGATTTCATCTGGTGTCCATGACATGGTTCCCCTAAGCCACCTTGAGGAACCCTGCATTGCCACCAGGCTTTTTGAATACAGCACCTGTGTTAGTCGATCGTCTACAGAATTCGAAGCAAAGACTACACGGTCAGATTATTACCAAGACTGTCGCGGAGGTTTGATAAACTCCCAGTTGATTTCAAGTAGACAATATCTTGCTAAATCCTAGCACTCAATTTTCAGGTCCTCAAAAGGCTCTTGATCCACTAGACTGCTTCTATCACCATCCAGGCTCAAGCATAATTTTTTTGGATGAGTTTTGCCATATTAAATATACTGCTTAAGCTGCCTCTGTCCAAACTGGCTCGAGGAACCCTATCATTGGGCGAACTGTTCATGCTGGTTTCTTTGAGTACTGCTCAAGCTGACCATTGACTGTAAAATGTTCGTTAGTCTTTGTTTCAACTGCTCAAGACTGCAATTGTCCAGACGTATCTATGCCTTCGATCAATTCAGAATGCCTAAGAGGCTTGTTTTCCATGTCATAACCTACTCTTCCCTGTGATTGTGCATAGATTCTCAGGGTTACCATTGCTTCAACAACTCGAGCCTTCCGTTGTGCTTAACCTATTCAAAACTGCCAGCACAAGCGAGGGCCAATGTTGTAAATGCTGAAACTGGTGATGGCACTGACTAGTCAAACCCCCCTGACAATTCATAGGCCTCACATTGAGCATAACCTCCCCCCCCCCCCAACTCTTTGTACAAACTGCTGCACACTTGTCACTGCTTCAACTACTCAGCCTGCGCCATAGAATTGCCTGTCATGAGTTCAACAGTTCAAGTCAGCCATCGAGTGTGAGTACTCCACTGGCACTCACAATCAACAGCATATGAACTACTCAGGCTGTTGCCATAGCTCCAGTATCTCAAGAATACACTTTACGCTGAGCAAGATGTGAAGATGCATTCACCCCGGGTGAAGTAACGTTGATTTCACAATGTCACTGAAACCATGAAACCTTAAGCCTTCAATACTACTACAAACACATTCACCCCACTTAAATCGCTGCTGGTATTGAAGACTCAAGACATTGTGATTGGTACAAACGTGTAATTAAATAATAAACGCAAGTACAATGTTCATTTAAACAAAGTTGACAAACTGTGAAGCTAAATGTTTCTGATCATCCTCCAATAAATCCTTCTTGGAAAACCAACGAACAAATAATCGCTAATAAATTAACCGACTTTTCATTCAAGTAACACGGGCAAGTGGCACATTAAAGGAGACATAAATGTGAGTCTTCAAACTTCCATCGTCAACTGTGCAATGGGATGTGAATTTAAATAGTTCTCAGTTATGGAGTCAACAAGCAAATGGGTTATCAGTTCGAGCCCTATCCTAATTGTTTTGTCAAGGTCACGGTTAAATGGATTAAGGACCCATTGGACCTGTCATTGGCGCCTCTCAGCATCTCCCATTTCACCAGTCTGGCCAAGGTCACTTCGACGTTTCATAGGCCAAGGTGAATGCAGAATGAATCAAACAAAATTCTTCCTGAGAGTTGTGTAATAGATTCCTCACTATTAAAGACCAATTTATCACGGCTGTAACTGGTAAAGTCTAGAGAGACACGAGTTCTTACGCGAATGGAGCTGTTTTGTTCTAGGAGTGTTTGTGCCAGTGAGGATGGTACCCAAGGCGGGCAGATAATGCACCCAATGCCTATCATGAACCTCACGCTTGAGTCTTCAAACACTAGTAGGAAATACGAACAAGCCTTCTTTTAGTTGGTTGACATGTCCACTTTTCTACCTGAGAGAGGTAGAGGAAAGGGAATGGTTCTACCACCCACCAGTGTAAGACCAGTTTCACATTCCCTCATCACTAGCTCGCAGGACTTATTTATTCGCTACCCTGTCAACCTTTCTTCCCATTCAGGCTGAAGTTTTACAAGGGACTCTCAATGAAACATATTCCCAGCTACCTGCACCTTCAATACTTCCCTGTGATTATGTTTACCTGCACGTGCTTGAGCTTGTGTAATATCTAAGTACTCACTGCCAGGTCCTATTGCTCACCATACCTGATGGACCTCGCCCAAATCTATCTGACACTGATGAATCCAGAGTGCCTGCCAAGTGGCCAAGGCCTTAGAAACTTTCTCAGTTGAAGAATAATTCATCCACAACCGTTGTGCTACAATAACAGAAGAATCAAACCACAATTCTCAAGTTCAATTGAGAAGCTATGTGGGGTGCTGGCAGATATGTAAGGAAAGGACTGCGAGGCAGAATCCACTGAAGCGCTCCAAGTTATCACACGCTAGTTACCCCTTGACTTGGCAATGGTGGACAAATGGAGGGTGAGAAGGGAGCTTTCCTCGCTATGGGCCAAACTCTGTATAGACATCTACACTGAACTAAACCTTCCTAGCCAGGAGTCCTCGTCAAAGGGACTGAGTTTTTTCACCCAACATCCGTGAATTTAGGAGAAAGTGCGTTGAAACACCCCATCCTGCATGTCTTTAGCCTCTAGTGCGGAGGAAACATGAAACCATGTGTATTACGTTATTTTAGTTTGAAGAGCAGCCAAATCTTCTCGCTTTGACTGCTACTAAGCAACCTTCCAACCGTTTCACCCAATTGGCGAAGAGAGTTATGACAAAAATATCTGGTGCGTTGCAACACACAACTTTCCTTAGCTCTACAACAATTCACTTTCTACTTAATCAATTCATTTATCACTCAGTTCCTTTGAACTTGGTCAAACAACACCTCAAAGTAGCAGGAAGCGGTAACGCTTACAGTTCTGGAATTAATTGTGCTGCTCATACCTCATTATAGGACCATTATTGAGCAATTGGTACACAGAAAATTAATGAGGCTGTACACGAATTTTTTGAAGAGGGATAATAATCACTTTTGCCGAGTTAATGGGTAATAACTGTTAGAACTGGCAGTAAGCGAAACGGCGGTAGTTGAAATTCAAGAATATCTGAAGTGAGCCTCATGTACCTCATGAGCGTTATTAAACACTCACACTTTAGGTATTGGATTGGACTACAATACCAATTTTCTTTAACTTTCTACTAACATTCCAGCGGAGTTTATAAGGAAAAAACTGCGCTAAAAACGCTTTTCGTCGAAAATTTTGATTATTTATTGTGCTGCTCTCGTCATTTTCCCACAAATGGGAATTTTATGGTGTGATTGCCATATTGGGAGCTATCAATATAAAAAATTTAATCAAAATCGTTAGAGCCGTTTTTAAGAAAAAAATTTTGTGTTTTGATCACTATGATAACTATAGTTAACTTTCGGTGGATTTTGTTCATACCCTTATTTTGGCGTCCCACGGTAACCTGCGGGCTAGATATCAAGTTTGAGGGGATTTGGTACGGTCGTTTTCTCTAAAAACCACTCTAAAATCGATTACGTCGAAAGGTTTGGTAATTTATTGTGCTGCTCTCGTCATTTTCCCATAAATGGCAATTTTATGGTATAGTTGCCATATTGGGAGCTATCAATATGAAAAATGTAATCAAAATCGTTAGAGCCGTTTTTGAGAAAAAAAAATATTTGGTGTTTTGATCACTATAGTTAACTTTCGGTGGATTTTGTTCATACCCTTATTTTGGCGTACCATGATGACCTGCGGGCGAGATATGACGTTTTGAGCTGATTTAGTTCGGTGGTTTTCTCTAAAAATCGTTCACAGACACACAGACCATTTTTTTGTCAGCCGATTACATAACTTTCCTTTCTACTTCGTAGAGCCAAGGAAAGTAAAAACGTGGGCAAAGTTGATACGCCGCTTTGAAACTTGCCACCCAAGTGAGTAGTTAGATGAGGCGGGAAACCAGGTTAAGAACTCCTCCCAAATGATACGGACTCCCTGGGGTTAATCTTCGGGTGGTAACTAAAGGGCAGCAGCTCAACACCGGGAGACTGGCTAAACGACAGCCTGTTGCACCTTCACAGGTTTGGGTTTGGTGGATGCAGAGCCAGTACCTAGGCTCTTGCACGAAAGCTTAATAGCAACCTTCATGACTGATTCTCGTTTGAGGAAACATAATCCCTGAAGGCACATACAGAGTTGGCTACTCCAGCAGCTACCCCACTGGAATAGCACTTATGATATTGAACTGGAGTACGGAGAATCCCTACAACCAAACAGCATGTCTCATAACACTTCTCAACCCACGTTTCTCTTCATTCCCACTGCACAGAAAATATGTATCACTGACTGTCCCTGCAAAATGCCGAATATTTAGGGATCTTCTGAACGAACTTTAGTTTACAGTGTGGGACCAAGAACGTGTGTTTTTTAAGCAACCAGACTGGGAGATTCGATGAAAAAGGGTTTTCCTTGCCTTGAACGCCTCTCTTCAAGAATTTCCGAAGTTAGCAGTCTCAAAAAACCATTAGACAGTTAATTCAATATTATGGTGTAGGAGAAATAAGAGAACAGACTCTCAATGAAAAATATCCGGTGCGTAGCAACAACTTTCCGCCACCCCCGTAATTTCGAAGACCACCTACATAATCGGGCGGTATATCTTCGTTTAACGCATTTTTACAGGAACATTTACGGAGAACAAAATGTAGGGACTAGTTAGCTGAGAGTACTCCGTAAGTTTGATCGAAAACGTTTAGACGATTTTTTTAGAAAATTAGAATACCGATAAATTAATATTCTCCTTTTCTGTGTTAACTTGGCTTATATCTCCGCTCAACATATATATACAGAAATAATTATACAGAACGAAATGTTGGTATGGGTGACTAGAAGACACTCAATTAGGGTTTACCACATCTGGTGAAGAAGTTACCCTAGAATTTACAGAAATGTTCGAAAAAACGTTATTTTCGACACATTTTGATTTTTATCTCTGTTCAATGGACTGTCAGAGGAACATTTATTGAAAACAATATGTAGTTATTAACTATTTGGATACATCTTGGAAGTT
Source organism: Pachypeltis micranthus (assembly GCA_020466155.1). NCBI lineage: Eukaryota > Metazoa > Arthropoda > Insecta > Hemiptera > Miridae > Pachypeltis > Pachypeltis micranthus. The sequence continues at coordinate 29,223,192 of CM035777.1, read as the reverse complement.
TGGTGATAATCGTTGAAGGCGTTTTACCAAAAAGCGTAAAAAACTGCTTCATGGGCCCATATCTCCGTTCACCGTATTTTCATGAAGATATGTATAGAGAAGAAAAGTTAGGTATTGATTAGTAGAAGATAATTTGAAAGTTTAATCAAAATCGTTAGAGCCGTTTTCGAGAAAAACCCTAGTTTTTGGTACATTTTAGTCCCCCACCACCCCTTCGCATCGGCCGAAATCGTCCATAACCTTATTTTGGTGTCTACAAAAAATAACGAACAAAACAAAAAAAAGAACCAGCGCAATCGGATCAGCCGTTCTCCCGCAAATCGAACTACAGACACACACACGGACCACGCGCCGAAATTAGGTTTTTTAGACTCAGTAGGTCTCAAAACGTGTAAGATCTGAAGAAAACCCAAATTTTTTTTTGGGCCGATTACTATACTTTCCTTCCCTTCGGGTAGCGGAAAGTAAAAAGGAGCCACGAATTCTGAATGCAACCTCAACTAATGCCCTATTACACGGCACACTACCTCACACGACTGTTATGTGAAGTGCGGGTCATAGTTTAGAGATGCGACCAAACTTACAAGGGGCGCTAATAGCATCTTTTTGCTTTAAAAGAACTGGTAATCCTGAAATGTGTACTTAAACGTTACACAGTGCCAAGATGGGCGAATGAAGATCAGTACAGGCACCTAAATACTTCGTGCTGTTCAGCAGCCTTTAAGAGAACGCTCAAGGACGCCCTATGACGTAAAGGAAGGCTGAGCAGATACCAATGTTCTTTTGGGGACATTCCCTTTTACTGGTAGGATCTCACCTTTCTATAGTGGATCAATCCTCTGAGGTCTTGAAAATAGTTGAGACTCAGGAAGTTGGTCAGACAGCGAGATCAAATCTAAGAGCCACTTTGCACTCCGACGGCCGCTTTCACCAAACTTTTAAATAGACGTTTAGTTATTCCATAAAGATCGTCGGACGATTTTCGCAAAACGCACTTACTGTGAAGAAGCCACGACAAATTTGTACGAAAATACTAAACTAATGACAGAATCAAAGTACTCGTGAAATCGCAATAATCAACGAAACATCACAACAGCAATAAATTATTGAGCAAAATCAAGTTGTAAAGGGAGATTGGTTGTTTTACTGAACGTAGAATGAATGTGAAACATGTGATATTTCAATGTGTCTCCACGAGTAAAACGTTTCGAACAGATGTAGCACATAAATTGAGGTTCGACTCCGCATTCGTACTTTCGATGCCGAGCAAGAGCCTGCTTCGATTTGTATTTTCGTGAACATTTAGCGCACCGGAACGAGTCTAAAAAAAGAAAATACAAACTTTTATTAAGAGGAAGCAAAGGACACGCACACAATTTAGGAAAGACAAAAAAACGTTACGTTTAGTTGAAGCCAATGTACTTCGTGCAAGTTGTAGTTGATCAGGAGCATTCTGTACGTGAACAAACTTTTAGCACGATATTGATGGACTTCGGAGTGTGGTACTAATATGCTGGCTATCCTCTCATAAGTGGATATATGGGTCCAAGCAACTGCCTAAAATTAAGTGTTGCTCAGAAAGATGTAAAGCGGTTGTCCTAGGTAACCAATATGTCATCCAGAGAAGCGATTAAATCGTCATTCTGATAAGTACTCATGTCGTCCTCACAACCTACACAGCAGTATAAGCTTTCAAGATTTTTATAGTTTAATGGCTCAAGGCAAACCATCCAGACCCCATAAAAACCTTGGCTTATCTCGACCAGAGTCACAACTGCCCAGCTGTGTAGGCAATCCTGATTTCCAGACGAGCCACCAAGGCCTCGAGTCATTAACTAGTTCAAACCGTCGAGTTATCATTCAAAAAGCCTGTCAAGTAGTTGTCATCACTTTAATGAGCCATTGTGACAGGCTCAAGTCCTCATTTTGATAATTCGTCAAATCATATTTCTAGCACGCTGCAATGTACGCCTCAAATTACTAGATTAGACAACACTTACGCTCAAGTCTTATCTTCAATGCAATTAAATAGTCAGTCAGACAAGTCACCATTTCTGAGTCAATGTGTGTTACGAGTCATCATTTGTTCATCTTTCTGTTGCTATTTTCTGTGTCAAAGCCTAAGTTATCTGCAGTGACAGTGAAAATCCATTATGAAATAGAAATTTGAAAAGAAGATGTCTACAGGGATTTTATACTTGTGAATCGATTTCAGTTTTTACGCCTTCGTTAGTACACATAGAAAACAAAATTTTCTGAGGACTCACAATGCGTAACAACTGAAATCAATTTACGAATATAAAACCCCCATGGAAATAGACTTCTTTTCAGATTTTTATTTTAGGCTGTTCAAGGGTTGTTTTAAAAACACACACAATAAATAGCCTCTACGTTTAAAAGTTCACTTTAAATCATCCCCAGTCCCCGGGAGGAGATGCAACACTAGCACATCACTCAAGAGCCGTTTATTTATTTACAATGAACAGGAGCAAGCCCAGTACTGATATATGATAATGGTAGTCCCCACGACACACTCGTGAGAATGTATAAGATGCTCCACCAAAAGGGCGCAGTGTCGATGTAATGGGGGGGGGGGTGTACAGAAATGAGCAGAGTTGAGGGAGTGCAGATAGAATTGTTGGGAAGGCCACACAATATGTCAAAACAGGAAGCAAGTTAGCTGTGGGAGACAGACTGCTCAATGGGGCAGTAAGGCGTATGGGAGGGGGATGTGCACGCCAACCTGAGTGAGATGGCAGGCAGCATTGAGTCGGCCTGAGAGGTAGCCATGTCAATTATGATACAGCAGGCAGCAGGCCTCGGGAGACATAGTGTGCGGGAGAGTGACCATTAATTAATGACGGAACGAGCTGCTCCCATTTCTAACCTTCAAAACCCACGTTCAATCTCAATCGATCGATCTTGTTGAATCCCTCCCTCAATAAATTACAAAAACATTAATAAACATGCATACACTCCAATCAGACAGTCGACAACAACACAATCCTGAGAAGAACCAAAACAAGCGCATCTGGCGAGATTAGCTCTGAATTATATTAGTCAATAATTACGAGGATGGATTGGAGCCATTTCCACCCCAACGCAAATCAAATCTGACGTCGAACGGATATCACAGTATTAAACAAAATACACAACTCATTGTGGCAGTTTTGGTTATCAAATCAGCACAATTCAACAGTCGCTCGATTTGAACAGCGTCAAACAATTTATTTCAGAACTCCGAGCAGCCCAACATCAAAATGAAGCCAGAGCCAACGACGAATATCGCACACTGATACGAATACATGATTCCACAAAACCGCTCATTCTGAATTCAAAACGATATTTAAAAAAAAAAGAAAAGTACAACCCACAAAAAATAAATATAAAATTTATTTGACGTGAAAGGAGCAAGTTGCAACAAACAAAACTGACTAGACGTTTTATAAATAAAACCACAATCAGCTACAAGCAAACACCGTGCGAATTGAAGGCGTGAACTCGTAACGTGAATTTGCGCGTGAATCTCTTGAAACATTCGGGGCAGGCGAATTGAGGCTCTTTCCCGCATTCGTATTTGGCGTGGCGATACAGAGCTCGTTTAGATCTGTAGGTCCTCGTGCAGGTCGGGCAGCCGTGAAGATCTGGGTAAGAGAAAACAAAAGACCAGATTACAGTGAGTACTAAGGAGATAATGAAGCGGGCGTGAAACTATGAATTAAATTACTCTGATATTTTGACGCGTTTACGAAGAACAAAAATAGGATTCTCTCCTTCCTTTTAGTTTCCAATTTAGGACCATCCCACGTCTCTTTGCCCACCGCTACCTCATTACGTTTAACAGAATAGATTGGTACATCACTCATTTTGTGGAATGTATCAAGCTCTACCCCCCACCCAACACGGATCAAACAAAACCGTGTAAACAAATGATATACGTAACGCCCCCTCAAGACTCTCGCAGAGTACCCTCGTACACGCACACATTGACACTCCAGCAAAGTCTGACGGAGTGCAGAGAGGACGACACGAGGGAGGGCTGAGGAACCTCTCCTGGTGCTACTCTGCGAGAGCCACGTTGGTTTGCTAATTCAGAAAGACCTGAATGAAGTCAGTGTTGAACCTTCCAGGGCTTACAGACACTCAGCCAAATTTAAAACCACTAACTACACGGAATAAATAAAACACACGTTACAATAAGGCACACTCGTTTCTTGAATATCAAAAGGATTTCTGAGTTGACCACAACTCATTCAAGTCAAAATTGTCGTGACGCTCACTTAAACATTAACACGAAAAAAAGCATTGACAGCCGCACGGTACAACACAAGATTTACAATAAAACTTTATGAACGCTGATCACGTGATAGCGCAACGTCGACGGGCGCGTGAACTGCTTTTCACAATATCCGCAGGGGAATTGGGGTATTTTACCGCATTCGAATTTCAAGTGACGGTTCATGTCTCCTTTGTACTTGTAGGACCTCGCGCAAAGATGACATTTGAATCTTCCTGAAAGAACAGAAGAAAGAAAAGAGAATTTATCGAAAGGCGGACGAAAACTGTGGCAAAATGAAGATTACGTGAAACTGGAGAGCAAGAAACAGCGCAACGTGGGGCTTTGACATAGAAATAAGTATTGGCTGTGTCTTAGAGCTACTTAGTAACTACTAAAAGTGATTCCACCAGTGTGTGCTGCATCTCCTACTCAGTGCCCTACTACAGTACTCCCACCCAGGTTTACTAAACAAGTTCAAAATTTTCAACACAAATACCGAGAACTCTGATCAATGAGTGTTCCAGAGTTATACTGCCATAATGCGGCCTCCAAAGTCATCTCACTCATTGTATCTGCATCTTTTTAGGGGGATGTTTCTCTTCACGCCCCATCACTGTCAGGTTGCAGAAAAACACAGTCAAAACCTGTGTCAACAGCCACCGATACGAGTAATCGATGGTTTCTGTGCCACATTGCACTCCTCCTGAGCAATTATACTAACCTTTCGCCTCTTTGGAAGCCCTAACTAGCAGCTTCCCTATCGCCATAAGGTGCATTGATTAGTGCAAGGTCTTCAATGAAGTGCAAAACACAATTCTAGTTGAGCAAAGAGGAATGGAAGGGGGGGGGGGCTGACTGGCACAGTAGGGTATATGATGGATCTCCTTGTGCTCGTTGGAATGCCTTCTACCTTCAAGTGCACAGTGTGGTTGATATTGACCGCACTGCTAGGGACCAGAAGCAGCAGGCAATGAGCAATCAAATACCTTGGTATTAAAGCAATTGAACTAGATCCGCCAGTAGGCAAATTACTAAAGTAAAGGTACCTGTTAGGTGAGTCCATCTCCTCTGGCTGGTGAGTTACTATGGGCGAGCGCTTTCGATATAAAGACATCATTTTCTGGCCATTAAGTCAGTACTAGAGTCAGTCAGTTGGTCGTGGTCTCACCAGCCAGAGGAGACGGACTCACCTAACAGTTGCGTGTTGAACCATCTGGGAGGAGCTCTTAATCTGGTTTCTGATCTTTTTACTTCACGAGAGATCAATTGTGTCCACATTTGTTTGACATGACTTAGGCGAATTGGGTAAAATTGTTATCAGCTTGCTTAGCATCAGTCCAAGCTGGAACCATTGGCTGCTCTTCCAAGAAGAAAAAACGAGGAGCTGCACATTGAAGTTATCAAGTCCCATAAGGAACTGGCTCGCCCAGAGGTCTAGCTCAAACTCCCTTTCTACTAATACACGTTCACCGATGTTGGGGACAAACTAATAAGTCACGTCCCTTCGATGAATATTCCCATCTCGCCAGCATCTAGCACTTCAAGTTTTCGTTCAGTGGAGGGGTGTATACAGAGCGAAGGAAGCTCCCTTTTAACACTCCACCTGTCCACCAAGCACTCAATTGACAAGTCAACTGGCCAACACGATCACTTAGAGTGCTGTTGATGTGGTGCAGATGTACGCTGTTTTGTAGGCGCAATGGGCCAATAGCCAATCACGCCTGAGTACTTGTAATTGTGGATCGCACACACCCCGAGTGGTCATGCAATTAGCTCGTAATGAGGCAACCTTGCCAGGGTAGTGCCTTTGAATGACTGGAGGTGTTGGCTGAAACGACACATAATTGTGTTTTTAGCCTCCCAGGCGGACAGTAAAACCAACTCGGCCCACAATTCGATACAAAAACAAGTGGAAAAATGAATCGCAACGGACAAGTGGAGAAATAACGGCTAAGTGGAAAAACGCATCGCAAAAAAATGTTTACTCGAAGTTTTACGGGCAGGTTTTCAAATTCGACAAGTACATTAACAATCTGCCTGTAAAACTTCAAGTAAAAATTTTTTTGCGATGCGTTTTTCCACTTAGCCGATATTTTTCCACTTGTCCATTGTGATTCGTTTTTCCACTTGTCCGTTGCGATTCGGTTTTGCACGTTAAAGTTTCACTTCTACCATGTGTGACTGTCACACATTTGTATTTCTTTATTCACAGGTTTACTGCAAATCTTGAATTGGTTAGGGTAGGTAAATTGTCATGCGGTGGGTTGCTGATTGGGCTTGTTGTTTTTCGTTGTAGTTCACTTTTGTTTGACCGTTGTGACTCAAAACACGTGGAGAGCGGAAATAAGAAATAGCAGTTGAGCAGACGCCACCGGGAGTATCCCCGCTCTCCGCGGCCACCGCACTTAGCCATCCCTCTCTCTGTCACTGCTGCACCTGTTCTCGCCATTGGACGGGGAGTGAGGGCCAGGGGCTCAGCTTCTTTCGAAGCTCGGGGAGCGGGATCTAACTCAGCGCGCCTGCCTGCCCTCATCATCCCCTCCGAGCCCCCACCAGTCTTGCCGTACCACGTGACCGGTAACACAATTTTTCGTGACTCGAAAATCCTAAGACACCGTCTATATAGAAGTTTCACTTCAATAAGCATAATTGGCATTGTGCGCTTCATTAGAGAAGCTGGCAAGCACAAAGAATTTCTAGTAATTCAATACAAAGATAGATTACTGGCAGCACTGCTCGTATCTACATTTCAGAAATAATAAAAATAAACAATTAGAATACAGTTATACAGATTATAAACGAGAGGTACACGTGGGATATAAGTAAAAGAGCAGGTAATTGAAAGCAGCAACACATACTAGGAGGTGCCACTTTCTGGTCACGATTGTACATGACCAGCGGTATAAGCGTTCAAAGAACGTGACAATTTAGTCTAGGCACATAGCTAGGATTATCAACACAAAGTAAACGCTATTTCTAGGCAGAAAGTAAGAACATGTTCATCGAGTCAATCATTAAAACTGATACAAAAATGTGTGAAATTTTGTAGAACAATACGAAATGTTATACCTATCTGAACTGTTTATTATGCTGTGTGTATCTCTCTATCCCCCCCAACTATTGTCATTTGATTGTTCCTTCCGACAGAAGGAGATAGTGGCACGTCATTTGTTGCATATTGAGAGCAGCTTGGCACATGGCATTAGCCCCAAACAGGTAAGCAGAGATTAACATGCTCACAGAAGCCCTTCCCATTAGTCTAACGAGCGGCTCAATAGCTTCAGGTAACCACAAGCTCGAAGCATCCAACGTGTACAAGCATGGCTGCTAGGAGCCAGTCTACCGTCCGCAACAACAATTCCAACACCTGTCTTGAAATACCCGCAACTGTTCTCAAAACCAAAGGAGCCAGAATTGACTAGTTCCACGATCTCGTCGGCTGGTTCGCAACAAGTCAAACACGAGTGAGAAAATATTTGCGTGTATATTAGAATACAGTTTGATGCAACACATTTACACCGAGGACACAATTCGTACGAACCATTAAAAATTATTATCATTCAAAAACAAGGAGCCAGAATGGTGTAACGGCCCATACTTGTGAGAAATACAATGAAAAGACAAGATACGAATGTGAACGCATAGAACAGTATTATTGGACGACACAATCAATTGTTAAACATTTTGGTAGCGACTTTTGGTTCGAATTTACAACTACATTGACTATAATTACAAATGTGTTTTCATTCCTTACAACAGTTCATCCTTGTAAAACGTAATAAACAACAGTACTAGTAACCTTTTATACCTGCTCGTGACAAATAGAACTGCAACGATCGAATACACACAAGTATCAGTCTGGAGAACGATGAAGAAGGGGTGCCCCTCTGACTACACCGCCTTGGACGACTTGACTGTGTTGATCCATGCACTATCCCCCTTCAGCTTCCCCCACTCTAAGCCAAACTCTGTACAGACCTCTCCATTGAATGGCAAGCAATGGGATGGGAACCCTCGTCAAACAAGATGGGACACCTAAGAGTTTTTTCCCAACAACCACTAATGTCCTAGGAGAAAACGGATGAGCCAGTTCCCCTTATAGGACTTGGATAGTTCAATGTATGGCTCCACTTCTTTTCAACCATGTACTGCTCCATGTAATGTTCACACAGTGAGGACGATTAGTGAATGAGCAACCAAACCTTCCAGCTTTGAAGATTAAGAACTCCTCCCCCAGACTGTACAGATTCCCCAGGGTCATACACTGCCATAATTTGAACGAAAGTTTTAAGGGGGGGGGGGGCTTGCTGGCTCAGGTGAGGGATCAGGAATCCAATGTTAACAAGAAGTTGCCCTTAGCCCTTCCTAATTTAAGGGATCAGGGATTACTACGCCCCTCGGGTTTATGTTTTTTCACGAGTTACCGACAAGCGTTGAAAACAAGAAATATCAGCAGTAACAGGAAACATTAATTTGGAGTCTTGAAAGGAAATGCTCTTGACCCTGAACTGCTTCAAATTGGTAGAAAGCTTGGACACAGCTCTGACCCCACCTAGAATTAGTATTGTAAATGCTAACAGCGAATGAAGTTGAACGAAACAACTATTCCCCCCCCCCCCCAAGCCACGCAATAGTCGAATGAACTTCACTTTGAAACACCTATAGGTCGCAGTACAGAGTCTTGTACACGCTGTCACATTGAGGAGAGCATCTCTGTGTACGAACCCTATTCCCGAGTACAATGTTCATACAAGTCAGAACTTCTAAGAGGTTCATTCCAACAGCAGCATTACAATCGTTAGAAACAGGATTCTGTCGAAGGCTCGAGGTTATTTGTTCAAACAATGCAAGAGCAAATTAGAACCACTCAGAGTACAAGTGCGTGAAAATTAACTGAAGGTGCAAATCCGCCATTCTGAAGATCCTCGAACACTCATATTTCTCTCTAATCTATTCAGTCAATTAACAACATATTAAACGTACGCTTTGTCAATTAATGAACACTCAACACCCCTAACAACTGGTTCAACAAAAGACAAAAAAAAACATTTGATAAATGTTCAACAATGAAGCAAAACTAAACATTGAACACCTCACAATTGGCCCTAAAACGCACCGCGTTATCAAATAGGTTGGAAAGATCCGTGTTTAGTGGTGACGTGAAGGCGAAGAGTTTCTTTCCTCTTGAACTTCCTTCCGCAGTAGGGGCATTCAAACTGAGGCTCCTTCCCACACTCGTATTTCTGATGGCGGATGAGAGCGTGCTTGTACTTGTACCATCGCCAGCATTTGGTACAAAGGTGTTTACCTGAAATGCACAGAGAAGCACAACGACTACAATTTTACGTGAAGCGGTGGCGATGAGACTTGAGACGTGCGAGAAATTTTGGCTTTGACAGGGAGAAATGAGGAATGAAAGGGTTTAAGTCGTGAGAGATGAGGATTTGGGTGAACAACAACAGCTCCATGAAGAGAAAAATATTTACTTCAATACAACGACAATTTAATTGCTAAATCACATAATCAAAGTCTTGAAACGAGAATATAGACAAGCGTAGGCAGTTAATAGACGTGAAGCTATGAAGATGCGGAGAATCACACAATGACCAGCTACAAGGTTGCTGCCACTTCAAGATCAGCTCTGATTTGTTCTGCTCAGAAACAGCCCCAGATGAACACTTGTCTCATTAGCGGGTTCTGTAGGGCTCTGGCATGGAGCTTGTGGCTGAGACTTTCAAACCATTCACTTCTCGAGGCTTGCTAGAGAAAGTGGGATCAATATCCAGCAATCTGTCAATTACCAGGAGGACGGGTAATTAAAATTACTTGATAAGCAACTGGTTTCAACACTTCCAGCTAATGTCTGCAGTTGTTAGGGAGAGGCAGAGCGCTAACTAATTATGCGTTTTCACGGGTGAGCCTCCAGGGCAGGGTCAACGTAGCCAAAGTGTTGACTGCACCCTTCATCCCTCAACCCCTTAGATCTGTTGAAGGGAATGTGGTCAATAACAGCATGTTATGGCGACTATCACGGGTATTACAGGGTAGCATCAAAGAGCACTCAGATATATGAGAGATCGTCAAAACAGGTGATTGTGCTAATCATCTTTGCCCCACCCGCTGGAAAAGTGCCGAATTCATTGGACTCCTTCACACTGGGCTGTATCCCCCTCAAAAAGCTCATCCTACAACACCAATAATTAATTGATAACGCCCGAACGTATGATCCAAATTAGTGACATCCATCTACTGAGTTCTTCACAAAGGCCAATGAATGTGCGCTCTGTTTGGAGGGAGGTTTAAGCCGAAGGCTCCCAATCTATTAAAGGTTTTAGTGCTATAACCTCATCGTAATATAGCACTGTAGTTGCTGCTATGCCCTCAGAGACAGCGAGGAGGGCGTGCATAAATACACACAGCTTGCCCTTCACCCAACACCACTTTACTCCCCACATTCCGCTTTGACCAGCTTTTCTTCTTTTTCATTCTGCCAAGCTGTCTACGTGACGCGGCACTCCTCGCTATCACTTCCAACTCTATTGCACATCCCCACAAACCTATCTCAGTGCGTGGGAGCCACTAGGGCAGGCTATACCTCCTGAATTAACCACCCCCTTCACTCGCCACTATTCTTCCTTACACGCACACAACAATTCTCTCCTAAACAGAGCCGTTCGAAGGCTAGAGCCCATAAAACAGAATACCACTACAAACACTTTAATGTTTGTCGAATTGACTTGCAGAACGTTCGCTTGAAATGTAACTCCAATACAAATAATGACACGACAAGATGACAAAAGAAGTTCACGGCATGAAAACTTGGTGTTTCAAAACTGAATGCATCTTCAATTTGGCGAAAACGGAGAACTTCTTGCCGCACAAATTGCACTCGAACGACTTTTCTTTTCCACAGATGACGCGTCGATGGTGACCCAACGAGTCTTTTGTTTTGTACAGACCCCCACAGCCGGGACAAGCGTATTTACCTGAAAAATTGAAGTCAGCATTAACAGGGATATGGTTCGTAGACAATTAATGAACAAGCGAGTAGTCAGTAAAAAAATGTGATCCCCCAACCCATCCTTTCCCTGTTACCATCGGGTCTGTACAGTTGATTCAGTGAGAAACATAACAGCGAGCGAAAGGGCGGGCTTTTATCACCTACAGTACGATTGAATGCATCCTCAACCCCACACAAGTTCGATGGTATTGACTTCAAAGAAGCAACTAACGCAAGGAGCTGAGGCAAGTACAGTCAGGAAGCTCTTTACGCGGCATCCTGCAGGTTGTTAGTTTGAAGAGCTTCATTTGGAGACTAGCAGACCCTGAAATTAGGTGGTCTCGCATATTAAACCCAATACAGCGCATGTTACGACCAAATATTTATAAGAACAATCAACGAGTTGTATAAAAGTATTTACAGATCACTGGACTTCACATAATAGCGACATTACACATCAACAAAGAACTTTGACAGGTCGTGATGTTTTTTCATCATGTGCGTATAAAGGAAAAGGGCTCGATGAAACTTTCTGTCGCAGTGAGGGCAGCAGATGGTTTTTTCTTTGCCGCATATTATTCTTTTGTGATAAGTGAGCGATGCTCTGGATTTATAAAGGCCGCCACACTGGTTGCATGGCCATTTCCCTGCAAACAACAATGTAACAGGATTTAGATTTCGAATGCTTCATTTAGTCCAACGTCAGACCCCTCTTACATTTGTACTTGTGGGGTGAGTACAGAGGACTGCTTGTACACGAATGAATTTCCACTTTGTATCGCTCGAATCGTTATCGGCAGCAGAAAGTTGGAATAAAATTAAACATCATTCTCCAGGGTGGTATTTCGTAGCTTGCATTGTTCTGAGGAGGCATTTAAGCTTATCAAGAAGATATAACTACCTAACCAACGTGTTACATAACAAGTAGCCAATGATTTCATAGCTATCGTTAACATCAACGAGTATTTACAAACAAGTGAATGCCATTATGAACGCTAAATGTTAGTTAAGACAAAGTACGTGATAGTAACTACAATATTCCTCCATATAATGGCATTTTGGGAAGATGTACACTCTCGGAATGAGCCTGTAACCTAATTTACTTGAGACGTATCATTTAATACAGCGGAATTGCCTTCTACGCGCAACAAGAAGTGTCAGCAAGGATTTAAACTGGATGTTACCGATGTACCCGTGCACTGCTGTATAGTATGGAAGCAAGGCCCATCTAGGATGCAATACTTGAGCAGTGAGAAGCCTTCGAGATGTAGAAGTGAAGACTCCTAAAAATATTTGTGAACACCAAACGACAGAAGCTCAAATGCCTTGCAGAACAAACATAATTTGGCGTCTAAAACGACTCGGGACCCCTCTCCCAACCAAATGACAATGAGACTTCAACTACCTCATAGGCTCAGAGACAATAAAACCTGCAGCACTCTCTAGTCAGAGTTAGTGAGGGTTTTTGTACTTTCCAGCCCCATCCAACCTCCTCACCCAATCACCAATTAAGAACTCCCCAGGGCCACTCGTTTCCCCCCCCCCTTCCCCGCCAGTAGGAAATATTGGGTGTAGAACGTGTTGTTGCTGTGCGTCACAGTTGAGTCACAGGATCACAACTCTTAGTCACTAGTAAACTATCGTCACGATGCCAGAGCTGCTGTCCTTCCCACTCACATCACACTCCATATCATGTAAGTCCATAGCCTAGTGAATGCTTTGACAAGCTGATCTCACTCCACAATGATAGTTTGGCTTCTGCCTCCTCAAATAGAGAGTATGAGATACCCTCATCTCACCTTGAACAGCGCAGCAGTATTATGCCAATAACGTATACTCCCCCACGCCAAGACACTGGCATATTACACCACAAGTTGTACGTTGGAGAGCTCTCTCGGGGATGTAACTTAATGCACACTATCCTGACTATAGTTTCACGCAGATCAAAGACCCTGGAATAAGTTGCCACAAAACGCTTGATTTTGGTTTTGACTTGGCATCCCCAATAGAGTCGAGCGGGAAGATCACTTGTGCACAGAAGTTGAGAGGTTCTTGTTCTGCGGCGCTTTTATGGCATCATGTCAACCCCCTCCAGTCCAAGGGGGTAACAGGCCCTTTTCCCCCTCTTGGCACCACCGATTGGCTGGGGGGAGTTCTCTGGTGTTTCTTCGAGCGTTCTACCTCTGTACATTAAGTATGTACACAACACAGGCTACTATGAGTTTGGCTGAGACAGTGATGACATCTTTCAATGCAATAAACCCACACACCTTGCTCTGCATCGCATTATGAACCCCTCAGCTCCATCTACAATGTACTAAGAACTCCCTTTGTCGATAACATAAATTTATCAATAGGATTCATGCCTTTTCAGTCTTGCAGGTACCATAGTCAAGGAGAACTGCTTGGTACGAGAAATAACAATCATCAACGAATCTTCATTTTTAATAACTTTCGAGAAATAACAAACAATTTTCGCGAGTCTTGGCTTCATCTCATCGACATAATTACTCGAATACAAAAAAATAATATAAGCGTTCAATTAACCCCAAATATGAACATACAACACATTTCTGTACAAAATATCTGGCAAAGACAAAAATGAATTCGATAAAATACAGCAACGAACAAAGTGTACCAACAAAAATTTGTGTTAGGAGAAAACCTGGTGTTTTATTGCCATGTGCGACTGAAGGAATAGAGTTCGGTTAAACTTTCTATCGCAATAAGGGCAACATATTGTCTTCTCTTTTCCGCAAATGATTCTTTTATGATAAGCGAGGGAGGCTCTTGACTTATAGAGGCCTCCACACCTGTTGCACGGCAATTTCCCTGGAAACGACGAGTAACGCATTTAGATTCTTAGAGGAACACCTGCTGATGATGATAGTGATTAAATGATTAGAAAAACCCAGGGTAACGTCGGGGTTTGGGTGGGCTGTCTTCGGAACTGCATCTAGAATATGTTCCACTGCGACGCTGCGTAAGATAAGATTAAGATAAATGTGGCCACAGCAGGCGTTATCCTCAGGCGAGAATGACGGTCATAGTTGCCCCCCCCCCCTCTCACGACTGGCCACCTATAGGCGCCTCCTTTCCATTTAGTAAAACCTAATTTCCAAATCAACGTGAATTAGCGAAGAATCTTGGGCCGAACTACCTGAAATATCTAACCATTCTTTACCTTTCACGAAACCAAGTTTAGGAAAGCAAAGGACTTAAAATTATACCTCAGAGTCAGCCCACTTTTTGCATTGAAATAAAAAGAAATTGCATTAATTTATTTTTTCGAATATAAAACCTTTATATTTGGCATGATACAATTACCAGGTGGTTAGGGAGAGAAATGGTGCATGAAATAAAAAAAACATTTAGATACACTGAACACCTTTTGACACGTTCAGTGCGGCAGCAAATTATCTTCACATCACCTAAGAACGGTGCAAGGCGAATTGACCCCGTGCACATTGCGATACGAATCTTATTGACCGTTTTTTTCAAACGATAACTTATTATTTGCTGAAATTCTACTTATTTTCTCGGAGTTCAGCAGCTGCGGTCAATGAATTATTCGCCGTTTTACAGAGCCAGCTACAAAGAATACATGAAAAGAATGGTATTTGACGGTTATTCCTCAGCCGCATTCCAATTTTTTCACCGTCAGTACAACAAACAATCGGTGAAAACAGTGCTGCGGTATCGAGTTTGAATAAACATCTGGTTCGAACTCCTACGTATGAATTTTTTATTGAACGAACCACAGGCAAAAATGGACACAGATGGAAAATAAATAATGGAATGTTGGATCCCGCAAAAAAATAACCAATTAGCGGAAACATCTGGTCTGAAAACTATTTTCATTAGGCCGGGAGCATGGTAAACATCGAATTTGGTATTAGTAGAAGTGAACTCGACAATTCATGGCACCTGGGCAAATTGTCCTGTGCTGTCTTGGTGCGAGCAAAGGTTCCCTCACGACAATTCTAGGTCGATTAGTCTCGTACATATTAACCCTGAGGAGGATTAGGGTACGACGGGTTTGTGTGTTGTTTCTGTCTCGAATACAATAATTTCCGTGTGCCTGTGCTCTAAACAAGAATACTTAAACCACTGTGTATCTTATGTAACCAACAGTGCGAGATCAATATGTCTCGTCCGCACTTAAAGTGTTAAATTAACAGGTTTCTAAAGTGGGGAGAAACATTTGTGCGTTGAAAGAAGGGACTAGAGTTCTACTAACAAGTAGTAGTCACTGAAACAGCAGCGCCCGGGAAAATGTAGCTCAAGAACTGAGCAGCCCTCTGTCCTGGGACAATCAAGTTCACGGCCAACCAGAACACAGTTCTTATTCACAGAACACCTAGCAGTGCTGAACTCTACACCCGTTCCCTACTGAAGTGTCTGCTGGGGCCCCAGCAAGTCCAGAAACACACCTCGATTATGTTTCAGCAATTCAATTGGCTTCTAGAAGCACACTCGCCCCCAGTGACGCAACACCTATGTGAAAGTACACGTAATGTCTTCTATGGGTGCCCTGATAGCCATTCCACCCGCGAAGAAGAATGGGAAGAGATACAACAACACCCCGAGTTCTGTTCTATGAACCAAACCACCCAGATCACCTGCTGGAGGCACATTCCCTTCCTCTCTAAAGGAGAATAGAGTTGCGAGGTTGTGCCATAGCTGCACACTCTTCTACACGTTCAAGAATAACCACAGCGTGTGCAACTTCCCACGTTGATACCAAAAAACGCAAGTAGGCTTCAGCGTAAAGAAGAAATGTTGAAAGAGAGAGACGGAACACTAAGGTTTCCTGATGAATGAAGCTTGAGATACATCACAGGGGGCCCCATCCTGCCAAATAAGAACTCAGCCTCACAACCAACAAGGACCTCTGTCAAAACTACTCAAAGCTACAACCTACATGCACTCAGTACTGAACCTGAGGGCTTTTCGCTGTTACGTGTTACCTCCTTCTGCACTGACAACAAAATTGAGACACAACGTTTTAGAAATATTTTATTTAACACTTTCCCAATAACATTAAGGTCGAGAGGCGATCCTCGACAACTCATAACAACTCTCTTCTTCCTAAAGTGTAACTAATATTTGTACACTATACAACCATTGACACAAACTAAAATGCCGCCTATTTTATGGCTTCAAATATACTATTAGCACCCACTTTGCAACGTCAGGAACAACATCAACATTCAGATCATTCATATCAGATATAATTTAAATCTGAATCACTATATCATTCAATACAAGTTGAACGATGTGAAAGTTCATTTTAAAATGAGGGCCACTTGATAAAATGGGTACGCACATGATTTAAACAGGCCCTTTTGATTGCTACAATACGTCTTTAGAAATGTAAAGGTTAACAGGCAACTGGGGTAGCCTCACAGCATTGAAGAATAGCGTACAATGATGTATGAACTTCTGAAGCACTGCGATGATGCACTATCACTGTACACTATTAATAATTGCACCTTCACAGATGAAAAACAAATGCGCGTTTTAAAAGGGAAAGGTAGGGATAGGAGGGAGGGTCTGCTCCCAGCGTCCCCCTGCCCTGGCACGAGAATATGCCATGGGAAGCAGCTTGCTGTCTTACCAATTTGGTGCATTTACGCCTTCAAGTTAGTTAAGTGGAGATTTAATGGCGATTCACCCACTGCACTCTTGTGGAAAGTAGCTAAGCGAGTTCACCCTGATTCCAGTATGAATCAAATTTTCCATGATGTACACCTTCGTCGGACCTTTAAAGTTGATACTGCCCTATTCTATTGAAGGCACTTAGTGATCCTCGAGCGATGATCAACCTGCAGCCAAGCAGTCACCACAAACTCTCATTCGTTGTAGTAAACGGGCTAGGAAGCCCATAAAAAGGTTTTTGCAATCAAGATTATGAGGTTCTGAAACCCTAGGCAGAAAAACTGCGGTGTTAAAAATGAAAAAAATTTAAAAACAGATGTTTGGAGCTAGACTAAATAATGGGCGTATGGCAGCCGCGCCGACCAGCATTGACCGGAAGAGATGTATAGCAACTGCGCTTGTTTATTTTTCCTCGCTCCAAACGGACTCTAGCATTTGCGCCGCTCTTTTCTTATCGGTGAATGTGATGGCCCGATATCCTCGTGATTGGCACGGTAGTGTCATAGGTTCAGTTGTTACAGGTTGCAATGTCTCTGGAATTCATTCAGTCTCAGCGCGGAAATCCCCTTTTAGTTCTCGACGGGTATAAATTTCGCAAAAGTGATTATGTTCAGATACTCGACGCGGCTAAGTGGAGGTGTTGTAAGCGGTCTTGCTGCGCGAAATTGTACGTACATTTTCGTGTTTCTCAATGCTTTGAAACGAATGCAAACGGACACCTTCCTCATGATGAATGGCTCGAATGTGCCCAAGCCGGACACAGGGGCATTAAAAAAACAGAAGAAAATGATTCAGCAACTAATAATTGAATATCGAGAAGGAAAGATTGATGGAAAATCATTCCTCCAAACAGTGGCCAGACATTATGAAAAAAAGTGACAAAAAACTGTATCAACGAAATAAAATTTTGAGTGTATAAAGTGGAAATAGAAACCGTAGAGTATGACGGCGCACTTGCTATTGTCTCTACCTCCGGCGCAGTTGCTATGAAGTGCAGTTGTGCTAGGTTTCGGCGCAGTTGCAAGATCCCCTAAATAATACTACTGATTTATGTTTTAATTATTATATAGTCCTATCTGTTCATCTGATCAAGTTGCCATGTACTAATCTAAGAAGCCTGGCACCATATATAAAAGTGTCTGTCTGCCACGTGTGTCGAGCATTGTCGTACAATTATTATTTTCAATATAATCTGTCAGTTGGAAATTTGCCCGCGGTATTACTTATTTTGTCAGCACTTGCAACAGTAATTAGAGAAGGTCGAAAGTCACGTGATCAAGTGAGGTGATAGTAAATAGGCGAGGAAGTTTGAAAGATGAGGGAGGAGGTCGTAGCCAGGAGAGGCTTCAGGGCGAATGTAGATGCTGTAACCAAAAAAATTCAACAGGACGAGCAATGAGTCGTAATTGGGAAGTGTAGCAGATGGTAAACATGGAACTAGATAGGAAGGATTCAATTGAAGTTAAACAAGGAAGTCCATGAGAAGACTGAAGGTTGCTAGGTAAGGTTGCTCGCTATTAATAACTGCTGTCATTGGGCTTCGATTGAATCGATGTACCAGTCGTATGGCGGCAACTACATGCCATTCCAAGTGGAGTGCGTGACAACAGGCAACCAAAAATCCCACAGTCAGTGGTGTAAAACGAGTTTTTACCTTCTGTTTTCCTACAAAGGGTAGTTGTAATCTGAGTAGATTGACATTGAATAACTGCCCCCCTACTTTCCAGAAACTGTTAAACTGTTTGACGCTGAGATGGGTGTCAGAGATGCAGGACTGCGTCTAGATGGACAACAGTGAAATCACAGTAAATAAAGTGAGGTGATTTCTATTACTTGAGGGAATTCGCGGAACAATGCAGCGAAAGTTATCTTTCTTCCCAGCCTGTGCTCCACTCTAACCACCCCTTAGTTCGATTTGTCACGTTGTGCTAATTGCCTAGCATGTGTTAGATTTTGGCAGTTTTTATTGTTCCATGGGAGTCATGTAACGTTTACTAGTGTTTTTCGGAGCTGAATTGAATGGGATGGGTTTTGGAGGTGCAAACAAAGTCATTTGTGTACGAGCTCATGAAATTAATCAAGTTTTATTTTGCCCCCGTGGAGAATATTTATACAAGTTGAACAGAACGTTAAAATGTCTTCATGACAGGTCTAAACAAAATGGTGGTAGTGAGCCTATTTCAAGCTGTTGTCACATCACAAGCGTCCTGACAAAGTTTGACCGCCTTTGCAAGAAGTTTCAAATTTTTAACTTTAGCTTGGAATCTGGCGCCCTTCCCATTTCCTTTTCCATTCAGCAACTCGGCAACTCGAGGGCCAACATTTTGAACGGTTGTCTCTGGGCCAGATAGCACAACGTGACCTTCTTCCCCCTCTCCAACTACAATGAACAACAAGACGTCAGGGGCGTTGAAGTTTTTGATGAAGTAGTTGATATAGTCCATGTCGCCTTCCTTACGCCAGTGATGGAAAAACCGCGGCTTCGGGTCGAGGGACTTGAATTGATTGATGATCAAACTGGCGCCATCTTTCAGGGCGTTTTGCAAATTTTTCTTCGCAGTTTTGTTCGTTTTTATTAATTTTTCAACTAGAGACACGTGAGTCTCTGGACCATTATTGAGCACAAGATTCAATTCCAGCTCGCGCTTAAACATGGCTTGGAGTCGACCTAAGACACGATTGCCAACCAAAAACTGAAGATTAGTTTTTCCTTTTTTCCCTTTTTCGAAACTAAGAAGTTTGATGACTTGTAATTGTGCAAGATTTGTGACGTGAGTACCGCAACACATGTTGGCCTCTACAGTGGATATTGTGACAACTCTGACATCACCGATGTGGTCTTTGGGCAAACCTCGAGTTTTACTAGCGTCAAAGTGAGGGTCATTTTCTTGAATTACTTCAACAGTTACAGGTAAACATTGACGGATTTTGTTATTCACTGCGTCTTCTAGTCGGTCCACTTCGAGTTGAGTAATTTTCGTTGTGTCCAATTCTACGTGAGATACCTCTTCTCCCAGCCACCAAGCTGTTGTGGGGTAGCCGAAAATACTGTCAGCCAATGCAGTCAACAAGTGTTGCCCAGAATGCTGCTGCATGTGGTCGAATCTTCTGTTCCAATCAATCACTTGCTTCACTTCTGTCCCAACTTGGACGGGTTCGTCTGAATAGTGTATGGCTTCCGCTCCCCTCCTCAACACTTTGAAAATTGGAACCCCGTTCATCTCCCCCATGTCATAAGGTTGCCCGCCGCCTTCTGGAAATATTATCGTGTCTTCGCAGACAATTTCAAAACATGGCTTCTTCTCCTGAGCGCCAGTAATTTCAACAGTCGCTGGCTCACAAGACACTACTTTGGTGGTATATTCCCTCATGAAACTGTCCCGTTGACACGCGAATACTACCATTTTGTCTTATATTCTTGTAACAGTCACGAAGAAACTATGTAAAAGGTCTCCCTTAAGAGCCTCTGTTAACTCCCCTGCAATAAAATGGAAAAATGATCACAACGAGGAATTCATTCTATCAGAAATAATTATCAGCAACTGTGAGATATACAGAATTCCACGAGTGATCAATTCAGTTTGTGCACACAATGAGTTTGATAAACAGACAACCACAATCAACTTGTCATTTGTCAAAATACGACCCCAAAAACAATAATGCGAAACTTTGCTTGCCCTCCAAATTCAATAAATGCATTTTTTTCCCATAGAAAACCAGAAGACGGATAGCCAGGGAAACTTCTACGGAGAACTATGCGTAGGAATTGACGAGTTAAAAATACCCTATACGTTTGATTTAAATTGTTCGAGCAGAACAAAAAGTAATCAAAATCGATGTTTCTCCCGTCTGGGTGATTCTAAAATGTTCGTGATATTTGTATCACAGCGTAATTTCATTGAAATGGCCAGGGAATATATAACTCTGACTGTCCTGCAGCCTAATATCTCACAGGTCCATGCCAGGTATTTTCTGCAAGAATCTTCCTTGATGTCCACCCTTGGAGAGGTCGTACTAAAGACCAAAAACCGCTCCCTTTCAAATCTCTGGTGGTATTGGGCCAGGACGTGATAGGGAGTTTCCTCATCTGCACCACACCACTTGCACTGAGGAGAGTCGACTACGTGTTTGTTCCACTTGCAGTGTCCCGCGATGATTTCCACTACCTGCCTTGAGTCTTTCCCCTCAATCATAAGAAGGCGTCTCATCTCATGTATTGGTCCAGAGAGGTAAAGCACGTGGATCGCCACATTCCAGCAGCATTCCAGGCAGTCAGATGCTTTCTCCTGGCATATTCTCTCACAGCTCTCTTAACAGAGACTTCCACAGTGGGGAAGTGGCTCTATAGGTACAGTAGACAAACTGAGTCTGACCAGATGGGCCTTACTGACATAACCAAGGTATTCCAGACACAACACTGCATCGATTCTATGCCGAAGAATTGTTGAACGGAAGAAAGTTCTGGGGGTAGCTCACAAATACGATCCCCAATATGGGTCAGTCTTTGGAATGAGGAGAGGTCAAAACTGGGTTTGAGCGTTCCCAGGGTGACTGATAGCATGCGTCCAAATCACCTGACTGGTGATCAGAATGGCAGCTGTAGCACATGTGCCCCCCCCCCCTCCTCAATAAGTAATAAATTGGCATAAGGGTGAGCTCTCAGGACAGCCCTTTGAGCAGCTTTCGATCACACCACTAATACACGCAAGGGTACACTACATCATTCCACTTTTCTTACTCATCTCAACATATAAAAACCTTTTCCAGGGTTGGCAATTCATGGGAAACAGCCCTTCACTGAGAGCTAGTTAGGACTGAGTTCAGTGGATGCCAAGCAAGCACCCAGGCTCTTGCACGATAGCAAAACTGCCACCTCCATGACATTCGACTGATATAACTCTCTTATGAGTGTTAAGGACCAGTAATTTAGGTAAGGAAACAGAGCTGTCTGCAACCTGAAATGAGAATCAAACTTATTGATGTTCTGACATGTGGCATAGCCTGTGGATCAGCCAAAACTATCCCAGGCGTGCTCCTAGTGAGTGAACTTTAATGAATCGCATAATCAGCCTCAGAACATACAAAATACACCAGTAACCCTCATCAAGTCATTGAAAAATTGTGTGGAGTATACATAAAAACGCAGAACTCTGGAATTCTGCCAAATCCACTACTAATCCAGTGCTCATTCGATTTGTTATTTAAAATGAGCGACGAAACAGACACCACGCTCACCATTTTTGGCAATGCCCGAGACTTGGCAAATGTACATTTGAATTCGGACTAAACACTTGTGATGACTGTGTCAAGTCCAAAGCTGGTAATGATAACATACAAAGTCAATGAACATACTGGATGAGCACTTGTCTATACACCATCTTCGGTCAGCACTGACTTACAGCTTACGCATAGTTATACAGGCATTCCCAAAAACGTTAAAATGTAGAATTGTTTGGGAAATGCTGCAAAATGGATTGTGGTGCATTTTTTGCTCGATAACTCACTAAAAGAGCAAGTACAATCTAATTGGGTGGTAAAGGCCTCTATGGTCAGGCCAGAAGAGAAACCAGCAATTCTACAGTTTTGTTACCAGTGTTGAACCATCAATTTTATGTTTCTCGCTGGTACGTCAGTTCGAATAAGAGTACAAACAGTTCAATGTGGTTAGAGCAGACCACACTCCCTTCAGGGCTTTCGTTTATTCTCACAACTTGACGCGTGTAGACTCAAGAGTTACTTAGTACAACTAGTCTGCGGTTCTTTTAGGAGTTTGGCAATTGCCAGAACCAGTTCAATCAGCTCCAGAGTTGACCAATTCATTTCCAATGACTGACGAGTTAAACAACTCAGTGGTATCAAAGATGTAGCAACAAGTGGTGGAGGAATTAGGGCTGTGGAATCGTGACACCACTGTTCAGTGAGGCAACACAGATAACCACAGAAGCAATGAGCGCCCTGTGGCGATTACTCCATTGCTTGTTGCTATCCCGTTGATACCAAGTTTGCCACATAGGCTACCGTTATATACAATTAATATCATAGCTTAAAACTGAACTTGGAACGTGTGATACGCATTATATGCCCCTGAGCTCTTGACTCCAACTTACTTCGATTGCTGGAAGGCGCAACATACGACTGAGTGCACACAGAAACACTGATTTAAGATGAGCTGCCACTTCGTATTATCAGTGCTTATGAGCCAAGTGTCGTAGACTGAATTCAGCCCTACAATTTTTTCCATAACAGGCGGCCTGACGATCTCGCATATTTCCAAAAACTTACAACGCGACGACGAAATACGCGGAACCGGTTTATAAAACTAGCACAGAACAATGTGAGAAGGGTTCAGCTAAACACCATTGTGAACTGACTCTTCAGAAAGTACCTCGAAATTCTTATATAAACAAAGATGTACAACTTTCACGTGTTGGATGTAAGTACAAAAATATAGTAATTATGGTTGAGTTGGAAGCTGTACGGAATGTAAGATACACGTATTCTAAACAGGTGATAAATGGCATCATGCTGATCCTGCCGACAAGTCTTCA
Source organism: Pachypeltis micranthus (assembly GCA_020466155.1). Classification (NCBI taxonomy): domain Eukaryota; kingdom Metazoa; phylum Arthropoda; class Insecta; order Hemiptera; family Miridae; genus Pachypeltis; species Pachypeltis micranthus. The sequence goes on along the minus strand of CM035777.1, from coordinate 29,199,704 downwards.
ATAGTGTATAAACATCTAAGCGTTCGATTTTAGCAATCTGTACTCTGAATCTGAAGAGCTGGAAATCGAGAAACCAGGCGCATAGGAAGTGCCCTGCAACTGATGTGCCGCTGGAGCTCATCAAAGCAACAACTCGTGATAAGTAAAAATTCTACAGTAACAAAACATCGCAGCTCAACCTTGAAATAACGACCATTTCCAAATTGAGATTGACGAGCTACGTTCCGATTAACTGTTACAACATCATTATTCCTTCATATCAATCCCAAGATATTAACTACACCAAATACTACAAGCCCTAATTGCCACAAATGCAAGAACTGTGGCTGCCCTAAGGAAATATAGACGTCAGTCAAAAGACCGTTTCGCGAACAACCTCTGTCGTTACACTATTTCATAAATACCTCGATTAACGATTGGGACTAATCTTCAATAATCTTGACTCACAAAGACAGTTAACCCGAATCAAATGAAATTTCGTGTTCAATTACGAATGCGGCTTGCAACGAATTTTACACCACTAACGAATTTATTGATTGGGAAGGCCTAGTTGTGTTTGTTGTTGTTGCTTCTGAGCGTTCTTCTTCTCCTTCTGCGAGTTTTTATTTGTTTATATAAGGAACATTCAAAACCAATTTATATATTATAATAGTACTTATTTATTAATTCTAAATTACAACCAACCACGCTTTAGTACGAATGTCCCGCGTCATATTTCCGAATATCTTCTCAATGGTATAATATTCGTGGCACATAGGTCAGTCTTTGCCTCCTGTACTCACTCTCCCCATTTTACCATTTTATGGTAATATTTTCATCTCGAATCACTTAGCTTCATACATTTTCCTCTTCAAAGAAACTCCCTTCGGGTATTGTTTTTTTCCCTAACTCACGAAGAACGTAAAAATCTCATTTTTTTAAGTCCCACCTTTCTTTCCCCCAATCATTATGGCACATCACTGTCCTTCATTGGGCCACTTCCGCGTCGGGAATGGGAGAAGTTGCGGTGGGCCAGTTTCGAGCACAACATTAATGTTGTTTTTGACCCAAACTGCGTGCCCAACTACGAGCGTTATCATAGTACAACAGCCTTATTCGCATTCTTCCACAAATTTAACTTGTAGGTAATATACCTTGTTGTCCATTAGACCCTATGTAATGGGCTTATGATGCACTTCGTAACTACAATCGAAGTATGTAGAACAAAACTCTTACGTTCACTCTTGCCCAAATCATTCGTAAAATTTAATGGCACGACCAAATGCACATGTTTGGTCCTCACAAACTTCAATGATTGGCCAATGTTATTTTCTTGAAGGTGGTATCCAACACCTACAATACAATACTCACAATACTTTCAGGTTTGCAGGAAGTCAAAATGTAAAACCAGTACTCAACGTTCAAAAATAGTATTTGTAAATTTTTACAGATCTAAATTTTGTGGTCCGCGTCAACATACATCAATAATTGCACCGCTTAAAGAAAAGTCCGTTTGTTTCGGATGACTAGAATCAAGTGTTTCCAGAGCCACGTGAATCACAGAATTCAATACAATCGTCAACAAATTTTAATAACTTAACCCATAATTGTAGGTACACTTTAAGAATATTAATACCTTTTTGCTGAGTTGGGAGTAGCCCGCTGATGCCATTGGGCAACCCTGACCACTAAATTGGACATAAAAATCATAAATATGCTGCAATAGGAACTTGACTAGGCAATGCAGGAAATGTGCTACCACTTCAGGGCAGAAGGAGTTCAGGACAGATGGGGGTAAGGACAGACAGGACACAAATGGGCAGTCTAACACAGCTCAGGCAGCACTACAACCATTAAAAAGCAGAATTTGGCTTGAGACCTTTCATGGCATCACTGTGAAGACAAGCCTTGACTCACAGAGTTTGCTGGGAAGTTTGTAAATGACACAAGGCTGTTTTACTTCTCCCCTCTTAACAGCTAGCATTTATCCAGGGCGAGATGCATCCTGAAATGACTCATTGACTCAAGAATAACAATCTGACCCTAACAAAGGTTAAGCTCTGGAACATTCTTCATTCGCTGTGCCTGATTTTTTTTTATAACCACTTTCTAGGATAGACTTAACTAGCCACTCAGCCTTCCCTTTGACGATACTCCAAGGACTAATTTGACGGTGTCACCATAGCCCTACAACCCTCAGAGCTAGTGATGTTACAGTGGGATCTGCTGCAGTTGGTGGAGGCGTAATATCGCACGTTTCGGCACCATAACAAAACTCTATAGAGCATGTTTCAAAAGCTGAACCAAAACTTATCAACTTGAAGAAGCTAAAATTATATCTGGGCAAGAAAAAGAACAGAAGATATATATAAGCAAGTAGATTTGAATGTGTCTGAAGTGAATAAACCAACCACTAGGTAGTGGCTGCGAAGAGCATTGTTTTATCCAGAAATCGGTTTTTAGCCTCCTGGACAGAGGCCATTCTTCCTAACTCACAGGTGGCGGGTGGGGGGGAGGGGGTGCAATGGGAAGTCTATTCAATGAGACGGTTGTAATCATTTCCCTAGACAACAAGCATGTCAATTCCTACAACTGACATACACTTAAACCCACCTCGTTAGATGAACTGGTTATGTGTTCTCATATTATGTTAGACAAAGCAGAGAGTAGCCAATAGCTTACATACAGATATTGTCATGGCTTCTCAATCCCAAAAGGATTGAAAAGTAGCAAAACCGTTTGTCGAGGAGAAGGTTTTACAAGTTTTGGCCATCTCTCAACTGACTGAGATGCCAATGGCAGGGTATAGAACTAACTTAAAATACTTTTTTTAGTAGCAACGATGATAACATTACGAGGGTATAACGATACCCTAATTGTTATCTCTAAGATTCCTATAGCCCAAGCTGGTGATTAGAGCAGACAAACCTTAAGCTCGAACATCACATTGTCACATTGTATTGCAAACTTCGCACCAACAACAAAATTAAAGTTACTTTTTCTGTTTTCCGACTCGATCGTGTATTAATAATTCAGGCTCATTCATTTCAGGAGGAAGAGGCTCGTGAACAGGAAGAATCGTATCTTCATTGGTGAGTTTACTTGGAGCTTTAATCAAGGACGGTTCTTGTTTCAATAATTCCTTTTCCGCTTCAGTTTTTGGACATTCTTCTTCCTCTTCATCATTATCAGTCCCTTTTTTCAAATTGGGAATGTACATTTGTTTGTGGCTTTCATTTGAAGTCAACGTTTCAACAGGTTCCAACGTTCTTTTAGATTCACTAGAGTCTGACACTTCACTGCCAATAATTGTGGAGTTGTGTAAACTATTTGGGTCATTCTGAGAGGATTCTGATGCATCGTAGGCGCCACTTTGATTGAGGTTTTTAGCATCGTCACTAAATCCATTCACAGGCCCTTCACCCGACTTTATTTCGCCTTCAATTTCCAATGCTTCCAAGTCTCGCTTCTCTCTGAATTCTACGCCATGTCTCGATGAATCGTTCAGGCTTGTTTTCAATTCAGCACTTACTGTTTTTTCTGCAAAGACTTTTTTGTCAAGACCTTTGATGGCGAGAGGAAGTGGCAAACCTTGTTTGATGCTCATACTCAAATTTCCAATTGGTTCGTCAGACAGATTGCGCACCTGAAATAGGAAAATCGCCATCGTTCAACTTCGAACCTATAGAATGGGTAATAATAAATTTCCTTAGGCCTAAATCTACACACAAAAGTTATGGAGCACACATATTTTTCATAAATTTGTCCATTTTATCGGAAAATCCTGAAGTAGACAGTTGACTAGAGCATTCTAAAAACTAGACAGACCTCTTGGCCCCAATAACCTACGGTCGTTGCTCCAAATAACTATGAAAAACTGTGTGAAGGGGGTGGTCTTGACATAGTGAGGCATTCATTAATACATCAATGGAGTTACTAGCCACACTCCAGTGTAGCAGTATGATCAAGTTGCACTTTTAGGAGGGTTTTTAGTTGAAGGTGGGTATTCCCAAATGCAAAATTTTTCTTGACAGCCATCAATATGCATGAGCACACACGATATTTCCCATAACATCCTTGCATGTCTTAGAATAACACTGGCCAAGCCAGGTGATGGACGAGACAGTTCCTTTAAGCACACAGCAACTTCAACGCATTGCTCTACTTCTTTTCTCTGAAAGACTCTGGTGTCTGCGTATAACAAACTGTGATTGATAGTTGAGCAATCAAACTTGTCAGATGGAGGCTTCCAAGCAAGCCTTTATAAGCTTTGCTACATGGGTACAGGCAATAACTCCCTTCAAAGGCCCCTTGGGTCTGAGATTTGCTGACGCTGTGAAAGTTCCCGGGGAGAGATAAATGGTGATGTGCCTACTACAATGTGAATGAAAAGTAAGCGCCCTTTCTTTGTCGCCCTCTCGTTCCCCGAATCTTTAATCGAATTTTCCGGGGATTCGCTCAACTCTCAAAGATCTGTTCATTAAAGTCGTCTGCTCCAGGAGCAGCGGCTAACGGTGAGGGGGGAGATGTACCGCCTGACTCCCTTTAAAGGAACCGGGCGATCGTGGTCTAGTGGTTAAGACAATGGTTCATAATTCCCGACGAAAGTCGGGCAATTGTGTATCACAGCTCCGCGCGATTGCTGTTAATTTTTGCCTGAGTCTGCGGATCTTCAAACGTCTCCAAACCCCCCTCGTAACACATGCAAATAAAGAAACAGCTAAAAACGTGGTGTCCGTTTTTAACCCCAGTTGATGCTTTCCAACAATAAGTATACAATAAGACTAGGCGGGAAACTAGAGATTAGGCATAGAATTAGGGAAGTAATGTAACCTGAGTACCGTAGCAGTGTTAAGCTACCACCATACATCAAGTAGTGGTACACTACACTCTCATATGCCTTTCTGCTTTCACTCTCAAAACTGACTCGAATACCCACCCCAACTGCCTTTCCCATTATCGTTGAATTTTCAGTTGCATCATATCTGGTGGGATGTGGTACTCGGTTGGAGTCACAGGGATGACGTTGATCTCGAATCATTCTGAACTGATTCACGTTTAGCGGTGAATGGAGAGCATGGTCAGCTATCAACCTATACGGTTTTAAAAGCAAGAACGCCCCAATGTTCAACACTAGTGCCACCTTTCTTCACATAATACGTGAGGGAGGTCCACACACACAGTATATGCCTAAGCCAATGATCTATAAGTGCACATTCAGTTTGCTGTAGAAAATCTGTATTTGAGTGTTCCGAACATGAAATCAGGAGAAAACTGTAGAAGAGGTTCATGACTACAACTCAGATGATATGTGGATGGTTCATGCATTTCAAATAACTTCCAACTTGACCCTGAACCGAAAATTAGTTCTGCGACTGGGCAATAAATGAAGAGTAAACACTCCTAAGAAGAAACGCTCTTGACCTGTCCTCAAGAAGAGGGGGGGATCTAGCCCAACCTAATTCCTCCAACGCAATAAACAGTCCCATATCAAGGTTGTGTCGCGTCAGGGCAACTATGATGTCAGCATGAGCCTGATCTCGATGGCATACGCGACCAACACATGCATACATCCAATTTAAAAACACCATCAAGAAGCCAAAGCTAAGAGCAATTACCTCTAACTCCTTCATTAACTGGTTTTCGTGGCTCTTCGACTTCCTTATCCTCTTTTCATCTACGTTAATCTTTTCTTCAACCTTCTTCTCAGGCTGAATGGTATTTGATTTTATCACAGGCTTTTCTTCTGGAAGCGGCAAGGGCTTCAATGGCTCCACCAAAGCACTGCTAAGGTCTTGAGGCACCTTGTCCTGCAACGAAGTCCATAAAAGTAACAATTATCGTAAAACAGAGCCACAATGAATCGTTCAGATATCAATAGAATGTCTCTCTTACGGGAGGGTTTTGTTTGGGAACTTCAACGGGTGGAATGGGGTGCACAGGGTCGGATTCTTTTTTGGCGACTGCAACGATGGCGTTTGCCTTTTCAAGGGCTTCAATTGGCTTGACAACTTCGGGAAGAGGCCGAGGTGGATCAGGCGGTTGATCTAGAGGACTCGAATCTTTCTCCACTTTTTTGGGAATCTCCAAATTTTGCAGGGACTGAAAAATGAGAAAACGTGTTCATTCAATGTTAAAATAGTATATGATGTAGTCGAAATAAAACGATGATACACTAAATCAGTGTGCTCTCACATGCAGAAGCCTTCTCACGGCTCTTATTGCATAACACAAGCAGAACAAGGAACACTGAGGTTATTAGGCCTAAGGTCGTCTGCAGGGATCTTAGAAATTAGAGAAAAGAAGGAACGCGAAAGAAGCAAGAGATATGGGCAAAGGCAGTTCAGGAAATTGAAGTGTCGAGCGCGTGCAGAAAGACCCTATTTGATGTAGTTCCAGCCCACATATTTGAGATACATATAGGACGGCATTACGGTGAGGTTGGATCTGAACAGGTGGGACAGGAGACGAGGGCAAGGTAGAGTGAGTGTGTTAGGCCTTGTGAATACTGCACCTCTGGTGCCAAGGTTAAAAGGCTACCTAAACGAAGCTTTCAGATTCATGGAAGATCAGCATGGTATACGGACAAGAAACGCCAGACATATGACGATCCTAAGACATGCGACATGCTTATTTAATAGGCTGTGAAGGAGGATCAATATATTATAGATACATCGAGCAGAAACGTTCCAACTGAGTGTGACTTGTAGTTCGCTTAAGTGTTAAGTATTTGTGTGTTTAGTGGCTAGGTAGTTCCCTCCAAAGAAGGGGAGGAATATAGAGTACTACTCACCCTTCTTACTTCCCTACATAGATGATTATGTGTCTCTGACAGTATGGAAGTATGGATGAACGATAGCGAAACAGATTATTCATTCATTCTCTCTCTCTCTGGAAAGAAAACTAAGGGTCGTGTGTACTACCTGATACTAAGGACTTGGGAAATGTCAAGGACTGAGTGATCACTCGGTACCTGAACAACTTCAACGATGAGTGCGCTGAATATCTTTAAAGAGGTCTTATTTCTCTGAGGAGCGCACATTGGCCAAGGTGCAGGCAGCAAGTCACAATGTCAGCTGCGGCTCCATCGACAAGATGCCATATCAAGTTCGTAACTCTGCACACTATTGGTCGCCTGATGAGGAAGCATGACCTCCCTACTGAGCAGAGCAGGTTCTCCAAAAGGGCTTTCATGGGCACTCCTCCAGGTTGCAGGGGGTTTAAGATGAACCTTTCACCTAAAATGTCTAGGTCTCCGTTTTGATGTGCCGTGAGATGTACGTCAAATGAGTAAGCGTATTTAATTAGTTTGGTCAAACGAAGTTCTTCAGGCACTAGAATAGGAATGTTCAGTGTAAACCTGCAAGCAACCCTCGTACATTGGTTGGTCGGCAGTACTTGGGCCTAACAGGCTCCTGTATAGTCATCACAATTGAGCAAACAAAATTACATTATACCGAGTCAGACACTGCGGAGCCTACCTCTGGTATATCAACGTGCGCTTTCTTTTGAGGTTCTTCAGGCGGCTCTGGAGCAACAGGCTGAGGCTTTGGTCCCTCATCTACCTTCACTGGCTGGGGGTTTTGATCGGATATCACTCCGGGAGACGAGTTCTTGGCGCTTTCGACGTTACTCTTCATCTTCTCATCATCAGATTTGGCCTGTTGAATGGCTTTTCGAGCTTCGTCTTCCTTCTTCAAGTTTTTCAGAATTTCTTGCATCTTAGCGACATCTGCAACATTGCCAGTAATACATGAGTGTCTCACGTGATTTCATATTTCGAGCGACCCTGATGTCAACATTTTGATACCCTAAATAGAACTAGTGCATTTTGCGATAGTTCAACCACTTGTTTGATGCCAATGTTAAAAGTTAACGAAAATCACTTTTTGCTTCAGAAACTAATATATCCGTGAAGCAAAGAGAGATTTTCACAAAAATAATTATCGAGAACAAAAGCAAAGTGCCAGATAACTTCAAAAGTTTAGTCAAAACCATTAGAGCTATTTTCGAGAAAAATGCGAAACGCTGGGGCATAGTACATTAACCCCCCTCCCCCTCCCCATGTTTCAACTTTCCATTAGATGGAAATTGACCGAAACCTAATTTTTGCGACTTCCACACATTTCGAACCAAAAATTCACTCAGTAGATTTAGCTATTGTCCTACAAGACACAAACCACACTCAAAGATTAGGTTTTTTCGATTCTGGAGACATCAAAATGTAAAGATCTGAAGGTGGAGTATACATTTACACACTTTACTGACATCATAAATGGAAACCTGCCTCTGTTCAATTCCTCAATGGGAAGATGCAGATCAATGGCCTTTTCCTCCTTTGCTGCTACCTTCGCTTCGTCTTTCGGCTCAGGAGCAATTAGAGTCTCTTCAGTGGCAAACAAGTTGGCGTAAGTTCCTAGCACCATGATGACTAGACCAGCACCGACAAGTATCTGAAAACAAGAGATGTAAACCGTTAAGTCGATCAATTCAAAACAGAAGGGTTATCAGGACTTCTCATAAAAGTTGGCGTTTCATGCTTTTACCCACTTTAGACGGCGAGATTGCCGAAACATTCGAGACTATTGTTGCAGTCAACCAAGACACGCCCCAGCGATTCCCTGGGTTAATTTACTAAAGAAACACAAGTAGCCAGTAATGAAACTATCGACATGCACCTCAACGTTAAGGACTTGATAAATCCTGCCACCTGGAGCTAAAAACTGTCTTCTTATACCTTAACGTCTAAACTCTCTACTTTCCATACTTTTTTTTTCAGAACTGGCCGTCTGCTACACGCTCACCCAAGTATTTCATCCTGAAGGCAACTGCATATATAGAAGAGTTCAGTAGGTGAGAGGATGACTCAGGTTCAGATAACTCGATGCCTAATCCAATTGCATTTAACTTTAGTGAGAGTAAATGTTTTGCTACTTGCACTCCTTGTACCAATTTTGTTCAATTCCTTATTTTGGCATTTCGTGTTGATCTGCAGGTTGGATATCACGTTTTAGTCAATCGCCCCGCATTGAGGGTTCCTCAGCCCTCAAACAGGAATCCTATTCAGATGACAGCTTCGCCAGCATGTGAGAGGAGGTATGCCCGAGGAAGATGTCGCACCATAATTTAGAGTAAATCCGGTTCACCACTTGATGGCAATTGTCAAAGGTAGAGAGCCTTGACAATTTAAAATCCCTCAGATAGGAACATTAGGGTCCAACAGCAGCAATGAAAGCGAGGGCATTCACTCATCATCAGCAACCGCTGAGCCCAATCAGGTGGAGTTACGACAGGTAATTTCATTTAGCCTAACTCCCAGTAGACGACTATTGCCCTGTGTAAGCACACAGTCACCCTAGGGAACCTTGTACCATACTTTGGAGCTTAATCTGGAGCCTCACTAGTATGTAAATGTGGATCTGAACTGATTCCACATTGTTCCTTTTCAGGACACGGTTTTAATTAAAACTGGTCGAGGAACTGATCTGAGATATCCGTCTGATCCAAGGTTGGATTACACGTTAGAGCAGTTAGAGAGAAAAAAAATCGTGTTTTTAAGACCATGATAACTATAGCTAGTTTTGGTCTGCAGGATGGATATCACATTTGAACTGATTTGGTTCAGTAGATTATTCTATTCCACTACCAAACGCTTTCTGATAGCCAAGAACGCATAAGTACGCATAAGTACGCACACTTACTCCTGTATGAAAGTAATGAATTGTATGGTTATTAATGGATACCTTTAAACAAGACGAATACGAAAAGGGCCATCAAAAACTGTCACCAAACAAAACTTCATGTTGAAACTCTCAAACCAACCTGAGCCAACAGTCGTTCGTTGTTCCTTTTGTGGGAGACCGTTGTGAAAATCAGACCCGGAGTGATGACGCATATGAAGACGCCCAAAGTGGAGCCGACGAGGCCGAGAACGAGCTCAATGTTGGGTATCAGGAGGCCGATTATCAAAGAAGAGGTGACAATGACGAGGGTGATGCATTGAAATCGGGTTTCGGGGATGTGCGCTGAACCAAACCCATCATAGCTGTGCTGAAATGAACAGTTCGATGAGATGAGCCAACTAACCAGACGGTGCTGATTAAAAGAGTGAAGGTCGAGAAACGAAACATACTTTGCTGTAGAGGAAGGAGTATATGCTGGCTCTGCATGGGAAAATGACGAGCGGAAATGTCATAGCGACGGAAAGCAAAAAGAATATTTTTATGATGTCGCTGGACGCTCCCGGTGAGAAATTCATCATTACGTTACCTGAAACACAAATTGTGTAACACAAATATTAACAACAATTGTGAAACTGTGTCCTGCCAATGTTGGTTCTGCTGCATACCTTCTGTGTTTAGTCACATGCCTTCTAGTGCGTTCCTAGGTAAAACAAGTTACTCTCTGACGAAAACTACACAACAGCCTGAATGATTTCGATTATTGGGCCATTCTACAGCCCACAGGAATGAATCTAGTGCTCGAAATACTGAGTATAGGGAGCGGCAGAATTCTCGTTTTCCAACCTATCAAGGCGTATATACAGATTAATACAGAAATTATTGTAGAGGACAAAATATCGGTATACATTGCTCAAAGTGACCAAGATACCATTTCAGCCATTAGGAACTCACACACGGATCACAGGTTCACATTTCGTATTCCGACTTAAGACACCTCAAAACGTAAAGATCCAAGGAATATCAAAACTCACCAGTCAAAAGAGTATTGGCGTAGGCGACGTATCCAAAAAACCCAACGGATATGTACAAAAAAGTCGTCAGGTTAACTGCCGATTTGACAACTGCATTCGCTCGATCCAAAGGGGTTGAAGGGAGGGATCCAAAGATTTCAAACAGTTGCCTAAAACAATACAGAAATTGTGAGAATTAGTTGGCATAAAAGAATCTACGTTGCTGCACAACTGATTTATTGCTTCTTTTAACTGTGGTTGACTGATCTTATCAACAAGTTGAGGAGAAAGTACCAAAATTTTGCAGCAAAAGGCATTTTGCCTTCTCATTGAGTGTTGTGATTCCAATAAATACATTACAGCTTTGCAGATAACAATAAGATAAAAAACACAATAAATAACATGAAACAAGAGGGAGAGAAATGATCTAGCGGTCACCTTCCCATATATAAATATTATAAGATGACGAAAACTATGCTATAAATTAATGTAGGTTTTAAGAAGGTTCAAGTTTCTCAAAATTGATGGATGGTTCCACAACAGGTCTGTTCTTTTTAAAATGAGACTTATTTAACCCTCATAAGAGACATCAGTCGAAAGTCATGGAGGTTGTAGTTCCACTGTAATGCAAGGGCCGAGTCACTCAGCATCCACCGAACCCAGATCTGTGGAGGTACAGCAGATTGTCATTTAGCCCATCTCCTAGCTGAGCTGAAGGAGTTTCGGACTGATTTTGCTCGTTTGGCATCTCATGTTGATCTGCACGATGGATATCAAAGTTGAGCGAAATCGGTCCAGCCACTCTCTCCCGATTTCATATACGGACAGGCACACTCACCACTTTTTACTTTCCTTGGCTCTACAAAGTTATGTTATCGGCTGAAATTTTTTTTTGTTGAGTTCTCTTCAGATCTTTACGTTTCAGACCCTACTGAGTCCGAAAAACACTATTTGGGAAAATGGTCTGTGTGTCTGTGAACGATTTTTAGAGAAAATGACCGCACCAAATCAGCTCAAACTTGATACCTATCCCGCAGGTTACCTTGGAACGCCAAAATGCGGGTATGAGCAAAATCCACTGATAGTTAACTATAGTTATCATTGTGATCGAAACACCAAATATTCTTTCTCTCAAATACTGCTATAACGATTTTGGTTAAATTTGTTATATTGATAGCTCTCAATAAGGCAATTATACCAAAAAATTCTCACGAGAGCAGCACAATAAATTATCAAAATGTTCGACGATCAAAAAAAAATCGTTTTTAGCGCGGGTTTTTCCTTATAAACTCTGCTGGAATGATACTAGAATGTTAAAAACAAGGAAAGTATAAATTGGTGTAGTAGTCCAATCCAATACCTATCGGATGAGTGTTTAAAAACGCTCATAAGATACATGGGGGTTACTCCAGAAATTCCTGAATTTCAACTACCGCCGTTTCGCTTACTACCAGTTCTAAACGTTTTTACCCAATAACTCTGCAAAAGTAATTACTATCCCTCTTCAAAAAATAGTGTTTACAGCCTCATTCATTCTCTGTCTACCGATCGCTCAATAATGGTCCGGCAATGAGTACGAGCAGCACAATAAATTTCCGGAACTGTAAGCGCCACCGCTTCCAGTTGCTGTGAAGTGTTGTTTGAACAAGTTCAAATGAATTGATTAAGTAGAAAAAGACATGTAGAAAGTGAATTGACGAAGAGCTAAGGGAAGCTGTTGCAACGCATCAGATATTTTGAATAGTCTTTAGGACTCAGAAACCCTTGAAATACAATCAGAAGAAAACGCGATTTTTTCTTCGGCCGACTTCATGACTTTCCTTCCTACTTTGCAGTACTACAGAAAGTAACAAGCAAACGAGCACGAAACTAACCGTGATCGATCAAACTTCAGTGTTTCATGAATCAACTCTATATCCAAAAAAAAAAGTTAGTTCTGCAGCCATCTCCTACCTTTATTTCTCAACTTGGTTCCAATCTCGATAGTCTTTTCTTTTGAGACTACATTCGTTTACATACATTGTAACAAACGCCAATGGTCGCGAGAGGACGCTCCTTATAGCTGCCCTGAGCAGCTTCCTCTCTCGCCACGACTTAGGTGATGAAGAAGGCGGCAGCCTTGGCCTTCGCATCGTGAGCATCGTTCGTCCTACCTCAAGCGGCCGAAGAAAATATTAATTTTTCAATAATAAATTCCCGTTTAGACTCCAAAGTAAGCATCGCCCCTTCAAAAGAAAAATGCAATATTGGGCCCCTACTTAGAAAAATAAAATTGAATCTTTTTCCCAGCTTCCCACAGTCGTCACGAATTGTACCACGAGGCACCTCGTTCAGGGCTAGACTACAACCTCGGACTTCAACTCTACACATCATGTGGGATAAACAACTTTAAATAAATAAGCAAAAAACAATTTCGAAGAAGATTTACCACCTCTACATCGTCAGAGTCGCCGGAGATATAGAAATAGAAATTTATTATTTGATTTTTGCTTAAATTTTGTAAAGGGTGGCCACTCCAATCTCAAGACATTCATTGCAATTTTGAAAGAAATTAAACTTATTTCCTTTTGGGTGGACATTTCTGACAAGGACGATTTTTTTTACTTCCTTCTTTGAGGCCCCCCGAGTTGATCGAGGACTCTCGAAATTTTAATTATTGTGCGGCCTACCCTTTTAGTTTTTTGTCGCTACAACATGCGGTAGGAGTTTGATTAGTAACTGGCGACATACTTGAGTGAAAATGAAACAATCTCACAAGACTGGGTAGCATCGCCTAATCGAGTCGTGTGTGCACACACACTTATACCCGTTCACACGCTAAATGGCTAGCGCTTAGCTATACCATGCAATTCATAAATAAATAACATCCACAAAGCAACTTAGCAAATCCCCCAAATTCCATCCACTTACGTTTGACATGAGAGAGCCATAGAGAAGATAGGTATGCACCGCAAAATTCCCAACGGTCGCCAGTAGTAAACATTGCTCCAGACGTCTGTTCCGAACAAATTAAGCGCCGACTCGAAAAATACCTTCAAACGAAACGCTACTTCAATAAACAACGTCCAAAGAAGAACGTTACAACTTAATACGGCGAACTGATGTTTAATTACCTTCAGAACCAGGACACCGTAAAACGCTAAACTTGCCGCGCAAATGCCATTCAAACTGTCAACGTTCTTGAGAAGCCCGAGTGGTAGGACCACGAAAATTGCCGTCCCTACGATCGAAAAGGAAAGCTGTTAACGCATCAAGATATTAATACATTGTTAGGGAGTATTTACTCAGTGCTGCCTTCAAGCCTTCTAAGTAAATCATCGTTGATCATCACTTGAAGAGACCGTTACATTTGTAATATTCCTCTTTAAGGGACATATTTCTCACTCTTAAGTTAACGATTTGAGTGAGGGATAAGAATTAGGAAGAGGAAAGAAGATTGTGGACCAAATTAATACTAAAACTCCATTTAGCTAACTGAGGAGCTTACCAATTAAGACACTTGGGCGAAGAGCAGTAGGGTGTTCCAGCCCTAAAATGGGGCCTAGAATGTCGGGACCTAAATCCCCAATGATGACAAAAAACGCTACGCAGGTGCCCAACATGAAACCGACGATGCTCATCTCAACGATGATTTTGCCCGTTGGTCCAAACGATCTGAATGCTGAAAATAAAAATACATAAATATACAGAGGCGCATTAAAGTACAGGTTAATTTGTAAGAATGGTACAAGAATGATGTTCAATCAGCCCATCAGAAATATTGGAAATGGCTTTGTCTGTTAATGCCCTTCCGGACTCTCACAGAGTAGCGAGAATGCGGAGAGGTTCCTGTCTCACGTCACTCCGCTCAACTTCACTACATGCCAAGGAGTGGGAATGGGTAAGGGGTTGCTCGAAATTCCTCGTGCCTCCTCTCCTCGCTCAGCCTCACTTCATTCAAGAGCAGCTTTTGTAGCAAGAGTCAACGGATCACAGGAAACGAATGAGGATACTTCATGAGGGTGTGGATGAGTGTCCGTTGCTGGCATAATACTTTGAGTATCAGAGGACTCTAGGTTTGTAAAGGACACGATAGCACTGCTCACTGAATGACAATGGAAAGCCTTATGTTAAGACAGATGGAGGTGGATAGTGATGAATGTAACTGCCCCAGACTTGAGGCCACTTAACTTCTGTCATTGTGAGGACAAGTGGTTCTGTAAGATAATTGCTCGCCAACAAATTGCTATCTCAAATTAAATTAGTACATTTTCTTGTCATAAGTAGAAGTTTTAGTGCGTGAGTTTAGTTATTTATTATTTTTACTTTATGCAGGGCTCTTTAAACTCAACGTTAATTTTTAAATCGTAAATATAATTAAAAAATGTTAAACATTATTTTATTGCTACCAAACTTGATGCATGTTGAGAGCATGAAGGACTTGAAACTGACAAAATCAATGGACGTGGTGAGGACTGTATTACACTTGGCAGAATAGTGTTATCAGTTTGAATGTGAGTATATAAACGTGAACAAGGGACTCTAAATACACATGAACTGGTTGTGAGACACTAAGTGGTGGGGGGGAAGGAGAGAGAGTGAGTTGAGTTGTGAGTAGCGTGAGCTGAGAAATGAATCGTTGGGAGAACTGGGAGACGCCTATCATTCGTGAGGGCTGATGAATGACTGCATGTTGGGAGAACCAGTAGACAACCGACTTTCACGAGTGCTGGTAGATGAATGAGTTTGGGAGGAGCTGTCTGTCGTGAAAAGGAATGTTAATTGAGGGCAGGGGAAAAGGATATTTGGGAAAGCCCGGGAGAACAGGAAATTCGCTGTCACTTGGAAATAACTGAGGAGCGGGACTTTCCACAGGTCACAGGCACACACAAAGACGGTCGGTGCTCAGGAGAATCATGACTTAGGGTCAAGCGCGGACGTTTTGGATGTCAAAAACCCAGCTGATTCGGCTTGCGCAGAACAATGCACCTGCAAACGCCTTGACAGGTGGTAATCAATTAGCCCCACAATATTGGACTAACTACAAAAAGTATGAACTTACCGAGCATTTCGAAGTTCTTCATTCGCTCAGCAATTGCTGATTTCATGAGGTAGTGACAGGCCAAGCGAGAAATGTAACTGCTCAGCAGCAACATGAGCACAGACAGCACGATTCCGCACTGAAATAAAGAAGCATAGGTATAAGTTCTGCTTCAATATAATTTATTTTTAGCGAAAATAATACTATTGCTAATGGAAAAAAGCAGCGGTGGTCAGTGTTAACGCAAAGTCAGTGGTTGGAAAGAACACGAAAGTTAAGTCTCGATTTGTCGATTAGGTAACCTGGAAGTCTAATTAAAATCATGAGCCACTTTCGAGGAAAATTGGAAACCCCCTTGATTTTGGTACGCGCGTTCAAAAAATAATGAACAAGAGACAAAAGAACGAGTTAAATTGTTTAACTCACTAAAACACACACAACATACATAGCATGCACTAACACCGGATCAACAGACCTCAAAACGTTAAGATCGGAAGAAAATCTCAACTTTTAACATTCATAGGCCGTACGAACGTTTTAAAGGTCTGAGTCTGGGAAATACCGTTTGAGAGAATGTACGTTGCGAATCTGTTGACTCTGGTCGCAATGATCTTTGGAACGTCTTCTTAGGTCTTCTCAGGAGCCTAAAGGAGAGTGAATGCGAGCAATACGCCAATGTGGAAGATCTGACTGTACTGATCCGTGCACAGTCGATCCACCAGATTGAGGCAAAACCCCATCCTCTTGATGGATAAACTCAATCAATACGTTTTGGCAGACACACTCCTTGAGATGCAAGTCAAGTAACTAGGAGTCACTAACGGTGAGAGGTGGCGTTTCAGCCAACACCTCCTGTCCTTTAAAGACACTGCACTTGCAAGGTTTGCCCCATTACGCTGTAACTAAATAAATAACAACATGTAATCGCGGTTTCGGTTCAGTCGGGCGACCGATGTTTCACTATTGGCGTTATCTGAGGATTCCGATCGAACGCCCAAGCGCCACCTCGAGCAATTGGTTCGTTCTTGTCCCTTTTTACTTTCCTTGGCTCTACGAAGTAGAAAGGAAAGTTATGTAATCGGCTGAGAAAACAATTTTGAGTTTTCTTCAGATCTTTACGTTTCAGACCCTCCTGAGTCCAAAAACACTATTTGGGAAAATGGTCTGTGTGTCTGTGAACGATTTTTAGAGAAAACCACCGTACCAAATCAGCTCAAACTTCATATCTCGCCCGCAGGTTACCATGGGACGCCAAAATAAGGGTATGGGCAAAATCCACCGAAATTTAACTATAGTTATCATAGTGATCAAAACACCAAATATTTTTTTCTCAAAAACGGCTCTAACGATTTTGATTAAATTTTTTATATTGATAGCTCCTAATATGGCAACTATACCATAAAATTCCCATCTATGGGAAAATGACGAGAGCAGCACAATACATTACCAAAACTTTCGACGAAATCGGTTTTAGCGCGGTTTTTAGAGAAAACAACCGTACCAAATTAGCTGAAACATGATGTCTAGCCTACAGGTTACCATGGGACGCCAAAATAAGGGTATGGACTAAATCTACCGAAAGTTAACTATAGTTATCATAGTGATCAAAACACCAAATTTTTTTTCTCAAAAACGGCTCTAGCGATTTTGATTAAATTTTTTATATAGATAGCTCTCAAGACAATTATACCATGAAATTCCCATTCATGGGAAAATGACGAGAGCAGCACAATAAATTATCAAAATTGTCGACGAAAAACGTTTGTAGCGCAGTTTTTAGAGAAAACAACCGTACCAAATCAGCTGTAAAATGATTTCTAGCCTACAGGTTACCATGAGACGCCAAAATAAGGGTATGGGCAAAATCCACCGAAATTTAACTATAGTTATCATAGTGATCAAAATACCAATTTTTTTTGTCAAAAACGGCTCTAACGATTTTGATTAAATTTTTTATATAGATAGCTCTCAATAAGACAATTATACCATGAAATTTCCATTCGTGGGAAAATGACGAGAGCAGCACAATAAATTATCAAAAATTTCGACGAAAAGCGTGTTTAGCGCAGTTTTTTCCTTATAAACTCCGCTGGAGTTTTTGTAGAATGTTAAAAAAAATTGGTATTGTAGTCCAATCTAATACCTAAAGGGTGAGTGTTTAAAAACGCTCATGAGATACATGGGGCTCACTCCAGAAATTCAAGAACTTCAACTACTGCCGTTTCGCTTACTACCAGTTCTAAAGGTTTTTACCCAATAACTCTGCAAAAGTAATTACTATCCTTCTTCAAAAAATTCTTGTTTACAGCCCCATTAATTCTCTGTGTACCAATTGCTCAATAATGGTCCTGAAATGAGTACGAGCAGCACAATCAAATCTGGAACTATAAGCGCTACCTCTTGCTGCTGCCGTAAAGCGTTGTTTGACCAAGATTCAAATTAACTGAGTGATAAATGAATTGATGAAATAGAATTAGCCAAGTACAAAGTGAATTGTTGTAGAGCTAAGGAAAGTTGTGTGTTGCAACGCTCCAGATATTTTCTGTCCCATTGCCCGAGTCTACACTTCGCCTCGTACTTATCCTCAACTCCGACTGATCCACAATCCGAAACGTTTGTCCCGTTTTATGAAGGTTTACGAATGACGTACCGGAATGTAAAACTCACTTTATTCACGGCTATTTCACACTATTACCTGCATTCGCCTTTTTGAAAAGGTATTTATCATTTCAGTTCCTCTTATCGGATCGAAATGAATTAGTTGAGGTCACGTCCCGAAGAAATCTTTTACAATCCATTCAGAAAAGTTTGAATATTAATTTTTATCCATTTGTGATGAGCTCAGTTAGGACTTAAGAAGAATTCATTTAGTTCAGTTTTTTGTTTTTATTTACTTGTGCTGTAGCCCTGAGAGACGTTAATTTAATCATAACATTATTCATATCCCGTAGTAGTTGTATTCACGTGGGTTCATCCCCGAAAATTTCCTTCCATTCATTTGATTTAAGTTTGCTTTCACAGCACAACGGGCAATTAGCATGACCACTTGGGGTGTGTTACTGAGACACAATCCTCATGCACATGGCCATTTATGTGTGATTAGCTACTGTCCCATTGTCTTAAGTACTAAAATCACGGTCTATCAAAGAATCACTGAGAGCTCCACTCCAGTCTGCCAACAAGAAAGCATCCACTGAAGCACCCCAAGAATACACTCGCCAGTTACCCGTTGACTTCGTCGCGGAGTGCATGGTGAACAACTGACAAGTGAGCATCCCCCACTCAGAGCCAAACTCCATATAGACCTCTCCACTGAACGAAAACTTGTCAGACTAGACAAGTGGCAAGTAAGATAGGAATACCTAGTCACAGAGATGTAACACGTATGAGTTTTTCCCCCTCGTGAACGTGTTAGGAAAAAGTGGGTTCAGCCATTTCCTTATGAGAGATGTACAGGTCAAATTCTTTTCTCTCAAAGACTCTCATTCTTGCACATCTGGCGCCTCCAGTGCCAGCGAACAAGAAACCACATGATGTGGTTCCTACAACAGTGAGGCATGGTTGTTGGAAGATTGGATGCTCTTCTAGCTTTGACTGCTACTAAGCAAGCTTATCACCGTTTTGCCCGTGTTGCAAAGGAGGTTATGACAAGCAAACGTGGCTACAGTTGATCTCTCGCTTTGAAATGTCAAAATACTCTCCTTGAAAGTGTCAAATTTGAGTGAGGTTATGCAAAAAAAGATTTTGCTGGCCGAAAAGATAGGTGTATTATTCCAAAACGCTACATATTATGTCACAGCTGTGTATGATTCTCTTGCACTAAATGATTACACAGCTTGACGCAATCTCACGCCTCTAAGACCAATCCCATTCGATTCAGCATCGAAAAATACTAGTAAACGTATCGAAACAAGAACTGACTACAACGGAACATAGACATTTTCTCGGCGACGCTAGGCAATTGGGACGACGTGACAAATCGAACTGAGGAGGGTTGGTAGGAGTGAGACGGGAGGCAGTACGGAAATGAGCGCAGGATGGGGAGAACCAATAACTTTCGCTATATTGTCCCGCAACTTCTCTCAGTAACTGCCTCACTATATTTATTGTGATTTCACTGTTGTCCATATAGACGTAGTGATACACCGCTGAGATCCATCCTTTTCGTCCCAGCATTGAAAAATACATAGGAAACGATACCGAATACGATGAAATTTCAAGAAACCTGACAGACTTTCCAGAATTTGTTAAACCACATTCTACCCGCGGTTTCCGTCCCATCGGATTGATGAGCAAGCGGGCACAACTAGATTCTAAATGAAATTTTTGGCGAAAGAATAGATTTTCTGTCCCCATGCATTGTAAACTGTCGAATTGGGGGTTGGCGTAGTGGGACGTGGGGCTGAGAAAAGTTGTGCGATGCGTCGCGCAAAATATCATTCGCGCGATAACAACACTTTCCTTGGGTACGTAAACGACGTTTATCAAAACTTCCGTTAAAGACGGAAAACTTCCAATTCACGTTGTGCAGGTAATTAGACCAAAATGACGGCTTTGTTCCGTTTCAAGGTCTCGCCAGACCAAATAAGACTTTGTTTGAGCAGCTGTCTTAGGACTCCAGTCGCTCTGCCCTCGTTTTCAAATGGAGGGAAACGGCGAAACGCTTTGGTTTCAGTCTAAAGAAGACTCGCTTCAACATCTTCGTCACTATTTCGAAACAAAAGAAATAAGTCGAAAGGTCAACCGACGCTTTCCCTTTTCGTCAGAACCAAAGGAACGACCAGGCGAAGCGCTCAAAGTGAGCAAAAACCACCGTCCAACCCAGTCGTAGCCCATTAAACGCACCCTTCAAAAACTAAAATGCTGAGGAAATTGCCCGAAAAGACATCACTCATCATGTTCCAATTTGAGCTCCTCCTGCGCTGGGAAATGAGTAATTATTGTTGGGCAACCGTTTGTAACGATACTTAGTGCACATACGGAAATCGTAATGAAACGGAAAGTTGAGTAAAAACCATCGAAAATGTAGTATTCAGTACAAATGGTTGGAAAATCGTTGTAGGAAAAGTCTGCGAAAATGGTGTGGTTTGCAATGTCCATTCGCTGTACGGGCTTCATCATTAACGAGGGCAATGTTTTTTCGTACAAACATTTTATTTCCGATTCAATAGTGCCCGCCAATATGGCAACAAAACTCATGGCTGTTATGGGCATAATATTGTTTAACGAGCGGTGCGAAGCAACACACAACAGGGACTAGTTAGCTGAGAGTCATTTGTAAGTTTGTCCGAAATCGACACATTTTTTGTTTTTGACACGATTACTATACTTATCTTTGGGGTAGCGAAAAGTAATAGCTGAAAAGGAAAGTTCGGCAGTTTTACTGGAATTTACTGTGAAGGGGCTTACTTATGTCATGGCCTTTATTGAGTGACCAGACTATAGGTAATTTACGACTGTGCCTTCATTATTTTGGGAAGGTTGACGTGCACTGCTCTGAAATGTTAGGGAAAAAGCCAACAATTTTTTAGTGCAACGCATAACGGAACTTTCGTCATACTTATGCGCATTGAGCGGTATTTATCCTCCACCGACTAATATAATATGTTTTTCAGTTATTGATGTTGGCAAATTCGTATTTTAGTCACTCGAATCACTGAAATTGCCGTCCTTTTTAAACACTCGTTCCAATCACACTGGGAAGTACTCCACCAACCAATCCTTTGTTCCAAGCATAATAATTGCTGATCGAAGTCCCCTGTAGAATTGTCACTTATATTTTAGACCTAACTGTGCAGTACAGTTACAGTATTCCTTCTACCCTTATCACCACTCAAAATTCAGTCAGTCGATTTCCCCAATCTACACTGGCTAATTCACGATCTACATTTCCAAGTGTCTCGCATGATTCTGAACCCACAGTCTCATCTAGATTTCACATATCACGTTGACTAGCACTTTGAATAAGACGGGCCACTTCTTTCTCAATTACTTCTAAATCATTCATTACTCATTCCGTTTCGTGCACTGAACAATTTAATTGGCGCCTAAGGGATAGCAACTAGCATCAGCTCATAGACCAAGGAAAGCCTAACACAGAATCCACAGTTTTCGAATGGTTCATCTTTATGTCCTGACCCCTCAGCTGCAAATCTTTTTTTTTTTCATCTCTGCTGACTACTACTGATCTGTGAGTACTCTCGTAGCCACACTGACATAGTAGTAGTCTATTCATAACTGGGTGTCAGGAAGTAGAAATCTGAGCCTACTGTTTCATCAAGCCCCAATGGAACGAATTTTTCGGGAAGCCCATCGCCTCAGTCCCCCGTGTTTGGAGCAGGATGATAGCTTGTCAGGGGTTCAATAGCCCCATTCCCACTCAGCCTCTTCAGCCCCACACTTCAACAAAATAATTGCATACTGTGTTATACTGCCTACCTACTGGGAATGCACCAGTCACTCACTGGCCTACTGGCGCACTGACATCAATTTATCAACCTGCCAACGCCCTTAAGCCTGATTACCTGCACATGCCTACAGTGGCTCTCATGTCTCAGGTCTGGGGCACTGAGCAAACATGGTGAATTAGCGTGAGGTGGTCTTTGTGATCCCACAGCCTCTCTTGGGGGGAGGTGAGTTCGCGCCAGTATGTTGTTACATAAAGGGTGGGTGAAAATTACTTCTGCAGCGTCCTCAATCGTTCTCCCACTACATAGGCATGGGCGGAATGCGCAGCATTTAAAGAAGAAGGCATGAGTTGAACGCTTTGCGGCTTGAGAGCAGCAGAACAGCTGGGAAGGTGAGACGCCACTAGCCTACTTCCAATTGGCTGTCCATTGAGCACAGAGCAGTCACACCTCCATTCCACCAGTTTCTGCCAGTGGCACGCGACCCAGTTATGGGCATACTGAAAGCTTGCTGGGATGAGGTAGCACATAGGGCCCACTGCAGAGTACTCATCCACTGTCGGTCCCACAGAAATACAGAATCCACCACTCAGCCACGGCATACAGCAAGCACGATTGACAGGAACACTGCTGTATAACACAGACGGCGAGCATGTATCCACCATGCTGACGAGCTACCATAACCAGATCTTTACTTTGACGAGAACTACACACAGACTGCATTACAGTCCCTACAGTGACATACTATTCGTTCAATAGAAGTGTTTTCCGCTTAGAGAACCCTAACGGTGGACAATAACGCAACATATGACAGTATTACAGACAAAATTACTGACACACGACGTTACGTACACCTCTTTCCGAAATGTACACGTAACATAATCAAATTTTATGACTTACCTGTCTAAAGCAAAACGGCATCGCTAGGACGCTGACGCCAATGATGCTGTTGGC
Source organism: Pachypeltis micranthus (assembly GCA_020466155.1). Taxonomy (NCBI): domain Eukaryota; kingdom Metazoa; phylum Arthropoda; class Insecta; order Hemiptera; family Miridae; genus Pachypeltis; species Pachypeltis micranthus. The sequence continues at coordinate 29,176,651 of CM035777.1, read as the reverse complement.
TAAAGTGAAGACGTGTCCCATATGCGTCCCCATTTCTCTTCAAACCTCATCAAACGACAGGCAACTTTAACTTTTTTCCCGCTCGAAGGCGATTTTAACGCGAGCGTTCGTTTTATTTAACGCGACGACGCTTACGCGACTGAGCGCCCGAACGAATTTCACATCGCGAACAAAAGAAACCGAACGGAAGTAAAATAGAACAGATAAAAACGCAGCGAACTAATGAAGGCAGAGAATCGAACTTAGTCAGCGGAACGGGACGTCAGCGTCAGAGCAGGCGACACGAACTGCCCGCGTTGCCATGAACAATTGCCGCAGATCCTTCAGGAGATACGTTGGCGATTTCATTAAATCAACAAAAACAATCGACGTTATCTGTTATCAACCAAGCGGACGTCATGAGCTTTTCGATACAACGAACTAATCGAAACTGGTATCGATACCAAACATCGTCCGGTGAAAAAGACAAAATCGAACTTAATAACCAATGAACTATAACACCATAACCACACAAAAATACCTCGTCTCACGCGATTTACCCTAGCTAAATGCTACAAGCAATGTACTTACAAATAGGTCATAAACAAACGTTTAGTCATTTTTACTTTCCTTGGTTCCTCGCCAGAACTTTACGTTTAAAAGCTCTACTGAGTTCGAAAAACACTATTTGGATAAGTGGTCTGTGAATGCGTTTGAGAGAAAAACGGCTCAACCAAATCCGTTCAAACTTGTCACACACAGAGAATAAGAACATTACAGGATGCCAAAATATTTCCCCCCTAAAAAAACAGCTCTACCGATGTTGATTAAATTTGTTGTATATGTCGCTCCAAATGACACGACAGTACCTAAACTTATACTTTTTGGGAAAATGACAAGATAAACACAATAAATAACAGAACATTTCGACAAAACTTTATTCCCAATAAACTCCGCTAAAATGTAACTGGAAAATTCAGTAAAATTGAGACGGTAGTCCAATAAGTACCTGCATAATGAGCGAGTAATAACGCTCATGAGAAATGTAGAAGGACCCCGAGAAATTTCAGAATTTCACTACGTACGTCGTTTCACTGACTATCACTTCTGATGTTTTTTACACGATACAGCGTATATTTTCCTCCTTCAAAAACCCGTGTTTACAGTCTTACTAATTCTCTGTGAACTGATTGTTCAATAACGGTGCCACAATGAATTCCAGAACGTTAAGCTCTACCGCTTTCAACTTAAAACGTGGGATTTGGCGTGTAGCCCCCTTAGGACTTACCCTTGACTGTGAATTAGCCAGGATCAGCTGAGTGGGCTCCTAAACGCAATTTCTATGCTATTTATTGTGCAGAAACATTCATGATCAGATATTTCGCCCAGCAAGGGAGACATTTTAAGCGAACTTTATTGACTTTTATTACATTTTTCTCTCTGAATTCCCCTCAGTGCGACATGGATAGTACTGTCCCAATGAATACACTCCACCCTCTCGTATATTGTAGGAAAATATACAAAGTTTGGTCTAGTAGATAATTTGTGAGGTACCTTTTAGATACAATGTTCGTGGATGATGGGTCCCTTTGACAAATAACAATGTTTGTAAATAGATAGTCGTATGCAGTAACTATTAAATTATGGAGTTCACAGATGCAAGGTAATGAGTGTTGTGGGACTCAGTAAGTCCCTTAGTTCAATACTATACATAATACTAGGTCAGCTTACTGCAGAAGAGAACAAGGTCACAAGGACTGTGAGTGCACACGACCCCTAAGTTAGATGCACTGCTCTGAACAGGGGTCACGAGGGTATGAGGCGGGTTATTAGTCTGGTAATGCAATGTTCAGAGTGACCAGGAGGGGCACTGTCGCTGATGATAGTTCCCATCCTCCAGGGCAAACACCTGGGCAGTATGGGAATGGTGGAACGCTGCAAGACTCTCGCGAGGCTGAAGAAGACAAGAAAAAGGACCTGCCATTGTAGAGAGGCATGAGGGCCAACCTGGCACAATGTGCAGTTCCGGGTTGGTTCTCAATATGCAGGAGTAAGTGCACAGGGCCACTAGGAGCAAACCCTCCCTTCTACGTCTCATTAAAAAAACAAATATACAGGTGAACTGAAAGTGCCTTGTGAATTTGATGAAAATCGTTGAAACTGTATTTGAGAAAGTGGGAAAAACGATCATGAAATGCTCAGCAAAAATTATTTTTTGAAGTGTACGGTGGTTCATCAATGGGCATTCAAAGGAGCATTTATGGAAAATAATACACAGGTATTGTCTGTTACTGCGTATTTCTTGTTTATGTTTATGGTACGGATTTCTCATTTATATTATAGTTAATAATACAATCAGCATTTTATCCATGGGATAAAACCCTCTCTCTCTCGCCTCACTCACCTCCATCTTTTTTCACACCATACAACTGTTGACTCATCAAATAAGGTTTTTACAGCGTTATCAGTATGACTTCGAAAGAATAAATACTAATCTTCCCAAAACAATCACGTTGGCAATGTTTATAAATTTCCTATAGGTGAACACTCAGTATAGGTCATGACGTAAGTAGGAGCAACACAACAAATTTCAGGGCTTCCATCACCTTTCCATAAAATGCCAAGTTCTAACTGACTGACATAAGCTAAGTAAGTTGCTATAAGGGCAAAAATCGCTGAATGTGCATGAGGCTGGGGAAAATGTGTGATGCATTGCACCAGATATTTATGATGTATCTCCAATGACGCAGCCTGCGCTTACATTCACTTTTACTGTCCAAGTTCACCTCAACTGTTATTGTGGAAAGCTTTTATCTCACTATAGCCTCTAACACAGTCCCTGTATCCCCATTCTTACCTAGTACAGTAAGAAGAACCCCCTCACTCTCATTTCATGTTCAATTTAGGGGTGAACTGAAGAGTGGCGCCTATAAGTTGCAGAATATGCTTCCAGCAGTTAGTAGCACGCCTTCCAACCATCTGAAAGACACCATGTCCAAACAACAGATACAGTAACCCTCATCACAGCAATAGCAGTCTTCCAGGGCAATACTGAGAGCAGTGCAGCTATCCAGGGTGACACTCAAGAAATTCACATCGTCCCATTCATCTCTAATTCGTGGAGCTTTTGGCACGATGTGATAAGTAGCCTATGTAAGTACCGTCTAAAATCAGCCAACCATTACTAGTGGGATCACTTTCATGAGTGATGTTGCCATACGTCTGCACACAAACATAGTGTAGTCCTACCATACACTTCAACCCACTACACCTGATCCTGTCAACCTGTGCCCCTCTGAATCGAACCTCAGAAGAAATTTTCCAGTCTAGAAATGTAGAAGATAGCTGACGCTACTGCCATTTGAACTCCCCCTGGAGGGAATAGCCAGACACTCATCATTTCTATGATGCTCAGAAATATGGAATTCCAACTACTGCTGTTACAGTTAACACCATTTCTGTTTGTCCCTTCTCACCTTGTTATCTGAAAAATCGTGTCGACAGTCTCATATTAGTCGATGAACTCTGCAAACCATTTTCCTTGTAGAACATTGAGCTACGTTCTACGTGTTCATATAAACAGCGTGGACACCTGATCATATTACTGCTAAAAAGGTAAAAATTGTTGAATTTACGAGGGGTTGAGTGATGCGTCGCCAAACCAACAAATACAGCCAGCCAGCTAGTATCCTCCTAACAGGCTGAGCCATACTTTCATTAGACTACATCTGGAAAGCAACCCAAACTTCCAACTCAATACTACACAAGCTCTGGATCCCATCTGACAAGTGTCACTGCTTTCCTCCTGCTAAGTAGCCTCTAGTTTCAGTTCTGGTACCAGCAACCCCTTGGACATCTGCACACATGTAGTCGCTTCGGTGACCATGTGATAGGTACAACCGAACAACTTCCATTTTAGATAACATACCTAGGACCTTCTCAATTCGAGTCCCACGTCACTCTACAAGGAACAACTAGTACGAAAGAGTTTTGAGGATTTAGCGCAATTGATACCTTGTATTTAACCTAAAATATACTTCAAATTTGGACTAAAGCTACTAATTACAGCCACTGTGCGTTGGGCACTTCAATCCGCGCGACTCGACACAATTTTGTCTACAAACTGTGCAGCAACTCGTGTTTTCGGTGATAAATCTGTCTCGCGTTGACAAATTTCATATAAAACTCACATTAACATTTAACAGAATAGAAAGAATAAATTGTTTGAAGAGTGACATGGAGAAGTAATAGAATAGAAGTAAATTACGCGTTTTGAGTTCATTCGTAATGACAAGGCAATTTGGACTTGTCGATATCATCAAAATAGCGATGCGAGACGGCGTCGATGGCAGTCATCCGTTCGGTCGGGTTATAGACGAGGAGGTGACCCAAAAGATCCAACCCCGCCTTGTTGATGTTCTTCACTTGAGACTCGAGCGTCCTCTGAGTCCAATTGGGAAATGTCGGTTTGAAGTCCGGAAGTTCCGTGACGCCGGGCCACGTCTCTTCCGTCGGCGTCCGGAGCGTTCGAAATATTCGGAACAATTGGTCGATCTCCGAGTCACCCTGGAACAGGGGTTTCCTTGACGCGATTTCAGAGAAGATGCAGGCGACGGACCACATGTCGACGGGAAATGAGTAACGGGGGGAGCCGAGGAGGATCTCCGGGGCGCGGTACCAGAGTGTGACGACTTCGTGAGTGAAGACCCGGACGGGGATCCCAATGGCACGCCCTAAACCAAAGTCAGCGAGTTTAAGAACGCCTTTGTCTGAGATGAGGATATTTTGGGGTTTGAGGTCGCGGTGGATGATCCGCCTCCGGTGACAGAATAAAATCGCATGGCACATTTGGTACGTGAAAGATTGAAGTTGAGAGGCCTCAATCAACTTACCAGGTTCCATTTTGTCCAAATACTTTTTCAAGTCCATGGACAAGAAATCGAAAATTAGGTAAAGCTTGCTGTCGCTTTCATCGATGACGCGTTGAAGGCAAACGATGTTCGTGTGCTGCAGCTCTTTCAACAGCGAAATTTCTCGAAGGGCCGTTGGAGGGACGCCGTCCTCTTCTTGATCCATTCGGATTTTCTTTATGGCTACGAATTTTCCCGTCTTCTTGTGCCGCCCTTTGAACACGACTCCGTACGTCCCTTCGCCAACTTTCTCGATCTTAACGTAATCCTCCATTTTCCAAGACCCGACACAACTTTTCGACTTTCCTCACTGGAACTCGAGGTACCCGGGTTTGAAACTGCAACGGTCAACTGAATGAGAGAGCGGCGGCAAAACAGGTTGCGATTGGGGAGAGAACCACTCAGGAGGAATAGTGGCGGTGCGCGCAAGTTGAATTGTAGCCACTTAAATTCCATATCCTGAACGTTTCCTACGTTACGTTCATTGCGCACTCAGAAACCACCTTCAAAAAGCATTTTAATGAAACAAGTCAGGTAAACAGATCAGTCTTGACCTGGTGTTAAAGACATTCTACGAACCCACCTTCGACACGCGAGGAACAACCGACGGGCACTTTCCACTTCGTGGACTCAACTGGTGCCTGGTTAACAATTCTTTTCCACTCCACCATTGGTTGATGATTTAACGCTCTCACATAAACTTTTTTTTCAATTCGTGTATTTGCTATCACCACTGGAGGAATAGCATGCAACACGCACTCCATTGAATTGTATCCATGTACATTTTAAACCTACTAAAATGAGTTTAGAACTCGACATAGCGTTCTTCATGAGAATTAGAAGAGTTCTGAACTGGATTCCTTGGCATATAAGAAATGAGAGGGCAGACCATCTATTGTACCCATAGGACCACTTCCGATTGTGGGGCGTCTCCATCACTATTCAAGAGGACTGTGAGGAAATATGCCAGGAGAATGTATCAGGTTGTCTGGAAGCATAGCGCTATAAACGCTTCATTTCAGGACCAACACAGGAGGTAAGACGTGGCCTCCTGATAGTTTGAAGAACGTTGTTTTTTTCTCTGGTTTCATAATGAAATTTTATGGCCTTGAGAGTAACACGGGACGTAGAATTTGTACTATTTTGAATTGAAAGTCAAGAAAGAGGCCTTGTTGACCAAATCATACCTACAGAAGTGTTAACTCATTTAGTTTCTTCAGTCAACAGTGATCATTCGCCACTGAGAAAGGTTCTAATTAGTTAGCAAATGGTACATTTCCTTCTTATGACTGTAGCTGTACAGATATCCTTATTTATGTGCAGGGCAGTATACTAATTCTTTACTACATGATCACAATAGTGAATACAGTGAACAGTTACCTGGGAAGCAACGGCCGATCAATCACTTATCTAAGTTCACAGTTAGCAGTTTCAGATCTTCAAGATTATCAACAAAGAAACGTTTCTGTTTCTCGTCAGACAGTTGCTAGATATTTGTACTCTTTTTCTCTGAGTAATTACGATCTCAAACTGACGTTTTTTCAATTTTTCCTACGAAAACACACAGCTATGAACAATTGCTGGCTTGATGATGGGCAATTGCATTATCAGACACAATCTTCTGATTAAAGTCCTGGTTTTGACTTTCCTCACCACTGTGAAACAACAAATTTTAGTTTTTAGTCAATCCACATTTTGTTTTCTTCCGCTCGTCTCTGTCGTTAGTTTTGAGTTATGCTTTCGCTTTTTGCAATGTAAGTGTATTTCACTAATTTTTTTCTTTTAATTATATCTGACTTATAAATAAATAATAAAAGAGAGTAGCATCACTAAGACAGTTGGGGGTAGTGGGAAAAAGCACTAGGAACAGCCCATTATTTTTAAATTTGGCCCTAAAAGGCACAAATGACATTTCTGTGTTGTGCCAGGCATCGATGACCCTTGATAGGCATCATAACCTGATATGGAGTAACGATTCCGTGATAACAAATATATCATAGTATATTTTCTGCAATCTTATTGCACAATGTAAAAAGTTCTCGTTTATGGTGAGCACACTTTGATTTAGGCGTCAGCATAGGCAGCTATCCCGTGCCTGAGCAGCTCAACGATAAATTCTGGTATATGTTGCGTTATGGCAGTTCGAGGAACGTCGGCGTAGTAGACGAATTCTTCCAAAAAGTGCATCATGCTCATCGCCTCCGGCGGTATCTCCTGCTTTCCTGACCTGAAATGAGGTAAGCAAAGTTAAGGAGAAGTTGGAAAGTTGAGTGATGGAACCAAGCAAATGTATTAAGTCGATTGCATTTTTGTACATTGAGTTTCCTCCTGGTCATGAGTAAAACGCTAAAAGTGCTCATTGAAGCTTGGAGCTGATCCAGACAGGGGCTTCAGACTTGTTTACCTTCCTTCTACATCTAAATAAGTCTATTGTTGCACCTACAGTGCGATGACTAGAAGAAGAAAAGTCCTGTGTTCACTGGAACTGAACTGCGATTGCATTTGTCACTCTGATGCTTGCTTATTATCCTTCACTGGGATATGCTGCTTCTTCCTTCTTCTGAATGAAGAGAGCAACATTTTACACACAGTGAGCTTGCCACACCCATAACGTTTGGGTACTTGAATTTGCCATTATTACCATGTTAGGTCTCAATTATCACAAACTGCTCTCATGCTACTGTGAAATCACAGTAATTATAGTGAGACAAATTCTACTAATTGAAAGAACTCGCAGGAAAATACAGTGCAAGTAATTGTTTCATCATTTGCACTCTCTCGTCTCACTACAACCAGGCGTCAGCTACACTCGTTATACCGTGCCAATATTTAGCTTTCCTTGTTCCATTGTGGTTAGGCCATGTTTTGTATGGTTTACTGGTGTTTTTCCATACTGAAACAAATGGAATGGGTCTCGGAGGTGTGAGACTACGTCAAGCTGAGCAAGAGATTAACAGCGTTTTTACCAGTTAATTAGAAACGAGAAGTTCTGTTTCAGAGCCCAACTGATATTGCCAGTTGGATTCGACTCTTTTTTTTTTTCAGCAAAAGTAATAAGTTACAAACTCTACTCCACCAGGCATACGAGTTGACTGTGGCACCTTATCCAGGGGATCGCAGTTGCCCTTGTGTGTTAGATCTACATGACACACAACCGCTCTATAAATTGTTGCCTTTCCAAGGGCTGTCAATGAAACAGTGATACCTCGTAATGTGCGTATTAAGTAATCGAGACAGCTCTCAGCGCCTCAAAGCACAAATCACGTCGTAAAAGATGCCAGTACCAAGACATTACACTTTATCTTGGCGTAAGAGCTGTACACGTAATTGAACATACGACTGGTGTGCCGTTCAGCGCGTAATGAACGAATCTCATACCCTCTTCACATTTGTCCTATTCCGTGGGTTATTTCGTGCACACCACGTTGGTGGAGGCGGAAGGCAAACCACCCGTGTGGAGTAATAACAGGAACACTGAAGGGAGGTAATTCCACACAGCGATATTTGTAAGCTGTACAACCAAGGTGAGGCGCTCCTTGGGAGTGAGTGTGGGTGAGGGGCAGCGTGGGGGCATAGGTTCCACGTCTCCAATCCGCCCCGGTGGGGCTGGTGGCTTCGGGCGTCAGGGAGTGCCTAAGGGCGGCCCTAGCGGGTGGCCACTGGGCTCATATAGCTCAGCTGTGCTGGGGGTGTTCCATGAGGACTACCCGGCAGAGTTCCTCACAGCGGAGCACATAAAGGCCGTGGAGAAGAGCATGGTGGAGGCTGTGTTCGCTCTCGATGAGGATGAGGGGCCGGAGCCAGGGTTCAACCATGTGTAGGAGGGGGTGGTACGCAGTGACCTGCAAGGATGAGGGCACGGCAGCATGGCTGAGGAAGCATTTTGCCACCACACAGCCCTGGGAGGGGGCCAGGCTGAAGGTCTGTGAGGGTGGGGACCTTCCAAGACCAAGGAGGCCCATGATGTACCTTCCGGGGTGTGAGAAGGAGCTGGATGCGAGGATCCTGGGTTTTCTGGCAAAGCAAAACAGGAGACTCTGCACACGGTTCTGGGCAGTGCTCTCTCAGGTCCATAAAGAATCAGCGGCACTTTTGGGCCTGCTGACAGATGAACAATCTGCCCAGGCTTTGGAGGCTGAGCCAGCAGCCTTCATAAAGCTCAGGCAAGGCACATAACATGGCATGGGGCAGCACAGACACAAATGAAAGAGGTGAGACCCTTCTTGACTACTTACTATGCAATGAAATGGTGGTGGTTAATAGGGGGAGCACGCCAACTTTTGTTACGCGCAGGCTGAAGCTGACAAGCCCCCTTGCACAGTTTCTCATTGATGATACGTCAAATTTGGAATTACTTCCCTTGAGAGGAGCGATTTACCGAAGTAGTAATAAAGTATTGTCTGCATGTCAAAACTTTTGGCAAGATGTCAATGAAAACGTACATTGCGCCGAACAACATATGAGATTTAGTGAACTGGCAGCAGAAAGCGATGTACTGTCGACACACTTTGGAGTGAAATTGCTTGATGAAAGTGTGGATCCCGACTGTAAGTGGAGTGAGCCCTTCTCCAGTCTTCTTGCAAGTCATTGAAGCTGTAACAGTTACCAAAAAATACGTAATACCCAGGTGAATTAATGTCACAACGAACGAGTAGACAAATTTCAAAATGAGATATTTCGGTTTTTCACTTCCTTCAGCTCTAGAAGAAAAACTGTGTACTCGGCTGAGGACAAATGTTTTAATTTCCTCGAAATCTTAACGCTACTAAGTCTTCAGAGTAGAACAAATACAGTTTGCCAGTGTGTGGAATCGTCCAGCACGTTGGAGGTGAGGTGTTGGGGAAGATGGCAATAATGGCACTTTTGCAGGGACTCTGTTGTTTCCACTTCAATCACTGGTCAGCTGCTTTGAGGGCTAGGGTTTGTTCTCACTTGGGATGTACAGGTGTATTCTTTGTGTGGTCCTTCTCACAGATACAGAGCTACTCTAAGGTAACCCTCAATAGGTTTGTTGAGCAACTTGCACATTGTTTGGGTGTTACTCTTGAGAAACGTGGCGTCCCTTAGATTTAATGGTGCTGTATTATCGAGGCGGCAGGGTTCAGTCATTGGATAATCGCTGATTCTGGCTAAGGGGGCTCTTGATGTGGGGGGTGTGGTGCTACCTTAGATTGAAATTCTTGGGGCAGCCTCCTTTGCCAGACACTGTGTGGACTTCGGTGGCAGTATGTCTCTACAGTCGATATTGCTGAAGCTGATCTATGGGCTGGTGTTTAGACGGGGGGGCTGATAAATCTAAAGAGATCTGAATGGGTCTTACCTTAGTCATCATTAGACCTTCCCTACCACGCAGATAAGCAAGTTTTAGCCCAAGACATCTAATTGCAAAATTCTTACTAGAATAACAAATATGGATGAGAGACCACTAACCGACAGATTTCTCGTAAGTAAATCGAGTGATGTGTGAGGCCGTGAAGAGAAAGATGAGAAGAGAGACAAAGGGGATGCTCCTCGTTGTAACATATATTTGATTCATGGGGTCGTTGAGGCCGATCCAGTCCAGCAGTTGGCTGAGGCGACCCAGGTCTTCGGCCGACGGACACGGGTGAGACGGATCCTTTTGGTTCTTCTTCATTTCGAGAAGATAAGCACTGAAAAACATAAATTATTGTTAGAAGAAACGACCTCATTATAGCCTTCCTTGACAACTTAAATCACTTAGAAGCTAATTACTCTCCATGCATGTACTCCCAACACATCACTTAGAACAACTTGTCAAATGTCAAGTCTGAATAGCCAACCAGCTGATGCTCGTACTCCGAAGTCAACAAAAACTCACGTGCAAATCAGTCAAGTTTGGAAATTCTGCACGATACTTCAATGTCGGGACTCGTATGTTACGTGGTGAGAGCAAAATCATAAAGCCACAAAATAAAATGTTACTACTGTGCTTAAATAAAGACTTTTGACAGGATGACAAAAGACGAGATGGCAGAAACATTTGAGAACTGACTGAACTGTGATTCAATTTCGGTTTAAGATCATCGTTCCATCTTTGCGACGGTCAGAAGCGTTTTAAGTTAACATTTTGATTAATTTCCTTCGTAAATTTTCTATTAGTTTATTTCCAAGCAGGAGCAATTTTCAAAATACGAAAGAGAAGGCATTTGAGGTCCCCCTTTGTGTTGATAAGACTCCTGAAAATGGGTACTGATGGAATTACATAATTACGGATCTTCAAAATACAATACAAGAAGCAAACGTGCCAATGGACGGTAGAAAAATAGCTTGTAAGTTCCGAGCTATCTCAATATAACAAGCGAGTCAAACTTCGTCTCCCATTCATTGGCCACAGCTGGTACATCAAGCCTTGAGTGGGCGTGGGGCACTCGGGTAATTTACTCTGAGCAAAGAGAAGAACGCCGAGGAAGGTGTTGTGGCCATGGTGTCAGAATTCATCAAGTGACACTAGCTGCTTCACAAGATAAGGGGTTCACACAACTAGACCTTTGTGGTCACATTATCTTGGCTGTGCATCTAATTCTATTTGTGACTGTATTCTCAGCACTGGGAATAGCACAGTCTGTGCCCTGAGCATCAGCTGCGTACCTTCTCAAGGCATGTTTTAACAAGGTACTAGTTCTACCCTTTCTTCGCTCTCTTCAAGCCCCTTCTACTGCCACACAAACAAGGGTCGATTGATTCTTGCTTGCATCTATCTCACAGCTCACTGGAGGCGTTTCATTCTTCTCCCCTTCCAATCATGGTTAGACGGATATTTGAACCTTCCCCCTTGCGTGCTGTTATATCCAATCATCTATTAGAAGCAAACCCCCCCCCCCCTCATTAACCTGTCATTCATTACTAGCTATCAACAACCAACCAACCCATCATCCGTTTGGCGACCACCACACATCCACCCACGTCCACCACGTAGTTCAAATCTCCCCCCATACTTTCTCACTTGAAGAATTAGGCTACAAGATAACAACATCCTCACTCGTTAACAGCTGACAGGGCAATCGTGTAATTCCTAGCCTGAACTTGGGCCGTGTGGTACAAAGTGAACGATATTTGTTTCCTCAACAGCTGGAGTTGGCCGATACACATGAGCGTCTCCAACATTCCATTTGACAGAAGCTTATGCAACTTTGAGATAGCCGAAGAATACACTTTGGATGGTTGATCTGAAAATCATAAAAAATCATCCATTAACTTTTGGGGCTCCTAGATCAGAAAACAAAAACCCTGCAAATTATTACACAACGGATTATTATTCTCAGGAACAGCTTGACCTAGTATTACTGATCCGAGACCCATTCCATTTATTTCAGCATCTAGAAACACCAGTAAACCATACGAAACATGGCCTAACCACAATGGAACGACGAAAGCTAAGTATTGGCCCGGTATGACGAGTGTAGCTGACGCCTGGTTGTAGTGAGACAAAGAGTGAAAATGATAAAACAATTACTTGCGCTGTATTGTCCCGAGATTTGGCACACTATAATTACTGTGGTTGGATGGGATTTTTGTGCGAAAGAACAGATTTTTTAGACCACGTTAAAGGCTCAATACGGCCCGGACGGTGGACGGGGGACAGCGAACGGACATTGCATATTTGGAATCCCCATGTCTTGAAACGTAAAGTACCAAATTTTGAGGGGGGGGGGTGTGTAAAAAAATTTTCGTGACCGAAAACATAGGGTTATTATTCAGCATGAATAATAAACCAAAAACGTGAATGAGCAGACTTCAGACAGAAGAATATGAAGAAGGTTCTTCAAATCTCTAAGGACAAGTAAACTCTCACCTACATTCACCAACGGCTAACAGTGGAAAGGATCACGATTCTGGACGCTACTGAATAACGTCCATGTGAGGCCCGCGGTAAAACTCTGAGAGCACCCATGACGTTTTCCTTCGATCTAGGTGCTGTGATTGGCCTTGTGCACTCGAAAACCTCACTGGTGGCATTTGCTGAACAATTGCACTCAAATTTCTATGACAAGATTGTGGTAACTTCATTTACCAAGGAAATTCTTTAAAGGGCACTTACCCACTGTGAGGGAATAAGGACTTAAATCTTTCGCAATGGCGCCAAACATTTCAAGCCACGCTTTGTTGTTGTACGCCTCTTTAACAAAAAACGCAACCAAATTCTGAAACACAAATATTTAAATGAAAATATCACAGCAATGACTCACTTGGCAATTAAAAAATTGTTTTTTTTGAAAATAATAATAAAACATTGTGGTATTGCCAACATATGCTCCGCTAATCGCCGGGCTGGGGTTAAAGATAGCTACAATTTGGTAGACGATTGAAACAGGACTTTGATCCAGAGCAGTGGAACATACCTCAATCAACCACATGTAATGGTTGACTTGCCATCGTCATGAAGTGAAGAAGACGAAAAAAATACTTTAATAAATAAAATGAGCATACGGCTCCATAATTTCAACAAACCTGAAGTTGTTTGACGACCATAAAACTGATGAGCTTGTTCAAACCAACAAGTCCAGGAACATCGACAGCTTTCAACATTTTCTTGAACACTTTCAAATCCATTACTTTAGCTCGTGTCCCAATGTCGATCCACGATGACTCTACTGTATAATAAAACGTCACTCTGAAACGTTCATAAACGCAGCTAAGTCAAACAGGAAATGAAAGCTAACATCAAATAAATCAACAGCGAATGATTTGTATACGACAGCTCGTCTTTATCAGGAAAAAATCAATTGATTACTTAGGATCTGTAGTTTGCACCAGCTGCTTGCACAGTCTCCCCATGAACGTGCTGTTCTGGGCGTCCAAAGATCCTCCTCTGCTCCGTAAATGTCGACATTCCTGGTCGACTCGACTTCCAATTATTTTCTTCATTTCTTCCTGAACGAAAATTATACGTCGAATTTAACAGGTTAAAACCCACATTGAAAAATGCGACTTAACAGAAAACATTGTACTGCTCGTTGAAGTAAAATATTGATGAGACGCATCAAACAACATTCCTCAACCCCACGCTCAATCAGTGATCTTCAGTGGCTTCAGTTATTAATCCAATATATTTTTCACTTATTTCATTTGAGCTTCGTGAAAAGTAATTTGGCGAAGCTTGAAATTGAGTTGCTCCTAATCATCAGTATAATAAATTTAATAAACTCATACTTAGTGTACAGAGGTAGTACGCTCGAAGAAGACGCCAAGAGGGGGTTGAATTTCCCACTACGCCCTTGGACTGGAGGGGGTTGACATGACGCCATAAAAACGTCGCGGTGGAAAGAGCCACATCACTCCTTACAACGATTCATTCAAACGAAGAAGCTCTGTGCACAAGTGATATTTCCTGTTGGATCTGACTCGCTATTTTTTCGCCTAAAAATTCTGTTACCAAGTGGAACTCTACTCCACTGGGGATGTTTGTGCCATTAGCTCTAATTTATAAACATCCCGTCGCTAAGACCTTATCACTGACAAAGATCCGCCTCCAGCACTCACCGCTTTCGTCGATGATGCACCTGCTTGCTTCAGTTCGCCAGTCTCCCTCTCAAGTTCATTACGTAGTCACCAGCATCCCAATGCAACGTTTCGCCGAATTATAGAACAAAGGATCATCAGCATTCCAACTTCAATAATTTCTTCATCTACCAACTTACTGCTTATGACGTAAGAAATGACAACTACCAAGACTTCTTCACTTCTTCTTTCTTTCCGTGTCCAGATTCACCGTTTAAACTTAGTATTCCCAGTATTCAGCCGCTTGGATCGCTTTGTCAGTACATGCTAAAATATCTTCATATGTGCAGGGTGATGTTAGTAAGTCACATCGTAGAAGATGATCGTAATCTTGCTCTAGCCCACAGTCGCAGGTTGTATCTTCTTGAGTGTAGCTCCACTTAACCAGATTAGTTTTGCACCTGGTTACTTTTGTACGAAGTCGGTTTAGTGATTTCCAGCTGGTAAAGGGAAGTTCAAAACCATCGCTTGGTTCTTCTTTTAGTTCCAGTATTGGAGTCTATAATTTCTCTCCACAAGTTTAGCCTTCTTTGTTCTGGAGTCATGTTTAAAGGTTCTGTCGATTTATTAAAACCTTTCCTGGACTTGAGTCTAGTTCGTTGTTGTTGGTAATTGAACAGAGGATGTCTTGGATCACTGGATTGTTTTTTTCGCTCTATTTCAGATGCAACTGTTCGTCGAATAGGAATTTTCGATAGGTGTTGGTCTAAGGCATCCTGTAATGATTCTCCCTGTTTCACTAATCGGTATGTCGACTTGTTTTGCATGGACTGGCTTATTCCAGACTGGGGCTGCATATTCTGCTGCAGAGAGAGAGAGAGAGACAATGCCATCGCTGATGTACGCAGTACGTGAGGTTGAGCTCCCCAAGTTGTTCCTGTTAATTTCCGTATTATATTCTTTCAGCTTTGTATCATGACAGTCAGCTTTGTAGGAGAGTGTTCAGTCTAATTTAACACCAAGATATTTTGGCGTACTGCAGTGCTCAAGCTCCTGTTGTCTCCATGTTATTTCAAGTTTCCTCCATGCTTCTTTGTTCCTCAAATGAAAAGCACAAACTTGGTTTATTGTCGGGTTAGGCTTAAAGTGGTTTCGGTCGTAATACGAGGCATATCCACAAAGTAAGTGTACTCGATTTTTTTAGGGATCAAAAAAATTTATTAAAACAAAAAAAACGTGCTTACGTAGGTATACATTTAAGCTATTTTTCTACGTAGTCGCCATTTCTCTCGATGCAGGTAGTTAGGCGGGGGATCAATTTTTTTATGCCTGCCTCGTAGAAATCTGCCGCCACCTCCTTCGTCCACTTGTCGACCTCCCTCTTCACCTCCTCGTCGGTTGAAAATTTTTTTCCACCCATGTGCGTCTTTAGAGAAGTGAAAAGATGATAGTCTGAAGGCGCCAGGTCCGGGGGATAAGGGGGGTGGTCTAAAACATCCCATCCAAAAGAGTCCAACAGCTCCTTCGTGACGTTGGCCGTGTGAGGTCGGGCATTGTCATGGAGCAAGCAATCGCCCTTCGTCAAAAGACCCCTCCTTCGATTTTGAATGGCTCTTCTCAATTTTTTCAGGGTCTCACAATACCTTGCCGCGTTTATGGTCTCCCCCTGAGGCAAATAATCGATCAGTATGATGCCTTTGTGGTCCCAAAACACTGATGCCATGATTTTTTCCCCAGAAATTGTGGTTTTGAACTTTTTGGCTGAGGGTAAAGTGGTGTGACGCCACTGTTCGGACTGTCTCTTGGTTTCTGGAGTATAGTGTGCAACCCAAGTCACATCTCCAGTAACAATACACTCGAGGAAATCATCACCCTCCAGTTCATACCGTTCCAAAATCTCTTTAGAGGTCTGCACTCGATTCAACTTGTGTTGTTCAGTCAGTTGTTTTGGGACCCATCTTGCACACAGTTTATGAAATCCGAGGGTTTCTGTTATTGTTTCGTGCAGCAAAGATCTGGATATTTCAGGAAACTTCGTAGAAATTTCGTCCAGAGTCAATCTGCGATCGTCACGGACCGCATTCTCAATCTTTTCCACAAGTTTGTCAGTCACAATCGACGGTCTCCCACTCCTCAATTCGTCATGCACATTCGTACTTGTTCTTAAACTCCCTACACCACTTGTACACACTCGTACGATTCATGTGTCCTTCACCATAAATTGCCTTTACCTCATTTCTCCTTAACAACGAGGTACCGGATGACCACGCGGATTTCGCACTTGGCGGCAGAGTCGATCGACATCTTTTACGAGAAATGCTCCTGAGACCACAGTTTTCAACGTACTGACCTCATTTTGATCTTGTTTCGGAGGGGAGGAGTCACGCTACACGACAGTGAGCCCAACAGAGCAAAAAAAAATTCCCTACGGCCTACGGGAGCTTCAGTACACTTACTTTGTGGATATGCCTCGTATGTTCCAAGGGTTTCAAGGTAGAGTCCGAGAGTTTCTTCTACCTCTTCAAAGGTTTTTCCTTGGGCAGCTACTGCTGTGTCGTCTGCATAAATGAACCGTTTTACTGTGGGGCTGTATGGTTGGTCGTTAGTGCAAATATTGTATAGTAAGGGAGCTGGAAAGGGTATTAAAACGACAGGAATATATTTTACAGCAAATTCTGTATTTTGTCTTCAGATTTGGTGTATTTGGCAGCACCGCTCTTAGCTGTTATGCTCTTCACACCACTTCGTTTCTGCTCTCCAACAGTAAATTTGGGCACACACGCGTGCTCCACTCCAGAGTCATTTGTTTTAATTATTTTATCTCCAGCAGTGCGAACTTTTGCTTTAATTTATCATTTCATTTTGTCACGTTTGTGAAAGGGCTCCTTATTTTTAAATTAACTTTTGTCTGCCAA
Organism: Pachypeltis micranthus; assembly: GCA_020466155.1. Taxonomy (NCBI): domain Eukaryota; kingdom Metazoa; phylum Arthropoda; class Insecta; order Hemiptera; family Miridae; genus Pachypeltis; species Pachypeltis micranthus. The sequence goes on along the minus strand of CM035777.1, from coordinate 29,159,388 downwards.
TATAAAATCTTATTAATTTCCTTACTAGTAAAGTTTTACTCCGAATTTGCCTATGCCAGTAAATTATGCTGACTTTAACAGGGGAAGCCAAGTCGAAACCAAAATCAGCGTTTTGTGGCACCTTATCCTGGGGATTGCCCTTCTGCGTTTGATCTACATGTAACAATAGTCAGAATGGCGCGCTGTAACTAGTTGCTTTGCCGAGGGTTGGCTCTGAAGTGTGATATCTCGTAGTGCTTGAGTTAACTAACCCCTGTAAGACAGCTCTCAGCATACGAAGCGTGTCGTAAAAGATGCCAGCAACTAAGACATCACGCTTTATCTTGTTTATGTTCTACGCGTAATCAAGTTTTCAACACTCATCTAGATACAATAAACGTTCAAACCTTTAATGAATTCGCACGCTTTTTACAGTGATTTCTAGCGTATTTGTTACCTGCCACATTTTAAGCCCATTAATCCCCAGATAATCTTGTATGTATTCGAAGGAGTTCTTGCTCCCCTCCATCGTTTTCCCTAGTTCTTCGAGCCTTGTCGTGAAATCAGTTCCCTGCAAAATAGAGTTCCAATATTACGGCGAAAATCAGTAAGAAAACATGTTAAAAGTAGTTAGTACTTTTTATGGGGCGTAGGAGGGGCCCCGTGAATTGTCTCTGGCTTATTGAGAACCAACTCAGAACCGTTTAGCACATATCATCAGGTTGGCTGTCATGCCTCTCGGCGATGGCAGCTCTACTGGTTGGGTTTAACGTTCTGGAGTTTTATTTCTTTGCTCCTACTTATGTCACGATTTTTATCAAGTGGCTGCAGTCAAGTGACGTTTGATGGTGATGAAGTTGGCGAGTGTTACTTGATTTACAATGGCACATACAAAATGCAAAGGGCATGAGCCGAGGCTCCCTCACTCCTATTTATAAATATTAATGTGTCAGTCAGCACTTAGCGTCTGATTAGTGGTTACATAGAAGTTTTGAGTCATTACAAGAGTACTTTGGGGGTAGATAACTCGTATATTCCCTTTCCCTTCAGACGCATCGTTTTTAAATAGAACTTCCTCAAAGGCTGGGATTTATTTTGGGCTTCGTCTCTTACCAAAGATCCCAATTTGAGTTTGGGGTTGAACGCCAATCCATTCTCCAATGCAGAGGTGATGTGACTCTCGAGCTCTTTCCTCACGCCTTCCTCCAACAGTTCCTTTGGATCAACCCGAATGATGCCGACGAGAGTACTCTGCATTCGAAGGAGACCCGTCGAAAACACAGACATTTCGTACGTCAATTTGGCAACCTAAAGAACCATTAAAAAAGATTTAAACCTTTCTCCTGAAATCATAAAATGGTGAAATTTTAAGCATACAATTAAAGAAATTCCTCCGTGTCCACCTAAAGCACACAACTAAAACATACTTTCCTTGTTTTGAGAGCTCATTAAAATCTATGAAAGTGTATTACCTGAAACCTGGCGTCCAATGCAGCGTAGTCTCTCAGCTTGTCTTTGTCCAACCTTGGCGGAAGAAAGGGAATGGAAGTGGATTGGATTTGAGAGATCTCTGACATCAGGGAAAACACTTCCCTCGGTATGACCTGTAGCAGCTTCCTCACGTACAACACCAACTGATTGCTGTAGTGTTCAGAGACTGAGGGTAAATTTCCATCGTCCGCTTGGTTGATCCGCAACAAAGCAGTTTCCATTGCCGAACTCATCTGCCATCATTCAATAAGTCAAGTTTGATCTTCGCACGAGTTTTAAATTTAAATGAAGAAACAGCGCATGTTCTGACCTTCAGAAAGACAGCTCGGAGTTTGTTGACTAAACCAGGATTTTCTTTTATGCCTGACTGAATCATATTAGTGAAGTCATTTATCAATAGCCACCCATAGCTGAAGTCTCCTGTTTAAAGACCAAATAATAACATATTAACTGAGCTACGATGGCGTAGAATGAAATTTTTGTTTTAGATTGGAGCTGGAAGGGGAAGAAGGGACAGTAGAGTAATCCTACTGAACCCCAACGTGTCACATTCAGACTTAGCAAGGGACCATACAATGAACCTATACACGTCCTGGGCAGGGAACTCCACATTCATTGTTGTTCAACAGGCCAAATTAGCTGGGTATTTGACCTCTGGAGTATCCGCACTCGCACCTAATAGTATTCATCGGCCTTACTGAAAGTCCACCTCTTCAGTTACTTCCAATTAACTACGGATTTCCCCTGTCCTGGACTTTCCCATCTATCTTGTCCCACCCCTCAATTTTAGATTCCTCTTCTCAACAGACAACTCTTTCCAAGGATACAATCGTCTCCAGCTCTTCCAACGACTCGTCTCTCTAGTCTTGAGCTACTCCCAACTCAATTCTAGCTCTCTCTTCCACTTAGTATCTCACAACCAGTTTCGCATGTATGAGTTTATACACTCATACTCAACCGGATATCGCTATTCTGTCAAGTGTAATACAGTCCTCACCACGTTAATTTATTTCTCAGTTTCAAGCTCCCCCATTTGTGCATCCAACAATCGTCACCCAAGTACCTCGGAGTGGTTTAGGATGGCAGTTCACTTTTCAAGACTATGACACAGGTCTGTTTCCTTATTTGATTACTGTACCTAAACCCTCAACGAGGGTTATATCAGTCATAGAAGTTGCGGTTTCGTAAATATGCAAGAGGCCGGCCCCTGCAGCATCCACCGAACTCAGACCTGTGAAGGTGCGGCAGGTATTTATCGTTAGCCAGTCTCCCGGTAGAGAGCTGTTGCCCGTGTGTGACCGCGCGGAGGTGACCACCTGAGGAATCCCGTAGCATCTGGGAGGAGTTCTTAATCTGGTTTCCTACCCGATCTAACTATTTACTTTTTCGCGAACTTTGCAAAATGGTTATAGGCTTGCTATGAAGCAGTCAATGCTGCTAAGTTCGTTTGCCCTCCCAACAACCGTCGCTCACTGTTGTAGAAACTACAGTGGAGCAGCACATGGTTGCTTGTTTCCTCCACACTGGAGGCGCAAGACGTGCATACTGGAGAGTCTTTCAGAGAAAAGAAGTGGAGCCGCGCATTGAAGTCACCATGTCCCATGAGGAACTGGCTCATCCAGTGGTCTGGCTCAACCCATTTTCTAGAAAGACGTTCACGGATGTTGGGGAAGAACTCATACGTATCACGTCCCTTTGACGAGGATTCCCATCTCGCTTGCCATTTCTCTAGAGCCCATTCATCGATGGCGGCAAGTTTCTGTTCTGTGGTGAGATCCGCACGGAGTTAAGCCCAAAGCGGGGGAAGCTCCCGTTTCACTCTCCACTTGTCAACCATGCACTCAACAGCCAAATCAACTGGTAACTGACCAGTGATCACCTGGAGTGCTTCTGTTGATACAGTCTTGTAGGCCTTGGTGATCCACAGGAGCGGCTCTCTGGGATTGGGCCAATACTCTCTTTTGATTGACTGTTAGTTTGCTACCCCAGACAACGGGGCAGTAGCCAATCACACCTAGATAGATGGCCTTATACATGAGGATAGTGTCGTGGTAACACACACCCCAAGTGGCCTTAGTAATGGCACGCAGTGAGGCAAACCTTGCAATGGTAGTGCCTTTAAGGGACTGGAGGTGTTGGTTGAAACCCCACCTCTCACCTATATTCACTCCTAAATACTTGACGTGCTTTTCAAGAAGGAGCCTGTGGCCGCCAAAGCGTATTGTGGGTGGATTATTCACTTTCCCTTTCAAGAGGATTAGCTGGTTTTTTTCCTCAGCCACCTGCATCTTGACATGCTCACACCATTGGTTGACAGTGCGAGCACGTGGTGGGTTTTTTCTTCAATTTGGTGGACTGAATCTGCAAAGATCAGCACAGTCAAGTCATCCACATAGGCGTATGGCTCGCAGTGAGTCTCCATGAGTTTCCTAAGAAGACCTTCCATTGGTACACCCGTATTGCCTGCCTGTGAGGTTGCGGCCAAACAAGACTATGACACACAGCTTACATCAGCAACCAACATAAGAACTTCCCAACTTGGACAGATCTTAGTCAATCCCACTCTATCACTTTATAATAAAGCCTCGATGTACGAAACGTTAATACTACAATCTGGATAACACCCTCAAAATCCAAATTTGGGAGCCTGGAGGAGCAAATGAATTCAAATAATAAAAGTGCACGGTCGTTTACACGGTGTACGCCCAAAACTGGCGACTTTTGTAAACGCTGGTGTAAGAAAACAAGGATCTGCTCACTCCTGGCAGTTTAAACAAAATTAACGCAAATAATACTAATGACGATGGACTGTATAAAGACGAATAAGCTGTGTTCGGAATGATACAAGCAGGACTCAATGATGTGGACGTTCTAGGAGAGTGTCCCTGGTTGGGGATGTGGAGTACAGCAGTTGTCGACGCTATATTTGTAAAACACAGCATCTGAATCGTGCTGCCTAATGATAAAGTCAACAACTAAAATGTGACTTTCTAAATCTAAATAATGGTCGAATGGAGGGGTACAAGCGGAGAGACAAAGTATGATGTACAATGTACATTCATTTGAAGCAGATCTGTTTTCCTCTCATATTGCCCATTTCTGAGCTCTCTGAGGAATCTTTCAATCCATTAACTCATTCATTTCGCCGCCTGAGACAGCCTCGAACAAATGTGCCTTTCACTAGGCACTGCTGGAGACATTCTCAGGAGCTTTCTCCGTAATACGCGTCTTTCTCAAAGGTCCTCACCCCCAGACGATGCACCATCGAGCAGAGGGAACAATATTCCTTCTTATACAAATACGCGACGTATAATTTTATCTGATCAATAACGTAACTCTGACCCACGCTCTCATTTCATCAAATGCCTACCACCCACAGATGAAACAATTGACACAACAGCACCTCAATCACCGACTCCGTTTGCTACTGTTACGAGGGGGTTTTTGGAAATGTTCGGGGAGCCGCTGACTCAGGTAAAAATTACAGCGATCCCGAGCTCTGATCCATTAGCCCAACTTACATCGGATTATGAGACCTTACTACAAGACTACAATCGCCCGGATGCCTACAATGGGAGTCTGGCGGTACACTACAGACCATACGTGCCAATCTCAAAGCTAGATTTCGACGAAGATACCTTTCCCTTTTTTAGAGCAGTATTTAGAAGTTTTCAGCACCACAGTAGCTGCCTTAAAAAATTTGGCTATTGGAGACGAGGGCGACTTTATCTTGTTCCAGATCGCACTCCGAGCATTACCGGAGCATCTTCGTACTCGATTTGAAAGATCGTTGACAAATCGTAACGAGATTCCGTCCTCACGGCAACTGATTGAGTTTGTACAGACGCAATGCCAAATAGAGGAACTGACTCATCGGATTGCGTCTGTCCATCCGACCACTTCCTCCGATAACAAACTCAATAGTTACGGCAATCGGAATAACAAAAGATCGCAATCTCTTATTGTCTCTGCGAGCTCAAGTTCAAGGTCAGACACTCCGCAAGCCGCTGCCCTCTCTGGGGCTGTTTGTCCCTGCTGCAGCGACCGTTCCCATTCCATTTACAGTTGTCAGGTTTATGAAAGTCTATCTGCTCCCGATAAATTCGAGAAAATAAAACAGTTGAAAAGATGTTTTAAATGTCTTGGGAGTCACCCACGTTCGCGTTGTCAATCAAAAGGAAGGTGCATTCATTGTACAAGCCCTTCACACCACAGCTCGCTACACGATGACACAACAGTAGGGCAGGTTAAAACTGTCCAAGCACACATAGATGAACCCTTGCAGGCCGGGGTTCCACATAATCCTTGTACAAAGTCCATCTCAACTTCCACGCAGTACATTGCCTCGTCCCCAGTAGACCCTACACAAGCCTTGCTCACCGATGCCTTGCCGGAACTACCTGTTCGGCGCATTATTCTCGGTACGGCACAGGTACTGATCCGCAACAAATGGGGAAAGTTTGAACCTCTCCGAATCGTAGTAGACTGCGCTAGTCAATTGTCCCTAATTTCGACTGAATGCGTGCAGCGCTTAGGACTCCCTATGGTCCGCAAAAAAACTCATATTTCCGGGGCCTGTACCGGCGAAGTAGGATCTTCAGACAACATTGTTCATTGTTGTCTCTCTTCTCGAGTTGACCCAGCGCAGACATTCGCCACTACTGCCGTCGTTGTGCGCAAAGTTTGCCACGATCTACCTACCACGTCCCTTCCCCAAGAACTGTATGATCGTTTTGCACATCTAAACTTAGCCGACTTCACATTTCACGAACGAGGCAGAATTGACTTTCTGCTTGGGGCAGAATTGTTTCCCCAGATATTTCGCGGAGACTTCGTGATAAATGGTAATCCCTCGGCCATGAATACTGCCTTCGGTTACGTCATCATAGGAGATGTATCATCCTATTCAAATTACCCTTCCCACGACGTTTCACTCTGGGTCGGCAATGATGAATTGGACGAATCCCTACAACGCTTTTGGCAAAGTGAAGATGTGCCCTCCTTATCCCACCATGACCCTGAGCATGATCATGTTGAAAATCACTTTAGCTCTACACACTCTCGAAGAAGTGACGGATCCTACGAAGTCCGCCTACCTTTTCGAAAATTGCCTGAGTTGCCTCTCCTCGAAAGTTCAGCGCATATTGCCCGTCGCCGATGGCTCAACTTAGAAAAACGTTTGCGCGGCAACGATGCAATGCGCGCTGCGTACCATGATTTTATGGAGGAATACCTCCGCTTAGGGCATATGAGTCCGTCATCCACACGTGAGGCTCTGTACATTCCTCATTTTGGGATAGTACGCGATTCTCCTACCTCTCCTATTCGAGTTGTATTCGATGCGTCGTGTAAGTATACAACAGGAGCTAGTCTAAATGATCATTTGATGCCAGGCCCTCCTCTACAAAAAAGTATTGGTGAGGTACTCACGTTGTTTCGTTTGCATCCAATTGCGTTGGCTGCTGACATAAAAATGATGTACCGCAAGGTCTGGGTCCACGAAGCTGACACCAAGTTTCAACATATATTTTGGAGAAAAAACGAGTCAGAACCAATAAAGGCGTACAAGCTGAATACCGTTACGTACGGGACTAGCTGTGCACCATTTCTCGCCCAGCGGGCTCTTATTCAATTAGTTCGTGACAACGGTCAAAAGTTCCCTCGCGCATCCAGAGTCATCATGGAAAGCTGTTACGTAGACGACATATGTACTTCTGTCGAGACCACAGTGGACGCTGTCCAGCTCAGACGCGAATTGACGGCGCTCTTAGAGCTAGGAGGGTTCGAATTGAGGAAGTACTCATCAAATTCTGCAGCAGTACTAGAGGAGATTCCTCCTGAACATTGCGCTCCCTGGTTATCTTTGGAGGCTACCGACTCTGGCACTCTCAGCATCCTGGGCTTAAAGTGGGACCCCTTAAATGATCTCTTTACTTACGCTGTGAAAGTCTCAGCAGCCGGCTGCACGAAGCGCCAAGTGCTGTCTCACATACTCTCAATTTTCGACCCTTTGGGTTGGGTGGCTCCGGTTGTGTTTAAAGCCAAACTTTATCTTCGTGAAATTTGGGAAAGGTCTATTGATTGGGACGAACCACTACCAGAAGACATTTTATCACGGTGGGCGGCGTTCAATTCTCAACTCGCGGAACTTCAACTTGTTAAGTTCCCCAGAGTCGTTGTCAAATCTTGTCCTCGCCAGCTGCATCTCGTAGGCTTCAGCGACGCGTCCTCACGCGGTTACGCGGCTTGTCTGTATTTACGGTGTGTTTGGACTGACGGCCGAGTAGAAGTGCGACTGCTTCAATCCAAAACTAGAGTCGCGCCCCTCAAAGTAGTCACAATACCTCGGCTCGAACTCAACGGAGCAGTGCTCCTTGCTAAACTGCTGGATTCGATAAAATATCTTGAACATCACCTTGCAATATGTGATGTATTTCTGTTTACAGATTCGTCAGTAGTTTTGGGATGGCTAAACACCCCTCCTCATCGCCTTAAAACCTACGTAGCCAACAGAGTCGTCTCAATTTTAGAAACTACAAAACGTGACATGTGGCATCACATCGGCACTTCGTGCAACATAGCAGACACAGCCTCGCGCGGACTTAGTCCTACTGAATTTGTCCAGTTGGCCTCATGGTGGGCGGTGCCAGATTTTCTCTATTCTCCGCCAGACACATGGCCTGTGGATCAGCTAATCACAACAACAGAACTCCCTGACACAAACACACATCAAACTCTGTTACTCGCTAGCCACACCAACAGCCAAACACTGTTAATAGGCGTGATCAATAAATTTTCGTCTCTCTCACGACTGAAACGGGTCGTAGCTTGGGTGATGCGTTTCATTCACAATTCACGGTTAACTGGCATGAATGCTACGGGACGTCGTAGAGGCCCTCTGAGAACGCACGAACTGGAAGAAAGCATGATGACTTGTGTTCGGGCCACTCAACATCATTATTTTTCTGCAGAGTTGAAAGAACTGCAGAGTGAACGACGCTTGCCACGCCACATAGCTCGCCTCACTCCGTTCCTCCAGAATGGTATACTACGTGTTGGTGGTCGCCTGTCTCAATCACTTCTCCCATATGAGGCGAAACACCCACCTCTGCTTCCCAAGCAAGCGACGTTGTCCCGACTCATCTGCGATTATTACCACCACACCCTCCTTCATGCTGGCCCCCAAGCAACTCAAGCAGTAATTTGCCAGAATTACTGGATTTTGTCCCTCCGATCGTTGATTCGACAAAGGATCTTCGCTTGCTTAACATGCTACCGCCACCGAATCAAAGAAAAGCATCCTCTCATGGCAGACCTCCCACCTTCTTGACTCACACCTTGTCGTCCGTTCACCCGCACCTCAGTGGACTGTGCAGGGCCCATTCTTATCAAGCAGAGTCTCAGAAGAAACGCCCCTCACGTCAAGGCCTACATCTGTATATTTGTCTGCATGGTTACGAAGGCAGTGCACATCGAATTGCTCGGCAGCCTATCTTCTGACAGCTTCACTGCCGCTCTCACTCGCTTCGTGTCTCGTCGAGGTCTCTGCAAAGACATATACTGCGACAATGGCACAAACTTCGTTGGAGCGCACAATGAAGGAAAGGCCATTTTAGACTTCCTCTCGAACAATGAAGGCCTCATCACTAACCATCTGACTGACAGATGCATCAACTACCACTTCAACACGCCAGAGGCACCTTGGACTGGAGGCCTCCACGAGGCTGCCGTAAAATCGGCAAAGCACCATCTCCACAGGCTAAGCGACCGAGTGCTCACGTATGAAGAAATGGCCACAGTGCTGGCCAGAGTAGAAGCCATTCTCAACAGTAGACCACTGTATCCAGTTGGGGATTCTCCCGACTCAGTATTTCTGTCTCCAGGCCATTTCCTCACCGGTGGTCCTCTCCTCAGCAGTCTGGAATACGATTGGACGTCTCAACCATCCACCCATTTGTCTCGTTGGCAAGCAGTGCAACTAGCAGTCCAAGCCTTTTGGAAACGGTGGTCAACGCATTATCTCCATACCCTCATGGAGCGCAAAAAATGGACTACACTCACCATGCAGCTCCAGACGTAGAGTTTCCCTGGCCAGGGAGAAGAGGAAGCGGTGATGCACTGCCACGTGATTGGGACAATTAGTGAAGCAAAACACAACGAGTTCCGAAATTCACTCACAAACCAATTGCGTCTGACAATTAACAAAATGCCTTTTCTTAACAAATTAATAAACGAAATGATCACTAAAAAGGCAAATGATTGGAAATTAACAAAAGGGGAAATGTAAACGAGCGAGTGGACTTGGCGGGAGGCGACTTGCACGAGAGGCAGGAGAACGCGGAGTGACAAAACAAAAGGCCGCAGCGAGAGCTCTCGTAGGCGCAGCGAAAAACACGATCGAACTAGGTCGGTCTGAGCTCAACGGCCAATACACCCAGCTTGTAACATTGGGAAAAGAATGTCAATGTGGGTGGTGGCAGCAAGAAAAGAAACAAGTGGCCACTGGACAGGATTATTGAAGCGTGCCCAGGCAAGGATGGCCTCTCCACAGAATCAGGGCGCGACAATGTACCTCCTACAGCAGGCTTTGATGGGTTGAGGAAAATACAGTATTCCTTGTCGGTTTTAGCGTGAGGCAGTGTAGAACAGGATGTTTCCTACTCTATGGTTCTTGAATTTAATCCAGGAAATCTTGGTATAAGGGTTCTACCATAAAAACCAGCTTGGAGCAACACAATGGGCAACGCCTGACGAGCACGAGGGTAGTTGTCACTAGTTGCATGCATATCTTTCAATTGATGGTTTGTCCACGGCAATCATGACTAGCGTTACTGCACATGTGTATGTACAGAATTACAAACTTACGTAAAAAGCGTCACAAACTCACCAATAATCTGCATTTGTACGAGAAGAGTGTCACGCACATTAACCGCATTCAACATATCGTGCAGCAAACTGCAAGTTTCGGTTGCGAGTTGTTTTACACCCAAATTATTCGTCATTTGCTGGAAAGCTGAAACACAATTATTTATCTTACAAGGTGCATGTTCAGAAGTGTATATTCATCTGGGATGACTTTCCTTCAAAGTGAATTAAGGAATAGGTAAGGTGACCAGATGCTATCGAGGATTAGACTTCTTTTTGATTATTTTGCATCAGGATTCACAATAGCCAGTGGGAGACCACGCACATCAAAAAGGGGAGCTGGTACGACTGACATAAAAAAAGAATCATTCATGTGGAGGCTTCATGTAGGACGTATAAAGGGAAGGGTATGTGGATTGTCCTGTCGCAATAGTTGTAAAGACCCCAAATCTGAGATGCAGAGGATCAAATGGGCATTACAAGCCAATTTATCTTCTTGAACTAATCTGAGCGACAAAATAAGTTTATTGGGTGTGCGCCAACCATTTCAGTTCAGGACCTGAGCTCTCTCAGGAACAACTCGGCTTGTTTCCATTCCCAATGACTCAAGATGCATTGGGATGCTCTGGGAGGATATTTGTTTGACACACATTCGAATTGTCGTCGAAGATAGACTGCTTTTCAACTACCTAGAAAGTCCTAAGTCGACGGTTCCAAGTTTCCTCTGACCTTAATAGTCACTTTGAGACCCAGTAAAGGCCTGCTGCTTCTGATACTCCCCAACCTCGGTCCTGTGGATTAGACACCTGATTCCTCGTTCATGATGTTAGCCTCATTCTCTTTCAATCGTCCAACTCGTAACTTCACAAACCCTCCACCTAATTCGCACTAATTTTTAAAACATTCCCAGATATGTTCGTTTTAGCCTCACTAGGCTGGCCACACTTCAGGCGAATGATTATGGGTAGAGTACTTTCGCGTTACTATTATTGTATTAAAAAGACTGGCGTAAGGTGTTTGACTGGAGTAAGTTTTATGAGTGTTGAGTCGGTACCCATAATAGGCGTCTTATTATTTGGATACTAGCTAATAGAGGTCACAAGGGCAAGGTTTAGGAGGCAGACAGCCTTGTAAAAAGGGGCACAGAATTCCTACCCATCAAGCCCAACCTTCACAGAGGAGTGACATTAAGTAACCTAAATGAGTAGATACAAGAAAAACAACCCCAAACGCACGGCCAGCCTTAAATAAGACAGGCGAAAAGGCCTGCTGTTCAAGCACGAAGGCAACCTTAGATACAAGATTGGCAAAACAGAAGCAGTTCAATGCAGATTGAGCAGTGAGGAGGACGGAACAGCAGAGAGCACATCCTATGCCTTATGTCTTAGCAGCCAGACGCTCCAAACACTTTATTGAATCCCAAACCACAGTAGAGCCTGCAGCGAAAGACATACTCAGCTTCTTACAAGGGGCTGGCGTAAACAGCGTCTTTTGAGGTAAGGGGCGTCGTCAAAATAGGCCCAACGTGTGACATTGATGACAAAAAGACTTGGTCCCTAGTTCAAAATAAATAAAAAAGTGTATATCCCTCTCTGTGGTACCGACAAGTGAAAGTGAAGCAAATAACTCCCCCAAACATTACCATTACTTTATGGTAAGTGCGGTTAGCGGCTAACCAGACTTTTAGGATTTTTAGTTGTTTCTCCTTAAAGGATACACTATGCATGTACCAGACTGGTCCAATGCACCCATAACAGTCAGGTTCCGTTCCTGTAACGATTATCGCAGACATTTCAGAGTTCTTTCAATTGAAAACAACAAATGAACTAACATTGGACTCCTTCAAGAGCCTGAATGAGTTGAGCTATTTTACGAGCTGACATAGACGTTTCTTCAATTTTCAACGTATCGATTTCATTTGCGATCAGGTGAAACCAGTTTTTAAGCCCCTCTGAAACAAAATACACATAATTCAAATTTCTCGCAATTAATTTAGTGGTCAGAGCAAGTGGACATTGAGAATGTTTACCGTTCTTTTTGACTCGCATGATGTTCTTTGTGCCAGAGAACACTTCGACCAATTCGTTGATTCTTATTAATGATTCTGCTTTCCCGTTAGTCCATTGGGTCTCCCTTTCGTTCAAAACCTTAATTAACAATAAATTATTACATTTACTACATACAGGTCTAACACGCTAAATGGCGTTGTATGATCATTTCGTACATAACCCAATGAGGCTTTTATGGTTGGAATGATTCCTTTTAGGACTGAAATCATGAGAGCGCTTGTTGATATGTATTTTATATAAATGGACATGTAAGCAAATGCCCAACAATTCATGTCGCATCCAAGTATTGGCATGCAAATACTTGATTGTGTCACCCCTTCACTCATCAGGTCCCTCAGCCTGTTCTCGTTTGTTCAAAAGGTTTGTGGAACGTTCTGGGAGGGTATTAAGTGGCACGCTCTTATTAGTTACTCGTTTCATGATTCTGAACATTGTGCTTTGACTGTGGGTAGTTATACTTGTAGTAACCGCTTGAATTGTTATCATACAGTGTGGGGTGTGTTGGGTAATATTCATTTTACCCAAAATCTCAATTTTTCTTTATGGGAGGAGCTGATGTCACACTCATCTATTGCCCGCTCTTGGGGATGAACCTAAACAACTGCAGCAACAACTTTGTGCATGCAACACCTTGCACTCTCACGGTGGGATTGAAGCGTGAGTTGGCAGAGGCAGTATAGTTTCCAGCCTTCGTCAGCCTGGTCTTCCTTCTGAACAATTAATTAATTAATTGATTCCGAAATGTTATGCAAGCCCCAAAATCATTACGACATTCCCATTGGTGAATCCGTTCTGATTTGTGGTTTGGGGGTTCCCGAAAGGTACTTAATAAAGTGTAGGGCATATCTTTGTGAACAATAAAAGGTTATTCAAAATTGGATGTGTTGGGTTTCCCCCCCTCGCAGGGACGAGTCCTACAACAGTCTGTAAATCTGTCAGTAAAGTTCATGTAAGTCTGCCTGTGCGTCTTAATCTATTACACCCTAGAGACTCTATTCTTGAACACCGAGCAAAGGGCAGATTTGAAGAATCTCAGTTCAGACAACTATTTAACGTTTCCTGAACGCTAAATAATGTAAATATAATCCTTGGGGTCCAGGGGGCTGGCCTCCAGGAAGACGAAATATTAAGAACAAATGATTTCTAACCTGCTGCTAGCGACTCCATTGCCAGCACAGCTATTTTTAGTGTGAAAAATCCACTAAACTGCCATAAACAGTCACGTTTCTTTATTTCTTTTGTTTTTTTCCGCTAAATTAACGTTTCCTGAACGCTAAATTAACGTTTTGGTTTATTATTCATTCTGAATAATAACCCTATGTTTTCGGTCACGAAAAATTTTTTACAACCCCCCCTCAAAATTTGATACTTTACGTTTCAAGACATGGAGATTCCAAATTTGCAATGTCCGTCCGCCGTCCCCCGTCCGGGCCGTTTTGTGCCTATAACGTGGTCTAAACGATTCGTTCTTTCACACAAAAATCCCATTAGGTATCCCATTTGTGCCCGCCATATCAGCAATCCGATCGGACGAAGCCCGTGGTTGTTATGGGCAAAAAATGGTTAAAAAAATTAACGAAACGCAGTATAACGCGGCAACTACAGCGGAAGTCAACGTTTCGTCGTTAGTACTCCCCCCCTTCCGTCTCATCAAAAACCACCCGCCCGCTCGACTCGAACGCCGTTTCGACTCGCAACGGGTTCGCTGGAAGCCCCCGTCCCAAGAGCACTTCCCCCGCACACCCCTCCATCGGATCATAAATGCCTACAGACGTTTACGGGCACATGGCACCGGGGGAATATTTAGTTTCCGTAGTTCCATTGTAGCCAGGTCATGTTTCATATGGTTTACTAGTATTCGATGCTGAATCGAATGGGATGGGTCTCAGAGCAGTAATACTAGGTCAAGCTGTTCATGAGAATAATAAACCATTGTGTAATAATTTGCAGGGTTTTTTAAATAAATATAATGTAAATATAATCCTTGGGGTCCAGGGGCAGGTTCAAGGGGAGAGAGCCCTCTCTCTTCTACTACTACTATTGGGAATAACACAATAATTGTCACTTGCACACATTCTCACGACCTGCCTTGTAATTGTGCCGAAGAAATATTGACGAATATAATTCAATGTTTAATCAATTCACTCAGATGAATCAGTTCATTAAGCTTCAAAATCTCACGTCACAATTGTGGACTGCAGTTAAATGAGGGCAGAATCAAATAAGCTGAGCGCATGTACTCACAGTTTTGAATAAATCGCAAACTTTGTTTTCAAATTGAGCTGTGTTCATTAGGAGCTCTAAAACTTTCGATGGGCTGTTCCCACAATCACTGAGCAGAGAATCTCTCACTTGTTTACACTTTTTAACAGTTTCACAGATGCTGTACTTCCCTGGAACACCAAATAAAAAACAAAAAAAGTGAAGTACAATAACGGTACGACAACAGAAGTAATACAAACGCGAATTCTCGTGTTACTCAGCGTCTGAAGGCTGAAGATCTAAGGCACTATTTATTTATCTACCCCCATCCGTTACCAAGTCCAAACAGCAAAGCTAGTATCCATAGCCTGACTTCTCCAAGTATAGGGGAAGGACTTATTATAAGTAGGAGTAAAACTAAAAACCCTGTGCAAGTTGCAGTAAAGTTATTGTGGTCTGCTACGAACTCAATTGACAGAACTCTACTCATCTCTCTCTCACGTATCTCTTTGCAATCTCACAATCACCGCTTTATTTTCGTCCACCAACTAGAAGCTGGTTAGAATCAAGTTTCTAAGCTGACAAGTTTCCCTTTGACTAGGTTGGGCAGCGTGTCATTGCCATTGCCATTGCCATTGGGAAGACTCAAACAAAATATCAGGCAGTGAACCACCAGCATTAAATCACTAAGCCTTTGATTACGAAACATTTCCATTCATTTCTAAATTGCTCTCCATTATTACGGAACCGGAACTTATTTTATGGAGCATGCACGCCAGGGGTAGATACCCAGTTTGTGGAGCTATTTTTTTTTACTTTTGAATAAATGTACGGTTTATTTTAATTTTAATATCAGAGCTTTCCTTTCATTTTATAATATTTTGAAATTCTGTTATTTCACCATTATAATTTCACTCTCAATTACTACTCCCCGGCATTTTCTATTTATGTGAGCCTTTGGGGGTGATTATTACTGATAAAGGTTCACACGTGTCAGCGAGTCTCAACAAACCCCATCAACGCTTGTATATTGCAACACTCCCGCCCAGCACCAAAGGTGGTATGAGGAGCGAAATCTAAGAATTCTAGCTTCCTGAGCGCAAGAACCTGTCAGTTGACAGTTGGCACAGTCAGTGGCTTCAATCGTCGCTACCTCAATAGTCTTAGAATGATCCACAGCCCTTGAACCTAGTGGGAGTTTCACGTTCACAGATTTTTAATTACCACCTATTTAATGTTCAGTTGAATAGTAACCTTGGAAAAAATTGAAATAAGTCAATGTCGATTGTTCCTCTTGCTGAAGCGATCTTGGCAGTCCTTTCTACAGCAGGCTTGCCTGATGCACGTAAAAGTAACAAGGCTGAACTCAAGAGAGTGCGCTTTGAGTGTTTAGGTTCACAATTTAGATTAGTAGACGAGACAATGGAAGTCAGATTTCTAGAAGTTGGTGGGACCTGGAAGATACACCTTGTTTTGCCTTGTTTTGGTCCTTCGAAACGAAAACCGTTGTAAGAACCCACAGGGAAATTTTAAAACTAAACAAACAACAAAGCTATTAGTAAACGTCAGAAATTGAATGCTTAATGGAGTTACCTGTCGTATGAAGCAAATGCCAACGAAGTACAACGTTACACTGCCTCGCCAAAGAAAGCACTTTAGGAACATTATCCATCAAATACGATTTTGTGAGATTCCCTTCTGTTAAAATATCGTTCGTTTCGTTTATTAACCTCTAAAATTGTTAACAACGTAATATCAGAATCGCCCCAATAAAGTATATTGTAAAGTCCAGAGTGAAGAAGAAAAACAACATACATGCAAGTCCTTCCCGTGCGCTGTGGAAATGTCTTTCACATTCATCGGGTCCAGAGTGTTCGCCAAAGCCAATCTAGCGGCTTTGAAAGGTTCCCAAATGTCGATCAAATTAACGGTTATTCCCATGTAAATGTTTACCACCTAAATTTAAAAGAAACAATGGATTATTGACGTTACAGAGTTTCTGTACTGAGGCAGAAAGTTTAATAAATGAGAAAGACCACAGTCTTGCTTTCAACAAGACGAAGAGAGCCGCCCTAACAAGAAACAATGCTCCAACAGCCATTTTCTAAGTGATAATTGATGAAAAAGTAATCAATAAACCAGACACACGCTACTTCAGTCTGATTGTTGGTAACAGCTAAGACACAGGGGGCAGATCCAGTGCTCTGTCATTCAGGCAAAATATTGGCGAAGGGAAGTGGGGGGGGGGGCGAGCTCAGCTGAACAAATTGATGGTGAGTGCTGTCAATGGCCTGAAGCCAAGGAGGAAGAAGTGGGTGCACACACACACCGTGTAAGAAGGGGTTCACCGTGTGTGAGAGCTCTTAATGAACGGTTTCTGAACCCACTTGTGGAAGTAATTCTAATACATCACTTGCGGTGGATTGCTGAAGGATTCATTAATTTTTATTAGTAGAGAAGGGCAACAAAAGATCTCGAGAGACCAGGGCACAATGAGTGGCATGTTGACCTTCCTCAGATGCTGGCACGGTATTGGCCTTCCCAGGTGTATTTCCTCTGCCCAGGGGAGCACTGAGAGAGTGTCTCATGGGCTGTTCCAGGAACGTAGGGTCTGATAAAGGGACGATTCTTTGTTACTCGTACAGACGAGATCTGGGGGCAAGAGGAAATCATCAAGCATGTTCTTAACATTGATGAGAGCTGGTTGCATAATCGAGAGCACAGAGAGACTGCATATGAGAACACACTAAAGATACAAGAACGCAGGGCATTGTATTTGCAATGCTGAAAATCCAAGCACAGTCACATCAACCTCGAACTCCAGTGATGAAGACATGAGGCTCCTAAAGATCTCATGGGGATGTCATCAGGTACAGGGCCTGAAAATTGTGTGATGAGCTACTGGGAGGTGGTTACTTTGATGACTCCTTAAAACCCCGTCTTCAGTAGGTCTCACAAATTGGAGTAGTGAAATCACAGAGACCTGACAGAGCTTTTTCAACGACAGCCAGTAGAGTTCCACCCCAACACCCTATCCCATCTTGCCTCAGAAAAATGTTTACACGATTAATAAACTGACCCAGTTGTCAGAAAAATATTTGTCCACAATTTCCCTCATCCGTGCAGTTTGATTATTCAGAACGTTAGGCGCAAAAAATAAGACGATGAACAAAATGGCAGACTGTTGAGCCAAAGCTGTAGTCTTGTGCTGAGGCAAAGGCAAAGCTTTTTGTTGGTGATAAATGTCTTCAGTCCTCAATTTCCCAATCACAATTTCAATCAGCCGGTCGTTCACCTGGACTCTCCTATAACAGAAAAAACGCACATGACTTAGTGAGATAATAGAAAGCATAATGCGCATGTTACTCCTAGGTCTGACAGTTTGAAATATTTAGTAATTATAACACTCTCTACATTCACTATGGGAGCCTTCGATAGGAGCCATGAGTTTTGAAGTCACTAAATTTCCTCGAAGATTTCGAAAAACGTCTAATAATACACATTAGGAAAACAAAGTAAGACTTTATGGATGGAAGACCATCGCATAATAACAGACCAGTGCTGGTTGTTTACTCTTCACAATTCACCTGGCAATTGAAGAATTATTAAGAAATAACAAGAAAATGGTGTTAGCGAATGTTTCAAGATTTTCACATAATGCTGGACTAACAATTTCTACCTGCATTTAATTCTGTATAACCGATGATCAAACTGTCTGATCAATGGTAATAAAAAGCCAAAATACTTTGGAAAATGTAATAGCATTACGCACAAAGATGCTTAATCCAAATCACAACTAATTAGGTGCTAGATCAACCAATAACAATCAGTTTTCTGTAAATTTGTTTAGAGATTATTTTGACGTCTGTAATATGTCTATAAAGATGAGAACAAATTCGATATATGTTGGTGGCCAAGCGAGGCAAGTTGCGTGATGAGTTGTAGTCCTTGTGTTAACATGCTCATGTCATAGGAGCCACACGCTAGCATAGTCGGCGGAGCTGCTCCTCCGGATGAACCCGTTCCAGTTGTGTACTCTGTTCCGTATTACGAGCTTCAATCTCTTCTGTTTGGGATAACAGCACATGCTTTGCAACCTTCACTAAATATTGCACTATTGATAAACATGTCAAATTTTATTAAAAATAGATCAATTGAAGTTAATTAGCTGTTCTTTTTTGTTGTGGTGGCTCGTTCGCGATAACAGTGAGTCAAAATGATGCAACAATACATGAAGGAGTTGGAGCAGGAGCCGTTCGACCCGCAAGAGTTCGTGGAACGGTTGGCTTGGCGGACGATAGACTCAGACAACGGAGCACCGTCATTCGAACCGTCCCTGATGTACGACACATTTCTACAATCCATCAAAGATCTTCAACTCCTTCAGGACCGTCAGAGGAAGAAATGCGACAAACTAGAAGTGATTTGTCAAGACGAGGAAAACTCCCATTGGCAAGACATAGCACAGTTTCAAGACAAAAACAAATCTGCCGTCGCATTGTTTCACGACTTGGACGAAAAAATAAACTTTGTCGCTACTAAAGTTATACATTTGGGGGATCAGTTGGAGAATATTAACATCCCGCGGTCCAGAGCTGTCGAAGCTCAAAAATTGATGAGGTATTTTGCGGAATTTTTGACTGACAACCCGGCGGAAATATTCAACAAAGAGTCGAGCGACGAGGAACTTTTTGAAGCTGCGGACGTCATTCAAAAGCTCCAGGTAATTGCCCAGGAGCTGCCTGACTCCCCGAGGTTTGTAGACGCAAAAAAGAAAATAATGGCTAAATACGACGAAGTTGAAATGACCCTCATCGACAAATTCGTCGACGCCCACAGAGTCCAAAATGTCAATTTAATGAGGGAAATTGCCGCCATTTTGTCAAACTTCAAATCCTACACAGATTGTCAAAACGCGTTTATTGAGGAGAGTCAGATGCGCACGTTCGCTGGGAAAGATATTTTCAAAGAAGCTCTGCCTTTGACGGAAAAAAATTTCGCGCTAATACAAGAAGTTTTCTTACAGCCCGAACAAGTCATGTCCAAATTTGTGTTGAACGTGTACAAATGTAAATTGCAAAGTTACGTCGAATGCACTTTGGCGAGTTGCAAAAATGACACGGATAAATATCTGGTTAATTTGAGCAATTTGTATTGTAAAACGGTCCAACTCTCGAAAGACTTGGGTCGTTTTAAATTGGGCTCTGACGACAGCTACTTGTCAACATTAACGCACACGGTTTTTCAGCAGTACCTCGATTCATACATCAGCAAAGAGAAGCAATGGATGACGGACAAGTGTGCGAGGAATTTGCAAAAATTCTACGATTCGAAGGATCATCAGAAGAAACAAGTGCCGAGCGGCGGGTTACACGAAATAAGGAGAGAAATGCAAGCGATTGTTGGTACAAGGGCCAACATTGCACAAATCGACGATTACGGAGGTGAAACCTTTTTGTCTGAAGATGTATCAGTTGCCATTTTGGAAGAGGCGAAGACAGCTTTTAGTCGATGCCAAAGTCTGTCCAGGCCGTCGGAGTTGGCCAACAACGCGTATCAAATTGTCGAAGTCCTCCTGGAGAACCTGGTGAACAACTTTATCAATTACGCTTTGGAAATAGGTCTGCAAGCTGTGCCAATCCCAGAAACAAAATCTCAACCTCAAGAGATACACTTTTTTAAAGTGACACGACAAACTAACGTGATTGTTTATTTGATTGAGAAGAATTTTGCGGACTTCGCGCTGCCTCTTCTCGTATCTTCCCCCAAACACTCTGAATTCTTGTTGAAGAAAAAGTTGAGTTTACAGTCTTTGGAGCAGAAATTGGAAAACGGGATTGACAGGTCTTTGAATGCGATGATAGGTTGGGTGAAAATGATACTCCAAAATGAGCAAAAGAAGGGCGACTATAAACCAGAGTCTGATCTTGAGCTTGGCCTGAACCCGAATCTTTCGTCTCAAGCGTGTTTGAAGGTGGTCAAGTACATGAGTCAAAACATCAGTCACATCAATGAGTGTCTCGACGGTGGGAATAGAGAAACAGTCATGACTGAGCTAGGTATCCGATTTCACCGGGTAGTCTATGAGCATCTCCTTACTTTTCAGTACAACTCAACAGGAGCAATGTGCCTCATTTGCGACATCAACGAGTACAGGAAATGCGTCCAAGCGCTCAAATCTAAATTAGTCGATGCGTTGTTTGACACGCTTCACTCTCTTTGCAATTTGCTTCTAGTCAAACCAGAGAATTTGGATCAAGTGAGGAATGGCGAGCATCTCGCAGCTCTCGATAGCTCAGTTCTACTCAATTTCGTTCAGCTAAGGAGCGACTACAAAAGTCAGAAAATCTCTAGCTTCTTGCGCGGGATAACAGCGTAGTACTTGAGCCTCCAAAACTTGGAATTTACCTACAAAGTTTACTTACACATAGTGAATTTAATCCGTGCACTTAAAGTCGCGAAACTCTCAATTATATTGTGATATATGTTGTGTTGTACCATATTCCGTCATGTAAAATAATATTTCATATAGTTTCACAGGAATGTAAGTTTTAATTCGTAACACCTTCCATTTATCTGCCTTGTAGTAGCAGCATATCCCCTCAAATAGTTAGGGACATTATCTAAAAACGTACCCAGCACCACCTACTTCAGCTGTACTGTTGTCCGAAATTCAATCATTCTGAATGTCTTGTCGAGTGATCAGCGCTAAGATAATGGGATTGTCATTGGGATTTTTGTGTGGAATGTTTCGCGCTTATTGTTTTGGAGTTACGAGTTGAACACTGTGAAGTTAGAGAAATGGCGTTAGTTCGTGTTGTACAATTTCTGTAGTTGCTTCTGATCATCTTACGACCATTACCTAACTCCAATCGTATTGGATTACCACTCAGACTTTATTGCAAGACTGTTGATGAAAACGCTACACTAAAATAGGTTTTCGGCGAAATTGTTGATACTTTATTGTGCTACTCTCGTTATTTTCCCATAAATGGAAATTGTACTATTTGGCTGGCATTGGACATAGTAAATTTATTTTGATTTCTGTAGCACACGCTCAAACCTTCGAGCAAAACTTCGTTTTACTTTTACCAGTTGTACTACGAAACAAGATTTGTATTAGTTACTGCATTGTCATATGCGGCTGGAAGTTGAAACATTGTGAGCAGGACGCAATAAGATAATATTATTGTGACTTCACGAAGGAAAAAGAATAGGCGGTTGGCTATTGCGCTCAATGTGGATGACAGGAGACGACTGAATTGCTCGCGATTAGTTAGTAGAGTGGAGCAGGGGCTGTAAACATTTCATACCTCACTGGACAACATGGGGTATTCCAGTGGATTTGTGTAAGGCCCACCCCCATTGCAGAGAGGCGTTGCAAAAGTGCACAGATACACCATTAGCACAAAGCGAGGCTCCATGACCTCCAATTACATGGATTTGAGCAAGAGACGGACGATGTTAAGGTGCCAGTTGAAACATAGGTAGGGCTGTGGAGTGAGGGGAATTAACTGCTAAATGTGGCTAGAGAAAACTGAAGTTAGATGATCAGGTGGCATTGAGGTCGCATCCATAAAACAACAGGGGAAGAAGGTTAGATGCTGTGGGGCACTGTGACAGGTCAGACGGCAGAGTAGAGTTGAGGGGAAACTCCATAAAGACTGGTAGAGGTGTTGAGCTGCATGAACCAGTTGCACTGGATATTGCTGGACAGTGACTGGCCATGGGAAATGAGGTGGAACAACGAGGTTGAACTCTACAGGAGAAGAACCCTGAGGCCTCTCTCAATCCAAAAATAAAATTCTGTTTCGTTACTTCCTAGTCTTCCTACAATATTTAAAATCCTTCAAGCAGCTTTCGAAATTGACAGCTATTACAGCAAAAATCTCCGACAGTGAATACATGAAAAAACGTACCTGAAATATTCAGTAGGGTAGCTTGGGGGCCGTTTGGCGTTGACAGTGTTCATGAAGCCAGTTGACCTGACTAACTGGCAAACGTGGTCGAGGGTTCCCACGGTTATGTTGTACCTTGAATAGGCGACAATGAGCCGTTCCCTTAATGTTCCTGGGTGGTAGAGTTCCAGCACCAACAACATGACCCCATACAGGTACACGCTTTCACACTAAATCGAACGAGACAGGCAGGCAGATTAGAAACACACACAGAACTGTTCAGAACCATTTAGTTTCTATCCAATAGAGAAGTATAGAATTCAACAGCATGTGAGCCCAATAGCATTCAGTGCTGAACACTGCATGATCAAACAGCTAACCAAATGTATGCACAAAGGCCCGACACGCGCTTGGCGATTGTTTTCTGCGTTAGCATCTGACCTGATATATTTTTCAGTCACACACAAAATTTAATCTATCTCATTAGAGTCATTTTGGAGAAAATATATGTTTGGTGCGCAGAATTGAATGCTTTTTCACATCCAGTGTTATTCAGTGGACAGGAGGGGACATTTTTACGCTAACTCCTCCCTACACTACACACAGACACGGTCAGCCTTTAACTTGTGCATGGAATTGAACAGAACCAAAGACGTCTTGGAAAGAGTGAGAGCAAAGTGAATACAATTGAAGCCCATTGACTAACGCCTGGTAGTACAAATATTACGCTTCACTCGGATGAAACTTACCATAAGTTGAACTCCATCTTCACTGAGGAACACAGTGTCCATGTTTTGTTGAATGTAAACGCCATCTTCCAATTCCTCAATAAACGAATTCAGCTCTGTCACGTATTTGTAAATACTATCGTAGGCTACGTAGAACCGTTGAAGGATGTCTCCGTAATAGTCTCTAATTTCTTCTGATATTTCCCGCAAGTTCTGCAAAAAAACTCAACGGCATTTATGAGCTGCTCGAGAAAACTAATGAAGAGTCATTAATTGCACGTTTTGCTACCTCTGTGGATTCGATCTTTTTTTCCACTGTCTCCGGCGAATGGAAGTAGTTGAAATCTTGAATGATTTCTCCATATTTGACGATGTCTTGCTTGTTTTCCAATCTGAAAAACACTGCCAATTATTACACAACGGTTTATTATTCTCATGAACAGCTTGACCTAGTATTACTGCTCCACGACCCATCCCATTCGATTCAGCACCGAAAAATACTAGTAAACCATATGAAACATGACCTGACTACAATGGAACTACGGAAACTAAATATTCCCCAGGCGCCCGTAGGCAATTGGCATGACGTTGCGAGTCGAGCAAGTGGGTGGTTTTGATGAGACGGGAGGTAGGGAGTACTAACGACGAAACGTTCACTTCCGTTGTAGTTCCCGCGAGTTCATCCAATCAGTAGACTTTGGCTCACTATAATTACTGTAATTTCACTATACGCAGTTGTACACGTCTGATACTTATTCCATTACCCTGGATGTAAAAACAAACCTTGAAAACGATACGAAACACGTCGTATTTGCGATTATACTGCGTTTTATTAATTTTTAAACCATTTTTTGTCCATAACAACCATGGGCTTCATCCGATCGGATTGTGAGATGGCAGGCACAACTAGATACCAAATGGGATTTTTGTGCGGATCACGTTAAAGGCACAAAACGGCCCAGACGGCGGACGGACATTGGAGATTTGGAATCCCCATTTCTTGAAACGTTAAGTATCAAATTTTGAGGGGGTTTGTAAAAAATTTTTCCTGACTGAAAACATAAGGTTATTATTCAGAATGAATAATAAACCAAAATGTCATCAAATTAACGTTGATGTGTCGTCAACGAACATATGGATTTTTATTTAATGCTGCCAACAACTTCAAAGCTTATTGTGTGTTCTTTATTCACTACTTTTTGACATCCAAGTTGGTTTGTGGAGGCCAGTGATTTCAATATGTATAAATCATCGGCATGGAGACATCAGCCTGTACACTGTAGGTCTGAATTGAGCCCTAATAAAGATGTGTTTACATGAAAGGGGGTTTTGCTCATAGTGCCTATTACTAACTCGCTCAACGTGTACATTGACTTAGATCTGTTGGAAACATTTGGAACAGAGTAGTGTTTAGAGTTGTAGCACCAATACAGCCCCTAGCACAGCACCAACCTGAAACTGCCTATCACACTAGCATCAGGTCAGGGATGCCTACTGCCATTTCTACTTGATATATACACCCTTTCCCAATGATAGGAGTCTCTTCATCTACAGAGTTCTCTTGTTGTGGTCCACTCAATGACACTTAACCAGCACCTCATCAGGTCTGTGCCCTCTATTCTTGTATCTTGATATGCTGTTATTGAAAGCCATGAATTGAGGTTGAGGCAGCTTGAATATTACTCCACTTCATCTTAATGAAACTTAGTGCCTTTGGGTCATGTGCCTCCCCAGCATTCATTGTCCACTCTGATCAACTTCTGGAGTCTCTCCAGTAATAACGTCTTGTCTACTATGATCTTCTCAACAAACACGACAATCCTCACCATATCAGATTCTGTGTTCTAAATACAGTCTGTGAAACCTGACATGAGAGCTTCTCAACCCAGCGACAATCTGTCTTCTGCAAAATGAAGCTTGAACCCATCTAATCCACTCAGAATGTGTTCAGGCGGCAAAACCACTTGGTTCCTTTAATAGGCTTTCCCTAAAATAGATACTGGCACATAGAGGACACGACAGCAATTAAGGAAGACTGCCACCCGAAAAGGGGCATAGAATCCCTACTCATTAGGCTAGAGCCTCACACAGGATAGATGAAAAGTCACCTAAACCGACAGGTCAGACACAGGAAAAACATACACATTGACGGTTGAAAAGGCGTATTGTGCCTTCTTATTCACACAAAAGCAATAAGAGTTCTTACTAGCTTCCTCCCTGGGCACTGCCCACTTGGATACAACCTAAACACCCAAATGAGATGCAGTTCAATGCAGGTTTGTGTGGCAAGGAAGAGGAGTTAAGAGTTCCCTATCTTAGCAGCCAGGTGTTTCAATACTTTTCTCAGAGGTTTATTGAACTTGAAACCATAGCAAAGTCACAGTACACACAGGGCATCCTGCTTTCGTCGGCAGGTTAGCAACACTTCGCCTCTTTGTTCTGAAAGCTCGTTTTATACATTCGGGTTTGGGTAGATATATATTTGGCAGCAGCACTCCCGTCCTATTGTAATACACCTAGGCTAATTGCGCAAATAGTAACCATTGATTCATTCCGAGTGCAGAAGTTTGGTTAGATACAGATGCAAATTAAAATAATTGGTGGAAGTAAACACCAAAATGGATTCTCCTTCAAAGCGGCAGGTTAATATCTTATAACTACTTACATGGTGACAAGCTACATCTATATATAACAAGAGTATAATACAACACGTTGAGTTCAACCTGAAAATGGAGGGAATGTGATCTTTCAGCCTAAGAAGCTCAGCAATGATTGCGTTTCCCCTTGAAACGAGCTGAAGCAAAACTTGTCCACATGGGTTGTTCTTAGCTAGAAAGTCCTCTTCCATTTTCTGAAAGTTCATTCAATTGCTGCCACTAAACATGATTACCAGCACCTAAAAACAAATTATATACATCAGAAATTTGGTAAATGCAATGAAAAAAAGACCCCAGCTTTCCCAGGTCTAATGAGATATTAATAATCATATATTCATTATGTATGTATCAGTACGAGTATATACACACACATTCCTACATTAAACTTGATCACATGATAGAGGAGCGAGCAAGATGGTTAACAATTGAGACACGAATCTGGAGGATAGCTCGCCTGAACCACAATTATATCAGCAGCAGTACATCTATTGATCCCATGGCCAATACACGCCTGTACTCACGGTCTATCTCTTTGCCGTATGATTCTGACAAGCTTAAGAAAGTTTTATAATTCTATGATCTTTTATTTAATTTCTACTCATATAAACTACAAACGAACATCGGTAAGCTAAAAAAAGGTGTTGGATACCCGAACCAATGCCTGAGATTCCTATTCAATTCTCATCCTACGCGACGAACTAAGTTTCAGTAATTAAGTTGAGTTGAAGACGACGCTTGACCGTAAGGTTGGTTTTACCTTGATTTACTTCACTGTTTACTTCCTTCAACAAATTGATTTACAGGCGGGCATGACAGAATAGCCCGACCGAGTTCTTATCAACTGTTTCGTAAACAGTGTTCACTATCTTTTCTGATTATGTTATCTTCACGTAACATCTTCTTCTTCTTCTAGTGGTGTTTGGCCAAATCATCATGTCCTATCCACGGTCATGCCCTGGTATCGGGACGGAGAACTATAAGGTTCAGCTGAAGATCGGTACAGAACCCATGTTCTAAAGAGAAGCGGCTGTACATTAGTTTGGTGGCGTGATATGTTTTTTTCAATTGCGGCTCGTCAATAATTCGACCAGGCCCCTGTGCAATGGAGGTGGAAATGAATGAAGTTCAAGCCAGTTACAATTTTCTCAACCCCTTTCACTAACTCCAGGAGTAGATTTAGCCGCCAGGAGCTTGCCGTGAGATTCACTTAAAGGATATCAGTATAAGTCACCAAAATGAGGTTCCAAACGTTCTAAAGAGTGATGAAGATTGTTTGAAATAGTAGGTCCACCCATGAATATGGGGCATCTATTTTGTTGTTTTCATTGTAATACTTGGATACAAGAGACAGTGTCGAGACTGTCAATTCTAAAATCTCTTTTGCGAGATGTTTTTTGTGCATTACTTTTAGTTGATATAGACATATAAGGCAAATGCACCTTTCTGTGAAAGACTAATCACAATTCAAAGAGTTAAAAGGGGTATTTGTGACCTCTTAAACCAACATCAGAATGGAAGTTCTGAATGAGTTCAGTGAGTGAAAAAATTCTTCAAGGAGGGCGTGTGAGAAGTGTTGAGTTGTTCAGGGAAGAAGCGAAAAGTCAGAATGATAATGAATGTGAGATTGCCTTGTAGGTGGTCTTCTGCCACTTACAGAGGATGCCGTCATGTCATCTCCAAATGTAGTTGGCGTCGTTCTAGTGAGAATATAGGTAGTGATGTCTCTCGCCACTAAGAAGAAAAGATGCCCATCGCAATAAATATGTTTGGCTTTTGTTTCATTGCACGAATTGACTATTGCGCATCATATTTTGCCAAACACGGTTAATATTTCCAACAGTAGCAACTTTTTTTCGAGAAAACAGATATTTTAGTCAGACTCGGAAGTTATGTTGTAGAGAATTGATATTTATGGCGAAACGTGATTAATGTTCATTTTTATTCTATTCTTACTTTCTCATACGATTGATTATTCATTTTGTCAATCATTCGAATTCTCGCAACTCGATTCTTACAATTGGGCATGCGGGTCATCGTAACTTTCACACTCGCACTTCAATGGAACCGTGAATGTGGAATCCCTGCACTGTGAATGCCAAAAGTAACGTATTAAGCGTGTAACGGTTCCGAAGGGATCGGAGCTGAACTGCGAACTAAGCCGTAGTATCTGAACGAATAGATTTCGCTGCTGTGCTTAAAAAACCGATGATCAGGAAAGGAAAGATTTTTATGTTTCCAATTAAATTTCGACCGTTTACAGATGCGTTTTTGCGAGTATAATTCAATTTAACTATTTATAATTCAACTTTTAAATTCGGTGGCTTCTTGAGTTGTGAAGGATAAGTTTGACCGAAAACGTTCGATCCTAGAGCTGCCGTCGATTCACACTTACGGGTCACATTTCATGAAGGAGCCAGGGTAACCTTCTTGTCGTTTGCGTTAGCTGTTTCCTCTCGTCTCGCCTCCGCTTGCAGCTTGTTGTTCCACGTGGTGCTACCACTTATTCGCTCGAAAAACCAAATTATTCCACAATGGAAAAGCCCGTAGTTTTGGCTCGAGTTATCAAAATCCTGGGACGTACCGGCTCGCAGGGGCAGTGTACCCAAGTCAAAGTCGAATTCATCGGTACGTAAGATGCACACGCTTTCCTATTCGCTCCTAGTTCAATTTATTGTAAGTTGTACTTAAGATTTCAATTCCATGGTCCGCGATTGTTCTTGTATTGTGGTATAAGATCTGCTTGATGATTTTGCTAGAAATAATCAACTACGTACTACCGTGTCGCATTTCAAGCTGTCTGAAGTGTTCAATTTCCATGTCATTTTCTAGGGGAACAGAATCGTCAAATCATCAGGAACGTCAAAGGGCCTGTGAGGGAAGGTGACATTCTCACGCTCCTTGAATCTGAAAGAGAAGCGAGAAGACTTCGGTAGTTTTTGGGTTAGTATAATTAATCATCCAATAATTAGTGCGATTAAGATATCTGTGACACATGTCGGTAGTACTGGGGGTACCTTAAGCTCTTTCTCAATCAAATCTATCATAAATACCCTCTGCTGGTGAAATAATTATCTGGATAATTACCCGGGTAAATACTACGGTAAAAGTGAAGAAGATAAAAGGCCGGCCATGACGCCATAGTTACTGCGTTGTACTATATAAGTTGGAACAACAGTTGGCGTGAATTCGGGCCGTGCAAGCGAATATAAACTGGGACTGACATGAAAGTAACGATTCGTAACAGCAATATAATTATAACAATGACTGCTTGGGGTTATTCAGTTTACGTGATCAGCAAGTGAAAGTGTGGAAATTTGCCTAAAAATGAATTTTCTCCACGCAGCGCCATATTAACATATCTAGGAGCATTGTAACTCACTATTAAGTGTACAGTATTTTTCTACTTATTCTAGGAATATATCTACATTGGTAACATTTGAGAGCTCCTTTGACACACCAAAACTGACATCTTCCAACCCGGATCAGTTAAATTAATGAAAACAAAATAATATCGTTCCGCAGCGTGTTTTCACGACAGCCAATAATGCGCAATCGAGGGTGATTTTTCATTTATACCAAATAATACCGCACAGTCCCTTAGAAGCTGGTTAGAAATGCTGATGATCTCGAAACCATGACATCTCGAGTGAGTAAACATAAGTATGACGCACCAGTTGGAGCGGCGAGAATGCTTTTTGTAAGGGGGGGATCGTCATCGCTCAGAATCTTCTACGCAATTACGAACAATTAATTTGAAAACTGCAAAATTCACAGTATTCCCACGGTGTTTGGTTTTGCTGCTGCGGTAAAAGCAAAGACTATGGACCGCTCCCTCTGGTAAGGCAATATATCACGACCGAGGTCAGGTTATCGATATACCCGACATCGTAGGCTTGACTCGCCATGCTTGAAATTAGAAATGACGACAGCTGTACGATTATGCCAATTATTTAATGTTCATTATGTAATACCCCGTTATATAATTATTTTAAATGTACAAAGACTATAAAAAGGAGTTAATTCAATGAAGTTAAGAATATGAAATAAATATGAGATAAGTAACAGATTGATGTCGATACATGCAGTTGTAGCATTATCAAGCGACCTATCGATACACGCAGTCGTAGCGTTATCAAGCGGTCGGTCCATATTCTTTGTTTCACCCGCTGCTGCTTTTGATTTCGGCGAAGAAGTGTTTGTATTGCGTGGAAAATTCGTGCCTCATGCGTGACTCTCACAAGAGTGTTACGGGGGGAAGGAAATTTGGAGATGCTTTTGAAGAGCTACTGAGTCAAGCAAAAATTACGTCAATCGCGCTGGAGATTCGATCCACAATCCTCAACTTACGTTGAGAATTATGAATCGCCTGTCTTGACCACTAGACCACGATCAACCGGTTGCCTTCAATGGGAGTCAGTCAGCACATCTCCCCCCTCGTCTGCTAACCACTACTCCTGGAGCGGACTCTTTTAAGGAAAGAATTAACGAGAGTTGAGCGAATCCCCGGAAAATCCGATCTTTGATTCGAGAAACGAGAGGGCTACAAGGAAAGTCTTCTTTCTTTCGCATTGTAGTGGGCGCGTCGCCCATTTTACCTTCGCGCTGGAACTTTCACAGCGTCAGCGAATCCCGGACCCGAGAACTCGTCTCATTATTTTCTCTCTTAATTTTTTTTTTAAATTTTTCTCTCGGGGCCTCTTCTTTTTCTCGGAAAGAAGAAATTCGACCACTAGTTGGGCGCCATTGTTACGGGGGGAAGGAAATTTGGAGATGCTTTTGAAGAGCTGCTGACTCAAGCAAAAATTACGTCAATCGCGCCGGAGATTCGATCCACAATCCTCAACTTACATCGAGAATTATGAATCGCCTGTCTTGACCACTAGACCACGATCAACCGGTTGCCTTCAATGGGAGTCAGTCAGCACAAGAGTGCAGGCATTCTGCACTGCTCTACATAAAATGGCATCAAACCGTTGTGTAATACTTGTTTGTTTCTATTGCAGGTGGCTGATTACATTCTCATTTTCCACTCAACTGAAGAACTCGACCCTCTTCGCCCCTAATGTATTTGTACAATGTTTCTTAAAATAAAGTAACTCAGTTACTCTCTTCATTTTGGTTTTTCCGTTCTACGATACGATGTCTGCCCCCGTCCGAATAGTCGAATATTTCTCTCTCATTTTTTGAACCTTTCTGCAATTAAATGGGCTACCGAGTGTTTTTGTCGTTCTTTGAGTTTTTTTGCGGTAGCGTGTAAGTCTCGTCCTGTACTTTGAGAAGCGAACTGCTTGGAAAATAGTTATGCTGCAAACTGAAGAGTAGAAATCTGTGATGTCAGATTGAGTGATTTTGTAAAGTGACTCACTCGTGTTGTGTGTGAGGGGGGCATTTGAGCTGTATATTGATTGATGGGTTGTACTTCAAATTTATCTTCTAAAACTAGGGACTTAGTCTGATACCTGTTTTTATTGGAGCCTTCGAATTGAAAAAATCGTCTACACCAGAAAAATTAACGAACTGTTTGAAAGCGCCAAATTGTAGCTGTACAAATGTAGAGTTTTAGTTAGGAAAAATAACATTTTCTGCTTCATCAAGATTTCTTCTTACGTTTGTGGTTATTAATCTAATAGTTAGCGAACGAATGCGATGAGTTACGGGGAGTAGTACTTCAGGCAGCGTTCTTTGAGAGAAACATCAATGTATGGTTTAGTTAACCAAAATGATCAAACTTGCAATAAGCACACAGTAACGCTATATTTTATTGAACTTAGTCAATTTAACAAGATTTCTAAAGGAAAAAAAATCAGCTTTTGTCGAAATTTGGTATTTCATTGTACTGCTCTTGCCATTATTCCTTGCACGAATGAGATGCATTTTTATTTTTTTGTCATTCTGCACTCTTGTTCGGGATTATCATCGCACACAACTTGAAGGTCGCCTTTCTTTGGCCCTGTGCTCTCAATAGTGTGCACGTATGCACAAAGAGAAATAGAAGGGGTGCCTCAGGGACGTTACACCTTCTGCAGGGCTCTGACAAGTAGGAAAGAACGAAGACAACACCCAACCGATAAGGTTCTCGTCTCAATCACTTCGTACTCTACACCTCGCGATTGAGATGACCCATTTCGTTTTTACCTAATTTTTTGAGGACCTGGGTGATATTCATCGTGTTGGGCCTAAACAACGGATTTTCGCGAAAGTGGCTCCAACGATTTTGATTATACGTGCAAATGATCTACTAATTAATCTCAGCGAAAATTCGTTGAAGTGAGATAGGTGTAGGAAGTTGTTTTTGCTTTTTCGGAAAACTTCTCCAAGAATTTTCATTGAACTCTCAAGGTGTCTTCAGTTGAAGCAATATTCATCGCATTAAATGTACAAAAAATCGCGTAAATGTTCCTCTGACATAACGTTGAACAGAGCTAAACCAAAAATCGTGACGTACGTTTTCGAAATTTCCACTGCAAATACACTGAATTTGATCACCCTAATGTAGCAGTTTATACTTTCGTGAAGTTCGCGCCAACTATTCGTATGACTACAGATTGAACGAAAATTTAAGTCAAAATCACACTTTTGAGGTAATCTGTATCTACACTTTGTTCTTCATTAATGTCTACTTAGGCGTTCGTAACATCAGTCTCACCACCCCACCTATGTGATGGTTTCGCAATAACTACCTTGAGTACGCGCAGGGCCTTGTCCAGCCTCCATTACCTTCGTTTAAACTAAAGGGATTGATCCGAGGCATAACTGTAAACTTAAGGACGATGTGAGGTGTGTAATTCAGCCAAGGCACATTTCATGTGCATGAACCTACCCGCATTTTGTGCTCAAGTGCAACCACATTTGGCTTAGTTACAATTTTCGATTTGAAGCTTGTAAAAAGAGAAGGGCGACCAATAGAGTTGCAAACTCGAAGTACTGGGATCGTTTGAACAAATTTTGGGCCTACTGAATCGTTGTGTAGTTCAATTAGCGAGGGAACGGTTGAATAACTGGTTCTTTTTTTTGTTCGTGAAGTTTTGAAGGAGCTAAGGTTATGAATGATTTCTATCGAGGGGGTAGGGGACACATGTACCGAGAGATTTTGCCATTTTTCTCGAAAAGAGCTCTAACAATATACACCTCACACACAGGGTGTCTACATAATCAAACTGTTAACGAAAGCTGAAACGACGAGTGGGACATTTGCCAAAAGCGGCTGATCGATAGCTTGGAAGGCAAGGAGCATTGCACCAAATAGGTAAGGTTGCGAGCCGAATCTGTCTGCACTGTAGTGCAGGGCGGAGGGCACAGTTGGCTGCCTCAAGCCAGAGGACAATTCCCAGAAAACTGGAATAAAAGAAGATGGAGCTTGCTACCATAGGGCAGTATCTGACAGGAACGAAGACTGCTTGTGAACATCTAAAATTGCTAGACAGTGTGACTGGCATGATGTATGAGAATGGCAACACACAGCAAGATTCTCAGCAGGGTGCAGAGGACAAGCAAGAAGAGCTGCGATTGCTGAGAAGTGTGAGGGCCAGCCTGATGCAATATACTTAACAGTTCCAGGTTTGTTCTCAATGCGCAGGAATTCTTGGGGCCATGAGGTTCCCTCCATCGTCCTAAAGCAAACTTTATCCCCACTCCTGTTCATGAATGCTGTTTTCCAGTGGCATCAGGTCCCAGTAAGGAGACAGTTGCATTCCTACAGCCTCAAAAAAATCTAATCACAGAAGTCTGAGTAGTAGTAGACAAAGGCTTGTAAGATCGTGTGTACTCCTTCCTCAGAGCTGGGTCTTTCATTAGCCTATGAGCAGCATGTAAATAAAGCCATATTCTCTGTCCAGGGTGCCAAGTTGTTCTTGACTTCCACAAACATCAACCTAAGGGAGCAGAACAGTGCACCCATCTTGTCTTCCGTTCACGTTACAGCAGGTCTACTGATGCAACAACTCACTTCTGAAGAACACGATATTGTTCCCTGTAGCAATGATGTAGGATCCCCTACAGCTGTTATGTCCTAACAAGACTAGGGACATGCGCTGAATGACAACTCAAGGATACTGGAAAAACGACGAGACTTAATAACACAACTCGGTTAACCATTACTAACACAATTGTTCCAAGAACTTCTTTATTATATATCTAAAATAGTACGTTAAAATAACATCAGTACAAGTAACAGTAAACAAATTATAACTAAACAAGTTTAACACCACATTTCTTTTGGTTGTGGTGTTCTCTCTCGAATTATCTAAACAAGTCTTGGAAGGCACCAATCTTAAATATTCGTTAGCGTATCTGCTGACGATTCTTCAGCCATTCAACTTCCCTCTCCTCGTCTGCCAATACAGAAAAGCTTTGACATCAAAGAGCAGGCTCTTTAGCTGCAAATAACTGTGCAGGGCAGTTCTGGAGGGATCGACAGTGTCTTACACCCACAGCTTTGTTTCACAGTCTTGTGCCATGTGGTTGATGATGAAGAGGAAAGGCACATCACTCTCATAAATGGGTTACGATCAACATTTGTCAAAACCTTCAATGGCAAGGCTGGTTTCAACCAGCGAAATTGCTACCAGAGCTACATCAAAAGTTAGTAAGTAAAGTTGAAGAGAACTCTTGGTCACACCTCGATCCAATAAATGTCATGCTCCGCCACACACCAGGACACTGTCTGCTTCCACTCTGCAAGCCCCAGATTCCCTTACTCTGTAAGATCCACTCTGTCATATTTCTGCATCTTGAGTTGCCTAGGTCTTCCAAGATGTCGAGCTTCAGAGCCACCTTGTGTGTGATCATATAGGTTTCTATGCTACTTTCTCCCTTGAGAATCCTGCAACCTGCAGCTGTACGGTCATCAAGGATGCTATCATTAGGCCTGGATACACCTACAACGTGCGGTTCACACACTCCTGAGGTTCCCACAGTAATGACTGTTAACATCCCAACACCAAAGAGTGGGAGTAATATGGTTCAATGGCTAGATTTAGAAAGATAATTCTATTCTTGTACGCCTAATACAAGTCCTTCCCAGAAGGCGTAGAGGCAGATGACTAACTTGGGTTTTGGGATAAACCGCTATTGAGCCTCTGAAAGGACAATGATTAATGGATCATGTGTTGAGTGGAATAATAGACTTTGGGGTTGAAGACAAAAGGGGCTGGTCAAGTCCATATGTTTACTTGCCTTACAGGAACAAGATTTAAAGGGCTTTGCGGCAAGACTACTTGGGTTGGAAGGAGAGAGGGAACGCTCCCCTGTTTCTGAGGTAGGAGGCTCACTGAGTACATTTATTGAGCATCAACGTAGGTACGATTTGCTCTTGGTACGAATGCCTGTTTGGCAGGGAGGCAGATGATTTGAGCTTTCTGCAACACATGGCTTCCTACAATTTGGGGCACCATGGGAGTTTCATATAATTCTTGAGCCCACATTATTCCTCTGCAACGTGTATCCATAAGAACGTTTGGTGTGTGAAAGGAATTGTAACACACAAAGCTTTAACCAGCATGGACTGGCTTATGACCAAGACAGGTCTGTTTACGTATTAGATGACTGTTCCTACACTTGTGGCTGGACAATTGTCCACAGAGTCCATCTATATTATCTTGGCGTATCTGAGGTCTGCAACCCTCACACAGGTGGGTGTCACTGTGGACGTTGAAACATATGGACATGGTGAGGCTGACATTAAATTTCTTCGCTAATTACATCACTTTCTTTCCTACTTACTCAAAGGAAAAAGAAGTACACTGTACTAACATTTGTAAGTCACTTGCTTTTTGTACATAAAATTGATAACCAGTCAAACAACTCGCAAATATTTTCAACGTTACAGTACGTTCGGTACTACAAGTTAGTCGACAAGTATAAAAATACGCGAAATCAATTAATAAGAGGGCGACGAGCCGAGGAGGTGGGGAGTTTGGCGTTCCAAACGGCTAACTAAGCCCGACGACTTGCCCACTCGCAGGGGCAATGTCCTGCAAAGAAGCGTCGGCTTGGGATATTTGAAAATTAGCGATGAGAGCGGGTTGATTGGCGGGAAGTGCGATTTCCACAAAATATTCGTGACCTTCAGTGTCCGTCAGGACGACGTGTCTTTTCTCGTTCTCCTCTGGGTTTCGATTTTCTGGGATGTAGAGGGAGACGGTTCCGTCGGGATTGACGACGATGTTTTCAGGTGTTGGCACCACGCCATTTTCAGGTTCGGGGGTCTCTGGCTCTGCGCTTTCGATAGTACTTTCGTCGGGGGTACCTTCTGTTAAGAGGTCTTCTCTCCCATGGTATCTGAAAACGAAATAATACAAGAAAGTGACAGCGCATGTGCAGGTAGGTAACAGTTGTGATTGTGTTGGCAATTTATTTCGCAACAACATGAATATCCATCTATCAAGCGCGCCTTATTATTTATTGCAGTTACTACGAGGACCAACAAATAGGTGTCAGGCGCTACACTTCCTTCATAAGAAACGAAAAGTGTGCTTAGGACCCTCTTTCTTGTGGATGATGCCCTCTCAGTGGGATCAGTAGATTGTATTGAAGGCGCGAAGGGCATTGTGCATAACACAGCTTGTTTCACCAGAATGGGATCTCAGCTAAGGTGTAGAAAATAGTGGCAAAGGAGTGAGTACACCCCCAACCATCACCACAATCACAGCCTACAATGCTAAACCACATCAGTTTAGCCCAGCTTGAGTCATACAAACATGGTGTAACACACTCGGGGTTCCTAACCTCAAAATTCTGCCATCTATCACTCATCTGTCCATCATCTTTAATTCGGTTTTCTGAAATTTCAAGTATATCCCAAAAACAAAGATAATGGTATTTCCAGAACCCATCCACTACCCAGAGTAGTGCAGTGACCCCATATGGGGCTTTTCAATCCTACGCTGGGTTTACGCATGTAATTCTGAGACTGCTTCATCACTGGGCAGTTTACATTAGAAGTGCTGAGTTCTGAGGAAACACGAGAAGTCTTTGCTTACAAGACACAGTATGAAAGCCTCAAAGTCCACCCATCGTACACCAACTAATGCATTACAGATGCGAACAACGTCCCAGAATAGATGACTGCCCAGTGAGGCACAGCATTCGTTTGCCACAGCAACGTCGGGTAACATAAAACAAATGCAGAATAGACATTGAAGTCTGAAGGGCAACGCTACCAAACTATTCTTGCAGATCCCAACAAATACTTCACATTAGCCTATTGATTTCATGCAACCAACCCCGCACATCATCTGATTAATAATTATTCGAGTAGTATCTACAACCCATACACAACTGAATAAAGAACAACTCACTTATAGCACGCTACGATGATCCGTCGCAGAGCGGCTGACCAACACTCCTGCAATTTACTGTCAGTGTCTCGAGAGTCAACTCGAATGTTGGACCAGGGCAAATCTTGAGGCCACCAAGGAGGACGGGTTTTCTCAAGGCCCCACCCGGGCTTCCCTCGCCCAGTCGAATAGCGAAGCATGAAAGGTATGAACTCTCGAAGTTGAGCTTGAGTCATTTTGTTAATGGGAATGGGGTTGCCTTCTATTACGAGAGGAGGCAGCTCAAAACTTGGAGTGGACGTCTCCTTCTGAAAAGTACAAACAAAATTAACAACGAGATTCAGTGTACTTTTAAATACGAATTAACACAAGCTACCTATTTAAACTTTTCGTAGCCCTATGAAGTAGTAAGGATAGTTGCAAAACCAACTGAAACAAAACGTACGGTTTGAGGACTTCTAACTCCGAAAAACATCATTTGACAAAATGGTCTGTGAACACGACTGAGAGAAAATGGTTTAACTGAATCGGCTCACATTTAGCCTACAGGTTATTATGCGACGCCAATGTAAGGTTCACTCAACACAGTTGCCTCAGTGATCAAAACCCCTACACTTTTGGTCTCCAAAATGGCTTCAACGATATCGATTAACGTACTTACTTTAACATAAGCTTGTTGGGATAGCGCTTTTATGAGGGATTTTCTGATAGTTGGATGGTAACGTGAAACGACTTCTTGCAGTGGGTTGGAGCCGTAGGTTTTGATACAGCGCCCATGAGAAGCTGATGGTTGAGCAACAATGAGGGCCACCTGTAAGATAAAAAATAAGCAATTTCCTCTCTGCTACATCAGTAGTTAATACACTTTAGCGTCAAAACTATCATAATATTCACGGACAACCAATCGGCAATAAAAACACTTGCTAAACCATTAGTTAGGAGCCTCCTGGTGGAGTATACTCTAAATTGAGTAAAGGAACCAACACACAATTTGACATTGAAGTGGATACTGGGACATACGGGATATGGAAGGAACGAGAGAGTGTATAAGCTGGCCAATAAGGGATCAGCTGCACAATTTCACAGGCCAGAAACATACACACGAGTCACTATCACGACTATCAAGAAAGACGTAACAAAAACTTCTGGGACAGTCAGAGATGATAACAACAGTCGAGACCCTGAGTTCTCCAAGACACAAAATCATACAAAATACTTCTGATCATACAAAACACAGAATGGGCTTTAAACCCAAAAACGGCATATTAACCAGCTGGGAAAACATTGCGTAGGATCAACTCCACCATAGGAGTGCAATGCTCTTCTGGAGAGATAGAAATCGAACAGTTCCTATGTATTCACGTAAGAACTCCATTAGGTGTTCACTATGTTTAAGAACCGATTAGAACGACTTGTAGTGGGGTGGGAGGACAGGACAATGGGCCAAATGAAATGAAAAATTAGGAACGGAGGGCCATCCTCAAACATGTGGGGTACTGAAAGTTTCTGAAACCCATCCTGCTGTTACTAGGGGGGTTTCGAGACGTTTGGGGATCCGCTGACTCAGGCAAAAATTACGGCGATTGCGCCAGAGCTCCGATGCACAATCCTCGACTTATGTCGAGAATTATAAACAATGTCTTAACCATTAGACCACAATCGTCCGGCGCCTTTAAAGGGAGTCAGACGGTACAGTAGCATACAAACATGTTTGTAGCTGGAATCAAAACTAGTAGGCTAGTGGATGCATAGTAGACCACAGACAGTAGTAGTACAGCACAAGGGTAGATGGCTGGCTCCTCCGGGGAGTAGTGGGTCAGATGCCAACCTTAAAGTAGGGCAGCAAAGCTAAATTCGAGCTGTAGCAGTTGAATAATGTAACGGGGGGGGGGGGGGGGGTGAAACGTAGCGTAGCGAACTGCAAGTGAATTTCTGTCCTCCGAGGAAGCAGGTTGCCCTTCACTAGCCCCGAATATAATTATCTAGTCTCCACAGTTATTCTTTTTCCTAGTCCCCAGTACCTTCTCTTCCTTCTCAATCACCACCTATCTCTTCGCACCTTTTGGTATGTTCTTACTTAATATCATTAATCCTACGACCCCTCAGTTTCGACCACGTTGGAGCATTACACTACCTAGGAGCCAAAGCGTGATCCCTATAACCCTGGGGGGATGGGAAATCGGCAAAATGTGGCCACAACCTTGGTCACTGTTCCATCTGCTTTCGCTTCTCTTCTGTAGAATGTGGTTAGACTATCTGTGATTTAAGCCACATCAAGAAGGCAGTGGACATCCCGTCATGTAACCAACCGTTGTTAACATAAACAGCCCCATAACTGTACATTCCGTCGATGCCCATTCCTCAGTAGACCAATTATAATTTCTAATAATTATTAGAAGCCTTTATTGGCCGAATTAACCTCCGCTGAAGCTAAAAATGGTTGCAAAGTGCAAATGCGTGTACTCACACTGCCAGAGCGGCAGGAAAAAGCTGAATTAGTTCAGGAGAATGCTTAGGTTGAACAGGAAAAATCGAAAGCAGAACAAGAAAATGAGAGACCTGAGCAAAAATAAATAAAATCCGAAATTGTGAGGTTACAACTTTTGCATGCTCGAGACCAAAGGAAGGGAGAATGGTTATGTCTAACAAATGTTTATTAATGCAGTAATGTGCGAGTCTGTTCCGTGGTTATTTTTCGTCCCTTAGCAGTTTGGTGTATTTCCGACCTATCTGTGCGAGAGGTTTTCCTAAAATGGCGATATGAGGTCCTGCGTTTTCTCTAAAAATATTCAACTGATGAATTTAACATTTTGTTTTCGATGAACGTAATACTGTCGTTCTCAGCGGAATTTAATTTCGCATATCTGAAGGTTTACTTGTCTACACATTTATTTAGAGCACTAGCAATCTTGGCGATTTGCTGTGAAGAGCCATCAAAGATACATTATTCTTCATAATTTTCTTTTTGATAAACGATTGGGTTTTCAGCCACCCAAACCCATGTCATAACTACGTACAGCTACTCTAAGAGGCATACTGGGCATCACCAGTTTTCCATTGATTACCGACATCAGCCCTAGTCATTTTCATCTGCACTTCTTAGCAGCATCTGGCGACTATAATGAAATCAAACGCGCCTCATCCTCTTGTCTCGTCTAAACGGATAAACTGTTAATTGCCAAACTTCAAAAGTGACAAGGAAACATTTCAATTAATTTGTGTATACTTGTAAATAACATTTAAACTAGTTAGGAGGAGCTTTTTAATTTCACGTATAAAAAAAGAAAATTAAAACTATTGGTACTTTGGGATTATGGGTTTTCAAAACCCCTTCCTCTGGCATCAATCAGTCAATACGAATTAATTACATCCCAAACTTCTGCTGGTCCACTGCAACGATTATAAGAATTAATAGAATCGTCACCTGTTGGCCGATGCGAGCTCCAAATTCGTCCAAAATCTGTTTAAGTCTCTTGAAAAGCTTGTTGCAGAGTCTTCTTCTCACAGTAGGGTCTGTTTCGAAGTGATGGTTGCTAATTGCTCTGCAAAATAAACATATCAAGTGTAAGACAGTTTGTCATCAACAGTTTAAAGGGGAGGGTCTTCTGCTCAATCCATTGGCTGTACACACCGGTCTTCATTCAATACGAGGTCGAGTCATGTAGTCTGCTAGTAGACTGTGTCCCGCGGGGGAATCCTACCATACTTCTTCTCACGTCCAGCTCCACTTCCGCTCGCTCTACCCAATCAAAGTCAGGAACGCTGCACAAGCATATATACC
Organism: Pachypeltis micranthus; assembly: GCA_020466155.1. NCBI lineage: Eukaryota > Metazoa > Arthropoda > Insecta > Hemiptera > Miridae > Pachypeltis > Pachypeltis micranthus. Next base: position 29,118,442 of record CM035777.1, on the reverse strand, counting down.
ACATACACTGTACACAACCTAGAGTTACTATCCCTGAGACGAACAACTCAGTGGCAGCAGTCGTGAAAGTGAGGCTGACCAACAGCCATGTGACTTTTTGTAAGCCACAACAACAAAATAGTATATGAATGCAGTGTGTAAGGAGCTCTTTCATAATCTCCCTTCATCGCACACTGCAACTGGAATGATAAGGCTACAGAAAATATCGCTAATGACATGATTCTGTTATGATTCTCATAACGAGAACATGCAATCACAACCTGTTTTGATTTAGTATGCATTAGCAGCAGAGCGTTACTCATTCCTCTCCCCCAAATCCAGTTGTGTTGCAGGTTTCATCAACTACAGCTACATTCTTTGCAGAGAGTGAACATAAATGATCAGCACAAAGCTTGTAAACACAACGCATTTAATTGATTCAGCTTCTCAGAGCTGATATCATAGAAACTCATATTTGAAATCAGTTTTCTCATCTCATTTTGAAGGCAATTTATCGTTTTGTCATTTTATTGCCCCAGAAACCTCTATAACTGTGAAGAGTATCCTCTGAAATCCCCCTGTGCCTTGAACCCATTAGCAGGTTACTGCACAAAGCTAGTCCAGTGAGCTTATTGCAGATATCAGGACGGTAGGCAAGTTTTCAACCCAATCGATGTCGTTTAACCGAGTGGCCTGTGGAATCGCTCTACCAGCCCATTTCTCGGTGGGTGGAATATCTCCTGCTACCATTAACGGTTTACATGTTATAACTCGGTGTTGTGCAAGTCTGGGCTTGTTATCAGTTTTTTTTTCGTATCAAGCGAGCTGTAGCAATCCTGTCGAAAAGATACTCATGTATGCACCTATGTGTGTGTGAATGAATATATAAGTTACGTACACTCAAATTGCTCTGGTTACTACGTAAAGAACTGTGAAAGCGCCTTATGGGCAGTAAATGCCAACACAGCGGCTAATCCTTATAAGTAGGAGTGATAGGGCCTTCCCTCCTCAGTTCTCTTCAGCGCTGTCCCTTAGCATGTCTCGTTTAAGTAAAGTTCAAGTTCTTTTAAAAACAACTGATATAACTCTCATATGAGTGATAAAGAACACGCAACTTTAAAACTCACGCATTTATGAAAACTCGATCATTTTACAATGAAATAACTACGTACTTTTTCTTTGGCGGGGGCTCATCGAGAGGATAAAGCCATTGCAATGGATCGTCATCGTTGTTGTTCTCTTGAGCCTCTTCAGTTGAGTCTGAGGGTCTCACTTCAACATCGCTAGAGTCACTGTTGGAACAAAATTACCTCATGTATCACCAGCTGTCTCTCAAAGCCTTGAGACCGTTCTTTATGAGTAACGCTAGTATTCTACTGAGTTGAACACCTCCACTAACCTATGACTGTTCAGCCTCTAACCAATGAAATTATCAACAAACGCTCAATGTCCTAATGAGAAGAAGTCTAGAAAAATTGTGTCCTCAACTTCCCTTTCCACATATCTGTCCACAGAAAACAACTATTCATTAATTATTGTGAATAATTGACGAACCGGTACGATGTTTCATATGCAGGAATTGCCTTCAAGTGGCATACACACAGGCTTAACCTCACGATTTAAGAATTTCCTTTGTTTTACTTTGTATGCGAAAGTTACTGTTTGCACTTCAAAGATTATTAACCTGCATTCAAGAATCGAAACTGGGAAGTGGAGCGTACAATCTTGCACCCTTTTTCTAGCTTGCATAACAGTCTAGTGATGTATGGTTCATCTGTTACGAACTGTGATTCTATCTTTACTGGAAATTTCGTGGGATGTTCCTAATTATTCCACCCCCTTATTAAGCTACCATCGCCTAAGCAGCTTATTGGACTGCCAACACAATTTTAACGAGACACTAGTGTAAAAATTGCAGTAAATTCTGACCTTGAAGAAAACTCGAATTTTTGTTTCAGCAGATTAAATAACTTTTCTTCCTATTTTGAAGGGTTACGAAAAGTATTACAAAATGGAACAGGGGTTGCATACTCTGATTACACTCGTTCTAATATTTCTGCCCTCCCAAAACACTACCTGCTCCATGGCAAGAGAACTACAGCAACATCAAGAGATGAGGTTAGGCACAAATATTTTGCGATCAACTCACTCGTCTATTTCTTCATCGTTCTCGTTGAGTTTATTCTGCGGGTCAGGTTCGTATTTAATGGTGACGTTCACATCAGCCATTGCGGATGTTGGCGTCGGTGCAGTGAGCGACTCTTCCATTAAATCGCGTCTTCAATCGGCCCCCACTCTGAGGAAAGAAGACACAATTATAGGATTGTACGCAGCAAACCTGCTTCACATGCAAAACCTAACGTGAGCGATTCGACGTTCCTGAAAGTTGTCAAAGGAAGGCTTTTAGACGTTGGATGACAGCTTTGTAGAAACATTTAACTATCGTTAGAATGAAAAGCACGTGGCGATCGCATTGGGGAACGAAATTGTTTACAAATTAGGAAACCGAGAGAACAGAGCAAGGAAACTACCCATTAGGATGATAAAAAACTCTGGAAATTATTACATGTGTTGATATTCTCTTGCGTAGCATGACTGCACAGCTTGACGCAGTCTCACACCTCTAAGACCCTTCATATTCGATTCATCATCGAAAAATGCTAGTAAACGATACGAAACATGATCTGGCTACGACGAAAATTGACATCTAGGTGACCCAAGGCAATTGGCACACACTGACAGGTGGCTGGAGAGAGACGGGAGGGAGTGCATGAAATGCAAGCAATTACTGAACTACATATAAAATTAAAAAATAGGGTAAAATCTTTGGTGGTTATTCAAAATTTTTCAACAAACTGAGTAAAATTTCTTGCAAGATGTTGATACGCGTACAAATCGTTATAGTATATATTGTTATTACAGCTATCTAATGAAACACTTCTTTGAGTAACTCGCCAGTGGCAAGTTAATTCAGTTCATCATAAACTTACAGTCAAACAACAGCCCAGTGTGTACGTAAATGCAAGTGAAGGTAATTGTGAACATTAATTCTAGAACAACCTACTGGCAACATGGGATGGATTGATTATTACCTAGTGGCTTACAGGTACAACGAGACCCCTACATTGCTACAAGAGGAACGATCCTTCTGTCTGTTCCTTTCTCCGAACATATTAGTCAAGGTTGACATGCAGACAGGTGGAAATATGTACCGATGTTTCAACGTTCAAAAACCAATATTTTCCCAACATAACTTCTCCGTTCTTATACGACACATCGATAATCAACATAAGTTTTACGCCATTCGCCAACTACAAGATGAAATGATACCTAAAAAGTGAACTAACAGCCAACAACACGTTACATTTTAGGAATTGAGATGCTTGCCACTATTTTTTCACTAATTCCCAACCATCCCCTTCTTTTTATAACGGTGAATGTCCCTTATTTGGGATGATCGTTGCAGTTAAGTCTGATTTTAAAAGAACCGTTAATTCTTGGCGGACTAGTACAATTTGAAGACTCTGCCGTGAAACTACCGTCATTTACGGAAAACTGTATCCACTGTCCTCACTCCTTAAAAAATGAAGCACGAACTGGAGGCCACTTGAATCCGTTCGGCAACTTGTAATTCACCACATGACAACTTTCAGGAACGAATATCGACAATCACAGATATATCACATTGACAGTAACAAACATTTAATCAACCATTACTACGACTTCGATTGGCATTCGTCGATAACGCTGTTGATTTATGGATATAAAAAAATGAAAACACTCCGAACTAATCGTATAATAGTGAACTCAATCGACTGACAACCCACCTGGACGATTGATGAGCTTCCGAGACAACTATAAAATACGCTCACACTAAGTTATTTTACGTAATAATGAACCAGTGTGTATGCAAGTAAAATTATTAGTCAATGTTACACTACATTCAACGAACATCAGACATCTTGAAATGCACTATAACTTTACTGCGGGTGGGTTTCAAAAACTACAGACGGCCAACCTTACGTTAGCCAAATCCTTAACTCATAAGGAGCATAATGATCAGTACGACACGCAAACCACTTTTGTTATAGACTTGTTGTTCCTTTTTATGAGTGAATACCAGTTTTTACAATTAAATATATTGATTTCTGAGTAACAGTGAAATATAACAGATAAATAAACTACTAACGGTTAAATCAATTTAACCCGTCCACTAATTACGTTATTGAAGGTATCATCTTCGTTTTTCGTAGCTACTCGACCATCATACTTATCTCCATGAAACTACGGCGAACGAAGGTATAGGCCTAAAAAGCAAAAATAGGTTTCGTACGTTTTTAGCAAAACGGCTTCAACAATTTTCAACACATTCACAGATAGTTTTTTACATAGTTATTACTTTAATATCGTCCTCAATAAATATCCGTTAACATTCCTTTGAACAGAGATAAAGATGATAATGTGTCGAAAATAATGTTTTTTCGAACAATTTTGTAATTTTCCGAAAAACTGCGTCACTGTATTAGATCAAGCTTATGGAGTGTCTTCTAGCAATCTATACCCACATTTGGTTTTCTGTGATTATTTCTGTATCTGTCTGTTGAACGGAGATATAAGCCATGATAGCTCGGAAAAGGAGATTTTTCTAATATTAATTTACCGGTTTTCCAATTTCATGAAAAACGGCTCTAACGATATCAATCAAATTCACAGAGTGCTCGCATTTGACTAGTACCAACATTCCATAAATGTTCCTGTAGAAATGCGTTGAACGAAGATATGCAGGTCGTCGATTTCACGCGGGTTGCGGAAAGTTGTGTGTTTGCTACGCACCAGATATTTTCTGGACCAATTGTCACTGTTGAAGGAACGTCGGAACCATAGGTTCGTGTCGCTGATACTGTTTTGCATCGTTAAGGTATACGCGGTGGGCCTGGTAACTGCCCAGTTCGGCTCCTTTAAACCGAAATGACGAAAGTGAGCAAAACAATAAACACGGGAGGTTTGGGAAATCCGTTCACTCGCTTTCTTTCAAGATCATCTTTGAAATATTTCGGTCGACGTCCCTGACGTTTCGGTTGCTCCCGACTAATTGTCAATTTCTCTTCATTTCCTCCCAATTATCTGTGCATTGTGATCGTTCCTCTTCGAGAAATTTGGTTTCGAGGGCTCCAAGTGACAATTTCAGAAGGTGTGGCGTGTATTTGCTCGTTTCGCCAACTTACGGGCTGTTGAAGTGGACTCTTTTCGAGTCGTTTTTTTGTCATCTTCAAAAGTTTACAAGAAAATTGTGCACGTTCTCTTCGATTGTTGGAATGAAGAAGTGATGTGCGAGAGCAATACTAGAGCTGTTTTGGAGCTTTTGCGACGTCCGGGAAACGAAACTTGCGCCGATTGTTCCGCCGAAGGTGAGTCAGTCTCTGATGAGAATTTCCTCTAATTTCCGTCGCAGGAACCTTATTGTTCGCATGTTTCCTTCACATGGGCAAATGAAGCGGTAGTTTCGCTTGTTATTGGATGCAATTAACTCTTTATGGCCCTCGAAGGGTGAAATTGAATAAATTCTGTTTTGTTAGGTTGTCTATTCCCTATTTTATGCTTTCAAAAAAGTTTCTGGCGAGCGAATTTTGATGTATTGTCACTAAATCATTTTCAGAACTTTAACTTTGAATTATTTTTGTGAACACTTCCGACATTTTATTATTGCTGAAATCTGGAGTGGAAAGGCATCAAGTGCTCGGGAATGACGCCTGATTAAAACCCTCCTCAGTAGCTTTGCTCGTGGTTTTCCCTGTTGCTCACTTGTGTGTCGTCTTACTTTGGTATAAATGCAGCCCTGGGGGGTGGCATCAGAGGTTTTAATTAGAAAAGGAATTCATGCCGTGCCATAACCTACCCTTACCTACCTGTTATATCAGAGCCCACGCACTGCAATTCAGCCACTACTCCCCTCATGAGGCTCCTGAGAAGATCTTCGAAGAAGGCGTCCCAGGACTGAGCCCTGTGGGCACCCGTTCTCAATTATTCGCTGGACCGGAACATGGTAGCCGTCGATATTAGCAGTTCTGTTTGTCAGGTAACTTCTGACGAGAAAGTACGGGTTACGCAGAATTCTCCCACTTTTAAGTTCATGAGGAGCGGTGGGCACCATAGGTTGTCCTATGATGTGAATGAGAACTGCTACGACCTCTGCCTGTGGGAAAACATTGCAGATTTCAACAGTGACGTCCTGAGTGGACTTTCCTTTAGTTCACCCATTGTCTACCTGTGGAGTGTGCCCAAAGTCTGCAACATCAACGTCCCTAACGTTTTGCCTTACATGGAAAGAAGGCTGAGCAGTCTCCTTGATTGAGGGCTTAACTGATAGCAGTCACCTCTCTTTTGAACAGTGATGGTGCGCACTAATTTCTGCTTGGTGAGTAGCTGTTCAACCTGCAAACAGTCATTATATAAATTAAGAAGGCCACAGGAAATGTTTATTCAACCTTCCTTGGCAATCGTTTTGTATCTTTCTGTCCCAGGTGATTTGTGGGGTTTCAAGGTCACCTGTTGTCCTCAATGGGATATGCGGCTGGTTGCTGCACTCTGGTCTTCTGTATCTTGAGCTATATAGTCTCTGGTCTATGCCCTGATACGAGGGTTTCCAGTGAACTTTCGATGTTACAGGACCAACCCGAGTCACGTTGCATTGTATCAAAAACCTGCCCTACGTTCTCTTTTCGTCTGGAAGATTTGAACTGCTCGCCCTAAGGGTTCTCAGAGCTCCCTACTTCCACAAAGATTCGCCAGCTTTGGTGGGGTTTCTCCTCGATGAAAGCAGTTTGGAGTGTGGCTCTAGCATCAGGGTCTGCTATAATGTTCGTCGCTCTACACCTGCACTGATAACTTTGACTAAACTGTGCCTCTGTTGCCCAATTCTGAGCCCACAGCCCTGTGGAGTGCAGTCCTGTGGTGATAATGCCCACTTTGCTGTGCCCCCCTTCTCGTGAGGCAGCTTGCACTATTAGGTTTGCGTCTGCAGAACGAAGTTCACCTTCCAACACTCTAGAAAATTGAGGCCAGTCGAAAAACAAACCGTTTTTCATTCGTGTCTCTGCAATGAACGTTTTCGTCTGCAATGCAATGCCAATAACCACCACTCTCCAGTTCTTGCTCCAGCCACCACTTGTGCTAGCGATGCCAGGCGTTGATACACAGAAAACATCTATCATTTCACGTAAAACACAGGATGATGCTTACTCTTTACACATAGATAATAATATCCAGTTATTGGACAGGAGCGGTAGACCCCAAAATGGTTTACATAAATTAAATTGGAACGCAATTGCATATACAATTGAAACACTAAACGAAAGATTTCCATTTCAGGGCCAGAATGGGCTTCATACAATATCGGTATCTTTTTGTGTGTGAGGTGTGCAGAGACGCACCAAGGAATGGGCTCTCACATTTCCAAAGTGAAAAGTGTCTACGATAGCTGGGAGGATTCACAGGTGCAGAGAATGAGGGACATTGGGAACTCTGTGGCCAAAGCAAAATATGAGAAGAGAGTGCCCCCCTGCTACCGAATACCAAATGAAAGCGATTGCGAGTAAGTCATTTCGTTAGTTGTAAGTTAGTAAATAATTACGTTGACTCCTGTTGCCTGTGCAGGTTTCATGTTATATTGTTACTTCCAGCGTAAGAATAATTAGACGCTACAGAGACCCAACTTTCCTTGAAGCCTGCTAAGGGGCAGACTGCATCAACCACCCACCACTGCAGGAATCTCAGGATAGCAGCACCCAACTTCCTGTTCCATCCAGATGCGCAGAGTTTTAATCCTTTAGAGGAAAAGTCTCTCCTTCACCTATTTGTTGAACATCTGTGGCAGCACAAGGGCCTGACTACTGCAATGCAGTTTGGTTATGTACACTTGCTTAGTCGAAACTGACTCCAGCAATGAGAAGAGTCACAGTGAATGTGGAAGAGCTTCAATTGCGCCTTGCTATGTGTACAAGGAGGGAGGTACCTTGTGTGGTAACCCTTGAGGATGATACGACGTGATATAGCTGTCAAATATCTCGCCCGCTTCCTTGACACAAATCTGAGCTTCCGGTCGCATGCAGATACAACAATCAGCATGACAACCATCACAAAGGGCAGGCTTGAGGCTGGCCTAAACCTATTGTAGATGAAATAACAACAAAACGCAACAGTTAACTTCACGATTGGAATCTCGTGAGAATACTATTTTTTAACGACAACAAGGTAACACCAACAAAACAAGCAACCTAGGTACGATGTGGAGTTGGTTGACTCCACACTATCCCCTCCTTCTTTTTTCGGACGAACATTAGCCAGAGCTAACCTGTTGGCATGCAGACGTATTCTCCTTGCTCCTAAGCGAACGTCAAATAGTACATCGTTGTGCCGCTTTTCAACGACCCACGGTCCCGTCCACGATGGTTAAAGTTTCGGGCATAGCCCGCGTTTTCTTTTTGGTTCATATACCCAAACCCAGTCTCCTCATTCAAAGCAGGGCACTCGAGCTCGTCTATCAAACGACTCCTTCTGGCATTGCATGTTTAATTTTGCCTCATGAAGTGTGAACTGTCTCATGGTTTCTAGATTAGTTCTCAAATCTAAAGCGTACGTCGTGTCAACTGGTATTTGTTTTGAAGGAGGTCGAACCAATACCTCAGGAAGTCTTAAATCTTGCCCATACACCAACTGGGCTGGGGAGAACGCTGTTGTTTTATGAGGAGTGGCTCTGTTTGCCATGAGAAACAACGGAATTTGGGTATCCCAATCGCCCTGGTGTTTATTGACGTGCATGCGCATATGCTGGGTGAGTGAGCGGTTCAACCTCTCAACCAATCCTGCTGACTGTGGATGTAATGCAGTAGTACGAGTACAGTGGAATCCGAGAATGACACCCACTTCCTTCAAGAGCTTGGACTCAAAATTCCTACCCTGATCCGTGTGTATCTCCAGGGGCACACCGATTCGACAAAACACGTGATCAACTAGAGACCTGGCCACTGTCTCAGTTTCTTGGTTTGGTACTGCTATTGCTTCCGGCCACTTGGTGAAATAGTCAGTGGCCACCAAAACGTACCTGTTACCTTGTTTGGTCATTGGGAAAGGTCCAAGGATATCAACACCCATTCTGTCAAATGGTGCTGCAACAACCATTTGTTTTAGCGGAGCAGGTTTGATTTGTCCTGGGCCCTTAAACTGTTGACAATCTGTGCACGTTTTGCACCACGACCGAACATCTCTGGTCATTCCTGTCCAGAAATAATTCTTGCGAATTTTGGCTAAGGTTTTCCAAAACCCAAAATGTCCACCAGTGGGGCTGTCGTGGTTAAGTTTTAAAATAGGCTCAACCTTATCTGGGGGCACTACCAATTGTAGGCAACTTTTACCTTTGCCTCCCAACCAGCGGTGAAACAACTGCCCATTTGCAACTTCCAAAGATTCCCAACGATTTACTAGCAGCCGCATTCTTGAATCCTCTTCAATTAGCTTCTCAGCACTGGGACGTCTGTTGCTATTTTTCCACGCAATCAATTGCTGAATAACCGCATCCTCCTTCTGTAAATCGTTCTGCATAGGAATGATATGGATAGTATTGACATGTAGGCATTTCTCCTCTTGACGCTGGCAGTAGTCACAAGTATCTCCACAAGGCCTTCGTGAAAGCCCATCCGCATTTTCGTGCGCCTTCCCCGATCTGTGGATAATGGTGTAGTCATAAGCTTGAAGTGCCTCAATCCAACGTGCCAGTTGCCCTTCAGGTTTCTTGAAAGAAGTCAACCACTTAAGCGCTGAGTGGTCTGTCCGGAGAAGAAAATGATTTCCGTAGGCATACTGATGGACTACAGCCAGCAACTCTCGGTGGGTTGTACAGTAATTTCCCTCTTGCCGAGAAAGTGTTCGGCTGTAGTATGCAACTGCTTGTTCCGTGCCATCATGTTCTTGTGATAGTACTGCGCCAATTGCGTGAGCACTCGCATCACAATCTATGAGAAATAGCCTACTCACATCAGGAAAAACTAGAATGGGTGCCGATGTCATAGCTAACTTCAAAGACTCAAAACTCTGAGCACAAGCATCATCCCAGCGAAATGGAGTGTGAGTTTCAGTAAGCTGGGTAAGGGGTTTTGCAATTTCTGCTAACCCCTTCACAAATCGACGGTAGTAGGAGCAAAATCCTAGAAAACTGTGCAGCCCTTTTTTGTTCCTAGGCACAGGCCAATGTTTAACGGCTTGTGTTTTTTTTTGGGTCAGTGTGCACACCTTTGGAGGAAATGATATGTTCCTAAGTAGTTGATCTCACGCTTTAAAAATGAACATTTTTTAATATTAATTTGTAAATTGGCGTGTTTTAAGCATTTAAATACTTGCTCAAGCTTTCCCAAAACTGTATCAAAGTCAGGTCCATAGACAATCAAGTCATCTAGGTAGGTCAATGCTACTTCGGGTGGTATCAATTTCTCCATTAGACGTTGGAAAGTAGCTGGAGCATTGCAGAGTCCGAATGGCATGACTTTGAACTGCCAGAGCCCATGGTTTTGGGAACCAAAACAACAGGAGACGCCCATGGACTCTGAGATTCCTCTACGACACCTTGGTTTATCATGTTCTGCAGTAAGTCATTCACAACTGCTTGCTGAGAGTATGGGATTCGGCGAGGAGGCTGCTTAATGGGTCTTGTTTCACCAGTGTCAATTCTATGTTCTACAATGTGTGTTTGGCCAAAAAACTTTCCATCTGGAGGTATTGTTGACTTGTATTTCCTTAAAACAGCAGTCAATGCTCCCCACTCTCGTGAATTTGGCGTGAGGTCAGTTGATTGGAGAATAGGGAGAAGACAACTTTCTTTATCCCGTTCAACGCTAACTTGCAGGACTTTTTGTGCACACTGCCATCTGCGTTATACAGGAAATCTCCCATGTAATAAATCAAGGGTCGACTCTCTTATGTTAACACAAGCCTGTGAGTGACTAAGAAAATCCAGACCAAGGATAGCTTTGTCCCGAATATTTGCAATTTGGAAGCAGACATCAAATTTTTGTGTACCTAATGCAATTGGAACATTGCACTCTCCGTACAGTTGAACTTGCTCCCCAGATGCCGTCTGCACGCCTGAATACTTAGAGGAAGAGCATTTGAGTCCACATCGTTTAGCAACATCAGGCCTGAGAATTGACACAGACGCACCAGTATCAACCAAAAGGAAAAATACTAAAGTTAACGTACCTGTTAGGTGAGTCCGTCTCCTCTGGCTTGTGAGTTACTGTGGGCCAATCTAGTTTCGACCAACAAATCGTCAGCACCTGTTCATGTGGTTCTAATGAACACAGAGAGGCCAGATTCTCGAGGAGTCTCAGGTTGCCCCTTTTCCTGGACTCGCGTTAGTTTTCCGACTTGGACATTCGTGCTTTCTTCTTGGGACATTTTGCTCGAAAATGTTCCCGTGACCCACACTCCCAACACCCTTCGATGTCTCTCCCAGAAGAACTCGAGCCTTGGCATTCCACGAGTTGAACTGATGTGAGGGCTTCTTGAAGAGAGTTAGGACGAGTAACTCGTAGTACTCTTTTCAACGTTTGATCCCTCAGACCATTCATGAATACTTGTAAGGCCATTTCTACCTTGCATCTTGAACTCACTAGGCTACGAGAGCAACAAATTGTGTATGAGAGCCGAATCAGAGAGTTAGAGTTAGCAAACACTCGAATTAATAATTCTACACCTGCTGGTATTAGTGTGGCCCAACAAATGCATGTACCTAGTTCTCGACAAGATGCACCTTTAATGACCTATGATGGGACTACGTTTTGGGAGCACTATCTTGGTCATTTGATGATTGTTGCTAATGCTAATGGCTGGACGGTACAACAAACTGGTGAAAAACTAGCCGTTTTTTTGAGAGGTGCAGCACTACAAGTGGTTTTGGCTGCATCCAATCCACTGGGAAGTTACTCAAAGAAGTGTTTCATAAGATAGCTGTAATAACAACAATATATACTTACGAAATCCAATTTTTTATTGTGCTGTGTTGTTTTGTGGACGTGTTCCATCACTCTCAACACGTAATTCAATTGAAATTACGTCGCCTACCTGCTCTTGTATCCCCGAGGAACACTGAACGTTTGGCGCAGATTGGTGAGTCCATAATTTATTTCCTAGTTGGTAGATTTATTGGGGGTGGTTTCTCCGGGTTAATGGTTTTCAGATTGGGGCTTCTGAGAGTGAACCCAGCACAATATTTGGGGGACACTTTGCCTATGGGTTTATTTTCATTATATTACATTCCACTTGATAATAAGCAAAAAAGTGTGACTACTTCCCCCTAATTGTTCTCAACACAGCATAAAGGCGAAATCCCCTCGCTGAAGGCTATACCTTTGAAGAAATGGGTTGGAGGTAAACGTGGAACTTCTACCCCACCCAGCTGCTATCAGGGCGTGGTTTGCATACACCCAATCTCTACAAGACGGAGTAGATGCTGGTAAACGATGTGCTCAATTAAGTCGATAAAAACGTGCGAAGTGACTGCATAAAAATGTGGGGCAATGTTCCTTGTTTTCGTCCCAAACGTTGCTCTTGTTCCTCCTCCTGGCCCTTTTTTATTCTATTCAGTCGCCACGTTCCTCCTTTTTAGCAGATACAGCCTGATATCTGACGAGTTTAGTTGGCGTTTCAGCATCCCTGGCAGATAGACCACTTCCTGTTGTACATCATCTCGCTCCTCCTCTACACGTGAGTCGCGTACAAATTTCGAAGTTCTCAAAACGTCCAACGAACTACGTTGAGGTAGAAAATACAACTCTTCCACACCTAAGACACGGTGGATTCGCTTGTTCGTCGTTGATATCATCTTCCACTTCGATGTTCATGATCAATTGATGATTGGGTCCTTTCATCACTCTCAATTGGGTCCCCGAATGCAATCTATCCAGCAGTAAACACTCTGCTGTTACACCATACGTAGTGTGGTAAGAGGAACGTAGGAAAAGGGTATTGAAATAAATCAGAAGGATTATTTTCCACACTGAAAAGGTGTTACTCGATGAAACGTATATCCATCCATCGTTTCAGTGCTCTTCTTGAAGAGTGGATATGTGCTAAATACCAAAGAGAGGAATTCTGCCGCCTCGAGCGCCAACCATTCATGGCAGGTCACATGGAAGGCTACTTCATGAAAAGAGGTAAAGAAGATCCTCGTTACTATCCTCGCAAGTTTGTGCTGTCTGAAGCCGATGACACCTTGAAGTACTACGTTGACGAAGTGAGTGTCGTTTATTTGACTTGTGTCTGACATGATGACTGTTACGACAATCTACCTTGACTGCGAAACCCCCGTTTCCTCGTTTTTCAGAAGAAAGACCCCAAGGCATCGATCAAAGTTTCAACGATGAACGTTTCGTTCGCGCCTCCCAAAATGGAAAAGAGGAGCGCGTTTCAAATCACGTTCATCAACAGCGCAGGGCTCACTCGCCACTTGTTCGTCTATCATGACGACCCTCAAATATCCGTCAATTGGTACAATGCGATTCGATGTACCAAACTCCACAGACTCCAAGTTGCCTACCCTTCTGTCAGTCAAGCTCAGGTAAATTGTCAGTGACTTTTTGTGAGGTCGTGGGGTTGAGTTGAAGAATTTGCCGAATCTCTCGTTGTTGTTTTTTTCTCAGCTTGTCAACATGTTAACTAAAGACTTCCTACTCGAAGGGTGGCTGTGGAAGACTGGCCCTCGTCCGACAGATGCTTTCAAAAAGAGATGGTTCACTTTGGACCAACGCAGACTCATGTACCATGAGGATCCTATGGTAACTCACTCTTCATTCTACTATATCTCGTTAACACGTTCACTGTGGCGATTATTATTCAAAACCGATTTTCTGCGCGGCAACTTTGAGGTTGATCTAAATAAGGGATGGGAGATGTCGACAGGTAGTCGACGTCCGCCGGGGGGAAGGGGTCTCATTTGTCGACTACGTGTCGACATCCGCAGTGAACGTGTTAAAGTAGCATCAAATTGGTGTGAGAATGGGATTGTGGCTCTCAAAAGTAAACGGGCTCGTTGGTTGCCCAGAATTGCGGCAGAGCCTAGAGCCATTTTGTGGATTATCATTTATTTTATTGACTGCCCTCTATTCAGGAGACTATTAAGTTCCACTAAATGAATTCAACGTTATCACTGAAGCCAGACATACGCAGCTGATGGGGAATTGAACAAGTTCCAGAGTTCTGCACTCCTAAGCATCAATGTGTAACTTATGTAACTCCTTGGGGACGTGGCCTCTCAGTGGCTCCTTGACTAGTGCTGAGTAACTGACCTGACATGATTCATGATTGCCAATGGATCTTAGTGGCTCCAAAGTATTTAGATTAGTTGATTAAAGGGGTCCACAAGAGCCACCCCACTCCTTCCTTCCTCAGTGACGAACTCAAGGAACAGCTATGATCTGAGTTGCTTGAATAATAGACGATTATTGCTGTACTATTGACTCTCTGGCCGACTTCTGGATACATCGATGCCAATGGCAGGTGCTGGGGCAAGTGCTTATGAAAGGAGTTAGTGACGTGACGTATGATGAAGAAATGGCTAGAACATGGTTGCACTAACGAGTTGAAACTGCCAGTGTCTTCACAATCCCCCACAGTTGGCGTTATCCTCAAATCAGCTCAAAGGCCTGTTGTCCTTGCTGCAGAGCAGCAGTTATGGGGTTCTAACAGTCTCCCCAGTCTTAGGCATTAGTTCTAGTGTCAAATTAGGCAACCTTTTCTCAGACGACGTGTTGAAACTGACAGATGACTCAGCTGCTCACAGTGTCACTACTAGCACACCCAACTACATAGCAAGATCAGGTACAAGATGTCCATACCTCCCAGGGATTGAGAGGGTCGCTGAAAAAGTAACTAATTGGGAGCTGATGGGCCCAGTGAGTCCCCCCCCCCCCCTCAGTTGTATTATCTTACTTTCATGTACTTCAAGTGATTAAATATGGTATCTGCGCTTTTTTTGCAAAAACGTTTTAATTGTGCAGTCAGCTCACCCAAAAGGCGAAGTATTCCTCGGCCACATGATGGAGGGCTATTCCATGCGAGTCGGTGTCCCACCTGGTGTCAGGAACCAAACATACTCATTCACCCTACGTACTCCTGAACGATGGTATTACCTGTCGGCTGAGACCTCCACTGATCGAGACGCTTGGATCAGAACCATCGCTTCAGTCCTTGAGACTCAGCCCACTCCTCAAGAACTCGCCTGTAAGTTTCTTTTTATGTATTTTTGTTCAGCTCGGTTAAAAAGTTCCGTTGCTTATATAATCACATTCTGCTACTCCTTAACTCCAATTAATGAATGGTGGTTGTCGGATGAGTTGCCACAGCTGACTGCCTCCTATTCACCCAATTTGTGGAGATAGTTACTGTGGACAAAAGAGGGTTGCTGTTCGACATTGCAGGTATAGAATAAGACCAGGTGGGAAGACTAGGTTTAGAATTGAAGGTACCTGTGGATTTCCTTGGTTATTCCACTGCACTGCAGTGTTTAGGCATGCTCAAGGCTTCACAATTAAGCACTTACTGTTCACATTGATGCACACAATTCCTTTGTCAGATCATGCCACGCAAGTCACTTCGACTGTTGTTGGTTGGTCATCCCTCACGTAATTTTACTTTGTTGCAGTGGCTGGATCCCGATTGGTCAAGAAACGCGGAGTCACGTCCTCCCTCAACATATTCAGTTCAAAATGAGTCCTTTGACAGGAGCGCCGGAACAGAAAGCTTTTTGTAGGAAGAAATCACTTCACACCACGTTTGCTACATTGTAAATATTTATTGCTTAACCGTGTTTTCTATGTACCGCATGAACAGCGCTGATTTTTATAATCTCATTGGTGTTTTGATTGACTGCTCCCCATTCTGCCTGTACCACTTCTTTGCTCCTGTAATATACATGAAGTAACATGGGAATGGTTCTGGAGGAGTTGTCGAGACTTGACAATTATGAAGAAAGCTTCGAGATGAGGGACAGTGTTCTCGTTGCGCGACATTTTGCAGTAGCCTTCTGCTCACAGTGTACATGATGGAATCATAGAGACTAGCAACGCACTCGGCTGCAGACGATTGGTTTAGGGCAATCATTGTGAATCTCATGTGAAGAACTTCGAACCTCACCAAATCGATCGATTTCCTAGAGGCACTGGGTATCCCAGGATATCTCATGTGCGTGCTGAACAAATACTTATCTCAATAGAAGCTTTACTGCTGGTTAATCGATTCATATGTCTCTGCTGTGTGGTGGAAGGCGACAAGAGCAGTAAAGGAAAGCTTCAAAAACTACAGACAGGTTTGCCTTGAAACCACAGGGCCCTGCTGCTACAAATGGAAGTCCCAATTGAATCCCCACCCCCAGTCACATTCAAAGGATCACATATCAGGAAGCAGTAAGGCTTCTGTAGAGCAGTAAAATTTCTACCGGCGTAAGCCTCCAAGAAACTATGGAACAGTTTGAAATGGAAGTCCTTGCAACAGCCGTTATGCCAGAGCCTCTATATCCACTCACGGAAACGATGGAAGGGAGGCCCTTCCTAACTGAGGTAGGCACGCTTTTATGGTACACTGATGATACTGCGATGGGGGGCAAAGCTGGTCTGAATGTTGCAGAACCCAATTTCCGCCTTGCCAAGCCACTGGAAGAGTGCGCCACAGTATATCTAGCAGAATATCTGCGTACAAGAAATCCTGGGTAAGTGTATCTACATATTTTCGGACCTTGAAGGCCATCTTGGCATACACTGGAATGTCTTCGGGTGCTCTAACAACTCAATGTTCATAGTAAGCTTTCCTTTATTTTGATACTGGTTCATAGAGGCGACTGGGCATGAGGACAATGAAAAGGCAGACTGATATGCGAAAAGGGGCTCAGAATCCCTACCCGTAGGACCCTAGTCTCATATAATAGTGACAAAAAGTCACCTAAATCGTCAGGTGGATAGGAAATACCGGAAAAACACTGCCTACTGAGACACCATGGAGTATGAGCAAGCAGTGCATAAGTTGCACCTCCTCTGCATCCCTGCTATCTGCTCAGTGTCTCAGCCCATACATCCACCTGATATATGAGTGTAGAGTGTACAATGCTCATAAGCACCCATCAGCCATTGGATGGGGAAGATTTCTATATATGCTGCTTGCCATTTGTGCAAACCATACGACAACTTGGTATCCGCCATCAATCCCAAATGTCGAACTGCTTCCTATTTGTAGCTCAATGGTCTCCACACGGCTAGACTTGTGCATTGAGGAGAAGGCAGCCCACGAGCTCGCATCCGCTCCCTTACCCTTTGCATTATCTGGACTGAGTCCAGCGTACAGCCAATACCTACTGTCACTCGCATAACCCACCAGTATCACATATTCGGGCATCTTGAGACAAAGCAGGTATCATACGCCACATTCCCCTGCACCCTCCCTGGCCTGTCTCAACTTAGGTGGTGTTGAAACCTAAATATCTTAAAGAGATGAAAAGAAACGTTTTTCCCAGCTGATTACATAACTTTATTTCCTACTCCGTAGTTCAAGGGAAAGTGAAACCTCTCCACAGAAGAGAAGCATGTTCTAAAGTAAATTCATAGAGGGGAGGGGGAGCCAAGTTGAGTCTCTCTCAAACTCCACTTTCACATAAACTGACAAGTAATACATCTGTGAGCTGCCTGAACTACAAATGAAGATACGGGATAGAACATAACATTCAACACAAAAATATTTAGTTCCGTATCAAAACAGTTCATAACAGTTAAAAATGTACCACTTAAGATTATCTGAGTCATTTCAATGAGCTCCAGCAGCTCCGTTGGTGTGAAGACCGTAATCAACTTGTGGAGGCCAATTCAACGCAACATCCTGCAAATTAATGGAAATATTTAGGAGAAATTGGAACTGAGTCAAAAGAAAAGACGTAGGTTTGGTGGCAGGCAAGCGGCTGGACCCATTGAGTAGTGAGGCACTAGTAGCTTCTTGCTCACAGGACATGAACTCACATTTCCCTATGACCTGGGGATACTCACAAATTGCAGGATTTTCCACTGAGGAATTTCTCTGCAGTCAGGGTAAGTTGGTAAATATTTCAAGTAATGAACTGTTCTATTGAGCTTTATCAAATGAAACAAACGCATAAACAAGAAGGCTGTCAGTAAATGGAGGTTGACTGGCTGACTTCAATGATGATATACGGGTGCAGCAGTGAGATGCTTCTTCCACAATTATGTCCTCTTACAGCATGCACAACAGAATGGGCAACCAACTGAGATGGCTCTGAATGATTTGGTATTGATTTAAGACATACACAAAGCGTGTGCACGGTATTCATAGTTGCCATTATGAATAGCAACTCGATCAATCCACTCAACTTTCCACTTGAGGAAGTGTGAGGGGGAACTAGAAATACCGCCTTAAGGCAGCGAAACTGAGTCGCCCTTAGTCTTCAAAGGCGAGAGGGATGGGGTCAGAGTGGTAACACATCATGCATGTCACTTACTGTTACCCCCAATCTCTAAGTACGGACGAATACTATGACCCTCCCTGTGATCGCCAACTAACAGGGGACAAGGGGTCCTTTAAGGCGTGTCTCCTGCTCTGGTTTCACTCCTTCCTGAGTTCCTGACAAGTGCCCAAGGACTAAGCCCCGGGGAACTTTTCACAACACAAACCAAAGTAAACAATTCTGAAGCCTTCATTCCAGTTCTTTCTGTCCACTTCTGAAAGTCCAGCTTTTCGTCAAATTCACACTTCCATCTTCAAATCTGCCTCATTTAATGCTTGAAACGCTTGGCCCAGAGCTGACCTCAACCCTCTTCGTAACTGATTTCCCCTAACCCTGGCAGAACTCAAGACATAAACGAAGAAGCAATGACTTACTGTCACATCGAGAGCCAGAAGGTCGACCTTGATACCACCCAGTAAGTCCCCTAATGATGGCTTCGTTCTCCCTAAGTCCCCGTGGACAAACTCCTTAACGTAGGTGCCGGCTTGAGTCCTCAGTCGTAGTAGAAACTTTTGATCGTCTGAAACAGAAGCGGTTATTAGAATCAACACACAGTGATCAGGCGTGAAACAGGAAGGAGGAACTTGGTACGCTCCTGAGCGCTCTACTGCCTTCTTTAATTCGATTGAAGATCAAATTAGATGAGACAGATAAGTTTGCACATAAATTTAATCAGATTGAAAACTATAGAACAGTAGTGTACTGAGGTAGTTTGGAGATGCTTTTGAAGAGCTGCTGACTCAGGCAAAAATTACGGCAATCGCGCCAGAGCTCCGAAACACAATCCTCGACTTACGTCGAGAATTATGAACAATGTCTTATCCACTAGACCACGATCACCCGGTGCCTTTAATAGAAGTCAGTCCCCCCTCGTCTTTAGCCGCTGCTCCTGGAGCGGACTCTTTTAAGGAAAGAATTTATGAGAGTTGAGCGAATCCCCAGAAAATCCGATCTTTGATTCGAGAAACGAGGGGGCTACAAGGCAAGTCTTTTCTTTCACATTGTAGTAGGCGCGTCGCCCATTTTATTTCCCTTTGCACTGAAACTTTCACAGCGTCAGCGAATCCCGGACGTGAGAATTCGTCTCATTATTTCTCTCTTAATTTTTCTCTCTGGGCCTCTTCTTTTTCTTGAAATGAAGCAGTTCGACCAATAGTTGGGCGCCAATGTACTGAGGTAGTTTGGAGATGCTTTGAAGAGCTGCTGACTCAGGCAAAAATTACAGCAATCGCGCCGGAGCTCCGATCCACAATCCTCGACTTCTGTCGAGAATTATGAACAATGTCTTAATCACTAGACCACGGTCGACCGGTGCCTTTAATAGGAGTCAGTCAGTACAGTAGCATACAAACATGTTTGTAGCTGGAATCAAAACAAGTAGGCTAGTGGATGCATAGTAGACCACAGACAGTAGTAGTACAGCACAAGGGTAGATGGCTGGCTCCTCAGGGGAGTATAGGGTCAGATGCCGACCTTAAAGTAGGGCAGCAAAGCTAAATTCGAGCTGTAGCAGTTGAATAATGTAACCTGGGGGGGGGGGGCGTAGTGTAGGGAACTGCAAGTGAATTTTTACGAAAAAACGGCTTTTTCGGGTAGCAAACTTGCGAACGAATCAACGGTTGGGTCATTTATCGAGATATAAAAGCAGACATTAGAGGTGGAGGTATGCAGAGCAATACAGGGGGTTAATAGACACACTGTGGCGCTTCGATTTGATCTCCTCAGCAGTTATTTACCTTTTGACCTAACCCTCGGCAATTCACAATAAAAATTGTTGGTACAGCAAGACAGGAGCCCAAGCATGCGAGTATGTGGTCATACCCTGAATGATAGTCGTCTTGTATGACAAACTGCTGTCTTCTACCAGCAAATGGTGTGATCTAAAAGACATTTCAAAGGGCTTCTAACTCGCTACTAATACCCCAGTTCACCTCCTCATTGGAAAGGTGAGTGATAGTGAGGATAGATGAAGAGCAATAGAAAGATAAGCCACAGCAATAATCGAAAGCCTGGAAAAGTGAAAACACGGCCTAAGTAACTGTCATTTCAGACAGATTTCAGCGGTCAGACACGATCAAGAATGATGAAATGACTTGTTTCGGTCTTCCTCAATAAAGCGGTTGATTCATCGTATGCGGGATGATGCGTTGTACAACCTTCACAAATACTAATGGCATCCCACAGGTGACTATATTGTTTTTAACCCAAAGGCACACTGGACTAAGACCTTTTGTCACTGTGACGACGTTCCTAACCTAATAAAAACACGTCATACATATCAGTCCCATGAAGCTGAGTATGTTTTTTTACCGCATACTGCAATGGTTTGGGGTTCAATGAACCCTTGAGAAAAATGTTTGAAGCGACTGGCTGCTAGGACAGGGCACTTACATCGGATGAGTCCCCAGTGAGAAGCTATTAAGGACTCTTACTTTTCGTATAGTGAGTGTAAGCATTGACTCCACCCTTGAACAGGAAGGCACTATGAGCCTTTTCGCCTGAGTTACTCTTTCTGTCTTCCACTGGGTCACCTATCGATTTAGGTGACTTCTCGTCGCTCCTACGTGAGGCTCTTCAACTGGGTAATTTCGACTCTTCAGGAGCAGTCCTGCTATCCTGGACAAGGGGTCACTTGCTGCCAAATACGAACCAGCCCTGTTGTGTCACCTACAATCTACAAGTTGACACTGGATTACGATATCATCTTCATTCAAGGAAGTCTGGATTAAATAGCATGCCATGAAGGAACACATAGCGGAACCTCCGACAAATATCCATAGGGTGGTTCTAATTAAGGACGTGTATATGCAGGAAGGCAATGATATGGCCGTCCTTCATAGTTATGGACGCACCAGTAAAGAGTTACGCGTGGAACTTTACATTCTACATAGATATACACTCAGTGGGTAATATTATTTAAATACTAGAACAATGCAACACCTCCTTCCAATCGTTGGCACGTCATTTCCAAAATTTCTCTCTGGCGAACCGCTACAGGCCTTCGGTGTAGCACACGGATGGGCGTGGATTGTTCCAACACGATAGGAGCCTTTTTGACGACTTCTTCCAGCGTTGAAGGAATTCCTCCAGGGCAGATGCACAATGCCAAGTATTCCTTAGTCTTCTCTTCTTCGCCTTGCTTCAAAATGGCCAAGCTCTCTCTGTAACAATACAAACATTTGTAAGCATTACCTTTGGCCAGGGCCAGATGATTCTAAAACGAGGACTAATCCGGTTTTCTGAGCTTGAAGAGACAAGAAGCAGATTGTATCCAAAAGTGCGAGGGAGAAACTGGTAACGAGTATGTGCAGGGAGATCCTCCACGAGGCCCAGCACACATGAAGGTACAATAATTATTTCCACCCAGACTAGTCACCAGGGCAATCTAAATACCCACATATCAAAGTCCTCACCTGGACACAATTTGAAGATCCCGAACTTTCAGCTTCCCGAGGGATTTTTCTGAAATATTTCTTTCCAGCTCCCTGAGCTCGTCAAACGTCAAAGCTCCTCGTTTGGGCATGATGACCTCGACGTTGAAGGGACGACCGTGACCCAGCGATCGAACATCCACATCTTCTCTCCCTGAAGATGCAAATTTCGAACCTACAAAACATGAATAACTTCAGTTAGGGAGGAATAAAACTTGTGTTTATGTTAGGACGGCTTAGAAAAATAGATACACTGTCCAGGATTTGCCACCACGCTTTATATATCCCAGAGGCACTATAAAGACTCCAATTGACTGAAATACAAACATTTCTTGACTCAAGTTCAAAATATGTCGATCAAAGTGAACCAGTTGTTGAAGCGAGTGATGTTATTAGAACAGTCGGTGCCATCCCGCTTCATCATTGACTCGTCGCTGCATTCTCCAGCTCTTTCAGCAGACTTGTCACTGCCAGCTCCCAAACAAGACAATTTGGGTAAAGTGGGTCTTTAGTACCCCAAGTTTTTCTAATTTTTTTCAAACCTCATCCACCTAATTTTAATACTCTTTTCTCATATTGTAACAACTACCGCCTTCATCTCTCCCAACTTGTGAACTTCTATCATAACTATGAAAGTTGAGCTGGTGAGACCCTTTCAACGCTTCTGCAATTAGGAAGTAAATAATACTTTTCTTCAAGCTACGACATCCAGACAACACGAGCCAGAGGCCGAAGATGTAGCCATCTCCACAACTCATGAGCTCTTATCTACCGACCAAGTACCAAGGGTGAAAAAGAGAAGAGGCGTAAGAAGCAGCCTGAGAAAAAGGAAGAAACCGACAAGACTAGGAGTGTGAATGTTCCTTCTTATCTAGTTGGTCCCCTTCACATAGAAGACTTTAAACTTGTGTGGGACTTTTGGAATGTTCTTTCCTCTAGGTCGCTGAGTATGTCACAATCCAGTGACATTTCAACTCCTAAATTACAGCTGATTAGATCATATGTTCAAACTTTTCCTTTTTACCATTCTACAATTTGCGAACATAATTTTTAATTTAATTATTTTGTGGCGAATGTCGAAGCTTTTAAACCTATTGAAACTGGGCGATATTTTTACGTGTATCAATTTTACGCATTTTACATCCCTAGTTGGGTATTTCGTTCAATCCAACAGAAACCAAACGGAAATTTGCAGCTCTATTAATTCGCCTATTTCTCTGTCTTCCAACTGTCACGGGGATCCACAACGTCGCTCTCATATTTCTTCTGACAACTTATATGAAAGATGGTGTTCAAGGTAGTTTATGTAGTTCTACGTTCCTCAGTTTATAAGTTTTGTTTGGTTTCGACCGTATATTTACATGCTCGACAGCCTCTACAAGTAGCGACTTGAACCAAAGGCTTTACGATTCTCATCCCTGCCCAGACAGCTCAGCTCGATATTGCGATTGCACCGACCCAGACGCTCACTTCAGAAATTCCTTGCAGGCACCGAATTTCTACTCAAAAATTGGGCCATTCAACGTCACAATAATTTTGTCACACAACGGCGTAACGAATTTCGCCTTTGTTGAGTCCATTGACTTGGCTTACGTGATCTGATCACCTTGAAACTGACTCGACTCAATACCTACATTTGGAACGATTCAACAATTCTTCCGCCTTCTGGCTTTTGCGATCCCAGCACAAACTCTTTCTTGCAGCACTGGTTCTAACATCTATAAGGCCAGCCTTTTATTAGTCACCCCAGGAGCACTGGGATGTGGGGTGAATGTTTGCTGTAGGGTGAAATTGAGTCGAGGGACTTTACATGCTTGGAGCTAGGGAATTTGACGCAAGACCGTCAGGAGCGACGAGGTAACAAAAGAGGTGAGGAATTGGGTGACGAAAATAGAAGCCACTTATTTCGAGTTTGTGCTCAATTCAGGCTGTGCAGTAAATAAACTTCGTGCTCGATGAACACACTGAAAAAACCCTGCAAATTATTACACAATGGTTTATTATTCTCATGAACAGCTTGACCTAGTATTAGTGCTCCCCCATCCCATTCGATTCAGCATCAAATACTAGTAAACCATACGAAACATGTCCTGGCTACAATGGAACTATGGAAACAAAACGTCTGATGATTTTCCCCCGTCGTCGGGGAAATTGGAACGGGGGTGCTCGAAGCGAACCCGTTGCGAGGCGAAAGGGGAGTTGAGTGGCGGCGTCGTTGGGAGGCGAGCGAGCGCGGCTGGTTTTTTAATTTTTAAGGCTGGAGGGAGGGAGTTCAAACGACGAAACGTTGACTTCCGCTGTAGTTCCCGCGTTGTACTGCGTTTCGTTAATTTTTTTAACCGTTTTTTGCCTATTACAACCACGGGCTTCGTCCGATCGGATTGCCGAGATGGTGGGCACAACTAGATACCAAATCGGATTTTTGTGCGAAAGAACGAATTTTTTAGACCATGTTAAAGGCACAAAGCGGCCAGGACGGACATTGCAAATTTGGAATCTCCAAGTCTTGAAACGTAAAGTATCAAATTTTGAGGGGAGGTTGTAAAAAATTTTTCGTGACCGAAAACATAGGGTTATTATTCAGAATGAATAATAAACCAAAACAACTGTTTTCTGGTGGCTGTTGAGGTGGTCGGCTCGAAGCAATCCTGTCATTTTAGAATATCTCACACACAACATCACATTGAAGGTTACTCACTAGTTCCTCCTAATTTGGAAACGATTGGTTCGCTGATGATTTCTTCCACAGAACTTTCCATTTTCCTCTCCCCATTCAACAGCCACGGCGTTTGAGGGAGTTGCCGGCAGTATTTGTTGTACCGCCCTGTAATCAACGTATAAATGCATAGTAAAGGAATTGACCAACAGTTAACAGTTATCAAGACATTGACAAGTATTGAAATTTAAAACATCAAGTTGCTACGTGAAGGCATGGACACGAGTGCAAGGTTGACAGTAAGTGGGTCACTATTCAGTTTTGATAAGTCGTAATATTGTAATTACATACTCCCTATCTTGGACAGTGGTGATTGGCTACTACACCGTTGTCTGAGGTAGCAAACGCACAATCAATCAAAGGAAAGTACTGGCCAATCCGACAGAGGTGCTCTCTTGCAGATCATCAAGGCGTACAATACAGCATCCACTGGAACACCCTCATGTCGTTCCTGACCAGTTGAGTTGGTCATTGAGTCCAAGGTGGACAACTGGAGAGTGAAATGGAAGCTTCCCGCAGTATAGACCTTTCCTCTGAATGAAAACGTGACATGCTAGATGAATGCCAAGCGAGATGGAAAACCTTATCAAAGAGATGTCACGTATGAGTTTTTTTCCTAACGTCCATGAACGTCTTAGGAGAAAGTGGGTTGAGCCAGTTTCTTACTGTTACTTGAGTAATGCAGTTTGGCACAGTAACAATCTCATTAGCTACCACCACCGCAACAGTAGAGTGATCTACAACATTGATTCAATAACCAGTGCAAACCTGTAACAATGTCCTGGCGTCCTTTTATTGCCCTTCCAAGTACGTCATTACCAAAAGAGATGGAAAACTGAGAGATTGTTCTTTTCCATGCACAATTGAGGTAGACTGATATTGGTGATTAAGTCATATCATCACCAATCGTAAACCAGAGCTTACTAACAAGTTTTTTTAGTGGTACTGATGATGGCTTCCTCATAACAAACCAGTCTATCTTTAGCAAATTCGGGATAAAAACGATAATTTTTCTCAGTTTTTCATCTTTTGTACTGGGACGAACTGTACTGAGATGCTTTTGAAGAGCTGCTGACTCAGGTAAAAATTACGGCAAATCGCGCAGAGCTCTGATCCACAATCCTCGACTTATGTCGAGAATTATATGAATCAATGTCTTAACCACTAAACCACCTGGTGCCTTTAATAGGAGTCAGTCAGTACAGAACCTAACTCTTCGATTTAGCAAAGGCTCGTCCGGGGCATTTGTGCTGACTGGTAACTCCCACCCAGTCACCTGTGTTTGGTGGTAAATCTCCGATTGCAATTGAGAATAAAACTCCGTACTCCAATAACATTCGGTACTTATTCATTATAATTCATACTCTCCCACACCTTGTATGATATCGTAACACTATTTAATAATGGCGCTCGACAATTTCCCCACAAGTGATCTAAATTGTGTTAGTCATCAGTTGCGACGAATATGAAATGTAATGTAAACGTATCGAACAACGTATTAACGCACCTGCAACATTCGTAGGTTCCCGAGAAAGAGAACTTCGTACAGCCACGATTGGCTTCGTTGGCACAGACGGAGGAATGTGAAAAACTTCAGAAAACTCTTCGCTACTGGCTTCATTAAGAACAGACTCGATTCGGTTTTTGGTGAAGCCTGAAGACCTGACGTACGAAGGCGTGAAAATTTTTGGCCTGAGCTGACATCTGAAAAAGAATCAAAGTGAACTGGTGTATTGCCATTTGAATCCAAACAAAACGCACTTCATTGATGCTACGACCAAACTATTCACGACCCATTTAAGACAGACATCCTATTGTTCACAGTTTTGAGAACTAAATGGCGTGTCGTGTTCCCTGAAAATGTGTAAAGCCCATGGCAGAATGGGATTTTGATTGGTGCTAAATTCCATATACTCGGTGGCCTCCTAGTAGTGGGTGGAGGCTATGGGGCCCTGCGTTGCAGCTTACTGGGGTCCTTCCAAACCCCAGGGCAGTCAACAAGCTCAATCTGTCCCACCCTGGGGTGAGGAAAAGCCGTAAGCACCATCAAAAGAAGGTGCGAGCCAACGACCATTCAGGCCTTAAGAGTTGTTTGACCCAAAATGGTACCACGGGAATGCACAGCCCACGGCCTTGCGACAGTGCATTATGGGTTAGGGCCATGTCAGGTGGCTGCCTCCGCAGGGCAAGGTTGGTAGAACGGAGCAATCCAACTCTTACCCAGGGCAAGAGCTGACAATGCTGGAATATGCGGTCGCTGCAGAGTAGAAATCCCATTCCCTTCTTTCGTTACAAAACTGCGGCGAGGTAGGGGCCACCAGGCCGGCAGATTACCAACCTCAGCTAGTTTTATTTGGACAGAGATGGACTACCCTGGATATGACTGAAACCTTATGTAGAAGTCGGTATTGTGGCCCAAGCTCTGGGCTGAATACTACGCCAACCTGTTTCGTGAGTGTGCCATCCTGATGCACTATGCTGACCCCCAGGTTCTGTCTGATCTTCCACAAAAACTTGCCCACTCCAGCGTAATCACCTCACTTGAAGCTACCACAATTGGCAGTTATTCAGATTAGCGTGCAGGGAAAATGTAGAAAATAATAAAGGCAAGTTAAGACATGCACTGCATTATTATTTTGAAGATGCAGATTTCATTCAACAGGAGTAGTTGATGCAATTGCAACAGAGAAGTTCTCAGGTGAGTGCCATGAATTAGCCAGGAGCTTTCTTTTTATTCTTCGATAGAACAACGCAAGAAATAGATACCAATAAACGTTATAGCAAGAGCAACGTGCGTAAAATGTAACTGTAGCCTGTGATGCACAGACCCTGTCTCCTGGAGATCCGCCAAGAAACTAATTATAATAGGTAACAGACTTACAGGGGCTTACATTCCTTAAAATCTTCGTCATACTTGAACTCAACATCTATCACAAAGCCTGATGATAAATCCAGAGTCAAGCCAAACCTGGAACACCGACCTCAAATCAGAACGTTTCTCCTCATTTAAATACTTCGTTAAAAGAAACACAATAAAAATATCGGCAACCTTTGGCTCATCAGAGCCCCGAAGCAGGCCTTAAATGCGTCTTTCAATCCCATCAATGTTTGATTCGTGAAGTTCTCCTCGTAGAAAGCTTCAAAATGAGAAGGGCAAGGATGAATTAGTATCCCCTAGCGAATAACGAAACATGTTCGTTGAGATGAAATTACCTGGAAACTGTTGCCGCAAGTTGAGGAGAAGAGCGTGGGAGCGTAAGAGGTAGCATGAGGGAAGATTCATTGACACGTTGTAAGTTTTGGAATCGTAGTTCGTAACATCGACTCCTCCAATGATCTGTGGAGTGCATATTAATTACTCAACGACATATTTATCAGTTCAGAACGACACTTGTCTTTTTTGTCAACACAGCCCATGCAACTCCTACACCAGAACAAAGTTCTCAGCTCCTACAAATCATACACAGTCAGTAATGGTAGAATCTCACTACTTCACGAGCGCACACTGCTACTAAGACAAACATTTTCACATCATTCACGTTGGAGTACTTAGCAATAGTGATGAAATGTTTACATTGTGATCATGTTATGAGAAGACAAGAAACGAAGTTCTCACCAGTGTACCAGTCCTTCATCAAACCACCACCAGGTGTGGTCCTCCTAATGCTGTATTATTTCATTGTGTTACCACATCAAACATAAGAGAGCTCCTCTTAAACTTCCTCCCTCAATGTGGAAGTCGTGGGGCGATGGGAGGTGTGCGTCCCTGCAAACATGCTTCGGGAGCAGCACATGAATGCTACAGTGTGAGGGTGGGGGGTTGGAGCCATCATTGTGATGGAAACACTAGAAATGACCAAAGTACTCACAAGTCACCTCACCACTAAACAGGAGTTGGAGCTGAAAGTGCCGCTTCCCACAGCTGCTCTTGTGCAAAAAAGGTTATAACAGTAAAACGTGGCCACAATTGATCTGTCCCTTTGCAACTTACCACCATAAATGTTATGGTAAATAGTTAGATCAGGTGGGAAACCACATGAAGAGCTCCTCCCAGATGGTGCAGATTCCCCAGGGTCATCCCTCCACATGGTTACACATGAGCCATTACTGGGCTACAACAGCTCTCCACTGGAAGTCTAGATTAATGACAATCTGCTATACCTCTACAGATCAGGGGTTTGGTGGATGCTTGCACGAAAGTGAAATCGCAAACTCCATGATTTCCGACCGATATAACTGTTTTATGAGTGTTAAGGAGCAGTCATTTTGATAAGGGAACAGACCTGTACATTAACTGGGATGATATGAACCTTCAAAGGGCCACATCAGTCATTGTTTAAGAGGTAAATGGGGCTGTCCTCACCTGACAAGGATAGAACGAGCAGACTCTGGCTGTTTCCCCCAACCAGGCATCCCCCTCCACACCTAAAGTGGGAGGGGGCAATACGTACTAGGGGAACGTGGAAATAGGCGTGAAGTGATGCCATGCCCATGCCATTGTTCTCTCAGTTTCGGCTGTCACTCTCTCTCTCTCTCTCCAACACTGCATTTTTATGACTACAATGAGCGGTTTCTAGTCAATTATTATTCATCAAACGTACAGTTTCTAGTATTGAGTCTGAATAAGGTTTTTGAAGCAGCCCCAGGCACCCAGCGCACGGGTTAGGCTTGTGCGTTTTAGCAGGCACTTGATTTACGGGTTCATCTTCGTTTTTAACGCTGGTGACACCCAACTGAAATGTACAAGAAACATAATTTAGAAGGTTCATTTCATTGCGAGTAAACGCGCAACGTTAAAACGTAAACCATTCACCTGGCGTAAAGTGTCGTCAACATTTTGGAAAGAAATTTTATCTCGTTTCCCAATTAAGCGAAGGCAGCAGGCAGAGCAGCAGCCGCAGGAATTGAAATAATCGTACACTTCAGACACCGACATTCCTAAAATAGCTGTAAGTACGACGATACTCAACTAAACATATGCTGAAGCAACTGTCGAATTATTTAAAAACCAAACAGCATCCCGGTTGCAGATTTTCAAACCGACAACTCGTAAACAAGTGACAACGTGAGGAGCAGGTTACATTACGATAACACTTGGTAACCTCGCTTTAAGCTTCCTGTTGCTGTCGTTATTTCCTGGTGTGTGCACTTTTTAGCCGAACGTCCACTACAGTTCAGGGTAAATTCCCAATACAATGGCCGCGGGTACATTTGCGAGGAACTTCGGTTCGCGATTCGGAACGTTTACTAGCGTCGCTGATACTGGTGAGCGTAACAGTAGCAGTAAGAGTTGAGCAAAGTTTTGTCGTTAAAGTGAATGTAAACAACCCGCGCGAAACTGAGTCAATGTGGACAAACAGTGCGCGCCTAATACAACAAACAATGACGACCTCAAAAATGATTGATATCACTCGCGTAATGCAACAGAACAGATATTGCCGATCACAAAAATAACTTTAAATATCACTCACCTTTCAAGTTACGTATCCGAATTTTGTGGGAAGATAGGCTGCTTTGATGGTTTCAAATAACTCTGTCATTCATTCCCCCATGCACCACATTCAGGACACGCAATAATACACTAATCCACAACACTTCGCAAGCCATTTTTTCTGAATGGATGGAGCAAAGTCGTATTAATTTACCTTTGTGGCGCTCTTCAATGTTCCGAATCACGAACCGAAAAACCGTGCAAATGTACTCGCGGCCATTGTTTTGGGAATTAGCCCCCATTTTAATTCAGAAATGCAATGGTACTCGGCAAAGTCGAATTTACAATACCATAAAACCGAAGGTGATACTGAGATATATTCTCGCTGCGCTTAAAAAAGCAAATGTACTCTTCCTACCCAAGCCAGGGAAGAGTGAATGTGTAGTACCCAAAGGCTATCGGGCAACAAGTCTATGTAGCATCTTCCTAAATGTCCCTTTTTGGAGGTTCGAAAGAATCGAAGTCGAAGTTCGGAGAGAGTTTTATTCGAGAATTGGTCAAAAGAAACATAAAATAAATTGAATCTCTTATGGGAACATGAAAGCGGGAAGAACACTGTGTCTTTTTATATCTCTACATCCTTAAGGATAACCTTGCATATCTTCATTGTCATATTCTAGTTTCACTATTCAACAGCAAACATCACCGAGAAAGTAATTGATATACATATTAGGGATGACAAAATAACTAGATCACCAGTACCAGAGAACAATATGCAAACTGCACGGGATAATCGATTGAAGGATCATTAAATAATATCTCAACCAAAATTGAGGAAAAATTATAAAAAGCAGACAATGAGAACTAGATCGGTAGAGAACAACTTGATAAATGTGAGTAGGAAGGTTGAATGTGCAGTAACATCACGAAACACTATTACCAGTGGCATGTTCTCGAATGAGTGGACGTGAGTGTGAGTAGCTAGAAAAATATGCGTCTGAGCTCAGTGACTGGCCCAACACGAGCGGGAAATAAAGTTGAACTACAAATTGTCCATGGTAATATTCACCTTCTGCCACGCACGAAACGATTGATTTATTCACAACCAATATCAAAGTATGAATGCCAACTGTGGTGAGATGCGTCTGACTCACAGGTCAATTATTATAGCTCTTGAGCTCCACCTAGTTGCTTGAAATAGGTTTCTACGATTTCTTGCTGGATGACTCACTTCAAAACAAGAGAAGTAGATCTTGGAATTGTAACAATGTTTATGTGGTGTAGGAAGGGAGCGGGTTTTAGTGGACAGAAACTTCACACTAGTCTGTTATGTCGGCCCACGGATGTCATTTTCAAGGATTTACACAATCGGTATCTCAATTTGGCGTTTTCTCCTGCTGGTTGTCCAATTTTCATTGCGAGTTGTCGTACTTGGTTTTCAAAGCGTCACATTACGTCCTTGGTTCTTCCAGCTCGACTGACCTCGAAAAGCAAATCCCAGATTCGCACGCTTTGTTTTGCAGGAAGTGGGCTATTAAATTTTTTTTTTAAAATTGGTTAATTTATTGTATCCGAAGGATGAAGATTATATTGCTATCAGGTAGTAAACAAGAGTTGATATTTCCTCAGGTATTCATGTTTTGATGCCCGCTGAATCGAAAACACTAATTTCGGCGCGAGGTTTGAGTTCGCGTTACAGGAGATGTTAAGACGTTACCAAAGTGCTTTTTGGATATTGCACAATGTGCTACTGTGTGAGAACATCTAATTTCGACAAAAAGTGGGAGGGAAATGATGTTTGACGCCAATGTACAACACAGTTGACGATATAACGTTGAGGAGCTGAGCTCATTCGTTGTCGAGAGAAGAGATCGTGTGATTTCTTCGCATCTACATGTACAACGTTCGTCAGCACGCTTTTTAAACTATTGAAAAATATGTCGCGGAAACCGATTTTATGTAGTCTACTTTTGGTGGCGTAAAATTTGGTGGAGCTTTTGCGATCTATCAAATGTTACGAGAGCTAAATTAGTTTTGCCATCTGCCGCTAGAGCGCAGCGTTGTTTCAGAGTTGAGCTCTTAACTCACTTGATCTCCTGTTTCATTCTCGCTCACCAACCTCATATCCGTATGACATTTTCAGACCGGCTTTCTGTGAATGAGAATGATTGAACAAAATAAGTTCAAGTCAGCCCGCAGATTCAAAACTACCTATATAGTTAGTTAGTGCTCAAACTTTACAAACCTTTTCTGTTTTTTCACAAGCTTCTCGCTCGTTTCTTATTGTGCCAAAAAATCGTGCCAAAAAATATAAATGATTTGGTACGGTCGTTTACTCTAAAAATCGTTCACAGACACACATACACACTAACAGACCATTTTCCCAAATACTCACTCAGGACTTCTTCTGATAGCATTTCAAGGGTTTCTGAGTCCTAAAGACTATTCAAAGTATCTGATGCGTTGCAACAACTTCCCTTAGCTCTACGTCAATTCACTTTCTGCATGGCTTTTTCTAATTAATCAATTCATTTGAACTTGTTCAAACAACACTTCACAGCAGCTGGAAGAGGTATCGCTTAAAGTTCTGGAATTTATTGTGCTGCTCGTACTCATTGCCGGACCATTATTGAGCGATCGGTACACAGAGAATGAATGAGGCTGTAAACACTATTTTTTGAAGAGGGATAGTAATTACTTTTGCAGAGTCATTGGGTAAAAACGTTTAGAACTGGTAGTAAGCGAAACGGCAGTTTCTCAGTCCTCTGACAGTTTCACGAACAGAGATAAAACCCTGCAAATTATTACACAATAGTTTATTATTCTCTTGAACAGCTTGACGGAGTCTGACAGCTCCGAGACGCATCCCATTCGATTCTGCATCGAAAAATACCAGTAAACCATACGAAATATGACCTTGTTACAACGGAACGACGATAACTAAATATTCTAGGGGTAACTAAATATTATATAAAGACAGACCCACTCGACCAAAGTGGGGTATATAAAATAACTTGTACTTGTACAAACGCATACATAGGACAGACAGGACGAAAAATACGGACCAGATACTCAGAACACATTAAATCACTTAATAAGAACAAAGACGATTCAAACTTTGCTAACCATCTCAAAACAACTGGACATGAACCTACCAAAATACAGGACAGTACCACCTTACTACACAAACAATACAAAGGACGAAAACTGAACATATTAGAAAACATGGAAATTTACAAACAAAAAACTTCAATGGACAGATCATAAATGAACAAATCAACACAAAATGCGACACCATATTCACACCACTCAAAACATTACACAAACGAAAACAACCAACTGACGGATTTACAGACCACCCTACAGAAAAAAGACGGAAATTCCACAATTGACAGATCATTCAAGACGTTCCATTCACCTTAGGGGTTTCCCCTGAGGTACATGACCTCCTCTCCCCGACCATCCATCATCCCGTTTTACCTTCCTTTCATATATAAAGACCACGACCAACTGACTGACTCCAGTACTGACTTAACGGCCAGACGATGATGTCTTTACATCGAAAGCGCTTGCCACCAGCAACACACCAGCCAGAGGAGACGTACTCACCTAACAGATACGTAAACTTTAATAACTAAATATACCGTAGGCAATTGGCACGACGTTGCGAGTCGTGTTGGCGGTTGGTTTTGATGAGACGGGTGGGAGGGAGTTCAAACGACGAAACGATTACTTTCGTTGTAGTTATTGTCCCGTGAGTTCTGTCAATTAGTAAATTTTGTCTCACTATAATTACTGTAATTTCGCTATACGCAGTTGTACCTGGAAAACGATACCAAACAAAGCGTATTTGCGATTAAACTGCAAAAATTGCGTTATTGTACATTTTTTTAACGTTTTTTTTGCTCACAACAACCGCAACCTTCGTCTGAAAGGATTGCCGAGCAAGCGGGCACAACTAGATACCACGTGGGATTTTTGTGCGAAAGAACGGATTTTTTTGAGCACGTTAAAGGCACAAAACGGTGGACGGACATTGCACTAGAATATTGCAATTTAGAATTCCGATGTCTTGCAACGTAAAGTATCAAAATTTGAGGGGGGGGGGGGTGTAAACGAATTGTGTTTTCCCGAGTAACTGCGTCATGGATTTCATTTGTCTGCGATTATTTCAACTGCACTTATCTGTTCAACGGAGATATATGAGCCATGACAGCACGGATAACGAGATTTCACGAATCATAATTTATCGGTTTTCCAATTTTCTCAAAAAACGGTTCTAACGATTTTGATCAAACTTACGAAGTTCCACTGACTAGTACCTACATTTTTGTGTCCGTAGACATGCGTTGAACTATGATACGGCAGATCGTCGACTTTTTCACGGTTGCGGAAAGTTGTGTGTATTACCAGATATTTTTACTTTCCTTGGCTCTACGAAGTAGAAAGGAAAGTTATGTAATCGGCTGAAAAAAAATTTTGAGTTTTCTTCAGATCTTTACGATTCAGACCCTCCTGAGACCGAAAAACACTATTTGGGAAAATGGTCTGTGTGTCTGTGTCACTAAAGTCTGTGAACGATTTTTAGAGAAAACCACCGAACCAAATCAGCTCAAACTTCATATCTCGCCGGTAGGTTACCATGGGACGCCAAAATAAGGGTATGAGCAAAATCCACCGAAAGTTAACTATAGTTATCATAGTGATCAAAACACCAAATATTTTTTTTCTCAAAAACGGCTCTAACGATTTTGATTAAATTTTTTATATTGGTAGCTCTTAATGAGATAATTTTACTATAAAATTCCCATTTTTGGGAAAATGACGAGAGCAGCACAATAAATTATCAAAATTTTCGACGAAAAGCGTTTTTGCCGCGGTTTTTTCCTTATAAACTCCGCTGGAATGTTAGTAGAATGTTTTTAAAAAATTGGTATTGTAGTCCAATCCAATATCTATAGAGTGAGTGTTTAAAAACGCTCATGAGATACATGGGGCTCACTCCAGAGATTCCTTAGTTTCAACTACCGCCGTTTCGCTTAATACCAGTTCTAAAAGTTTTTACCCTATAACTCTGCAAAAGTAATTACTATCCTTCTTCAAAAAATTTGTGTTTACAGCCTCATTGATTATCTGTGTACCAATCGCTCAATAATGGTTCTGCAATGAGTACGAGCAGGACAATAAAATCTGGAACTGTAAGCACTACTGCACTAAGTCCTGCTGCTGTAAAGCGTTGCTTGGCCAAGTTCAAATTAACTGAGTGATAAATGAATCGATTAAATAGAATTAGCCATGTACAAAGTGAATTGTTGTAGAGCTAAGGAAAGTTGTGTGTTGCAACGCACCAGATATTTTTCACTCAGTTCATTGTAACTTGGTAAAATATAACTTCTCCTTTTAAGTAGAAAGTTACAGTTCCAGAATTTATTGCGCTGCTTCTACTCATGTGCTATGGGCACTATTCATCAATTAGCACGTAGAGAATTAATGAGGATGTAAACAGGATTTTTGTGAGAAGGACAATAATCACCGTTCCCCAATTATCGGATAAAAACTGTGAGAAATGGTAGTAAATGAAACCTCTGGAGTAACTCGTATAGGTCGCTCGTCGTATAGGTTCTTGATTGGACTACCACCGCAGTTTTTATGAAGATTCTAATAACGTTTGAACATAATTGTTGGTGTACGTCCAACTAAGACCATCGGTCTATTGTCGCGGGGGTCAGGAGGGCCGAACCATGATCTAAAATGATGTTAGTTGTGAACAAACAAGTTCAGAAATCTCGTTGGAGCTAAGGTACTGAAAACACTAGTGACGCCGCGTAGTAAAATAATTCTGTTGTTATTACGTCACCTTATAACCATATTTTGAGACGAGAGAGCCAAAAAAACAAAAACGAATAACTGATGACCGAATTAATTGGTCGGGGAAGGCCAAATTTGTGCGAGTAAAATGAACAGTATGGAGGGGATGATAAAGCGTGCGAAGACGAGGTAGTAATTACTGAAGAAGCCTCAACCGACAGATCGCTTGAACTCTTGTCACTTCCATCGGTTCCAGGTGATCGTTAAGTTTCAGATATCCGCCGTCGTGAAATATGCAGGTACCAGAGATGTTTCTCGTTCAATGCGTTAAATATTCTTTATTGATATCAATGAACGCTTCTCAAGTAGAGCTTAACGTGAACGTTATTGATATTGTTTGCTTCGTGCAATTCTGATTACTAACACTTGTTTCAGTTCATGTGTAACTTCGTATGTATTGATGTCTGAAGTTGCCAGATTTAAAGTCAATTCTAATTAATGCCAACGAGCCACCTCCCTCCCTTTCGCCTTATTAAAGCGAATAGATCAAAAAGTACGAGTCGAGTATATAAAGAGCCCAGAAAAACGAATGAAGTGCGTTTTCATTAAATAATAAAAGCCTAACAACACGTAAATAGAAACTATGTGTACCAAACAATCAATAATAAAGGAGACATCATGCTTCATACCCCCCCCCCCTCCCCTCAACATTCTCGACGATGCTGAATCGAATGGAGGTGCTCGTCTCAGAGCTGTGAGATCATTTAATGCTAGAGAATAATAATTCGCAGCTTGGTTTGTTATTCACTCTGAATAATACACCTATATTTTGCCTTTAACGTGGTTAAAAATTCCGTTTTACGTCTAGCTGTGCCTGCTTACTGGTTAATCCTATCGAACGAAACCCGCGGTTATTATACCAAACCACTATTGCCAATTGCCCAGCGTCACCTAGACAGCGTCAATTTTTGGTTGGTCTTAGAGACGCAGTACAAACATTATTGTTTGCATAAGAAATGTAGTTTCCCAGATCGTTGAGCTGTGTTACGTTCTTAATATTTTTCGAAGTTGGATTGAATAGGGATAGGTCCCAATCATGCCGTGCAAGAGAATAATAAACCCTTGCACAATAATTTTCAGTACCAGTTTTAGGTAAGGAATATTTTTTACGACCCCCCCCCCCTCCAACCACAAAACTTCCCTTAAGATTTGACGCTTTACCCTTCAAGACATGAAGATTCCGTTTATTCAACTGGTTGGCTGCCGTCCCGACCATTTTGAAAGAACTTGCAGGACAACAGAGCGAAATCTCGTTTCTTCCGAGCCTGCGCTCATCTCCTCTACTGCCTCCCGTCACGCTTCAACTAGCCGTCAGTTAGACTCGTATCTTTTGATGCTGAATCGAATGGGTCGTCTCGCAGGTTTATTACTCCACCAAGGCTGTTACCAGGGGAATCGCTTAAAATTCATATTAAATATCTGGTGCGTTGCAACACACAACTTTCCTTAGCTCTACGTCAATTCACTTTGTACATGGCCTTTGAACTTGGTCACGAATGGGAATTTTATGGTGCAATTGCCTTATTGAGAGCTATCAATATAAAAAATGTAATCAAAATAGTTAGAGCCGTTTTTGAGAAAAAAATTTGGTGTTTAGATCACTATGATAACTATAGTTAACTTTCGGTGGATTTTGCCCATGCCCTTATTTTTGCGTCCCATGGTAACCTGTAGGCTAGACATCAAGTTTCAGCTGATTTGGTACGGTTGTTTTCTCTAAAAACCGCGCTAAAATCGATTAAGTCGAAAATGTTTATAAATTATTGTACTGCTCTCGTCATTTTCCCACAAATGGGAATTTTATGCTATAATTGCCTTATTAAGAGCTATCAATATAAAAAATTTAATCAAAATCGTTGGAGCCGTTTTTGAGAAAAAAAAAAATTTGGTGTTTTGATCACTATGATAACTATAGTTAACTTTCGGTGGGTTTTGTCCAAACCCTTATTTTGGCGTCGTAAAAATCGACCCAAAATAGTTAATAAATCGCTCTTAATGCGTTCGCAAACTGAGCAAAACTCTTGAAAAATTGAATAAAATCTTAAGAAATTAGAAACATTTTGGGAACTTGAGAGAATATGATTGAAGAGTGCGTTGAAATGTTCGGAGAAATGAAGTATACGTAATCTAAGAAGAAAGCGAAAGATGGATCGTTTGATCAAATGGGATGTGGTGTGCGAATTACCGGGGAATTGAGCAATTAGTTTTGTTCAGTAATTAATTGCGCCTAGTCGAGCGACGATGGCAATTTAATTGAAGACGACGCACTTGAGGACTATTGAGAGACTTATGTTTGCTGCGTTCGTGATTCACCTTTTTTTAGTTTCTTTTTGTAAATAGAGAGTTAACTAAAAGTTTCGTGTTCGAGAGTAATTAAGAATATCTGGTGCGTTGCAACACACAACTTTCCTTAGCTCTACAACAATTCACTTTGTACATGCTAATTCTATTTAATCAATTCATTTATCACTCAGTTAATTTGAACTTCGTCAAA
Organism: Pachypeltis micranthus; assembly: GCA_020466155.1. Lineage (NCBI taxonomy): Eukaryota > Metazoa > Arthropoda > Insecta > Hemiptera > Miridae > Pachypeltis > Pachypeltis micranthus. The sequence continues at coordinate 29,079,976 of CM035777.1, read as the reverse complement.
CAACGCATTACAGCAGCAGGAAGCGGTAGCGCTTACAGTTCCGGAATTTATTGTGCTGCTCGTACTCATTGCAGGACCATTATTGAGCTATTGGTACACAGAGAATTAATGAGGCTGTAAAAACAAATTTTTTGAAGAAGGATAGTAATTACTTTTGCGGAGTTATTGGGTAAACACCTTTAGAACTGGTAGTAAGCGAAATGACAGTAGTTGAAACTCAGGAATTTCTGGAGTGAGCCCCATGTATCTCATGAGCGTTTTTAAACACTCACTCTATAGATATTGGATTGGACTACAATACCAATTTTTTTCAACATTCAACAAAAATGCCAGCGGAGTTTATAAGGAAAAAAAAAACTGCGCTAAAAACGCTTTTCGTTAAAAACGTTGGTAATTTATTGTGCTGCTCTGGTCATTTTCCCACAAATGGGAATTTTATGGTGTGATTGCCTTATTGAGAGCTATCAATATGAAAAATTTAATCAAAATCGTTAGAGCTGTTTTTGAGAAAAAAAATTTGGTGTTTTGATCACTATGATAACTATAGTTAACTTTCGGTGGATTTTGCCGATACGCTTATTTTTGCGTCCCATGGTAACCCGTAGGCTAGACATCACGTTTCCGCTGATTTGGTACGGTTGTTTTCTCTAAAAACCGCGCTAAAATCGATTTCGTCGAAAATGTTGATAAATTATTGTACTGCTTTCGTCATTTTCCCACAAATGGGAATTTTATGCTATAATTGCCTTATTAAGAGCTATCAATATAAAAATTTAATCAAAATCGTTGGAGCCGTTTTTGAGAAAAAAAAATATTTGGTGTTTTGATCACTATGATAACTATAGTTAACTTTCGGTGGGTTTTGTCCAAACCCTTATTTTGGCGTCCCATGGAGGCCTGCGGGCGAGATATGAAGTTTGAGCTGATTTGGTTCGGTGGTTTTCTCTAAAAATCGTTCACAGACACACAAACCATTTGCTACTATTTAGTGTTTTTCGGACTCAGGAGGGTCTGAAACGTAAAGATATGAAGAAAACTCAAAAAAAAAATTTTCAGCCGATTACATAACTTTCCTTTCTACTTCGTAGAGCCAAGGAAAGTAAAAACGGTTTCAACGTTTACTGGGCTGAAGTTAGATACATATTTATACTCGTCAGTATGAACGTTCGCCCAGAAGTCTTTGATGGTCGCAGACAAGCAAACAAATTTGAAATCGGTGGAACAATATTTGGGTCGGACTTTTTTCGGGTTTTCCGAATATGACCTCGTTCCGAATTGGCCGAAACTCTGACCTTGATATTGTTCTGCTTAGAAAACATGGAAATCTATTTTTTAAAAAACTTCAATGTTCAGATCAACACAAAATGTGACACCATATTTACACCACTCAATACACTATACAAACGAAAACGACCAACTGATGGATTTATAGACCACCCTATACAAAACAGACTTAGAATCGACAATCAACAGACTATTTAGGACATACAAAACTGCCCTTACATTACTTTCCATTCACGGATCCCCCCTCCCCACCCCTTTCTCATACTATATAAAGACCACGACCAACTAACTGACTTTAGTACTGACTTAACGGGCAGACGATGATGTCTTTACACCAAAAACGCTCGCAGTATCTCGCCAGCCAGAGGAAACGGACTCACCAAACAGGTACGTTAACGTCAGGAAGTTATCTACTGGCAAAACTAACTCAATTACTTTAATACCTAAACTTATTACATTTTTGAATGTTGTTCTTTGTAAGTTGAGTAAGTCGAGTGAACAAATGGGAAAGAAAAGTTCGATTTTGAATGCAAAACACAAATAACTTAGATCACATGTAACGATTTTCAGGAAGAAATAATGACAGAATCTTGCGACACGAGGAGGTTGATACCTGACTCTGTGATAAGGAAAATGACCTCCAAAGCTCAAAATTATTCGCACTCGCTGCCCATATTCATGATTCACCCCGTCCAAGGAACTGTGGAGCTTTTGGAGCAATTAGTTTCATTTCTCGAACGTCCAGTGTGGGGATTGGAGTTTACCGAAGATGCCCCATCGGATTCAGCTGCGTCTGTAGCAGCTTTTTACATCGAAGTAAGTGACTCGTTACAACTTGCTGCAACGCGCATTTTGAGGAAAATGGAATCGCCCCATCTAATTTTACTTCCACGCCACAAAGAATCATGTTGAGAGGGGTTGTCTCTATGTCAGCGATTCTTCAAAAACGCCACAATTCCTTCGTGATATAGTGGTGTTACATGTAGGAGTGACTTTCAACGGAAAAAGAACAGAGCTCTGATAGTCCCAGCCAGAATTAGCAACCTCGACTTTTGAACCAGAGCTCACCTTTATCCTCTAGTAGCTAATCTATGCGACTCCAGCCACTGACGGCCTCAAATGAGTCACAGACAACTTCGGTGATTGCGCTTCCCTCAAGCTCAGGTTCCTGTTGATGCACCTAACAGGTACGTTAACTTTAGTAATTTGCCTACTGGCGGATATAACCCAATTTCTTTAATTCCTGTTGATGCGTTTAGGCTTAGGTATTAAAGTGATTGGTATCTCATCAGCCAGAGAAGATGAACTTTAGTATTTAGGCTCATATTATCATTCAACAGTTTAAAGAAATAGTTATTGAGAGCAAACCGTATGAGTAGATTGCTAAAACCCACTCAATCACTTTTATTGCGAAAAAACATTGTGAACTCGCGTAAACATGGAAGCTAGGTTGCTAGGTAATTGATTATAAGGTGAAACAATGGTTGGTACGTGAGTCTGTGAACAACATGAACGGCTAACTCTCACGATTAAACTTACAGTACTAATCAATACTTAACATTATTTACGTAGAAAGCTCCACTTAAAAATACTGTGAACGGCGATAGAGGTTTGTGTTAGAGGTTACTTTTTGCAGAAACGGCACGAAGAATTCAGATCTAACTCACAGAATAACGCTACCATCCAGCGGGAAACCTTCCACAATTAAAGGTTTGCGTTAGAACTCCCAAAAAAATAGTACACACATTCCGAAAACAATTGCATCTTTTGAGTGCTGAGAAAATTGCGAGGAAATTCTGTAAACGTTGTGACTAAAAAGTAAAAAATATCTGGTGCGTAGCAACACATAACTTTCCGCCACCCCTTTAAGTTCGAACACCACCATGTAGCGGGCGCTATATCTTCGTTCAACGCATTTTTACAGGAACATTTATGGAGAACAAAATGTAGGGACTAGTTAGCTGAGAGTACTCCGAAAGTTTGATCGAAATCGTTAGAGCCGTTTTTGAGAAAATTGGAATACCGATAAATTAATATTCGACAAATCTCCTTTTCTGAGTTAACTTGGCTTATATCTCCGTTCAACATATATATACAGAAATAATTATAGAGAACGAAATGTTGGTATGGGTGACTAAAAGACACTCCATTAGAATTTATCACACCTGGTGAAAAAGTTACCCTGGAATTTACGGAAATGTTGGAAAAAACGTAATTTCGACACATTTTGATTTTTATCTCTGTTCAATGGACCGTCACAGGAACATTTATTGAAAAGAATATGTAGGTATCAACTATTTGAAAACATCCTGTGAGTTTGGTGAAAATCGCTGAAGCTGTTTGGCCAAAAAGCGTAAAAAACCTATTTTTGCTTCAGGGGCTCATATCTCCGTTCACCGTATTTTCATGGAGATATGTATAGAGAAGAAAAGTTAGGTATTGATTAGTAGAAGATAATTTGAAAGTTTAATCAAAATCGTTAGAGCCGTTTTTGAGAAAAATGCGAAAACCCCTAGTTTTTGGTACATTTTCGAAATCGTCCATAACCTTATTTTGGTGTCTAAAAAAAATAACGAACAAAACAAAAAAAGAACCAACTCAATCGGATCAGCCGTTCTACTGGGTAATAACTGTTAGAACTGGTAGTAAGCGAAACGGCGGTAGTTGAAATTCAGGAATTTCTAGAGTGAGCCCCATGTATCTCATGAGCGTTTAAACACTCACCCTATAGGTATTGGATTGGACTTAAACACGACTTTTTTTAAACATTCTAGTAACATTCCAGCGGAGTTTAAAAGGAAAAAACTGCGCTAAAAACGCTTTTCGTCGAAAATTTTGATAATTTATTGTGCTGCTCTCGTCATTTTCCCACAAATGGGAATTTTATGGTATAGTTGCCATATTGGGAGCTATCAATATAAAAAATTTAATCAAAATCGTTAGAGCCGTTTTTGAGAAAAAAAATATTTGGTGTTTTGATCACTATGATAACTATAGTTAATTTTCAATGGATTTCGTTCAAACCCTTATTTTGGCGTCCCATGATGACCTGCGGGCGAGATATGAAGTTTGAGGTGATTTGATACGGTGGTTTTCTTTAAAAATCGTTCACAGACACACAGACCATTTTGCCAAATAGTGTTTTTCGGACTCAGGAGGTTCTGTAACGTCAAGATCTGAAGAAAACTTATCTAGCCCGCAGGTTACTATGGGACGCCAAAATAAAGGTATGAGCAAAATCCACCGAACGTTAACTATAGTTATCATAGTGATCAAAACACAAATTTTTTTTGTCAAAACGGCTATAACGATTATGATTAAATTTTTTATATTGATAGCTCTTAATATGATAATTATACCATAAAATTCCCATTTGTGGGAAAATGACAAGAGCAGCACAATAAATTACCAAAATTTTCGACGAAATCGATTTTAGCGCAGTTTTTAGAGAAAACCACCGTACCAAATCAGCTGAAACTTGATGCCAAGCTTACGGGTTACCATGGGACGCAATAATGAGGGTATGGGCAAAATCCACCGAAAGTTAACTATAGTCATCATAGTGATCAAAACACAAAATTTTTTTCTCAAAAACGGCTCTAACGATTTTAATTACATTTTTTATATAGATAGCTCTCAATCAGGCAATGATACTATAAAATTCTCATTCGTGGGATAATGACGAGAGCGGCACAATAAATTATCAAAATTTTCGACCAAAAGCGTTTTTCGCGCAGTTTGTTCCTAATAAACTCCGCTGGAATGTTAGTAGAATGTTTAAAAAAAATTGGTATTGTAGTCCAATCCAATAACTAAAGAGTGAGTGTTTAAAAACGCTCATGAGATACATGGGGGTCACTCCAGAAATTCCTGAATTTCAACTACTGCCGTTGCGCTTACTACCAGTTCTAACAGTTATTTTTCAATAACTCTGCAAAAGTAATTACTATCCTTTTTTTAAAAAATCGCGTTTAGAGCCTCATTAATTATCTGTGTACCAATTGCTCAATAATGGTCCTGCAATGAGTATGAGCAGCGCAATAAATTCTAGAACTCTAGGCGCTACCACTTCCTGCTGCTGTGACGTGTTGTTTGACCAAGTTCAAAGGAACTGAGTGATAAATGAATTGATTAAATAGAATTAGCCATCTACACGAGTGAATTGACGTAGAGATAAGGAAAGTTGTGTGTTGCAACGCACCAGATTTTTCCTTTTAAACTCCGCTGGAATTTTTGTAGAATGTTAAAAAAAAAAGTTATTGTCGTCCAATCCAATACCTAAAGGGTGAGTGTTTAAAAACGCTCATGAGATACATGGGGCTCACTCCAGAAATTTCTGAATTTCAACTACTGCCGTTTCGCTTACTACCAGTTCTAACAGAACTGAGTGATAAATGAATCGATTAAATAGAATTAGCCATTTAAAAAGCGAATTGACGAAGAGCTAAGGAAAGTTGTGTGTTGCAACGCACCTCCACTTCATTCCCTTCATACATCTACTGGTACTTAGCCTGTCTACTGGTAGTCAGTGATCGTGAATGATGCATGGGGTAGGAAACACTTGCACATTGGCGAACAAGAGGGTTGCTATTTACTGCTGTAGCATTAGCAACAACATGAAAAAAAAGAATAATATACTAATGCAATGGTTGATTGTGGTTCCTCTCTCATTGGTAAGTTTTGAAATTGAGTAACAATTGTGGGAAGTTGTCAGTACGCTGGTTGTATAGCTCAAGCTCTGCAGTCTTTCACAATGCCAGTGCCAATGCCAACCATCCTAGACCGCGTTAAACGTTTTTTTCTTCGTTTTTTCAGGCTATCCGGAGTAAACAGGCAAAAGGGCCCTACACGTTGGTCGCCTATTCTCTTGGATGCACCATTGGTTTTGAAGTAGCTCTCAAATTGGAGACTGAAGGAGAAAAAGTTCTCTTTATTTGCCTCGACGGGTCTCCGGCGTTTGTGAAGAGTACCATTCAGTTAACAACGAAGACTCAGAGTCGCGTAGCAAATCGGGAAACCTTTGGATGGCCTTACCTCACCACCTTGTTCACAAATCTCAGCTTCAGCTATGTTAGTAACTATCGCTTGTAGTAACTGTTTTGGGTTGTTCCTTCATACGAGTTATCCGAATGTGCCAATAGTGGGAGAGAGACTGACGTGTTTATTTAACGACCACGGGGAGATTAAACAACAAACTAACAATCCTCTTCAATAAAAATCAAACTTACCTTAGATTTTCAGTCACTTTAATTTCTTATAGCCCCGGGTTCAGCCGTCACAAACACGAACCTCAAAGCTGCAATATTTGCTCTTTACGACCTGCACAGTTTCACTCCAGTTGCATAGTCGAACAATTGAAAAATGAGGGCTTGGACTAACTGTTGTCGCACCTGAGTCAAAGAAATCGCTCAGTTAATTAGTGGCCTTGAACACGTTTCTGCAGATGCAGGTCACCTGAGAGCCGCAAGAAAGTGTGTTTTCCCCCACGGCAATTCCCTCCAACAATCTCCTACGCCCTAGCAGAATACGCCAATAAGGCTTGCGTATGGGGGGTCGAACTAGTACATTGTTGGATGTTATTGAGCAAGCATTTCCTTGGACGTTTATCGCTCCTTGCTGAGCCTCCTCAGTGTGTGGTATCTTGTAGAACGTTTAATCGTACAAATTAACTGATTCCAGTAGACACGCTCAGCTTGAAAGCAATCTTATGCCAAAGAAAAGCATAGTTAGGAGTTTGAAATATCTGAGAAAAATGAAAAGAGCTGCAAGGTCAACCACATCGTACTAGTTACTCAGCTGTGAAAGTGTTATTTCTATACTTGTTCTCAATCATTCCTTGGCACTTGATGAACTCTCACTGTACCATATTTTAGTTCTTACTAACGAAACTTTTATAACGATTTATATTTTAACACAATGCGTTTTAAACTACACATCTGGACGATCAAAGATATTGTAATCTTTCCAACTCGTTCTGGTTATCACCTTGGTAACCAACATATGTTAATTTGAATGTAGTGGTGTTTCCTTTACTCACAAACATAACAGGCAAATTAGTATCACAGATCAGAACATTTTTGTTTTCAGCTGCAAAACGAGACTGAGAGGATGGCACCTGCCAGAAGGAACAAATGGTGTTGTGATCTCCTCAGAACTGATCCACCCACTTTCAAGAGAGCCTTGAATTTGTACTGGGCTAAAGTTTCGATGTGTGAAGAGTACGAGCCGAGTGGGAAACTTCAAAGCTCCGTTTGGCTTATTAAAGCCACTGAAAACTATTTAACCGACATTGACAACGAGTATGATTTGTCAAAGGTACTTGCTGCACCTCCTCCACTGGTTTCAACATAGCTTCATGCTTACTGTTTACTCTCCCTAAATAGAAAGAGCTGTTAATTGATTAAACTTTAAAAGAAAGTATAATGTGGCCTTCAGAGAGACGTTAATTTACTGACCGTCTGGTGTTAGGGACAGGCACAAACCTATTGGATGAGAAGGGTTTCATTGCGCTGGACGTTAGGTGGAACGTATCTTTATGTTAGTGACCATACTGTCAAATTAACTTGCAAAGAGAGGGTTATTCTCGTCTCCTCGGCTAGCAGCATTGAGGGGTGGGGGGGGGCTGACCCACCCTGGAAAACTACGTTCATTTGTGGTATGCTGTTCGTGATGGTGTGTCGTTGGGTTCCACATCCAGCAAACAGCAGATGTGCATAGAGCGTTATGCCATAGAAACAACGGCTTTTTTTCATTTGATGTCAAGCAGGAGGCAGCTGTTTAAGCGTTTTTTACACTCCATCCTCTTATATTCGGCGAAGGTGTGGGATGATACACAGAGTATTGCCTACCGCAAGAAGCAAATGACAGCATTCAAAGGTGGTGCACCCTTCGTATTGCTCGCTCGTGCCCCATGGTTTCTCAGGAGGCAGTGTCGGTGGTAGCAGGTGTTATCTCAATTCACCAAGCAGGAAGAGCTGTACCAATCCAGAGGGCAACCAGAGTACAGCCACCAGAAAGAGAAAATAGCTGATTCCAGCATTTGGTTCATGGCTGACGCTGCTCCACTGTGAGATGGATGCCTACCTTAGCCAGTTCCTCACAGGACATGGAGTATTTAGGGCGTACCTGCATCGAATGAGTAAGGCTGTAAGCCCAAACTCCCTCTACTGCAGGGCAATGACGGGTGATGCTTCCGCGTGCACCTTCTCATGCCAAAGGTGGACAGGCTGGCAGTGCACAGTGAAGGAGAAAGTCAGCCAGCTTACACCAAAGGCACTTGTCTGCACTTTGCTGAATTCCAATGAAAACTGGAGGAGCGGTCCTCAATTTTACCAAGTAGTGCTCAGCCAGAAGAGGGTGGAGCTTGTATGGGAGGTTGTAAGGGAATGGTGGCACGCTGCAAAGGGGAAGAGGACAAGAAAGAAGACTGCATTGACAAAGAGGTGTGAGGGCCAATCTTAATGGTTCTGGGTTGGTTCTCAATACTCGGGAGTAAATTCATGGGACCACTAGGAGCAGACCCTCCTCCTACTTAAAAAAAAATCCTTTTGGCAGCAGCTCGTCCTTTCTAGGGCTACAGGATGGCATCAAAATCCATACTGAAAATAAGAAGTAGTACCTTGATTCCAACTGTTTTTCTCGAGTTCAGACAGTTCAATGACCTAAAAACCACAACTGTCTTTACTTGTTTCCAACCACTAATAAAGCAGCTGGTTCCTCTCTTTACCTCGTTGTTAGTCATCTCTAACGTCATTCCAGTCTAAACACAGTATTTCCCCCAAATGTACGATTTATTGCGCATTTGTATCGTCTACATTGTACATGGTCTGTACTCCATCATTGAGCTTCATTCCCATTTTAACTTCCATTCATGTAAATCAGTACGATTTTTCGTTTAAACGACACATTAAATGTCTTTGCAGCACTGCTCAGCTGTAGAAACGTGGGAGATACCAAACACAACGCACGAGACGATCATCAAGGGAAAAGCAGCGCAAGAAGTGGCCAAAATTATCAACTCTTCGACTTGAAATGACGCAGTCACCGAATTGAATGTCGTGCGGGGTTGTTTATAAAGAATAGCCAGGAAAACGTCCAAATAAATTGTGCCAAAACAACGAGGATTTTATTATTGATTATAGACCTTTGTCTGTGATACATACCTGAGCCAAGCCGCGTATGTAATGCAGAGGAGCCCATGCGAAAGACATCAGTGATTAATCAACATTTACCTACTCCTTGAAGGGCAGCTGCGTTTTCAAAAGTTTTCGTTGAAAATGAAGTTAAATCAGTCGTTGCAAGAAAGATAGGCACCCATCTCGTCTGACAATGGCTCTGTTTGGAAACCTTGCAGAACTCAGGTCAACCCTTAGGGGTTTTCTCACCCCTGAGCCAGCTCGTTAATCTGCTGAGGTTAAGGGACTTTCCGTCTCTTGTGTTTTCCCACTGACCCCTCTTACCTATCAACCCCCTGATATATATGGAGTCTGATCACCACCTCGATTCATTCTAGTTGAATAGCTCTCTCGTCTATCATCCAGCTGTCTAACCCGCGTATACACTCAGTGAAAAGTGTAGCGTCTCCGTTCCCCAGTGACTTCACTCTGAACTTTCCCCTCTGTGGTCTCAAGTGATCGTCTTACCAATCTGGGACTCGGTTGAGACGAGGAAGCTTTTCAAACATAATCTGGAGGTGGAATGTCATTTCTTTGCTCGTTGTAGATTTGTGTATGCCCCCACTGGTTAATTGCGGCCCGGCCTGCTTCCTCAACACGTTGAAGATAAAAACCCTGCAAATTATTACACAACGGTTTATTATTCGGATAATCAGCTTGACCTAGCATTAATGCTCCGAGACCCATCCTGTTCGATTCAGCATCGAAAAATATCATAATGAAACCCAAAAAAAGGTCGAAAAGAACTGAATCGTAATATTAAAATAAACAAAAAAAACGAAAGTATCTAGAAAAAACTGAATTTTAATATGAAAACATGCACGCTAAATACTAATATCAAAATTTAACCAAAAATCTATGAAAAAAAACAAAATGAGAATGAAATGAAAGAATCTAAAAAAATTGAATCGTATTAAACTCGTATTAAAATTGGAACGGGGGCGCTCGAAGCGAAAGGCGAAAGGGGAGTCGAGTGGCGGCGTCGTTGGGAGGCGAAAGGGGAGTTTAGCCGCCCGCCCGCGTGGCGAGGACGCCCCGCCACCGGTTGTTTTTTCTTCAGACGGGAGGAGGGAGGGACGCTGTAGCTCCCGCATTGTACTGCGTTTCGTTAATTTTTTAACCGTTTTTTGCCCATTACAACCACGGGCTTCGTCCGATCGGATTGCTGAGATGGCGGGCACAACTAGATACCAAATCGGATTTTTGGGCGAAAGAACGAATTTGTTAGACCACGTTAAAGGCACAAAACGGCCCGGACGGGGGACGGCGGACGGACATTGCAAATTTGGAATCTCCATGTCTTGAAACGTAAAGTATCAAATTTTGAGGGGGGGTTGTAAAAAAATTTTCGTGACCGAAAACATAGGGTTATTATTCAGAATGAATAATAAACCAAAAACAGAACTGCTACTTCAACCGTAAGAAAACAACCATTTTTCAGCTGGAGACAATTCCTTTTTTGGCTCGAAAAACTTCGAGCACACGGGACTAAGCTCCTTTGTCACTGCGGCCACTCGTGGAGCAGCACGTGGATTCTTGTTTCCTCTGCACTGGAGGTGCAAGACGTGCAGAATGGGGGATGTTTGAGAGAAAAGAAGGTGATGCTGCGCATTGGAGTCTTCTTGTCCTGTAAGAAATTGGTTCGTCCAGTGGTCTGGCTCAACCACGAGATCTGTAGGAAGTTTAGCACAGAGTAGGGAAGCTCCCTTTTCTCTCATGCTCTCAATGGCCACGTCAATGGGTAACTGGGCAGTGATCACTTGGAGTGCTGCAGTGGGCTGTCTTGTTGTAAACCTCGGGGATTCACAAGAGCGTATGTCTCTGTGATTGAACCAGCACTCTCCTTTGATTGAGGTGTTACGGGACGAACCAAACCCTTCGATTCAGCGGAGGCTCGTCCGGGGCATTTATGATGACTGGGCACCTCAAATGCCCCGATTCGCTAGAGACTTTGCAGCAGTCAGTTGAATCCGAGCCGGTTCCCTCGTCGCTGTGTTGCCCGCGCTCGCGTTCGCTCCCACTCAGTTCCCCTGTTTGTGGTGGTAAAACTCCGAATGTAATTGGCGAATAAAACTCTCTGTTCCAATTGCATTCGGCTTGATATCGTACTAACTTCCCGAGTCTCTTAGTGCGATATCGCTGCGATATAAATCCCCCCCGTGACATTGGCGCCCAACTAGTAGTCGAACTTCTCCAGCATTAGTTCGAGATGCCGGCCATGCGGAAAAACTTGAAGGTCCTTCTAATGCGATGGGAATTTTTGATCCCCCACCTTCAATTTTTCTGCCCTACTTTTTGCTGTGACCTACTCTCTCGCCCGTCATTATGTTCGAACGTTGTCCGTTCTTGACGAACAGTTGAACACAGCTTTGTGTTCAATCGACGACGGCTGCTTGGAGGAAGGCAGGACAGCTGTAAAGGAGCTTCTGGTGTACCAGCATCTCGGGCACATATACATAGATAAGGTATGTATGTATGTTCTTCGCTTATCTAACAGCGAAGAAGGACGAATCCCATCACGCATCAATAGCGACATCTTCCCGCGTGTCTGTCCCCGAACGACCTCGCAAACAACGAGTCCGAGGAAACCACGCGCCTCCGGAATGGACTGGTCAACACGAGCCCACATCGCCAGAGCCACATCCCTGCCCTATCTGCGGTAAGCATCATGGGGTAAAGAAGTGCCCACGTTTCCTCAACTCCAGCCAGGAGGCTCGAAGAATCTACGTGGAAGAGCACAATCTGTGTACGAATTGTCTGGCAGCCTCACACACGCTGAAGAGCTGCCACTCCACGTACATGTGTGAATGCTGTCAACAGAGGCATCACACCCTACTACACCCCATGAGCCAGGACGCCGCACTTGCTCCCAAAAGTGCAACCAACCACTGCACGGTAGACGCAGCATCATCGCTCTGCGCTACCCCTTCTGGAACACCTGAGGGCAGGTGTCCTCTGAGGAGGAGGGAAACTACGACTCCCCTCACTCAGAGAATCGTCTTTCGCCAAGAGATGGGCCGATTCTCTGAACCCAGGATGTCGCAGCTGCGTGGGACGAAGATGTACGATCCACACATCCGACTCACACATCCGACCCACACATCCCAAGATGTTTACGTCAGAGACATTGTGAGGTGACTGTTTATTTGCATTTATTCAATACTCCCACCACAAACAGGGGCATCCTTTTGGAACTTTAATCAAAATTATATCTCGCTCGCTATGCTCAAGATTAGGTTCCCTTTTGTTGGGTGGACAGCAACACCCTGAACCGCAGTGTTCATGAGTACCTGAGGACAGGCACAGGGCGGAGTGGTGTTACGGGACGAACCAAACCCTTCGATTCAGCGGAGGCTCGTCCGGGGCATTTATGATGACTGGGCACCTCAAATGCCTTGATTCGCTCGAGACTTTGCAGCAGTCAGTTGAATCCAAGCCAGTTCCCTCGTCGCTGTGTTGCCCGCGCACGCGTTTGCTCCCACTCAGTTCCCCTGTCTGTGGTGGTAAAACTCCGAATGTAATTGAGAATAAAACTCTGTTCCAATTGCATTCAGTTTGATATCGTACTAACTTCCCGACTCTCTTAGTGCGATATCGCTTCGATATAAATCCCCCCCGTAACAGAGGCACTAGCCTACCACGCCGAAGTACACGAGGATTGTGCCTCAGTAACACACACCCCAAGCGGTACTGCTAATTGATCGTAATGAGGTAAATCTTGCGAGAATATTGTCTTTGCCAGACTGGAGATGATGGCTGAAACGCCACCTCTCACCTATGTTGACTCCTAAGTACTCGACTCGCTTATCAAGAAAGAGACTGTGGCCGCCAAAACGCATTGACGGTCAGTTATTTAGTTTTCCCTTTAACAGGACGAACTGGGGTTTTTCCTCCGCCACCTGCAGCTCGACGTCCTCGCACCTCCGAGCGACGATTCGAAGCGCTTTTGTCTCGATTTGGTAGACTACTACTACTATTTGGTAGGTCGACTGTCCACGCGCCAGCACAGTCACATTGCTCACATATCGCTTATAGTCAGTCTCCATGACGCTGTTATATTTGGGACGCTTCGATGGTACATACCAAAGCACTGGACCCGCTCGAATGGCCACTCTTCTCAAAAACTCAGTACTTCAAAAAATGGACGAATGCAAAAGTGAGTGTTAAGCTCTTTCATATTAGCAGATTCGAATATTTCAATTAATGATAATCTGTTAGCTATAATGATGTATTCATAACCGAACAGCTTTGAAAATGATTGTGTTCCCTTAGCATCAAGAATCAATTACCGACTCGACAAGAACTGGACATCAAAATATTAGGAGAAAGACAAGCTCGAAATGAAAGTGAAAATTTCGAAAATCCTGAAAATGATTTTGTTGGTTATACATAATTTCAGAAAAAAACAAACCCGAGTGGCCTAATCGTCTAAAACGTTCATTTACTTAACCACTTCGGAAAATTGCAGATGCAATCGTGGATGGGATTCAACTCAAATTAAAATAGGAAACACTAATAATCAAAACGTTCATTTTCAGCTTAAAATATTTGTTTTTCATTTGAAAGGTCAAATTTCTTCGAAAGATAAATTCAATGCCAATAAGCCAACAACAAGAGCAACTCTACGATTTGCTTCTAAATATCATACAACCGCCAAGTAACACTCAAAAATACCTTATGCGTTCCTGCTGTAACGACTAAGTTAATTTCTGTAAGCAAAATGACTGATGATGGCTCTACAATACGTTTTAGCAAATATTCTGCTCGAATAATTGATGAGTCTGGATAAACTGACGTAAAAGTCAACTAATTGGAAAATGGACTGTACTATTTCAATCCTCTCCAAATTGAATTGAACTGATGCACCTCAAACTTGATTACATAAATGAACACGATATTCGGACAGAAAAAAATCATCAGTTCGAGTGTTCATCCTAATGATAATGACAAGCTGAACGATTGTGAAACTTGTGTCAACGGGAAACTTACTCGATTACCATTTCCTATTCGAGAAGCGTCCAAAAATTTAAAATGAGTAGAAATAATCCATTTAGGCGTAGTACGACCTTTTCTACTCCTTCTGCGCGTGGAAATCGATGTTTTGTCACTTTTACAGACGATTACCGCAGATATTGTTAGTTGTATTTCATGAAACACAAACCTGAACTGCAGAAAACATTCAAAATTTTAAAAAGAAAGTTGAAAATAGCGCAGGTCGTGCAATAAAGTACTTACAAAGTGACAGTAACAATTTTGCATTTGGGGATGTCTGTGGGAGTTCCGACTGACTGGCCTTCACCTCCCCCAGACCCGGAAGTTTAAAAACGAAGTAAGGGATGCGATGACTACTCTCCAGCGACTGCACGGTATCCGCAGAGCAAGCGCATTTTCCAGCATTGTCAGGCCTTGCCCTGGGTAGGAGTTAGATTGCTCCGTTCCACCTACGTTGCCCTGCGGAGGCAGCCACCTGTCGTGGCCCATAATGCGCCGACGCACGGCTTTGCATTCCCGTGGTACCAGGTTTGGGTCAAACAGCCCTTAAGGACAGAATGGTCACTGGTCCGTGGGAGGTCACTGGGCCATCTTTCGATGGCACTTATGGCTTTTCCTCATCCCAGGGTAGGACAATTTGGGTTGCTGATCTCCCTGGGGTTAGGCAAGACCCCAGTAAGCTGTGACAGAAGGCTCTCAAGCCTCCACACACTACTCAGGGGATCTTCTACCACACATCCAGATGTCCGTCCCCTTAATTACAAAATGACAATTACTGTTCTGCATTCAGGGACGTCTGTGGGAGTTCCGACCTAGTGGCCCCTACCTCCCTCAGACCCCGCAGTTTAAAAACGAGAAAGGGGATGGGATTTCCACTCTCCAGCGACCCCTCAGCTGCCACGATATCCGCAGAGCTAGCGCATTTTCCAGCATTGTCAGGCTTTGCCCCGGTTAGACGTTGGATTTCTCTGTTCTACCTACCTTGCCCTAACCCATAATGCAGCGGGCTGTGCATTCCTTTGGTATCATTTTGGTTCTTTTGACGGCGCTTACGGCTTTTCCTCATCCCAGGATGAGACAGTTTGGACTGGCCTTCCAGGGGTTAGGAAGGACCCCAGTGAGCTGCGACAGAGGGCCCTGTAGCCTCTATACCTACTAGGGGGCTCATCTGCCGCACAACCAGTTTTCCGTCCCCTTGAAAAATATTTTCAAGTTGTTGGCATTTAGAGACACATTTCAGCTCCATACACGCACAATAGAATGGCGTAGCAAAAGGGAAAAATCGATCAATTGTTGACATAGCTAGATGTACATCAATAGACGCAAAGCTATGTTGAAATTTAGTGCTGAATCGATCGCTACAGAAATTTATCGGCCAATCGACGCCCATCTCGATCGATAAATAGGTCCCGAGTTCTAGAAATACATGGATTGGATGTGGAAAGGAATAAGGATGACAGGATAAGAGGAGGTTCATGGCCAATGCTGAAGACGAAAACACACACACGCCATATTCTCTAACGGTATTTGTTTGAGCCTTGGAAACGTTAAAATTAGAATATGACACATTTTTTACAACCCTAATTGTAAGCCAATTACAATCATTCCTTCTTACTTCATAGGGCAAACCAAAGTCAAGTGGCAGCGCACATAAGCCAGAAAATTGAAACTCAGAAGAACCAGACGAGTGAAATGACATTGCTTCTTCAACAATATGAATGTACCAGAACACTCAGAGGGAGTTGAATCGGCCAGTTAAATCAGAGAGTTAAGTAAGTGGATTGGCGGTAGAAATAAGCCAGATTCAGGATAAATAACACTCAAAGTGGCCATGCGCACACCTCTCTTACCAGCTGGTCGAAGACCTCCAGCCAGGCTCAGGCCCCCCTTCCAACAGACATCCTCCAGACTCGACTTTCCTGAGCCTTCTTACAGTGGAGGTGCTGAAACAGCCCGAAAAATCAACGAAATAGTGAAACAACTCGTAGTGGCGTATAAATAATAAAGTGGATCTATTTTGTAAACAACGTAGAAAACTAAAAGCCTAATCGTACCACCGCCTCCACTAACTGGCTGTTCCGCCCACTCACTCGCTGTCATGCATCCATACTTTCAGAGAGACACAAACGCATCATCATCTGAGTAGACGAAAAGAAGGGTGACCACTCCATATTCCGAACACAGGAACGTTTTAAAACAAATTAATAAACACACACAGATTGATGAGAACATTAATATATACTCACAACAAATAACACAGATAAACAATTTGTAAGCTTTTGTCTTCTGTTATTGCCATAATCAATCCCCTTACAGTCTGCATAGCACTAAACGTACATCACGTGTCATACGCAGTGAGAAAGACATTTTTCAAACTAATATTGAGTGCTGGAGTATTTTTCCTTAAATCAAAGAGGCATGTCTTGGGATCAGCATAAGCTTTATCTTTCTCGTCCATGTACCTTGCTGATCTTCCATGAATCTGAAACCTTTGTGAAGGTAGCTAGGCCTTTTAAACTTGACTTTTGAACACTAGAGTAACTACCCGCTAGTTTTTTCACTCTACCAACCTGACGTAACATGTTCAGAACGCACATCGCATTGCTGCGTTTAGCTTCTTTTCCAGTCTTCTTGTATTTTCGCCATTTAAACCACTTATTGCTGAACTTGCGTAGTCAAGTTGAGCCCCTAGAAGAGAGAGATAGAGTGAGTAAAAGTGAGTGGAGGGGAGGGGTGAGAAAGATCGTATGAGGAAGGCTCAAGCTCATTTTGATGGGGAGGGAATATGACAGCTTGACTCGCATAGTTACCAGTTAGTTTATCGGTTGCTATAACGCTCCGTAAAAGAACCCTTAAATATACAAATTCGCTCATTCTTCAACTAATTCCTTAGTTGTTCTTTCGTTGTCTATTTTACTTTATTAATGTTAGTTCCCTACTTTAAATACTAATGAGGAAACTTCAGTTACCAGCTTAAGCGATGCTGTTGCTTTCTTCTTCATTCACCTAATTAGGCTGCTTCAGTGCTTCGTTGGTACTGAGTTTGGACTAGTTTGCAAGGCACTAAACTCGGTTCCCGCTAACATCTTCCAAACTTGATTAGTTTTTAGGTGTCCCGTACTAACTAAATGCATTCAACAGATAGTTTTGGGCCAAATCTTAACTTTGGCCGAACATTAAGGTTTTAATACATTCCAAAGTTGTCGTGAACGGCTTGAATCTCAACCACAACGTTGACAAAAGTTGATTTACCCAAAGTAGCAAACAATGCAGTTACTTTCCTCCGTATTTGTTGAATCTAACGGTTTAAGCTACCTGGGCTCGAGTACTAATGATCCACCAGGACATCGTGAAGGTGAGAAGGAAGAGTGACGTAAAACCTTATCCAACACAATCAAAACTCTTAATTACTTTTTCACGTAAACCAGCACAACGGATCAGCGCATCATAAATGATGTATGGGAGTCCACGTTCTCACGGTACTCCATTAAAAGAAGAGAACAATTCAATGGAAAGGAAAAACAGGCAGGAATTAGCATCAAAACTACATTACCTCGAAATAATGAGGAAAAAGGGGCCTGATAAAAATTTTTTTAAATGAGCAACTCGTTTCACAGGTCACATCATAGAGTTACAGTACATGAAGCCTTCTACAGTGAACCAATAATTTAAACGGACTAATTCAGGGACTGTTGTGAATTACATGCTAACAAATTCAAACTGTAGTGTCGAAATCGTATCAGAGAAAATTGAGCTAAAATGATTCAGTAAAACGCGTTGAAAAATAATGTGAAATAGTTGAAAAAAGCCACCAAAGCCAGTATTGTAACAAAATCAATTTTAAAAAAATTACAAAATAAAAAATGTGAATAAATTAGGGTACAAATTCGTTGAAAATCCTATTAAGTTTGTCGCCAAATGACTGTAACAAATAACGAGCCAGGGAGTGCATTGAATGCTTTTTTATTTATTTGGCTTACACGGGCACAAACCCTTTTTCATAAAAAAATATAAGTATTTATAAACGTTGACAATGTTGACGCTAAGCTAGGCGTGACTATCCCTCAACTCGAATTGTCTTGGGGTCTGGGTCTTGTTATTAGCAGAACTTTATGCCTCGATTTCGCCTTCACTTTACAGTTTCAAACTCCCAGTCGACCAACCAGCCTTTTTTTTTTTTTCAGATTCCATTATAGTTCTGGCATGGCTGAACACACCTGCTCACAACCTCAAAGTGTTGCAAAGGTGCAGGAGCTGACACCAAGATCTTGTTGAAAACACGTACTTACTGAAGAAAATCCAGCAGATGCTGCTCCAACAGGCAACTCACCAATGATAAGTGGTGGTTAGGACTCTCACAGTTAACTTTAGATGTTACTGAGTGGACCTATCGCCAACAGTGTCCCAAATATCGAAATACCCGAAGTCAAGTCCCCACTTTGCATCAACCATTTCATTTAATTCCATGATCATCTGGATTGACAGGTTTTCTTCATTCAACACCCCGATCTGAGCAGCTGGGTGGATCACTCGCTAGCTTTACAACTGCAAACATGTAGGCTGTTGTAGCTGTAGAATGCGCTCAGGTCCTCTCAGCAAAAACGAGTACGATGATGGCCTCACCACGTGCTTAAGGGCTGTACAGGGTGTCTTTCATTTTCAAAACCACTTCGTCATCGAAAGGAAGCACGCTGACTTGAACCCTTTTCTAGATGAAAAGGGCATTTGGCGAGTTGGGGGAAGATCAAGACGCTCATCTCTACCCCTCCACCAGAAATATCCAATTATTTTGCCAAGAACTTCCCACTTCTCCTCACTTATGGTTGATTATTTTCACCACATCTACCTTCATCCCTAATACGTTACGGCAGAAGCTTTTCTCGCTTGTTTTCAAAGGTTTACATCTCGAGATGGGATTCCACAGACGTCTACACAGACTGTGACAGCAACTTTCTCGGTGCTCCTAATTATCTGAAAGAGCTGCATCATTGGTTCTGGTGTAAAATCAGTGAAACACCACCTCCGCCTAGCTGGTGATACGCCACTCACCTACGAGGAGATCACTACTAAAATTCACTTCACTAAAATTGAAGCTATCTTGAATTCCAGGCTGCCTCTACTTGTCCCCTGGACACTTCTTGGTGGGCAGTCCACTGATACTACCACCAGAACCTTCAGTTCTCGATACTAAACAAAACTTGTTGTCTCTGTGGCAAATAATATCCGGAATGAGCCAATCCTTTTGGAATAGATGGAGTGGGGAATACCTTTCCACTTTGCAGAGACGTCCAAAAGTGGCAGCAAATGAAGAAGAACTTGGAAATTGGTGACCTGATTCTGATAAAGGAGCCCACACCTCCGCTTGCTATTAAATGCGATTTCGTATACAATCTAAGGACCAGCCGCTGGCATCTTTCAAAGTTATTCATTCGAAAACTTGGACCAAATTAAGAGCGCGCGAACTAAAAGTTATATTGACTGGAGAGATCTGTACACACTCTCACAACCTGACGGCGATGCGACATGGCGAAAACGAAAGCTCTTACACATTTCATGGAAGAATTTAATACATTCTCAATTTGATACTGACATACATAAAGAACCACGTCGAGTCAAGTAAACAAAATACTTTACTGGAACATTGCCACAAACTGGCTTGAGAATACAACCGTTTCATCTCGAACAGCCCTTTGGCTCCTAGTCAGCTTAAGACGGGTCAATATACTTCCCTAAAAAATCTAAACCACAGGCACAAATATAATCTGAATCAAAATCTGACTGGCCCCAATATAGTCCTACACTGCAAAACAAAATGTGTTCATTGGTGACGTCATGGCTTTTAGTACGAGTCTCGAAGAACATATTACTCGATTGAGGAAAGTTTTTGATGGATTCCGCGAAGCAAACTTAAAAATACAAATAGACGAAACGGAATTCATGATAAACGGATATATCTATTTGTGAAATCTAAAAACTCCTGATGTAGTCAATCCAAACCCTCAAAAAATTAAGGCGATCCCTAAAATCCTGAAAATCACAGTTCTGAATAACGTGTGAATAGACATAAACGACATATCGTTATTATCAATATTTGTAACACGGTTTATTCTCAGCGAAGGACTGTGAATCAAGTCAATCTTGGCGGAAGTCTTGCGAATCAAAACGACGACAACAACAACTACAGGAAACACTCTCAACTACAAAAGTTATTCGCATGTTATCCGCCGTCTTTAATCGCAACCTCAGTTCGTCGGTCCGCTCGATTTCAACTTGTTGAGGACTGTTTGATTAATTCTTGCTATTTAATTATTATTGCAATCTGTGTCTTCCCGCCATTCTGGGGTTATTCAATGTTCTTTCGTAAGTGTCGTTCAAAATGAACATCGGTCACGACATCGACGACCGAGTCCGCTCCAAAGACGTTCAAATCGACGAAAACCTCAATTTCGAGGGAATGCTGTTGCCCGATTTTTTGCTGAAAGGCCTCCGTTGTGCTGGGTTCAAACGGCCTTCTCCGATCCAACTCGCTGCAATTCCCATGGGAAGGTGCGGATTGGGTAAGGGCGTGATTTCGTCTGTTTCTTTGTGTACCTTTAAACCTGTTCTCACAGATGCCGAATTTTGTTTTGTATACGAAAACATACGTGCTGTGCTTCCCCATCAATGAAATGGAGGGTTCCATTATCAATAATTTGGAAAGTCATGGAAACTTATTGTTTTGATTTCAGACCTCGTCGTGCAAGCTAAGTCCGGTACTGGGAAGACATTAGTTTTTGGCCTTTTGGCGTTGGAAACGATCGATATGCAAATCAAGAGGACTCAAGTTATTATTGCTGCTCCTACGAGAGAAATTGCTGTACAAATCAGTGAAGTCATTGAATCTGTTGGCCGTTTTTGCCAAGGTACTAATTTCATATGTAAGACTCAGGGTTAACATCCACAAACCGAAATAATACAAAAGAAACGATGCTCAAAATGTATTGAGAATCGAAAACTAAGTCGATTCTAACGTACAAACGAATTAGGAATGAGCAGAAACGGGAGATGAAGGTAAAGTTCTTGGTAACTAAAACAACAGCTGTGGGATTGAAAAACAACATGGAGTGACTAACAAGACTCCAGGTTGTAACTAAGAAGAAAATGAGATGCGAGGTAAGGCGAGAATCTTACATCCCCCTACCTTTAGAATCGTCTCTTTTCTTGTTTTCTTCATGTGCTTTCACCGAGTTTCTGAACGCTATTTTTACGTCCTGCTGATAATCCGGGATTTTTAGGAACTCTTTCGGAACCAAATCTGGCTTAATACAATTCATCAGATAATTCGGAGTATATATTGTTATACTCCTCAGTACATCTTCTAGCTATTGACGTCCACGCTATCTTGTGTTTATTTTCGTTAATTTTGCATCTTATTCTATTGATAAGCGTTTGGTTCAAACGTTCGTTTAGTCCGTTGGAAGCAGGGTGATCAATGGCTGTATAGAGATGGTTTATATGGTTTTTTGAAGATAGTGAATTCATTCGAGCTCAAATCTGCATACTGGTCGGTTAACAATGTGCCAATTTTATGGACATTTTGTACGATTTTAGTTAATTTGATGAATTCGCTAGCAGTTTGATTCCGTGACGTTGAAATAAAAGCATAACGAGTGAAGTGGTCAACCAATAAGTGTAGATATCTTTTCGTTGATTTATTTCAACCAAATCCGCTTATTGTG
Source organism: Pachypeltis micranthus (assembly GCA_020466155.1). Lineage (NCBI taxonomy): Eukaryota > Metazoa > Arthropoda > Insecta > Hemiptera > Miridae > Pachypeltis > Pachypeltis micranthus. Next base: position 29,057,808 of record CM035777.1, on the reverse strand, counting down.
TCAATAGACATGATTTGAAACGGCGTATTGGCGGGTCCCAAGTGACCCAAAAAACCTGTTTCTCTATTTCGTCTTGATTTATTTTTAAGGCAAATGTCGCACATGGAACAGAATCGATGATTTCTTTATGCATATTATGGAAGTAGTAATAATTTTTTATTGTGTTTATTATATGTTTCGGACCTATGTGGCCGTATTGTAAGTGTACCTTCTTAACCAGTTGCATCCCGTAATTCTTATCAAGTATTATTCGTTCTGCTGCATTATGTTTCCGTAAATATTATCCCTTCCTTTAAAATATCTTATTTACCCTTAATCATGTTTTTCTGGCTACTCTTTCTTTCTTGTAATTCCAGTAGATTAGTCGTACGTAGAGGTTCATGGTCATCGTTATCGTATTCACTCTCTAGAACAGGGTTTCTCGATAGACAATCTGCTTCAGCATTGGCTGATCCAGTCCTGTAAACTATCTTGAAATCGTATTGTAAGAGATAATTTGCGAGGTCACCCAACTCTTCGTCCGTCCTGGCCTTCAAGTTTAAATTTTCTAATGGCTTATGGTCAGTTACGATTTTAAATGGCCGGCCTATCAACCAATACCGCCAATATTTCACTGCTTCTCTAATCGCTATAGTTTCTATGTAAATTGCCTTTTTTTTCTTTTGGCTCTCATTCAGTTTTTTGAAAAATAGGCGACTGGTCTTTCAATGCCATCGCTTTGAGGCTGCTTAAGGATAGCACCAATCCTTGCTCACGTCAGTATAAATAACAATTGGTAAGTTCCTGTCAAAAATTACTAGTACGGGGGAAGAGGTTAGATAAGCTTTGATTTCTTCAACAGCGCTCTGGCATTGTTGAGTCCACAAAAAATCAACGTCTTTGCGAAGGAGATTATGAAAGATGTCTAGTGTTTTTGCTGCGTTCTGAATGTATTTGTGGTAAAAGTTTATTTTCCCCAGAAACTGACGCACATTCTTCCGATTTTTTGGAGTTGGAAAATTTTTAATTGCTATCAAATTATCATTAAGAGGTCGGACATAGTTGTGTTCTATTACATGACCCAGGTATTGAACGGAGTTATTAGCAAAATTGCATTTTATAAACTTCAATTTGAAACCTTCCTTATAAATTGTTTTCATTAATGCCTCCAGATGTACTATATGTTCTTCGAAAGTTTTAGAAAATATAAGTATGTCGTCAATATAATTGCAGCAGAAGCTGTCCAGACCATTGCGCCGTATAATGCCAGAGAGAATCCGTTGAAAGATAGCGGGTGATGTTTTGAGACCAAAAGGTAAAGCGACCCACTGCCAATGGCCATGTTGGGTTACAAACCCAGTTCTGAAACGATCATTAGTGCGAATAGGTATTGACCAAAAGGCACTGTTAATGTTTAAGGCAAAGAACCATTTAGCATCCCGAGTTTTAACTAAAATATCATCAATGAGAGGAAATGGTTGGCTCTCTGGGACCAGAAGCTTGTTCAGTTCTCTGAAGTCGATACATAACCTAGTTTTCTCTTTTTTATTTTTCTCGTCCGTCTTTTTAAAAGCCAACGTTACCGGAGCGGAGAATGGTGAAGATGATTCTTCTATCAGGCCATGATTTAGAAGCTCACCTATCTGTTTTTCTATTTCTTTTTGGTCGTCGTAAGAACATTTATAAGGTTTCTTTGCCACATATTTTTCTTCCATCAATTTTATGTGTGCTTCATGCTTGCTAACAGTTCCTATGTCAAATTGGTGTTTTGCGGCAACACTGAGCCGTATTTATCAGTTAATTCGTAGATCTGCTTCTGCCTATCAGCATGTAAGTGTGCTATTTTTATTTCAAATCTATCAATAGGAATATGCTCGTTCCAGTTTATGTTAATTTCTCCACTATGGGTTGGACATTCAAATTGAAGTTCAGTTTTGGCTTGAGTGATTTGTAATTCATGATCTTGGCATAACTTGAAGTCTTTAATAGTATCAAGACCAATTAGTATATCGTATTTAAAGTCCTTGTTGTCTATAACAAAAACTCTCGTTTTTCTCTCTATGTTGAATATTTTAATTTTTACGTATGCTATACCTTTTATTTTATCTTCTCCGCTCATCGTTCTAAATGTCAAGGGTGTTGAGGTGTACATCTTGGTATTCTATCTACTGAAAAAATGTTTGGGTACCATTGTGATGTTTGCGCCAGGATCGTAGAGACCCGTGGCTAGCGTATCTTCTACATTGACTGTCAGTGTGATGAGAGGAGGCAAATTCAGTGTTTTGATTCTATTTCGTTATTCATCAATTCTTCTAGTTCTGTGTTGTTGGCTATTTTTATATGTTTTTCGTTATTATTATTAGAGATGTTATTCGAGAACTTTTTTGTGCGGCAGATCGATTCAGGATGCATTCGGCCTGGTTTGCCTATTTCCTCGCAATAAGAACTTGGCGTTCGTTCTGTTGATCCAGTTCTATTGAGCGATGAGTATTTATTACTGTTGGTTGCAGAGTTGCTATTTGACGTTGGTTGATAAGATCTATCCAGTTGGTTCAATTTTATCATCAATTCGTTAACAGTTGTTATTTCGTCTCTATTCAACCCATTCTGGACATACCAAGGCAGTCCCACCACAATAAAACACACTCTGGTGTTTTCTCTTAGTGTAGGATCGATGTCAACGAGTAAACTATGTTTCTTCAACGCGTATTCTGAGATGGACCCTTTTATGAATTTAAAATTATAAGCGTAACTCACGTTTGACCAGCCTTTGTTGGAGAAATTGTCGAGGAATGATTGTCTCCAGGTCCCCCAGATTGTGGTTCCAAGGAGTACTCTATTTGCTGTGTACCAGTCGTTAACAGGTCTCTCGATGAACAACCTGATGACTTCGCAATAACGTTCCTCTGGAATTTCTAGACGGGCACATTCAGTCTCTAGCGTCGTGAGCCCAGTTGAAGCATTGAAGTTTTTCCCATTGAATTTACCCAAAACAATATCATTTGTGACCGATTTCAAGGATTTCCATTCCGGTGGTTGTTCACGCGATGGTTTGATATGATGTGGTTGCTTCAAGTCAGGTCTTGTGGGATCAGGAAGTTCCTCTAAGTACTCACCCTCGAAACAGGGATTTCCTTCTGAGTCGAGATAGATTGCACGTAGGTCATTTGAAAGAGTTATAGTAATGTTTCGAAACTGGCCTCTCGATTTGATTGACCTTAGTGCACTCTTTATGATCACATTTTTCGCAAGTTCTTGATGATTCCCAATCGAACGCTTGTCTGGCGAGAAGACGTAGATTTCTCTTTCATTGAGGATCTGAAACTGTTTGGCGTGATAAACTGAAGTTTTTTTTGTCATCACTAGCCGCGGCAATTATCAGAAATTTCGCGCGTACTTCCGTCATAGTTAGAACTGAGTTTTCGATTTGTAAGACTTAGGGTTAACATCCACAAACCGAAATAATACAAAAGAAACGATGCTCAAAATGTATTGAGAATCGAAAACTAAGTCGGTTCTAACGTACAAACGAATTAGGAATGAGCAGAAACGGGAGGTAAAGTTCTTGGTAACTAAAACAACAGCTGTGGATTTGAAAAACAACATGGAAGACTCACAAGACTCCAGGTAGTAACTAAGAAGAAAATGAGATGCGAGGTCAGGCGAGAATCTTACATATATCCATAAATAGAAAATTTATTACGGAAGAACGTGGTTTACAAAGGGTACAAACGTTGGAGACGGCTAACACAAAAGTGAAGTTTCTCAAGTGCTGTAAGTCTAAGGACACCTCGTAGGGAGGTGGATACTGCTGAGCTAGTCTTTTAATCCCGAGAATCTTCGGGTTAGAAGTTACACACTACGCAAATGTCTTCTCGTAACCTCTAGGTCCTCTTAGATTAAACAAATTACTGAAATTAATTTGTTTCACAATTGTTACGAGGCGTTACAATGTTGCATTTGTTGAGAAATACAGTTAGCATAGTATACGAAACCAATATACCAAATATAATGAACATAATTATAATCCATTTTGTTCCAACCGTTTGATTGTGCACGTGAGTTATAGTGGGTTTGGATATGTCGAAAACATCCAACTGCTCCAAGTCAATTTCCTTTAACTTAATTTTGTTTTCCGAAATATTTAGCGAATTTAACTTAAGCTGAGGGAGACTAAGAAGCTTCGGGCTTCCTTTCGAGTTTTTCTGCTCTAAGAGTAATTTGTTATGATAATAAACTCGATCATTAGCGGGCTTAATTAGGTGGATACCTTTTAGTGTTATTATTTCTGTTTGGCTGCTACTTCTTATTTCAATGTTGTCCTCATTAGGGAATACTAATAAAAGGTGATTAGTTTCGGGTAGAAGAGTAAAATAATTTTCTGATATTTCTAGTTGAGCAAATTTACAATGTTGTGTTGAACTATTAATCATTATTCCGGTCTCACACATTAGTTTTTCGTGGGATATTAGATTGTTACTGCAATAAAATATATTATTCCTTTGGCACTCGCCTTTCAAGATTAACATGGTATTATCCTCGGTGTTAGAAAGGACAACCCAGTATTTGGGAAGGACAGTTACATATTGGTTGTTTGTCTGCCAAGGAATGGATAATAAATAAAAGAGGTTGAATTTGGTTTCTTTGTAGAGTGGGATATTGAGAAAATAAATTATTTTGCCGTTTGTAATTTTACAGTTGACTTTTATGAGCGCTTCGTATTCGACGGGGTTAATTTCTGATAGTGCGTGCCTTGAACGCATGCTTTTTATTTCACTATCGAGTTCATTCGTGTTGATTATGCTCGGGTGAAACGTACCGAGTTTACAAAAGGTGACAGATGTCTCGATTTCCTGGACAACGGTTAAAATCAGATTTAACGTCGCCTGAAAATGGGACATAATATCTCTGTGTCGTATGCTCGAAGAACCTGAATTAAGGACGCTGCTTAAGTGGTACAATTTGGCTTTAATTTGTTTATTGTTAAAGTCTAACGTTTTGAGGGTTTTATTATAGGATTTCATTAATTTGACCGAGAGAGAATATTGGGAGTTTACTGTGGATTGCATTTCTTTTTGTTCGGATTGTATATTCGCCAGAATATCATCGTATTTATTTTTATCGTCGTTGTCCAAATTGCCGGCGATGGCTTTTACTAAGGAGCCCAAACCGTTTATTAATCCCCTTTTAATTCGGCTGTTTTCGTTGTGAGTTCGGAGGTGTGATAGTTTTTGATCGAGAATTTCGTAGGTGTGATTAAATATACGGCAATACTCGTCAATTTCGTTTAGTATTCCTGTATCGGATTTGATGCTTCGTAGGTAGGCAGTATAGGAAAGGTTTAGTTTGTCAGTTTCGTCATAAATCCCTTTTAAGTCATAGTAGTGCGTAAGTATGTGTTCTGAGTCCTCCAGTTTCGCAAGTCCCAAGTTGATCGGAATTATTCCGCCGTTTCTAGTCAGGTCTTTGATTTCGGCGCATAATGAGGTTGTTATTATGGCTGATAAGAAGGCGGCGATCATAGTCGTCTTCTTCGTATGGTTACCAATTCTTCACGAGGTGGGTCAGAGCCGGTGTCCTCCTGGTTGATTGGTGAATTCGTCTTCAGGTGGGTCGGAGCCGGTGTCCTCAGAAATCTGGTATGCCTTCAACGTCAACTTGTCCTACCGACTGCGCCAATTATGTTTGCCCGAAGGAAAACTGAGTTTTTAAAAAAACTTCGAAAATTTATTACGGAAGAACGTGGTTTACAAAGGGTACAAACGTTGGAGACGGCTAACACAAAAGTGAAGTTTCTCAAGTGCTGTAAGTCTAAGGACACCTCGTAGGGAGGTGGATACTGCTGAGGTAGTCTTTTAATCCCGAGAATCTTCGGGTTAAAAGTTACACACTACGCAAATATCTTCTCGTAACTTACATGAAAGAAAAATCCAAAACTTGTTCATGTCTCTAACCTACTTTTTTTTTTTCAATGGCATACTGGACTTGCAGCCACACATGGATTTATTATAACGATGCCCTCTACTTAATAAAATACGTCGTGCATACCAGCCCCATTAAGGCCCAAAGTATGTCTTTTGCCGCAGAGTACGATATGGTTTGTGATTCGATTAACCCCTGGGAGAAATATTTGAAGCGCCTACTAAGACAGCGCAGTCGCGTAGGAGGTGCTTTGCCATTTCGTCCTCTTCTCCGCACAATTTGCGCTCAACTGCCTCTGCATTGCCCTTCTTGTTGAGGTGATACCTAAGCGAGCAGTGTCTGGAGAGGAAGCTAGTAAGGATTCTTAGAGAGCGTAAGCAAAAGCTGTGCTCTTGAACAGGAAGGCGCAATGAGCCTATTCGCCTGTCTTAGTTGCAGCTGGCCATGTCAATGGGCGTGTTTTTCCAATGTCTCCTGCCGATTTGAGTGACTTTGTGCCCCCTTTCGCAAGGCAGTCTCAATTTTCATAGCCCTCGTACCTTTTAAGCCAGTACTTACGTAAGGGAAAGCCTATTGTGGTCACCGAGTCGTTTGAGCGCCTGATGCCACCTCTTAGTCCTTTTGTCAGGATCTTTTCTGCACAGATCTTTATCGCTAGAATTGTCTAACCTGCATTAGTTAAGGTATTATCAATTCATTGATTGCCCGTCAATATGTTGTTCTAACCATATTTTATGATTAATTGAAATATGAAATTCATAATCGGTCTTTTATAATGAGATAAAATAAGCGCTCCAATCTTTTCCCTCTCTCTTTGCATTGATGGGGTGTACCTATGTATTCCTCTTCACTTTCATTCTCTTTTTGCGGATGGATTGCTGAGAAAGTCTTTCATTGCAATACTTTCCTTATGTTTCATGTAGTAGAGTGTAATAATTTACTAAATCGTTATCTCACCATCAATCTCTTGATACTCATCTCCTTTCCCGTCTCACACAACCATTACAAATAATCTCCTATCTAGATTGTCTCCATTAATAATTGCTGCACACCTGTGATAACATATCTTACAGTATACGTTGCCTACAGTTTGTGATGAATCTTCTAATCTGTTCTCTTTTGCCCTGGCTTGTAATCCTCTCCACCTCTTTTGTTCTCCCTTTAGAGTTCTACCATCCTGACTCACCCAATAAGAAGAACGATTGTGACTTAGTGCTTTCTTTATGCACAACCTTTGTACAGTCGGAGAACTAGCTTTGAAAATACTTTATATTTCTGTTTGTAACGTGTTTTCAGGCCTCAAGGTCGGACTTCTGATCGGAGGAACGCCGATGGAAAAAAGTCGAGCTGATTTGCAGAAATGTCAAATTGTTGTTGGGGCTCCAGGAAGGATCCGACATCTCATTGAAAAGGAGGTGTTTGATTCCAAAGCCGTTCGCCTAATTGTGTTCGACGAAGCAGACAAACTCATGGAAGAGGTTTTTGTCAAAGATATTAAGTAAATTCAAATTTCGCTTATTTCTAGTGGATTTAAAGTATTGGATCGTTCCAGTTATGCAATTAGAGTGTGTATGAGTTCATATTTGTTGAACACCAGGGAAGGCATGGGCTCTGGTTTCTTTACTGTCTGTTGTGGCGAGTCACACGACAGAACAGCGGCGTTGGGTGGGGGGGGGACTACACGCTGTGAGAAGGGGCAGAGCCCCCCTCTCTCTAGGTGCTCCATCAGTGGCAGCTCTGTCGGTCCTCCGTTCATACTATATTTTTTCTCGCTGACACATATTACTGAAAGGACAGTCAGTTAGGAAACACCTGTTTTAATTTAATTTTGCCAATATCTTTTCTCCAAAGAGAGGTATTTGCGATTGAAAAGTGTTCCAGTTTGTATTAAAAAAGTACGTGGACGCCTCCTCACGCTCTCGCTGCAACCAACGTGCTCTGACGTGGCTGATATCGAATGGTCGAAGGGGGGGGGGGATGAAAGAGATAAAAAAGAGAACAGGTGTCAGTAAATACAAAAGAAAGGTGTTAAGAGGCTAGAAATGATAACTTCAGGAGACTAGGCAACCTGCTTCCTCGAGGAATGGAAATGAAGAGAACCTCGATTTATCGATAGAAGGCTTGGCTGTCGTCTCTGTTCAGCAAGTACTCTCAATTTGGCTCACTCAAGTCAGTACCATATCTAACTGTCATTCCTCATGCGAGTGATAAGATTGACAGTAGCGACGCCTTCTCGCTCCGGGGAGAATGCAGTTGCTCAGGTCCTTCCTCTCGATAGTGCAGTTCCTTCAGGGGTACATCGCCTCATGGCCTTTTTTTCATACTTTGTTTTGGCGGTTTCCGTTCATTTGAACGGCCAAACACTATGGGGACTCGTCTCAACTTCGCCCATTTCAGGCTTCCAAGAACTTTGACTAACAGGAAGCATTTCTAGTCTCCAGACAAAAGAGTTAGTTGAATCGCTATGTCCACACTTTTGAAAAGATTTTCCTATATGTCACAGACAATGGCAATAAGCATGGTTTTTAGTCGACCCCTTTATCAATTAGTCCAAAGCCTTTCTTGCAAAGAACATCCAGATAGGACAGACTTTAGTTCCAAAGCAATTGTCAGCTTGCAAGGTTTTCAAAGCAGCTGTGGAGAGTAAATAACTCAAGTTTCAACCTGGTGATCATGTACTATTGCGCCTGACAAGAGTTGAGTTGGAGTTCACTCTTGAAGAGAATTGCTGATGTAGTTAGAAATACCACGCGGCACAGTTCTAGGTAAGTGGTCCTCATTAATGAGGCCGTTATGTTACAGATACAATCGGTGTCAGATGGAAAGGTTGCAACCCTCAAATGGGATCTCTGAGGGTTCAGTCGACACAGGAATGTTGACCGGCTGTGCCATCGAATGTTGACGGAGGAATGCAAATTTATGGGTGTCTCTCTCTTTAGAGCTGTAACTCTCCTTTTTCCTAAGCTCCACCACCACCTACGACCAATTGTTGCAATAATGGAGCCTTGGGGTCAACACTAGTGTCATACCATCTTACATGATTCAGGATACCAGGATGAACCTGACACGTTAATTGACTAACAGATTGAAGTCAAATTAGGACAGTAGGCGTTACCTACTGCACTGCACTAAATGAAGAACTTAGTATGAATAGGGAGATTCTCAAGTATTCCGTAGAGGTAGACAATGTTTTGGCTGACCAAGTTTTTCCAGGATGCTCGCCACTCGGGCTCCACCTACCTCGAGGGCAGCTCTGCTCGGCCCCTGAAGAACCACTACTGCATCGTCAGCGTACGCAAGTACACTGTATCCGCCAGCAGCGAGCTGCTCCAGGAGGCCGTCGAACAGAAGGTTCCATAGCAGCGGTCCCAGCACCGAACCCTGCGGACAGCCCTTCGTGACATGCTTTGAGACCTCCAACGGGCCCTCCCGCATGAACACCACCCTATCCGTGAGGTAGGAGGTGATCATTTGGAAAAGGTCGCGTCGGATGTTCCTCTCCAGCAGTTTTGCCAGAACTAACGGCCATCACACGTTATCAAAGGCCCCTTTGATGTCGAGGAAGACCCCCAAAACGTAATTATCCTCTGGTGCGGACTTCACCTTTTCAAATAGGGCTTCTATCGCGTCCACCGTCGACCTACCAGCCCGGAACCCGGACTGCTGAGGGGCAGCACGAGCTTCCAGAACCGAGTATAGCCGAGTGGCCAGTAGATGCTCAAGAATCTTGCCCATAACAGCCAGTAGGCAAATTGGGTGGTAAGAACTGGCCAACGCCGGGTCCCTATCGCCAGACTTGAGTAGTGCTTTTATATCCCCACGTTTCCAACACTTAGGAAAATAACTCTCCCTAAGACAGGAATTGTAGAGAGCCGTGAGACGACCTTTAAGGAGGCCCCAGGCCACCCTGAGAATTTCGGCTGTGACACCCTCCTCCCCAGGGGCTTTCTTTCTCGCACATCTCCAAATGGCAGACGTTACCTCTTCTTCCGTGAATGGAGAAGTTGGCTCCTCAACACTTGAGGAGGTGGGCCCAGCTCCCACGTAGTCCCTGATCCGCCTATGGTCGTGCGATTCAGGCCAAAGGGACCAAGACTTCAAGCAGGAGACTCGCCGTATCAGTCCAGGTGACTGTGCCTTCATTAGACCGAAGGACGCCAACCGGCTTCCGTTTTCTCGAAATCAAACGATAGGGGAGGCCCTAGGGGTCGCCCCTACCGTGTTCCGATACTAACTTCCGCAAGGCTTACCGAACTGTGGCCGCCTCGAGCATTGTGGTCGCGTGCAGAGTATTCCCGCTCGATCTGGAGGCCGCCAGACGATATGCGAATTGGAAGGTGAGGAAAAAACTTGGCGTTTCCTGTTCCGAAATTTCGTTACCCCTCAATGAAGGGGACACGAACTCGTCCAGACGAAGGGCGATTATGACCAACCTGAAAAGAGTATGGCAAGAAAGGTGGTCTGAGGCTGAAACTGGCCGTTGGACGTTTGCCCTATTCCCGTCTGTGGAGGGCAGATGTAAAATGAGGTGGGTTAGCCCCGGCTTCTCTGTGTCTCAGTTTCTGCTGGGTCATGGGGACTTCAGGGCGAAGCTCTACCGACTCGGTCTCTGTGACGATGAGACGTGCAGCTGTGGAATCGCCCCAGAAACAGTACAACACGTACTCAATGAATGTTCCAGATGGACAAGCCAGCGCGCACGTCTGAGGGAGACGGTGTTTGGGAATGAGCTCCCAATTGACCTGACCCGTTACGTGTCTGCGTCTGGTTTCCCGGCGCTGGAGGACTTTGCGAGGAGCGTCCTCGCATAGTCAATATCCGACTGGGTACCATCTCCCCCTCAGCATTGCACCCGCCTTCGACACCTCTTAGCCTCATTGCACTCACTTCTAAGGTGAAAAGAGGCGGAGGCTAGTCGGCACCGTCGAGGAAAGTGGTAGGCGGCCTAACAGCCTGGGAGGTCCTCCCCTCAGGCAATGTTAGAACGCCGAGGCAAACCAGAAGGCCGCTTCGTGGGAGACCACTTAGCAACTGGTAGCACGGGCTGTTAGAGCCCCGCTGATCTCCTGGAAAGGGGGGCCCACTAGCAGAATGAGGAAGGACTCGTGCTGGTCTGGTTCACTAAGTGCTGGAAGGTGGGCTCCGACAGCCTTTTATGGCCTAGGGGTTGCTTTCCCTCGTCTACGACGTGGGGACGGGTTAAGAGCCCTCGGGCTGGCAGACCTCAGACCGAAAGGTCGGCAGTAGAATCTCTCGAACATGACCAAGTTTTTCATGGACTAACTTGTTCGATGTTCTTTTAGATCCTGCAATTAATCGATGAAGCAGGAAGCCTAAGTAGCGTGACAAGAGCTACTATCCCTGTATTCCCCTTCCCCCTTTCGACCACCCACGTGGCTATTTACTATATATCATACATAAACAAGTTCACAGAAGTCGTTTCCACCCCTAGGACTTTCCTTTCGCCCGCAGTCTGGTTTTAGCCAAAACTATCACCACAAATCCCCTGCCAGTTTCTGCACTTACTTCGGGTATTGCACAGTTCCAACTGTCGCTTTAAATTGAGTTGTATACTAATAACAATTGTTTGTTTGCAGTTATATTTTCCACAATGCGGCTGAATCGAAGCAGGTCGTCACGTGCAGTGCCACTTACCCGCAGGATTTGATCAGTTTCGTCAAAAAATACATGAAAAGAGGGATCCACATCACTCCACGAGGTATTCACGTTAACATCGACGTAGTAGGCTAGTGCAAGGAGCTGGGGTAGCCGCTCAGCAGTAACTTCACCTGTAATAAATGAAGAAGTTTGGTAATTGTACGACATACGATGTGAGAGAGGCGTTAGTTACAACAGAAGTTGCAAATATCTTCCATTAAGGAATCCAGTACTTATATACTCAGTATGACAGGTCTTCTGAACGAAGTTTTCTGTGTTTTGGTCACAAATCGCCACTTCGGGGATCCCCAACCTTTGATGGGTTGGGTGAGGCGCATTTAGAGCTTCTCATCTAGAACAATTTGGTTGTTGCCAACGACCCCAAGACCTGAGGCGACCTATGATGGGCCAAGAGGAAGGTTGTGCATCAATGTCTCATACCCTGTACTGCTTAAAATACCGTACCAGGAACAATGCAGAGCAATCGCCTGGTTATTCACTTCAGGGTCACCTGAAAAACGATTCCACGCCAAAAATGCTGGCTGGCCTCAATTTTCTAGTGTTAGAAGGTGAATTGCATACTGCAGACACCAACCTTATGGTGCAAGCTGCTTCATCTGAAGAGTTCGACATCGCTACAGCACTTCACTCTACTGGGCTCTCTGTACTTGGGCAGTAGAAGCACAGGGTGGTCAAAGTACCCTGGCAGAAAGACGAACTTAATCCCCTTGAGCAGACCAGCAGACTCGTGACCATGATGCCAGAACCTCACTCTATGGTGCTTTTATCTGAGAGAAGTTCCCTTCCAGCTCTCCATCATAAGAGCCAAATGACGAGACTGGCGGAATTTTGTGGAAGCAGAGAGCTCTGAGAACCCATGGGGCAAACATTACTAGTCCTCCAAAAAAAGGAATGTACCGAAAGAGCTTTAGAAAAGTGACTAAGCTGTTGGGGGTTTGGCGGTTTATTGGAAATCCTCCTTTTGATTGCATTCCCTAGCAATACAGTAAGACAGACAGTTCTCCACTCTGTGAAAGTCTGCGTGTGTCATTGCTCTCCATAAAGGAGACGATCATAATCAGTCTGACCAGTAATCATGGAGACTGCTCAGCCTTCTTTCTATGTTAGGCCAAACACATTAGAAATCTTGATGTTGCAGTCCCTCGAAAGAATCTTTGGCCACAATCTCTGAGGCGAACAGTGGGTGTACTTAAAGGAAGGCCCATGCAGGATGTCATTGTCAAAGTTCGCAATGGACGTCATTGTTGATAGCCACAATGTTACCATAATCTGCGATCGAAAGCAGACATGTCGTAGTACGGAGTAGGTAAGGTGGATGAGAGTGGATACTCAACCATCGACTATCAAATACTCACACTAAGGCCTCGAGGGTTGACCCAGTAGCTGAATAGTATTGAAGGTGAAACGAATGAAAAGTAGGTTGATCTGTGAGCTCATGAGCACTCGGCTTAAAGATTTTTCGGGTCTTCCTAATTGAAAAGGAGTCGATTCAGGTGAAAATGGGATTGAAAAGCTTTTGGAAAGTAGTGAGGCTCCTTGACCCCCCCCCTCCCCCATATTTAAACAAACATTTGTCTATCTGAGGAGAGCATTCAAAGTGGAATGAGCTTGGAATTGTACTGGAGAATTGTGCCACAGTAACACACTCCCTAAACGGCCTTACTAATTGCTAGTAAACCTTGCGATGTAAGTACCTATGAGGAACTGGAGGTGTTGACTGAAGCGCCATCTCTCACCTGTATTGACTCCTAAGCAGTTGACTTGCTTCTCAAGAAAAGTGGCCGCTAAAGTGTATTTGCGGTTGACTATTTAATTTTTACTTTCCTTGGCTCTACGATGTAGAAAGGAAAGTTATGTAATCGGCTGACAAAAAAAATTTTGTGTGTGTGTGTGTGCGCGGGGGCGGGCGTGTGTGCGTGCGTGTGTGTATGTGTATGTGTGTCTGTGAACGATTTTTAGAGAAAACCACCGTACCAAATCAGCTCAAACTTCATATATCGCCCGCAGGTTACCATGGGACGCCAAAATAAGGGTATGAGCAAAATCCACCGAAAGTTAACTATAGTCATCATAGTGATCAAAACACAACATTTTTTTCTCAAAAATGGCTCTAACGATTTTGGTTAAATTTCTTATATTCATAACTCTCAATAAGGCAATCATACCAATAAATTCCCATTCATGGGAAAATGACGAGAGCAGCACAATAAATTACCAAATTTTCGACGTAATCGATTTTAGAGTGGTTTTTAGAGAAAACGACCGAACCAAATCCCCTCAAACTTGATATTTAGCCCGCAGGTTACCATGGGACGCCAAAATAAGGGTATGAGCAAAATCCACCGAAAGTTAACTATAGTCATCATAGTGATCAAAACACAAAATTTTTTTCTCAAAAACGGCTCGAACGATTTTGATTAAATTTTCTAAATTGATAGCTCTCAATACGGCAATCACACCATAAAATACCCATTCGTGGGAAAATGACGAGAGCAGCATAATAAATTATCAAAATTTTCGACGAAAAGCATTTTTAGTGCAGTTTTTTCCTTATAAACTCTGCTGGAATTTTTGTAAAATGTTAAAAAAAAGTGTTGTAGTCCAATCCAATACCTATAGGGTGAGTGTTTGAAAACGTTCATGAGGTATATGGGGCTCACTCCAGAAATTCCTGAATTTCAACTACCGCCGTTTCGCTTAATACCAGTTCTAACAGTTATTACCCAATAACTCTGCGAAAGTGATTACTATCCTCCTTCAATAAATTTTTGTTTACAGCCTCATTAATTTTCTGTACACCAGTTGCTCAATAATGGTCCTGCAATGAGTACGAGCAGCACAATAAATTCCATAACTGTAGGCGCTACAGCTTCCTGCTGCTGTGACGTGTTGTTTGACCAAGTTCAAAGGAACTGAGTGGTAAATGAATGGATTAAATAGAATTAGCCGTATACAAAGTGAATTGACGTAGAGCTAAGGAAAGTTGTGTGTTGCAACGCACCAGATATTTCCTTTAACTCCCACCATTGAGCGACGATTCATAGCACTTGATGGGTTTTGCCTCGATTTAGCGGATTGACTAAGGAAAACACCCAAAACTCATTCTCAAAAATTCCCTTTTGTGCACGAAAGTATGGTAATCGTGTGTTTCTTTGTTCCTAGGTGGTCCTTGTCCGATACTCCTCGGCTTGAAACAGTTTGTTTACCTGACGGATGACCATTGCAACACGTACAAGAGACAAGCAAGGAAGCAAGAGGCTCTTTTCAGGCTAATCAGCACTGTTCAATTCGATCAATGTTTGGTTTTCAGCAATTTCGTGAGCAGGTAAGGCCTGAGAGAGGAATGAATTTAGTCGGTTTTCACAAAAAATAATAATAAACCACAGAAATGCCACACAAATACGAAACACGGCGAATTTGCGATTATACTGCGTTTCGTTAATTTTTTAACCATTTTTTGCCCATAACAACCATGGGCTTCGTCCGATCGGATAGCCGAGATGGCGGGCACAACTAGATACCAAATGGGATTTTCGTTCGAAAGAACGGATTTTTTAGACCACGTTAAAGGCACAAAACGGCCTGGATGGCGGACGGTGGACAGACATTGCAGATTTAGAATCCCCATGTCTTGAAACGTAAAGTATCAAATTTTGAGGGGGGGGGGGGTTGTAAACAATTTGTCCTGACCGAAAACATAGGGTTATTATTCAGAATGAATAGTAAACCAAAAATTAGAGAAAGAAATGTGATGGATTCTGGTGGATCCTGAGGAGTCGTGTAGAAATGCGAAAGAACGCCGGATAGTCTCGGGCTGGTTTTTGTTTCCATTGAGTTTCGCTGAATTCCAAGTTGGTTTCAAGTTTTATTTGCGAAAACGTCCATTATTTAATGGTGCTTACGCCTGCATTAGGTCGGGCACTGACTGGTTTTTAGGGTCTCGGACAAGATAAGTAAATAACCTTCTGACCATGTGTAGTCTAACTAAAAACCCTGCAAATTATTACACAATGGTTTATTATTCTCATGAACATACGGATGAGTCACTCAAACCTTCAAAGCTCTGCTCGTTCGTATTGTCTACTCTAGGACATGGCTCACCTCAGTTCCCAATGGGTTTTCAAGTTTTAGGGACCACAGTCCCGCATTGATTGATGAAGTTGTGCAACCGTTCGCTCACTAACGATGCATTGTCATGACTCACGAGGTGTCGTTCATCCCTCTTTTGAGCGGATGACCACCCAATTAAATCCCCACGTGAGGTACATTGAGCTTAATTTATAATTAGTTGTCGCAATGTTTTGATGTTTTAGAGCTGAAACTCTTAGCGGAATACTACAAAACCAAGGCTGGTCAGTCGCCTGTTTAACTAGCAGTCAAACTCAAGATAAAAGACTGGAAGCTATTGGAAAATTGAAGGATCACAAATCTCGAATCTTGGTCACCACTGATTTGGCTGCCAGAGGCATCGATGCCTCCGCCGTGAATCTTGTCATTAATATGGAGATACCTTATTCGCCCGAGATTTACTTGCACCGCATTGGACGAGCTGGTCGTTTTGGAAACAAAGGTTAGTGGAGTCTGTGAAATTATGGAAAGTTAAGAAAATGGCGTCACTGGCACGCCTTCGAAGGGAGGGAGTCAAAAGGCACTCAAAAGGCCAGCAAGAAGATTAGTTGTGATCATCTCATCCGAATTCTTTGAAAGTGATTGTTCAAATGGTTGTAGTCAATGATGATGGTTCAGTAAGTCATCTAGCCATTTCATGGCAGGACGTGTTTGGATTCAAAGGAACGGTGTTGAGTTTCCTTTATTTAGAAACTGAAAACGAATAATAAATGAGAGTTTTTGAAATTAAACTGTGGAAATAATTGTTCACTTGTGTTCGTATCTGTGGATGTAATTTAATAGCACATTTTTAGGGTATTATGTTAGCTGCAGGTATCTGTATGTTACACGGGCGTTGCCAAATTAATTAATTATCATGACTTCTTAGCACTAGTCGAATTTGCGGCAATTTCATTGAGGTTATTGAGCTGACAAGGTTAAGACATAAGTCATAAGAGTTGTTATGTTATCAATAATGAACTCGAGCCGCGCCAGCAGTCCAGACCTACGTAGGTCAACTTCGGCTTTTCATTTGTGACTCTGACCAGTTGCATTAATAGTATTCAAGAGGCTGCTGTTCAGTAGTATCGTATGAAGTGTGGGAGGGGAGTATGTTCGATAACGATCGGCAATAATCTGAAGCTAGTTATAGTTTTTCCCACGGCTACTTTCGAGGACCAAGTAGAACTAGCCAAAGTTACACCACCCATTCCAGCAGAAAGGAACTGCTCCATGGTCCGGATTAACAGTTGTATTCTCTCTACGAAGAAGGGAGTGGTGGTGGCGTGAACATAGTCTACAACCATTCTTCTCGCAGCATTTGTTGGCCATGTGATTTTTCAAACAACACAACGCCTACATTGCCGAATCAACGTTTCCCTTTTAGAAACATCATTGGTACTAGTTAATTTAGGGCATTCAGAAAGCTTATGCTCTTGTGAACACAAAGGACATTTCTAAATGAGTTGGCGAACGGGTTCCACTTTCAGTGACAGCCAAAGGATCGGACCTTTTGTTATTTCGTCTAGGATCAGACCTGTTCGTAGATTGTAAACAGGGAGTGGAAGTTGAAGGACAGTCCACTAACTCTGCAATTAAATGTTGTTCCCTGAGATACTGCATTAAATTATCGAACGTGGGGAATCCTTGGTCTGACTCACTGTCCAACCACCTTTCCTCAAAACCTTGCCGTAAATCGGGTTGTAACAATTTCAACGTCCAGAATAGCAAAATAAAATCTGCCAAATTGCGGAGTTCAAGATCAATTATGCATGTTACTGTCGACTGCATGATTAATTTTTTGAAGTCCGCGCGGTTACGGCTTTTCAATGGACTTGAAGGGAAAATTGAATCTAAATAATGAGTGGCTAGTAGTCGTTTATGAGTATACGTTTCCTTCATCAAATTGTAACAAGTGGTATAATTGCCAGGGGCAAATGGCACTGTTTGAGCGAGGCTCAGAGCACTGTCTCGTAATTTAGTGAGGAGGTAAGAGAATTTTTCTATGTTTGACAAGGTTGGGGACTGGTGAATCAAAGCGTCAAACAAAGCGATAAAGCCGGGAAATTCATTTATTGCTCCCGAAAATGGAGGGATGTGCAGTTTAAGTAACTGAACCCGACTATTGGTAGTTACAAGTGCATCTCCCGGCAGAGGAGAACTCTGCCTTAATGTCGTTGGAACTTCCCCACTAATATTCCCTGGTACCAAAGGATTCGCTGTTGCTGGTTGATATTTGTTACGTGCAGCCAATATTTCAAAATATAAGGCTTCGAAATTCTCACTCAACGAGCCAATATCAGTTTTTAACGACGGGTCCGTAGCTCTCAGTTCACTAAGCTCGAACAAACTCGCGTCAAACCGCTCAAACGCAGCCCGCGATATTGCAGGCTCGAACCATAAAAACGTCAAGCTTTTCGGGCAGCCCACCAATCAAATCGTAGCAGTGCTGAACTCTCTGCCAAACGCGCTCTTTGCGATCAGTAAGCGTAGCAAGTGATTGCAAAAGTTTTGGATTTGTACTGACTGTCATCGCAAACTTTAAGAATCGACTATAATCGGAATGTGGAGTTTTGATCGCAATTGCTGTTAGTAGATTTATCACCACAAAAAGGGAACGGCAGGACAGCGCCTCGATGAAACAACAGCTCTAGTCAGACTGTTGACACTGAAGTTACGAGTAAATCAGGGCGTTTGAGGTGCCTAGTCTGCTCAAATCAAACTACTGATTGGTCATCTAACTTGATCTATCTAGCTTGGAGGTTACGGTGGGACGCCGAAGTAAGAGTATGAGCCAAATCCACTGAAAGTTAACTATAGTTATCATAATGATCAAAACACACGTGTGTGCGTGGCTGTAGTTAGATTTGCAGGAGAACCGCTGAACCAATTGAGATTTTTTGTTTTTTTCGTATTTTTTTGTAGACGCCAAAATAAGGTTATGGGTGAATCGCGTACTAGACCTGGGACATAAAAAAGTTAGACAAAACATGTTCATGGTTGATTGGAATTTGTTCGGTTACTCCTATTAATATCGCAACCTTTGTGAAGCAACCAGTTTGTTGTTTATTGATTGAACTTTCAACGCGATAATAGGTAGGAGGCAGTAAAAAATAAAGGTAGTCAAGAAAACGAGGAGTCGCATTCCAGAATTTCGTGAGTTGTCTCTAATTATTTTATAACCCCTACAAAACGTCCACTCATTCGACTTACCATTTTCAGTGGTGAGAACCACATCTATAGTCAGCATTTTGGCTTTGTTGTTGATAAAACGGATGGTCAGGAAAACCTTTACAACATCTGGACTTTTGTATAGCGCATTATGCAAAAAGTTGAAAAAAATCCCCTTTCTACTTTGTTAAAAGTTGTTCGGGGAAAATCCCTCTTTTTTGTGCTCAAGTAGCTTGGTGGACTGTAACACTATGAAGCGCAAAAGTACCCCGAAATAGCAATTATCACGTGGGTAGGGAAATATACGAGAATCTTCAAATTTCCTTGGTAATGGGAAATTAGATATCACTCGTGTGATTCTGATCGCTGGACGGATCACCCTCAACCGGCGAGCACCTGGAGAAAGAATACACCAGGAAAAATATAAACGGAATGAGGAAATGAAAGAGGACTCACCCAAGTTTCCCTGGCTCTTCGATTGGCGCCAACGCTTTTAAGAAAAGCCACAGTTGATCGTACAGACACGGAAGGATTTTTTGGACCATGTAACCGAACCTTTAAAAAAGGGGTGAAAAGGAAGGGGTATAAAACGGCTCTTGTTTGCGAAGAAAGTCGGATCAGGAATGAGCCAAAAAATTGGAAGAAAAAGAATCGGAGAGTGAGAGGAAAGGGAGGAGGAGAGGCGATCCCTTCCAGCGCCCCCACCAGCGTCAGGTGACCGTCCAGCGACCCCTCTGTCTACCGTCAAAATAAACGGGTTTTTCTCCGAAATTGAACAACTTTTTATTCCTAAAATACTTCAACACATTACTTTCCACTACCTGAAGAGAAAGGAAAGTATTGTAATCGTGTAAAAAAAAAAGAAGTTGGGCTTTCTTCAGATCTATACGTTTTGAGGACTACTGAATGAGTTATTGTGTTTACAGCCTCATTAATTCTCTGTATACCAATTGCTCAATAATGGTCCATGAGTGAGTACGAGTAGCATAATAAATTCCAGAACTGTACGCACGCCCCTCTTTATTCCTCCATGAAGTGATGTTTTACCGAGTTCGAATGAACTGAGGGAATAATAAATTTAATTAGTGCTAAATGCCGCGAACACAAGTGGTAGAGCTAAGGAAAGTAGTATGAGCGGCTGCTATGGCCAGTCTTATGCAAGGGGCGATCATTCGCTCCTATGAAGACAATTGCCCATCCTGTACTCACAAGACCAATGATGAGGCCAGCTGATGGAGTGAGGAGTTGGGAAAGCTGAGGTCTTCAACGAGGAGGCTCTTCAACAGGACAGGGGATTGGGAGTGCCGGTAGGCCATAGGTAGCTTACAAAGCGCTCTCGATGGACTTCCCAGCCATGCTCCAGCGGCTGCTTCACCCATTGGGGAAAACCGAAAATGTGGAGTAGTAGGACCTACCAATGTTCGATTCTACCAAATCTGCATAAACCGAGCGGAAATCTAGTTAGTGGCTAGAGCTACATAAGCTAGATAGCTATTGTGAGCAGTGCTGAGGAAAGTAGCATGATTTTCGAATATTTCATGCACCCTATGTGCACAACATATAAAATCAATGTGCAGTATTCGTCCTCGAAAGTGGGAAGTTGTTAATAAGTGAAGAGGGGAATAGCTTGTTGCGCTGTGTGACGTGTAGTTATCTGAAACAGAACAGGTACACATCCAAAATTGGGCGCGGGGAGTACTACAACAACAATAAAGTTCCTGCGGAATTGACATGCTCCTGAGTTGCCCGGCTTTTGTACAAAAAACTACTAACATGTAGTGTGGCTCATTAACACTTCTAACAGATCTCACAATGTCGAGGCCATGCCAGAATCCCGCGGTCATTAATGAAGTCAGAGCTAGAAGGTGTTTGACTATAATATACCACACAACTGACGAAGAAGAGCTGAGATCGTTAGCAAACGAGGGAAGTGAGCATGTGATTGTCTCCCATTCGTGTACAACATTACCAATACAAGTTTTAAGAAAACGAAAAACAAGTTGCCCCGTCGACACACAAAAAGTTGATAGTAACAGCTCAGAAACTGATTTTACGCGCTAATAAAAAAAAGTAGTTAAAAATAAAGATAAAGTAGTAAAAAAAAATAAAAATAAAGATAAAGTAGTTTCCTCTTTCGTCGCTAGGCGGACAACGGAAAGTTGTGTCGCTACGCTAATCTGCCAGTTTCGTCAAAACTCATCTTGTCATTAGAATATTAGAAAGCCGTAGCCCTTACGGTTTCCGAATTTATTGGGCTGCTTGCACTCATGCCCCGACTAATATTCAACAGTTGCTACGCAGAGATAGAATGAGGCAGTAAATACGAGGACCAAACGTTATGGACGATTTCCATCGATGGGAAAGGTGGGTGGGGGGCGAAAATGTACCAAAAACTAGGGTTTTTCGAATTTTTCTTGAAAACCGTTCTTAACAGTTTTGATTAAACTATCATTATATTCCAATAGTTAGTACGCAACTTCCCGAAGTATTTATCAGGAAATAAAATTAGACGTTGATAAATTGAACACAAGTAAATTTAAGCAAAATTACCACAGCCATTTTTGAGTCACCTTATGAGAGTGAAAAACACAATTTGTGAAGTGAAAAACCCAATTCGATTGGTGGAGTAATAAAAAATTGCATTTACGCGATGTGGAAGAAAGGTGTGTGATTAGTTTTTTATTAGTGGAAATTCGTGGAAAATGTGTTGTCAGATCAATTCCAGTTCGTTACTTTCGGCAGAAACCGTTGCACATGGATTCTATTTTGTGAACGTTGAGTTCAAAGTTCACCTCCAGTTGTTATCAGTTGCGTCATGTGATTCTTTCACTTTCCAATATCATTATTTTTCATTTTTTTGTAGTTCAACAATTTTGGGTTGATACGAGTGAATTGTTTTGAACTGTGCAGGTCTGAGCGTCACAATTTTGTCGAAGGGAGAAGAAGTAAAGAAGTTTCAGACTCTGATTGGGAAAGTTAGTAGCGGGGAAATGGCAGTGAATGTGGTGCCAGAGAAATGTGCCGACTTGTGGACGGAAGAAGAGTTTGACATTTTGAAGGGGATTTTCAAAGAGGCAAATGAAACGGACGTCAATTCCACCGGTGGCACCAACCAAGAAGCGGAGGACTCAATCGAAGAGGGTGAAATCGTCGAGGTGTCCAATGAACATTTGAAGCATGGCTCTGTCAAAGACAATAGCTCGTCGTCAGGGGTAGACGTGTCCTCCAACGGTTCTCCAGAGTCGGGGAAAAATGTGGAAATTGGGTCGACCAACTGGGACAACGGATTTTTGGGAGACGACAGCCTCGAAAGCAGCGAAAATTCTTTGGATCGAGTCTCTGAAGACTTCTCAAACCTTCGACTTGAAGGGTCTCAAACGCAGGCCTCTACCCGGCGGTATAGTCCCGGCCCGTGGAGATCAGGGCATGAAAACCTTTGGCGCAATGGTCGTCCATATAGTTACTTCCCGGCGCCAGTTAGAAACTCGTATCGTGGAAATGCTAACGGCTTTTACGACAGCAATTACTACGGAGAGCCGACTTTCAGATACAACGCTCCTCCCCCACGAGGTAACTGCCCTAACAGTCGAGGCCCCTGGGCCTGGGCGAGACAAAACTACTGGATGCACCACTTGTCGTCTCAAATAGGCAACTACACTCACTACGCCAGAAGATTCCACTCTTAGTTTTGTCTCGATTACACTGAAGGAGGGCGTTCGTTTATTTGGCTTCGGTAGGCCACCCCCGAGTTAGTTCTTCAACTTGAAGTTTTGTATGTTACGTTCTAATAAAATCGATGTTTTTAATGTTACGTTTCGTTCTTTTGTGTGACGCAGAGTCTTGTTGCTGTAGCCTTTAATGCATGATAGGTTCAACAGACCATAAGAAGAGTAATCTAAACCCTTCCTCATTATCTGTTAATTTTACCATGATTCTTACAGAAAATTTGTCCCACAAGGTTTACCTACTGTTCCCAACAACATTTGAGCACACTAGAGAAGAAAAGCGTCTGCGTGTGCGTGTGTGTTCTGTGAATGCAATTGAGACGAAACGGCTGAATGATTCATATTTCTTTCCGCTACCCGAAGGGAAGGAAAGTATAGTAATCGGCCCAAAAAAAAATTTGGGTTTTCTTCAGATCTTTACGTTTCAGACCCTACTGAGTCTAAAAAACCTAATTTCGGCGCGTGGTCTGTGTGTGTGTGTGTGTGTGTGTGCGTGTAGTTTGATTTGCGGGGAATGGCTGATCCGATTGAGCTGGTTCTTTTTTTGTTTTGTTCGTCATTTTTTGTAGACACCAAAATAAGGTTATGGACGATTTCGGCCGATGGGATGGGGGGTGGGGGGGCGAGAATGTACCAAAAACTAAGGTTTTTCGCATTTTTCTCGAAAACGGCTCTAACGATTTTGATTAAACTTTCAAATTATCTTCTACTAATCAATACCTAACTTTTCTTCTCTATACATATCTCCATGAAAATACGGTGAATGGAGATATAGGCCTATGAAGCAAAAATAGGTTTTTTACGCTTTTTGGCAAAACGACTTCAGCGATTTACACCAAACTCACAGGATGTTTTCAAATAGTTAACACCTACATATTCTTTTCAATAAATGTTCCTGTGACGGTCCATTGAACAGAGATAAAAATCAAAATGTGTCAAAAATAACGTTTTTTCTAACATTTCCGTGAATTCCAGGGTAACTTTTTCACCAGATGTGCTAAAATCTTAATGGAGTGTCTTTTAGTCACCCATACCAATATTTCGTTCTGTTTAATTATTTCTGTATATATATGTTGAACGGAGATATAAGCCATGTTAACTCAGAAAAGGAGATTTGTCGAATATTAATTTATCGGTATTCCATTTTTGTCTAAAACGGCTCTAACGATTTCAATCAAACTTACGGAGTACTCTCAGCTAAATAGTCCCTATATTTTGTCCTCCATAAATGTTCCTGTAAAAATGCGTTGAACGAGGATATAGCGCCCGCCTATGTAGGTGGTGTTCGAACTTAAAGGCGGAAAGTTGTGTGTTGCTACGCACCAGATATTTTTATATGTCAAACGTTTCTTCGTGTTGGTTCTTCGCGAATTCTTCAATCCCGTTGGTAATATTCTGTAGCACTCACGTCGTCTTGTAACCCGACCGCTGGGTAATTGCCGAAGAAAAGGATTAGCGATTACTGAATTAATCGATCGAGGAAGGCCGAGTCATTATGGGTTAAGTGAACACAATCGAGGAGTAGGTAAAAGGTATCATTGAAACGAAAGGTCGTTCGCACGAGGGGGTAATTATTGAAATCTCTGCAGAAGAAAACTCAAGTGGTTTGATCGCAAGAAACTAGTCGTTTCTTTCAGTTCAAACTGATCGTTCGCTTCAAGTGTCTCTCGTGAAAGATGCAGGTAACAGTTATTGCAGCTTTTAATGCGTTAAGTAATTCGTCCTTTCGAGGAAACCTTTCTTTTTATTGAGTTCGATAAACGCTTATGTGAGCTTGTGTTACTGCGAATTTGTGCCCGACTAATATTGTCTGCGTCGTGCAGTTCTGACTAGAATAGACTGAATAGAAATCTCTCCCCCCCCCTCCTAATATTAAAGTAGTTAAGGTGGATGTAAGTTCCATAATAAAAACCTAACAACGCGAAACGTACCTACGTATCTATCTACCAAACAACGATAAAGGAGACACTTCTTATGACTTCACTCGTCTTCATAAACTCTCCAATTAATTGCGAAACATGTCCAGTTGGAAAGTTGGCAAAATAAGGACCTCATGATATCTTTAAAATAATGTCCGTTCGCGAATTTACTGGGTTGCTCCTACTTATGGCCTCTGAAGGAGCCATGGCACGAATTATTTATAGAACTGTCCAGGAGTTCAAAATCTTTGGAGCGACGCATCGCACTACCTTCCTCAGTCTCGCCTACATTGAGCGATTTTCATGATTTCAGCTACTAATCCATTAGCACTATCTTTCATTAGTTCATTCGAACTTGGCAACAAAATGACCTTGTTTTACGTAGAAAATAGTAGCGCTTAAAGTTTCTAAATTTATTGAGTTGCTCCTACTCATGCGACGACCACCATTCAGCGATCAACGCGCAGGATTCATGAGAATGCCAAGGGGATACGTGGTTTATTAGGATACGCCTACGTTTTTGGGCATGAACATTCTTCCCCCCCCCCCCCCCACATCATCTAAATTTGACGCGTTACGTTTCAAGTCATCGGGATTCCGCCGTCCCGGCCGTATTTTGGCTTCCCCAACACAATACTTACGATGACACCAAGTGATATTTTTGCGTAAGACCTGATGAGAAAATATCGGGTGCGTGGCAACACACAACCGACGATCTATACGGACGCTTTATCTCCGTTCAACGCATTTCGAGGGAAACTTACTGAAAACAAAATGTGGGTACTAGTTAGTTGAGAGTAACCATGCGCGTTTGTTCGAAATCGTTTGGGCCGGTTTAAAAAAAAACTTGGAAAAACGATAGACAAATCTCGTTTTGGCTAATATCTCCGTTCATCGGATAGTTACTGAAATAATTGCGAAGAAAAAATGTGGGTATAGGTTGCTAGAATATACTCCATAAAATTGATCATACCCAGCGAAGCAGTTACTCGGAAAATAATGAAGATGATCACTAAAATACAATTTTCGACGCATTATGGGTTTTACCATTGCTCATTGGACTATCAGAGAAACACGTATCGAGAAGAATATATTGGTATCAATTCTTTAAAGACACCTTGTGAGTTTGGTGAAAATCGTTGAAGCCATTTTGCCAAAAAGCGTAAAAACCCTATTTTCTCACCATAGGCCTGTATCTCCATTCACCGAATTTCATTCGAGATGTTTATGGGTCAAAAAACCCTGCAAATTATTACACAATGGTTTATTATTCTCATGAACAGCTTGACCTAGTATTAGTGCTCCCTCATCCCATTTGATTCAGCATTGAATACTAGTAAACCATACGAAACATGTCCTGGCTACAATGGAACTACAGAAACAAAACGTCTGATGATTTTGCCCCATTGAACGGGCGCGCGTTGCGAGGCGAAGGGGAGTTGAGCCGCCCGCCTGGCACCGTTGCGAGGCGAGGACGAGGCGGGTTGTTTTTTATTGAGACGGGCAGGGGGGAGGGAGTTCAAACGACGAAACGTTGACTTCTGCTGTAGTTCCCGCGTTGCACTGCATTTCGTTAATTTTTTTAACCGTTTTTTGCCCATTACAACCACGGGCTTCGTCCGATCGGATTGTCGAGATGGCGGGCACAACTAGATACCAAATCGGATTTTTGTGCGAAAGAAGGAATTTTTTAGACAACGTTAAAGGCACAAAATGGCCCGGACGGCGGACGGACATAGCAAATTTGGAATCTCCAAGTCTTGAAACGTAAAGTATCAAATTTTGAGGGGAAAACATAGGGTTATTATTCAGAATGAATAATAAACCAAAAGCTGGATACTGACTAGTAGAAGATCATTAGAAAGTTTAATCAAAATCGTTCGAGCCGGTTTCGCGAAAATGTGTACATTTTAGTCCCCCGTCTCCCTTTCCCATCCATGGAAATAGCCCTTACCTTATTTTATCGCACAAAACAAAAGAACTAGCTCAATCGGTTCAGCCATTCTCCCGCAAATTTAACTACATCCATTAACACACTGGACCACGCGGTGAAATTAAGTTTTTCGGATTCAGTAGACCTCAAAACGTTAAGTAAGATCCGACCTTACTGAGTCCGAAAAACACTATTTGGGAAAATGGTCTGTGTGACTGCCTGTGAACGATTTTTAGAAAAAACCAACGTACCAAATCCGCTCAAACTTGATATCTAGCCTGCAGGTTACCATGGGACGCCAAAATAAGGGTATGAGCAAAATCCACCGAACGTTAACTATAGTTATCATAGTGATCAAAACACCAATTTTTTTGTCTCAAAAACGGCTCTAACGATTTTGATTAAATTGTTTATATTGATAGCTCTCAATAAGGCAATTATAGCTCAAAATTCCCATTCGTGGGATAATAACGAGAGCAGCACAATAAATTATCAAAATCTTGGACGAAATTCCTGAACATCAACTACCGCCGCCGTTTCGCTTACTACCAGTTCTAAAAGTATTTATCCAATAACTCTGCAAAAGTAATTACTATCCTTCTTCACAAAATTTGTGTTTACAGCCCCATTAATTCACTGTGTTCCAATTGCTCAATAATGGTCCTGGGATGAGTACGAGCAGCACAATAAATTCCGGAACTGCTGCAACAAAATCTACAAAAAACTAAGCGAGATTATCATTTTGTCACTTTAATTATTTATATACATATAGAAATGCCTATCAAAATCATACCTTTGCATTAATTTATCCAAATAAATTATTTTGTAGTCTAGACTACCAGTTGATTCTTTTTGAATGATTGAAATGCGATATAAACAGAGAGCCGTCGCGTTGGTGTTGTCACTTACTCTTATATTGCCACGACACGACTCAGTAAATGAGATAAACGATATAATTACGAAAAAATACCTACAAGAATGTCTCAATTCACTCAATCTTGCCAATTTACCACCCCTACGAACTAAAATTAAAAATAGGTACCTATTATGCTATTGAGAAACGTAAGTCCTCCCAGTATGTGCAATGGTACAAAACTTACGATAAAGGAATCGCAATGTGATCGTAGCAACCTTCATCTTGGGCCCCACAGCCAGTCAGCTCGCTCCCATTCCGCAGATCTCAATGATACTGACTTTTAATATGTTACAATTTCCTGTAAAAATATCGTTTGCCCGTACAATAAATAAATTCCAGGGTCGAACTTTCTCGACAGTAGAATCTTCTGAAAATCAATGTTTTGTCGCCACTTACAAATGGCAATGTCAACATAGTGTACAGTAAAGCCTTAAGGTAAAAACGTAAATACATGAAATTAAGTAAAGCCTTAAAATAAAAATATGAATAAAGAAAAAATTACACCCCCTACAAATAAAATACGTAAAACCAAAAAGTAAATAAAATGTAAGGGAAGGTTTGTGGTTAAACTTACGAAACTTTTGAATAATTAAAATTTCACTTCGATGAAAATTGGTTTATTATTTAAACGGCTGAAGTATTTTTTGTTAATTTTGAAAATTTGGACAAATTGTCATATTAAATTAGTTTAATTGTCCCTTGAAATTGTGTTAAAGTGTTCGAAAATTAAGTGAGAATAAAGTGTGTTATGCTTCGAATAATTTAGTAAGAAATGGCTGGACAGTGGGAATTGCAGGCAAATTGAGTACGCACACAATATGTTATAATTTATACATTTTCCTTCATATATGTAATGTTATAATAAATTTGTGAAGAATTGTGTGCTTGTTAAGAATAATGTACTGAAGAAGCGCTGACTCGTTAACCACCTCCCTCTATTTAATTATAAGTTGAATAAGTTGAGCGGTTATAAATTTTGTGCCGAAAAATTCAACGATTTCTAGGGCGTGGCAAAAGAATCGTCTGACACGAGGAGGTTGATACCAGACTCCGTGATAAGGAAAATGAACTCAAAAGCTCCCAACGATTCGGACTCACTGCCGATATTTATGGTTCATCCGTTACAAGGAACTGTGGAGCTTTTGGAGGAACTAGCTTCGCTTCTCGAACGCCCAGTGTGGGGATTGGAATTCACAGAAGATGCGCCAATGGATTCAGTCATGTCTGTAGCTGCTTTTTATGTCGAAGTAAGTGAATAAGCGATTTCAGCTCGAGGGAAACTAAATTACATTACCACTACCATCACTCATTGGAGGTTCAGGAGGTTGTTGAGTGCGCGAGAAGGGGAGTTTGAGGTGGAAGTTAAAGAATGGATTAACGTGATGAGTGTGAGAGAGGACTGTAGTTGTACTCTTCATGTAATAGTGCGAGCATGAGTGAGTAAGAATTTACTTGACATAAGAGGGTCACTGAATAGGTAAACTGGGTTGTGGAACGATGAGTGTAAGAGCTGAGAGGTGGAATCTAAGGAGTAATGGTAAAGAAGGAGTTGTGGGAAAGGAATATTTTGTAATTCCAAAAAGGGAAAGTATGTTGTCGGCTTCAGAAATAAACCTTAAGCCTTTTGTCAGCAGGAGAAGCAGGGTAGTTCGGAATTTAAGGCCGAAACAGCTGGACTTGAAGGTATGGGGCTAGTCCGAGCTTGGGATTTCCATCAACTAATTCGGCCTGACCCAAACAAGGAGGTTGAGCTTGAAGTATCGTGTTCAGAGTATAATACCAAAGGCCACTCTAATAACCCCTCTCACGTAAGGTGGTGGTGGGGTGGGGGGTGGGGGTAGGGATTAATAATCCCCCACATGGTGCGGGATGAGGAAACAGGATAAGAGTTATCACGATCTGCTGCTTTACACCTGCAATGGTAGATGATGGACATAGGTACCCTGAAGCCCATCAGAAGGAAGCTACCGATTGTAAAGGTATGCTGTGATTCGAAATGGGTGTGACTAGCAGCAGAGCACCAGCAGAGATATTGGTGACGGTGGGGGGGGGGGGAGGAAAGGTTGTAATGGGAAAGCGAGGGGTGTTAAGAGGAGCAAAATACAAATTCAACCGATTATTTCACTTGCCGTCCCACACCATAGGGCTGAGGAAAGCAAGAAAAACTGCAGTACTGGAGAAATGGTGGACAGAGGTTTTGAGGGGCCCCAAAGCGATAGGATAACATTATTTTCCATTTGTTCTGACGTCAGTACCAAGGAATAGGTTGACTCCATTATGCTATACTCGACATACACAGACCTACCCAATATATTTTCCCAAATGACACTTTTCTAAAATCGAAGTCTTTGTACAGTGAAGAGCCGAAGAAAACTAGAAAATGCTTTCATCTGATTACATAACAGCTCCCTTTCTACGTCGTAGAGCTAAGGAAATTAAAAAGGTTCATATTAGGTGAGAATAACATACACAAGGAGTGGAAAGTCATACGGTAAAAGTTCCAAAACGTTCTGCAGTTGTTTCATCCTGTCATGGGTGTGTTGGGAAATAGCGTAACAATTCTTAGGAAGTAAGCACACACGTTGTGTTGAACTGGCAATCTATGAATATTGATAAAACCCAACCTCCTCCGATTCTTACGCCGCCAATTCAAAATGTTTCTCTTCAATTTTCAGGCTGTGCGAAGTAAACAGGCAAAAGGACCCTACACGCTGGTCGCGTATTCTATTGGCAGCGTCTTTGGATTGGAAATGGCTCTCAAACTGGAATCGGAAGGAGAGAAAGTTTCCTTTATTTGTGTCGATGGGTCTCCGGCGTTTGTAAAGAGCCATATTCAGTTAATCACGAAGACTCAGTCCCGCGTAGCAACTCACGAAACGTTTGGATGGCCTTACCTCACTTCCATGTTCTCCAATCTCAATTTCAGCTACGTTAGTACCCCGGTGCTTGTATTTGTTGTAATTTGATTACAATTCATTCGTGTTGTAACAACCTCATGCGAGTTACAAAAGTTATGGGTGGCTAACTAGAGATGCGAGAGTCAAGGATTTTAACTGGGGTATATGTGTGGGAGGGATATCGATTGGTTGAAAGCGGAATGATCATTGTATGGGTTTCGAAATCACGCATAATTGATACAGGTCTGTTTCATTAGCAAACGACTGTTCCTTAAAATTCAGAACAGAGTTATATTAGTCCAAAGTGACGGAGGTTGGGGTATAGCTATAGTGCAAGAATAGTCTCCCAGTATAGTGATGCTGCCCCATATGACCCCAAGGAATCTGTACCATCTGGGAGGAGTTCTTAATCTAGTTCACCATCTGATGTAAACTATTTACTTGGGTGCCAAAGGGCCCCAACTGTGGCCACGTTGTTTTTTTGTCATAACCTATTAGTAAACTTTGTGAAACAGTTATAACCTTGCTTAGTAGCCGTCACAGCTGGAAGTTGGGCTGCTTTTCCACCAACCATAGCATTGTATGAACTACAGTGGAGCACAACGTGGTTTCTGGTTTCCCCTCTCACTGAAGGAGCAAGATGATATGATGGAGACTCTTTAAGAGAAAAAAGTGGACAGTGAGAGTAAAAGAGTAATAATTGCAGGAGCAATTAGTGAACACTGCTGGAAATCAAGTAAACAGTTTTCTGAGTTCTTCCTTATTTTTTATGGAAAAGAGTTAACGTTTGTCGTAAACGAACTACTCACATCTCGTTCAATGCCCTCTAGCTCTAGACCCCAACATAATGGACCTGGAAGTGAGCACCTCTTCCTAGTACCTGATTAATATCTCATCCAACAAACGAGTATTTCTTGCTAATGGCAAATTAATTATTACCTCAATTACATGGCTAATTAATTAAAACTGCATTCCCGCGGGCAATGACCAGTAAGTGAAAACGCCTATCTAATGTTGAATAGGTTAAGGCTCCTACCTAATGGACAATAAATTAAGGTGAAATGGTGCATTCTTCTAATTAACCAATTTATAGCTGGCTCTGTCCAGAGATGAGTAGTAGTCAACTTCAAGCATGACACTGTGTCAGTTTCAGACACAGTGGTATAACAAATGGTATAACATCTACAAAGATGGGTCTAAAAGCCTGCAGGGTAGTGGCTCTGGGATCAGTGATTTATGTTATCATCGCTGGAGCGTGAAAAAGGATATATCATTATATCTATCAACATAACGATGCAGTCAAGAGTCCTGCAAGGCGCCAAAGCACGTTACTGTGCTACACCAAAACTTACTGAGCTGTTGGTTGTTATCTGAAGTGTAATTGAAATGGTTTGTTGAAAAAGATAGTGTTATGTTGCATGGGGAGGCAACCAGCAGACTAATCACCATCGCTGTTATCAATTGTCAATACTTGCTTCTTCTTTTGCTTTTTGAGCAGCTTTGCAACGCCCATCTCATTTATTCCATTCTTCTTCTTCTTCTCTCAGTTATTTTCCCTCCCTCGTGAAAAGTGTTGTATTGGATAACATGACCACTGAAGAAGCCAGTCCTTTAGAGCAGGTGGCGACTTTAATGAACTGCTCCACTTCTTTTCTCTCTAAGACTCCTGCTCGTCTTGCGCCTCCAGTGCAGAGGAAACAAGAAACTACATGCTGTTCTACAGTGGTTTCTGCAACATTGAGCAACGATTGATGAAAGAGAAGCCAAACCTTCCAGCTTTGGCAAGATTGTAACCCTGTTTTGCCCTGCTTGCTAAAAAGGTTATGATTAAAAAACGTCGCCACAGTTGATCTCTCGCTTTGAAACTTGCCACCCAAGTAAATAGTTAGATCAGTGAGGAAATCTGATTAAGAACTCTTTCCAGAGAGTATGGGTTCCCCAGGGTTATGCCTTTACATGGTGTCACATGGGCAACAGCTCTTCCGTGACGGGTGGGCTAAAGTATGACCTGCTTTACCTCCACATGTCTGGGTTCAGTGGATGCTGAGCAATGCTTGGGCTTTTGCAACGTAGTGCAATGACTTTCGACTGATATAACTCTCTTCCGCCCTTGTGTCACACACTATCACAGGTGGGTATTTGACAAGTTGTGAAACCATTGAGACGGAGTTGGAAGAAAAGTGAGGGGTGACATTTTCCTACATCTAGCCAAGATGTGAGTTCGTACAATCTCATCTCGGTAGTAAGTGTTTGAGAGCTGTGGGGCATGCCCCTCAGGCCCTGTTCCACAGTCACAGCTCATAGGCTTGCAGATAGAGCGTTGGTGGGAGCGCCCTACGATGTGTTGAGTCCACAAGTTCAAGACGAATTGTGGAACTCACAGTAAGCAGTAGATCTTACAAGTCTCTCACGATTTATTGCAGTCTTGAATGAAAGATTCACACAACTGGTTCAACCCCAAATCCCAGTATGAGAGCTGGTGGTTGCTGAAGACCCCACTCTGACCCTGCTTTATGAACTTCTGTTTGGAATGTTCTAGCATGATTGAAAGTTGTGGGGCTTCCATTTCTCTGGTTATGTGCTCCTGCTTACTATACTCTGGAGTATTTGCTTGATTGAGGTACGAGATTCTATTTCTGCAGATCTCGTCAACTCGTTGAAATGAAACCTTTCTGAGTCTAGCTGACATGCTCACCCCCATGATGTCTTTAAAATACTTGTGACAAATCAAGCATCTTAAAAGAGCCCGAGCCTTCAGCCATAAGATGAACTACACATAATTCAGCCGTGGAAGCGTTAATTTTGTACTCGTTAACTGTTCCATATTTTAAAGCTCATTGGCACAACACAGATGAACACAGTTTATTTTCAGTTGCAAAACGAGACTGAGAGGATGGCACCGGCCAGAAGGAACAAATGGTGTTGTGATCTCCTCAGAACTGATCCACCCACTTTCAAGAGAGCCTTGAATTTGTACTGGACCAAAGTGGCCATATGTGAAGTTTACGAGCCGAGTGGAAAACTTCAAAGTTCCGTGTGGCTTATCAAAGCCACTGAAAACTATTTAACCGACATTGGCAATGATTACAATTTGTCAAAGGTACTTGCTTTTATTTTTCGTTCCATCGATTTCAATTTCAACTGTAGCTACGACGTTTTTTTTCTAAATGTGCCTTACTTGGAATGAGCACCGCGGCCTAAACTCCTATTGTGCCAGTCGAAATGTGTCATAGGTTCTTGCCTAGCTTCCTAAGTAATGCCAGGTATTTCCTGCAAGAGTCTTCTTTGATGTCTACCCCTGAAGAAGTGCCCTGAGGCACTGCGCCAAGACATGATGGGGGTTTCCTCATCTGTACCGCACCACCTGCATTGAGGGGTGTGGCTTATACCCAAAACACACTTGTGTTTGTTCATTTTGCAGTGTCTCGTAATGATTTCCACTATTTGCTTCAAGTTTGTCTCCTCCATCATCTACTCTCTCCCACATGTTGGCCCTGAATTAAAGCGTTTGGAGTGTCTCACTCTCGCAGCATTCTAACCTGTCTAATCGCAAATTTTCTCACTGCCCTCATGACTAGTGACGAAGGTGCTCCCTATAGATACAGTAGACGAACTGAGTCTGCCCAGATGGTCCGCCTTCTCATCTCCAGGGCCCTGGAACCTAAGAACACGAACTCTATTTGATTTTACTAAGAGTTCAACCGCGTGCTGCACTCCCCTTATCAGTTTTGACGTTCCGCATCTTGCAAGCTGCTTGACTATCAAATAATTTTATTGCAATATCCTTTTTCATGCCCCAGCGATGTTACAATCAATCTCTGCGAGATGTCAGCTATTCGTTTACAACACACGTTATTTTTTTTTCATAAAAAATGAAGTTCCAGCAAACCGTTTACTCGATTTATAGCAGTGTTTATTCACTTTTCTTGCAATTGTTACCGAGCTTATCATTTGTACTCAATTTCACTTCCATTTCCCCGAGCTTCAACTGTTTTCGCTCGATTTACACAACATTTTAATACAAGCTTCAGTCAGTGGAAAACTTTACACAGTTTCCCATTTTTCAACGATTGACTGGCTTTTCTTTCCGCTATCCAAAGGGAAAATTCACAGTAAGGGAATCCCGCGTTTGAAGATGGAATTGCGACTCGCGAGGGTTGCTATTCCTGGAAGTACGACGATATCCTGCTAGATGAAGCCAACCAGGCCAACCAATCTGTCACATGATTGTAAGTTTGGAAGTATTGCGGTATATTCAAAAAGAAAGTTGGGGTTTCTTCGCATCAACTCAACACGTTTGAGGCCTGTTGAATCCAAAAAGACGAATATCGGCGCGTGGTTTGTACGTCTGTCGATACATTTGTGAGAGAATGGCGAGTCCGATTAAGCTGGTCCTTATAGGGGTATTATTCATTCTTCTAGTTGTGTTCAGATGGTACTCAGCAATCTGATCGGAGGAAACTCATGATTGTTAGGAGCAAAAAACAACATTTTGGAAGTGTTGTGTGGCGTAATTGCATTTACGTCGTGTTTGGTATCGTTTCCCAAGTATTTTTCCATGCTGAGTCGAATGAGATGGGTGTCAGGAGTGTGTTACTGCGTCTAGGAAAACAGTAGAATCACAGTAAACATAACTGAGGCAAATTCTACTACTTTAAGGAACGTGGGGGGACAATGTAGCGAAAGTTATCGTTTCCCACCGGCCTGCGCTCATTTCTCACTCCAGCCTCCCTTCATCGGTTCGACTCGTCACGTCGTGCAAATTGCCGTGTTGAAAATTGTTGTTTCTTTGTCATTAGGTAATGTGTTGAGAGAAATAATCTCACAATTTTTGAATTTGAATGATAGAACCGCCCTTATGATTGTTTCCCGCTTCAGTGTTATTGGTGGATATTGACGTCACCTTCAGCCAATGGGACGTTGTCTTTGTCACCAGTTTTCCTCTCCCCCTGTTTCGTTGATATGGCGTCGTTATTGTGCTTCTGTATCGTCATCGTCCCGTAATTGTAATATAACTAATATAAAAAGGATTGTTTATTGAGTTCATATGTGGGCTTAGTTATTTTAAAACCTCAACATAATGTACTAGCGTTCGTCTATGCTGATTCGAGTGGGATGGGTATTAGAGGTGTGGGACTCCATCTAGCAGTCATAGTGTGCAAGAGAATAATGAACCGTCGTCTAATAATTTGATGAGTCGCGAAAATAAGGTGATGAGTGGTTTTCATCTATGGAAAGGGGGGTGGGGACCAAATCTACCCAACTCATAGGATGTCTTCAACCTATTAATACCTATATATATTGTTCTGTATGGTTGTTCCTCTGACCGGAAGAGATAAATATCTGGTGCGTAGCAACACACAACTTTCCGCCTTTAAGTTCGAACACCACCTACATAGGCGGGCGCTATATCCTCGTTCAACGCATTTTTACAGGAACATTTATGGAGAACAAAATGTAGGGACTAGTTAGCTGAGAGTACTCCGTAAGTTTGATTGAAATCGTTAGAGCCGTTTTAGACAAAAATGGAATACCGATAAATTAATATTCGACAAATCTCCTTTTCTGAGTTAACTTGGCTTATATCTCCGTTCAACATATATATACAGAAATAATTATACAGATCGAAATGTTGGTATGCGTGACTAGAAGACACTCCATTAGAATTTATCACATCTGGTAAAAAAGTTACCCTGGAATTTACGGAAATGTTCGAAAAAAACGTTATTTTCGACACATTTTCATTTTTATCTCTGTTCAATGGACCGTCAGAGGAACATTTATTGAGAACAATATGTAGGTATTAACTATTTGAAAACAATCTGTGAGTTTGGTGAAAATCGCTGAAGTCGTTTTGCCAAAAAGCGTAAAAAACCTATTTTTGCTTCATAGGCCTATATCTCCGTTCACCGTATTTTCATGGAGATATGTATGGAGAAGAAAAGTGAGGTATTGATCAGTAGAAGATAATTTGAAAGTTTAATCAAAATCGTTAGAGCCGTTTTCGAGAAAAATGCGAAAAACCCTAGTTTTTGGTACATTTTCGTCCCCCCACCCTCCTTCCCACCGGCCGAAATCGTCCATAACCTAATTTTGGTGTCTACAAAAAATAACGAACTAAACAGAAAAAGAAACAGCTCAATCGGATCAGCCGTTCTCCCGCAAATCGAACTACAGACACACACACGGACCTCGCGCCGAAATTAGGTTTTTTAGACTCAGTAGGCCTCAAAACGGAAAGATCTGAAGAAAACCCAAATTTTTTTTTGGGCCGATTACTATACTTTCCTTCCCTTCGGATAGCGGAAAGTGAAAATCAAAATGTGTCGAAAATCGGGGCATCCTACATTTTGTTTTCAATAAATGTTTCGGTAGAAATGCCTGGAAGGAAACTACAGTGCTCGCATAAATAGCAGATCGTCGAATTAGCCTTAAATTGGCGTGGCGGTGGAGCTTCATGACTCTCTGCTTTGGGGGCAAGACAGTCCACCCTGCACTCATGATAGTCGCAGATCTTCATGTTTTACAGCCGCAGTCATGAAGCTCCACCCCTCACAGGCGTATGGAACGATCAGCCGTGATGAACCATTATCGATTACAAACAACTTACAAGATTCCTCATCGACCCGGTCTGATAACGCCTCAAGACATGGAGGGAGACACTCTGTAAGGCCATCATTGCTTTTATTTTGATGAACGATTGAAGAGAATGGATGCGACCGAGTGGAGGATCTAGCAATATGCGTGTAGGAGAAGATCCTCCATTCGCACGTCACACGCGTGGAGACGACAGTTTGGCCATCCTCCGCCACTTCTTCTCTCACACTGTGGGAAATGGAGGCACTCCTAGATGTAACAGTGGAGTTTCCAGGCTACTCCAATTAGGTTCAGAACAAAGAAAGTTCTGCTAGGACTTTTAAACACTTTTAACGGTGTAAAAATCTTCTTAATAACGAGCAAACCAATGGGAAACTTTATGAGAGTGCACATTGGAAATTGATTGAACACTGTCCCAAGTAACTGTTCGAAAATTGAGTAAAATTAGCAGGAACCGGGAAATCAAGTTAAGGTGGTTTGGAGAGGTCAAACATTTACTAAAACTAAAAGTGAATAATTGTGTGAACACCCCAGTACAGTCTACATCAATCATTTATTGTGGATGTGTAAGCCATATTCAGTCCACATTGTCTGTGACTGGTCTATTATTCAGCGCCATATCCAATTCGAACTCTTGCCATACATTTTTCTTTTAAACGATGTATTAAACGTTGTTGCAGCATTGCTCAGCTTTAGAAATGTGGAATGTACCAAACACATCCCACGAGACGATCATCAAGGGGGAAGCAGCCGATGAAGTGGCCAAAATACTCAACTCTGCACCTTGAACTCAGTCGCTGAATTGAAAATTGTCACGTCGTTGTTTATAACACGGAGCTTCCTGAGCTCTAAAATATGTAAATGAATTTTACGCCACATTGAGGCCTTAATATACTTTCGTTTGTGGTTCATTACCCGAGATAGCTATTATACGTCACGTAGATAAGCCTAATGGGAAGACATCAGTCGTAATTGATTACGCTCGGGAACTGGTTGCACCTAAATTTCTTTCACAGTATTCCCTAACAAGTCTTAGATTTTAACGTAACGAAATGTTCATATAAGTCAGGATGATTTTCCCAAGAAGTTTGCTGGGGGTTCCATTTTGCCACCAATAGTAATACTTTTAATACAATTTGTGAAGGTACTGCCGCTGGGAAACCTCGTGACTTCAATAATACTACGGAGTTAGTACGATTGTCTATTTTCACTAAATTTGAATTTCAATGTTATATCGATTTCGACGGTTAGGTCATCATCAGCAACAAGAACGTAACTCAATAGGTAACAGAAAAGAGAGAGAGAGAGAGAGAGAGAGAGAGAGAGAGAGAGAGAGAGAGAGAGAGAGAGAGAGAGAGAGAGAGAGAGAGAGAGAGAGAGAGAGAGAGAGAGAGAGAGAGAAAGAGAGAGAGAGAGAGAGATTGAGAGATTGATTGAGAGAGAGAGAGAGATTGAGAGATTGATTGAGAGAGAGAGAGAGATTTTTTGGCCCAATAATTGAACGTCTCGCGACGACACATAATTCCAAACTGCTCCAGCGCATATCAGCGGATTTCCCTAGTGCAAACATCACATTTGCGAACGTCAGCAAACAAATCTTGGAGTCCCTAACTTCTATGAAAACACGCATGACATACCAACTAGAATATCTTTTTCGGCCTCAAAGACCTGTGGAGTGTTTTCGGGAATTTGTTGAAGATATCACCAAGTACAGTATCACCTGGTTCTGGGTTATCTTCCCAGGAGCATGCCCATGCTACCAGGCGCGACCGCGGGTTGTGGATAGTGGAACGGCCACAGCATTGTCCCCAGGGGAATATCTGCGGCCAGCTGTGAATAAGGTCAGCATGCTGACTGAATAAGCAGCCGCGAACAATGGGCAAAACTCAAGAGATCCTGAACAAAGGGCTCGCAGCCTATAGTTTTAGGTCTTAGCTGGCATGGGAATGCCTCCATGCGCTCAAGCAGCTCGGCGCCCGTAACAGGCTCTCCCTCATTTGGGTGCCGGCTCACAGGGGGCATGAGGGCAATGAAAAGGCTGACCGTCTCGCGAAAAGGGGTACAGAATCCCCATCGGGCCTGAACCACACGTGGGTCTGTCGAAAAGTCACCTGAACCGTCTGGTTGCTCGATGGGAGATACAGGAAAATGGCGCCCATTGGCATCGCCAGCCACGACTAAGACGGGCGAAAAGGCCCGCCACACCTTCCTGTCAAAAGGCGAAGGAATGCTGAAACTCTGTAGACAAGATCTGAGAGTACTGATAAGCTTCCTCACCGGGCACTGCCCACCCAGATATCACCTCAACAAGATGGGCATCTCAGAGGCGGTGGAATGCAGACTCGGCGGTGAGGAGGACGAGACAGCAGAGCATATCCTACGTGAATGCCCTGCCTTGGCAGCAAAACGCTTTGAATACTTCGGTCAGGGGACCACTGAACCCCAAACCGTAGCGGACGCTGCTGTAACATACTCGGCTTCCTAAGGGGGGGCGGGTATGTACTACGCCTTCTACTAAGAAAGGGCCAGCGTCACAATAGGCCCATATGCGGCCGCAGCGACAAAGGGACTTGTTCCACACCCCCTCGGGTCAAAAAAAAAAACAAAAAAAAGTACAGTATCATCTTACAATCACATCCACCTGCGGAAGTGATCGGAATTATTCTTGCGGTGGTCAATGATCACACACGTAACAGATTTCAATTTCAAAGTACTTCCACAAATTTGAAGTTTTAAAAAGTGTTTGTCCTGACAAACTGCCGTCTGATGGCGCAATTTCAAGTTCAATATTTGAGGGGTTGCTGAATCGAAGGAATCGATGGAAGTCGCTTTAATGGAGTGACTCCTTCGTTATTTCGCCACTGTGACTCGAAGAATCGCGTAGCTATTATGATAGCCAACTTCTACTGTGGAGAGGAACATTAAAGGAGCCTCTTGGGAACCATCATGTGGACAGGTACTCACATCAATCCCTTTCAGAGGACATTTCGAGTGTTTGAGGCGAGGCGAACGAGGCCACGCACAACGGAAAGAGGACGATGCATGGAATGGATTGTACGGCCTGAGACAAGGTATGAAAATGTGTTGGAGTTTGTTGGGGACGAAACGTGACTGAGCGGGCTGACGTAACGCGTTGGTAAGAACGATGGCGGTATGCAGTCACCTCAGGTCTCCGGCTTTAGTCCGACTATTAACGCGTAGACGCTCCGCTAAGAGTCCCCTGTCACGCTCTCAGCTCGGGATTTGAATAAAACGCTCAAGCTTCTACTCGACCTGAGAAACGGCTTTTAATAAGTTGTGATGGACGAGCTTTTGCCCTTTTCCCCTCTTAACAGCGGCATACCTCCTCACAATAAGGCGTAAACGACGAGCCCCGTAGGCCGGACAAGGACTGAGCGACCCTTCGTACTCCCTTCCAACATGTGCTCGGCCTTTAGCAGGAAATACGTGCTACGTCGGATCCCATTCAGCTGAAGGACGTGGCATTTGCTGAAGAAAATCGTGAAACGAACCTCGAACCTGTCTCAAGCTCATTGCCACCTGCAGAGAAGTATAACTGTAGCTGTCATGGATGGATGGAAGATTACAAGCGTCTGGATTCAGTTCTCCACCTGAAACCGCTGTACTTACTGAAAGGACCCACTGGTGCAAATATATCTTATGAAATGTTGTTCTTCAGAGTACCTAAAAGAAAATTTTAGTGCGTAGCAAACACACAACTATTCTCTGTATTGTTATGATGATGCATGTTGCTGGGGTTATTGATTATTGTAATTATATGGTACCATGAATCAGTCACGCTTCGTTGCAGTGGCTGAGAAAGTTTGAAAAACCTGATGGTCAACTAGCCCCGGGTTGTTTCTATGTGGTCATGTCATGTTTAGAATCGTTTACCAGTATTTTTCAAGGCTGAATCGAATAGGAGATGGGTCTCGGAGGTGCTCGACAGACATTGCCGTCCGCCCGTGAGTTGTCTTTTCGCACATTGTTGGTATAGCAATGTTATATTCTTAATATTCGTCGTGTTTAATACGATAGTTCACAATCATACCGTGCAAGAGAATAGTAAGCTATAAAATTATTTTCTTTTCAATTTCGTAGGGCGATGGACAGTAATAACGTGTAGGTAATCGATTGAATCGACGTGTCCTGGAGTGGTCAGAGAGCGGCTGCGTTGGCGAGAGGCTGCCCGTCTTCAAAGCTGCTCCAACACCTGCCCCAAGCTGATTGTCACGATTGCCAAATTTGTGCTCCGCGAGCGTCTCAGGTGACGAATCGTTCCGCAGCTCAGAATTCGATTTGCATAGAATCGACAAGTTTCCCCACCTCTCGGGATTTACGACGCCGAACAAGAAGCCGCAATAAATTGGCCCTTCGCAGGTTTCATCTCGTCGTCCCGTTTTCACTTTCTTTATTCCATCGGCCGTCGTTTTAAACGAGGGGCCTTGGAGCATAACTCAGAAGCAGAGAGCAGGAAGCAATTGAGCTCTTGGTCGCTACTTAGAAACCGACTGTCGAGGCACATGGGCACCAGTCTGAACTGTGTACAGAGTTAGCAAGGAGTCGCCATATTTCAGGCTTGACGGCCTTAGTACAATGGCGGCCCTTCGTCTTAAACTGATAACGCACAATTTTCTTCTCTCACCCTCTTGGGTCTTGAACATCGTAGTAAATTACAGCGTAGTGCCAATGTACCCTAAATTTCAAGATGTTTTTATTATATAACCTTGTGCTCTATCCCCTGCTTAAATATTTGAAGGCACTACTTTTGCTCTTGTCGGGCAACACGGATTTGCCTAAGGCCTGAAAACGTTCCAGTATGGTGCGGTTGCAAGGAGATCAAAACGCTGCGCTCCGCTTTGCACTGAGGCTGAACGCGGTACTCTGCATTATTATCGTTTGAGGTGGTTGAAGGTACAAGAGAGAACAACAAGGCAAAAAGAGGGAGGGTGCAAGAGGAAGCAGTCCCAAGTAGCTCATATTCAACTACTTACGCACAAGTTTATTTTCATGGAACACACATTTGTAATCAACATCCTGAGTCCTTCGATTTATCGTTGAAAATTGATACGTTCAAGAAGATTTTCGAAGACAAATTATTAGGGAAGTATATATATAATCTTCTGACTGTAAACCCAGTAATGGGATGTGCACCGCGGCCATATGACCTATTGTGCCAGTCCTAGTGTCTTACAGGTCTATGCCTAGCTTCCTGTGGAAAACCAGGTAGTTCCTGAAGGAGTCCTCGTTGGTATCCATCCTGGGAGAAGTGGTGCCAAAGACCAAAAATCGCTCCCTCTCAAGTCTCCGGCACTGGGCCAGGACATGGTAGGGGGTTTCTTCATCCGTGCCACACCACCTACATAGAGGGGTTTCGGCTATTCCCATAACATACATGTGTTTGTTCATTCTGCAGTGTCCTGTTATGATCCCAACAACCTGCCTTAAGTCCTTCCTCTCCATCCTCAGAAGGGTGTCTCTCGTCTCACTTGTTTGCTCTGAGACAAATCGTTTGGAGTGTCTTACTCCTGCAGCGTTCCAGATTGTCTGATGCTGTCTTCTGGCATGTCCTCTCACAGTCCTTTTGACCAGTGACAGAGAAATCCCGCAATAGGGCGGTGGCCCAATAGGTACAGTGGACGAACCACGTCTGGCCAGATGGTCCGCCCTCTCATTTCCAATGATCCCCCTGTGTCCTGGGATCCAATACACATTAACTATATTCGCACTTGCTAGGGAGTTAAGCCACATCCTGCACTCTTGCACCAGTTTTGACGTCGTGCAGTAGTTCAATAGTGCTTTACACGACGCTTGACTATCGGTCAATATATTGATAGTTCTATTGCTATAGCCTTTCTCATGCATTTGGATTGCCCCGGCAATAATAGCATAAATCTCTGCTTGAAAAACTGATGGAGTGGAGCCTAGGGCAATATAAGTCCCACTCTGTCCAGAGCCACTTATCCACACCCCGGATCCTGTTCCCTCTGGGGTCTTTGATCCATCTGTGTATATGTTGACGCCACTGGGAGGCTGAAACTGGCGGCTATCGCTGTTCCATGAACCTCCCAATAGCTGAACATTATATTTCCTCTCGAGCTCATACATGGGCACAATTGCGTCTGTGATCATGCTGAGCTTCTTGAAGGTCTCCAAGTCCCTAAATATAGCCAGGTGTCCATTAGTTGCCTGAGGCACCTTAGCTATTCCGAGCTTAGTGAGTCTGTAAGCCACCTTCATCGCCTCTGCCTTGACATAAATGTCCAGGGGAAGAAGATCGAACAGTTTTTCCATCATGACGGTGGGTGTAGTCTTCATCACCCCCACTATGAGTAGGCACCCCAGCCTTTGTACTTTGGCTAGACTGCTGCCATTCACTCCAATGGCAGCTCTATGCCACCACACGATTGACCCATATGAAATTATTGGTCTCACTATGGCTTCGTAGAACCAGCAGGCCATTCTGGGCTTTACACCCCATGTCCTCCCGCACATTCTCTGACACGTCCAAAGGGCCGTTGTCGCCTTCTTGGTCACGTATCTGATGTGCTTGTTCCAGACTAATTTCCGATCTAGAATCACACCCAGATATTTGACTTGCTCGCTGAGCTGAATTTCTTTGCCCATCACTAACTGCGGCCTCAGTCCTGACAGTTGCCTAAGCCTTGTGAACGGCACGATGACCGTCTTGGCTGGGTTGATGGATAACCCCATCTCCCCACACCACAGGCACACCATCCGCAAGGCCGCCCCCATCAGATCCGACAGCACGCTTTGCACCCGGCCCCGAATGAGCACAACCACATCATCAGCGTATCCTTGGGCGTAAAACCCCGCCGCATTAAGTCTCCCCAGTAGGGAGTCAATCACTAGGTTCCAGAGGAAAGGAGATAGGACCCCTCACAGTCCTCGCCCTGATTGTACAGTTTCCTAGCGTAGTCTGGATCTCTCTAAGGGAAGTATGAGCGATGCGAAGTGAAAGTAGATATATTGAAGTCGTGTTACGTTCAAATCACAGGAGGGACATTCAAATTTGGTGTCTGCGATTGCGATAAAACTACCAAACGGGGCGGGCATTGCAGGTTTAGAATCCCCATGCCTTGAACGATATTCCTTCCGAACTTTCAGAATGAATAATAAACTCTTTCAAGTAAATCCCCCTTGTCGAGGCACATTTTTCTGGCACGCATTCTTTGATCACTCGACTTGAGCCACTTGCCAGAGACTGATGTAACTCTCTCAAGAGGGTTCAGGAACAGTCATCTTGATAAGGAAACAGCCCTGTGTCAAGAAAGCTTCCTGATATTTCGATCTTGACTGCAAAACGTCAGGAATCAAACCTATAGATTTTCAATTTTGACGACGTTCTGTGGCATAGTGGCGTTAAATTAATTGAGAACGTTCTGGTCTCGTTGTAAATAAAACGTAGCGCCATACCCCATTGCCTGGTTGTCATGAGTGAACATGAAAGTGAACTTTGTTTAAAAGTTGGACGATATTGCACCGGATAACGCGACTTTCGTACCAACTCCAGTGGGCGTTGGGAAACGTAACATCCAGTTCAAACGGTTTTTGTGAAATTCGGCTTTTTTTTCCTGTTCATTTTGCTTCGGAGAACGATCGCCCGACTGTTGGCGGAACGCGGCTGACCGATTCTCCGAGAATTGTGTGTGTCCTTTTCGTCCTTCCTAGTTTTTCACTTTTTTTTTGTAAACGGAGACTCGAATCCCGTTTATTTTCTTTCTCAGTTTGTTTGCTGCGGAAAATATGGACGGATATTCGCGGGATCGAGAGGACGAGGA
Organism: Pachypeltis micranthus; assembly: GCA_020466155.1. Taxonomy (NCBI): domain Eukaryota; kingdom Metazoa; phylum Arthropoda; class Insecta; order Hemiptera; family Miridae; genus Pachypeltis; species Pachypeltis micranthus. The sequence continues at coordinate 29,013,161 of CM035777.1, read as the reverse complement.
AAATCTGGACTGTTGATATATTCGAATGTACGAGCGAGAATCTCGTTGGGTTTACTTTTTCACCCTCCGAATATCAGCAGCGTTACTTTTTTTTTCTCTCCCGTTTTATCGCTCGGTTCCGCAAATGAAAAACCGAGTTCGCTCTTTTGGCTGGATATTTTCTTTCCCAAATACCGTGGATGTTTTTTTTTTTTCGCGGGTGCGCGTGTGTGTGAAAGTTATTGCTTTGGGTGGAGGTCAGAGGTTGTTGGGGAACGTAGAGGATCAGGTTATTCAACAACCCATTACTGGTAGCCGCTCATATCCAAATCATCGCCGAAATGACAAACTATTGAGAGAACCTTGTCTCAGCTCGTGAGCCCCTGGCTGTCGTAGACATTTTAAAATAATGCTGTGATGTGCTTAGGAGTTTCAACTTCTGATTTTCACCAGTTAGCCAGTTGCAGTAAATTATTTGCCAACCTTAATTAGTTATGCATTCTTATCTGTGAGGAAAGTTGGGCAAAGTCCATAGAACTGTACAATTTGAGAGTATTCCTGTATTCTGAAAGCAGCTAGCCCAGCTCAGATGTCTTTTTACGAAACAGGATGCCTCTGAGGATCCAGAGCCCGCTTCAAAAAATTGCTTACAATCTGTAAATTTGGTAAAACGAGGAAAGCTACAACAATTCAAAAAACTGTACAAATTGAAAGCTGATTTCAATATAAAAACCCTGCAAATTATTACACGACGGTTTATTATTCGGATAAACAGCTTGACCTAGCATTAATGCTCTGAGACCCATCCCGTTCGATTCAGCATCGAAAAATATCAAAATGAATCCCAAAAAAAAGTCGAAAAGAACTGAATCGTAATATTAAAATAAACAAAAAAAAACAAAAACGAAAGTATCTAGAAAAAACTGAATTTTAATATGAAAACAAGCACACAAAATACTAATATCAAAATGTAACCAAAAATCTATGAAAAAAACCAAAATGAGAATGAAACGAAAGAATCTAAAAAAATTGAATCGTATTAAAACCAAAAAAATGAAAAGAACAAACTATTAAATAAATAAACCAAAAATAAACGAATAATGAAAAGTTCAATCGAAGATTACAGATATTTTGCTGACGGAAATAGTTGAGATGGAGCGAAACAGTCATTCGTGGAGGTGAAGACGAGAACAAGGCAATCGGACGATAAAGGGACAAATCGTAGTGCCAAAGGTTATATACGAAACACGAGCACTACCTAGAGGAAGCAAAAAAAAAGAGTCGGGGAGGGAGGGAGGGAGGGAGTTCAAACGATGAAACTTTGACTTCCGCTGTAGTTCCCGCGTTGTACTGCGTTTGGTTAATTTTTTTTAACCATTTTTTGCCCATTACAACCACGGGCTTCGTCCGATCGGATTGCCGAGATGGCGGGCACAACTAGATACCAAATCGGATTTTTGTGCGAAAGAACGAGTTTTTTTGACCACGTTAAAGGCACAAAACGGCCCAGACGGCGGACGGACATTGCAAATTTGGAATCTCCAAGTCTTGAAACGTAAAGTATCAAATTTTGAGGGGGGCTTGTAAAAAATTTTTCGTGACCGAAAACATAGGGTTATTATTCAGAATGAATAATAAACCAAAAGGGGGATTACAATTTAGTAGGCTGCTTACAACCTAGAACGTTGTGCACGGTTCGAAAAGCAGTTCACATTCCATAAGACTGCTTACGATAGTAAAACCTGTTATGATCTAGACGCTGCATACAATTCAGTAGGTTGCTTACGATTCAAGACGCTTCTTGTCATTCAGAAAACCGTTTCCAATCTTTAAATCCTGTCTCATCCATTAAAATGATTATAATTCTTTAGATTACTCTCAATTTATAAAGTGCTCATTACGTTACGGAAACTTTACAATGTAGAAAGCTGATGACGGAAAAATGTTCTGACAATCAGAAGGCAGCTTACAACTTTAAAAGCTGCTTACAATTCAGAGAGTTGATTGCGGTCAACAAAGCGACTAAAACTCAAAAAGCCGCTTACAAACAATAATGCTGCGCGTGGCTCAAAAAGCTACTTAAAACCCATCAATTGGTACACAATCCAAAAAGAGGTTTATCGTTCAGACGGCTGCTTGCTACCTAGAATGCTGCTTAAAATGAAAACAGGCGTTTTTTAATTCGAAGCTCAGTAAGTCGTTAATGATTCAGAGAGCTACTTACAATCAAGACAGCCGCTTACAATCCAGGAAGCTGTTACAGCTCACAAAGCTACTCACGGCCTAGAAAGCTGTTTACAACCTTAGGGGATTATAATTCAGATGGCTGCTTACCACCTGGGAAGGTGCTCAAAGTGCAGTTAGTTCAGATCGGATTCAGAAAGCTGCTTACAACGCAGTAAGTGGTTTATGACTTAAGAACTCCTAACATTAAGAAGTCCTCTGCAGCTGAACTAGAGATGGTATTATAATCTAAAAAGCGGCGCACAATCCAGACAGAAGCCTACAACCCAGAAATCTGCTTACAATTCACAATCGGTCTACAGTATAAAATGAGATCTACCACTCAAACAGCTCCCTACCACATAATAAATTGCTTAGAATGCAAAAAGTCGGTTCTGGATTCAGTAAATTCCATGATCTTGACCTCCTCAGTGCTAAACACGATGTTGTCATTTTAAATATCTGTCATTCGTCGCTCACGACTTTTCTCATGTACCATCAGTAGTTGCAAAGCTACGTAACTTAACTTGTTTATATTCCTGTCCTAGTTTTTCTACGCGCTCACTCGCTTTGAATCTTGTTATATCATTGTGTTTATGAAGAACGCTGCTTACAATCCAGATAGCTACCTAAGATCAGAAGCCTGCTAACTTTCTAGAACATGTCTGCCATTACAAAGAAAAAAGCAGCCTACAATCCAGCTGTGTTGGACACAAAATGAAGACCGAGCAACGTATTCTTCAACTGTTCAGCGCGTTTGACTCAAGTCGAGATCGCGTTGCGAATAGAGCATCAACGGCCCACGTCATTCTCGTCTCTCGATTTCGACAAGGCAGATGGGAAACGATACATATTTCAAGGGCGGAGCCCGGGAAAAAGGGGCCAAGTGGCCATCGACTAGGACACGTAACTCGGTAATTACCTCGCGTTAAAATTCACTTCATGAGAACGGAAGATAATGCGCCGCGTGTGAAGTGGCCGGAGAACGGACGTCTGGTGGCATGTACGAGCTACCTAAGTATACGGTGCTCAGTGGCTGGGGCCGATAGGAGGGAAATGGGAGGTCCTAACTCCGCCTAGGACCCGAAAAATGTACCTAAACTAAACGTCCGGATAATTTTGTAGCGGAACTGACAAGGCGCAACTGTCGCCAACTATCGACACCCTCAGATCCGGCTTTGAGTCGTTGCCGCTCGACCGCCCATTTGCGAGGCATGAGACGCCTAAATGGCGCCAGAACCAAGTATTTATTGAACAAACAGGGGCCATTAAGGGGAAAATCAATATCGTAGATTGAAACTTTGCAGGTTATCCAACGCCCTCAACGATAATGATGTAAATAAGGAACCTTGAACTAGCGGCAGTTGGTTGTATGTTTCGGCGCTTAATAAATCTGACACTTAGTGGTTGATATCATTTCACAAGAATAAGAAGAACAGAGACAAAACCATGTGGAACGTACCAGAGGAGGAAAAACAAGGGTAATTCGCAGGTCTCTGGGATTGGGACCTTTAGCCAAGGCCTTCGCTACTGTTCCACATTCAAAACTTATCTCCGCTGTAGAACAAACGGGTCAACTGAGGTTTTATCAAGTGGACTGCAAATTATCTGGAGGATAGATCTCATTTACCAAAGTTAACGATGTTATTAGTGACCATGAATTTTGCAACTGTGGAATCCCTCAAGGAACGGTACTCGGGCCGATTTACTTTATAGTGTTCATGAACATACTTCTTAAAATGGAATCTGAAGTAGAGTCAGTGCCTTTTGCCGACGACACAGCCTTTATAATAACAGGTAATTCCTGGGAATAAGTCATCATAAAAGCGGAATTATGTCTGAACTAAATCCTTCATCGTCTTAAAGGTACGGGAATGAAGATAATTTTTTCTAAAACTAATTTACTAACTTTAACGTTCAGAAAAAGTGACATCCCGCAGATAAAGAACCTAAAATGCCATGTACTGGATTGTATAGATAACCTTCAGTGCTGCTGTGAAGTCATACAGCACATTGCTTATGTTCGATACCTAAGCGTGGAAGTCGATCAGAAACTAAGATGGGAAAAACACCTGACAAAAGTGACACCCTCGATGAGAAAGATGATGCATGTGCATGTGTAAGAAGCTTTTTAGACATTGTTAGACGTAGAATGGTATACTATGCGCTCATTCAGTCGCTTATGGTGCATCTGGTTGGGGAGGATGTAGCACGTCCCTTCTTGATTCATTATTCCTAACCCAGAAGCTCTTAATCAAAGTCTTACTTAAAAATCCAAGAAAGGGGGAAATCCATTGTCACTTGGAAAATCTGAGCTTTGTGTTCGAATTTCAGTACCAGTTTCCAGTTATGTTCTTTAGAGGCCTCCTTCCGTCGAGGGCCCCTCCAAATGAAAAGTGTACGACACCGAACGAGAAGGGGCAGATTTCCCTGTATAAATTACCTCTGTAGGTCACACGTGCCACAGTCAAGTCGGTTTTTGTGAAAAGTGCGAACGAAATCGGTTGTAATTTGTGTGACGAGTTCAGTCGGCAGAAGTTATGAGGATCTTACTGCAAATTTTGATCTCGACAGCCATCGGTTGTGTGATGGTGAGCTTTGCCATTCTACTTCATTTTCTAACCCAAATCTGACTTGGAAGTATAGCTGAAGCGAACTAAATCACCGGCAACGAAGTTGTGGAAACCCATTAGTACAAAACTCTAAACGCATAAATCAGGCTGAAGATTTAGATCGGGGGTTACCGCGCACCTAACCCAACACAAATTTCGTGACGCTTCTCCGTTACATATCCCGCGTAACGTTTTTCGAGTTTATGTCGCAAAGTAATGACATAAAATGTCAAAAAGGATATTCGTCAGAAGCTCACTTTGAAGAGTTTGCAGTACTCAAGTTGCGAGAGGTAATTGAAAAGAGTAGGGGAGAGGTGGTATACTTGATCCCTGCCTTGATTTTCTTTTAGTAATTCGAAACATTTTAATAAATCTGATTTTTTTAAAATTACACATGTATCCCCGTTCCATACTACCGATTATGCACCAATACAGACCTTCCTATTTATTGAACAAAAACGACAAAAAGGGGTTTTTTTAAAGTCCGACACAAGGATCAACTAACCCTCCCTATGGGGATACTTGATCCCGGTGAGTGGGTTGTATGATCCCAGAGAATCAACCATCCCACCCGCCAAAGTTTCAGTCGTAGGCCTTCCTAAATATGGTAATTAAATTAACTGAGGCATACAATTAATAAGTTGTAATTAACTATTCGAAAGGTAGAGTAGGTACAAAACGAAAAGAACATAAAAAATTGAAAACACAGACAAAAATGAAAATTATTCGAGCAGTGACACGGAATAAATCTCACGTGTTTTTGAGAATTTCGTCGGCTCCGGTAAGTGTCCCAAAATGTCACCCCATACATAAAATATTTCGTCTTCCCTTGCTGGCCGCTTCCAAAGCCGTCCACTTTTTTCCACTGCTTTTATTGTAGCCCCGTTTGCATGTATTTTTGTAATTTTTCCTGGGTATGACAAACCATAGTAAATTGCAGCTACAAATTCCCCTACTTCTTTTCTGATGGGCTCAAAAGCCCATATGAACAAGATACGCTCCCAGTTCATCCTCGTCACGTTTGGAGAAGATTTGTCGATTGGTGAAACCAGGTTGAACGTAAGAGTCCCGACGGCATAGCCTTTTAAGTGTCATGACATTAATTTTAAATTCTCTTGCGACGGTTTTGTACCCAGCTCCATCTTTAACTGCTTGGACCGCATTTTTCAAGGCCTCCGGATCGTACGGTATCCGTTTCATGGCCCCTTGCTTCGATACATGCTTCCACGGAATGTAAGAGAACGGAAGAAATACTTCGTATTGTAGGTGAAAACAAACAAAAGAATTATAGGTGGGATACTTGATTCCGGGATCAAGCATCCCCCTAGCAGAAGGGATCAACTATCCCGAACCAGCAACTTTTTTTAAATGAAAAAAAGATAAAAAAGTTTGAATCGGAAATAACTGAATTTATATAGCGAAATAGACACAATATTTCATAAACGCAAACAAAATATTATAAAGCACACTTACCAGAAGTTTTTCTATTTGCCTTACACTAAACAAAACAAGTAGGATGCGATGAAAAACATAAATTACCAATTATTTTTGCGACAAGCTATTGTTTCTGTATGATGTTTACACTTTGCACTAGCCATCATGGCGGCGTCCCAATGTAGCTAACAGAACAACTTTAAACACGTATTGGCGGTAGTTTTAGATGGGGGATCATGTATTAAAGAAATTGGGTTATATCCGCCAGTAGGCAAATTACTAAAGTTAACGTACCTGTTAGGTGAGTCCGTCTCCTCTGGCTTGTGAGTTACTGTGGGCAAGCGCTTTCGATGTAAAGACATCATCGTCTGGCCGTTAAGTCAGTACTTGACTTTTTCAGAGGAGGGAAAAACCAGAACTTGTGAACAATTCTCTCTGACTGCTTTTCCGTAGGACTCAACATGGCCAATGATTACCGTGGAGCAAAACTGTTCAACGCACTACCCCTCTGAGCTCCGTTATTTTCCAGAAATTAATAAGTTTAAAAACGAACTGAAAAAACATATAATAATTTAGCAATCTGAGTCCCATTAGATTACATAATACTAAAACTTTAAGGTGGTATCTAAATAACTCCGATGTATTCTGATTTACCTGAGGTACCTATTGGCTCTAATTTACCTATAATGAGTGTGCCGATTCTGTACCACTCCTCCCCACAGCACAAGTATATGACTTATAGTGGGGAGTAGTATTTCCTGATTTGTGTAGCTTTTTTTGTGTGCTGCAATACCTATCTAATAAATGCTTTAAAAAAATTGGGCCAGTACTTTCCTTTGATTGACTGTGAGTTAGCTACTCCTGACAATGACTATGTGGCAGTAGCTAATCACGCCTAAGTGAATTGCCTTGTACATGAGGAAAGCGTCATGGCAACACACAACTCAAATGCCTTACTAATTGCTCGTAACGACACAAACCTTGGGAGACGGCTACTGCCTATGACGGGCTGGAAGTTTTGCCTGACTTGCTTCTCAAGAAGAAGCTTAAGGACGTCAAAACGTATTGAAGGTTGACTATTTAATTTCCCTTAAGAGATTGAGCTGGGGGGTTTTCCTCAGCAATCGCAGCTGCGTGTGAAGTGCTTGCATTTCTGAGGATTTCTGGCCACCGTAGGTTGTCAAACTCTCCTCAGATGTCAATGATAACCGCTAAGGGGTATTTAGCAGGTGCTTCCTGGGAGATGCTGTGGATTCTGACACGAGTACGGCGAATCTCTGGTGAACTTTTAGGGGCTCATAGATCGCGGCATACCGAACAACGCGGCTCAGTACCCTGCAAATTGTTGCTTCTTCGCGAGTTTCGGATGAGCTTATGGCTTTGAGCGCAGGAACCCTGACAAGAACTCTGACATTGTTGTGAACAAGAGGGGGGGGAGTAGTAATTCATTTTTGTCATTAAAGTGAACTGCGTAGGAGGTCTCACACGTCGCTGCGCCAAGCGTGTGGAGTTCCTCAGGGATAGGCGACATAACCACATACGGTATACGTACGGGAAAATTACAAGTCCTTAAGGACACAAACAATATGAGCATGATGTCATGATGTTAGTTTCACTCTCCTCCGAGCTTAATTCAGTGGTTACCCTATCTCCTTTCTGCCAGTTCTGAGCCGATACATAAATATGCGTTGTTCGTGAGCTCATTCAACGATAAATGTGCAGTCCATTGGGTTCCATTCTACATTTACGAGTTCTTTTCTGTCGTCCCTCAATTTTGTTCTGTTGTGGTCGCAGATAAAAGCGAGTATGAGTGTTCTGACTCGATGTTTTCAATCCTACTGCCATCGAATTGCCGAAGTAAGAGTTGAATGATCAATGTCCGATATTGTATGCTCTCTCCGCTCTTTGGCCAGTGCTATGTGGGTGTTAGCTCAGGTGGTTCATGATCAGCGCCCTTACCTTCCTTTGAGGTAACCAATTTGGGCTAACCACTAGCGGAGAGAGCACCTGTTTGACGTACAGTTCTGATGGAAACCTTTTTTTTTGGCCTGATTGCAAAACTACACCCATTCAGTTTGAAGAAATTAAAAATGACCCATGACGCCCGAGGCCACGGTGAACGACAGATCTGGAGTAACATCTTTACCAGAAGCACCTCGTTCTGTTGATCATAGAAAGATATTGCTGCCTGCTATTCACGGGATTTATGCAGAGGTAAACTCAAACAACCTGAGCTCCCGATTGTATCAGTTTATCATGCGATGAGTTGCTGGAAACTCGAGGGGGGCGGTACTTCCGTTGGAACATCGTAGTCGAGAGCGTTTAGTTGAGGCAGCGTTGCGTGGCACTACACCATTCAAAGCCTTCATTTACATACAAAGCGGCTCTCAAATACACGTCCGCATACATTTCAAAAACAAAAAAAAAGCAAAAATACCTTCCCTCCTCTCTTTTTCTCTCTCTTCTGCTGTCGAAAGCCACTAATCTGCTCCCGCGACACATGTGAACGCGAACGTTCCCGACCAGAAAACGACTGTTATTAGCGGCGCATATTCAGCTTCGCGATTATTTGTAATTCTGGGGTATCCATTTTAAGTTCCTGAGCGCGATCTGGGGACGCGAACCGCAAGGCGGTTATGAAATGGGAAACTGATACCTAATAATAACCTAATTATTAGAATCTATTAGAACACGCTCTTCAAGAGAGCGCCTCGATCACAACAGACGAATCCAAAGTAACTGGGCATCCCTGAATCTCCTTCAGCGGATACCAAACTGAACACCAAAACTGGCAGACAGCCACTCAAATTTGAGTTTCAAGCTCAGTTTAACTGTTGTGGATTGCAACAGTTCTGTCCGCTGTAGTCAGCCGTGAAATGTGGACTTAATGGAAGCACATTCCCACCGTCCAGTACTTGAACGCCAGCAATGTCTCGCGATGAATGCTAGTTTATCTCACGTCATGATAGCGAAGAAAATGTGATTAGTTATTTCAGAAAATACCTGTCGAAGACTGAAAGAAATTAATGCGTGGCACGGCAAGAACTTTTGAGCATTGTAAAGGCTGTACTGACCGTGCACCACTGGCTCTTGAGCTTCAAAATCCCCAATAGTAGTCTATCGACAGGCTAAAAACTGTGGCAATGCAAACGGTCTCTCTTGGCGGCCATGGCGATCAGTATTGGTACTGCCCTCGACGAAAGGAACAGGAGGAAGCACAACGGGTGCAAAGATATCGATTGGCAGCAATGTTTGGGCGAAAAGAGTGTGCAGAAGTACACAGGAAGGACTAAAACAATTGTTGCTTGGATAGAACAAGAAATCCTGAGAACTGGAAACTTGCAGTTTGGAACAGAAAGCTTATGACACTGGGATTGATTGATAGTTGCCTGAAATCCTGAAATGGGAATCAACTGATGGGAAGAACTTCAACCTGGAAAATGGTTGTACCAGAAGTGTGGAAGAAATTATTCTTCGAGCAATCCCTCAATTTGGGTTACTTTGGGGAGGCGTGGACGGCAAGATCAATAAGAAGAGCTCATTGTTGCGTTGAGATCTACTGAGACATTAGAACATGATGCAAGACCCTCTGGATTAGCTGGGATCGTACCCAGAGTCAACATCGAGCAGCATTGAAGACTAAAGTGGTAAGAGTTACATTTGGAGAGTGGGGATCTAATGAGCCCGTTACCACTTTCAACCCGGGGAAATCGTTACATAATGGTCATGCAAGGCTATTTTACCAACAAGCCAGGGGCCATTGCAATCCCTGATGCCAAAACAACTACTGTAGCTCCAACTTTGGTTGACCAGGGGTACAGTCCGTTTAGGGTGCTGGAAGAGATTCACTCTGGTCGAGGACAGATTTTTGAGAGGACCAGGAAGTGGCAAAGTTTTAAGGGATATACAAAACGAGAGGAACGCCCCTGCACCCACGAAGCGATGGCCTAGTCGAGAGGCAAAATCACACCTCATGGTTGATGCTCTTTAAAATGAGTTTGGACTTCCCCAGCGGGACTGGGATGGTATACTGCCATTTTATGCAAGCGTATCGGTCAACTTAGCATTCAAGCTTAGGATTTTATCCAGAAATGTGTTCCTCTTTTGCCGAGAAACCTGGCACAGGAGTAGGCAGATGAGGTGAGGATGAAGATCGCAGAGATCCATGAGACAGCAAATGTTTAGAAGGTTAGCGTGAAATTTGAAGAAGTACAACGTAAAAGTCAAGACTACCACCAGGGTAACAGGGTGCGATTTCATAATGCCGGAAGCCCCTGCCAGTGGCCCCCACTTCCAAAGCTACAGCGAAGCTGCGAAGGGTCCTGCACTGTAATGAGTGTTCTCAATGAAGCCATCAGGACTAGAAACGGTCCGCTGAGCGTGGTACACCACTATCGTTCGCTCCATTTTTAGAGACGGAGTACTGTTGAAGAGTTGTTTAGTTTGGTTGAAAATGAATTAGTATTCGTTCTGATTTTGAGCTGAAACGTTGATTGATTTGTGAAACTTAACGATATGATAAAAACTGAAACAGTGTTGTAATGCTTTCGCCACAGTCGCAATGAAAACCAGAATAGCTCAATCCACGTGGTTGACTGGGAAGAACTGTGTTTCTTCCCCTCAGACCAAAAACAGGTACATTTTATATCGTAATTACCTAAACCGCCGAACTCCTCATGTATAACGCTCCGGTCACTTGTTTCTCGAGTCTATTAAGCATTTAACAGAGCCGCGGCGTTCAAATCACCAGTTTAACAGTTGAGTCTGGTGTCGTGATCGGCGCAGTCGCGTGATTTCTTTGATGACAGGTGTGTGTGTGTGTCCGTAATTTCGGTTCCCAGACCTTGTCACCCCCTCTTCCCCCTTCCTAACCCTCCATCAGCATCTACTTAACAAATCTCACGAGCGTGCAGTAGGACGTGGGACGAGGAAGTGGCACGTTTTTTTAGTTCGGCGTTACATTCGCGTTCCGGCACTGACCACCGCAACTTGCCGCCGTTGAATAAATAACGCTCGATTTCGTGTAGCTGCGGCGATAACGTGCTACTCGGAATATCAACATTATTCATCGGCCTTCCTTCCTCTCGACAAAAACGTCACCTAAAACAGACTCCAGGACGAGCCCCACATCACACGCTCTAAACATTTATTATTGTCGTCCTCGTTCGTTTATCAGGTGGCTACATCCGAGACAAAAAAAAACCAAGTGCAATATTCAGAAGCGACCGCCTTCGAAAGAGAACCAACGATGAATTTCTCATCAATTGTGACGGGACACTTCCTCAAAGGTGAATGCTGAAAGAACGAGGAAAAAATTGATCAAAGAAAAACTAACCGATGACGTAACGGTTCCTGGGCCCCAACTGGTTGCGTAGGTAACAAAAACTTTAAACTAACCGGAACACGTCAATCAATAAAGAAATAATACTCAAGAAAAAAGTTCTAGGCGCCCTACATTCCTGATGAACGAATTTCGTATGGATCATCGCAGTTTCAGCCTCAAAACATACTTCACACACAATATGTAATATGCATGTTATGAAGGGTTACAACAAATGAAAGAGGGAAAACAAATCAAGGGGAACTTGATTACCGTTCGGCGTTATTCTTGATTAGGGCTGGCTACCGTAATCACAACTCATTCTCATCATCAGAACTATCAACACTTATCATAAAGACTTGTTCTCATCTGAAATCTAATTCTCGGCGTTCTGCCCGATTTATTTACGTAGTGTGCAAGTGGCCTGCCTTGAGTTCTCGGTTTCAACACCTTGGTTTACTGGGAGATGTGAATATTAGGTGGAGCCGAAGTTCCTAAAGTCAAAAAAGCCGTGTCGTACAACGGTACTGACTCTCGGACAAGTTGTCTTGTGCGAGCAATGACAATCCCTCGGAGTTCGTCTTTCTAACGCACGCCCCTCCAACGATTCAACTGAGCTCCACAAAAGAACCTCGTTTTTTCCACGATTACTCGCATAAGGGCCGGGTTTACATTACCGAGGCGTGTCAGGGCGGATTTCTTGGGTTGGCTGGCTTCTAAGGAGCGAGTAAAGAAAGGGCGAGTCGCTTCCAGCCGCATTCAAAAGAGCGCGGCTCAAAAGCCGTTTTTTGGCCTGTTTCCAAGACGAAGGCTGACAAAGGGCTGACCGCAAGGGGGAAAGATTATTATGTGGGTTGTATGGGAAGTTAGGGGGGGGGGTATTATGTCTACTCCTCCCGGACGAGGCTGGTGCATGTGTCTGGTCCGTACCAACAATAAATTGTAGACCTCGTCACTCAGTCGTGTGCTTCCCTTAGATACCAGATCAATGACCTCGACACTGCAAACACGTTAAGTTCAGTTCATCAAAGTCTTACTTCAAAGAATTTGTAAGACATTAATTGAATCCTCGGCAAATCTTATTTCCCTATCACCATTTAATCTCTGGTTAGAGCAATAATTGAGAGGAATGAAGTATGGTTATATCTACGGTTGTATGGATAAACGTATTTTAAAACGTTAAAAAACACGATTACTGGCACATTTGTCTTGTTTCCATTCAATGGACTGTCGAAGGAGTACAATATATATAAGAAGACACTTTTTTGGGTTTATTGAAAACCCTTCCGTGTTTCTCCAAAAAGATAAAAACCATATGTGTTCATCACATTTTTTTCAGAGATATTTAGGTTGCTTAAAGAAAATAATTTGAAAGTTTATTAAACACGGATTCTGATGATCGGTGTAAGCTTCTCATAATTTAATTTTTTCGTACCTGTTAGGTACGTTAACTTTAGTAATTTGCCTACTGGATATGACTGGATAAATAAATATTAAAAGCAACCAGCTTCATCTGTCCGCCGTTCTTCCGCGAATTGAAGTACACACATACCACGGATGAGGTTTTTTCAAATTTACTACGCATTGAAACGTAAATATCTGAAGAAAAATAAATAGTTTTTTTAGGCGATATTTCGGGCGATGAAAAATTAAATATCAGATGCGACGCACCGTGTAACTTTCCTCAGCCCCACGTACACTCAGATATTTTTATCGCTTTACAAAGTAATCGAATCTGTATCACTCATTTTATGTGGAGGTGACAGAACTTAATCTGCCATAGGGAAACAGGTAGCGTACAATTAATTGGGCTGCTCTTAGTCATACCACAACCTTTATTGATTAACCATTGGATCTGTTTATTGGACTGTCAACTCGATTTTTTCTCTGAGAAGGTTAGTCTTTATTATTCTGGAATTTTTTTTTCTCGGTAGTTTCTGCATTGTGGGATCGTGCCCGTAACTATCAAATAAAAGCAGTGCAACTATAGATTAATGTCGAAATATTATGTACTACCACTCTCGTCATTTGAAAATTCCCACGTCCACTTGTTCGATGTTTTGATCACTACGATAGTTAATTTTGAACAGATTTGCTCACAACCTTATTTTAGCACTGCATGTTGTTCTTCAGGGCGAATTGATATTCGGGCCAATTCGGTTTATCCGTTCTCTCTCAATTGTAGAACCTACATTGTGCGCTCCTTAATCAACTTCACTATTATCCAAAATGCAATAAGCACTTTTCGAACTTAGTAATTCTCCGATCAAACACATTTCCTGATGCGATTCCATGCGTGATAGATAACGCGAATAGCGCGTTGTTAGTATGTTTTATCTTTTATCAGCACATACCTGCCCCTCGTTTCCGGCAACGCTTTCTGTAGATACCATCTGACGGTGACATTGGACGTGACAGAAATCGAAAACGCTCGCTTTGTACTTGAGAAAGTTGAATGATTTCCATCGGCCGTACGTAAAATGGCATAAAAGATAACAGGAGAAGCCGATTGAAGTTGGAATGATCGAGTTCAGGAGAGTTGAAGAGGAAGTTAGATCGTTTGAGAATCCTTTATATTTAAGTAATACCCATTATCTCTGCTGCATGAAATTTCTTCTCTTGTCACGTTGGGTTTTGCGCGGAGCTCGTACTGCAACCTCCCGGCGATGTTGTGCGATTTCAGTTTACTGTTATCGTTTACGTGGTGGATATTTGGTGGTTGTGTGTACGAAGAACAATCAAGTCAAAATTATCGACGGACGTCGTCAGGAACAATTGGCAGATATTTACCAAACGTTGAACGATTTCCATTCGAATAGTTTGAGCTGACGATGTTTATGTTGATGAAGGCGACTAAACGTCCCAATGGAGTCCTCAAGAACACGTCTTTCATTAAGAGATACGTAGTATTAATACTTCGCGAAAAACCTGCTCACCACTTTATAGTCTGTTAGTCAGTCTCGTCAGAAGCAAATGCTCGTGTATGGAGTGATCGTAAAACTGAGGTGTGTGCGAGTATGCGTTTATTACAGTCACGTCCTCGAAGAAGCAAGGCAGTTACTGAGAGCGCCTACTTTCGGCATCGTACTATCCGAGTGGCATCTCTAGTCGTTACACCGAAGGAAGCTGCGATTTCACTTACTTCACTCATGTCTAGGACGAAGCATTTCGTTCATGTCGTTTACCTCGTTCGTTAGTTATTTCTCTTTCATTTCCTTCTCAAAGGTTGGCTCACTGCTCCACCACTTGCGATCGCGCGAACCCGAGTACTTATTATTTAACATTTATAAAACCATGCGACTAATTTCATCTTTTTATTCCTACAGGTCAATTCCATATCGAATAAACATTGAAACAAAGTGATGAACAAATATTGATACTTCAGTGTACCCTTCAATATTTTACTATTGGCCAGTATAGAAAGTTTCATTAATTCGTTAAACACCCCATTACCGTGCTTTTAACTATTCTCGGTTTTGAATCTCGGACATCGTAACTGATTAACTTATTGCCCTCCTACTTCTGGTTGATCAACTGGTTTCTGACTCAGCTATTTTTTTCTGGTTTATTATCTCAAATTGGATCGCATTTTTCAATAATTAAACTAGTTAAAAGTATTGGTGGGGCATAACGCTATCAACTAGCAATGAATAAAACTTGTATTTATATTTTGTACATATTATGTATGGAGTGGCTCCAACTCATGCCACGACCACTATTGAGTATTTAGTGCGTTTATGACTGGATTTTTCTGGGAAGCACCCTCATTACTGTATTGGGATTAAAATGATAGTAAGTAAAACGCACTACTAAACTTTCATCGTGTTAATAGTTCATTGGACTACGAGCCCTACGTTTTCTGAGAATCGTAGTATCCTTCGATCCAGATTTGTAAGAAAAAAACCAAAGTCAATTTTCGTTGAAATGTGTGATAGCTTGTTTGCTTTTGCTGCTCTCCCAATATTCCAACGGACGACCATTTCGTGCGACTCCCCTGTTATTTGAGACAGTCCATACAACCAATGTAACCAAATTCGCTAGAGGAGTTTTTGACGAACAGAAAATTTGGTGTCTCAAGACTGTGTATCAATTTTGAACCGATTTGATTCTGCTGTTCTCAATCTTGTTTACGTGCACGCGACCCCACACACACTGTTTTCTTAGATGGTGTTTTTTCGGGTTCAGAAGCTATTGAAACGTCAAGATTGAAAGGGAACTTTTTTTGTTGCCTATTATACAACTTTTCTTCTTATCCCGTGGGGCTGAGGGAAGCAAGAAAAAAACTGAATAAATAAATGAATGGGGAGAGTGGCCCTGCAAGGAGCTCTACAAAGGCATATCAGTTGAGATGAATGTTGAGCACGCGAGTGGTGACAGAGTGGAGAACGCCACACATTGATTTCTGACTGACTTTAGGTTTATCAAGTTCAGGAGCCTCACCAAACGCAAAGCTCTGATGAAAGCTCGTCTTTTTTTGACCGATTGCAGTAGTTACCTTACTCTTCGGCTCGTTCAAAGTAAGTTCTCGGGTCGTTGGTTGTTTGAGCGGTAGCCGAAGCAGAACGCGTAAAAACCAGCGGATGTTGCGTGGCTAGAACGACGTGGTAGTAGGGGGTGTGGTATGAGGTAAGCAAAGTATGGTATGGTGGTGCGATGAGGGGAGGAAGCGGGGGTGGCATTGAGAAATGAAAAATTGCCTTTCACAGAGAAAAATGTCGGCGGACGAGGGCGGAGGCCATCAAAGCTCCCCAGTTCAATCCATCACGAGGCCATCGATACGAGATGAAAAGAGTGCGCCCCTGCGCGCTTTAGTGAATTTCTCCCTTCCCATCCAACTTGCAGGCTTTACGGCCGGATTTTTGGAGTGGAATAAATGGGAAAGGGGGTTAAAACGAGGGATGATGGGTGTTGTGGCAGGCGAGAAGGGGGTTGAAGGGTTGATTGGTGGAGTATGGGGGGGGGGACGGTAGTGGTGGCGGGGGAGAGGGTAAATCACAGAGATGACATGTGATTCCCTTTCCTCCCTTCCTCACCCAGCTCCCAAAATGGCGTCCGAAGTCCCGCTCGATAAGAAGGCTAAAGAAGGGGGGGGGGGATGAGTTTCAGTGGGAGTGGAGGGGAGGAGGGGGATGAAGTAGAAGGGAAAGGGGATGAATACTAAAAGCGAAGGAATTGATGAAGAATTGAAGGGAAAAACGCGGAAAATATGAATATCGAAATGAAGGAAGGGGAGAGTTGACTGGTGCCGACTTTTGGGCAGAGAATACGAGAGCTGTTGTTATTCCATGTCAAGAGCAGATCTCCAACAGAACAAAACTAATACAATTTACGAAAATAAACCAATAATTGCTGCCGCCACTTCATCCACATACCGCAAGCAGGCCCTGCAGTGAAATCGTTCCTACAGTGACATCCCTCCAGCACCATCGCTGGGTGGTTTGGTACATCAGAGTGCCCCCTCATTACCCAGTGTATGATTTGAACCCAGACTGGCTGCAAGCTCGAACTGCCTGCACTGCAGTTGGAAAGACAGGCGGTGCACAGTGAAGAACACAGTCAACTGATTTCGCTGCTGCACCAGAGGCATTCACTGAAAATGTTAAAACTAGAGGATCATTGCTAAATTTGCCCGCGCAGTGCTCAGCCAGAAGTAGATGGAGCTTGCTGATCCAGGGTGAGTGCCTGGCAGGGATGAGGACTGATGGATGACATGGAGAAAAGACCATTCCTTAATCTAGGAGGATGTATGGGAGCGGTGCACGCTGCAAGATTCTCGTGAGGGTGAAGAGGACAAGGAAGAAGAGTTGCCGTTATAGAGAGCCGTTCAGGGTGCTAAACGGTTCCGGGTTGATTCTCAATCTCTTCTTTGATATGCCATGTCCGGACTCCCTGACGTTGGCGATCACTATGGCGAGGGCTTCTCTGTCCTGTGCTACCTGCATCAATTCTCCCACTGATCCTATTCCAGTCCAATCACGGATGTTACGCAGCCACGAGTGTTGCCTCCTCCCAGGTCCTCTGCGCCCCTCTATTTTTCCTTTAATTATAAGTTGAAGTAGTTGGTATTTTTCTCCTCTCAATATATGACCAGGATAGGCGATTTTGCGGCATTTATTTGTGTTTAGTATCTGTCTGTTGGTATTGGCTCTTCGAAGTACTTCCGTATTGGTGACGTGATCCACCCAAGGTATGCGAAGCATTCTCCGATGCAACCACATCTCAAAAGCCTCGAGACGATTCATTGTGCTAACTGTCAATGTCCAAGATTCCAGTCCGTATAGGAGTACAGACCAGACATAACACCGTGTCATTCTTTGCCGTAGTTTGAGGTTCAGATTGTCGTCACATAGAAGTTGTCTCATTCTACTGAATGCTGAACGTGCCATTTCTATTCGGCATTTTATTTCTACGTCAGGGTCTAAGCATTCTGTAATGATATGATTCTCAATAGGCAGGAGTAAATTCATGGGGTCAGTAGGAGCAGACTCCCCGAGGGTTGTTTCCTACTTTCAATTTTCGCTCCTTAGCTCAAGAGTCTGAATATATTTGCTGGAAAAGCCTCACAAAACCGTGAATTCGAGTAGACAGATACTTTTTCATCTATACGTTTAAGCTCTTATTTCTTCTCCACGTCCTTGTAACTATAAATAGAATCGTCAAGTTGGAACAAAGTTTTTTCTCTTTGAAAGATCGATGCCCACACGGCGTTCACTCATTTGGAACGTATCACTTGGTGCTTCTTTTACCTAGTTGGTTTCGTTTTTATTTGTTGGCACTAATTCTTCGAGTCTTGAGCTTTCTCACGCTGTTTAACAGGGCTCGATACGGCATCACATCACCACCGTCATGCTGAAGCAATACCGCTCGTCAATTTCTCAGAGTTTTGATCAGAAATGACGTGAGGCATCAAAGTGGAACTACGGCATTTCGAGAACTCACTTGCCTCCCCACTTGACCCGTACGAATTTTCTTCAAGACGACGAAAAGCGTCATAATTAAGTCCGATTCAACTCGACGTGAAAGGGAGAGGGTATGCGACGCTGCTAAGAGCGCACTTCTTTTTTGTGTCTTCTCTGTTTGACACAACCCTCCGTCGTGTCATCAAGTCGTGTTCGTGATGTTTCCAGTACTTCGCTCACCTGAAGTACCGCGCTGGAAGCTCCAAAAGAAAGTAGTAAATAAAAAACAGCGAGAGGGGAATAAAATAAATGAGACTTCTCGAGGGCTCATCGCTGGATGTCTTTTTGAGTACGAGCTCTTTAGCTTTCGGGACGTAGATGTGCGGGAGGAGCCAATTAGCGCTGCGAAAAAATAATTAAATACCCGCTCCGACGTTCTTTTTGACCTCATCTCGCGGTAATTGCACGTCACCCGTACCCCCTCATTCTTCATGCACCCGGCGGCTTTTTGCGTTCATTACCGGTTTCAAACGGAGAGAGAAGGACTGGGGGGGAAAAGAACTCTCTTTGACAGGCGTTCCAGGGTTTGAATTCTCGGGAGACGCCGTCAGCGGAGCCTGGGAACGGTACGAACTGGGGAAACAAGTCCAGCCCAGGAGATTCACCAACCTTCGTTTTCTTTACTCGGCTGCTCGTTGCAGTCACGTTGGTTCCTTTGATAATTTCAGGGATTCAAGAGCAGACGAGCGCAATGCCGTCGGGGGAGGCTGCTTTGGGAAACACGGCTCACTTGGTAATTAGTGACGTGGGAGAGTTACCCGAGGGGTGTACTGTGCCACTACATAAAAAGATGTGGTACGCTCGATTGAAGGGACGCGTTTATGAACTCTAAAGTACGCTCAACGTTAGGATAATCAGAATATTTTGTATGTTTTCGTCATGTCATGAGAAGAGTGAATTGTGAAGAGCGCAATAGTGGACATTATAGTGCCCTAGTGTAGTGCCTGTACCCCCCCACCCTGTTTCCTTGCAGTGTGATTCTTCGTCCTAATCCATCACACTACCGACTAATGAAATCGCCTTAAATAGAAGTAAATAGAAGTCAAGAGTCCCCCTACCCCCTCTCATACCATCATTTACATACCAAAACAGTGCTGGAGTGGCCGAGGGCTCCCGTGTGTCGTCTCATCCTAAATTCGCCACGACTTATTGTTTACATGTTGCTAGTTGGTGTAACTGTCGTGAAGTTTGCTCCCATCGAACCAATTGCCTCGATACATAATTGTAAATGAAATAGGTCTACAATTGTCATTTGAATGCGCGCCTAAAGAGGTTACCAAATTCATTGTAAGTTGCTGATTGTCTGCATGAAATCCAACACCGTCTAAACTATCTAACTGGCTTCTTACCCTTCGAAAAGTTTGGTCCCTCTGGCTCCCGGTGGACGAAGTAAGTTCATTTTGTGTACCCCTTTCTGCGAACATTTTTACTTTCCTTGGCTCTACGAAGTAGAAAGGAAAGTTATGTAATCGGCTGAAAAAAATTTTTTAGTTTTCTTCAGATCTTCGCGTTTCAGACCCTCCTGAGTCCTAAAAACACTATTTGGGAAAATGGTCTGTGTGTCTGTGAACGATTTTTAGAGAAAACCACCGTACCAAATCTGCTCAAACTTGATATCTCGCCTTCAGGCCTCCATGGGACGCAAAAATAAGCGTATGGGCAAAATCCACCGAAAGTTAACTATAGTTATCATAGTGATCAAAACACCAAATTTTTACTTTCCTTGCTCAACGAAGTAGAAAGGAAAGTTATGTAATCGGCTGAAAAAAAAATTTTGAGTTCTCTTCAGATCTTTACGTTTCAGACCCCCCTGAGTCCGAAAAACACTATTTGGGAAAATGGTCTGTGTGTCTGTGTGTGTGTATGTGTGTCTGTGAACGATTTTTAGAGAAAACCACCGTACGAAATCAGCTGAAACTTGATGTCTAGCCTACAGGTTACCATGGGACGCAATAATGGGGGTATGGGCAAAATCCACCGAAAGTTAACTATAGTCATCATAGTGATCATAACACAAAATTTTTTTCTCAAAAACGGCTCTAACGATTTTGATTACATTTTTTATATTGTTAGCTCTCAATCAGGCAATGATACTATAAAATTCTTATTCGTGGGAAAATGACGAGAGCTGCACAATAAATTATCAAAATTTTCGACGAAAAGCTTTTTTCGCGCAGTTTTTTCCTTATAAACTCCGCTGGAATGTTAGTAGAATGTTTAAAAAAATTGGTATTGTAGTCCAATCCAATACCTAAAGGGTGAGTGTTTAAAAACGCTCATGAGATACATGGGGCTCACTCCAGAAATTCGAGAATTTCAACTACTGCCGTTGCGCTTACTACCTGTTCTAACAGTTATTACCCAATAACTCTGCAAAAGTGATTACTATCCTTTTTTTAAAAAATCGCGTTTACAGCCTCATTAATTATCTGTGAACCAATTGCTCAATAAATGTCCTGCAATGAGTACGAGCAGCACAATAAATTCCGGAACTGTAAGCGCTACCGCTTTCTGCTGCCGTAAAGCGTGGTTTGACCAAGTTCAAATTAACTGAGTGATAAATGAATCCATTAAATTGAATTAGCCATCTACACGAGTGAATTGACGTAGAGCTAAGGAAAGTTGTGTTGCAATCCACCGAAAGTTAACTATAGTTATCATAGTGACCAAATTTTTTTTCTCAAAAACGGCGCTAACGATTTTGATTAAATTTTATATAGATAGCTCTTAATAAGATAATTATACCATAAAATTCCCATTTGTGGGAAAATGATTAGAGCAGCACAATAAATTATGAAAATTTTCGACGAAAAGCGTTTTTGCCGCGGTTTTTTCCTTTTAAAGTCCGCTGGAATGTTACTAGAATGTTAAAAAAAAGTCGGGTAGTAGTTCAATCCGATACCTTTGAGTGTTGAGGGTGAGTGTTTAAAAACACGCATGAGATACATGGGGGTTACTCCAGAAATTCCTGAGTTCCAACTACTGCCGTTTCGGTTACTACCAGTCCTAAAAGTTTTTACCCAATAACTCTGCAAATGTAATTACTATCCTTCTTCAAAAAATGTATGTTTAGAGCCTCATCAATTATCTGTGTACCAATTGCTCAATAATAGTCCTGGAGTGAGTACGAGCAGCACAATAAAATCTGGAACTGTAAGCGCTACCGCTTCTTGCTGCCGTAAAGCGTGGTTTGACAAAGTTCAAATTAACTGAGTGATAAATTAATTGTTTAAATAGAATTAGCCATGTACAAAGTGAATTGTTGTAGAGCTGAGGAAAGTTGTGTGTTGCACCGCACCAGATATTTTTACTCGCTGTGAATCGGCTGTCGAAAATCCTTTTTCTTTCGATCCGATTGTAATTACAGTCGTAACTTCAATTATTAGTATCAATCATAATTTAGTGAGTTGTTTACTTAATCTCAGTAACTGAAAGTTCGTTGTCGTACTAGAAAAGTTTTCGTTGATCCAATGGTGTTCGCAGTTTTCCAATTCAATTCACGTGCATTGAACGCAAAAAGAAGTTTTACATGTCTACTGTAATTTTATCTAAATACTATTTGTTATTCTTAGTGAAGGAAGGCATATAGTAAATATTTTGAAAGCCGTATATTTTGACAACCAGATTATTCACAAAAACTGTATGTAACATAACGGCCATCCCCTTGACACTCCTGCGGCGCTGTTCCTTTGTTCCTGAAACAAAACAGACTGAATTAATTTTCTGTCAAAGAGAATATGTTAACTTAACTGTAGTATAAATTGCTAAATTATTGGCAAATAATTGCACTATAACCGACGAGGTTTTTCAGTGCTCTTTTGTTTGCATTTGCCTTTTCCTCTTCATCAATGGTTATGTGTCTAACGTTCGACGCGCAAAATTAATGGCGGCTGAAACTGTCTCAGTGAACTAAGGTGTGGCAACGATCTTGTAATCAACTCTCAAACCCTTAGCGTAGGTTCATGTCCAGTTGTCTTGAGGTGGTTGGCAAAGTTTGATTCGTCTTTGTTCCTACTAAGAGATTTAATGTCTTCTGAATATCTGGTCCGTATTTTTTTTTCCTGCCTGTCCTATGTACGCTTTTTTGCAAGTACAGGTTATTTTATATACCCCACTTTGGTCGAGTGGGTCTGTCTTTTCAGTCTTTGCAGTTAGTTTGGTTCTAAGTGTGTTGTCCGTACGTAGTGCGATTCTTCGTAATGCTGTAGAAATACGAATCCTACTACCAAAATACAGGACTGCACCATCTTACTACATAAACAATACAAAGGACGAAAACTAAACATATTAGAAAACACGGAAATTTATAAACAAAAAAACTTCAATGGACAGATCATAAACGACCAAATCAATACAAAATGCGACACGATAATCACACCACTCAAAACACAAACGGAAACAACCAACTGACGGATTTACAGACCACCCAATACAAAAAAGACGTAGATTCCACAATTGACAGATCATTCAAGACGTTCCATTCGCCTCTAGAGGGTTTCCCCCAAAGATGCATCATCCCCCCGCCCTTCCCCGACGCTCCATCATCCTGTTTACCTTTTTCTTCGTATATAAAGACCACGACCAACTGACTGACTCCAGCACTGACTTAATGGCCAGACGATGATGTCTTTACTTCGAAAGCGCTTGCCCACAGTAACTCACCAGCCAGAGGAGACGGACTCACCTAACAGGTACGTTAACTTTCTGAAAGGTCAAGGTCAATATTTAGAACAGTAAACATACAAATGTGACAGGTAAATAACAAACCTACACAGTTACTAGAACAAGAAAGCCGCAAGAAGATGACAAATTAACGAAGTGAGCAGCCTCAAAACGTAGATGGACCCAAATCCAGTGATAAAAGGAATCAAAGGGGCCTTAGTAAATTTATATAATGGAAGTATAGTGTTTCACAGGGCTAAGTGGTGACGAGTTTTATAAAATTGTATCTCTTCTCCTTTCTCACCAACTCAACGAAACTTTTGATTCCCTGAGACGATGAAATGGCAAACTCTAGTCAGCCGAACGGTGCGCATGAGATATTCTCAGATATTTATCATTATGTTGGTATACGAAGCTGCAGACAGATCTGTTATAAAAAACCGTGAATTACTTGTATTACACAGGGTTGTCAACCAAAAACGAAAGAAACACAGCATGGTGTGCTGTAATTACAGGTATCATTTAAGCCCTTCTGTTAGTCTGCGTGAGAGAAAAACATAACATTTAATGAAGTGGACAACGATTTACGGTGTTGCCTCCACACAAACATATGACCTCAACCTAAGCGCTTAGAATATTGCTGCTTGAAGGTTTATTCCAATAAGACGAGATTCGTGAGAAAATGGTGTTCGACGCACCTCGTCACATCTTCCGTCAAAGGCTGCTCAGCCTCTAATCATCCCATGGCTGAACATTAAAATCAACAGGGAAGTTCTTAAAAGCCCTCAAACAAAGCAGCATTCCTCAATCACTTTTAGGCGGTTGGCTGGAGCCACCAAAAAGAATAGTTCACGACCGACGTGTCCGACGTCAAAAATATTTCCCTACACCCCTAGCTCCACTCTGTTCGGCGCCTCATCTGTGATGATCTCATTCCAATATCCAAAAATGTTCTCTCACCCGATGAAGGCTCGGTAATTATTCAAAATTCGCATTTCCGCTTTTCCCACGCTCTTTCATTGGATTTATTTTTTCTTCCAAAACGGAACTAAAGGTGAGAGCGAATTCCAAATTTGAAGTACACGTTTTCTCGACGTGGTAACTTCTTGATTTTTTTTTTTAAACAGAAGAAAACTTTATTGTATATAATACATTTTGGTTGGGAATAATTTAACACGATTTATGAACAGCAACTTGGAACTTGGGTGAGGGTGCTACTCACTAGTAGTCCTCAATGTCTTCTAGGAAGTCGGTAGGCCGTTTCCTCTTCAGCCGGCGATTGGGTCGTCTTTGGGGAAGGTTCTGGGTCAGTTGAATGAGGAGAGGGTTGGTGTGGGATGTTATCCTATCGTGTAGCCTGATGAACTTCTTCTGTAGGTCCTCCTGGACGGGAAGAATGTTCAAGTCGTTGTGGAGGGTTGAGTTGCGAACGAACCAGGGGGCTCCGGTTATAATTCGAAGCACTCTGTTCTGGAAGCTCTGAATTCTTTTTAACTGTGACTTACTGGCTGCACCCCCGAATTCGCCTCGGTGTAGCCACATTGCTCTCAATATGGTGAGGTAGACAAGCCGTTTCAGGTGAAGAGGTAGACGAGAGGACCCTTGGATGAGGAACTTCACCTGCAGTCTTATTGTAGATTGCGAGAAAGCAAAATCCTTGCAGCCATTTTACAAACCCGTTCCATCTGAAGAGGATAATTACCGTACGAAGAGGTACCAGTAGGCAGAACCAATAAGAACGTAAGCCAATTCGAAATTATCTTCAACAAGTTCTAACCCGCATAATTAACATTCAGTTGCCATAATTTTAACGAGTCTCGAACTGTACACTCGTTTCTTTGTCTAACGATTTTTTTTTCCTTCAAATTATTATCTCTCGTTATTATCTCATTATCCGGAACTAAACGGGAGCGAAATAAGTTCCATTATTCCTCTTTTTTTAATTTTAAAAAAGAAAACGTTTCCGACAAGCCGAGAAAATATGCTGCTATTAATTGCGGAGCAACTTGAAGGTATTCGGTGGGTAAAACTTGCGATAATAACTTGAGATATCTGCGCCGACGTTTCCTTTGGTAGCCGGTAAACGGCTCGTAATGAGCGAGGCGCATGCGCAATTGTCTGGGAATGAGAGCGAAGAAAACGACGGCGAGGCGGCGTCACTGGCAGAATGTTCCGCAAACGACCGAATAAAATCGCGTAAATAATTACAATTGTCAGCGTTTCACGTCAATTTGACGTTGTTCGTCAAATACCGTTGGTTCAATCGAATCTGAGACGTTTTTGTGAGTTACTGCGACCCGATTATACGCGTTTGCCGTATAAAGGGTGATATACTTGATGTTTGAAAGCCCTGCAAATCCCGGGAAAATGAGAGAAATCGGGAGTTGTTAATCAGTATAGTGAAGGGATGCGTAGGAGTGCAAAATGGCGCTCAACGCTTTATCAAACTCTAATAGAGTAAACGTTTATTGGATTCCTGGGCATAAAGTGATCACTGGCAATGAGACCACCTGGGCGAACTCTGCTCGTGTACTATTGGACCACTACCCACTTCCTTCTAGGGCATTTCCGTCACTAGTCAAGAGGACACTGATAGACTATGACGAGAAAATGCAGAAAATATTGTGTAGAACGTTACAGAAGTTAATCGCCCCACACGATGTATCTCAGGGCCATCAGGTCATCAGCTTTCTGATGATGAGAGTAAGGACTTGAGACAGGTAGTGGAAATCATCACGGGACACTGCAAAATGAACCAACGCCTGAGTGTTATCCGTATATTCCACAACCCTCGGTGCAGCTGGCGTGGTACAGATACGGAAACTCCCTATGATGTCCTGGTCCAGTGCTAGAGACTTAGAAGGGAGCGATTTTTGGAGTTTGGTACAACTTCTCCAAGGGAAGAAGACAATTTTCGCAGGAAATACTCAGTATTCCTTAGAACCCACGCAAGGACCTGTGAGACATTAAGACTGGGACAATACGACAGTTATTTGAAAAAAGGGATGTGCAGATACATCAACAAATTTATCGTAAATTCGTCTCAAATGTCCTGAAAGGTATAGTTTTCTTATACACTAGAAAAATGAATGCTTTATAATGAAATTTACCGTTGCTTAGCGGACAAAAAGATCATCTTCCAATAAGAACATATAGCCCACGTTCAGGGGATGAGTCGGATAAGCATAACATTACTTAGGTATACGTAACCTATGTAGCAGAACCAAAAGGAAGGGTTCTTCGCATTCTTCTCGAAAACGGGTTTAACGATTTTCATTAAACTCATTGGATGTTTTCATATAGTTAATACCTATACATTGTTTTTCATATATGTTCCTGTGATAGTCAACATCTTTTTATCATTGAACAGAGATAAAAATCATAATGTGTCGAAATTAATGTTTTTTCAAGCATTTTTGTAATTGCTGGAGTAACTGCTTCACTGGATTTGATCAATCGTACAGAGAGTTCTATAGCAGCTTATGTCCACATTTTGTTCTTCGTGATTATTTCTGTAGCTATCTATCGAACGGAGAGGCCACGATAGCTCGGAAAACAAGATTTATCGACTAATAATTTATTGTTTTTTCGATTTCCTCAAAACGGACTCCAACGAATTCGGTCAAACTTACGGGGTACTCTCAACTAACTACTACCAACGTATTGGTCAGTGGAGAATGAAATGTGGGTATTAGTGGCTACAGGACTCTCAGTAAGATTGACCGAAGCCAGCGAGGCAGTTATTCAAAAAATTATAAAAGATTCAAGAAACGTTATTATATTCCATTTTGATTGTTATGTGTTCAATGCGCTGTCAGAGGAACATTTATTGAGAACGATATGTAGGTATTGAAAACATTTTTTGGGTTTGATGAAAATCGTTGAAGACATTCGGCCGAAAAATGCGAAAAATCCTACTTTTTGGTACGTTTACCAAAATCGACCACCCCCTAGTCCACTTTTCTATGGATGGAACTCGGGCATAAACTCATTTTTGCGTCTAAAAAAGAAAACAAATAAAGCAAAAAATGGTTCAGCTCAATCGTCGCTCAACCGGACCTCGCTCCAAAATTCGTTTTATAAAATTTTTAATTCGGTTTTGGTTTATTATTCATTCTGAATAATAACCCTATGTTTTCGGTCACGAAAAATTGTTTACAACCCCCCCTCAAAATTTGATACTTTACGTTTCAAGACATGGGGGTTCCAAATTTGCAATGTCCATCCGCCGTCCGCCGTCCCCCGTCCCCCGTCAGCCGACCCTGTCCCCCGTCCGCCGTCAGGGCCGTTTTGTGCCTTTAACGTGGTCTAAAAAATTCGTTCTTTCGCGCAAAAATCCGATTTGGTATCTAGTTGTGCCCGCCATCTCGGCAATCCGATCGGACGAAGCCCGTGGTTGTAATGGGCAAAAAACGGTTAAAAAAAATGTTTTTGTTTTAATACGATTCAATTTTTTTAGATTCTTTCGTTTCATTCTCATTTTGGTTTTTTTCATAGATTTTTTGTTAAATTTTGATATTAGTATTTAGCGTGCGTGTTTTCATATTAAAATTGAGTTTTTTCTAGATACTTGCGTTTTTTTTGTTTATTTTAATATTACGATTCAGTTCTTTTCGACCTTTTTTTGGGTTTCATTATGATATTTTTCGATGCTGAATCGAACAGGATGGGTCTCGGAGCATTAATGCTAGGTCAAGCTGATTATCCGAATAATAAACCGTTGTGTAATAATTTGCAGGGTTTTTTGGAACGTGAAGATCTGAAGAAAACCAATCTTCTTTTTTTGACTCGATTACAATACTTTCCTTGCCTTTTGGGCAGCGGAAAGTAAAAAGAGAAAGCATTAGTTTATTATACGTCACACTTAAATGTCTTCGACAGTTCTGGGCTAGTGGTACAGTGAGGGAAATCACGCATAAATGTTCGCCAAATTGATTTCATCTGTCTTGGATTATTGTTCATCTATGTTGGATTAATATTTGATTACCACTCATCTATCTTGGATTACCATTGGAGTACTGGTCTTATCTAGGATTACTAAGCATCAATCTTGGATAACGACACAACTGCCCACCAGTGGTGCAAACTGAGAATAAAATCATCTTGTACAACGTCGTCCATGTGTTGGATGTGGTTATGAATAGCAACACAATCCCGTTAGAAATTTAGACGTAATTTAGACTTAGGTAAGTGTGAGTAAATGTGTTGGGTGTGTGAATACCGCCCAATAGTTCTCTCTTTCGTTTTAGGAGACTTATAAATACGTTTTGATTCACGACTTAAAATTGCACAGCTATCCTTGCGTTGAACAGATTAAACGCGATTTGATTTTATTGTGTGTGTTTCACGTAATTTTGTCGTTTTTTCGATTTTCCAGGGAGCATTTCCCGGGGCGGCCCGTGCTCGGCACGCGAGAGCACCCACCCTTTCAGCTTCAGCTTTCACGAAGGGGTTGTTGGCTATGGTGGGGATGGTGCGAACAACGCGGCGAGGGCGGAAGAGGCGTGGCTTAGACTCAGGGTGGCTCCCAACATGGCACCCCCACCCGTACTACCGCTGTTTTTCATACTCTCAAACGAAATGACGACGGATTCTTTTTTTTTTTTTTTCCAGTGTGTTCGCTTTTATCCAAACTTCGGAAAATCAATGTTCAAATAAAAACCTGCAAAGGACCCCCCAACCCCCTCCGCTCCATATCCCTTCATCCCTACCTCCTTACCAGCAGTTCTTTCTCAACCCTTCTCAAACAGAAATATGAGAAGGGAATCACGGAACGTAATCCGCAGAATTCAAGAGGGCAAACCGAACCAGTCAAAGGTTGACGTACAGGAGATTAAATGTTGTCATTCGTTGTCCTTCACTTTCAAAAGAAGAATTGATGGTTTTATAACGCGAACTTGTTGAAACGAGAGCTGATGTTTGATGATCTGAACCAATACATCTCACAACTCAATTGCCGAATTTACTGTCCTGCATCAAAAGTCTCCCTTCCTTTGAAACGTCGTTTCGGTTTATTATTCATTCTACATAATACACCTGTATCTTCAGTCAGGAACATTTTTGTACATCCCACATTGCTTCGAGGTATGGCAATTTCAAATGTGCAGTGTCCGTCCGCCATCTGTAAATCCGTTTCGTCTCATGTTGTGCCTTCCTACTCGCCAATCCGATCGGACAAAAAACGGTTTAAAGGCTCTCCCAAAAATGAACTTTTGGCAGTTTTATTGCAATTGCGGTGTGTTTGGCATCGTTAATTAGCCTTCTTCCGATGCTGAGTCGAATAGGACGGGCCTCAAAGGTGTACTTCTACATCTATCAAGACAAATTCACTTCAAATCTCAGCAAATACAAGTCGAGCAAATTGAAAGAACTCGCGGGATAATACAGACGAAAGTAATGGCGACCGATGATTTCTCGCACTCTTACCTCACTCCGTTCGACTCAACACGTCGTGCCTTTTGTCGATGCTGAATCAAAAAGAATTGTGAGAACATTATATAGAGAACCTGCGCGTTACCTTCCGGAATAATTACGTCACAATTAGTGTATGAAGTAGCCAGTGGATAAATGATTTATAGAACTGTCAATGTGATTTTTATGGGCTGGTTTATTTATGGTTTTGGAGGAGGTGAACACTGTGAAAGAAATTAGTCAATGAAACTAACTATTTCTGACTATTTTACGATCTTGTTAATACCTTCGTTGTATACGTAGCACATTATATTAGCGAGGCAAATGAGAAAACGACTGTACTAACGTCGATTTTTGCAGAAATTGTTGACAATTTATTGTACTTCTCTCGTCATTTTCTCACACACGAAAATTGAGAGTTTATTTACGTCATTTGGAGCTCTACTCTCAGACACGAAGCGAAACTGACGTGTTAACCGCCTCGACAAGTTCGATTTCGAGGGCAAAAATTCCTCCCGAAGCCGCGACATAATTGACGCGTTAACGAGCAAGTTGTTTGGTCAGCGCGGAAGAGCAATTTCGGCCGATTAGAACTTCATATTCGAAACCGCAGTTTCGAAAATCAAACGGGACGATAACGTTAATCGGGCCATCATTTTCCTCCCAAAATACCGCCCACGAAATCAAACACGCGATGCCTGTTAAAGGCGATTATCCGGCGAAATTGGAGAGAAATGAGGAGAAAGAAAAAAAAAGAAAGTGATGAGAGGAAGCGAGTTTAAAGATAACGACTCACCAATTAAATAATTATTTAACATTATTGATGTAAGAAGAAAACTAACGGAGGCGATTAGTTGGCGATTAACCCAATTTCCGTCGTTGTAGCGTGAACAGGTGCCTTCAACTCCTTACAGCTACAGGTTCTGGTTGTTAATGATATTTGCGTTAAATCCTCAAAACAACAAACGCTCCACAAGGAACTGGTAGTGCTTAAGGTTCTGGAATTCATGGAGTTGCCGCAACCAGACCTTATTGAGTAGTTAGTGCGTAGGTGATTCATGAGACAACAACTTGATATTTCTGAGAAGGATTCTCATTACTGTTTTGGGATTATCGGGTAAAAACTGAGAAATGGTAGTAAGAGATACTGCAGTGGTTAGAATTGAGACATTCCACGGGATTGCTCCAGTATATCTTACGAGCATCAATAAAACCTCATCGAATAAGCAGTTTATTGTACGACAGTATACGATTTCTGACGCTTGTTGGTTGTTATCTCGGGCGAAACAAAGAATATGGACCGACCGCTTGACAACGCTACGACTGCATGTATCGATATGCGTCACTGGCGCAGTTGGCGGGGTTATCTCATATTTATTTCCTATACCCATTCTTAATTTCATTGAATTAACTCCTTTTCATAGTCTTTGTACATTAAAAATAATTGTATAACGGGGTATTACATAATGAACATTAAATAATTGGCATAATCGTACAGCTGTCGTTATTTCTAATTTCAAACATTGCGCCAGAGCCTACGATGTCGGGCATATCGATAACCTGACCTCGGTCGAGATATATCGATATATTGCCTTATCAGAGGGAGCGGTCCCTATTCTTTGCTTTTATCGTTATTTCTCTTCAACGGGCGGACGGACGGATTTTGGTTAGCGCTACGTGCCGTTCTTCAGGGTGAATATGAAATTCGAGCAAATTTGGGTTATTTGGTCTCATTCAACCGTAGAACCTAGACTTGGTTCTCGGAAAGCACTTTCGTTGAATTAAGTTGAAAGTTTGAATGGCCCTTTACACCGGATACTTTCAAATCGAGTTCAACATTTTCTGTATCAATTACTATACTCTTCAAAATGCTGCCTTTCTCGAACATAAATGGTAATGTTCCCATTCAAACACTACAGTTTCCTGATGCTATTCAATACGTGTTAGAAAACGCGAATAGCGCGTTGTTAGTACGTTTTATCTCTTATCAGCACATACCTACCCTTCGTTTGCGGCAACGCTTTCTGTGGATACCATCTGATGGTGATATTGGACGCGACAGAAATCGAAAACCCTTGGTTTGTAATGAAGAAAGTTGAATGATTTCCATCGGCCGTACGTAAAATGGCAGAAAAGAAAACAGGAGGAGCCGATCGAAGTTGGAATGATCGAGTTCAGGAGAGTAACTTGAAGAGGAAGTTAGATCGTTTGAGAATCCCTTATATTTAAGTAATACCCATTATCTCTGCTGCATGAAACTTCTTCACTTGTGACGCTCGGTTTCTCGCGCGGAGCTCGTACTGCAACCTCCCAGGGATGTTGTGCGGTTTTAGTTTTTAGTTGGCGTTTACGTGCCGGGTATTCAGTGTTTGCGTATACTAAACGGTGTTGTTATTATCGACAGACGTCGTCAGTAACAATTGGCAGGTATTTACCAAACGTTGAACGATTTCCATTCGAATAGTTTGAGCTGACGATGTTTATGTTGATGAAGGCGACTAAACGTCCCAATGGAGTCCTCAAGAACACGTCTTTCATTAAGTAGTATTAATACTTCGCGAAAAACCTGATCAACACTTTATACTCTGTTAGTCAGTCTCGTCAGAAGCAAATGCTCGTGTACGGAGTGATCGTAAAACTGAGATGTGTGCGACTATGCGTTTATTACAGTCACGTCCTCGAAGAAGCAAGGTAGTTACTGAGAGCGCCTACTTTCGGCATCGTACTATGCGAGCATTCTATCCGAGTGGTATCTCTGCAGTAGATCAGTCGTTCTTGAACTAACCAAAATGAACTAGTCGTTCCACTGAAGGAAGCTGCGAGTTCACTTCCTTCACTCATGTCCAGGACGGAGCATTTCGTTCATGTCGTTTACCCGTTCGTTAGTTATTTCTCTTTCATTTCATTCTCAACGGTTGGCTCGCTGCTCCACCACTTGCGATAGCGCGATCCCGAGTACTTATTGTTCAATATTTATAAATTTCAATATTTATATTTATTTATTTATAAAACCACATGACTTATTTCATCTTGTTATTCATATAAATCAAAACTATACCAAATAAACTCTGAAACAGGTCAAGTGATGGACAAATATCGATTCACTGAAAACCCTTCAATATTGTACTAGCAGCCAGTATTGAGAGTTTCAGAAACTTCAAAGCTCAATATCGTCAAGTCAAAACACACCTGACTACCATGCTTTTAACTATTCTTGGTTTTGGATCTCGCTCATTGTTAACTGATTAACTTATCTTCCGATTGTCTACTACCGGTTGTCGGGTTGATCTACCGGTTTCTGACTCGGCTATTCCTTTTTAGTTTATTATCTCAGATTGGATCGGGGTTTTAAACTCAAGTACTTTCCAAATTAAGTAATTAAAAGACTTAATAATTGATTGGGCATAAGGCTAACATATTTCGCCAATCGAACTACAAATTGCAATGTGCCAATTTCTGTTCATATTTTCGAAATCTTTCAAGTATTATATTCCTGTTACACGGGGTGGAGAGGGCGACATCAAAAAGGCTAGATGATAAAAGGAATTTCAATATTGACTGATTGATTTGTACATTTAATTTATATGAATGTAGCTCAACATTCTACTGTTTTTCCCCCAAAGCTCACCGTTAATGGGACGGTGGCTCTCAAAAAGAAAAAACTAAATAAATAATAAGTAAGGACAACCGCTGGCTCGCCTGCAGGATTGGGACGGGGAAAGAAAAGAAGAAAAGAGGATGTTCCACGATAGAACGACCACCAGTTTAAGTACGACCTGAGCAGCACGTGGGTGGTGATACCACAGTGAACGCCTGCTGGCTCACCCAGCCGACGCATCTCCTCAGCGTTTTTCTTGCACCACACACCAAACCAGGACACGGTCAATACTGCAATCCTGATGTTACCTGGCTCCACTCCACGAGCTTCCTACACCGCCATACAAAGATCCGTCCGGTAGTATGTGACCCTCTCAGCTTGCCAAGTTAGCGCAAGATCCTGGCTGCCAGATGTAAAAAACCGACTGGTTGGGCCCAATGATGACGATGTCAGGCCTCAGTCCTTCCCCAGAGACAACCCGGTGGTGTTGCTCTCTCTCTCTCTCTCTCTCTCTCTCTCTCTCTCTCTCTACTTTCCAGCCCTCAGATGACAATGCACCAGCAACCTGCTTGCAGACCGCGTCATGACGCTTGGCATGGCAACCCATGAGTGGACACACCTGCACCACACGATTCAGTGACTCTAACAGGTAACTACAGGCACGACAGCAAGCATTCACAACGTGACATACACACACACACAGATAATTTTCCCACGTTGTGTTTTTTTGGACCTAATAGTGCCGTTCGGAACCGGCGATAATCTGTAGGTCCCATATACCTGTATACACAACTGTTATACAACAGTTAATGATACACAGCACAGGTATATGTGAGAGGTCGCCTACGCCCTCTATGGGTACGGCACTTCGAGAAGAAGAAGAAGGGTCTGAAAGTTAAAGATTTGAAGAAAACTCAAAATGTTTTTTTTTTCAGTCGATTACATAACTTTTCTTTCTACTTTGTAGAGCCAGGGAAATGAAAACCAAAGTCAATTTTTGTTGAAACGTTTGATAACTTGTTTGAATGTGATGCTCTCCCCATATTCCCACGTATGATCATCTTGTGCTATTCTCATATTATTTTGTCCCAAGTTCAGTGATGCAGTTACTGTGGACATTTTGAAGTTACTGACCCATTTTGGTTGTTATCTCTGCTCAACCGACTGACGAAGGAACATTTATGAGGATCAATATATAGGTATTGACTAGTTCAAGACATCCTGTGAGTTCGAACTATCCGCTACCCAAAGGGCAAGGAAAGTATAGTGAAAGCTGATCTTCACATTTCGAATACTATCGTCGAACCCGTATAATTTTAATACAGTTGTTCTCCTTACACACCTCTGGGGGCAATAGGTGAAAGGGTGTTTTCATCTAGCCATATCGTTCTTCATAAATGTTTCCCTAACAGTTTGTTGAAACCCAAATGAGCTAAAATTCGCTAAAAATACTTTTTCCAGCGTTTTCATCTTTGCCGTAGTAAAAACACAACTGAATTGTATGTGTTTCCTAACAACCTACGCTAGCATTTTTTGCCCCACAACTAATTCTGTAACTATCCGTTGAACATATACAGTAAACGATCATCTCTTCAATTTTCTCAATAAACGGCCCTGAGACTTTTAATCCAACTTAATGGAAATTCTTAGCCTGCATTTTGTTCTGTGCAGCTATTTTTGTAGAAATACGTTCAACGGTGATATAGTGTTCGCATATTTAAGTTACAGTATGTACAATAGCTAATAGAGTCAAAGCAATGCGGGAAGCCGTAAGTAACAGACTCATAGCCCTATGCAGACGGGTCAGGTAAAACCGATGCATTGGCTGTGTGAGCCTATATGAACCCTATGCAGGCTCAGCTCAGTGCGTTCTCATTTATCTGTCAGGCTGCCCGTCAAATCGCCATATGTTTCAAGTTTAACTCCTGTGTAAAATAATGTAGCGTTTTAAAAAACCTTTTTCGTCCCTAAGGGGAACATAACTTATAGAGCTTGTACTAACCTACCAAAATCAAGTGGCGAGTAATTAAGACAGACGGCTTCTAAACCACCTTAATGAACGTGGAAGGAAGATAGTGAGTAGGCAGTGCCTGCGGTGAGACGAATATCAGGAACGATAACCTTAACTGGCTGGCTCCAAAACATTGTCACTGTGGACGTCAATTTTCCAACCAAAACGCGGGAAAAAAGGGAGTGAAATAAAATTCCGTGGGCGAACCACGTTTAATCGCTGGCATCGATCTCCCGCAGGAAATAAAGCGAAGCCTTGACGTTTCCACGCGACTCTCAACTCGCGGAATACATTTCGCGCTTCGACAATCCCCGCATTTCTCATTCCAATAAAAACTGTATAGAACCAGAAAAAAGAATAACCCAGAAAATCGGCGGTTAACGATCCGCAAAGTCCGCTTCATTTAACGCTCGACGGTTTCTTTTTTATTTTCCTCTCATTCTCTCAATCTCTCCCACCCTCCTGGACGTTATAGCGGAGAAAGAAGAAGTGAGGAGGTAGGGAGTGAGGAAGGGGTAAGCGGCTTTTTGAGAAGATTTATTACCTTGTTTTTCCAAATATCGGAGCAAACTCGATGAGGATTTTGATTGAACCAGCAGGATGGTGGGAAACGGAATTGTAGCCGAGTGAGAATGAAAGGAACGTAGGAGTGAGCGTGGTATGGCTTGTGGAGGGGGGTGGGGTGGAATGGCGGCTATAATGGGAAAAGGAAGAGAAATATACACAATTTATGGCGTAGGGGAACTCTTTTTTTATTTTCGAAGTTTGGGGAAAGAATGCGAGCGATGGACATCACGCAAGATGTACAATACATGTTCAGTACGGTATCAGTACACAACTCAGCGAAAAATGCTTTGATATTTCTTCACAAAAAGATTGAATTGAATGTCTTGTTGGAACTGTTGTTTTTTTTTTAGACGACTTCTCAAAACATTTGTCGTCATTGACAACTAAGCCATCAGAAAAAAAAGGTGATGACATGGACCCATGTGAACCCGAGGGAACAATGACCGAAGTCGTGGCCAATACAGGCCAAACCAAGGGCACACTGGTTTCGGCGATTGTGCCGTCATAAGTGCCATTAAGAAACCTTTCCCTTCACTTCTCCGTTGAGCAATAGACGAGTTTTCTGGAATGGACATGGCTTTAGTATAGGCAACAGTCTCAACAGTGTAATACGTTCAGTTTGTGTCGGCCTGATGAGGACTCATACCGAAACTGGTATACCCTTAGTTTAGAGCAGGTATTTCTTAGTTTTAATCTCTTTTGATGGCCCTTAATTGACTTCAGGGCTTTCAACTGCCTATCAGTCTTCACAAAAGCAATCCTTCATCAAACACATCGCTTTGGGTTTGAGAACAACGTGGGACTTGAACAAGACGACGGGCAAAAACTTTCCGGTAAAGGGTCATGCAATTGGGGCCTCCTTTCAAGAAATGACAACATTCGTCTGGGGGTGTCCTACTAAAACTATGGCCTCCCTTCTTTCTCACTTCATATTATGCACTCAACGTGGTCAGACACGTGGATTTGCGCGCCATTTTGACAATTCGCTGTGGAACGAAAGCACGTACGATCTGTCTCATTCCGACGCAGGAGTAAATTTGCAAGTACAACGAGTCGACTGTGTGTTTATCGTGTAGTTAATCGTGTGACATGGTCGAGCAACAAGTTACACGCCTCACCTATCGAAGGAGTTATTCACGCTGCGCCGCATCGCCGACGGTCTGCACGAGCTCCTAAGCGTGTCGATAAAAAGTCGCCCCCGTAAACGAACCACAAAGAACGTTGTCCCATAAAAAAAAAGAGCTTGCAATTTGAATTGGAGCCGTCGCAAGAATTAAAGCGGCTTTCAAGGCCTCTGTCCAGGAGCCTTATAAGATGACACGTGTTTCCAGGTATTTGCATAACAAATGGGGGGCAATATAGGGGCATGGGAGTTGGGTGAAGGAGAGGTGCCACACCTCGAGCGACTGGACGCCTGGGAGATGCCGTGGGAGCAGGTCAGCTCAGTTGTCTTTGTCCGGCTCCCCTCGTAAATACGACGCTTTTCTTGGCGGAAATCGAAACGCCTTTTGTCACTTTCCCTCGTCCACTGAGAAGACCGTGGGGAGGGGGGTTCTTTAAAGACCGGTCTCGTGGAAGACAGTAGCAACGCTGAACTGACCTCAAATTTGATTTTGGGAGAATGAGAAAATAACGTCTTTTCAGAGGTTAAGACTGAAACATGTACTTGAGGTCTCGACTCCCCCTGAACTGGTCGTTCTGGTCCTCGAGTTCGTTTCCTTTTGTTTGGTGGTTCTGTGAGCCACACTCCCTGACCTCAACGAGGTGAATGAACCAGTCCACAAAATAAACCGCTCTGTACGTATTTGTACAATGCCCGTCACTGCTGTTAAAAAACATTGCAAATTGGCTTTATCCATCTTATCAAAAAATATGGAAAAGAAACATCGAAAAGGTAGTGATAAGGTAGGTAGGACAGAAACTTAATTCCCCCGTAGTCAAGAAAAGTGTTTCTAGAGCCCCTTTGAAAGATCAGTACCGTATAAATCCATGCCTGTGAGTAAGTAGTTCCTCTGTCGCTCTCCACCTACATTAATATGAGTGATGCCGTTATATAGGTCTGTGTCATTATCAAAAGACTGTTCCTTAACACTCATTAGAGAATTATATCAGTCGAAAGTCATGGAGGTTGCGGTTTCGCCCAGCATCCACCGAACCCAGACCTGTAGAAGCTCGGAAGGTTATCATTTACACACCCTCCCACTGCAGAGCTGTTGCCCAAGTGTTACCATGTACGTGTATGATCCTGGGGAGTTCTTTATCTCGTTTCCCACCGGATCACACTACTTAGGTGGTAAGTTTCGAAAGGAGGTTTTTTACACTTTCCTTGGCTCTACGAAGAAGAAAGGAAAGTTATGTAATCGGCAGAAAAAAAAAATGTCGAGCTCTCGTCAGACGTTCCAGAGTCCGAAAAACACTATTTGAGAAAACGGTCTGTCTGTGTGTGTAGGCGACTCAGACTCGCGACCCTTATACCACAGTCACACTCCGAACTGCCTTCATTCAAGAGAAGAAAGTCACTGCGCCATCAAATGAGCCAAACAACAAGACCGGTGGAATTGAGTGGAAGCGGAGAGCTCTGAAAACCCCCTAGGGCAAGCATTACAAAAAGTCCTCCATAGGGTGTAGCAGGTGTTAGCTGCGATGCAAAGTGATTCAAGGTGTTCCTATAGCATCAAAGGTTCGCTGGAAACCCTCCTTTCCAAGACGTTCCACAGCGACACAGTTGATCTAGTCACAGAAGAAGGTGGCAGGGGAGCTGAGCATGGACTCTCCGAACGAGCCAGACATCACATTGTGGACTTGCGACCTTGAAGCCAAACAATTCTCCTGAGCCTGACAAGATAGCAAGCAGCATCCTAAGGAAGGCTGAGCGAGCAATCTATCGTGGCCTCCTTAATCTATTTAATGACTGTTTGCAGGTCGGACAGCTTTCCACCCAGTGGAAGTCTGCGCGTGTCGTCACTCTTCAAAAGGGAGGCGAGCGCAATCAGTCAGACCCTCCATCATGGAGAGCGCTCAGCCTTCTTTCCATATTAGGCCGAACGTTAGAAACCTTGATGCTGCAGTCCCTGAAAGAAGGTTTGGCAGCGAACTCACAGGCAGACAATATGATTGTGACGAAGGAAGATCCACGCAGGATGTCATTGTCTAAGTTCTCATTGTTTCCCTCGAGGCACTAGCTAAGTACGTTGTTGCAGTTCTGATTGACATCCACGGAGCGTTTCACAACCTTTGGTGGCCTGTTCCCTGAGTTACTTCATAAATAGAACTGCTACGATGTGCTGATTTATGCACATTCGGTAGGTCAAAAACTCACCATGTGCTCTGAACTGTCACCCAATCGCGCGAGCACGTCAATCTGCCGGTTGCTGAGGGAAAAACCCAGTTAATCCTCTTAAAACGAAAACTAAATACCCAACAAACTATACACTTTGCACAGGCTCCTTCTTGAAAAGCTTATGGAAAAATCTAAGTTTAAGGGGGAGGGGGGGGAGGAGCATCAGCCAACACCTCCAATCCCTCAGAGGCACATTGCAGGGTTTGCCCCACTGCGAGCAATTAGTAAGGTGACATGTGGAGTCAATATTACGGAACCTATCCAGGCGTGATTGGCTACTGCCCCATTGTCTGGTGTAGCAAACCAAACGTGATCCAAATCCGAAAATGTAGTCAAAAGTTAGAAAAGTCGATTTGAAGGGTTTTTTCGGCACAACTGTGGTATTCTATTCTAAGAACCCTGCAAATTATTACACAACGGTTTATTATTCGGATAATCAGCTTGACCTAGCATTAATGCTCCGAGACCCATCCTGTTCGATTCAGCATCGAAAAATATCATAATGAAACCCAAAAAAAGGTCGAAAAGAACTGAATCGTAATATTAAAATTAAAAAAAAAACGAAAGTATCTAGAAAAAACTGAATTTTAATATGAAAACATGCACGCTAAATACTAATATCAAAATTTAACCAAAAATCTATGAAAAAAACCAAAATGAGAATGAAACGAAAGAATCTAAAAAAATTGAATCGTATTAAAACCAAAACGTCGGGGAAATTGGAACGGGGGCGCTCGAAGCGAAAGGTGAAAGGGGAGTTGAGCGGCGAGCGGGAGGCGGAGTCGTTGGGAGGGAAGCGAGCTGCCTCGAGAGCGGTTGGTTTTTTAAAGAGACGGGCGGGGTGGAGGGAATTCAAACGACGAAACGCTTGTAGCTCCCGCGTTGTACTGCGTTTCGTTAATTTTTTTAACCGTTTTTTGCCCATTACAACCACGGGCTTCGTCCGATCGGATTGCCGAGATGGCGGGCACAACTAGATACCAAATCGGATTTTTGGGCGAAAGAACGAATTTTTTAGACCACGTTAAAGGCACAAAACGGCCCAGACAGCGGACAGGGGATGGGGGACGGTGGACAGGGGACGGCGGACAGGGGGACGGCGGACGGACATTGCAAATTTAGAATCTCCATGTCTTGAAACGTAAAGTATCAAATTTTGAGGGGGGGTTGTAAAAAATTTTTCGTGACCGAAAACATAGGGTTATTATTCAGAATGAATAATAAACCAAAAAAAGACTTCGTAGAGTCGAGGAAAGTAAGAACTGCAAATTATCAACTACAGTTTATTATCCTCTTGCACAGCTCACACAACCTCACACCTTCGAACCGATCCTATTCGACTCCCGAAACGCTCACAAAATAATACCAAATACGAGGTGATTGCGATAAAACTCCCAACACGTCGACAGTGGACTGACTTGGGAGATTTGGAATTCCCTTACCCTGAAACGTTGATTGTCAAATATTGAGGGGATGTTGTAAAAAATTATTTCTGACCGTAAATATATTTGTATTCCTTTTGTTCGTTTCAGCGTCTGCGGTTAGCTCCGAGCTGCTCACCCCTTCTCACTCCGCTCTCAACGGAAGTCGAGTCACCTGAAGGTTTCACCAAACGCACACATTTGCCATTCAAAACAATCATCAAGCATCACTGATATGAGTTTTATTATGCAATATAACGGATTTCACCAACGTGGTTTACAATTAAAGCATTAAAACGAACCGCGAATTCTTCAAAACGGAGTCGTAGCGGTTAGAAGTTGACTCGGTGCGTCGCGGTTACCGCTCGCCAAGAAGACCATTTTTCGGGCCCCACCCTGCCTATAACTTAATGATTTGACCGTTTTATACCTGATGTTCGTTTTGTCTTACATTGTTTTACGAATTGGGCGTAGTAGAAACGCACGAAATACGGACATGAACAGGGGGGTCATTTCGTCAATTCGAAGACACGAGAAGGTTATGATTTCATTTGGATAGTTAATAAAATGGTTCTGGGGCGATGATATGTCCTTTGAGCATTCGAACACACACTAAATTTGATAAAGGACCAAGGAAACGGTTCTGTTCATTAGACTTCGTCACAAACCACCAGCTCGAACTCCTCAGAGTTCCTTCGGTCCGCTTCGGTATCTTTATTGTTGAGGCAATACGCTTATACACCACATGAGGTTTCTCACTTCACAGCGAAACAAATGCGCTATGATAACAGGTAAGGTTAGACTATCTGGTGCCACTCATCACACAACTTTCCTCAGCCCCACGTGCATTCAGCGATATTATTCACTCTAGTAACTAATCCAGTATGTTTTTCGTTCTAATAATAAAATACATTTTATATGATTTTATTTTATTTTACTTTTATTTTTATATTCTTTTTCGTTTATAATAACGTTCTACATAGGAACTGGTGGAGCTTAAGGTTCCAGAATTTATCAAGTTGCTCCTACTTGTGCTACAAACTTTATTGAGTTATCATCAGTGTACACGAGATTCGTGAGACTACCAACAAGATTTTTGTTCATTTTGAATAATACACCCATGTTTTCAATCAGGAAAATATTTGACACCTCAACAATAGTTGAGGATAGAAATGTCAAAATTTGACTTGTTAGTTGATAGTTACAATATTTACCGCAGTTGCGGA
Source organism: Pachypeltis micranthus (assembly GCA_020466155.1). Taxonomy (NCBI): domain Eukaryota; kingdom Metazoa; phylum Arthropoda; class Insecta; order Hemiptera; family Miridae; genus Pachypeltis; species Pachypeltis micranthus. Next base: position 28,971,398 of record CM035777.1, on the reverse strand, counting down.
ATTGGCTTGTACTTTGCGAATTCACAACTCTGCTACCTCCCATGCTTGGCCAATAAGTTGCAAAGTCAATCAAAATTCGTCGATTTTTGAACCAAATTTGGACTTATTAGTTGACATCGGAAATTTGTATGGTGGATTCGTATCAAGTAACTGAGTCGAAAAACCCGACTCTTCCGCAATAGTTTCGTGGACTTCGACTTGCAGACAAAATCAAAATTTGACGAAATTTTGGTCAAAAATTGACTCAAGGAGTTGAAACTTGAAACTTATGTTACGAATAGGTGAAGTGGAGTACTTTAAAAATTACCGTGTCTGCTTTCCTCATTTTGAGGACTCTTTCGAGCAGACAAAATCAAAATTTGATAAAAATGACGTTGATGAGTTCCATATCCATCAGATTTGCTATAAAATGTTATCTGCCACCTCAAAAACGCCGAGTCGCTGAAATAGAATTATTCACTATTGAAAAAAAAACAAAAAAACTGAATAGTTGACAGCTGACGTGCTCGATGACGTGGATTGCATCTACAGCCACTCAGTAAACTATTAAATAGTATGTTGTGTTCATACAGCAAACTCAACTTCTGGGCAGTATATTCTGTCTCGATGGCTCATAAAAAGAATATTACATAATCGCCCCGGTATTCCTGTATGTCTTTAGTCGATGGGAAGTAAAACCCATTGGTACGCATATAATATGCATTATAACATTTTATTCCTGATTTTAACAAAACACGTTCATAAAATAACTGGTGCGTAGTAACACACAACTTTCTGCAGCCCCATAAATTCGACGACCTGCTACATATACGGGCGCTATATCTTCGTTTAAACCGGTTTCACGGGACCATTTATGGAGAACAAAATATAGGGACTACTTAGTTGAGAGTATTTGGTAAGTTTGATCATAATCGTTATAGCCGTTTTTGAAATAATTGGAAACCCGATAAATTATTATTCGAGAAACCTCGTTTTTCGAGCTATTACGGCTTATATATCCGTTCAACAGATAAGTACAGAAATTATCACGGAGAACAAATTGTGGGTATAGGTTGCTCATAAAGATTTCATAAGATTGATTAAATCCAGTGAATAAATTACTCAAGAAAGTACACAATTGTTCAAAAAAACTTTATTTTCGACATATTTTCATTTTTATGTCTGTTCAACGAACTGTCAGATGAACATTTATCCTTAACAACGTATACGTATTAACAATTTAAAAACCTTCTGTGAGTTTAATGAAAACTATCGAAAATATTGTGGCAGAGTCGGGTTTTTCGACTCAGTTATTTGATGCGAATCCACCATACAAATTTCCAATGCCAACTAATAAGTCAACATTTGGTTCAAAATTCGACGAATTTTGATTGGTTTTGGAACTTAATGGCCAAGCATGGGAGGTAGCAGAGTTGTGAATTCGGAAAGTACAAGCCAATTTCTCAACTGCGGTAAATATTGTAACTATCAACTAATATGTCAAATTTTGACTTTTTTGATGAGCCGCCATTTTCTTAGTCCATACTTCAGAGAGAGGAGAGAACCGGGGTTTCACCAAACATGGAGGGAACTATCAGAAAATATCTGGTGCGTTGCAACACACAACTTTCCTTAGCTCTACAACAATTCACTTTGCACATGGCTAATTCCATTTAATCGATTCATTTATCACTCAGTTAATTTGAGCTTGGTCAAGCAACGCTTTACGGCAGCAGGAAGCGGTAGCGTTTACAGTTCCAGATTTTATTGTGCTGCTCGTACTCATTACAGGACCATTATTGAGCGATTGGTACACAGATAATCAATGAGGCTGTAAACACAAATTTTTTGAAGAAGGATACTAATTACTTTTGCAGAGTTATAGGGTAAAAACTTTTAGAACTGGTATTAAGCGAAACGGCGGTAGTTGAAACTCAGGAATTTCTGGAGTGAGCCCCATGTATCTCATGAGCGTTTTTAAACACTCACCCTATAGATATTGGATTGGACTACAATACCAATTTTTTAAAAACATTCTACTAACATTCCAGCGGAGTTTATTAGGAAAAAACTGCGCTATAAACGCTTTTCGTCGAAAATGTTGATAATTTTTTGTGCTGCTCTCGTCATTTTCCCACGAATGGGAATTTTATAGTAAAATTATCTTATTAAGAGCCACCAACATAAAAAATTTAATCAAAATCGTCAGAGCCGTTTTTGAGAAAAAAATATTTGGTGTTTTGATCACTATGATAACTATAGGGAACTTTCGGTGGATTTTTCCCATACCCTTATTTTTGCGTCCCATGGTAACCTGTAGGCTGGACATCAAGTTTCAGTTGATTTGGTACGGTTGTTTTCTCTAAAAACCGCGCTAAAATCGATTTCGTCGAAAATTTTGATAATTTATTGTGCTGCTCTCGTCATTTTCCCACAAATGGACATTTAATGGTACAATTTTCTCATTGAGAGCTATCAATATAAAAAGTTTAATCAAAATCGTTAGAGCCGTTTTTGAGGAAAAAAAAATTTGGTGTTTTGATCACTATGATAACTATAGTTAACGTTCGGTGGATTTTGTCCAAACCCCTATTTTGGCGTCCCATGGAGGCCTGCGGGCGAGATATCATGTTTGAGCTGATTTGGTACGGTGGTTTTCTCTAAAAATTGTTCACAGACACACAGACCATTTTCCCATAAGTGTTTTTCGGACTCAGGAAGGTCTGAAACGTAAAGATCTGAAGAAAACTCAAAATTTTTTTTTCAGCCGATTACATAACTTTCCTTTCTACTTTGTAGAGCCAAGGAAAGTAAAAATAGTAATCAACTTTCACTCAGTACGCGGCAAGGTGTTCCGTCGTTATCGTGTAACCTACGTACTCCCGCCGCCTGAGACTTCAGAGGTGAGTCCTTACGCAATTTCCTATTCTGGTACGTGAGCCTTACTTATTATTGCTTCATATTGAAAATAGCTCAATTCGAACTCTTATTTGAAAGGAACCGAGGTCAAAAAAATTTTGAGTTTTCTTCAGATCTTTACGTTTCAGACCCTCCTGAGTCCGAAAAACACTATTTGGAAAAATGGTCTGGGCGTCTGTGAACGATTTTTAGAAAAAACCACCGTACCAAATCAGCTCAAACTTCATATCTCGCCCGCTGGTTACCATGGGACGCCAAAATAAGGGTATTAACAAAATCCACCGAAAGGCATCATCACCTTGGCAATCATGCCCAAGTAAACGGCCTCGCTCCTGCGTATAGTGTTGCGGTAACTCACACCCCAAGTCGCCTCGCTAATTGCTCGTTACTCGAGACAAACTTTGTTACTGTAGTGCTTTTGAGGTACTGGAAGCGTTGGCTCTAGAATAAGCCTGGCCTGGCTGTGCCTACCAACACGTATTGACGGAGAGGAAGATCAGGAGGGGGGTATCCTCAGCCACCTGCAACGTGCACGGATCAGCACTAATGCAGTGGAACTGCCCATTCCCCCGATGGGAGCCCCCCCCCCTTCCACGTCCCTCCATCCCAAAAATAGTACTTCTGACGCGTCGAAAAGTGGATCGTAGTAACGAGTACCAGACCAGCCGTTCGAGCCTGCGTTATCCCGTCCTCTCTCCTTCACCCCAATCAAAACTCCGTTGGTCGGGGATAAGACTAAGTGTGTCTCGAGCGTTTAAGGCTCAGGCGGCTAACAAACGGCCAGGTACTTTGTTTCCTCGCGTTGAGGGCCGCAGAGGAGAGAAATGAGGGCAATAAAAGGAACGCGATAATTTTTACGTGGAGTCGTAACTTGGAACTGGGCAGCCGAAACGACGGTTTCGATTCTCAGATCATAAACGGCCGCCTGGATTCCGTCCCAGAACAAGTTTCTGGAGTCGTGATTACCATTTTATTGCCCCCTCCGACCCTCCCACAACTTGGCATTATCTTCACATCCTGCCGGCCCGATTATTTTTATCCCCCCCCCCGCCATCCACCGCCAATTCCGCTGTTTACCATTTCCATCTCGTTTTTATTCTGAAAAAAAGGAGGAAAGCGGGCGAGAAGAAGGTTTACGATTTGCCGCATTATGAACGGGACAGACCTCAAAGGCCTCTGCGCTCAACGAGGAGAGAGAGAGAGAGAGAGAGAGAGAGATGTGGGACGTGGAAACCAAAATATTGCAAAAACACGCTCGAAATTATTACACGACGGTTTATTATTGCCATCCGTAGCTTGACGTAGTGTCACATCTCCGAAACCCATCCCGTTCATTCAGCTGTTAGTACCCGATTTCTCTTCTCCATAATTATCTCCATGAAAGCTCAGCAAGCGGAGGTACAGGCCTACGATGCAAACATACGGTTTTGTCACGTTTTGGCAAAACGGCTCGAACAATTTTTTAACAATCTCACAGGATGTCTTTAAACAATTGATACCTATATATCATTCTGACGATACTCTTCAACAGGATTTACGACAGTGGGCAGATCCCTTTGGAGTGGCTGAACTCAATCTTCGTCACGCTGCCCAAGAAAGCTAATGCTCGTAGGTGCAGTGATCACAGGACCATCAGCTTGATGAGCCATGGTCTCAAGATTCTACTGCGAGTGCTCCACTACAGGTTCTGGCGGAGAGTGGAGGCTGAAATCGGGGATACCCAGTTTGGATTCCGGAGCGCTTTTGGAACAAGAGAAGCCTTATTTGCCATGCAGGTGCTGGTCCAGAAGTGTCTCGACCAGCGGTGCCCAGTTTTTGCTTGTTTTATCGATTTCGAGAAAGCATTTGATAACGTGAAGCATGTGCAGCTTATTTGTATCATGGAAGAAGTGGGTCTTGATTTCAAGGATCTGAGACTAATCAGGAACTTGTACTGGGGGCAGAAGGCACAAGTTCGTGTGGATGGTTCGCTCTCTGACCAGGTGGCTGTTGCCAAAGGGGTCAGGCAAGGCTGCACGTTGTCGCCATTGCTTTTTGATATTTATTCGGAGCAGCAAGGACGACCTGGATGACTGTGGTATTGGCATCCATGTGAATGGATTGCCTGTGTCCAATTTAAGATATGCGGATGACACGGTGTTGTTGGCCCACTCTGAGGTGGGGCTCCAGGCTCTCTTGGACAGGGTGACAATTGCCTGTAGGAAATATGGCCTGGCTATCAACGTAGCAAAAACGAAATCGATGGTCATATCGAAGGCAGCAAATAGTGGCATCAGGTTGGCAGTCAACGGGCAAAGCATCGAGCAGGTGGCACGATTCAAGTACTTGGGGCAATGGGTGGCAGAGACGTGGTCGTTGGAGGGGGAGTTGGGCGGCCGAATCGAAATAGCGCGTGGGGCGTTTAACAACATGCGTAGTATATTGTGTCGCCGGGATGTAAGTTTCGCGTTGCGCTGGCGAGTTGTTAAGTGCTACCTGTGGTCTATACTTCTGTATGGGGGTAGAGACGTGGACATTGAAGGCCAGGGACATGAATCGGCTAGAGGCTTTTGAAATGTGGCTGATTCGGCGTACGCTGAGAATCCCCTGGACCGCAAGACTCCGCAATGACTACATCCTCCAACAGAACTCCCTGAAACGTGAGCTACTCATGACCGTAAAGAGGCGCAAAGTGTCGTACTTGGGCCCAAGTACAGTTTTTTGCAGACAATAATGATGGGTAAGATCAGTGGACGTAGGGGAGTGGGGCGGAAGCGCGCGTCATGGTTGTCGAACATACGTAGCTGGACGGGAATTAACCGAGTAGCCGTTTTGTTTCACCTGGCTCAGGGCCGTGAGAGATTTGCAGAATTGATCGCCAACCTTCGATGATAGAGACGGCACTTGAAGAAGATATATCATTCTGACTGTCGCTCAGGTGGGATACGCACCGCGGCCAAACGACCTATTGTGCCAGTTCTAATGTCTCCTGAGGAATGCCAGACCTGCAAGAGTCTTCTTTGGTATCCACCCTAGGAGAAGTAGTACCAAAGACCAGAGAACGCTCCCTCTCAAGTCTCCGGTACTGGGCCAGGTGATCCCAACAATATGCCTTAAGTACTTCCTCTCCATCCTCAGGTTGTGTCTTATCTCACGTGTTGCTCTCCAAAGCCTTACTCCCACAGCATTCCAGACTGTCGTATGCATTCTTCTGGCATATTTCTCTTGGCTGGTGACAGAGAAATCCCACAATGGGGAGGTGGCTCAATAGATACCGTAGGCGAACCGCGTCTGGCCAGATGGTCCAACCTCTCATTTCCAATGCCCAGGAATTCAAAACAAATTAACTCTATTCGCGTTTGCTAAGGAGTTAAGTCACATCCTGCACTCTCGCGCCAATTTTGACGATGTGCAGTCGTTCATCAGCGCCTTACAAGACGCTTGACCAACAGTCGACATGTCTGTACAGCCTTTCTCGTACATTATGATGGCTTTGGCGATGATAGCATAGATCTCTGCTTGACAAACCGTTGGAGTGGGGCCTAGAGCAATGTGCATCCCACTCCTCCCAGAGCCACTTATCCTGTGCCCTCAGGAGTTTTCGATCCATCTGTATTTGTGTGTTGACGCCATTAGGAGGCCGAAACTTTCGCTGTTTTCATGGTCCTCGTTGGTTGTATTTCCTATCGATCTCGCACATGGGCACCATCGTGTCCGTGACCATGCTGAGCTCCGTGAAGGCCTCCAAGTTCCTGAATATAGCCAGGTGTCCACTAGTCGCTCGTGGCACCTTAGAGTAAGCACCCCAGCCTTTGTACTTTGGTCAGGCTGATACCATTCTCTCCAATTGCAACTCTATTCCACCACACAATCGACCCATATGAGATAATTGGTCTCTCAATAGCTTCGTAGAACCAGCAGGCCATTTAATGTCCTCCAGCGCATTCTTCGACGCGTCCACAGGGCCGTTGTCGCCGTTTCGGTCGTGTATCTGACGTGCTAGTACTTTACAGACTAGCCCGATCCAGAATCACACCCTGATACTTGATCTGCTCACTGAGCTGAATTACTTTGCCCGTAACTTCCTGCAGCTTCAGTCTCGACAGTTGTTTTTGACATTTTATGTCTTTACCTTGCTACATAAACTCGAAAAATGTTACGCAGGAGATGTAACGCGGGATATGTAACGGAGAAGCGTCACGACATTTGTGTTGGGTTAGGTGCATGGTAACGTCTGTTACAAAATCTAACGCTTGGTAACATCACACGTTTTAATAACCTCAGTGACTAAGTGATGATATCAATTGCAATTAACGTGGCCATATTGAAACCAACGAGCACAATCAAACGTAGTTATCGTTGCGTAAAAACAAAAATAAATGACATAAAATTGCCTAGTGGTTGCGTACTTGTACGAAAACTGTACCCACCGTTTGTGTAAAGGCTTCTTTCGCGCCCGCCAGCCTCTACGTGAAACGCTACGACACTCCACCGTTTGAGCAACAAAATCGCTCTCCCAAGGAGGCGCACCTTAGGGGGCTCTCAGAAGCTCAGTTTTTCTCAAAAATAGCGGAACCAAATCAGCTCAAACTTAATATCTAGGCCGCAGGTTACCATAGGACGCCAAAATAAGGATACGAGCCAAATCCGCTTATAACTAACTATAGTTATCATAGTGATCAAAACGCCAAATAGTTTTATACTCAAAAACGCCTTTAACGATTTCGATTAAATTTTTCAAACGGAAAATCTCTCAAAATGGTAAGTACGCTGTAACATTCCCCTTCGTGGGAAAATGACGAGAGCAGCACAATAAATTACCAAACATTTCGACGAAAATCGAGTTTAGTTTGCTTGAACGCTAAATTGCCAAAGGCTTCATCAGAGCCAGGACGGACGGATACTTTTTTAAAGTAAAAACACCATTCAGTTGTATTAAAGAAATTGGCTTATATCCGCCAGTAGGCAACTGAGTACGGACTTAACGGCCAGACTCTCCCAGACTCGGCCAGGCTCTTTACATCGAAAGCGCTTGCCCACAGTAACTCACAAGCCAGAGGAGACGGACTCACCTAACAGGTACGTTAACTTTAGTAAACTTCAGTTGCTTCAAAGTAACAATAAAATCCATAAATGTGACATCGCTAAATAATAAAAAAGTAAATATAAATATAAAAGTTTACTAACTTTTTTCACAGTGTTCGCCGTATAAATCTAGAAACCAGAACACGAGCCTTCCAAAAAAAAAAAAAAAACCACTTCGGGACCTACACAATGGATTGCCGTGAAGGTCGTGGCAGAAGCAGCCGCAGCTCAATGAATTCCGAGACTTTAAGTGGTACGTGAGGCTGAGGATTGTCTTGCGAATGGCTCTATGGGCAGCCCCATCTTCCCGCACCACAAGCACACCACCCGCATAGTCAGAAAGCACATTTTGAACCTATAACTTTGTTCGCAATAAATGTTCCTTTGACAGTCCATTGAGCGGGCCCAAATAGGCCGAAAATTATGTTTTTGTGAACATTTTCGTAAATTGCAGAGTAACTGCTTCGCTGGATTCGATCAATATTACAGAGTAGCAACTCATACTCACATTTTGTTCTCGGTAATTATTTCTGTATCTATCTGTTAAACGGACACATAAGCCGTGATAGCTCGGAAAACGCGCTACATCTGTTGAACATAAATTTATGGTTTTTCCAAATGTCTCAAAAATAGCTCTAGCGAACGAAGTACTCTCAACTAACTGATACCTACATATTGTTTCCATAAATGTTTCGAGAGAAATACGTTGAACGAAGATATAGCGAGTACGCGGGGGTTGAGGAAAGTTGTGTGTTGTTACTCACCAGATATTTGTAAGTCTGTCGCATCACTTATTTAGGCCACTTCGTGGAGCTAAGCAACCTTGATAGGTGGTAATGCTTAATAACGTATTACGCTGCTCTTCAGTCGGAGGACATCACAGAACTGTACGGACACAATATTTGATTGAGGTTGTCAGACACGAGCTCTAAATGGAAATGTTTAGGTGTAATCAAGTTATTTTCTAACTATTTCTTGGGAATCAATAATCGGCTCTAGACGACGTATTGGTAAACGCACTCACTCACCTCTCCACCAGCGACACAATGAGCAGCTACTGAACTGAACCTCGTCGTTATCCCGTCACCTCGTTTATGTACAGAGCCCTCAAACATCTCCACCTGTCACTTTTATCTTCCCCTCCGAAATATGAGCTCAAAACCTGTTCCTTCGTCTCCTTCTTGTTCTTCCCCTACGTAAGGGGAGGTTCGGCTGGTTTTGTCCGTCTTATCAGAATTTCGTCGCCGTGTCACTGAGATGGGGAGGATGTTCGAGCGGTCTGTTGGGGACAGGTCGGTTTCGATAGCAATAACTTCGAGTTGGAGCTTGGGGAAAGTGGTAGAGTACAAGTCGTATGTTTATGCAATGGGAGAAGTAACGAGAGTGACATCGAAGTCAGTTCTGTTATGAGGTCAAGTGTCTGCTTGTCGTGCGGAATGGAGAGTCTTCGTGAGAAAAGATGTGGATTTAACATGACATTCATATCAGTCGTAGGTAAGTGATGGAGGTTATGAAAGAGCTCGGGAACTCGCTCCATTAAACCACCGACTTGTGGAGGTACGCAAGGCTGTCATTTAGACAGCGTCACATTCGTTACCGCGCAGAGGTATGACTGTGGGGAATCCGTATCATCTGGGAGGAGTTCTACTATTATTTGCCACCTTATCTAACCACGTACTTGTGCGGAATGTTTCAAAGGGAGAGATCAACTGGCATCTCTCGCAACAACAGTGGAAAAACAGTGGAGCAGCATGTGGTTTCTTGTTTCCTCCGCACTGGAGGCGCAAGACGTGCCTTCCTCGAGAGAAAAGAAGTGGGCGCATGGAAATCCCCATGTTCTGCTCGAGGGTCTGCCTCAACCCTTGAAATCTCATTCGTGTCACGTCAATTTGGCGAGGATTCCCAACTTCCCGGCCATTTATCTAATGCCAGTTGATGTAGTGTGGAGAGGCCTGTAAAATGTTTGGCATATAGTGCGTTAGGGAGTTTCCCTTTTCATTCTCCTCTTTTCCACCACGCACTCAATGGCCAAGTCAACAGGTAAACTGGCCAGTGGTCACTCGGAGTGCTTCAGTGGATACCGTTTTGCAGCTCTCAGGGATCCACCGGAACCCAGCTCTTGTAGTGTCACCGTACACACACTCCAAAGGGCCCAAGGAAAACCTTGCAAGGGTCGTGGATACTTTACACGGTTCTCTGATGAAGCCTCTGGTCACGATGGTCCTGGTAAGTTGATGCTCTGGGTTTGGTCCTCAGTCACCTTGACGTACTCGTTTCATCGGGTGAAGGTTCGGAGCCCTCGATGGGCTTTTGACTCGATTCGGTGCATAGGCCGTGCATTGAGCAGCACATCCAGGTCGTCCAAGTAGGTCTGTGGCTCCCAGTCAGTCTTCATGGGAAGACTTTCAAAGAAAGGTGCTCGTCCGAACTTTTTTCTATCGTTCTCCAGACCGAAACATGTCTATGTTCGTTCGTAGCAGTTCTATTTGTCAGGTAACTTCACCATTCCTTGGCACAAAGTTGAACAGTTTGAGTGTGTTTCCGCCGTATATTTTTGAGATCCTCCTGGTCAAGACCCTAGGCCGTACACTGAGAGTGAGCTTCACACTCTGTTTGCCAAGGTAGAGGGAGTGCTGAACTCAAGACCACTCCAACCATTATCTGAACTCTGATGACCTTGAAGCCCTAACCCCAGGCCATTTTACAATAGGCCAATCTATCAACGCCATACCAGAACCAGATTCTTCTAATGTACCCTGTCAGGTTGATCACGAACAAGCAGGAGCCCTTCTGGTGCAGCAAAAGATAAGCTCCCGTTTTAGCCGAAGCTCGGTCGCTCTAGGGCAAATCGACAGTTGTTCCTTAACATTAAAAACGATCGGTGCGTTTCAATTATTTCGGGTGTGGTACGTGTGCGTTGAGTTTTCTATATACGGTGCGGTTTAAGTCGAGGTGGTCACCGCACATTTTCAGTTTAGGGCTGCCTTTATTTAGTTTTCTAAAAGCGAGTTTCCCCTTTTTTCTTTGAGGTAGGACATATTTTTGATTTAATAACATTTATTCATTTTTAACCTTTTTTCTTTCCCTACTTTTCTAACTACGCCACGTAATCCCAAAGAGTTACGTGAAAATTGGTAGCAGAGCGTTACTACGATCCTACGTACTCACACTTCTGCAGACACATTTAGTTCAAGTTTTTTTTTGGTACTCAACACGTCTGTTGTGTGCCCCAAGTGCGAGCAAAGTGGTCCCCCAGTAGACGACGTGAAGTGTTCGATTTGCTCCCAGCGTTTTCATGTTTCTTGCACGAGGTTGCAGACCATTGATGCATGGGTTAGGAAGGCATGCACCAAAAGGGAAACCTGGAAGTGTGATTTGTGCAAAAGTGGGAGCGGGGTCGTTCCCGAACCCACTACCCTCGTGCCAATGTGGTACGCAAATTTATTGACAGATTTAAATAAAATAAAATCGGACTTCACTTCTTTCAGAGATGACCGTGTGATAAAAAATTTGAGACCTATGACGCACGGATAACGTCGTTGCAACATGAAAATGACACGTTGAAGCGACAGGTCACATCTTTGCAATCGCAGCTGCAATCTGGTCTGGTCAATTTGGGGTTTCTCACAGTTTCCTGCCTTTCGATTTTCAACTCGAACAAAATTCCGACAAAATCCCAAATTACAAGGAGAACGAGATTGCTAAAGTGCCCAAATTATATACGGACAACCCTTGGAGCCTCATAAAATTCCTGGAAAAACTCCATTTGCTGAATGGAATGAGGGAGCACAGTTTTAAAGCAATTTTCCAACGAATCGCTACTTTCCAGGGCAATTCAATTCTGTTACGTATAGCAACGGAACCAGTCATTACGTTCAAATCAGTGGCACAAACGTTACTGGATGAGTTAACAACCCCTCATACCAGATTGAATTTAGTCCAAGATACAATTTTGAGACCTCTGTTTCCAAATGAAAGTTTCCGTACTTACGTGGAACAGGTATCTAAATTTAATGATATTCTTTCACAGTACGCTGAAGCAGATATAGTGAAAAGTATTTTACAGGGAACTTCAACGAATACACGAGCGAAATTTCAGTTTCACAACCGACCCCAAACCATGGTAGATCTTTAGAATCTCGTTGTTGATGTTGAAACGTTAGAGCTAACTGAAAACCTTCAGAAAGCAAAATCCAAAAAGCAGATGCAGAATACTAAAAATTCTCACTCGGAGCCTAATAACAACCAAAACCCCAGAGATAATAAACGGGACCAATTTTATCAATCCTCCGAATTTCGGCCTGTTTCCCCACAATCGGCGGGCTATCAGCAGCTACGCCCAACTGAGTCCTCAGTTGGTAATAATCAACGTTCATTCCAATAAAACGAAGGTAACAACTCGAAGCAGCTCAATAAATCCACATACACGAAATCCACCAATAAGCAAAACCCTAACTACAACAAACCTTTTAAACAGGCATTTATGCAACCCATGGTGGCACCCATTTCATTATTTTCCCCCGTGGAATTACCAACCCCTAGCAGGGCCTTCCACGTCCTCAAGCTCTCAGGAGATTCACGATCTTTCGGGGCAAAACGAAAACAACCACATGGCGCAAATACTACGCACGAAAACGCTAAAAAGAATTCAAAAAACGAATAAAGGGAGTTCGCAGGAAAAATAATAAAGAGAACACAATTAGTAATAGAATAATATTTGAGACTGCAAGCTCCAAAAACTTGGCTCAGATTATTATCAACGGGATCGAAAATCGGTTAGACCGTTGGCAACTCATCATGGAACGCGTTCAACATTTCTGGCGACGTTGGAGAGACGAGTATTTATCTTCCCTTCGAGAACGCAAGAAATGGAACAAGACATCTCCTAACTTGCAGTTTGGCGACGTAGTCATCGTCAAGACTTCTGACCCCACACCAGCACAATGGCCTTTGGGTCGTGTGATCGACGTGCACCCAGGCCAGTAGAGGACAACACAGTCAGAGTTGTGACCTTGAAAACAAAATCTGGCCTCTTCAAACGTTCATCGGTCAACCTAATCACCCTGCCAGTTCACCATCCGTGATCCATCTTCTTCACCGCGAGTTCCTTTTGTAAAATGGGGGGAGTATGTTTCCGACGTATATTTTAGCAAATGGAACTCACTCATAGCCGCACTCATCTCTAAAAACAACTAGGAGCAGCGATATCAAACTGTTTACCCCGTTATCAATTGCCGTCCTCTTCGTTTCCATCATTATCATTGTGGTTGTTGTTGTTGCTACCTTCCTATCATTATTCCCGTTTTGCGATTGTACCCCGACCTCGTGTTTTTCGTGCGCTCCGCAGTATTTTGGTTTATTATTCATTTTGAATAATAACCCTATGTTTTCGGTCACGAAAAATTTTTTACAACCCCCCCTCAAAATTTGATACTTTACGTTTCAAGACATGGAGATTCCAAATTTGCAATGTCCGTCCGCCGTCCCCCGTCCCCCATCCGCCGTCCGCTGTCCAGGCCATTTTGTGCCTTTAACGTCGTCTAAAAAATTCGTTCTCTCGCACAAAAATCCCATTTGGTATCTAATTGTGCCCGCTATCTCGGCAATCCGATCGGATGAAGCCCATGGTTGTTATGGACAAAAAATGGTTAAAAAAAATTAATGAAATACAGTATAATGCAGAAACTACAGCGGAAGTTAACGTTTCGTCGTTAGTACTCCCTCCCTCCCGTCATATCAAACTCGATCACCCGCCCGCTCGACTCGCAACGCCTTTTTGACTCGTTTTGCCCAACGCCCCGTCCAAGGCGACTTCCTCCGCACGCCCCTCCATCGGATCATAAACGCCTACAGACGTTTACGGGCGCCTGGCGCCGGGGGGATTGTTCCATTGTAGTCAGGTCATGTTTCGTATGGTTTACTAGTATTCAATGCTGAATCGAATGGGATGGGTCTCAGAGCATTAATACTAGGTCAAGCTGTTCATGAGAATAATAAACCATTGTGTAATAATTTGCAGGTTTTTAATTCCCAATCCCGGTTCCTTCCGACATCTAAATGATTGGTTCGAACGTTCGTTGTTTCGCCATTTATTTTTATCCATCTATTTGCTTTGTGTTGTGCCTGGACCAGTGAGACTCATATTTTGACGTAGCTATATTACGCTGTACATTATAAACGTTCATTCACGCTTCAACTCATCACCAAGAAGCTATTGTTTATTTCCAAAGGGTGAATTACCGATCACAAATTCACCAAATTTGGTGCTGATCCGGGCATTCTAGAAATCTAGTGAATCTATACGCTACAGAGTGAATCATGAGATGCAGCACCTTGGACATTGTCTGCATCAAACGCATTAAAGACGTGAGCACGTTTGAATGTTTGGGGCCTTTCACAGCCGTCGGTTGATACAGCGAGCGGATACAAATACAGTCTAATTCGAACTTTCCTTTCAAGGTCGCGCGCCGAAAAGACGAGAATCCGGGGGAGACCTTCGTAATTAATTCGGAGTTGGGGATTACGACGAGGTTGGAAAGGGAATTTCATAGTCGGGGGATTGGGGATGGTCTGCGGGGAACGGAAGGCGCTGCGGCGGTGAAGAACCAATTCCAATTGGAACCACCCTCTTTTTCCGCCGATACTCATCCGACCCTTCGCTTGTAAATAAATGAAACCTCCAATTATTATTTTTTCACGTTCAACTCCCCAACTCCCCGTGCCTCTACGGTCCACACCATAACTCCAACCCGTGTACACTACCACCATTTCGGCGTCTCGCCCATTCGAGCCCCCGCGATTAACCCTCGGGAAACCTTTTTTTTCGGCGGGGGACAGGGAAACGATTGCACAGTGAGAGGGGGGAAGGGTTGCGGGGGAGGAATCGATACGATCGCGCGACTCGCGTCAAAATGGCCGACGTCGAAGGGGGCGACAAGCTCCGCCTCGTTCTTCGCGAGCTCCGCTTTTTTTCTCCCTCGCCCACGCACTCGCACGCTTTCTCTCTTTCTGTCTCGCTCTCGTCCCCCCCCCCCTCCCACCAGGGCCAGAACCACGCTTAGAACATTGTAAAAATAGGGTGGCAGCGGAGTGGTTGGGGGTTTGAATGGGTGCGAAGAGTTTCCACCCCCCCCCCCTCTAAACCACCACCATCACTCTGACTCCTCAACACTCACCAACCTCCCCATTTCTTTCAGACTTTCTTCCGATTTTTAAGTATCAAAGCCAGCGGATGAGGTGGCAGTCCGTGTCACGAGGACGAAGGGGAAGGGTTGAAGGATCGTGCCGTGAGGGGGGGGGGAGAGGTTGATAATTTGACGAGGAAGAGGAAGAAAGGGCTGGAGACGACAATAAAGAGGTTGGAAAAAAGGGCGAGACGCGGGGGTGGACTTGGCGAAGGGCACTCGTGAGACGAGCCGACCTCTTCTACCGAGAGATGATTAGAGCGATGCGGTGGAGGTTGAGCCGCTTTTTTAAAGACCGACCAAGTATTCAAAAAGCTCGCGTTCTGAGGTCTCGTGGAATTTTTGGAGTTTTGAGTCAAGTTGTCTGCTCTCTGTGGAGTGTGTACTAAGAAAATGGCAAAACCCCCCCATAAATCAAAATTCGTTCAAATTTGGATCAAGTTTTGACCTGTTGAGCTAGTAATGGCTATAAATGGTGTAGAAAAGTGACGAAAAACGTGAGTCTGCTACTCGTCACTTTTGGCTCGTCGTCAGAACGGATTCCAATTCGTCGACGATACCAAACACAATAGTAAGCGGGCACAACTAGATCCCTTATGACATTTTCGTAGTAAGGAACTGATTTTTTAAAACCTCGTTAACGATATGGCGAGAACGACGGACGGACATTGCAGATTTGGAATCCCCATGCCTTGAAACTTGATGTGTCGAATTCTGGGTAGAGGGGGGGGGGTGAATTTTCTTGCATTTTTTGAAAATACGGTGAACGAAGACATAGGCCCATGAAGCAAAAATAGGTTTTTTACGCTTTTTGGCAAAACGGCTTAAGCTATTTTCCCCAAACTCTCTGGATGTTTTTGAATAGTTAATACCTACATATTCTATTCAATAAATGTTCCTGTGACGGTCCATTGAACAGAGATAAAAATCAAAATGTGTCGAATCTAACGTTTTTTGGAACATTTCCGTAAATTCCAGGGTAACTGCTTCACCAGATGTGATAAATCTTATGGAATGTCTTCTAGCATTCTAAACCCACATTTTGTTCCCCGGAACTATCTCTTTATCCATCTGTTGAACGGAGATATAAGCCAAGTTAACTCAGAAAAGGTGATTTGTCGAATATTAATTTATCGGTATTCCAATTTTCTCAAAAACGGCTCTAACGACTTCGATCAAACTTACGGAGTACTCTCAGCTAACTAGTCCCTACATTTTGTTCTCCATAAATGTTTCTGTAGAAATGCGTTGAATGAAGAGATAGCACCCGGATATGGTGCTCGAACTTACGGGGGTGGCGGAAAGTTGTGTGTTGCTACGCACCGCTCGTTTTTGAAAAGGTCCGCGTTTATTTTTGAATTCTCGGGTAAAATCTGTGAAAAAGTGTAGTCAGTGAAATGGTAGTCGTTAGAATCTCCTCCTGATTTGATGAACTCTCTCACCGCGTAGATAGTTTATTGAACTACCATTCCGATGTGTTCAAGAACACCATTTTCAAATGAGGCGGATTTATAAGAATATTATTCGAGACCCTTCCCATTCGATTCAGCGTTGAAAAATGTCCTTATAAATCCGCCTCATTTGAAAATGGTGTTCTTGAACACATCGGAATCGTAGTTCAATAAACGGTTAGCGTAGACGTGATTACGCTGCGATTAAGCCATATCGAAAAGGCAGTGGACTATGAGGTTACAGTAAAGTACGGAAATTGGGCATCTGTTTGACGTCCCGTCTCGTAAACAAGTGTCATGTAAACGTAAACGGCCGCGTAACCGCGTATCCCGTAGATGCCCAATGCTCAATAATCCGGATTTGACCAAATTATTGTTTCTAATTATTGTCATACGCCAAAGTGGCCGCATTAACCTCTGCCGAAGCTGAAACTGGTGAGGAGCTTAAAGTGAAAATACGCGTAATTAGAAACAATAATTTGGTCAAATCCGGATTATTGAGCATTGGGCATCTACGGGATACGCGGTTACGCGGCCGTTTACGTTTACATGACACTTGTTTACGAGACGGGACGTCAAACAGATGCCCAATTTCCGTACTTTACTGTAACCTCATAGTCCACTGCCTTTTCGATATGGCTTAATCGCAGCGTAATCACGTCTACGCTAACCGCATCCCACAGTGATCTAGGCATTCGTGGTGGGCACGAAAATGGCTAATCTTGATTTACTTATCTAGCCCGGATCAGTTGGATCACGTTAGTGCTGTTTTGGTGAAAACGGTCCTTAAAAGCTTACAACATGCGCTAGTGACTATTTTTGTTTTTAGAAAATATTCACGTCTTCTACCAATATAAAAACAAAAAAAAATTCCAGACCGGAAAGATAGAGTATCATTCAGAATGAATAATTAACCAAAAAGAAACATACATATTTTTTCGTCAGGAAAATCATTTTACAACCCCGCCCCCTCAAAATTGGACACATTTCGTTTGAAGGCACGGGGATTCCAAACCTGCAATGTCCGTCCGCCGTCCTGGACAGATTGTGATGTCAGCGCGGTCTAAAACATCGCGCAAACTTCGAAAACGAAATTTGTTTAGTTTTATTGTCATCGCGTCGTCTTTTTGTGTAGTTTCCTAAGTATTTTTCGTTGGTGGGACGAAAAAGTTGGATCTGGAGGAGTGTGTTATTCTAATGTGTCTAGTGTGTTTCTAATTACGCGTATTTTCACTTTAAGCTCCTCACCAGTTTCAGCTTCGGCAGAGGTTAATGCGGCCACTTTGGCGTATGACAATAATTAGAAACAATAATTTGGTCAAATCCGGATTATTGAGCATTGGGCATCTACGGGATATGCGGTTACGCGGCCGTTTACGTTTACATGACACTTGTTTAAGGGTTTAGTTTTATTGTCATCGCGTCGTCTTTTTGTGTAGTTTCCTAAGTATTTTTCGTTGGTGGGACGAAAAAGTTGGATCTGGAGGGGTGAGTTATTGTGTCGAAATCGCAGTGAATATAGTGAGGCGAGTTTTACTGCTTGGAGGAACTCGCGGGGCACTGTAGCGAAAGTTATCGTTTCCCCCTGGCCTCCTACCTCCAGTCTCCCTCCGACTGCACGTAATTTGGACTCGTCACGTCATGTCAATTGTCTAGCGTCACCTAGCAAATGTCAATTTTCGTTGTTCCTTCGTGGTCAGGTCACGTGTTATCGTTTACGGACATTTTTCAACGCTGAATCGAATGGGAAGGGTCTCGAATAATATTCTTATAAATCCGCCTCATTTGAAAATGGTGTTCTTGAACACATCGGAATGGTAGTTCAATAAACTATCTACGCGGTGAGAGAGTTCATCAAATCAGGAGGAGATTCTAACGACTACCATTTCACTGACTACACTTTTTCACAGATTTTACCCGAGAATTCAAAAATAAACGCGGACCTTTTCAAAAACGAGCGGTGCGTAGCAACACACAACTTTCCGCCACCCCCGTAAGTTCGAGCACCATATCCGGGTGCTATCTCTTCATTCAACGCATTTCTACAGAAACATTTATGGAGAACAAAATGTAGGGACTAGTTAGCTGAGAGTACTCCGTAAGTTTTATCGAAATCGTTAGAAGCGTTTTCGAGAAAATTGCAATACCAATAAATTAATATTCGACAAATCACCTTTTCTGAGTTAACTTAGCTTATATCTCCGTTCAACAGATGGATACAGAGATAGTTGCGGGGAACAAAATGTGGGTTTAGAATGCTAGAAGACATTCCATAAGATTTATCACATCTGGTGAAGCAGTTACCCTGGAATTTACGGAAATGTTCCAAAAAACGTTAGATTCGACACATTTTGATTTTTTTATCTCTGTTAAAAATGGTTCAGAGGAACATTTATTCAGAACAATATGTAGGTATTAGCTATTCGAAAACATCCCGAGAGTTTGGAGAAAATCGCTGAAACATCGTTTTTTACTCACCTTCGCCCTGCAAAGCTATGTAATCGAATTAATCTGTTTTTTTTGTGAGTTTACTTCGGCTAATACGTTCACAAGCCCCACTATCCGAAAAAGAGCATTTGAGCTAGTTACCTGTGTGTGTCTGTCAAGACGATTGTGGGAGAACGACTGAACTAAATCAGTTGTAATTTAATTATTAGCCTGCTGGTCAACAATGGCCTTAGTAGTCGGTTCAAAACTAACTACAGTTATCATAGCGATCACAACACTCAATATTTTTGTTCTGGAATAAATTTTGTATTTGGACAGCTTCCAATAAGATAATATTTTCATGTGTGGGGGAAATGACGAGGGCAGATTATCCATAATGTTGACAAAATCTATTTTAGTGAATCGACTAAACAAGCGCCAGTATTCCAATGTGTCATTTGTATGGTGAATGTTTAACGGCGGTCATAAGATACGAATTTAGTTCTGAGCATTGAAACCCACCACACTTGCACATTGCATCAAGTTGGTCGTCACGCCTCTTCTTTCTTCTCTTCTTCACCTTCACGAGAATATTGCAGCGTGCCGCCATACGTCCTCCTATTACCCAGTGGTGTGGGAGGTTCAGTACCGGTTTCCTCTTCATGTCTTCATTCTTAATCCCTGCGAGATACGGGCCCTGGATCAGCAAGTTCCATCCTCTTCTTGATGAGCACTGTCCGGGAAAATTAAGCTGTACACTTAAAGTTTTCCTCGGAATTCAGCATTGAGTGGTCGAATGCCTCTGGCGTGAGCTGGGTGATTGTGTCTTCTACCGTGTACCGACAGTCTGCCCACCTTTGGTAGGGGAATATGGCATGGGAAGTATTACCCACTATTGCCCTGCTGTGCAAGATGTTTGGGCTTGGAGCCTTACCAATAGGCGGGAACAACTAGTTTCCAAACGGTAGCAAAGGCAAAATATGAGATGGTCGGTAGACGGGCATTGCAGACTTGGGATCTCCTTGTCTTAAAAAAACGAGCGGTGCGTAGCAACACACAACTTTCCCCCATCCCTTTAAGTTCGAACACCACCTACATATGCGGGTGCTATATCTTCTACCAGTTAGCTGAGAGTACTCCGTAAGTTTGATTGAAGTCGTTAGAGCCGTTTTTGAGAAAATTGGAATACCAATAAATTAATATTCGACAAATCACCTTTTCTGAGTTAACTTGGCTTATATCTCCGTTCAACAGATGGATAAAGGGATAGTTCCGGGGAACAAAATGTGGGTTTAGAATGCTAGAAGACATTCCATAAGATTTATCACATCTGGTGAAGCAGTTACCCTGGAATTTACGGAAATGTTCGAAAAAACGTTATTTTCGACACATTTTGATTTTTCATCTCTGTTCAATGGACTGTCAGAGCCACATTTATCGAGAACAATATGTACGTAGTAACTATTTGAAAACATCCCGAGAGTTTGGTGAAAATCGCTGAAGCCGTTTTGCCAAAAAGCGTAAAAAACCTATTTTTGCTTCATATCTCCGTTCACCGTATTTTCATGGAGATATGTATGAAGAATAACAGTTAGGCATTGATTATTAGAAGATAATTTGATAGTTTAATCAAAATCGTTAGATCCGTTTATGAGAAAAAGGCGAAAATCCCTAGTTTTTGGTACATTTTTGTCCCCCCTCCTCTTCCCCTTCGATCGAAATCGCCCATAACCGGTATTTGGTGTCTTCAAAAAATGACGAACAAAACAAAAAAAGAACCAGCTCAATCGGTTCAGCCGTTCTCCCGCAAATCGAACTACACACACACGCGCCGAAATGACACGATTACTATACTTTGGGCAGCGGAAAGTAAAATCGCGTTGACAATCTCGTAAATCCCCAACGTACCAACTGCTTGATACTGCTGGTCGCATAAGTTGGAGGAACTCGTTAAATTCCAGAACCGGACAGAAGTAAATGGATCGCACATCAGTGGAATAGTTCGACCTGCGAAGAGAGCGCGCGTTGTTACTGCAACTGCCAATACTCCGCTACATCTGGGGGCAAATTACGTCTTTTCACGGATTTCTAAAGGACGCCCAGAGCTGGAACGAAACGTTGTGCTCTGCTCGGTGGAATTGCAAGCAACCGACGGAGTGTAAATCTCAATTTGAAACCTGCTATTTGTATTTTTCGCTCTCGTCTTTTGTTTCAGTCGCACAAATGAGACGACTGAGAGCTTTCCAGGGTTTCTTAGTCTTTTTTTTTCTCTAAAAAGGGGACCGAAGTGGAAATGGGTCGCGGTGGTGGTGAAAATGGGGGGGGGGGGCAGAGGCTTTCGACGTCGACAGTTGAAAAGAGGAATAGCGCCGAGTGGAATGAAACCTGAAGATCCTCTCAGAGGCGACGCCATCGGGCGCAATTATAAAGGCCTTCAAAGCAGCAGCAGCGGACGATGTTTGGTGATGAGGGGCGGGGTAGAGGATGGGGGGGGGGGTTGAGTGGAAAGTGGTGGGGAGAAGACGAGGGCTTTTCCGTTTGAGAAAAAAAAAATCTCGTGACTAAAGAGCGACTTTGATGGGGCTCTGAAAAGGCTGCGTGGGTTTCATGGGATTAGCGAGGAAGCTGTTGACGTCCTTCAGTCCGTACCACTGGACGAGTCTCGGTTCCTGTGAAGCCACCCTCGAAATTAACTTGGCCACTCGTAGGCGCGAATGTCTATTCACAGTCATCGTAGGAATAAGAACGCAAAACTGTGGTGATGCGAACCAAAAGCGTGTCTTGGAGTTGTAAGCGTCCATTTTACAAGCAGATACACGAATTTGTATCTGTTGTTTTTCTCAAGTTACTCCTTGGTATACGTTAGTCTTACATCACCACAAACTTACGTTGCCTCGTTTACTGTATTTATCACATGCACATATAGTTAGGGGGTTGCTTGTTTCAGGCCTTCAACGAACATCGAGTACACCTATTTCTGACCTGAAGCACTTTGTCTTTAGCTGCGGGAAAGCCAGGCTAGCCTCGTCAGTTATTTCTTAAGCTGACAACTGGTTCTCCCCTTCCTGGACTTCCCAAAATATCCTCTTCCCACCCCTCAAGTTACTTCGTCTCCACAACCCAGCTCTTGCCAAACACACATTCGTCAATCAGCTCTCACGCTACTCACTCGCTTTCCACTCTCGTTTCCTGCAACCAGTTCCATTTTTGTAGAGATCCACTTGCGTGAAAATAATCTATCAGGTCTGTTTCCTTATTTGATGACTGTTCCTCGACGAGGGTCATACCAGTCATGGAAGTTGCAGTTTCGCTAATATGCACGAGGCCGGCTCCTATAGCATCCACCGAACTCGAACCTGCAGAGGAGGTATTTAGATGTTAGCCAGTCTCCCGGTAGAGAGCACTTGCCCGTGTGTTACCGTGGGGAGGTTTGCCGCCACCCACGTGAGGAATTCAGCATCGTCTGGGAGGAGTTCTTAATCTGATTTCCCACCTGATCTAACTATTTACTGGGGTGGCAAGTTTCAAAAGGACAGATCAACTATGACCACGTTTCTTAGCCATCACCTTCTTCGCGAACTCTGCAAAATGGTTATAGGCTCGCTTTGTAGCAGTCAATGCTGCTAAGTTCGTTTGAACTCCCAACAACTGTCGCTCACTGTTGTAGAAACTACAGTGGAAAAGTACAAGGTTTTTTGTCTCCTTCACACTGGAGGCGCAAGACGTCCATGATGGAGAGTCTTTCAGAGAGAAGAGAAGTAGAGCCACGCATTGAAGTCACCATGTGTCGTGAGGAACTGGCTCATCCAGGGGTCAACCCCTTTTTCTTGAAAGACGCCATTCTATCAGACCATATCGCCAATCTATCATATGAAGTGTTAATACAGTCCTCTCCCACGTTCATACTCATTTATTTCTCAAGCTTCCCCACTCGTGCACCCATCAGAGGGGTACCTTGGAGATATCCAGTTCACTCGCTCGACACCAGCACTCACTCTCCGTCGCTGCAGACTATCTTATAACCATGACTATCTTATAACTGCTCCATGGCCTCTTCACGGTCGTCGAGTACTGCTGCCTGAGCTAATGCCACCCGTTTTTGCACCCTGAAACGACCAGTACCCAATCACTCTGTGTCAGGCAACCACCAGCACTATCTTCTCGCTAAACCATGCAGTTGCCGAACGAGTTCCCACTTCCACCTTCCTGAAGGGTCTAAAAGTATTTCCTTGTGAAGATACTAAGCCTCGTGATCATCAGGTGGTGGTGATTTAATGGACCCGATTGTAACCTGCAGTGAGACCAGAATGGAACGAGATGGCAGGCACCACTCACTGGAACGCCTACTGCAAAGTCGAAGTTGGAAAATGGCGCAGGGGAGGGGAGGATCTCAAGAATGGCCTCCCAATCTTGTACAGGCTATCGAACTGAGCAGACGTTACTTGTGAAATGTACCTATTATTCAATGAACGAGCCCAGAGAATTACAATTTGAGTAGACTTTCAAATTTTCTTCACTAATCGGACATAACTTTCGTCCTTCACAAATATTCGTGAACAATCGATGTTCAGAGCCTATGTTACAAAACTAGGTTTTTAAAACTTTTTGGAGACACGGTTCTAGCGACTTCCAAATAGCTCAGTAATATTTTTAAATAAATAACAGTTTTCTCAACGACGACTGCGTCGTGTGGACATTGGAGTCGTGGATTGCGAAACACGTCTCTCAGCCTGATGCTCAGCGCGGTCAGAGCTACATTGCCCTCTCCTCCAATATCCACGAGCTCTGGACCAATCGAAGCTCTTATCCAGAAACCCCAAGCGCCACCGCCGCCTCGACGCATTTTTCGTGATTTACGTTCTCAATACAAAAGTGGATGTCGTTTCCCAACGAGTTTTTTCTCCCTTCGAATGAAAACCGCGATTTGTTTTTACCAATTCGGCGTTTTTTTCGTTGTCTCTTTTGTGTTTTTTTTTCACGGATGAATGTGTGTGTGTGTCCTCCTCACACACAACGGCATCCTATCGCCGACTTCCCCGCTGCTCCTCTTTCATTTTCAGCGTCCGGTTGTGACGACTCGTGGGAGGAGCCTTTTTTTTAACGTTTAATTCGTTTTTCCTCTCCGCCGTTCGTCCCCACACCATTACACCGCACACTGGTGCGCTTAGCGGTGAGAGACAACTAGAGGAATTCAGCGGCGATGAAAAAAAACTTTTTTTTTTAACAAAAAGTCGAAAGAGAGCGGTGGAGGGGGAGGAAAAACGGAAAATAGGAAACACGATCGCAATATTCCATTAGCTTTAGCCCCGAAATCCGAAATTGTAAATCATCCGTTTGCTCTCTCCATCTGCCCCCCCCCTCCTCCTCGTGCGCAGATATAATTGTTTGTGTGGTGGCTGCGGATAAACGAGTCCTCCGGTGGAAAATAACTGTCACCCGAGGAGGGGGAGGCGAGAGATGCGAAATGCGAGAACGAGAGGGTGGAAGGAAACGAATGGCGATGGGGGGGGGGGGGGAGACCATGATATACAGAGTGCAAGAGGATTTACTGAAGGAGGGGAGGGGTAGGCATGTTTATGGTCCAGGAGTTGCTTGGGCGGGTGGGGTGGAGTACGAGTGGTCGAAAGCAGCTCATACTTTAATTGCACCCCCCCCCCTGTACTGAATAATATCAGTTGTGAACCAATCTGTCATGAGCACTCTCCGCTTCCCAAGTTCTTACAGTCCAGAGACCTGCACATTAAGAACCTCAACAAACTGGCAGGGAGCAACAGCGGAGATGTCAGGCCCAGGCCTTCTCTCCACACTTCAGCCCTCGGATGACAAGGCACCAAAACCCCATGAAGTTACAGGTAGCACCTGCTCTGCGCCAGTCACTGATCCACATTGGCTTCCTCAGAAATGGCAGCGAGAACATACAGTGCCCCTCTTCCGTCAGAGTAGTCAGGTGCAAGTGTTGGCAAATCTCTTACAGGGATGACCTCTGAAGCTCACTCCAACCTTTTTTTCTAATTTTCTTAGTGGTACTGGGAAAGCCCCCACTACGGCCACAACTAGTCTCCATCATGTTCTCCCAGTTCCACCCCCAGCTCCTGCGATGCAGTTGTTCTAAGATGCGGCGTCCACAATACGTCCCCACCATTCTCGCACAAAACGCAAGACAACCGTGAGGTCGTTCCCCACTACCTCCTTTGGCTGCAGCTGGAGAACCCCAAACACTCTGCGTGTTGCAGTCAGCCCCTCGTGTGTTCACAGTACATGCCCCCCTGTCTCCAGCTCCACCTCGCAGAATCCTCAAATCTGTGCTTCTGACTAGCCAACCTTGGCTGGTCGTACCTTAGTGGACAGTGACCTGTAAATTGGCCACATACCATCCGTACACTGTCCCCCTCCAGGCTGAGGATCTCTCTCGTTCGCTGCCGGAAGAGTGTGCTAAACAATCTTGACTGCCTTTGGCTAGGTACATCCCGCCAATAGGCAGCCCTGCACTTCTCCTCCCACGTACCATCCTCCTTGATCAAGTGGCTCTTGGTGGTCCCTACGAAAGGCTCAGGTACAACCGGGGGAAGCGCAGATCCGTTTCTCACAGTTTATCGGCCTCTTCGTACACTTCTATTCCTACATGACCTGGCAATCCACCATTACTGGGGATTTGAAATCCTGTTTTGCTTTCCGCCAACCAAGCTACGCAGAGCAGCTAATAACCCAGAAAGCTTACTGGGCTTTGGAGCTGATAGTACCAAATCACAGGCCATTCTGAACAAATCCAAGGTTAACCGCATCAAATGCAACATCGATGCTTGTGGAGCAAGAGTCGTTTAACAAATAACAACAGAGAACCATTCAGCAACGGTCTTCCAGATCGATCCAAAGCATGATTGTACTCACGAGCCATGGCAGAGTTGACAGCTCTAAGGTCTAAGGCCGAGCTGACTTTGGTGATGTGGTGATCTGTTTCTGGTGGATGAAGTAGACGTAATAACAACGTTTTATTCCTCCAAGATCCCAACTGTTTAATAGTCTATGGGCGGGTCACCTAGGCTTCAGTGCCTTTGCTACCCTCCTCACCTGGTCCATATTCACTGACGCTACTTCACCGTTTCGTATCCATTCCCAACACCTCACAGGTTGTCTGCAATAGCTTCGTGATGGCTAACCTCCCCAAAGTAAGTACGTTTGAAGAATGCATTCGTTCTGCTGCTGCTTCATGGGTGTCTGTGCCGCTTTCCAACGGTAATTATCCCACAGTTTGCAATAGAGTGTGGAGCTCCACATAGCAAACTCACTGGAATTGAACTGACATTTCAGTGCGATGCTCAACTTCACCAATTCTTCCTGATGGTTGGGATACTGTTCTTCCCGCCAGCATTAGTCAGTTGAGAGCAGCCGACTCTAACATCATGAGACATCTGGCATCTTGGGCATCCGCTGGCGTGAATTCAATAGGCGCAGCTCGCGGGAAGTTCATGATAATTCTGTAATATCTTGGAGCCTGAAGCACAAGCCTAGCGCTCATCACTCATCTGCCACCTATTACTACCTGATGAACTGCTCCTTCACGTAATTGTTGGTTCTCCATAAGGAGGAGCCTTCTTCTTCCTCTTCTTCCAGTTTCGAAACCTCCGTCGCCTTCTCAACAGCTTCTACTTAAGGAGATCTTGACCTCGTCCTAATACGACTATTTCCTATTCGTTACAACCCAACACCGTCTGTAATTGCTCTTCTGTACCCGAGAAAATTGGTTCCATTAATTCCTTCGGGGAGAGGGGGAGAGGCGTTAATTTGCATGCGCGATCCGTCTTTTTCACTCTTTTGATTAACCGCTTCGAAAGCTGCTGCTCATGAAATTGCTCTCTTCCTTATTTGATTACCATAAATTCATTAGACTTTTGAGCGGTTTTTTTGGGGCGGAATATTTTTTTTCTTCCCCGCTTTAAGTGGAAAGGACAGTTTTCTCACGCGCCCTTTTGGAAAGAGGTTCTCAATTGGTGGGTTTTGACGGAAAAGTAATTGGTCTATAATTGCCGAGGCGATGTATTAGAAACTACGGCGGTTCGAGGATGTGGCTCTAGATGAGGAGCCACAGGCCGAAACCACTCGCCCTCGATTCTGCTGCGGTTGTCAACCAATTTAAAAGTCGACGATAATTATTTTCCTTAATTACTTGCACAGAACAAAAAATTATTATTTTCACTCCCTCTAGACGTTTTTTCTAGATTTTAGGTTTGGAAAATATGTTTTCGATTAGGAAAACCTTTTTACAACCCCGTCCCCTCACACATACAGAAAATTAGACATGTAACGTTCAAGGCAATCAAGATAAGAAATATGCAATGTCCATCCGCCGTCCGGGCCATATTTAACATTGTCTAATAAATACGTTCTTTATCACCAAAATCCCATTCGGCATCTATTTGCCCCCGCCAGCTCGGCAATCCCCTGAAATCCATGTTGGTTTTGGGCAAAAAATGGTTTTAAAAAATCGCCCAAAAATGATGTTTTCGCAGTTTTGTCGCAATGTCGTCGTGTTTGGTATCGATTTCTTGGTAGTTTTCGATGCTATGCCGAATGGAACGAGTGTCAGATGAATACGATTGCGTCTAGACCGAAAACAGTGAAATCACAGTCAGCTGGTGTAGTCAATATCGTGCCAATTGCCTGCAGGCACCCGAAATACGTCATTTTCGTCGTTCCGTTGTAGTCAGGTCATGCTTCGTCTGGTTTACTGGTATTTTTTGATGCTGAACATGCTTTGTGTGGCTGTGTGAGAGAAATATAAACCTAGCAAGTTACCAAAATAAGGGTATGAACAAAGTCCACGGAAAGCTAACTATAGTTATCATAGTGATCAAAACACCAAATATTTTTTTTCTCAAAAACGGCTCGTAATCTTTTCGAATCAATTTGTTTTATATCTAGCTCCCAATATGGCAATTATACCATAAAAGTCCCATCTATGGGAAAATGACGAGAGCAGCACAATAAATTACCAAACGTTTCGACGTAATCGATTTTAGAGTAAACGACCAACCAAATCACCTCAAACTTGATATCTAGCCCGCGGGTTACCACGGGACGCCAAAATAAGGGTATCAGCAAAATCCACAGAAAGTTAACTATAGTTATCATAGTGATCAAAACACCAAATATTTTTTTTCTCAAAAACGGCTCGTAATCTGTTCGAATCAATTTGTTTTATATCTAGCTCCCAATATGGCAATTATACCATAAAAGTCCCATCTATGGGAAAATGACGAGAGCAGCACAATAAACTACCAAACGTTTCGACGTAATCGATTTTAGATTAAACGACCAACCAAATCACCTCAAACTTGATATCTAGCCCGCGGGTTACCATGGGACGCCAAAATAAGGGTATCAGCAAAATCCACAGAAAGTTGACTATAGTTATCATAGTGATCCAAACACCAATTTTTTCTCAAAAACAGGGTAACGATTTGGATTAAAAAATTTTATACTGATAGCTGTCAATATGGCAATTATACCATAAAATTCCCATTCGTGGGAAAATGACGAGAGCAGCACAATAAATGATCAAATTTAGAATTTTTGCAATTAAACATAGAGCAACGTTTTTTGGTCGAAAACGGCGATTACGATTTTCATTACATTTTTGGTGAAGACAGCTAAAACTGAATCGACAATACCATACAATTTCCATCTGTGGGGAAAATGATGAGAGCAGCACAATACCAAAACATTTCGACAGAAATCTATTTTATTGTAGATGTTTCCTTGGAACCTCCGCTCAGATGTTACTAGAAACATTCTTCAGAAACATTGTTCTGTTCCTTCAGAAAAGTTAACGTGGTAGTAAAACCAAGTATTTGCACGACAAGTGTTGGACGACGTCCATAAGATGAATACGGGCTACTCCAGAAATTCCGATATTTCAACCACACCGTTTTTCACATTGTTTACTCTATAATTCTGTTACAGTAATTATAATCCTTTACAGTCACGTTAATTTCCTGTGCATTGCAATCTCAATAACGGTCGTGTGACAAGTAGGAGCTGGACAATAAATTCCAAAACTGTAACTGGTGTAATAAAAACCAGTGAGTTTACCTTGGACGAAGGAAAGTTATATGAAACATCGCGCCTGACGTTTGAATGCGTGAAGGTCTGAAGACAGTATGTAAATAGATGAACAACTTATTAAATCCCAAAGTGTACATAAACCTAAACCAGCCTGAGGAAGATCTCGTCGAGCTCACGAAAAGTCGAATTATTACGAGGCGTCTGTTTACGATAGCAGGCAAGTTGTCTAGCTACAATATAATTAAAACGAAACATACATTTAGCACTAAAGAATTGTCTACACTGCCGCGCAGCTCTGTAGATTCAGCCATGTGGTCATTTCAAAATGTATGTTACTACGTCAATCAATCCAGTATCAGTTTACGACGGTAATGCATTGGACACTGGGAAAACACACTGGACACTCTTTGACTTGCCAGATCCCTGTCCTCCTCCTGTCGCTCTGTCAGAGTGTTAGGGTCTCGAAAACCCTTAAACTCACTGGGAGTGAGGCACGAAGCATCAGCCAATTACGAGAACGATTAGTAAACCCTCATTGTAGAATCTTGTGATCTTACCTCAATCGCTGGACGAAGGCGACCTAAACTCCGCTGAGACGTCGAGAATCTGAAAAATGAGTAAGGATCCGTTGACGCGCGACTTGAAACGTAAACGGCTCGTTGAGGAGACTAAGCTCCAGAAGCAGTTAGACGTCTCCTATTGACTGAAGGTCTCTAAGGGCTGCCGGATCGTGGAGGTGAATAAAAACCGGATCGTAGACGAGATTTTGGAGGGTTGAAGGGGGCGGTCTGGTCTAGTCGTTGTCTGCTCTCTTTCGAAAGGAAGCGAAGGTTTTAATGAGATAAACGTTAGACGAGGACGAAAAAAAAGTGGTCTTCAGTGTCCAACAGTGGCCCTCAGTAGCTGTCCCTGGTCTGATACAAAAAAAGCGCAGTTTTTGCTAGACAAGTGGGGGGAGAGCTGTTGAATCTAATAGTGACGAGCTACTTGTTTCTAATTTCTGCCAGTCTCGGGCAAGACTTCCTGCAGCGGATTAGGAGAACTATACAGTGCCAGCTCTGTTTCTGAACAAAACCATTCACTGCAGCGTAAATGTCCAGGTTGGACGGCTCGACTGCCCGTGAAAACAGGTGATGGGTTCGCGAACTTCTGTCAAAGCAATAAAATATTCAGCTTACCTATAAACCATCCTCAGTGTCATCACCACGTTTCCAAATGCCATTTCCATACACGCCATGTATTTCAATAAGGGCTAAGTAGTTGTCTTTTGTCTCTAACAATGTCCTAAGCATGTTTTATGGATAAACCGAAACCTTGGCCCAGTTGAGTGTTTTGTTACGTTGGCTGAACTAAACTACAAGAAACCTTTATATGACGCTTACCTCGCTTACCGTCTGCCAAGACCAGACCTGTCAAGGTGCGGCAGATTGTCATTTAGCCTGTCTCCCTGTGGAGAGCTGTTGCACATGTGAACGCAGAGATATGATCCTGGGGAGTCCACACCATTCAGAAGAAGTTCCTAATCTGGTTTCCCACCTGATGTTACTATTTACTTGGGTAGTACGTTTCAAAGAGAGAGGTCAACTGTGACCGCGTTTCTTCGTCATAACCTTCCTCACAAGTTGGGGGAATCAGTTATAAGCTTGCTTAGTGTCAATCACTGCTGGAAAATTTGGCATCTCTCGCAACAACTGTCGTTTGCTATAGTGGGAACTACAATGGTGCTGGAGAATGAGAAAGAAGCTTTGAGAGAAGAGAAGTCGGGAATGTCTCGTAAGGAACTGGCTCGTCCCGTGGTCTGACGCAACCCACCTTCTCCTAAGTCCAGGAGCACGAGGATTCCCAGGATCTCAGTATCTAATGCCTATTAATCTATTGCGGCAAATTATTGTTCAGTGGAGAGGTGTATAAGGAGGCACAGAAGATGCGAAGCTCTCTTTTCACTCTGGCAACGCTCCCAGGACGTAGGCGTTTGCCTTCGGAGAGTGCGTTTGCTGTGGGCACGTTATATGCGACACTACGCTCCACTCATTTTGTTTTCTACTTTCCTTAGCTCTACAAAGTAGGAAGGAAAGTTCAGTAATCGGCTGAAAAACATTTTCATTTATTTTCCTTCAGGTTGTTACGTTTTCAGGACTTTAGAACACGTTAAGTAAATCGCGTCTTTGAACGCGATTAGGAGTAAACGGCCGTTCCAAATCGGCTCAAATGTTGCCTTTTACCTTTCAGGTTACGGTTATATGTGAAAATATGGGTATTCACAAAATCGGCCGAATACTATAATTATCATAGTGATCAAAACTCAAATATTATTTCCCCCCAAAACGGCTATAAAAATAGTGATTAAATTTGTTATACTGACAACTCCAACTAACTCGACCTCTTCATAAAATTCTCATCTGTTGGGAAAATGACGAGAGCGGATCAATAACACAAATTCCAACGAAAAGCGATTTCGTCTAGCTTTTTCTTTATAAATCACGTGCTACTGGCGTCCCCAAAAAATCTATTGTCGGCTCCTTGACTTGCTCACATCGTCGTATTTACAGTATTCTACAACATTGAACGTGAACCGTGACAACAATTATGTTGAGAGTTGAAAGGACGATACTCCAGTTAGCGATCCCGTCACGAGAAATGCGATGAGGGAAATGCTCCGAGCAATGCCATTTTTGATGCCTCACTCCTCCTGGTCGTTTGGTACGCACGCACGTCACACCTAAGTTTCACCTCTCACGCAAGTTTTACAACCAGAAATTTGCTCTTAGGCAAATCTGTGAATAGACAGGTCTGTTTCCTTATCAAATGACTGTTCCTGTACCCTCGATATTAGACACCAGGCACTTTGGGGCTGCAGTCACTTTTTGAAATACTTAGAAAAGAAAGCTTTGTGATGGCGTTTCTAAAAACCCATTTTATACACAGGAAATACGGCCGAGATCACATAATGCTCATAATAACGGAACAAGACGGAGTATCTGAATGTAGGTGCATATCGTTATGACAAGAGCGTTGTGAGTACAGGGACACAGGACAGGACTTATCTGGCCAATCCAGGATGTCAGGCAACTCCACTCCTCGTGCTCATTTTCGCTGAACGAGCCTCCAGGTGTTGCAGCGGACGCCCAGCATCTCGGATCGTGTCCAGTCAGTCGCAGTTGGCCAGTCCCCTTCGACCGTCCGAACGAACGGCCTTCGTCCTGCAGGTGGGTTACTTTCACGGGCGACCTTCCCATCTCCATAACAAAAGGCGAGAGCCGGCTCTCGCATCTGCACCCACGCAGCTTCGTCCTCTCAAAATCAATTATTAAATCAGGTTTCGAAGTGTCCCGTAACCCTTTTCGATCCGAAGTGGCTCTCGACTGGTTCTGTCCAGCGGGTGTTTGAATAGACTCGACTCCTGCTTCTGTTCCTCGTAGCTATTGGGCGACTAGACCAGAGACTAGACCGTTTTTTTTTTTACTGTTCCGTTCGGAAGGCTTCCTCTTTGTGTCTGCTCTGGAGTCTCGTAACCGTCGCCGTTTTGTTGTACAGCGTGGGAGATCTAACTGTTTGCGTACAAATATTGCGAGATCATTGCGCTCAGTTGTTTGATATGGCCCTCTCAAATAAGGAACTTTCAGTTACTCACCTAACAAACAACTGATCACACCATTCAGCCTTGAAATCACAACGTCGAGATATTCTTTAGACCTAGTCCATGTGACCTAAAGAGGTGCAGTCGTGTGGCAGCGCCATTACCCTGAAAAATCTCTTCTAAATTTTGTCAACGTGACACAGTGTCTTGTCGAAAGCGTAGATGTGCGAAATCTGACGCCCACTTAAGCACTCATGTACTTTCACCCTTGAAAAACTCGTTTAGCCGTCAAAACATTTTTGATCTTCGTCAAATTGGTCGAATTTGACTCCGAGAGCTCCTCTCGCTTTCGAATTTACCGCAGTGACTGCAATCAATGGTTGTTCAACGCACAGTCCCTGTACCAATCGCGGTTTGTTGGTCCAATCGTAGCTCCACTGGATGCTGAAAGTTGGAAAGACAGTGAGTCAACCTTTCTCATCATGGGGCTCAGGGCTCAGTCCAATCAGGTGACTCGATAAGTCAGGCTGAGGGAGTTAGGAACGAACAGCCCGCCACATCCACCTGAGTGATGTATTTTTTTATCTTCATCTATCTGACGCGTCAACAACAACCACTCAAGACAACCGTTCTTCAACGAGACTCAGGGACGACAAACGCGGTGAGGCTTAAGGTACTGCAGATGCCTGGCAAGGACCTGAGGCATGCACTGCGAGCTTAGCGAATAAAATTCCTGCCCTTCAGCCCTTCGTGTTAATGAATTCCCGCCGTTCATTGCAGAATCATCCTCAAAACTCACAACATAAAGACGAAATTTGTTCTTCACACTTCAATTTGCTTGGCACAATTGCGATAGGTCTTATTCCACATGTTCGCGCAAAGTAGTGAGGTCTGCTCGACTTGTTACCCAAATAACCAAGGCGAACACCTTCATCTGTGGTGCGCGAGATGGGAGAAAATTTAGTGACTATGAAAACGAAATATAATACGAAGAGCAAATAAAGAAAATAATAACACTTCCACGAGTGTTAAAAATAAATAAAAGGGAAAACAAAAAGTTTATCTGTCCCGCGAACTGGGTGGAGCTGACCGTCGTAGCTGCGAGGTAATTTGCGGTGCGCATGACTTCGACTTCCCGAATTTGGTTCGTCAACTTGACCAGAGTTCGAGACGTATTTCCAGATTCGTCAATATGGGAAAGTTAGATGCGACGTGGAATGATTTCGATCGTCACTGTCGCTATCGGGCATATGGCAGCCGCGCCGACCAGCGTTGACCGGAAAAGATGTATAGCAACTGCGCTTGTTTATTTTTCCTCGCTCCAAACGGACTCTAGCATTTGCGCCGCTCTTTTCTTATCGGTGAATGCGATGGCCCGATATCCTCGTGATTGGCACGGTAGTTTCATAGGTTCAGTTGTTACGTGTTGCAATGTCAATGTCAATGCAAAACAAGTTTGTAATATTCAACTGAGTACATACAGAGTCCGGAGAAAAGCATACAGCAGTCGTTTGCCATCAAGTATTGATGAAGTGATGGATTCTTTGGGTGACCGAAGTGAATCAGATAACTTCCTTAAAATTGGAGAAGAATCATTCCTACAAATTTTTTATAGAACGTCAAAAATAGTCGCGTTTTCGGTTGAAAGGAATTGGAAAGAACTGTACATCTTCCACTATATTTGTGGACGGAACTTTCTCATATTGTGCCAAACATTTTGCACAGGTGTTCACTATCCATGTTTGTAGAAACAATCACTACATACCACTCGTCTTTGCGCTTTTACCCGATAAAAAAGCTGAAACCTACAGTAAGTTGCTAAATCTTGCTCAACAAAAATGCCAGGAGCTGCAATTGAGGCTGTAGCCGGATTGTGGCTACATTTGAAGAAGGCTGATTTTGAAGAAGGAATTCACGTCGCAGCGAGAAATGCTTTCCCAGATTCCCGAATTGTGGGATGTCGATTCCATTTGTCACAATCTTGGTGGAGGAAAATCCAAGCACTCGGGCTAACCAAAGCATACAGAGCAAAGGGGGATATTCGAAATTGGCTTCGTCCCGTTTTGGTATACCGTTCTTGGATCCAAGTGAGGTCGGTGCTGCATTTTTGGAACATTGTATGACGTCGTTGCCAGATGATACACGGGTTGGAAAGTACGCGGAATACATCATCGATAACTACGTTGGTTTTCAATCTAAGTTTCCTCCTGAGTTATGGGCTGCAGCAGAAATTTCTTCGGAAAGAACCACAAACAGTTGTGAATCGTTCCACTCGAAATTCAATGGCCAGTTTTCCCATCCTCATCCTAACATTTTCGTGTTTCTCAATGCCTTGAAACGAATGCAAACGGACATCTTCCTCATAATGAATGGCTCGAATGTGCCCAAGCCGGACACAAGGGCGTTCAAAAAACAGAAGAAAATGATTCAGCTACTAATAATTGAATATCGAGAAGGAAAGATTGATGGAAAATCATTCCTCCAAACAGTGGCCAGACATTATGAAAAAAAGTGACAAAAAACCGTATCAACGTAATAAAATTTTGAGTGTATAAAGTGGAAACAGAAACCGTAAAGTATGACGGTGCACTTGCTATTGTCTCTACCTCCGGCGCAGTTGCTATGAAGTGCAGTTGTGCTAGGTTTCGGCGCAGTTGCAAGATCCCCTCGCTATCGCGTTCTTTGCGGCACTGAGTCACAGGCGACGCGCTTCTTGTCGAGGGGCGATAACGTCGGACGTAATGCGGAACAGCGTGCGAGGATGAATGAAAGTAAAGAAAGAAAAGAAAAAGGAAACAAACTAAAATAGAAGTCCTTTCAACTATTGTTTCGCCTTTCTAGTGTTAACATTCTGGCCACTAAAATTTGTGACAATAAATTTTTAACCATAATTTACATCTACATTTGGTAAGGATCCGTGAGTAAGGGAAGGAGAGGAATAAGGTTGGCAACTGATCTTTTAAGGGTGGAAGTTGGAGTTTTGATAGTGACAACTCTCACAAAATTATCACTGCCAGGATGAGTCTGCAGCACTCGAGCTATAGGCCACTGGAGAGGAGGTGCATTCTTGTGTTTAATCAGAACGAGGATTTGGACGTATTGCCAAATTTTTCGTTGTGCGGTCGTTCCATTTCACTCGGAATTGCATGGTAGACAGGTATTCAATTCTCTACCGCCGCCATACCTTGATATGCGCTTGACCAACTGCCAGCGAGAGAGTTGATTGAGCGCGTTAACACCACAATAATTCCCTAAAATAGTCAACTGTGCAGGGAAATGGCTGAACCGATTGAGATCGTTCGTTCATAATTTTGTACGTTCATCCCTCCAAAGTGCATTAGTGAGGGATCTACAAAGTTAATTCTGTAACTTTCAATATCTTCTCAATAGTTCCTCTCTTCAGTCCAATCGCGAGTGGTATCATTCGATTTGGTATAAAAAAAAAAAAAAAATACGAGCACACAGAAGGAGATCCGCCAGCCCACGTGAAATCAATTTTGGAGTATTTCTCATTATCAGATTTGGCTGCTGGAACATAGTCTGACTGGGGCGTAGAATTGCAACACATTTATACACCGATAACCAATCTGCCATGAAAACATTAGGTAATCCGATTTGTGACGTACTTGGGGAATTCATTTACAAATTACCCGCGAACAGAACACGAGCGAAAGTCGTGTCTGAAAGAAACGAACAAACTAAATACACTCAATTATGCTCACTTGATGAAAATAAATAAAATAGTGCCTCTCAGAAAAGTACTGGGAAATGAAATTATAAACCAAATAGGACCCACTTGAATTTAATCAGGAAAAAATAGAAATGTAATGAAATGAGCTCCTTTTAGAATGAAACGAATAACCTATGCTCGGATCGTAGTAAATGACAATAAAGGGACAATGGGGAAAATGAAACACCAAGCTCTGATCGCTTACCTTACGTCACACAATATTATGGGGGATTTGAATACTTGATCACTGGCTTAAAAAAGGGGGACGATTCATCAGCGATGTCAGTAGCCATTATGAGACTAAAATGTGGCTCCTCTGCTAATATAAATAACGGTGAACTGCACAGGTGGCGGCAACAGTGTTGCCACCATCGGCAGTTTGCCGCAAACCATTACAGATTGTTGAAAGCTCACAAGGCTGACAATCTCCGGGAATATAGTTACCCAAACGAACTGGCCAAAGCAGAGTCCATGAAACACTTCTGCGGGCCAGAGCCCCGGTGTTTTCATTTATCACTGTGAAAATGTGGGATGAAGTAAACACAAGTGGTTATATCACACAACGTATCCATTCGGCGCTAAACTTGAGTGAAGTAGAATTGCATGACTAGCAAAAATCATAGGTAAGCTATCTGGGCGCTATGCAATGGGAAAGATCCTTCTCAAGAACAATTCCAACATCTACGCGTGTTGCGCATGAGGGGGAATAGAAACAGTGGATCACTTCCTTAGATCGGCCCTATAATGGACTAATTAGGTAAGCGAATGTTGAACAACACACGTTTGAGAGGAATGGAGTGGAAAAAGATTCTGAAATTTGTGTAGGGGATTGGTAGATTCCGATGTCCCTTTTAAAGAAGTCATGCCGGCTCCTACTAACTCTGGGGAGATGGGGAATAGGCTTTGGATGGTGCGCTGTTGCCTTCTTCTCCTTCTGATGACTATTAGCCAGATCTCCCATCTCCATTAAATGATATGGTCTTCACAATGTGAGATGTTCAGTCTGATAATTGCACTGAGGATGGCACAACTGCTGAAAGAGGTCCACGTTTTATTGAACTTGATGGAAAAGATCTTTTTATTTGATAATCACTTTCTACTACCCTCTGCGAGCGGTCTAAATTGTATTCCTTACGGTTTTGACTAACCTCGGTGCTGAAAAGGGTAGTGCAATATTCAAGCTCCGGTTACCACAAAACAATTCCTTTTTTGATTTCCAAGCATTCGTGGAACTGACATTCTAAAAGGCGGTACAAGATGTATTTTCCTCAAGTTGTCCAACTTTCCAGATGTCGAAATACTTGACTCTCTTCTATGACGACGTGTCTCTTTGCTCAGAGCACCGGGCTCCCCCGGAATTGGACAGTAAGCGTTTCAAAAAACACGAACCCTCGACGTCCGTTTTTGTTTCAAGAGGGAAATCGGCTACTAAAAGCCCCCCCCCCCCCAATACCAACCATTCCACTTTAGCCCTCAGCAGCTGGTAATTGGGATCGTGATGTAAACTGGAAAGGACCGACTGTCAGAAAAGCGCCAGCCCAACTAAAAGGGGCAGCCTCTTCGTAAAAACAATGGATTCCCGTTTTAACGGGCAAGAGTGACACTGGTCTCGCATGGTCTCGCATTCGGTCGCAACGCGTGTCCTCCTGTCACTTGGCGGGGGGGGGGGGGGATTCAGCGTTTGAAACACAAAGTTGTCCCTTGAAACGGCCGAGTTTTGGGCTGACAAAAAAATTAATTTGGGTTTTTTGAGGAAAGAACAAAGAACGGGCCGCTTTGACCGCCTCTCGTCTTTGTCCAAAGCGGGGGAGATGAGTCGGGGCCTGGACGGTTATTAATTTTGTATGAAATAGCAACGAGGGTGCCGTAAAATGATGTGACCGAAGAACGATCAGTTTTCTTATCAAAACGACTGTGACGAGCCAGGGCACTCTCACATCATCCACCGAACCCAGACTTGTGGAAATACGGTAGGTTATCATTTAGCCAGCCTCCCAGTGGCGAGCTGTTGGATATGTTACGACTCAGAGGTATGACCCTTGTGGAGTCCACAACATGTGGGAAGAGTTGTTAATCTGGTTTCCCACCTGATCTTACTATTTACTTAGGTGGCACGTTTCAAAGGGAGAGATCAATTGTGACAGCATTTCTTCGTCATGCCCTTCTTCACAACTTGGGAGAAATGGTTATCTTCCGCGACAACTGTCGCTTAGTGTTACGGGAATTACAATGAAGCAGCACGTGGATTCATGTTTCCTCCGCGCTGGAGGTGCAAGACATACACGAGTGAGAGTCTTCGAGAGAAAAGCAGTGCCGCGCCGCGAATTGAAGTCGGCAATGTCTCGTACGGAACTGGCTCGTCCAGTGATCCCGCTTTCTCCCAAAACGTTCACAAATGTTGGGGAAACAACTGATATGTGTCACGTCCCTTTGACGAGAATTCCCATCTCGCTCGCCACTTATCTAATTGGCAAGATTTGCCACTGTTCTAAATTAAAATATAAACAGATTTGACCAAATTAGGTGATATTTTAGACCAATCTTCATTCTGCTCAATTCTCGCTGTAGAAGCGCGATACATAATGAATCTGTAAACTTAATACTGTGGGCTCCATAGTGGCTCTAGAATTACACTAAGATGACATTTCCGTTCACAACATTGGCAGTTTGGCGATGAATAAACTCCTTCCTGCATGGGAAGTCCCTAGAGGCTTTTGTAAAAACGCATTCAGCGGTTGCATACGTGGCGACCCACGGCGACTGTCATAGAAATGAGGAGAGTTGTATGATGCGTCACACCACATTTTTATAACCTTTCGATGCACCGCTCCAACTGTGTACTCGGTTTTATTTATAATCCTACCAACTTCCCTTTGAAGCGTTGTTTAATGGAGATTAGGAGGCGTAAATATTAATGTCTCAGCGCGCGGATTTATGTAGGGACGAGGTAAACATAGTTACGTAGGTTCATAGCAGATATTTACGCGGAGGAGGTCAGAAGCTGCTCGCAAGAGAAGGCCGTTCTTGATAAATTGTACTTACGTCAGGGGGATAAAATACTCGAATGCGCCTGGGGCAAATACGCGACTCACGTTCGGCGTTTTTCCATCGCTTTGTCAACTAATTGACATTATAGTGTCTTCATGCCTTCAGGTAGCAAAGCTTCGAGACAAACACGCGGAGAATACCGAATGTCGACATTTCCAGTTCAGAGGACGCTTGCGCACGGAAATGTGTCACTCTGTTGTGGACTTGTACGCTAATTGATTAATCACGGACGCTTATGTCTCGACATGTCGCCCATATTGTGTCCCCCAGGGTTCCCACCTCGGTGACCCGCCAACCTCCACAGATATTCTTCTGCTCATTCATATTCCTCTGCACCAGGGAAACCGCCAGCTCATATTCTTCCGGGGAAAATTGAATTGCCAACAGCCAATACGCTTTGGCGACCACAGGCTCCTTGGATTCAACATTGGTGAGAGATGACGTTCCAGTCAACACTTCCAGTCCCTCAAAGGCACTACCAACGCAAGGTCGCTTAGCCCGTGTGTTATCGTGCCATGTAGAGCAGTAGCAAACTCATAGTCAATCAAAGGGACGTAATGGCACAATCTCAGAGAGCTACCCTCCTGGGAATCACCAAGGTCTACAACATGCATCGACTATTGACGCCATTGGATCTCGACCAAGTCGGCAGAGTTGTTCGACAGTTTGCCGACCCCAACTAAGTTCTTCAATGTCTCCAACAACTCGCAACTTGCACAAACTTGAAGGCCACAATAATGCCAGCCCCCCAGCCTCATTGCCGCATTCATCGCGCCAACGAGCGGCAACGTGGTCTGCGCCCTAACCGTCCTACATTCTATCCATTTCACGGTCTCTGGATCCGAAGGCTTCTCGGGACATTTCTGGACATGGCAATGTGCCATTCAACCCGGTATATCCTTTCCAAATCGGGGCTCGATTCATAGTAAATACTTTGTTCGTATTCCCCCAGGAACACACGAAAGTGAGGAGAAGAACAACAGGATTTCCCTCGGCTTCAATCGTTTCCTACCCAAGTCCTGGGCAGATCATTCTGTCTTTATTTTCTTTTAGTTCCAGAATAATTTATTTTACCCCCTATTTCATTTTTTAAGTTTTCTTGTACAGAGCTCCAAGTCCAATTACCTTTTTCTTTAGCGCCCGTGATACCACTGCGCATTTATGTGAATACAGTCCACTTTACCTTTAATTTTGTCATTTATTTTTCTCATATTTTTCAGTTTTATTTTTCTCTCTCTTTCTTTTGTTAACAGACGTCAGATTGAGCTTAGCCCAGACACGTGCTACACAATTTACGCCACATCCACTAAAGCACTCCTAGTGGTTACTGGTCAATCCACCATTGAGGAGTGAAAAGAGGGAGCTCTGGGCTCCATATAGATCCCTCCACTGAACGAAAACTCGCTGCGCTAGATGAATTGACATGGAATACATTGAGAATCCTCGTTGGTCTTAAGAGAAGGTGGGTTGAGCCAGTTCCCAACGAGACAGTGCCGACTCTAATGCGCGGCTTCACATTTTTCTCCAAAAGACTTTGTCCTGAACGTCTTGCGTCTCCACTGCTGAGAATACCTACTAGCCTTGACTGCTACCAAGCAAGCATATACTCGTGTCACCCGGTCTGTGAAGAAGTATACGACAGAAAAACGTGGTCACAGTTGATCTCTCCCTTTGAAACTTGCTACTCCAGTAAATAGTTTGATAAGGTGGGAAACCAGATTAAGAACTCCTCCAGATTGTATGAATTCCTCAGGGTCATATTTCTGCGCCGTATGATATGCAACAGCTCGTCACTGGGGGACTGGCTAAATGACAACCTGCCGTTCCTCCACAGGCCTGGGTTTGGTGGATGTTGAATACGTACCGAGGCTTTCACATGCTAGCAAAACCTCCACTTCCATTAGCAATTGATACCACTCTACTATAAGGGTTAAGGAATAGTAATTTTAATAAGAAAAAAGACCTACAGCGAGTGCCTGTCATCCTACTCCATTGCTACTTGGTGATTCATGCGTTAGAGAGTGAACTTTAATTACCAAATGTAGTTGTGATCCCCTCCACACACCAAATAATGGTGCTGCCGCCCGTCACCTTGCCACGCTGGCTCAAGGGTAACTAATGTAGACAGTTACTGGGGATCCTGGCGCCCCAGACTCATTTAATACCAGATGAATGGTCTCTCTCGCACTTCCTTCTAACAATTTGAAATTCTCCTCCGCTACTCGTACACGTGCAACTTTTTATGATCGCTGTGTTAAACTGCAGTTCTTCATGTGTCTTTAGATATTTCTACTCCACGCTCTTACAGTTTGTAGCTCAGTGCTGTCCTCCTCTCCACGTCGACTTCGTCGTTCCCTGTTTCCCAGGTAGGACCAATAATTTACTGCTTGACTATAATTCGAGTTGCACTCGAAATAAACCGTAGTAAAACAGTAAAACAGCAGTAAAACTTGCACGTCCCGTTGAAGTCTCCTAAAGATATAGACACGGCAGTTACTGCTCTACTCCGTAACACTCAAACGGCTGCTAAAATTGCTGCAACAGCCCGGGTGCACACTAAATTTAAAACAAGAGGGGCAACGTATTTTACACCTTTAATACAAAGACTCCACCACATCAAACGAGAGTGTTGGAAACGCTGGCTGCGAACTAAATATCCACCCCACAAAAACGCCTACAACGGGGCATGTCGAGAATTGAAGAGAGTATTAGGCGAACAACGTAACGCCGCCACTAAAGAATCAACTTCACAATTTAGACCCCAGCGATGGTACGCTGTGGAAGAAAACAAAGTACATCACTAAAGAAGTCTACAAAATCCCTCCTCTCAAAGTAGGTCTGGAATACATAGTAACTGATCAGCAGAAAGCAACAAGGTTTAACGTTATCCTCAAAGAGCAATTCTCTCCTAACCCTTCCTCAGATCTGGATTTTATCAATGAAATCAATGGCAAGTTACAAGAACCGCTGCAATTGTCACCTTTCTCGGAATTTTTCACTCCTGGCCAAGTCAGGGCGGTTATAAACAAAACAGCAACTCAAAAACCCTGCAAATTATTACACAACGGTTTATTATTCTCATGAACAGCATGACCTAGTATTAGTACTCCTTTATCCCATTCGATTCAGCATCGAATACTAGTAAACCATACGAAACATGTCCTAGCTACAATGGAACTACGGAAACGTCTGATGATTTTGCCGCGTCGGGTCGGGGAAAGCGAACCCATTGCGAGGCGAAAGGGGAGTTGAGCCACCCTGCCCACCCGGCAGCGTTGCGAGGCGAGGACGCCCCGCCCGCCCGGCAGCGTTGCGAGGCGAGGACGGGGCACCTTGGGTTGTTTTTTATTGAGACGGGACGCTGTAGTTCCCGCGTTGTACTGCGTTTCGTTAATTTTTTTAACCATTTTTTGCCCATTACAATCACGGGCTTTGTCCGATCGGATTGCCGAGATGGCGGGCACAACTAGATACCAAATCGGATTTTTGTGCGAAAGAACGAATTTTTTAGACCACGTTAAAGGCACAAAACGGCACAGACGGCGGACGGACATGCAAATTTGGAATCTCCAAGTCTTGAAACGTAAAGTATCAAATTTTGAGGGGGGGTTGTAAAAAATTTTTCGTGACTGAAAACATAGGGTTATTATTCAGAATGAATAATGAACCAAAACCGTCCGGCTATGACCAAATTACCCAACCATTACTGAAAGCATTCCCCCGCAAAACGCTAGTCCTGACCACTCAAATCTTCAACAGCATTCTCCGCACCACGTACTTCCCCAAAGCCTGGAAACATGCCCATATAATAATGATCCACAAACCGAACAAACCCAAAGACACCTAGACACCTACCACACCTTTGATAAAGTTTGGCACGAAGGCCTCCTAATTAAAATGAAACGTCATTTGCCTGACACCTACGTCAGGATTGTGCAGTATTATTTGAGATCCCGTACGTACGCAGTTAAATGCGGAAACGCAACCTCAGCAGCATCACTCATATGCTCTGGAGTTCCTCAAGGGAGCGTGCTAGGGCCATACCACTACCTTATATATACTTCAGATTTCCCGTTGTCATCTCAGGTTGAGGTTGCGCAATGTGCAGATGATGTTGCTATACTATGCAAGGGAAAATACACAGAAACCAGAAAACAAATACAGGAGTACGTCAGTCTCGTTGAAGCATGGTGCAAAAGATGGAGAGTTAAGTTGAGTGCACATAAATCGAGAGTCGTCAAGTTCACTTACAAAAGACGAGTTGCACACGTCCCTATTGATCTAGACGGAGAGTTAGTACCGCAGGCAGACGAAGTGAAATACCTTGGGTTAGTCTTGGATAAACGGCTCACATGGTACTCACATATTTCCCTCCAACTCAAAAAATTGCGACATCGTATCAAGCAACTAAAGTTCCTCGTCTCTTCTGCGTTTTGCCTTCTCTTCAAACTTAAGAGACTAGTCTACATATCACTTGTTCGGCTCTATGGCTGTGGGTTGTGGTGTGGGGTTCAGCATCGAGATCGCAAATCAACAGGATGCAAACCATTCAAAACAGATTCCTACGATTAATGGGGGATGCCCCGTGGTATGTTCGGAACGCCGCCCTGCACAATGACCTGGAGCTTCAGACAGTGAATGAAATACTTAAATCGTGCTACCGCCAACTGCATATTGCTCTCACCAATCACCCTAATCAAACCGCAAGAGCCATATTAAACAACGCTCCACAGCCCCGTCCCAGAAGAAGACTGAAACGTAAAGTAAAACAGTAAACGTGGAAAATAACAAGTGGGAGATCGCCTAGCGTCTAATTGGATATACATTGGCAAGAATGTTGCGCGATTCTTGTCTCGTTTAGATGATTCACTGTGCGCGCAGTTTTCCACCGGCTTCGCCGGTACGTAAGGCGTTGGAATACGGTTCCAAGTACATGTTCTCCGACGCTGGTAGCAAATCATAAGAACCGCCAAGTTTCTGAAAGTGTGGGAAAGACATTAACGCTCTCTACTTCCCACCAGGTGTTAAATTCCAATTCCAGTCAAAGCTTCGTTTCCCCGGGTATCGTCGAGTCTTTCCTTCTGAGCACCTGAGAGGAAATTCTATATCCTTGGATTCTAACCAGCGCGGCCTCTGGAGCGGATCTTCTATTCAAATGAGGGCCTTTTCTTCTTTTCGCCTTTACAAAAAAAATACAAACATGGGGTTCCCTCAACTCGTATTCACGT
This sequence comes from Pachypeltis micranthus, assembly GCA_020466155.1. Classification (NCBI taxonomy): domain Eukaryota; kingdom Metazoa; phylum Arthropoda; class Insecta; order Hemiptera; family Miridae; genus Pachypeltis; species Pachypeltis micranthus. The sequence goes on along the minus strand of CM035777.1, from coordinate 28,926,729 downwards.
TGCGTCGCGTTTGAGTGACATTTGGTCGGATTGAATTGAGTCTGACGGAGGGGCGTTGGACGAAGGGGTCTTGACGCTGAGAGACAATTGCGCCAATTGTTTTAAGTAGATGGAAAAAAAGGTAGCAGAAGGCATGGAGGGCAATGAACTCTTAATTTCCATTGAGCCGAAGAACAATGTTAAATGGTTGAGGACCGCGAACCGGTTGAAGGAGGGCCACCTTGAAGTGGTGCACGTAAGCGACAAAACAACACTCCGATTACTTCATCGTTTATTTACCTGCGGAACAAGCTCGACAAGCAATCGAAAATACAAGTTAAGTTAAATGAGCAGGGCATAACGTCAACGGCCCTCCGCAGACAGTTGGGTGTCCACGTGGCATTCAAACATTAAAAATATCGTTTTCCTTCGAATTAGTACACCAAACTCGCTTCATGTAACGAGAATTTATATTTTCACGTCGTATAATTTTAAAACATGAGCGAACTATCCAAGTATTAGCGGTACAGTAGTGATTGCGGTCATTTCCTTGAAGGCATTTCATTCCCGCTGTAATCACTAAATATTATCCATTAGGTCGTAAGGGCATGAATTGTGCCCTTTTATTGTGCCTTTATTATGCAGCGCATTTGAGATAAACTAAATTTAAAATAAGTACAAATAACTCTGCACCTCTGCCAGGGCTGGGGATGTAGCTCAGTGGTAGAGCGTTCGCTTTGCATGTGAAAGGCCCCGGGTTCGATCCCCGGCATCTCCACTTGAATTTTTGCTCACATCCCGTAGCTGTTTCCCAAAAACACGTTTTTTTTTAGTATGCTTTTGCCCTGCTCTCCCTCAACGTTAGTAGACGCTTTACGATTCAAGACATGTTGACTCCGAGTTTGCAATAACTGCCCGCTGTCCCAGCCATTACACAGTTGAAAGAAAATTAGCCAAAACCTAATTTTTGGCATTTTTATCGCAATTACATCGTGTTCATTTGGATGTTGAGTCCAACAGGACGGGTATCAGAGGTAGGACAATCACAATTAAAATAAATATAGGCAAACACTATTATTATAATGAACTCGCGGGACCGCAAAAATTACCGTTTCTCCCCAGCCTGCACTCGTGTAGTTCGATTGTCGCGCCATGCCAATTGCCTAGTGACAGCTAGAAATGTCAATTTCCATTGTTCTGTTGTAATCAGGTAACGTTTCGTATCGTTTACAAATATTTTTGGTGCTGAATCGAATGGGATGGATCTCCAGGGGAGCTCTACAAATATTTCAGGATGAGGTATCATTTTCCGGATTGGGTACATAGTCATATTACATTCTTGATATATTTCGACGTTGGATGGAATACGATAGACTACGATCACGCAGAGCAAGAAAATAATAAACGGTTGTGTGATAATGTGTGTTTGCTATTAACGTGTTTGACAACATTTGTCACATTATCAAGATGTTTGCGTAAATACAATATACACAGCCGGAAAGCGTAGGTACATATCACATATTGAAGAGTGAATGGCACATTAAACGAACATCCCCTGGCTAAGCCCTGGCCTGAGGGAAGCGAAAATAGCGAGCACGTCAGAGATGGCTGCAACGAGTCGATTCCCCGTTGCTGTTGGCGCAGTCGAGCTTTTGACGCTCTTATCTTCGATCATCCCAGCGACAACAACCGCCCTGGCTGGCATCTTGATTAACCTCGACAGGAGTGAAATAATACCTCGACTGACTCCCAACGATCACGTCACCGGCGACAAATGCGCGGGTTTTCCTTTCCTTTCCCTTATATTCATTTTCACCCCCTCCCCCCTCACCAAGGTACCACACTACACCTTAACTCTCCGATTCCCATGAAATATAAAGTCAAAATGAAATCTCTTCATATTTTACAACTTCTTTTGAGATTAGAAACCGTTGGAAAGTCCTGCGTGTTCTCCCCCGTTTCCCGTAATATTTGATATTTCACGTCAACTTCTTCTCCCCCCCTCCCATCCCTCCATCACATTCCCCTTCGCCACATTCTGATTTTTCCTCTCGAACCTTATAAACTTGAAAAGGCTTTTAGCGTGAGTAATTACCTCCCTCGGGCTGACCGGAAGCTCATATTCTCCACTCCCTTCCTTCCAATCCCCGCCTCACCACCTCCTTTCACTCCTCTCACTCTCTCTCCATACCATACTCGCCGACCAAATATGTTAATTCGAGCTTCCACGAGGCTTAGGGACCTTGAATTCCGCCTCTCTTCCGTGCGCTTCTTGTCCGCCGACGACGGAAACACGTAAGAAGATGAATGTTAAATATTGTTTTGCCTTCGTATTATACGTTGTAGCATTAACGGAATTTGCATTTATGATTGATCCTCCGGCCTCGCCCCATAAAATTGTTATAATGCTCTCGAAATTACTTCAACTTTTTCTTATTCTTCGCCGTAGAGAAGAAGAGAGAGGAATAAAGCGAGAAGGAGAGATAGAGAGAGAGAGAGAGAGAGAGCGCGCTAGATTACCTCCTTTCGAACGAAACGGTTCCAAAAAGGGGCGGAACTGTGTGGTCGAACGAATGTGGATAATTAAACCCCTCCCTTGAAAAGCTAATTGAATTAACATTAATCGTGACGTCCTGATATTAAGGGCAGTTTCCGTAGAGCCCTCTACAATCTAAACGCGATAAACGGACCGGAAGACGAACTGTAGACGTTCGTGTGAATACCCCCCCCCCCCCGGCCGCCCTACCCTCTTCTCGATGGTCTGGTCAGTGTATTACGCCCTTGATCGGGCGAACTACGAAAAAAGGGAAATAGAAGTAGAAAGGTAATCGACGGAAAAAAAAGAAGTGCTTCCGTGTCCAAAAAGCACCATTTAAGAAAATGTTCTGGCTTAACAAAATTGAGAGTGATCGGTACTTCGGATCTGCGCTACGCCAAAATAAAGTTAAGGGCAAAAATCAGTCCAAACTGCAATAATCATAGTTATAAAAAACTATTTTCAAAATGTGTCAAAAACAACGTTTAATCGAACATTTCCGTAAATTCCACGGTAACTGCTCCACCAAATGTTATCAATCTTACAGAGTGTCTTTTAGTTAACCATACCCACATTTCGTTCTCCATAATTATTTTTGTATTTATATGTTGAACGGGGTGTAGGGTTGTGTCACAATATGGCCGTAACAAACACCCGGTTCAAACATCACCCTCGAAGACTTTACACATAGGCATCACCACAACATACGACTGCCAGGACAGTCCGAAATCAGATCGATTTTATTATGATAAACAAAAGATTCCACAACTCAGTTAGTAATGTGAAAACCTATCCAGGAGCCGACATTGGCTCAGACCATAACCCTGTTATAGCTAGGGTGAGACCGAGATGGAAGGTTACCAGGATGCCAAAGCCTCCGAGAAAACCAGATGTGGGACTCCTGAGGGATGTCACAATAAAACAAAAGGTAAGTCAAGAACTGAATGAGCACCTCGCAAATGTCTCTCGGGACCCTGCCCTTATCACTGATGTGGACAGCACGTGGAAAACTATAAAAGACATCTTGAATGGGACTGTTGAAACAAATCTGAAACCAACTCCCGAAAGAAATAGGAGGGAATGGATGACAGAGGAAATCTTAAATCTGATGGACTCACGGAGAGAATACAAAGCTGCTGGCAGCCTGAATGAATACAGGCATCTTAACAGAATAATCCGCACCAAAATAAAACGTGCTAAGGAGAACTGGATAGGGGATAAATGTTCGGAAATAGAAGAACTACTGCGACGCCATGACCATTTTAACCTACATAAGAAGGTGAAAGAATTTACAGCGACGAACAGGAAATTTGCAGTCCACAACATAATATTGGGCTCAGACGGAAAATTATTGGACTCCACAGAAGGAAAACTACAAGTATGGGAAAAATACATCAAGACTCTGTTTGAAAGCGCTAGAGCAGAGTCCTACCAGACATTAATGGGGAGGGACCAAGTATTCTGAAATCCGAAGTGGAATATGCGATAAAACAACTCAAGGCAAACAAAAGCCCAGGGCCAGATGAAATATATCCCGAAATCTTAAAACTAATAAGCGAGGAAAACATCGACCTGCTTGTCGCTCTCTACAACCGTATTTATGAAACTGGCAGAATACCTCAAGATTGGTTAGAAAACAAATCCAAAAGATTGCGGAGACTTTCGTCTAATAAGCTTAATGAGCCAGGCATTAAAAGTCCTACTGAAAATAATTCATAATCGCATTTCTGGCAAATGCGAAGCGAACATTGGAGATGGCCAGTTTGGCTTCAGGAGCGGAATGGGCACGAGAGAGGCTTTGTTCAGCTTACTACTACTGGCGCAAAAATGCTATGATCAACAACGAGACATCTTCATCTGCTTTATAGACTTCGAAAAAGCATTTGATAGAGTGAGACACGATCTACTGATGGAGTCGCTTCGCGGCGTGGGCCTCGACGAGAAGGACACTACTCTGATACACAACCTATATTGGAATCAGAGCGCTAGAATCAGAACAGAGGGATCCATGTCGGAGCAAATCGGGATTGGCAGGGTACTTAGGCAGGGCTCCGTCTTGTCCCCATTACTGTTCAATCTTTACTCAGAGCTAATATTTGTCAGATCTCTGGCAGATATCTCAGAGGGGGTCAAGGTTAATGGCGTGAACATAAACATCATCAGATACGCTGACGATACTGTCTTGATCGCTGACTCGGATGTAGGTCTGCAGCGACTCCTCAACAGCGTAAGCAATACCTGCGAAGAGTTTGGGATGCTGGATAGACAACAAACTAGATCCAGACATAGAAGTTAGATCGAGAATAGAACAAGCCAGAAACTGTTTTGTACGACTCAGGAAGCTCCTCTGCGACTCACGAATCAGTCTCGACCTGCGTTTAAGACTCTCAAAATGTTATGTATAGTCTGCTATCTTGTACGGAGTCGAAACATGGACCCTAAAAACACAAACAATCAACAGGCTGGAAGCTTTCGAGATGTGGACATATCGCAGAATACTCAAAATACCATGGGCATCGCATACCACGAACGAAGAAGTCTTGCGCAGGATTGGAATAGAACGAGAACTATTCAAACTTGTAAAAGTCCGTAAAACTGCATACCTAGGTCATATCCTGAGAAACGACAAATACCGTTACGCACAGCTCATCGTCAAGGGAAAGATCGAGGGCAAGCGGGGCCTAGGACGGAAGAAGATGCCATGGCTGAGGAATGTACGTCGGTGGACTGGCATGGGCTTCGAGGAGCTCATCAGAGCCGCTGAAGACAGAGAGGGATTTGCCACTGTGATATCCAACCTTCATTGATGGAGATGGCACGTCGAAGAAGAAGAACTCAGAAATGGAGCATTGTCGAATATTAATTTATCGGTATTCCAATTTACTCACAAACGGCTCAGACGATCAAACTTACGAATGACTCTGAACTAACTTGTTCTTACATTTTGTTTTCCATAAATGTTTCTGTAGAAATGCGTTGAACGAAGATATAGCGCCAGCATATGTAGCTGGTGTTCGAACTTGAAGGGACGGCGGAAAGTTGTGTGTTGCTACGCACCGCTCGTTAGATACTGGGTTGGGTCGGATGGAACAATTCTCGGAGGTTATCGGCAGCGTCTAAATCGAACATAGTGAAATCACAGTGCTCATAGTAGCCAAATTCTACTAATTGAAAGAACTCGTGGGACAATACGGTGAAAATATGTACTCCAACTACCCGCCAGAACGACTCGTCGTATCGTGCTAATTGCCTACAGGCCCCTGGAATATTTAGTTTTCGTCAGGTCATGTTTCGTTTGCTGTAGTGGTGTTTTTCTATGCTGAATCGAATTCGAATGGGACGGGTATCGGAGATGTGAGACTAGATCAAGCTGTTCGAGAGAATAATAAACCGTTGTGTAACAATTTGCAGCGTTTTTAAAAATTTTTTCTGAAATGACAGTATCGACTTAGCACCAAAAAATGCCTAAGAAACGATACCAAACACGACGTTAATGCAATAAAAATATCTGGGTTTCGTTTTCTGTAATTTTTTCATCTTTTTTGCCCAACAATTACCACGGGTTTCGTTCGATAGAGTTTTCGTGTGAAAGAACGGTTTTTCTAGACCATGTAAAAGGCAGGATATGGCTTGGATGGTGGACATTGCAGATTTGGAATCCCCACGCCTTGAAACGTAGTATCATTGGGGGAGGGGGGGGGGACAAAATTAATATCCTGACCGATGACCGAAAACATACGCGTATCTTCCGAATGAATAATAAGCCAAAACTATGTTGATAGTCTCACGTACTTCCCGTACACTGATGTTAACTCAATAAAGGTTGTGGTACGAGTAGGAGCGACTCAATAAATCCCGTTTAATTGGTCCTCTAACAAAGTCAGTGTGTGTTCGGACTCTCCAATAACATTTCGTTGGAATCATTTTATCATTTTATTACGAACTATCCAAATAAAATCACGAGCATCATGTTTCATTAAATTGCCGAACTAAACCCCGTATTCTCGTCATTCTTTCGTGCCATTCGAGTTCCGTACTAACTAGTAGAAGATGGAAAGTGTTGTATATTACGTATTGTATATTATATTATATCTTCTGTAAACTATTTACATTATATTAATGAAAATTGCCCGTCACGTCTAAATTGGAAAAAAATTCGTGGTGAGACGGCTAAAGATCCCTTATTAGCAAAAGTATACTCCCGCATCCATTCGGGTGTGTGGCCTCATAGTATTTCTACAGAGGATAGTTTATTTCCATTTTGGACTAGGAAAGAACAACTCACCATTGAACACGGATGTATAAGGTGGGGTTACAGGGTAATAATACCAGTCATATTGCAAAAGGGAATTTTAAACATTTTGCACAGTACCCGCCTTGGCATTACTAAAATGAAAGGCTTAGCCCGTTCATTTTTCTGGTGGCCATGTTTAGACAAAAATATCGAAGACGTGAACCGAAATGCGAAATTTGTTATAAATTTCGTGCAGAGACGCCTAAATCACTATTAAATCCATGGCCATGGCCAGCTAAGCCATGGACTCGTTTACATATTGACCATTTTTCATGTAATCAAAAATTATTTTTTGTAGTAATGGATTCATGTTCCAAGTGGGTAGAATGTTTTCAAGTTGCATCGCCATCTGTGGAAGGAGTAATAGATAAATTGACGGAATGTTCTAGTCGGTTCGGTCTTCCCCGTTCAATTACTTCAGATGGTGCTTCATGCTTCAAGAGCGCGGAATTTATCAAATTTCTAATTGACTTGGGGATAAATCATCATATTGGAGCGCCGTACCATCCTCCAACAAATGGAGAGGCCGAATCGGCCGTTAAAATTATGAAAAATTGTTTGAAGAAACACCCCCAGGGAAATCTGAACAGAGTGATGCATGAATTTCCACTATTTTATCGTAGTATTGAACATTCTACAACACAAAGTTCACCAGCAAAACTTCTATTAGGTAGAGAAATTCGAAATGTTTTCAGTCAGATAATTTCTTATACTGAAAACATCGTCCAGGATTGCCAATTCAATCAACAGAAAAGTGGTGGTAAAAGAAGTGTAGTGTTAAAAGTCGGCGATAAAGTGTTAGCTAGGGATTACCGAGGTGTACAAAAATGGGAAAAAGGCTTTGTATAAAAAATTTCAGGTCCTCAACTCTATTTGATTAAAACAACAAATGACCTAGAATGGAAGAGACATATCAATCAAATTTTGACCAACGATACTTCCATAAATAGGTGAGGGGACGTCACCTATTAGTGATTTGCTCTCTGAGAAGGCTATCGATACCAGTAAGGATTGTCAAGTTGTAGACACGTCTTTAGAGGAAATAAACGTATCAGATCTATTTGTAGGTTTTGATGAATCTTTTCACATCCCGAAATCTGTAAGTACCCCTAACGGTTCCCCATTAAGACTAGAGGCACAGGCTACAATTAACAAATCCCCTAGACCTAAGCGAAAGGTGAAGCCCATTGAAAGATATGGACATTAAACTTATCATAAACTGTATTAAGAGATTTTTTTTTATCTTAAGAAAGAGGAATGTATGTTTATTTGTATAAGAATTTATTCGTTTAAATAAATGTACGCGAAAGCTGTTATTTAGTTATTTTTAGTTTTTACTTGATAATTCAGGTATAATGAATGTATTACAAAATTACGAATACCAAAGTGAATATTTATTTTTAGGGGGGAAATGTTGTATATTACGCATAAGAGGGGGGATGCGTCGCGGGTTGCATCCTGCCCCTGCAAATCGAGGTCACGGATTCTATTTTTAGCCGCAGTGAGTCGGAGTTGCACCTATTGTTTCGAGCAGAATAAAAAGTTAATTTCGCATCAGTTATTGTGTTTATTTCCCGGATATTCAAGAAACAAACTGAAAGTTTAATCAAAATCGTTCGAGAAAAGGCGATCCAAGTTCCCAGTTACAAGAAAATGACCAAACAGGCCCAGGGCGCGCGAAATATGTTTGGGAGATTCGTGATTCCGAAGAGAGGGGGGCAAAATGTTTATGCCCGCGCAGAATGAAATCGATTGATATCTCACTGTGCATCCGATACCTCACACTCTGAAGCCTCCTCGTCGAGGGGTCGCTGCGAGGGGTTTTTTGAATACGAATTTTCCGAGAGGTTAAAACGTAGATGAAAATTCTACAAGAAGCTCCCGACCCGAGAGAGAGCAAAAGCTGGCCTTCGACCTTGCAACGGCCTTCAGCTTCTGCGGTAGCCATGGGAACCGTAGGGGTTGAACTGGACCCTTTTTTTCTGAAGGGGTAGTTGAAGAGTTCATCCCAGTTTTTTGGAGGGTCGTTCGTCCAGAATGGACGTCCACTGTCCAACTAAATATGAAAAGAAATGCTCCCACCGAAGCGGGAGACAACAGGTTTCACAACGCGCTGAGCTATTTGTAATTGATACTGATATAACAATTCGTATAGCACGCCATTCACTTCCCTCGCTAACAATCAATCCACTGCCATAAGGGACATTGGCGCGCTGGTATTTTTAGTTAGTTAACTATCACGGCTAAGCTGATTCGCCGTGTTCTGAGGATTACTTTGAGTAATTTGTTTGTCTGGAAATGTATTCCATGTGCTCCAGGTTGTAAGAAGTTATGTCATCTGCTTATGTTTGAGGGATATTCTGCAGATCTTAAGAGCTGCTGCGTCCAAAGAGCGCCATTTGAGAAAAACGCACGGGTAAACATTGTGTGAGCGTTTATGTACTCTTGGTACCACCCCCACGTAGTTCCCTGTGTGACGCCTCCACTACTCTCGCTCAGAGCACAAGACAATATTTAGGTTCGTGCTAGTCACTTCCTCTAGCTGCAGAAAAAAGGTCCCAAACACTCTGAGGGCCGGTATACCGTACTTTGTTTGGTTATTTCCGATTATTATTGACCTTCCATTTCGTAGCTTAATATATGTGAACGATAGGCGAGGATTATGCGTTTTGACCTCAGTGAGAAGTATAGTTTTGTGCTTATGACTTTCTGTGACTGTCTGATGTTGGTGTGAGATCGTGAATATCAAGTTTGAGCTGACTAGGTTCAGTCGTTCTTTCTCATTCGTGTCTACATTCGCACACCGTGTTTTGAAAAGGGTGCTTTTGGAAGTTAGAAACGTAAATATCTGAAGAAAACTCAATAGTTATCTTTATTGGCAATCTCATAGGCTGTTAATGAGGCTATACGAATGAAAAGCTATTCAAGACGATTCGTATAAATTTTGGAATTATGTGGAAGTAGAACACGTAAAAAATAAGTTTTGTTTTCTCTTTGCAGGTTCGATGCTATTAGCTCTAGGCGACTTTTGTGGCGTTAGTAAAACTTCTGCCTCCCTCATTGTGAAACTAGTTTCCCAGACCATTGTTCACTTGCACCCACTTTCATAAAGACGATGTCTGGAGAAAAAAAAGAGCGTTTTACCGCTGGGCTAGAATGTCACAGGCCATTGGTGCTATCGACTGTACATCGACTGGGGTAAGAGCGAACGGTAAAAATGCCATAGTTGCATTCTTGGACCTGGCAAAAGCGTTTGATTGGAAATGCTGATCGGAAATCTGCGCAAAGTTGGGGTAGAGGCAGTCGCGCTCAACTGGTTTGTCAGTTTCCTTTCAGACAGAAGACAAGTGGTGGCAGTGGATGGGGACAGCAGTTCAAGCAGCGCCATTAATTATGGCGTAATCCAGGGTTCCACCTTGGGCCCCCTACTCTTTTTGCTCCAGGTCGACCAGGTTCTGAAGTGGAAGATACCTGCGAGTGTCTATCTCTTTGCGGATGATGCGGTCGTTCTTGTGTCGGGGTCAGAGTGGAGTGAGTTGTTTGAGCGAGCGGAGTGCGTCTTAAATCACATTAATGAATGGTACACCGACAACATGCTAACCCTTAACACGAGCAAAACGAAGTACATGGTTGTGTCCAGCATAAAAAATAAGGAATCTCTCTCGGGAATGAGAATCACTATCCATGACGACGGGCAGAGATGCAATGGGTCCTGCTTGTGTATGCCTATAGAACGAGTGAGCCAGCACAAATACCTGGGTATCATCATGGATGAAGAGTTGAGCTGGCAACCGCACACTGACTTCCTCTACAACAAACCTAGAAAATTCACTAGGATATTCTTTCGGATTCGCGGTGGGATGGACATTCGGACTCTTAAAATTATTTACCTGGCTCTCGTTCAGTCGATTCTCCAATATAGCATCATTGTATGGGGCGGCGCACTGGAGGCATACCTGGAGAAACTGAATGTTCTACAGCGATCGATCCTCAAAATTATTCACCACAAACCCCGCTATTTCCCCACCCAACAGCTTTTCGACTCAGCACAAGTATTGAGCATCAAGCAACTCCTTGCAAAAAACATTCTTCTTCTCTACCACAAACATCCGCATCTCCCGCAACGTCCCGCAGCCCCATGGATATGAAACCAGATTTCAAGTACTTGGCAACGCAGTCAACCCAAAACTCCGTATTTCATTGACAACGCGGAGTACGCTCTACATGATGAATTTACTCCACAAACAATTACCACCAGAAATGAGAGATCCATCGAAATATAAACGTTGAAAATTTTGTCTTGGCTGATCGTGAGTGGTCCTGAGGTTATTTTGAGTTTTTTTAGAAGTGTGTACACTCAGTGATACCTGGTGCAGCTTCGGCAATTAATAATATTCCTTATCAATTTCATTATTTTGTCATACCGACCATGTCATTCGCAGGAGAAGTTATCATGCTGGTCCCTACATACTACTACTATAAATTGTAAATTACAACTACTATAAATTACTTAAGTAAGTCCTACATATCAACGTTCAGCGACTCTTGCCCAGCAATACAAGCTCTGCCTACCGTTGGGCAATATTATTCAAAGGAAGAAGAATTGTGATTGTATAGTTTTTATTTTGAATTATACGTTACTCTCTCTCTCTCTAACACGCGTGCAAACGTCAATTTTTGTGAAACTCCGCACATTTGGTGTTGAAATGCATTATGCATCGTTTTTCAAATTTTTTGAATGTTGTATGATCAATTTTGAATAATACACGTAATGTTTTCTATAAGGAACATTTTTTTACTTTTGTTTCCCAACTCACAGCGAAAAGTTATAAAAACACGGACGGAAAAAATCACGACAAACACTTAACAAAAATAATCACAATACGAAAATATCTGGTGCGTAGCAACACACTACTTTCCGCCACCCATTTAAGTTCGAACACCACCTACACATGCGGGCGCTATATCTTCGTTCAACGCATTTTTACAGGAACATTTATACGGAACAAAATGTAAGGACTAGTTAGCTGAGAGTATTCCGAAAGTTTTATCGAAATCGTTGGAGCCGTTTTTGAGAAAATACGAATGCCGATAAATTAATATTCGACAAATCTCCTTTTCTGAGTTAACGTGGCTTATATCTCCGTGCAACATATATATACAGAAATAGTTATGGAGAACAAAATGTTGGTATGGGTGACTAAAAGACACTTCATTAGGATTTATCACATCTGGTGAAAAATTACCCTGGAACTTTCGGAAATGTTCGAAAAAACGTTATTTTCAACACATTTTCATTTTTATCTCTGCTCAATGGACTTTCAGAGGAACATTTATTGAGAACAATATGTAGGTATTAACTATTCGAAAATATCCTGAGAGTTTGATGATAATCGTTGAAGTCATTTTGCCAAAAGCTTAAAAACCTATTTTTGCTTCATAGGTCATTATCTCCGTTCACCGTATTTTCATGGAGATATGTATAGAGAAGAAAAGTTAGGTATTGATTAGGAGAAGATAATTTGAAAGTTTAATCAAAATCGTTAGAGCCGTTTTCGAGAAAAATGCGAAAAACCCTAGTTTTTGGTACTTGTTCGTCCCCACCCCCTTCCCATCGGCCGAAATCGTCCATAACCTTATTTTGGTGTCTACAAAAAATAACGAACAAAACAAAAAAAGACCCAGCTCAATCGGATCAGCCGTTCTCCCGCAAATCGAACTACAGACACACACACATACACACACACATACACACACACACACACACACATACACACACACATACACACGGACCACGCGACGAAATTAGGTTTTTTAGACTCAGTAGGGTCTGAAACGTAAAGATCTGAAGAAAACTCAAATTTTTTTTTTGGGCCGATTACTATACTTTCCTTCCCTTCGGGTAGCGGAAAGTAAAATGGGCTACACAATGAGAAGAGGAGTAAGAAAAGAAGGAGAAGTAAGTAAAGATAAAAAGAGAATTGAAAAAAAAGAGAAAAGTATCAAGTACGAGTAAGATCACAAATATATTATTTAACAATTCTGCAACTGATATTTTGGGTACTCGAATGAAAATGTCAAATAATGAAATCAACAGGCGGCAAATGTAGGGGGCTCAATGGTACCAACTCTCCATCACATTGTTTGGATGACAACTCGCCAAGTTGCTTCATCGTTCGAGTGATTCTCGTTTGAGCGTAGTGGTAGCCCGTTTTCCCCGCAGTCGAACTAATACCAAATACCAAATAGTTTATTGACAGAAATTTACATCTAATAATAATAACAATTAAATCACATACTATAGCTAATTAACAATATCGGCATATGGCTGCCTCTCTTGCGTAAACATAAGGGGTAAGTATATGGGTCACAGTACTGAATTATTAGATAATTTACATAACACTATAGCTAGGAAACTTTAATGGCGAAAACCTAGAATCTTAAGTTAAGTTTACTTACAACTAAATATTTACACACAAGCACAACTAACACAGCACACACTTACAACTAAATATGTACACACAATCACACATCATTCACTCATTACAAGAGCGGCTCAGATCCGCCGCCCTCGCCTTGCGCTCCTCCATTGAGGTCTCCTAAGGGTGTTCAGGTTTCTTACTAGTGGGTTTGGGTGTGAGGCAAGTTTGTCATGTGATCTGGTATGTGTTCCATGTTGTGGAGTTCGTGTAGTCGTGATGTGTTTGTGCGGAAAGGGCTGTTTGTGGCGATCCGGAGGCATTTGTTCTGTGTTACTTGTAGCTTGTGTATGTTAGTGAATGCCGCTGTGTGCCAGACAGGACACGCGTATGTTATTGTGGGTCTGATGATGGCCTTGTAAATGAAGAGTTTCAATGGTGTGCTCAGTGATCGTGATGTAAGAAGGTTGTAGTATCTGCCAAGTTTCCCAAGGGCTTTTTTGTTGACCTCTTTAATGTGGTCTCCAAAGGATAGCCGTTTATCCAAATAAACCCCCAGGTACTTGACAGATTTGGAAAAGGGAATTTTGTTGCCTCGGATCGTAATGAACTGTGGTGTCTTTTGTTTGGCTGTGAAAAGGATGGCTTCAGTTTTGGCAGTATTGATCTTGACCTTCCATCTCTCCAGTTTCTGTATGACCTGATGTGCGGCATTTTGCAGTCGGCCTGTCGCTTTGTTTATGGACGTACTTGACGTATAAAGCGCCAAGTCGTCCGCAAAGCCCGCTATGTGAACGTGAGGTGGTAAGTTCTCAAAGGTCTCAGAAATGTACAGGTTGAAGAGAATGGGGGACAAGACTGGTCCCTGAGGGACGCCTGCAGGAATCAACCGCCTCGATGAAACTGAGCCATTTACCTTAACTTGGATGTGGCGATCTGTTAGATATGAGTGGATGATTTTCGTGATGCCTAGTGAGAATTTGTACGTGTGTAGTCTATGTATGAGTCCCTCTACCCATACCGAATCAAAAGCCTTCTCAGAGTCCAGCAAAAGGAGTGCAGTTGTGTGTGCTTGGGACATCTGATGTATAATGTGTTGTGTGACTCGACTTAGTTGGTGTGTCGTTGCGTGTTTGTGTTTGAATCCCATCTGGGAGTGTGGAATGATTTGGAGTTTGGTGATTTCCTTGTGTAGCCTGCTAAGTATCACTTTCTCGAATAACTTCGACAGTGTAGGTAGCAGGCTGATGGGGCGGTAATTTGATGGGTCTGAAGGCTGTTTGTTCGGCTTCGGTAGAGGGGTGATGGTGGCTGTTTTCCAAGCTGACGGGAAATAAGCCAGACGCAGACAAGCATTATAGATCGCTGCCAGAAGGACCACACTCCGGTGGGGCAGGTTCCTCAGTGCATTGTTCTGAATGCCGTCATGCCCCGGTGCCTTATTCCCCTTCAGCTTAGATATGAGTTGGCTGATTTCTGAGGGGGACGTGAATTTGAGTTTGTCAGTGGTGGCATGTAATGGTTTGTTCGTGATTGTTTTGGCGAGTTTGTGAATGTGTTGTTTAAGTGAGTCGTTCCCTCTCGCCTCTGCAGCCTCGTGCACCTTGACGAACTGGTTCGCTAAGGCCTCTGATTTCTCCGCATCCGTCGAAGCGGTGGTGTTACCTATTCTGAGGGTAGGAAATCGGGATTGGGATGGGTTATTGAAATGTTTAGTGAGTTTGAAGATAGACTCCCTGGTGGTTGAGGCCAGTTTGTCGTTCCAGGTGGACTGGCGCCAAGTGAGAATTTTCTCACGGACCAGCCTCTGTAGAAAGTTGAATTGACGTTTGTGGCTGGTGTGTCTAGTGTGTTGCCACATCCGTCTGGTTTGATTCTTGGTCCTAATTAGCATTAGCTAAGTATTAGTCAATTGGTAATTGATGAACGCGATCCGAGGTCTAGTATTTTTTCACTCCATGGTTATCGTCAACAGATCGCTACCTAATCAACGTTTTAACTAAAGAATTGATAAACCGGCCCTAAGGCTGCCATTTCTTAGCAGGTACCTCAGTACATGCTTTAGGGGCACCCTCCACGCCCTTCAGGATTTGCAGCTCTGCGTCTCGTACACGGCGATCGTGGGCAGAGCCTTAGTGGACAGTGCTCTGTAAACGTGATACATATTCTTATACTTTCTCTCTTCAGACTGAGGACCTCCCTCGATCGCTCCGTAGAGAACCAATAGTCGGCCCTGCACTTCTCCTCCAACCTGCCTCTTCACGCCAGCGGCTTTTGGTTTAGGTCCCACTGGGATCAGCAGGGGGACTGGGAATGTCTGTACATTCTGATATCCCTTAGTGACCCGCCACCCAACACGAATTTGAAGTTTTTCTCAGTTAGGGATTCAACCCTGTCAGGCACTTCAAACCAGTCCCAACGAAATGACGTCACCTTGTTAATGTCTTTATAACGGGCCGTTGACAATCTGATATAATTGTGACTACATCTGCTAAGCCGTCAATCATGTTTAATGGTAAACCAGGGGGTGAAGCTCTACTTATCACGATTAGGGAACGTAATTGTCTTTTAATGTCTCTTTCACATTGTTGGTGAAATCGGTCATAAAGTCAAAACTAAAACCTTTTCTGTGTCTCTCCTCTTTTCTGGTATCTCTTCTCTTTGACGACTTAAAGGCGACTCCACAAACAACAAAACGAAACGAGAGTTTATATTCGATATTCGGTCTCGAAGTCATTTACAAATAATTAAAAGGCGATAGTCTTTTCAAAACTTCCTTCAGATGATAGTCATCTCCGACCGCCCTCCACCTCCTCCCCCTCCACCAACCATCTCCGTCCAACGCGTTTTTATTTTCAACGGAAAACGAGACCGCAGCGGCCTGTTAATATAATTTATAGGTCGTTTACGTTAATTAAGACGATTTAGAGGCACCTGCAGCCTTTTGGGATCTGACCATCTGAAGACCAGGTTTTTCTGATGCCGATCGATCGGAAGTCGAGTTTCACGGGGTTTCGAGCTTTCGTGGAGTGGATTCTTATCGGGGCTCAACAGACCTGAAATTACTTGGTAAGACGTGTGACGGATGCGCTTCGGGTCTAGAAGTTACCGGTTTGCTGGGAGGAATGGGGGAACCTGATACGACAATTACCGCTGCGTCGGTCTGCTAACAAGTAGCGCTGGTTATGAAGCGCCAACACTTGGGCACCTTCCAGGCATCGTTTTTTACTCACCTTCGCCCTACAAAGCTATGTAATCGACTTAAACTGTTTTTTTTGTTGTTTTTTTTTGGTGAGTTTACTTCTGCTAATACGTTCACAAGCCTCGCTATCCGAAAAAGAGCATTTGAGCTAGTTAATCTGTGTGTGTCTGTCAAGAAGATTGTGAGAGAACGACTGAATTAAATCAGTTGTAATTTAATTATTGGCCAGCTGGTCAACAAAGGCCAAAATAAAATCGGTTCAAAACTGACTATAGTTATCATAGTGATCAAAACACTCAATATTTTTGTTCTGAATTAAATTTTGCATTTGGACAGCTTCCAATAAGATAATAGTTTCAAGTGTGGGGGAAATGACGAGGGCAGATTATCAATAATGTCGACAAAAATCTATTTTACTGAATCGACTAAACAAGCGCCAGTAGCCCAATGTGTCATTTGTACGCTGAGTGTTTAACGACGGTCATAAGATACGAATTTAGTTCTGAGCATTGAGACCCACCACACTTGCACATTGCATCAAGTTGGCCCTCACGCCTCTTCTTTCTTGTCCTCTTCACCTTCAAGAGAATATTGCAGCGTGCCGCCATTACCAAATGTCCTCCTATTACCCAGTGGCGTGTGAGGTTCAGGAGCGGTTTCGTCTTCGTGCCTTCATTCTTAATCCCTGCGAGATACGGGCCCCGGATCAGCAAGTTACATCCTCTTCTTGATGAGCACTGCTCGGGAAAATTAAGCTGTACACTTAAAGTTTTCCTCGGAACTCAGCATTGAGTGGTCGAATGCCTCTGGCGTGAACTGGGTAATTGTGTCTTCTACCGTGCACCGACAGCCTGCCCACCTTTGGTAGGGGAGTATGGCAAGGGGAGTATTACCCACTATTGCCCTGCTGTGCAAGCCGTTTGGGCCTTACCGATTCGACGCAGGTTAGAAATTGTGGGCGCAGTAATACACCTCGAAGACCCGTCCCTCCTATTCGACTCAGCATCAAAACATACCTAGAAAAGATACCAAACACGACGTAAATGCAATAAAAGTGCCAAAATTTCGTTGTCGGCTAAACTATTAATTGCAAGTAACATGGGTTTTGTATAGGCGGGCACAACTAGTTTCCAAACGGTTGCAAAGGCAAAATATTTCTTGGTCGGCAGACGGCCATTGCAGATTTGGGATCTCTTTGCCTTAAAAAAATTAACAAAAACGTAATTTTGGCGGTTTTATCGCAATTACCCTGTGTTCGGTATCTTTTATTGGTATTTTTAGATGCTAAGTCGAATGGAGCGATTCTCAGAGGTGTATGAATGCGTCTAGACCGAAAACAGTGAAATCACAGTGTTCAACGTGCTCTGGTTGCACGAAGTATGATGGCCATCTGAGCTGAGTTATGTGCTCTTTCAGGTAGGAAAAAATATGGGTTCGGCGAGTGGGGTCTAACAAGTGGCACCTCACTACTTCGATGTGTTCCCCTCTCATCTCGTACAGCCCCGCGCAAACCTGGTGAAACTGAGCTGATTTAGCTAATTGGAGCAAAGTATCGTGAGCAAGGTCATTCAGTGAGCCTGACGTGAGGAGATGAAGGAATGAGAGGGGAACACATCGAAGTAGTGAGGTGCCACTTGTTAGACCCCACTCGCCGAACCCATATTTTTTCCTACCTCGAAAGACCACATAACTCAGCCCAGATGGCCATCATGCTTCCTGACATATTACAGGAATTATTGGCAATCGATGCGAAGAAGACTGGACAATTATTTGTGAAGGTAATGCCTCAAAACATTCTGGCTGTTCTCTCCAAACTGTCCGATCGCGATACTTTTTACTTTCTTCAGGGCATGTTGGAGGAGAGCGAATTAGTCTCTGAATATATGACGCGCTACGTTTGTCTCATGTGCCGCTTTGACCCAGAAAACGTGCTGGCGACAGTGAGATCGAACGATAACATCGAGCTTGATCCTGCAATCAAAGTCAACCAAGAGAGAGGATTAGACGAAGTGACTGCCGTGCTTCTCAGAGGTCTGGAGATATTCAGGGTGCTTTCAACGTCCTCCTGACTCAGTTGCAGACGGCTATTATATCTGGCGATGAAAGAGCTGAAGAGATGACTGAAGAACTAGTCAGCTTAGCTCAAAGAGGGAACAACGTACTCGAGTCCAAAACCTCCTGGCTACCACTGCTTATGTGCCTTCTTAAACTTAACTGTCATCGTTTGCTGCAGGAAGTTTTGAGCAATGCTGATTTGAATTTGGCGTCAGAGCTTCACATACGAATGGTACCTTGGGAGAGTTGAGGAGTCTCATTATGGGTCTTTTTGTCAAATGTCGAGACCAGCGACGAATGCTCGAAGCGACCAAGCGGCTCCACATGGCGGGACTTCATGGCGAGCTCGCTTCGGTGGTTCAGGAAGCCAAACAATTCACGTTATATCTATTCGTCTGTGGGCTGAGCGTATTGACAGCCTTGTAAGAGAAAATCGGTACGATGATGCATTGAGATTAGCAATGGACTTTTACGAAGAACGGGGGAAAGCTGTTTTAGGTCTCAGAGGTGCAAAAGAAGTGAGACAAAAACTTGTGAAGGAGAAGGTAATCGATACCTTGGAAAAGTTCGTTGACGTAATAGTGGCTGGTTCACCTTTCATCAACTACATCAAAGCTATTCCTGATATAGAGAGCCCAAGTTTACTAATTGTAAGAAATCGAGGTACAATACAGTAATCGTTTCATTGTTTGCACTCCACTCGTTTCATTCCAACCATCCTTAGGCACGACTCGTCACGTCATACCAATGGCCTACAGCCACCCACAGGCGTCTCGAGTATATCATTTTCGTATCGTTTACTGGTATTTTTCGATGCTGAATCGAATGCAACGGGTCTCAAAGGTGTGGGACTACGACAAGCTGTGCAAAAGAATAATAAACCGTCGTGTAATAATTTGCTGCGTGTTTTTGTTTGCTTCACGATTTTTCGAAGGCGAGAAAATAAGGATAAGAGCGATTTCCGTCGATGGGTAAAGGGGAGTGGGGGACCAAAATCTACCACAAACTATGGTTTTTCACATTTTTCTCGATTTGGATCAAACTTTGAAATCACCTTATACCATCAGTACCTAACTGGTCTGCTCTATAAATATTTCTAGAATGACATCAGGGGTCCTTTGGACCCCAACGTCAAACTTCTTTTCGCCATGCCACTTTTCTGTGAATCACAGCTTCCCCTCTCCCCCTTCTAAATACACCTCTAACCCTCTCCTTCACGATTCCACAATCAGATAATCCAGTTGCCCTCTAGAAATCGAACAGTGTGCGTATAAAGTGGCGTGTTGTAGTTAACGTGTGATCTTTTGTGCTGACGTCGGGAGTCAGAGTCGTGTTTCTCACCCATTTTTTGTAGTTTTGTTTTTGTTTTTTGTGAATAGCATAGCGTCAAAATCTTTGTTTACTAACCCCGAAGACATCCATCGTGTGTTACTAGAGCTAGAAGAGGAAGATTTTGGCGGTTATGCGAGTTCAGACGAGGAGGAAGACGTCGTAAATAGCCCTAAATCGTGATGCTGGCAAAGCTGAGATCATTATGACATACAATACAACCAAGGGTGGGACTGATTCGTTTGATCAGTTGCGTCACACATACACCACAGGAAGACTCGGCGATGGGCAATGTGTTTTTCCCTTGGAATGCTTGATCAGGCAGGAGTCAATGCCGCAGTTCTTCATGGAATGACCAACTTGGACGGCAAGATTCCTCGAAAAAATTTTCCATACTAACTGGGCTTTACGTTGATCAAACCATGGTTGGAAAAAAGATATAAACCAACCATACCAACGTCTCTCAAACTTACGATTCGGCAGATTTTGGGAGTAACCCCTGACATTGCTTCAACTTCCAATGAAAAAAACGATGCTTGATAAGAAACAGCGATGTGCTTTCTGTAAGAGGAAAGAAGACAAAAAAAATAAAAGATTGTGTCAAGGATGTAAAAGACCATTGAACATCGTTCAGCGAAATGCTATGAATGTAGTGAATAATGAAAATTCTTGTGCTCGGACATTTTTCAAGATTTTGACGATCCATTTTTACTTTCCTTGCTCTACGAAGTAGAAAGGAAAGTTATGTAATCGGCTGAAAAAAAAATTGTGAGTTCTCTTCAGATCTTTACGTTTCAGACCCCCCTGAGTCCGAAAAACACTATTTAGGAAAATGGTCTGTGTGTGTGTGTGTGTGTCAGTCTGTGTGTGTGTGTGTATGTGTGTCTGTGAACGCTTTTTAGAGAAAACTATTTTATCAAATCAGCTCAAACTTCATATCTCGCCCGTGGGTCACCATGGGACGCCAAAATAAGGGTTTGAACAAAATCCACCGAAAGTTAACTATAGTTATCATAGTGATCAAAACACCAAATATTTTTTTCTCAAAAACGGCTCTAACGATTTTGATTAAATTTTTCATATTGATAGCACTCAATAAGACAATTATACCATAAAATTCCGATTTGTGGGAAAATTACGAGAGCAGCACAATAAATTACCAAAATTTTCGACGAAATCAATGTTAGCGCTGTTTTTAGAGAAAACCACCGTACCAAATCAGCTGAAACTTGATGTCTAGCCTACAGGTTACCATGGGACGCAATAATGAGGGTATGGGCAGAATCCACCGAAAGTTAACTATAGTTATCATAGTGATCAAAACACCAAATTTTTTTCTCAAAAACGGCTCTAACGATTTTAATTACATTTTTTATATAGATAGCTCTCAGTAAGTTAATCATACTATAAAATTCTCATTCGTGGGAAAATGACGAGAGCAGCACAATAAATTATCAAAATTTTCGACCAAAAGCGTTTTTCGCGAAGTTTTTTCCTTATAAACTCCGCTGGAGTTTTTGTTGAAGGTTGGAAAAAATTGGTATTGTAGTCCATTCCAATACCTAAAGATTGAATGTTTAAAAACGCTCATAAGATACATGAGGGTCACTCCAGAAATTCCTGAATTTCAACTACCGCCGTTTCGCTTACTACCAGTTCTAAGTTCTTACCCAATAACTCTGCAAAAGTAATTACTATTCTTCTTGAAAAAATTCGTGTTTACAGTCTCATTAATTATCTGTGTGTGGATTGCTTAATAATGGTTCTGGTATGAGTACGAGCAGCACAATAAATTCCGGAACTGTAAGCGCTACCGCTTCCTGCTGCCGTAAAGCGTTGTTTGACCAAGTTCAAATTAACTGAGTGATAAATGAATTGATTAAATAGAATTAGCCATGTACAAAGTGAATTTTTGTACAGCTAAGGCTAGTTGTGTGTTGCAACGCACCAGATATTTTGATTTTGATTCAGAATGTATTTGATTTTTGAAATATTAATGTCTTGGTTTTTTGAGAAGCATATAAAATTTAGTTTTTTTTTCAAATAATGTAAGGAAATAAAAAAGTTTCCATGTGTTTACTGTTAATAAAAAAATAAAACATTTCACCAATTTTTGTTTTGTTTTGTTCCTTTTCTTTAATCCCATAGAGTGAAAAAGCAAACTTAATTGGTCGAAATGACAACTAGAAAAATAAAAATAAATAAAATAATAGGTGTGAGGTCCAGGGGACCCCTTTTGTCAGTCAAGGTGAATGAATAAGGTTGTCATTCTAGGGATATCTTTGTGAAAATGCAGTGAACGGAGACGATAAAGACGTTTGGAACCGAGACGAGTTTTTAACACTTTTTGACAAAATGGTTCTTACAATTTTCACCTAATTCACAGGACTTGCCAATATATTGTTCCGTATTTTGTCAGAAATTGTTTTAACGTATTCAAAATTTCTAGAGTAACTGCTTCCATATATTTTATCAATCTCATGGCGTGTCTTCCAGCAACTTGTACCCACAGGTTGTTTGCCATACCTATGTCTATCTATCCGTTAAACGGAATATAAGCCATCGCTCGGAAAATGAGATTTTCTCAAAAACGATTTCGATCAAACGAACGTATTAATCTCAAGTAACTAGTACCTACCCACAATGATTGCCCGTTAACAGTAGTGGAATAAGTAGGAGCGTCTCAATAAATCCAGCAACGTTTTAAGCGCTACCACTACGTAATGTTTTAATAAGTTCAGACGAACTGAATGGAAAGTAGATTGGATTAGTGGATGAAAGTTGTGCGACACGTCGCTGTCGTGACTAATTCGGGGTATCTGATTGAACCAATTAAATCAGTCACTTACTTTAATATCGGAAGTTATGAAGATTAGAAATACAAAATAAAAGGGAATGTCCACTTCTGATCTACGTTGCTGTGAGGCTGTCGACTTCAGATGTTCCGTTTGATTCCAATACCGAATGATAATATTAACGCACAATCGCAGAATGTTCAAAGAGGTGAAAAAAAGAGGAGATTGACGATGAGATGTTCGATGGTTTTACGACGAGGATGATGATGATAGTAGTAATAGTGATTGCGGTGATAAGATAACGGAACTTAAATCGATTCTGTTGGGGAAGAACGACGCAGGGTTGTCTGTCTTGTTGATGACGAAGAAAAGAAAATGGCACAAAGTAAAAAGAAGAAACGAATGCAGTGAAGGGGTGGAAAATGAAAGTAAATTGAAACTGTCGCACTAGATATTTTTAAACCGATTTTTCTCATACCCTTACTTTGTCGTCCCACGGACATTTGCAGGCTAAGTAAAAGAGCGCGTAAATAAGTTAACAGTTGACTTGATTTTCTCAGTCGTTATCTGTGGAATGGCCACTAAACAAACGTCGTGACATAAATAGGAGGCAACTCAATAAATTCCGGAACTTTAAGACCCACCAGTGCCTACGTGAGATATAAAGCTAGGTTCTACTTAGTTCGTATGAACTGTATGAAAAACGGGTTTGAGTAGGCGCTGGAGTAATAAAAATCGATGAACGCACGTGGGGCCGAGGAAATTTAAATGATGCGTTGCACATTTAAGTCTCCACTTTCCACCGCGCACTCGATCGCTAAGTCGACAGATCGGCCCGTGATCGCTTGCATCTCCCCGTGCACAACTCTGGTTGGCCTTGACGACCAATTTCTCTCGGTTGACTCTGAGCTACATACCCCACACAACGGGGCAGTAGCCCTTCGCTTTCAAGTCGATGGCCTTGTACACGAGAACTCCTTTTGTTACGCACACCCTAAGTGAGCTCTCAAAGAAGCTAATCGCGCGAGGTGTCGAATCTCTCGCCAATACGTGCACATTGATATTTGACGTGCTTCTCTGCAGGTTGCAGCCCATGGTTACTCCAACGTAATGCACATTCCACCTCGGGGCTCATACTCACACACGCAGATAATTCCCCCTCACGTTCTGTCGTTCACGCCTAGAATTTCCGTTAGTCCGCCATTTTCCATCAAAACTGTTGTCCCGTGAAATATTTCCCCTCCGAGCGATTCCTAATTATATGTGAGGGTTACGAAAGAACAAAAAAAAATTACGAGTGGAAATGAGGAAGGGAGAGTGTCTTGTTGCAGGAAACACAATGTTATTGATCCAGCACCTGCTCCGCCTAATTATTCTTAGTCTCCCTCCGGAATATTTGTGTACACGCCGTTCAAAGCCCTCATTTCTGGTTATTTTATTTTTTTCCTGTCCCTCCCCCCTCCCTCACTCTATCATTCCGTCGCTATAACCCTGCGACTTATTTTAGTACGCGGGACATACGCTTAGGAAGGAACGACCGCGTGTATGATAATTATCTCCAATTAATTAGAGGGCGAAGGACCGTTTTCGAGAGCCCCCGTAGGCCGTCGACGATTGAGAGCGCGATATACTTTGTTCCAAGGAAAATGGTGTCGACTGAAATAAAACGAGAACGTCGTCCCTTATTTCTTACGTTAACTTTCTTATCCGTTTTGAATGCGGACTTTCCAACTTCCAACGGCCGTTTCGTCGTCGAGGTATAGCGAAGCCTATGAGGCGTTCTTCTGTCGCTGTAGATGATCCTGGAATCAGGCGAAGACGTAGCCGACCAATGGCTCGTCAGAATCGTCTGCAGAGCTCAAAATTTGCAACAATCAAGTAGTCGACGAACTAAAATGGCGGATCTGGCTGGATGAACATACGCTGTACTGAGACGCTCGTCCGGGGCACTTGTGATGACTTTGGCATCTCCAATGCCCCGATCCACTCGAAACTGCCAATAAGGGTGGTGGGGTAGGGCTGCTGGAATCCTGCCGATCTCGATGGCACAAAAAGCTTTTTGTTAAGAAGTGGCCATCTTAGCAATACGATCAAACAAACTAATAAAGATTACTCGGAAACGGGAGCTTCTTGCGACTTCTTAGTAACCAAATAAACCTTCAAACCAACTGGTATTCTTTTCGAATCACTCTGTACTTGTAACGCTAATGTCATGTAGAGTAAAAGCACCAACTGTTGACACTATTCCTAATGTTGACACTTCAATTTTAAAACGTAAAAATAACCTATTGGGCCACTGAAGGTACTTGAAATTGGCGTTATTCTGTACATAAGAATGTAGATATTGAGGGCTCGTTATAATATCCGACATAACTCTGCTGGCTGAAATTGAAGCCGTTCTCAGGTGTTCCAGTTACTCCGTCGACGCCATCCTTGTGCCGCAGGTTAGTGAGGTAAGTCAACTTTTGAAGTCAAATTTACTGTGCAAAATTACCATTTCACCTGGCCGGCTCTTTGAATAACATAAGGAAGAATGCGTAAGCATTGAAACCCCAAATTTTAATAGGAAAACATGGTTAAATTAGGTGTCATCATTAGGGTCTTATGAAATAGTGTTGTGTCTTAATGTTGACACCTGCGTCAACATTAGGGGAAACTGTTGATTTGGTTGTTAAGGTGACATTTGGATTTGAATAATTTTGTAGTATGTCACGAGGTTTGAAGTTTTTAATTTTACGTAATGGATCCTAAAGTTGACACCGTCTGATCCCAATGTTGACATCGCCTTTGAAAACTGACTCGCAAAGAAAACTTTATTTTATCAAATACATTGTTGTTGTAGGAACAAAAACCTATTTGTTGTAACTTTTCAATAGTATTAGATAATTAGTTTAATTTAATTTTAAATTGTCAAGATTTACAAATTACATTATAATTCGTACACTGTGTCTCATCTTTTTACTTTCCTTGGCTCTATGAAGTAGAAAGGAAAGTTATGTAATCGGATGGAAAACAATTTTGAGTTTTCTTCAGATCTTTATGTTTCAGACCCCCCTGAGTCCGAAAAACACTATTTGGGAAAATGGTCTGTGTGTATGTGAACGATTTTTAGAAAAAACCACCGTACCAAATCAGTTGAAACTTGATATCTCGTCCGCAGGTCACCATGGGACGCCAAAATAAGGGTTTGAACAAAATCTACTGACTAAGTTAACTATAGTTATCATAGTGATCAAAACACCAAATATTTTTTGTCTCAAAAACGCTCTAACGATTTTGATTAAATTTTTTATATTGTTAGCTCTCAATATGGCAATTATACCATAAAATTCCCATTTGTGGGAAAATGACGAGAGCAGCACAATAAATTACCAAAACTTTCGACAAAATCGATTTTAGCGCGGTTTTTAGAGAAAACCACCGTACCAAATCAGCTGAAGCTTGATGTCTAGCCTACTGGTTACCATAGGACGCAAAAATGAGGGTATGGGCAGAATCCATCGAAAGTTAACTATAGTTATCATAGTGATCAAAACACCAAATTTTTTTCTCAAAAACAGCTCTAACGATTTTGATTAAATTTTTTATATTGATAGCTCTCAATTAGGCAATCACACCATAAAATTCCCATTTGTGGGAAAATGAGTAGAGCAGCACAATAAATTACCAAAATGTTCGACGAAAAGCGTTTTTAGCGCAGTTCTTTTCCTTATAAACTCCGCTGGAGTTTTTGTTGAATGTTGGAAAAAATTGGTATTGTAGTCCAATCCAATACCTAAAGGGCGAGTGTCTAAAAACACTCATGAGATAGATGGGGATTACTCCAGAAATTCCTGAATTTCAACTACTGTCATTTCGCTTACTACCAGTTCTATAGGTGTTTACCCAGTACCTCTGCAAAAGTAATTACTATCCTTCTTCAAAAAATTTGTGTTTACAGCCTCATTAATTATCTGTATACCAATTGCTCAATAATGGTCCTGCAATGAGTACGAGCAGCACAATAAATTCCGGAACTGTAAGCGCTACCGCTTCCTGCTGCCGTAAAGCGTTGTTTGACGAAGTTCAAATTAACTGAGTGATAAATGAATTGATTAAATAGAATTAGCCATGTACAAAGTGAATTGTTGTAGAGCTAAGGAAAGTTGTGTGTTTCAACGCACCAGATATTTTTTATAGATTGACTACAACCATGCCTCCTAATAAATATGGAATTTGGAAGTATACAACTCAGCAAATGGCAGTAAACGAAGTGGACCTTCAAACGGTGAAGTCGACCAGGCAAAACAAAGTCCACAGTGCTGTGTTGCTGAGAAAACCGCCACTGTGGAAGAAGTAGAACGTTGTGCCATGTCGAGGAAGAAGTAGGACGAATTAATGATGGAGACATGGTTGTGGCTGTGTTGCCTAACGAAAAACGTGAGACGGCATGCGTTTGCCTGGTTGTCAACATTAATTCTGAAGGTGCTGGTGAAGTAACGCCACTTATTCCCTGCAATAGACTGAGGGCGGGTTTTAAGCCTTCGAGCGACGGGAATCATCTGAAGGTGATCAACGTCAAATACAGACTACCCAAGCCTAAATCTTACCGAGCCAATCCCAATAAATTTGTGTTCCCTGTTTCTGCTCCTGTACCTCTTTAATAAAGTATGTTCCTGTTCCAAGGTAACTAAGTAACTCCTTGAAATTTATTTTAACCTATTTTGAATATCTTTCGTTCGTTTTTACCTTGAGCAATAACTTCTGGAAAGCGATGGGACAATATTTAAGTTGGTGTCAACATTAGGAACTGCAGATGCCAACAAATGGAATTTTTGAGGACAAATGTGTCAACATTGGGGGTAAAAAACCATGTTTGAAAAAAGTCGTTTGTGATAGTATAAAAAAATGTTTTGGTAAGTCCAATACGTGCAAACTGTTCACAAAGAACCCACAATTCATAATAACTACTTGAAAGTTTTATTTTCTTGCACACTTTCGTATAAAGCAGAATTGAATGATTTTTCTTCCTAATAGTGTCAACAATTGGTGCTTTTACCCTATTATTTCTGAAGCGAGTGCCTCGTAATTCCAATCTCCCCGTATTTCTGACGGTTCTGAATCTGTTGCTCCGATTTTCAAACCTCGTTTTCCCGGACAAGAAGCACCTTTCGTCCTGCCCATATGGACGACCCGACCCCGACCTTCCAGTTCTTCTTCAAATCCCTTCACCGGAATTTTCGCTTGCCCCTCTTCTTTCTGGTTGGATTCGGTTTCCTGCCTTAAAAGAGCGAAAAAGTCTCGAGAGCCGCTTAAAGGGAAGATGCCAGTTCCTTGATGGAATGGGATCGAGGTTTTTTCCTTTAGTTTTCCCTCGTTCCTTTTCCATCCACGAGCCGCTTTCAGTTTAATCGCCGTGAGAACCGGAGGAGACTCGTTCCGTCCATCTTCAACCAGTTTCTTTTTTGCACTGTCAACTGTGGAGTTTTTTTTCAAATCCAATCGACGTCTGACTACGCGAAGAAAGTCATTTATTCCCCGAGCTTGGTTGAACATCATGATCAATAATTGAAGCGGAGAAACCAACTATTTGTGTGTTAATGAATCCATATAACTGCGCGTGGGGGAATGTATCACTTTTTCGGTAAATTCACGTTCCTTGGAGGATAATTGAAGAGGTTTCATTCTACTCTAGTTCGAAAAATGAACTCTTGTTCTTTTTAAACTGTCATTTTCCCGCAAAAAACGAGAATTTTCCACTGTGGGGGAATGCGCCATCACTCAGTGCAATACTTCACACAATCTAAATCTAATTTACGTTAGACGCGTGATCTTTGTGTGACCCTGAGGTGGAGGAGTCGCTGACGACGGTCACGTACCTCGCTGTTGACTGGAAGAAATTGTTGAGGATTCCCTAGTGAGATCAGGGAGCGCCACAGGCTCTCCAGAGATGTCGCTGAAAGCCCTCGTCAAAATTTCAAAGACGCTCTTCAGACATCAGCTCTCAGGCGTCCCGCACTCTGCAGAGGGACGTCGTTGCTCGGTTATTTCTATCCGAAGGCTTAGCTCTGCGAGTGCCTAAAAAACCAGCGGAAACTGGTCTCGCTTTCATATCGCAGCATCTGACACCTTTTTCCTTCAGTCGGTTTCGATCACGGAAACCTGCCTCTCTCCCCCCTTTCCCACTCTCACCAAACGCTTGCAAGTTGCCTTTCGTGGTGAATCGAAACGATAATTAGCGGTAAACTCGTTTCGACGATATTCACGAGGATAAAACGGCCTTTTCCTCTTGAGTCGCGGGGATGTCATGTTCTTCTTCGTCCTGGTCGCAGGTTTCTTTTCTTCCGTCTCTCTAATTAGACGCTTCTCCACGACCCCACAATCATTCTCTCAAAAGACCCTTCAATTACCACCAAAAAACCCGACTATCGTAGCATTTTTGTGGATTTTTCTTGGTGTTTGAGTCCGAAAAAAAAGCTCTCCGTTCGTGACGGGAGCTTCGGAAGTACGCGCGTCTTCGGTGGCAGATGGAGACTGGAGTTCTGGTCAAACTCCTCCGTCCAACGGAAAAACCGCAAGACTCGTGTCGTCTGTGCTGGTTAATTACAGGGGTTTTTACTCCTTTTGATCACCAAAAAGGAAGGATAAAGGACGGTTTTAGACAATTTAGGCGCTTTTTTTTCCTTTCTATTGCGATGTGGAACGGGTTCGGAAAGTCCGGCGAGGGCGGGAGAGGAGCGTGTCCTGGTGTCTTGCGGTCGTTTCGTCCGGACTCGTTCCCCCCTTTTTGTCCCCCGTCTGCTCCTTTTGGATCTCGCGTGAGGATCGAAATATTGTAACTTTTGAGGTAATTGAGGTTTGAGAACGACCGCAGGTAATGAACTGGCGGAGATGCAGTTGCTTCCTCTCTTGCACATTTTGTCCATACCCTTTGCTCCGACAGGGGCACAAATGAAATGACCGGGAGAGGCCTGCAATCATTTTAAACTCAATGTTCCGTTGTGTCACGGTGGTATTTGCACGAAGACATTGGAGAAAGGTGCGGAAGCGACTACTGCGACAAAGAATGGATGGCAGATCTACTCATTGTGTCGCCCCTGAGCTAGTTCTTGTTCTTGGGTTTTGGCCCGGAGATGGCGTTCTTATCGTCGACCGTTTGAGCGTTTATACTGCACATTTTCCCCAATTTGTAATGAAAGACAGCGAGCTACAAAAGGTGCTTTTAACGTTCAAAGTCAATATTTTCAACTTTACAGGTGCATTGTAGGTGCACTTCAACATTATTGATATTTATTTAATGACAGTGATTTCTGGTATATTTAAGTCGACAATTCTCCTTTGCTTCACGCTGCGTTTTGTTTCCGTGGCGCGAATATAGATCACTTACATCATAAACGTGGGTACTGTCGTACACATTCAATAAAAAGCTCCATGTTTTTATTCAAATTGTTCGAGTTTATCCGTTTCTATAAGGCTATTCTTGCGAATGCCGCTGGGGGCCTTTTTCGCGAGCCGCTCAGCAGGCTCCATCCAAAACTAATTTTGTATACCATGCTGCAGCGAACTTTTACCTGCTCACTCCGCTCCGTTGGTGGGAGTGCTTCGATGCAGAGTTGAGCGGAGTCCTTACGGAGTGAAAGGCGGAGGGGACGCAGATTTGGCACGCATTGTGAGCTGCTTCTCAGTGAGCACCGTACTGGGTTCGAGTACCACGCGTTTATGTGATATTTGTGCCCATCTTTACACGGTTTGTGACCCAATCCGAGGCAGCCTTGGGTTTACCAATTGCCGGCTTTGGGCCTACCAAAGATGTTTAAGCGTTAGTCTTTCGTTCACGGGATGAGATCTACCTAGGATCTATCGAGAAATAGTAAGGTCCTTGGAGCAGCTCTGCAAAACGCCTTATTGGAGAGACATCTTAGAGCTACTACGGGACAGAACTCTAGTCTCGTGTCTAAAGGGGAAACCTGATCCCGACCTGACCTATAACACCCGATTAAGCTCAAATTCCATAATGTTCTCCAAATTGCCACCCAGTACACACCCCAAAACCAGCGATTAATTCGTATGACAGCCCCTAAACATGTCCAGTACCTAAACATTATTACGAATGGCAACTGGTATTTTAGGATACGATGAGTGTTCAAGCGCACAACTTTCAATTTCTAGATATTGGAAAGGTCGAAGTCTATAGTAGTACACACGGGTCGTTTCTTCGTTTCTAGGTTTTGTAGACAGTAAAATCAATTCCGAGATAGATTATAATGAACAAAAATGACAAAATTAATTTAATTTCTACGCGCGAAAGAACGAAAGGGAACAGGAAAGAAGAACCTGACCAAATTTGTTAGGTGGGTTACGAGCCGATTATCCGTAGAAAGAAGGTAGCTGCTGAAAATGTAGGTGATGTCAGCGGCGCGTTGGGCGGCTTCTTTGTTCGATAATGCTAGAAAGTGCCACACGAGACAACTTGATTAGGGAGGTGCTAAGAGTAATCGATTTATGGGGATCGATGCAGAATCCATTGCGATTGCATAATTTTCTGCATCATGCGATTTTGCTATCATGCGACTTCTAGTGGATGCCGAGACTCTCCACATTGCGCGGATGACCCGAGAAATTCTGTGCCTCGACTTCAGTTTCCCCCTGATACTGTTCTACGCTCTCGCCGAACCGACGTGTTTTAGTAATCGCTTTCTTAGCAAGCTTGGAAATACTGTTAAAGGCTTGTTTGAAAGTAGCAAGAGATGAAAGGTCTGACGGATCATTCAAGAATCGCTGTTCATGACTGTGAAAGTTGTAATGGAGAAGAACGCGAGTTTATTTTTCCTTGTCTTCAGACAATGAGTAAAGCGGGAACTACTAACAATGAAAACTGTGAACCAATTACGTCCTGAGTATAAACGCTGCCAATCGCTTTTATATTCTCGTGCGCATTACAGTCGCGTGTTGGCAATTGGAACGACGTCACGAGTCGAGCTGCCAAAAACTGACGAAATTGCGTTTTTGTTAATTTTTTGAACAATTATTATATTTTAATTGTATATTTATAACAACCATGGGCTTTGCCCAATCAGATTGCTGAGCACTGTTGCACTGTTCAGATGAGTTCGGCTTGTTGGTATCCAATATTTCAGGATGCTTCTGGAAGTAAAGCAGAGCGTGCTTTATATAGAGCTGCTTCATAATAAAAACTTTGGCTTCGTCAAACAGCTCAGTACTAGTGAACCTCCGGGGTTTTTTTAGAAGTACCTTCAAAATAGCTATTTGCAGTACATTTACTGGTTCCAGCACGCTACTGTAAGCATTACCCCACCAGAGAACGCCAAAACCAAGTACTGACTGTACTAAGGCTTTGTACAATAAAATGAGAGTGTTCTTCGAGAAGTAGTTACGGATGGTATGGAATATGTGAACAAATTTCCTGATTTTCTTCGCTAAAGCGATCACCTGGGCCTTCCAATCAAGACTCTCATCCAACACTAACCCTAGGTACTGTGCGCTTCTAACTCTCTCTATTTCCGAGCACCCACATGCCATGTACTCTGAATTACAGAAGCGCAATTTCAGGTTGTAAGGATGAGAGTCCTTGTCTCTGGCACGGGAAAACAATAGGTATTTTGACTTATTCACGTTTATGGTGAGAGATTGGGAGTTGAGCCATAAGCATATGTTATTCATTCCCTCATTTGCTCGAGTAAAAGCCCCTTGCCATGACTCCTGTTCAAACAGGAAGGCTGCATCATCGGCTAATAGGTACACCTTTCCGCTAATGGGTATTTTCACAATGTCATTGATAAATATCCTAAATAAGTCTGGACCCAGCGTACTCTCTTGAATTATTCCAAAATTTACAGGGAGTATGCCACTTTCCACCCCATCAACACTCACCAACTGCCTCCTACCAGACAGGTAGCTCTTGAACCAAGATATCTCTTTCCCCATTACTCCATGACGTTCCAAGGCGCTGATCAATCGATTCCTGTCTATGGAATCGAAGGATTTGGCAAGGTCTATCAAGAC
The DNA here is from genome assembly GCA_020466155.1 of Pachypeltis micranthus. Classification (NCBI taxonomy): domain Eukaryota; kingdom Metazoa; phylum Arthropoda; class Insecta; order Hemiptera; family Miridae; genus Pachypeltis; species Pachypeltis micranthus. The sequence continues at coordinate 28,894,118 of CM035777.1, read as the reverse complement.
CAAGATTCCATTCCTCTTCCTATCCATTAATTCATAAAGGTCTTTTGTAAGAGTATAATGGGCCTCCTCGACTCCAACGCCAGGTGTAAAGTCGAATTGCCTAGCTGTAATCAGGTTATGTTTGTTCAGATATGAATTCAATTGTTTTTTAACCCATTTCTCTAAGAACTTGGAGAGAATGCTTAGTAATAAAATAGGTCTAAAGTTGGTAAGCTCGACAGTTGATCCCCCTTGTGTAAGGGGATGACTTTCGCTATCTTCCATACGTCAGGAAAAGTTGAACATTCTAGACTGCAGTTTATTGTGTGGATGATTGGGCGTTTTATGAAATCAAAATAAGTTTCAATAATCTTATAACTTATACCATCAGCTCCTGGAGCCGATTTTCCATTAATTGCTTTGATGAGGCTTCTCAATTCATCTTCTGTAATTAGCGATAGTGATAGAGAGTGAGCCCTGCATTCAACGCCTTCCTGCCTTTGTACGCGTACGTTCCTGTCAACACTCGACTTAGGTATCTGCATAGCCAATTTTTGTCCCACATTTGTACACTGAACATATTCCCGTCAGTATCCCTCACTTGAACGTTTTACACTCAGGCTTGGCAGCAACAGATAACCCAAGTTCGGCTCGTTGTGTGGTCTATGGGGAGGCCATTTACGAAAGAGTGATAGGAGGCTACTGGCTCCTGGTCAAAAAGCAACTCTTTCTAGTCGTGAACTAGTGCAGAGAGAAAGAGAGAGAGAGAGAGAGAGAGAGAGAGAGAGAGAGAGAGAGTAGGAAATTTTCGTTCAGAAGGCGATGTAAGCATCTCCAATCATCCACTAACGTCTTAGAAGAAGCCAGACCATTGGATGAGTCAGTTCCACGAAGGCTAAAATGTTCAACGTCAAGCTGCTGGTGGCTGAGGAAAATCCCCTCATCGCACATCTCTAGGTCGTCCTCATAAAGGGAAAAGTAAATAGCCAACCATCAAAATGTTTTGGCTTCTAAGAAGTCAAGTACTTACTAGTACTTATCAGCTAACACCTTCACCCTTTCAAAGCATCTAAACTCGCAAGGATTGCCTCATTATGGGCAATTATACTCACAGTCAATGAAAAAAAAGGTACTAGCCAAATTATGGAGAGCTGAGCTCCTGTGGATCATTAACACCTGCAAGAAGCACTCCAAGTGATCTCTGGCCAGGTACCGTAGTCTTGGCCATTGAATGCCTGGTGGGCAAGTGGACTGTGAGAAGAAAGCTTCCTGGACTACACTCACTGAAAGGAAACTTGCTCCGCTATATGATTGGGCATCGGGCGAATGGCAACTGAGATGGGAAACATTTTCAAAGGGTTTCCCAACATCCGCGAACGTCTTGGCAGAAAGTGAGTTGAATCAGACCACTGGACGAGCGCGTTCCTTACTGGCCACGTCGATTTCAATGCTCTGCTCCTCTTCTTATCTTTCAAAGACTCTCCATCCTGCATATCTTGCACTAAAACAAACCAGATTTATTAATTAAACAAAAGATTGAGCCGCCATTGATCTGAGTTACGCTGTCAAATGAAGCTCACACGCCATCAATTCATTTTAGATTTTCTCATTAAAGTTCAACGCCGAGTGAACGTTTCTAAAACCGGGTAAGTCTGATTGCTCCAGGAAAAGGCGTTGAATCGAAGTATTCGAGTGGAATCGAGACCTGAATTATTCGCTAAGGCGAGACGACAAGAGAAAAAGTCCTCGCGAGGGAAAATTATCGGCTTCGTGGTTCGATTTAACGGATTGAATAAAACAACGTTGGGGAGGGGGAGGGGCAATCACGCAGCGTGGTACTGTGGAGGGGGAATAGAATAGACGCGTCAAGTCAGTAATTTACTCGGATAGTGAGGAGCAAAGTGAAACTGAAATATTCAAGACCCGACGAGGAGTCGAAAAGAAGTCCTACTTCTTGTTCAGAACTAGCGAGAACCGAGGAAGGGGATGTTCGTGCCGACGAAGTCATTAACTTCAATTTAGGGCTCTCTGTCAGTCGACTTGACAGGGCGACGGCTGACGTATGACGCTGACATCTACCTCATCGCCACAAGCTCGAGAGATCAAAGGAGTTGGCCTAAGCCTTAGCTTTGGCGCGAATCTGATTATAATGTCATTACAAATCGGCTCGGATTGAGTGGAAGTAGACAAGAGAGGTGACGATATTGTGGGATATTTGACAAAAAAAACGAACACGAAAGGCCCTAATGATGAGCAAGTCACACCACAATAACGGCCACCAATGTCCACTTGTTTCCTATAACCCATCGTATGTATAGATGAATGAGACCATGGGGGCATAGGAGCGAGTAGGCAATACTCACACTTTTCCTCTCCCTTCAACACAGTGCATCCCTGAATGAGGCTAACCAAAGGCTACATTGTGTGGGCTCGACGGACGAAACGGGTAAGAAGTGAAGGCAAATAAGAGTAGGTGCATACGAGGTCCACAAAAACATCCAAACTTTTAAAGAAAAAAATTATATTACCGGTTAATTCGCGGGAATAAACGTACTAGAAGTAAACGATATACATCGATGTTTTTTTTCGAAGCATCGAAAAGGCAAACAATCAAACCAACCCCCCCCCCTCCACCACCCATCATTCCACGGTTAATAACTATTTTTTGTCTTTTTCAATTACATTATTTAGCACTCGCAAGGTGTTTCCCCAAAAAGTGGCATCACTAGTTGAAAAGGCCGCCAATATTATTAGGTCAGTGCAACCAACCCATAAAAAATATAAATGCAAATTTCCGACTGAATTGACCCGCCGTGTCTCTCTTACCTACAGTTAGTTTCAGTCTCTGGTTTCAAAAAGCATATTATTTTAATTTTTGTATTAATTGGATACCTATTCATCATGATTCAAAATTCATTTTAAAATTTGCTGTGTCGTGTTAGCAATAATATTTATAAACCAAAGTGTTAAACTGAACAACGCGTTATTTGTAATATTAATATCATAATACATTTGGAATCCTCCTTAGTGTGTTTCACTTACAAGCTCAAGACAGGGCGCCATATAGTCTCGATTCAGGGTGTACCGGTACCGGAGGAATCCTCGGTAAAATATCTGGGCCTCAACCTTGATAGGAAGCTGGTATGGAACACACACATTTCAAATTTGTTGCAGCGATTGAGGTACCGTCTGAAGCAGGTGAAGTTCCTCATCCAAGGGTCCTCTCGTCTACCTCTTCACCTGAAACAGCTTGTCTACCTCACCATATTGAGACCAATGTGGCTACACGGAGGCGAATTCTGGGGTGCGGCCAGTAAGTCACAGTTAAAAAGAATTCAGAGCTTCCAGAACGGAGTGCTTCGAATTATAACCGGTGCCCCCTGGTTCGTTCGCAACTCAACCCTCCACAACGACTTGAACATTCATCCCGTCCAGGAGGACCTACAGAAGAAGTTCATCAGGCTACAGGATAGGTTAACATCCCACACCAACCCTCTCCTCATTCAACTGACCCAGAACCTTCCCCAAAGTCGACCCAATCGCCGGCTGAAGAGGAAACGGCCTACCGACTTCCTAGAAGACATTGAGGACTACTAGTGAGTAGCACCCTCACCCAAGTTCCAAGTTGCTGTTCATAAATCGTGTTAAATTATTTCCAACCAAAATGTATTATATACAATAAAGTTTTCTTCTGTTTAAAAAACAAATAATAATAATACATTTGGAAGGATTACAAAATACAGTTTCCAACATTGAATAAAATTACCTTTAAATATCTAACAATGGTGGGCACATCGGTGCCATCAGAGAGACTGTTTTCGCGAGCGGCGCAGGTAATACTCTACAAAGGAATACATTAAATGGTAAAAGATTGGGTAAAATTTGGATTATACAAAGTATAGATAAAAATTATCGGGATATATATTAAAAATAAATGTAAAGGTAATAAGGTTATTTTAATAGATGCTTGCTTTTTATTTCTAAACCACATACATATTTAACTTATAAAAAAACAATCGATGTTTAGAAAACATCGTTGTTTTTTTGATACATCGATATTACATTGATGCAACAATCCGATGCATTCAATCGAAAAAACATTGATGTTTTTATTAAATGTCCATCACTAAAACTCGACGATGTCACGAAACGAACCTGTGATTTTTTGCAGACAAAAATGATATGACCAGAAATAACGGATGTGCCCGGTCAACCAATACCTAACTGAAGGGTCGTCACTTGTAAATTTCAACGCGCCCCCTCAAGTAGTAAGTAGTGACTTAGCAATGAGAAGTCTAGTCAATGTCCAGGTGTTGTTAGTGAGAAGCGATTTGATTTCGTTTCTAACAGCTTTTCGCCAGCCTTGCGTTTCAGAGCTAGAATGAGCTTCCGAAACAGATATTTGGACTGAGCACGCATATTCAGCATCTTCCACGGCTTCTTCTAGGGGAATATTCTCTTGGAGTAATGCAACTCGAGGTACCGTATTATATCGTTTCCCTTCTTCAATTTCGAACAATTCTAGGTCTTCCTCTGCCTCTTGGGATGTGTCTTCCGATCGTTCCGAACCATCTTCATCTTGAGTAGAGTCTTCAGAGTGAACTTCGGAATCTCCTACCCTTATGCGTGAATTTTCACGGTTCACATCAGCGTGGTTTGGTCCAACTTCGGCCAACGAAGGAGTGTTTGCCAAAAAGTTATAATTATCCTCGCTTGACTTGTACAAAGTTTTTCGTCTGTCTTCATCGACGAATTTGACATCTCTTGTGATGATAACTTTTTGTAGTGTGTCACTCCACACCCTGTAGCCCTTCGCGGTTTCATCGTAGCGACAAGTATGCACTCACTAGAGCGTGGTTCCAATTTTCCCTTCCCTGATTTCTCCAAACTTCTTACGACATTAATTTCGTCTCAAGAAGGTTGGCCATTTTATTTCCCTTGGAGAGCATGAGCCACTTACAGTTTGACGTGCTCGCACCAGGGTCGGTTCAAAGAACTTATTGGGGTTTGCCTCGGTCCCCGAATCACGGCAATAAGTACCATTAGGTCGTAGTCAGTCCCCATGAGGCTCGTGAGAAGACATTCGACGAAGGCGTTCCAATGTACAGGTTCTCTGGACTTTGCTGTTGTATTTGTCATGTAAATTTTGACGGATTTCTTACGAGAAATTCTCTCATCTTTAAGCTCATTGAGGAGCATTGGTCACCATAAATTGTCAACTGCTACTCTGATTTCGATGAGTACTGCTACGGCGTACTTACCAGCTGCCTCCGCGGATACGTTGCTGGTTTCGACAATGACGTCCTTCATGGTTCCTAAAGGTCCACGAACTTTAATCGATTGAAGAAAACGTTTTGAACTTTTCACCATTAGGGAAAAAGGTCTGGAGTGTCTGTAAACGCGACGGGGAAATGGCTGAGCATGATCGGCTCAACTTTGATATGTAGCTGGCAGTCCACCATGAAAGGCCAACATATGGGTATGAGAGAAATCGGGCAAATACTAACTATAGTGTAATGTAAGATATACGGATTGTTGTGCTCCCATCGATTCTCAGTAATACGTACACGCAGCTCGCTGAAGGGTGAGAGGACTTTCCCTCACCCCTGAGGCCGAGGGCAGAGTGGAGGGCTCACAAACCCCCGCTACATCCTTGAACTGGAGGGGGTCAGAATGAACCCCATAAAGCTGCTACAGCGGGAAGAATTTCATTACATCATTCAGAGTCCCTGTTAAGCTAATAACAAATAAGAGCTATGTTCCTCTGCGTGCACCAGTGTCACTTAAAGTCAGGTTTGATTTGTTCCCAACCTCCCGAGTTAGCAAGCTGAGGATTCTCCCTCACCGGAGAAGCTGGATGGAAACTCAATCATGCCTTTGTCTGCCATTATCCAGGGAATCGCGGTTGCCCTTCAGTTCGTGGTGTACAAAGTGCGTCGTAATTGATGCCAGTACCTACTACTACCCAGCCAAACCTTTGGGATATTGGTTTTGCACATCCAAGGCTTGAGGAGGTGGAAGCTAACCTCATCCGTATGGAGTCAGAACATGGGTCTATAGCAATAATTAGGCCACTACCTTAGTAACAGTGATATAACCCACAAAATCCATTTTCTACATAAGTAGCCACTATCGTAATCGGTATCAAAGAGAATAAGAGTCGCAGGCACGTACATTCGTCCCAAACCCCCCTCCACTACTCATTTCACGGCTGACTTCGTCTTAACAGTTGGTCCAAAGTTGGAAGGGACGGCTTTGATGAGCTAAGCCTCATTCTATTACTTTGTCACCTCAGGTCCCAATCGTAGCCATACCTTTTTTGTATGGACAGTGTCTACCAACACGACTGTACTATAAAATTCTCCTTCGTGGGAAAACGACAGATAGGATAGCACAACAAATTATCAAAAAATTCAACGAAAATCGGATTGAGCTCAGTTTTGGTTTATTATTCATTTTGAATAATACACCTATGTTATCGGTCGGGAACATTTTCGTACGACCCCCCATCCAAATTTGATACGTTTCGATACGTCGGGATTCCAAATCGAAAAGGTTCATCCGCCGTCGTCCGCTGTCTGGGCCGTTTTGTGCCTTTAATGTTGTCTACAAAATCTGTATGTATAATTTGTCTTTCGCACAAAAATCCAGTTTGGCCCGCCTGCTCGGCAATCTGATTGAACGAACCCCGGGATTGTTATGGGCAAAAAATGTTTAAACAAATTAACAAAAACGGAATTTCGGCAGTTTTATCGCAAATACGCCGTATTTGGTATCGTTGTCTAGGTATTTTTACTTTCCTTGGCTCTACGAAGTAGAAAGGAAAGTTATGTAATCGGCTGAAAAAAAAATTTTGAGTTTTCTTCAGATCTTTACGTTTCAGACCCTCCTGAGTCCGAAAAACACTATTTGGGAAAATGGTCTGTGTGTATGTGTGTCTGTGAACGATTTTTAGAAAAAACCACCGTACCAAATCAGCTCAAACTGCATATCTCGCTTGCAGGTTACCATGGAACGCCAAAATAAGGGTATGAGCAAAATCCATCGAAATTTAACTATAGTTATCATAGTGATCAAAACACAAAATATTTTTTTTCTCAAAAACGGCAATAACGATTTTGATTAAACTTTTTATATTGATAGCTCTTAATGAGGCAATTATACCATAGAATTCCCATTTGTGGGAAAATGACGAGAGCAGCACAATAAATTACCAAAACTTTCGACGAAATCGAATTTAGCGCGGTTTTCAGAGAAAACGACCGAGCCAAATCACCTGAAAATTTGATCTCCAGCTTACCATGAGACGCCAAAATAAGGGTATGGGCCAAATCCACCGAAAGTTAACTATAGTTATCATAGTGATCAAAACACCAAATTTTTTTCCTCAAAAACGGCGCTAACGATTTTGATTACATTTTTTATATTGGTAGCTCCTAATTTGTTAACTATATCGTAAAATTCCCACTTGTGAGAAAATGACGAGAGCAGCACAATAAATTACCAAAACTTTCGACGAAATCGATTTTAGCGCGGTTTTTAGAGAAAACAACCGTACCAAACCAGCTGAAACATGATCTCTAGCCTACAGGTTACCATGGGACGCCAAAATAAGGGTATGGACAAAATCTACCGAAAGTTAACTATAGTTATCATAGTGATCAAAACACCAAATTTATTTCTCAAAAACAGCTCTAACGATTTTGATTAAATTTTTTATATAGATAGCTCTCAATAAGACAAATATACCATAAAAATCCCATTTGTGAGAAAATGACGAGAGTAGCACAATAAATTATCAAAATTTTCGACGAAAAGCGTTTTTAGCGCAGTTTATTCTTTATAAACTCCGCTGGAATTTTTGTAGAATGTTAAAAAAAATTGGTATTGTAGTCCAATCCAATACCTAAAGGGCGAGTGTTTAAAAACGCTCATGAGATACATGGGGGTCACTCCAGAAATTCCAGAATTTCAACTACTGCCGTTTCGCGTACTACCAGTTCTAAACGTTTTTACCCAATCACTCTGCAAAAGTAATTACTATCCTTCTTCAAAACATTTTTGTTTACAGCCTCATTAATTATCTGTATACCAATTGCTCAATAATGGTCCTGCTATGACTACGAGCAGTACAATAAAATCTGGTACAGTGAGCGCTACCGCTTCCTGCTGTCGTAAAGTGTTGTTTGACCAAGTTCAAATTAACTGAATGATAAATGAATTGATTAAATAGAATTAGCCATGTACCCGAGTGAATTGACGTAGAGGTAAGGAAAGTTGTGTGTTGCAACGCACCAGATATTTAGATGTCGTATCGAATGAACCAATTTTCATAGGTACAACCGCGTGTAGACGGAAAATAGTGAAATCACAGTAACTATAGTATAGTGAGTCCAAGTCTTCTAATTGATAGAACTCGCGGGGCAATAAGCACAGCGAAAATAATCGTTTCATTGGTTGTAATCCCCCCTCCCCACCGGGCTCATTAAAACTACGCGCCAGCTCGACTCGCGACATCGTGCCAATTGCCTGGAATTCGTAATTTTCGTCGTTTCGTAGTAATCAGGTATTTGGTATAGTTTACTGGTATTTTTCGATGCAGAACCGAATGGGATGGGCCTCGGAGGTGTGAGACTAGTTCAAGTGTAATAATTTGCAGGGTTTCTTTATTAACTTCCCCCAAATGAGTTCTCAGAGGAATGAAGATGGTAGCATTTAGTAACTCTCATAAAAATATCAGTAGCTATCACAACAATGCCAGGATTTCACTGTGAAGTTTCATTGACTACCGTTCATCACTCATTTTTTACCCATGCGCATTGATTGCACAATAACTGTAGTGGCGTGAGCGTGAGTAAGAGCAACTCAATAAATTCAGGAACTTTGGGCGGCAAAAGGTGAAGTTATGTTGTACCAAATGAAAAATAGATGAGATTAATAGGAAAAGACACGAATATCACTGAATGGGGTCCTGGAAAGGTGTGTGAAGCGTCACACTGGATATTTTAGTGCTATTTTGATTCCCCGTGTTGAACTCTGGCGGGAAGGACACGTTAGGATAACGTGGCTCCGGCGTTTAGTACACTTTTCTGCCAAAGGGCCAGAAGTTTTGCCGTCAGGTGCTGCCGCGCAGCGTCAGAGTTTTGAAACACGAGTCTTACGTTCGACGTTTAATCCACGAGGGTGCGCCTGTGTTCACAACAAAGCCGCTACTATTCATAGGGTACCTCGTGAGGCGATAAAGCGAAGTAGTTCTTTCAACATCGCGTTTCAAACGCGCAAAAGCCAGGAAGCTATGGTTGAACTTTCTCGCACACTGCAGGGGCGCCGGAATTAAATGTACTAGTCGCTGGGAAAATGTTATTCAGAACTTCCTTACTAAAATCCGAGTAATAAAATTAGGTACAAGTGCAGGGTGCATCTGCCCATTGCAAACAAGTGGTGTTTTCTCGAGGTTCAGTCGAATCAATAAATTATTCACTAACGACGTCTTCTTCATAAACCGTCGATGAATTAACTAAAAGCGTATTACGCAGTCTAAAATAAACGCACTGCCGTAAAAAATATCTGGTGTGACGCATTTCGCAACTTCCCATAGCCCCACGAGCATTCTCAGATTTTTATCTCCGTGGCTACTAATGTAAACGTGGTAGCTCAACGTTCAACCTGGATGCGTTCGGTTCCGGACTTTATCGAGTTGCTCCTACTTATGCCAATACCGTTATTGAGCAATCAGTCCATGGGGGTTTCACGAAACTGTCGACACGATTTGTTTTGATTAGGACCATCTTCACCATTTTGAAATTATCGGGTGAAAACTGTGAGAATTGGTGGTCAGTGTAGTGGCGTGATTGGATTTTTGGAATTTCTGGGGCTGCTGTTAATTTGACTATGAGATTCATTGGGCGCTTATTGTACAGAATGTTCATCGGATTATTTTTGTACCTACCAAACGTACAAATTCGGTTTCCAACAACTTCGTCCCCTCCCGTTGAAAAAACCATTTTTTTTTAAGATGGTCAGTATGAACTCTTCGTTCGAGTACCTCCATGATAACAACGTCCGGAAGACGCATTTTGGTCCTCACATGTTATGTCGTGGAGACTCTCGTCAATGTGAACTGGTAAGACCGGTCGTCTTGTTGTACGATGGCTGTTTTTTATGCTGACTGTCGAGCACCAGCTCAAGTTGGCCCAGGACTGGGTAAACGCCCGTTGGCAGGAGAGGTGGAGCACGAGGCTACACGGCGTACTGAAGGCACTGCAAGACCCACGTTTCCACTTATTGAACCACCATCAGGGCCTTCGAAACAAGACTGCAGTATTTCTAACGCAGGACATTTGGGGGCCATGGAGGATGCCTCGCGCGTCCTATAAGACTGCCCTATACGAGGACGTGCGAACGCGCACTCATATCCCGCTAACGGGGACTTCAGTCCTCCTTATTGCCATCGTATCATCCGTTCGGCGCCTAACCCTCTTCCTACAGGCGTGAGCAAGCCGGGGCCAAACGGGCAGCGCAGTTTCACATGCTGCACACTGAAGGACCAATAATAAGGTGAATACCCTTCCCCTCCAAACTAAATCGGAAATAATGGTCTTGCCAAACTTGCACCTGTCCACACCACCCTGAAACACAATAGGGTGAGAACACACCAACAGGACCTTCACCATGGCTTGACCAGTCCCTAGACCAACGAGCCAATCGGTCACAAGACGATCAGTCTTTATGAGAAGAGTGGATTCGAGCCCTTAGGTCATATTTTGCTTCGAAGATGCTAAACGCTGCTTTAATGTACGCACGGCTCTCTCTCCAAGTCCGTCGGTCCTAGGGCGATGGGAAATTGTTCCGTATCGAATATTAGTATTGAAACTGATATCATGGAACTGCTGAGATGTCCATTGAGCGCCAGTATCCGATGCTAGTGTACTCAGTGTGCCATTCAATACTGAGTCTTGTGTAATGCTTCGACGAGGCCAGAACTGAAAGATCGGAAGGGAAATAAAATGATAATTAGGAGAGAGGTGCTAGGAGACTATAAATGCGAACTTTGGAGATTCGGAACACTCCGCGTGTTCTAAAGTCCGAACTGTTTATTTAAGGAACGAAAAAAGGAGAGAGAACCTCAGTTTCCGGTGGAAAGCTCGGCTGTCGTCCTCTGCTAAGCAAGCACTCTAGAGTCGGTATTTGGGCCACTTGCCAACTCGAATCGGTTCTTCAGCCGGTACCATACCTACCTATGACTCCTTCTGCCGCTGATATGGTGAACCTGAGAACCTCGCTGCTGAGGAGAATGAGGCACTTCGGCCGAAGCGGGAGACGGGTGCTTGAAACCTGTGTAGACCATGTGCCCAAGCCTGAGCAGAGGCAGTGAACCGCCGAATGTCCTAATTGGTTGGCAGCAGTGATTCGGCAGCATCCTTCGGGGGAAGGCGAGAACGAACACGTACATCATGATAGAGAGGTCATCTGAAGAGCACGTGAAGGGCTTCCCTATTCACTCGAGGTACATACATGAAATGCCTGAAGGTCTGGAAGCAGCCGTGTGGAGAGAAATCTGGAGTGCCATCACCGCAAAGACAGACGATTGTGCACTGACGGCCGAAGTGTATTCAGATGGGACGCCGTGTGTTCAGAGCTCCGTTTTGTCTGTCACTACCCATTCGTGAGTACATTTGGGTCTGAGGTCAGTTGTGTCATGTTGAAGGAGCTGCACGTGTACCATCATACACCGTTAGCGACCAATTCGTAACGTGCTATTGCACCTCCACCTGGTCCAGCTGCAGGGAAAAGTGATAGGTGGTACTACACGCCAGCAAAACTGCTAAGTGATTGTCCCTCCACAGGTGTGTGCGTGCTGTATGTGCAGAGGCAACCAGACGCTTTGGTCCCAGAAGCGTCTCTTGCTGCACCTGATTTACTCGAATTCCTCTGACGGAACGGGCATATTAGAGGAAACATACCCTTTTGTTCACGCTTATCATCCTCCACTGATGAACTTCCAAAACGCCTCTACCGTAATAACGAAAATTGTCTCAAAAGGTCGTTCCAAACGTCACCAGAGTCTTCAGAGTATTTATTGTTAACCTCTCCACCTGCTTCTGCTGAACTGAACTACAATTTTGGCCAGACCCCAGCGTTGAGTTTGACTATGCCGCATTGATAAAGCTCGCATTCAGCCCTACTTGAATGTCTCCTTCTCGTCCTCCGCAATTATTAGGAGCTCTTCAAGAACTCCAGTACCAAGAAGCTGGCCAATTCTTATCATTTCAAAGACTACTAGGTCATCAGATAATTAGGAATTAGCACTTAAAAGGCTAACTGTTTTAGTTTTCTTTAGGTCTGTCTGTGTCAAGGGCCATTGAGTATGGAAAATACCGTTTCGGACACGACAGTTCCATAAACGTTTAATCTGTGGCAAAATGGCGAGAGTAGCACAATAAATCACCAGAAAGTGCGAAAAAAAGCTTAGTTTTTCCTTATAAATCTTGCTCAGTCTCAAACAACTTAGAATGGCGTTTCAACGAGTTAGATACGCGTTGAGGATTCAATAGGCATGAGCGAATCAAGAAATTCTGGAATTCATTTCTACCTGCAGATGACTGTTGGCAGTGGCGACGACAAGCTTGGAAAGGAAAAATTGAGGGAGGCTCCGAGATCTGATGAGGTCTTTGCAGGATTTTATAAATCTCTACCACCATATAGGCTTCTCCGCGTATGCACGTTCGATCATACGCTCCTCAGAAGCGAACCATTTGATTCCAAGTGCAGTTTTTCTCCGAAGAGGTGCCTAAGGAATGCTGAACTACAGATGGTGCTAAAATAACAAATTAACCTGCTGTGTTTTAGGCAATTATGCTGAGTGATTTGCCAGCTTATGGTAATGCCGCTGTAACGTGTTATTACAAAGAGCAACTAACACACTAGTCTCGTCGAGCGCTTTTGAAGCTGAGTTACCTTATTGAGGTGAGTAGTTTGAAGTACGTGCTGAATGAAGAGCATTCCTTGTTACTTCCATTCCCATAGAGTAGCAACAAGATTACAGTTCCATGGACATATCAGTCCTCCCTTAGAGAGAACAAAGCGGTATCAATCAATCAATCTACTGAAGGTGTTTGTGTGCACAAAGCCTGCCGTCCAATATAAACGCTGAGTGCACCAAACATTTAAAAAAATGGTTCTTATGAAAACGAATTGACTAGTGTTTAGAACAGGTAGTTGATAAGTAATTATTTTCCTTAGTCTGACGGTAATGGGCGGTAATAATTCTTATCTTTCGTCTTTTTTTTTAAAAAGGTGGATGCTGGCGATACCCTCACTGCACCCACAAACGGGCCTATTGCAAGGTCTCATGGCCCCCTTGCTCAACCCCCAGGCCCCATGCACTGGGCTCACTTGCTGCGACGTTACCTATACCCCCCCCCCCCCGCATAAAGCGGAGGACATCCGCATGTTCTGCATTCCAAACACACAATGGCGCGATGCTGTGAGTCCATCGCACAAAACATGTTCGGCCGTCTCTAGCCCCACCTCGCAGAACCTGCATACCTGTATCTCACACTTGGCAATATTAGCAAGGTCATTGGACAGTGAACTGTAAACAGGTCACATATGATCCTCATATCCTTCCTCCCCAGTGCACGCACCTCCTTGGTCCTCCCTCTGGAGAGTCGGATGATGAGTTTTGGCTGTATAAGGCTGGGCAACCCCTGCCAATGGGTAACCCTGCACCTATCCTCCCATGTGCCAACCTCTCTACATAAGTGGCTCCTGGTAGTCCCAACAAAGGACTCAGGGCTGACAGGGATCTGCGCCGATCTGTGTTGGTTTCCCTCTATTCTCTCTGGCACCCAACACAGTGTTACGCTGTTGTTCCCAGCCAGGGCCTTCAGTCCAGTCAGTCACTCCCACACCTGCTGTGACGTTAGACAATACGAGGCTAAGGCCTTGAGAGTGGCCTGAATATCCACCATAATGTAGATCTTCTGCCGCTTCAGTCCCCTCTTCAGTAGCCATTGCAGACAGGCCGTCACCGCAGGCACCTCTGCCTGGAACACTCTGGCCAGCGACCCCAATGGAATCGGTGCTCTAATTCTAGGCCTCTGCCAGGCCACCCTGCACCGAGCCATCAATGTAACATACCAGGGCCGCAACTTCAAACCTGGGAACTCCCCCTACCCCCCTGGATCGTTCATGGATGAGTATCCGAAAGGGCAGCACGAAGTTGAACCTTGCGGGCATTGAGTCTACTACATGCAGCGTCTCTTCAGGTTCAGCATAGATTCATGCCTAATTTCAATCTGGTATTACGAGGTAGGACGTTCAGGTGGAGGAGGCACTGCAGTGCAGCTGTGTGGTTGGAAGCCCTGTGAGGATCGGAGAAGACGGACAACAAACCCTGAGGCAACAAACTCAATACCCTCCACATAAACGTGCTTATAATGACGCCACGTACAAATTAAAACTGGCTCTAGAACTAAAGTGGACAGTGACGAAAGAAAGTAATTCACTTCAACTATTGGATAGGAGAGACGTTAAAAAGTCGCTCTACTGGAAATCAAAAATACTCACCAAACAACCAAATATCATACGTCCCCTCAAGCATAACAACAGATGGTATTCCACATCCGAAGAAAAAGCATCGTCATTTTCTGACCTAATTACGTATCAATTCACACCAAAGCCAAGTTGCCTACCAGAATTCCATAACCATGTTAAAGATACTGTTGTTGAGCCACTGGCTTTGTCCCCATTTAGAAAACTTTTCACTCCCAATCAAGTTAAAAAGTCGCCAACCAAAATATCTCCAGGCCCCGATCGGATCACGCAGCCTCTCATAAAAAACATTCGCAGTAAGACACTTGTATTCTTAATGCAAATATACAATGCGATCCTTCGGACTACCTACATTCCCACAAGCTGGAAACACGCCGAAGTAATTATGGTTCTGTAACCAAAAACATCAGCTACCGCCTCATCAGTCTGCTTTCTATATTTTCAAAAATCTTCGAGAGGCTTCTTTAACCCCTCCCCCCCTCACCACCAGCCATACCTAATTTTGTCATCTTCACTCCTGTCAGCAACAACTGCCTAGATTCATAGAAGAAATACTCGATTCAATCGAAAGGAAGGAGGCCTGCCTCGGATTATGTCTCGATACAAAACAAGCATTCGACTGAGTTTGGCGCCCAGGTCTACTCTTTAAACAGAAACCGTTACTACCGACACCTTATCCAATGTTTCATCACAAACAGATCTTTTCACGTCAAGTGCAATGGTGCTCATTCACGAAGCTATGGCGCACCGGCATCCGTGCCCCTAGGAAGTGTGTGAGGGACCATCCTCCTTCTTAACATACGTTAGTGACGTTCCAAGTTCCCATGACTCCAGCACTGCACTGTTTGCTGACGACCGTGCAATAGTTTCCCGCGACACATCGGGCGTAGAGGCATCTGCAAAACCGCAGCTTCCCCTCAATAACGTACAGGAATGGGCTGACCTGTGGCGAATTGAAATGAACACTGATAAATCATGCTTGGACACATTTAACATGAAAAAACTTTATCAGACAACCCGTATTGTCATCAACAACCATGCAGATATGGTACGCTAACAGATGTGGTGCGCTATTTGGGTATACACCTACAGCAACGGCTCACGTTTGACGCCACACATTGAGCTAATAAAAAGACTTCGTACCCGCATTAACCTACTCAAGACCCTCCTCAGCCAAACTTCACCATTATCGTTGGATAATAAACGCCTCATTTATTTAACGTTGATACGCCCAGTCTGGCAGCATGGTAGCTCCATATGAGGGCTAGTCTGTAACTCGATAGAACCGAGCTCTTCGCCTAATAACCGGTGCTCCATGGTTCGTGAGGAATTCCGTTATACATGAAGATTTCGACGTACCACTAGTAGAAGAGGTCATAACGTCAACAATGAGCCACATGCTCGCATCCATAATCTCCCACCAACCCTCAGCTTTTGGAAACCTCCTCACTCATGAGACCGACTATTCAACCCCCTACGCCTCAAAAGAAAAACGAATGGTCGGCCTGTTGGGCTGAAACAATTAGTCCCTCTCAATAACTGTGATAATTCTTCTTATTTATTGACTATACATGTGTAATTAACTACATTCTTTCCTTACTTCCATTATTATTATTATTAATACAGATTTATAATAAGAGGGCCTGTTAAAGGACTGCTACCCTCGCACAAGTTTCACTGTATCGTACAATATAAAAACGTACATGACCGAAACAAAATGTATTGCACACAAAAAGTTGACTTTATAATTAACAAAAAAAATGGTGGCTACATTGACTGCCCAGCTCTTCTTTCAGGCATCGGTTTTCATATTGTGCTGTCTCTAACGAGGCAGCAGTCCTTTTGAACCGGCTGTGGCCCTGCAAACTGACTGTTAGCATGAGCTGGTCGTTGGAGTTGGGTGGAGTCTTTGGTTCTCCCTTGTGATCTCTGCGAGTGACACGAGTGACATATCGATGGCCTGTTAGCGCGTGCAATATGCAAAAATAAATTGATGACTCGTTCTCTCAATCCCCCCGCTCAGTCCATTAGGGAAACTGATTTTTCAACGATTTTTTCTAGAATATATTTATCTCGTTTATTTCGTTCGTACGTGTTGACTGGGGATCGCTTCATTCCCCTAATGTAGTCTAATTTGCTCGGCAAAGGCTGGTTGGTGGTGTTCTTCCTTAGAGTCAAGGTGGTTTCAGAGCTGTTCGTGGCTGTCAGCATCAACAATCGACACCAACGCTGGCAAAAACGGGAGAACGTACAGTTCGGGAGCTGGGTACTAATGTTTTTCACGGTCTCTTCTGCAATTTATTCATCGCGATCTTGGCCTATTACCCGATTCAGCCGATAATTTTGATTCTTCAGTACGAAAAGTTCGTTACGCTCTCCACTGACAGATTTCCTGGTGCAGTCCTGCAGCCCTGACTTCTACTTGACACTCCACACGTGAACTGAGCGAAAAACAACCACGAACCGGCCCTCAGTCATCGTCCAACGGTTGCCCGAATTAGTCTCAGTCCTTTCAACCGCGAACTGACGATTCAACAGGAGTCTCCCGTAACTCCTTTGAATGAAGGAATCCCTTACCCTTTCAGCCCCTTGGCGATTAATAATCGAGCGTACGACCCTCTCGGAGCCCCCCCCCAGAGAGGAATTTTTAATGCAAATCTCTCGGCAAACAGGGAGAGGGAAAGAAGAAGAAAAGAAGAAGAAGAAAAAGGGGGCGCCGAAGGTGAGAAGAGAAAAATCGGAATGGTAATAGGAAATGCAAGATGGAAAAAAGGCGGAGGTTAATAGGACGTAAGTTGGATCCGACACGCTTCCAAGTTCTTCCAGCCATTCATCTTGAGGTGTCACTGACGTCGACTTTTGAGTTATTACCCCCTCTTGATAAATTTTTGCGTGAATGGGTCATAAAATACGATCGATACGATAAAAGAGTTTGAGAGAAGAAATGTGAGTTTGAGAACATTTCAAGAGCCGATACCAATCAGCTGCTTTCCCGCATTTTTAAAATTTTTGAATGCTTACTTTCCTCTACATAGTGGTGCGGAACTAGTTAACTAGAAGCACCCTGGCACTGACGCCATGACAGTTTTACAAACAGGTCATTTCGAATTTGTCAAGACTCTTGCAAAGACTCGCCAACAGTACATCTGGTCCGGATGGACCTCAGACGTACGCTCATGGCGCTGGACATGTAGGTTTGTAAACGTTCCAAGGGTCCTGGAAGACGGCATAGCGCTAGTTCATGCCCTTGAAACAAATCGCACCGGGTCTCGGTTGGATGTATAAGGGGCCCTTTCCTCAATCTAATAGAGGAAACGAATACGGCATGGATACTATCGATTGTTTCTGTGAATGGCCAATCCCAGCTCAAGAAGTTCGAACAGTTGCTTCAGCCTCGTTGGAGTACGTTTTCCGCAGAGTGGGCAATTCAGCTGAACTTCGAAATGTTTGATAGTTTATGGAGCTGCTCTCGTCATTGAGAACTGCTGCTCGCCCCCAAATGAGAACATCATGGAACTGTCCATATAAACAAATTAATCCATTTTTGAGAAATAAACACTTGGTGTTTTGATCACTATAATAACTATAGGGGAAACGAGGACTGCATATATTTCTAGGGAAATAGAATCAACTTGTTTCGAGTTGTGTCATGTCATGAAGATTTTTAACTTCTTGGAGCGTAATAACTTCGAGCTCTCGAAAAAAACAGCTAAAATGGTATCAAAGTCGGTTGTACGAAATCCGTGTAACCGTTGACAAGGCTGTCGCTTTTTGCACGTAAAACACTGAGAGGTGGGTGGGGAGGGGGGAAGGGGTGTAGCGCCAGTGCATTCCTTACTTTCCGTATCCTTCGGGTTGCGAAAATGGAACAGTTCCAGAGAGTGGCACTGCCTTCCTCCCTCACCTTCTCCTTTCAACCCCCTGTTTTTGCCTATTTTCTCGCCCCCTAAAAACGCGAACGTCGCCTTTTTTTTTTTGTCACTCTCCCCTTCGAATGTTCTGGTTCCCCGGAGCGAAGGCGAAGAAAAGGGTTGTAATAGCAGGAGAGAAGTGAGATGAAGGTGGGCTCGCGGCGGGGCAGAGGATTGAACGATATCTTCGCAATTAATCTGAAAGCCCCTTTCACCCGTCCCTCACCCTCCAAAACCAACTTCGTCCCCCTTTTCCTCAGTCGATTCCCCGCGCCCTCGTTGTTTCGCCGCCATCAGCCCGCCACCACTTCACTTAACTTCTTTGTGTTCGAGGAGTGAAAAAGTGATGGAAAGGAAGGGACTGAGGGGGTGGGGGACGGGGGTGGGGCGTGGATAGGAAGCAGAGAAAAGGCATTCGACGGTCTCTGACTTTTATAAACCCTTTTGGTGGCCACGAAACCATTTCGGCTGTTTGCACCTTCTTTGTCTATTTGCGAGTTGTCTGCGACTATTGGGAGTTTTTGAGCTCTAGCAGAAACTTTTGGTTGAGGAAACACTGCACGCCACTGCGCTACGTGTAGGTCAAGGGGTTCTAGGGGTTCTTGCAAGCCGAGACAACGTTGCAATGCAAAGTGCGATGATCGTAGTCCTTTCAGAACAGGGCAGACGTGTGGTGCCAGATATCCACTGAGACTTGGACGTTGCCTGCTGCGGCATCTTGTTGTACCAGTAATAGGGGGGTTGGCAGCGCTTTGTTGAAGGCGGCGTTGACCAGTTCCTGATATGTCGAACCTGATGGTATTGACTGATCCGGATATAATAGCTCGCGAAAAGGAGCATAGTAAGGGCAGCCCTGGAAAAGACGGTGAAACGTTAGTATGCATGTGTGGGAGTGGCAGGGAAGAACTTTTGAGAGAGTTCCAAGTACTACCTTCCCTCTTGTACACGCCTCCATGGCCACACCCTCCCTCCGCGTTCACTGAAAATATCAGGTGCGACGCATCACACGTTTTTCCTCAGTGGTTTGTACATATCTAGTCTATATCTCCAGCAACTAATTCAAAGTGTTGTTCACTGGCAGGTAAAACTTCTGTGTTCTGTGTTGCTTCACGTGCCAAGATTCATGCTGTCTTCACTGAGCAACCAGTCTACAAATAATTTATAGAATTCTTTATTTATTGTTCAAGAACTATAGGGAAAATAATGTGAAAAAATTTAGTCAAAGGCACGACAGTACTTAGCAATCCGGGACTAGGGTTGCTCTTAGTTATCTTCTGACCGCCGTTATAGTGTTCAAAATGAAGACACAGATTCCAAAGAGCCTGTAAGGGATAAAGAGCTTTCAGGTGTTAACAGACTTCTAGACTCAGTCGCGAGGCGTCGAAGGGTGGAGTCAGTCAATGAATCGACTCCCCTCGTCACCACAGCAAGAGAGAAATCATAACAACTTGGAAGCGGATCTTTTTGTCCGCCCTTTTCGCTCTCTCAGTCCGCTCACGAAAAGAAAGCCCTCTAAACAGTCAATAGTCAAAACATCATCAATCACACGGCTTGAGTTCGGGTTTGCTCGGGGATCCGAAGGCCTTCAAGGACGACCCGCACCCCAAAAACTCACCTAAAATTTCCCCCCTTTTCGTCGCCGGAAGGGTAAACATATTTTATGTGCCGACGGACAAAAGAGAGTTTGGGAGAAAAGTGGATGGCTCCTGATTAGTATGCGCATCTCATTTTTCGGAGGCAGGCGCATTTGTCCGGGGGTATCGTCTGTCGGAGCGACGGTTACGGCGGATCTGACGCTGGGAGCTGCGCACGTATCAGCTGGCTCCTCGAACGGACAGGGAACCCGCTTCAGAGCTGAGCGGAATCTCAATCAGCGACGAGCATGCGAGGATATTTGTCAAAAGGGCGTCAGAGATGGGGTGAGTTGAGGAATCGAAGGTGCAGGGTCAATACTGATGCCTGCAACACGACTACAACCTCTTGTATACTCGTAGTCCTGCACGAGGTTCTCATTCCTGCACTCAACAAATTCATAAAGCCGTGGGTACAAATATAACTTATGCAAGAACGTGGAAGCCAGTCCACGCAATATTACTAGAACCAGGAAAGGCGTTTGATCGCGCTTATCAATCCAACTGAAATCAGTGTTGTCAGATTTGGCTTGAGTTGGATGCATTTTTACCTCTGGAGGTCGTAGGCACTCTATACATCCTGTTGTCATCCACGCCGAACCACATAATCCCCTTATAGCTGTTTGGATTGCACGTGATGGGTTAAACTCGTCGGAGTTCAAATATAATTGACCAGATTACAGGGCTTACTACTACTAAGACAGAGCATTGATGTACATACCAGTGGGGCATGTGTACAGGAGAGCAGAACAGGAGGACTATGGCAGGAGTGGTCACTACACTCATCTCTTTCTCTCTCTATCCCTCCCCCCTCTCCATTGATGAATGTAGAGACATTCCCTGGGTATGTTTTGTGAACAGAAAGACCAAATTGATGGTGATCATCTGCCACGCGATATGATTGGATTTGCCAGCGTCTGAAGCCTATAAAGGAACACGACGCAACTCAGGGCTTTTGAGACTTGGTGGTATGTCAAGCCAGCCCTGATGATACTTTTCCCTGATGAAAACACCCATGAGACGATGAGCCGTGAATTGCACCTTCACCACGCCGGCCCATCTTATCGAAACCCTCCTCGGTGTATGGTGCCAATTGTTTTAGTCGCGCTCGTTCTACAAACCGCCACTGATAATGAACACCCCCCCTTCACAGTATAGTAATCTCTAAAGATTAGGTAGTGCGAATGGAAAAAGAAGTGGAGTTTCCAACATTGTCTACTTTCGGCACCGGAAAAAATGAAAACTCCTCGAGTCTTTTTCGTCGTAAAATCAATTTGCGACGTTTCAGCGTTTTTATATTGGAAGCGTCCGTATAGTCTGAAATATATAGTCGCCCTATGAATATTAAACTGGGAAGGAAACGGAGGACTGAAAATGTATTCAGGATCAGGACGAAGATCAGGAGGACGAGGTTTGATATTTTAGAGGAGAGGAAAAAAAAAGAGCCGAGAAAGGGATTTCCGGCTCCATCTTCTCCAGCCAACACTTCAGGTATCGAGACGCTCTTTATGTGCGCTTTTTATACGGCCCTAAGCGCAGCGCTTTGCTGCTCGCAGCCCTGGAACTCATCTAAATGCAAACCAGAGCCGCGCAGACCTCGTCTTTGAAGGAAAAGCCCTCGCCCGACCAGAAAATATGTTCCGCTACACTTTTTTCCCTTCTCACCCCCCCCCCATCCACCACCCATCCCCTCTTCATTTTCTTACCTTCTCCCTGGGAATATATTACTTCCTCTCCCCCCTCCCTTCCTACTATACACCCCATCCCGGGACACCCCATTCCGTTAAAGGGCGATCCAGGGATGCGAGGTAGGACGTTGGAATGGGGCGTATGGTTCGATATCCGGCGAAATTCCGAGGTAATAGGATACGGGGATTGAACGCGCCCTTTTTCCTCTTCAGGATTAGGATCGTCTTCCTCTTCTTTGACTTCGTCATTAGAGGAGAGGGAGAGGGGTGGGGGTGGGGTGCATATAGAGCACCCCTCTTTCGAAAAGCCAGCATTGTTTGGTGTCTTGATTCAACAGAAGTCGAGCTCTTCCTGAATCTAACGAACGACTGTAGCAATCAACTCCAACGAACCAAAAGCTGAGTCTTATGATCCTTCGTGAAATCCCGTCGCTAGGATGCCTGGATAAAGGTTAGACAGTTCTGTACCGCTTGACTCCCATTATAGGCACTTCAGTGATCATCGTCTATTGGTCAAAGACAATGGTTTGTATAGGATCAGAGCTTGAAGCCGATGTAACTTTTGCTTGTGTCAGCGGCTCTTCTGCAGTTTCAATTCCCATGATTGAGATCGCCTTTGACAAGTAGACTACAATCACTCTGAGGTGCTTACAATGGAACTAAGGTAGTACAGTTCATCCAACAGAAGACACGAAGTTTTCATATTTGCTCCAGCGGGTAGATCCTTCTCTGGGATGCTGCATTTGAAACAAGGGAAAACAATAAACGGAAACAATATTCATTGGTTTAGTTGCGTTCTGCCGATCTTAGGACATGAGTGAGAGGGCGCTAAACTGATCATTAATTTATGTACCGTCATGTTTATGGAGGACTTTTAGGAGTGTGCTCTTGACTGGTATGGGTTCTGGGACAGCGTTATTTCATGAGCAGGGCTGAGGAATGAGGCTGTAGGAGGTTGGGTGTTAGGCGGTATCCTGTTAAGTCCCAACAGAGAAACGTCTTCGATCCACTCTGATCTCGACCACTTACTGTCGTCGAGGGGTATCAAGGCACTGTAAATTCGTCTGTCCCACGTCTCTTGCCTGAGATTTGAATGGGCTTACACAGCGTAGTAGATAGTGTTGACTGCCAAGAGTTGCTTTCTGTTGCTTCATCGTCCAGGATCCTAGTTTTCAGAACCTGAAACACTGAGAGTCGGCAACTGGTTAGTGCCAAAACATCATTGCTGCAACTTCTTTAAATCAATGAGGTTGAGAAGTCCAATCTGCTCCTGTTGTTGTTTTTTTAAATGCAACAGAGAAAACCCCACAAGGCCTCAAATGGGACTATTGTGTGGGCGTACATGATCAGTCTACGTCCACTCAGTTCCACCCCCAGTTCCCATGGAGCTGGCGTTCCGTGATGCGACTTCCGTGATGCGACTTCCGTAATGCATCCCCATAAATCTCGCACAATGTGGATGACAGCCCTGAGATCCATCTCTGCAACCGCAGCTGAGGAACCCCTATCCCTTCCCTAAATCGACCTCCGCTTCACAGAATCTGCAACTCTGTATCCCCGACTTATCAATCTTAGCCAGGTGGTACCTTAGTGAACAGACTGAGGAACAGCCTGGCACGTCCCGCCAGTATGCAGCCGTACACTTCTCCACCCACTTGTCAACCTCTTTGTTCAAGCGGCTCATGGTGGTCCCTACGATGGAATCAGGTCTCGCCTGCATCTGAAAACTGCAATAGTCTCACTCTTCCGCTGGTCCCATTCCTGTGTTTGTGGTTCCCACTCCTGATAAAAACGGCGTGATCATATCTCGGGCTGATGAACCCTTCAGCCACACAGTCAGCAGGATTGGTCACTGCTCACACAATCTCAATGCTTCACATGTAACAACTTCTCCATTTTGGGTTCTGTAAAATGAATGTGGGGATGATTATTGGAGGAGAATCTGGAACGTGCGAGCTCTTTCAAAGAGTCTTTTCCGAGCTCGAGCCAATCTATTCTGTGACAGTAAATTCCCTCTTTTAGTTAAATTCAAAACATCATCACTCGACAACAAATCATAATCATTTCACATGTCAAACGGAGTCCTTCGGAGTGATTCCTTCGTAGGCCGCCCTTCCAAGAGCCGCTTGACAAGTGGGCGGAGAAGTGTACGGCTGCATACTTGTGGGATGTGCCAGGCTGTTCCTGAAATCTGTTCACTAAGGTACCACCTGGCCAAGATCGATAAGTCGGGGATACAGAGTTGCAGATTCTGTGAAGCGGAGGTCGATTTAGGGCAGGGGTAGGGGTTCCTCAGCTGCAGTTGTAGAGATGGATCTCAGGACATGTCAAACTGGATCTTACTATGAAAGTAGCCGAGTTTGTGGGCTTTCAGTCATTCGGTGAATAAAATATGCCTTGTACTTCGCTCGGCGTGTTTCGTCCATTCATTTTCACTTTCATTCGCAATGGCTCGACAAGTTGTTCAGTTTCAGGCCCAATCGGTACTCCACGGACAACTATTTTGTGGGATTTAAGAGCTTGTGGACGATTTGCGAGAAAGAGGCGGATTCGACAAGTTCGAGGAGGCGGCCCTTTTTCCTCAACCAATCGCCAGTTTCTCTTTATTTACACACACGTCCTCCTTTTCGATTTCTTTCCCCCTTGTGAATCTCAGTCTAACGTATTTACTTTGTGGAAATGGAGCAGGCACCTCACTCTTCAAGAGGGGCCGGGCCGCCTCTTCTATCACACTCCTGTTTTTCTCTTCCCGCCTATTTTTTCCCTCGCGTTTCCTTTACTGCAAGTCGTTACTTAGTTACCAACAACGCCACCCTCTTGCTGACGGGATGCTTGCTTGAGCCAACGCCCTTTACACGAGGGAAAATGGCCACCATTGTACACTCTGTGCTGTGTCGGCATTTGGTACCTTTGATGAATGTCGTTCTCAAAGACTCTAAAGGCATGAAACCGGAAGGAAGAACAGAAATCCTTTACGCCCTTGAAGCCTAAGCTCTTCTGCATTGCTGCTTCTACGCATCACCCTCCTGCGATGTCTCTGTTGACGAGAAAGCATCGAAGGATTCAACAAGAAGGCATCAAAACCCTTCATCTTTCTTTCTCTTTAAGTAATGGCCTGAACCAGTCAAATGGCAGGAGGAGCCCTAGACTAGCATTTCCCTGAATTCAAACCCTCAATGGCACTTCCTCTCACTGAAGTGGAAGGTAGGGCGAGAAAACATGGTCAAATAAATAATGAAGGCAGTTCCAGACTCCACCTAATGCCATATAATTTAAGTGGACAATTGCATGTTGAAGCTTCTGAAGAGCAGCAGAGACTAAACACAGTTCACTCTGGTGATGGCATTTAAAGCTTGTGTTACTAAGAGAGTCGGGGAAGTAGTAAGATATCAGGCCGAATGCAATTGCAACAGTTTTATTCTCAATTACATTCGAGGAAGTTTTACCACCACTGACAAGGAACTGAGGGGGAGCGAACGCGAGCACGGGCGACGCAGCGACGAGGTAACCGGCTCGGTTACAACTGACGGCAGCGAAGTCTCGAGCGAATCCGTGCATTTGAAGTGCCTGGACGAGCCTCCACTAAATCGAAGGATTTGGTTCGTCCCGTTACACTTACTTGCATGAAAACAAAAACCTCGCTCGGGTATAAAGTGAACACCAAAAATTCACGATACTCCAAAAAGGCCTTTACCAAGCTATTGCTGGACCGATGCAGGTTGGGAAGCGTTTTCGTCCCATCCCATTTTTGAGCATGCCCACGATTCTACGAATATTTTAAACATTTCAAAATCTAATTTCGCATATTTTAGAAGAAGAGAGATATCTTGTTGGAAATATTGTTCTCTCTAGATTACCTGACCGATATACACGAAGATACGTGTTGAGACTGAATGGTTGAGTTGAAGTTTCTGAAGTTACTGAATAAAGCGATCAACCACTGAACGGAGTTAACCGTAATTCAGATAACTCCTGCGATTAGACAGAAATGAGCTTGTGAAATATTCGTAATACACTCAACCTTCGTGGGGGGGATTATGCGAAATAAACAAAAAACGTCCATATTACGGTTCCACGGACAAGAGAAAATAAATTTTCCGTTAGTTTTAATGAAATGGCCGTAATCAGTATAATCAAGTTCAGTTTAATGATACCTAACCACCTTGCCCCTCTTCATTTTATTTAAAAACGGGTCAAGCTGCCAATGCTCGTCATTCTATTCATTATATAGAAAAAGACGCCATATTATACTCGACGAATATTACGCAATTTAAAATCAAATTCAGAGTTTTGTTGTTCCATTTCACGCTTTGACTGATTCAGCGTAGGGACTTAGGGGTGGGATTATTCTGCCAATTTTCCGACTTTGGATCTTTTGTCGAGTCTAATGACGAATATGCGTGTGCGTATAACGACGCAGAAATGCGGGAGTGTATGTTACGGCGTTTTGTGGAAACCGTTCGGGGTTTTGGTGTTACGTTTTCAAAAACTCAGAATACTCGCAATGATGGAATATTATTTGTGTTAGCTTTTGGTTGTTCTCTTCTCTTTCGTTTTCAGATGAGATTCGAAGAGTAACACCGTTTGTTTGGGTTCAAGCCGCACCTCCCCAGTGACCCAAAAACTCTACTCTCCCTGACCCCCTTTTTCGTTAATTTCAGGGGTTTATTTTCTTATTTCCCTCCTGACTCTTCTTCATTCCCCCACCCCTTGGCCCCTTGTCCTCTGCTAACGAGCCACTGCGCAGGCGCCGCCTCCCTAATGAGAAAGCCCCACTTTCGAATTGACTCAGCGGGGCGGTTGGGGGGTGGGGTCGGAGGGTAAGAATTAATTCTCATCCCCTTTTAACTAACCCTGCAGTCCTCTCGCTGCTCTTCTAAGGGCCTTTTCCCAAACCTCTCCTTCTCCTTTCGCAGTTGTAACCTCCCACGAGGGTTTTCCCATCGAGCGCGTCCGGTCGTTGTTGAGTTCGAATCGTCTCGTTTACTTCGTTTGGCGGACAGTTCGATATGAGT
The DNA here is from genome assembly GCA_020466155.1 of Pachypeltis micranthus. Taxonomy (NCBI): domain Eukaryota; kingdom Metazoa; phylum Arthropoda; class Insecta; order Hemiptera; family Miridae; genus Pachypeltis; species Pachypeltis micranthus. The sequence continues at coordinate 28,867,338 of CM035777.1, read as the reverse complement.
TTAAAAATGGGGTATTTGGGTGAGTTTGGGACAGTCGCTACAAGGTTTCAATTCAAATGAAGTTTCTCGTGACAAAAATCAATAAATGTGACCAAATGGTGTTTGGAGAAGCTCACTTTTACTTTTTGGTATTGACAGTATTGAACATAAACTGAGCTCATCATCAATTACCACCTTAAAAATCGCATTTCAATAGCAATACTACAAATTATTGCCTCAAAAATTGAGCGCTTGATCAGTTTTACAGTCAAAATTACTTCCCAACTTTCAATGAATATTTCGAATAAAGTCGCATTTATTCGGTGGAAATCGTATTATTTCGGTATCAAAAGGCGGAGTGAAAGGCGAAGAAAATGTATTCGACTCGGCTTTCTCCGACGACCAACCGATAACACCCTTTTCCATTTGCTCGGAATTGAATATCGGAAGGGAGGTGAAATTGTGATGGGTCGGGGAGGGCGGGGGGTAGCGTGCTGGAGCATAGTCACGAAGAAATGAGCTCTAGAGGCGAGAGGCGGTGGTGAAGAAGGCTGAGGAGGGGGAGGGGGGAGAAAAGTTTCGAGAGAGGGTTGGTTTTGGAAGCGGAAGAGGAGAGAAGAGAAGAGAAGGAAAAGAGGGAAGAAAATCGATAAAAGGGGTGAATCTTATCCCCCCACCCCACCACCTTGTCATCCGTTCTTCTTCGTTCTTTGTCCTCTTCCAGTGTTCGTCTTCTGGCGGAGGGAGGAGGAGGGTGTGGATTGGGAAGAAAGGCGGAAGGGAAGGGGGAGATAGAGAGAAAGTGAGAGTCAGAAGAAAAAGTCCCCCCTCGCCGCCACTTTTCTTGTGAATAAATATCCCCCCACCTCCTCAAATTTTCGGATAACTCACAACTGCACTGAAAAGCGTGTCTTCTTTGTCGTATGGGGTCAATATCTTTGAGACGAAGTGGCGTCACGCAACCTACCAACATTCACTCTCAACATTATTACGAGTCATGGGGATTCCTTGGCTGCGAAGGGGTTTGAGGTTAACCGGTGCTGCGAGAAATGGAACTTGTCCAAGGGGGTATAGAGAGGTCATGGGACGGAGGCCATTGTTACGCTTTCGCCCAACGCGTTGCGGCTCACGCATGGTTGAGGCTACTGTTCAGCTACCAATGCCAAGGCATCTTCTGGGCCGAGGGTATTGATGTCTAGGTTACGGGTGGTTCTGGAAGTGTTCAATCCAACCCTCCAGTTGTGGATGTTCAAATACTCGTATATGTGTTGGTGAAGGCCTCCCAACGTCCAACGACCAGGGTCTTTATCTTTGGGTTACCCTTTAGTGGAGATCGGATATTTACTTTGCTCTATCACCGTGGGCTGTGCTTTACAGACATTTGGCCGAGCTTTTGGACTTTCCATCCCAGCACTTGAAAGGAGCAGCTGCTTAAAGAACCTACGAAGGCCTTGGTGAGAATGCCACCCAGTCAAAATCTTACAACTAAATTGGCACCAGAGACAGGAGTGATGATCTAGCAAGCTGAAGCAGAAAGACCCTCAAAAAGTACTGCCACACGTAGATAGACAATGCCCACTGGGCCTCTCACTCACACAACAGACAGGGGTGTCTCCCAGGGCCATAGTTTATCCTATCGGGTGCGAAAGTGGTATTCTGAAGCTGTGTGCAGGAGTAGTTGGCACATAGTGAAGGAAGAGAAGGATAGGGCAGAATGGAGCGTGCACCAGGAAATAAGTTATTCTTGGTCCATCCTGGCATATGTGGCGTTTCTTCAAGGGGGAGCCACGTCCCCTGGCCCTCAATAAGAATCCCCTACTCTGCTTTGGATGCTGCATGCCACTAATCATCTGACTCCTCCTTCCTCTTCTGGTGGAGCACAGCCCGAACGAATCCGTTCACTGCCTCTCACCTCAGTACGTTCTCCAACATCCTACCGACTACCGAGGACGGCAGTAGCTCCCTAACACCTGTCAGTACCTGCAGAAGGGATCTCCTTTTTGTTACATTCGTGGAGGTAACTTCTGAAGCCATAGGGTATAAATAGACCGCAGCCCGCGTATCTCCCTCCCTGTTAATTGATGCCTCCGGGCAAGGCATTTACCAACAAACGGGTTTACTTGGAAATTAAGGAGATCAGAGAACGCTAATTATCCGCTCTGAAGCAGTCCTGCCAATCCAAATTATTTTGGAAGGGTGCACAGTATCATGAGAGACTTGAAAGGCTAATTGAAAAGAAGGAAACTCCTCACCTTGACGGCGTTTCTCACTGCACACCTGGAAATCGGGAAGCCAGGAACCTTCTCATTTCTGGTAGTTTTACTCTTTTTATTTTCCATTTTCCGCGTTTTAGTGGTTTTCTCTCTGGTAGCCAGATCATGGGGACTGGATGGTGATGCCATTAAATAATGAGGGGATAAAATTGGTAAAAATCACGGCAGCGATGAACTTTCAACCAGTATCCATTGTTATCCTCTGGGTTCTTTGTGCTCCCATTCCGACCAAGTACCTCAACCTGGCGTTCAGAAATACTATAATATCTGCTCGAACTCAGCTATGAAATACTTTTAGGCTTAAGACATCCAGAGAATGTGCTTATGACTAACGGTGAACTGTATAGCATCACTGGAGACCCAGAAGACCCAATTGAAGACTCGCTGTCACTGAATTCATAATCATTTTGATTATCCTTTTCTCTATTGAGCGTTCTATAAGCCATGGCTAGGCAGTCCGTAAGATATGAACGCGGAGCAGCAAAGAGCTCTAGGGACCATGTCTTTCAGAATCCTTGAATATACGAAGGCGAAGCTGAGGAGCTATGTGTGAACTGGGTTTATAAAGAATGTGTGGATAGCAGTGTTCTGTAAGGGTTCCATAATAGAAGGGTTAGCTATTGCTGAAATGCTTATTATTGCAGCCATGGAGCAGCGATGGTTGAGCATTGAACATGCAAGGGCCAAGGGCTGAAGGGTTCAGACGCCTGACGCAGTTGCTCGATGTCTTTTTTCCAGATTCAAGTCCAGCCAACGTCCAAAAAATAAGCAGTTCAAGGGTTGATTAATTTGTTATGGATCCAAGGGTCCTTGAGTGACAGTCAGGTGGAGACTACATTCAATTAGGACTGGGAATCTGATTATCGTGGCAGAGGGACGAAACTCATTCAAGCAGATACCAATAATGGAATATAAAGTGATATGACTGTTTGCTGCTTGCTTGCCTAACCAGCGAATGAGGCTTCACGGCAATGTACTGCCACAGAAGACTCCTGACAGCGGCAGTGTGACCTGCGTCAGAGATGATTCTAGAAACCAGGGCTATACCACACTGCGCATGGAGGTTCAGCGGTAAGGAAGGCTTGTGAGATCTGAGAGAACAGGTAGGCCGACGATGCTTTGTACAGCCTTCATGGAACTCAATAGGGAAGGGGCCACTCCCATATTCGTCTCTGAACATAGCATATTTGGCGGGGAACAACGACCAAGGCGTGATGCCATCGGCTCTAGTCAAGTATCAGGGGTGGTGGGGAGAAAAGCAGCACTCAGCTTGCCTTTGTATCTCATGTACTCACCTCTACGTCATGTCTCTACATTACCTCACCCCTCACAACTATTTATTTGACTGTCGATAGAGCTATCTCTTTTATTTAATGTAAATGACGAATAAAATTAAATGTACGTTGGATTGCCTCCGTTATTTAGACCCTCCTTACATTCTTCGAACGACGTGCTTCTTCAATACTCACATCCCTCGTACAGCCTCAGTTGGTGGAAAACGCCGATTGAGGTTCCGAGTGAAATGAAGGCGGAGGAGGAGCTCAGAGGAGGCCGAAGGCGTTCCATTGGCCGTCGGGGAACCGGAAAGGTCTGCGATGGGAAAGAAAGGAAAAAGAGGGAAAGAAAACGAATGAAGAGAGAAAATTCAAGACAGTGGGAGGAGCCACACACACGTCCTGACGCCCTCACATGCGCTTCCCATCGCGCCCTCGCCCTCCTTCAAATCGCGAGATGATCCCATGCACAAGGGCGCACTAGCCATCCACAGCAAAGGCACCGTCTTCGAGAGCACTTCACTCATTTTTAGTAACCGTCGGGGTATTGAACTAACTATAGCGTTAATCTTCATGGCTTCGGGGAAGTGCTCCTTTATTACCCCTATCCGTAAAAAGGGCGATTGATCGAACGCCTCTAACTTCCGTCCAATTTCCTCAAAGCGTTCGAAAGCTACGTGATGGACACACTCTTTCCTGTTGAATACATCAGGCTTCGCTCGTGGTTCTACCACACCATGTTCTTTAAGCCTATGATGATGGCGAGTGACAGGGTTTTCAAGTCTTCGGAACCCTCTTTGCCTGGCTCAACTTGTCGGGTGTGGATTCGTAGTGCACTCTCCTCTTCCTCCGTTGCTATTTTCGAAGTATGACGAGAATCCCATTTCGGCCCTCTCACCTTTCAACGGGGTGTGATGCGCTGAAGATGTCAAGATCATCATCGCCCCGCTCGTTAATCTTGCGTCAACGTCTTCCTCCGCTGCTGCTTATTCATTTTAGTACCTTCGACGGTGTGCCTCTTCCACGTCGTTCAATAATTCGTGACTCCTTGTAGACCCACTACTATAATCGAATATTTAAAATATCTGGTGCGTTGCAACACACAACTTTCCTTAGCTCTACAACAATTCACTTTGTACATGGCTAATTCTATTTAATCAATTCATTCATCACTCAGTTCTGTTAGAACTTGTTCAAACAACGCTTTACGGCAGCAGCAAGCGGTAGCGCTTAAAGTTACAGATATTATTGTGCTGCTCGTACTCATTGCAGGACCATTATTAAGCAATTAGTACACATATAATTAATGAGACTGTAAACAAAAATGTTTTGAAGAAGGATAGTAATTACTTTTGCAGAGTGATTGGGTAAAAACGTTTAGAACTGGTAGTACGCGAAACGGCAGTAGTTGAAATTCAGGAATTTCTGGAGTGACCCCCATGTATCTCATGAGCGTTTTTAAACTCTCACCTTTTAGGTATTGGATTGGACTACAATACCAATTTTTTTTAACATTCTACAAAAATTCCAGCGGAGTTTATAAAGAATAAACTGCGCTAAAAACGCTTTTCGTCGAAAATTTTGATAATTTATTGTGCTACTCTCGTCATTTTCTCACAAATGGGATTTTTATGGTATATTTGTCTTATTGAGAGCTATCTATATAAAAAATTTAATCAAAATCGTTAGAGCCGTTTTTCAGAAAAAAAAAATTGGTGTTTGGATCACTATGATAACTATAGTTAACTTTCGGTAGATTTTGTCCATACCCTTATTTTGGCGGCGTCCCATGGTAACCTGTAGGCTAGAGATCATGTTTCAGCTGGTTTGGTACGGTTGTTTTCTCTAAAAACCGCGCTAAAATCGATTTCGTCGAAAGTTTTGGTAATTTATTGTGCTGCTCTCGTCATTTTCTCACAAGTGGGAATTTTACGATATAGTTAACATATTAGGAGCTACCGATATAAAAAATGTAATCAAAATCGTTAGAGCCGTTTATGAGAAAAAAAAATTTGGTGTTTTGATCACTATGATAACTATAGTTAAATTTCGGTGGATTTTGCTCATACCCTTATTTTGGCGTCTCATGGTAACCTGCGGGCGAGATATCAAGTTTGAGCTGATTTGATAAAATAGTTTTCTCTAAAAACCGTTCACAGACACACAGACCATTTTCCCAAATAGTGTTTTTCGGACTCAGGAGGGTCTGAAACGTAAAGATCTGAAGAGAACTCAAAATTTTTTTTCAGCCGATTACATAACTTTCCTTTCTACTTTGTAGAACAAAGGAAAGTAAAAAAAAGTGATTTTAGTGCAATTTTTTCATCATCAATCTCGCTCATATAACACCAACGTTTTCAAAATGATCGAAGTGGTCGTCCAATAAGCTGCTTACTGAATGAAAGCTTTCGAGATAATTAGGAGAAACCGCAAAAATTTTGGAATGCAAACCACCACCACTGGAGTACCTTGTCTCACAGTTCTTACCGGACAATTACAAAACTATAGACACTCAACTACTTGGAAAAATCGAGTTGACATTTTCATTAACCGCCTATGCACAGATCAGTGACAGTCGTGGCATCAGTAGTAGCACATTAATAAATTCGGGATTCTTGCACGGCGGTGTGTGTGCTCTCAGTATCTGAGGTTGATTCACACGTTTATTAATTCGCCACGGGGAATTAGGGTTCGTCATATATAATCTCATGATACCCTGTTCACATACTTCTGTATTCTTCTCTCAGCCATGGACGAACCAACCTAACTAGTGTATGCTAATAAATCAAACAAATCTCGCCACACTAACACATAACAAACTAAGTATCGAAAAACTTGCCAATACATGAACTTGAAGCAGAATTTCAATTTACAATTTACGATATTCTACTTTATTCACTTCGCTCTTCTGAATACACCTGGATGGTTGCAGTCAAATTCTGGTTGCTGTATTACTAGCATGAATATTTCATCAAAAACTGCTATGATCCCCAAATGCCGATAGTCATTTAATGTGCTACATACCAGGTCTAACTGTTTCTTGATCCTGTTCCTTAAGAGAGTGTATCAGTCAAAGTCATGGAGGTATGGTCGGTTGTCATTTAATCTGACTCCCGGTAGAGGGCTGTGGCCCACGTTGGTATGAGCGTGGGGAAGAAGAAGATGTCAGGGAGGCAGCTGCCGACCAAAGGACCTGCCAGAGCTGCTGGATCCCAGCATTTCGCCGAGGCCACAAACAGGCCCATGTTCCAACTCGTTGGGGGGCCCGGTCGGGGATATAACTAGAGTCCGCTGGTTCTATCTCCGCCTGGCTTGGAAAGCCTCACGTCCCAACGCGCTTGGCCACCGTGGGGAATCCGTACCATCAACTGTGGGCACGTTTGTTTACTAAAACCTTCCTCGCAAACTCGGTGAAACAGTCGTAAGCTAGCTTAGTAATAGTCAAAGCTGGAAGCTATGGCTGCTCTTCCAACAACCGTCGCTGACTGTTGCAGAAACTACAGCGGACCTAACCATCCTTCGGTCGACAATGAGTTGAATTGGAAGGAACGAGCACGTGTACATCCCTTTCCATCTTAGTTAAACGAAACAAGCGAAGGTTTTGAATTTTCACTGCTAGGCATGCCTAAGGTTCGGGGGCAAAATACATGATATATTCGATTGATTGGCAAAGTCAGCAACCATTTAGCTCTTTGGGACCCTTGCAAACTCCTTACGAAACTCGTAAAAGAGTTTCTCCCCGCAATATTTGGTCATGTAGTTAACTTGTGCAGCTTGAAAGATCGACCTTTCAGAAATTATGCGACTAAATGCTTAAGGCGCTGTCGACAATGAGTTCATTGGAAAGACGTGTACATCCCCTTCTCATTTTCGACAAACGAAACAATAGTTGGTACCGCACTTATAATGGACGATGGACGGTGATAGTCTTGACAACGCCCCAGATGGAACTGTCGAATAATTGCAGCAGATTCAACTTCATTTTTCGATTGACTTTCTTCGTCGTCTCTGAACATGACGGAACGTGTTCTATCGAACCTTCGTTCTTTTGGATGATAAAAGTTTTCAGTGAAAGCTGAGGAAAAGGCGAAAAGTTCCATTGAAGCGAGCAGCGGAGGATTGAAGAGGACAGAGGGAGGTTAACGATGTTCGTGATTGATCTTGTAATCCATCACCCCCCCCCCCACCATCCCTCCCACTCCCGTCAAAAAACCATTTTACTTCGGGAAAAAGGATTCTGGATTTCCCCTTTGGAAGGAACCGAAGGGAGCCGACTGTAGTCGCCATCTTCAATCACTTGGCGGCTCTACGCTTTGCATTTACGCACTAAGTCTGCAGAATATATTTATTCCCCCTATCGAAAAGGGGATGCAGTGGTGGTGGAGGGGGGGGGCGTTGAAGACGATCGACCTTTGGGCTATTCAAGCACTTTTGAATTGACGGTCGGGGTGTTATTTGGCGTCGTGTTCGATGTTATTTTTACTTTCCGCTACCCGAAGGGAAGGAAAGTATAGTAATCGGCCCAAAAAAAAATTTGGGTTTTCTTCAGATCTTTACGTTTCAGACCCTACTGAGTCTAAAAAACCAAATTTCGGAGCGAGGTCCGTGTGTGTGTCTGTAGTTCGATTTGCGGGAGAACGGCTGATCCGATTGAGCTGGTTCTTTTTTTGTTTTGTTCGTTATTTTTTGTAGACACCAAAATAAGGTTATGGACGATTTCGGCCGATGGGAAGAGGGGGTGGTGGACGAAAATGTACCAAAAACTAGGGTTTTTCGCATTTTTCTCGAAAACGGCTCTAACGATTTTGATTAAACTTTCACATTATCTTTTACTAATCAATAGCTAACTTTTCTTCTCTATACATATCTCCATAAAAATACGGTGATCGGAGATATGGGCCCCTGAAGCAAAAATAGGTTTTTTACGCTTTTTGGCAAAACGGCTTCAGCGATTTTCACCAAACTCACAGGATGTTTTCAAATAGTTAATACATACATATTCTTTTCAATAAATGTTTCTCTGACAGTCCATTGAACAGAGATAAAAATCAAAATGTGTCAAAAATAACGTTTTTTCGAACATTTCCGTAAATTCCAGGGTAACTTTCGGAATTCCAATTTTCTCAGAAACGGCTCTAACGATTTCGATCAAACTTACGGAGTTGTCTCAGCTAACTAGTCCCTACATTTTGTTCCTTATAATTGTTCCTGTAAAAATGCGTTGAACGAAGATATAGCGCCCGACTATGTAGGTGGTGTTCGAACTTAAAGGGGTGGCGGAAAGTAGTGTGTTGCTACGCACCAGATATTTTTGTTCCAACGATGACTGCGGCATATTTGAAATTTTGCCCGATAACTTTTGCTAGGTTTCTCAAATTGCTTTAAACTACTTCTCGACCTTTTTCTTCAGTATTTATCTATTTTGATTTGTTCTTCTTCCAATTTTTACTTTCCTTGGCTCTACGAAGTAGAAAGGAAAGTTATGTAATCGGCTGAAAAAAATTTTGAGTTTTCTTCAGATCGTTACGTTTCAGACCCTCCTGGGTCCGAAAAACACTATTTGGGAAAATGGTATGTGGGTCTGTGTGTCTAGGTGTGTGTGTGTGCGTGTGTGTATGTGTGTTTGTGAACGATTTTTAGAGAAAACTACCGTACCAAATCCACTCAAACTTGATATCTAGCCTGCAAGTTGCCATGGAACGCCAAAATAAGGGTATGAACAAAATCCACCGAAAGTTAACTATAGTTATCATAGTGATCAAAACAGTGATTCATTTTTATGACGTACCGAGCAGTAGGCAGCCCAGCAGTGCAGATCCGTCTTTAGCCATTTCCTCGGGCCTTCTCTTTGATCTGGCGCACAACACAACGTTAAACTGTTTACCTTTGGCAAGGCCTTCGAACCAAACAAATAGTGTAAGCCACGGCTTTAAGTGCACCCTGACTTCTGACATAACGCAAATCTTTTTCCCTATCAGCCCCTTGCGCAGATGGAGCGGCTGAACGGTTACTCCGGGCATTTCGCACATTAGCGTAACAGTTGGGTTGTTATCCTTATTCCACCGACTGTCAGAGAAACATTTACGTTTAACGACATACAAGTGTTGACTAGTTGAAAGTATCCTGTGAGTACGATGAAAATTGTCCATCCCGTTTCACCAAAAATGTGAAAACCCCCTCTTTTCGCTTCATCATTTCAACAAATTTTCACATAGATATGTATATAGAGAAGACAGGTTGGGTACTGATTAGTAGAAGATAATTTGGACGTTTAATCTAGACTGCTGTTCTTAAGAAAAAAGGAAAAACCCCTCATTTACGGTATTTTTTCGGATTCCCTTTCGAAACGTAAAGATCTGAATAGAACTCAACTTTTTTCGTGCAGTGACGATGTTTTACTTTATCTTTTGTGCAAAATTTAAAAAAATGATCCGGTAGATCTAAGCAGCTTTTACAAACTAAAAACTACACACAAAACCTCTTGCGTAGGAAAAAAGGACAGGTTCACTCACATTCACTCAAGATAATGACTACTCAAACTTTTCAAAACATCTGAAAGTAATTAGGAATAATTCTGTACACAACTGCGCCACTTTACTGAGGACTGCGTGAATAATGCGAACGACCAACGTTAATATTCTAGAAACAATAGCTTCAACAAACTTGAAAACTGGACGCGAGGATCATGAACAAACAACGTAATACTGAATCTGACGCTGTTCTTGAACCTCTCAGGACATAACATAAACGAAAACAACCTATTGAAGGGCTTGCTGACCAACTCTTGAACAAAAGACGGAGAATTAACGACAAGGAGACCTGTTAAACAACTTCTAATCCCTTCCCTTTCACTACAAGCAGATTATTTCTCGGCAGGTAGTGAACAATCAATTACCGAAGCCTCCCTTCTCTTCAAACCCCCTCCTCGCCGTAGTTATAGCGCTAAAACTTAATGAATACATTATGGTGATGAACAACTAAGAAATATAGCGCGTGGTGTGAGCTACTGCTCATTGTCAGCTTTCGCTTGTAGTAAATTACCAACAGGTGCATAATATACTGTATGATAATGGAAATAATTAATTAATTTAATTTAAGATTTGTTAGTGGTGACAGGAAGGCCACGGAGTTTAATGCACGAGGTCGCATGGTCTCTTCAAGCAGCGGTGTCTTCGGGGGACTGGTGGGTTGGCTGGAATGCTGGAAATGGTCAGGTTTTTATGAGGCGTCATGGGAAAATATTGTTTGGAAGTTTGACGCGCAGCCCCAGATTAGACGACGATATAGTAAGATTGGTCTGATTAGGGCGAGATACAGTAGCTGTTTCGAGTGTCGGAAGGCTGAGAGTGATTCGGTTTTATTTCCGCAGGCTCCTTCTTGGGAAGCCAGTCAAGTACTTGAGAGTCAATATAGACGAGAGGTCGCGTAGCTGCCTTCAATCCCTCCATTACCCTCTTCAGGTTTACCTCGCTACGAGAAATTAGTAAGGCCGCTTGGGCTTTGTGTTACCGTGACACCTCACGTGCAATGCCACGGTAATGCCGTGCAAATTTACTTGGGCATGATTGGCTACTGCTCCCTTGTTTGGGGTAGCCAACTCATAGTCAATCAAAGGAACGTACTGGCCCAATTCCAGAGTGCTGCGTTTCTGTGGATCATCAAGGCTGACAAGACATCATCCACCAAATTACTCCAAGTGATCACTGGCCAGTTACCCGTCGACTTGATCATTGAGTGGATTGTGGACAAGAGGAGAAGGAAAAAGGCTCCAGAGCGGCGCCAAATTTCGTATAGACCTCTCCACTGAACGAAATTTGTCACGCTAGAGGTGTGGGTATTGGGTAAGTGGCAAGCGAGACTGGAATCTTCGTTCAGTACGTCTTTGGAGAAGGGGGATTGAGCCAGACCACTGGACGCGCTAGTTCCTTATGGGAAATGGTGACTTATGAGTGTTAAGGAACAGTCATTTTGGTAAAGAAACCGACATGATTGCTGAGGAGGAAGGACAGTTGCTTGAGGCGGCCTCTACATTTTTGTAATTATACGATATTCAGTTCCTGTGTCCACCCACAGACCAAGCTTACGAGTAGCAAACAGTGTTGATCGATTTATGGCAGTGATGGAGCGTGGTAGGTTCTGGTTGCTGCTGAAGCTGGCTAGCATAAATTTATAAAGGTTCATCCAGTCCTGGCACCAGGAGGACAATCGCGAAGCAAAGTCCCAATAGCAATATCATCAGGCTTATTGTGCATTCGTGAAGTTGGGGTTATGTGAAAGGTCGTATACATAGTAGTGGCTCCAAGACACTTCCCAGAGGAACTCCGGCTCTTACAAGTTTCTTGCTGGGTGACAATTGGGAGATTTTTAAGTAGCAGGAACGGCCGTGCCTGTGGAATGAATGAGTGAAGTAAGTCACTAAGCAAAGACTTTATTTTGACCAGAAGGCCAGGCGTCTTGACCCTATCGAAGGCCAATTCTGTATCAATGATGGGACAGGCTTTTATGTTTGCAAGTTCCCAGGATTTGATCAATAACTCAGTGGAGTTGATGGATGCACGACTGCCCTGCTTGGAAGCCAATCAAGCCCCCTCCTTCAATCTTTCTTGTGATAATTTATTTCTGTTACTGTTAAGCGCGGATGACGTTCCTTTTTATTGTACATGACTCGCTCACAGTGCACCTCCAGCGAGGGAGAAGGATTCATAACTGGCGCATTTACTATGACTGTTAAGGAAGGTGAAACGTGTGCTTAATTTTGCCAGAGCTTTGTGGTGTGTTCATAATTGAACGTTTCTGCTTGCAACATGGCGTTAGGGTCTTGAAATCGCTCAATCAGTTCTTCGTTGGTCATCATTTCTTGTAGAAGTCCTAAACTATTTGGAGGAAATTGAAGCGATGCTAGTAGGTCCCAGAGGAATGAGGAGTTCATTTACTGCTCCTTGCGATAATAAACGGGTTCATAAATAATAAGAAGCCTCACGCACTCACTTTTCTCTAGGAAGCTGTTTCTATGCAAAGTCTTAAGTGGCCCTTAGAGTATGACGCTGTAAGTCATTGAGCTGACTCAGTGGCAGGATGGAGGAGTATGAAGAGAGGTTTGAGGAGGTTGAGGATGAAAGACGTCCATCACAGAGACTCAATTCCGCCAGAGGTGCATCCGCTGTAAAACAAACTCTGTGATGGTTTTAAAATTGAACGGCCTTAACTGCAACCTTCTGTTTAGGCCTTGGCTCTTGAAGGAGGAGCAGTAATTTTTAACGTCCCATCCGCCCACCTTTCCAATTCTTCGAGCTCCTTCGGGAGCCTTTTCTAAAGTCCCTATTTATATTCAAAAGAGAGCAAAGAGTGGAGGAGAAAGGGCTTGGAGTGGCCCTTCGGACTTGAAACCTTGCCCTTTTCTCTTCCGGATAAATGTTTCAGCGGGGGTCGCCTTATTCTGGCGCACAACCTTTACACCACTCGGCTTCTTCTCTTCCCTTCCGTTCCCTTCCCCGTCTATAGCAGTCTCTTGGAGCAGTGAAGCCTTTCAGCCCTCACGGTAGTTGCTGTACCTGCAGATATTGTTCCCCAGCTTGCAATGAAGGGAGATGAGCCGCTGAGAGGGCCCTTCAAGTGTGGACACTTGACGTTCTGCTCTGCTCGACGAGAAAAGGGAGATTGGATGGAAGAAAGAGACGCCCTTATTTCTCGAACCCTGTCGCCGGGAGCAACGCCTCATTTGCGAGCGTCTCTCGTCACGAGGAATTCTTTCCGCTTGGAAACACGAAATGAGCTCCTTGCAGGACGTCGGGATCAATTTATTGATCATGAGTTGACTTGTACTTCTCGTGTACTGCAACCATATTATTACTCTCTTTCTTATCACTTGGGCAACCAAATGAGCAGAAAGTGAATCGCATTGAAAGTGAAAACCGTATCAAATTATTCACTGTCCCACAAAATAAATGACGTACTTCCCCAAAACTGAGTTAGCACTTGCCACAAAACCCCACACACGATGATTGCAGGCGAATCTGTTTTCCATCGCGCTTCGTCGGAAATGTTGCGAGGCGTACCTACTTCGGGTTGGACAAAAAAGGTTAGCTCTCACGAACTGACGCATCTGGCCAACACAATATAACTTGTACACGTAAGTTACAATAATATAAGGCGCTGTTATATGTAGCATGGTGAGATGTAGAAGCTATCTCAATTTCACCCGTTATGTGAAAGGTGGTTTACTGTGCATCCCTACCATCAGTCCAATTTCGGTTTATCAATTCAAAATCAAAAACAATCTGTCGTAAAACTGACGGAAACTATTGATATTCGAAGAACAGGCAACAGGCAATGTGGATCACGTGAGATACTGTTCGACAGGTGCCACACACGATACCTGTCGCCGTTCCCTCGTCCAAACCTCGCCTGTCCTACGCCTACGCGCCTTCAGTCCACGCCAACGGCAGTCCAAGATTTTCGGATTTACTGATAAATGTGTGGGTGACCCCGATCATCAACCTGAGGTTTATCTTCAGTTAAACTGACAGCGTACGGGCGCTTTAGGCCGATGAGATTTCTGCTGATCAGCTTCTCTGCCTTTCTCGTTGTTCGACGCAAAACGCTGAACCAGTAAGTATCATCTGCCCAAATGGGACTCCCTGGCTATTAACTGCAAAGTCATTGTTTCTCTAAAGACCTTCGTACCTGCGGAAATTCCACTCCAACGGATTTCCCGATTTCGAAATATCATTTCCTCCTCTCCTCTTCGCATTCCTCTCCGCAACAGACAGCTCCTCCCATTTTCTTTCACCTACGAATTCTCGCAAAAGTCACAATCGTCTCCCTGTGCTCACTCAGACACATTCCTCTGATCTGAGCCCATACAGCTCGCTCTGTCCTTCCGATACAGTTTCCTGCAAGTTCACACACGTTCCGAGTCGTTCCCTTGTGTCGGTCTTTTGTACAAAAACTCCACTCAATTCATTGCACATAATAGAGTCCTTCTCACGCTCACCGCTTTCATTTCGATCTTCAACTCGTTACACTCGTTACCCATTGCACCTTGGACTATGGTTTTGAACTTTCTGTTTCACTCTCAGTAGACCAATTTTGAACACATTCAGTAGAAAGACGTTTAAGTGGACACAGTTTTTGAAATTTACGAATACTTTCATAAAGTAAAATGATAGAGCGCCACAAAAGTAGAGAGAACTTGGTTGTACTTAATGCTTCGGGCTTTATTGATCAGCTCCTACTTATATCATGACCGAGTAGAAAGGAAACTTATGAAAACGGCCGGAAAAAACAATTCTGATTTCTATACGTTTCAGACCCTACTGAGTCCGAAAAACACCATTTGGAAAAATAGTCAGTGTCTGTGTGTGTTTGTGAACGCGATTAAGAGAAAACGTGAACCAAATCACCTCAAACTTGATATCCAGCCCGCACGTCGCCCCCATTAGTCGTCGAAATAAGAGTATGAACTAAATCTGCCCAAAACTAATTAAATAAACTATGTTGTCGACATTGTGGTGATCATAACACTAAATATTTTTTTCTCGTAAACGTTCATTTTCTTCAAAGGCAGATTTCTCAAATAAAGAGCTCAGTTGCGGGGAAACGACCAGAGCAATAACACAAATTACCAAACATTTCGTCGAAAATCGATTTTAGGGCAGTTTTTCTATCAAGAATCTTCAGAAAAATTAAGGTGTTAGTCCAATCAAGCATTTATGCGACGAATCCTTAATAACACTTAGAAGTTATATAGGGGCAATTAAGGTGTTAGTCCAATCAAGCATTTATGCGTCGAATCTTTAATAACACTTCGAAGTTATATAGGGGCTACAACAATTCCGGAATTTCAATCATCACCGTTTCGTTTCACTTCTCACCATTTCTAAAAGTTTTTACTCGATTAACTCTGGAAAAGTAATTATTATTGGGACTAAAGTATCAACAACCCCCGGTGCACCAATGGTCAGGGTACGAACAGTACAATAAATTCCGATACTGCGAGGGCTTCCTATTTCTGCCATCGTGAAGAGGAGTTTTACCGAGAATGAATCACCTGAGTGAATAATAAATTGAACTAGTAACGAAAGCCATAGAAACCAGTGAATTTACGTACAGCTTAGGAAAGTTGTTTGATGCGTCGCACCTGATATTTTTGGTAGGGTTTGCGTTTATCGTTAAATTTTTTAAGGGAATTTCGATGGGTTGCTCCTAAGTATTTTATAACTGTACTTGAACTACGCTGATGTAGGCAGCTCATTTAGATACCAAAATATTATACTGAAAGAAAGCTATTGTAGTTTGAGAGAAATTTATTGAAATATGTGTATTACGAAACTATTGTTACTTTCCTTGGCTCTACAAAGTAGAAAGGAAAGTTATGTTAGTTTTCTTCGGATCTTTACGTTTCAGACCCTACTGAGTCCGAAAAACATTTATTGGTAAAATGGTCTGTTTGTATATGTGTATCAAATCAGCTCAAACTTGATATCTCGCCCGCAGGTTACCATGGGACACCAAAATAAGGGTATGAGCAAAATCCACCAAAAGTTAACAATAGTTATCACAGTGATCAAAACACAAAATATTTTCTTCTAAAAAAAGGCTCTAACGATTTTGACTAAATTTTTTATATTGACAGTTCGTAGTAAGAAAATTGTACCATGAAAATCCCATTTGTGGGAAAATGACGAGAGCAGCTCCATAAATTACGCAAATTTTCGACGAAATCTATTTTAGCTCGGTTTTTAGAGAAAACGACAGATCCAAATCAGCTCAAACGTAATATCTAGTCCGCAGAGTACCATGGTACGCCAAAATTAAGGTATCAGCAAAGTCCGCAGAAAGTTAACTATAGTTATCATAGTGATCAAAAAACCAACTTTTGTTTCTCAAAAACAGCTCTAACGATTTTGGGTATATTTTTTAAATTGATAGTAATCAATCGTAATAAATAATCGTAATCAGACAATAAATAAATTACCATAAATTGACCATTGACTACCATGACCATAAATTTCCCCTTCTTGGGAAAATGACGAGAGCAGCACGCGATTTTTTTCTTATAATCTCCGCTGAAATGTTACTAGAATGTTAAAACTAATTGGTGTAGTAGTCCAATCCAATACTTATAGGGTGAAAGTTGAAAAACGCTCACAAGATATATGGGGGTCCCTCAAGAAATTCCGGAATTTCAACTACCACGATTTCGCCTACTACCAGCTCTAAAAGTTTTCACCCACTAACTCTGCAAAAGTGATTATTATCCTCTGAAAAATTGTGTTTAGAGCACCTCTTGTGAATTTCCGATTCGCGGAAATATCGTGCTATAGTCGGGGATCGTCTCTTAGTCCCGAGGATTAGAAAGTAACAACACGGAATTACAGGTGGAATATAATGTATAAACAACTGAATAAATTAAAGTGTCTACTGTTGAAAGAAAATAAAATAAAATTGGCTGATCTGACCGAATTAGCTTCTGGGTCGCCGAGCGTATCGTCTTTGTAGAACGGTCGCTGAAGATGCAGAGATGCGGTAGATGCAGCTGCTGCGGAGGTGGTGCTGGACGGCTTCGATATGGTAGGTAGCGAAACACACTTACGATAGTGAAGTGCGCGAAACCGAAAAAATAGAAATCGTCGCTGTGGTACGATTTGTTCGCGTGAAAAAATAGTCTTTTCGTTTTCGCTTAGCACAGCCAACTGGTAACTCGGCTCCTGAATAAGGCGCGGGGAGCCCCTCTCCCTCCTATGGACGAGAGTGCTTGAGTTGATTTGGCCAAAACCCTGGCAAGCCTGATTAAGACTCGAAGGGTCCAAATCAACTGCAAGGCTTAGTCGAGATTCTGTCGTCAATCTCCCGTAGTTATCCAGCTGGCTGTTAAAGGTTCATAGTACGTGAAGTGTTATTGACCAACTCCAAATGAACTGAGTGATAAATGAATTGATTAAATAGGAAAATCCTCGTAGTAAGTGAATTGACGTAGAGCTAAGGAAAGTTGTGCGTTGCAACGCAGCAGATATTTGATTTTGGTCTTGTCATTTTCCCACGGACATAAATTTGTATTACCGCTCACTTGTTTGAAACCCCCAGACGGAAAAGTGAGCAAAGTTCACTATTAGGTGCGTTCGGTTTTTATTTTTCTCGGAGCATGAAGGAAAGTTATGTAATCGGCTTATCAAAAAATCAGTCAAGACGATACACTATTCCTCAGCCCTACCTGCATTTGTAGTATCGTGTGCATATTAATATAAATTAATGTAACGTGATTACACGTCAATTCTTTAGAACAGAATGAATCGTCTATGGTCAATATCAAGGTAAGACAACAAGCAATCAGCTGTATATAATAATAACTGTAGTGACGTTGGTAACTAGCTCACTATATTCCTCCCTAGGCCGAAATATTCTAACACACGATGAAATCATTAACTTTTGAAGGGAGTTTAATCACTCTACCGCTTCTAGAACATATTTGTTCTCTAGGAGTTCCTGATGCTTGTTCTTCGTATTTCTCTTCTTCATTCGGTATCAAGTTACTCGGAGAACTGTCGGGTATTTTTTCTGTTTCAATTTCCACCAATTCTTTTTCTCGTTCGGGTGTCCTCTTGAAATGTAAAGAGTTTCTTGTGACTAGACGACTATCCGACTGAGCAGTTATCCTAGTTCGATGTCAATTCTGCGACTTTTATCACGTTAGTAAATAAACAAACCCGTTCATCGGCTCGACGTTCCACAAAGAAACTGGTGTCGCTCTTGGTTTAGGATTTTATTGAGTTTCTCCTACGTAGACCGTGAACATCATTGACTAATCAGTGCGTAGGTTATTCATGAGGCTATAAACGTGATTTTTTTGAGCAGGATCGTGCCCACTGTTCCGCAATTTTCCAGTACAAACTGAGGGAGTGCGGCAGAGATTTGAGTTCCGGAATTTCTGGGGTTGTTCCTAATTATTTCGAGAATTTAGGTGAACTCTCACCATATGTTACTCTGGACCATTGACTGATTTTTCTGAGAACGCTAGCATATTAGCGGAATGTATTTCTCATATTACTGCTACTAAAAGACGAGTTAAGACGAAGTAGTCTATTTCCACGGATTCTTTTCGGGTTATCATTGTCTTTATTTTACCCGTGGAAATAGACTACTTCGTCTTAACTCGTCTTTTATAAGATGGATTTCCACTATCTCGCCGCACCCACCTTACATTACTGCTACTATATGAGAGAATTGCAAAGTTTGTGGTATTGTTTTGTGCTTCTCAAGAAATATTCCCTAGGAAGTGATATTGCATGGGACTGGGCTGTCGTTTGGAACGGTCTATCCAACAAATTTGTGTTTTTGTCATTACGATAGTTACTGTTGGCGTGATGAAGGCGGGCGCCACTGTCTACTTTGACTGTAAGCAAGGTTCGTTTCTATCTGGGCTATCGGCCCCTAATCAGGCGCAGGCAATTATATATAACGCAGCGATCTCTGGCGTCTGTGAGGACGAAGGTGTAGTGACAGCACCTGGAAGAAACAGCGGCGGAACTATGTTGACCGCTGTTGCTGTTGCTGTTCAGTTTGTGGCATTGCGATAGAGAAAATGCAAAAAAACCAGCACGCCTCAGAAAAGAATCACTGTATTAACGGGCAGGGCGAAAAAGGCAACCTTTACAAAGGCGAAAAGCAAAGTAGTAAAAGAGAACGACAATAATAATGCAACCTTCTCTCAATCTCATTGAGGAGGGATGTCTTGACGGAGTGGGCTGGTTGGGTTGGCAGCAGTGACAGAGTCATCTAGTTGTAAACACTCCTATCAAATCACTCTACCAATAATCTTATACCGCAAATGTTTGGAACCTGGTTGGCTTGCAGTGGTTGAAAAAAAAGGTAATGGAATGGGTTGGTGAGTGTGAAGGCGCCATGATGCGAATTTCAGCTTCTTATTGCGTAAATTTGGTATTAAAAAAAACAGTTACTTCGTAGCCCTTTTTGCTCAACCTTAATTTGGTGTCCCTTAGTTATCTACAGGCTGAGTCTCAAAGTTGTGAACTGATGTCGCCGTTTTCTCTCTCTCACTTTCTCGCACACACGCGGAGGTTACTTTGGGTTTCTTTTAACGACTACCAGGTCAGTTGCCACGTCAAAATTACTGTTCCTTAACCCTCAGAAGAGAGTAGTATCAGTCGAAAGTCGTGGAGGTTGCGGTTTTGGTATCGTGGCTGGGTACTCGCTCCGCATCCACCGAACCCACACGTGTGGTGGTACGGCAAGTAGTCATTCAGGGAATCCTTACGATACTGGCCGATGAAAGGGTCAGATCAACTGTGGCCATGATACCATAACCTTGGAAGGTCTGACTGATCTTCCTTTAACCGTCACTCTACGTGGCAGAAAATGCAGTAGAGCAGCACGTGATAATTCAATTGCCTTTTGAGAGAAAAGAAGTGAAATCCCGCATTGAAGTCGCCATGTCCCATATGGATCTGGCTCGTCCGTGGTCTGGATCAACACACTTTCTCTTAATACGTTCACAGAGGGTGGGGAAACCGTACCCGGCCGGGTCGGTCGTCCCTTAGACGAAGGTTCCCATCTGGCTATTTATCTAATGCCCATTCATCTAGGCTTGTAGGGTCGGACTTAAGTGGATGTCTTGTAGGCCTTGGTCACCCACAGGAGGGCATGGGATAGGGCAAGTACTTCCTTTGGATTGACAAGGAGTTTACTTAACACCTATGATGTACGTATTCGTCGCTACCAGAAGACGAAGCATAAAAACCCTGCAAATTATTACACAATGGTTTATTATTCTCATGAACAGCTTGACCTAGTATTAGTGCTCCCCCATCCCATTCGATTCAGCATCGAATACTAGCAAACCATACGAAACATGTCCTGGCTACAATGGAACTACGGAAACTAAATACTCCTCCGGGGCCAGGCGCCCGTAAACGTCTGTAGGCATTTATGATCCGATGTAGGGGTGTGCAGAGGAAGTGGCCCTAACCCTAACGGCGGTCGGCGGACGGACATTGCAAATTTGGAATCTCCAAGTCTTGAAACGTAAAGTATCAAATTTTGAGGGGGAGTTGTAAAAAAATTTTCGTGACCGAAAACATAGGGTTATTATTCAGAATGAATAATAAACCAAAATGAGGTCATCTTTCCAATGGCGCTCTTCGTCGCTAGCACTCACTCGTCTGTAACGTGAAGACTTGGGTGAGAGTTGACGTAAAGAGCTCAATCCCAGTTCCACAAAGTTTCCATCTACGACGCATATTAGCTCTCACTCATACAATGAATTTCATGCTGGAGGCGTGAATTTCGAAATCACCTGAATGAATGAATATTTTAGTAACGTCCACTTCACACCACTAGATCGACACTGAGCGACATGTGCAGAGGCTGTCTCTGCCGGAGACTTTCTCGCCGAAAGAAAATTTACGGCCGTTGACTCTCTTTAGAGACCACACGCGTGCAGCGAGGGACATTTTTATTGGGCAGTTCAATTTTATTGACTTGTAAAAGGCTTTTGGTTGAGAGTGTTCACGAGTATCGCATCGTATGTCTGCTGTAAAACCGTACAAGCGACGTCGTTAAGCAAGTCTGTGAGAACAAAAGAAAATATCTCCCGATCATCGAGTAGAAATGAGACTTTATTTGACCATGGCTGTTCTCGCTGTAAACTTCTACCGGATGGTTCTGTCACTGACGGCAGGATTGGCTGGTTTGAGTTGGCGTCAATTGGCAGATGGGATATTTTCGATTCGAAAAATGAGCAGAACCAAGGTTTACCATCCAGAACTCCATGTCGCCGAGTGTATGAGTACTGGAGAGTTTTAAAGTACAGCGTTGCGAGGGAATTTCTTGGGTTCTGATTTACTAGTGGCACCTAATTCGAATTGGTGTCAAATGGCAACTTACAGCCATATTCTTTCGCGCCTTCGACGAGTCCAAGTAATGGCAGCATCAACTAAAGGAAGCCCATTGGCCACCAGTTGCAACTGTCAAACACCTATTTTCCTGAAAGTCGAACTGCACGTAATTTCCTCATGAGCGGAATCAGTGATCTTCCACCATTTTACGTCCAATCCAACCAGGAATCGACGCTGGTGACAACATTTTCTTTGGACAATGTCACACAATCGAGAAAAAACAAAATAAGAGGTACGGGACGTCTTAAAATGCAGAAAAGCGCTTAGTGCAGTAAAATTTGTAACCTGAAGGTGTTCAGAATCGGCTTGTGATAACTGTCAGGGGTCGAGATCGTAAATTGCGGGGGAATTATTGAAATGGGTCTCACTGAACACGACTTGGGCCATTTCCCCCAGAACCTACGAGGACTGCTGTATCAAAACGATTCAAACACTTTTTGTGGCGTCGCTGGGAGGAGAGGAGAACCCCACTCTAGAAATGTGTGGGGCATGTGGTGGTTGGCTCAGTGATGCCTTGCTTCACATTTTGACCATTCAGAGCATGATCTCCGTGTGGGTTGAGGCGATGCATCGAACTCAGAAACATGACAATGTTTCTTGACAATGATGGATAAAGACGACTTAAAGACACAAACGAGTACGTCTCTAAAGGAGAAGCGAGAGCATGGCATCTGTAGACCCAATAACTGCAAATGCCAGGGAGTTGACCTTGAACCGAAGAGGACAGAAGGGTCTCAAGGGCGAACCAAGAAATGAGAACAGAAGAGACAATCCTTCCGACATAAATTATTACCGATTTGACGCGCTGCAGAGTTATGGATGCAGACCGTGGACTGAATATGTCCCAGAGCTGACGAGCCACAACTTGACGGTCTTTTCGAGTTGCGGCCAGAGGCCGTCGAATCACCTTTTGTTAGCTGAGCCGCTCAAGGTACGTGTGTTTCGGCCCTTAGGTGAGCACGTATTGACTTTAAGGGGGGAAAAGGGCGCGCATGCGACGTGAAACCCAAGTCCTTCAGCCCTCGGCTTATCCTGCGGGAAGACCCTCGCTCTCTTAACCTTCCCCCATGCCACTCTTTGCCTGCCACCACCCTACCACCACGTGTGCTTCCTCTTCCCCCACGTGTCACTTTTTTCCCTTTTTATTTTTCACTTTTTCCTTTTGTCGTCTTCCTCTTCTCCTCTTCCTCGCCCCACCCCCTATCCCGGCACCCTCGCAGAGACCCCCTCCATCACCACTTCTTTCACTTCTCACGAGACTTTCTTCCCCCCTCTTCACGCCCCTCTTCGCAATATTCAGACAATGTAACGCTATACCTACTTTAATCGAATTTTTTATTCAAAACCCTTCGTCTCTCTTCCCCCCCCCCCACCACTCACCAACACTTCTCCTATCCCTCTCGTGGCTCTCCTTATCTCACGTAGCTCCGTGTTCCCTTCAAAACTTATTTTCTCGCCAGAGCGGGAAAGACTCCCAGTGCCAGAGGATAATATTTTATTCTGAAGCAGGTAGCGGGAATAATAAGGATTTGTGAAGTGAGGAATAAGATACGAAACGGGGCTCTCGTTCCACTTCTACCTCCACAACCTCAGCCATCCCCTCCCGCCACCACCAAAGGCCGTCGTAAGAAGAGGGAGACTGGCGGGGGGCTCGAAAATGAAACGAACGGCCGGATAAGAGAAATTCAATAAAAGTTCTTCTGAAGGAGGAAAAGCAAAAAAAAAAAAAGTGGAAGGGGGAAGTTGATGAACAGCCTTCAGATCTTATTAGCTACCAATTTGGATGCAAGTTTTAATAAATCATCCGTCGCAAAAATTTACGATCGAGTTACTCGGCTCGACAATGCGAGTGTATTACGAGTCGAGTTCGGGCGAGTGGGGGGAGAAGTTGGATAAACGCTGATGATGAGGTGATTATTTACCTTTTGCAAATAAAATAGAAGTTTTTTTTCTTCCTGCCTCGAAGTTGAAGGGAAAAAGAGATTTGAGCTTTTAATGGGGAAGTTGAATCTCAACTACGAAATTCGCATCTTTCAAGGAACTGATAAAGACGTTCAGTTCAACTCCGTGATGAACGCCAGTTGGGGGGAGGTGGAATAACGCTTCACTTACCAAGATCTGGCCTTCCACTTTCCCTAACAAAATGAGTCCCTAGCCATGGATATCGCACTTCCCAAAAGAGAGGATGGGGCCATTCCCACCTGGAATCACGAACCGTAGAACTGGACGTTTCCTTGATTTTACGTGTCTGTACGCGATTGAGCGATAACAACTGAACCACATCGGCTCCAATTATATATTTAGCTTACAGATCACTATGAGACGCTACCATAAAGGTATGAGTGAAAGCAGTTGAAAGTGCTGTTCTCAAAAACAAATCTACCGATTTTGGTTAAACTGTTCGTATGTACAATTCACGATACAGCCAGCCGAAAACGAGAACCAGTATTATAGTTTTATAGTTATAGTATTATTATAGTAAAGTAATCCACTAAAATAATGGTTAAAACAAATAATAATTAACTAGAGAAATACATTTTAAACATCCAAATTAGCGCTTCGCTTGGCACAAAAATTCTTATATCCAGGCGTCAATATCAGTATCATTTTGCGTTAGTCGTGTGTCTAAGTTGAACGGCCACACAGCTTTCTCTTGTGAGTTGAATAGTGCTGCCTCGCTACTTTGTGTGTGATGGGCAACCAGGGCAGCACATTGTCGTGATTTCTCAGCTTGGGTAGAGGCTTTTAACCCTTATCGCCACAAGTGGGTCTGTGAGGCACGTAGGGATATTTGTTCTACGAATGTTGGCAACCCTTCTCCTTCTCCCTTCAAGCGTGACCTTTGTAAACGTCCTTCAGTCAATCATTAACAAGTGTACAGATTGGATGTGTCTCCATCTTTCATTAATAACGTAACAAATCATATGTTTACAAAACTTAGGTGGTCTGTCAGGCACACATGTGGCTAGCACTACATTCCAAGTATGTGTCTGTCAGGCACACATGTGGCTTTTTACATAGGTAAGAAGCCGAAATGCCAGCCACTATAGTACCTGCACGAGTTTTACCAGGATTCTTCTGGCTTACTGTTATTATTATTATTGCAAACCCCACACACATTTCATCATATCAATAACATACACATAATGACAGATTGGGAAAGAGAAAAACGTGTTCACCGTGCCCTTACACTAAAAATCGAAAAACTTCATACATGTGTATAAAGTGTAAGATACCGATTTGCTTGGAATGCCCGTGCAAGGTATGCATCTCTTGTGTTGTAGACGAAGTGAAATAGTGAAAAACTAAAACCTAAACTAAACTTGTGATTTTACTAAGGAATCAGTTGTGATCCCACTAGTCCCTACTTCGGTAGTGAAGATAATATAATAATTTTAAATATGCTTTTAGTTTCTTTAAAAATTTTGTTTTTCTTAAAAGTTTAATAAATTTGAGGTATTCTTCGTTGATATTTGTTTTATTTAGTTTTTTACCCCGTAGATTGCCTAATTTGTGTCGAGTGCGTAGCTGTAAAATAAATAAAATTACATATATCTGAACAATATAATAGTATAAAAAGTAAAAAATAAAACAGTAGTAAGAATATGATTGATTACACTTGAAAAAAAAAATATTGAAAAGATGAAAACACGTACTGTACCTGAGAGGCACACATGTGGCCTGTGGCGGCAAGGGTTAAGGGTGCTGGAATAATTCTTTATAGCTGTTGCTGGCTTGGTATGCTACGTGTTCCTCTTGCGACTACCAGTTATTCGTTACCCCTAGGTCGCTAGAAAGGTAATTATGCGATGGCAAGTGTTCTGGGAGTGTCTTCTTAAGCCGCGGATAAGAAGATCACCGTTACCACCGTTTCTGCTCTTCAATATCTCACGTGCTACGTCCGCTTTAATTTTTGGATCGTCTAGACGTTCAAATTCAAGAGCTCTATGTCCCTCCACGAGAATCGGTGAGGACTGTGACGTTCGAATGGCGGTTTTCTGAGTGGTTGACGTCACTCAGGGCCTATCAAATGAAGTAGGTCTCAGCTGTGTTGATGGATGTTGAAGATTCGAGCAGTTAGTGGACAGTTCAACTGCATATTGTATTATGCTGACCCCATCCGGCAGACGCTGTTCTAGATTCCCCTCACAAATGATGCATAGCAGGTTGCTGAGGATGGCCCCCGGGGGGAGGCCTTTCGGGTCTCTGTGGGCATGGACAGAGCGCCACCGAGTTATCTCTCCATGCGGAATAAACGTCAAGAAAGAGGGGTAGTGCAGTCCCTGCTGGAAACTAGGTTATTTGCAGCTTCCCGAGTTGATCGGTTCTTGCCAAAGCCAAACTGTCCAGTTGGTACGAGTGGGACGCAGAACGGGAGTAGTTCCTGGTCCATGGCTCGACGACATGGTGTGCGTATGACCTTAGTTACTCACGGGCGAACCTGCGAACGATTGGTAAAGCTACAAGCCCGCTCTGCTCGAACTGTAACGCAATGGTGATATTTGCCCTTGCTCTCGTTTCGCGTCCCCGGCTCAAACCCTTTTCCAAAGAAAACTGGAAGGGCATCGCTAAATTTGAAGGGGTATCGCTAAGCCAGAGGAGAATGGAGCTTGCTGATCCGCGGCCAGTATTTCGTAGGGGTAAAGAATGTAGAGATAAACACCGCTCCTTAATTTCTGGACGAATAGGAGGATGTATGAAAACGGCAGCACCGCGAGATTCTCGTCTGGGGCCAAGTAGATGGAACGTGCTAAACGACTAGAGGTTGGTACTCAACATGCAGGAGTAAATTCGTGGTGCCACTAGGAGCAGACCCCCCCGGGTTACCGTCTTACTCGATGCTGATTAAAATAACTTTCAGGGTACTCCCCCCTTTGCGAAAATTGGTTGATTGGGGATGGAAAGTGCGACAAGATAGAATATGGCAAGCCATCGTTTCCTGAGCAGGAACAGTATTGCGAAGAATCTGGTATCGAAGGAGGTAGCCTGACAACAAGAAATATTTCCCTTGACAAAAAAATTCCCATCCCACTTCTGACACTAGTGTAAAAATGCACTACAAAAGGGTTGGTCCGAAAGGGGTTATATTTAACAACAACAAACTTTCAACAAGAACTGAACCAAATCAAAGCGAGTCAGAATTACGAATGGAAATTTTGTTGTAAAGATTACACCTTTTTCATTTCTTGTTGCCACGCTAACACCTTCGTTACCAGGTTCTTCACACTTCTCCCCCTTCCTTCCACAGAGTGGCATTTACCGGTCAATGTGAACCACTTTACAGGCTGACGTCTCGCCCCAACGCTGTTCAATGCGAATTACGACGTCATTGAGCTTTTTTTGGTATTTCGTAAGGACCTTCCATATCAGCTTCGGGTTGCGGCCTCGTATCCGACGCGGGTTGTGAAGCCACACTAGTCTTCTGCGCTATAAGTGTTACGCCGGGAACTTCCGTTGAATCTCCTTGTTTGGACCAGGATAGCTTTGAATGATTCTCGGAGACGGGTTTTAGTTGAGCAAGAACTTGTAATTTATGAGTAGGTATATCACAAGATTTGAAGACTTGGATGTAGAGAAGAGGTGGCTTACACAGGATGTGAGTTGAGTGCTTAAGCGCGAACAAGTAGGGCGCTGAAGGCGTGAAACTGGTTGTGCTGGGAAGGATGGAGAAGCCAGAATTAGAAGTTGCTGAGGGGTGAAAACTAGTGTCCGTTGGGAGAATTGGAGACGACTGTATCGCGAAAGATGGTAGAAGACAAGTGTTGGGGAACAGGAGAGGACCAACTTCGGCGATACTTCGTAGCAGAATGATTTTGGGAGAAGGTAACAGTTGTGGAGAGGAATCTGAAAAAGGAGAAGAGGGAAAACGTGGAAAAACCGCCGTTGGAAATATCCGCAGAGGTGGGATTTCCGCAGGTGCGAAGACCTTTTGAGAAACAATGACCCAGCCACAGGTGCGACCCGTTGGGCAGGAACGGGAATTCCGAGGTCATCAGCCTTTGCTGCAGTGATCCACACGCTTGAGTATGGCTTTCTGAAAAGTAGCCACTAGTAAGATCTCGGCCGAACATGAGGTAAGCTGGAGAGTACCTTGTTGTTGCATGCTCAGAAGCTCGATAGGCTAATAATGCGACTGGCAGTTGTCGATCTCAATCTTTTTGGTGGGCAGATATCATTTTAGGAAGCCATTCGTAAAGTGTTCGATGCGCCCGTTCAACGTGACCATCGCTTTGAGGTCGTAAAGGCGTTATCATTGTCTGATGTTCCGAGTTGTGTCAAAACTTCCTGTATCAACTCTGATTGGAAGTTTCGACCTTGGTCAAAGTGCAGCTCTCTTGGGATTTCATATAGGGAAATCACATGATGCAGTGGAGCCACTGTTTCAGCTTTCTGATTTGGGATTGGTACAGCCTCTGGCCACTTTGGGAAGTAATCGACGACGTTGAGGGTGTAGCGGTTGCCGAGGTAGAGAACCTACCAGATCAATTCCAACTCTCTGAAAAGGACTTCCAAAGATGTATTGACGCATTGGTGCACACCCTCGTTGTCCTCTACCATGACACTTCCCACACACACACGACAACTTCTACGCCATTTTTTGACGTCGTGGTGTAGGCCTATCCAATGGTCGCAGTTGTGCCACCATTGTGTGCAGGGTCATGTGCATGATGCATCAATGTATTCCTTATGCATCTTGGAGCAATGAACTGGTCCCACATTAGATGGCCATTCGAGCTTTCCCATTTTCGATACAACACTCCTTCTACTGAGTCAAACATGGCCCAAAGGGCTTTCAGTCGGTTTGCAGCGTCTCTCATCAAACTACGATGAATTAAAGAAATTGGTACAATAAATTGGAAACTTAGGCAAATAGAAATGAAAATGAATGTGGCCGTTCATGGGGCTCCTGATGAGATAATCATGTTGGTTCAGCTGAATAAATGGAAACAGTGGTGGGGTTGGGGACAACCAAATGTTGGCGTGAAGGAGCTGAGAGGTTGTACAGTGTTGCTGTGAATGCTTCAGAAGTGTTAGGTCGTTCTCCAGCCACGTTTCACGATCCCCTGCCGCATTCTGCCACTCCAACGACCTCATTCAACTTTCTATCCGAACTCTTTTTTTTCTGTCGTCGAATAAAACTGTCGTTAAATAAGTGGAATATCGAGTTAGAAAAGAAGCGTCTAAAATAGGAGTGGGGGAAGATGGATGAATGGCGAAGGGATAGAGAGGAAGAGGGGGGTGGGGTGAATGAAGAAGAACAAAATGAAAACAGGGTTACGAGCTGAGACCTAAGTTAATCAGAGAAGACGCAGGGCGCGGGTGTGGCGAAGGGTAATCTGCTTTACCACTTCTCCACCCTGTACTCACCACTTCCCCCACCACTGTCATTACTATTACCCGCTCGTTCAACGGTTTTCAAAAACCTGGAGCGCTTATCGGATGGAAACGCAGCGACGTCAACTGTTCTCGAATAAATTGCCGGGCCTGAGAATTAAGAGAAACAATTTTCCCTTCCAGTCTCCTCCCAAAAATTATTGCTTCTGGTGAAGCGTTTACAAACGTTCGTTCAAGTCACTTTGGAAGGGAAGTTGGGGGTAGTGCTGGAGGGAAGGGGGGATAGCTTTGGGGGTCGGCGAGTGGCGCAATTGAAGTCGGGATTAACGCGGTAAATGGGCCATAGCGAGTGATTGGTATTTATGACCGTGAGATGGAGCGCCTCTGGGAGCTGTTATTGAGAAGGTATCTGCTTCATCCCTAATGTGATGGCTTTTCCTTTGAGCATCTTGAGCTAAAGTCAATTCTTGAGATCAAGAGTCTTGCTTATGCCAACAGCTGGTAGCAGCCATCGCGTGAATCACGTAGTCGCACAGATCGCCCTGTCACAGTCTGGGAAAGATTGGCGGAGCAATGCACCCCGTAAGGGTTCATAAATCCCATGGAACCACTTCCATTATCACAGATGGAGCCCAAACAAGTGGATACGAGGCAGTTATGAGCTCGTGGTTCAGTTCTTACCAGTTACAGCTTAGATATTCAGAATGAAATGACCAATGAAAGAAGAGGGAGAGCATTAAAAGGTTGTCAACGTTATACCACAATATATAGTTTTGCCAGGAGCGTGCCCCCACGACACAATGGTTTCGCTTCTGCAACTTCGAGTTTTTCTCAAGTTAACATTTTAACTAGCTGCCCATTAGCACCAGGAAATATAGAAGAGCGCGGCTGTGCACTCATGTTCCAGGAACTGATGGTGTAGTAAGACATTTGTCCTGTAAAGTGCTAGTGCTGGATCGACTGATGATCTAGATGAACGAACTGGTTCAGAACATTAAAGGACACTGGAGCTAACAAAGAAAAGAAGAACTTCAATCGCTGCAGGGTCCACACGTTTATTGTTTTCCTCGCCAGATAATATGTCACTTACCAATCGACCAAAGGAACAAGATACCTACAATTTTTTGTATCTGCGAGAAGGCCAAGGATTAAAGAGGTCAAGCCAGGCGCAGTCATCGAAGGCTGCTACCCCCTGCGTAACAGACGATCATTTTAGAATCAATATTACGGATAAAATATAAAAATGAACAACGCTACGGACCAATTGCCGAAAGTGTTGAAGTGGATGTAGTTTCAAATCTCCTTATGGCTCCACCACACGTTCCTGTTCGAAACGATGCGCAATGGGCGATGAAACAAAACTAACGACCACTCACAAATACAAATGGGCCGCCAAAGAAAACGGAAATTATAAAAATGGGTAAAAGAGAATAAAAGTAGATAATAAGAGGGAGTTCGAGGGAGAGAGTTGGTTGGGGGGGGTGGAGGGGGGAGGAGCTTATTCCAGGATCAGGAGCGGGACGGTTGGCGAATAAGAAGAGGAAGAAACGGGAAGGGTAGCGCAGGAGCTTATGCGGACTGAGACGCGAGATGAGAAAAGGAGGGAGGGTTAATTTATGGAAACATGTGTTCCACGGATCTCATTTTCTCTGAGCCTCGGAGGCTATCATCCCGCTCCCCGTTTCGCCTCGACGTAATACCGGCATTACGGGAGCCCTTTTTCCTCTTTTGTTTCGAAGCAATTTGTCTCGGGAGGAAGAGAAAGAGGAAGGAAAGCAGTTTGTGAAAGTAAGAAGAGGAAAAGCGGAGCTGTGGCAGGGAGTAGTGGAGGAGGGCAAGACGATGGTGGTACCAGGGGTAGGAGTAAATGTTGAAAAACGGAGAAAAAAAAAATCCAGGCGCTTAGCCCACGTGATGAGCGAATTTTCATGGATCATCGTGGGATCAGCTTCAGAACACACAAGTATCTCAATAATAAGTCCCATCGTAGCTAGGTATTAAAGCAATTGGGTTAGATCCGCCAGTGGGCAAATTACTAAAGTTAACGTACTTGTTAGGTGAGTCCGTCGCCTCTGGTTGGTGATACTCTGGCCCACAGTATCCCATCGTAGGCTGGGTCCCGTACCTAAAAACACGTTTAACTACTGCCGTGAACCAAACCTAATTCCCGACATTGGAATACGCGATGTTTTAAAGGCTCGTTGACCTTAGTTTTGGTTTATTATTCATTCTGAATAATAACCCTATGTTTTCGGTCACGAACAATTTTTTACAACCCCTCCCCCTCAAAATTTGAAAGTTTACATTTCTAGACACGGGGATTCCAAATCTGCAATGTCCGTCCGCCATCCCCCATCCACTGTCCCCCGCCCACCGACCCCTGTCCAGGCCGTTTTGTGCCTTAAAAGTTGTCTAAAAAATCCGTTCTTTCCCACAAAAGTCCCATTTGGTATCTAGTTGTGTCATCTCGGCAATCCGATTGGACGAAGCCTATGGTTGTTATGGACAAAAAATGGTTAAAAAAACTAACGAAACGTAGTATAATCGCAAATAAGCCGTGTTTCCTATCGTTTTCAAGGTATTTGTACATCCTGGGTTGAATGGAATGAGTATCAGACACTGCGTATAGGGAAATCACAGTAATTATTAGTGTCAACTAACTGAAAGAACTCGTAGGAACTACAGCGGAAGTCAACGTTTCGTCTTTAGTACTCCCTCCCTCCTGTCTCATCAAAACCACCCGCCCGCTCGCCTCGCAACTTCGTGCCAATTGCCGAGGGTTTGCTGGAAGTCTCCGTCCCAATTTCCCCGACTCTTTTTGCCTGACTGGAGGAAGGTTACGGCCACTTCCTCCACACACCCCTACATCGGATCATAAATGCCTACAGACGTTTATGGACGCCTGGCGCAAGAGGAATATTTAGTTTCCGTAGTCAGGTCATGTTTTGTATGGTTCACTAGTGTTATCGATGCTGAATCGAATGGATGGGTATCGTAGCAGTAATACTAGGTCAAGCTGTTCATGAGAATAATAAACCGTTGTGTAATAATTTGCAGGGTTTTCCCAAGTAATCAACATCTTCTATAGTCGAATATCGACCGATACAAATCATAAAGAAATATAGTCAAGCTGCGTAAATAGTGTAAAGGATGGGTATATCAGTGATTACCTGATCATCGAACAACATCGACGTTAGAACTGATTGAAGCTTCCTTCACAACGCCACACTGTGAGTTACTGCGTCGTCCAACTACGAGCCAGTCGTTTTCCAGCCCTGTACATGCTGTCAATGGATAATTGTAGTAATAAAAGATCCCTTTTTAAGCGTCTTGCAGCAGCGTATTTGATTGCCAAAATCCTAACAATCCCTCATTACTTACCTTAGAACCTGAACAGCCCGTGTCTTGAGTTTTTCTTTCATTTATTTCATGACGCTAATGATGGATATTCTATTAAACGAGTCCTGCCTTTGAAAAACCACACTCCGAGGTGGAATGGCACGCTAAGGAGGCTTGGCGAACGATCAAGTAGATGGTATTGTTAACGATTTTGTTAAGATCCATTTCATAGTCACTCCAGTGGGCACCCCAGGGAGTGCAGGTTGATCCACCTGATTTTTTATTGTTGCTGTTAACAGTATATAGTTGGTCGTGTGTCAATTGAACAACGGTGTCGCGTGACAATCAATGCCTAATATATATTCGGGGTAGACACGTTCTCAGCTGTCATTCACGACGACAAGAAAATCTCTTCCACCCTCAATCAGAGGGGGAAACCTGCTTTGTAGCAGCACTTGAGGCATCTTCACAGTTACTGTCGGACTTCTGAAGTCCTGGAGATTTGTAGTTAGGGGAACCTTGATTGCTGGTTAAGATAACAAGTGACGGATGCATTGAATAAGTTCTTCCTCCCGGTGATCAGTGGCCATACTCAGGAAAAATATCTCTGGTTACTGACTGAGAGACTGTGAAGATCTTCGGAAATGAGTACCTGGAAAGGAGGAGAAACGTCTTAGGTATAACCTGTACTTACCAACCTTGGAATGGAGTGGTGAACAAGAACAAGGGTGTGATCGCATCACCAACTAACCCTTCAAATGACCAGCAATCAATCGTCTCAAGACCACACATCTTCTTATAGCCTATCCAACACGCCAGATTGTTTGTAGCAGATCGGGAAATTTTATAAGAGGTATTGCGGTAGTCTTTACCAAACCAAACGGCGCCTTGAGCTAATGAGCGTTGCCCACTACATTCTCTCAAGTGTGGGAAGATACACTGAACATTGCCTACCTTAGGTAGCAAAGTGCGGTGGGCGTGCACTCTCCACATTGCTCGCAGGGACTACGCAGTTTCTCAAGAGGCGTTGGTAGTCGCGGATGTTATTCTAATCCTTCTTGTGGCAGACGAGCGGGAAGAGCTGTACCCTTCAAGGAGAGTATGGCTACCAGGATAACAGAAGGAGGGCTCTGACTCTTCAGAGGTGGCAGGACGAGTGGGAGACAGTCCAACAGGGAAGGTAGATCTGGCAGCTAATTCCTGGCAATTTCCACCTTATCCAGTTCCTCTCGAGGATGTGGAGCACTTAAGGCGTACCTCCACCGAATAAATTCGCCTGCACTTTTAATAATTCATTGGCATGAAGCCGTTAATTGATTTGGGAGGTGGAGGGGCACTCAACTCCTAGGGATAAAGCGCCAGAGGTCACCACAATCACAAAAACACCTCTAGAGCGGAGTGAGCAGGTGCCAAAAAACGAGGCGATGCCTCTGCAACTTATAACGTTTGGCATCCCCAGTCAGTTTCATGAAATGAGGGCAGCCTCATTTCTAAAGTGGTTCCTCATGAAACGCCGGAAATCCCATAAAAAAAGAGGTCACTGGGAAAAGAGGGCGGCAAACCAACTCGACTTTAAAAAAGAAAAAAAAAGGCTTTTTTTTCTCGCCAAGTGGAAACAACTTATAATTGCGGAAGGGCCTTCGAGATGGTTTTAGTGGTAGGGGGTGGAGAGGGTTGCCTGAGGTCAGTTACCTAATTGTAAAAACTCCCCCCCCCCCTTTTCATCGTACTTTTTCAAGGGTTGTTAAAAAAAAAAAAGACGAGGGAGAGTTAGGGAAAAAATAAAATCGGCTCTCAACTGTGTCGGACGACCCTCTTCCCGCTCATTGCCTTATTAAGGGATTAAACGAACGGACTCGACGATTATGCGAACTTCCCTCCCCTTAAAACTGGTGGATGAGAAGGGAAAGATGTTCTCAACTCTCGCCTTCTGTTTGCACCGTCACTTTTTTTCTTTTTTTCCCCCCTTTTTTCTAATCTTTTCTTTTTCATTATCTTCTTAAAAGCTTCAACTTCACCTGCAACGTTTACTCCTACTTCGCTTTATCCGAGTGGCTACAGTTTAGTACATTCAGGGAAGTGATTGCCTGCAGTTCGGTTCTGATTCCCTGCAGTTGCTTGTTTTCTTATTCGCGGAAATCAATAACTGGTGGGACGCATCGCACAACTTCCCTCGGCACCTCTCTCTTTTATAGCTCTAGTAACTAATTTATTCAGCTTATAGAAACATAGTGGCCCTAAAAGTTCTGGAATTTATCGAGTTGCTCATACTTATGCCACGATTATTATCTAGTAATGAATGCTCACGGGAAGGAGGAGAAGCCGTAAGCGCCATCGAATGATGAAGCGGGTCAGCGACCGTTCTGGGTTGTTTGACCCAAACATGGTACCACGGGAACGGAGAGCCCGCAACAACAGGTGGCTGCCTACGCAGGGCAAGGAAGGTACAACGGGGCAATCCAACTCCTACGCAGGGCAAGACCTGAGAATGCTGGAAAATGCGCTTGCTCTGCGGACTGTGGGGTCGCTGGAGGGTAGTTCTCCCATACCAAATTTCGTTGTTAAACTGCGGGGTTTGTCGGAGGTGGGGGGGCACTCGGTTGGTACTTCCCCAGACATCCAGGATCATGTTTCCAGATATGGAATTATTCTGTTAAAACTGTTCTTCTCTCAAGTGGTACTGCCGTGTTATGTGGAACTGTTCATAGAAGTTGTTATTGGACTCTGATTGTCCATTTCAAGATAAGCACTGAGGCGTGAAGTCCTATTGCATGAAGACCTGTTGTCCTGTGTCTTACATGAAGAACCGCAAGTATCTTTAGCAAGGTCTCTGGCAGGACGCGGTAGTGAGCCTCTTCATCTGTGCCACACCACATGCAAGGTTTGAGGGGGGGGGGGTGTCGTTTATACTCATAACAGCAGCGTCCCGTGATGATTCAATTACTTGCCTTATCATGCGTTGCTCTTGAGATGAGCCATTTCAAGTGTTCTCGCTGATGCCCCACAATGGGGCAATGGCTGTATAAGTGCACGGCCGTATCTGACTCGCTCTCTCATTTCTAGTGATTCCTTTACGCCCAGGAATATAGTTAGATAGTTAGATAGGGGTAGAGAGTTGAGCCGCGCCCTGCACTCCCTCATCACTTTTGCCGTTCTGCAGTCTTTCCTTTAGCGCCTTACAGCAAGCGGTCATTACGTTGCTATACAATTTTTAGTGCATTCTGACGGCTCCAGCGGTTATAACATATGCACTACTTATCCACACCCCAGATCCTGCATCTTCCAAGGTTTTAAATCCATCCGTTGATAACATTCGGAGGCCGAAACTGGCAACATTCGTTGTTCCATAAGCTCCCTTCTCATTGGACTATGTCCTCTCGAACTCATGCTGAGCTATGTAAAGGTCTGCAAGCTCCCGAACACAGCCACGGGCCTCAGGATAGCGAGGTTAATCTGCATGCATCCTTTGTAGCCTCTCACGGATGTTTTATCTACGTAACTTTTTCATATATTTTATAGTACTTGTGGTTTATCCTGACTAACCTTTAGTCGTCATCTCGGCTGCACGAGTTTGCTGATGTACAGAGTGTACTTCTATGTACAGAGTGGAAGTGGTGGGGGGAGGGGGTCGAAGAAGAAGACTTGCCTGGTCCTGATCCCCTGTTCACGTAAATGTCCTCATATCTGCATACTCTCCCTCATCCCCTCCCCACCATTCCTCTTTCTCAAACCCACTCTAACTCAGTCTCAATAGTTATTGTTTCCCCGGACACCCGAAGGACTGCAATAATTTGCCCCTCGAAGCGTTTAGCCGACTCTTCAATTGATATTCAGCAATAAATCCGCATCCACCACTTCCACTGGATACAGTTCTCCTTTAAAGCTCAGTTTTCCCTCTTCGAAATTTCCCTCCCTCAAATGGCCTTCCGCTCAATTTCTCGACGTTAGATCGCGACCAATTATCCACACAAAAAATAAAAATAAAATAAAAAAATAAAACGAAAGATACCAACAGGAGCCGAAATGTGTCGAGGGGTGAGCTTTAGCTCCTGCTCTTTTTGTTTACTCGCCTCTTCGGAAGTAACCCCGGAGGATCCCCTCAGAAGTGAGGTTTTTCAAAGCTGGTTGTTTGAGAAGGAAATGTAGCACGAATGAGTTTATTTGAATTATTTCGACGATCTGTGGGTCTTGAAGGGGGACGTTGTTGCTATGAAAGCGGAGAACGTCTGTCTTTCAAATTTCCTTACAGCACCGAATCGTATTGTTTACATTCCTCGACCCGAAACATCAGGAAAATGATCGAGTTTTTATTTTTCCATATCAAAATGCTTAATATGAACTCGTGTGAGTGGTGCGTACCGAACTGTCGGGCTCAAAAAGCGCTGGGTGGTTAGAATCGATGTTACCAATGCCAATCTATCGGGATTGAACTGATATTGCTCACCCTGGTTCATTTATCTAGAAATGAAACTTCCTTAGAGTCGGAGACAAAGGAACATACCTTCTTGTTGAAGATCGGACGTGGTAATTCAAAAAAGGATACCAGAGTGGACGCCCTAAAAATAATTTTAAAGGAAACGTTCGAACAAATTACTGTCCTTCCAAATACGTTCCGACGGCCACAGACTTCCTTTTGAGTAGTAAGTCATATATTTAGGAGTCAACACCTCCTTCATAGGCACTACCCTAGCA
Organism: Pachypeltis micranthus; assembly: GCA_020466155.1. Classification (NCBI taxonomy): domain Eukaryota; kingdom Metazoa; phylum Arthropoda; class Insecta; order Hemiptera; family Miridae; genus Pachypeltis; species Pachypeltis micranthus. The sequence continues at coordinate 28,830,534 of CM035777.1, read as the reverse complement.
CTGTTTGCATCATTACGAGCAATTAGGGTGGCTACGTGTGGTGTGTTACCGTGAGACTACCTTCATGCGTAAGGCCGTGATTGGTCCCTGGGGTAGCAAACTTACAGTCAATCAAAAGAGAGTATTTTCCCAACCCCCGAAATCTGCACGCCTGTGTATCACTGAGGCCTACAATACAGCATCCACTGAAGCACTCCAAGTGATCACTGGCCACTTACCCGTTCAAATGGCAATTTTTTTTTTTAATTTGCATTTATTTATTTAGTCCACAGAGAAATAAAATTATACAATAAAATTTCCTATGCTACTCCCCACTGTAAGCATAGCCTGTGTTGTCGGGAGGAATTACAAACAAAGAGTGCAAGATAAACTGACGGTGCAATTTCAGGAGAAAGCCAAAGTAAAACAAAGAAATTATTAAAAAAAAAAAAAAAAAAACTAAATGCATATGATAATATTTTATGAGGGGTTACCTTACTTAAATTAATCTTTTAATCTTTTCTTAAAAATAGTCAGTGATGAGAGAGAGCGAAGGTGAACATGCAAACTATTATAGATTATATCTAAAATCATAAACAAGCTGGTCATGAGTTGTCTTACGGAAAGGCAGCAAGATCATTCTGAATAATAACCCTATGTTTTCGGTCACGAAAAATGTTTTACAACCCCCCCTCAAAATTTGATACTACGTTTCAAGACATGGGGATTCCAAATTTGCAATGTCCGTCCACCGTCCCTCGTCCCCCGTCCCCCGTCCGGCAGTTTTCTGCCTTTAACGTGGTCTAAAAAATCCGTTCTTTCGCACAAGAATCCCATTTGGTATCTAGTTGTGCCCGCCATCTCGGCTATCCGATCGGACGAAGCCCATGGTTGTTATGGCCAAAAAATGGTTAAAAAAATTAACAAAACGCAGTATAATCGCAAATAAGCCGTGTTTTGTATCGTTTTCAAGGTATTTTTACATCTTGGGTTGAATGGAATGAGTATCAGACGTGTACAACTGCGTATAGGGAAATTACAGTAATTATTAGAGTCAACTAATCGAAAGAACTCGCGGGAACTACAGCGGAAGTCAACTTTTCATCGTTGCTACTCCCTCCCTCCCGTCTCATTGAAACCACCCGCAACGGCGTGTCAATTGCCGAGGGTTCGCTGGTAATCCCCGTCCCAATTTCCCCGACTCTTTTTGCCCGATGGGGCGGAAGAAGGTTAGGTCCACTTCCTCCGCACACCCCTACATCGGATCATAAATGCCTACTGACGTTTATGGGCGCCTGGCGCAGGGGGAATATTTAGTTTCTGTAGTTCCATTGTAGTCAGGTCATGTTTCGTATGGTTTACTAGTATTTCTCGATGCTGAATCGAATGGAATGGGTCTCGGAGCAATAATACTAGGTCAAGCTGTTTATGAGAATAATAAACTGTTAAATAACTTGCAGTGTTTTTGGTTTGAGCCTCGAGTCACACCCTTTACTATAAAGGGAAGCTCACCCTTTTGTCCCCCCTTAAACACCATAATAATAGTTATTTTATACCTCAGTTTTAAGAAAGGGAGGACATTCATACCCCGGAACAGCTCATCCGAGGAGTACTTGCTAGTTTATTTCATTAAAACTTTTATGGGCAATTTCTGTGCCACCGAAACACGACCAAGAAAACCCGCACCTGCCCCACCCCACACCAATATACCATAAACCGTAAGGGATTGTACTAGCGCAAAATAAAGCATTGTGATTGCTTCTTTAGATAAGAAACCTCTTACCTCTCTACATATGTGCACCAACTTTCGGAGCATAGATACCAACAAATCGGCATGCCTTTCCCACCTTAGGCACTGATCAATCTACACTCCCAGATAACGCAAAGACGAGGTCTGGCTAATTTCTGGACACCCACATGCAATACTCGGGGGAGACTCACCTCATGACTCCTCAAGACCCCTCATGGCACTTTAATACATCAAGGCACGAAACGTCGCTGTCTCTCAGTGCATAGGCAATTGGTCGCATATTTTCCAAAGTGGAGAGAGAAAAGAGAGCTTCCCTCGTTCTGGCGCTCTGCTGAAGAAAAACTAGCCACGCGACACGAATGGCAATTAGGTAAATGGCATGCGAGTTGGGAATCCTGATCAAAGAGTTTTTCCCAACATCACTGATCATTTTAAGAGAAAAAGGGGTGAGCCAGACCACTAGACGAGCCAGTTTCTTAGGAGAAAGGACATGATAGCGGACCACTCTAGGTCCTGCAAAATGGGAGATGCTTGTAGGAAGAGCTTATAACCGTTTCGTCAAGTTCGCGAAGAAGGTTATGACAAAAAAAAGTCTTCACTTGTCACTCAAGTAAATAGATATATCAGCAGAACCTGACGTACCTCCACGGGTCTGGGGTACGGTGAGTGCTGGTTAGCTCGATCATTTTCGACTAATATAACTCTCTTATACGTGTTAAGGAACTGTTATTTTCATATGAAAACATACCGGTACCGTCCAAACTAATAAATGCAATAATTCGGAACATAGGATACAGGAGTTATTATACGACGTGTACGCTTGCGTAGATGTAAGCTCGTGGCTCAATGACGTGGCGATTGAAGAGCGCATAATATCCCCAAAATGACACTCTACAGACAGCGCAGGCGCCTACCAGGAAGACGACGAACAGTTCCATAAGGTTGCCCTCGACGTCAGACTCCTAGAAGACTCATCGCCCTGCACAATGTCAGTTGGGTATAGGAAGTTTATCTTCAAGTATTAAAATAATTGGGTTAGCTCCGCCAGTAGGTAAATTACTAAAGTTAAAGTACCTGTTTGTTGAGTCCGTCTGGCTGGTGAGATACTGTGGGCGAGCACTTTCGATGTAAAGACATCATCGTCTGACCATTAAGTCAGTACTAAAGTCGTTTAGTTGGCCATGGTTTTTATATAGGAAGAGAAGAGTGTAGCGCCAGTGAATAGGGGGGGGGGAGAAGGAAGGAGGTCGTGCACCTCTAGGGAAACCAGTGGAAGTGAAGGGAGAAGAATGTAAGGTACGACTTAAATAGTGTGTTCATTGTTGATTCCGAATCTTTTGGTTTATTATTCATTCGGAATAATAACCCTATGTTTTCGTCACGAAAAATTTTTTACAACCCCCCCTGAAAATTTGATACTTTACGTTTCAAGACATGGAGATTCCAAATTTGCAATGTCCGTCCGCCAGCCCCCGTCCACCGTCCGGGACGTTTTGTGCCTTTAACGTGGTCTACAAAATTCGTTCTTTTGCACGCAATTCCCATTTGGTATCTAGTTGTGCCCGCCATCTCGGCAATCCAATCGAACGAAGCCCATGGTTGTTATGGGCAAAAATGGTTAAAAAAATTATCATTGTCAGCAGTATAGCACGGGAACTACAGCGGAAGTCAACGTTTAGTCGTAAGTACTCCCTCCCTCCCTCCCTCCTGCGCCGGGGGAATATTTAGTTTCCGTAGTTCCATTGTAGCCAGGTCATGTTTCGTATGGTTTACTAGTATTTGATGCTGGATCGAATGGAATGGGTCTCGGAGCAGTAATACTAGGCCAAGCTGTTCATGAGAATAATAAACCATTGTGTAATAATTTGCAGGGTTTTTTTATATAGGGTGGCCTGTAAATCTGTCATTTGGTTGTTTTAGTTTGCGTAGTGTTGAGTGGTGTAAATATGGTGTCGCATTTGTGTTGATTTAACGGCCAGAAGATGATGTCTTTACATCGAAAGCGCTCGCCCACAGTATCTCATGAGCCAGAGGAGATGGACTCAGCAAACAGGTACGTTAACTTTAATTTATCTTCAACCTGGCTGGTCTCCCACTAAAACTGCACATTGGTGTAGTGTACAGACAGCATCGTTACACCGTAGTCTACACATCGCACTTCTAAAGTTCCCGTTCGTCTCAGCGTTCGTGAACCAAGTTGTGCTCTTCGTTACACGGCCTCCAGGTCCTCGCGTGTACTTTTGCCATTCAAGTCTCGCGTTCCACTTCATCAAGGAGTACTTGACCTGTTTAAGGAGCACTTAATTCTCCATACCTCTTAGCACATCTCCACTTTTCACTTCTCAGTCCGCTCTCTCACTATGGATGTACTGAACCTGCGCGACATTTGCAACGTGTTGACCCTTTTATCTGCTACATCTATTGACATGGTTGGAGATAGCCTTCGCTGCGCTCTTAGAATTAGAGCATATTTCGCTTCATGTTCTTCACGCAGGCGCTCCAGAGCGCTACGGTAGCTTCTGCTGTGTGTATTCTGTCTCCACCTAATGCTCACGCGCTCAGCCCATTTCATGTATGGGAAACACGAAGTAGTATGTTCTTCAATGTATCTCTGTAATAATTGCCTCGTTCAAAAGACGCAATTAATTACAATTCCGGAAGGTGTTGATGTGCCCAGATCATCACTGTCAAAAATTGAGTTTTAAATTCTGCGTTAAACTTTTCGTGAATGAACCCCCACCCCCTCCCATCGCTCCGCTTCAAAGGGCCGCCTCTTTTTATCCGAATAAATGGGAAATCCGTTTTCACGAGGGCTCTGACTTTCCTTCTCGACGCTTCTTCTCCTCCCACTCGGATCCAGCACTTGCGCACGTTCTGAAGATCCATTTTCCTTCCTTCGCCTTTCTTTTTTTTTTCTTTGTGTGTGCGTGTGTGTGTGTACTTCTATCCTTCTCACCCTTGAGAAGGGGGAAGCCACCATCGCCACACACATGTCGATCGATCTGTGGAAAACGAAAGAGGTGGAAAAACGCACCTTCGCTTTAGTTCTTCATCTGAGAGCGCAAGCCAGAGGTATTGAACCGGAATCCTCCTCTCTTCCTTGTCTTCTCCTTCCATCTTTGTGAACAGTCTCTCCACACCCCCCCCCCATGCAATGCCGCTTAACCCCACACCATCAACAATCGCCCTACCGCCTTTTTCGTCTTATCCCCCACCCCCACAGACCCGTAACTTCTTTTCCTTTTACCCCCACTCCTCCATCACCTTTCATTCCAAAGGCGATTTTTCTTTAACTTTCTTTTTTTTCCGTCTGATTTGTTCTTGAGTTAGTTCTTGTTATCGAACATTTTGTTCCAATCAAGTTCTTTTTATCGTTTCTTCCGAGTTTCCGTTTCGAAAGTTGATGAAAACTCAAACTTAAGTTCTGAGCGATTAGGATATCGAAAAACGATCCGCGATTTGACTTTCAGCGAGCATCAATTCGAACGACAAAGAAGAAGAATAGGAACGAGAGAAAGGGAAACCTGTCGGTTTGCCAACTCTTAATACTTCACTTCGTTTTGTCACTTCTTATGGGACAAACGATAAAGTTTCAATATTTATTTAGCACGTTATTCGCGTTACAGGGGCTTGGGACACACTCTTCCCAATGGTAAAGGCGTATTTCTAGTTGTCTAGAAGCACGATTACTTTCGTGCAAAGCCAACTGTGACTTCCCACTCATTCCCTGATGACGTTACCGTCCCGTGCAAGGTGAGGAGGGCAGTTACATTACGGTGGCGGCTCGAAATGTCATCAGGGATTAGATCTACAGCTAACCTGACCTCTGAGGAGGAGCGGTGGTTCGCACGAAGCGTTCAAGTGAGACGACATACATGTCCTGATTGCTGTCTCCTGTTTATTGAAAATTTCTTTCCAAAGCCCTGTGTTAGGAGGTGCATTTTCATTATTCATGGCGAATATTAAATCGATAAAGTGAGCTGCAGGAGGTGTTTATTTGATTGCATGTTAGTTGTCACTGTTCCACCGTATCTGCCTGTCATTTCAATCTGAGCGTGGGGTTTTTAATTTATGGACGGGGAATAACTTGGTTCTTTTTCCATTAAACTCAAGTTGGTGTTTACTTCTTACAATTTCCACCACCTACCTTTACAAAATACATTATTTATTTGGCTTTGGGTAACTTGGCATTCCGTTATCCCATTTGTATTTTTGCGTTCACCGGCACTTTGCAATAAAACGCAAAGCCCCGAAACCCCTAACCGTGAAATGAGCCTCCAGGTTTGACCAGACAAAGGGGTGACCCGTGTATAAAGCATTCTGCCAGTGCTAACGTCTCACAGGTCAATGCCTAGCCTCCTAAGGAATGCCTGCATGAGTCTTCTATGATATCAATCCTGGGAGAAGTAGTGCGAAAGACCAGTAGTCACTCCTGCTCAAGTCTCCAGCACTGGGCAAGGACATAGTAGGGCATCTTCTCATCCGTGCTACACCACCTACATCGAGGGGTGTCGAGTATGCCCATAACGTACATGTGTTTGTTGATTCTGCAGTGCCCCAACAATCTGCCTTAAGTCTTGCCTCTCCATCCTCTGAAGGTTCTGTCTTATCTCACGTGTTTGCACTCCAAAGCCTTACTCCCGCAGCTTTCCAGACTGTCTGATGCCTTCTTCTGGCATATTCTCCCACAGTCCTCTTGACTAGTGATAGAGAAATCCCACAATTGGGTGGCCCAATAGGTACAGTAGGCGAACTGCTTCTGGTCATACGGTCCGCCCTCTCATTTCCAATGATCCCCCTATGTCCTAGAATCCATTCGCCATTGCGAAGGAGTTAAGCCACATCCTGCATTTTCACACCAGTTTTGACGTTGTGCAGTAGTTCATCAGCGCCTTACAAGACGCTTGACTATCAGTCAATAGATGAATCATGTCAGCACGTCCGCTTCACTGACCACTACAGGTCTCTATATCTTTGAAAATGACGGTTTTGCAAGCATGCCAGAGCAAGGGCACTCTTTTAACATCCACCAAACCCAGCCCTGCGGTGGTGCGGCAGGTTTTCTTTTGCCAGTCTCCCAATAGAGAGCTAACACAGGGAGATATGACCCAGAAGGTTGCAGAAGAAATAACTCTTAGTGGTAGTCCAATAAACTACCTATACGACGAGCGTAAGATGATTAGTAGTAGAGATTCAAGAGTTCCAACCACCGCCATTTCACTTATTACACGTCCTAACAGTTTTTACTCGATAACTCTGTAACAGCTGAAGGGCTGATTCCTTTACCTGGTGCGTTCGCCCAACCCAATGATTTCAGCCCTTTTCATGTGATTCCACGGGAGGGGGGAGTCCGGGAACTGCCCCTTCAGTCGTTGGCTTCTCCTCCTCCGACAAAATCAAGGGGCAATAAAGGAATAAGTTCGGGTTAACTTCCAACAACAACAGATTTCCCATTTTGTACTTTACCTCAATTTACCTCCTTTTCCAACTCACACCGCCCTTCCCATCTACGAACTCTCAAGAAAGTCACTACTCTCCTTCCGAAAAAGTTTTCCGCACCAGTTCACGCGTTCCAAGTACTATCCTTGTATCGCCCTTTAGTTTACGATATCAAGTCAATTCCGCACGTTTAATGCAGTCCTCCTCACGCTCACCGAGTTTCATTTCTCACTGTTTCGATCCTTGAGCTCCCTCTTTCGTGCGCCCAACACCTTCCTTAAAAAAAATCATGATTACCGCAATTTTGAGGGATGCCCCTAATTACTACTATACGTCGGTTGTTAAACTGGTAAAATTCTGAAGGGGAATTCCAATGTTATTGAACGATTTTCATGTATTGTCGAACCTTTCCTATTGCGCAAACCATTTTGAGTTGTAACTCGATTCCGTTGAATGTAACGCATATTGCGCTTTGTATATACACGAGATTGACATTGGTAGGTAGAATACTTCGAACAGAGCGTGTTGTTTGTGCTGCGCTCTCGTTGGAGATGTCAATTAGCTCCGTGGAAACGTGAGCCTAACACGACGTGAGGGGAAACGACGGTTTGATTTGGAAGCTGCAAGTAAGTGCTGATTCTCGTTGCTACGAGCGATCAATCGAGATGGAATAGTTACTACGGGCCTGATGGTGTGGTGGAGGGTTGGGGGTGAGGTGGAGGGATGAAAAGAGCTAATTAGCAAAATCCCTTACCCCCTCCACAAGCATCGCTTTCATCCCAGACCTCTTTTTCATTGTTTCCCAAGCCGCTCAATATTATCCCCTCTCCACTGCCTCCGCTCAGCTCCACAGTCCTCTGCAGGATGTTCATCCTCTTCGTCCCATTCCACCTCTTCATCTACCAGCTCTTTATTTTTATGTTTTATACTTTTCTCTTACAACCCCATCGACAGGCCCTTCATCCCCGTAATCTTTCATTTTTGCAACGCAGCCCTCGTTCGTATCGACAAAAGGTTTCGAGTCTGCTGACGACGAAAAACGGCAGTGGCTTCCGGATTTGTTCCGTTTTCCAAACTTGCGGATGTAACGTGTATCCGAGAGGTGGTTCTCTCGATTATTGAGTTTGGAATATTAGGCAGAACGAGAGTACACCCGAGAAGACAGATTTGATTCAAGTCACATCTCCTGTGCCAGTGCACGATGAAACCACGCCCATCGCGTGCTTGTTAACGCTGAGTAGAGCGAGCTTGTGAGTTCATGGGCTGTGCCTCGTCGTGCAGAAGGCAGAGCTAATCGTAGAGACTTCCGTGGGAGCCAACGGAGCCCCAAGTAAGGAAAGTAGTTGGATATTTACGAGTGATGGTGGACACGAAGATAAAACAACGAAGATAAAACTACCACAGCAACAACTGCTTTTTTTTGTCTGATGGCCAACACAAGAAGCTCACGGGCGAGCACACAACGCTGACCATTCCATCCTCTTATATGGGGAGCATGTGTGGGCCAACGCACTGAGAACTGAGTGCCACAGTGGCAGTGGTGCAGAGGAGACGCCCCGTCGCATAGCTGCTATAGTTTTAATATTTCGCCCAAATATTATTTCGGCTTCCCTCGTTAATCCAAAGGCTAAATCAGATAGGGAATATAATTAATGTTTATAGTCTGACGACTTCGAAAAGTATTTTTATGATACATGACAATAACAAGCGAGAACAACAGGGTTTGGCCGAAACCAACAATATACTGACTAATTCCGTTTCAACAACAATAACATTTGTTGATCCCAGCAACAAGTATCAATATACCCTCCCGGACCAGACTATTCTGGTGACGTCCCTGAGCGTAGTGGAATTAGTAGCTCTTCAGGAACTTGGTTCCCTCAAGAGCCTGTTTGAAGGAGTAGAAGATTGTCTTGCCCTGGGAAGTGATTTCCGCCCCACGTTCCGTCCACACAATCCTATTCGCTAGCGGCTCAGCGAAGGTGTCCCATCCCGCAATTTGCGATACTGCGTATATGCGTGGGGTGCCCCAAATTGACGCGCTGCTTGTCCTCTTCAATACCTAATGAATATTCAGCAACTCAAAGAAAGATGCACTTAGGGGAATTTTGAGTGAACGGAATTAGACGGTAAAGGGTTTGGAGCAACAATTGAAATCACAGCAATTGCCTCGGGCTCAACCGCCCCCCCTGATCACCATCTCCCGACTATAATTCAAGGAGAACGATAATTTTGTCACCTTATAATTACGTTCCTTCTCGTTGGAAATGTTTTTAAAAATCCGCTCTCGCGTGCTCCGCCCTTCAGAGCGTGGAATACGACTCTCCTCATTTTCAAATACCACCGGAGGATTTATAAACCTTTGTCATGGAACTGGTCAATCAATCAACGGAACGGGGACATTTTCGCCTCCCATTTCTCCCCAGCTCCGAGGCACAACCTGTCGTCTCGCCCAGTCGCCTCATTTCCTCACTCCACGTTTGATAATTACGAGCCTGAGCCCTGGCAACTCGGCTCACGACCTCATACAACTCTTATCTCCCTGAACCCTTCGAAGAGGGTATTTTTTTTTCCTCTTCTAGTTCTCCCCTCAACTGAGAACCGCTTGAGGTTATTGAAGCTCCGGAGGATTAGAGTTTAATCGATACGACGAGGGTGTTGCGATTTCCAACTTAATCACTTTTCATTCGCCTAATCTTCTTCGAGGGTAAGCGGGCTAATGGGGAACAGGGCCGCACACTCATTTCCCTCCCTCACTGCCCTAATTCTGTTTCTAAGCCCTTCGATTCAACTCAAGCTGTCGCGGTTCCTTTAACAATTAATTTCTATAACCTGCAAAGGTAAAATCACTTGAGTGATCCTCCTTTGTCTCAAATCACCCCTGAACATCAAAGCAGAGTCGCATTTCAACCTCCAGCCGCAGCAAAACAGACTCCCATCATCTCCAATCAGGTAACTCGATACGAATTAGAAAACTTGGGAAATTATCCAAAACGAACCTTGTACTACATATCCCCTCCCCTTCAAATTCGACGTCTAAAAATTGTTGAAAAAATCAGTCAATGCTCAGTAAGAGAGAGAGAGAGAGAGAGAGAGAGAGAGAGAGAGAGAGAGAGAGAGAGAGAGAGAGAGAGAGCTAAGTTGAGTAAGAGATACATTTAGAGCAAATGAAATGGACCTTTATTTGCGACACAGCAGAATAACGTAATGTGTTGACAATAAAAGTCGAAATGAGGGAGAATATAGATATCTTAACGCACTCCTCAAACTTCAAGAGAATAACGAATGTGACACAAGGGATAGGCCGGGCTGAGGGGAGGGAGACGAGGAATTGCATGTTTGAGGGGGAGAGGTGGTGTAACATAACAATTCCGGGCGTGTTTACCCAAGAGCTGCTGTTATGACGACATAACGAGAAAGGAGAAGAAGCAGAAGTCATTGTTAGGAAAAAAAGCCGTTAACTAATTATTATAGAAAAGGGAGTTGACAATAAGTTGTGAAAAATAATTAAAATTTGCTGCACAATCAAAAGAAATATCTGGTGCGTTGCAACACACAACTTTCCTTAGCTCTACAACAATTCACTCGGGTACATGGCTAATTCTATTTAATCAATTCATTTATCACTCAGTTAATTTGAACTTGGTCAAACAACGCTTTACGGCAGCAGGAAGCGGTAGCGCTTACAGTTCCGGAATTTATTGTGCTACTCGTACTCATTGCAGGGCCATTATTAAGCAATTGGTACACATATAATTAATGAGACTGTAAACACAAATTTTTTGAAGAAGGATAGTAATTACTTTTGCAAAGTTATTGGGTAAAAACGTTTAGAAGTGGTAGTAAGCGAAACGGCGGTAGTTGAAGTTCATTAATTTCTGGAGTGAGCCCCATGTATCTCATGAGTGTTTTTAAACACTCACACTTTAGGTATTGGATTGGACTACAATACCAATTTTCTTTAACTTTCTACTAACATTCCAGCGGAGTTTATAAGGAAAAAACTGCGCGAAAAACGCTATTGGTCGAAAATTTTGATAATTTATTGTGCTGCTCTCGTCATTTTCCCACAAATGGGAATTTTATGGTATAGTCGCCTCATTGAGAGCTATCAATATAAAAAATTTAATCAAAATCGTTAGAGCTGTTTTTGAGAAAAAAAATTTGGTGTTTTGATCACCATGATAACTATAGTTAACTTTCGGTGGATTTGGCCCATACCCTTATTTTTGCGTCCCAGGGTAACCTGTAGGCTAGGCATCAAGTTTCAGCTGATTTGGTACGGTTGTTTTCTCTAAAAACCGCGGTAAAATCGATTTCGTCGATAGTTGTGGTAATTTATTCTGCTGCTCTCGTCATTTTCCCATGAATGGGAATTTTATGGTATAGTTGCCATATTAGGAGCTACCAATATAAAAAATTTAATCAAAATTGTTAGAGCCGTTTTTGAGAAAAAAAATATTTGGTGTTTTGATCACTATGCTAACTATAGTTAAATTTCGGTGGATTTTGTGCATACCCTTATTTTGGCGTACCATGGTGACCTTCGGGCGAGATGTGAAGGTTGAGCTGATTTGGTACGGTGGTTTTCTCTAAAAATCGTTCACAGACACACATACACACAGACCCACAGACCATTTTCCCAAATAGTGTTTTTCGGACTCAGGAGGGCCTGAAACGTGAAGATCTGAAGAAAACTCAAAATTTAAGTCAGGTTTCCCATAGTCGATGACATATTTTGCTAAAGCTTTCTTAATCATTCTTATAACCTCCTCCTCCCTGCTCTTTTCTAAACCCTCATTGCTTCCCAGTCTGTCGCTGTCTTCGCTTTCAAACGCTTCTTGTACCCGCTCTAACACCAGAACCGATAAGCGTGCACTGTCATTCTCTCTATTAATCGTTTCTCTGACTGTCGTGAGTTCTTTGCGATTTTCTAAAAAAAAATCGGTGTTTATTCATTCAATATAGTCCACTCTCGCTACGCTTCTCGTCTCATTCGTCGCTAATAATTACTGGGTCGGAAGTTACGAGAACGACGCCTTGTACCATTAGCCTTTAGGAACACGCGTGAAGCTTGCAGTGCCGCTGGGTCGCGCCGTGCGGGATTGATGTCATTTTTCGTATTGTCATGCCCAAACGAAAGATAGGCGTTGTCCACGTCGACTCGTAGGCTATGTTCCAGCAACCAGCCTTCCAAGACCAAAGAAACCAATGTGGTGGGACGGGGTAGGCAGTGTTAGTGACAGCTCAATATCATAAAGGGAAAATTAAATAGCTAGCCGTCAACTCACGTTGGCGTTTGAGAAGCAGGTCAAGTACTTGGGAGTTCACATGGGCTCACTTGCCTCATTACAATCAATTAGCAAGGGCACTTGGGGTGTATGTGTTACCGTGACACAATCTACATGTACAAGACCATTTACCAAGTCGTGATTGGCTACTGCCCCGTCTTCTGAGATTGTCCCATTGATTTGCCCAATGAGTGCACGGTGGACAAGTGGAAAGTGAAAAGGGAGCTAGTTGTCTGGGGTATGAGACTCACAGTCAATTAAAGGCAGTACTGGCCCAATCCGCTGAATCACTCAATGCGGCAATTTATCCAGTTATCCAGTGACTTGGCCGTGTTCCAGATGGTGGCCTTCCCTCTCGGTCAAACTCCGTATAGACCTCCCCACTGTACGAAAACTTACCAACAACGAAACTTATTTTTCAACATCCGTGAAACGGCTAAGGAGAATGTCAGTTGAGCCAGTTCATCACGAGACATTGGCAACTTCTATGTGAGGTGTTCTTTTCTCTCAAAAGACTCTCCATCCTGCAGATCTTGCGACACAGGGCGGAGGAAATAAGAAACCACGCGCTATTTTACTGTAGTTTTTACCAGCTCTGACTGCTTCTTGGAAGCGTATAACCCTTCCGTTCAGTTTGCAAAGAAGGTTACGGTAAACGAGGTCACAGTTGATCTCTCCCTTCGAAACTAGTCACACAAGTAGTGATAGATGAGTTGGGGAACCGAATTAAAAACCGCGTAGTAACATATGGTTATAGTTTTCAATTAGCAATAACCTCGCTTCAGTAATCTTTTTTTGGCCCGAGATACCAGCATTTGGAGCATTCGAAGACGTCAACACATTCGACGAGCGATGGAAAATCCTAGCATTGGACTGGGAGAACCGTCTTAGTGATCGCGATAGCCGCCACGCGAAGTAAGGACAGATCCCTTACCCTATTCTTAGGGTTGGCCGTATGACATTATTATCACATCGTGACTATGAACAGTCGCTCAATGAAGGTTTTGGTATTAGAGGGAGCTACCAATAAGTGTCAAAATACCAGCTCCGAAATAAAAAACCCTGCAAATTATTACACAACGGTTTATTATTCTCATGAACAGGTTGACCTAGTATTACTGCTCCGAGACCCATCCTATTCGATTCAGCATCGAAAAATACTAGTAAACCATACGAAAGATGACCATACTACAATGGAACTACAGAAACTAAATATTCCCCCTGCGCCAGGCGCCCGTAAGTGTCTGTAGGCATTTATGATCCGACGTAGGGGTGTGTGGAGGAAGTGGCCCTATCCTTCCTCTGCCCCGTCGGGCAAAAAGAGTCGGGGAAATTGGGACGGGGAACGTTGAACTGAGAGAACCCTCGGTAATTGGCACGACGTTGTGAGTCGAGCGGGCAGGTGGCTTTGATGAGACGGGAGGGAGGGAAGGAGTACTAACGACGAAACGTTGACTTCCGCTGTAGTTCCCGCGAGTTCTTTCAATTTGTTAACTCTAACAATTACTGTAATTTCCCTATAGGCAGTTGTACACGTCTGATACTCATTCCATTCGACCCAAGATGTAAAAATACCTTGAAAACGATACAAAACGCGGCTTATTTGCGATTATACTGCGTTTTGTTAATTTTTTTAACCATTCCGGCTTAGTCCGATCGAATTGCCGAGATGGCGGGCACAACTAGATACCAAATGGGATTTTTGTGCGAAAGAACGGATTTTTTGGACCACGTTAAAGGCACCCGTAACTCCGACGGCGGGCGTCGAACGGACATTGCTGATTTGGAATCCCCATGTCTTGAAACGTTAAGTATCAAATTTTGAGGGGGGGAGGGGTTGCAAAAACTTTTTCGTAACTGAAAACATAGGGTTATCATTGAGAATGAATAATAAACCAAAAGCAACGCTTTCCATTTAAATGACCGAAAAACGTGTTGGATAAAAATAGTTTTAAAGTTCGTGGAGATGAGGAATGTTGTGCGATGCGTCGCGTTAAATATTTTAATTTTCGGTCCCGGAATGAAGTGGTCCCAAAGTTTTGCAACAATTCCAATTGAAGCGACACTCAGTTGGTTGTCTGCAACTTGACAATCCTCTTTGTCTTTGTTTCTTCCTTTTTGAGGGGAGCTTAGGGCTTGTGTATAGTCAGGGGAGACCTCGAATAGCCGTCGTAATGCACTTTGCTAATCACGAACGGGATTTTCACACCTTCTCGAGGGCTTTTCCCAGTTCCTTTTATCACTTATCATTTCTATTACTCGTTTTTTCTTGCCCTCTCTGCAACAATCCCGTTGGGGAGGACTCGAGGGAAATCAAGAAGCCGGATCTTTTCATCTCTTCGCTTCATATTTATTTGTTCTGTTCGCTCTTTTAGTCGAGGGAACATCGGGAAATGAAGGAAGAATGTGGAAGAGAAGGAATCTCCTTTATGGTTATAGGAGAGGGGCGACACGTGCGTCCTACTGTCAGTTTCTCACAGTTTCTGTGTTTCAATGGGGACCCACACATCTTGCAACCTGCTCTCTCTTTCGTCTTTTCGGAATCGTACTTCATTTTTTTGCACGTAGGAACTTTTTTTAATTCTCCAACAGCGTGGAATACCGTGAACTCGACGGAAACAAGTTAGTTGAGAGACATTTGTAACTTTGATCGAAAAGTGATAAATTAATATTCGATAAATCTCCTTTTCTGAGTTAACTTGTTCTGAGTCAACATATATATACAGAAATAATTATAGAGAACGAAATGTGGGTATGTGTGACTAAAAGATACTCTGTAAGATTGATCACATCTGGTGAAGTTATCACCCTGGAGTTTACGGAAATGTTCGAAAAAACGTTATTTTAGACACACTTTGATTTTTAGTTCTGTTCAACGGACGGTCAGAGGATCAAGTTAGGTATTGATTAGTAGAAGATAATTTGACAGTTCAATCAAAATCGTTAGAGCCGTTTTCGAGAAAAATGCGGAAAACACTAGTTTTTGGTACATTTTCGTCCCCGACCCCCCCCCTTCCCATCGACCGTAATCGTTCATAACCCTATTTTGGTGTCTACAGAAAATAACAAACAAAACAAATAAAGAACCAGCTCAATCGGAACAGCCGTTCTCCCGCAAATCTAACTACAGACACACACACACGGACCACGCGCCGAAATTAGGTTTTTTAGACTCAGTAGGCCTCAAAACGTAAAGATCTGAAGAAAACACAACATTTTTTCTAGACACGATTACTATACTTTCCTTTCCCTTTGGGGTAGCGGAAAGTAAGTAAAGAAACCACCATAGTTCCATTGGTAAAAATTAACCTAGCACACGTGAGTTCTTCTGTGACCCCCCTTTAAACTCGAACTACTCCCAGTTCTCTCTCATCTCACAGACCATTTTGGCTTCTGGTGAATTTCAATTGGCCTTTTTATCGAAATGTTAAGCCCAAGTGTAGCACGCACCGGCACAACAACAATAACACGAGCAATTACGTCGTAGGAGGTATCTGAAGCTGACAACGGCTTTTCTCTTTTTGGGCTTAGCAAAGTATCCACTTCCCACCGCTTTACCTACTCCAACTCACAGCTCTTCCCAGACCCAACCTCAAAACAACATTCGTCTCGTAGGCCTTGCTCTCCGCTCTAGGTCACCTCAACCAGTTCATCTATTCAGAGACCCCCTTGTTCACACTTGAACACTCATTAAATTCATATCCAAAGTGTTAATACAGTTCTCACTCACGCTCACCACAATCATTCATATATTTCTTTTACTTCAACCCAAGCTCCATCTCTCGTGCACCCTACAGTTATATTTGAAAGAGTATTCGAAAATAACACGTTATGACCTATGAATCACGTGTGTGTGTGGCCCGATGTGTAAAGTTGGGTCGGTCTGACCAGGAATTGAGGAATGATCTCGAAGTTCTTGAAGAGGATGAGAATTGCCGAATGGTGATTCTGTATAAGTGGTAGGGTGGTAGAAGTCAGGATTCTGCTAACGTGACTTCACGAACTTGCACGCGCTGAAATTGGGTGCAACTTAGCGATGTACGGCTCTTCGATTAGTTTTCAGGTTCGTCCCCACCTTATGGAAGAATATTCTGTGAGACTTCAGAGACAGGTTAAGGTGTAATCTCTTCATGTAATGAATGACTTGCCACCGGATGGCCCCATTTACAAATAGTAAACAGCACGATATTCTATAGGCCTACCACCCTGTAAGCTCTCAATGTCAACACTCTTTCTTCGAGACAGTACTTTCTGTTAAAGTCTACCATTCTCGTCTACATTTTTCTTGCGCTCACGTTACATCAACGCAGCTCTTGCTAATACATCTTTCTGCACTCCACGTTTTGCGAGTTTTCATTCAGCCGCCACTGAACTTCTTCTACAACTGAAGTGGACTCATATCTTTCCACCTTACAGACACGCTCTTGTGACAACCCTCGGATCGGTAACAATCCGTTAAACACATTTGGATTGAACGTGCACATCCGAAGACGTCATGCTAATTATTTAGTCATTGGAAGGGGGGAGGGGCTGGAGATGGGTTCTCACATTCTCGCGAAGGACCAGGCAACAGCGATAGTGGCAACTGGTTGGACAGGCGACCTGCATAGTTTGCAAAAGCCTACCGTGTTACTACTGCTAAACTATCTACCGTGCACTCCCCTTGTCACTTTATATTCATTAAGAGTGGTTCAAGTTACTCTGAGAGGGGCCATGTCTCACGTGACTAGGACACGCTCTTTGCAAATGCAAGAACATTGTACTGCTTCGTATCGGGCGAAACCTGGTTCAGCGCTACCGGAGTTGGAAGATATCGGTTGCTACAAATAAAAGAGAAGTATGAGCAAATTGCAGGGAGCTCTGGTCTCATCAGGGTTTTGAAACCTAATTGAAATTCCACTCGTGGAAGCGAATTGCAGCGACGAGGGGCGATGAAGCGGATGTAGCGCCGATAACTTGACTATTAGAACAGCTCCCATAAACTTCTTCCTAATCGCTTCGATAGCAGTTCTAATTGAAATCGTAAATCCGGTGTAGAGCTCCGGGCGAGTTCTTCGGTAACTCGGATTTACGTTCATCGCTTATCGATTAGAAAAGTAGTAAAGGGAAGAACGTGGGTCAATTAAAAGGTACAGGGTGTTGAATGGAACTTCAAGACTCTCCAGCATCCGACGCTCATCCGTAGGGTCGTAGATCGAGATTGGAGGTTATCGGATCAATTAGGAGCCCAGTGAAGGGATTTGCGGCCTTGGGAAGACACGAGTGAAAGGAGGTCTGTTATACCGTATGTCTACATGACCTTCAGTTTCGGTCCTACCGCCTGGCTATTTGCGTGCCTTACCGCGTAAGGGCCGTTCTGCGCTGAATTTAGTTGACCCGATGTTCGATGAAACCTTGTTTTTGCTCAAGAACTGGAGAAGAAGTGAGAGTTGGCCGGATCATCTACTTGCAACGTGCTTCTCCATGTTTTAGATCCACGGTAGGGTGAAAGTGTGAACTCATACTGCGAGACACAGATGAATGCCAACCTCGGCCAGTCAAGAATTGGTGAAATTGGAGTTCAACTTCTCCCGAATTTCGTCCACACACTCTCATTGTTCCACTGGCTTCTGATACCAAGCAACCACGTCGATAACTTCTCTTCTCACGTAGACCCAGTCAACACGCAGCACCTATTGGTTCGATGATCATGGCAACAGTTGGTGGATACAGTACACTTGTCCACTTTCAGAATACTTTGTAGCAATACTACTCATTCCTTCACGGTCGATATTTGTGCTTTATTCGACGATGAGCCTGTTAACGAAGCCCTGAACCTGAAGTGGTTTCATGATGAACTTCCTTCCAGTGATGGGATCAATAGATCGATTTCCATTTCGTTACGTTGGTGACAACACTTGTTGTTTCATTTTTCGCAAGCAAACAGCCAATCAATTTCTGGACCCCTGGATCAAGTTTTACCACAAGTCTTGGTTTGTGACAACCTCTATGATTGACGGTAACGTGATGATTGTCTGTCCCAATTTCCTTTGCGCTCCACTGCTAACTAATTTTGGCCAAAAATCTATAGATGGTTCTGTAGGGCGATGTGTTTGGCCGATCACCGACCCTGTTATTCTGGGAGTGACACCTGTGTGAGCATTGAGTCCATTTCTCCACTTCCCAGTACGTTAAAGTGTAGTCAGTGGCGATAATTGAGTATTTATCCCAATTCTAGACGAGGATTGCAGGAAGTTATGTGATGCTACTCACCAAATATTTTGCAGCATTCTCTCCATGACCCACCTAATTCGTATAAGCAAAACAGACAACATATTTGGATAACCATCGCTTAATGCACCTGGGGCTGAGAAAAGTTATGCACTGCACCAAATGAGGCAGACGCCAGGATAGGGTCGGAAAGTACGATTTGTCGAACGTTAAATCATTAGCTCCCTCGTTTTCTTAAAAACACTGCAAATTATTGCACAACGGGTTATTATTCTCATGAACAGCTTGACTTAGTATTACTGCTCCGAGACCCATTCCATTCGATTCAGCATCTAAAAATACTAGTAAACCATACGAAACATGACCTGACTAGAATGGAACTACGGAAACTAAATATTCCCCCTGCGCCAGGCGCCCGTAAACGTCTGTAGGCATTTATGATCCGATGTAGGGGTGTGCGGAGGAAGTGGCCCTAACCTTCTTCCACCCCGTCGGGCAAAAAGAGTCAGGGGAAATTAGGACGGGGACTTCCAGCGAACCCTCGGTAATTGGCACGAAGTTGCGAGGCGAGCGGGCGGGTGGTTTTCATGAGACGGGAGGGAGGGAGGGAGTACTAACGAGGAAACGTTGACTTCCGCTGTAGTTCCCGCGAGTTCTTTCAATTAGTTGACTCTAATAATTACTGCAATTTCCCTATACGCAGTTGTACACGTCTGATACTCATTCCATTCGACCCAGGATGTAAAAATACCTCGAAAGCGATAGGAAACACGGCTTTTTTGCGATTATACTGCGTTTTGTTAATTTGTTTAACCATTTTTTGTCCATAACAACCATGGGCTTCGTCCGATCGGATTGCCGAGATGGCAGGCACAACTAGATACTTGAACCAAATGGGATTTTTGTGCGAAAGAACGGATTTTTTAGACCACGTTAAAGGCATAAAACGGCCCGGACGGACATTGCAGATTTGGCATCTACATGTCTTGAAACGTAAAGTATCAAATTTTGAGGGGGAGTTGTAAAACATTTTTCGTGACCGAAAGCATAGGGTTATTATTCAGAATGAATAATAAACCAAAGTGGCTCTTAGACGTTCATCGAGCTAACTGGTACCTGCATGTTGCTTCAGGGGAGCGTTGAGCGGAGCCACACGAGTATAGAAGACGAGTGGCCGAATTTACGTAGAGACAAAAGTTGTGAGGTGCTTTGCACCAGATATATGTCCATCGGACCCAAAACTTAGTTCGTTCCTCGAACAGTTTACACTTTGTTTAGTTACGAAGATGCGCCGCCAGAGACGTGCATGAGGGTGATGGTTGTCGATTTCGCGCCCCCTCTAGAGTGTTAATCTGTCATGTTTCAGCCTCACTAGTTTGGATTGAGTTCCTAAACATCTCCCGTTCATGCTCAAAAGAGGCTTCCGAAAATGAGGAGCCCGATATTATTTTGCTAATGGGTTTGCACTCGTTGCGGCTCTGATTGCTCCTCCCGGCTCTTTGTTCGACCCCGAAGCCAAAGGTTCATTTCGTGTTCGACGACGAAAGGAGAAGTTTACTGATGATACGACAGTTCCTTACAAGTAACGACGAGTGGTTTATTTTTCTTCTTCTTTTTTTTTCATCTTCAGATCTCATCCCGCCCCAACCGACCCTTTCGTATTATTCAGAGTCACGCCCTCCACTTCCAGCCTTATCATGCAAGAGCAGGAGCAAGAGCTAGAGGAAGAGCAAAAGCTAGTGCAGGAGATGGAGATGAAGCCCAAGGCTGGAGCAGGTCCTTCCGTTATTACCCTGCCACTCCTTCTTTCCACAACCGTTCCCTTCGAGAACCTCCAGAAGAGACCGGCACGAAATTAGGGGAAAGACGCGATGGGTGGCGGGAGGGGAGGCTGGAGGAGGGAAAGACGAAAAAAAAAGTTTGGCAGTTTCATTATATTTTGTCGTAAATGGCGAAGGGCTGAGGGCTGAGCGACGGTTGAAAGGGAAATGACAAACGAGAAGAGAATTTGTCGAGGGATATTCAAACAGCCCTTTGCCATATTTCAGGGATCTCTTTGTGTTACGACTGTCGACCCGATGTTTAATTCTCCCACCTCCATAAAACACAATAAACACGTCCAAACCTCACGGCGTTCTCCCCGTCGTCTTGTGGTGGCATGAGGCCCTCACATCATTCCTAGATGTACGTTCTGAGGGGGAGCGATCAATTATCACCCAGCAGCAAAAGGGGGTAAGACGGTCTCAGTGATGATTTCAAGAGTCAGGGGCGACTCGACAGGCCTGTTTCATCCCATAGTGACTGTACCTCATTGCTCTCCGAATCAGACGACTCCGTGAGTGGTATCAGCCATGATTCCACAATGAATCAAGCAAATCACAGTTTCTGCTCCTACTGCTGAGCTCAAGGCGGTTATATACCTAGGTGTGTAACTTACAACAGGGATTCGTCGTTTTGTCAAGTTCTGTTCTTCTAACAACCCAACGAAAGGGCCGTCACGACAACGTGCCCCTTCTCATCGTCCACTACTTTGCAGACTGGTAATCCGACAACCGCAAAAACTAAGATAAAACAGAGCATTGTAGGGCAGATGCGCGCAGGAAGGAAAAATGTAGGACATGATTTTATTCTCCAACCAAGATTACGCCAGGATACGCGCCCTGCCAGTTCACAGCTCGTGCAATTGATGTAGTCGACGGGAGGATCTTATAGTTCACATTTGTCGCACTGCATAGTTGCAATAACAGGCGAATGTTGCAGAAGAAACTGATACGAACACTATTGGCTGGGCAATATGAAGGTGGTCGAGGTGCCAGTAGACCCAGAGCGAAATGTTCAACTGAACACCAACTGACCAGCTGGTTATCAAATCCCTGGCATGTAGAACGTAACGGTTTAATCAGCTGCGCTCAACAATCTCCTTATCCCCTACTGATTGGAGCTGGAGACCGAGCTTGCCACCGAGTGGTTTGCCCTCCTCCGGTCTTCGGGGTGCTGGTCAGGTTCCTGTGTGGGGGTGCTCCAGACACTAGCTGCCTCTACCACTGGACTGTCTTCCTGGGTATAGTGCATATGCCACAGCAGCCATTTGGATTGCCCCCTCCCAACACGATAGGCAGCGAGCCTGCGCCATGCAGAGGGATGTGATCTCATTTAACCAGCCTGCAGGACCATGTCCCATCTGGCGCTGCAGGTCCTCCCAGCCTCCCCCACCCCTCTCCACCGCCACTGTGCAGGACATCATGCTAAACCTGGCCGTCATTTGGTCGGAGCGGAGCGCTAGATGGCTACCAAGGGGTCCTGGAGTCACTGGGGCCTGTGCTCTGCCTGGAAAGCTCTTTCCAGCTTAAACGCCATCTTACCTTTTGAGGAAGTTCTGGAGGCATGGCAGCTGGCCCTCTTCATGCACTGCTTCCATGGCTGCCTGGGGATGAGGGAGTAGCACCCTTCCTTCCCATCAGTCCAGCTCTGCTCCGATCATGGGGCCTTTAACGTGCGCTTGTTTTTCTGTCTGGTTTGGTCTTCTTTCTTCTCTTTGTATAGGTCTTTATTGTCCTTTTTCAGTCATTCTTCTTATTAATTTTCTTGTGTCTGGGTCGGTCTTCTGCCTGTCTTGTTTATTATTTTTAGTCTTCTTCACCTTCTTTGACATCTTTAAAATGTGAACGCTTTGTTTTTGTCAAAGGCAGGTGCTCATAGCTCATAGTGGGTTGAACCCTGCAGCCCCTTATTTTTTAGTCTGCCACTTGCCTTCTCCCTGTCTTGTGCTCGTGTCTGTAGGATAAGCTTCATTCCTATTTCTTTATGTCAAGCCTATTTGGAAGTGACTTCCACTTCATCTGAATCTTGGAGTTAGTATGTGTCGCCTTTAGCTGTAGGCATCAGTTTTCAGGTCAAGTGATGATTGGATATGATTCCCCCATATTTATACCCATCCGTACTTCATGTGGGGCCCTCTTACCGTGGTCATGTTGTGACATGAGTGCGGTGGTGTCTCGAAGGAGGAATGGGGAGAGTGTTTTCATAACACATGACGTGTACGTTTTTCTTCTTCTTCTTTCTCGTGGCGACCGAACTGGTGGTTCAGCCTTATACCTCGCAGTATGGACTTCCCCCTTCTCTCTCAAAAAATGTTATTACGCGGTCGAAGAATGAAACTATTTTCTTCGCTCCTTCGAACATGAAAAAAGAAGAAGAATCTCGGAATATTTCATTTTCTTAAAAAGAAAAAAGAAAGCGGAGAGAAATATTTCGAAGGGAAAAGAACGGACCGCAACTCCTGGGCCCGCAATATCTGGCGAAGTAGGAAGACTTATTGCTCGCCGCTCATAGCGCCAACTTCATGTAAATTTCTTCAAAAAGCATATCAAGGCTCCTTTCTCCTCCTTCCCAACCTCGCGGAAGGTAATAACGAAGTTTGCTGGAGCCTGAACGCGCGATGAATTCCGCGCCTCGGGTTGGAAGCTCCGTGGAAAAAGCAGCCGGCAGTGGAACGGGATCTGAGACGTACATAAACCTTAGGACGAAACTCGTTTAATCCGAACGAACCTTCTCATTTCCCTTACGTTTTATTCCTCGTTCTGTCCGGGCCGTCTGTTACCTCCCTGAACTATTTCACGAGAAGCTTGTAAAATAACTTAAACCGGGAACATGGCATCCCTCCCACACGCCTGACAATCGAACAATACGATTATTACGCTGACCTTTTTGAACGGTCGAGCGGCAGGTCTGTATTTTGACGACCACTGTTACCACTCGCGGAATCATGTAACAGTTACGCTTACAGTTGGATCTCACCATGACTCGAGCTGTAGTTGGCATCATTCGCACCTTGATTTGTGAAAAAGGACGAGTTAACGTTTGTTTGTGACTAGAATGGGTTCCTGTAGGCAATTGCAATCCGCGCCGCGACCTCTCCTTCGATTTCGTTATCTATTTAAGCTCATCCTGTCGTGCAATTAATTAATGTTAGTAACAAAAGAAGAATAACCTAACCTAAGACTTGTAACGGTAAACAATTAAAAAAGAGAAAACAGTGGCCGACATTAAAAAATCAATCAACTCACCCTTTTATGGGACAGATTGAGTCGAGGTAAGCACTCAAAAATCGCCACTGGCTAGACAATGAAATTACGAGGGAGACAGAGACAAAGGGCTCGACGCTCACATCGGGTGCCACTTCCAGGATGAGCGCTTATGGCGATCATCTAAACGCTTGGTCAATAAACGATAAATGCACCTCGGTCTGTGCACCCCATCGAATGACGATAGAAATGAAGCTAGCGGTATTGTTACTTCCATAACCTCGGGTATTCGATCAGTGCTTTAATTCTATCTAGAGCCCACGAAATATTATGATGACTCATGCGGGATTCACTCAGCTTCAAACGCCACGCTTCAGTGCTCACTGCTCGTTCCAAATTTACGACGAGTATAATATTCATTCGTGAGTATACACTTCTCGCTCGATCACTAGTTAGGACTGGGCGTTTGGATTTTACAAAGAATTATTGATTTTTATGCTCAACACCCAAACTAAAACATTGGTAACAATAGTGAACAGTACAACAAACCATGGCATTTGGGTGAGTCTTGCAGGCCTTAAAATGATCAAATTGGCGACATACTGCGGCAAAGTTACTCGAAAATGCATTCGTTCGGTGCAGCAGGTGAGTTTTTCGAGAAAACGCTGGTTTTTCTTTGGAAGTTGCCAGTCTTTTTGCCCTCCACACTTCATTCCTCTCGCCGTTCACGTCTTCCTCTCGAACGTTTCTTTTTCTGATTACTTTTTCCATTCTGTCATGTTTCACGCTTTCATTTCGTCCCCTTTCCGTCCCTTTTGGCTCTTTTCCCTCTCGTCGGGCTCCGCATTAGGATTTTCCTTTCTCCGTCTTCCGCCATTTCATCTTTTCAACAATCACAATTTTTCACCGTTGAGATTGAAATTCCCCCTCAACCAGCCCTTCCATCCCCTCCGTCCGCAATCCAAAGCCCGGGGCTTCCCTTATGTGCGTCGTCAAACTGATGAACCCGTCACGGCTCAACGTCTTGTTCCATTTTTCTGTCTTTCACTGAGGAGTTGACGGTTTTGTAACGCGTGGTTCCCCGAGTCTGAGTTGCGCTGAAGTTGTGGAGAAAATACGAGTTAAGCATAGCGTTGGGAGAATAGAGCAATCATCTAACGTGGTCAACATCTTGCCTCATAAACGTAAACCCGGCCAAATGGTGGGGCACTGAACTTTCTGCTCACACTTACGAAGAAAACTTTCGCCGGAAATTAATCAATTTCAAAGCTGATTTTCGACGATGTCGGCACTAAAAAAAGACGCTTAGCGGCATTTCCCAAGGAACTCCAACGTTCAACGTTTTGACGTGGGCAAGTCTCGTGGCTGGGGTTAGTAAAAGATTGTTAAGAAAAAACCCTGCAAATTATTACACAACGGTTTATTATTCGAATAATCAGCTTGCCCTAGCATTAATGCTCCGAGATCCATCCTGTTCGATTCAGCATCGAAAAATATCATAATGAAACCAAAAAAAAGGTCGAAAAGAACTGAATCGTAATATTAAAATAAACAAAAAAAACGAAAGTATCTAGAAAAAACTGAATTTTAATATGAAAACATGCATGCTAAATACTGATATCAAAATTTAACCAAAAATCTATGAAAAAAACCAAAATGAGAATGAAACGAAAGAATCTAAAAAAATGGAATCGTATTAAAACCCAAAACGTCGGGGAAATTGGAACGGGGGCTCGAAGCGAAAGGCGAAAGGGGAGTTGAGTGGCGGCGTCGGGAGGCAAGCGTGCCTCGAGCGCGGTTGATTTTTTAATGAGACGGGCAGGAAGGAGGGAGTTCAAACGACGAAACGCTGTAGCTCCCCGCGTTAATTTTTTTAACCGTTTTTTGCCCATTACAACCACGGGCTTCGTCCGATCGGATTGCCGAGATGGCGGGCACATACACCCCCCATACAGTTTGGAAGGTTCAGGAGCGGTCTTTCCTCCTTGTCTTCATTCTTGGCCTCTGCGAGATATTGGACCTAGATCAGCAAGCTCCATTCTCTTCTGGATGAGCACTGCCCGGGAAAATTGAGCAATGCACCACCAGTTTTCTTCAGAATGCAGCATGGTGCGGGCGAATGTCTCTGGTGTGAGCTGGCTGACTATGTTTTCCACTGTGCACCGCCAGTTTTCCCACCTTTGGTAGGGCTTTCTGATTCGGTGCAGGTACGCCTTAAATGGTCTGTGTCCTGTTACAAACTTAGTGAAATGAAAATCCTCCCCATTGTGGCGCTTCCCGAGCCATGGACCGATTGCTGGAATCAGCTGCCTAGCCCACCACCTCTTCTGGGCTGTGTCCCTCACGTCTTGCCATCTCCCAAAGGTCGCAGCCCTTTTTTCTCTTTTGGTTGCTCTCTTGACGGGTACAGGCCCTTCTGCATGGTTGCCAGGTGGTCTATTAGAATACACTAGCCACCGCCAGTACTTCCTGATGTTGTCAGTGTGGCAGCTGGATAGGGAAACCAAATGACAAGTTGGTATCCGCCATTACATCCAAATATCGAACTGCTTCTCTTCATCGCAGCTCCGTGGTCTCCACAAGAATGGGAATGAGAGTCTTCATTCTTCCGTTAATTCTTCTGCAGGGCGCGGGCCAGCCTATGAGCTCCCATCCACTCCCTCGCCCCTCGCATTGCCGGCCCCAGCTTTAACTGTACTGCACAATAATAAACCGCGAATCCCGCCGGGATCACATTGTCAGTCATCTCGAGACGAAGCAGGCCGTTGTATGCCATATTCCATACAATCAACCCAAAGAGCGACCCCCGCGCAGCCTCTGCAGTGACATCACCCCAGTCCCAACCCTAGGCTGTCACGCAGATAGCTTCTCCTTACCCGGAGTACATACTCAGGTAATTAAAGGTGCCCTCCAGTGCCTCACTGAACTGGAATCAACTGGAGGAGTGGTTGGGTCGTCAGTAGGGCCTCCACCACCTCTTGAATTCCTCCAAGAGTCACCTCCACCCCTGATGGCACTCAGAATCCGTGGCATCAGCATCTTCTCCAGCCCCTTCTCTGTAGTATCCAGCATAAACTAGGGTCTGCAAGTCAGTGGTGAACTTGGGCTCCTCTTGCTTTTTGGAATGAGAACCAGCCTTGCCCTGTTCGAACACCCAGAAAAATTACCTGCAAGGAGGCAGGGTGGCCTTCAGCAATTATTATAGGTGGAATAGAGCATTTACGATGCTGTGAAGGCATGGAGCTCTCTCATCACTATTCTGCCCCCACCAGCCTGCGCCATCTTATTGTTCCACCTCCCTCCTAGGAGTGGCCGCTTAGTTAAACATTGTGTTTTTTGTGATAACAGCATAATTAATAGTTCTACATCAGTAACGAGGTTGTTGGAAAGCTCGTGTTGTGGAAACCGTTCTGGAGTTATAGGGGAAAACCCGTGGGAAAAGCCGGTCAGAAAACATCAGTAGTTGGAGCTCTTGAATTTCTTGGGTTGCTCCTAATTATCTTATGACGTATATTAAACTCACATTGTGTTGGTGGCTCATAAATCCAATTTCATTTTAGTGAGAACGGTGGTTTTATATGAACAGGATTGACGAGGGCAAAAATGAACTAAAATCAATTTTTACAACGAACATCAAAATGTAACGCATTCGCAACAAAATGTATTGTGCTACTCTCTTCATTTTGGTTTATTATTCAGAATGGTTTTGGTTTTGGTTTATGTTTTCGGTCACGAAACATTTTTACAACCCCCCTCAAAATTTGATACTTTACGTTTAAAGACTTGGAGATTCCAAATTTGCAATGTCCGTTCCCCGTCCGCCATCCGGGCCGTTTTGTGGCTTTAACGTGATCTAAAAAATTCGTTCTTTCGCACAAAAATCCGATTTGGTATCTAGTTGTGCCCGCCATTTCGGCAATCCGATTGGACGAAGCCCGTGGTTGTAATGGGCAAAAAACGGTTAAAAAAATTAATGAAACGCAGTACCATGCGGGAACTACAGCGGAAGGCAACGTTTCGTCGTTTGAACTCCCTCCCTCCCTCCCTGCCCGTCTCATTAAAAAACCACCCGCACTCGCTCGCCTCCTGAGAATAATAAACCATTGTGTAATAATTTGCAGGGTTTTCTATGAATATTATCCAACGAGGGTGTGGCGAGTAAAAAAGCGTAGTTCCACCTTGGAACGTTATCGAATCAACTAAAACACCACGAGAAGGGGTTTCGTGCTGATAAAATCTACACGATGTGTGTTGTTAATATTCGCAGCCGTCGCTATCAATCAAGTCCCA
The DNA here is from genome assembly GCA_020466155.1 of Pachypeltis micranthus. Lineage (NCBI taxonomy): Eukaryota > Metazoa > Arthropoda > Insecta > Hemiptera > Miridae > Pachypeltis > Pachypeltis micranthus. The sequence continues at coordinate 28,802,551 of CM035777.1, read as the reverse complement.
ACGCCAGAAAGAAGGCGAATTAGGAACGCTACCCGACCAGCAAAGGCTGAGCGCAATGCGGGGCATCGCTTCGGGTTTCCGGCGCAGGGAGGAGCACGACAATACAACTAAAGATGCTGCGAACATGTACGATTGAAGTGATAGTTCAGTACGCCCATATCGATAGCCCTCGCCCTCGTAGCATTACCATGTATTGCAAACACTCTCAACAGATCCAGTGATTTGTACTGCACATTTGTCGTCTTCTAATTAATAAATTACGCGTTCTTCGAATCTTTAAACGTCCTTTCCAGGGGTTCGTTCAAACTCGGTGGATCAGTGGCCAATGGGCGAGGGAGATGAGTGCCGCATAGACATCTTCACAGGTCCAATGGTTAATGGTGACGGTCAATACCCAGAGGAAACTTGGGCACAGATTCAGAGCTTGGGGTCGCTGTATTTGCTTACGCCACCAGCTCTCCAACGTTGCGATCACCTCGTAACAATGAGGTTCCATCCTCTTACATTTCTTCACTCGCCGGGCTGAAATGCACTACATTCCATGGACGTATGTTTGTTGCCAGGCTGTGTGGCCTTTTGGTAAGTTGTAATACTTATACTCTGACCAAGTGACGTTCATCCTTGGATAGGATCAGTAATGGAGTAGCGGCGGTATCTTGGGGTCAGTAGTTGCGGCTTTCTGGCTATTGTTGCTCACAATTGTCTGGAGGTACTCGGTCAGCCCCTGTTGGTGGTTCATCATTACCTTCTTAGTGTGCCTCTCGGACAGCGGCGATACTGACGCCCTATAGCTCGTGTGCCATTTGCCCTGGACTGGAGTCCTACTACAATTAGGCCGTTATCATTGGGGTAGAACATGGTTGGGTTCCGCCGCATTAGTTCTGTTTATCGTCGTTGGGGACAGATTCCGCGCGAGCTGTTACCTTGTGAGAAATAAACCAACTGTCAGACTGTGATTTGCTCTATAAGTCCGCTCCGTACGCTGGCAATTCCAGATCGTATTCCAGATGTGACGTACTTGAGATTTAACTCGTCTCTAACACCGTTCACAATTGACAGAATGAGCGATGCCAGATTCTTGAGGCTCGAGCTCGAGTCTCTCGAAACAAATTATCCTGAGACGAGAGTTTAGCTCGTAATTGAGAACCGAGAAAACGTCTTAGGTGAACTAGAGCAGGTGCGCCCAAATTAATTGAACCGGCCGGAGCCGAGCGGAGTGGAGAATACGAATCGGCTCATCGTGAACGCTCGGAACGTTTCAAATGCTGTGAAGACCAGGATTTTATTATTCTGCTCGCTCTCCCGACGGGGTAACAAATGAAAGAAATAAGACCGTAATTTACGGCTTCGTCGTTAGTTATGAAGACGTCAGCGGGAGGCCGTTTGATGGCGTTTTATGAGGACGCGCGTGGCCATCGCGGCGATTTGCAGGTTAATGAGCCATCTCGTGCTTCCTTCCTCAACCGCCTTGACAAACCAAGAGTCACGGGCACCCAAATGTTTCAGGAGAACTCCGTCGTATAAGTCAATTCAAATGTAGTTCTTCGAATCAGAAAATATCAACTGCGCATGTGTGGAGAATGTTTAAAGATAACCCAACGGCTTTCTCAATCAGCGGGAATTGCACTTAGCGATTTACAACGACGATTCCAGTACGAGGTGTAAGAACCATTCGTTTCTCGTTAAACTTGCAGAGATGACGCTTGAAAGCGACTGAAGAACCTGCAGCAAGCGGCACACACATTCGGCATAACTGGCTAACTGGCGTCAAAGGGCGAATTTCCGAAAAAATGTCGACAGCGAAATCGGGTTCACGGCATTCCCCAATGAGTCCCAGCAAGCACCACCTCAATTCCTGAAAGTTCGATGTCATGATTTCTTTCCTTTTCGTCATCTTGATCCGACTCCTACGAAATCGCGCCTTTCGCCCACCCCCAAGAGCTGACTGGCGTAGACGTACGTTACGAGGAGTCGTACATCGGACCTTGAAATACCGATTGTGGAGGACACGCCAACTGAAAGCTTCGTCTCTTGAAAACCACCGCGTCAGCACCATCCCTCAGAACAGTTCCCCTCCGTAATTAGTTATTAGTATCTTTCACCAGGACGATATTGTAATTGCTATTCCAGAACAGAGCATGGGCACTTCGATGAAACGTTTGGACAGGTGGCGACTCGTTAAGCGATTTTTGCAGCCTTTCTGGGATCGCTGGCATAGAGAGATAGATCTTGTCGTTTGGAAGCAGAAAACCCATCCAATTCGTCAGTGGGCACGGTGGAGTGATGGACATGCAGGTGCAGGCGGTAAAGCCCGAGCGGCTGCAGTAAAAACGACAAAGTCTACCTGCAGCAGACCAGTTTCCAGCTTGGTATCCAAAAATGAGGCAAAAAGACGCGTACCACGCGCACTGCCAGAAGAAGTGAAACTAAGGTTAGCGGATATAAGGATCAATCCCATCACCAGTAGAAGAGATCATTCGCACAGCAACTTAGTCGCCACCTCTACCAATGGGATGGCATACGAGAGACTGGTTGCTTTCAAGTCGTGCTGTCCCCTCCATAGCTTTCTATAATGTCCGTAGTGATTTGACAATTCGTGCAAATTTTGGCGGGTGGCATGTTTAACGCCAGGAACGATTCCGTTTACTTTTGGATTGAGTAGTTCGTAGTTGACACGTTTTTGGTTCATTTTGTAGTGACGCGAACCGACGAGTCTCGTCCGTTGCTCGGCAATTGGCGCACATGAAGAGCCTCAGCGGAGCGTGAAGACGACGGTTGAGGTGCCTCAGGTCTCACACAGGTTCTCGACAAAGTCATCCAACGCTTCTAACCCGCGGAGCGGACGTAATCCGCATCTTCTCGTCTGACGGAGCTCTTCCCTGGGAACAAGGGGCTGAAGATAATGACCCGCATAATCGGGAAACCCGCGAACGTCATTTAAAAAGAGAGGTCTGGTCAGGATGGAAGGTGGGAGGGGGGCACCGCCTCCGGGGGCAAAGCCCCTCCTTCAGTTCCCCCTTTGCAGCCGCCCAACGACCGTGCGAACGCGTCAACTTGGGCGTCGCTGAGCCTGCAAATCACATCACACGGGCAAATTGACAGCCTCGGGTACTTTCATGCGGTTAACCCTTTCAACCTGAGAGGCTTCTCGAACGCTTTTGCTGGAGGGCTTGAGGTTGAGGCTGAGAGGCGTCGCTCCTCTGGGGCCCAGCCAAGCAAAAGCCGATCTGAAGAGCGTTGCTGCCGTTGAACGCTCCTTCGCCTGAAATGGCCGCCAGTTTGTCTGGAAAATACTGTACAATAATGGCCTTAGAAAAACTCCCCTCGCGCAAATAGAAATACGAGTAAGAGGAGGAAGAGTTCCGGAGGCTTATAGTTCAAACTAGATACTCACAACATCAAAGTAACACATTTCGCCGGAAAGACGACTCGAGGGACAACAGCATTAGATGGGGGTGGTCCTTGTCGTCTGATACTGGGAACAAGGGTGGAACGTTTGCTAGTGGAGGCCGATAGGAGAATGTACCAATAAATGACTGCCCTGTCCACAAAGCTCAGTTAGAGGCGGCTTATTAATGTCACTTGGAAGTCGGAAGAAACTATGAGTAAGTCGAGTGTCTGACAACTCCCAATAAACTGCTTATCAATTCGCTTTAGCCGCTGGCTAGCACTACTTGATGATCGTATTTGCAGGTAGCTCTAGTTATGAACTTCTGTCAGTGAGATTATGCCTGGCATTTGGTTCTGCTGTTGTTTGTTGTTCTGATATCCTTGTTTCATTCCAAGCAATTGAGAGCTTAGCGCGGAAAAAACGAGTTTGAGCAGTTCGATGTCTGGATCATGGACACAAATAATGTGTTGCCAAAAACGATACTTCGAAAGAGGTAAAAAAAGAGGTGTAACGTCAGCCTGAGGTCAGCTGGACGGTTCCGCATACAACGACAGCTTACCCAGCGGGACCTGAAGCTGTCCTTAACGTAACCCAAGTGGAGTACTACCGTATCCACTGGAGAAGGGGTGGTTACAGGTTTGGAAACTCACAGTGCAAATCGAAAGAACGCTAATTAGATTGGACAAGGGTCTGAAAAGCGATTAGTTTTGGTGAAAGAAAGACCTAAAGTCAACTAAATTTTTAATGGACCTTCAAAATTGGAAACGGCAGAACTGTGGTAAGTCCACCGATTTTCACACAAGAGAAATGCCGAGTGTTCTGGTGGCATTTGCAGGTTCTGTTCGTTTCGGTGTCAGCAGTGACTGTTTAAACCAGAATCTACTTGACACGTTGCATGGAGAGGGGCAAATCTGAACAGTTTACATTGTCGACCGTCTTGCAGAAGCGCAAAGGAAAGACGCACCAATAAGCCGACACTATTTGGCCTCACTACTTCTACACCAAAGCGCTCTTGCTAATTTGATTGAGCGTTTCTCTTACTTGAACCGTTATCGCGCTCTTGGACCTTCTCAATGTAACCTGAGAGTCTTCAAAGAATTGGTTTGTTAGTTCAAGACCAGAGCAAACTAAACCCTGTAGAGATAGCATTGCTAGCCTGAGCAAAATGCAACCTCTTCGGACGGAGGAAGTGAGCTATTAAACCGATGCTAACGTTGAACTGAGTTTAGATAATAATGGAGATGTTTGAAATCTCTATGAATCTGCTGAATTGCTGAGTGCACCAACGGTATGATGGTAGATATGCCATTCACTCCCTTCGTTCTTCCATCTCGCTTCCAGAATACATCTCTCTCGCTCTATAATTGTAATTCCAGTGAACGGAAGTGCAACGTTGCAGTAATCTGAAACTTCCAGATGCTTCAGCGGTCGGTTCGCGATGGAGGAGGAGAGCTGGGGAGCAATTAGCTGCTGTTACAATACCTCCGCCTCTCTCGTCAAAGACCACATAATCAACAACAAATATAATCGGATTCCGCTAATTGACAGTTCCCGCCTCTGATTATCGTCGACCTCCACATTGTCAGACCGCTGATTCTCCCAACAATCGTCTTCTCGGAGGCTTCGCATCCGGCTTAACGCTAATTATTGACGCAACAGCTTGAAACCAACGCGGCGATTAAGCCCTCTGATCATAAGCTCTCGCTCGGCCTCCGAGTGCAATTGCATCCTTCGACGTTCCCAGAGCAGCCTCTGCAACGGGGATATTAATTAGCACGGGGTTGCCGGATTCGGAAAACCCTTGAAAAGCGATGCGTTTGAGTAGTTCATGGAAATCTGACGAGTGGTTCTGCTATTAAAAATATTGATTGAACGAGTGAGAGGAGTGTGGGCTGATCGAACAAACAGCGTAATTCAGGCCCTTCGAAACAACTAGAATATAGCAACATGGGCATCTCCCACTTCACTAGAAGGATCTTGCTCGAAGGTCATCGACCGTTATAACTCTCAGATGATAAGCGAACCGTTGAAATCGATTTGACATTGTTGTGACACATACTCTACACTACACATTCGAGTGGACACATACTTCTTATATTCTAAAATGTAAAAAAAATTAAATTTTACTTTAAGGTGTCAGATGTAATGGTGTTCTAATAACATCAAATCGCTCAGATACTAAACCACAAACTAATAATTTGGAGACAAGTTTTAAAAATGAGGTCATTGCAAGAAAGTTGGAGAACAGTTGAAGAGGGAAGTCGTATTTTTGAACAATGGGTGGAGGGATGAGTATTGTTACCTCTGATTGGTGAGCTGTGTGATTGCATCATCTCTCAGTATGTACGCTCGATGGAGGATCAAATATGTGCGAGGTAAGCTATGTGATTGGCTCGTTTCTAACGATATTGACTGGGGAGGGAAGTTTTTTCAAAACGTTGGGGGTGGAGGGTGCGTGTGATTCTCACTCGTGCCTAGCAATCTGCTCAATGTACCTCTTCCTGGTTCTGGGTTATCTTCCCAGGAGCATGCCGATGCTACCAGGCGCGACCACGGGTTGTGGATAGTGGAACGGCCACGGCATTGTCCCCAGGGGCATGTCTGAGGCCAGCTGTGAATAAGGTCAGCATGCTGACTGAATAAGCAGCCGCGAACAATGGGCAAAACCCAAGAGATCGCAGAAGAGATCCTGAACAAAGGGCTCAAGGACAAGCGGATCTGCATTTTCTCAGACAGCCAGGCCGCCTTAAAGGCCATAGCAGCCTATAGTTTTAGGTCTGAGCTGGCATGGGAATGCCTCCATGCGCTCAAGCAGCTCGGCGCCCGTAACAGGCTCTCCCTCATTTGGGTGCCAGCTCACAGGGGGCATGAGGCCAATGAAAAGGCTGACCGCCTCGCAAAAAGGGGTACAGAATCCCTACCCATCGGGCCTGAACCACACGTGGGTCTGACGAAAAGTCACCTGAACCGTCTGGTTGCTCGATGGGAGATACAGAAAATGGCGCCCATTGGCATCGCCAGCCACGACTAAGACAGGCGAAAAGGCTTGTCACGCCTTCCTGTCAAAGGGTGAAGGCGATGCTGACACTCTCTAGACAAGATCTGAGAGTACTGATAAGCTTCCTGACCGGGCACTGCCCACTCAGATATCACCTCAACAAGATGGGCATCTCAGAGGCGGTGGAATGCAGACTCTGTGGTGAGGAGGACGAGACAGCAGAGCATATCCTATGTGAATGCCCTGCCTTGGCAGCAAAATGCTTTGAATACTTCGGTCAGGGGTCCACTGAACCTCAAACCCTAGCGGACTCTGCGGTGAAGGACGTACTCGGCTTCCTAAGGGGGGTAGGTATGTACGACGCCTTCTACTAAGAAAGGGCCAGCGTCACAATAGGCCCATATGCGGCCGCAGTGACAAAGGGACTTGTCACACTCGCCCTCGGGTCAAAAAAAAAAAAATGTACCTCTTCCACACCAAATCATTCCACACTCCCAGATGGGATTCAAACACAAGCACGTAACGACACACCAACTAAGTGGAGTCACACAACACATCATACATCAGACGTCCCAAGCACGCACAACTGCACTCCTTTTGCTGGACTCTGAAAAGGCTTTTGTTTCGGTGTGGGTAGAGGGACTCATACATAGAGTGCACACATACAAATTCTCACTAGGCATCACGAAAATCATCCATTCATACCTAACAGATCGCCACATTCAAGTTAAGGTAAATGGCTCAGTTTCATCGAGGCGGTTGGTTCCTGCAGGCGTCCCTCAGGGATCAGTCTTGTCCCCAATCTTCTTCAACCTGTACATTTCCGAGACCTTTGAGAACTTACTACCTCACATTCACATAGCGGGCGTTGCGGACGACCTGGCGCTTTACACGTCGAGTACGTCCATAAATAAAGCGACAGGCCGACTGCAAAATGCCGCGCATCAGGTCATACAGAAACTGCAGAGATGGAAGGTCAAGACCGTCAATACTGCCAAAACTGAAGCCATCCTTTTTACAGCCAAACAAAAGACACCACAGTTCATTACGATCCGAGGCAACGAAATTCCCTTTTCTAAGTCTGTCAAGTACCTAGGGGTTTATTTGGATAAACAACTATCCTTTGGAGACCACATTAAGGAGGTCAACAAAAAAAAGCCCTTGGGAAACTGGGCAGATACTACAACCTTATGAATTCACAAACACTAAGCACCATTGAAACTCCTCATTTACAAAGCCATTATCAGACCCACAATAACATACGCGTGTCCTGTCTGGCACACAGCGGCATCCACTAACATACACAAGGTACAAGTAACACAGAACAAATGCCTCCGAATCGCCACAAACAACCCTTTCCGCACAAACACATCACGACTACACGAGAACTCCACGACATGATACACATACCAGATCACATCACATGCATCACACAATCATACACAGACAAACTTGCCTCACACCCCAACCCACTAGTAAGAAACCTAAACACCCTTAGGGGGCCCTCAATGGAGGAGGGCAGCCGATCTGAGCCGCTCTTATAAATAGTTGTAAATATTGTACATATTGTAAACTGTGTGAATGGTCGAATGTATTTAATGGGTGAATGATGTGTGATTGTGTGTAAATATTTAGTTGTAAGCAAAACTAACTTAAGATTCTAGGTTTTCGCCATTAAAGTCTCCTAGTTATAGTGTTATGTGAAATATCTAATAATTCAGGACTGTGACCCATTTACCCCCTATTTATACGCAAGAAAGGCAGCCATATGCCGATATTGTTAATTAGCTATAATATGCAACTTAATTATTATTATTGTTAAATGTAAATTTCACGACAATAAACTATTTGAAAAATATCTGGTGCGTTGCAACACACAACTTTCCTTAGCTCTACGTCAATTCACTTTCTATATGGCTTTGTCTACTTAATCAATTCATTTACTACTCAGTTCATTTGAACTTGGTCAAACAACGCTTTACGGCAGCAGCAAGCGGTAGCGCTTAAAGTTCCTGATTTTATTGTGCTGCTCGTACTCATTATAGGACCATTATTGAGCAATTGGTACACAGATAATTAATGAGGCTGCAAACACAAATTTTTTGAAGAAGGATAGTAATTACTTTAGCAGAGTTATTGGGTAAAAATGTTTAGAACTGGTAGTAAGCGAAACGGCGGTAGTTGAAATTCAGGAATATCTGAAGTGAGCCCCATGTACCTCATGAGCGTTTTTAAACACTCACACTTTAGGTATTGGATTGGACTACAATACCAATATTTTTTTTACATTCTACAAGAATTCCAGTGGAGAAACCTGCGCTAAAACGCTTTTGGTCGAAAATTTTGATAATTTATTGTGCTGCTCTCGTCAATTTCCCACAAATGAGAATTTTATGGTATAATTTTCATACTACGAGCTATCAATATAAAAAATTTAATCAAAATCGTTAGAGCCATTTTTGAGAAACAAAATTTGGTGTTTTGATCACTATGATGACTATAGTTAAGTTTCGGTGGATTTTGTTCATACCCTTATTTTTGCGTCCCATGGTAACCTGTAGGCTAGATATTAAGTTCCAGCTGATTTGGTACGGTTGTTTTCTCTAAAAACCGCGCTAAATTCGATTTCGTCGAAAATTTTGATAATTTATTGTGCTGCTCTCGTCATTTTCCCACGAATGGGAATTTTATGGTACGATTGCCTTTTCGAGAGCTATCAATATAAAAATTTTAATCAAAATCGTTATGGCCGTTTTTGAGAAAAAAAAATTTGGTTTTTTGATCAGTATGATAACTACAGTTAAATTTCGGTGGATTTTGTTCATACCCTTATTTTGGCGTTCCATGGTAGCTTGCGGGCGAGATATGAAGTTTGAGCTGATTTGGTACAGTGGTTTTCTCTAAAAATCGTTCACAGACACACATACGCACATACACACAGACACACAGACACACAAACCATTTTCCCAAATAGTGTTTTTCGGGCTCAGGAGGGTCTGAAACGTAAAGGTCTGAAGAAAACTCATGCTTTTTTTTTCCCGCCGATTACATAACTTTCCTTTCTACTTCGTAGAGCCAAGGAAAGTAAAAAAGCGTAGCTCAGTGGTAATGTTCCCGCCTATGGATCCACAGGACCACAGATTAAACCCAGGCTGGAGTACAAAAAATTGTGTTGCGACCATTGTCAACTGTAACTAGTGAGGTGGGGGGGGGGGTGGTTAGGCTGGTTGTTCTTGAAGTTGAACATGAGGGCATGAACGTCTGTCTGGTCTGGGTACAATGCGGGAGGAACCTGGCTAAACTTGAGGGAATGAGGAGAGATAAATTGTAGTGTAGATGGTTGAGAGCCATACTGTTGTATGAAGAATCCAATCCAACCATCTTCAAGCACGCTGTGTTGGAGTCCCTCTGTCACATCTAATTGCGACGATGCCCCGCAATACGTTTCCAAAGTTAATGTTTTCAGAACTCTCAAGTTGTAGAAGCCAAATTTTGAACAGGATGTTTTTAGGGTAGGATGGCCGTTTTGCTATCCCCCCTCCCCTTTGCCTAGAACATGGTGTGAAAAATCCAGTTTCTACCCCCAAAAATTTCATTTGGGATCCAGTTGTGGTCACTGGCTGAGCAATCCGATCGTCCAAAACCCATTACTCATGTTATGGACAAAAAATAATTTAAAAAATATGTGCAGATATTTTTCGGTGTCACGAGAAGGACGAGCCTCAGAGGTGTAGGAGCGCGTCCAGATGAAAAACACATCAAATCACAGTAATACTGAAGCAAAGTCTAGCACTGGACCTTCGGGACAACGTAGCAAAAATCATCTCGTCTCTCTGGGCTTTACTCATTTCCTCCATTGAATGTTGCTCGGAGATGTGAGACTGAAAGTGTCAAGCTATGCGAGAGAATAATAAACCGTTGTGTAATAATTTGCTGCGTTTATGTTTTACCGTTCAGGAATGTTATGAGGTGCGTCGCTCAAGATATTTTGTCTTTCACGACCTGACGTTACTCGATTAAATCAAAACTGCTGCGTGGTGAGCTCACTATTTGAATTGCAAGGTGGAAATACCCTCTCCCCCATGCTCCAACTGATTGATCAGTTTTCCGTACTATGACCTGATAATTGTAGAACGGTCAAAACATGCAGACAACGCGGGGATCTCGGAATTAAAATCCGTTTTGCGCCGACAGAATCCAACTCGTTTCTGGGCAAAGGCAATAGATTCGATGTTATAACCCATTGCCGAACCAAACAAATTCCTTCCTCGGCGAACCACTAAATCACTGTTAGGACCCTCCCAGTAATTGGTGATCGGGCCCGGAGCGGACGGAAGAGAAATCAGAACTACCAGGTGAATCAATTAACCGGAGAACAGTGATCGATAAGTTTGAAAGTTTGTGGAGGGACGTGAAAGAGAAGGGACCACCGTTGGAAGAAAGATTTGCCGCTTTGGAAGCCTTCATGAATCTTGTTACGGAAAGTATGAAACATGAAGGGCCACGAGTTCAATTACGCAGGCAGATCAGTCAAAACCTCGAGGGATCAGAGAATATATTGCGTTTGGTCGAAGAGACTAGTTGCGCGGCCCCTAAATTTCAACTCGCAGCTCCAAGAACTTCCAAGTCATTCTGCGCACCGGCATTGATGCACGTAAGGCTTGTGTTGTTAGCAGCACTTCACCCCTGCTTGGCACTATAGAGCTGTAGTTCTGTTTTCAGAATATGCAGCTGAATAGAAATCCGTTTCTAACGGGAATAGTGTGTGGAGTTACAAAGAAAGTACTAGTTTGTGCTGTCGAAGAGTATGGAATTCAATAGAGGTTGACCACGAAGAACTTCATAAAGCGAACAACAAACAGATAAAGAACGGCTCGGTATTTTGCAGAGTTTCGAGCGGTAATTGAACGTGACGAGGTATCGCGTGGGCATTGGGTGAATTGAACTATACAATTTAGGAACCGCACGCCCCATCGTGTGTCTCCGCGTTGGCTTCAATTGGTGTCAACAGGCGGAGTGTCGAGGTCATCGCCCAATTAAATAACCCGATGGAGCCCAATTAAGTAAAAGTGGAAAAATAAGAAAATTCCCGGGAGGGGTTTTGAAGGGGGAAAAACGTCGACCGAATTGAAGAGAACTCTGAAGAGCTTGGGAATGAGAGGCGCGAGGGCAACGGACTAGAAGCGCTAAAATGAAGCCAGATGAGGTAAAACGGGGCGATGATATCAGGCGTTGCGTCATCGCTCGCTTCTCGGCTTCTCCTTCGAACTCTGCCGTCGCTCATAAATTGACAATTATGGGCGAAACGAAGGAGCGAAAGTCGACGAATGACGATGAAAGACGGTTTTGCAGGCGAGCATAACACCTGGCAACTTATCGGCTCGAGGACTGAAAGTGGTACACACAGTACAAGTGTGAATTGCGATTGGCATCAGATTTTCATTTTGCTGAATCAGTCCTGAAGTACGAACGGCCACAAAAGGTCCACCGGTTTGAAAGAATATGAATTTTATTTACGAAGGAGAGGGATATAATCGGATGCTATCGATTGCTGTTGACATTGAACTAGAACAACTTAACATTCGGTCTAATTCCCAGGCCTGTCGGTAACATTTGTGCTCATAACGAACGATGCCCTTGAAGGAACTAGTCACCCGTTTGCCACAGTGAGTTCGGTCAGTGGTGTGAATCGAGTTCTTCTTTCCATCGTTACGTTCATACATTGCGTTTCAATTATTAATTTATTTTACGTTTCGCGTACACGTTGATAACTGCCAAATGTTAAATAGCCAGTTTTTTTATCTTTGCAATTCGTCCGTACCTCAGGGTGTGTTTTAGTCAATGGTCAAGATGGTAAAGGTGGTATCACTTCATAGGCTGTCGACCCAGAGATCTAAAGGCCCATATCGATGTTGAGTATCCTGGTAATGTGGTGGAAAGATTAAAACCATTCTAATAGAGGATCTTGAAGCAAACAGTCTGTGGGGTCCTGCACAGTGTGGGTTCTGAGCTGCCCGGTGCATTGATGACCCATAGAGAGGAAAGTTGCATGTTTTCTTAGATATACGAAAGGATTTTGATTCGATCGTAAGAGCTCTGGCTTTACTCACGTCTCGAGGATGTGAGAATGGCAGATGCAAGCTTTACATCGAACAGTTGACTACTTTGGCACCTGCTGTCAAATTTCTTCTGTTTACTGACGGTGCAGCCATAGGAGTGTCTGGGTCTGTGTGGGACGGAGTCCATTACTCAATGCAGGATCTTCTGGATAGGATTAATGGTTGGCTGCTTGGACGCTGCTGGTCGTTGAATGTGTATACTAGGTGGAGGAGGCTACATGCGTCCCTTCGTATGTGCCTTCGTGGAGTGTTGGATAATTCTTTCACTCGGGAAAATCATATTGTTCACATTTACGCTCAGGTGCTCAAACCTCTGTATGTGTTACATAACGCCCTTTTACCCGTCCGTCGCTGACATTGGTGTACACTTCGCTTCTACAGTCTTCACTGATGAAGAGGGGAGGGGGAAGCTCTCCCCATCCACTTCCGAAAACCCGCTACCTGAAAGAACGGCGTTTTGGAGGGTTTGAAGGCGATGTTTTCCAAACCTAGGAGGCTCTCAAGTGATCCCCTCCTCCGAGAGTCTTTTCTATACAGCAGGTTTTGTGAAATATGTAGTTCTCTTCTACCTTGGTGGACTGTTGAGACCACATTTGCATTTCCACTCAACACGATCCTGGTGTCTTCAGAGTGTGGTGGATCCACAATCATTATGTTCCTTTACCTGCCCTTAATCTTAAACTATCTGCACCTGCCCTGAATGGGCTTAGGTTTCCTACGATTCCCTTCCCCTCTTACTTAAAGATTCCACTGCTATTTACAGATGTGCCTTTATTCAGTATGTGAACCAAGTAACGTACTCGTGCAGTGTGGTGTGCGCTTTGCTCAGTCCTCGGATCAGCTTACTGGAACGCCTTCTTCGAAGGTCTGAAATGCCTCATGTAGACTGACCTGTGTGTGTACGACGTGGCTGTGCTGACCCGTGCACAATCAGTCAGCCAAATCGATGCAAAACCCCATCAATTCGTCACTTTATGGTGCGAGCACCTCAAGCTGCAAGTAGCTGAGGGAAACCCCAGATCATGGAAAATTAAATAGCCAACCGTTGGCGACCCGATAGGCTTTCTCCTGAGAAGCAATTTATTCAAGTACTCAGAAGTCAACGCAGGGCCCTCGCATTTCCTCATTACGAGTAAGTAGCAAGACAACTCGGGATGTGTGTTACTGTGACACAATCAATCGTCAGTGCAAGGCGGTTTAATTAGGCGCGATTGGCAACTCAAACTCACGGTCAATCCCAGTGAATCGCACTCCTGCGGATCACCCACAAGATGATATCCACTGAAGCATCAGTTACCCGTCGACTTGGCCATTGAGTGCCTAGTGGATAAGTGGGGAGTGAAAATGCTCTGGACTGAACTTCGAATGGACCTCACGCTATATGATTGGGCAATGAATGAATAGGTTGAGCCAGACCACTGGACGAGCCATTCCCTTAAGGGACATGGCGACTCTAACACGTGGTTCCGCTTCTTTTCCCTCAAAGAATCCCCACTCTGCTTGTGTCGCGCAGTATAACACAAAATGTTACGTTAACTTATTGAGTTGCTCCTACTTATGCCACGACCATAATTGAGGAACCAGTGAATTTCTTTAAAATGTCAAAATTTAAAATCACTAACACAAACGGTGGGTACAGCATTCGTACAAGTACGCAACCACGAGGGACACTTTATGTCTTTTTCTTTTAATATAATTTTGTTTATTTTAAATAAAGAAATATAAAATTACAACACAAAAAATATTTTTCATTTTTGTAACAGAAGTTACCATGCACTTAACCCAACACAAATTTAGTGACGCTTCTCTGTTACATATCCCGCGCTACATTTTCGAGTTTATGTATCAAAGTAAAGACATAAAATGTCAACAAAAAAATAATCCTAACCCTGGTGGGACTCGAACCCACAACCTCCAGTTTAGGAGAACCGATGCCTTATGCATTACGCCACAGGGACTGTGGTTGCAACTCGGGTTAAAATGTTGCCTTGTCCAATCGGCCTCAAAGGTTAATTTTCGTGACGCTTTTGGCCGTTACACTTTTCGAGTTTATGTAGCAAAGTAAAGACATAAAATGTCAAAAAATCATCAACGTTTCAAAAACAATGAGTGAACAAACTAAAACTAATAATACCTGTTGCCGCAGTAATTAAATTAGAAACGAAAAAGGTATAAGATAAGAGTTGAACTTACCAAATATTTTATTCATCGGACGAATTGGTAGCTCCAAATGATACAGCTGTACAGTCACATTTTCACTGGTGGGAAAATGACGAGAGCAGTTCAATAAATTATCAACAGTTACCACAAAAAGGGATTTTGGTGCAGTTCCTTTTCTTCATCGTGAATCTTTTATTTGACGCTGGCATTTTCAACAAATCAAAAGGGTACTTCCATAAGCTGCCAATGAGACTCAGGATGTTCGTAAGATGATTGAGAGCAACCTCAGAAATGCAGAAAGTCAAACTAACTTTTGCGTTGAATTGTTTTTCGTGCCTTTTCGCGCGGTCCAAAACCCTAAACCCAAAAAATATTGAAAGATCACTCAGTCAAAGTGGAGTAAGTAGCAGCGGCCCAATAAATTCCGAAAGCTCAACAAAGTTTAACCTAAAATGCGAGGTTCGCCAAGTTCATTTGAAATGAGCGGCAATACGTGGGGTTCAGAAAAGTTGCGTGATGCTTCGTACCGCATATTTCGTTAAATGTTAAAGCACCGTTCGTTATAATTTTCGACTTTTTACGTCACTCGGAAATGCGAGAGAGAACTAACGATTCGAACCGAAGAACCAAATTAACTGTCAGTCGGTTAATTACCCACACGCACTTACCTTACTTCGCCTTAATTCGAATCACCGCACTTCCTGTCCAAATAATCCGCGCTTTTAATGGGCTCCAAGTGGCCATTTTCTGACGAAAATTCTGTGTCCCAGCTCTCGCGCGCTTTCCACCTTTCGAAGAACCTCTTTTCGGTGCTTGTGAGGAGTTAATTGAACGTTACTAACAAGATCCGAACGAGTTTCGGCCCTTTTGAAAGGTCTTCAGTCATATTTCCAGGATGTTCTTTCAAAGAAGAGAGATCTCGTCTGATCTCGCGTTGGTCAATGACAGAATCGCTTCGCAAAGAATGTAAATCTGGTTCGCTACACTTCTGTGGCCCCAGCGGCGGTACGTTCGCAAATTCGAGCGAGTATTTCCGTGAGAGGTTGTGTCTTTTAGTGCGGCTTAAGCCTAATAGATTCCGCTCACACGACAATAGCGCTCTCATAACAATCACGTTGGTCGTGATTATAGACGATGGTAGTTTATTGGCCGCTACATCCAACAAATTTCCAAATTGAAACTACTGTCGTTTCTTGGACTAATTTGTTACTAACCTTCGTGGAAAGAGTAAGAAAAGCGTAAAGAACTAGAAGTTGAGTTTTGTTCAGATTGGTTACTGGTATTTGTGGATTTATAGTTCTCAGGTTATAGGGTAATTTTTTAAATTATTTTTTAATGTTTAATCTACGGGGTTGGTCTCTTATGGTCGTTGTTAAACTCTCATCGTACAGCTGACCCAACAGGTATCAGCCCATTGGCTCAATCTTTCGCGTCAGGAAGTCCACCATAGCTCTCCAGCTAGCTCTCTTTGTTTGTCACAATCGTTACCTGCTACCAGTTTCACAATTTTCAGCAGT
Source organism: Pachypeltis micranthus (assembly GCA_020466155.1). NCBI lineage: Eukaryota > Metazoa > Arthropoda > Insecta > Hemiptera > Miridae > Pachypeltis > Pachypeltis micranthus. The sequence continues at coordinate 28,786,366 of CM035777.1, read as the reverse complement.
ATTCTTGTTTCGGGCATTTGAGGTGACTCGGCCAATCCTCACAGCTACCCACCACCTCTTCGCTCGTTGGTAGGCTCGCTCGTGGGGCCTTGCCTCATAAAGCGGGCAGTCAAACATGACCTGTGCTGCTTCCTCCACGTCCGCAGTGCCACATGGACAAACGTTGAAATCTCTTCGCCTGGAGAAAATTAGTGGGGCATTGAAAACCCCAGTCCAGGCAGAACCTGGGTAGCGAGAAACGATGGATGCCACTGCTGGTGCTACAGACAGTTCTGGATTGGTAGGATTAGACTAGGTAGTAGGTAGTGCTCTCTCCTTCATACTCTACCTGCCACTGATACACATTCCACTCACACCAGCCTCTGCCGGCCATCAACCGTCTCCTCCTACGCAAACGCCAGGACCATCGAGTTTAGCTCACCGCTGATCCCAGAAAAGGTTGCGTGCAGGTAGCGTACCGGGTAGCAGCTGCAGGGCCTGTACGTGGGCAGAAGAGAACATAAACGCCCAATATGTTGTGGTTATCAGGGTCAGAGCTTAACAAGAGCGGGTTTCGGGGAGTGAAACGGTTAGCATCAGTTATTGAGCGTTAACCGAGTCTAAACAGGGTGGAAACCACCCTTACTCTTCTAATTCTTACTGAGCTAACTTGGTTGTCTTTCTTGCGCCGTAAAGATCTGAAGTAAGGAGATAGAAGTATGTAGTGTCGTACATACCCGCCCCTTTTATCAAGCCAAGTATGTCCTTCACCGCAGATTTCGCTATGATATGGGGCTCAATAATCCCCTGGGTAAAATATTCAAAGCGTTTGACTGCTAAGGCAGAGCACTCACATAGGAGGTGGTCCACGGTCTCGTCCTCCTCACCACAGAGTCTGCATTCCACCGCCTCTGAGATGCCCATCTTGTTGAAGTGATACCTGAGTTTGCAGTGTCCAGTGAGGAAGCTAATCAAGACCCTCAGATCCCTTCTGGAGAGTGTCAGCATCGCCTTTGCCGTTTGACCAGAAGGCGTAACAAGCTTTTCGATTGTGTAAGTCGTGGCTGGCGATGCCAATGGGCGCTATTTTCCTGTATCTCCCATCGGGCCACCAAACGGTTCAGGTGATTTTTAGTCATGCCTACGTGAGGTTCAGGCCCAATGGGTAGGGTTTCTGTGCCCTTCTTCGCAAGGTGGTCAGCCTTTTCATTGCTCTCATGCCCCCTGTCAGCCGGCACCCAGATGAGGGAGAGCCTATTGTTGCCAGCCTGGACCTGAAGCTATACGCTGCTATGGCCTTTAATGCGGTCTGGCTGTTCGAGAATATGTAGATCCGCTTGCCCTTAAGATCTTTAGACAGCATCACTTCCGTGCAGATCTTTATAGCTAGGATTTCAGCTTGGAATATCGTGGCGTACTTTCCCACCGGCTTAGCCAGACTGTAGTTGGGCCCAACAATGCCCAGTCCAGCTCTGCCTCCCATGACTGAACCATCGGTGTACCACCGCAGGGGGCCCAATTCGGTCCGGAACGTCTCCTGCTACCATTGTTCCCGCGAGTGGATACTGACCCTGAATGGCAGCCGAAAGTTCTTTCGCTCTGACATGACGTCGGTAGCAAGGACGACTGCCTCTTCCAGTTTGAACGGTCTAGTTGTTCTTTGGAGGCTTGCCTTAACCCTGGTGGAGGTGTTCCCTGTCTGCAAAAGCCTTTCTTCCATACTTCGTAGGGTGAAGGAAAATAACAATTATCGCCAGTGTGGAGTGAACAAAACAGACATGGCTTGAATTTGACTCTTTGGAATTTGTGTCGTCAAAACAAATTCTTCCTTTCGTCGAGAGTAAACTTGAAAATACTCTCTCCTGCGGCATCCCTCGCCCAGAACGTAATTCATTGACTGAAGATTACGCTTTCAGAATGCAACTTCTTCATTTCAAAGCTCGTCCCCCTTCACAAATTACCGCTCGGAGTTTCGGAAATAGTGACCCACCTTTCCACTATATCACCGATCGGCAATTAAACTGTCGTTTTCGGGGCCGAGAAGATCCGACAGAAGAAGCGGAGAAGGTTTTTTTTCCAAAATTGGCCCATTAACTCGAGGTCCAGTGAAAAACTGGCCACGAAACGCAGTTCGTATAATCTTTAACGCCCCAATTTGCCACCTCGCTCTCCAAAAATTGATTTACGCGTCCAGAAGGCGTTTGCGGAAGGGGAAGGGCGTGTCGAAGGAGATGAGAAGTCGGAGGACCTCCGGAAACGCTTCTGGACTCGGGAGATTCCGGACCGTCCTTTTTTTTTTGTCTCTCACTGACGAGTTTTTGGCTGAAATTTAAATTCGAATTTTTTGGACTGAGGTGGGCTTTCCGGTTCAGTGGCGAGAACTAACGACAGGGTGTCAAATATTACTGATTAACGCAGAGCTACGTAATCACTAAAAATAAATTGTAGAACCCCGCGTGAAGTGTTGAGTCTCAGAGTGGCTCCCTATCAGGGCCAAGTTATAGCTGAATGCAGCGCACAGAGAGTTTGCCTCAATAACCCACGGATGAGCCAGGTCCTGGAAGGTTGAGGTGGATTATTCCGCCATTTCTTCGGTTTACATGGGGTGTGACGTACTTGGGGAATTCTTTTACAAATTACCAACGTACAGAACACGAGTGAAAGTCGTGTCCGGGCCCAAAAGAAACGAACATATTAAATACACTTAATTATACTTGATGAAAATAAATAAAATAATGTCTCTCAGGAAAATACTGGGAAATGAAATTATAAACCAAATAGGACCCACTTGAATTTAATAAGGAAAAAGAGAAATGAAATGAACTCCTTTTAGAATGAAACGAATAACCTATGCTCGGATTGTAGTAAATGACAATAAAGGTACAATGGGGAAAATGAAACACCAAGCTCTGATCGCTTACCTTACTTCACACAATATAAGGGGAATTTAAATATTTGATTACTGGCTTTAGAAAGGGGAAGATTGGTCAGCGATTCGTCGGTAGCCGTTATATGACTAAAATGTGGCTCCTCCTCTAATATAAACAGTGGCGAACCATTACAACACATTACATTACAAACCATTACAGGGGCAGGATGTCTCAGGGGAGCTGTAAGATGGAGACGGTACTCACTCTACCCCTGCTCCACTGCATTGGTTGGGTTTGGTTTGCCTTTTCTTTTATTCAGTCGTCTCGTTTAATGAAGCCCCTTCTCGTGAAGAACATATCCGGACTAAGCCTTTGAGTGGAGAAGAAGGAGTTGGTGCGTATTTGTGATTCTTACTTACAACTTACTAAAGGCGTCATTTCTTTTTGTATAATCAGTGAGAATAGACGAATTAGTCCAAAGATTGGATGACTGGGGGGAAGGTATGACACGGCAACAACCTACAACCTGCGTACGCAGCCGACGTAACGTTTCAATGGTGGTCCGGGGTCGAGAACTGCAGTCGTTTGCTGTTCACTTAAGTACTTCTGATTAGTTCGGAAGCCTCGTGAAGTCCGAATCCACCGATCTGAACTCGTTCCGCCAAACCCGTTCGTCCAGCAGGAGCCGCCTGATAAATCCGCTCGGAGCTCCCGAACCATAAATCTGCTCCTCCATTAAACCCCTTAACGAGAACATTCACGATATCGAAATATTAGGAGAAATTTCATTCGGACGACGACCTGAAAATTATGGCTGGAAGGTAAAAGTCGGAGCCACCGTTCGGTAGCAGAATTCTGTTCCAGCACTTTATCGATTAATGAAGAACGCAGGGCACACCACCCCACCCCTCCCCTCATACTTACCCGGCAAAGCTTATTCCGATGAGACAGAGGAGGCAGGTGGTAGTTCGTGCGTTTCCAAGATCAGACCCCCCTCTGACAAGATGCGGATGGGCTCAGATCATCCCACCAGATACCGCTGATGATTACAATACCCTGCTCTAACGACTAATCTCACGGTCGACCGGAGGCCGCACTTTATCCACCAAACGACGGTTTGAAAGTTCAGCTCCGAGCTCTGGAGAAGGATGCGGTAACAGCCGTCACGAAAGGTTTAGTTGGAAGGCGTTTTTCACGCGGCAGGAGGGACGTTGTTATCCGAAGGGTGGAATGAACCTGGAGGAAACCTGGAGACTTCGACCAAATCGAAATTGTTGAGAGGGGTTTGATAAATGAGTCTTTCAGTTTGATGCGCCGTCATTGGTGAACGCTACGACATCAAGTGACTGGAATTAACTCTGGCGAGAAAGCGGCTTTGCTGCGGCACGTGCTAGCCTGGTTATGTATTACATACAACAAAGAACTGTGGTTCTGATTTGGTTTAGAGTCATCAATCCTAAAGCACTCGAGGTACGGCAAGTAGTCATGGGCCAGAAACCAATCACTTGGGCATTGACTGCACAGTGAGAGGACAAATCTATGCAGAGTCTTGTAGGAACTATGTAATAACCTATTCATGGAGTGGGTGCATGAGAAAAGGGTCCCACCTTCATCAAGGGGTGGGGGGGTTCTAGGAGCAGTCAAAGGGCAGGAAAGTGGAGTAGTCTGTGTTACAGGCAGAATCTGCAGAATAGAACGAGATGGTAGTGTCCACTTCCAGGACCGTCAGTACTGCAAAGTCGAAGTTTACAGGCTATTGCAGGAGGCGGGCCTTACTGGGGAATATATTTGTTATTCAAGGAAAGAGCCTGTTCTTACTGTTGGCCTGAGAGCCATTCCATTACATATCTTTGGCGCCGTCAGGCTTCCTTTGGATCAATCCACTTCATTTTGGTTTATTATTCATTGTGAATAATATCCCTATGTTTTCCGTCACGAAAACGTTTTTACAACCCCCCCCCCACCCCCCAAAATTTGATACTTTACGTTTCAAGACATGGGGATTCCAAATTGGCAATGTCCGTCCACCGTCCGGGCCGTTTTGTGCCTTTAACGAGGTCTAGAAAAATCGTTCTTTCGCACAAGAATCCCATTTGGTATCTAGTTGTGCCCGCCATCTCGGCAATCCGATCGTACGAAGCCCATGGTCGTTATGGACAAAAAATGGTTTAAAAAATTAACAAAACGCAGTATAATCGCAAATAAGCCGTGTTTTGTATCGTTTTCAAGGTATTTTTACATCTTGGGTTGAATGGAATGAGTATCAGACGTGTACAACTGCGTATAGGGAAATTACAGTAATTGTTAGAGTTAGCAAATTGAAAGAACTCGCGGGAACTACAGCGGAAGTCAACGTTTCGTCGTTAGTACTCCCCCCCTCCCTCCAGTCTCATTAAAACCACCCGCCTACTCGACTTGCAACATTGTGTCAATTGCCGAGGGTTTGCTGGGAGTCCTCGTCCCAATTTCCCCGACTCTTTTTGCCCGAGGGGGCGGGGGAAGGTTAGAGCCGATGAGGCGGCACTTCCTCCGCACACCCCTACATTGGATTATAAATGCCTACAGACGTTTACGGGCACTTGGAGCCGGGGGAATATTTAGTTTCTGTAGTTCCATTGTAGTCAGGTCATGTTTCGTATAGTTTCCTATTTTTCGATGCTGAATGGGTCTCGGAGAAGTAATACTGGGTCAAGCTGTTCATGAGAATAATAAACCATTGTGTAATAATTTGCAGTGTTTTTAATAAAACGAGGGAGCTAATGATTTAACGTTCGACAAATCGTACTTTCCGACCCTATCCTGGCGTCTGCCTCATTTGGTGCAGTGCATAACTTTTCTCAGCCCCAGGTGCATTAAGCGATGGTTATCCAAATATGTTGTCTGTTTTGCTTATACGAATTAGGCGGCTCATGGAGATAATGCTGCAAAAATATTTGGTGAGTAGCATCACATAACTTCCTGCAATCCTCGTCTTGAATTGGGATAAATACTCAATTATCGCCACTGACTACACTTTAACGTACCGGGAAGTGAAGAAATGGACTCAACGCTCTCACAGGTGTCACTCCCAGAATAACAGGGTCGGTGATCGGCCAAACACATCGCCCTACAGAACCATCAATAGATTTTTGGCCAAAATTAGTTAGCAGTGGAGCGCAAAGGAAATTGGGACAGACAATCATCACGTTACTGTCAATCATAGAGGTTGTCACAAACCAAGACTTGTGGTAAAACTTGATCCAGGGGTCCAGAAATTGATTGGCTGCACGCTTGCGAAAAATGAAACAGCAAGTGTTGTCCTTAACGTAACGGAATGGGAATCGATCTATTGATCTCATCCAATGATCACTGGAACGAAGCTCATCATGAAACCACTTCAGGTTCAGGGCTTCGTTAACAGGCTCATCGTTAGTGTCCCGTCGAATGAAGCACAAATATCGACCGTGAAAGAATGGGTAGTATTGCTACAAAGCATTCTGAAAGTGGACAAGTGTACTGCCCACCAACTGTTGCCATGATCATCAAACCAATAGGTGTAGTGTGTTGCCGGGGTCTACGTGAGGAGAGAAGTTATCGATGTGGTTGCTCGGTATCAGAAGCCAATGGAACAATGAGTGTGTCTTGCCCTACAGCGGAAGTCAACGTTTCGTCGTTAGTACTCCCCCCCCCCTCCCTCCAGTCTCATTAAAACCACCCGCCTACTCGACTTGCAACATCGTGTCAATTGCCGAGGGTTTGCTGGGAGTCCTCGTCCCGATTTCCCCGACTCATTTTGCCCGAGGGGGCGGGGGAAGGTTAGAGCCGATGAGGCGGCACTTCCTCCGCACACCCCTAGATTGGATTATAAATGCCTACAAACGTTTATGGGCGCTTGGAGCCGGAGGAATATTTAGTTTCCGTAGTTCTATTGTAGTCAGGTCATGTTTTGTATGGTTTACTAGTATTTTTCGATGCTGAATCGAAGGGGATGTGTCTTAGAGCAGTAACACTAGGTCAAGCTGTTCATGAGAATAATAAACCGCTTGCAGGGGTTTTCTGCTCTTTTTTTGCTGAAAACTATTGTGTGGCATGCCACTGCTTAGAATTCGACGTAGTGTTAGCCCACAACATCCCGAAAGCTCTCTGTGATGCGTGCTGTTGCTTCATGTGTTGTAATAGTTTTGCGGTGCGACGTCGAAAGTCTAAATTTATAAATCTGTCTTAAGTAGTGTGATGACCCAGTAAAAACGTTAATGTTTCAATAGCGACCTCGCTCTTGGACGAGTTGAAGAAGTCAGTTTTTCAGAGGAGTACGTGAGCGCTCTACCGGTTGCTTTGCTGCTCAGCGACGGAGGCCTCAAACGGCCATAAATCTCGAGGCGGCAGGTCAAAACACTGCGGCCACAATTGAGACGTCAATTTTGACAAAACGGGCAGTCGCACCTGAGCCTCCCGGACAAAAGGTTTTTCAAACGGATGGGAATCCAATTTCGGGGAGCCCTTAGTTCCGTCTTGGGATCGTGAATAGCCCCGTTTCGAGAGCTCGTGACCCGTCACGACCCTGCAGTGTGATTCCCGTCTTTTGATAAATACCTAGACGACTCATAGAGCCTCATTTTCAGTGAATGGCCGCCATTTGTTAACGTCAGAGGACGCGGTTATTGACGTATCGCGTACAACGAAATCCTCTTCTTAGACAAATCCGCTTGTCAGACGCCTTCAGACCCCCAAGTGACTCGGCAACGTAATTTTCGATTTTTAAAAGGGGGAAAGGAAGATGATCTGAGGCTTCCGTGCAGGCTCTGGGACAGTTAAATATGGCGCGTCTTTCAGGAGGGAATTAACTAGTTGGAGGAGCCACAAGTCCCTTCGGGGCTGAGTCGGAGTGAGAAAGACCACAGTACAACAGAACTCCCTTCATTAAATGGGATAGGGTCAATTATCCTGCAGGGATTCACTGTTCTTCTTTCTACGCCAGTTCTACTTGTGCATCTGGGAGTACGTTTTCCAATATATCTGGAAGGATATCAGTGTTCTACCCCTCTGGCACTAATTACGCTACTCTCATGGACAGCGTGGACTATATACTCACACCCCTCTTGTGGTACGGGGCTTCGTGGCCACGAGCGAACGAACTTGGATCTCCAACAAATAACATTCGTCCTCAACTGCCCTACGCACACGAGTCGGTCCCACGCCCTCCGTCACCCAGACGATTGTTCACCTAAAATCTCCACGGACACATCTAGGAGCGTTCCCCTAGTGTGTTAGACGATGTAGCTGATCAACCCATCGTCAGGGCACGTGTGCTCGGGTCGAGGATCTCCTCCTGCATGCTCGTCGTCGCAAGATCCTTTTTTAGCGCGTGTGCTCTGTTGTGGATACACAAATTTGCCTTTTCCCTCGACCAGCTCCGAGAGGATCTGACTGCCTGACGAGGACACTACCGAAGGTATACCTTCATGATTGAAGCTGCTTAGGGTGCAAAATGGTACACCCGTAAGAGTAGTTGCTTAAGAAGGAAGACAGTGGGCCCCTAGCAGTCGCACAACATTATATTCCTTCATCGGTATCCGGTCGAACCACTCGCATATCTGTGTTTGTCGAATCACACTCTTGAATACCGCGGGTCTCTTACTGTCTGATACTGACGAACCCTCATTGGATCCGTAACACGTTGCTCAGTACGTCTTCTGGAGAATATCTTGAGATGGTCCTAAAATTATCCCTCCTCCCTCCATAAGGGCTGCCACCAATGCCAATCCGTCTCTAGATGGTTAGTAGGTGAGCGTAACGTTCAGAGGCCCCCGATATTGCTCTGTTGGTTTACTCTACTCTCTCTCTCTCTCTCTCGCAGTTAAAACACTCAGTAGTGATCTCTCACGAGTTGCTGAGTGGTGCGTATAGCATGGTATGCAAATTAACCTGCGAAAAACCATGGCAATGGTATTGGGATATCCAAAAATGCTCAATAAAGCAAAGAATTTAGGAATCCCAAACATCACCTACAAGGATACCCCTCTTGAATATGTCGAGTCTGCAAGTATCTTGGGAATCTCAATTGACGATAATTTATCTTGGGATCTTCAAACCACGTCTATCTGAAATAAGGCCTTCCGCAGCATCTACCAACTTCGACGAATTGCCATGGATTTTCCCACATACGTGCGCAAACAATTAGTGCAAACCCTAATAATGCCACACTTTGATTACGCTACCTCCGCGCTATGTGATCTCAAGAGCTGCGAAATCAGTCGTCTGCAGAAAGCACAAAATGCGGCACTCCGACTCGCTTTGAGACTGCGTCCCGATGAGCATGTAACCCAACACTACCGACGCCTTGGATGGTTAAAAATTAGGGAGAGAAAATTGCTTCAGATAGCTGCAACGCTATTTAAAATATTAAAAACTAAAAAACCACTGTACGTCTATAACAAATTTCAGTTTTTCAACCAAAGAGACACTCGATCAAAAAATAAACTTTTAAAAATTCCCGCGCACCGTTCCTCGACATATTCAAGATCCTTTGTGGTACAGGCATCCAAATTGTATAACGATCACATCCATATGTTTGACTTGAGTAAAAAAGTAGACTCTTTCAAACAAAAATGTAAAGAAATGTTAATTAAGGAATATTGAAGAATTTATTGTATGTATTGTGAAGTTATATGTAGAAGAAAATTATTTTAATTTAATTTGTTAATGAACGCAACTGAATAATATTTGTGAAATTGTTCAGGGATGGTGGAAGAGAGGGCCTCATGGCCCTAATCATCCCTGATTGTTACATAAAAGATTTCAATCAATCAATCTCTCTCTCTTTCTCTCTTTCTCTCTCTCTCTCTCTCTCTCTCTCTCTCTCTCTCTCTCTCTCTCTCTCTCTCTCTCTCTCTCTCTCTCTATCTATCTATCTATCTATCTATCTATCTATCTATCTATCTATCTATCTATCTCTCGGGGCTGGCTGGAGCTGACCCTAACCAGCTTGTATGAAAGGTCCAATATGGAGGTGTAAATAATGGTTGGATTTAATATCTATAGGTGCACCAAAAATGCACAGAAGATTGATATCAACGTCCCTTTGGGAATGGAAGAGAGAACGTTATTACACTCGTTCGCCCAGGAAGCTAAATAAATTATTCAACCTCTCTCTCTCTCTCTCTGAAGTAAAAAGGAGTCGCAGTTCTGTTTGGCATCAGAAACTCGTGTTATGGTCAGAAAGAACCTCCCACGACGATCTACCTCCTCGCTCGACCCACTATATAACTAATGATAGACATCTAATCAGTTCGTGCAGTAAAAAACTAGTACTAGGTTTGTCCAACTGTCACCTAATACATTGTACTGTCGAAATGCAAATAGAGAAGAAAAGATGACATGCGATTTTCGAGTAGATATCAAGAAAGTTGACAGAGAAATTACTGCGAGTAGCAGTGGACACAGTGGACTGGAAATGTTAGAGGAGACCTCAAGGAATGATCTGAGATGTGCTGTTGTATGTAGGCCACGAATCGACAATGAGCTTCCTCCATGACTCAGAAGGAAAGTGCTGTTTTGTGGTTCAGGGTGTTGGTAATGTCTAACAAATGTTGAGGGGGTTTCACGCGTTGATGGGAAGATGAGCCTCAATTGAACATTTTTGTGTTGCGTTTAGGCACCAAACCGTCAAGTCACGTGACAATTCAGTTCACGTTTTTTGAGGCGAGTAACGTGTAACAACCGCATCAAAGTTGTCGACAGCCCTGTCGAGCGATCGAGAAAAATGCCTGTGTAAAGAACTCGACTATGCAAGAGAACTCAAAGCAGACTTGAAGCTTCGTTTGATGCCCGTCGCGAGTTCTGCGATTCGTTCGTCGTTTTTTTGATCGGTGAAGGTGACTTGTCCAAATAGCTCAGACACGTGAAGACACGCGCACCGCGGATATTCGACTGTTGACAGAGCCGTGAAAGCAAACAACGAACCCGTTGGCAGTTCGTTTGCTCTGAGTCCCGCGGCTGCAGATAATTGTCTGCCAAAGTAGGGGGTTTTTTTTGCCGTAACTTATTCCGTTTCTCCGACTCCTGTCGTCAAAAAGATGAACCGGACGTTTGTTTGGTCGCCGGTTTCGCTTATTATTTGAAGATACGATTATTTTCTTTGATGGGAAAAGGCGGGAGCGGCGAAGCTGATCGATTCCTGGCTGGAAATAAGTCTGGCATGTCGGATGAGGAGATTTGTAGAGTTCTACGGTGACAGATTTCTACAGCGCCACTGAAGAACGTTTCGAGATCCGGAATTTTCACGTCAAGGCGACCCAACTAAATTCCTTCAGAGCACGGTCAAGTTACGTACTACCAAATCCCTGCTGGCAGGATATTATGCACGTTCTCGCGAAAAGATCCACTGAATTCGAGACGAGAACGATATTTACGGGTTTAGGAGGAGGAAGGGTGTTAGGTTCGGGGCGGGGGGGAGGGGGTGCAATTCACCACCTGTCAAACGCAGGTAGCGAGGTGCAGAACTCTAGACAATAACTTTATTTTTTACAGAAATGAGACTATCAAAATTATACTAATGAGAAGTCTCGTGTTTACTGTTCTGAAATTACCTTGTGAAAACTGTGAGAAATTTGTAAAAGAAACGGTGGTCGTTTGAAATCGGAAATTTCTCGTGTTGCTTCTAATTATTTTATGAGCTTCATGGAACTCTCAATTTAGGGAAACCTATGTGCTGACTACGCACCTTCAACTTCCTGATTTCCTCGAAACTTCGGAGTCGGCTGTCTGAACGGAGGTGCTACGTCGTTAGGCAAAGTTAATTTGCCCTGAAACTGGGCCAGAGCATCTTACGAGAGGTAGAGGATTTCCTTGGCATCTTCAATGAGTTCAGCTAGGGGCTCTGAATTGTGGCCATTCCGGGTGGGGTAATGGTGTTGTGTACAATTTTGTTGCTTGCTAACGCTAATCTTCCGAGGTGTAAGGAAATAGCGAGGCTACTTTCTTAGTAATCGACATATGCTCCACAAGGTCCGTTTCCTGTATAAAAGTTAGAGATTTTAGCACGAAGTTTGTTCGGCGCGAAACGTCGAATCAATTTGAGTTTCTCAAAATTCCCACACCTGCCCTAACGGGACTCCCTGACCCTTAAAGGCAAAGTCATTGATTTCCCAAATACCTTCGTGCTCCACCCCTTTTTGTCACCTATAGAAATACCACTTGTTCAGTTATTTCCAATTGACGATGGTTTTCCCCTTCTTCTGGACCCCTTCTCTCTTTTCACATTCCTCTCCACAACACACAGCTCCTCCCAAACTCATTCTCTTATGAAGTCTCGTGAAAGTTAGTCGTCTCCAGTTCTCCCAATACAGTCATCTCTCAATTCTCACAACGAACACTTGTTTCACCTTTCATCAACACCTAATTCGGATTTCTCTTTCCTTCCCCCGTACAACCAGTTTCACGCCTTCAGAGCCCCCTTGTTCGCGCTTATATACTCAAATCATATCTTGTTCAAGTCACCTCTTCTTCGTTCATCTAAGTCTTCAAATCTTGTGATATTCCAACTCTTCAAATTACAAGTTCGTGCTCAACTAAAACCCGTCTCCAAGATTCATTCAAGTTTATCCTGGTTGAAACAAAGTTAATCAGTTCCTCGCCCCTGACTTGCTAATGTTCTGAAGAGAGTGTAACGTAGGGAGGAAATAGGTTTTATTTTCTGCAGGATGATACAGACATGAAGAAAGGTGTACATGAATATTAGGCCTTACCTGTTGATTGATGGCCAGGTTTACTCAATTAAACATAACCATCCTGTCGTGCTACCTTTCTTGAATGCAGCAAGTACACACTTTTATCGTAAATTGTGCAGCCTGTAACATAGTCATAGTTAGTGACCAAGAAAGATGATAAGGGTAGAGGAACAGGTGAATCAGAATATGTGCTGCGGGTGTTCCGTGTTTTATATAGATCAAGTTCCCTACCATGGCCTAGTACCTAGCGCGTTTAATCCCACCAGCGCTTGTCAAAATGTACGGGAGAAGGAACGTCAGATTCACGTCCCTACCCATCAGTGACCAGGGCAGGTGTTTCTTAAGGGTGAACGAATGCTAATGTTCCCCATGCGTGACCATCACTCGGTCAGCGAGCCAAAATGAAATGGTAGTTAACTGAACTTAGAGTCTAATTTTATTTTAATGTTATTGCCAAGAGCATCTGGTCCTCTGGATATTGCAACGTGCCATCGAAGATCGCTGTGCCAGTTCCTCATCGGATTTGTTGGCGTCCGTGACAGAGGAGAGTACGTTGGCACTCCAGGAGCAGTGGGTGGTGGCCGGTGCACCTATTTCCCTGGGTTGGGGCCCGACATGGGCGGGAGTGACCCATCAGACCGTGGTACTTTACCCGTCATGCCGACAGATAAACGGGTCAGGGCTACCGAGTGCGGATGTCTGATTAGAGTGGAAGAGATTCCCTGATCTGAGAGTAAATTAGAACAAGAGCCAAAACACGAAGGACATAAGATTTTGTCCAGTGCCCTCTACTGACTGTCTCTCAAGCCATCGTATTGGCTGTTTGAGGTACCGTCACCCTAATTTTTCTGGAAGTGAGTCGTATCAGCAGAATTTAGAGGGAGACACCGCGCTAAATTCTTTTCCTTCGAAACGTGTGATAAATGATTGTGCTGCTCTCGTTTATCCCACCACGAATGAGAATTATACGTTAGGAAAATAACAATAACGTTTGTCGGGTGACACGTTGGGCGAGCAGTTTAAATGGTATAAATATGTAAAGTGGTCTGCGGTGTTTAGCTATTTTGCATTCAAGCGGGAAGAAAAATAAAAAGTATAATTCAAATAGAAGAAGCAGAAAAAGAATGAGTTGAACAAGATGACGAGGGAGAAGAAGTGGCGGAGGTAGGACAAGACAAACCTGTCTGTTCTCTGGTTTTAGTGGTCAGGTTCCACCTTATTGTGTCATTTCGAAGTTCCACGACTTCGATGTTGAGAGTTGAGCCAACCTATGCGTTTGATAACTACGTGGCGTCTCTTAGTGATGTTGAGAAAAAATTTCAATTTTAAGACAATTCGGTTCATTCGTGTCCATAGGTCTGTTGCCTTATCAAAATGACTGTTCCTTAACACGTGGAGGTTGCCGTTTCACTAGCACGGGCATTCGCTCAGCGTCCACCGAACCCTACCCTGAGGCGGTACGGAAGTTTTTCATTCTCAGGTCCGGGTTATAAGTTTGCTCAGTAGTAGTCAAAGCTGGTAGGTTTAGATGCTGTTCCAACACCCACCACTCACTGTGGTAGAAACTATACTGAAGCACCCAGTGCTTTCGTGTTTCCCCCTTGAGAGAAAAGAAGAGTCGCCACCTCCCATCATGAACAGGCCCGGATTTACGTTTTCGCCGCCCATGGGCTTGGTCATACCTGGCTCAATACTAGTAATACAACTTGTCCCCACTAATAACGAAACTAATTGAAAAAAGTGTTGATTTTGTTTCTGAGCGTATTCGTAAAATGAGCATAAAGTGAAACCACACACCATTCCTTAATTGGGTATAATTTATACTTAAATTGCAGAACTATAATTCATTATTGGCGTTAATGTGATTGTCTGGGCGCTTGGGTGTCATACCTTTGTTTATTCGCTACTACAGGAACTTTACACAGAGAAGATAATTCAACTGCTTTTGAGTTGTAGTTGAACGTAAATACAAGTAGTTTTTAACCCTTGAGAGACGGTAGAGAATGATCTCTCTGAGGGGCAGTTTGAAGCAGGGGTGCACAAACATATTAGCAAGGCAATATTCGGGTAAAAATCTAGCAGACGTTTTGAAATGAAAAATTTGTGGAATGTGGACAATGCCGAAGCCTCATCCAGTCTCTTTTGGCAAAGTGAATGCATTCAATCACAAATGGTGATTCCTCAATAACGACTTGCCGTGGCTTATGTTTTCAATTTATAAACAAACTTCCGTAAATTTGTCGCCGCAGGCACGTGCCCATGCGGTAAATTGATTATGAACATTCTCAGCATATTATACCCCCAATTTTTCCTAAGGCGTGGACTTTCAGCTTGCCACCCCAAGTAGAGGGGTGAAATAGCCAATCATGCCTAAGTAAATAGCCTTGTATATACACACGCTATCCTAGTGGTCTTGCTAAGTAGTCGTTAAAAAAAACCTTTCGATATGTTATGGGGGGGGGGGGGATTAATATTGACAGCGGTATCGCACTAGGTGAGTCGGGAAGTAGTACGATAAAAGCCGAATGCAGAGTTTTATTCTCAATTACATTCGGAGGGGTTTTACCACCACAGACAGGGAACTGAGTGGGAGCAAACGCGAGCGCAGACGACACGGTGACGAGGGAACTGGCTCGGTTACAATTGACGGCAGCGGAATCTCGAGCGAATTGGAGCATTTGAGTCAGCATAAATGCTCCAAACGAGCTTCCGCTGAATGGAGGGGTTTGGTTCATCCCGGTACATCACTCCGCCCTTGATGAAGTGCCTGTCCACAGGTACTCATGAGCACTGCAGTTTCTTGCCATGTACTGCAATCCGGGCGTTGCTGTCCACCCAACAAAGGGGAACCTAAACTTGAGCATTAGAGATAATTGAGTATTGAATAAATGCAAATAAACAGTCACTCACATCTTCTGTGTATCGTACGTCTTCGTCCCACGCAGCTGCGACATTCATGGTTTAGAGAATCGGTCCATCTCTTGGTGAAAGACGTGCGATACACAGAAGATGTGAGTGACTTTATTTGCATTTATTCAATACTCAATTGTCTCTCGCTCGCTATGCTCAAGATTAGGTTCCCCTTTGTTGGGTGGACAGCAACGCCCTGATTGCAGTACATGGCAAGAAACTGCAGTGCTCATGAGTACCTGAGAATAGGCACTTCATCAAGGGCGGAGTGATGTACCGGGACGAACCAAACCCTTCAATTCTGCGATATATATTGTGACTGCTAAGGGCTTGGCTGCCAAAACGTGTTCTTTTTCTTTATTAGGATGAGCCGGGATTTTTCTTCTGCCACCAGCAGCTTGACGTGCTCGGACCATTGGGTGAAGCACCTGAACGGGTTTAGACTCGATTAGGTGCATCGACTGTGAGGGGATCGGCGCAGTCAGGTCGTCCACATAGGCGTATGGCTCGCTGATAGCGTCCATCTTGCTCTTGAATAGACCTTCACAGAAGGCGTTCC
Organism: Pachypeltis micranthus; assembly: GCA_020466155.1. NCBI lineage: Eukaryota > Metazoa > Arthropoda > Insecta > Hemiptera > Miridae > Pachypeltis > Pachypeltis micranthus. The sequence goes on along the minus strand of CM035777.1, from coordinate 28,770,341 downwards.
AAAGTGGGGAACCCCTTTGCACATGTTTGCATTCGGTCGTAGTGGTTGTGATCGTCAAGTAATTTCTGACGAACAAACATGACATCCGTGACGTACTTGGGGAATTGCTTTACAGAATTACCCGCGTACAGGACACGAGTGAAAGTCGTGTCAGGGCCCAAAAGACGAACAAGCTAAATATACTCAATTATACTCACATGATGTAAATAAACAAAATAATGCCTTTCAGGAAAGTACTGGGAAATGAAATTATAAACCAAATAGGACCCACTTGAATTTAATCAGGAAAAAATTGAAATGAAATGAACGCCTTTCAGAATGAAACAAATAACCTATGCTCGGATTGTAGTAAATGACAATAAAGGGACAATGGGTAAAATGAAACACCAAGCTTCTATCGCTTACCTTGCTTCACACAATATAAAGGGACTTGACCACTTGATACTTGATCACTGGCTAAAAAAATGGGGGAGATTCGTAATTGATGTTGGAAGCTGTTATAAGGAAAATGTGGCTCCTCCTCTAATATAAACATCGGCGAACTGCACGGGTGGCGGCAACAGTGTTGCCACCATCAGCAGCCCGTCGCAAACTATTACACATCATAGAGGTGATGAAGGAGTTTTTAATGGACGATCGCTGAGGAGGGCTGGCCACTATAGGTAGTCAAACGCTTCTCTGATGTCAATGATAATTGCTACGACGTGCTCAGCTGGTACCTCCAGGGGAACATTAAGAATTTTAACATCAACACCCTTTCTTACATCATTTCCGCCGCACTGATTGTTTATTTCTTTGGTTTCCAGGTGTACCAAGAATCGGTTGACAATACCAGACGGGATGTGGCACGTCGAATGAAGTCATCACAAGGTATGTGAAATCAAGATTCCAGCATGACTGGGGTTGTTTAGAAGTTCCTCCTAACTCTTCCTCAGTGTATTTTCCGGTTATTGCGATTTTTAGAAAAGTCTTCCCATGTTTGTCGTGTGATGGGGAAAAAACAAGCAGCAACTGCGGAAAGAGAGACATCGTTCCAAACCCCAAAAGGTCATTGAAAGCAGGGCAGTAAATTCTGTTATGACGACTATACACTCGAGAGCTCAAATTAGTGCAACGAATGACCTGGCGAACGCGTTTTAAATCCATTCGAAAAGTCAGCTGGGAGCAGTTGACCGCAGAAACGAGGCCGTACAACCGACGAAGAGGCTGTCGAAGGGGGGAGATGCAGAGAAACCCCAGCGAGCTCTCAGCAGTTTGGATCCCAGCGAATCCCTCCAAGTGCTCAACTTTGTTTACTCGGTTCCCTCAAAGTAGGACGGATCCGCTTTGTTTAGAGGGGAACAACCCTCGAGAGTCTCCAAATAGACGAGGAGGGGGAAAAAGCGAGCGAATTGGTTGTAAATTCAAATTCATTGGGGTTTTTCCAGATGAAATCTAAAGTATCAAGGAGGAGGGCTACTGAGTGATATTTCCTACACTAGTACGTTCCAGGTACTGCACTATTACTACTGCACTGCAACCTTAACCCTTGCAAATGCTACATACCCCGCGCAAGTTCTCATTAACAGACTGGAGGTCATCAGCAACAACCAAGAGAGGAGTTTTGATTTGGCTCCAGGGGCTAACACATGGGTTAGAATCTGCTCAAGCGGGTCCAATGAAGGAATATACGTAGTGCAACTGTTTTGCTTCCTAAGCAGCGATAGTTATGAAACTCCACCAACTCGTGTTGCAATTGTGGAGGCCGGGTCACAGGGCTGAGGCTGCAGTGGCAGAGCTGTCAGTGTGGAAGGTGATTAAGGAAACTATCTCTGGCCTAACACACAAGATGGTGAAAAGACAGGAGGCCAATCTGGGCATATCTATTAGGGTGCCCTGGACACGAGCATTCTCGAGGAAATTTCCACAAGCGTCTGTACATCTAGGTTTTTCAAGCTTCCACTACTTCTCAAACGTTATAAGAGTCAGTGCTCTTGGGATCAAATTCCTAATCCTTATAAATTGCTAGAAAAATCGTTTTAGTTTCTCGAATGACCCTCTCTCGCGTTACCTGGTCAAAACCTCGTGATATTTTTCATTCCCATGCCATCGCCTCACCAGTAAGTCAGCTACCCCGATGCCTGGCGGTCCAACTTCTACTAATTTGGGGAACCCCCAGCTAAATATACTCATTCGTTATACTCTGCTCTGCTGTATTGTCGTAACTTAACCGCACTGAACAGAACAAAACCAATAGAGACACACATCTGACTGAAAATCTACTGTTTGTGGAAAACTTCGATAACCAGGGCCTTCGAGAGACAGGACTAACTGGAGCTTTGGCAATAAAGTGCGCAGACAATATTAGAACCAGCTCGTCTATTTTATTTTCTGCTAGACAAGAAATGCCCAATTTCACAATTAGGCGCCCCTCCAACAGGCGGTACCGCACACCTCAAGCCAATCAGATCATGAGTGAGGCGCTACAATGTTGATAATATTTTAGTGAGACAACAATAACGTGTGTTGGGCACACAAATGAGAGAACTTGTAGCTGCGCAATCAATGAATGTGATGTGTGGGAGAGAGGAGAGAGAGAGAGAGAGAGAGAGAGAGAGAGAGAGAGAGAGAGAGAGAGAGAGAGAGAGAGAGAGAGAGAGAGAGAGAGAGAGAGAGAGAGAGAGAGAGAGAGAGAGAGAGAGAGAGAGAGAGAGAGAGAGAGTTGTACGAGCTGAGAGACGAATCTTTGGGAGAGCTGGGAGATGACTGTATCGTGAGAGCTGGAAGATGACTGACTTGAAAGAAGAATCCTGACTACAGAGAAGAGGAATCTAAAATGGGGATGGGAAAAGATAGTTGGGAAAGTCCCGGATGGGGGGAAATCCGTTGTCAATTGGAAATAACTGAAGAAGTGGACTTTCCATAGGTAACAAAAGGGCTTGAGGACGAAGGTGTTTGGGGAAACGATGACTTTTCGTTAGGGCTAGCGCAGATATTTTCAAGGTCAAAGACCCAGCTAATTCGGCGTGCCGAACAATATGGTCATTTAGTACCTCACGTTCGGCATTTTGAGCACTTATTCCGGCGTTTCTATCAAGGAAATCCACCTAGCAACACATTTCCACTTCAAGCGAGAGAAACTATTAATCGGTTGGCTCCGTATTTCGCTGTTTTGGTTTATTATTCATTCTGAATAATAACCCTATGTTTTCGGTCACGAATAATTTTTTACAACCCCCCCTCAAAATTTGATACTTTACGTTTCAAGACATGGAGGTTCCAAATTTGCAATGTCCGTCCGCCGTCCGCCGTCCCCCGTCCGCCGTCCGGGCCGTTTTGTGCCTTTAACGTGGTCCAAAAAATTCGTTCTTTCGCACAAAAATCCAATTTGGTATCTAGTTGTGCCCGCCATCTCGGCAATCCGATCGGACGAAGCCCGTGGTTGTTATGGGCTAAAAACGGTTAAAAAAATTAACGAAACGCAGTACTACGCGGGAACACAACGGAAGTCCCACCCCTCCCGTCCATCTCAACGAAATCGCCGCTCTCCTCCTCATCTGGCAACGCCGCCCCCTCGCGTCGTCGCAACGCAACGCTCTCGCCCGCCCGGCCCGCTCTACGATTTCTCGTCTACACCTCCACGAATGACTGTTTCGCTCCTTCTCAACTATTTCCGTTAGCAAATTATCTGTTATCTTCGATTGAACTTTTCATTATTCGTTTATGTTTGGTTTATTTATTTAATAGTTCGTTCGTTTCATTTTTTGGTTTTAATACGATTCAATTTTTTTAGATTCTTTCGTTTCATTCTCATTTTGTTTTTTTTCGTAGATTTTTGGTTACATTTTGATATTAGTATTTAGCGTGCGTGTTTTCATATTAAAATTCAGTTTTTTCTAGATAATTTCGTTTTTTGTTTTGTTTATTTTAATATTACGATTCAGTTCTTTTCGACCTTTTTTTGGGTTTAATTATGATATTTTTTGATGCTGAATCGAACGGGATGGGTCTCGGAGCATTAATGCTAGGTCAAGCTGATTATCCGAATAATAAACCGTTGTGTAATAATTTGCAGGGTTCTTCTCTATTTTCGTTACAGGGCTGAGAGGTGGACATCGCGGTGTCAATCATCATAATTTCCACTGGAGCTCTCCTCCTCGTTGTCGCCAACTCCTCACTTTAACAATCAGCCGGCGAGTGGTCCGGGGGCTCACTTAAAAAGGCATTTTAATCTATTCTCGTTTAAATCACTCCGCTCCATGCGGGCCAGTTATTTCTCTCGAGGTAGCTACCGGGCGACTGGAAACGAGTCGAGAGGTATCTCACGGCGTGCCCCCCACCAAATAGGAGGTCGTCGATTTAGAACTAATTTTCGCTTTTCGCTCTGCGAGGTGGAAAGAAAAGTTACGTAAACAGCTAAAAAATGAAGGTTTTTCTGAAGATCTTTAGAGTTTCAAGGGCTTCTGGGTTCGATTATGCGTGAACGCGATTGAGAGTAGGCGAAACATTGAGCACACATTTCAAGTTCATGTGCAGGCAGGTCACCGTTGGTCAACAAACTAAAGTTATGAGACGAATCGTTCCAATACTAACTATAGTTATCACAGTGTTCAAAATACCAACTATTTTTAAATAAAAATATCAGGTGCGCCGCATCACACAACTTTTCTCAGCTTCAACTTTCCTCAATCTTCAACTTTCTTCTGACTCACTTAATTTTAACTTGGTTCCAGAATTTATTGTTCTGCTCATACTCATTCAGAAAAAATTAATGAGGCTGTAAGCAAGATATTTTAAGAAGGAAACTAATCACTTTTCCATAGTTATTGGGTGAAAGAAACGGTAGTAACGTGGTTGAAATATTTTATGCGAACTATCGAGCAGTCATCGTATAGGAATGATTCACGCCGAGTCAATTCGTCTGAAGCTCCTAGTTCTTTATCGTGGCCCTAGTCCCGAAATAGTGCTAACCTTGCCCTTACTTAGCTCTTACCCAGCCCTTATCTGCCACTAACCTATTCCACACCCAGTACTAACCTAACCCTAACGTAGGACTAGCCTGGAGCTAACCTAGCATCGACCTAGCCCTAACCTAGAGCCAAACTAGCACCAACCTAGCCCTAACTCGGCACTAACTGAGTCCTGACCTAGAGCTAACCATGCATCAACCTAGAGCTACCCTAGCATTGACCTAGCACTAACTTAGAGCTAATCACGCACCAACCCAGCCCTAACTCGGCACTAACTGAGCCCTGACCTAGAGCTAACCATGCATCAACCTAGAGCTACTCTAGCATCGACCTAGCCCTAACCTAGAGCCAAACTAGCACCAACCTAGCCCTAACTCGGCACTAACTGAGCCCTGACCTAGAACTAACCATGCATCAACCTAGAGCTACTCTAGCATCGACCTAGCCCTAACCTAGAGCCAAACTAGCACCAACCTAGCCCTAACTCGGCACTAACTGAGCCCTGACCTAGAACTAACCATGCATCAACCTAGAGCTACTCTAGCATCAACCTAGCCCTAACCTAGAGCCAAACTAGCACCAACCTAGCCCTAACTCGGCACTAACTGAGCCTTAACCTAGAGATAACCTTGCATCAACCTAGAGCTACCCTAGCATTGACCTAGCCCTAACCTAGTGGCAACCTATTAAATTCCAGAACGTTAACCACCCCATGACTCGTGGCGACCAACTTGATTTACTTACTCAGTACCTACTTACGACCTGAAATTAATGTGTTTACGCCGATAGAGCTCGCTCAGTGCTCCACCAGTCGTGGAAGACGGACTCAACCAACAGGAAAGAGTGAGGACTTAGGCTAAACATGTCCTAACACTTTCGGAGGTCGCCTCAGCATCTAATCGCATTCCATTTACCCGTAATGAACAATTATTGATAACCGATTCTATAACCAGACTTTTAATGCACAATAATATAACGACGAACGGTTGCCTAATGCTGGGGAAGCTCAACATCAAGTCCTCAGATGTCATCAATTGAATTCTTCTTTACTGTCGCTTTCCAACGAAAACGGTGGGATGCGAACGTCGAATTTGTGCCCGTCTTGACGCTCCATCCCGAACGTTCCCCACATGTGCCCTGAAACATTCACCAAGCAGATGATGTTTGATACTGAGTTCTACGAGCGAAGCGGGTTATAACCCGAATAACCTACCGTTGGGGGACTGCAAGCTGACGTGGCTGCTGTACTGAAAAGCTGGAGAGGATTTAGTCAGAACTGGCTCCTGCCCGATGACTCCTCGCCCTTTTACGGTTTCAAGCGTTCCTCTCAGGCTGAATATTCGCCAATGTCTGTCCCTAAGGATAAGAGCGGAGCTGCCTAAATTTTCCAGCCTGAAAGACACCAAAAATACGAGATCAGTAGATTGGTAATCATGCGAAGGAATATCTGGGGTGATGCGTCTGACAACTTTCCTCAGCCTCGCGTGCATTCAGCGATTGTTATCACCCTATAATCAAATGTTCAGGGCACGAGTGATTCAAGAGACTGCCAACAGGATTTTTCTCAGAAGGATTGTGTATACTATCTTCGAATTACCGGTGGTAAGGTTAGAATATCGAACTACCACATTGATTTTTATGAGAATGAGGTGGTTATTTGAACGCTACCAACACTCGTCGTGGCCATGCAAGGGAGCTCATCCCTCACTGCAATAACGTCAGGGTGACTCCTGACGGGCCCAGGTCCTGAGGTTTTTCTCCTTCTCTGGGTCCAACGTTCAGCCGCCGCCCTAGCAGTGGGAATCCACGTCCCACTAGGGTTTATCCATTCTCTGCCTAGCCCGAGGATACTGCGATTAGCGCATATTGTCTTCTTCATTTGTGTTTTTATTTTATTTCCAATTCTTTTTGTTTACCATTTACCCTTCAAGTTTCTAGTTGTCCCCAGTGTGCCACAAACTAAGCCGCTGTGTGGCTGGACACCAATATGTTGTGCAACAAACTTTTCTTGTCTGCGGGGGGTGGGGAGTGTGAAGGTCTCTATTGCCGTCGGCTCTTCTTTCTTGGCTTTCTCTGCCACGGTGGGAAAAGCGCGAGAAGTGCACACGATTATATCTGCGAGGCTCAGGGCTCCTTTTGGTCATTCCGAATCTTCACACGCCTTGCGACGAATCAATCAAGCCTCTCTCTTATCAGCCAGAGTTTTCAAGTTCAGTGGTTTCCTCCCTTGCTTGAATATTGTTGGATAAGAAGAGCAAATCCCTGTTTATTAACCCCTTCTCCATATATTGTCTTTCATAACGATCCGAGCAAACTTGGTTACTTTGATTAAATATTCATTTATTTCATTTCTATTTATTCGATTAAATTCAAAGGGTCTTATTGCGTTCATTTCCTCCCAGACTACACTAGACACATCACAAAGGTTACGTTGGACTAGGTTCTGCTGTCTTGGCAGATGGTAATCCCAAGTCAGGAAAGCTAATAGCAAATAGAATGGCCCAGTCAGTCTGGCTATACGACTACTGCCTCTGAAATCGTGTCTTCAAAACAAGTTGAGTCACATTCCAACTTAAGATTGCAGTGGACGATGATGAACACTGATCGAATCAGTAACACACGGTGCAATAATACGAGTAATGCCGTGAGTTCACTACAAGAGATTTTGGAGTAGTACCTGACACAATATCGCCACCAGTAGACAACGTTCGAATGATTTCTCCTCGTTCCCATATAAAACGGCATCACAGTCACGCGCACGTCTTTAGTTGTCTGCCGATGCGCCGAAGAAAGCTCCAGCCAGGGCAGATTCTTCTGTTCCCACCCTTTGAGAGCGTCGTGGGGAACGTACGGAGGACTATTTTCCGGCGTATGCTGAAGAAATTTCTCGAACAGCTCGTGTTTGATGGCCACTTTCTCGGTGCTCGCGTAGGGGAGAATGTCGTCGTGGCTGACGTAGTCGAGCCCTGGAATGGCGTAAATGCTTCGGCTTTCTTCCTGACCTCCGAGAAAGGTGACTGATTCCGTTTGAGCGCGGATAAACGGCGCATCTCTCGAGTCAATGAGGACCTGGAATGTTAAGTAGTAGAGCGGACTTCATTCAATAACTAAAAAGGAAAATGAGAGAGTTGTGACTCGAAGGTTGAATGACCCGCGCGACGCACGGTCACCCAAACAGGTGGATGGTCCCACATGAAACTATATGAAGTCAACAGACTCTGCCAACTGTTACAGGTCCCCTATTTTTGCTTTCTCCCTGAAGGATACGAAAAATTAACCCTGAAAGCCTCTTAGCCCTGGTGGCACGGGTGAAAATTTTAGTGAGACAAGCTCATAACCCAAGGCTTCATGCATCAAAAACTACTGGTTGCGCTACCAATTTTCACTTGGGCGGTTATGCTTGGGAGCTCGTTCCTCAAAGCGTGCATGAAAATAAAATGAAATGTACAAACACAAACTTACCTCGCTAGGAAGCCATGTAACTGAAGAAATTGGAAAGATGGCTGGTTGACCCATTGGAAATAAGTGAATAGCAAAAGATAAACTGCTATGTATATATCAATTAAAAAGCCTAATAGTACGAGTTGAATGCGCCAGCGTTGAAAAACATAATATGGGGATGATAGTTTGACGAGACACTATTAACATTCAATCAACTAAACAACTTCGATAGCTCATCTTATTCCTTCGTAAGACTAGCTTGGTAATGTTGCTTGGAGGGGGACAATTTACAGGACGTGATTAGCCAAAACGGTTTCCATCTCATGACTGTTGACAGATCAGAATCACCTTTACGTGGATCTCAAATGATCACATATACCTAACATGACCTGCATCTTCTGAGAACTGTTTCAATGCCGAAACACTAGTCCTGCATAGGGGGCTGCCTGATGACCAAGCCCATGACACGTTGGAAGAATTAGGATCTTACGTCGTATCGTCCAGGTGTCTTATACGAATTCCAGGGATTCCCTGTGTATTTGAAGGGCACTCAATGTTACCTGGTAGTACTGGGTGGAATTCCTAGGCGTTGTTTTCTTACTCCTCTTCACATTTAACTCGGGTATTGGGTCTCCGTCCGCTTTCAACTCTGGACCATCAGAATCTCGATCGAACAACTTCGCCGACCACTGCAAAACACCAAAATCAATATTAGAATCAGCCACGGTTACAACGCATTCTTAGAGCGGGTTACGTTGAATGAGCTATGGTATGATGGAATTTTCCTTATTTTGTGACTGGCTAATTCACCCACACCTCATTCTTGGGCTTGCACGCAGTGTGTTGGGGTAGCGAAACTGGTGACTCGCTGATCCTTGTGCAATGTTGTGAGTGACCAGGTGCTTTCCATCCTATCTGGTCACTTGTCAGTGAGTTAAGTTATCAACATCCAGATTCGATGCTCTGGAGCGTGACTGAAGTGTGTGAAGCACTCTGTTTCTGTGCTGGTAGTTCGCCCCATGTCTTTTACACTCTGATGACTACTCACACCCCCTCAATCACTACATCAACTTCAGGTGCTCCAAAAGGTGCGGTGAGCAGCTTCTCTACCATCATAGTCCCTCGCAGGAGCCTGTATGCTGATTTAGACGCCGAGCAGTCCTTGGCCTCATAGATCAATACCAGGCAGGATTCAAGACTATTGTTACGGGGGAGATTAATATTGAAAGCGGTATCGCACTAGGTGAGTCGGGAAGTAGTACGATAGAAGCCCAATGCAATTCGAACAAGGAGTTTTATTCCTGAATTACATTCGAAGATGTTTTACCACCACAGACTGGGAACTGTGGGGGAGCGAACGCGAAGGCGGGCGACATGGCGACGAGGGAACCGGCTCGGTTACAACTAAAGGCAGCGAAATATCGAGCGAATCGGGGCATTCGTGGTGCCCAGTCAGCATAAATGCCCCGGACGAGCCTCTGCTGAATCGAAGGGTTTGGTTCGTCCCGTTACACTATATTAACCTTCCCTGGCTTCACTCGCACGCCCCCAGATCACACTGATGAACAAGGAGGAAGGAGGTTATGAATAATGGTCATTACTTGAAACAAAACTGCTCCTCTGTATCCGAAAACTTTGTGCAAGAAAAACTGTCCAGCGGGATAAGACTTATTGGCTGCTCTGACGTCCTCCAATTTTCCAACTTCCGCAAGCCGGGCGAACCTCTTCTGACACGAATGCGGATTTCTCAAGTTCGACAATAGTCCGCCAAATCTTTTCATGGCTGGAATTGTTTGGATTCAGACGAAATCAAGAAATCTGTTGTAGATTTTAAGGATAAATAATTTACCGGCTTGTACACTTGTACCATGTTCTACGTGTCTCGAACTGGATGTTGGTTTCCTAGTTCCACGTCGATTCAAGGTACTGAGCAACGATTGGAGTGATCATTTGAGTATCTAGAACTGGATACATTGATGGTTTGAATCAAGGACAAAACATTTACCGACGTTAACTTCTGTACCTTGAGGAACATGTTGTTCAAGCGTTAACAGGAGCAGTACGGATCCCTATAAGAGAATGTCACCTCGAAACATAACAACGAACTTAGTTTACCTTTGTGCCTTATGACCTTCGTTGTTTTGACTTGTTGATTGAGCCAATATCGAATCCAGCAGCATCTAGCAATCGAGTTCAAAATTCCGAGAATGCAGTGAAACGTCCTGTCAATTGTGAGGTCAAAAGGCTCATGAAACGAAGGTTTTTCGTCTGAAGGCGCTCGTTGAATCTTGGCGTAGCATTAAAACCGAGTCATAGCCCTGACATTCAATCCGATACCGTCCCGGAGCAACGAAGCTCCAGCCCTGGCCAAAGCACTTCGCCAAACAGCCAATAAATGACAAATGGTGAGCCCCCCTATAAATTTATAACGATGATAAATCACGCGGGCTCGGCCGCGGGCCTGAACCACCTTTCAGTCTTCTTCACTCGAACCTATCGCCTTCATCTTATCTCTACCCAATGCGCTCCGAAGGGTCTGAGTTAGTTCGAAGTGACCTTTGGAAGATGAATACGAGCGATCTTCTTGTTTCCAGCGCATATCTCTCGCTCATCTCGTCGAGCCCAGAGAACGTATTTTCCCGTGCGGAAGAACAACTGACTCAAGTCATCTGGTCCTCCGCGGGCCGCGACGACAATCACCTGTTCGAATCTGATTCGGCGTCAACGTCTGCCGGACCGTGGGGCAACTTCGGGTCCTGTAAAAGTTGAATATCGCTTCAACCAGCTAACAAAAGGTGCCGACGTCACTGCCACCTCAGTCACCAGGAGACACCTGAAAACACTGTGAACTTAGAGGGAATTGGGGACAAACGGCCTTGACGCCCATAATGGCCATCGCTCCCAACACCTCATAGCGATCGTCCAAGCCCAAGTATGTTGGCTACTTGTCCTTTCTGCTCCGTCTTGCATTAAAAGAGCCAGCAGAACGTGGTGCTAAAAATACTGGGACCTACAGCAGCCATGTTCAGTTGCAACTTAGCCTGTAGGAACGCTAAGGCCAAGGAATAGTCATTGCCAGTCAGACTGCTGCCCACTGATCCACCGGTGGTCCAACTAAAACTGAAACCCGCTAGCCACACAACAACCCTTTGGTCAAGAGCAGCCATGCTTAGTTGAAATGCCTTTTAAAGTACTGGAACCTGTTCTGTCAATCAAATATTTTGGTCTTGCTTAGTAGCACTTCGCGTTCGAACATGGCAATGCCATTTACCTTCCTAATGCTGTAGGCGACGCTTCTCATAACCTTTCACCTGAGTCACCCGGTCTGCACGTCTCACCAGTGAATCAGTGAACCTGGGAAAGAAGTTTGATCGTGCTGAAAGGGTCCACTTCCAAGGGCTGCTCAATCCCGCCTGCCTGGACAAATTGGCTTTCTGTTTCTAGACAACGAGCATACAAGTCGCTTCTTACCACTGTAAACGTTTTAATGAGCTCTGGAGAAAATGGAAGATAGGTAAGACGAGGAGGGTGTGGATGAAACCACCACTTATGTGGAGCTTCAGCCGCGCTAAAAGGGAACCCATATCTAACGTGTTAACGTCACCGACAACAAGTGGGTTGGTAGGGGATAAGGAGAGCACGTCTGACCATGATGTGGCTGCACACCGTTAAGCATTCCCACTGACAGGTACAGACCGTCTTACCAGAATTCAGAAACGTTCGAAGAAACTTGAAAACGTTAACCTATTACGTAACGGTCGTTCCTAACTCAAGTCGAGGAAAACGAACTGAGCCGGATCTTGGAGAATACCAACGTTCTGCCGTCGACTAAGAAAGAAATATAAGCGGACGTCATGGTTGTTCCCAACCCCTGCGATTATATGGGCAGTACTTCAGTTCAGTCCGGTCTGGGCTCATGCCTCAAATAGGACATCTGTATTCCATATATGAGAGCTGCCAAGCGACACATTCGCCGCAACGCTTGTACTCGAACTGACCAAGAATTAGAAAAAGGGGGCATCTCGCCGGGATATCTCTCCTCCTTTTGTCAGCGCTTCTCCACGACGGAACGATCGTCTGTGTGACGATGAGGGTCCTCCTAGAGCCGTTAAGACCGGCGGACGCCTGGAACACATGCGGGCGATAGGGGCAATTCCCTTCTGCCGACATCTTCAAACGCAGACATGACATGACTTCGTTCCACCCAACGCAGAAGTGTTATGTTCCACGTTGAGGTATGAAATTTCAATACCTGAATTATCATCAAACCGTGGAGAGGATTCTAGTATCAAGTGACACGTTGAAAGCCACACAATTTCCTCAGCTTGAGTGAGCGAACGACGAACACTGAAACCCCGAAGAGAATTATTTTTGGAATTTAATTAAATTCTATTACGGTTAATGTTTCTGAATCGGAGAAGAAGAAATTGGGCGTTCTGAATTTCGGTTGTCCCTTTTCATGTCACGGACTCATTTAGGAAGTGCATTGCGGACAAGTGTAGAGTGAAAAGGGAGCTTCCCTAGCTCTCTGATAAACTGTGTGTAGATCTCTGTACGAGAGTGGGTTGAACCAGACCACTAGATGTGTCTGGGTGGGACAAAACGCCTTCAATGCGAGGATCAAAGGCTCCAGTGCCCAGGAAACGACGCGCTACTCCACTGCAGCTCCTACAACAGTGAGGGTTGTTGAAAGAGCAGTCAAATCTCCAAGATTTAACTGCTACTAAACAAGATATTATCCATTTCACCCAGTTTACGAAAAGGTTAATAGTTTGATCTGGTGGGAAACCAAATTAACAACTCCAAGGCGATATTGATTCCTCAGGAAAGTGCAACAGCCTTCCACCGGCAAACTGACAACCTGCTGGTCCTTGGCAGGTCTAAGTTTGGTGGATGCTGAGTGAGTGCCCGGTCTCTTGCGCGCTACCGGAACAGCGGAATGAGTTTACTGACATAAAACCCAGCTAATTCTCTTGAAAGGAAAATTAAATAGCCAACCCTCAATACGCGTTGGTGGCCACAGGCTCCTTCTTGAAAATCCCATCAAGTATTTATGAGTGAATACAAGTGACGAGGTTCCTTAAAAGCACTACCCTTGCGAGGTTTGCCTCACTGCGTGCAGTTAGTAAGGCCACTACCCCTAGTGGCCACCCCAGGCCATGACACTATCCTCATCTACAAGGCCATCTATCTAGGAGTCATTGACTACTGCCCTGTTGTCTGTGGTAGCAAACTAAGTCAATCATAAGCGTATTGGCTCAATTCTGTGGATCACCAATATTCATAAGACTCTATCAACAGAAGCCATTAAGTGCAAGGTTGACAAGCGGAGAGTGAAACGGGAGCTTCCTCTACTCTGGGCTGAACTTCGTGCAGATCTCACCACAAGATGGAAACTTGCCACGATTGACGAACGAGTGTTAGGGAAATAGCAAGCGAAATGGGAATCCTTGTCAAAGGGACGTGATACGTACGAGTTCTTCCTCTCTGTGAACGTCTTGAGAGAAATTGGGTTGAGCCAGACCACCGGACGAGCAAATGCTGTCGGGGTTCAATGCGCCCCTTCCTTTCTCTCAATGACTCTCCATCAGGCACGTCTTGCGCACCCAGTGCGGAGGAAACAAAAAACCACGTCCTGCTCCACTGTGGGCGACGGTTGTTGGGAGGGTAGATGAACTTGGCAGCATTGACTGCTACAAAGCAAGCCACACTTGATCTTCCCTTCTGAAACTTGCCAACCAAGTAAACAGATCAGGTGGGAAACCAGATTAACAACTCCCAGACGGTACGGGGTTCGGTAACACACTGGCAACTGCTTTCTACCGGTAGTCTCGCTAACGACCAAATACCTGACGTACCTCCGCACGTCTGAGTACAGTGGATGCTGCAGAGGCAGGCCTCTTGCACATTAGCAAAACCGCAACTTCCATGACTGATAGAACCCTCGATCTGTGTGGGTTGTCAGGAAAAAAAACCTTCCTGGCGACTCTCCAGGTCGATTTCAATACATCGTAACTTCAGAAACCAGTTTTCGCAGTCGAGGAAAAATACGGTATGAACCACTTACGATACGACTTGGTTAACGCAGTCCGAAGCATGAAAATCGTGAGTTTCTTGACGCCTGGTGGTTTCTTCTTTTTTTTGCTGGAAGATCGACGAAACTAACTTCACCCTTCTCAACTAATAATCCTCATTCGTCATCGACCTATTTCTGTTACTTCGGGTTTCCCGTCAAGAGACAGGTATCTCCAGAGCCCCAGGAAACAACGAGTTTCGAGTCGCTCCCCGCTCCACAACTGGCGCATTCATTGATCCCAGTCATCGAGCCCCATCAATTTTCTCTCTTCCGTTCCGGATTCGACTCGTTTTTGAATCTGATTTCGCTCTGCAGCACGTTTTATACAATTCTAAGAGGGACGCTCGTGAGGCCTTCGCACAATTACGACGTAGCACTCGCGACGTCAGTTACTTTCAAGTCCAAAGGGTAGCAGGTCCATACCACGATAACCACCGTAAACCAGCCTTTGGCTACGAACAAAATGGAATTACAATATCGATGGGGTAAGAATGCGACGCATCACACAACCTATCCCAGCCACACTGCGGCTCGAACCACTAATCTGATCCACGTCCGACACAGTTCATATGAATTCGGCAAGACGTAACATCACATGACGTTGCTCCTCGACATTCGTGGAGTAACCAACGTATAAATGCTAACGGATATGATTGTTTTTAGAATGTGTTTACAGTTCTGGAATTAAAGGTAAACAATGCGTCAAAAGTAGCAAAAAACGACGTATTTCGAAAATTCTGAGATTACCCTCAATGTATGTGAATGACACAGACAGCCAACTCAAGCCAGAGGAAGTCGTTCTTTCCATGACGAAATCTGAGGTAAACTAGAGGCGCGTTACTCAATTTGACAGGGCAGCGCTGAACCTGATGAGGATGGAGCTTGCTGCTCTGGTAGGAACGAAGAATGAGGGCTGCTGGGTAGTACGGGAGGATGTATGAGATGATGTCAAGAGGACAAGAAAGAAGAAGGCCAAGCCGATGGAATGTGCTAAACGGCTCCTGGCTGGTACTCAATAGGCAGCATTTTACGTCTATTCCGGTACTATCATGGACTACCATTCCATTTTTTGAGAACGTCAGCGTCATATGAGTGATATTTACTATGAAAAAAAAACAACGCTAAAATCGATTTCTCACGATATTTTTCATAATTTATTGTGGTGCTCTCGTCATTCCGCGTATGACAATTTTACAGTATCGTTATATTATTTGGAGTTATCCTTTAAAAAACATAAAACTGTTAGAACCGCTTTTCAGGAAAAAAATATTAGGTATTTTGATCACTATAATAACTATAGGTGTTTTTAAACCGGTTTCCTCATTCCCCTATTTTGGCGTCCCGACCTGCAGAAGTGTCGTCTCAATTTTTGGTTTGAGTCGATTACATAACTTTCCTTCCTACGCTGTAGGACTAGGGGAAGTAAACAGGAGCCTCAACTGAAGCACCTCTGTGCGCAGTGTGGGATATGAACAAATGAAACGAGACCAAGGTGATGCAACTCTACTCAGGAAACTGAAACTCTTTTACTCAGAAATGTAACTAATTTCATCCGCAACAGCAAATGAGAACAGCAATGACCCAAATGAGGGCTGGCTAGTGGACAACGTTTTTAATTACTCACGGACGTTGGAAACTTGCTCGTAATGAGGACGATTGGATCTCTCTTTTAAGCGAGGTTCGTCATCATGCGCGATTCAGGGAGTTTCGTATTGGCGTGGACTTTTCTCAACTGGTTTAATGTCAGCTGAGGAGCTTCTGAGTCTGTGAAGGGATTGTTGCAGCCATCTCGTTAGCATAGTCTGTAGGAAGCCATGGTCGCCTCCGAGCAACGCCACTTGAGATGTGTATTACCGAGACACTATTCTTTCTCCGGATCGATTGACTATGTATAACTTGTAAAAGTTACTGGACCATTCTTAGAAAACTGCTCGTCTGTGGACAGCCAAGCTGTAAACCTTGCCACAGTATTCAAAAAAGTGGAGTAGAAAGAAAGGGACTTCTTTCGTCATGAGCGGAACTCTCCGGCTACATCTGAAAGAAAGCTAGCAGTGCTAGGTGGCAGTGGATAGGTAGCAAGCAAGATGGGAACCATGGGACAAGGAGCGTGACCCTTACGAGATTCCCCAATGTCAGAGAACGTCTTGGGAGAATGAACATGGCGCCATAAATGCATGGTAAACTTCTTTTGTTGGAAAGGCCAAATCAAGAAACCGTCCGCTGCTTCATCGTGTTGTTCGATGAGCAGTCAAACTACTTGGCCCGATTTACGAAGGGAGGTTATTGCTAGAAAAGGTGGTCACAGTTTTTGTCTCGCTTTGAGACTTTCTACCCAACTAAACTGTTAAATCGAGTAGAGAATCAGGTCAAGCCCCGGAGTATGGTACAACATTCTCTCTGCGTGGTTACACAGAGTGACAGCCATCTACCAGAATATTGGCTAAATGACACAATCTGCCATAACTCCACAGGCCTGGACTCGGTGGTTGCTGAGTGAATGTCCGTGCTCTCACATGCAAGGAAAGGAAGCTGCAAGCTGTTCATGAACGACGGGCATAACCTTGTAAATGAACCGCATGGTCCACATACGAGTCGGTATGGTGAGATAACAGTTCTGATACACGTCAGTTGTACAACGTCAAACAAACGTACAAACGCCTACTGGTCAAATCGCAACCCGCCGCTGTGTTCACGTACACGTTCACAAATCTCATCCAAAAAAGTCTGGGCCTTGTGTAAATTTTAAATCTTGAATTTTAGGAATCAGTTTTCTTCTTCATTAATAAATTGAAAGTCAACCTCAATGCCCCATAAATGTGTGCAGGCACATAATGTGAGCAAACTGTACCACGTCATCTAAGGCACGTTAAACATGCACAAAAAGGTGCTTTCATTCTACGAGTTCATTACATGTGGCCTCCATAAGTTTAATAATTGGTTTTATAGTTCATCAGTTGTACGTTATTTCACTCCACCGAACGTTCCACAAGTTCATCAACTTTAAATGTTCACTTCCGTGTAAACCATGCGTCATAATTATAAGTTGTTAGGCTAGTTTATAAATAAAGTCAAACTTTGGCGTAGATGAGGGTTTTATGGATTCGACTGAACCATCTATTTCCACCGTGCAGTCGACACACCAATGTTTGACTGAGAGAAGACCTCCGAACTAAAATCTGACTAAAAGCGCGCTCTGAACTGTAAGGGAACGACGAGGGCAGGGTGGTGTGTGTGGGGGGGTGGAGGTTGAAGAGGAAATGAGCGAGGTGGGGAAGGGGGTTAGAGCAAATAGAAGAGGGAAAAAGGAGGAGAAATAAAAATGAGAAAAAGAAGAGAGGCGAAGGAGAAGGAAAGAAAAAAAGAGGATTAAGCTTAGCAAGTGGTGGCGATGGAGGGGAACCGCCCAGAGGAGCTGAATAGTTGTGTAACGGTCATTTCCATCCTTGGCCTCGAACAAGGTTCTGAGAGACGTGTCTTTCCGACGCGAAAATGAAAACATCGGAGTATGGACTCGACTAACGGCGAGGTACTGCATTTAAAACGGGTACGATCGAGCGTTTCATGAGGAAACGTGTGTGATTGCCCCTCAATCGGCGGAGCCTAACCGTTTCCCACTGCTCAACCATATGCAGTAGCGAAGTTCAATGTCTGCGTATTCTGGAGCGGGTTGTAATTCCTCCGACGGAAATCATTCAAAATTATTGTCGTCACGGTGAAACAGATCGTGTAGATGCGTTGTTTTGGAGGGCCACGTATGATTTTGAAGGTACAAGCTGCGCTCAACACAGCTGCGTGTGTCAACCTGGAAAGTCTTTCAGGTACAGGAGTGGCTGGACTGTCTCACTGTGAACAGAGAGGTCAACACACTTCACTGGGTTGTTTAGACGCTATAATTCCAAACACGATTCAGTTGAGATCAACAGAGTGCGTGAAAGCTCCCATACACCATTACAGAATCACTTCCAAGACAACCGATGGCGACACAAAATTACCAGAGTCCTCCAATCCAACGCAGTTTGGATATGTCTTGCATTGCTCAGTGTACAAATGATAGCAATGGGATACCAACGAATATCCTTGAAAAATCAGATAATCACGAGATATTCAAGTGAGAAAATGAGTGATGAGTGAAGAAGTGAGGACAACGTAATTGAGGGGTTAACGTGATGTGAGGACAATAGAAGGAATGACGTGGATGACAGTTTTTATCAAGTTGAGTGAAGGTATTGCCAAGGATATTAGTGCGAATTGGGCAGAGAAAACTTTAGGTTGAAAACTAATTGGTAGAATGATCAAATAATTATGAAGAATAGATTCGGCTGAAGAGGAAAGGTTGGAAAATATCTGGTGCGTTGCAACACACAACTTTCCTCAGCTCTACAACAATTGACTTTGTACATGGCTAATTCTATTTAATCAATTCATTTATCACTCAGTTAATTTAAACTTGGTCAAACAACGCTTTATGGCAGCAGGAACCGGTAGCGCTTACAGTTCCAGATTTTATTGTGCTGCTCATACTCATTGCAGGACCAATATTGAGCAATCGGTACACAGATAATTAATGAGGCTGTAAACATAAATATTTTGAAGAAGGATGGTAATTACTTTTGCAGAGTTATTGGGTAAAAATGTTTACAACTGGTAGTAAGCAAAACGGCAGTAGTTGAAATTCAGGAATTTCTGGAGTGACCCCCATGTATCTCATGAGCGTTTTTAAACACCTCACCCTTTAGGCATTGGATTGGAATACGATACCAATTTTGTTAAACATTCTACTAACATTCCAGCGGAGTTAATAACGAAAAAACTGCGCTAAAAACGCTTTTGGTCGAAAATTTTGATAATTTGTTATGCTGCTCTCGTCATTTTCTCACTAGAGGGAATTTCATGCTATAATTGCCTTATTGAGAGCTATCAATATAAAAAATTTAATCAAAATCGTTAGAGCCGTTTTTAAGAAAAAACATATTTGGTGTTTTGATCACTATGATAACTATAGTTAACTTTCGGTGGATTTTGTTCAAACCCTCATTTTGGCGTCCCATGGTAGCCTGCAGGCGAGATATCAAGTTTGAGTAGATTTGACACGGTGGTTCTCTCTAAAAACCGTTCACAGACACACATACACACACACACACACACAGACCATTTTCCCAAATAGTGTTTTTCGAACTCAGGGGGGTCTGAAATGTGAAGATCTGAAGAGAACTCAAAATTTTTTTTCAGCCGATTACATAACTTTCCTTTCTACTTCGTCGAGCCAAGGGAAGTAAAAAGGGCGGGTCAATGGAATGCACAGGGAATGGATCACTGCAGTTTGGAAAGACTCGTGAGAGGTCGATGGTCCCTCAGTACGCAGTTTACTATTACAACAGATTGAATGTAATGTGAGTATGAGAGAAGCAGAATGGACGGTTGTCTCCCAAACATTTGCCTATTGGGTAAGGAAGCGTGTGGATTGAGAACTAACTGTCTGGATGGTTGAAATAGAAGGACGTATGTCATAATGAGGCTTTGTGAAGGTAGGAAGTACTGTGGCCATGGCCACGCCTATGACCGGAAGGCATCGCTGAGGTCAATGAAAACCAGGGATCATTGAACCAGAAGTTTGCACTAGAGAAAAGAACAGCTTCTGAGGAGTCAGTGAGCTGAGCTGTCTATTTTTACTTACATCTACCCAAAGAGCAAGTAACATACTGCGAGCGTATAAAAAAAAGAAATTTAATTTCGATGCGTGGTGTGTGTGTGTGTGTGTCCATTGTGTCATGACCCACTGTGGAAGAAGGTCTGGCGCATTGTCCTCTGAGGACTGGAAAGTGGAGTAGAGTGGCACTACCGGGTTGTCCCTGAAGGACTGAAGCCCCTGACGTCCTTGCCGTCAATCTAGACCAGTCCTCAGTGATACCAGGTGTCGAAGTATTGACTGGAACATGGCAAGCTAAGAAACGCAAATATTACATAATGGATCTGCATCTGGATGGATGGCAGTCTCAGAAGCTCGTGGAGTGGAGTCAGGTGCCGTCAGGGTTGCAGCATTGACTGTACCCTGGAGTAATACTTTGCCTGGGTGTCTGTATACATAAATTATTGCGTGGAAACGGAATTCGAGTGTCAAGGCATAAGAAAGGCACAGGGGTGGAGTGAAATAGGTAATGTACAAGAGTAGGGCCTAGGTTAGGTGTCGGATGGGGATTGTGCAAGGGATGTGCCCCACAGTTAGGGACGAGGGTTTAATGGCAGATCAAGGCAAGGGTTTGGACTAGAAGGCGAGTACCCAAGTTCCAAGAGGTGAGTCGTAAAGGTCGTGGTTCAAGTAATAATGATTAAGGGTAATGATGGTGGAGGGGGGGGGAGGGCGAAAGGACCATGGTTAAATTGCTACAGAGGGATGAAAGATTTTATGACACCCCGTCGTTACTCTCCTGGAATTACCATCACACATGTTTAGAGCTCCAACCCATGAGTCGTTTATGTAGGTCAGAAATGCTTACAATGTTTGACGTCCTCAGTATTTATAGAAAGGAAAGGTTCTTAAAAAACATAGCAGTTGGACACGAATTCATTCACAACAACCTCAAAGCGACCTATTCACGAGTCGACTGCGGTTTGGTGGCCGCGACGCAATGACAAGGTAATTCAAGAACGAAGTCTCACGGCCCTCGAACAGACCAGGGCGTCTGATTTCCTTCCAATTTTCGTGGATTCAAACACCTGATGAAAACAGCTGCAGACGAACTGGGCAATTAGTTGGCCGACGCATTGTGAACCTGAGCCCTGGTTGCATTCCACCTGCAAGGCTCGGCTGCAGGTATCGAAACCCACGGAACTCCCTTCAACAGAGGACACAGGTAACTTCTCAAGTCTAGGGAAGCCCCCCACACCACCCCTTCGCCACTCACGCCCGTTTTCAACCCGAACCTGTGTGAACAAAAAAGCTCATTTTTTCCTCCCTCCTGAGGGGCCAGACCGTCTGGAAAGTCGTCTAGACGCCTGAAGGGGTTGGGGGTGCAAACATCCAAACATCCTTCGAGGAGGGGAAAAAACCTCACTTTTTCTTCACCGTCGACGAAAGTATTAGAGAAGATTTGCTCCGTGTGGTGCCAGGGGGTTTGGACGAACTGAATACCCTTCTGCCATCGCGTCCGGGAAGTACGAGTTTGGTCAATACGTGTCAACGCTCACAGACTGTTTTCTGAACAGCTATTGCAGCCATCCAAAAGTGCGAGTTTTAAACTAATGTTAGCACTACAATCGTTTCGTTTCCACAATTTTAAAACCCCGTGATGGGGATTAACTGACTAGCGTTAGAATTAGGCTGATTGAGATTCTTCCTAAAACTCCGTAGTGTTGGGGAAAGCGTGGAGCCTTCTCTTTTATTTATGTATGGACTGGCACTCAAGAGAGAGTTAAAGTATTTTCCTCTGCCAAAGGAAAACTGGTCTTCAGACCAGTCGGACATTCCTACAGCAGCCTGGACGTGGTAGTATAAGAAGCCACGGCCTGAAAATCCAAATTCTTCCCTCAATAGAGAAGCCGGTATTAAGTTAGTAGGGACAAATGAAAAGGAAGTTGCCGGACGGTATAATTATATTATTGACAGGGAACTACTTGAGAAATGTCTGTGAATTGGAAAATTAAACCTGGACTGTTCGGATGAATTGCGGATGACGGTGGTAGAGAAGATGAAGTGGTGGTGTGTCACCTGATGAATGGTGCATGTAGAACCCCTTGGGAGAACAAATTGTCTTATCGCACTTTAGAGAAAAATGCGGACTTGGGCCGCAGAAAAGGCGTCTTGGACGAGTTAAAAGCTGTACAGCGCTAAGTTTCAAACGAAACTGGTGAAAGAGGCAATGTGGAAGATGGAAACGTTTGGTCAGTTGGGGAGGAGAGGAGGAGCATCTCAGATAAGACTAGCCTGAAGAGCAGGAGTCTAGCAGTTCTGGACGATAAGGCGTGAGTCATGCATTTGATGAGTTGGAGAAGTCCAGAGTTCAGCTGCCGAAATACACTGCACCTTAACGCAATTGCCCAAACACGTAGAACTCCTGCCAAGTTTACACATCTCTGCAAAACTTGTGCTATGTGCTGGTGGCAACCGAGAACCCCCCTCCCCCCCTATCGGCCCAATTGTGTGGCGTTCATGAGCTCTTCTCAGTTCCACCCCCAGTTTGCATGGAACTGGTGTTCCGTGATGCGACTGCATTGCGTCCCACCATTCTCGCACCTCCTTGTGGATCACGACAACCTCACCTGGCTGTAGCTGCACACCCCAAGCACTGAGGCGCACTACAGGCAGCCCTTCACAAATACACGCTGCATGCTCCTTTGACTCCAGCCTTGCTTCATAAAGTCTGTAACCCTGTACCTCTGCCAAAGCCTTCAGACCAGTCAGAAATGCCTACAGCAGCCTGGATGTGGTAGTACAAGAAGCCACGGCCTGATGTGCAGCTTAACGTAGTATAGATCTTTTACCGTTTCAGCCTCTTGCACTAGGGGTGGTGCATGCACACGATTATTACCGAGAGCTCCATCTTGAAAATTGTTGCCAGCCCATCTACTGATATTGCCACACTGGATCCCTGTCCCATGAACTCCTGCACCTGGTAGGCCTCCTGTAAATGATCCTTCCGCATAGTATAACATGGCTCCAGCCAAAACTGTGGGCTATCCCCTTCCCAGGTGAATATTTCAAGAATATTGGAAGTTGTACTTCATCTGTACTGAGACCCTGATGTGAGGAGGGGGCCCAAGTCCCGCTCACCCTGTGCGGAGCCCTTCTACCCCGCCTAACAAGGTAAGTTAGCAGCTCTCTCCACATGTATGTTATAAGATTCAAGACCCAGCAAGACGACTAGTGCAGCTGCGGGGGCTGTCAAGTGCTTGGGTTTAACTGCC
This sequence comes from Pachypeltis micranthus, assembly GCA_020466155.1. Classification (NCBI taxonomy): domain Eukaryota; kingdom Metazoa; phylum Arthropoda; class Insecta; order Hemiptera; family Miridae; genus Pachypeltis; species Pachypeltis micranthus. The sequence goes on along the minus strand of CM035777.1, from coordinate 28,746,974 downwards.
CAAGTATTTACGATTAAGTAAATGAATCTAATAAACATTTCCTCCCAGATGATAACCTGACCGGTCCTGAGGTAAGACCAATCCATTCGGCCAACTGAACGAGAGAACGAAAATATTTCGAAATTATCGATTTCTCGTTTTAATGAGACACTTAAAAAATTGACTCACCTGCTTCGAATTCGTCTTAGACAGGCGGAGGTCACGACTTGGAGCGTTTTCCTTGTCGACGACGTGAAATGTGACTCAGCGGCAGCGAACAGGTGCAGCGACCGCGTGACGGCCAATTTGGCAAGTTGCCCCTCAACCGCGCGGGTTTTCCGATGCCGCGTCTCCCGTGACTCATGTGCCGTCAGTGACCAGCGTGGATTTGTGTCTGAGGGCATACGAACAGGCGTGTCGGCAGAGAAATAAGTTAAATTCGACCTAAAAACTACGGATAAAGGGATAGTAATAATTGAAGGAGATTTTAAATCTACTCGCAACGTGACGACGAACAAATCTGAGTATCTATTAAAAAAACGTGTTTTTCAAATAGATTCGTGATAACGGAGGATATACGAACGTCTCTTCAGTCGCAGAACCGGCACTCAACGTTCCTTTTCAGCTCTTAGACTTTCCAGATATTTCTGAAATCCATTACACGCTGCATTTTGTTTGCTGCTGCACATGGCGATGCTCCAAATCTCAACTCGGGCCGCTCGGAGCACGATAACCTGCGGTGCAGGACTCCCACGATATTGTGGGAACATAAATCTCCTCCGAGAGGCAGAAATGGGTTCAGCTGCTAAGGAACTTGCTCGGCGCAAACCTTCAGGTCAACTCTCCTCATAATTCCACCTCCGTCCAAAGCCTCTTTCTGCGGTTTACATGTCCCGACGCTCATCTGCGGTGCCCGCGGAAATGTGCGGTTTTGCGGCCGCTTTGTGCGTTTTGAACGCCGTAGAAAAACCTACAATTCCGCTCCCTCGTTCGGCGTCCGGGAGGACGGTAAACATTCCGAGATTATTGTTATATTGTCTGACTGAGGAGACGTGGTGGTTTGAGGATCGAGTGATGAGCCCCCTCGTTTAACGAGAGAGCAAACATGTAAAATATCTCCAATCGACAAAGGATTAAGTGAGAGAAAAAGATTTGGTTATTGAAGCATTTGACTGAGCATTAAGGCGAGTCAACGTAGTGTAGTGTTGCACTTTGTCCTTCCCTTCAATTCCCGACGGCATTTTATTTCTTATTGGGGGGAAGGGCATCAGTGATTCAGGAATGTACAGTCACCTGCATAAGGTAAGGTGACGTAGAGGTTCCTCATTGACTGGCAGGGAAGGCAGGTGAGTTCTGTTTTCATCTTTCGTAAGTCTCGAAACGTGAGATGAGAGAATGTAAGACAAAATGAGGGATTTGGGGATGAATAGGAAGTGCTGGAGACTATTCGCAGACGGTTTAAAATAATCGCGTGACGTAATTTAGGAGAATGGACTTGCAAGTGGCATTCAAGTTCCTTAGAAGTGGAACACAAAACGAGGAACTGTCCACTGACTAATTAGTGGGCAGGTAAGGAGGGTGGCATAAAAAGGTGCCCTGATGAATCTCCGAAGGGCCCAAGAGCTTCTTGATGGGTTTAGAGCGGTGGTTCCGTGAAATGGGAACCTGGAAAACCCTGGAAGGCACAACTAGTCACACCAGTTCGGAACAGGATGAGGAGCCCGTAGTTGAATGATAATCACGCTGCACAGCACGATTGTGGCCTATTCAATCCAACGTCGAAAAATATTAGGAATATAACGGGGCTGCATTAACAATAATCCAACAGTTCACACGCGAATGGCAATGTCTGTAGCACTTAAATTCATCCTCCCCGCCTTTCCCCGTAACTATCACCCTGCGCGAGCACGTCATGTGGTGAATGGCTGAGGAACGAAACCAGCTCATCCTCTTAGAAGGAAACCATCGAAAGGCAACCCTTGATACTTGTCTGCGGCCACAGGCTTGAGTAGGTCATGTCCAGCCAAGTACTTGCCAAGTCAATTTAGATGAGAGGTGGCGTTTCAGCCAACACCTCCAGTCCTTCAAAGACACCATGCTCGCAAGGTTTGCCTCATTACGAGCAATTAGCAAGGCCACTTGCGGTCTGTGTATTCGTGATACAATCCTCGTGAACTTAGGCGTGCTTGGCTGCTGCTGCGGTCTCGTAGGCCGCAACCCTTGTCATTAAAGGAAAGTGGTGGCCTGATGCCAAGTAACTCCACACCAAGCCCTACAAGACATCATGCAGTGAATCACTCCATTGAATGGTGGGCAAGTGGAAAGTGAAAAGGGAACTTCCCCTGCTCTGGGCCAAACATTGTATAGACCTCCATTGAACGACACATGCTTCGCAAAGTGAATGAGCATTAGACAAGTGGAAAACGAGAGCGGGATCCTAATCAAAGGGACGTGGTACGTACGTTTTTCCCCAACAACCGTCCTAGGAGAAAGTGGGTTGCAGACTACTGGACGAACCTGTTGCACGATGTTCCTTTCGAGACATGCCATCTTCAATGCATCACTTCTTTTCTCTCAAAGACTATCCGTCCCGCGCCTCCAACGCGGAGGAAACAAAAACCCACGTATTGTCAAGTGTGATTGAAGCTTGTGTATTCATTCCCCCATCACCAGCTGATTGTCAATGCCCTCACAGAAGGTTTCTAGTCTGGATAAGGTAAACACTTCTGTATGTGCCTTATCCGGCTAACCGGACGTTGGCAATCACTGTGGCGAGAGCGTCCCGGTCCTCTGCAGTCCTGAAAAGCTCCTCCGCACGCTGTATACTGTATACACTTCCTCAAGTTATTCAGCCAGGAGAGCCGTCTTCTTCCAGCACCGCGCCGACCCTCGATCTTCCCTTTCATAATCAACTGAAGTAGCCGATACTTTTCTCCCTTCAATATGTGTCCCAAGTATGCAATTTTACGGCATTTCACCGTAGCCAGGAGCTTCCTCGGAACCTGAGCCCGCCAGAGAACTTCCTCGTTTGAAATGCGGGCTGTCCAAGGGATCCTAAACATCCTACACAATTGCCACATCTCAAAGGCTCCTATTCTGCTCAGGGTGGCACCCTTTGGGGTCCAAGCCTCCGCTCCGTACAACAAGACAGACCATACATAACCATCGGAGAGAGAAGTTGAGGTTCTTATCTCAGAAAAGATTTCTCATTTTCAAGAATACAGAACCAGCCTTCTCAATTCTACATTTGACTCCATGTCCGGATCCATAGATTCGTTGATGAGGCAGCCCAAGTACTTGAATCTCCTTACTCGTTCAACTCTGCGGCCATTGAGTGTCAACACAGCATCATCGTGAGAGGAACGACTGAAAACCATCCATTTGGTCTTCATAATATTGATTGTCAGACCCGCCCGTTGGCCAGCACTCGAGAGTCCATTCGAGAGAAGCTGAAGATCCTCCAAGCTCTCAGCCAACAGCACGGTATCATCAGCATATTTGATGGAGGTGATTCGCTCCCCGTTCACTCTGACCCCAACATCAAGATCTTCAACCGCTTCCTTAAATATACGATCTGCGTAAAGATTGAAAAGAAGAGGTGAAAGCAGGCATCCTTGTCTAACCCCTCTCTGGATGCTGAGCCCAGGCGTCACAATATCACCCGCTCGTACCTCGGCCACCTGCTTCCAGTACAGGTTGTAGATTATGCGAATATCCTTCCCATCTACTCCACACTCCTTCACAACCTCAAAAAGCCTTGAATGCAGGACACGGTCAAACGCCTTCTCATAGTCAATGAAGCAGGCAAAGACATCTCTACGCTGATCATGACACTTCTGCTTTACGACGCTGAAGGCAAACAATGCTTCTCGCGCACCAAAGGCGTGCCGGAAACCGAACTGGGCATCATCAAGGTCAAACTCACACTTGGAGCGGATGCGAGCGTGAAGAACTTGCAAAAACGTTGTCAGCATGTGGCTCATTAGGCTTATCAGCCGGTAATCATTGCAAGTTTTGGGGTGCTGCTTCTTGGGGATCACCACAAAGGTGGACTTTAACCACTCCTCAGGAAGCCTCCCAGTCTCATAAATCCGATTGAACAGCTCCTCCACCAGATCCAAGTTGTCCTCCTCTATCAGCTTGATTGCCTCCATGGGAATCTCGTCCGGGCCTACTGCTTTCCTGATTTTACCAAGGTTTTTTTTAAGGTAAACACTACGTGATGTAAACTGTTTAAGCACCCCCAGTGGCCTGTGGAAAATAAAACAGACCCCACCTGTCAACGCTGTCAGTTTCTGCGTGATCATTAGAGTACGATGAGCTAAACAGACTGGCCTGAAGTTCACGGTGCTCTGTCTGGGAACAATTTCTCAAGTGCAAGAGAAGAACAAGGTAGAGGCTGGCCAATCCATTGTCTGCCAATGAGCGCTTAGAGAGGATCTCCAGTGAATGCATATTATTGGTCTTAAATTGAAGATGGTGTTGCATTATGGGGGCCTGAATCGTATTGTCCTACAACAGTGAGCGACGGTTGCTGGAGAAACATTCAAACCGTTCAACTTCGACTGCTACTAAGCATGCTTATGACCGTTTCGCCCAGTTCGTGAAGGTTACGACAAGGCGTGGTCACAATTGACTTGCCTTTCAAGCAGACAATTAGATCAGGTGGAAAACCAGATTAAGAACTCCTCCCAGGTACGAAAGTCATAACTCTACGCGGCAACACAAGGGCAACAGCTTTCTTCCTGGAGACTGGCTACATGGCAGCCTGCTTTATGACTACAAGTGTGGGTTTGGTTGGTTGATGCTGAGCGAGTTCCTGTGGTTTGGCATGCTTGCGGAACCGCAACCTATATGACTTTCAACTGATGTAACTCTCTTATGGGAGTTGGGTAACAGTCGTATTGATAAGGAGACAGACGTTTGGGGCGGATTTTCTTCACCGAGTCTCGTCGCCCTTCCCAGACTGGTTTGGTGTTCATTTATGGGATAACCTGACTCGACCCATCAAGATTTTGGGCTCGTTGGGTATTCATCAGCGACTCCTTATAAGTCATGCTCCTCATCAACCTGCTGATTGGTCAGTTGTTCTTGTACAACTCATTCGCGAAGAAGCCTCAACGTTACTTGTCCCTTTGCTCAAGCTGCTGCTCCTCGAACTCTACAGTTTGTGTGTTCTGGCCCTTCGCATTATTTTGTTTCATCAGTTTCCTTTTTTAGGGTGCCTTCATTTACGGCGGTTGTTGGAATGAGGTATAGTGTGAGTAAGAGCGAGGTTGTGTTTTATGTAGTTGAAAGGGTTGGGTATACACCATACGGTGCGTGTCAATGCGAGTGAAGGCCACTTGACTGACAACGGTTTCTTTCGCTGCTAACCCTTTCCTCCTAAAGATGCCAACTCACGCTGCCAGTCGTTTGTGCTATAAGCCGTTTAAAAACCTTCAAGTTGGTAAGAATCTCCAGGCACTGTCCTTTGTACAGACGGTATTTGCAGTTAGTCCCGGTCGTTGAATTTATTGTCTATTCTTCCTGGCGGAAATAAACTCTCATGAAAAGTGAGTGCTACGGCTGGAAAAGTAACGACTCAATTGTACCCCGCTCATTTGTGGCAGTTATTACTACTGCGTGCGTAGCTCAGAAACGAATCTTGGGAAGAGAGAGAGAAGTTGAAGACGCACTCGAACGTTTGCTGAGGTTTTACTGCGCTATAACTACTCAGTACAATCATATCGTGAATCCGGTGTCGAAATAAACTAGATTCGAAGGCCCCATCCAGGAACCGAAATCCGGACGAAGTGGGAATCATATAAACCTTGGAGTCGAAATCTGACCAGCTTGTTGTTTGTGGTAGTCTGGGAAGTCAGTAGCAGCCGCTGCTGCGTGCCTTCATATCCTGGGTTTGGGGGTCTCGCAGCAGGCTCTCCATCGCGCTCGGACCAGTCTGCATGGAAGGGCCCTACAGAGCTAGTGTGGCTACATTTACACTAAGGGCCAATGAAAGCACGTGGATGGGCAGCTGTGCAATGCTCCTACCTTCCCATGAAGGGGCCCTGTTGCCTGGGAGCAACCGGCTTTCATGACCAGGTCTCCCGTGGGAGTGGGGTTCGTTAGAAGCAGCCACATTGTTCAGTCTACATAGGTGGGAAGCGCTATTGCTTGCTCGCTTCAGCCTTTGCTTCTTTGTATGATGGACTGCTTGCTCGTTACCTAAAGAGGGTCGGCTCGAGCTTTGCGCAGATTTTGTTTCTATCACCTGCTTGTTTGTGTTGTAACTTCGTCATTTGGATCACTTTGGGTATCGTTTAATTGGAGAAGAGTGATGTAGTATTGTGAGTTTAATTGTCGTGCGTTAGTGGTGTTAGTGAAAGCTGCTCGAAGCAGTGTCCTGGGAGCTTCACCTCAGACATATTGATTATAGTCCATCAGGGATTATTTGGCTGCTGCTTATAGTCGGCCCTCAGCCACTGGTGGTGTGGTGAGGGAGACACCTGCTATCAGCCGCCCCGGGAGTGCTCAAACCAGGTGTTTCTCCCTCCTCATTCCAATGGCTGCTGCTATGTAAGAGGATTGCTCGTAGGTGTATGTGAGCTGCCCCCACAACTTTCTTCCACTCATTATGAATGCTTTTAAGTCAACGTGTTCTACCTTAACAGTCGGTGCTGTGTTGAGTCTGGAATATGTTGGCCATGTCGGTAAAACCCCTATAGGGCCGGGTTTCGGGGCTACCGCGAGATTATGGCAGGATAATTCTGTCCTCCCATCTACCAGGGATGTGTTCTGCAGCCCCAACTTCAAAGAAGAGAATTCCACAATAAGTTGTGTTCGTGAGAATAAGTGTATATCATATTTCTATAAATCCGCCTCTTACGGGCAATACAGCGGAGGAGTTCTGGACCCCAACTGCCAGCGTGAGCACGCAGCGTAGTTCGACAGTTATGCTTCGTTAGTCATTGCGTCGAGTAGAGACCACAGGAAGAAGTCGTCACAACCAGTTGTGGACATATCGGCGGAGAATTCCTACCCCCCAAGCATAGCTTGCCCATTTCACCGACAACTTGCGAAACCTTTAGTCTAGAATACCACAGAATGCCAAGCAGATTAAAATCATCCGTCGAAAAGAACTGGAGTCCAGATCGCACTAGCACAGCCTGGGAATCTCGTTCCTAAATTCAACGAGGCCGAATAGTTGGAAAGATACACGCAACCGATGATTAGCTTCAGGAAAGGGTTTATCTCGAACCCCTGTTTCACGTTTTTTAAATGATAACGACTTCACTATTTGAATGAAATGTACTGTTATGAAGTGTGCATTCTGTGCAGACAGTTCTAAGGAAGCTGGAACCTGTTACATTGTTAGATGAGGACGCTACTGTGCCGTTAAGTACCGATAAGTGGATTAGGTGAACGTACGTGGGACTGAGGAAAGTTGAATGGTGCTTCGCACCAGATATTTCTACAGAAACATGTAGTTAAGGAAGGAAATGGCGTCGTGAGTCTCAAAACGGTGCGGAGGTTATGATGGAAGATGACTAACAATAAATAATTGAAGGTGCAGCGAAGGTCGGAGTTAATGGAGCCCCGTCCTCGAGCGTAGGAGACGCTTCAGAATCGCTCGAATGACCTCAGTTGCATACGAAGGAGCCTCAGGAGCCGGAAGACGCTCTCAGTTCTTGTTCTCCGAGAGTCTCAAATAAATATAAAAAAAAAGAACTCGGTTGCAGTTGCAACGATAGACGAGAGAACTAGTTGCGCAGAAGTGCATTATGCAGCGGCGGCCTTGAAAGTGGCTCTTCGCTCAGGTGAGTGTGAAATCTGACTGTCCCACTGCCACGGACTCGGATAACACGCAATTACGATTCAATTTATACGCCCAGGGTGACCATGATGAGCCGACAAGTCGTACGTTTCCTTTAAGACCTGACCAGAGCACGGAGTTCTAATTAGAGTTATCTTCGCGCAGGTACCTTCTCAAACACCAACACCAGCGGTTTCCCCAACACGATTTACTGCAACAACAACCTGCCGTCCATAATTATTTATTCGCTCTGCGGGAGCTCCCATTTTCACTAAATAAACGGCCAGTCGTTGAACATCTGTCGGACTATTTCTATAATTGTGAACGCTTTATGCTGACACCTCGTTAGCGAGTGGCAGGAATTTATACGAGGACTTCTCCCCGGCTCACGAACTGTTCCAACGTAATCCAAAAACATGTGTTACCGGTGGCCGCACCTTTCTCTGGACGTGCCCTCGAACGCTCCTTCACGAAGGGGCGAGCTCTTCGAATTTCCCGGGAGAGCCCTTGTCAGGATTTAGATTTACCTTGTGGGCCCGTGATCCTGAGTGTTGCTGACTATTTTTACTTTCCTTGGCTCTACGAAGTACAAAGGAAAGTTACGTAATCAACTGAGTTCAGATCTTAACGTTTTAAAGTCTACTGAGTCCAAAAACACTATGTGGATGACTTGACTTGACTGTGCTGATCTTTGCAGATTCAGTCCGCCAAATCGAAGAAAAAACCCACAACGTGCTCCACACCCTATGGTGCGAGCATGTCAAGATGCAGGTGGCTGAGGAAATAACCCAGCTAATCCTCTTGAAGGCAAAGTGAATAATCCACCCTCAATACGCTTTGGCGGCCACAGGCTCCTTCTTGAAAAGCACGTCAAGTATTTAGGAGTAAATATAGGTGAGAGGTGGGGTTTCAACCAACACCTCCAGTCCCTTAAAGGCACTACCATTGCAAGGTTTGCCTCACTGCGCGCCATTACTAAGGCCACTTGGGGTGTGTGTTACCATGACACTATCCTCATTTATAAGGCCATCTATCTAGGTGTGATTGGCTACTGCCCCGTTGTCTGGGGTAGCAAACTAACAATCAAAAGCTGCGCTCCTGTGGATCACTAAGGCCTATAAGACCGTATCAACAGAAGCACTCCAGGTGATCACTGGTCAGTTACCAGTTGACCTGGCCGTTGAGTGCATGGTTGACCAGTGAAGAGTGAAACGGGAGCTTCCCCCGCTTTGGGCTGAACTACGTGCGGATCTCACCACAGAACACAAATTTGCCGCCATCAATGCATGGGCTCTAGAGAAATGGCAAGCGAGATGGGAATCCTCGTCAAAGGGACGTGATACGTATGAGTTCTTCCCCAACATCCGTGAACGTCTTTCAAGAAAATGGGTTGAGCCAGACGACTGGACGAGCCAGTTCCTCACGAGACATGGTGACTTCAATGCACGGCTCCACTTCTTTTCTCTGGAAGACTCTCCATTATGCACGTCTTGTGCCTCCAGTGTGGAGGAAAGAAGAAACCACTTGCTGTTCCACTGTAGTTTCTACAAGAGTTAGCGCGGTTGTTGGGAGAACAAACGAACTTAGCAGCATTGACAAAGCTAGCCTTTAACCATTTTGTAGAGTTCGCGAAGAAGGTGATGGCTAAGAAACGTGGTCATAGTTGATCTGTCCTTTTGAAACTTGCCACTCAAGTACATAGTTAGATCAGGTGGGAAACCAGATTAAGAAGTCCTCCTCGATGGTACGGGATTCCTCAGGTGGTCACCTCCACGCGGTAACACACAGGCAACAGCTCTCTACCGGGAGACTGGCTAACGACCAAATACCTGCCGTACCTCCGCAGGTCTGAGTTTGGTGGATGCTGCAGAGGCCGGCCTCTTGCATATTAGCGAAACCGCAACTTCCATGACTGATATAACCCTCGTCGAGGGTTTAGGTACAGTCATCAAATAAGGAAACAGACCTGTTGTCTATGATCTTCGAGCACTTCGTGGCATCTCGTGGCCATTGCCAACGTCCACAGGGCATCCACGGAAGGGATAAACAGTACTTTCACGCTATTCGTGTGTCACTGCCTACAGCCATGAGGTGCAACAGATGCTGCGTCAAACGTCATGACGAGGTCGGCAAGCAGGTTGCTAATGCATTGTCATCTGAGAGCTGGGAAGTGGAGAGACAGTAGCATTACCCGGTTGTCTCAGGAGAAGGACTGAAGCCTGGCATACAAAAACGTAGGAGTTCTGTATAGTAATAAAACAAGCACAGATTACGCTCGTTTTGACAGTGTTGAAAATATTGATGTTTCCCAAAAAACAAACAAGACGGGACCCCTCTGGAGAAAAAAAAAAGAGATGACATCGTAATCCGACACTTAGCTATGGGGCTCCTGAAACCCACCAAAATCGAGCGGTAAGACGCCAAAGGTCCGTCGAGGGGGTTCCGTTCCACCGCTGGGGAACAAAACCCCCTCGGAACGAAAATGCCCGTATCAATGTCAGTTAATCCTCGGAACGTGCTCTCTTTTTTTCCCCCTCGCGCTTTTCCAACGACAAATCCACACACAGCCTCACAAAAAAGAGGAGGAAATCGAATTTGGAGTAGCGCTTTTTGTGAAGACGTCAGACGTCCTGCTGCTTCGTTTGAAAACATTTCGAGTTACGTCGATCCATAAAGGCGTTCAGAACGAGCTCAACCCCTCTCTAACACACGTCTGGTAACACATTGAGTTGTTGTAAGTCCAAGTTTTGTGTGACGCATTACGCGACTTCACGAGCATTCGGCAATTTTTATCACTCCGGTGACTAATCAAATCTGGTTTTCATTCCCGTTATACGATTTTGTTAGGATCTGGTAGCACTTGAAGTTCCAGAATTAATTGACAATACTTATAACTGTACTCTGAGTACTGAGCTCTCGTGTATAGGGGAGACAGCCGGGGAAGGGTCGGATATGCTCCTGGGCCCTACCCTGGCAAGGTGTTCCTCATTACTGGCGATTAACCAGGCCAGTTGGGGTATGTGTTACCGTGTCACAACCCTCGTGTACAAGGCCACTTACCTAGGCGTAATTGGTTACTGCTCCGTTGTCTAGGGCTGCAAACTCACAATCAATCAAAAGAAAGTTCTGACAAGGCTTATTAGCCACAGTTGGTTTTGCCTCTTCAATCCAACTGAGCTGAGTTTACCTACTTCCTTTAATGTGGGCGAAGGCGGTATTCCGTCAAGTGACTGCATGAGGAGCATCAGCATGTCTTTGGTTTACGGAATTTCTCCTAGTGTGCATTATTCTGGTTTCCCGGGTTCCAACACAGCTGCATTAAGTTGCAAAGCGATATTCAAGACGTCTCCGGTGTTTCTTGGCTAGACTCCAAACGCTTTCTGTAGCAAAACCAGCTCAAGCGTAAAATGGTACACCGGTATTTCTTCGCCTGCTCTCCAGGCCAAGCTTGTCAGGCTCGACTCATGAAAGCAGTGTGATAAGCCACCACAACTTCCCCTACCAGCAGACTTCTAGACAGAAGGGCTGCCATGAAGCGCCGAGCATGTCGTTCATTTCCAATACTTGCTTCTAACGCATGAGACAGCACTGAGCATAAGTATGGGTGTGAGCTGTATCTGACCCCACCACATTATTTTCTTCACCCCAACCACTTCTCCTGGAAACCGAATCCATCGTATGGCTTCGGGTTTACATTGATTTTTAGTGACAACCTCGTCCATCATCAACTCTTTCCTCTATTTGTGCATGTTGGTTGGCATCTCTCACGTTTTCCACCCCTGTCGTTTTAGAAGGTTGTATGGTGAATTCGGTAGTGTTTGTTGTTTGTTATTGGCCCAAGACTCCCACATTGCTTTCCAATGTCTTAGTCCCTCAGGAAGCACTCCACTCGCCATGGGCTTGCTTCGTTAGTGTTATTTCGCATCGTTGTCTTGAATTCCTTGAAGAGAGTCGTGAGATTTGATTCTGAGTGGCACGTTCCTGCTGCTCGATGATGATCTACTTTGGATCAACTTCTTCGGTTTCGTTGCTTCCGTGACTAACCGCCGTTGTGGCCACTCAGGAAAGTTATCCCTCCACGACTTTGTGACACGAAATCTGACGGAAACCCCCTTGAACTGTCCTCGCTGCTGGGAACAAACCTGGTCAGAAACGAAGGCCCATGGACGGTTTCTGAAGGAAGGTTAGGCGTCTTCTTCTCTCCCGTTAATTGGATTTTTCCTGGCACATGTTCCTGTCGAAATTTTCGATCTTATGCTTCTGGTCTCTGCTCTCATCCTGCGTGAAAACGTTTTACCTGCATCTGATAGAACGAAGAGGAAGGAAACTCGAACGTTACTTAAAGTCTGTAGCTCTTTGTTTCATTTTTACTTTCCTTGGCTCTACAAAGTAGAAAGGAAAGTTATGTAATCGGCTGAAAGGTTTTTTTGGGTTTTCTTCAAATCTTTACGTTTCAGACCCTTCTGAGTCCGAAAAAACACTATTTGGGAAAATGGTCTGTGTGTGTGTGTGTGTGAACGATATTTAGAGAAAATCACCGTACCAAATACACTCCAACTTGATTTCTCGCCCGCAGTTACAATGGGACGCCAAAATAAGGGTAAGAACAAAATCCACCGAAATTTAACTATAGTTATCATAGTGATCAAAACACCAAATATTTATTTTATCAAAAACGGCTCTAACGATTTTGATTAAATTTTTTATATTGGTAGCTCTTAATATGCCAACTATACCATAAAATTCCCATTCATGGCGAAATCGGTTTTAGCGCGGTTTTTAGAGAAAACAACAGTACCAAATCAGCTGAAACTTGATGTCTAGCCTACAGGTTACCATGGGACGCCAAAATAAGGGTATGGACAAAATCCACCGAAAGTTAACTATAGTTAGCACAGTGATCAAAACACCAAATTTTTTTTCTGAAAAACGGCTCTAACGATTTTGATTAAATTTTTTACATTGGTAGATCCCAATATGGAAACTATACCATAAAATTACCATTTATGGGAAAATGACGAGAGCAGCACAATAAATTATCAAAATTTTCGACGAAAAGCGTTTTTAGCGCAGTTTTAGCCTTACAAACTCCGCTGGAATTTTAGTAGCATGTTAAAAAAAATTGGTATTGTAGTCCAATCCAATACCTAAAGGGTGAGTGATTAAAAACGCTCATGAGATACATGGGGCTCACTCCAGAAATTCTTGAATTTCAAATACTGCCGTTTCGCTTACTACCAGTCCTAAACGTTTTTACCCAATAACTCTGCAATAGTAATTTCTATCCATCTTCAAAAAATTTGTGTTTACAGCCTCATTAATTATCTGTGTACATATTGCTCAATAATGGTTCTGCTATGAGTACGAGCAGCACAATAAAATCTGGAACTGTAAGCGCTACCGCTTCCTGCTCCTGTGAAGTGTTGTTTGACCAAGTTCAAATTAACTGAGTGATAAATGAATTGGTTAAATAGAATTAGCCATGTACAAAGCGAATTGTTGTAGAGCTAAGGAAAGTTGTGTGTTGCAACGCACCAGATATTTTTGTATTTGGCTTGATGAGCAGAGAGTTCGGTTTCTTTATTACTGCTTGTATCCGCTCGTTCAAATCTTCAACCGCACAAGCCCCAGAAGGAAATTTTACGGTTTTTGAGCCGAAATGAAGTAAATTATTCGCTCCTTCCTCGACGTTTGGTATTGAATTGTAAGCGGTAAATCCCACGAGACGAATTTCGACAGACAAAACTCTCTTTAAGAGCTTTAAGGAACAGTCGTTTTGATAAGGAAACAAATCTGATTCCTGAGACTGTTAACACGATTCTTCTTATTGGGCTCGCGTTCATTATATTGGAAACACTGTGAGAAACGGTAGTAAGTGTAACTCCGACCTTTGATTACGATCTGATTCACCTACAGGTGTCACGATATCGAAAAATGAAGGTTTTTCAGCTAAAGTGAGGTTACTCGAAACTAGAATACACCATCATTAAATAATAAACAATGAAAATAAATAACTAGAAGAGCGCGAGAACGCGAAGGGCGAAAAAAATTAGCGTACCCCTGGTGGGACTCGAACCCACAATCCCCGGTTTAGGAGACCGATGCCTTATCCATTAGGCCACAGGGGCAGATGCCAGGAAGGGCAACTTCACGTTATACAAGTCACCATTAGATGGATGATTCATATCGTCCGACACCTTATATACGAAAACTTGACCGCTACTTTTATCCAGTAGTACAGTGTCTAGTTACTAACAGGAAAATGAAAGAAAAAAGGCGAGATGTTGGCTTTCAATAGACGATCGAAAATTCTGCATCAAAACTTCTCGTGTTTCATCAACAAAACTTTCCTCAGTTCTACGCGGATTCTAAGATTTTATAATCGTTACTTTTACCATTCCATTCAGTTTATACGAGTTAGTTAGCACGTAGCTCAACATTCCACAGCTAATGGTTAACCTTTCAGAATTAATTTGGCTGCTGCTTCTTGTACGTCACGAGTTTTAAACCGAAGTACAGGTGATTTATGGGACTGTCGACATGATTATTTGTAGAAAGGTTCGTGTTGGAATTTCAGAAATTATAAAGAATACATTGCAATATTTTGTATTGTGGCCTTTCGCAGTCCTTAATTATTTAATAACCGTCGTTAGACTGTGCACGTTATATATTGGACTATCAACATGATGTTTCGCAGGACTCTACAGGGTTTACAAGGTTTCCCTGAAACTTTAAAAATTTATTGTGCTGCTGGACCAATTAAAATTATAAGTTACTGTTACGTCGTTTCGAATGGATGGCACAATTTTTGGTGATTTGAGTGACGCACCAGATATTTTGCGAACTTTTTTCGGCCAATTATCTTCCTACTCCACAAGGCTAAAGAATGCATCGACAGTTACGTCTTGGATTTGTTAGGGCATGAAGTGAAACAAAATATCTGGTGCGTTGCAACACACAACTTTCCTTCGCTCTACAACAATTTACTTTGTACATGGCTATTTAATAAATTCATTTATCACTCAGTTGATTTGAACTTTGTCAAACAACGCTTTACGGCAGCAGGATGCGGTAGCGCTTACAGTTTCAGATTTTATTGTGCTGCTCGTACTCATTGCAAGGCCATTATTGAGCGATTGGTACACAGATCATTAATGAGGCTGTAAACACAAATTTTTTGAAGAAGGATACTATTTACTTTTGCAGAGTTATTGGGTAATAACAATTGGAACTGGTAGTAAGCGAAACGGCAGTAGTCGAAATTTAGGAATTTCTGGAGTAACCCCCATATATCTCATGAGCGTTTTTGAACACTCACAGTCTAGGTATTGGATTGGACTACAACACCAATTTTTTTTTGCATTGTACAAGAATTCCAGCGGAGTTTATAAGGAAAAAACTGCGCTAAAAATGCTTTTCGTCGAAAATTTTGATAATTTATTGTGCTGCTCTCGTCATTTTCCCAAGAATGGGATTTTTATGGTATCATTACCTTATTGAGAGCTATCAATAAAAAATTTATTCAAAATCGTTAGGGCCGTTTTTGATAAAAGAATTTTGTGTTTTTATCACTATGATGACTATAGTTAACTTTCGGTGGATTTTGCTCATACCCTTATTTTGGGGTCCCATAGTAACCTGCGGGCTAGATATCAAGTTTGAGGGGATTTGGTACCGTCGTTTTCTCTAAAAATCACTCTAAAATCGATTACGTCGAAAGTTTTGGCAATTTATTGTGCTGCTCTCGTCATTTTTCCATAAATGGGAATTTTATAGTATGGTTGCCATATTGAGAGCTATCAACATAAAAAATTTAATCAAAATCGTTAGAGCCGTTTTTGAGAAAAAAATATTTGGTGTTTTGATCACTATGATAACTATAGTTAAATTTCGGTGGATTTTGTTCATACCCTTATTTTGGCGTCCCATGATGACCTGCCGGCGAGATATGAAGTTTGAGCTGATTTGGTTTGGTGGTTTTCTGTAAAAATCGTTCAAAGACACACATACACACACACAGACCATTTTCTCAAACAGTTTTTTTGGGACTCAGGAGGGTCTGAAACGTAAAGATCTGAAGAAAACTCAAAATTTTATTTTCTGCCGATTACATAACTTTCCTTTCTACTTCGTAGAGCCAAGGAAAGTAAAAAGTGTCGAAAAGTCGCTCTCCAACTCTTTTGACCGTCGTTTTGGTTTATTATTCATTCTGAATAACATGAATAACAACCCTATGTATTCGGCCAGGAAAAGTTTTTGCACCCCCCCTCCCTCATCAGAATTTGATACTTTACGTTTCAAGACGTTGGGATTCTAAATTTGCAATGCCCGTCCGCCGAGGGCCGTTTTGTGCCTTTCACGTTGTCTACAAAAATCATTCTTTCGTAAGAAAATTCCATTTGGCATCTACTTGTGCTCGCCTGCTAAGCAATCCGATCGGACGAAGCCCATGGTTGTTATGGGTAAAAAAACCGTGAAAAATATAAACGAAAACGCAATTTTGGCAGTTTTATCGCAATATACGCCGTGTTTGGTATCGTTTTCAAGGTATTTTTAGATCCTGGGTCGAATGGAATGAGTATAGTGAAATTACAGTAATTATAGTGAGCCAAAGTTTACTAATAGAAAGAACTCAAGGGACAATAACTACAGAGAAACTTATCGTTTCATCTTTTTACAGTCCCTCCCTCCCGTCTCATCAAAACCACCCGCCAGCAAGAATTTTCATGTCGTGCTAATTGCCTGCAGCCGCTTACGGGCATCTGGAATACTTAGTTTTCGTCGTTCCTTTGTAGTCAGGTCGTGCTTCGTGTAGTTTACTGGTATTTTTCGATCGTAAATCGAATGGGATGGGTCTCGCAGCTGTCAGACTCCGTCAAGCTGGTCAAGATAATAATAAACCGAGTAATAATTTGCAGCGTTTTCAATGAACATTCACTAAAATGTTAGTATCCGAATCGACAGTGTCTCGAAATTTCGCGTTTATTCCATTCCGCGGGCCCAAAAGCTCTGACTTCGAATTTCTTTTCTAAGGTTAAGAAGGTAGTGTGATGCGCTGTAAGAAACAATTCAAAAGTGTCAGAAGGAAGTGTGCCAGCGTTGAGTCAAGGCGTCGAAAGGGAGGGCTGACGCGGACATTGATAAAAGCCGTCGTGTCGACGATAGTAGAACCTGGTTGGTAGTTGAGTAGTAGTTGGATTGGGCTGGCAAGGATAACCGGAAGCGGGCTGCGAAGGCCGTCGGGTGAAGGTGAGCAGTTGCGAAGGACTGACGTGACGAGGTGCATGTGCAGTCGGACAAAAAGGCGGTTGGCAAACAACTCAAGGAGTCCACTCAAGTTTTGAGAGTTTCAACTCGGGAATTATTTTTTTGAACAACGAGTGGTACACGGTAGCAGTAGTATACACAACAGCGGTGTAAACGAAAAGTTCCTGTTAACGGTGTTAACACCAACAGGTTCTACATTTTTTCCAACTACTTCTCAACATGTGCTTAACAACACGCGATTTATTTATTTGCACTACAACAAGTGTGCTCAATAAACAGAGAAGATGTACGTATAAAACAAATGTTGAGCAATGACCTGTAATTGCAAATGAATCCCCTCTTCAAGGAAGGATAACAAAACCGCCTGAAGAGACGTCTTAGTATTAAAGTAATTGGGTTAGTTCCGCCAATAGGTAAATTACTAAAGTTAACGTACCTGTTAGGTGAGTCCGTCTCCTCGGGCTGGTGAGATACTGTGGGCGAGCGTTTTCGATGTAAAGACAACGGCCAGACGATGATGTCTTGATGTTTTGACTGTCTAAGGCCGGGCAGCCCTGCACCTATCCTCCCATTGGCCAACCACTCTACGTAGGTGGCTCCTGGTAGTCCCACAAAGGGCTCAAGGCCAATAGGGATCTGCGCCGATCCCTTCTTACTCAACCTATCAGCCCATTCGTTTCCCTCCATACCCTGATGCCCTGGCACCCAACACAGTGTTACACTGTTTCCTCGGCCAGGGCGATCAGTCCAGTCAGACACTCCCATACCTGCTGCGATGTAAGACAGTATGAGACTAACGCCTTGAGGGTGGCCTGACTATCCACCATTATGTAGATTCTCTGCCGCTTCAGTCCCCTCTGCAGCAGCCGCTGCACACAGACTGTTACCGCAACCACCTCTGCCGGAACACCTTTGCCAGCAACCCCAATGGGATCGCTGCTCTGATCCTCGGCCCAAAGATGCCTGCCCCTGCAAGGCCACCCTGCACCGAGCCATCAGTGTAGTATACCAGGGCCCCAGCTTCGAAAGCGGGAACTCCCCCTTCCCACCTGGATTGCTCATGAATGAGCATCCGAAAGGTGCATACCCAGCTTCCTAAGGAATGGCAGGTATTTCCTGCATGGGTCTCCTTTGGACACCGTGGGAGAAGTAGTACCAAAGACCAAACGTTGTTCCCTTTTAAGTCTCCGGTACTGGGTCAGAACGTGGTAGGGAGTCTCATACATACATGTGTTTTGTTCATTTCGCTGTGCCCCTTGATGATCCCCGCAATCTGCTTTAGGTCCTTCCTCTCCACCCTCAAAGGGCTTTGTCCTATCTCACGTGTTTGCTTTCACAATACATGTGTACGTAATGAACGTTCACAATACATTACGATGATCTGTCCACATATTCGTAACTACTTCTCGTCAATTTTTCACTTCGATGAATCGGTAAAAATACGTGGCTCCCCTTAGCGGCATCTCCTCTTGAGGAGATGGGACAACATCATTCGCATAGTTTTACTGGTCGAACTATTGACCTTACGGCAAACTGGATGTTCAGTGTAATCTTTCGTTTCCCCATTTCGCGATCGTTTTTCCTTGTGATGGCCATAGAAAACGTGGTAGAGCGGCAGATGCGGAGCCCATTAGTTCGGAGAACGGAGATCGCTCCTGATAATTAAATCGTTAACATTTACCTTTCTCCGCTCGAAAGAAGCAAAAAGGTCGGAGATCGCGGAAAATCCATAGGTCACCAACGTCCCTGTTAATAGGCAACGAGACTCCCACTCGCTTCCTCCTACGACGACTCCTCGAGCTTGTACCTCCTCGAACAGGCTCTCGTCGCAGGAAAACGTTGATCTTTTTCCACCCACCGGATCTCAAGGCGTTTAAGCGCACGTCACTTCTGAATGCGGTTGAACTTCTCTTAGTTGGAGAACAGGGAAAAGAACCCCTCTGGAAAGTACAGGACGTGGCAAGAAACATGAGGTTTGTTTCAAAGCGGTGTTCACTTGGAACGGGGTCATGGGACAATAGAACGCATTTGCAGGGTAATGACACTTTGATAAATTACGGAACAATGAGAGTGGTAGGAGAGCAGTGAGCACTGCAAGGAATATATGGCAGTACTGGGTGTCTAATGGAGCGACGCGGTTCATTCTGAGGCAATTGTTGAGAGAGTTACGCGAGGAATTGCCACTGTAGAGGATGAAGTTACGGAACAATTACAAGAAAATGTTGCTCGAAAATAAGGAAGTAGATCCCCAAAACATAAAATGTGCTCAATGTTTAGCATATTTTTCTTTACAAACACGTGTTTGACTACGTATATTACTATTTTTACGACATTAATTTTGTAACAACTAATTGAGGGCCGATCCAAGTTGTTAAATAAATATCTGGTCCTAGGCGTCAATTTCCTCGGCCCAAAGTACAATGTGTGATTCCACGACCTTAAAATGAGCAGCGCAGTCCAAATGTCTCGCGGGTCTAGGCCTAGCTTACTAAGGCATGCCTGGTATTTCCTCTGGACCAAAAATTGCTCTTTTCAAGTATCTGGCACTCGGCCAGGACACTGTGGAGAGTCTCTTCGTCAGTAGCCGAGGGGTGTCGCTCATATGCATAACGTACGCGTGTTTTCTTCATTTTGCAGAGCCTCGTGATTATTCCCACCATCTGTATTCAGCCCCTCGGCTCCATGCTCAGAAGGACTCCTTATCCCTTGTGTCGGTTTGTAGACACAGTGTTTAGAGTGCTCAGTGACTATTGATGACCCACAAAGGGGAAGTGGCACAGCAGACGAACCCAGTTTGACCAGATGGTCCGTCCTCTCATTTCCAATGACCCCTTTATGCCCATGAATCTGTTAACACTATTAGAGTTAGCTAAAGAGCCATATGACTGAGCCGTATCCCACACTCCATCGCCAGATTTGACGTTGAGCGGTGATTCTTCAGCCCCTTCAAGACACTCAAACATCGGCAGTATGTTGATAGTTTTATCGGTATACCTTTTTCATGCATCGTGACATCCCCAGCATAAATCTCAGCTTGAAAAACCACTGAAATGGGACTCAGGGCCATGTACGACCCTTTCAACCACACTACATGTTTTATCTATCTGTGTAGATACCATTTGGGGGCCAAAACGGAAGAGTTTTAAAGTTCCATAGGTAACCTCCTGGTTGTACTTTGTATTTCCTGGGCTAGTGATCATTTCGTGCTCCGTAATGGTTTGAGAGTGCCTGTGAATAGCCAGATGCTCCTTACTCGCCTGTGGCACCTTAACTATTCCAAGGCTTGGTAATTTTACCTGACAACTTAAACAAAGTACGATGGGTACGATGATGTGGGGAGATGGGGTCACGGTCATAGTGCCGTTCACAAGGCTAGGACAACTGTCAGGACTGAGGCGGCAGATAGTTATGGACGAGGAAATTCAGCTCAGCGAGCAGGTCAAGTATCTGGGTGTGATTCTGGATCGGAAACTAGTCTGGTCTACACGATTGCGACAGCGACCCTGTGGACGAGTCAGAGAATGTGTGGGAGGACATGGGGCCTAAAGCCCAGAATGGCCTGCTGGTTCTACGAAGCCATTGTGAGACCAATCATCTCATGTGGGTCGATTGTGTTCATAGAGCTGCCATTGGAGAGATGGTAGCAGCCTGGCCAAAGTACAAAGACAGGGGTGCTTACTAATAGCGGGGGTGATGAAGACCAAACCCACCATCGCTATGGAGGCGCTGTTCGACCTTCTTCCCCTGGACATTTATGTAAAGGCAGAGGCGATGAAGGTAGCGTACAGACTCACCAGGCTAGGTATAGCTAAGGTACCACACACGACTAATGTACACCTGGCTATATTCAGGGAATTGGAGACTTCTAAGGAGCTCGGCATGATCATGGACGCGACGGTGGCCATGTATGAGTTCGAAAGGAATTATAATGTTCAGCCATTGGGAGGTCCATGGAACCGCGAGAATCGTCGGTTTTGGCCTCCCAATAGCATTAACATCTATACAGATGGATCCAAAACTCCGGAGGGAACAGGCTCCGAGGTGTGGATAAGTGGCCCTGGAAGGAGTGGGACGCACATCGCCCTAGGCCCCACTCCAACTGTTTTTCAAGCAGAGATCTATGCTATTATCGCCGGGGCAATCTTAATGCATAAGAAAGGCTGTAGCAACATAACTATCAACATATTGACCGATAGCCAACACGCCAGAAGACTGCATCAGACAGTCTGGAATGCTGCAGGAGTAAGACACTCCTAAAGTTTTGCCTCAGAGCAATCAAATGAGATAAGACACAACCTTCCTGGACTTAAGGCTGATTGTTGGGATCATAACCGGGCACTGCAGAATGAACAACCACATGTATGTCATGGTTATAGTCAACACCCCTCGATGCAGATGATGTGGCACGGATGAGGAGACTCCCTACCATGTCCTGGCCCAGTGTCGGAGACTTGAGGGGGAATGCAGGCCACCAGCAGGCAATTCTGGGCTTTTGATGGTACTACTTCCCCCAGGGCGGACACCAAAGGAGACTCATGCAGGAAATACCTGCCATTCCTTAGGAAGCTGGGTATGCACCTGTGAGACATCAGGACTTGCACAAAAGGTCATTAGCCTGCAGTGCTCAATCCAGATTTGGGACTGTCAGAGTACTGTATAATGTATCGTGAATAATTCAAGCATTTGGTCTAAAACATCGCTTTCTTCGACTGAATCCCTACACATTTCTGATATCTTAGGGTTTC
The DNA here is from genome assembly GCA_020466155.1 of Pachypeltis micranthus. Classification (NCBI taxonomy): domain Eukaryota; kingdom Metazoa; phylum Arthropoda; class Insecta; order Hemiptera; family Miridae; genus Pachypeltis; species Pachypeltis micranthus. Next base: position 28,725,188 of record CM035777.1, on the reverse strand, counting down.
ACTTTATGATGTCCCTCTGTCCTATCGAAGAGGAACTACCTGGCTTTCCTCAGCAGGCTAAGCATTGACCTGTAAGACAGTAGGACTGGCACAATAGATCATCTGGCAGCGGTGCACATCCCAAATTGCGGAACAATCAGAAGACTATTATATTTTAAACGAAGTAAGCACCATCCTTCCCCGAAAAATCATGTAGGCCGTCTCACAAATCACCCCTGAGTACTCAATAAATTCTGGAACTTCAAGCGCCACCAGTTTTCATGAGTTGAGCTACGTTCTAACCAGTTAATATAAAATCAATTGAAACCCGAGTTAATTACTTGCTAGCACTCTAGCAGAGTGCATGTGGGGTTGAGAGCAGTTGTGTGATGCGTCGCACCAGTTATTTAGGTCTGAGGAGCTCTTGGAACGTCTGGACAAAACTAACGAAACGATGTTCAGCCGTTTATATCACTTCCGTTGCTACTCCGTAGGGCTACAGGAATTTCTCTCTCTCTTTCTCGCTTTACGTACGTCTTGTCTGGATTACTCTCTAATCTTCCTTCATTTCAACAGTTCTGTTCCCAAGTGCGCGTTTTGTGTTGACATGATGGACGGTACTGAGGAGATGTTTCGATCAGAACTCTGATGATCAGCGATTTCCTTTCGCCCATCAAATGCAACGGGATTTACGGCGTGTTTTTTCATCCCAAAGCGAATGCAATAGTCGATGCCTCAAGTGCCGACGCAAAAATTCCGAGGAACTCCTCGGGATATTTCAATAAGACGCGGCGACCACCTGGTTCGTAATTCATTTCATTTTCGCCCAGCTGCATGAAGCGGACGGAAACGGCGTAAAGATTCGTTCAAGCCGAGGTTAAGGACTCGGTGGCCTCTTGAAGAGGGTAATTTCTATGCTAAGACGAGGCTTGCAGGGGCAGGGCAGGGCAGGACAGGGGCAGGGGCAGGACCCCAGGTGGCAGATGGTGTGAGGGAATGTCCTTGCCTCCTCGACGATTGTGCAAGCTCTCTCGAGAAGGGAGTGCCCCTGGCCGATCGTATGAAACTCCCAGTTCCTTCCCGGGGCATAGTTTCCCTTCGGCTTCGAGCCTCTCGCGCTCTGTCCGCACGTCGTCCGAAAGGGGGGACAAAAATGCCAGAGCGCAGGAATCCGATTGCTAAGTTGCGGTGGATAAGACAAATCTCTTGCGGTATTTCAATATCTCGGACGGAAACTTAAAAGCCGCCGGTTCTCGACTTGGCGAACTAGCGCACATCCGCTCAAAATGCGCTTGTCATTCTCAACAGTTATTTTTTCCATTAGTCTTTGACGTACGCGAACTGCAAGTCACATAACATAAATTCCTTTCAGAAAGTTCAGCGATCTACTCATTTTTGTTTGAAATTACTTCGGACGAAGTGCTGTGCCGTATTTGCCAAGTAGGTTGTCCCTCACTCAAGCGATCAACCCACTGACAGAATTTGGAAACCTCCACGTTTTGCGGAACCCCGTTTGAGCGGGATGAAAAAGCTTCTAAATGCCCGATTCGCATCACGTTAGAGACAATAACAAGAGTGTTTTCCTGCGTAATAACTGAACTTTTATTCTGGTGTATGCAATCCTTGTGCGCACATCATGTTTTTTTTTTGTTTTTTTTTTTAACCCGAGGGCGTGTGGGACAAGTCCCTTTGTCACTGCGGCCGCATATGGGTCTATTGTAACGGCCCTTTCTTAGTAGAAGGCGTCGTACATACCCGCCCCCCTTAGGAAGCCGAGTATGTCCTTCGCCACAGATTCCACTATGATATGGGGCTCAATAATCCCCTGGGCAAAATATTCAAAGCGTTTGACTGCTAAGGCAGGGCACTCACATAGGATGTGCTCCGCCGTCTCGTTCTCCTCACCACATAGTCTGCATTCCACCGCCTCTGAGATGCCCATCTTGTTGAGGTGATATCTGGGTGGGCAGTGCCCGGTGAGGAAGCTTATTAGTACTCTCAGATCTTGTCTAGAGAGTGTCAGCATCGCCTTCGCCCTTTGACAGGAAGGCGTGACAAGCCTTTTCGCCTGTCTTAGTTGTGGCTGGCGATGCCAATGGGCGCCATTTTCCTGTATCTCCCATCGAGCAACCAGACGGTTCAGGTGACTTTTCGTCATACCCACGGGAGGTTCAGGCCCGATGGGTAGGGATTCTGTACCCCTTTTCGCAAGGCGGTTAGCCTCTTCATTGTCCTCATGCCCCCTGTGAGCTGGCACCCAAATGAGGGAGAGCCTGTTACGGGCGCCAAGCTGCTTGAGCGCATGGAGGCATTCCCATGCCAGCTTAGACCTTTAAACTATAGGCTGCGATGGCCTTTAAGGCGGCCTGGCTGTCTGAGAAAATGTAGATCCGCTTGCCCTTGAGTCCTTTGTTCAGGATCTCTTCTGCGATCTCTTGGGTTTGGCCCATTGTTCGCGGCTGCTTATTCAGTCAGCATGCTGTACCTATTCACAGCTGGCCGCAGACATGCCCCTGGGGACAATGCCGTGGCCGTTCCACTATCCACAATCCGTGGTCGCGCCTGGTAGCATGGGCATGGTCCTGGGAAGATAACCCAGAACCAGGACGCCACCATTACTTAGCAATCAATACACAGAGAATTTATGAGACTGCCTTCTAACCGTTAGCCTGCTAATTCGCATTAGGAGCAACAATGAGCTTTACCTCAGGTGCCAACGAGCAGTTAGTGGTGATCCGTGCAATTCGCCTCGATGAAGGAGGTAGTGAGTGTCAAGTTGGTGAACCCAACGACGAGGGATTTTCCCTCACATGTCCAAGCAGTTATCAGAACGTAAGGATTTCACCTTATGGTCAGAATAGGAGTCTCGTACCCCTGCAGGGGTTTACCTTCGAAGATGAGTGTCTTTCATGGCTCATAGTCTGACGAAGACAAGGCTACACCAGCACACTCTCGAGTCCAATGGCTACTCATCGTTTTCCGTCCGATTATTATACTTTCCGTGTTGTTGGAGTTCGTGAATGCGAAAAACAGCGTCCAGACGTAATTGCGATGGACCGGCAGTTTATACACCAAGCTGGTTCATTGATAATTGGGAAGTTTCTCTTCCAGTCGGCAGGAGTGTCCGCTGCAACGGTCAAGTTGGCCTTATAAAGCCATTCGAGTCTTCGGGCGATGCAGCGTTCTTTATCTCCGGATCAGACTTCTCCAGTGCCGTAGCCACACAATTCCCCTGGCATTCGTCGCTCCAAAGCTCCAGATGACAACCTTCATCAAGGTTAGTTATATGCTATCGTCTGGACAGGCGTCGCATGTCTGGACACCGAAAATTGACGGCCCGTGAAATCCGCACTTTATCGCTTCTAAACAAAAACAGCTCTCGATTCCCAAGACGATGAACGAAGGGCAATCAAAACTGAGAAACACGCCCCGCTCCAGGAACCGGTTCCTAAATCTCGTTCTCCCGTTTCTTTCCCTCCTCTATAAGTTCACGGACCTTTTTATCCGCCACAAAACGGGATAAGATAATTCCATTATAAACGAGGAGGTGAATCAAACGGAGAAGAAGAAAAAGAGAAGAAACGCATTTTTTTAGTTATTTTATTTGGTAGGGAGCAGCGGTAGGGCGAGAGCGGAACCCTTTCAAAGGAACGCGGCGATTATCGGACAAAACCGACCGAGTAAAAACGTCTTTTCTCCAATTCTGCCCCTTATTCTGGAGCATCCAATTATTCGGGAGTCGCTCCTCGTTTTCTGGAACCAGAGCCGCCACAAACTGGACGGTTTTTAGGATTTGCCGAAGGCACTTGACCGTGGATTTTCACAGGTTGAGCTAGCGCCCTGATATTGGCAGCATTGCCCTCACCACAGTTTGTGTCTAAACGATGGAAGTCATAAGACAATCGAGAGAAAGATAATTCTAAAACGTCAAATCCGGTCTTTCCTGGAAATACCACGTGGACAGTCACAACGATCACTGAAGAAGGTAGTGGAATAAATAGTGCAGCCCAGTGAGTTCTGAAATTTGAACGTGACGTCATGTTGTATCAAGTTCACATGAATTGCGTGAGAAATATATTGGATCGGTAGCGAACGCAATAAGTACGTGAGACGAAGGAATGTTGTAGGACGCCGCGTCGCATCAGGTGTTGACGATTAACCGGGCGCCCAGGATGAACACAGCCTCTGCTCGATCAAAGTGTTCCTTTCGGAGCGAGTCGAGTAACTCTCATTTGTCACCAGTAGATGTATTATATCGATTCTGGCACAGGGCCTAATGAAGATAACATGACAGGGAGTCAAACCTGAATGACACAATGGGCAATTCGAGATCGCAATCGTTAAACGTGGGTTTCGCTCCAAAAAAGGAGGTTTCATTTTGGTTTGCCTTCCTCTCAATTTACCCCCACGAGGACTTCCACCCGAATCACCGTAATACACCTACTACCTCAGTACTTGCTTGCCCCTCCTGCATTAAAAAAAATGTATTTATTCAAGAAGACTACAAAAAAAGATACATAAAGAAATAAAAATAGTACATGATGCGTTCCCCCCTCGATAAGTAAACAGTTGTGCTGAAGGGAGGAGTCGTTATAACTTTCTAGCTACAGATTGATAGGTACAAATCGCAAACCTATATAGTACAATAATACTGCATTATATGATAGATTGTTCATAAAATCAGAAAAAAAGTTAAATAATCTTTTATCTGTTACTCAGCAAAACTTTTTTCTCTCATCGAAATGCTTCGTGAAGACCTAAACACAAAGTAGAGCGGAACTGCGGATTTCGGAAAAACCGAGGGAGTCTTTCTAACGGAAAAAATTATTATTACAAATTATGGAAAAATGCCTACGATACGCTCATGAAAGTAGTGAACGATGGAACTGGTGGATTTTATTTTTTAGATTCTCCCGGTGGAACTGGGAAAACTTTTTTTGTTATCATTGATTTTGGCAACGATTGATCGCAAAATGGAATTGCACTAGCCCTAGCTTCATCAGGTATTGCAGCTACGTTGTTGGAACGCGGTCGAACTTCAAATTAATGAAACTCCAACTTGCAACCTTTTGAGGAATTCTGCGATGGCCGAAGTGCTGCAGCAAACCAGATTGATCATTTGGGATGGCACACAAAACTAGCAAACCATACGAAACACAACCTGACAACGACGTTGACGAAAATTGACATATTCAAGGCAGCTGACGGGTAGATGGAGTGGCCGGGGAGAAACGATAACTTTCGCTATATTGTCCCAAGTGTCCTTGAAGTTGTAAATTTGCCTAAACTATATTTACGGCGATTTCACTGTTACTGTATCCCTGAGGCCCGTCCTATTCGATTCAGCATTGAAAAATACCTGGGAAGCGATAATAAACCAAACGTAATGGAAATCACAATTCAATTTTCGATGGGGTGAAGCAAGATGGAGAGCATTCTTGTTGTCGCTTCGGATACTTAGTTAAAAGAAGTGGAAATATCTGGTGCGTTGCAACACACAACTTTCCTTAGATCTACGTCAATTCACTTTGTACATGGCCTTTGAACTTGGTCAAACAACATGTCACAGCAGCAGGAAACGGTAGCGCCTACAGTTCTGGAATTTATTGTGCTGCTCGCACTCATTCCAGAACCATTAGTGAGCAATTGGTACACAGATAATTAATGAGGCTGTAAACACGAATTTTTTGAAGAAGGATAGTAATTACTTTTGCAGAGCTATTGGGTAATAACGTTTAGAACTGGTAGTAAGTGAAACGGCAGTAGAAATTCAGGAATTTCTGGAGTGAGCCCCATCTATTTCATGAGCGTTTTTAAACACTCACACTCTAGGTGTTGGATTGGACTACAATAACAATTTTTTTTAACATTCTACAAACATTCCAGCGGGGTTTATAAGAAAAAAATTGCGCTAAAAACGCATTTCGTCGAACATTTTGATAATTTATTGTGCTGCTCTCGTCATTTTCTCACCAATGGGAATTTTATGGTATAATTGCCATATTGAGAGCTATCAATATAAAAAATATAATCAAAATAGTTAGAGCCGTTTTTGATTTAAAAAAATTTGGTGGTTTAATCACTATGATAACTTTAAGTCAATTTCGGTGGATTTTGTTCAAACCCTTATTTTGGTGTCCCATGGTAACATGCAGGCGAGATATGAAGTTTGAGCTGATTTGGTACGGTGGTTTTCTGTAAAAATCGTTGTTCTCTAAACAACTATAGTTATCATAGTGATCAAAACACCAAATATTTATTTTCTCAAAAACGGCTCTAACGATTTTATATTAGTAGCTCCCAATATGCCAACTATACCATGAAATTTCTAGTCATGGGAAAATGACGAGAGCAGCACAATAAATCACCAAAACTTTCGACGAAATCGGTTTTAGCGCGGTTTTTAGAGAAAACAACCGTACCAAATCAGCTGAAACATAATGTCTAGCCTACAGGTTACCATGGGACGCAAAATATGGGTATGGGCAAAATCTACCGAAAGTTAACTATAGTTATCATAGTGATCAAAACACCAAATTTTTTTTCTCAAAAACGGCTCTAACGATTTTGATTAAATTTTTTATATAGATAGCTCTCAATAAGACAACTATACCAAAAAATTCCCATTTGTGGGAAAATGAAGAGAGCAGCACAATAAATTATCTAAATTTTCGACGAAAAGCGTTTTTAGCGCAGTTTTTTCCTTATAAACTCCGCTGGAATTTTGGTAGAATGTTAAAAAAAATTAGTATTATAGTCCAATCCAATACCTGAAGGGTGAGTGTTTAAAAACGCTCATGATATACATGGGGCTCACTCCAGAAATTCCTGAATTTCAACTACTGCCGTTTCGCTTACTACCAGTTACTATCCTTCTTCAAAAAATTTGTGTTTACGGTCTCATTAATTCTCTGTGTACCAATCGCTCAATAAAGGTCCTGCAATGAGTACAAGCAGCACAATGAAATCTGGAACTGTAAGCGCTACCGCTTTCTGCTCCTGTGAAGTGTTGTTTGATCAAGTTCAAAGTAACTGAGTGATAAATGAATTGATTAAATAGAATAAGCCATGTACAAAGTGAATTGACGTAGAGCTAAGGAAAGTTGTGTGTTTCAACGCACCAGATATTTTTGTGTTTGGCTTGATGAGCAGAGAGTTCGGTTTCTTTATTACTGCTTGTATCCGCTCGTTCAAATCTTCAATCTCATAAGCCCCAGTAGGAAATTTTACGGTTTGTGAGCCGAAATGAAGTCAATTATTCGCTCCTTCCTCGACGTTTGGTATTGAATTGTAAGCGGTAAATCCCACGAGACGAATTTCCCAATTTCCCTCGGTCAAATCGAGTGGAGGGGAAATGTCGCAACTGATTACAGAATCTTTTCCATTTACGTTCTGCTTAACATTTATTTCATGTGATGTAATGATCAACGAAGAAGGAAATGTAACCAGTTTCAAACACGATAGAAATTGGACGGTTCTGGTTCTCTCTTGGCTCATGCCAGTGATTTGTACAGTCAACCAGTTATCTTCAGCTGTGGTGGATGGTAGTAGGAACCACCTGTTTACAATCCCCCAAACTTTGAAACTCAGCGACTGGCAGTATGACGATTTGGGATCATGCTCCCAGGCTCATATTGGTCAGGTTACGAGGAAACTGATGCATGTGCTCAGAAAGTGACTTTGATTGGGGGAAAGGAGTCGGATCAAAGAGAGGCCTAGAATGACGTTCCACGACTCCACACGGGTTCCATTTGGTATCTCAATATGGACGACGTCAAGTAATACGCAGGTTTGGTCGTGTAGTCGCGTGTGTGTGGGCGTGGCTTAAAGGGCCTAATGTGGAACGTCTTGGAAGAACCCCCTATGACGGCTCCCCTTCGTCACTCTGGGCAACCACAAAAGAGGGAAACCACGCAAGTTCCCTCGCCTCTCCCTCACTTCCGCAAGCACGAAAAAGAGATATATAAGAATATTTGGCGAAGGGTGCGGACTATCTGACGAAAGTGAAAGCAAAAATAAGGGGCCGAGGGTGAAAAAGCCCATAAAACATCACGCGAACGGCGCGAGAGAAACTTTTCTACCCCCCCCCCCCCCCCCTCCCCTCTCATTGCCGCCACCACCACGCCCGCTGATCCTTCTTCATATTTTCTCCCCGCCTCCATTTCCCATCAACTTCCACTCGCCTTCCTTTTCCGTGAAAGATGGATCCGAAAGCGACGGAGAAAATGTGGAAGGGAAACGAGGGTGAAAAAGAAGAGAAGATTGAAGAAAAGGAATTGCTCGCTTTTTGCCAAGTCATATTCAGCTTCCGCCGGGGAAAAACAAGGCGAGAGAGGGAAAAATTGGAGGAGGGTGGAACAAAAAAAAAAAAAATTCCCATCCAGCGTGGAACAGCCATCAGAGGAGTCGTCTTCGTAATGGATCGACCTGAGAGCTCGGTTTATATCTTCGAGAAGGTTTGCGTGTGATGTCTTCCCTCTGACGACGGCAAAAAGGTCGCCTCCCCTTAAAAATCACATTAGCTTCTGAAGGGCTCGTCGAAGACGTGAGCGATGAATCACTCTGAAGGCGGTGCCTATGGATTTGGTTACCTGCCGCCTCCACTCCCACTGCCTTGCACGATGGCGGCGCGATCGAAAGGAAGCGGTGGGGGGGGGGTCTCTACATTGACGCGTGTCATTCGTCATCAAGCACGTCTGTCAAGAAGAGAGAACCACATCATTCTTAGCTTAGAAACTTATTTTTCTTTCATACTAGAATTACCTTCTTGGAGGGTTGCTGTCCAAAGTTGGATGGTTCCAGATTAAATACAGCCCGCAGCCACAAAGTTGTCGATAGTCCAAACCATCGGTGGCTCATATCCAGTCTTTATTGTCGCTGGATTTATTCATTTATTTTGTAAAGGGCTTAGTCGGGCTTTAGGCAAAATCCTCGTTCTATAGGTGTTGAGGATTCTGTTAATGTTGGATGATTGGAAATAGGCCTGGATCGACTCGGTCATTGTTCCCTCGGCCTTGGCTGGTGCCCTGATATCTTCTTCTCTGTCGTAATTTTTAATTAGATGAAGGTGCTTTTAAGTAGGCTAAGTGAGGGTAGTTACGCACAGGAGGAAACGAGAAACTACATGCTTCACCTACAACAGTGTGCAACGTTAGTTGAATAGAGCAGCAAAACCTTCCTGATTTGACACTAAGCAAGCATATAACCCCCAGTTTGCGAAGAGGGTTTGGCCAAAAGACGTAGCCATAGTTCTCCCATGCAAACTTAGATCACGCGGGAAACCAGTTAAGAACTCTTCCCAGATGGCATGAATTCCCCAGGATAACACATGCAACTGCTCTTAAATTTAGCCATAGCAACACAGGGCTGGGTTCAGTGAGTGTCGAAACTTACACACTTGCCCCTAACAGGAAGTCCTTAGTTCAGTCTCAACAAGGAGAACCAGAACATCAAGTCTACCGATTACAGACCTTTGTCCATAGCTGCGGGAAAGTCCTTTAGTTATCTCTTAAGCTGACAGTTGGTTTTCCCCTTTCTGGACTTTCCAAAATACGCTCTTCCCACTCCCTTTATTTACTTCCCCTCCACAACACACAGCTCTTCCCAAACACTCACTCGTCTCTCAGTTTGCGAGATTGTCTATCAGCTCTCATGCTATTCACCGCTCTACTCACTCTCTCTCCACTCTAGTTCCCCACACAACCAGTTCACGTATTCAGATCCCCCTTGTTCACGTCTTAATACCTACACTCAAACTTATATCGCTAGTCTGTCAAAGTATAATACACTCCTCACTCACACTCTCCACGTCCATTTATTTCTCAACTCAAGGTCCCCTCTCGTGCGCCCAACAATAGCAAAACCTGCAACCTCCGTGACATTTGGCTGATAATACGCTCTTATGAGTGTTAAGAAAACAGTCATCATCACCCTCGTCGTTTCACAGTTATTTTGATATGGAAATGGACCTACCTTTAGTTACGTGATAATAGTGGATGATTGGATAGTTAGCATCGGCCCTGTATTTCAATTGGAAGGTCGGTGCGTCCTCATTTTCGTGGTATGGGTGGTGAGTAAGTTGTCACTGTTGATGTGGCTATGTCTATACAGTCGGTCATTCATTGTGCTTGTCTACTAGCGTCATATTCGCTCTGTTGACTTCGATGGTCTTGTCAGTATTAAGTGCATTACTACTTGTAATTGTCATTCTCGGCACAGAGCTAGATGTGTATTTGTGGTAAGTAGGGTGTGTTTGATGGTTGAGCGCAATTTTGCCGACTGGGTCGTGCCAATGTTCATAGAATGTTTGCGCGAATGACTAGCTCGAGTGACGAGTTGGCAATATGGTTTTAAGGATGTGTTTTCTCTGATTATGAGTTAAGATGGCTTGGTCTGCCGCAATACTGACGACGTATTGAGAGCTACGAGTTGGAAGCAACTTTGTCGACATGGGCTCGCTCAATGTCTTTCGTGAAGTGACTTTTGGGTACAGATCTCCACATATTCTGTGTGTGTCTTTGTATTTCTGCGTCGTCAGTAGCGTTTTCTATGTTCGGAGTCAGAGTCATCAAAAAGAAAAGCGTAAGCAGGTCGTCGCGTAGAATATTTTACCTCGCACGAACATACGCACAGGTTTTCACGGATTGAGTATAATAATAGTCTGAAAAGGGTTTTTGCTTAACTTCCACGGGATCGATGCTATAACGGTGTCCATCTAATACATGTAATTTCATTATGATTTGGCTTCAGAAGGCCGTTCTAAAAGATCTGACTTGGCGAACCATCCCGGAGCACCCCAGAATCACTGACAACTAACTCCTGAAGCGAGCTTGTCGACGTCGGCGTGTGGGCGTTCCACCGGGAAATATCTCGCAATTAATTGAGCTGCTCCGGTGGTTCCCAAAAGGAAGGAATGTCGCCAACGAGCTCCTCGACCTTCTGTTGTTTCGGGCGGACCACTCGAGCAACACTTGAGGACCACTACTGGCTATCAATATCCGGGAGTTCACCGCCCCCTCTGAACAAGAAAAGAAGGCATTATAATTTCCAAGAGTCGTCGCCCCTCGTCCTCCACCTACTTCTCCCGTGTCCAAACAACTTAAGGAAAATGTTTGCGATCTGTGATTATTGTTTACAGAGAGTTCCTCAGCAACCGGAACCAAAACCCTCCGATCGTTGTTATCCCACACTTTTTTTTTTCTTCAGTTGTCCCCCACCTCTATCCACCGACCCTTCTGCCGTTCCGAAGGCTTGAAACCAAAGTTTGCTCAGTCAGAGCTAATAACCGTCTGGAGAGATCAATTCAACCATTTCCCCCCTTTTTTTTTCCTTCGCTCCGACACCCGTCAGCTGTTTGTTCTTTGGCGAAGCGTTGGCTCTTGGCGCGTTGAAGTGGAAGGGCATAGTCATTAGTCCTTGGCATGTTCTATCAAACAACGCTCTTACCACGCCGTCATGAATGGAATTTCACGTCCAGAAAATTCGGATTCCTCACATGTGATCTGTCTTATATCGCCAGTCAGGTTGTACTTTCACCTAAGTTCTTCGGTCTTTAGCTGCGGCTCATTCACTTTTCTTCTAAAGTCACTGAGCAGGACTCGAGCTAACAGGAACCGCATGCAGGAATCCTACGGGATGTCATCCACTCGTCTGGAATGCAACTAGCTAGTGTCATTGCAAGTTTGATCTTGGCAAGGAGTCTCATCATTTCTGTCAGGTTCAACCACCCCGCAGTAATTCGTTGCGTTGTTGTGGTTCTTCCTCAGTCTACAATGCAGACGGATGGTGGCACGGCAAGGGACCCCATTGTGGAACGAGTGAGGGGTGGCGGCATTAACTTTGGCTTCCATCATTCTTCTGTAATTATCATGATGCTGTTGTTATGGTTCTCCTTCCTTATTCTCCTCCATTTCTTCTTTAACCCGTTTTTCCCTCAGCCATCTCCCGCTCACGTTGTTCTCTAGTATGTGGTGTGACATCTGAGCGTGCCAATCCCTGACCAGTCCCGGATAGTTTATATCAAAATATATCATCTGAAAAGGCCTCTGCCACAGCCATCGTCGTATTCTATCAACTTGGCCTTCTTGCTTTCTCGTCTACTTCTTCAGTATTATTTTTCTCCTATCTTCCCCCCCTCTCGCTGTCCCTAGTGTGTCGCGTGTCGTTTGAGCGACCATCCCGACCAGTTCTGGTGAGTTATTATTGAAATATATGCCCCTTTCGCCAGATATGTAGCATATTGTTGACAGTTTCCAGTCAGTCCTCTTCGCATAAGTGTACATTTTCTGTGTTTTTCTTCATCAGCTCTTTTCTAGTCTGCTTCTACAGTTTTCTTCTTCTTCTGCCTTCGCCTACTCAGTCGTTCTATACTTAAGTCCTCTTAATCTCCTTCCGACTTCGCTTTCTAAGTCTCCAGTCTCCACCTTCAGCCTTCTCTTCTCTTGTCTTCTTTTTCTGTATTCTTCAGCTTTCTTCTCCTTTAATCTTTGTTGTTCGACTCTTCAGGCCTGTCTGATGCGGAGACTGTTACAGTATCATGCGTATAAGCGTCGGGATGTGTTAGAGGACATCGATATTCCTATCAGATGACAGCAACTGCCTATTTCTGTTTCCAACGTTACTCTTACGCTAACAGCTGAGGATGGGTTCGCGTACAAATCGTGCCACGGCCCTCAACAACTCACAAGTTGTTTGATATACAATCACCGGGATGTGTCGGGGTCAGCGTCCAGAAGTCAGGCGTTCCACCGGACGCCCAGCCGGGTGCACCGTTGCCATCGATTACGTCGGTTGGAAGGATAAGGGCGCCCAGAGCCCTGGCCCGCAGAGACGCACAGCCCCGCTATTTCCACGTTCGTTCTACTGGCACACAAAGGAGGAATATTTGCATTGAATGGGCTTCGAAAGGGGTGGAAGTGAAAGCGAAGAGAAGAGAAGGAAAGAGAAGATAACCGCGTCACACAACACGACGCTATCGAGAGGCCTCCAACTACCTGTCCTCGTTCTTCTGCCACAATAGCAACCGCTCGTCCCATTCGATAGAAACCCACGCTGACCTTTCAATTCCACGTCCTCCTTCGTGACTTCTTCACTCCCATATAAGTGCCGTCATATCGACGAGCCGACGACCTATTCACTATTTTCCACAACCTTCCAGAACCTCTGATAGCATTATCAGCCTCTCCTCCCAATCTCCACGGGGAATCCCAACGCCCAAAACAGACTTCCGCTCTTTCGTCCTCCACAAATTTATCCCCCAACTTTCTTCCCCTTTGGCCGGTTTGAATCAAATTTGCAGGAATTCGAGAATAAATGAATGGGCTGCCCACATACACCCGGCAACGGAGGACCATTTGTTAGTTGACTTAATAGCGAGACGTGAATGGTTTTCGTTCACAGTGCTCAAGCTCCAGAGGATATGGCTGCCCACCTCTTCTGCCAGAGATGGAATGAACGAAAAATTCCCTCGTTCACCTTGTCCAACTTCATTCAAACGAATCACACAACTTTATGGTGACAACATGTTTATCGAGAATAACATTCAGCTATGTGAGATAGTTAGGTTTCTTTTAAATGTGAGAACCTGACATGTTTTGGGCTATATCAAGAGTTTGACGCTGCGTTTTTAACCCGCCCTCAGTTCATAAATCCCCCAATGACCTTTCGGGAGGTGGAACGTACGTGACAGACTCCACAAAACATCCGTTAATCCCTTCTCAACAGGTTCGCTTCAGAGACACGCAAAAGTTGTTGTTCCCTAATGTTCGAAGATTCCCCCTTTGAAGTCAGTGGTTATTTTCATTAGTTGGAAAGGCTCAATTAAAACAGACTTCCCTACCATCCATGAAGTAAATGTATATGCAACGGGACGAACTAAACCCTTCGATTCAGCGGAGGCTCGTCCGGGGCATTTATGCTGACTGGGCACCTCAAATGCCCCGATTTCGCTCGAGACTTCGCTGTCGTCAGTTGTAACCGAGCCAGTTCCCTCGTCACTGTGTCGCCCATGCTCACGTTCGCTCCCACCCAGTTCCCGGTTTGTGGTGGTAAAACATCTCCGAACGTAATGGACGAATAAAACTCCTTGTTCCAATAGCATTCGGCTTCTATCGTACTAGTTCCCGACTCACCTAGTGCGATACCGCTTTCAATATTAATCTCCCCCATAACATATACTTATATTTGACTTGTAGACTTTGAGGAACCTCCACCTTTTCAAACCTGCACGAATCAGTGCTCATTCAGTGAAGTTCCCTTTGCAATGGTGGAATTGTTAATTTTGGGCATTGGATCTAACCAACCTCCACCCATAAAGTTGATGATAGATCAAATTGACGTTACTGGATGAAATTAGTCACCTAAATACTGGAGACAGTGCGGGTAGAACTGCTACACAGCGTGGTTGAACTTCATTCCACCAGATGGAGCCAATCAACACATGATTGTACGTTGCTGATAATCCACATTGTCGCCGCTGAATCAAAGCAACCGTCCAAATAGTTGGTAGTGTGTAGGTGCAATATTCAATGGAAAATGGTGCTGCACCGGAGGGTTGCTATTTTTGGATATCTTCCTACAGTGGGAATAACGGTAGTTCTTGTAGCAGTTCCATCTCCGCATTAGGCAACATAATATACTGTACCAGCACACTTGTGGAAGACCGTCAGAGCATTGCCAGTGTGTTAAGACATACACAGCGTTTGAGCCTGTGTACATTAGAGATGATTTAATGCAATCCCTTTGTGGTTAGCTCATGCTGGCGTCTTATAGATGAAACTCTGCTTCGTCTGCGACCATAATGAACCAGAGGATATCCACGGTTTTCACCTCGCTGCTCCCCATCACAGCAGCACTAGAAATGCGTATCACGTGAAAAAAATCGTTGGACGCCAATGTTAAGTTACACTGACGCAAAAAATAAGCCAAGGTAACGATCAATTTAATTTTGGCGGCTACTATACGCAAGTAGTGCGTTTTACACTGAATATTTTCTGTGTCTTTTTTTGTCTAGAAGAAGATAACAAGGAGGTAGCTACGAGCCAAAGGACCTTGCCAGAGCGGCTGGACCTATGGCATTTTGCCGTGGCCACATTGGGCCCATGTCCTAACTCCCAAACGAGTCCTTGGGGGGGGGGGGGCTGCAGCCACGGCTGGTACCCATTGCCTCACCCCCCTGGGTTTGGAGGGGGGAGGGTGGTGGTGTATTGGGAAAGGTGTGTAAAAATGTAATGCCACCTTCAGCTGCGTATCTCAGTATTATCTCCAGACTCGTGAGTTCCAGAAAGCTAAGCAGCGGGGGCAAAGGGTTCGAGAGTTGCTAATGAGCTTGCGGGGGCTTGGGCTGTGAAAACAGTCAGATTGCTGACTTGACTGTGGATTTCCGCTCGGCTGAGAAGAAATCTTGTCTGGTCGGAGAGCTGTTTAGAATATTGTGAACGACGGCGAATAAGAGGTCAACAGATAAGTTTATCAGAGACGGAATTAAAATTTATAGTCGGCGGACCATTTCTTTTTTGTTGTCGGTTGAAAAGACAGGGATATGATATCGCAGGAGGACATTGTCGTGCTCCGCGCGCTACTGAGCTGTTTAAAATTTACTCCTCGCTCTCCGGAGCTCCGTTTGAAGTCCGGATCGAGTTGAGCGCGAACCGCCACTGCGATTGTTATCGAAGGAACGTTGAACGTGATGAACGACCGCATGCGTAATATCTGGAGCCCCCACGGCCCACGGGATCCAAACCCCGGAGTTGTGCACCTTCCAGACGTCTTCACGCCGCCCTTGGGAGAATATAATAAGTCCCCCTTGTCGGTGGAAAACATGAGAAAGGACTGTGTCATTCGTGGGTGCAGCGAAGTACGTGACGCTTGAAAGTCGACTCTATCCATTTTCTGCGATTTCCAACCAGCCCGGAATGACGGGGCTCATGACAAGATGTCGCTAGCTACGTGAGACCAGAAGCTTGAAGGGTTGTTTTGGCACCGGCGCAAATACTTGTGAAAGCCGTTCAAGAAAGCTATGCACATCGTCCATAACATGATACTAGAATTGGGGAATCTTGTTTCCTCGATCATTTGGAACAATTTGACCTAAACTGTTAGCCACTATAATAATAGTGTACGTAAAACGGCGGTAGTTGGGGTTAAGGTAAAAGGAAAAAGAGCAAACTAAGTTAAATTCAGTAGATTTAGGTTTTGCTTAAACAAAGCATGAAAAATATCGACCGAGAAATGGCATGGCACTGAATCGATTGATTTCTGGGCTCTGCTCTTCCAATACGATGCTGCTGTCTGTTTGCCCTATACCCACCAGGATTTCTAACTCTTCAGGTTTCCAGGATGGTAATGAAAGGGAAACCAACGAAGTAACCCATCATAATGCTGTCCAATCCAATCTAACCGAATCGGTATGTCCTACACATAACGTCTTACTGTACATCTTTCTCAATTGTTCTGGCTTCAACCGATGAACCTATTTCTTCCGTCTCGTTGTTTTTGATTCCACAGACCTTCCCGGCTGGTGTGTTTTTTTTTAAAACGGTGGATGTAGGTGATACCCTCACTGCAGCCACAAACGGGCCTATTGTATGGGCGTCCATGATCCTCAGATCCCTCAGATCCTGCACCACAACCAGGCCCCATGGCACTGGTCTCACGTGATGTGACGTCACCTGTACCCCCCCCACTCCCGCACAAAGCAGAGGATATCCGCAAGTTCTGCAATGACCACTTCTTCTGGCTGAAGAAAGGGCCTCCCAAACACACAACGGCGCAATGCCGCGAGTCCATCGCATACGCACAGTGCTCTGCCCTCTTTGCCCTACCAAGCAGAACCTGCATACCTGTACCTCGCACTTGCCAATATTTGCAAGGTGGTACCTCAGCGGACAGTGACTTGTGAACAGGCCACATATGATCCTCATATCCTTCCTCCCCAGTGCAAGAGTCATATGAAGAGTTTTGACTGTCTAAGGCCAGGCATGACAGTCCCTGCACCTATCCTCCCATTTGCCAACCTCTCTATGGAGGTGGCTCCTGGTAGTCCCAACAAAGGGGACTAGGGATCTGCGGCGATTCCTTCTTAGCCAACCTATCAGCCCGTTCGTTTCCCTCTATACCCTGATGCCCTGGCACCTGCCGCGATGTAATACAGTATGAGGCTAAGGTTTTGAGAGTGGCCTGACTGTCCACTATGATGTAGATTCTCTGTCGCTTCAGTCCCCTCTGCAGCAGCTGCTGCACGCAGACTTTCACCTCTGCCTGGAACACCGTGGGCAGCGACCCCCAATGGGATCGCCACTCTGATTCTCGACCCAAAGATGCTTGTCCCTGCATGTCCACCCTGCACCGAGCCATCAGTGTAGTATACCAGGGCCCCAGCTTCGAAAGCGGGAACTCCCCCTTCTCACCTGGATCGCTCATGTATGAGTATCCGAAAGGTTAACACGAAGTTGAACCTTACGGGCATTGAGTCCCCTCTTCCTTCACCTTGTGAAGGATCGAGTATCAGGAACTCCTTCTCCCTCGCATGACCAGACCCAACTCCGACATACGCACAGCCTGGAGGAACGCCATCCTTTAAACTTGTAGGTGGAGTGGAGCTAAATCTAGCAAGACCTCCACTGCAGCCCTAGGGCATGTTGTCATACAGCCTGTAATGGCCAGACACCCCCTACGCTGCAGTTTATTCAGCTGCAACTGCACTGTTTTGTTTTCCACCCTACTCCACCAAACCCGGGCTCTATAGGTGACTACAGGCCTAACAATCGCCGGCTGGTGTGTTACTAGCGCTTGGATTTTGTAGATCTCGCTCGTTACTCGATGTTGACAGTGTGTGAGAGATTGCATTCCGCGTACCGCGAAAAATAGGAGTCCTCCATCCCAGTGTCCACATTTCCCGCACATCACCAACACGGCAACCGGAAAAACTGAAAAACCCGGCGTGTACAGGGAAAGCCGACCACGGAATCATACTCTGCGCCCCCGTATAGATAGGAATAGAGCCATTCATCCCAGTACATGCACATTACCATCCTGGAAACTGGTAGAGTGAGAGATTCAGACGTATGCAGGGAAAACCGACAGTGGCATCGTATTCAGCGCCCCGAAAAATTGATAATGTGGCAAACAGTTCGTCAAATTTCGACGAAACATTTTTTTTTTGCTTAGCTGTGTTACTGCGTTGGTTTTGTAATGGAGGTAGTAGCAGCCCGATAAATTCCGAGACTGTAGGAGCTATCCGTTTTTACGAGGTCAAGTTATTTACGACATTTTCATATGAATTGAGTGAAAAGTAGATTGGATTAGTAAATAGAATGCACGTGGGGGATGAGGAAAGTGATGTGATGCGCGCAACCACTCGGTTTTTTAAAATCCTTTTGCCTTCCCCCAGAGGAGTTTTTCCATCCAATGAAATGGTGGGGCCACTGACCAACTTAGATTCCCAAGGGCTGCCCTCTTCCGTGAGTGTCAGCAAGTTCTGACATGTCTGAAAGCCATATTCATGGACGAGAGAGTAGTGGTACGGTTTCCGTCCTTAATAATCCCCACAGGGCGTTCCAGAAGTTTGTATAGTCTTGAAATGGCTAATGGTAATCGTGGTGGTTGTTTGTGTTACTATTGTTAGGGGCAAGCTTGACATGTGCAGGACGGATGTTCGATGGTGTGGTATCATTGTCAGCAGTGCTGCTCTCACTGTCCACTCCAATATCCCCTCAAAGAACACAAACCTGGATATCTCAATGGTGCAGACTGTACGAAAGCCCTTTCCTGTCCAAATCTGCCTCAAGCACTTATCAGAAGTATGACACTGGTTGCTAACAGACTGTGAAATTTGCCGATAATAACTCGGCAGCGTCACACTTGTGCTTGATTTTGCCATTTGAATGTAATATTTCCAAAGCACCCAGTGACATAAGGTCTGAGGAGGTTCTGAGTAGCAACACTCAGACCTTCAGGTTGGCGAATTACACCTGGAGTGACTTTGGGGGAGCTCCTGAAGCGCACTTTCAAATTAAAACAGCTTGCACGGAGTACTAACTCAAGAATCAGAGTTTGGAAAGTGAAATGCAACTTCTCCCTCAGTAGATTGGACCGCGAGTAACGCTGAATGGTCGGTCGAGCTGCGGATCTCCGTTGACTGGATTCAAACCCGGATGTCTCTCCGCTCCTCCAAAGCGTCGGCCGAGGAGATGCTCTCGACACACAGTCGTAGACTTTCATTGCACATCATTCGCCGTTGTTTGTAATCCCATTGAAGGCTTTAAAAAGGAATCGTTTCCTCTTCGCGATGCCATCGGAAAGTACCTCTATCGGCAATTATTCTGGAGGATCTTCGTCGGCAGGGTTTTATGGGACAGCGATTGTGTAGTGACAGTCACGAGGGAAATCGTTGCCGTCGGGTGAATCGAAGATTGTGAAACCACTACACACCCTTACACTCTCACTTTAACAAATACGGCCGCGCACAACTTCAACCATAAAACACTCAACTTAACGGTAGTGAAAATCGTATAAACCCCTGGAAACAATGATATAAACCAGCTGTTAACCAAACCCAACAACTTCACAACATTTCTGAAGCGTAAGGCTTTCAACAGTTTCGCGTGACACCTCTCAACATTAAACGCGTCGAAGATATTCTTCACTCACTCGCTGGCAACAGTTTCACGTGGCATAAGCGTTGCTTTCACTTTAAATATACACAATTTATCTTCTTAGCTTATGAGAAGCCAGAACTTCGCGTAACATTTCAGGTTCATGAATGATTTGTAATGCTCCAATCAGGCAGGTGGGAAGCTCACTCTACACTTGTCCGCAATGCACTCGGTAACTTGACAATGATCACTTGCAGTGCTTCAGTGGAAACCGTTTTAGAGGCTTTGGTGATTCACAGGAATGGGCCAGGGGCCTGTTTCACAATAAGCTAGAAATGTAAGTGAAATTTACAAGTTTACAAGTGGTAGCATTATGAGTCCTTGTAATTTCTGTTTCACAATGAGATGCCTCCAACTGGTATTACAAGAATAATTTCACCAGTAACTTATAAAAACTACTAGCTCAGCTGATGACAATCTACAAGTCAGCTGGTCAAACAAATGTGAACTCGCCATTCCCGCCCGCCCACCTCCGCTCCCGCATCTTTATTGCGTCCCTTCACACGTCGTCGCGCCCCTAAATTTTTCGCTATACCTACCTATTGAAGATGAGCAAAAGAGAGGACAAGCGGCGATTGCAACTGCGCGTTCTCGAAAAGGTGAAGCAAAGAAGATCAGTGCTTTTTGGTGCGTTCAGCGATGGCTGTTTGGAGGGAAATCCTCTCCTTTCTACCCTACTCCTCCATTAACCTAGTTCCTCATAAATAGAGATAAGCTGCCAAGTACTATCTACATTATGTTCAAATTGGCGTGATATATATTTCAATCTAATTTCATTAATGAATGCATTGTCAAGTAAGTAGACAATGAGTAAAAAGTTCTGAATAAAGTACAAGGTGATTTTTATATAAACCGCTTAGACAATGACATTAATGACCGATGACCATCGAAGCATACTAATGATTTTCTCCTGCTTCATTCGGGCTGCTGCTGCAGGCTGGTTGTCGTCTTGAGGGTCGTTATTTGTGTCATCAAATTCAAGATCGTGAGGAACATGTAATGGTTCAACTTCTTCCCGTCTCGCGATGTTGCACAACGCCGCGCAGTACTTGACAATTTCTCCTGCAAGTACTGGGTTCACTCTCAGTTTATTGAGACATGGGAATTGTTCTTTTAAGATACCAAGACCACACTCGATGATACGCCGAGTGTTTTCTATGGTATCTATTGTATAAAATCTCTGATTGATTCCGAGGATCATTTCGTAGAGGTGGCATCAACCAAGTGCGAATATTATAGCCGGAGTCCCCAAGCAATACGAAATTGCCAAACGCTCCGTCGTCCATGATGGTTGGCAATCGACTGTTTCTCAGCACTCGATTATCGTGAAGACTTCCGGGCCAGTTCGCATTCACGAAAAAAAAAAAACTGACCTGACGCTCCGCAAACGAACATGCAGTTCAATGAGTGGTTCTCATTGCGGCCAACGAATGCTGCCTCATGCCTCGTGGGTGCGTCGAGCTTGATTAGACTGCCATCAATAGCCCCACAGACGCGAGGAAAACCAGCTATGCTGAAAAAATTGTTCACTTGTTCTTCCATGTTTTGTGGCCAAGTCACCATTCTGTTGAATAGCCGAACGTTAACTGCAGCCACAACTTTCTTCACACAGCGAGAAACGGTTGCTTTGCTGACACCATGCAAGTCTGCTACGACGTGGAACAGGGCATCACTTCCCAGCGAGTGCACCTGCTGGTGCACGGATAGAGAACCACTTTTTCCAGTGCGGTACGCAATGAGTTGTCCGATTTGTTCAACTAAGAATTCGATTTTGTCGGAAGTCATACGGAATCTTTCGTAGCACTCTAATTCACTCAAAAAACTGAAGTTCACTCTTGCACGGAACACTTTTCTTCGTCGTAGAGGACGACGCAAATGATTCTCTCTGCCTACTTGAAGATCTTCGTCGGACTCAAAATCAGCAAATAACAAATCTTCGAGCATTTTGTACCTAGGACAATTGAATTGCGAAATACCGTAACACGATTGAACATTGAAGACAACAAATACATAGGTTACCTACAGCTGGTAAAATATTTACAAGGACTTGCTTATATTATTGGAGGTTTGATTTTTACAAGACAGGATTGTGAAACAGCCTCCTTGTAAAACTACTAGTATTACAAGTGAATTCACTAATCTTTCCGGCACTTGTAAAATGTTATTGTGAACCAGAATTTACAAGTTACCAGCGCAGTCACCTGTAATAATAGTTACTAAATCATTGTGAAACAGGACCCAGCACTTTCCTTTGATTGTCTGTCAGTTTGATACCCCATGGAACGGGACAGTAGCCAATCACGCCTAAGTAAATTGCGTCACGATAGCACACATCCCAAGTTATCTTGCTAACGAGGGACGTGCCTTTGAGGGACTGAAGGTTTTGGTTGTAACTCCGCTTCTCATTTATATTGACTCCTGTGCACTCATTCGCTTCTCAAGATGGAGCCAGCGGCCACCAAAACATTTAATTTTCGCCTTAAGAGCTTGACGTGCTCGCGTCGCTGTTGTCTCAATTTGATGGATTCAGTCCGATCGTCCACGCAGGCGTGTGGCTCGCAGTTAGTCTTGATGAGTCTCCTGAGAAGGCGTTCCTAAGTGTTGGATAAGGGGACGTTCTCCATCGCGGTCCTGGCTGAAACATGTCTACATTCAATCGTAGCAGTTCCACTTGTCAGGTGGTTTCTGAACGAGCAAGTATGGATTTTGGAATAAAGTGGACACTGTGTCTTGGGAGTTAGGAGTCCGAAATTTACATTTGATGGCCTTCGAACTAGTTTAAAAAAAAGTAGGCCCCCGACTGAGGACGAATTGAAACTATTCCATCAGTCGAATTCATACCTAACGAGCTTATGGCGGTGCTATTGCAGGATACCGATAAAAGGCGGCTTCTTCCCAGTACAAACATTACCTGCACTTGATCATCCCACAAGTTGAAACGAACTGAGTGAAGGATAGATTGGTTTAGAAGTTAAAGCCTTGAAGATCGCCGACTGTACGCGTTGTTAAGGAAAGTAGTGTGATGCGTCGCACTGGATTTCGTTTATCCCCAAGTTTCTAGGAGTGATTTCGCAATGATCTACACAAATTCGTGGATAAGATAGTAGTCTGAGTACTTCGTTAGTTATTAGATTTATTTTGCGAAAATTCGTTCATCATGAAGGCGTGACTGGAGGATTTTATACGAATTCAGTTAACTTTCCCCTACGAAACCATACACCAGATCATGTAACTTGCGGCATCGCAGCGTAGCGACAGATGAGCCGATTGAGCACAGACTCACTCTGACGGCATCTCCTCATTTTTAGCGACCCCCTCACTTTGGTTGACTGCATCGCTATTTTATCTAGTTTCTAGGGATTCAACGAACACGGTGAAACCCATTCGATTCGTGAGGTGACTCTGGAAGATGCCGTCATCTCCTTCGAGCTCCGCTCATTTCGTCAACAAATATTCATAGGGAATAGCAGAAAAGGAAGGAGGAGGTTCTCCAACTCGTAGGTTCTTCAACAGTGAGAAATGAGACACTGAGAGCCTCAAGAGGACCTGAAATTACCATACAATGCCTCCTTTTTGCCTTCTCACTCCTACACTCGCCACACGCTTCGGCGTTTCCTGTCTACCCACAACCGTTTCGTCCCTTGAATCCGCGACCGATAATGCATTTTCAATCCAACTCTTTCTGCCGTTCACCGCCTTTTTGTTCCCGCCTGTCGCTAGAACTGCACATCGCGGTGTCGTCCACTTTGACGGCAGACTGTGAATATTGATGCGGTGCAGGTTTCTCGTCCGGTGCCTCGACTGGCAATCATTCGAGAGGTCGTCGAGAGCTGTCTGACAAAACGTGGAAATATTCATTACTACGATGATTATGTTTGAAGTCGTCATTATTAAATATTTCGTCTAAAATTCATTTCAGTGTCGTTTTTTACTTATAAATATCGCTCATATAATTCTACCGTTGTTTAAAAAATCAATATAGTACTCCAATAAGCTAATTATACGATGGAAGTTTAATAATAGACATTAGATAGTCCGCAGAAACTACACAAATACTGAACTAAAGTAAATCCCTACAATTCCACGACTGTGGGCACAAATCATTCCAAAAAAAATCATGCTCACAGCCATATCAATTTCCTCTACCATAACTTTTTGATGAACGTCTTGAGATGAGTAGCGCTAGGCAACAATTCCCTCTATTTTCTCGATATTTTTGTTTCTGGGAAGACCAAGTGGCATCAGTTTGCTGAAAGGATACTTATAGTGATATTACTATTCATAACTCGTCAAACACCCCGCGAGTTCACAAACATGCTGCTTTCTATAGTGTGGTCAGTCGAGCCTTGTCCGTACCAATGAATAAGAAAACGAGCGGTGCGTAGCAACACCCAACTTTCCGCCGCCCCTTAAAGTTCGAACACCAGCTACATATGCGGGCGCTATATATTCGTTCAACGCATTTCTACAGAAACATTTATGGAGAACAAAATGTAGGGACTAGTTAGCTGAGGGTACTCCGTAAGTTTGATCGAAATCGTCTGAACCGTTTTTGAGAAACTTGGAATACCGATAAATTAATATTCGACAAATCTCCTTTTCCGAGTTAACTTGGCTTATATCTCCGTTCGACATATATATACAGAAATAATTAAGGAGAACGAAATGTGGGTATGGTTGACTAAAAGCCACTCTGTAAGATTGATCACATCTGGTGAAGCAGTTACCCTGGAATTTACGGAAATGTTCGAAAAAACGATATTTTTGACACATTTTCATTTTTATCTCTGTTCAATCGACTGTCAGAGGAACATTTATTGAGAACATAAAGTAGGTATTAACTATTCGAAAACAGCTGGAAAGTTTGGTGATAATCATTTGGAGCCGTTTTGCCAAAAAGCGTAAAAAACCTATTTTTGCTTCGTAGGCCTATATCTCCTTCACCGTATTTTCATGGAGATATGTATGGAGAAGAGAAGCTAGATATTGATTAGTAGAAAATAATTTGAAAGTTTAATTAAAATCGTCAAAATTGGCACGACGTGGCGGGTCGAGCTGGCAAGTGGTTTTAATTAGACAGTAAGGAGGGAGTACAAATGATGAAACGATTACTTTTGCTGTAGTTATTGTCCCATAAGTAGCATTTGCCTCACAATAATTACTGTGATTTCACTATTTTCGGTCTAAACGCAGTCGTACATCCCTGAGAATTTTACATTCGACCCAGCACCTAAAAATACCTTGAAAACGATACCAAACACGGCGTATTTGCGATGAAACTACCAAATTGGCGTTTTCGTAAAATTGTTTAACCAGTTTTTGGTCACATCAACCATTGGTTTCGTCCGACCGGATTTCGGAGCAAGCAGGCACAACTGAATTCCAAATGAGATTTTTGTGGGAAAGAACGGATTTGTTAGACCGCGTTATGGGCACGAAACGACCCCGACAGTGGATGGACATTGCAGTGCATCTTGAAACGTTGAGCATCAAACTGTAAACAAAATTTCCCGACCGAAAACATAGGTGCATTATTCAGACTGAACAATACATCAAAAGGAATGAGACTAATTTGTAAAGCCTACACACACACACACTCGCAAGATGCTGGTCCTGGCGGACTTGTGCTTGGGGATGTCAAATGACAGGAAGATGATGATCCTGATTGCCCTCATACGACAAGGCGTACTTCGAAGGGAGCAAACTGAAAAATCAAGTTGGGCGCGCATTTCTAATTTACCGTTCTGAGGAGGAAGAACCAGTTTCCATCAAGAAGTTCCGTCATGATTATGACAGGTCTAACAACTACAAAGAAATGCACGCGATACTTGAGCCCGTCAGCCAGGGCATGGATCGATCTCCCTTAAAACTGACGGCTTAGTCAAAAAGGAAGACATAAAATGTGGGGATGAACATATTTGGGTTGGTGATGATCAAATCCACGAAGTCCGTCCGAGCGGGGGGTTTGGGGCGTTTTACGCGCTTAACGTGGACTAAAAATTCCGTTCTTTCGCGCAATAATCTCATTTGGTATCTAGTTGTGCCCCCCTTTTCGGCAATTGGTCGGTTAAAACGATGCATGATCCGAAATAGCTATAATAATAAACAAATACGTAACTTTGGCAGTTTTAACGCAAATACGCCGTGATTGGTATCGTTTTCAAGCTATTATTAGATGCTGGGGAGAATGAAATAGGTCTCACAGGTGTATGACTGCACTGTAGTTCGAAAACAGTAAAATTACAGTAATTATAGTGAGCCAAAGTCTTTTAATTCAAAGAACTCGCGGGACAGTACAGCGAAAGTAATCCTTTCAGCGTCTCACTCCAACCACCCGTCAGCTCGACGCATCACGTCGTGCCAATTGCCTACAAGAGCCTGGAATTTGTCATTTTCGTCGTAGTAGTTAGGACATGCTACATATGGTTTACTGGTATTTTTCGATGTTGAGTCGAGTGGGATGATTCTCAGAGGTGTGAGAGTAGGTCAAGTCGTTCAAGAGAATAATAAACCGTTGCGTAATAATTAGCAGCGTTTTGGTATATAAGATGTGTGTCCTATTCAGTTGCGTTATAGTTCCTGATGATGACTTGTCTGTCGAAATCGATCTAACTTTGTAACTCAAATTTAGTGGACATTTTCCGTTTTATTATTTTGATTATTAGCAGTAGCTCAGTGAATTTCAAAACATCAAGAGTCAATGTTGTTATATCAAGTTCATGTGAAGTGAATAAGAAATAGATTTGATTATTAGCTAAATGGAGGAAATCCGGCTGAAGAAAGTTGTGCGCCAATATTTGTTGGGGTAGTTCAATGTCGCACGTGAGGATGTGTTTGTAGGGTGTCCGATAACATTCTGCTTGACTTAAAAACTGAATGTCTCGAATGAGCTGTTCTTAAAAGCACATCCAGCCTCAGCGCACAGTCTCCCTCGACAGGTACATTGGCTTTGACGAGGGTTTCCGCTCTCGACGACTTCATGCGACATCTCCCAACGAAGCGCAATCTCCGTTTTAAGGTCTCGTCGCGTTATTTTTGATTTACGGAGCCGCTCAGTAAAAGTCGGTCGTCAAACGGTTTGGCCAATAAAATGTGAAATGTCTTGTTGAGTTTGGGCTCGTGAAGACGACAAGGCTCACGACTTGAAGTGGTTAGAACAGAAGCAGATAATCGAGCTCATTTGAGGACTGGGAGGAGCGAACTCGTTGGTCCGGCAGAGCTCTTAATTCTATTACGACGGATGATTTCACGGAGCTGCCCAACGAGGCATAACCACTAAAAAGAAACCACCCGCGCCCCTCTCGTCTGTCTGTCAATCTCTCCCTTGGCATCGACATCGCCGCACAACCAAGTGACTATGTTCGTCTTTAGCTCCCCTCGCCATCCATTTCTCTTCCATTTTCCGTTAACTTTTGTTTTTAACTATCACTTCCTTCTGCCATTGCACTTTTACCTGCTAATACTACTTGCAATACACTTCTCCAATACTGCATCCTTGCCTACCATCCACCACCTGCCTTCTCTATTTTTCACTTCTGCCATCCAGCTTCTCGGCATTACATTAGCGCAATCATCTCTTTACATAGTCTACCAAACTGTTCGCACATTGGTCTGGAGTGAAATCATTTTGGTTCGGGTTCGTGCAGGATGTATGTTGCCACGTTCACATTGTGGTCGGGTGGGGAGCGCCTAGGCACCCAAACCTCCGGGTTCATCCTCCAGTTCGCCCAGGCTTGTGTAAATCGGGCGAACCGGTTGCGGCCCTACTGGAGAGGAAGCCACACACCGAGTTGCGTTGCGGTATTTTGGCGTGGGCCCTAGCATTTGCGTACAGGCTGCAGTAAAAGAGGACATGGGAAGCATTTTCTGCTATCCTCAGCCTACTGGGACACTCATTCGCTCGAGGCCTGAATAAGTGCGGCGTGAGTTGAATGCCCTGTGCCTCGACAGTAGCTGCATGTCGGGAAACGTGGGGCGCCACCACCTAATTCGCCCCCAAACTTGCATGGAGGGCGTTCCCTGTGTCTCACCCGGGCTGCCACTGGTCCGAAATCCTTCTCTACCATGCACCTGCCGTCTTCTCTACCCATAACTTCTGCCATCTGCATTCTCAGCAGCCCATTTTTTCATCTTCTCTCCACCATCTAAACCAACCACTTCTGTCGTCATTTATCCTTCCTCCCCTTCCACTCCTCACGTTCTCTGTCATGTTTTACCACCTACCAGCCAACTTACCTGCCAACGGCTTGCTTCTTTGCCATCGTTCCTGATGATGATCCCTCTCGTTGTTCCACAGCGAACTTCCATCGAATGCTTGTTGCAGTCTGCCAATCTTTTGCTGATGAGAAACCCACTGGTAGCAGGGAAAAGCTTCTGACGCAACCCATCGCAAAGTTTCATCGCTCTAATTGAGTGCAAAGAAGTCTGAAGGATTGGAGAAAACCTGTTTGCTAAAATGCTGGAACAACTTATCGACTTTGGTGGTGTCGGATAGGGTACAGACTATCGATTCGTAGTGAAGTGGTAAGGAGTTGGTGAGTTGGAGTTGGAGCAATAGCTTGTTGTTCCTTATAACCCACTGCAGTTTGAGATGGCACACAGAATCCCAATTGTTTTCTTGGATATTTTGGAACCCGTAGCTTCCTGTTTGAGGCAAAATGTCGGTTCTGTCATCAGTGTCGGTGAGTTCTTTCATTATTTTGCAGAGAATTCTGAGGGGGGGTGGGGGTCAGAATCCCTGAACGTATTGGCCCAATTCACGGAACGCAGTAATTAATTATTTCAATACTGTCTTACAAGGTTCGTCATTACATCGTAAGATGAGAAGCAGCGGAGCCTCGATTTCAGAGTTGGGAAGGCGCTGGACGGATTCGGGACGGCCAGACAATGGGGGACCCACACGGACGGTGGTGAATGAGAAGCACGAAAAGTCGGCGCCGGCGGTCCTGCCACAATGCAGGTCTGTCCCTCTTCGTCCCACAACACGAACCTCTGTCAGCCCTTTCGCTCCTCGTTTTATTCTTCGAGATCAATTGAACGAGGTGGTCGTGGCTGATTGAAGGAGACTGGATCCTGCCGCACTGGCTATTGCTTCCCCGTATTTTCACGCGATCGGCTGAAAGATGGATGGGAAACTATGGATTCCGCGAACTTTTCATGTTCGAATGTATCATAACTCAAGATCGATGAGCTCACGCTCACGTGGTGAAACCCTTCAAATGATAACCATCACGTAAATAGCAACGGTAAGATCGTGGGCAGACTCACACACTTCCTAATATATTCCTCGACAATACCAAACTTCCTGGCTAAATGCAGACATCGACTGCCAACCGTATTTTGGTACTGACCCCTGAAAGTATTGTACCACGCCCTGTCAAATACAAATATTTGCGTCGTGAGATGATTTCCCAGCATCGTCAGTATGTAAAAACACGTTCACATGGTTTTAGAGTCTGTGAACACCAATTATAAAAAAGGGATGAACCAAATCGACTCAAATTTCAGACTTATTTGTGGATTACCGTTATATGCCAAAATAAAGAGGATAAATCGGCACCAAGCTAACTGTAACTATAGTAGTGTTCAAAACACCAATTTTTACTTTCCTTGCTCTACGAAGTAGAAAGGAAAGTTATGTAATCGGCTGAAAAAAAATTTTGAGTTCTCTTCAGATCTTTCGTTTCAGACCCCCCAGAGTCCGAAAAACACTATTTGGGAAAATGGTCTGTGTGTGTGTGTGTATGTGTGTCTGTGGACGATTTTTAGAGAGAACCATCGTACCAAATCCAGTCAAACTTGATATCTCGCCCGCAGGTTACTATGGGACGCCAACATGAAGGTTTGGACAAAATCCTTCGAAAGTTAACTATAGTTATCATAGTGATCAAACACCAAATATTTTTTTTCTCAAAAATGGCTCTGACGATGTTGATTAAACTTTTTATATTGATAGCTCTCAATAAGGTAATTATACCATAAAATTCCCATTTGTGGGAAAATGACGAGAGCAGCAGAATAAATTACCAAAACTTTCGACGAAATCGATTTTAGCGCAGTTTTTAGAGAAACCCACCGTACCAAATCAGCTGAAACTTGATGTCTGGCCTACAGGTTACCATGGGACACAATAATGAGGGTATGGGCCAAATCCACCGAAAGTTAACTATAGTCATCATAGTGATCAAAATACCAAATTTATTTTCTCAAAAAGGGCTCTAACGATTTTAATCACATTTTTTATGTTGATAGCTCTCAGTAAGGCAATGATACTATAAAATTCTCATTTGTGGGAAAATGACGAGAGCAGCACAATAAATTATCAAAATTTTCGACCAAAAGCGTTTTTCGCGCAGTTTTTCCTTCTTATAAATTCCGCTGGAATTCTTGTAGAATGTTAAAAAAAAAATCAGTATGGTAGTCCAATCCAATACCTAGACTGTGAATGTTTAACAACGTTCATGAGATACATGTGGCTCACTCCTGAAATTCCTGGATTTCAACTACCGCCGTTTCGCTTAATGCTAGTTCTAACAGTTATTGCCCAATAACTCTGCAAAAGTGATTACTATCCTCCTTCAAAAAGTTTGTGTTTACAGCCTCATTGAATTTCTGTATACCAATTGCTCAATAATGGTCCTGCAATGAGTAAGAGCAGCACAATAAATTCTGGAACTGTAAGCGCTACCGCTTCCTGCTGCTGTGACGTGTTGTTTGACCAAGTTCAAAGGAACTAAGTGATAAATGAATCGATTAAATAGAATTACCTATTTACAAAGCGAATTGACGTAGAGCTAAGGAACGTTGTGTGTTGCGACGCACCAGATATTTTTCTCAAACGATTCCAACGGTATTGATTACAATTTTAGTATAGACCGGCTCCAAATAACACTACACTGCCATAAAGTTCTCGTTTAAGGGAAAATGGAGAGAGTCACACAATACGATAATTTTGCATGACATTTTAGTGCAGTTTTTCCTTTATGAAGACCGTACGTACATACGATACTAGTTGTTTTATTCACAAAGATTAGGGTAGAAATCGGATGAATTGCTTGTTCGATAAGAATTGAATAACGTTCATAAAATAACTAGGAGGAACCAATTCTCACAGTTTTAATCTGATAATCCCAAAACAGTGAGACATAAACGGTGGAGGATACACTCTCATAAATCACTTGAGCGTTGGTGACTAGGAGCGACTCAAAGTTTCTACTAACTGAATGAAAAGATAATTTTATTAGTTGCTAGAGTGATAAAAATTACTGAATGTAAAGTGGCGCTGAAGAAAGTTGGGTGTGTGTGTCGCACCAAATGTTTTTTTTCGTATAAATCTCATTCGTGCTTGACTACGTGCACGTTGCCAGTCCGATAAGCTACTTTTCGATGGTATTGGTCGTTAAATAATTAGAAAAAACCTTCGTTATTACGGAATTAGAACTACTGTCGCCTCGAGCAAAAGCGAACGTTCCTATCAAACAATGTGTTGACAGTACGACTAATCAATTACCCACACGCTTTAGGGCATTGAGGCAACCGACTAACTAATGACAGAGAGAAAATCTTTAGCAAATGGAGTGAGAAAACAGTGGATTAGTTGGTAGATCAAAATTGCTTTAAATGCAACGCCGAAGACCCTTTTACCGGCTGCAACACTTTCATCTTTCATGACCGTCCGTGAAAATCCTCCCTGAATTGAGGCTCATTCCGAAAGAATCAAACGCTACTAAGTCAATTCCTGGGAGCATGTGCGAAGTTGAATCTCGTCAGCTCCGTGGAACCTGGTTCTCGGCCAAAACTAGGAGTGGCCTCTCCGACGGTGATTACACATCTCCAGGCGGCTCGGCTCGGAACGACTAGCTCGTTTCCCTTCCCCAGATAGCCGCCGCTTCACTGCCAACGCTGTGCCAGGGCCTGACTCCTTCCAAGGTTAGGCTTTCTAGCCTTGCGTAACCCCCCGCGCCGCAGACCGTCGACAACTCTCATAACACGGCTCTCCTGCCTCTTGCCCTTTCTAAACGTGCCCCTGCCCCCTTCGAATTCGTCTTTATTATTTTCATTTTTTCAAAAAATATATACTCACCCTCTCTCTCTCTCTCTCTCTCTGTCTACAAAATGCAGCGCTTTGGCGAGCATATGATGCCTCACTATAAAATATTGCGGTGGTAATATGAGAACGCTGAAACTCCAGATGACTTTGGTCTTCAAGATTTTGTCCCAACGCGACACTCACAGCGAGAACTAAACTCCGCCACGAAGCCATAAAACGTCGATGTCTATAGAGGTCTTTCGTTGTGCTGGGAGCTGAGTTGTTCAACGAAAATGTTGAAATGTTTTATTTTAGCGAAAAATTGGAGACGTTTTAGGGGTTAATTTTGAAGACGAATTAATATTCGTATTCGTACGGTGGTTCAATTCTGGTGCCCCACGGTGCGTCATACTTCAGGTTGACGAGGTCTTTCCCGTACCATCAAGCCCTGACAAACCTAGATCGGAACTGAAACAACTCTGTCTTAGTATCTGATCTGTTTCATATCTGCGTGGGTTTGAAAAACTTGAATGATTTTTTATCAACTGGCGAAGAAACCGCGTTTGTCGCCAATTTGTTATTTTCTTCAGTCGGCTTTTCTGGTCTCCCCCCCCCACAGAATCGTCGCCGCCAGGTGCAGTCCGATATCATCTCACAAAGCCGAAGACATCCAGACAGGGAAAGACGGTCATTTCTTTTCCCTTCGCCGCACTCCCATTCCGCTCCTTCACAATTCATCCAAACCTGCTTAATGGAGATATAATCTTCTTCCTTAAGAGGACACTCTAATTGCTACCTTCGGCAAATGGAATAATCGATTCAAACTGATGGAATATCCATTGCAAACTATCACGTTCTCTTCCTTAAATGCACAGCACAATTTATAAACTTCTTCTCCACCTTCTTGGCTGGTGGTTGGATGTGAAGAGGCGAGCACGTGTGAGTTCAACATTAATCAACCGCGTATGGCGAGACTCCACTCGAGAGGGTTTCCGCTTCTTGGTTTTGTGGCTGGGAGGGGGGTGGGAGCAATGGAAATACGCTCAATAAAGATCCCTGGCGATTGCTCTGCTGCAAATAATTGATCGGCCCCCGACGCAACGCAACTCACAATCAGATTGCCATCTTCCATTTCTTAATGTCAAATCATCGATTGGCCAACGGCAGACAAACT
This sequence comes from Pachypeltis micranthus, assembly GCA_020466155.1. Taxonomy (NCBI): domain Eukaryota; kingdom Metazoa; phylum Arthropoda; class Insecta; order Hemiptera; family Miridae; genus Pachypeltis; species Pachypeltis micranthus. Next base: position 28,692,355 of record CM035777.1, on the reverse strand, counting down.
GGCGGAGCGGACGTGGCAGGTTTTGCCATCGACGTTTACCCCGCAGCTGCAGCGCTAAATTAAGCGTCGACTGCTTTTTTTCCCTTCAACTTCGGCCGAAGGAAAATTAATTTTAAGGCAGCAATTTATGATCTTCCATCGACCTCACGTGAATATCCGCCGGCGCTGGGTGTTTTCCATCTGCGAGCCTTACATTGGGCCGAGTGCACGAGTACCGACGATGTTGCAAACGTTTAATGCGTTTAGGACGCTTTACTAGCGCCTATTGCAGCTAGTGGAGATTGACCTAAAACTGGTGGAGGTAGCGAAGACCGAGTTTCCGTTACAGGTTGAATTTGGCAGACCTCCCACTGCGGGCTGTGCGTCCTCGGTTTAGAGCAAAAATGTTTTCGTACAGGGGGAAACGGGTGGTCGGTCAGCAATGTGCTGAATGCAAGGTGAGCTTCTACCTTACACGACACAAGGAATGTGCAATTTGTCCAGTGCATTTCAGATTTCGAATCCATTATCAGGGTAGTAAGGGCATGGGTGTGCTGAACAGAGGAAATAGGGAAGGGCTGCAACTATAGCCGATAAGCCACTGTGTATACAGGAGACCTTTTGAATGAATGGTATTTCTTCCAGCTTTGGTAGTTCCAATGGTCGTTAGCGTTCCTTATCACATAAAACGTTTAAGAAATCGGAAAGGAAAGCAATGAGATCTTTTTACGTTTTAAGGTCTATTGAATCAAAAACACATTATTTCGGAGCGTGGTCTGCGCGTGTCAGTAGAATAGCTGGGCTTATAGCAGATGCCACTTTTTTGTCAACAATTTTCACCCAACTCTCAGGGGGTCCGCAACTAGTCAATAGCGCGATACTAAGATCAGTCCTGTCATATCGCTACTTCACTTGCCGAAATCCAGGCTACCAGATACTTTTCGGACATCCAGCATCACAGCAGACTAGCTGGGACATACGGCAATAATGTCAGGTGTTGGTGTTCTCCAGACACAGCCCAATAGTGCCGCTTTCTTTCCAATCTTCAGTTGACAGTGCAACAGTAACCTAATTGCCGGCCGAGTCACGACATTTGACAGGCCTGTTTCCTCATCAAAATAACTGCTTTTTAATACTGCGAGAGTTATTTGAGTTAAAAATAATGGAGGTTGTGGATCCGCTTGCATGCTAGAGCACGGGAACTCGCTCGGCAACCGCCCAACCCAGACCTGTGAAGCAGAATGGAAGGCTGTTTAGCCAGTCTCCTGGTGGAGAGCTGCTGCCCATGTGTTACCACGCCGAGGATGGCCCTGGGCCTTGTATCAGAGGCAAGCAAGTCTAGTGCTCTAGACACAGAATCTAGTGCTCCCTGGTTCCATCGGATAGGTCGTTTCGAGTTTGTCCCATAATAGGGGAAGCTCCTTTATTCTGGCGAATGAAGGCTGTTCTTACCGTGCACTCGACGACCGAGTCAACTGGTAACTGGCTAGTGATCACTTGGAGTGCAAGACTGGTGGTGACTAAGTGTGATGGAAATCCGTACACAGAATGGGTGATTTTTTTTTACTTTCCTTGCTCTACGAAGTTTTAGAGAAAACAACCATACCAAATCAGCTTAAACTTGATGTATAGACTACGAGTTACCATGGGACGCAATAGAGAGGGTATGGCCAAAACCCACCGAAAGTTAGCTATAGTCATCATAGTGATCAAAACACCAAATTTTTTTCTCAAAAACGGCTCTAACGATTTTAATTACATTTTTTATATTGATAGCTCTCAATGAGGCAATGATACTATAAAATTCTCATTCGTGGGAAAATGACGAGAGCAGCACAATAAATTATCAAAATTTTCGATCAAAAGCGTTTTTCGCGCAGTTTTTTCCTTATAAACTCCGCTGGAATTCTTGTAGAATGTCAAAAAAATTCGGTATTGTAGTCCAATCATATACCTAAAGGGTGAGTGTTTAAAAACGCTCATGAGATACATGGGGCTCACTCCAGAAATTCCTGAATTTCAACTACCGCCGTTTCGCTTGATACCAGTTCTAAACGTTTTTACCCAATAACTCTGCAAAAGTGATTACTATCCTTTTGTTGAAAAATCGTGTTTACTGCCTCATTAATTATCTGTGTACCAATTGCTCAATAATGGTCCTGCAATGAGTACGAGCAGCACAATAAATTCCGGAACTGTAAGCGCTACCGCTTTCTGCTGCCGTAAAGCGTTGTTGGACCAAGTTCAAATTAACTGAGTGATAAATGAATTGATTAAATAGAATTAGCCATGTACACAAGTGAATTGTTGTAGAGCTAAGGAAAGTTGTGTGTTGCAACGCACCAGATATTTTAAAATGAAAACTGTATTGTCAATATTGACATTACAATTGAGCAAGAATTGAGTCCAGTATATTTATAATCAATTTACGTAACACCTGCTCTAGGTGTAGCCCATTGGCTGTCCTACATCAGTACTATTTATGTTGGTTTAAGGTAAGTAAACGTTAGGTTAAATTAAATAAGTTATGATAACAAAAATAAATATGTGTGACGACAGACAATTCTAAAACTAGTTAACAATCGATGTAGGCAGATGGATTAGTTGATCGAATTGTCCTGAGGACTTTTGAGTCTCCTTCTTTCTGGTGGTGGAGGTGGGTTCTGTGGGATGCTCGCAGTGAGTTTTCATGTTCTGCCATGGTAACCTCTAGTCTTTTGTATTGGTAGGTCATAATGCAGAGTTGTATTGCGAACATACCAGGGTGCTCCAGATATGATACGAAGGACTCGATTTTGGGTCACCTGTATTTTTTGACATGGTTTGCAGCAGCGGATCCTCACAGTTCACAGGAGTATTCCCAGATAGGCTGGATTAGGGGGAGGTAGAGCAGCCGTTTTGTTACCAGACTCAGTGGGGAGCGATCAAGTAGAAGGGGCTTCAGCTGGTGGATTCGCTGTCTTATATCGTTGACTAGGTACTTTATGTGGGTTTCCCAGGTCAGCGCCTTGTCCAAGAGGACACCCAGGTATCGAACTTTCGTGTCCTGCGGCATTGGGTTGTTGTTGATGAAGAGGGTATTCTGAAAGTTGACTCTTCGCTTGGGATCACGACGGGCTTTGAGGAGTTCATCCTGACTCTCCACTTAGAGCACCATTCGCTGGTTGTATCAAGTGTGGATTGGGTTTTGGTGGTTGCTTCCTCAAATGAGTCGTCCACCTGAAGGAAAGCCACATCGTCTGCAAACTGTGCTAGCGTTGCACTCACCGGTTGAGGCAGGTCATGTGCATATATGAGATAGTGGAATGACGCAAGGACGCTCCCCTGGGCGACTCCTGCCAGTATTGGCTTGGAGGAGGACACAGCGTTTTTGTATCTCACCGAGAAAGTGCGTCCTGATAATTACGATTTCACAAGTCTGTAGTACGTGGCCGGTAGGTGGGGTTTGATTTTGTAGAGGAGGCTTCCATGTATTTGAACAATTTTTTCCAAAACATCGGATAACCTCGTACGAGAAAATGTGCCGAGCCAACTCCTTGGGGCCATCCATCCATTTCTCAACTAATCTTACTGAACATCTCAACTCTTTCTAATCGATTGTGCCTAAATATTCGAATGTCGTTTAAAACGACACCAAAGAGATGTCGCTGAAAAAAGGCACAAATAGGATAGGATAAAAATCTCAATCTCAGCGATTTTTCCATTATTTAAAGCCGCCCCTGGCGCTACTCGCACAAGCTCCCAGGAGACCATGATAGATGGTTGTCCAACTTCATACATGTTTCAGGTAGGTACAAGGAACATGCGCCTGTCTCACCATTGACGGGTGCATTAGGGGAATGGGGAGTGTAATTTGCCGCTCAACCAGTTACTTCCAGAATCCAAATGATACCAACTGTCAAAAACGGTAATGAGCAACTCCGTTTCAGAATAATTATCGAAGGTGATAAATATAATTGCGCGCACACGTTCTAAGAGTTAGCGCTAATTAGCATCACGACGACGACGCGTTAGAAGAGAGACGGCTCTCCCTTGACCTTTGGTATTAATCACAAAGGCGATCCAAACCCGACTATTGTATGCTAAGCCTGATAATTGAATGTGTCGTAACGTTTTGTGGCCTCCAGGCGTTCCTTCTCTTGTCATTAAATGCAACTCTATTCGTTAATTCAATTTATCGCCTCATTTTGATTCAATCGCGAGACGTTTTTCCTCTTATTCTTCCGACGGATCAAATGGGAAAGGAAGAACATTAAGATGTTTATTTATTGAAGGCTGGGAATCCTAAATATTCTCCTTTTAAGCCTTTAAAACATATTTTTCATGACATTTTGACGAACTCACACGCCGACGTCGTCATAGCAAACTACTTGGAGTAGCAGAAAATGACCTAATTTCCAAAACTATCTAGCACGTTTTCCCCACGAGTTTAGATGCATTTTCACATAGTAGAAAGGGCTGTTATGTTATCGGGGGAAAAAAGTCATCCAGATATTCCCGTTTCACAGGCAACTGAATCCAAGAACGCCGTTTGTGAGGAAGGTCTGCGTGCCTGGGCAGCGATGAGGTGTACACAGGAGACTAGGATCGTAACACTGTGGGTGCTCGCTTTCGTGTCAGGGGTTACCTGTTTTAGACACTAATTCATGAATGCTGCGTCAAGTTACGTGACTTACTGTTCCATTCGAAGGTCTTCTCAGGAGCCTTATAAAGAGTGACTCCAAGCCCATGCACAGTTGGTCCGCCAGGATACTCATAGGGCGAACATCAAGTTGTTGGTGGCTGAGGAGAGGGTCCAGCTCTTCCGCTTGAAGGGAAATTAGATAGCCAACTGTCAATGGCGTTTTCATTAAATCAGTTATGGGCATTGAGGAAATGCTGATTTTCTGCCCTTATATTGCAAAGTTAATGCCACAGTTATAGTGTAGTCAAGTCGGTACGCGTGCAAAACTGCTGTCTTCCCTTCACGTGCCTCGTCAAACGGGCAAAAATAAGGAGGCACAATCTAGAACGGAGAAAGGTTTGGATTAGTCGGAAGACGAACTTGTCTATGGTGAATGTAGATGTACCTGGCTGGTAGGCAGTGGTAGCAACTGGTTTCAAACAACGAGGTCTGTAATATATCGAAAATTTAGATTTAGGACCAGTATACTTCCTTTTAGTCATCCTATCCACGTCATACCACGGTTTATCGTGATAGTCTTTAAAGTCTTGGCACATGGTGCTTCTATCGAAGTAGGAAGAGCACTGTAGGCCTAGCGGTTGGGGAGCATCTAACATGCTAAATGTTGAGGGCATAGCATACACAGATGAAGACGTCGAATAAAACGGGTAATGAAATCGTTAATGCTCGGAGTATCACTCTCCTTAGACATCAAGTTGTTGATGGCTGAGGAGGGGGTCCAGCTCTTCCGCTTGAAGGGAAATTAGATAGACAACCGCCAATGGCGTTTTTGTGGCCACAGGCTTCGTTTTGTGAAGCAACACAAGTAACTAAGACTTAAAATAGGCGAAAAGTGGGGTCCAAAACCTCCAGATTCTCAAACGCACTTCCCTCGCTAGGTTTACCTCGTTACGAGCAATTACTTAGACCCTCATGGGGTTTGAGTTACCGCGACAACATCGTCATGCACAAGGTCATCTACTTCGGCATGATTGGCTACTGCAGCTAGCAGATCCCCAGGCTACACACCGTTTGAGGTTTAAGGCATTCTCTCAATCTGGCAAACATGCGTCAATATCCTTAATCTTACGTTCTATGTACTGGTCGGTCCTCCAAGACTGTAGACTTCATGCTTTGGACCTACGAACTTTATGAGAAATTAACGTAGTATTTTCAACAACAACGAAAAAACGTCATCATCGTGCTGCACAATGAGGACACGGACGATTGGAAGGGAAGAAATGGTGAGAGTGGGTAGGGGCTGGTTTGGAAATTAGGTGAACCTGCCAAGATTCAATTTCCTGACAATCTGTCCGCCATTTTCTCTCGGTTTATTGCTCTCGAGCACGCGCTCTGTGAATTACGCTCCTCCGGACGTGCGAGCGTGTTACGCGCCTCCCGTCACCAACAGCACAACCCCTCTCCCCCCTACCTTCCCCTACACACACACACACCAACTACTAACCTCTTGCACTTCCGAGGCCTTTAAAAAATAAGGGAAAAACATTATCCTCCCTGTCTTCTATTAACATATTCCATATAAATGCTAATCTCCTTCGTGGTGTCTAGTGGGTGAGTGGAGGGGGTTGGTGGTTATGGTGAAGGGGGGGGGGGGCGTTTATCGTTCGGGAGTCAAACTGGAAACGACGAGGCAGGAAAAATCAGGCGAACGAATCTGAAGAAGAAGAAAGAGGAGGAGAATGAGAAGGAAGTAGTGGCAGTGGAGGGGGGATGTAATTTGTGGCGGAATGTTTTTTATTTCGAAAGACTGCCACGCCCTCGTCCGAATAAATATCGTGTGGAGGGCATAAATAAGGAATTGATCGCTACAAGGAGAAGGAACCAAAATGACTTGGCGCTACTGTCCTTTTCTCCTTTCGGTAGCTGAAACCAATTTCTCATTTCGTCCCCGTTTTTCTACGTCGTTCGTCATTTCCGTTCTTTTTTTTTCTTATTTCAGATTGAAATCTTTCATAACGAATAAACTGAATCAACAACGCGAATCTACAGCCATTTAATATATGAATATTGAAAACGTGAAGTAATTAGAATCGATTCTTGGTCAATAAGATAACAAAAAATACCAGGCGCTCCGCATCACGCAACTTACCTTAAATCCACATAGTTCAATGGTTTTGATGGATTTTGCTACTTATTATTCACTCAGGTCTCTCTCACTTGGTAAAACACCCCTTCACGATGGCAGAAAACGGTAGTGCTTACAGTTCCGAAATATGTCGTGCTGCTCGTACTCATGCCCTGACCATTATTGAGCAATCGGTACACAGAGGATTGATAAGGCTGTACACAGGAGGGGCTTTAAAGGTGATAACCACTTTTCTAGAGTTATCGGGTAAAAACTTGTGGAAATGGTAGTAAGTGGAAGGGCCCCTGCATTTTATTGAACTCATATCGGTCGGACTACCACCCAAAGGGTTTTGAAGATTCTGATAACATTCGAGAGGAGTTTACAAGCAAAAAGAAGGACTAAAATCGGTTTCCGACGAAATGATCGGTAATTTATTGTGCTGCTCACGGACCAAAATTTATGGAATTGACGTGGCGTTTCAACCGGTTGATACAAGAAGTTTAATCAAATTCGTTATAGCGGTATTTGAGAAAAAAGATAGTGTTCTGACCACTACGATAGTAGCAAGCAGAGATTTATGCTATTATCGCCGGGGCAATCCTAATGCATGAGAAAGGCTGTAACAACAGAACTATCAATATATTGAGCGATATTCAAGCGTCGAGCAAGGCGCCAATGAAGTACTACACAACGTCAAAACTAGTGCGAGAGTGCAGGATGTAACTTAACTCCTCAGCAAGTGCGAACAGAGTTAATGTGTATTGGATTCCAGGACACAAGGGGATCATTGGAAATGAGAGAGCGGACCATCTGGCCAGACGCGATTCGTCTACGGTACTATTGGGCCACCGCCCCATTGTGGGATTTCTCTGTCACTACTAAAAAGGTCTGCGGGAGAACACGCCAGAAGACTGCATCAGACAATCTGGAACGCTGCAGGAGTAAGACACTCCAAACGCTTTGTCTCAGAGCAATCAAGTGAGACAAGACACACCCTTCTGAGGATGGAAAGGAAGGACTTGAGGCAGATTGTTGGGATCATAACCGGGCACTGCAGAATGAACAAACACATGTATGGTATGGGTATAGTCGACACCCCTCGATGCGGGTGGTGCAACACGGATGAGGAGACTCCCTGCCATGTCCTGAGCCAGTGCCGGAGACTTGACAGTGTGAGAGGGAGCGACTTTTGGTCTTTGTCACCACTTCTCCCAGGGTGGTTACCAACGAGGTCTCTTTCAGGAACTACCTGGCTTCCCTCAGAAAGATAGGCATTAGGATTGGCACAATAAGCCATCTGGCCGCGGTGCACATCCCACCACTGGGACACTCGGAAGACTACATATAGCGGTATTTGAGGAAAAAAAGTGTTCAGACCACTACGATAAGTTGATTTTGGATGGATTATTTTAGCGTTGCATAATGACCTGTAGGCTAGACAGCTGGATTGGTGTAGGCCGTTTTCTCACGCTCGTGTCCACAGACACACAGACCATTTTGTCTGACAGTTTTTATCGGAGTGAGTAGGGTCTGAAACGTAAAAATCTGAAGAGATCTCAAAATTTGCATAACTTTTATTTCTACTTCTTAGAGCTGAAAATAAACTTTATTGTACTCGGTACATTACAGCTAGGCTAATACTATGTGTATATAATGAAGTGTGAGGTGGTATCCACACAGCGGTGGGCCACAACGTAATTATATATATAACATAACCTAATTTCGTATGCACAATAATAATTACCGGTAACAACTCAATAATTTCAATAAGTAAAAATTCAAAAAAATATGCTTTCATCAATACGCTTTGTACCATTAGGCTCGTTCGGCCTAAAAAAGTAAATAGCGCTTACATTATGCTGGCATTCTCACAAAAATTGTGCGTGTAGTCTAACAATGTACAGATTACGAGCATACTTAAATCTCTAACAGCATTGTCAACGGAAGTCCTTACAGGTTTACGTACACTGAGGGAAAGACAATGGGTAGCTAGATTGGCACGCATGTACGTGGTGCTGTAAGAAGCTGCGTGATGCGTCGCATAATTTCATGACGCCATAAATTTTGTTATTGAAGCCTCTACACTGAATTTGGTTGGTCTGTGAGTAGCTCGATGAATGTGAGAGATGGAACATAGAGGAGATGGCCTTCGGCAATGTGCGGAAAGTATACTCGCTAGTTTTGACATTTTATGTCTTTACTTTGCTACATAAACTCGAAAATGTAACGCGGGATATGTAATGGAGAAGCGTCACGAAATATTTGTTTGGGGTTAGGTGTACGCTTGGTAACGTCTGTTACAAAATCTAATGCTTGGTAACATCACACTTTTAATAACCTCAGTGACCAAGCGATGATGTCGATTGCAATTGACGAGGCCATTATATCGAAGCCATCAACGAGCACAATCAAACGTAGTTATCATTGCATAAAAATAAAAGACATAAAATGTTCCTAGTGGTTACGTACTTGTACGAAAGCTGTACCCACCGTTTGTGTTAAATTCGCACAAATTAACTGCGAAACTGTGTAGCTCCTAAACTGTGAACACCTCAGGAACTATGCCTCATTAGAAGGACGGACGGAACATTCACGGAAGATGCTAGGGATTTACACAAGTTTTTATATGGACAGCTCCTAATGAGATGACAGTAGCGAGTCTTTGAAATTGACGAGAGCAGCACCATTTTAACGCAGTTTTTCCGCATTAATTCCGCTCAGATGTTACTAGGATCTTCAGATAAATTCAGATGGTACTCCAATCAATTGCTATACGACGAGTTTTTAATAAAGCTCATAATCAGCCGTTTCACTTATTTCCAATTTCTTAAAGTGTTTACCCGATAACTTCGGAAAAGTGATTATTATCCTTCTCAATCGTGTGTGCAGTCCCATTAATTCTTTGTATACTGGTTGCTCATGGTCAGGGCGGGAGCACGAGTAGCACGATAAGTTCTGGAACAGTAAGCAACCTCTTTCTTCTGCTGTGAAATCGAATACTAATTGACTAGGTAGAAAAAGGCATGAATACAAGAGAGGTGACGTAGAGCTAAGGAAAGTTTTTGTTGGATTTTTCGACAATTTTCGATCAGTAGCTTCTGTGGGGAAACTACAGAGACGCCTGGGCAGCGGAATGTAACCGATGTTCCGACTTACAATCGGAAATGAAGATCGATTTGACGAGTCCTGAAATGAAACGGCCGTTACTCCCTTTAATCCTCTTTTCAGACCTGGAAAGCCTTTCCTTTCGTTTCCCCCCAACTTCGTACCGCCGGTTCATTAAATTTGGTTGATTATGAGATTTCCACCGCGGGCGAAATTTTCTTTGACACGGCCATTCGATGGCGCTGATCGAGTTGCCATAGGTGCGTACCGCGTTCAAACGTTGAAAAAGGCGAGGTTCCTCTGCAGTTCCCCACACTATGGTAAAGTATTTCCTACATTTTGTGGCTCAAAAGTGGACTGAACTTCGACAAACCACTGCTTATTTTCATTGTGCAGTCAATGCAACTTTATTCGGCTGTGTCAGAGTTGCTATTTGGAAAACATGGTATTGTTATCAAGTTGAGAAGTTTAGTGGAACTCTGGAAACTTGAGCGAGGTACCGATTCCGCGTTACCTCTAGAGAGAATCTGCATCATGCACGAAGTCGTGCTTCTCAGGGTGATCCTTGTTGGGCTCCGCTAAGAGACCAGGCTAGTCCTGACGCGTTATGAAACTCCTGCCGGCAGACGCTAAAAAGTTATTGTTGTCTCGGAATTGATGGTCGTGTCGTTGTAAAACAATTCATTTCCCGTTGAGACGTAACAACACAATTATTTACTCCGTCTGAGTGAGTTTCGTGGTACCGGACACGGGCAGTTCGTTAAATCCATCGTCCCCAAGATTTCCTGAGCGCCCTCGTCTCGTTTCACTCCGAAACCGAGGAAACCTCTAATCGACGCCGAGGCTCAAAGAAAGGGTTTCTATGTTAACTAGGTTCCATTAATAATCCGGCTACATGTCCGGGAAGTCGTCACAGCAGAATGTAGCTATTACTTATATCCAGCGCCGCAGGAGAGCGCGGCTATTACGCTTTTCCACTGCTCACTGACGCCACACGTTTCTCCCCCAGAGCTTGAATTTCGTCGTCCGGTTTCCCGAAATGATTATTACCGCTCGTTCTGAATTCTTCGGGTGAATTACTTCCATCGGCAGTGGGCAACTCTGCAGACAGTTACCCTTCAAACGTGCCTTGTTCTGTGAGCGCCAAATACCTGAAGACTGATAGTGAGATACTCTGAAGGTCCGTTGACCTACAATGGACCTTCAGGAGTTATGTCTCTACAAAGTAGAGGGACATAACTAAGATAGTTGAAATGATAATCCAATCTTTTCTTGCCACACCCTGGCTCCGCAGAGTTTGATACGAGTAACAGCCACGTAGGCAGAGAGCGCTGTTTCCACATAAAAATGACTACCATAGAGAGTTATACTATTCGAGAGGCGGTTGCGGTTTCGCTACCGAGCTAGATTCAGGGCACTGGCTTAGCACCTACCGAACCCAGATCTGTGCAACGGCAGGTTGTCATTTAGCCAGTCCCCCAGTGAAGTGTGGTACCATACAGAGGTATATTTCTGAAGAATCCATGCCCTCAGGGAGAATTTTTTTATTTGACCGACTGTGGACACGTTTTTTTCTCATAACCTTCGCAAATCGGGGAAAACGAGTGCTTAGTAGCAGTCAGTGCTGGATAGTTTTGCTGCTCTTCCAACAGCCGTCACTCACCATAACTACAGTGGAGTTGCACGTGGTATATGATTTAATATGCACTAGAGGCACAAAACATGCAGAACAGTTCTATTTAATCAATTCATTTATCACTGAGTTAATTTGAACTTGGCCAAACAACGCTTTACGGCAGCAGGAAGCGGTAGCGCTTACAGTTCCAGATTTTATTGTGCTGCTCGTACTCATTGCCGGACCATTATTGAGCAATTGGTGCACAGAGAATTAATGAGGCTGTAAAGACAAATTTTTGACGAATATTACTTCTCCAGAGTTATTGAGTAAAAACGTTTAGAACTGGTAGTAAGCGAAACGGCGGTAGTTTAACTCAGGAATTTCTGAAGTGAGCCTTATGTACCTCATGAGCGTTTTTAAACAATCACCCTTTAGGTATTGGATTGGACTACAATACCAGTTTTTTTTAACTTACTACTAACATTCCAGCGGAGTTTATAAGGAAAAAACCGCGCTAAAAACGCTTTTCGTCGAAAATTTTGATAATTTATTGTGCTGCTCTCGTCATTTTCCCACAAATGGTAATTTTATGGTGTGATTGCCTAATTGAGAGCTACCAATATAAAAAATTTAATCAAAATCGTTAGAGCCATTTTTGAGAAAAAAAATATTTGGTGTTTTGATCACTATGATAACTATAGTTAAATTTCTGTGGATTTTGTTCAAACCCTTATTTTGGCGTCCCATGGTAACCTACCGGCGAGATATCAAGTTTGAGTGGATTTCGTACGGTCGTTTTCTCTACAAATCGTTCACAAACACACAAACACACACACACAGACCCACAGACCATTTTCCCAAATAGTGTTTTTCGGACTCAGGAGGGTCTAAAACCTAAAGATCTGAAGAAAACTCAAAATTCTTTTTTCAGCCGATTACATAACTTTCCTTTCTACTTCGTAGAGCCAAGGAAAGTAAAAAGTAGAGGTGAACATTGAAGCAACTGGATCGTCCAGTGGACTCCTAAAACGTGTGCGGTGGAAGACAACAGGAACGTGTCACGTTCGTTTGACGAGGATTCCCACCTCGCTTGCAATTAATCGGCATGTTTTTGGTTAGTGGAGAGGTAAATGCAGAGGTCGGGCCAGAGTTCCCTTTTTTCTCTCCACTTGTCCACTATGCACTCAACCGAGTCCTTTAGTGTGTGCTACCTTGTAGACCAAGGCTCTCTGGGTTTGGGCCAGTACTCTTTTGATTGTCTGAGTTGGCTACCCCAGACAATGGGACAGTAGCCAAAATGACCCTGTACATGAGGATTGTCACGCGGTAAATCACACGTCAAGTGGCCTAGCTTAATGCTCGGTAAACCTTGCGTTGGCAGTGCCTTTGAGGGACTGGAGGTGTTCGCTTAAACGCCACTTCGCACCTGAATTGACTGTCAAGTACTCATTCGCTTCTCAAGATGGAGCCTGTAGCGGCCAAAACGTATTGACAGTTGGATATCTGATTTTCCCTTTAAGAGGATGAGCTGTTGGTTTTCCCGTGCTTGCATCATTGGGTTGATGCATTTTTGCCTCGATTTGACGGATCGACTGGGCACGGATTAGCACTGTCAGGTCGTCATCATAGGCGCGTGGCTTCCTGAGGCTCCTGAGACGGCGTCAACAGAAAGCTCTCATTAAGACACTCATTCACCGTTTAACACGGCCGACCGTAAGGATATCGAGTGTTTCGACTTTACTGAAAGGTAACAACAACAAGAGGGACGCTCTGTGTGGCGATATCAAGACGTATCCCACGTCTCCACAGGCGAATCCAATTATTGTAATCCGTCGGAGAAGTTGGACACGGGATTTCGAATTCAGCAGGTTAACAAATTACTGAAACGTCGAGAAACGAGTAGTTATTTGTTCGACCGTTCGAAACGTTGACAAAACGCATTTCGTATTTGCTTTGCGGGCGGACTTGAGCTTTGAAGTGAACTGATGCATCGGCCGAGCGGAAGGCGGTTGGTTTTCCCTAAAAAGGCACCAAAGGGCAAAAACTGGGCGCCGCAAGAGTCGAGATGATGCGAGTCCTTAAAGGACCCCTCCGTTGGGAAGGTTTTGGTTTTTTTTTTGTTTCTTTGACTTCTCCTTCGTCTTCTTCTTCATCGTCTCGCCGGCGTCTTCCCCTTCGGGTTGGATGGCTGGTTACAATGAAATGTGAATCACAATCTCGGTGTCACGTCGACCAACGAAACCGCACACGAAGAAGAGACTTTGGAATCCAGCAACAGTTGACTGGTTCTCTTTCTGAAGTTTCATATTTAGTTGCGCAAAGTATCGTGGAAGAGCTAGGTTCCGCCGACAAATACGTTTCAGGTGGAATAGAATACTCTCACACAATCCCCTAAATGAGAGATCACAAATCCTGTGGACATCGGGTGTCAGAGACGCTGGATCACTGGAAAGTGTTAGTTTATATTCCTCCTCTTTCAGGGCTCATTGGAACGAACGAGAGCCCACAGGTGGATGCAAGGATGTAGAGGACTATTTACTTAGATCTGATTGGCTATTGTCCCGTTGTCTGGGATATCCAACTTTCAGTCAATCAAAGGACAGTACTGGATCACCAAGAATACTGTCTTCTACGCCAAGTGATAATTCGGTCATCGAGTATATGGTGGGAAATTTCTGGAGAATGAAAAGGGCACTGCCCCCGTTATGGGCCAAATTCCACACCCACCTTCCCACTTAATGGAAGGAAGGAATGAGCAAGTTCCTTATAGGACATGGTGACTTCAGGGCGCGGCTCCACTTATTTTCTGTCGATCACTCTACATCCTGAACGTCTTTTAAGGAAATAAGAAACCACGTGCTGCTCCACTGCGGCAAAACCTTCCAGCTTTGACTGCTACTAAGAAAGCCTATAACCATTTCCTCTTTTTGTCGTGAAGGTTATGACAAAAAAACGTGGCCACAGTCGATTCCTCCCTTTGAAACTTGCCACCTATGTAAATGGTTAGATCATGTAGGAAACCAAATTAAGAATTCTCTCCAGATGGTTTGGATTGTCGAGGGCCACCCCTCTTCGTGGTCACTCACGATCAACTGTGAAACTGCCAGAATGATAACCTGCCGTACCTTCACAGATGTGGGTTCATTGCACGCTGTTTGAGTGTCATGTGCTCTTGCACGATAAAAAACGCCTGATGTAACTCACTTATGAGTATCAAGGAACTGTTGTTTTGATAAGGAAACCGACCTGTGTTAGTGAATGCTGCCAACCTTGCTAGCCCGAATACCATCGAAGGAAAACGATACAGAAAAACGAGATCTTCTTGGGTTCTTCCCAATCAGCTCGGAGTGCGTTCGAAAAACCCATCTTTCAACTTCAATGGCGGGTGGTCTTCCAGATGAGCCCTGAACGTGACTACAACATGGGCCTTTTCCCCCTCCCGGCTCAGCAGGACGAGTCATGAGGCTATATGCCCCGTCAATTCTTAAATCCAGTTAATCCGAATGTTGAGATGAGTGGACAGAGTAGACCGCCTCGTTTTCCACGTGTTAGGCAATGTTTACCGAGTCAAACTGGACGCGCTTCACAGCTCCACGTAAACTATACGGTTCGATTGGATGTTTCCCGCTACCGTCAGATTCGAATCAACAAGTCTGCCGAACTTTATTATGCAGATAACTATCAATCCTCCAATTATTCAACGCCACGCAACTCAGTTCAACGAACCGCTCGCTTTTGTCTTCCTCCCTTTTTCTGTTATTCTTTATATTAAAGCGTTGTTTTGAACTGGCAGGACTCGATGCCGGAGAACGGTGGACGGAGGAGGGCAGTAAACCGTGACCTGAATCCGAAACTCCGCTCGAGGAAACCGCATTAATTACGATAAATGTGAAGATCGTTCGATGAGATTTATTGAAATGAGGAATCGGTGAGTTGGCTGCCCGAAAGGGTTTCGCATGATGCGCACTCACTCATGTGGATTGAGATTTACCTCGTTCACGGAATCATCTGCGATGTTTGGTTTCTTCGGGCCATCAGCACCGCAGTTTCTGTGATGAACACACTGCAACTCAAGTCTATCAGTTAGAGGCTCCATGAGCATGAAACCGCACTCACCCTCATCCTACCAGATCCATCCAGTCACGTTCATTTCTGATTTTCGACGTCTACCGGTACTCAGATGCGTCTTTTCACATAATCAAGCACAATCGTTCACAGTCCTCTGCAACATCGATTGAGTTGTACGATGCGGAAGGTTGTGTGATGCATCGCAGCTAACACGGCCAATTAATATGTGTCAAACAACTCTCTGTAGGATTGTAGAAAAATATTTATTCAAATTTTGCCTATAACGGCCTCAATAGTCTAAATTTAATTTACACACAACACTTTGTAGTACGAACCGCCTACGTATAGCGTCTCACTAACATTCTGTGGAAACTCGTTGGACCGAAGGTGCACTGTAACATGTATAAGGTAGATAAGGTAGAAAACTTGTTTGGCTCAAGTGGCAAACCCACACCATCACCAGGCGCTACATCAGAAACAATGTGTTTCGAACCATCTGGCACCACACAATTTCAGGTCCACGTACTATTAAACCAATGTATTTTTCACATCAACATGAAGTTGTAAAAACTAGAAAAGAGCTTGATGTTCAGGAAGTTATTGGCCCCCATCCTTGGGAAAATGACGAGAGCAGCAAAATAAATTGCTAAACATTTCAACGAAAGTCGATTTTAGCGCATTTTTGGTTTATTATTCGTTCCGAATAATAACCCTATGTTTTCGATCACGAAACATTTTTTGCAACCCCCTCTCAAAATTTGATACTTTACGTTTCAAGACATGGGGATTCCAAATCTGCAATGTCCGTCTGCCGTGCCCCGTCCGCTGTCCCCTGTCCGCCATCCTCTGTCCGTCCCGTTTTGTGCCTTTAACGTGGCCTAAAAAGTTCGTTCTTTCGCACAAAAATCCCATTTGATATCTAGTTGTGCCTGCCATCTCGGCAATCCGATCGGACGAAGCCCATGGTTGTTATGGACAAAAAATGGTTAAACAAATTAACGAAACGCAGTATAATCGCAAATAAGCCGTGTTCCCCTTGACCTATTCATGAAGAGTGCTAAAGTAAGACCAGGTAGAGGCGCTAATCGGTGGACATGTACACATGCCAGGTAAAGTATTTTTGGTTTATTATTCATTCTATGTTTTCGGTCACGAAACTTTTTTTACAAACCTCCCTCAAAATTTAATACTTTACGTTTCAAGACATGGGGATTCCAAATCTGCAATGTCCGCCCGCCGTCCGGGTTTTGTGCCTTGAACGTGGCCTAAAAAGTTCGTTCTTTCGCTCAAAAATGCCATTTGGTATCTAGTTGTGCCCGCCATCTCGGCAATCCGATCGGATGAAGCCCATGGTTGTTATGGACAAAAAATGGTTGAAAAAAATTAAAGAAACGCAGTATAATCGCAAATAAGCCGTGTTTCGTATCATTTTCAAGGTATTTTTACATCCTAGGTCGAATGGAATGAGTATCAGATGTGTACAACTGCGTATAGGGAAATTACAGTAATTATTAGAGTCTACTAATTGCATGAACTCGTGGGGACAACAGGAGAAGTCAACGTTTCGTCGTTAGTACTCCCTCCTTCCCTCCCGTCTCATTAAAACCACCCGATCACTCGCCTCGCAACATCGTGTCACCTGGTTCTGGGTTATCTTCCCAGGAGCATGCCCATGCTACTAGGCGCGACCACGGCTTGTGGATAGTGGAACGGCCACGGCATTGTCCCCAGGGGCTTGTCTGCGGCCAGCTGTGAATAAGGACCGCATGCTGACTGAATAAGCAGCCGCGAACAATGGGCCGAACCCAAGAGATCGCAGAAGAGATCCTGAACAAAGGACTCAAGGGGAAGCGGATCTACATTTTCTCAGACAGCCAGGCCGCCTTAAAGGCCATCGCAGCCTATAGTTTTAGGTCTAAGCTGGCATGGGAATGCCTCCATGCGCTCAAGCAGCTCGGCGCCCGTAAAAGGCTCTCCCTCATTTGGGTGCCGGCTCACAGGGGGCATGAGGACAATGAAAAGGCTGACCGCCTTGCGAAAAGGGGTACAGAATCCCTACCCATCGGGCCTGAACCACAGGTAGGTATGACGAAAAGTCACCTGAACCGTCTGGTTGCTCGATGGGAGATACAGGAAAATGGCGCCCATTGGCATCGCCAGCTACAACTAAGACAGGCGAAAAGGCCTGTCACGCCTTCCTGTCAAAGGGCGAAGGCGATGCTGACACTCTCTATACAAGATCTGAGAGTACTGATAAGCTTCCTCACCGGGCACTGCCCACCCAGATATCACCTCAACAAGATGGACATCTCAGAGGCAGTGGAATGCAGACTCTGCGGTGAGGAGGATGAGACAGCAGAGCATATCCTGTGTGAGTGCCCTGCCTTGGCAGCAAAACGCTTTGAATACTTTGGTCAGGGGACCACTGAACCCCAAATCATGGCGGAATCTGCGGTGAAGGACATACTCGGCTTCCTAAGGGGGGCGGGTATGTACAACGCCTTCTACTAAGAAACGGCCGTCACAATAGGCCCATATGCGGCCGCAGTGACAAAGGGACTTGTCCCACACGCCCTCGGGTCAAAAAAAACATCGTGTCAATTGCCGAGGATTCGCTGGAAGTCCCCGTCCCAATTTCCCCGACTCTTTTTGCCTGATGGGGCGGAGAATGGTTAGGGCTACTTTCTCTGCACACTGCTAACTCGGATCATAAATGCCTACAGTCGTTTACGGGCGCCTGGCGCCGGGGAATATTTAGTTTCTGTAGTTCCATTGTAGTCAGGTCATGTTTCGTATGGTTTACAAGTATTTTTCGATGCTGAATCGAATGGAATGGGTCTCGGAGCAGTAATACTAGGTCAAGCTGTTCATGAGCATAATAAACCACTGTTTAATAATTTGCAGGGTTTTTTCTTATGAACTCCGCTCACGAGTGACTAGAATCTTCAGAAAAATGTAGAGAGTAGTCCAATGAAGAACCCAATGAGGGTTCAACAACTACCATATTATATAAAGACGCTGCTAGTGAAATTCCGCCGTTTCACTTACTACCATCCTATGAGGGCCAATTGCTCTGGGCATGAGTACGAGCAGCATAATAAGTAAGCACTACCAGTTTCTGCCAACGTGAAGTCGCGTTTTACCCAGTTCCGTTTTACCAATCATCGAAAAATACCTTGAAAACAATACCGAACACGACGTGATTGCGATAAAGCTGCCAAAAATTTGTTTTTGGCTAATTTCTTAAACAATTTTGTTGTCTTTAACAACCTAGGGTTTTGTCCGACGGCGGACGTTGGGCGGACACTGCGGATTTAGAATCTTCATTTATTGATCGCAAATATAGACATTGGGGGAGACAACATTTTCCCGACCGAAAACATGGGCGAATTATGCACAATGAATAATAATCGGAATAGCAGTGTCATTAATCTACTGTACACCAATGACAGTGCTATGAGTACGAGCAGCACACGTCACCAGTTACCTGCAGACTAAATATCAAATGTAAGCAGAATTGGGTAAACTGTTTTCAATCGCGTGCACAGACCATTTTCTCAAATGACTGTTGTTGAGACCTTGAACGTAAAGATCTGGAAAAAGGTAAAAGCTATTTTCAGCCGACTGCTCATTCCGTAGGGGTGAAGGGGTTATTTATGCTGATTCCAAACAAAAGCCGACTGACAGGACTCGGAGCTACGCAGCAATGCGTTTTTGGACCGAAGTTTTGGAACAGCAGGCGGTTCATCGTCACTTCCTACCAGTTCGGTTAACGATCTGAAGCTCGACGTTGGCATCGGACGGTCCCCAAAAGGCCATATTTTGCATGACAATAACCTGAAACGAAACTCCCGAAACTGAGTTCATTTGCATGAAGTTATCGGGAGAAGTTAAAGGTGAAACTGAAGGGGGTTTCACCGGATCTCATATCTGAGACGAGGTGAGCGAGCAACGTGAAAAGGGCTAATGAAATAGTTGGGTTAAAGGGTTCAGAGTTTGAATGAAGGGAAAACCGGGGGTTGGAAAACAACTCGCGGGGCGCCCCCTCCTGTCGAGGGTTCGAAACCCGAAGGGAGGTCCCCGTTTCTTTTTTTCCAGAGAAAAATGCCGGAGGACAATAACGAATTAGGAGCATAAACACACTACACGTCAACCTCTTCGGCGGGTTATCGGATATTGATTTATTTGATGAGGAAGAGCCCCTTCCCCGCTCGGGCCACCGCTTTTGAAAGAGTTTATAGCGTGTTGTGTTGTGTTGCATGAGCCAGGGAAGGGGGTGAAGGTGAGGGGGGCACGATGAATGCGTTTTATTGATGTTACCTCAGTTATTAACCCGTCGCCATCAAAATAAATAGCGACGCAGCTTTTGGAACCTCTTCACTACCCCATAAAACTGCCTTGAGGAGCAACGGACAACCCAAAGCTTGGAAAGGTACCCACTGTCATGATCCACTTCCCCTACAATGCCCAAGAGCGTTCAGCCACCAGGGGACTATTTCCAACAAGAACCAAACTCATCATTTGACGTCTCACCGCACACCTCCTTCCCATTGAACCTGGCAAAAGCTAAAAATACTTTACCTAGCATGTGTACATGTCCACCGATTAGCGCCTTTGCCTGGTCTTACTCTAGCACTCTTCATGAATAGGTCAAGGGTTTTGTCAAAACCATCGGGTAAGAACAAATCAAGTGGTCTTTTCTCTTTGAAGATTCCGCTGATTCATAAAGGAGCATCCTCTGATGAATCGTGCTTTCTGATGGAACGGCCGGAATCGAGCAAGACGTCGAAAGACGGAAGAAGGAAAATTCAATCGCTCCCGGCTCAATTAGAGATGATGACCGATAAACTTTCGTCGGGAAGGTTAAGTGGCCCATTCCGCCTTGGAGTTTCTGTAGGTTAGAGCTCAGGGCCGACCAAACTGCCCTTTATAGGGCTTTCAGTCTGAGGGAACCTGGCCCAATAATAATTTCGCTGTTAGGAACGGCTTTCGTCGTGTAGAAAGAAGGAAGAAAAAGAAAAGAGGGGAAGGGAGAGAAGAGGGAGAAAGCATTGAGAAGACTTGAACGACGTTGGCGTTGAGAAGATGCGGGCTTTTATAACGGCAGTTCTCGTCATTACTTGGTATCTCGTTGAAGTTTATTACGAGACTTCCCCGGTTGGTTGCCGTAACAGTTAAACCTGATCTGTCTCTGCGGGGCTCCAGCCGATGATGCTGTCTCCAACTGTTGTGTCATGGTAAAAGCCCAGCTCTAAAACCTATTTGTCTCACGGAACGCATTCGTTGAAAAGCATCGAACGATACAAATAGCGCGCGTTTATCACTCACCCTCTAGTCAGACTTTAATTGATTAGGTAGTGACAAAAAACATGGTCACTTCTCTAGTGCTTGGCACAATGTGGGTCACGTGTAGGCAAGGGAAACGCTCGAGTGTGGATAACCTTATCCGGTGTATGTGGTGGGTGTTGAGCATCCACAGGACAGGACACTAACCTGAGCATTTGGTTGCATTTTGAGCTAGTCACGGAAAAGGCACGTGCCAGACTGATCGCAATACAAAGGACTGAGACTGCGTTGGCTCGCTTTTCAACTATGCACTGTTGTACAGTGTGGAGAGATGGGCAGACTCTCTCTGATGACGGTAGTACCACAAGAGGATGGCTGCCGTCCAAAGACGAGAAGCCCTGAAGAGTGCTAGTGCGTGTTGCATGGTCTTGTAGTCGGATTCACGGGACTAATGGAGCAGATCTCCCCCCCCCCCCCCCGACCACTAACAATCCCATTTTTATTAACCTTACCAAGCGACGATTGTTCCCACCCTGCACCTGCAGTCTAAGAGGAAACAAATTCGATTCTTCAAATGGGCTCTAAAAGGGAAATCAAATGGCGCCGTTGAGTTGTGAATTCTAAGGATTTCTTAAGTGTCTTGGCAATAACACTAAGAGAGGTTTCTGAACGTCCCTTCCCCTCCTCATAACCGCCATCTAAAACCCTTTCGTCATTCAACAAACGGCAACCTGTCATTGTCGAAACAGCCTTATTAAAAGATTCCTCTGTAATCACTCAAAAATAGAAGTCACGCGAACTGTAAAAGCCGACTGTCCCTGTAGGTGTTGCCTGTCCCATCTCCATTAGAGAGCTCCCTGCCACCACACCCTTTGCCAGTCCGACTTCTTTTCCAACCCTTTTCCCCTCGGAGTTATTATGTCAATAACCGCGCTCCGTTACACGACCATACCATCGCCTCCCCGACTTCCCTCACCATTTTTTTTTCAACGAAATTATTTTCAAAATGATGTTTCAGCTTATCTGGTAATTGTAGAGGTTTAAGGTATTGACTTCCTCGATTGCTTCCTATTAACTTCTTCTTCTTTTCCATTCTTTTCCTATTCTTTCGACTATTAAGAGCCCCAGCAATTGCGATCACGGCAGAGAACAGAAGACTCAATTACGATATTCTACTTGCGTGTCGAAGTTACTGTGCAAGTCGAATCGAAAAATATCTGAGTTTCTTTCAGTTTCGTGGGTCTCAACTCTGGAACTGCCGAAATCCATCCGAAATATTCGTTTTGTGAGCCTCGTTCTTTTGTTCCGCTGACCTAGGTCCGTTTCCTTATCAATATGGCCGTTCCTGTGGTTTCGTTAGCATGCAAGAGCCCGGGCACTCGCTCAGCATCCACTGATCCCAGGCTATGTTGTTATTTAGTCAGTCTGTTCAGAGGAGCGCGCTGCAAAGCTGTGTGGCTGCTCTTCCAACAGCCGTCGCTCGATGTAGTCTTTGAGAGAAAAAAAGTGGGGTCCCTTAAAGAACTGGCTCGTCAGTGATGCCCTGCCCAACTTCTCCTGAGACGTTCTCGGATATTGTACAAAACCTCATACGTGTCTCGTTCATTTGACGAGGATCCCCATCTCTCTGGCCGTTGTCCCCACCCAGCCTGGTGTGTTTTCATTCAGTGGAGAGATCTACATGAACACGAAGTACAGGTCAGAACGGGGGAATCTCCCTTTTCACAACTTGTACACCATGAACTAAACGACCAAGTCAACGGGTAACCGCACTGCCATCACTTTGAGTACTTCAGTGATTGCTGTCTAGTAGGCCTTGGTGATTTTCCATCACCCAAGTTGTATAAGGGATCCGGCTTTGGCTCCTAGAACGGGTACCGGAATCTTCTGGTTCCCTCCACATATTTGAGGATGCTCCTCTATTCATTGCGTCGTATATCGTCCCTATCTATGGTTCGTCCTCCAAGTCTTTCTATTCTGGTTCTAAACCATATTGGGCATTCACATATGAAATGTTCAACCGTTTCTATTTCCCCACAGGAGCATTCAGCCTTAATTGTTGGGTTATACCTATGTAATGTGTTCCGGCCTGCATAGTGTCCAGTTAACATGCCTATTAATCTTCTTAATTGTATTCTATTTAGTTTTAGGGTCCATTCCGTCTTTATTTTGTTGTAACTCGTGGTCCCTGTGCGCTTGGAGAATTCAAGACCTCTGTTATTGTCTATGTCGTTGTTAACTCTACTCCATAGGGTGTTATTTATGGCCTTCTTGACTGATGCCATCGTAACTGCCGTATAGGGTTCTCGTCCATAGAAGTGATCGGTCGACCCCTCTTTGGCCAGTATGTCCGCTCTTTCATTCCCACTGTATCCCCTGTGTCCCGGAATCCATTTCACCGTCAAGGTATTTCCTCTCTGTACAAGTTCTTTCCCCTTGTTATTCGTGTCCTCAACTAGTAGGCTCATAACTATTGGATTGGCCAGTGTTTTTATTGACGATTGGTTGTCTGTGTCAATTCTTATTGTCTTATTGCTGGTGTTCAATGTCATCAATTTTTCGATACAGTAGTTGATTGCTAACAATTCACTCTGAAAGACCGTTGTTTTGGTACCTAGAGATCTGGATTCTTTCCAATCTATTGCAGGGATGTATATACCCAAGCCCGTGTTTCCATGTATTTGGTCCTTCGATCCATCTGTGTAACATATTATCCTCCTATTATATCATCCTCTACATGTGTTCTGTTCTCCCACATATCTTTTGGACGTATTTCCGTATTAATTTGCGTCTGAAGTTTGTATATTGTTTTCCTATCGTCTATCGGGTAGTTTGCCGTTTCTATGGAGTTATACAGGTCTTTCCCGATAGTTCCATGTCCTCTCCAGTTGACCTGTGTCCACTCGTCATTTTTCCTTAGTCTGAGGACGCCCCTCATTGCAGTGTTCTGGGATTGGGTCAGTTTGCTCCCTGAGATAACGGGGCAGTTGCCCATCACCTGTAGATGGCCTTGGACACGAGGTTTGTGCCTCAGTAACGCACACCTCATGTGGTCTTGCTGATTGCTCGTAATGAGGCAAACCTTGCGAGGGTAGTGCCTTTGAGGGGCTTGAGGTGTTTGCAGAAACGCCGCCTTCCCTCAACTGCCTGCCGCTTGACGAGCTCTTACCATTGGGTGTTCCACGTACACATGCCTACCCGTGAAAATGTTAAAACAGCTGAACGATACACACGAAATCACGTTCTGCTCCAGTGTAGCTTCTATTCTACAATAATGAGCGACAGTTGTTGTACTCGCAATGTGAACGAAGGGCGGAAGCAAATAAAATATACTTGTCCCCTCCCTCCCTGGACTACCTCCATGTGGCCTCACACTCACGGAAACAGTCTCTCCTAATGTGGTTCCTCAGAGTGCCCCGACTATTGCAGTTGTGTTGTGATGAGAAGGAAACTCGCCAAACGACAAAAATATGTTGCACCTGGTGAGGGTGAGGTGACTGCTCAGTGCCATGCTCTGCGCGGTTTACCTAACCCTAGTGGAACATTCGATTCCAGCCAGGACGCGAAGAAACAGTTACCATGAGATGAAACAGCGTTTGTCCTGTCGCGAGCAGTTCAAGTCTTTAGCGCTGGATTTCACACTTGAGATGGGAATCCACCGACAAATTAACCGCTGCACCACCCACGTTGTGCTCAGCATGTCTTCGAATTACCCACCTGCGGAGCCTCCTACGTAGACCTGTCTTCCAATCAGAGATGTAAATCACAATTTGAGCTTCACGTTTCGACACGTTCGGTCAAAGCAGGCGGCTTCGTCACAACACCAAGGCCGCCCATTGAGAAACTAATGACTATTTATGGCTGTCAACCTTTTGCCCCGTAACCACATTTCATAAGCGGAATATTCACTGCTTCTGCGAAAGAATAGTATAATGGTATCTTGAAGGCCCGTTGTAACCCTGGATTTCGTCTCGCGTCGTCAACTGCCTTTGAAAACAAAAAGTTCTTAAGAGCTCTCCCAACTTCGTCTGCAAAGTTGGAGAACCAGAATTCACAAAAAACGAAAAATGTTCAAGCCGGCTGCATGAACTGCATCCATCGGCTGCCAGATATTTTTTTTCAACAGACTGGTTGAACTCAATTCACCTGGCTGTCTTCACTGCTTGCAGAAGAAACTTGCATCTCATGCAAGATGCAACTTATGTCTGTCACGAGTGCAACGAACTGTAAGAAAGCATGTATTACAACAATCCCGAGCTTCATTCGCTGCTCTCATGATTTATCCATGCATGACAACTTATTATGATATTTAGAAGCTGTCCTCGTCAAAAATAGTTAAATGCAGTTTTTCACAGACAAATATCGACTGCTTTATAATTACGAGTATAGTGAATTTCGCACTTAGTGTGCAGATCAAGCCATCGTCTAAAGTGCTTATCGTTGGCGGAGGTGGAAAGTGTTGAATTGGGAATTACCTCTCAATTACTCATTATGTACCAGTTTCAGTCTACTCAGCGGGACTCCATCTTACTTTCCTCCTCCTCGTTGCTCCGGTTCCATTGATTTTTCTTCTGGTACTCTCCAAATCCTGACGACTCTTATTACAACTTCCTCTCATTGTGCCACAGTACAAAGCGTCAAACAGAAATTTCATCGGCGGAACACGATGGGTTTTCTATATTAAAAAAAAGCAAATCCAAACGAATCCGCTTACTCCCCGAACGAAAATACTAACTGGAATTTGAATTCGTGGATTAGCTCCAGCTTTTCCCTCCGCCAGAAATCCTTTTGGCAGCATTCAAATCTTTCCACCGTCAACCGCCGAAAAACTCCTTCAGGCCCTTCTCCTCCGCCTCTCTGCTCGTCATCGTCTTCCTCTCCTTCCCGGTTCCAGGAATTGACTGGGAATTCACGACAAGCCTCCAATCCGACCTCCCGTCAATTTAAACCGACCCAGAAAATAAGGGTCGAGCGCCAAGAGGAAACGCGGAAAGGCGGAGGACCCCTAATCAAATGTCACTCCTCCCTTTTCGCTTCTCCTTCGTCTTCTCCTGAAGGACTTGAGGTTCCAGGAAATTGAATTCCTCAAGAAATCCTAAGGAAACGGCCCTTCCCACGCCCCCATCCACCTCACTCCTATACGACCTATGGGATGATGGCTGTGGGCAAGGAAAGGTGCAGGGAAGAGGGAGGAGGGTGCTTTCAGAATCCGCGTCAAAGCTTTTCCCTCCATCGTTGCGTCATCATATTGAAAAGAGATGAATTCCTTATATTTGAAAATGGGATTTCGCAACTTCCTTCTTTCCCAATCCTTTCATCGGCGTCGTTTCTTTCTTCTTCTTCTACTTCCAAAGGGCACTCTTTCCCTCTCAACAATTTCAGATGTTAACAATTCACTTAGGGGAAAGGCTTAAATCAATGGGGATTATCGTCGAATCATTGTTTACGAGGATCCACAGTACGAAACCGATCCTGAACGTCGCGTTCTTCTCTAGACTGCAACGCCTACATTCACCTTTCGTGCAGCAGGCATATTCATAAAAGGGAGGGAGACCAGAGAAGTCAGTGCGCTTGGAGGAACCAACCTACAGACCCAAGGCTGCGGTGCTCTTCGCCCCATTGCCTAAATCAATAGCGAATGAGAAATGTGGGGGGTGTTTGGCAGAGTGAGTCAACGTGGTGGCTTGTGGTGGGGAATACGTTTCTGGAAACCCATAAATATAAACTCAGTAGGATGCTTCGCTTCCCCAGGTGCTTCGCTTTGCTGAAGGGCATACTGACCCTCAAGACATTCTTCTTAAGGAGGTTCTACAAGGCGGATTGGTCGCAGACATGACTTTTCGGCACCCTGAAAAAGGCTGGCATCGGACTGACTCTTCTCTAGGTTGCTTGTAGTTAACTACAAATGCTTGGATCAGCCCTGATTATCATTAACGGATATGAAAAAATTATGTTCACTCAGCTATGAATTCCTTGTGCACTTATTGCTCAATAACAGTCATGGCATGAATAGGAGCAACTCAACAAATTCCGAAGTTTCTTTGTAGACCATTGAGGCATTCAAAGCACTGAATGAAAGATAGTTAATTAATAGCAGAAGCCATGTTAATCCCCGAACGTACTTGGTGCTGAGGAAAGTAGAGTGTTACGTTGCACCAGAAACTTTCTCCAGCGCAGAACGAACTTCTAGGGAGTTTGCTCAATTCGTCGAGATACAAAACCCGACGTGGGATTCGCTGACCATTTCAAGGAGATCGGGACGTTCCCTCGAGCAGATGCACGTCAATTGACTGTAAAATGCCGGGCGCTGCGCCCTTTTTCGCGTCGGTAATTGGCGCATTTTACGCTTTAGGTCGCGCCGGCGCAGCTGCCTCCCTCGGAACGGCTAAAAAATTACGAATATATTCGAAGCAACGAAAATAAAATGAAAATTCCAAACGGCACCTGGTCGTGGAAGGAAACGACACCGAGCTGCTCGTTATTTGTGGATCATCTGAGAAGTTAAGAAAGGAGAAGTAGGGGCGGAGTGTGTGGAGGTGCGGGGGCGGGGTGGGGAAGTGTCCCTTTTAAAGTTGAAGAGGACGCTGACAAGACGTAATTGGTTCAAATTGGATGAGACCCGCAGCCTCCAAAAAAGGAGAAATATGACGAGTCCACGATGGGCCGAAGAGGAAGAGAAAGAGAAAGAATAAAGGGAAAAGAGAAATAGGCCGTAATATCTGAGAGAATGAATTAACCATTAAAACAGTGGAAAGGGAAGACAAAGCAGAAGACGAAAAGGAGAGGCGCGTTCTCGTTATTGAATATTTAGTAATGGGATTGGATTAAAATGTGGTAAGTTATGTGGCGAGGAAGCGACGGCGTTTTGTGGCTGCCTGAGCTTCTGGCTCCCGGTTCCAGACTCCTGCTTTGGAACTCAAAGCCCGCTCTTTGTCATTTCTCATTCTTCTTCACTCAGGAAGTGATGAACAGCTGGCTTTCGAGATGTGGTCCTTTTGTTTAGAAATTCATACGACCGGGTTAGGTAAGTGGAGGGGGACCCCCGACGCGAAAGGAGTCGCTCACCGTCACAAAGCACTAGAAAACGTCAGTCGCAAGTTATAACTTCATTTGTCATCGAGAAGTTCCAAAACGTAGGAGACCGTCCGGCGCAACAGTTGTCCATCATTTAAACTGAATATTAGCCCCAATCGCCGACGAGTGTTTTGTTTAACATCTTCCGTGCAGCGATGAAGGAAGTAAAGGTTTTTTTTGTTTAGTAAGTTGCCTGAGTGTTTTTTGGAAGGGGGGGGGGGATGAGCAACCAAACCACAGAAGGGCATGGCACGACATGACAGTTCCAGACTAAGTGATATTGAAGAAAAAACGAACCGTCTATTTGTACGCTGGTTATCCAACGGAATGTTGATTTTAGTCGCATCGCATCTCTAGTCCGATAATTGACCGATGTGAAGCAGTAGAGACGAGAATTCGGTTGGATACAGTAGCTGCTTCAATCCAGCTCTGAATCTTCCAATTAGAAAACCGGGGTAAAGAAAGAAGCCCTGTCGGAAATGATGGTCTATTACTAGCAGCACAAGTGGCAGCAGCAAGAACAGCGGCCCCACTGTCATAGTAGGGTCAGCTTTCATTGTGATAATTCAGAACCGACACCAACAGATTTGATGCATCTCCATAACGGCAACCTCCATCATAACGTCATTATGTAGACACGAACTGGAGGGTGTTTGTATTTCCGAGCATAACTTGTTTATATGTTGGCTATGCGCCTGGTTAGGCCAAAAGGAGGAAAAAATGGGGATGGAGATAGACAGCCCAAGTGAACACCCCCCTGGGATTGTTTTGCAGCTTTTGGAATGTCAAGTAGAATATGTTTTCCCCCTTCTGGAACCTGATACGAGTGAAGCGTCATTATTTCTGAAGTCAAGGCAGTGCAGGGAAGAAGACGGAGTTGTAGAGGAACTCCTGCGTCTTGCTGCCTATTTTTCTGGAAGATAAGGCTTAACTGAAACTTTAACATGATTGCATCATTGCATTCAATCTTGGTTCCATCTGACACCAGGTTCCTCGAGCCCACCCAGGTATGAATGAGAAATGTATGGTTGGTGTAA
The DNA here is from genome assembly GCA_020466155.1 of Pachypeltis micranthus. Lineage (NCBI taxonomy): Eukaryota > Metazoa > Arthropoda > Insecta > Hemiptera > Miridae > Pachypeltis > Pachypeltis micranthus. The sequence goes on along the minus strand of CM035777.1, from coordinate 28,663,436 downwards.
GAATGTAACTTATTGAGTGAATGATCCTAGGTTAGAGTATGAGTGAGGATGGAGGGATGTAATTTATATGGGTGATAGGTGGGGTGCATGGGAGATTGGTGGGAGCGGGGGCTAGGAGGGAATCCAAACCCCCCCTGGGGACAGAAAAGTGGCGTTTGCGGGGCCCATCCCCCTCCCTTGCGCCCTCCAGCTGCTGGGCGTGGCTGATCAGGGGTGGGCCCTTGTGTACCAGGGACCTGGGGTCCTTCGGCAAGGAGGGGCAAGTTCAAATCCCTCCAAGGCGGAGGTCCCTGAAGTCGTAAGTCTGGACGCAAGTCTGGGCGGACTAGCAACCATTCTAGCCTTAAGGGATATTTTTCCCAAAATGATACTGCGGGGGTGCACAGCCCGCAGCGCAAAACAGTGCACCATGAGTAGGCCCGTGCAACATGGGTGCCTCTGTTGGGGTCCAGCAAGGGCCCCTGCAGATATGGTGGTGGTCGAGGGTTTGCTGGAAGTAGTCCCAGTCCCAATTTCCCCTACTCTTTTTGCCGAGGAAGGTCAGGGCCGATGAGGCCGCTACTTCCTCCAACACCCCTATATCGGAACGTAAATGACCCCAGGTTCCATGTCCCACAAACCTGCTGTATCTGATGGAGGCAGTATTTTATTTATTTTTTTTTAACCGGAGGCCGTGTGGGAAAAGTCCCTTTGTCACTGCGGCCGCTTTTTTATATGGGCCTATTGTGATGCTGGCCCTTTCTTAATAGAAGGCGTCATACATACCAGCCCCCCTTAGGAAGCCGAGTATGTCCTTCACCGCAGAGTCCGCTACGGTTTGGGGTTCAGTGGTCCCCTGACTGAAGTACTCAAAGCGTTTTGCTGCCAAAGCAGGGCATTCACATAGGATATGCTCTGCTGTCTCGTCCTCCTCACCGCAGAGTCTGCATTCCACCGCCTCTGAGATGCCCATCTTGTTGAGGGGATATCTGAGTGGGCAGTGCCCGGTCAGGAAGCTTATCAGTACTCTCAGATCTTGTCTAGAGAGTGTCAGGCGATGCCAATGGGCGCCATTTTCCTGTATCTCCCATCGAGCAGACAGACGGTTCAGGTGACTTTTCGTCAGACTCACGTGTGGCTCAGGCCCGATGGGTAGGGATTCTGTACCCCTTTTTGCAAGGCGGTCAGCCTTTTCATTGCCCTCATGCCCCCTGTGAGCTGGCACCCAAATGAGGGAGAGCCTGTTACGGGCGCCGAGCTGCTTGAGCGCATGGAGGCATTCCCATGCCAGCTTAGACCTAAAACTATAGGCTGTGATGGCCTTTAAGGCGGCCTGGCTGTCTGCGAAAATGTAGATCTGCTTGCCTTGAGCCCTTTGTTCAGGATCTCTTCTGCGCAGATCTTTATGGCTAGGATTTCAGCTTGGAATATCGTGGCATACTCCCCCAGCAGCTTTGCAAGACTGTAGTTGGGCCCTACAATGCCCAGTCCTGCTCGGCCTTCCTTAACTGAACCATCGGTATACCACTGCAGCGCGCCCACCTCAGTCCGGAATGTCGCCTTCTCCCACCGTTCCCGTGAATGGACACTGACGCTGAAAATTCTTCTGCTCTGGCATGACGTCAGTAGCAAGGACTACTGCCTCTTCTATCTTAAACTGTCTGGTTATTCCGTGGAGGCTCGCCTTAGCCCTGGTGGAAATTTTACCTGTCTGCAAAAGCCTTGCCGCTCCCAGGTAAGCGGATGGAGGCAGTTACCCACATCCTCACACAACACTGAGGACTTGGGGGCGATCGGTACGCAAATTTTCCTGCCTCCTTGAGTGGCGCGATTTCACGTTGGCCCCAACAGGTATGTTTCCTTATCAATATGGCAGTTTCCCAACCAAGTCATGTCAGTCCAAAGTTACAGAAGTTGAGTTTGAGCACAGGACCCGCTCGGCATCCAGGTAACCTGAGGAGTCACGTCATGTAGGACAGCAGACGATGCAATGTGACTCAGACTGGTCCCGTAGCATCGCAGGTTGGCACAATTGCGTTCCCCAGCGACCCTATAGTCCGAGATACTAAAGTCCGGTGGCAAGAGATGGGTCTTTTGAACGAGCCAGGTAACAGGCTAACAAGGTAAAGCCCTTAAGGCCTTAAAGGACGGTAGGCCCCAACATAAGGTGAGCACAGTAGTGGCAGATAGTGGTGGGTACTGCTAGTACCGAGCTTATGCGCTAGCTGGTATCCTCACAGAAATACCTTGGAGCACCCGGTCAAAATTATAGCACAGCTACTAGCGGTTTTTCATTTCGTGTAGGCATAGGAGTGTCGTAACGAGCTAATCTAATGTTATTTGGTTTGAACCATTTGTAGCTCCTCAAAGAATTTACTAGTGACATTTACCATTACCTCCTACAGCCACCTTCTTTTCTCTGTGAGATCCTCTACCCACCTTCAGCCCCTCCCGGCGTCCCGCCATATAATCGTCCAGCACCTTTGCAATTACGTTCCCAATCCCATTGAAAAAGAGGCAAGTGTGCGAGGCATTAAGTGGTTAATGGTTTTTTTTTTTTTGTTGACCCGAGGGCATGTGGGACAAGTCCCTTTGTCACTGCAGCCACATATGGGCCTATTGTGACTGCCCTTTCTTAGTAGAAGGCGTCGTACATACCCGCCCCCCTTACGAAGCTGAGTATGTCCTTCACCGCAGATTCCGCCATGATTTGGGGTTCAGTGGTCCCCTGACCGAAGTATTCAAAGCGTTTTGCTGCCAAGGCAGGGCACTCACACAGGATGCTCTGCTGTCTCGTCCTCCTCACCGCAGAGTCTGCATTCCACCGCCTCTAAGATGCCCATCTTGTTGAGGTGATATCTGAGTGGGCAGTGCCTGGTTTGGAAGCTTATCAGTACTCTCAGATCTTGTCTAGAGAGTGTCAGCATCGCCTTCGCCCTTTGACAGGAAGGCGTGACAAGCCTTTTCGCCTGTCTTAGTTGTGGCTGGCGATGCCAATGGGCGCCATTTTCCTGTATCTCCCATCCAGCAACCAGACGGTTCAGGTGACTTTTCGTCATACCTACGTGTGGTTCAGGTCCGATGGGTAGGGATTCTGTACCCCTTTTCGCAAGGCGGTCAGCCTTTTCATTGTTCTCATGCCCCCTGTTAGCCAGCACCCAAATGAGGGAGAGCCTGTTACAGGCGCTGAGCTGCTTGAGCGCATGGAGGCATTCCCATGCCAGCTTAGACCTAAAACTATAGGCTGTGATGGCCTTTAAGGCGGCCTGGCTGTCTGAGAAAATGTAGATCCGCTTCCCCTTGAGTCCTTTGTTCAGGATCTCTTCTGCGATCTCTTGGGTTTTGCCCATTGTTCGCGGCTGCTTATTCAGTCAGCATGCTGTCCTTATTCACAGCTGGCCGCAGACATGCCCCTGGGGACAATGCCGTGGCCGTTCCACTATCCACAACCCGTGGTCGCGCCTGGTAGCATGGGCATGCTCCTGGGAAGATAACCCAGAACCAGGGGTTAATGGGTTAATAATCACTGCAGATGCAGACGTAGACATGACACTTCTAATGCCCGGTATTTTCCAACGCTCTATACTCATGGCTATCATAGAGAACCGAAGTGAATCCATTGCAGTGTCCATCCAGTGCAGCATTTTGGGAAAACCATTCATTTACTACCTAGTCCCTCTTGACGTTCGCAGTTATTGTCTTCAGGAGATGATAGTGGGGTAACGAGTACTTACTTCTACACCTGCACCTTCGGAAAGTGGATGAACACACTATTTATGGGCGCCAACGTGTGGAAGAAAACAGGATCAAGCGTCGGTTGTTGCGGAATCTTTGGGTCATCGACTTTTCGTTTCGACAGAAATTCCATTAGAAGTGTGAACATTTTGAATGGAGATTCCAAGTTCAGCAGGTTTGTTGCGCAATCGGAAAAGAACGCCGTCCCGCAGGCGGAGGTGTCGGAGGAGGGTTTCCAAGGTTGCCAGAGTCAGGATCTCCCCCGCAGCACACGACTCTGCCCAGTAACACACTAACATCCATCACGACACCTCACGATCTCCACTTTCTTCTCCCTCGACTCCTTCGGTTTTCCGGTGCCTTTTAGAAAGTGGCATTCACCGTCCATCTGATCAGTCGGCCTTTGAAACCGAAATCAATCGCTCGTTTGAAGTCTACGAATATCTCCGAATTAATGGGCCACATCCATATATCCTTCTGATGATCACCTTGAACCCCTGTACGTGTCACTTGATGGATTGAATGAACCCAGACTTTCATTAGCCCGGATGAGCTCAATATGACTGGATTGTCTAGAGGCTTTTGGTGACATTCTAGTAGCAGCCCCATTCCAGAATAGATATTTCACAAGGGGAAGGCTGAGCCAAGTGAGTTTAATTGAGAGGCAGAATGAACGTGTCTCCCCGTGGTTGTGGGTGGGGGGGGAGGGTAGTCAAGGTCCCAGTAGTCGTTCCCGCTTCTGTCGAGTAATTGCAGATACTTAGAACTGCAAGACTTAATGTTGACCGACAGCTTTCCATTGGAGGTGATCATCAACAGCCATTTGATACATCTGGACACACTTCTGGCCTTCCCGCTGGCTCATTGGTTCCCGTGCCGCTCTTATTGGCAGTATTTTGTCCAGACAGGCCCCCATAAAAGTCAACCGCTTACGCTCGTTGGCCAATTTAAATCACTGGTCGTTAACCGCTCTTCTCTCCTATTCGTGGATCATAGATTCTTCAGAATGACCCTTAGAACGAAAGATTGCTACATTTCCCTCATTCTCTCCCCCACAATTCAAAGGCAATATATTCAAATTTATCCGATTCTTTGAGACCGTCAGGATTCTAAATTACACCACTCAACTTTACAGCGGCCCTCACAATTCTGATACAAATGGATTCTTTGTGATCAAAGGAGAATTTTTATGGCGGTTTGATTGCCACCCGCGGCTATTTCCTGGAGTGTTGCCCTCACGTCGGGTCAGTTTTCAGAGAGCGAACCGGTAAATTCGCAGTTTTATCGTCCCACTGGAGAGATGGGAATGGCTTTGACATTTTGTCTGAACCTTGATGGCCGCCACAAACAAATTCGGGTTTACGGCATCGCTGGTTGTTCTTTGCCGTTCTTCTGGAAGAATCTGTCTATGTGAGGAGAGCGCTCTCTGCTTCAAATTCTGCCGTGACGAATCAAGTGAGATCATCGACACACCTGGACGACTGCAGGATTGCGTTTTGTCACCCATTAACGTCAGCAAATATCTTCAGCGAGTGCGAATGGCCAGAAGTGAGCTTTCTGTGTCTGTCAAGGAAGTAGTGACAGATTTCTTCGGGGAGCACTCGTGAGGGATGAACCGTGCCAGCCAGGTGACTTAAGTTTCACCCTCTAAGGGACGCACCTCCCCCTGGCGCAACGGCGGTAAGTAGTGTTTGTGACCAGTTTCCATTGTAGTCTTGAGGTCTCGCTCGGAGTTCGGTTTTCTCAAAGTTGAACGTTACATTTTCAGCTAATCTTCCAAAAAACACTAGTTGAGCAAGTGGTCTGCTCGTGTCTATTCCTGTGAAGCAGGTTGCTTGTTTGGTGCGGATGTACCGTTACTCCAGAGGACCACGTCTGATGCCAATTGCGCAGGTAGTTGATACCCTGTCATCTGAAGGCTGGGCTGTAGAGGGACTGGGGCAACACCAGCTAAGAAGCACAAAAATGAGCAGGCGAGACCTAGCACGGCAGTCGTACGGGGCTACGAAATTCGTTGATTTATGTACTATCCCTCTGATCCGTCTCCCGCGGGCATCCTTACATTCTATCAGCTGCCAAGCGGTGAAGAGCGCTTGTCGCCTGTTTCTTGAAAATCTCGTAACAAACCTATATTTTCTGTATGTGAAGCTATAGAAATAATATTAATCACCTAATACTAATAAGGTGAGCTGATAATGGCTTTTATTTTCTGACTAATATTTGCCTGTGTCCTGTTATTTCTGTCTCGTTTTTCTTGGATCCTCATCCTTTCCAACACAGAAGTGATTCACTACAGTTTTACTTGTCATTCTACACTAATACATGAACAATGTAAAAACAAATTCGTCTCGTAAGCCAAGTGAAATACAGATTTTGTGGAGATAGTGGTAACTATCGCTGAATATTCATTGTCAGAAGGAACGTGGTGCGGAGCGTCACTCTTGGGTGCCTTTAGGTACAAATGAACTGACAACGTACCATCAGGCGTGTGGCATTCTTTCACCTTGCCCTTCGGCAGCATGGGTCACTTGGGTCTCAGTACTTTTGAAGTGAAACTTCTATATAGACGGTGTCTTAGGATTTTCGAGTCACGAAAAATTGTGTTACCGGTCACGTGGTACGACGTGTAAATATTTAGTTGTAAGTAAACATAACTTAAGATTCTAGGTTTTCGCCCTTAAAGTTTCCTAGCTATAGTTTTATGTTGAATGTATACTAATTAATGACTGTGACCCATATACCCCTTATGTTTACGCAAGAGAGGCAGCCATATGCTGATATTGTTAATTATCTATATTATGTAATTTAATTATTATTATTATTAAGTGTAAATGTTATGTCAATAAACTGTTTGGATTTGACAAGACGACGTTGAACACACCGGTTCTCGTCCCATCAACGAAGTTAAGCAACGTCGGACATGGTTAGTACTTGGATGGGTGACCGCGTGCCGTTAGTGTCTTTTATTCCTTGAACCATTCTTTGTTTGAACAATAAAACAAGTGTACGTCTGAATTCGAACAACCGGCCGTATTCCAGTAACATATACCGTAATTTTGTTACCCGCAACTATTTCTGTAGCTGTCCATTGAACGGAAATAAAAACCAACATACATCAGGGACATGGATTTTTTTCCCCGGATTGAATTCTGTTTTCTTGTTTAATAAAATAAAATATGTTTAAATAATATAAAAAATGCATTCATTACAATTTACCTACCCTAACCAAATCATAATTTGCAGTAAACCTGTGAATAAAGAAATGTGTGACAGTCACACATGGTAGAAGTGAAACGTTAACGTGCAAAACCGAATCGCAACGGACAAGTGGAAAAACGAATCACAACGGACAAGTGGAAAACCCATCGCAAAAAAATGTTTACTCAAGGTTTACCGGCAGGCTTTTAAATTCGACGAGTACATTAACAATCTGCCCGTAAAACTTCGAGTACAAATTTTTTTGCGATGCGTTTTTCCACTTGTCCGTTGTGTTTTTGTTTTCTTTTCTTGCATCTTTTAGTTAGAGCACTGGGGTAACCCATGTCCTTGCACTGGGACTACGATGCGGCGGAACTTTGTGTGGCTTACACGCTGCACAACCCAACTGACGTATCCGTCCCCTTATCAGCCTTCCCTGACCGTTCCCCCTACGTTCTCGTCCTCTTTACTTTCGACGAGCCTTGGAAGTCACTTGCAGTTCATTAGAGTTATTGCAGTAGTTTCTTTTGCAGCCTCGGCACGTCCTACTTCCAAACCAATCCCTCGAGTTTCTCCACCGAACTTTTTTGGTAAGAATTTTCATGAGACATATTTCATTCAACGCCGCACTTTCCCTCTTCAATTTCGTTCGAAGCAACGAGTTCGGCGAATAGAGTTTGCAGGCGGACCTGACGGCGGTGGTATGGTGTGGGTTAGAGGAAGAAGGAGAGGGGGAGGAAGAGCTCTGAAACATCGCCATTTCCTTCGAAAATAGTGCAATTTGTATTCACCGCCCGGTCCCCATATAAAAAGGATAAAAGGCCGTTTTTCCTTGATTTTTCCCCTCTTCCTCGTTTTTATCGTTTTAAATTTTTCAGCGCTCGACGAACGAAGATGAGGAAGAAAGAGAGGAGAAGGGAGAAAGAAAAAAAAGAGGGCGATTCCGAAGTTGCGCCTTTAGACGGAATAGCTCTTTTTCTCCTGCGAAACGAAAAAAGTAAAAAGAAAATAATATAAAACGCACATTTTTATATTCGGCGACGAAAAGGTGCCCAGTTAACTGGAGAATCGATTGGTTACTTTTTGCGCCTTTTTCAACCCTCCATTTTCTTTTCGATGGAGCACACACATTTGCGACTTTATCACCCACCGTGCCCTTCAACTTGCCCCCCCCCCCTCCCCTTTCGTCCTCAACCAAAGCCGTCAACTCCACTCCGCACCGGAGAGATAGTTAAACGTTGAACTGTACGGCTCCGCTGGAGGAGTTGATTTGAAACTTAACGACGTCTTTTGGAGGAAACGAACGCTCTCCCTCATTTTCCCGCTACTTCTCGATAAGGTAACGGGCGTTTCTTCTTATTGAATATCCGTTCCAGTTCGACTCTTTTGGGTCGTTTCCGTCACTTCTGGAAGAGCTTCAGGCTGGGCGTCAATACTGCAGTAGAACTCAGGCTGGGTCTGGGTTCGAAGGTGGCCGTTGAAGATGGGTTGTAGGGTTGGAAGGGTTGGGGGTTGGCTCAGCGCAGGTTGTTGAAAGGGGTTGAGCGAGCTGACGGTCTGACAAACAGAATCAGAGTCTGAAAGGAAAAGCATACAACTAGATAGCAAGACCATCAGCATCCGCGAAGTGTCCACCTAAGGCATGGCAGTGTAGAAGTATGGGTGGTTGTAATTTTGTCAGTCTCCTAGTAGAGACCTGTTTTCCGGAGGTATGACCTTGGTAATGCGTACCATCTGGGAGCAGTTGTTGATCTGCCAGAGGTCAACCAGGTTCACAAACTCGGTGAAACGGTTCTAAATCCGCTTTTGGACGCGGGCGTGACTGACTGTTGTAGGATGAGCAAGACGAGCTGAATGGAGCCAGAAGTCGCCGCATTTTGCAAGGAACTGGCTCGTAGGGAGTTTGGTACTCTCCTTTTGTCTACCATCCACCACTCAACGACTAATGGGTAACTGGCCAGTAGGAGTGGTTTAGTGGATGCTGTCTTGTGCACCTTGGTGATGCACAGGAGCTCTCTGGGATTGGGCCTGTACTTTCCATTGACTGCTTGTGAGTTTTCTACTCCAAACAACGGGTCATTAGCTAAATACGTCTAGGTGCTTTCCCCACCTTTGAGGACACACTGCACCTCCACCACCACGACCTTCCTTTACCTCTTAAAATTGTCAACATGCGCCCAACGCCACTTCGGCCGCTATACTTTGACTTAAACTGCGCGATTAACATCTTCAACGGAACAAAGAAACTAACGTATTGTTTTAGGGGGATCGTGCTGCCAGTACAAAGAAAAAGTTTTCCTACGTTTTGCTGTTAGTTTGAACGCGTTACGTGATCAGGTGACGCGGAAGTTTCATATCGCTTCCGTCTCATCGCATGACGTCCCCGCAAAACTCCTACACCGGATGTTGTTAAGACGTTATTTTTCTCCTTCTCGATCATCTTCTTCTTCTTCGTCAACTCCTCCCCACCGAGAAAAAAGACAACTCCCCCGTAGCTGTTTGTAAAAAGATAACAATCGCTAATTATCTTAAAATACGAAAGACGAGAGGGGGAAGAGAGAGACAGTCGACGAGGAGGGATGAGCAGGGGAGCGAGAGGGAAAGAGAATGAGAGGAAAAAAGCGTATTAAAATAATCGTATACCCGCAAACTGCAGAGGGGAAAAAACGCATCGTATATATTTACGTGAGTTTCCACGGAAGGCCTCGCTCGTTTATCTCGTTATACTTTGAGGAAGTCGTCGAGAGAGAGGGGAGGTGCCGCTAAAGAGCTGACTCCTTATCACAGGCTTATTATCGATAAGAGGCGGAAAGGTGACTTTAATGAGGGGGCATTTTTGTCATTTATTCGGCGGTAGTCGACCCTCGTGGCAAACATGCAGCGTGACGGTGTGTGGTGGTACCGGTGGGGAGGGGGGGGTATATTTGTTGCAGGTGCGGTAGTGGGGGGGAAGGACTTTGGCTCGGGTGGGCCCTGGCAGAGTGTGAGCCAGTTGCACCAACAAGCTCGTTTATACTAACATTTGTCGTCTAACTCATGTTAACTAATTTTGACGTTAAAAGATAAGAAACGTCTGCGTTGCACTAACAAAACTTTAACTTTAATTCACGTTAACCCACATCGATTTTGAAAAGTATAATAATCACTTTTTTACTTTCCTTGGCTCTACGAAGTAGAAAGGAAAGTTATGTGATCGGCTGAAAAAAAAAATTTTCTCTTCAGATCTTTACGTTTCAGACCCCCCTGAGCCCGAAAAACACTATTTGGGAAAATGGTCTGAGTGTGTGTGTGTGTGTATGTGAACGATTTTTAGAGAAAACGACCGTATCAAATTAGCTCAAACATGATATCTCGCCCGCAGGTAACCATGGGACGCCAAAATGAGGGTATGAACAAAATCCACTGAAAGCTAACTATAGTTATCATAGTGATCAAAACACCAAATATTTTTTTTCTCAAAAATGGCTCTAACGATTTTGATTAAATTTTTTATATTGGTAGCTCTCAATTAGCCAATCACGCCATAGAATTCCCATCAGTGGGAAAATGACGAGAGCAGCACAATAAATTATCAAAATTTTCGACGAACAGCGTTTTAGCGCAGGGTTTTCCTTATAAACTCCGCTGTAATTTTTGTAGAATGTTAAAAAAAATTGGTATTGTAATCCAATTCAATACCTAAAGGGTGAGTGTTTGAAAACGCTCATGAGATACATGTGGGTCACTCCAGAAATTCCTGAATTTCAACTACCACCGTTTCGCTTACTATCAGTTCTAAACGTTTTTACCCAATAACTGCAAAAGTAATTACTATCGTTCTTCAAAGAATTTGTGTTTACAACCTCATTAATTATCTGTGTACCAATTGCTCAATAATGGTCTTGCAGTGAGTACGAGCAGCACAATAAATTCCGGAACTGTAAGCGCTACAGCTTCCTGCTGCCGCAAAGCGTTGTTTCACGAAGTTCACATTAACTGAGTGATAAATGAATTGATTAAATAGAATTAGCCATGTACAAAGTGAATTGTTGTAGAGCTAAGGAAAGTGGTGGGTTGCAACGCACCGGATATATAGAGTTATCGGGTAAAAACTTATTGAAACGGTTGCACGTAAAACGGCGGTGGTTGAAATTCCGGAATTTCTGATGTGGTTCCTACGCATCTTATGAGTGTAATTAAACTCTTATCGTATAGTTACTTGATTGGAGAACCACATAGATCTTTCTGAAGATTCTACTACCTTTTGAGCGGAGTTTATATAGAAAATATCTGGTGCGTAGCAACACACAACTTTCCGCCACCCCTTCAATTTCGAACACCACCTACATATGCGAGCGCTATATCTTCGTTCAACGCATTTTTACAGGAACATTTACGGAGAACAAAATGTAGGGACTAGTTAGCTGAGAGTACTCCGAAAGTTAGATCGAAATCGTTAGAGCTGTTTTTGAGAAAATTGGAATACCGATAAATTAATATTCGAAAATCTCCTTTTCTGAGTTAACTTGGCTTATATCTCCGTTCAACATATATATACAGAAATAATTATGGAGAACGAAATGTTGGTATGGGTGATTAAAAGACACTCCATTAAGATTTATCACATCTGGTGAAAAAATTACCCTGGAATTCATGGAAATGTTCGAAAAAACGTTATTTTTGACACATTTTGATTTTTATCTCTGTTCAATGGACCGTCACAGGAACATTTATTGAGAACAATATGTAGGTATTAACTATTTGAAAACATCCTGTGAGTTTGGTGAAAATCACTGAAGCCGTTTTGCCAAAAAGCGTAAAAAACCTATTTTTGGTTCAGGGGCCCATATCTCCGTTCACCGTATTTTGAAAGTTTGATCAAAATCGTTGGAGCCGTTTTTGAGAAAAATGCGAAAAACCCTAGTTGTTGGTACATTTTCGTCCCCCACCCCCTTCCCTTTTTCCCACCATTTCCCTTCCCTTCGGGTAGCGGAAAGTAAAAACTACGCTAAAATCGATTTCATCGAAATGATTGGTAATTATTTTAAAATGTAAGTCGGCTCAAACCCTCAACAATTTTGTATCCGGAAGTAAACAAAAAGTTATCGTTCCTTCCTGGACTGTGCTCATTTTCGGCACGGCTACCCGTCTCAGTCCAATCACCCGTCAGTCCTACTCGCCATGACATGCTGCAATTGCCTAGCGTCGTTAAAAAACAGAATAAACAATAAATTGTCTATATTTCCACAGAAATAATGAGCACAATTGTTAAATCGATTTCGACGGTTAGGTCATCATCAGTAACAAACATGAACTAAGCGCCTAGCGTCGCCTAAACAATGCCAATTCTCGTTGTTCCGTTGTATCAGGCATGTTTCGTATCGTTTACTGGTATTATTCGATTTCGAATTGAAGTCTCGGAGGTGTGAGATTGCGTCAATCTGAGCAAATGAATTATAAGCCGTTGCGTAATCATTTCCATCGTGTTTTTTAATACATTTGATCGTCAACATCTGAAAAGTGTTGAGTTTATCGAAAAACAGTAAATGACTAAATGACTCACGTTATAGCGTGTCAGTGCACCTTATACAGTCACGACGAATGCTGTAATAATATTTAGCAGGAAAAAACTTGACTAACACACATCTTTTGTGTGTGGTACACCACAAAATCGAACGCATAAAAGTTGAAACGAAAGCCAAATAACTCGACGTAACGGTCGGAAGGTTATACTTAACACGGCGTTAGGAATTTAATTGAGCCCCGACGGGGAATTAGTAAACTCATGTTAGCTAACAAACTGATAACGTAAAGTTGGCGCAAACGTCTAACGCGTTATGTTAGGGGACGCTGCACTTCCGCGGAAGTAAAGTTTTATAACGAGCTTCTTATCATCGAGCTGTTCTCAGCACGTCCACGATGCACATAGTGCGATGAACAACAACGATAGTTTATCAAAAAGGACGCAATTGAGCGTTCGCTTCGTTGTTTTCAATAAAATTACTTTCACGAGTAACAGCCAAAATTCCGTTAAAAAAATCGAATGAACGAGTCGAAAATAAAACAGTGCAGGTGCAGTTGAATAAACTGCAAAATAGGGCGTGTCTGGCAATTACAGCAGCATTGGAGGTCTTGTAAGATTTAGCTCCACTCCACATAGATGTTAAAAGGATGGCGCTCCTCCAGGCTGTGCGTATGTTGGAGTTGGGTTTGATCATGCGGGGGAGCCTCCCTGATCCTGCTACTTCATCCTTGACAAGGTGGAGGGGCCTGAACTGCATGTGGTAGACTCAATGCCCACGAGGTTCAACTTCGCATCACCCTTTCGGATACTCATTCATTAGCGATCCAGGTGGGAAGCTTTGAAGCTCGGTGCAGGGTGGCCTTGGACAGTCAAAACTCTTCATCCAACTCTCCAGAGGGAGGGCCAATGAGGTGCTTGCACTGGGGAGGAAGGATATGAGGATGATATGTGGCCTGTTTACAGGTCATTGCCCACTGAGGTACCACCTTGAAAATACTGGCAAGTGTGAGGTACAGGTATCCAGGTTCTGCGAGGTGAGGGCTTGAGACGGCAGAGCATGTGTTGTGCGTATGCGTCGGACTCGCGGCATCGCGCCGTCGTGTGTTTGGGAGGCTCTTTCTTCAGCCGAAAGAGGTGGCAAATGCAGGGGCCCTTGTCCGACGCTTGTGCAAGGGTGGTGTGGGCGTATAGGTGACTTCACACCAAATGAGAACAGTGCCGTGGGGCCTGGGGGTGGCCATGATCTGAGGAACATGGACGCCATTACAAAAAGCCCGTTTGTGGCCGAAGTGAGCGTAACGCATCGAGTGATCATGATGTCTTTTGGTGCTCATATCACCCCAGTGGCACGCTCGACATCTGATCTGTACAATATCTGGTACGACGCGTCACACGCGTTTCTCCTAAACCAGGTTTGTTCAACGACTTCCACAGCATTGGCATTGACTAATGAAGTTTGTTAATCGCTCACTTTATACGAAACGTCACGCTTCACGTAGAAACTGGCAGCGCTTTAAGTTCCGGATCTCATTAAGCTGCTCCTATTTATGACGCATTATATGATGTGACACGATCATTTATTGAGAGCATTCAAGTTTGTGCCTCTGGAAAACGATTTAAGTCTCAAAAAGTTGACAGAATAACTTCCAGAATTTGTCCGGTTACTTTTCTCTTACCATCGTTATCGAACTTATCGACTATGATTACATATGAGCGATACATACCAAGGAAACCCTGCACTAACATTTTATAGTACTGCTCTCGTAATTTTTCCTACAAATATAAATGTTACAGTACTTTATTTGAAGCTGTGTGTGCAATAAATCAAAATCCTCATAGCCGTTTCTGAGGAAGAATATGTTTGGTGTTTTGATTTGGATGAACAGTTTTTTGTCGATCGCTTTCGCTGACACACACGCCACATTCTGCATAAAAATTTGTTGTCAAGTACATACGCGCAGGATAGCAAAGTTTAAGAAAGTTTTTGATTTCGCGTCTAATTTAGTATCACCTTCGTCTCTCCACAGCGATACCTTGAACTCAGAACCTCGTCCTTCCTGCTCGTCACGTTCCACTGTAGAAAACCATTCTGCACCCTGGATCACACAATAAGCAGCATCAACCAAGAACGTCTTCTGCCAGAGTTGCCAATACGTCCAGTGGATGATGGATCACGCAACTTCTCTCGCATTCTCTTCCTTCTCTCTTTTTCTATCCCTCCACACCATAATTCCCTCGGCTGTTATCTCAGACATCCCATTATAAGCGGGAGGTTGAAAGTTCATAAGTGGTTTTAATTAATCTTCTCCCGACGAGCCGCCATTCTCTTCTCCAATCCGAAACAACATTGAAAATGAGCCGTCTTCAAAGTGTCGAATGTCACAGAACGATACTTCACCCAGACGTTGGTCAACAAGGGGCCGAAGGCAATTTATACCAGGCAATCTTCCTCGTCCTTAACTCTCGGAGGAAAAAAAAGGTCCTTACGTAACCCTTTTTCTCGTCTTCATCACTCTCGCCTTTCCAGCTCTTTCTTTTTTTTCTCTCCCTCACTATCCCACTATATCACTCTCTTTCTCTTTATTCTTCTCTTCTCGCTCTCTCATTTTTCGAGTGGCTATCAATCATTCGACGTTCATGAGCTTCTCGCTGTTCAAACGAGATCTGACGTCTCGTGAATTTCTCCGTTAGAACGAGCCTTGCAACAGAGTCCCTAAAGAAATTGTTGTTTGAAGCAGAAATTATTCGGGTCGATAAGGTTCGTAGATGGTTGGTGGTGGGGGGAGCTAGATAGTGAATAGTGTAGTGTAGTAGTGTATTCATTGTACTCAATCAGATGCAGTACAGGAGAGTAAATGGAAGGTGACGCCAACAAGATAGCGGCTACTGGTTACGGTACACACTCATGGAGCGACGCGTCGTACAACTTTCCTCACCGCGATAAGTTGAACAAAATGTAGTCGCTAGTCAGACGAAAGTACCGTAATGTTCAAACGCTATTTTTACATTCCACTACCCAAACGCATTATGCGGAAGATGAGCGAGGTGCCCGTCCTCACTTTGGTCCAGGCAACTGTTTGCAATCTGACTCCGTTCATCACCGCCTCGTTGTCACCTTTTAATCGTCCCTCAGTATTTTGAATGGAACCTCCGATTCTTATGTTAATTCCGAACCCTCCTTCTCCCGCTCACCCCAGAACCACTCCCTCAACCCTGCCAGGCCTATGAGGGCCACTGAGAGCGCAATTCGACTCGTTAGAAAAAACTGCGCAGCTTTCGAATGAAAAAATTGCTTTTTGTGCGCGTCGTGGCATGTGGCTGAAACAAAAACGAGCTGCTCTGGAAGAATGAAAAAAGAACAACTAGGACGAAAAAAAACAACGGAGATCGGTCATGGGACGACGATGACGATGGAACTGGAGGGGAGATGAAGGCAATGTTTTTGGAGCATGCGCTCAGGAGGTGGTGACAATGGAAGCCTTTGTTTTAGCAAATGGGGCTTTGTGACGTCCTGGCGGGAGCCCTCGAAGGGGCCCTGGAGGATCGAAGTTGGAGCCGTTGGAAAATGAGATCTCGTCCGAGAGTCGCGGCATTAGGAAGCCGATAAGACACATCGGCCTGACAAAGAGATCGTTGTTTGAGGCCCCGTCGAACGGAAGATGAAATGAAACGAGATGAGATACGAGCGAATCACTGAGAGCAAACAGCGGACGCCAAAACGGGAGTTTTTCATCTTCGGCGTCACAATGTGACAATAAAAAATAACGAACATGGATCATCCACTTAGACCAACTACCAAGTACAGACCTTGTAGGGCACCCAGCGCAACTATAATGTCAATTTCCGTACCGAAGTGGCTAGGAACCTCAATTCCCTTATAAATGTCATTCTGACGCGTTAGGTTTACTTGCAGTTAGTATGACCCATGTGAGGAAAGGCATCTGACTCGCATATCAACCGCTTCGAGTCATTTCGTTCATGATTACAAGTGCCCCAATGTTTGTGAGGAATCCAACTTGGTATGCCCTGCGTTAAAGAAACGACAAATGCCTCCTACGATCGCTCGTACACGGGAATCGTTGTGGACCGCAACCCATCGGTAAGCTACCTGCCCCCTTAATCCACCCTGCCCTTCCGCCTGGTAGGGAAAAGACTCTACAAAGTAGAAAGGTAAGTTATGTAATCGGCTGAAAATTTTTTTTGAGTTTTCTTCAGATCTTCACGTTTCAGACCCTCCTGAGTCCGAAAAACAATATTTGGGAAAATGGTCTGTGCGTCTGTGAACAATTTTTAGAGAAAACCACCGTACCAAATCAGCTCAAACTTGATATATCGCCTGCAGGTTACCATGGGACGCTAAAATAAGGGTATGAACGAAATCCACCGAAAGGGAACTATAGTTATCATAGTGATCAAAACACCAAATTTTTTTTTTCTCAAAAACGCCTGAAACGATTTTGATTAAATGTTTTATATTGGTAGCTCCCAATATCTCAATTATACCATAAAATCCTCATTTGTGGGGAAATGACGAGAGCATCACAATAAATTACCAAAACTTTCGACGAATTCGATTTCAGTGCGGTTTTTAGAGAAAACGCCCGTACCAAATCAGCTGAAACTTGATGTCTAGCCTACAGGTTACCATGGAACGCAAAAATAAGGGGTGGGCAAAATCCACCGAAAGTTAAC
Organism: Pachypeltis micranthus; assembly: GCA_020466155.1. Classification (NCBI taxonomy): domain Eukaryota; kingdom Metazoa; phylum Arthropoda; class Insecta; order Hemiptera; family Miridae; genus Pachypeltis; species Pachypeltis micranthus. Next base: position 28,646,329 of record CM035777.1, on the reverse strand, counting down.
TATAGCTATCATAGTGATCATAACACCAAATTTTGTTTCTCAAAACCGGCTCTAACGATTTTGATTACCTTTCTTATATTGATAGCTCTAAATGAGGCAATCATACCATAAAATTCCCATTTGTGGGAAGATGACGAGAGCAGCACAATAAATTATCAAACTTTTCGACGAAAAGCGTTTTTAGCGCAGTTTTTTCCTTATAAACTCCGCTGGAATTTTAGTAGAATGTTTATAATAAATTGGTATTGTAGTCCAATTCAATAGCTAAAGGGTGAGTGTTTAAAAACGCTCGTGAGATACATGGGGCTCTCTCCAATAATTCCTGAATTTCAACTACCACCGCTTACTACCAGTTGTAAAAGTTTTTACCCAATAACTCTGCAAAAGTAATAACTGTCCTTTTCAACAAATTTGTGTTTACAGCTTCATTAATTATCTGTGTACATATCGCTCAATAATGGTCTTGAAATGAGTACGAGTAGCACAATAAATTCTGGAACTGTAAGCGCTACCGCTTCCTGCCAAGTCTAAATGAACTGAGTGATAAATGAATTGATTCAGTAGACAAAGCCATGTACAAAGTGAATTGACGTAGAGCTAAGGAAGTTGGGTGTTGCAACGCACCAGATATTTTAATATCTGTTGCCATAACGGTAATGCATGCTCATATCAATGAAGGTCAATTAAAGAAATAACAAATCTGATTTTCATTTTTGGAGTGGCTCGTGTTTACGGTTCCATAATTACAGGGGAAACACTCCGAAAAAGTTAGCGAAAACGTCAGGTGCGACGCACCACACAACTTTTCTTAGGTTTTCGTAGCTTTTGTTACTAATTCAATTCATTTCAATTTGGTCTAAGTAACTTCACGGTGCTAACGCTTATAATTTTGGAATTTATTGTAGTGCCCCTGCTTGCTCCACGACTAATTACTACACAGGATATTAATGAGACTGTAAGAGATGAAGAGAACGATTATTATAGCTGTTCCATATAATGCAGTTTGTTTTAATAAACTTAACATTTATTTACGCGTTCTATTTTCTCCTTTCACTCTACTTCTCTCACGTCTCTCGTCTTGAGTTCTCGCTTGTATCCGACAATATTGATGAAACAGCAATTTGCTGGGCTTCTTATTAGATCAGAGGAAAAACTACATCCTGGAATTCCAGTTGCAGCTAGAAATAATCTCAGGGATGTAGCTACTGCAAAAAATACAGTCTGTGGGGCCATGTTCATAAGCTGTGGACTGTGTGGTCTCGGACGCTAGAAAACCAATACTTAGTGACCTGTCAGAATATTTCTCGCTATGACAAACCAGTCTTGCCTTTCGAGCTTGAAGCAGAAATTGATAATTGTACCCCGAGGTTTGTGTGCACTTGGCCGTGTTCCTCATCAAATATGCCACAAGTTATTCTCCTCAAAAGGTTCACGCGCGACAAAAATCGCCTGATAAGGCTGTCAAACTAGAAAAACGAGCGCAGTTTATGGCCAAGTTAAGTTTTTTCCTCCTTCGCTGAAAGTTATGACACGAACGTTCCGGGATTCGCCCAATTGGGCCGAGCCACTGCAGTTCTGATTCGTAAGCTCGTAACCTGTTGGTTCTGTCGATCGAAGGAACTGAGTCGTTCGCACTCTCGGGGGTCCTGGTGGACGCAGTTGGCCCGTCGTCGAGGGAAGTCGAATGCCCCGGGAGTCTCAACAAAAACGCCTCAAGTTAACTTCTCACGAGGGAAACCACGTTCATCGACGAGGCCTGTTAATAGATACAGAAAAAAGTTGTTGGGGACTGGAGGGAAAAAAAGGGTTCGGAGGGTCGCGGGAAGCGCGGGCTGAAAACAAGCGCTGAGGAGCATCTAAATCTCGACCAGGAGTCGACTGACAGTCTTATGATCCGTTGCGTGTTCGACAGGGTCGAAGAACAACGTGGAACTTGTCAGTTCATCGCGTGTTGAATGACGATGAAAATCCACCAAATATGGACAACGGCCGCGGAGGCGACCGACGTCAGTTTCCCAGAGTTGGGAATAAACGGAAAGCGGTGGTAGTTCCTGGCCTTAGGCTTTACTCGCCTCTAGCCCATTGTCCCTACCCTCAACCAACCAACCAGACTTTGAAAAGACTGTTCCTGTGAACTCCACTGTGGCAAATGAGTTTTCTTGCATTTTGTGTCACCCTTCCGGCCTAGCAGATGGGATTACCTCTTCTTCCTAGGTCTGATTATCCCACTAAGATCACTTTACTCAGAGCAGTGAAGCCAAAGAAGTCGCTCTGTAATTGACAATCGCGTAGCGTACTCCATAAAATAATTCTCGTACCTTCCAAGGTGCGTAAGTCTTTGTTCAACCGCGCAAACACATCCAGGATCCAGAGAAGGATCCATTTTATCAATACGGGGTGTAGAGGAATTGTGGATCCAGAATCGGTAATTGTTTGAGACGATGCTTTGGCCACGAATTAAGTTCACTTTTAGAAACTTCTGGGGCGTTCTGGCTTATTTCATGGTGTAGCGTGCAATGCTTGTGTGGCAATACAGCATTCAGCGCTGTGTGAAGACGCTTGGCAAGATCGTTTCCACATAAACCGGCCACGTATCTAGACTGCATCTGAGGAAACTGGAACAGTGACCAGTAATTCATAACGATTGTCACAGGTAGAGCAGTGATGTGAATCTAAATCTATGAGTGATATACGATGCAACTCCATGATATTTCCACTGCTTCCATCTCAACTCCGTCCATGCCGCTGCCTTTTTCTCTTCGTTCTCCTTTGATTTCACTATAACAAGATTCTCCAAAGCGCATCTATTGCTCTTAAACTACCCCTCAACTCCACGCCATTAGTCTAGGGCTGCTGCAATTTCTATATGTGGAAGTAGGTGATGTCATTGAATTGTGGGGCGTAATTCGGGAAGGATATAAAAGGGCCTATTCGAGGAGTAAGAGAGTGCTAGATAACAGTCACTATACCAGAAGCTATCTAATTACTCGACTAAGGTCACTGCTGCATCAGCAAGGAGCTCAGGCGAGAGAATGTTAATTCAACAGAACGTCACTCTATTTTGGAAACCCTGTCTTCCAATTCTTCAATTCTTTACACAGGAACGAAGAAATCACATTAGAGTCAAACAATCAAGTATAACAGCTTTCATGAATCGACCAGAGGCGATTAGCTGAGGTTTGGATCTCGTGGGCCCAGAAAAGGATAACTTCCTTCACCCCCCCTCCCACAATTGAGAGAGATTAAAACTGTACGAGATTACTCCGCGTTGAGGGGTCTGGAATGAACCAAAAGAGCGGGCTTCATCAAATCGTTTCCGTCGATTTGTCGGTTTAGTGCCGCTCAGTTGAACCTCCCGCAGAACGACGAAGAATTCGCAGTATTTTGCATCTAAACGACGCCCCGTTTCTCTCGCTAATTTCTCCTACTTTTTGGCACAAACGCCGTAAATCAGATTGAAACGGCCGGGCGTCGTTAATTACAGCCCTTCGGATGTTAATGTTTCGAAAGAGACCCAAGAGAGAAGAAGAACTCTCGTTTCGAAGGGATGTCAATTAAAAATGGCAGGTGAATTATAAGTAATCAATTATTTATTGCAGGGCTGAAACGTAACGAGTGGACGTGCCGGTCCAGGTAGGGAGGACGTGGCAGAAGGCGAGGGAGGTTCATTTGGTTTATGGGTCCTCATCACGGCGACTGGGCGAAGCCGTACCGAGAATTGACGATTAAGCCGTTCCAACGCAGTTCACCCAGTGGAGGAGCCTGTAAGAACGTGATTCGACGCATCAATGATTCGAGACAACAATTGAAAGATGACGAGCGTTTATAATGCGCGTGTTTTAAGTGCGCGAGACTGGCGCACAGAATGCGGAATGATTCGAGCGCAATGACCGCTTTCGGAATTCCAGAGAAGAAGTTGACAGAAGACAGAATTTTCCTTCCTTTTCCCGAGTTCCCCTTGAAAAAATGTTACACAGCTTTCCACGAGCTTTGGAAAACTTCATTTAATCTGCCAAACATACGTGGGCTGCGTCTTCGTTCGACGCATTTTACGAAAAGGTTGCTGGCTGAAAGTCCTCAGTGAGTTCGATCAAAAATCCGTGTTCGAGAAAAGCGGACATGATGGGTCACATTTTTCCGATGTGCTTAGGCTCATATCTCCGTTTAACGGTCGATTACATAAATGACTGCAGGAAAAGGAAATGTGGTTATAAATTGCTAGAAGACACGCCAGGTTAACAAAATTAAGTGTGGGCGTTTACTTCGGAAAATTCAAAAATCATAAAACCTTCAACACGACTTTTTTGCGCCATTTAGGTTGTTTCTAATTTAGACGAAGGATCATTCATGGAGAACAAAATTTAAGTAGACACACTGCGTTGGATGTAAATCATTGGAGCTCCACATTAAGCAGTCTATTCGCGAATACTATAAAATAAATCGGCCCGAGGATCGTTCCTTGAAGGATTCCACAGTTCATGCTCGCTGGTAACATCACCAACTTTAGCAAACATGAGATCTATTCTCCAGGTACCTTTCGGTCCGCTTGATAAAACCTCGGTTGACACCAATTTCTTCTACTACGGAAATCAGTTTTGAATGCGCGCGCAACTATGTCAAATGCCTTGACTAAATCCTCGTCTGTACACATCACCTGCTCTTCCGCACCCAATGCACGCTATGTATAGTCTTCGTCATAAAACATATAGCATCCGTAGTGCTCCTACCTTTTCGAAATCAAAATCCATCTAGTGACCTTCTCCTGACTCTCCAGATACTGCACAAAGTTTTTCGCAGAGGTACCGTTCAGTGAAGCTGTACTGCGCCAAGTTGACTAATGTTACTACTTCATTAGAGACATTTTCAGCTACGTTTCCTCTAACTGTGGAAAAATACTTGTTTAAGCGCCCTAGCTATATCTAATAGACTGTTCCTTATTTCGAGGTCCCTTCCTTCTTCTTAGAGGTGATCTCTCCTTTACTTTACTTTCCTGGACTCTACGAAGTAGAAAGGGAAGTTATGTAATCGGCTGAAAAAGGAATTTGGAGTTCTCTTTAAATATTAATGTTTTAGACCCTACTGAGTCCAAAAAAACACTATTTGGGGAAATAGTCTGTATGTTTCTGTCAACGCGATTGAAAGAAAACGGCTGAACCAAATCGGCTTTAAAGAGCAGGTCACAATAGGACGCCAAAATGAGAGTATCAGCGAAATCCGCCCAAAACTAGTTAGAAGTCCTAATGATCAAAACGCCAAAATTTTTTTCTCAAAAAAGGTTGAAACAATTTTAAATAAATTTTCTACATGGACAGGTAAGACGACAATACCACGAAATTTACATCCGTGGCAAAATGACGAGAGCGGCACAATAAATTGCCAAACTAGAATCTTCAGAAAAATTCGGATGGTAGTCCAACGAAATACTACACGATGTGTCTTCAATAACGCTCATAAGATACACAGGGGCTACTCCAGAAATTCTGGAACTTCGGAGTATCATTTTTACAAGGAAACGTGATCATTATCTTTCCTTTCCTTGCTCTACGAAGTAGAAAGGAAAGTTATGTAATCGGCTGAAAAAAAATTTTGAGTTTTCTTCAGATCTTTACGTTTCAGACCCTACTGAGTCCAAAAACACTATTTGGGAAAATGGTTTGTGTGTGTGTGTGTCTGAACGATTTTTAGAGAAAACCACCGTACCAAATCAGCTCAAACTTCAAATCTCGCCCGCAGGTACCATGGAACGCCAAAATAAGGGTATGAACAAAATCCACCAAAATTACACTATAGTTATCATAGTGATCAAAACACCAAATATTTTTTTTCTCAAAAACGGCTCTAACGATTTTGATTAAATTTTTTATATTGATAGCTCTCAATAAGGCGACTATACCATAAAATTCCCATTCGTGGAAAAATGACGAGCGTAGCACAATAGATAGTCAAAATTTTCGACGAAATCAATTTTAGCGCGGTTTTTAGAGAAAACAACCGTCCCAAATCAGCTGAAACTTGATGTCTAGCCTACAGGTTACCATGGGACGCAAAAATACGGGTATGGGCAAAATCCACCGAAAGTTAACTATAGTTATCATAGTGATCAAAGCACCAAATTTTTTTTCTCAAAAACGGCTCCAACGATTTTGATTAAATTTTTTTATATTGATAGCTCTTAATAAGATAATTATACCATAGAATTTCCATTTGTGGGAAAATGATGAGAGCAGCACAATAAATTATCAAAGTTTTCGACGAAAAGCGTTTTTGCCGCGGTTTTTTCCTTTTAAACTCCGCTGGAATGTTACTAGAATGTTGAAGAAAAAAAAACGTCGTGTTGTAGTCCAATCCAATACCTATATAGGGTGAGTGTTTAAAAACACTCATGAGATACATGGGGCTCACTCCAGAAATTCCTGCATTTCAACTACCCCCGTTTCGCTTACCACCAGTTCTAAAAGTTATTACCCAATAACTCTACAAAAGTGATTACTATCCTTCTTCAAAAAATTCGTGTTCACAGCCTCATTAATTATCTGTGTACTGATTGCTCAATATTGGTCCTGCAATGAATACGAGCAGCACAATAAAATCTGGAACTGTAAGCGCTACCGCTTCCTGCTGCCGCAAAGCGTTATTTGACCAAGTTCAAATGAACTGAGCGATAAATGAATTGATTAAATCGAATTAGCCATGTACAAGGTGAATTGTCGTAGAGCTAAGGAAAGTTGTGTGTTGCAACGCACCAGATATTTTTTTGTAAAAATCGTGTTCACAGCCTCGTTGGTTCTCTGTGTACTATTTGATCAATTACGGTCAGGAAATGAGTACTAGCAGCCCAATACATTCCGGAGCTGTAAATGCTACCGCTTTCAACCGCCGTGAAGGGATAGTTTACCAAGTTCAAATGAACTGAGTGAAAAATAAATTGAATTAGAAGAAAACTCCATGAGCACAAGTGAATTGATGTAGAGCTTGAGAAAGTTGTGTGATGCGGCGCACCTGATATTTTCTGTTTTCCCCACGCTTTGGGTAGTATTGAACTTGAATGGTTTCATTCTCGCGTTAGTTGAATCAGATTGTAGTCCGTGCTCAACTCGAGGTAGAATTAACGATCATGAATGGTCTTTCTTCGCAACTCTTCTTGAAAGGAACTGTTTTCAGTGAGTGAACTGGATAAAATTAACCCAGAATCTTGAATGGTAAAATCTCAAAAGTCCTCAACGGTTCTGTCGCAAGCTGCATTCGTCGCCTCGTTATTTCATGCCAGCATTAACGGGGGAGCTCTTCGAACGGGTTTCAATCAACATCTATTTTGGTCATCTGGGTTAGTCTCAGCCCTCGTTCTGATGCGTAGATCGCCCTGATTCCTATTCCAGTTCTCCTGGTCAGGTCGAGTCGTCCAAGAGGTCAGACACCTGCTCAGTGGAGGAAGGAAGAAGTCAACAGCTCCAAAAAGGGAAGGCGATCGTCGAGAAGGTCGGAGAAGTGTATCCTTCAGAAGAGAGAACCGGTCGAACAAGTGTACGGGACAAATGAGGTCCATCTCTTCACAAAACTCGCCGTAAAACCGAAAGAAACCGAACGAAATATAAAAAAGGAAAAAAATAGGCTGAAGGGTTGTGGGGTGGAGGGGAAGGGAGTTAGGAGGAACAAAAAGAAGGTATTTCTCCTCCTCGTCGGCTCGATCTTCAAAAATTAACTACTCGCACTCCAGAAGAAATGCCGTAGTATCTCGAAGATACCGTAGTTCACGTCATAAATCTACTGGTTGGCATTGAACATCTTTCGAGAGCCCTTTTTACCCCATCGGGACGACCAACGCGATACGGAAGATCTCCCAAATCCAACGTGGAGTGTAATGTTAACGTTTAGAGGGTCGTAAAACAAGGGGTTTTATCTGCCTTTTACCGGCCGTCCAAACTCTCGTTTTTTCCAGAGGATCCTCCAGCTGCCATCGTCTGCTTTCCAGGACTGTACAGTTCCCTGATGTTTTAACGGGCGGCCGTTTAACCTGCAGGTGCGATATCATTTGAGAACCATTCGAAGATTCCAGCGTCAGAGGAGAATACAAGTCCTGCAGGCCATACGCCTTCAAACCTTCTTTAATCCTCGTCAACCGAGTGTTGTGCAGATTTTTAACACCCCCCCCCCGCTCCTGCTGATCTCCAGAATTGTTCCGGAATGATGTGATAAGATATCGTTTAACCTGCAGGTGCATATAAGGAGAATTCAAGGGTGAGGTGTCAGGGTCGGACTGATTCAAGACTGACTGATTTCAGGAATTTCACGCTTAGGACACTCTTTTAGCACCTTCCTACAACTAGCGTATCTTTCGTGCCACGCAGGCTACTACGGTTTACTTTGCTGCTGTCATAACGTTTCCAGGACTGTACAGTTTAATGATATTTCGCATTCTAGAGGTACTCTCCATCTGGCGTGGAGGAAACAGGAAACACCCAAGTTGTTGGAAAAGCAGCCAAACTCTCCTAGCACCGAATTATGTACCGCCTGACTCCCATTGTAGGCATCCCAGATTGTAGTCTAGTGGTAATCCGACGAATGTTGGGCGTTGGACCAGAGCTCATGATCCCTTAATTTTTGCCTGAGTTAGCGGCTCTCCAAACAATCTTAAGCCCCCCAACCCCCTACCGTAACACTTACCCTTTCGTCCAGTTTGCGAACGACAGTATCAGAATGATGATATGGATTCCATGAGTCATACCTCCGCACGGCAACAGCTCTCTGCCGGGAGACTGGCTAAATGACAACCGGCCATACCTCCACAGGCGTGGGTTTGGTGAATGCTGAGCGAGTGCCAGGGCTCTTGCAAGATAATGAAACTGGAACCATCATCGTGACTGTCTCTCTCATGAGTGATAAGGAACTAGAAGACAGGCCCCTCCCCCCACACCCACCCACACATACATTTCAAACATCTACTAACTTCTCAGCTGACGTGTAAAGTGCCATGATGCGATCAGTGGCCAATTAACAACCTGTGGGTACAATATTTTGAAGGCTATTTAATGATTCCAAAGTAAAAAGGGATTTACAGTGTGTAAGGCGTGCTGATCATGTCATCCCTTCAAGATAGACACATTAGTTCAACGTGCCAGTTATGCAGCCATACACCCCATCATGCCTCCACTAGTGGCACCCACGCTCGAAAGACTTTCGTCCACTGGCCTTCTGGTGTGCAGAGCTGTATGCTGGCAATAATACTCAGTGTGCTATGTGCTCATTGAGGTTCATATAAACTGAGACCGAGATTGAAATTAATTGACTGGTGATCAATAAAATAACTGATAACAAGCGGGGCGGAGGAACAGTCTGTGATCTTTTGCACATGATGTTTATGTATTATACGGATTTTAATTCTTGTTATTTCTTTTTCACAGGTAAGTAACCTTCTGTCTGACGAATCAAATTGGGCTGCGCCGACAACACGGTAATTTACAATCAAAATCTTAAAAGAGTAGATAAGGCGATTAATGCACGCACGTATTATCTTGACTTTACAAAAATTTGTATCAGTTAAAAACCTTGAACAAATTGTTTCCATCGAGTGCACTTTCTCTTACACTTTTAATTCAATTGACTGCTAAGTCAAATCGCGAAGTATTTGTTTAAAATGAATATAGATTTAATTAATTTCTTTAGTTGTTAAAACGTCCGAGAACATATTTTTTGTGCACATACGACGTGAAACTATTAGGCGTTGCAACTGAGTCACAGTTGAAATCCCTTCACGAACCTAATGGCAGTACCAAAAACTACATATAACGGCTTTTGCCATAACCGCGGCGTTTCGACTAAACGATTGAGACCCAAGGCGTTTCGCTGCAATCGACAGTTTGACGATAAAGCGTTGGGAAAGAGCTTCATTTCTGAAACTGCTTCAAATAAACCGTTTCGTTTAATCGTTCTTGTCCGTAAATCGAGACAGTCAAGAAGCGCGCAGAGGTTGAAGTGTAGCGCAGGAGTTCATTCTTACCTTGTTTCGTCGTAATTTAGAAACGTATGAACCGCTTGCAAGTGCAATAACTATTTCGCGTGGACACCGCCATTATCTACTTTTCCTAATCTTTTTTTGAAGCTAATAGACGAACAACAGCTTCTCATTAATCGCTAGACGACTTTTCCGATAACAGACACGATTCAAAACGCGTCTTTCCCGAATAATCGCACTATTTTTGCCAGGCCCCACGGCCTTTTTTTGTCGTTCTAGCAACCCATACAATCTGTTATTGGGTGCTCAGATAATTTATAAAATCGTCAAAATGATTTTTTCGGGAAGGTTCGTGTTTACAGCTCGGAAATGAGTGGGGCAATTCTGCAAAAAGTAGTCACTGAAACGGCAGTAGTGCAAATTCCTGAAATTTGTAGAATTACGGTAATTATTTCATAACAGTCATGGACTGCTAATACGATTTTCTGATGTGATGGTGTTGTAAATCGACGCTAGCAGGTACTTTGCACCAGACATTTGAAAATAGGATCTGAAAGATGTGGTGCAGGTAAAGTAGGTATGGTCTATGGACTAACGAGCTCGAGCTGAATAGCGTCTGGTTTGTCTGCGCCTGTGGTTTTAGGCCTGTTATAACGGGGATTTGTGGGAACGCGGAGAGACGAGCAAAACAATGCAGACGGGACTATTTGGATGTTCGTTCAGTCGGCTCACTTTCAGTTTTGACGAGCGGATGACTTGACTCCGCGGGGGCGACACACCTGCAGCCCAGACCCTGGCCCAGGCTGCGGCCCCGTTGAGAGGGCTTCGTGTCTCCGAAACATTAGTCGCTCGCGGGACTTCCCATTGTTAACTTTCGCCAAATGGCTGGGGACACTCCCCGAACCCCCAGAACCCTGGGATTATAAAAGAGAGCTTTTGAATGGAATTACACGTCGGGCTCTCGAGCAACGTGGAATTTCAAGGTGGAAGGTACAAGTTGAAGGAGGGGCTCCGCCAGCCAGTTGATTGCCGTCCGACTCGCAAACGACAGGTGGGACGAGTTGCAAGGCGTTACGTTTTCCTATAAAAATCCCTGGTTGACAAGCCCTGCACTTTAGAGCGTCTATCATTAAAAAAACTCCGCTTCCGCTACACGTCTCTCATTTGTGTAAACCTTCGCCGTTTTCCCCCTCGGGCTGACCAATTTGACGGAACGGTTCCCGGCAACGTCACTTGTCAAATGGTAGCAGTTCAGGCGAGTGAAACGCCATGTCAGGGAGCTCAAATAACGGACTCCCTTCGGTCTCCGGTCCGTTCGGTCAGGACGGGCCAGACTCATGAATCTGCCGTCAGACGCAATGGAGCTTCATCACTATAATCCATTACTTCCTTCCACAGTCCATTTCCAACCTCCTCACTCACAGACAGTCAAATCGAGTAATCGTCTGACCAAACGGATTTTGAGATTCCTTCAGGCCTTTACTTTTCAAATGGCTCTTGAGTTTGAAAAATACCATGCAAAACTGGATAGAAAGACTTTAATGTAACAGATACAAATAAAAAGACGATAATACGAGTATAGAGTTATCATTCGTGGGAAAATTACCGAAGCGGCTCAATAAATAAACTAACAGATTTTAGTGCAGTCTTCTCCCATAAATTCCGCTTACATGACGCCAGAATTCTGAAACAAATCGTGTAAGCACTCTATGATAGTGTAATATAGATGATAAAACGATCAGGAGTAACTTCAAAAATTCCAGAATTGAAGTAACGTAATTTTTGCGAAGTGTCACATAATTCCAGAACTGTAAACAGGAATCACTACAAAAACTAATCACGTCGACAGTCCTATATATATATATGTTGGATTGCGGGAAGAGTAAGTTGACGACACAAAGAATTCAATGGGAAGAATACGAGTGTATTATGCACATCACATCGTTGGAATGAGCGAATACAGAACTGGGGAATAAGATGAGATGGAAGGGAACATCACAACGAACTGAACATGGAGGCGATGGGAGCACAGCCTCCTAAATCCCTTTACAATAAGGATAAGGCAACTTGTGCCAGTAGATCAAAACCAACACTCTCCCTTAATGGAACAAGCATTGCCACGCAAACAACAAACTAAAGTTGGCAGTACTGAGACTTATCATATCAGTGAAACAGCTGTTACAGAAGTAAACATTGAATTTAGCGTTGTTTGACATAGAGAACGAAAGTTTGAACAAAATACACATGGTCAATAATAAGAATCAATTTTTCAAATTCATGCTCTCGCAACAAAGTTTGTGCTTAGAGGGACCTAAACCTTTTGTAAAAATATCGGCTATCATTTTTTTAGTTTCGAGATAAATAAGTTCAACTTTCTTATCTGCAACCAAATCTCGAATATAATGGTATCTAACTTGGATATGTTTGGTGCGTTTGCGGAAAACACGATCTTTGGATAGCTCAAGTGCGCCTTGATTGTCATTAAAAATAGGAATCGATTTCACATCGCAAACTGAGTTAGGCAAGTCGGCATTCGAGAAGAGTTCTAACATTAATCAAGGCGCACTTGAGTTGGGAGTTGCATTTTTCAATCTCTTGACAGGGGAATGATTTAGAAGGTAGACTGCAGTTTCCGCAGTTTGTGCCCAATAACTTTTGTCGTTTAGCTGAGCATCTTCCATCATAGAACGAGTCCTTTCTATGATAGAACGTCCTATTCTTTCCGCAAGGCTATTTTGGCTCGGTGAATACGGAACTGATCGTTGGTGTTTTATACCATGATTTTTCGCAGATCAATTGAATCTTCTGGTTGCAGAATTCCAGACCGTTATCGGTTCTCCAAATTTTCATTTTTCGCTCGGTTTCAGTTTCAATGAGCGCTCGAAAAATTTCGAAGTAGTGGGCGACTTCATCTTTTGATTTGAGGAAGTAGACGAATATTTTCCTTGAAAAATCGTCGATAAATGTGAGTAGGTACTTCCTGTTGCTGAATGACGCATCTACTGGACCAACGAGATCTGAGTGAACCAAATCGAGAGGGTTTTTAGCTAGAGCTTTATTTTTGTTTACAGGGAAGGGCTTCCTGGACTGTTAGCCTTTGACACAGCTCACACACAATTCTGGTTCATTTTTCTCAGAAAAATGTATTCCTGTGGCGAGACCATTTTTTAAAAGGGACATACTATAGTGATTTAAATGGCCTAGGCGTTTGCGTCATAGTGTGTGATTGTTGATTGCTGGGAGCTCAGCAGCGTTAGCGCACATCAAAGCGCTAGCATTCAACTTGTATAGCCCGTTTTCAACTTTTCCGGTGGCTATGAGCTCTCCCACAACCTCAAAATCATCCTCATCGTAAATTTCACAACCATCAGCAGCGAAAACGACACGGTATCCTTTCTTTGCCAAATTGCTGACTGAGAGTAAATTTGCTCGAAGGTTTGGAACGTACCTGACGTCTGTTATTGCCCGCTCACCATTATTTAGAACAACGTGGGATGAGCCACAGGCTTCAATATTTAACTTTTGACCATTAGCCACGAGAATTTAGCTATTTGACTGAGTTTTGACTAGATCTGTAAGCATGTCCTTTCGCCCAGACATGTGAAAACAGCTTCCCGAGTCTATCCACCAACTGTTGTCGGGGTTTTCATCCAACGACGCATTTGCAGTGCCATAGGCTGCGAAAAGGGCATTATTTTTTGGCTTACTTTTTGATTTGTATTGTGACGAGGAGTCGGTCTTTCTCTTGTGATGAGATGGAAGGCAACATCACAACGAACTGAACATGGAGGCGATGGGAGCACAGCCTCCTAAATCCCTTTACAATAAGGATAAGGCAACTTGTGCCATTAGATCAAAACCAACAATATATCTATACGTTAATGGTCGTGGCATAAATTTCAGAACTTGGTGCTCTACCGCTCCATGTTTTACCGGTTCGTACGAGCTGAGTGAACACCCAATTGGGTTAATGGCACTGACTCGCAAATAAATTTTAATTCAATTTAATCGTTTTATTACGGTTGTCCCCATCCTGTGACAGAGACGACTGATTCCGAGGGAGACGGAAGAGATGGTTATTTAAATACAGGCGTCAATCCACATCCTTCACACCACATCTGCCAGTAGCTGTAGTGCTGCACATGAAATAACGGCCGTTGAGGTTTTGTTATGGCACTTTCGCGCCGCAGAAGCTACTTCGGAAATTATTCTAGAGCATGTAGCGATACACCTTTTCACTTGACCCAGGCTGAGAGGTGACGATGTCTTTCTGTCGAAGCGGCAGTAGCCCGAAGTTGATTTGCAAGGCGGTGCCTCTGGACGGCCAAAAAAGAAGGAGTCGAAAAAGAACAAGGAGAAACGCACCCACTTAACACGTCCGCATACCTCTGCGCCTTCAAGAGACGTGCCTGATAATTGGACAAGTTAACACTCACGAAGTCGTCGAGTAACGAACTCCCGGCGACGACTCACCTGGAAACGACTTCCAAATGCTGAGGACCAGCGGAACGAGTTGACGCCCCCTGTCTGGAATTAACCGTGCACATGGACGATGTCGAAGCCTCGAATTGATTTCTCGTTTCGAAAATAACAAAATATCTCTCTGGTCAGGGTTCACAACGCTCCGACCCCGCACTGGAAGTCCCATATGATATGATATCACTGTCCGACTTGAAGACAGGCTAAATCACTTACTACTATCACTGAACGCTGGACCGCATCAACTTACACCATCAGTGCAACCATCAACTATACCCGTTCAGTGTTCGATAACGATGCTGTAATGCCATGGAGGCAATGTAAAGCTAAATGGACGACTGCTTGGTGTTCCAGCCTTCTTGGTTAGCAAATCTCTTTCTCATTGCCTACAGTTAGAACCCTCCAGGCACTGCCGTTCATTATGACAACCTATTCCTCTAATGCAGTTTGTGAGAGTCTTACAGGATGTATAGGTGCACTCAAAGCGTTCCATTAAGGTATACCTACATTCTCCTTATATACCCCCAAAATAAGAGTGCAAACTCTTTGAACATGTGCTTTCACATTGAGTGTAGGTTGAATTTTCATGTGGAACTGCACTACCAGGAGGGTTACAGTCTGGGCCATTCATGGTTGGAAAGGGTATCTAGCCAGTTGGTCTTTGCCTCCCACCTACTAGCACCACAACTAAATGTGGAGGACTCTCCATCGAAACCACGATCGACCTTCCGACTCGTAGGCTCCACTGCTAGCAGCTCTGTGCCTAGGGCAGGAGTCTCCCATGGGGCCATTTTAGTTGACTGAGGCTTGCCCAGCCTAAAGACCCAAATCGTGCGTTCCCTTCTGCCTGGACCTATGATTCTTTCCCTCATGGATGTCGATGATTTGGCTAGCCCTCATCCCCCTCATGGGAAAAGGAATCAGTTCCTGAGGATTGCAGTTCGAAACTTTCAAGAACCACTGATTTGTATCTTCCGGGTCACAGCTGGGAAGCAGCTCCCACTGTCGCCTCAGGGTCCTACCGCATACCCCGTTCAAACTGCTGAGGACACATTTTCTCTGGCGGATAGGACTTCTTCAATAACATGCCTCGCCAAGTCCCCAGCAGAAACCTCGTGGAGGAGAGATTGTCTTGTCTCATTGAGGCCAAGTCAAGGGTGTGGTGAACCGGCCACCAGCTGTTTGTACTAGGGCTTCAGTCACAGTGGTGCTGCAATGTGGAGGGGAATCTTATCAGGAGCAGACCACTGCCACAGTGACTTATCATTTCATCATTTCTTCTATTCCTTACTCTTGAGCGTTTAGTGATTCTAAATGCCTGACCACAGTATCAGCCCTAGCAGGGCGATGGGTTGAAGAGAATAAGAGGAAGAGCGTGTCTGTCCCAGAGGCTTGGCATTTCCCCGTGCTATGAGCCTCGTTTCCGCTTCCCTCCTAAAAGCAGGAAACCCATTGATAAGGGTGCATTCCTTCTCCTTCGCCAGAGCGCCAGTCAACTCCTGCATGGTGTTCCAGTAAAAGGAGTACTACCCTTTTTGTGGGTACCAAGTCCGACGAAGACATGTATAGGCCACGCAATGATGAAACTGTTGCGTACTTTTTTCGGCCCTATGAAACGGAGAGACGTGATTACGTAATCAGTGAAAAAAATTATTTTTGGTTATTTTCAAACCATTTCTTTTCGAGATGTGTGCGTGTTTGGTTGGCACGGTCTGGAGCGAATAGTTCCAATCAATTCAAAATTTGGCTTCCACGATTTGGTTCAATTTTTTCCTCTTGATACTTCCAAATATACGATAACGTTCGTTTCTGAAAAAACTACGAAAGCATCACAACAAATTGTTAGAAATGTTGACAATTTTTTGTTGCTTCTCTCAAATACCGCTTATATAAAACTGGCGCTCATTACTCAAAATCAAGTTGGTGGTCTAATGAGCTTCCTACGCGTTTAAACTTAACATATCTGGTGCGTAGCAACACACTACTTTCCGCCACCCCTTTAAGTTCGAACACCACCTACATATGCGGGCGCTATATCTTCGTTCAACGCATTTCTACCGAAACATTTATGGAAAACAAAATGTAGGGACTAGTTAGCTGAGAGTACTCCGAAAGTTTGATCGAAATCGTTAGAGCCGTTTTTGAGAAAATAGGAATACCGATAAAATAATATTCGACAAATCTCCTTTTCTGAGTTAACTTGGCTTATATCTCCGTTCAACATATATATACAGAAATAATTATGAAGAACGAAATGTGGGTATGGGTGACTAAAAGACACTTCATTAGGATTTATCACATCTGGTGAAGAAGTTACCCTGAAATTTACGGAAATGTTCGAAAAAACGTTATTTTCGCACATTTTGATTTTTATCTCTGTTCAATGGACCGTCACAGGAACATTTATTGAAAGAATATGTAGGTATTAACTATTTTAAAACATCCTGTGAGTTTGGTGAAAATCGCTGAAGCCGTTTTGCCAAAAAGGGTAAAAAACCTATTTTTGCTTCATGGGCCTATATCTCCGTTCGCCTTGTTTTCATGGTGATATGTATGGAGAAGAAAAGTTAGGTATTGATTGGGAGAAGATAATTTGAAGGTTTAATCAAAATCGTTAGAGCCGTTTTCGAGAAAAATGCGAAAAACACTGGTTGTTGGTACATTTTCGTCCCCCACCCCTCACCCCGAAATTCCCATCGGCCGAAATCGTCCATAACCTTATTTTGGTGTCTACAAAAAATAACGAACAAAACAAAAAAAGAACCAGCTCAATTGGATCAGCCGTTCTCACGCAAATCGAACTACAGACACACACACACACACACAGGTCTGTTTCCTTATTTGATGACTGTACCTAAACCCTCGACGAGGGTTATATCAGTCATAGAAGTTGCGGTTTCGCTAATATGCAAGAGGCCGGCCCCTGCAGCATCCACCGAACTCAGACCTGTGGAGGTACGGCAGGTATTTGGTCTTAGCCAGTCTCAACGAAGAGAGCTACACACACACACACACGGACCACGCGCCGAAATTAGGTTTTTTAGACTCAGTAGGGTCTGAAACGTGAAGATCTGAAGAAAACCCAAATTTTTTTTTTGGGCCGATTACTATGCTTTTCTTCCCTTCGGGTAGCGGAAAGTAAAAATAATTAAATGCATCTGGATAAACTCCGTAGTTTCTGCGTAGACCGCTAGTCAACTTCCTTACGTATAAACTGTAAAATATATTGAGCGATGAAAACCATTGAATCCACGTGGGGCTGAGGAAAGTGGCGTAATGCGTCGTGCAAGATATTTACCGACTATGAACATCTCCTAATTTGTAACTCCGGTTTCAAAATCTTCACAATATGCTTCTGAAAAATAACAGGAAAACACAAATTTATCCTGAACGGATTTGTTCTGTTTCCACCGACGAGACGGTTAGAAAAGCAATCAGCCGTGGGGTAAATAAATGAATTACTCCGAACGAGAAGAAGAATCGGTCGTGTTTTAGTTGCGCCGTAGGCGGAGGGAGCTCATGAAGAACTCGGGGCTCTTGCACGAGAGGATTCTATCTAATTGGGTGAATGTTCGTGGAGACGGAGAAGAGGTACAGCTGGTACGATGGGAATAAAAAAAAAAGAAACAGGAAAAAACGACAAAAAAACGGTCCATTAGGGAACAGTTGTTATCTCGCACTTAGTTTTATGGTGCAACCAGCTCTTGATTTTGCACAACGCACAACTGACGATTCGGAGGCTACTTGAATTACTGTTAGGGCGAGAAAAGCTGTGCGATGTGTTGCAAGGTTTTTGTTGGATTTGACAACGAATGCCCCCATTCATTCCCAAACAAAATGTGAGAGTAGTGACCCAGGACCCTACGCCCGACGTTCTAAATTCAAATAGCATGCCTATGCCCGCCTGCTTGTTTCTATCCTGCCCAATCCAATCGATGTTTCGATCCTTCCACAGGTCAATCTCTTGCACCCTTACACCTTGAGCAACCTTTGTATTCCCTTCATTGCGCTACTCTATTACACCTGTTCGGCAGGCTAAATTGGCTGAGTCTTTCACCTCCAAAATGTCTGCACTAACCCTAACGGAAAGTGATCGTTTCCCCAAACGCCTTCGTTCTCAAGCCCTTTTGGTTTATTATTCATTCTGAATAATAACCCCATGTTTTCGGCCACGAAAAAATTTTTACAACCCCCCCTCAAAATTTGATACTTAACGTTTCATGGGGATTTCAAATCTGCGATGTATGTCGGCCGTCCCCCGTCCGCCGTCTGGGCCGTTTTGTGCCTTTAACGTGGTCTTAAAAATCCGTTCTTTCGCACAAAAATCCCATTTGGTATGTAGTTGTGCCCGCCATCTCGGCAATCCGATCGGACGAGCCCATGGTTGTTACGGACAAAAAACGGTTCAAAACATTCACAAAACGCAGTATAATCGCAAATACGCAGTGTTTCGTATCGTTTTCAAGGTATTTTTACATCCTGGGTCGAATGGAATGAGTATCCGACGTGTACAACTGCGTATAGGGAAATTACAGTAATTATTAGAGTCTACTGACTGAAAGAACTCGCGGGAACTACAGCAAAAGTCAACTTTTCGTCGTTGATACTCCCTCCCTCCTGTCTCATCGAAACCACCTGCCTACTCACCTCGCAACGCTCGCTCGACTCGCAACATTGCAATGTCGTGTCAATTGCCGAGTCCCTGTCCCAATTTCTCCGACTCTTTTTGCCCGACGGGGCGGAGGGAGGTTGGGACCACTTCCTAAGCACACCCCTACATCGGATCATAAATGCCTACAGACGTTTACGGGTGCCTGGCGCCGGGGAAATATTTAGTTTCCGTAGTTCCATTGTAGTCAGGTCATGTTTCGTATGGTTCACTAGTATTTTTCGATGCTGAATCGAATGGGATGGGGTCTCGGAGCAGTAATTGCTGCGTTAGCTGTTTGTGAGAATAATAAACCGTTGTGCAATAATTTGCAGTGTTTTTTACCTTTGGAAAGTTCACCTCTTCAGTTATTTTCAAGTGACAACAGATTTCCGCCTGTCCTGGACTTTCCCATCTGCCTTTTCCCACCCCTCAATTTTAGATTCCTCTTCTCAACAGACAGGATTCTTGTTCTAAGTCAGTCATCTTTCAGCTCTCGCGATACAGTCGTCTCCCAGTTCTCCCAACAATTCGTCTCTCAGCTCGTACAACTCTCTCCCTCCTCCCTCCACTTAGTAACACACAACCAGTTTCACATGCATCAAAAAGTACCACGTGCGCATTTAGTTTTTCATACTTAACCAGATATCGCTATTCTGTCAAGTGTGATGCAGCCCTCACTAACGCTCACCACGTTCATTTATTTCTCAGTTTCAAGGTCCCCCTTTCTTGCGCCCAATAACACCATAACGCCACGTCCACTGCTTGCTTATACCAGCTTCATAACCCAAACGCTTTATCACTTCTACCCCCTTCATCTCTTGGCTTCCCTATTGTGATTAACCAACTGCGCCAAAACCAACACGCCAACTAATCATCATTCTATCCAAGACAGCACTCACTTCCTAATTCCGTGTCCTAATCTAGTCTTCACCTTATCACGCATGTCCTACTGCACCCTTCAGTGTGATTGCCCTACGGAGGACTGAGTGTAAACAGTGAGTATAGTGAGACCAATTCTTCTATTTGAAGGAACATAAGACGATGTGGAGAAAGTTATCGTTTCTCCCCAGCCTGGCTCATTTCCCTCCTCTGTCTCTATCTCACGACAACCACCCAGTCTGTTCGACTCGCCGCGTGGTGCAAATCCTCGAAAACGTCAATCTCCGTTGTAGTCAGGTCATGTTTCGTATCGTTTACGAATATTTTTCGATTTTTCGAATCGAATGGGTTTTGAAAGTGTCGTACAAACTACAAACATTGTTGTTTCCACATGAATGGTCGTTTTCCAGATTCTTGGTACACCGTGTTATATTCCTAATATTTTCCAACGTTGGATTGAATATGATAGCTCCCAATCCTGCTGTGCAAGAGAATAAATGTTGTGTCGCAATTTGCCGAGATCACTTTATTCAAATTTTATCGAAAACTGCTGGAACGATTTCAATCAAACTTACCTGGATCGGTCAGCGTTTGGTTTTACCATGAACGTTTGCAAAGGAATGCCTTAATGAGTATGCAGCTCCAGTGAATTTAGCACACCGTCCAATTCGACTGAGTTAATTGAAGTTGTGTGATGCTTGGCACCAGATGTTTTGATGTATAAACTGCCCTACCGAGAAGGATTAGAAAAATCACGGTTAATGTTATTCTTCGTTTTCAAGCCATTGCTCCTTAACTTCGTTATCAGAAGGGATTGGTGCATTACCCTCTTGTACGGTCTTTAAAGCAGACTTGTTCTCTTGGTGGAACAAAGTATGATGCGTTTACTGCCTGATTAACACTCTGAATAACCGTAAGCGCTCCCGCTTTCTGCCACTGTGAAGCAGTGTTATTAGAAAAAGCCATGAACGAATTGCCGTAGAGTTAAGGAAAGTTGTGTGATGCGGCGCACTTGATATTTTGTAGCGGTCCGCGTGAAACGGAATTGAAGAAAAAAAAACAATTTTCGAATGATACCTTTTCTCGCTCTTCAGCGAACGTTGGTATTTAATTGACGCCGCATAAACAGTAGATTGTTTGCTTCCCGAAGATTATTAGCACACGAGGACGTCAAGGGCTCAGTACGTCATTAAGTCTTCGAATGGCCTGAGGATGAAGTTGCGTGTCGCATGAATGAGACGTAGGACGAGCAATTAGGACATCTTCGAAAGCAGAGCTTGACTTTGACGCCGCAGGGCGGAGCCTCCCTCCTGATGAACATCTAACGGATAAAAGGCAGCGGCCAGACATTTCTTCGCCAGGAGCACGCAATCACGTCTCGTAGAAACTCGATTCAATTTAATTAGAGTTTAAAGTTTCCATTATTTAGTCGACGAAGAGGCGGCAAAACGAAGAACTCGGAACAGGAGTTCGAAAAGAAGGAAAAAAAAAATCGAACACCTGTAGAGCTGGTAAATTAATTTAAAGCATCAGTGGAGGGTGAAAAAGAAGAAGGCGACCGTCTTCATTTCCTTCCAACGTCCCCTTCCTTTTCAGGGGAGTGCAAATTAAATGTAAGACCCTCGAAGCTGGAACACGCCGACAGCGTGCATCCATTCATTCATTGAAAACAGGTGATAACACAACAACGAAGCAATTGCCCCACGTTAATTGCCAGCCTGTGATGAGTGAGTTTTGTACTTCTGAGTGATTCTCTCTCGCTAACTGGATAGCCCTTTGAATGTTTGGGTGCACCACAATCAGAGGAGTTGTAATGCGTCTCATTCAAGCGGGACCCTGTTCAATCGCATTTTGAGATGTGATGCACACAGTGTGTGTTGGTGGCACACCTCTACCTGATAGGTTTTGTGAGCCAGGCTGAATTAACTACCTGTAGGCTCATGTTCCTCCAATTGAACAGCTACTGCTTGGCCCATCTGTTGTGTGTGTGTTTCCCCTATGTTCTAAGCGCGATTGGGCGTATTGCGTATTTACACTACTCCTCCTTGTGTAGGCGTGGGGTTAGTTGGCTCCCAAGTCACGAGTAGTCGTTGCCTCCTTGCCCACCAATGGGGAATAGGCTGTGAAGTGGCGGATGTGTCCTTTGGTGGCCACTATATGGTCTGGGGCAGTCCTTCCTAGGGTGCAGTTACGTTCAAGAGCCACCCTAGGGAGGGGATAATAAACAAATAACGGGGCAGGTGTCGAATAATCGAATCTTGAAGAAGTGGTTAAGAGCCTCGTTTCTGGATAATAGCTGGGTAACCGAAACTGGCCAGCATTTGTTTGTAGGCTCTCATGGGGATGGAAGTATCCTGTGCAAGTGTCTGGCAGTGATGGCAGCACTAATCCTATAGAAAGGAAAAGTGAAAAATCAGCGCTCAATACGCTTGAGTGGCCACAGGCTCTTTCCTGAAAGCACGTCAAGTATTTAGGAGTGAATACAGGTGAGAGGTGGGGCTTCAACCAACACCTCCAGTCCATTAAAGGCACTACCTTTGCAAGGTTTGCCTCTCTGTGTGAAATGACTAAGACCACTTGAGGTCTATCATCATGTATAAGGCCATATATCTAGGTGTGATTGGCTACTGCCCCGTTATCTGGGGTAGCATATTAACAGTCAATCAAAAGAGAGTATTGGCCCAATCCCAGAGAGCTCAGCTCCCGTAGACCACCAAGGCCCATAAGACTGTATCAACAGAAGCACTCCAGGTGATCACTGGTCAGTTACCACTTGACTTTGCCATTGAGTGCATGGTTGACAAGTGGAGAGTGAATCGGGAGCATCCCTCGCTTTGGACTGAACTCCGTGTGGAACTCACCACAGAACGAAAACTTGCCATCATCGACGAATGGGCGTTAGAGAAATGGCAAGCAAGATTGAATTGATCCTTGTCAAAGGTTCGTGACATGTATGAGTTCTTCCCCAACATCCGTGAACGTCTTTCTAGAGAATGGGCTGAGCCAGACCACTGGGCGAGCCAATTCCTCACGGGACACGTGGCAGTGTTAATTGAACCTGAAGTCAAAGCCAATGGTGATTGAAGACTACCAAGCCATCTATGCGGCCTTCCAGCAAGTGCTCTCAGTAGATATACACATGACGCTTCTTTGGACCTTTGCTGCTTCCAAACAACACAAATGACGTACTTTACTTCTCTCTCTCTCTCTCTCTCTCTCTCTCTCTCTCTCTCTCTCTCTCTCTCTCTCTCTCTCTCTCTCTCTCTCTCTCTCTCTCTCAATCTCCATCACACTCTCCCCGTTTCCTTCCACACCTCCATTCGCTTTTACCCATGCCCTTCTCCCTTCTCTTTCACCACTTCCATTGCCTTCACATTATCACCTCGCTCTTCCTCCCTCCCGACTCTTTTCACCCCTAGCTCTAAGGCCTTTTTATTTCAACAATTACTTCCGGCTGCCTAGAGTAGGACCTTCACAGTAAGTCTCAGAGGGTCTTCTTTTGTTTAATGGTGTCTCAAGCTGGGTCCATCAGTGTAGGTATCAAAGGAGATGAAAGCGTGAAAACGGAGCAGTACATGACGCAGAAAGGGTTTGACATGCTCAGTATCAATCGTTTGACACTCTAACTTTCAAGGCCATTGGCCATTTTCCAACAATATATCCGCCTGTGAATCAGCCTTTGAGCTCAGATCAACCTGAATCCCGACGGATATGATGAGCAAGGCAATTCGCACTGCTCTACCTGGTTGTAAGTAGAAAAGCATGCGGCCTCTCACTTGCCAGTGCATGTTCAATGCGCTCACTGGTCGCGACTACCACACCTCCAGTCTGCAGCGTCCATTAACGCACGCCTAGGAAAACCTGGTGAAGCGGTAGGTGGTGGCTCACATGAGCCAGAGCCCCCTTGCGGGTTTGAGAGAGCAGTCGAAGATTATATGCAAAGCGCTCTTCACGGCTCCTTCATTAAAGGGCAAGAGGCAAATATGAGATGCTTGAAGAGGAGGAGGAGCGACTTAAACGGTCTATGTCCCAAGAAGGACTGGACTAGGAAGGTAGGGAATCACCAGCCTATTCCCAGTTGGCTCTCCACTGAGCACAGGATAGAGCAGCCTTCCCTGGCTGACCCATTGATGGGCCAGCTCTAGTGTCATCTAAAATCGTCGTCACTCGAGCACTGAGCCTCTTTAAACCACAATGGACTTTCTCCGTGCATTCACTTATATGACTGCCAGGCCTACTAGAAGGTCTATGGACGAGGTTTCAGCGAGGACCTGCAAGGCCAAAGGGGATGTCGCCCTTTGGTTCCAGCGAGTTTGCTCCAATGGCCACTGCCACGGACTTCACAACGCCAATGTGCTCGTGGCCTCTGAACCCTCTATTGCACCAGCTGCAGGCCCACAGTTGCCCTCCAGTGGAGTGTAACGTATGTACATATTATGTACTCCACTGGAGTGCAACTGTGGGCCTGCAGCTGGTGCAGTAGAGGGTTCAGAGGCCACAAGCACATTGGCGTCGTTTCTGCTAATTGTCTACCTGTAAGCCAGCTTCACTCCTGAAACCAATACAAACCAGCTCTACCTTACATAGCCAAACCAGGTATTTGCTTCTACAGTGAAAAGAAGACCATGCTGGGACGAAGTAGCGGATGTAGATGCGTTGTGAGGTCGACAGATGGCCCTTAAGACGAAAATCCAGCGATTGGTCCGAATAGTGCTAGTTCTGCTAATATTCTGCCTGAATATATTCGGACATTTCTTCCTAATTCGAAGGTGTTGGTCACTAACTACTCTGAAAAGCTCCTCTTGAGCCGTCTTCCGTCTATCGTGAAGCTAATTGACCGATATTAATGTGCCGCTACGGGAACGTTATAGTCCCACCATCGAAACCTATCGATTAATGCCCCCAAACGAGGTCTACTTTTGTGGGAAAACAACGAGAAACCGACGAAAGAGGAACTCGAGGCGTCAATTAATGTCGCGGAGGGTACTCATTTTGAGTATCGAAACCCTTTTTTTTGAAATCCTCACCGTCGATTATCACTCATTTAGCGGGATGTTGTGATCTGAAACGAAGATACCAGGGGAGGTCCAGGCGAGGGGAGTATCTTTCACATCTCCAGCGGAAGTCAGACAGGTTCGCGCCGCAGCGGTTTTCTGATTGGCTCGACCTACGCACTGACAAGGCCCGCGGACAAAAAAAAATTAACGAGTGAGTGAGAGCTGCGTGAATTCGTCGGAGGACTGACAGGAACTCCGAGTGACGAAGCTGATTTTCGTGAAGACCTCGAACGCCCGATTGACAGTTGCTTTTGGATTTCACGCTTTTTAAATGGGCAAATCGTTTTGTTAGTCAGAGATCAAACATTCATCTCACAACTGATGGATGACGACAATGAACTCTTGAGGTCTGACGAGCACGAAGGTGCACCGCTGGCGGGTAAGTCGCAAGAGCAAAACGTTTAGGTGTGTGAGAACGAACGTGAATAATTTCGAACTACTTTGTCCACATTCTATAGGATAGCGTTGAACATTTTCCTAAAATGTTGAAATCTTAGCCAAGAGGAATTGAGGGTTTTGGACGCACGAACACGAATGGGGGAGCATGAAACCGATAAGTAAATGAACGTGGCGATCGTGAGTGAGGGCTGTATCACACTTGACAGAATAGCGATATCCGGTTGAGTATGAGTAGTATATTAACAAATGCACGGGACTCTCGATGCATGTGAACTGGTTGTGAGATACTAAGTGGAGGGAGAGGGGCAGAGAGAGAGAGAGAGAGAGAGAGAGAGAGAGAGAGAGAGAGAGAGAGAGAGAGAGAGAGAACCGGGAGACGACTGTAGCTGAAATATGACTGACTTAGAAGGAGCGGTCTGTTGAGAAGAGGAATTTAAAATTGAGGGGTGGGAAAAGATAGATGGGAAAGTCCAGTACAGAGGAAATCCAGTGTCGCTTGGAAATAATTGAAGCGGTGGACTATCCATAGGTACCAAAAGCGCTTGAAGACGATGGTGTTCGGGGAACCAATGGCTTTCCGTTAAGGCTAGTGCGAATATTTAGAAGGTCAAAGACCCAGCTAATTCGGCCTGCTCAACAGAGGTGTGTTGTCATAGATGGCATTACATTTCTATAGAACCAACACGACGGTTGCCAAACCTCCAGCTCAGAACTGGTTCGTTCATCTAATAACTTTAAATGTAAATCTCAGTTTACTAACAACCTTCTGTTATCATAAAAGTGAACTGGACAGTTCCCAGTAAATATACACTTAGCCCATTAGGTTTTTTGGGAGTGAACAGGTTTTGAAGTTTATCGAAGCTTTTTTGAAATGGTTGCAACGGCACCGAGCTCTTAACACCTTTGTTTTTTGTTTGTTCGGAACCGCTTAGCACATTGCCATCCCCTCTGCAATGGCAGCTCTTCTTTCTTGTACACTCCGTCCTCACGAGAGTCTTGCAGCCTGGCGCTTTTCCTATACATCCTCCCTTACTGCTGAGCAGTTTGGGTGGCTCAGGAGCGGTCTCCCCTGCATGTCTTCGTCTATGAGTGATAACGTATCCGGATCAGCGAGCTCCATCCTCTTCAGGCCAAGAGCTGCCCAATCTAATTGAGCAATGAACCCTCAGTTTCCATTAGTATTCGACATGAGCGACGAATGCCTTTGGTGTGATTGGGTCAACTCTATCCTCCACAGTTCCCTGCCAGCTTACCCACCTTTAAAGATGGCGTCAGAAGCATCCAGGCCGATGCTCTGGTTGCCCCTAGATATGTACAACTCATTCCGCTTGGCTGCCAGAAGGTGGGTTGGGTTAACACCCGACTACCACCAACACAAGCTCCTGAGTACGAGCAAGCAATAGGAAGGGCACGCCTCTCAAGCGTTATTTTCACAGAGATGGTCTATGTCTATGTTGAGTAACTGTGCCCTCTATATTCGTAGTTCTCTTCAAGCAAGACCCAGTGGATTTCACATCACACTTCTTCCCTCAGCCAGATGTGTACTCCACGACTTCATCCCCCTAAAAACAAATCTAATGTGTTTTTCACTCAGTGTATGCGATCCCGTTTGTTCTTCGGCGAGAAACTGCAAGCGCTTCAGAATGTAATGGGCTGCTGCCACTCATTTCGCGACCTTGATTGAAAATCCGTTTCAAGGTGTTTTTCTCAGAGGGCTAGAATTAGCTGTTCTGGGTGTGTGAGAGAGACACTGTCGAAAAAGTCATTCGATAAATGAATTCCGTATTTCTGAGGTTACTACTACAGTTGTGATGTGGGATCGTTATTGACTGTAGGTGTTTACTCTGGTGTGAATTCTTGAGAGCCAGACAGGATGAATAAAAAAAAAATGAATTAATTTTTAAAATGACATACATCGGGAAATTGACACTACTTTCTTCGAAATTCTTCAAAATCAATTCGGTTCAATGTTTCTCTATAATTTTATTATAACTTACTGTAACCTAATTGTCGGCTGTGATACCCTATAGCCCTGATGATGCTTAATAAATTAAGCGAAACGTCGGCCTAGAGAAAGTTTTTTTCATTCATCCTGACTGGCTCTCATGAATTCACACCAGAGCTCCTACAACACTAATGTTGATGTTTTGATCACCATGGTAACTATAGCTAGTTTTGGATCGATTCGTCGATTACAGCCACACTCTTATTTTGGCGTCCCACGTTCATGTGCAAAGCACTTTAAAGGAGGGCTCTGAGGTGTGGATAAGTGGCCCTAGGAGGAGTGGAACGATCATTGCCCTGAGTCCCACACCAACGGTTTTTCAAGCTGGGACTTATGACATCGTTGCTGGGGCTAAAGGGTGTAGCAAAGATGATGAGCTAGTCATCAAAATGATGACTGATAGTCTAGCGTCTTGCAAGGCGCCGAAGATCAACTGCACAACGTCAAAACTGGTACTGGGCTGAAGTTGAGGAATGTCTAGAGAAGCTTTAGAGGAATGTCTAGATGGCTCTTTTTCAGTTATTTGAAATTTGGTCTAGTTCAACATTGGTCAAACTTCAAACAACTGAAAGATTCTAAATTCTGATCTGATTCTAAATATGTTTCATATTCATGTTTTGGACCATCCAAGATGGCTAGGCAAACAATCAAAACTTATATTACGTAGTCATTTTTGAAGTAGGCCAAATTTCAGAGAACTTAAAAAGAGCCATCTAGACATTCCTCTGTTGATTCTAAATATGTTTCGCGTCAACCGCTGCGACCATCCAAGACGGCTGGGCAAACGGACAAACTTTCGATAATGAGTATCTCGCTAACTTCAGCCCTGTAAACTGGCGAGGAAGTGCAGGATGCTCTGATATTAACGTTTTTTGGATCCCTGGGAATAAGAGATCTGGCCAGACTCGGTGAACTGTAGCAATAGGACCACTTCCCAACTGTGGGACATCTCTGTTGCTAATTCACAGGGCTGTGGGGGAGTATGCCAGGAGAACGCATCAGACTGTCAAGAACACTAGAGAAGAACACATGTAATAAGACGTAGCCTTCTAGTGATTAAGGCAGATAATGGGGATCATGATGGGACACTGCAAAATGAACAAACACACGTATGTTATGGGCATAGTCGATGCTCTTCTGTGCTGGTGGTGTGGCACAGATAACGAGACTCCCTGTTACGTCCTGGCCCAGTGTATCTTTGGTCTTTCGTACAACTTCTCCAAGGGTGGGCATCAAAGAGGACTGCTTCATTCCTTTGAAGGATAGGCAGGACCTGCGAGGCATTAGGGATTTCCGTCGAGGTGTATCCAGCCTACAGCATAGGAGGGGCGTTGCTCCAGCGTAAAACCCTGGTGCGGGATCTCGAAGTTTTGATCGATTCAGGTTTTACGTTTTCGGCCCATATTGGTGAAATATGCTCGGGAGCAATGAGAAAACCGGGCTTTCTCAAAAGAAATACGAGGGATTTAAAGGATCCAAACTCCCTTAAGCTGCTATTCACCTCCCTTGTCCGTACACCTCTCGAGTTTTCCTCCCCTGTGTGGTCACCGTGGTATACCAGTGCCAAGAATACCTTGGAGCGTGTTCAGCGCCAATTCCTGCGCTATGTGTCCTATAGGAGAGGCGAGTAGTAGTTGGGAGGAATTTTCCTACGCGGGGGCGCTCAGGAGGGAAGGCATGTCCTCTTTGGAGAGTCGGCGACGTGTGGCGGACATGCTTCTCCTGCATGGGTTGACAGCGGGTCGACTGGATTGTCCGTATCTGCTTTCCAAGTTGAACTTCTACGCCCCTCCATACACTCCCAGACTCCATCAGCCTTTTTATGTCTATAACTCTTCGACCAACTATCTCCGCAATAATCCCATGGTGCGCTTCCAGGATGACTTCACACGGTGTTTCGGAGGAACTACTTTTGTTGGCGAAAGACTCTTTTAGGTCCAAAATTCGACGGCTATTGTGATCTCCATTATTTGGTTCGGGATTGCTTATTGTGGTTTACATTGTCCTACTTTTATTTATTTTTTGTTTCTCACTGTTAAATTTGGCACTGCCCGTATATGTTATAAATAAATAAATTACGACTCGCACTCTTCCCATTAGTTCATTGCGAGCCACACTAAGACTAGTACTATAACTCAAATATCGCTGAAATTATGTTTATCAGGACCATATTACTATTTATTGGATCGTTCAGTTCCACGATTTGGCAATTTTCTCGTGAGTTGACGCTCATTCACATAAAATTCAATACTCGCATGAAAACCTTCGATAGGTACATATATCATCGTCTCTTACGAACATAATTATAATATTTTCCCCATCAATTACAACATACGACGCCACTTTTCGTCCCGAGACCCCATTCCGCTCGTACAGCCAGTCCACGACCATGCCCTCCCATCACCTCCTCACTCCTCGTCGCCACACCCCTCACCGTACCACCGTCACTACGCTCTTTCTCTCTGAATTATGTTAATTGAGTCGTATAAATCATTTTCGGCGGCCCGTTTCTCCAAGTTGCGGTTCAACGTCTTCCCTCAACCTCAGGCAATTTATAAATTAAATAACTAAACTGTTCCTCTCCCTCTCGCTCCGTTCATCAACTTCCAGCCTCCGGGTACTTCTCGTCCCCAAATCCCAATTCCGTATCACGTCATCTCCGAAATGAGACGTCGAAGGTTACAGTTCCAAGACGAGACCCGTAAATTTCGTGTTCAACGGTTTTTTTCAAATCGTTTTACAGTTTAATTGTTCAATATCACCAGGGTTCGTTGTGTGATGGCGATGGTGCAGCTACTTGACCTGACATTGAGTTACCGATCCTGAGACGCCACAATAAAGGTTATTAATTAGGTTGGTTCTATAACCGAAGGTTTGGAGCTGAATTTTGATGGCTGGAGAGCAATTAAATGAAAGGGGTAGCGCGCCCGTGTGGCATTTCCCGGCTGAATCGTGTCGCTCCTTTCCTCAGCGGCGAAATACGTGACTCGTCCTCTCCTTCGCCACGCCGACACCAAACAAAGCCATTCCAATTGATTTCGACACAACAATCTTCGTCTCGATTAAACCTTAACCTCCGGCGGGTCGGCACAAAAAGAGGGAAAGCTCCAGCGAAAGACTCCCGAAGTGGATGGCATTCACCACCGTCTTCCAATCTCTGGGAGGACTAGCGTGTTTGCTCGGCTCAAAGGTAAACACCGCCTGCCAGGGCCAGGGCTCCGCAGTCTTCCAGACAATGGGCCGCCTTTCATAGTCACTTGTTAATCGGATGTGTTTGAACTCTCCTCTGCTACCTCTCTTTAGCTCAAGTTTGGTTTTACCCCCGTCCACTTGACTCTTCCGCTCACTTGTGTGCGCAAACATCGTCGAAGAGGTTTTGGCGCCTTTCGCGCAAACTCAAAGTAAACTCCACGCGGCGAGTTCACGATGAACCCTCAGGTGATTGAGTGGCGGCGGAACTCGACTTACCCTGTTCACCGTCTAAACGAGGCGTAGTGAAGGCTGGCTGCTCTTCGGTTTTCTTGGAAGGAAGCTGCATCAAAGATCACGCCAAAAGTGTTTCTCAAGTCTCACTTCTTGTGTTGAAGCATGTACTTCCCAGAACTTCTTAAACTCAAACCAAAAAGTAGTTTGTTCAGTCATCGTCGGTAACTCGAACGTAAGACCCATCGGACACAGGCTGAAAACCAGGCGTATCTACTTATTTCGAGGTTTTTCCAAATAATTCGGTGGATACCAAGATCCAGTCTAGGCCCACAGATTCACTGTCGACTAAAAAAAAGGTCTAACTACTGCCCTCTTTCACGCTATCCACACTGCAGTTAGTAAAAGGCGCCCTTGGAACACGAGCAAGACATACGAAACTCGTTACATGCAGGCGCGGATTAAATCGCCGGACGAAGGCGGAGACAGACATTTTTACATCCTCTTTTTTTTTTCAAAACGGTGAACTTGAACGCCGGAAAGAGACCACCCCGCGGGCCTCTCGTCTCGTACGACCGCCAATCACTGGCAGGCACCTCATTTTTGCTATCAGGGTAATGAGAGGCTTCGAGAACGGGGTATCAACTTTGTTTGGCGGGTAATTGGTATGAAGCGACGACGCTGAGAGCAGGTGGAGAGGCACGTTGTGTGCGGGGCTCCGTGAAGGCGGTAATGAGGAGAACGGTGGACCCGTCAAACCTGCATCTGCTCAGATTTGAAAGTTGTCGAGTGCAACCGATCGAAATGTCTGGTGCGACGCGTAGCATAACTCTCCTCAGCCCCACGTGTGTTTCTCATTCAGCTTATCAGCCTCTGTTAGAAACCCAACTCAACACCTTAACGACATTTATTGCGCCGCTACTACTTACCTTACTGCCTTTATTGGGTTACCTTCCTATGGGTAACTTACAAAACTGTCAAGAAACGATTTAAGGGCTCGTACAAAGTTAGTCGAATAAACGACAAAAATTACAACTCCGATATTACGTCGGGTGTCAGTAATTAACATTCGAACGTAATTAAATGATTGTTTTTAAGAACGACAATATCATACGAGCCAAATTTATGTTTTTTAAAAATTAACTAAAATCTACCGTAGCAGACATTTTTGATAATTTTATTGTGCTGCTTTCGTTATTTTCCCTTTGATGAAAGTTCCGCGTAAAGCTGATCACAAACAACATATAATCAAAATCGTTAGAGTCTTTAGGAAAAATATCTGCTGCGTTGCAACAAACTACTTTCCTTAGCTCTACGTCGACTCACTTTGTACATGGCTAATTCTATTTAATCAATTCATTTATCACTTAGTTCCTTTGAACTTGGTCAAACAACACATCACAGGAGCAGGAAGCGGTAGCGCCTACAGTTCTGGAATTTATTGTGCTCCTCGTACTCATTGCAGGACCATTATTGAGCAATTGGTATACAGAAAATTAATGAGGCTGTAGACACGATTTTTTGAAAAAAGGATAGTAATCACTTTTGCAGAGTTATTGGAAAATAACTGTTGGAACTGGTAGTAAGCGAAACGGCAGTAGTTGAAATTCAGGAATTTCTGGAGTGAGCCCCATGTATCTCATGAGCGTTTTTAAACACTCACCCTTTAGGTATTGGATTGGACTAGAATACCAATTTTCTTTAACATTCTACTAACATTCCTGCGGAGTTTAAAACGATAAAACTGCGGTAAGAACGCTTTTCGTCGAAAAATTTGATAATTTATTGTTGTGTCTCGTCATTTTCCCACAAATGGGAGTTCTATGGTATAATTTCCTTATTTAGAGCTATCTATATAAAGAATATAATCAAAATCGTTAGAGCCGTTTTTGAGAAAAAAAAATTTGGTGTTATGATCACTATGATAACTATAGTTAACTTTCGATGGATTTTGCCCATACCCTTATTTTGGCGTCCCATGGTAACCTGTAGGCTAGACATCAAGTTTCAGTTGATTTGGTACGGTTGTTTTCTCTAAAACCACGGTAAAAACGATTTCGTTGAAAGTTTTGGTAATTTATTGTGCTGCTCTCGTCATTTTCCCACAAATGGTAATTTTCTGGTATAGTTGCCATATGAGGAGCTACCAATATAAAAAATTTAATCAAAATCGTTAGAGCAGTTTTTGGGAAAAAAAATATTTGTGTTTTGATCACTTTAACTATAGTTAAATTTCGATGGATTTTGTTCATACCCTTATTTTGGCGTCCCATGATGACCTGCGGGCGAGATATGAAGTTTGAGCTGATTTGATACGGTCGTTTTCTCTAAAAATCGTTCACAGACACACACACAGACCAGTTTCCCAAATACTGTTTTTCAGACTCAGTCTGAAACGTAAAGATCTGAAGAGAAATCAAAATTTTTTCCAGCCGATTACATAACTTTCCCTTCTGCTTTGTAGAGCCAAGGAAAGTAAAAATGTGTTACGATCACTCTGAAAACAGTAGTTAGCTATTGACTGGTTTTGTTCATACCCTTACTTTGACATCCTAAATCCCTTGGCTAAATTTCAACTGATTTTGGCAGTTTTCTCTAAATCATGATCACATGCACACAAAACGTTTTCTCAAATGGTGTTTCCCTGTTTCTGATACTTTCTAAACGGTACGGTGTGAAGAAACTAGCGTTACGGCCGTTTAGATGCTCTTTAAATGGCAAAGGAACATACCTTTCGACCTTTAAAATATAATATGAATGAAATGAAACGGTTGGCTCTGGAGTAAATGATATTGAACTTGAACGCAATATATTGAAATTCCTGAGTAAATTAAAACGGCGAATTTTCGGTTAAAAGCGTCCCATTTTCGAAAATTACTACCCAAATCCGACCTGAAGCTTCGTAGGGTGAACGACGATGATGCCGGTTAAACGTTGATTACCGCAATTTACGTGTGTATCCATGTGGATGGGTTCGGTGTGAAAGAAGCGACGTGCACTTCGTGGTATCTCCAAATATAATCTTCCGGATGCCTGGTGGTACTCTGCAATGTCAATTCAAAGTTAGGTTTAACCCATAATCCGGATGTAAGGTGTTGTGGGCCTCAGAATTTGGAGGATGCATACCGCAGACGAACACTAACAGATGGAGGAGGAAAAACGATTCAATATAGCATAAATAAAATATCTGGTGCGTTGCAACACACAACTTTCCTTAGCTCTACGTCAATTCACTTTGTACATGGCCAATTCGATTTAATCAATTCATTTATCACTCAGTTAATTTGAACTTGGTCAAATAACGCTTTACGGCAGCAGGAAGCGGTAGCGCTTACAGTTCCAGATTTTATTGTGCTGCTCGTACTCATTGCAGGACCCATATTGAGCAATCGGTACACAGATAATTAATGAGGCTGTAAACACGAATTTTTTGAAGTGGATAGTAACCACTTTTGTGGAGTTATTGGGAAATAACTGTTACAACTGGTAGTAAGCGAAACGGGAGTAGTTGAAATTCAGGAATTTCTGGAGTGAGCCCCATGTATCTCATGAGCGTTTTTAAACACCCACCCTTTAGGTATTGGATTGGACTACAATACCTTTTTTTTTAGCCTTCTACTAACATTCCAGCAGACTTTATAAGGAAAAAACTGCGTTAAAAACGCTTTTGGTCGAAAATTTTGGTAATTTATTGTGCTGCTCTCGTCATTTTCCCACAAATGGGAATTTCATGGTATAATTGCTTCATTGGGAACTATCAATATAAAAAATTTAATAAAAATCGTTACAGCTGTTTATGAGAAAAAAAATATTTGGTGTTTTGATCACTATGATAACTATAGTTAAATTTCGGTGGATTTTGTTCAAACCCTCATTTTGGCGTCCCATGGTAACCTGCGGGCGAGATATGAAGTTTGAGATGATTTGGTACGGTGGTTTTCTCTAAAAATTGTTCACAGACACACAGACCATTTTCCCAAATAGTGTTTTTCGGACTCTGGGGGGTTTGAAACGAAAGATCTGAAGAGAACTCAAAATTTTTTTTCAGCCGATTACATAACTTTCCTTTCTACTTCGTAGAGCCAAGGAAAGTAAAAAATGACGTAATTCTTTTTAAACGAAAATTGTAAAATGATATCAAAGTAAATCAAAGAATATAATTATAAGGTGTGCCAACAACTAGAGCATTTCTTCCAGTCGATTATTTAACATTATTTAGGTATTTACAGCCGTTGGGGGTGAATGCAGTGGTATGACTAGAGAAACCGGTGGCCTCTTCGATAGAGGGCCTGAAACGTTGGTCATCACCCCATTCGGCCGAGCCAACATTATCAGAGCGCTGGAACAGCCACTTCCTCACCCTACCGTACGCTGAATATGTCTGTGAGTAAGCGTGACTAGTGTTTGGCAATGCAAAACTGACAGTCACTTCATTCATTTGCTCGGTGGCTGATTTGTGCCCTCAAATGGATCCTGGCTGACGCCACCAATATGCCGTGTTCCAGTTCCAGTTGCACCGATGAACCTGTGTTAACAGTGGCTTCAGTAAAACAGGTGGGTGCCCGGCACAGGCGTGAGTTATCCTGGGACCCCAAGCGCCTTGAGGAAGTGGGCCCATTATGGCAGAGTTAAAGGCGTTCTGCACACTGAGTTATCACCAGAAGGACCTGTCCCCAGCTTTGGCTATAGAATCATCTCTGAGAGGTACCACCCGTTACCAGTAAGCAGCAGGCGTGAAATGCTGAAGACACGATCCCTTAACCTTTATCAACTAGCACCAGGCACACTGCTCTCAACTGTGACAGAAAACCCCCTCCATCAGACGTTGTGTATTCCATACCATCATGTAAACCTGGTTTGGCTGTGGTTAAAGTCAATGTACCTATCTTCTCTGGCTTTTGGTGTATTGCGGGCGAGCGCTGGTTTGTAAAGACAACACCTTTCGACTGAGTCAGCACTGGAGTTGAGTCAGTAAGCTAGCTCTGAAACTTCAGCTTCTCACAAAGCCTTGGAACTGTACTAATGACGCACAACCCAAACATGATGTCTTTGCATCAAAAGCGCACCAGCCCACCGTTCTGTTTCCTTATCAAAATGACTGTAGGGCCTGTGTATGAGGCGCTATCATGCGGGAGCACTGGCACTCGCACAAGTCCGAAAAGCAAACCCATCAAATAAGCACGTTGTCTTGGACCTCCTTGCAAATCTCAGTGGAAGCTCTGTTAGGATACGGTGTTCCCTGGCTTTGTAATCCGAACAGTTCCACATCATCATCAAAACGCGAAGAATTTCTTTGGCAACTTTGGTAGATCTTCCCATCTTGTCAGGTGAGTTCAGCGAACACCGTACTCCATGTCTCTGTGAGCCTTGCTACGACCGATTGCATGACTGAGTCAAGGCCTTCCGCCCACCCAGTAGTAACCTCAATGCCCAACAATATGACGTTCTCTAGTTCTTGCTTTACACTTCCCTAGCTGTTGATTCTCTCGCACTAAAGAGATAACATCGTAATTTCACCAGAACACCTGCCACGTCATATGGTGTACGTTTGGGTTTCCATACCATTGACACTGTGCAGGTCTTGTGCGTTTTACAATAGCGGTGCCCTCAACAATCACTTCCCTACTCACCTCCGGAGACACTGCTGCTTATTGGGCGTGCCGTGGATGATATCTCTGGACATGCTTCGTCATCATTATTAATATTACTTACGTCCCAAAAAGACAGTGCGTCTTCAATATCAAATAGAGTGGTGGACAACACCTGTGTAGTCTTCTATGACATGTGATCCTGTAACGGTGGTTGTGTCCCTGAATATCACATCAGGTGAACTCCACCCAGAGTAGGGGTTCACAAAGCGTCGAGGATCGTGCCTTGAGGATCCATCTGCTTCTCCTCGCAATGGGGAAACGAGCCAGGCCATGGCAGGCCTACTGGCTCATTGGGCCTCGATGTGTCGCAGTGCTGCATCGGTGGCTGGCGGGAGTTGCTCCCTATACTGCAGGCTTGTTAGAGGGGGGGCACCATGCTTTCAGGTCATCCCGCCAGTTCGCCCACGCCTGAGCGAAGACATGGAACCAGCGGGTCGCTGCTGCTTAACAGGTGAGGAACCTGGAGGCTTCTCCTGCTGGAGATCTGCTTCTCATCCGAGTCCTAAGCACCCCCCACTCGTGGGCTCTGGTGTTGAGGTCCCTCCAGTACGATACCAGGAAGAGCTTCTCACTTGCGCCAACCAACCGTTATAGTAACTCTATTTGGTCCAATTATCCGAGTGAGCTTACTGCATTAAGTCCACAACTACGACCCAACGATCGCTCCTCTTCGATCGAGCCCTTCGGGTGATCTCGTCGGACGATCACTCATTCGAGGGCTTATAAATCACCCTCATAAGAAGATCATACGCGATAACAAATAGCCGAGTCCTTTTCAACGTTTGTCACCCGGAGGAGGTCTGGATCTGCATATAAGCGATAAGACGGAGAGAGAACATGAGCGTCAGGTTATGCGTCGGGACATGGGGAATATTTTACAGAGAAAGCCCAAAAGGTGTTCGTGTTCTTGTTCGTGTGTCTTTTGTAACGGAAGAGAGAAACAGGCAGCGTCCCTCGCGCAAATGGGCACACAGGTGAAACCCGATACTTCCACCGGTCGAGGCTAAGGAGTGTGGTTACATTATTGGAGAGATAAAAGGCTAAACCTGGAAAGGCTATAATATGCCTCCTAGGCGAGAAACCGGTGTTATTTCTCTTTTCCTTTTTTTATTTTTTATTTTGTTTGTCCTCTCCTCATTTCTTCTTCTTCGTCGTCTTCTCTTTCATCTTCTTCTTATTCTTCTTCCTTCTCCTTTCGTGGAAAAAGTTCAAAGACCATTGGCGTTCTCCTCTCGGTGCCTTGGAATTTGAATATCTTCCTCCGTAAGGAGCCCGAGTGGCTCCGCTAAAAGGCGCGGCACGCAGAACTGTCCGTTTTCTTATGGGCTCAGATAAAAAAGGTCCGCTATCTTTACGGCTACCGGGCACGCCAAGTATTAAATGACCGTTGCCGTTTTTGAAACTGTACTGTTAACAGTTATCGGACTCTCCGGACTACGTTCTCTAATTAATTTCTTTCGATAAGGCGAAGAGAGGAACGACATCGAACTGGTCCCAGACCAAGCGAATGAGTCGACCAATGACGACGTTTTGCGATCGTCTCATCTTCATCCGGAAGGTTTACGCCGGGTTTGCCTGAGAAACTGGAATCGCTATAACATTCTACAACTCAAGAAGTCCACCCTTAGAATGATATCGATCACCCGTACCCATCTCATTGATATCCATTTCTTTTCAATGCTATATCATTGACTTCATAAAGCAATTGGAAAAGTCAAAATATCACAAAAAATGCTGCAAATGATTAAACAACCGTTTATTATTTTCTTCCATAGCTTGACGTAGTCTTACACTTCCGAGACCCACGCCATTCGATTCAGCATCGAAAAATACCTGTAAACCAAACAAAATATGACCTGACTACAACGGAACGACAGAAACTAAATATTAGGCAATATGTGCAATATATTTTACGAAGCCATTGTGAGACCAATAATCTCATATGGGACGATTGTGAGGTGGCGTAGAGCTGCCATTGGAGAGAATGGCAGCAGCCTGGCCAAAGTTCAAAGGCTGGGGTGCTTACTAATAGCGGGGGTGATGAAGACCACACCTACCATCACTATGGATGGTACCCATACCCTGGACATTTATGTCAAGGCAAAGGCGATGAAGGTAGCATACAGACTCACAGGGCTTGGTATAGCTAAGGAGACACAGGCGACTAATGGACACCTGGCTATATTCAGGAATTTGGAGACATTTAAGGAGCTCAGCATGACCATGGACACGAGTTCAAAAGGAAATATAACATGCAGCCAGTGGGAGGTCCATGGAACAGCGAGAGTCGTCAGTTTCGGCCTCCCAATGGCATTAACATACATTCAAGACAGACGGGTCGAAAACTCTAGAAGGAACAGGCTCAGGGTGTGAATAAGTGGCTCTGGAAGTAGTGGGACGCACATTGCCCTAGGCCTCACTCCAACAGTTTTTCAGCAGAGATCTATGCTATTATCGTCTGGGCAATCTGAATGCGTGAGAAAGGTTGTAGCAACAGAACTATCAACATATTGACTGATAGTCAAGCGTCGTGCAAGGCGCTGATGAGCTGATGAGTTACTGCACAACGTCAAAATTGGTGCAGGATGAGGCTTAACTCCTCGGCAAGTGCGAATAGAGTTAATGTGTATTGGATTCCTGGGCATAAGGGGATAATTGGAAATGAGCAGCTGGCCAGCCGTGGTTCGTCTACGGTCGCTATTGGACCACCGCCCCATTGTGGGATCTCTCTGTCACTAATCAAGAGGACTGTGGGAGAATATGCCAGAAGAATGCAGCAGAGGGTCTGGAATGCTGCGGGCCTCATAGCAATCAAGTGGGATAAGACACAACCTTCTGAAGATGGAGAGGAAGGACTTAAGGCTGATTCTTGGGATCATCATCGGGCACTGCAGAATGAATAAACACATGTATGTTATGGGTATCGTAAACACCCCTCGGTGCAGGTGGTGTGGCACGGATGAGGAGACTCCCTATCATGTCCTGGCTCAGTGCCGGAGACTTGAGAGAGAACGACTTATGGTCTTTGGTACCACTGCTCCCAGGGTGGTTACCAATGGAAACTCTTGCAGGAATGGTCAAATCTGGATTATTGAGCATTGGGCATCTACGGGATACGTGGTTACGCGGCCGTTTACGTTTACATGACACTTGTGTATGGGACCGGATGTCAAACAGATGCCCAATTCCCTTACTTTACTGTAACCTCATTAGTCCACTGCCTTCTCGATATGGCTTAATCGCAGCGTAATCACGTCTATGCTAACCGCATACAACAGTGATCTCGGCTAGCGACTTATCTTACTTATCTAGCCCTGATCAGTTGAATCACGATCAGCGGCGTTTTGGTGAACGCGGCCCTTAATGCTATATCTTTATCACTCGCGTTTTACAGCAATAGTTTCCTACGTAATGTCTGAATAAAATGCGGCACACCTCCAAAATGATTTAAACTTGCTCCATACGTGGTGTGACCCCACGAAAATCCAGAATTCCAATTATTGCTTTGACTTACTTTCTACACAGCGTTTTCCTTGTAATTCCAGAACTGTGGACGCTAACGTTTCCGAAGAAATCATCGTAACAGTCCTCTGGTTTATGTACGCAAAGGTCACTCGATGAAGGCTCTGGCATCAGTAGGGGCTGCCCAGTAAATTTGGAACTTTAAGCACCGTCAGTTTCTATGTAGAACGTGGAGCAAAGTTCTCCCTAATTCATGTACGAGGTCTGTTCAATAAATAACCGAACTTCTGGTTTTACATCTTTATTATTAAATTTACAGATTATTCGCTCTTATCCCCTTCAAAGTACTCCCCTTCCCTATTCACACACTTTTCCCAGCGATGTTTCCACTTCGCAAAACAGTCCCGTATAGCTTCTTTTGAGATGGCCTTCAAGGTCCGTGACGTATTTTCTTTAATCTCATCAATAGTTTCGAAACGGCGCCCTTTCATCACCGATTTCAACTTTGGAAATAAAAAGAAGTCGCAAGGAGCTAGATTTGGGGAGTAGGCAGGCTGAGGGAGGACAGTCATGTGATTTTTTGCACAAAACTGACGAATGGACAAAGCTGAGTGTGCAGGTGCATTGTCATGGTGAAGGAACCAAGAGTTGTCTCGCCACATGTGTCATGGCACGATCCAACTGAGATGCCAACGTCTTCTGCAAGTTCTCTGACAGTCAATCGGCGATTTGCACGCACCAGATCATTCACTTTTCTGACATGAATGTCATCAGTCGAAGTTGAAGGTCTTCCTGATCGAAGCTCATCTTCAATTGACTGGCGACCGTTTTTGAATCGAGGGAACCATTCGTAACATTGCGTGCGGCTCAGAGAATCATCGCCATAAGCTTGTTTCAAAAGTTGAAATGTTTCTGTAAAAGTTTTCCCAAGTTACTCGCAAAATTTCACGTTGCATCTTTGCTCACGAATGTAGCACATTACGAAAATAGTCACTAGCACCTGAACACGTCGTACTAAAAACACAACACCACGAAAAGTAAACAAGATATCAACAATGGAAAAACATGTGTTTACAAAGGAAATGGAAAGGAAGTGCTACCAACCGCACATCGCTAAATATGCCTGTTGCCGCGTTGTTCAAAAAGTTCGGTTATTTATTAACTCGTAAACTGGATTAAAAACAGATTTGGTTATTATGAAGTTGTCTGATGCGTCGCACTAGCTATTTCGGTGTGTGTAAACGTAACTGTCATTTGATTTGAATAAGTTTCTCTGTTTGTCTCTCTCTCTCTCACTTCTCTGGTGGTCGTCGTCGATAGATCCATGAGGTTCGTGTTGCTCATAAGTGCACTCTAAACTGATGATACGGTGGAAGAGGAAGCTACGAGCTCACATTCCAACGAATGAAGGGAATTCAAGGAACAACCCCACGTTCCGCCGCAGGTGAGATTTCAGTCCTCAATGGATCGCTCCAATGAATTCAGGTCTCATCCGGAATCAGAGCCCGC
Source organism: Pachypeltis micranthus (assembly GCA_020466155.1). Taxonomy (NCBI): domain Eukaryota; kingdom Metazoa; phylum Arthropoda; class Insecta; order Hemiptera; family Miridae; genus Pachypeltis; species Pachypeltis micranthus. The sequence continues at coordinate 28,604,865 of CM035777.1, read as the reverse complement.
TGGCTGACCTCCCCTGGGAAAACTCGACTCGCCCGACATTTAAATGGCTCTAAAACCGTATGTTAATTACCTTCCGGAGGCAACGTTGGTTGGACGCGTTGGCTTTACACCGTCAGTCCATTAAGTTAAAGGGTGGAAGCGGAGGAAGGGACTGGGGCTGAGGCGGCGGCAGGGGGGAGGGGACTGTGACAGTGGCTGAGGCTGGGGATGCAAAAGGGCTTTCAGTTTGAAGAAGGAGCTACGGCATCTCAACCCTTCGGCGACCCCTGGTGAGGTTTGAGACTATTGCGTCACGTAGGTTCCCAGGCAGGTGGCCGCTTATTTGCATGTCCTTCCCTTTCAAAATGCGCGCCCTCGTCGGCTCGAATTCGGTAAATGAAAATAATGGGGCGGCCGGAGCTGGAAGAGCCCGGTTCTGGTCGGAGGACTTGACAACAATGTACACTTTGCGCTAACGAACTTTGCGTGGGGTGGAACTTCGTACTAGAGAAGTAAGTAGTTGTTCACTTACTGGCAAACACGTTACAAACGGGACTCATGCGCTCTCTGCCTTCGTAATACAAATATCTGATGCCACCGATTACACAACTTTCATATTGGGAAAGCTGGTACTAGTAACCAAATACCTCGTTAAATCGGGTTAAAATTCGTCGAGGCGTTTGTGGGCGGTGACGTGGCAGAGAACGCCCTAGCGATGAGTCTTTCCATCAGTTTTCAAGTACCACATCCTTGCCACTACATGGTCACACACTCACTCCATTTTTACTTTCCTTGGCTCTACAAAGTGGAAAGGAAAGTTATGTAATCGGCTGAAAAAAAATTTTTGAGTTCTCTTCAGATCTTTACGTTTCAGACCCCCCAGAGTCCGAAAAACACTATTTGGGAAAATGGTGTGTGTGTCTGTGAACGATTTTTAGAGAACCGTATCAAATTAGCTGAAACATGATATCTCGCCCGCAGGTAACCATGGGACGCCAAAATGAGGGTATGAACAAAATCCATCGAAATTTAACTGTAGTTATCATAGTGATCAAAACACCAAATATTTTTTTTCTTAAAAACGGCTCTAACGATTTTGATTAAATTTTTTGTATTGGTAGCTCCCCATACGGCAACTATACCATAAAATTCGCATTCGTGGGAAAATGACGAGAGCAGCACAATAAATCGCCAAAACGTTCAACGAAATCGATTTTAGCGCGGTTTTTAGAGAAAACCACTGTACCAAATCAGCTGAAACTTGATGTCTAGCCTACGGGTTACCATGGGACGCACAAATAAGGGTATGAACAAAATCCACCGAAAGTTAACTGTAGTTATCATAGTGATCAAAACACCAAATATTTTTTTTCTCAAAAACGGCTCTAACGATTATGATTACATTTTTTATATTGATAGCTCTCTATAAGGCAATTATACCATAGAATTCCCATTTGTGGGAAAATGACGAGAGCAGCACAATAAATTATCAAAACTTTCGACGAAAAGCGGTTTTCGCGCAGTTTTTTCCTTATAAACTCCGCTGGAATGTTAGTAGAGTGTTAAAAAAAAATGTTATTGTAGTCCAATCCAATACCTAAAGGGTGAGTGTTTGAAAACGCTCATGAGATACATGGGGCTCACTCCAGAAGTTCCTGAATTTCAACTACTGCCGTTTCGCTTACTACCAGTTTTAAACGTTTTTACCCAATAACTCTGCAAGAGTAATTACTAACTTTCTTGAAATAATTGTTGTTTACAGCCTCATTAATTATCTGTGTACCAGTTGCTCAATAATGGTCCTGCAATGAGTACGAGCAGCACAATAAATTCCGGAACTGTAAGCGCTACCGCTTTCTGCTGCTGTGACGTGTAGTTTGACCAAGTTCAAAGGCCATGTACAAAGTGAATTGACGTAGAGCTAAGGAAAGTTGTGTGTTGCAACGCACCAGATATTTTCGAATGGTGCTTTTAGCGCTGATTAGAATTAGAAATGTAGTATTATTCAAAATCTCCTTAGAAACAAGGCAAATGAAGATGAGGTGCTTCGCTTCTCAGCAATTCCTGGACACAGGACACTGGACACTCACCGTAACTCGTTCGAATTGATCAAGGCTGGTTAGGGGTGGGATTTACGGCTGGTGACTTTTAGAACGTTTGATTGGCGCAAAACGAACGCGGATAGTGATGCCGTCGTTTGGTGAAGTCATCCGTGAGGCAGAAAGGAGTCTTCGTCGTCTGAGATCGATGGCTCGAAAACAATGGGGCATTCAGTTGCGTAGGTATGGCACGTGTGAAATGAGATGTGGGAATTGAAATGAACCCTCCCCTCCTCATCCCTTTCCCTTTGCCCTTTTCCCCTCTTCGTCGTCGTCTTCTTCTTCTTCGTCGTCGTCGTCGTCATCGTTGTCGTATTCTTCTTCTTTCTCATCGGTTAGGTGGGTCGCCAAAGACCCTCGTCTGTTCCCCTGCAGACAGCACAATGGGCAGCCTCCTCGACGACGCGATGGGTGTAGTTATGCTAAGGAGTAATTGTTCATTTGAGTAGTCGAAGAGTTTAATTATTAACATTTGCTCGACGCTTCGACCTAACCTTTCATTAACCATCTGGCGCATAGCAATCACACTGATATCCACGCAAGTAACGCTCAGGTGTTTTAATAAAGCGACCTTTGAACGGAATCTAATCGCCTCCCACCATAAATTGTTATATTCGTTTGACGCTAAACAGTATGACGCGATGTAATCAAACGCTTTGTTTTGCATAAACGTTCTGTGTAACCATACCCAATCAGCCCAATATGAGGTAAAGTGTCGATAGGAGTTGTGCTTGGAACTCCACTGATGACACACGGCCCAAACATGATTTCTTTACTTCCACCACCCCGCTGGTCGGTGTCCCGTTCAATGCGGCTGTTCCTGAACCCATGAGGAAGTTATATCAGTCAACAGCCATTGGTGTTGTAGTTTCACTACCATGCAAGAACCCATCCACTGGCTCAGCATCCAACAAACCTAGACCTGTGGAGGTACTGCAGGTTGTGATTTAGCCAGTCTCTCGGTGGAGCGCTGTTGCCTGTGAGTCACTGTGTTCAGTTAGGACCCTGGAGAATTCCGTACCATCTGGGAGGACCATGTTGCTTCAGCCTTCTTTTTAAACTTGGTGAAACGGTAGAAGCTTGCTTAGTGCCAGTCAAGACTGGTAGTTTCGCCTAGAAGGAACTGAAGTGGAGCAGCACGTGGTTTCTTGTTTCCTCCACTTGGGAACTGCAGAATGGAGAGTCTTTGACAGAAGAGAAGTGGAACCCGTGCGTTGAAAGCACCATGCCTCGTGAGGAACTGGCTCGTCCAGTGCTCTGGCTCAACCTACCCAATCCTAAGACGTTCCTAGATACGTACAGCACATTGCTACAGCGGTTACAGGTGATACACCGCAATGAAATGGCGCTGCCACCCAAAATAGTTGAAAACTAACGATTTTGATTGCATTTTTTACGTTGACAGTTAGGAATAAAACGACAGCGCTATAAAATTTACCTGTTCGACCAAATGAAGAAAACAGTGCAATAAATTTAGAAAATTCCGAAGAAACATTTAGAGCAGTCTTTTTACTTTCTTTCGCACTACAAAGTAGAAAGGAAAGTTATGTAATCGGCTGAAAAAAAATTTTGAGTTTTCTTCAGATCTTTACGTTTCAGACCCTCCTGAGTCCGAAAACACTATTTGGGAACATGGTCTGTGTGTGTGTGTGTGTCTGTGAACGATTTTTAGAGAAAACCACCGTACCAAATCCTTTCAAACTTGATATCTCGCCCGCAGGTTACCACGGGACGCCAAAATGAGGGTATGAACAAAATCCACCGAAATTTAACTATAGTCATCATAGTGATCAAAACACCAAATATTTTTTTCTCAAAAACGCCTCTAACGATCTTGATTACATTTTTTATATTCATAGCTCCCAATATGGCAACTATACCATAAAATTCCCATTTGTGGGAAAATGACGAGAGCAGCACAATAAATTACCAAAACTTTCGACGAAATCTGTTTTAGCGCGTTTTTTACAGTAAACAACCGTACCAAATCAGCTGAAACATGATGTCTAGCCTACAGGTTACCATGGGACGCAAAAATAAGGGTATGGGCAAAATCCACCGAAAGTTAACTATAGCTATCATAGTGATCAAAACACCAAATTTTTTTTCTCCAAAACGGCTCTAACGATTTTGATTAAACTTTTTATGTAGATAGCTCTCAATAAGGCAATGATACCATGAAATTCTCATTCGTGGGAAAATGACGAAAGCAGCACAATAAATTATCAAAATTGTCGACGAAAAGCGTTGTAAGCTTTTTCCTTATAAACTCCGCTGGAATGTTTATAGAATGTTAAAAAAAATTGTTATTGTAGCCCAATGCAATACCTAAAGGGTGAGTTTTTAAAAACGCTCATGATATACATGGGGCTCACTCCAGAAATTCCTGAATTTCAACTACTGCCGTTTCGCTTACTACCAGTTTTAAACGTTTTTACCCAATAACTCTGCAAAAGTAATTACTACCCATCTTCAAAAAATTTGTGTTTACAGCCTCATTAATGATCTGTGTACCACTTGCTCGATAATGGCCCTGCAATGAGTACGAGCAGCACAATAAATAAATTAATTGATTAAATAGAATTAGCCATGTTCAAAGTGAATTGTTGTAGAGCTAAGGAAAGTTGTGTGTTGCTACGCACCAGATATTTTTCATTCATTTCATTTCATCAGATTAATTGTCCAGCGAATCACCTTTACGATGAGAGTTTGATAATCCTTGTAAGATAATTACAACCCAAGCATTTCTGTACTTTATACTACCGCGAGCTTTCAGTTGATATTTCCGAAGCAGTGAACACGACGTTCTCAGAAAACTCTCGTTGACTGTTTTAATAATACCAAACTGATCGCTGTAATGGTCGTGACATGGTTAGGAGCAACTCAACTAATACCGGAACATTTAGCGCCACCAGTTAATGAACGCAGCAACTAACATCGTGAATGCATGTGGGGTTGAGAAGAGATGTGTAACGCGTCGCACCAGATATTTTTGTACAAATAGTCTTAGTAATCTCATGAATTGCCCTACGCGAATTAAGCGCTGCGTTATACGCACACTTTTATCGTATCGCTCAACAAATAACAACAAATATCTGTTCATATTAATAAACATAAAGCCAAGCCCTATTTATTTGTTTGACATCATAAAAAACGTTTTGGTTAATAAGTTTCAATTGGGAGATGTTTCATACAGCTTCATCAAATGAAAAGATGTTTGGTGACTAGTCTGAAAGTGTGGAAACGCCGCCCACTTATACACACGAGGTTTTCCAAGCCGTTCAAGCTCAAAAGCGACCTTTCTTGGCGTGGAAATTCCTGACTCAGGGCCATTGTGGAACGTTACACCACCAAGTTCCTTTTCCACTGTTTATTCGCAAAATGTCTCGGGGTCAAAGTTCCAATTAGTTTTTGGTTTATTTATTTTTTCAAAACTAATTCTCGTCACAAAACCCAGCTGGACGTGGAGAGACGCTATCCTTCGTTACGGACGTAACGTGAGAATCCGAACCGCCAAGTTCGAAACCCGACTCTTCATTTTCCAATGAAACAGAAGTCACCAACCACCGAAGCGAGACCGTTGTTTAGGCTACTGGGTTTCCTCGAATTTCGGCTGCCGATACGAAACCACGTCGGTTTCGATCGGAGTAGGCAGATCGATAATTAGGAACTAAGCCGTCCATAATTTATACCAACTAAGCCGTCGTAGTAGCCAGGGTCGCGGTGCTGAGTCCCTACGTCGCCACTAAGCAGCATTCGTCGACGAATTCGTTGGCCTGTCTAGCCTTCACTCTCTGTGCTCTGAGCTGGTGCTGAACCACCTAATCACGGCAGAATTCGCAATGTCCTTCGATAATCCGGCATGTCCTCCGTTCTATCGGTGTTTTCAGCTCCTTGCACGCTTCAGACTGCTCTCTGTAAGGGCCATGGCGTGATTGAAAGACATAACGAGGCACGGACATTGGGCAATGAGCCATATAGCATATTGGGGGAAAAGAGAAGGGGAAAAAACTGTTTTTTATTTATTTATTTATTTTTAAGGATTAATATAACTTTATTGTTCACTTTATAAACATTACAATTATGAAAACAAGATATACAGTAGGAATTGAAATTCCTTATTAACATGAAGCATGTAGTAGGAACAGCTCATTAGCGGACCTGACTGTGAGATTTACAACAACGCGTTAATATAAGATAGACATATTGAATATGTACAGACGTAGTGATAATAGTTTACAAATATTTACACAGAATAATAATTTACCAAAAAAAAGAGAGAAAAATAAAAATCGTGGATGAGGTAAATTGGTTAGCATTTCCGTCATCAGGCTATTGGGGTGGCTTTCCATTGATCTGTGGAGTTGGATGTAGTTTTGACGGAGTACCTCATGTACGAATGGTATATTGAGACCCTTATGAAGCAGAGTATTCCTAACATACCATGGTGACCCAGTGATGAGACGGAGGACCCGATTCTGTGTAGTTTGTATCCGGTGTATGTGACTGTTCGCTGCCGAGCCTCATAACCCAGAAGAGTAGTACCATATCGGTCTGATTAGTGTTAAATATAATAAGCGCTTAGTCGACAAGGCCAATGGCGAGCGATTGTGGTCTAGGAGGAATCCAAGTTGCCTGATGCGTTGACGCACCTTGGTGACGAGGTGTTTAGTATGGGTCTCCCAAGTCAGCCTTTTATCCAACCGTATCCCAAGGTACCTGACAGTTGTTCTTGTGAGATCTTCTGACCACCGAATTGAATCGAGGGCACATTTCTTCTAGTCTGTCTGTTTCGTAAAGGCAACCACTGTAGATTTTTGCGGGTTCATGCTCACTCTCCACCTGCGGCACCACAAGGAAACACTGTCAACGTACACCTGAAGGACGTTCTCCGCATCAGTACAGGTTTCAGCAACGCTTAAGACCACCACATCATCAGCATATTGGGACACGGTAAGAGTGGCTGAAATAGGGAAATCACCAGCATAAACCAAATACAGAAAGGGACCGAGAACAATGCCCTGTGGGACACCCGCATGAATGCGACATATTTCAGAAGTTGCGTCGCCACAGCTGACGGTGTATGTGCAGTCAGTTATGTACGAGAGAACCATTCTATAGTATGTGTCAGGTAAGTGGTTTTTGATCTTGGAGAGAAGTCCCATATGCCACACACGATCAAAAGCCTGCTCTGTGTCAAGGAACAAGGCTAGACAGACATCCTTTCGCTCCATCGTATCATTGATTCTTTCAATCACCCTATAGAGCTGCTGTGTGCAGGAGTGCAAATGCTGAAACCCAAATTGGGATGATGAAATGAGCGGGTGGAGGAATGCATACAGTTTTGTTAGAAGAAGACGTTCGAATAGCTTAGCAAATAACGGAAGCAAGCTGATCGGCCGTAACTATTCGGATCCGATTTAGGTTTATTGGGCTTTTTTATCAGAATCACCCTGGAACATTTCCAGCACTTGGGGAAATATGTAATGCGTAGGGCTGCGTTAAAAATCTGCGTAAGTAGTGCCAACCCTTTACGCGGTAACGCCTTTAGTTTGGGCTGAACTATTCCATCCAATCCAGGAGATCTCCTCCTTGGTGCCCTATTGATTACATTTTTAACCTCCCCCGGGCTGAAGAAATCACTGAATGGACTCAACGGCGTGGGCTCAAGTACGAAAGCTTCAGTTTGTGTATTAAATTCGGAGTCCTGAACTTGGTGTTGGAAAACTGTGCGGTTGGAATTTACTCGGGAAACGCGCAGGCTAACCTGGACAAGGAAACGGAAAGAATCTATCCGGCCTGAGAACAGACCATGTCTGCAATAACGTGGAAGTCGGCAGGAGCTCCTGGAGAGTGAGGAGTAGTCAAGATCCCAACGACAAAAAAGTTGATCTTCATCAATCGTTTTTGGCCTCCCACATATCGTCCGATGTAGGTACACACATGCGGTTAGATCTGGAGGACTTGGTGTTCCAACCCTGTATGCCTCGGTTACATTTTGGCGTTGCAGGCATCTGGCTGGTAGCCAGTCGTAGAATCGTCCAGAGTCAGCCGTGGTAGTGTGACATGGCAACACCTTCTTCCCCCCCACCCCGCCCCCTAAGCTAAGTTAGCATTCCAAGGGTGCAGCTGCTCTGCATGGTTTGTTTGACCGATGGAAATTCAGGCAGTGTCCCGATCCTCCCTACTCTTTGGCGTGGGTGGTGTGGGCTTTAATGAGCAGCCCTGGAAGATATTACTGGCACTGGATGCTCACTGTCCTGCTTAGAGTAGCCACTTTGAGTCACTGAACCGTGTTGTAGAGGTGTCTTCATGTCGCGTAGGGGCCATGTCCAAGCCATGGTATGATACGTTTGCTGGAGCAAACACAAAGCTGGATCTACTAGAGAGTGGTACTACCGGATCGTCTCTGAACATGAACTGAGGTCTAATACCGTCACCCTTATCCCCAACACGTCTGCAGACATCCGTGGTGTCCCAGTTTTATCTCCCAAGAAGCGCGAATATGACAGGACGGACGTTCATGTAGTGGTGTTGGAAGCTCTTGGAATGGCAGCAGGTAAGATCGGTGGTCCAGCTCTGACCGTGTCCTGGCGTAGCGTGTGGTGAGATGCGTTGACTGGGTGCCAGCAGGCGTTCTTCGATGTATCACCACTACCCGCCTGTTAACCAAAACTGTTGGTCGTTTCATTGTGGATTCGCGCTCGTCTCCGATAAACGATCACTGAATTCGGTTCGAAAACCTGCTGTTTCAAGTGGGCAGAAGCTAATCTCAGTCAAGAAACCGCCTTCAGACCGTTGAAAACGCCTATCACTCAATCAAACCGTCGCGACGTCACGTCCTTTTTGCCTCTTCGCGTTTCCCATTAACGAACCGGTTGTTACCTGTCGCTGTTTCCACTTGAGTGATGATCCTTTTACGATTTAATCGAAATCGTCGAAGGTCGAAAATGAGGAGCGTGGAGTTGAAATTTCTCATTAACAGCGAAGTGAACATTCTAGCGACGAGGAGATTCCTGCGGAATGAGATGTTTTCAGGATCTCTACGATCGTCTCATTACGAACGGGAGACATTGCAAGTTATTGTCAGGCATTCAAATATCTCTTCTTGTTAAAAAAGAATCATCGGGTATTTTTCGAGATCTGTCGATGGCGTCCGACAGCATTTCTCGTATTCTACTATTCAATGAACCGTTTAATTTTGTGCGATGCGAGCAACAGATATGTTTGACATATTGATAAATGAATAAGGGAGTGTGTCGTGTGTACAACCTGGTGGCTCCGCTGAGGACGGCTTTGATGCGCCTGAGGACAGGCCGCCGGTGCTCACATATGAAATGTTCATGAGATTCGTCTCCAATTGCTCTCCTTTGAAATCCACCTGCCTCCTGATTTATCGAAGCCGCCCCAGGAATTTTTCCCTTCGTTTTAATTCTTGGATCGTACGGGGTCATTTGAGCGGTCTGTAGCTTCTGGTAAGCAACTAAAAGTAAGTGGCCACTCGTCGTTGATTCCCTTTGATCCTCGAGGCCTCTCCTCTTCTTCCCATCCACCGTCAATTAAGCTCTTTTCTTTGGAGCAGCCTTTTTATTCTTCAGGAGCGATCCTCTCAAATGCTGACGGATGGCGCTTATCCCTTCGGAGCTTAGCGACTTCCCGACAGCCGCTCCTCCTCAATACGCCCTTAACTAGCAGCGTAAATACGAGGCCTTGGATTATTGGGCCCCTGCCAGCTTTTCAACCCGTTGCTCGAGAAAGTCGAGCTATGAAGAGGAGCCTGCGAGAGTTGATTGCTCCGATAAGCGGGCAACAGTTGTCGTCCAGTCAGCCCCGGTGGATGGAACTGATCGTCCCGCCGCAAAGCACCGATCGCCTTCTTCTTCAACTGTAATTGAGGGCAGAATAACTGCTCCGCGTAACGACGACCGCAAATGGGCCTGTTGCGACGATTTTCCCGACCTCACTTGCCCAAGGATGGTCCCATATGCTCACGCTCTGCCTCCAGATTGCGTGGTTCTCCAGAAGAAGTGTGTTAAAGAGTCCTACGACTGCTGACGAGTACTTATCTCGTACAAATGCGCTAGTTCGGAGTCCATTCGAACTGCGGTTGAGGCGTGTTATCAGTGAGAACAAAGACAGCCTCCTGGCACCCATTCCAATAAAGATGATGTGACAGATCTATGTCAGTGCACGTAAGTTCCCAGAAAACCACCTTGGACTCAATAGCAAATCGACGATAATGAATGTATCCATCTAAATTCCCCAAAAGCAGCACCAAATATTTTAATCAAAACCATAGAGTACTATCAGATATTATAAATATAGGGCATTGACGAGTGACGAGATTGCCCTACACCAGGTATTTTTAGAATTTTCTTTAGTCCTACAGAGTAGAAAGGAAAGTCTGCCCAAAAAAATTTTTTTGTCGTTTTTTTAGTTCTCCTTTTTCGTTTCCAAGGTTTATGAGTTCGAAAAACCAAATGTGTGAAAATGAATGGACAGATTTCAAGATTTTGATTAATGTTTTTGTACGAACAGTTCCAAATTACACGACAGTAACATAGAGTAATTAGGAAAATGACGAGAGCAGCACTGTAAATGTCGAAAAATGTAAACGGACAATCTCGAGGGATTCAGACAGCGTTGGCAGAAGTTGTCCAGGCAGAGCTCTTCGCAATTATGGTCTGGAACGGAAAAGGGTGTACATTATGCCGGACAGTACGACAGCACTTGAGGCCCTGGCTTCCTACACCATTTGATCGGGGCTCGTTTGGGAATGCCTGACTGGCCTAAAGACGTCGGCAATTAATACTGTGTGCCAGGCCGTACAGGGATTGAGAAAGCTGACAAACGGGCGAGAAAAGGATCTGCTCTTCTACCGGTGAAACATGAGCCCTTCGTAGGGACCAGCAAAAGCCATTTGATCGCAGAGGTTGGCAAGTGGGAGGAGAAGCGCAGGGCTGCCCATGAACAGGATGTGCCAGGTTTTCTCGCCACAAAACGTTAAGTTGAGTGATTAAACAACAACAATTTAGTTGCTGAAATCACAAAAATTGCTGAATACGGGCTACACAAAGTTGTGTGACGTGTCTTGAATGAGTGTCATTGTTAAAGTCGTATTGTGTGAAAGTTAATTGTACAGGTCTTCTGAACATTTTCAAATGACAATGCAACTGCTTCATCCCAAAGACTAGATTAAGAGAAGTAAAACAATCTGACAATCAGCTGATTTAGATGATAACAAAAACAATCACGATGACAGTTGACACGGCACGTCACAACCATCTGTTATCAGCGTATTAGAAGATCCCAATCGATAAGAGAAGTCAACTCCCGTTCGGCAATCAGCTGATCCACATGACAACACTCAATCTGATGCTTGTGTGTCAGTGAAATGGTGGAAAACGTCTGCTCGAAAATGACATTGGACGAGGCGTCAAAACAATCTGGTAATCAGCTGATCCTGGGCTTAGGATAGTCAGTCAATATTTTTTTATTCGTATGCTCGTTGTATTGGCAACAGTGCTCTTTGAAAGGCCTCAGACTCCCGGTCCGCTGAGTATGGCAGCTTCAAATCCCTTCAATGAGACGATAATCAACTGTTAGGTTGGCAACTCTGCTCTCAGAAAGTCACTGGAACAGCTGATCCTGAGGGCGCGGTCGTGTGTGGGGTGAGGGAGGTGGACGTCCCAGGTAATCTCTTATCAGACGAGCTGATACGCTCTTTAACACTTCGTCTGGTGTCTTGGAATGGTACAAACGATGTCCACGTTGTCATAATCTTCAGCTGATTCTGTAAATAAATCTCTCAATCAAGCCTTAGTCACCTGTGACTCGCAATTCCTGGATGGATCACATTTAATGTAACGTCTAGCGTGAATCGTGGAGGAGCAATTTAAATTCAAGACCCGATGCTCCTCATGGGTCGCCAAGTTCTAAAGGCTCATCAAATATTCATTCTCTGTGCAGCTCGTGAACACACTGATCAGATGTACGTGGAAGGGCAGTCGAAGAACGGCCGTTGGATCAACTCCATTAGAGTACAGATTGCAGCCTGAAGTGCCGGTTCTACTAAGCTCTTACTAGGAAACTGCAGTCATCAATTCAGGACGTTGAACGGGTCCTAAAAGCTCTTTCCTCTTCGGCTCCTCGCTCTTCTGCCACCGTCAGCCGCCTGCCTGACCATCTGTCAATTACCCGCCAGCTCTTCCACTCTTCCTTCGGTCCCGGAGTATTTCCCTCCTGGAAGAAATAAGAAACGAGTGATTAGCTCGGCCTTTGGTTGCTCACTTCGTTCGATTCTTGGATCGAATCCCTTCCAAAAGGAAGTTTGCCTCTTAAGCGATGTTCTGTCGAGAGAGTGTCTTCGCGTTACGAACTACGCCTTACTTTCTCGTTCAAATATTATCTTTGACGAGAGAACTCCCTAAACTCCCTCTCGTGTCGGGCTCCTCCTTACAGAACCCCCAACTGTCACGTTGTTATCGTTCGACGAGTTCAAATCTCTGCGTCAAGTTGAACTAGAGCACTCCAACAGAGCCAAACTGTTTCAAATTTAGAGACGTGTGTGGGGACACTTATCCCCCCTCCCCCTCTCATATGCTCCTCTGAATCTTTAAACCACCCAGAAATCAAAGAATCGAGTGGGGCAAATATTAGGGAAACCGACCAGAACCCATTTGGGCGAATTGCATCAATCGGATCGTAGGGTTCACGAGTACCGTTCACCAGTTCCCTCGACTGTTCCCCGACTGACGCGTCGAAAAGAACTAGAAATTAATCATGGAACTTCTCCGCTATGGGCTCAAGCGGTCTCAATAAACCAAAATCAAAACGTGTGTTAACCTTCAGTTCTCGGGTCACCACCAAGGTGTCCACAGATTCCTTGGTTGTTCAAGGTGCTCTCCTTCAGTTTCGTAGGGCTGTATCTTCCCGTCCACTAGCGCCTTCCCCAGTGCCCTCTTCGCGGTTTTTTTTTTTTGAGCGTAAAGTTTTAAAGCCCGGACAAGGCATTTATGCCATGATGTACGATTCCTTCTCACAAGTTCTCTTCATCAGACGCTACTGAGCCCGAAACGCCATTGAGGAAAATGATCTGCGTATGTGAACGTGCGTCGTCGATTGAGAAAAAATGGTTCAACTAAATCGGGTTTAACTTCATCTAGCCCGCAGGTCGCCAGTGACGCCTATATATAGATATGTGCTGAATTCATCAAAAGATAACTATAGTTATCACAGTAATCAAAACACTAATTTTTCTTCTCAAAACCGGCTCAAACGATTTTGATTCACTTGTTTGTATAAACAGCTCAAGATGACACCACATAACCATGGGAAAGGGACGAGAGTACCAAAATAAATTATCAAACATTTCGAAGAAAATTTTTGAGCAGTTTTTTTCTCATAAACTCCCTTTACATGTTACTAGAATCATCAGAACAATTGAAGTGGTAGTCCAACTAATTTATACTTATGTTATAAAGCGGAAGAGTTTGTTTGTTTAAACGCGCTAATCTCAGGAACTACTGGTCCAATTTGAAAAATTCTTTCTTTGTTGGATAATCCATTTATGAAGGAAGGCTTTAGGCTATATAACATTACCAATAGGAGTGTCAGTGAGAAATATTGCAAAAACGGGGAAAACTGTTCACATTTGAGGACTTTCGTTGCGTGCGCTGCATAAAGTTAAGTTACTCAAAAAATATGTATGAAAAAATTATTCCTTTTTAATAATAAAAAAAAACAGCAGTAGTAGCGTTGAAGAAATTAACGACCTAACTTTAACTAAACTTCCAGGCGATATAACTACCTACACATCTATTGATAATGTAATGGATCAAGAAGATGCTGTCCATTACCCACAAGAGGTTCTCAATTCATTAAACCCGTGTGGCCTTCCGCCACATTCCCTCAAGTTAATAATAAGTGCTGCGATAATTTTACTCAGAAATCTTGAACCACCAAATTTATGCAACGGGACCCGACTTCAAGAAAAATTCCTTCGCAATAACGTGATCGTTGCAACAGTTTTGACTGGTGCTGCAGTTGGTCAAATAGTGCTTATACCTCGCATCCCACTGATGCCAAATGATTTACTTTTTAATTTTAAAAGAATTTCTTTTGCCGTAACAATTAATAAATCACAGGTGCAACATTTAATTACGTAGGATTCGATTTACGTCATGACTGCTTTTCACAAGGCCAACTATATGTCGCGTTGTGGTGAAAATCTGTATGTTCTTCTACCACTAGAAAATAAAACTAAAAATATCATTTACTCTGAAGTACTTGGAAACATATTATTATAAAAATTTCTTATTCGCGATCACAGTAACAAAAACCAACGTGGGCAATCAAAAGATAATCGCGATAATGTTTCCGACGACCACGCAAACGAACCTATGAGGTTTCGATTTCAGTGATTTCATGTAGAGCTAAGGAAAGTTGTACGATGCGGTGCACCTGATATTTTGATTTAACGCATCTGTTTACATTTGGTCAAACGACATCAACTGATGACAGTGATTGACCCATTTGTAAATTGAGAAATATTGATGTAAAAACTGGACTTGCAATATATAGAGAAGGATTGTTCATAAACAGGGTTAAACGAAATGGAATGGTTTTCAAAAACATACGAGGAGTCGCTGAAAAGTAGTAGATTGACTAAAAAACTCATTGGAAATGGAAGGAACGCCCATGAAAAATTGGATAGAGTATTGGAGAGCAAAGTGCACGAATATTTGAGGGGAGAATCGATCAAAATTCAGCAATGTAGAGGTAAAGAAAAAACCCTGCAAATTATTACACAATGGTTTATTATTCTCAGCTTGACCTAGTATTACGGCTCCGAGACCCATTCCATTCGATTCAGCATCGAAAAATAGTAGTAAACCATACGGAACATGACCTGACTACAATGGAACTACGGAAACTAAATATTCCCCTGGCGCCAGGCGCCTGTAAAAGTCTGCAGGCATTTATGATCCGATGTAGGGGTGTGCGGAGGAAGTGCCGGCCTCATCGGCTCTAACCTTCCTCTGCCCCCTTGGGCAAAAAGAGTCGGGGAAATTGGGATGGGGACTTCCAGCAAACCCTCGGCAATTGACACGACGTTTCGAGGGAGGGAGGGAGTACTAACGACGAAACGTTGACTTCCGCTGTAGTTCCCGCGAGTTTGTTCAATCAGTTGACTCTAATAATTACTGTAATTTCCCTATACGCAGTTTTACACGTCTGATACTCATTCCATTCGACCCAGGATGTAAAAATACCTTGAAAATGATACGAAACACGGCTTATTTGCGATTATACTGCGTTTCGTTAATTTTTTTAACCATTTTTTGTCAATAACAACGATGGCGGCACAACTAGATACCAAATGGGATTTTTGTGCGAAAGAACGAATTTTTTACACCACGTAAAAGGCACAAAACGGCCCGGACGGCGGACGGACATTGCAGATTTGGAATCCCCATGTCTTGAAACGTAAAGTATCAAATTTTGAGGGGGGGTTGTAAAATATTTTTCGTGACCGAAAACATAGGGTTATTATTCAGAATGATGATGATGATGATGATGATGACAGGTTGAAAAATATTGCTGAATTGTGGGGTAGCAAAAGACATAGCGAGATAACTATGCTTTCGAATCAAGCAAAAATCCTTGAAGAAATTAGCAATTGACACTCTCGACCTTGATCAAAACTGAGTATTGATGAGAGTGGATTTCAACGTTCCTATGAATTAGGGGGAAATTGCTACCAATCAACGAATCGTGGCCGCTTTGGACTCTATAAATTCGTTTTGGATAAAAGCGTTGCGCACATGGGTCGTCCAAACGGGAAGCCCTACCCGAAATATTTGAAAGTAGTTGCTTCGGAATTGGATAAATTGTCGAAACGACGAATGTGACAATCCTCAACGACCGTGTCGAATCCGAAGTGGAAGCCGCTTGCGCGGACCCCGAACAAGGATGTTTGGTGCTGTTGGAAAACATGAGATTTCATATTGAACTGGAAGGGAAAGCTAAAGACAAAACCGGGAAGTTCAGGGCATACACGAGGTAACTTGGTGGTGTGTAGGTGAACGATGCATTTGGTACCGCTCTCAGAGCTCACAATTCGATGTTGGGCCAAGGATTTGACCAACGAGCGGCAGGCTTTCTCATGGAAGCGAAGTGGCCAGAAGCGATTTGTGCGTCGAATCAAGGGGAATCCAATGTTGCTTTAGCTCTTGTGGAGCAGCTATTTAGTCGCGTAGGAATCCCTTTCAAAACTCATACCGACCAAGGACCTTAATTTCGAGCCCAAATTAATTCAAGAAGTATCGGATCTTCTAGGGCTACACTGGACCAGAACAACTGCACTCCCTCCACAGTCAACGGGGCTCGTGGAACGCATGAACAGATCCCTCACAAAATATCTGGCAATATTTGTGACTAAATGCCAAAATGACTGGAATACGAA
This sequence comes from Pachypeltis micranthus, assembly GCA_020466155.1. NCBI lineage: Eukaryota > Metazoa > Arthropoda > Insecta > Hemiptera > Miridae > Pachypeltis > Pachypeltis micranthus. The sequence continues at coordinate 28,588,320 of CM035777.1, read as the reverse complement.
TATACCGTTGTTCTTAATGTCGTACGGGTCAGCTTCCCATCATACGACTGCTTTTTCACCAACTCAGCTCGTATATGGACAAGACTTGCGATTGTCAGAAGACATAGTCCATCCAGCTGCGATAGAAACTGTCTATTAATGAAATACGCCTTTGACCTACGCAAAAAACTTGATTAAGTTCACGATCAACGAGCACAGACACCGTCTTTAGAAGGTGATTGGGTGCGGATGTTCGATCCCAAACAGAAGAAAGGTGTTTGCCCGAAGCTTCAGCAGTTGAAGGGTACAGGGAAAAAACCATCTTTGTTTTTTGGAAAATGAGATATTTATATCATTGGATTCAGAACGAGCAGATCTTTGTAATGGTAGATCGAAACAGGCGAAAAACCACCTTCGTCAGAGAGTAAAGCCGCCTGTAAGTTTCAGTGTGCAGCGAAAAAACCATCTACGAGTATGTCAACCGGTACTGGGAAAGAACCATTTTTGTCATCGGTTTCTGCGACAGGTGGCAGTGCTGTCGCTCAATATCTCTGTCAAATCCTGTGAATCACATTTTTTCTCGATTGCGTTTCTAACCCTCTCATTTTGTGAAACCGATAACAATCATGTGCCGCTAGTTGTCCGTTTTTCTTAGAGTTCGCTTCATTTCTTTTTCACTTCATAAACAATTACCTAAACGATGAAGTTGAACAACTCCATATTTCTTGTGACTCAGCTGGCGGCCAAAATAAAAATTATGCACTCTTCCGCTTCATTAATTACCTCACTAAATTTACAATTCATGGGCTGAAATTCATAAAAATTACGTTTCCTGTTCGCGGCCACTCCTACATGGAATCTGATAAGGATGTAGGACTGTGGAACCTACAAACTCGAATGGAGACACCTAAAGAATTTCGAGAAATGGTGGCTAACTCTAGGACTAAGCCATCCCCATTCGACGTTGTGAATGTTAAAAAGGAACTGGTTTTTTATTGGAAAACCTTCCTGGATGAAAATTACTACTTAAAGAAGTGCCCTTTCAAGATCCAAGAACTGAAGGAAGTGCAAGTCAAATCTATTGAGAGCAGGCTTCTTTACCATCGATCTACATACAATGACCAAGTTGTCAGCAGCGTTATTGAAAAACCATTGGGGACCGAACCGAATTTGAGACCAGGGGAATTTCATCTACACTGCCTTTCTTACGAAGGTAATTCGAAATATTTATTATTTCGAACTTGCTTAAATTCCTCAAATTGCCTTACCTACCTTCTTATTTTACTACGCTATAGTCAAAAATGGTTATTTGAATGCTTTAACAGGTTTACTTCCAATCTCCAAGGCCAAATACAAAGATATAATGAGCCTTCTCACGTTCTGCGGACCAAAGGCAGTGATGTTTTTGAGAAAACTACCTCACGAATAATAAATTCTTTTGTAAGTAAATAAACATAGTTGAAGGAATTTAAACAAAAATGCATGCACTTAGCGAGTAGTACTAACCACTAATAAAGATGGTTCTTGTCTGTTTCAGATGACAGATGGTTTTTCACTGTCCCGATCGAGTTTTCCTCATGTAAACTCAATTTTGTACCAATAAAAATATAATTAAAAATTTGAAATTTCGTTAACTTACTCCTTACATCTCAACCGTCATTTTATCATAACATAGTTGGTGATTTGGCATGGTTTAAAATGTTTTATTTGGTTTTGAACTTTAAAACCCGTTTTTCTTGACATCAAAAAATTGTGACAAAGATGGTTTTTTCCCTGTACCCTTCAATTGTGGTCATTGACAAATAACTCAACGACGTCGTGTTCGATGTGAAATCAGTCATGGAGAGAATGATGTGGGGTAACTAACCCCACAGGTGTTTACCGTTGTTATGGTCGAAAAGGATAAATCATTAGAATATCATAATTCATATATTAATTCGGGGCTAACCTCGCATCGATCGACATTGTTACAACATTATAAACCGTTTTGTCAGCGCGTTGAGAGTTGGGAAACCAAGTGATGAGTGTTGGAGCGTGTGAGCACGTAATTAATACGCTCGATGTTTGACTACGGAGGAGGCTGTTCGTACGTTCGATTGCCATTTGCGTTGATGATTTTCTCCGTTAGCGGTGACGACGTCAACGGAGATACTGTCGGCTCCCACGGTGAATGTAGCGATGTTGTGCGGCTCATCACGTGGGAGGAATGACAGTGATTGAAGAAGAAACACCAAAATGATCTGTTTTCAAATTCGTATGGTAATTCGCCAGCGAGGCATCCGAAAGCTGCAGCACTAACGACTCATTGTTTCCCCCTCCTCCTTCCCCTACTATCGGAGGAAACGATCAAATTCTGTTCCTTTTTCTCGTATGAAGGGGCCCAAGTGAACCGAGGAATGCCAGGGCAGAGACATCGCTCGAGGTATTCATCAACGTTGAGACAAATCGGGGCGGGCGTTCCTTTTGTTCGGCCCAGCGATTGAATGGTAAATTAAGTTGACTGCCGTTCGAAGGAACCGTTGGAGCCGCTCCTATCGAGAAAACCAATCAGAAGGCCGTCGTGTGTATTCTGGTTGTCTGCGAGGATATTAATGATGTATCTGCATTCTGATTAGGCATTCAAATTCCGCGCTGCAGCGCTCTAAACGGGTTTTGCAGTCGTAGCTCACGCTGCACCCAGAGCCCCAGAGCCCAGTCCATCGAATGAGTGGGCCGCCTTCGTGTAATTAATGTCAGTCTGACGAGCGGTTGACAATGAGACGTTTTTCGAGTGGGAGATATCCGACCCTGAGGCCCGTCGTTAATTGACTCGACAAATAGATGAAACGACGACGTTCTCATTCCTTTAGCGCAAATTGTACGTTGCTCGTCGTGTAGACGTGTGCCCCTTCGCCAAGCTCTACACAAATATTTGACAGGGTTTATCCCCACTTTGCCTTCCTCCGCCATCAACGCCTGCCCGACTACTACCTTTGACATTTTCACTCCGACTAGGACTAGAATGTCTCGAGAGATGCGAGCTCTTCTTACTGGACTGAAACCCAACGCCCTCGAACCAGCTCGTGGTTTATGGGGTTTACGAATTGGTGTATCAACACGGTCGATCAGAAAGTAAAGCTGTTGTCCGGAATTCCTCAAAAGCCAAAGAGTACTTTCCCGTTGGTTGAGCGCTACAGGAATATTTGACCAGACAAAAATTTGAAGTTTTCGAATAAAGAGCTGATCGTGTTTTGCGGTTTAAACTAGGTAGACCAATGATTAAAACCCTGGCACCCTTCCTACCCTTCCACACCGTCTATACACCACAGCAGGATCATGGATGGCCAATGTGTTTCCCGCAACAACATTATGCGCAGGTCTGATAGGGACACAGTAATACTAAGGGATCACCGGGACAGGAAGGTCTAATCTTCATTCACCTTTCTCCCAATTGGACCGCAGCATAGGCAAGTGCTATGGTACAGAACAGCACATCGAGCTTTTTACTTCCTTCAGCGCGACAAAGTTGAAAGGAAAGCTGTCTCAAGCCCAACCCGAAAGCGTTCTGGAATCACTTCAACTGTTCACTCAAGTACGCATCTAAGGCAGTCGCTGTGCGTCGTGGATATCGTACTGCTGATGATCCGAAGGAAGTAGCAATACATTTCGGTGAGCATATCTGGTCAGTCTGTGGTTCACCACTATCCACAGCTCACGATTATGAATTCTCTCACAATTCTTTTTCTATAGTTCTAATCAGGGGTTGATGAAAGCAGGGAGCCAGTCGAAGCTGTGGAAACATGACCAGATGAGGCCTCCTATCTCCCTTGGAATGGACTGTTAGGAAGCCAGCTCCAGTTTCCCATTTGTATCGCCAGTACCCATTACCTCACCGCTCCTGGGTTTGGAGGAGGAAGAACGCCCAGATTCCGCTCACACCCCAACGCATTTGTCCACAAACAAGAACCGTCCACCATTAGAGAGCTGGAGGCGTTGGATGTGACCATGGGTTATGGGATCGGACGAGGTACCCCCGAATCTCTTGATTGTACATACATAGATTTGCTTCGACAAAGTCCCACTCTTTTTTCTCAGTAAGATGAATGCTATCGGATTCTTTGGTAGTTTCTTGGACTGGTTTGTGGCTCTCAGATCGTTTCCAAATTGTTGAAACTAAAATGGGATATTCCTCTCTTTTTCTGGTCAACTCTGGTGGGTCCCTGGGCGTCATGAACGGGTGGTGTTGAATGTAGTAAATACAAATAATTCTCAAATCTCTGACACTGGGCCAGGACGTGATAGGGAGTCCTCACCTCTACCATAACCACCTGCACCTAGGAGTGTGAACTATGCCCATAAAGTACGTGTGTTTGTTCATCTTGCCGCGTCCCGTGATCATCCCCATTTCAGTGCTCTGTGCGCCGGCGAGAGTACTTATATTATTTAGCAGTCAAAAGGCGCGTTGCAATCCGAATCCTCTTAATTGAGGCACGTTGGAAATCGTGGCACAGTTTCCTAATGCGAAGAACCTCGTTCAGAGCTCGTGGCGCTTGGAATTTTTCTAAATGGTGTAGTTTGTTTTACTCAAAAGCACTCAAAATGATAGACAGGAGTGGGGTGTGATAGCAGAAGGGGTTCGTGCCGGTTATTAACGTTGAAATTCTACACTCGGCTCCGGTGGTTCTCCTGTTTTTGCGGCCTGCGATTGATCCTGATGGCCCAGGAATCGTCCAGGGATTCGCCTTCAGCTCACGATTCCGTCCTCAACCCAGACTCCGGTGAGGCGAGTAAAAGTGAGTCTAATTAAATCAGATTCCCACGAGAACTGCGACGTAATCGAAGAGTTTACCGAGGCAGGTGAGGGCAGGGGCTTCCAAAGGGCCAGGGCCGGCAACAAAAAGCCCTTTTTCCAATCGTCGATGCAAATTGAAGTAAAGGGCGAGCTAGTCCCTCGAGTCCTTCAGTTAGTTAGTTCTCTCTAATCAAATCATAGGCGTTCCCCCTTCTCGACCGTGTTTGCCGACAGGACCTTCCCAAATCTACAATGCGGACTAAGAGGGCTTTGGAAAAGGGCCTTTGAATGACAGTTGAATGCTTCCAGAGCCCTTCCCAGGCGGCGGCCATCGCATTCCTCGGCCCTCAGTCCTCAGCCCTCAGCCCCACGTTCTCAGTCGACGTCGAATACATAATCCATGCTTCCGCTTGCTCCAGAATTGTCAACTGCCATCACGAGCTTTGAATTTTCTGGCTACTACCGATCGGCTCTTTCAATCAGTTGTCAGGAACTCAGGGATCACGTCTGTCTCTTTTCCAATATGATTGCTCCTCAACGCCCAAACACGAGGTATATATTCTGTAAATAATTTGAACACTCTGGTTTTGAGCTGGTGACGGTTTTTGGAGGCTCCGGACCCCACATTTAGCACCCACTGCACTCGGGCCGATATCTTTCAATTTGTCCAGTCCAGTTCCCATAGGAACAGCATATGTTTCCAGCGTGGGGCAAACTGTTACTGAGAGGCTTACAGTGTGCCGTTTCATTTGGCACTTGCAAAGTTGGTGTACAATTATATTGAAGACCGCGTATGAGGTACGATGTGAAGGCAAGAAATTCTCCAGATTAAACGTCAGTGGGTTATGCTATTCCGAGCAAAGTCCCTTCATGTAATCGTGATAAACACTCTCATCTGTCGTACTTTTAAGGCAAGAAACGGCACGAGTAACAAATATCAGGATGTTATTGCTGCTGTCTGAGCGGCTTAATAGTTTAACTCGGTAAGTATTTCCAGTTAGCTCACACGCCACTGCTGACATCACCCTACTGGACGATTGAGCTACAATTCTGATGAGATTATGAATATGTTCTTCACACAGAACTGAGCTATAGCGACCCAGGGAATTCCGTGTTCTGAATCTCTACGCCCATAATGGTATGGGCGTACCCATTACTTCGAGTAACACAGCACCTATAGCGTCATATGTCTCGATCCAGACGGGCTATGATGCGTGTACGTCCTGTTTTGTTTGGCACCTATGCTTCTAGTGCCTCTGTTATCCCGTGTATTGGGAAAGGCTGTAAAGCGACGGATGTGCCCTTCGTGGCGACTAGTTGGCCTGCAGCAGCCCTTCCTGGTATCATCAACCCCGTCCTCTCCACAGGAGCAGGTGCCAAATGTCCAGAGTCTGTAGAAATGCAGTCTGTCGTTGATAGCATCGGGTATTCACAGCAGCTGTGTCATTGGGGAGGGTGGATCCCACTACCCCTTGCTCATACACTCCCGTAGAGATGGAAGTATTCCCTGCAGGTGTCTGGCAATGGTGCCCGCGTCATTTCGGCCTTGCCACTCATTCATGAGTCATCCCTGGGTACCTGAACTAGCGTTTGTGGAGTGGCAAGGCTCGCCGTCGTGATGTGGAACCTTGAAACCGCTGCATCAAGTATGAGGACCAAAGGTAGAGCCCCCACCAGTACTTGCAACGCGGGTAGAATTGCCAGCGGGCGCCCATGTGGAGCGTTTCATCTCGCTGACGTTCCCGCTGTGACGGGTTCAACCATTCACCATATCTCTACACCCGCAAACAGAATTGTTGTTGTTTGATCTCGTCCAGAATTTCGTAACATAAATGAATTACGCCACGCAGAACCAATAATTACCACCGTGAGTCGTAACGGCGTAATCCGAGAGAACTCACCGGGGAATTTCACCGAGCGGATCCGCCAGGAAAATCCGTTGGCCCCACCAATGAAACGGATGGAAATTCAATTATCCCGTCTCTCGGCTACCAAAGTATTTACTCGATTGAAAACCGTCCTCTTCATTAACCTCCCATGTTCCACAATGTTTTCCAAACGTTCAGATATCACGTTCCCGATAGCCGAGGCAAATTATAGGGAGGAGTGAAAATTACAGGCCGTGTAATACGCCGTAGACGGTCCCGAACCTTTCGATCTCGCGGAGGAGCTCCGCTGAATGTTTTGCAGAGATTTTTTAAATTTATTTCAGTAAAATAACTCGAGATATCGATTTAATTTATACGCAGAACGATAAATTAAATCGCGCGGAGTTTACAGTTTGGACGTGCTCGCTAGAATTCTCGGAACATTCGTTACCGGACTTGGCAGAAGAAAAAAAACTGAGGTGGAACGGCCAACCCCAGTCGCCAATAAATGTCGATGAAAACGTAATCGCATCATCGACTGTTGCAACTGGGACTGGCATCTAAACAGCAAACAGCATATGTGGAGCGTCGCATCTCACAACTTTCATTCCGGTGTTGTGTCTTCAAATAGCTCATTTCTGGCGAGGATTGATTTATGGGAGGATCCCATGAGCGATATCCATTAGGAAGATAGTGGTGATATTTATACAGTCCGTTTGAGTGTCTTTGTTCCTAAAGACGCAGGACAGGATTACCCAGAAAAATGAAGCCATGATGCCGCCTCGCTCACTCCTGCAAGGAAGGACGATCTTGCTACCGAAAGGAGTTGAAGCCCCGTTGCTTCGATGGTCCTGAGGCACCTCTAGGTGGAGTGTTAAGGTGGTTCATTAGCCAAAAAGGGTTCGTTAAGGGAGTCGAAAGAGCTAGTGAGAATACATTCGTACTGGACTCAGCAATTCAAGAATCACGTCCAAGGATGAAAGAGGGACACATTCCACCACGGAGGGCTTGCTGCTGCGATACAAAATCTCGGTTGTGCAGTACCTGAAGTAATCCCTAGGAGTAGCAGGCGAGAGGACAAAAGCTATAGAATCAGCCCACGACAAATTTCGTCCTTCCAGCAGAGCACACTTTCGTGGGCTGATGATGTGGTGGTGTTGGCCTCGTCCACAATATTTCCTTATGACGGTCCCGTTTCCACACCAGAGGTTGTTTGAGGTGGTCGACACACAACTATGCCTCGTGATGCCTCCGCCTAGTCTTGGGACCCTTATTTAATGCTAGGATCTCCGTGGATTAGCATCCAGCTCTGCAGCGCCTGTCTACCTCATCCCCTCAGTTTACTCTCGACGGCATTGGCAGAGCGCATATCTGCCCTGACAAACTGGATATTGTCGCAACATCTTTAGTTAAATCCACTTTTCCGCCATTTGTAGTGATTGGACCAACGGATAGTAAATTGGGTTCCAAGCCAGGAACCACCGCATTACGGCACACGGCATTGCTACCATATCAATAATTAAAGTCGACCAGTTCCATGGAACTGTGTAGGAGATGAGTTGAGAAATGGGAGTTGAAACGGGTTTTGAGAGTTCTGGCTCAATTGGAGTGGGGGAAGAAAACCTCGCCTCGTACTATAGTACGAGGTTTTTGGCCACACCCCCCGACCAATAATGTTATAGTACGACGTTTTTACCCCCTCTCTTCATACTAATATGTACTAATATGCCCCCCCCCCCCACACTACTTACCTTTCACCCTCCATCCAGCCTTCTCCCACGAGCCTCCTAGTGAGGGTGCTGTACAACGATTACTCCCCCCCCCCCACCTCGTCCAGCTGAAAGTTTGATGACGTCATTTTTAAAAAAAGTTCCTTCCCTGGGATCGAACGCAGCACTTCATGTACTATTTTTATTTTATTTTATTTTTTTTGACCCGAGGGCGTGTGGGACAAGTCCCTTTGTCACTGCGGCCGCATATGGGCCTATTGTGACGCTAGCCATTTCTTAGTAGAAGGCGTCGTACATACCCGCCCCCCTTAGGAAGCCGAGTATGTCCTTCACCGCAGAGTCCGCTACGGTTTGGGGTTCAGTGGTCCCCTGACCGAAGTATTCAAAGCGTTTTGCTGCCAAGACAGGGAATTCACATAGGATATGCTCTGGTGTCTCGTCCTTCTCACCTCAGAGTGTGCATTCCACCGCCTCTAAGATGCCCATCTTGTTGAGGTGATATCTGAGTGGGCAGTGCCCGTTGAGGAAGCTTATCAGTACTCTCAGATCTTGTCTAGAGAGTGTCAGCATCGCCTTCGCCCTTTGACAGGAAGGCGTGACAAGCCTTTTCGCCTGTCTTAGTCGTGGCTGGCGATGCCAATGGGCGCCATTTTCCTGTATCTCCCATCGAGCAACCAGACGGTTCAGGTGACTTTTCGTCATACCCACGTGTGGTTCAGGCCCGATGGGTAGGGATTCTGTACCCCTTTTCGCGAGGCGGTCAGCCTTTTCATTGTCCTCATGCCCCCTGTGAGCCGGCACCCAAATGAGGGAGAGCCTGTTACGGGCGCCGAGCTGCTTGAGCGCATGGAGGCATTCCCTTGCCAGCTTAGACCTAAAACTATAGGCTGCGATGGCCTTTAAGGCGGCCTGGCTGTCTGAGAAAATGTAGATGCGCTTGCCCTTGAGCCCTTTGTTCAGGATCTCTTCTGCCATCTCTGCGATCGATTTCTTTTGCCCATTGTTCGCGGCTGCTTATTCAGTCAGCATGCTGACCTTATTCACAGCTGGCCGCAGACATGCCCCTGGGGACAATGCCGCGGCCGTTCCACTATCCACAACCCGTGGTCGCGCCTGGTAGCATGGGAATGCTCCTGGGAAGATAACCCAGAACCAGGTTCATGTACTATAGTTGAGCTCTGTATTCAATGAGCCACCAATAAACCGAATTAGTAGTAGACGCCATGAAAACCAGCGAATTAATGTGGAGCTAGGGAAAGTTGTGTGACGCGGCGCACCTGATATTTACTATGTGGTACACGCTCTGTGATTTACGTAAAATTGATAAATGAAATAAACGCGCTTTCGTTTACTGAAAAATATCAAATTTGAGCTGATTTGGTTCAATTTCAACCTAATTTACTGACAACTTCCTCGAATGGTGTTGTGTGCGCTTCAAGCCTATAAATTTACGTCAAGGGGGAGATTTTGTATTTCGTGTCGACACATTTCGCCCATAAAGTGGCCGATTTCCCCGTTTATCTTAAAAGAGGCCCTTGTCCCTCAAATAATGGACTTCAACTTGGCTCGGTGCACCATCCGGCAAGTTTCGGCGGTATTTGTGAGGCGTGTGGAGCGTTGATGGGGGTTTCAGGAGGAGGAGCACGCGTGTAGTGGTGATGCTCCTGATACTCCTAAGTGCAATGGAGGGTTTGACGGAAATTGATCTGAGGGCAGTGGCATTGCGCAAGGTGAGCGAATGACTGGAGAGCAGCCAGCAGTTCGCTTTTTTTTCCACCTTTCAAAGGTACAGCCCAGGAATCGATCATAATTCTCCATCGGGCGCCTCAAAGGCTCCGTCCGAAGCGATAAATGTCTTCTAAAGACCGCGACATCGTTCAAATGGGAATATCAAAAGCCGTCACTGGCGGTCTAAGAAATAATTCCCCTGGTGAATATTCATCAAGCGATTTCTTTCGATGTCGCCGCAAATGAATGGGAGCAATAATTTCTTGGTTCGCGGAACTCGTTGCAAGCGATTCGCTATCACGATGGCGTTTATGAGAAGCGATCAAATCGAACATGAGGCTCCGCCTCGTTGCGCAATGAGTGAACGGAACAGAACCTCCGGACGCTGCTTGAGAAGTGGGTTGCAGTTTTGTAGAAGCCTTGGCAGATTTACCTATCAGCGTTATTAGACCTACACCTCCCAGGTGTGGCCAGTGGTGTCTGCATATCTTTGAATGACGCGTATGGAATCTACCGGCGTTGTCCATGAAGTTTTGTGGTGGGGTTCGTACACTCGAGTGGGTGTGCCCTGCAATTATTTCTTCACTGGTTTCCAAGATTCTCTAGCTGTCTTCGGCGGGCAATTATAAAAATCACCATGAAATCCTTTGCGGCAGGACGGTTTCAATACGAAGCAGATCACTGAGATTGCCTGTTTCTTAGGAGTTCCAACGCTTCTAGCTTTGTTTGGTTTGCATTTATAGACGCTAAAACCAACGCCGTTATGAGCATTCACGTTCCTGATTCGCAGTACCAACCATTAGGGTCGAAAAGAAATCAGTGAACGGAAGACGGAGTGACGCCAGGGATAGGGTTCGGATTATTCCTTTTCCCTTGCGTGGCCGTGCGTTGAGCACTCGAATGTTGCCATTTTGGGTGAAGTATCCCTTGGTCGAGCCCAAGGCCAAAATGGTTACTTCCTTGCCCAGATATACGCCCAGATTTACTGCTTTGGCTGAGATCAGTTTGAACTGGGACTTGACCTACTTCCCTGAAATTAGCTCGGACTCTGGTCAGCGTGGGTCACTGTGAAGAGAGTGTGTGATTACGGGTCTCAAGAGAGTTATGCCCAGATGAGTTACGTCCGAGTATGAGTTCAACAATTCCAGCCCAAACAGGAACATTATGGAGACGACGTTACCAGGACTGTATCCTTCTCATCTGATTCTGATACCTTCCTTTCCACAGACTGCAAATTACTGACGGTCTCGTTGGCTCCTCGACAAGCTTCTGTTTCTAGTCTTGTGTCATCGGAGGAGTTCTTTACTTCGAGTGGCCTTGACCTAAAAAATTTAAAAAATAGTGAGCTTCATTATCGTGGCAGAAGCTTCAGGTGAAGTTTGCCTCGTAGTACCTGGGGTCTGTGGCGATGCTTCGCAGCCTGTATGCTAGTAGAGGACGGTTTCCAGATGCTTTGAGCAGGACACTTCACTTTTTTTATAGAGTTTTCATCTTTTGTCTGTGCAACGACGTGCAAATGCTCAACTTACATGACGCTAGAGACTTTCATACGCCTGAAGTAGGCTACTGATCCCAACTCCTAGTTGATATCCACCTGCCTCGATTCAAACACTTAACTGAAAGCGCTGTGAAGTGGTTTCTTTGCTCAGAAATCAGCAGATTAGCAGTTCGAGGTAGCCAAGTAATTGCTGAAAAGAATGAGCGGCATTGCCAAATTTCTTCACAGACTCAGTCGATCATAAACCAATCGCGCCACGGAGAAGGATACTAAAGGTGTGACAGTACAAAAAGGTTGTTCAGCGCAACCAACGAACTGGCGCAGGTGAGTTCTAGATCAGTCAGGTGCCCAATCTTAGAACATGCATAAGGCTCTGCGAGTAGGTATCAGGAACACGGTCCAGAAATGTTAGTTGCGGCCCGATAAAGCCACCTATGTCACACAATGAAGGAGGTATAAGAGGAAAATAGGAAACCAGAGCTTTCGACACTATTATCAGCCCCATTGGATCACTTTCCTGCGGCGCAATGCTCCGTCGTGAGAACATTCATTACACTGCCCTCAAAAACATAATCTGATCACAACTAAACACTACATCAATTGACCCAATGATGGTATTCTTATTGCTTTCGACCCCGTAAACTTTCTTAGCTCACCATCTTCGACGAGGGTCGGAAATTAAGGGCGGGAACGGTAATCGTTTCGCGGGTTAGCAATTGCTGTTCGTTATTTCGGAGTCCACAACACGAAGCACTGTTGACAATTAGTGTCGCAGCTTGGTCTGAACACCTGGTCGACAAGTCCTGAGGTTGGCAGCTCGGGAAAATAAATTAACAAAGCGGAGGCAGAAAAGAGGGCCGCAGTTCAAGAGTTAGGCCTCAGTTAAGGCGGATCCCCGGTTGGTAAATGAGTGAAGGGTTTGGATTCTGGAGCAAGGGGGGAAAGAGCGTTTGCGACTGTTTTCATTCGGCAACGTCTGACGGCATGTCGACCAAATCGGGGGAGATCAATCTGAATCGAATCCGATTCGAGAGCGACTGACGTTTTGAGGGAGGGGGCGCTGAGTAAAAAAGATTCAATCTCTGGGCCTGAGAAGCCGCTGGATTTACTGCCACTGACGGGCAGTGTAGGGAAGGGCGAGGAGGTATAAAATGGAGCGGCCTGTTGAGTTGAGTTTGACGCTGGAAAAAAGGTCTGCATGTGCAGCAGGAGAGTCGTGACTTGGAGAGCAAACAGCGAGTTCCAGGGCGAAGAATCTCAATGCGGTCAACTACAAATTGTTAGAAACCAAAGATGGAAGGGAAGTTGCTGATCAACGATTCATAGGAGCATCCAATTACTTTGAAGAGAAGAACTTATTTGATGAGTCGTCTTCAACCAGAATTGTCCGCGATTCAGCTTCAATTCTACTCCAATCGGACACCAATCTAGCCCTTGCAGGCACAACAGAAGGCAGTGTATTTATTTTCTCAACCCAACGTGTAATCCATACCTAACTGGATTTTTTCGAAGCATCCCCTCACCTGTTCAATTGCATTATATCGTATCTGGCCTATGATCATTGGTTTAAGGTGGTCTGCAGTCTGTTCTGGCACCCTCAGAGCATCCATTAGCTATTCACTTGTTGCCCTCTACAGGAGGCTACGTCGAGTTTTAGAGGTTCACTGTGGAAAGTAAGGCTTCCAGTGAACACTCGTAGCTACTCGGTAGCTCGTGCCGAATCGCATCACAGGTGAAACTATGTTACTGTCCCTATGGAGGACTGGAGCCTCGAGGCTTCTCACTCAGAGCTATCCGCTACCACAAAGTTTCACCAGCCTTGTCCTTTGAATGGCGCAGTGGAAGATCTTTTCCTCCTGGATCAGTTTGGAGTGTCACTCTGTCATCAGGGTCACAAGTGCGCAGGCATATCTTTCGTCAGTCCACCCGGGTAATTTTATTGCCCTGCTCTTCTCTTGCCCAAGTGCAGAAAGGCCATCAGCCATGTCATGTTACCTGTCCCCCTTTTCTGGTGAGGCTGGTTGCACTATTAGGTTGGTGTCTGTAGCAAGCAGTTCGTGGTCAAGAGGGGACTTATAACTGTAGAGCAAAATCAGGCTGATTTAATGGAATATGAGTGTAAGAAGAGCAGAAAGTTGGATGAACGTTTCGTACCACATGTGGCACTTGAACGAAGGTTAGTAGGAATTAGACCCTAGAGCATAGTTGCAGTTGCGAACTTACTCGTTTGGTGATAAGTACTCGTTAAAATTGAAAATTTGACGATTGAGACGAAATTCACCAGTTGCAGAAAAGGTCGTGAACACTCAGGATGTCAGGGAATCCTTAACGGCTTTTGAGCGTTGACATAAAGAAGAGAATGTGCAAGACAAGAGAAGTCTACTTCCAGAAACAATGTTACAATGCTTTATTTATCTAAGCGTGATTGGCTACTGCCCCTTTGTCTGGGGTAGTAAACTAACATTCAATCAAAAGAGAGTATTGGCCCAACCCCAGAGGGCTGCGCGCTCCTGTGGACCACCAAGGCTCACAAGTCTGCATCAACTGAAGCCACTGGTCAGTTACCGGTTGACTTGGCCGTTGAGTGCATGGTTGACAAGTGGAGAGTGAAACATGAGCTTTCCCTGCACTGGGCTGAACTCTGTGTGGATCCTACCAAAGAAGGCGTTGGAGAAATGGCAAGCGAGATGGGAATCCTCGTCGAAGGGTCGTGACACGTATGAGTTCTTCCCCAACATCCGTGAACGTCTTTCAAAAATATGGGTTGAGCCAGACCACTGGACGAGCCAGTTCCTCACGGGACATGGCGACTTCAATGCGCGTTTCCTCTTCTCTTCCCTCAAAGAATCTTCATTATGCACGTCTTGCTCCTCCAATGCGAAGGAAAGAAGAATCCACGTGATGCTCCATTGTAGTTTCTACAACAGTGAGTGACGGTTGTTGGGAGGGCAAACGAACTTAGGAGCAGTGACTGCTACAATGCAAGCCTATAACCATTTTGCAGAGTTCGCTAAGAAGGTGATGGCTAAGAAAAGTGTTCATAGTTGATCTGTCCTATTGAAACTTGCCACCCTAGTAAATAGTTAGATGATGTGGGAAACTAACGACGTACGGGATTCCTTTGGTGGTCACCTCTGTGCGGTCAACACACGGGCAACAGCTCTTGACCAGGAGACTGGCTAACGACCAAATACCTACCATACTTCCACAGGTCTGAGTTAGCAAACAGCTGCGAACCACAACTGATATAACCCTATCGAGGATTTAAGGAACAGTCATTAAATAAGGAAACAGACCTTTTGAAGCGGGAATATTCGTTATCACTTCCTGTTCAGCATGATGTATGTAACGTTGATATCAGCAGGTGTCTGGTCATGGCTGAGTAAAACAGTATTCGATGCCCCCAAAACAACTGCCATTTTCAGGGGCTACTGTGTCTAGACCTCATTTTGGATTGAGAGAGGCTCCATTATTTGGCAACAAAAAAATGCCCACTGTGAGCCCATTTCTCCAGAAGCATCAGAATGGTGTGGTAAGGATTATCAACATTTGCTTCTCAGTACAGCATGGTAAAGATTGGGCTGAAAGCGTTGCCCTGACATGAGGCTGTTTCCTTATCAAAGTTAATCCCGTTTCCTTAACGCACGTCAGAGAGTTATATCAGTTGAAAGTTGCGGTTTCACTACAGTGCAAGAGCAGGGGTACTCACCATCCACCAAACCCAGACCTAAGGAGCTATAACAGGTTGTCATTAGGCCAGAGCGGTCGCCCATGTGTTGACACCCGGAGGTACGACTCTGGGCAATCTGTAGCATCTGGTAGGCGTTCTTCATCTGATTTCCTACTCAATCTACTTGGGTGGCAAGTTTCATGGGGAGAGATCAACTAAAACCACGTTTTTTTCGCGAATTGGGTGGAACGATTACAAGCCTGATTGGTACCAATTAAAGCTGGAAGCTGTTGGAGGAACTTCACGTCCTGTCAGGAGAGTGTGAATAAGGTGGCGGTTCGTGATTTTTCTGAAAAGTCAATCCACGTGCGCAAGAAATTTCGTATTGTACTTCAGTATTGTCCAGTCATGTTTTTTTGCGTGTAGCATTTCACTGCGTTTGTCACGTACTTGTCTCTCCCTACCCTACGACACCACACGTCAAATGACACATTGCCGACAGCCATCTTCAGCGTCAGCCACTCTCCTCTGTGCAGCTCGATGACGTCACCTTAACTCCCCCCCCCCGACACCACATCATCCACTCTTAGTTTCGCGACGTCACCCCTAACCCTCCCCACGGCCAGTTGCACCCCCAACCGCCCCACACGCCACCGCACCCCCGCCATCACATACTCGTCGACGACCGTCCATTTTTGTTCCCGCAATTTCCCATCTGCCGGATTATCCGCCCCCTCGAGCTCGTTCCGCCCTCGTGAACGCGAATCGCCCTTACCCGTTCCCTTTCGCGTTTACAACCCCCCACCCTACCCTTATTCCAGACTGTACATGCACACACACACACACACACACAACTTACCACCACCGTCGCCTGATCTCTCGTTTCCCATTATTTCCATTTTTCGGGGGTCGCCGGTCGTTAGACGAGCCGTCGCGAAGGGCGCCATTTTATAGGGAAACGTTTATCGGTGGGTGTGAGTGGGGGACAACCAAACTTTAATCGAATGTACCGAATGCAACGTAGCGGTTTGCGTAAAGGTGATGATTGTCACTTTCAGCACCATTCCCCCACCATATACTCTGACGCTTTCGAAGACCGTGAACGCTTCTGTGTCTGCAGCCTATTGGAATAAACAGAAAAGTGATATAATCTGAAGAAAGATATTCAAGTTTTTCCGATCAAAGGACTGCCAAAACTACCATTTAAAATAATGGAAAAATTGTCAAGGTGTACGTGAAAACGATTGCGAGGCAACTGTTCAATCGAATCACCATGTAGTGGCTATTCCACCTGCGAACCAACATGTTGAGTGAAAGCAACGTTAAGAATAGAATCAGTTCAAGAATTATTAATTATAATAATACCAAATACCTCCCCCCTCTCTCATAATATGTTTTTCTGTGGACAGTTTCGAACTACTTAATGGCGTTACTAAACCCGTGTTCATGGAAAAATGACGAGAGGAGCTCAATAAATCATTCATAAGTCGCCAACAATTTTAATTGACTTTTGTTTACATAAATCTTGCTTAAGTGGCACAAGCATTCACCCAATATATAGTCTTCTGACTGTCCCAGTGGTGGGATGTGCACGGCCAGACGACCTATGGTGCGTCCTAATGTCTTACAGGTACAGGAGGAAAGCCAGGTAGTTCCTGAAAGAGTCCTCGTTGGTATCCATCCTGGGAGAAGTGGTGCCAAAGACCAAAAGTTGCTCCATCTCAAGTCTCCGGCACTGGGCCACGACATAAGCCAGCCATACACGAGCAGATATCTGCGACAGATATCGCGTTTTTAAACGATATCTGTGGGAAAGATCTGTGCGTTAGTGGGCGTTAAAAAATGATGAAAGATGTGAAAATCGACCAGAGATATCTGCGAGAGTTCAAATCTGGCAGATGGTAGTCGGGCGTCCCCCTTAACCTGCGGACTTCTCGGAAGCGATGCCTGTGGTTCAAAGAACTGTTCGATTGGATCGGGCAGTCACTTAACGTTAAGATGATCTGTTGTCCACAAGTGTTTTCCCCTGTTTTCACATAAGTAATTCAAAACTCGTAACTGCAAACATTCGTAGGAAACTACAATTTTCGTAACTACAAAAAACGATCTCCCCACAACCTAATAAATTATTAAAGTTTACGTATATGTTAGAGTGAGTCCGTCTCCTCTGGCTGGTGTGTTGCTGGTGGCAAGCGCTTTCGATGTAAAGACATCATCGTCTGGCCGTTAAGTCAGTACTCAGTACTATTACTTTAATACCTAATAAATTCGTAAATACATTATTACTTGTTGGCACCTACCCCCAGTGGCATACTTACCCAAAATGGGGGGGGAATGGTATTTTCAAATTTAGTTGTAGTTTTTTATTTACAAAAAACCAAATGAATTGAATTACGGAGCGGGAGATATGAGCTAGCAAGATGTTCAAAATTCCGCGGGTTGTTCTCCCCAAGGTGCGCCAACAACTTCATGTGCCCGAAATTTCTCCTTTCTGAAACCCATGACTTCTCCCAAACTTGTCTTTTTTGGCTTAGCCGTTTTATGGGCAATAAAAAAATACCCGCCGCAAAAGCCGCTAATTTACGCTTTTTACTTTCCTTGGCTCTACGAAGTAAAAAGGGAAGTTATGTAATCGGCTGAAATTTTTTTTTTGAGTTTTCTTCAGATCTTTACGTTTCAGACCCTTCTGAGTCCGAAAAACACTATTTGGGAAAATGGTCTGAGTGTATGTGTGTGTGTGTGTGTGAACGATTTTTAGAGAAAACCACCGTACCAAATCAGCCGAAACTTCATATCTCGCCCGCAGGTCATCATGGGACGCCAAAATAAGGGTATGAACAAAAACCGAAAGTTAACTATAGTTATCATAGTGATCAAAACACAAAATTTTTTTCTCAAAAACCGCTCTAACGATTTTGATTACGTTTTCAATATTGGTAGCTCTTAACATGATAATTATACCATAAAATTCCCATTTGTGGGAATAAATTGTCAAAGTTTTCGACGAAATTGATTTTAGCGCGGTTTTTAGAGAAAACAACCGTACCAAATCAGTTGAAACTTGATGTCTAGCCTACAGGTTACCATGGGACGCAAAAATAAGGGTATGGGCAAAATCCATCGAAATTTAACTATAGTTATCATGGTGCTCAAAACACCATATTTTTTTCTCAAAAACCGCTCTAACGATTTTGATTAAATTTTTTATATAGATAGCTCTTAATAAGATAATTATACCATAAAATTCCCATTTGTGGGAAAATGACGAGAGCAGCACAATAAATTACCAAAACTTTCGACGAAATCGATTTTAGCGCGGTTTTTAGAGGAAACAACCGTACCAAATCAACTGAAACTTGATGTCTAGCCTACAGGCTACCACGGGACGCAAAAATAAGGGTATGGGCAACATCCACCGAAAGTTAACTATAGTTATCATAGTGATATAGTGATCAAAACACTAAATATTTTTTTTCTCAAAAACGGCTCTAACGATTTTGATTACATTTTTTATATTGATAGCTCTAAATAAGACTATTATACCATAAAATTCCCATTTGTGGGAAAATAACGAGAGCAGCACAATAAATTATCAAGATTTTCGACGAAAAGCGTTTTTGCCGTGGTTTTTTCCTTTTAAACTCCGCTGGAATGTTAGTAGAATGTTAAAGAAAATTGGTACTGTAGGCCAACCCAATACCTATAGGGTGAGTATTTAAAAACGCTCATGAGATACATGGGGCTCACTCTAGAAAATCCTGAATTTCAACTACCGCCGTTTTGCTCACTACCAGTTCTAACAATTATTACCCAATAAATCTGCAAAAGTGATTACTATCCTCCTTCAAAAATCCGTGTTTACAGCCTCATTAATTTTCTGGGCAATGATTTACTCAATAATGGTCCTGGAATGAGTACGAGCAGCACAATAAATTCTTTAACTGTAATCGCTGCCGCTTCATGCTGCCGTAAAACGTTGTTTGACCAAGTTCAAATTAACTGAGTGATAAATGAATTGATTGAATAGAATTAGCCATGTACAAAGTGAATTGTTGTAGAGCTAAGGAAAGTTGTGTGTTGCAACGCACCAGATATTTTTACTACGAACAGTCACTAACCCCATGGCATCAACTTACGGAATGTGTGACCGATCTGGAAAATATTTCGGACTCGACCGATAACTCGAGTCTGCCAGACGAACGTCGGTGACAGACCTGAATCTGTCAGATTTCGTCCCACGAACGAACAGATGACATCGGGCACTGGTCAGGTGACAGATCTCGGGCATGAAAGATCGGCCGATAAGTTTTTCGTGTTAAGGGCCAACGACCGATCTCATCGGTCACTCCAGATCGTTAGCGATATCTGTCAGATGAGATCGGGCGACCAAATCTGCCGCAAATATCTGCTCGTGTATGGCTGGCTATAGTAGGGAGTCTCCTCATCCGTGCCGCACCACCTGCATCTAGGGGTGTCGACTGTGCCCATAACATACATGTGTTTAATCCCTACAATCTGCCTCAAGTCCTTCTTCGCCACTCTCAGAAGGTTGTGTCTTATCTCACTTGATTGCTCTGAGGCAAACCGTTTGGAGTGTCTTACTCCTGCAGCGTTCCAGAGTGTCTGATGCAGTCTTCTGGCGTGTTCTCTCACAGTCCTTTTTATTAGTGACAGAGAAATGGTCCACCCTCTCATTTCCAATGATCCCCTTCTGTCCTGGAATCCAATATACATTAACTCCCCAGCAAGTGCGAATAAAGCCACATCCTGCACTCTCGCACATGTTTTGATGTAGTGCAGTATTTCATTAGCTCCTTGCACGACGCTTGACTATAGGTCAGTATATTGATAGTTCTGTTGCTATAGCCTTTCTCATGCATTAGGCTTGCCCCGGCGATAATAGCATAAATCCCTGCTTGAAAACCCGATGGAGTGGGGCCTAGGGTAATATACGTCCGACTCCTTCCAGAGCCACTTATCCACACCCCTGATCCTGTTCCCTCCGGAGTTTTCGATCCATCTGTGAAGATGCCACTAGGAGGCCGAAAATGGCGACTCTCACTGGTCCATAGACCTTCCAATGGCTGAACATTGTATTTCCTCTCGAACTCATACATGGCGTCCATGATCATGCTGAGCTCCTTAAAGGTCTCGAAGTCCATGAATATAGCCAGGTGTCCATTAGTCGCCTGTGGCACCTTAGCTATACCGAGCTTGGTGAGTCTGTAAGCCTCCTCCATCGCCTCTGCCTTGACATGAATGTCCAGGGGGAGAAGGTCGAAAGCATTCATCCAAAAGTTGTTATTAAAATATATTTTATAACCGTTAGTTAATTTATTAGTTGGGAACATTCTGCGAAATTCCGAAATTCAAACTTGTATTCCGTGGCTTACGTACTTGTAGAGCGGTAAACTTGAACTCTACCCTTTTTTACAACGTGATGATGACAATACCACCCACACATTAAATACGCACTGGTCACTCAATAAAGTTCATGAAGTAAGTAGGAGCGATCAATAAATTCCGCAGCATTTTACGCGAATTGGTTGAAACGATTCGATTTGTTGGCAGAGCGATAAAAAAACGTTTATGTCAGTCTGTTTGTGCGGATGCGCGCCACCAAACATTTCAAAGGAATTTCCTGGCCAAAACCAATAATATTTCCCGACTCGTGGTCGTTTTCTCTCAATAGACTGCAGTAATTAAGGGCCGGTTGAGTATTTTTATTTTGATGCGCTGTATGTTTTAAATTGAGTGTGTTAGGGAAACAAGCACGAATCACCGTTAATTAGCGAATGTAGGAGATTAACGGCAAAATCGTCACGCCCAAAATGAAAACAGTTACTTTTGCAAAAGTTTGGTGGGAGACACAGAGAAAAGGAAGGTGATTGCGCGGACTCTGTGCTTTCCAAGAGGGAAGTATGTGTGTGTTACCTGACCTATTAACCATTTCGGGAGGAGGGGCAATCCAGTGATATGATCGAGGCACTCATCAAGGACAGGACTGTTTTACAGTGCGCTATCTCGCTCTCTAAACCCCGTTAGTCGGTTTGAAATGGTGCAGTGGTGAGTCGAGCAAAAAGGACTAATTCTGTCAAACAGGACAAATCAAATGGAGAACTCAGCTTTAGCAGGCAATGATTCGGGGAGCCTCAGCTGCTAGTATTGCTCTGAATAGTGTGATTTGACCTGAGCATTCGTGTTTGGTCACTGACACGCAGTTATATGAGACCCTTCACGAATGTCATGCTGAGAAGAGTAATAAGTCATAACTGTCGCAACATGCTCCTCCACCTCCTCCCCTCCCCCCTAGCCTTGCCTTACTCCTTCGTCACATTCGTTTGTGTTTCTCTTCATCAATTATTCCTCTGAAGCCCCTCGCGTCTGAATGTCGATAAACGTCGATCGTCAGATCAAAAGCCGAAGGTCTCTCCGCGTTCCCTCAACCTCTTGAATTGTTAACTCTTTCTCTTCTTTCCGTCCCGCGAAAAAATCCGTTATTACGTTGA
This sequence comes from Pachypeltis micranthus, assembly GCA_020466155.1. Taxonomy (NCBI): domain Eukaryota; kingdom Metazoa; phylum Arthropoda; class Insecta; order Hemiptera; family Miridae; genus Pachypeltis; species Pachypeltis micranthus. Next base: position 28,566,567 of record CM035777.1, on the reverse strand, counting down.
TTTCTTCATTCCACGCCACAAAAAAGAAAATAAGTTCCTAAATTCGACAAAACTCGACTTTTTGATCGTCTAGTTGAGCGCCTCTCTGAAAACTGGAAATAAACCGCTAACGCCGTTTTTCTGTGAATAATTCAACTTCCGACGATTTTTTTTCCTCGAGAGCCTCGTAATTCAATTTCTCCTTCAATTTTTGATTCCTCAATTTTTCTCCCTTTTTTTGCTCGTGCGGCTCTGGAAATAAACAGTGATTTTTGTCGTCAGGTCGACTGTCTGCGTGACGTCTGTTTCGTCAGGAGCTCTGGCTCATTAGACAGAGAAACCCGTCAACAATTCGACTCATCAAATATTCGCTCTGACGTCTTGCAAATTGGTTTACGGTGGATTCTCATGGAAGTTGTGTTTGTTTATTTGTCGAGCGGATGCCTCCCGGATTTTCCCCAATTGAGCGGGTTATTTGTGATTCGCAAAGAAAGAGACCACACCCCTCGGGCGATGCTCGACTTGACGCGCAGAAAGGCCACCCAATCGCGGGTCGGCGTTTGGCGTTAGGCAGGTTATTTGGGAAGGAGCGATGAATAGTTAACTTTTTTTGGCCGTGGCCGTGATGAGTGTCGCGCGTCACGACCTCGTCATCCGGAGAGATTGGCGCAAATGTGAACTGCGGTTTCAATGGAGTTTTCGAGGCATCCTTCGAGAATCTCCACATCCCCACGATCTTCAAGAAGGATAGCCACACTTCTGTGGAGCATTCACAAACCCACACGCATCTAGCTGCTCTACAAACCTATCTGGCGCAATGTTATAAGGCCAGCATTGCACTATTGCAGTATTGCACCACGGGGAGCGTAACAACTGCTACTCTTTTCAACATTAATTTCACACCCCGAATTCTGTCCAAAACGTACCTTCAGACTTCGGCAGTTACTGCGAATGCAGTTATATCGAAAATGAGAGAAGAAAACGAAAAACTATCAGGAAAATAGTTAACATTTTTTGAAAGTTGAAGGAACACTGTTGGGACATGAAGCAAACCTACTCCGAATAAAATGAGTCTAATCTCTTCATGTGTGTTTACCAATCTCCTACAGCATTGTGCTGCTCTAGTCATTTTTACAAAAATTAAAACTGAAGTAGAACTCGAAGTTGTATGATAAAATCAGACGACGGAAAGACGTTTTAGAGCAAAAAAGGTGTTTGAATTACAATGAGGAATATGGTTAGTTTGGGCATAACTTCACTGCTCTAGTAGCAAAGCTCATTTTGTTCCCCTGTTCAAAATACTCCTAAAACGTCGTTTTTCCAAATATTTCATTCAAGGACTCAGTGACTTTGAAGCGTGGATAAATAAATACGTACATTTCTAAAGAAAGAACGATTGAAGTAGTTTACTTTTGTACGTCGCTGAGCTGACAAAAATAAAAAAAGCTCGAGATGAACCAGAAAGTAATAGTCGTCAGACCCAAACCCGGCAAGTTCTTCTAAAATCGTCCATAACTCGTGTTTTGGGCTCTGGAGGGAACCGAAACATCCAGCTACAAACAACGGCGATGTTCAACACCAGAAACTCGAGATCGTAAAAACTGTGTTCACTTGAAACTGAACTTCCGTCTGCGCACGTTGGTCCTCCGACTGCCGCAGATCGCAATCCTTCTCTTCCAAAGAGGTCCCTCCTGATTCGACATTAACATATTTCCGTGGGAAAAGAGGTTCGAGAAAGGGGAGGGACCCAAATTTATGCGTCGTTTCGTAATTTGAACGGAACACGGTGAGCGACGAATCTCAGCCCCCCCCCCTCCCCACAGAACCACAGGGGTTGACATCGAGTTAATTCCTTCCACTGTGAAATACCTATACATCGCAGCGATCACAAAACTTTTTCAATCAAAGACTCTGGATAATGGTAAGACGTGTGGGGATCTGAAGACCCTTGGCAGTTGGAGATTACGCCTAGCCGATCGGCCTAATTTTTTTGTTTTTTGTGGTTGCTGGAGATACCCTCACTGCAGCCACAAACGTGCCTATTGAAAGCCTCAATGCTCAAGCCTCCACCCCAGAACTGGGCTCTCTTAGTGCAACGTCATCTATGTGTCCCCACCACCCCCACACAATGCGGACGACATCCGCAAGTTCTGTTCCTCGCCACCCCTTCACAGGCTGAAGAAAGGGCCTCTCAAACACACGACGCCAATATTAGCGAGGCCTGGGACATTGACCTGTAAACAACCAGCCACGTATGATCCTCATATCCTTCGAGCACCTCTTTGGCCTCCCTCTGGAGAGTCAGATGAGAAGTTTTTACTGTCAGAGACCGGGCATCCTCTGCCAATGGGCAGCCCTTCACCTATCCTCCCATTTGCCAACCTCTGATGGTACCAACAAAGGGCTCAGGGCTGACAGGGATTTAAGCCGCTCACTTCTTCGCCAGCCCACTCGTTTCCTTCTATTCTCTGATAACCCGGCTCCCAACACAGTGTTACACTGTTGTCCTCGGCCAGGGCCTTCAGTCCATGTCTGACTCCCACACCTGCCACGATGTAAGACAATACGAGGCTGAGGCTTTGAGAGTGGTCTGACTGCCCACCATATTGTAAATCTTCTGCCGCTTCAGTCCCCTCTGCAGCAGTCGCTGCACACAAACTGTCACCTCTGCCTGGAACCCATCCCGATCGATTTACTTGGGGGGGGGGGGGGTCATTGAAAACACGACCCCCCCACGAATCCAACACCTTGGTCTCACAGCCTGTGACAATGCGTAGTGTCGGTGGCCATGGCCTGAATCCTCCCGCAGTGGCAGGCCCCAGTGCATGAGTTGCCAAGAGGCGTTCTCCCTACACCTGGGCCATGGGGAAAGGAGTCAGGTTGAATGAGACCAGAACTGCGGTCCCTTCCAACCAGATACGTGTGCCATGGGGTAGACGTTCACGCTGAGTAACAACTCCAGCCCCTCAGAGCCCTTCTGCTGCCTAGACAAGGACTTCCTTACAGGCAGTTTCTCCCGCCTGACCTGAATTCATTTGTGACACAGAACGCGAAGAGTAAAGTGCCTCAGTACTAGAGAGTCTCGAGCAGCCACCTCGTGAAATTGAGGTTCTCTTCTCTTTTCCTTTCTGGGTGCCAGTTGGCCAAGGAAGGGAAGTTGGTCGCTCCCGATACATTCGCATAACAGGCCCTTCGCCCACCACACTATGTAAACAGTTCTCGCAATTTCGCTCGCAGCAACGTCCTACATTAGCTGAATTGAGGACAGGATGTTGAATCGTCCGCATGGGAATAGTTTGTGATAATACTCACATACAGTCACTGCACGCCTCATAACCTTCATTCAAAAAACCCCCCCTCAAAATTTGATACTTTACGTTTCAAGGCATGGATATTCCAAATTTGCAATGTCCGTCCGCCGTCCCCCGTCACCCGTCCCCCGTCTGCCGTCCGGGCCGTTTTGTGCCTTTAACGTGGTCTAAAAACTTCGTTCTTTCGCCCAAAAATCCGATTTGGTATCTAGTTGTGCCCGCCATCTCGGCAATCCGATCGGACGAAGCCCATGGTTGTAATGGGCAAATTAACGAAACGCAGTACAACGCGGCAGCTACAGCGTCCCTCCCGTCTGAATAAAAAACAACCAAACAACCGGTGGCGGGGCGGCGGGCGGCCCCCGTTCCAATTTCCCCGACGTTTTGGTTTTAATACGATTCAATTTTTTTAGATTCTTTCGTTTCATTCTCATTTTGGTTTTTTCATAGATTTTAGGTTAAATTTTGATATTAGTATTTAGCGTCCATGTTTTCATATTAAAATTCAGTTTTTTCTAGATACTTTCGTTTTTTTTGTTTATTTTAATATTACGATTCAGTTCTTTTCGACCTTTTTTTGGGTTTCATTATGATATTTTTCGATGCTGAATCGAACAGGATGGATCTCGGAGCATTAATGCTAGGGCAAGCTGATTATTCGAATAATAAACCGTTGTGTAATAATTTGCAGGGTTTTTAGATTTTGATGTCTGCGATGACTTTAGTTGGTGAGAATTGAGCTCATAACTTCACTGTCATATTTGACGTTTGTTCACAGACCAAGAGGGAACCCGCCCATGTTGCTGTACACTACTCTGACATAGAATTCAACACGCGTATCAGACCTTCCCAACTGATAAGAGACCATCTGGTACCCCCTCCCGTATACCTATGACGTCATTGCAGCCATCAGAATCAGCTGTTCCAGTGTCTTTCAGAGAGCAGTGCTGCCAACAAAACAGGACATTATCGTCTCAGGTAAGTGATTGAAAGCTATCTCAACGATTTTTATCTGACTGGGTTTCTAAGGCCTCCCAGAGAGCAATGTTGCCAGTATGGCGAGCGTTTTTGTGTCATGGAAGGAATGAAAAAATATGTGTGATCTAAATCAGCTGATTGCCGTATTGTATAGACGTCTCTTCATCAAGGCTTATTGATAAGGCATTCATTCGATGGCCATTTGGGGTTCGAAAGCCCCCCCCCCCTCCATCACCTAAGACTTTACTGGTACCTATCCCTCGAGCTTCCTTCTTATCCTTATCGCTAAACCACAGGTTTGTGCAACCTCCATCCACCACCCATACTTCTCGTCACGGTTACATGCCCCCCCCCTCCCCCCAACAAAACACCCTATCCTTGAGTTTTTCGCAAACTGTTCGTAATATTTTTGAGGAACTAATTTCTAAGCGGAAAGCGCGCAGTGGAGGCTACCAAATTTTGTTACGCTAAGTCCTATTTTGTACGTACGGTTGGTGAGACTCATGACGCAACTTTTCCTACTCCCACGTACACTCAGACATTGATTTTCTGAAGATTCTTCTTTTTTCAGTTCATTTGAGTGAATTGCACACGTTTTATCGAACCCCTCGCTCACAGCAACGCTAAAATGCTTTTTGGACTCAGTTGTGCAGTTGAATCTTCTAGTTAAAATTGCTAAATGATAATATATTTTACCGTTCGTACCGTTCGTGCAGACACTTCGGAAATGTCAGTATTTTTAACAGATAAACCCTATTAAATCTCTTCGGATCACGGAAGCTTGTTACTAATCTCTTCCCGTATTTGATGTCATGAGAGGCGAATTGTAATGCGTTCCTCACCATACGAGTTGAAGAAATTAATAGTTATGTCAAAATATTGTAAATTATTTCATAACAGGTTTCACCGAATTCGCGTTTTGCTGAGAATGGACGTAGTCGGATTCGAACACAGCAAATTATCGTGAGACCTTCCAAAACCCGTGTTTTACTCTCTGGAGAGAACTCAAACAACCAGCTTCACACAACGGCGATGTCCAACACCAGAAACTCGTGGTCGAGATCGTAAAACCTGTGTTCACCGAAAACGAAACTTTCATCTGCGCGTTGGTCTTCCGACTGCCGCAGATCTCAATCCTTCTCTACCAAAGAAGTCCCTCCTGATTCGACATTAACATATTTCCGTGGGAAAAGAGGTTCGCGAAGGGGAGACGCCCCAAAATTTATTCGGCGTTTCGTATTTTGAACAACGAAAAAAAAGCTCGTTTTGGAATTAATTGGGTTGAACGGAAATTAAAATGATCAACGAGGAGTTATAAAGTCGAATGTCTCCCGAATGACGAGGGAAGTGTCAATAATGTAAATAACCTTTTGGGACGGTCGCGTATTTGCTGCCGAGGCTTCGGCAAAATTTGCATTAGCTCGTGGGAAAGGTCATGTTTGAGACGGGGATGAGAAGGGGACAAAATATATGCGCGCTCTCATTTCCTGGCCCAGTCTTTTTTTTTTCGTTGAACGAGATCTTGAATGTGGTGAAAGTGAAAGGGGAAGGATAGGGCTGGCAGTGGTGATGATGGTGGAGGCAGTGGTGGTAAGAATTGCAGATTAGTTGGAAACGCTAATCCGTCTTCGTTTCTTATGGGAAGACGTCGTTGCATTATTCATCCTGACATTCTTACCGGTGATCTTTGAATTACGAGAAAAGGGCGAGTTGCATCACTTGGAGCTCTTCGGTTTCAATGTCGACAGTTGTCGAGCGATTTGTCTTTCACGGATACTGGCAAATGGACGATTTAGCGGCGCAGTGGTTGGAACTAAGGATTAGCTTTTTGTCGGCGGCTTCGCTCAACAATTTTTGAAAATGACGGGCTCCCCGCATTTTCCAATAAAACCCTTAACTGCCGCGCTTTATTTTCCAATAAAGCCTTTAACGATTATAATTCGACTTGCTATATATAAACACCTGCGATGTAGTAAAAAAGAGAAATAATTTTTGGCTGAACTGGCTTCCAGGATTTGACTCAAACCCAAAGGACGCCAATTCAATGGTGGCCCTGCTCAAATAATTCTCCTCAGATGTTGTTACGGCAGTGCACACAAAAATTTGGCCACTTCGACGCGCGTTTCTGACAGCCTTTTTGTGTTTGTAACCGTATCGAAGGCATCAGTAGCAATACGTTAGAATATGAGATTTGACGAAAATAAAACACAGTTTTTCACGACTTTCTCATGGACAAGTCGACAAGTTTTGCTTCCAACAAGCGCTGCTGATATTCGTGTACTCGAGACAATTATTTTTCTTTTCTTTTTATTACCTTTTATGTGGTTTCTCTTCGTGCTATTTTGTGGTTTTAATTTCCTCCGAGGGTTGAACATAATAGGTTATCAACTCGGCGAACATTCGTGTCTTACGTCGACATTATATTTGAAGGGCACTGGGGAAGAATGACCTAAGTCCCGTCAGACATTTTGAGGAAAATCAAATTCAAAGTTTCCCAACTAAAAACAATACTTCAGACTCATTAAAAAAATACGCAAAAATCAGCATTTGATCAGAAATATGTTTATTAAAACTCGTATCAAGCAAAATAAGTTTTTGATAAGATTTTCCACCATCATTAAATGAAATATTTTCAAATTTTGATAATATTCTCAGGAATATACTGACTGAAGTCACTTTTCCCCGGCATTAGGCGTCAATCGGTGGATTATCAACGTATTCGTCCTCACTTTCTTCTCGTTGGTTGATGTATGTCAAACGTCGGTAGAAGTCCTTAGCTTCTGGTTTTACAAGGAATGATGTAAGCGCTTGTAAATCGTCCCACTTTGCTTTCTTGATAGGTATCTGAACTGGGTACAATATGGTTAACATCACCGCGCTGTTTGACGTCCTCCTTCTTGATGTGGTTTTTGTGGACTTTTTCGCAAATAGCGTAGATTGTTGGTACATACCTGTGAATGCTGCCTTGTGCAGAATCTTACTGGGATTTTCATTGCCGAATACAGTATTCTGAGGTATTCTGTAGGGAAGGGGCATTTTGCAGCGTATAGTGGAGAAAGAAAGGCAGTCCAATTTTGAAATTCAAAATTTTGTCCACAGTCGATTACTTGGAATGGGTTCGGTTTTATACGACAGCTTTTGAATTCTTCCCTCCAGTCATCTGGCGTCTCTGTGTACGTTTTTAGATTAATAAGACTCATGTTCCGATCGCATTCAAGGTAGGAGTGGCCACGTGTCGGAAATATAACTTTCACTGTTTCGAATCGTTCCTCTTGCACAACCATATAGTGTAACAATCGTATAACAGTGAAGTTCTTGTTTTGCCCAGAACATGAGTCACAAAAAATTGCCAGCTACCTAACCTCCATTGGCAAAATGTGGCAAAAGAAGTGGTGCATCATTGAACAAACGTCGTCAGCTCCTTTTCGAGCAATAGATTCGTTTTAAGTGTAGAATACGGCATGATATATAAGGACTGAAGCCGTTTTTCCCATGGCGCGCTCGGACTCATGTCGTTTTTCCCTAGCTGGGCGAATGTTCTTGCGCTTATTTCTATGGACTCAAGTCACTCTTGTCATTTTTCGATTCAGTCATACTACAGTACTTCCAAAATGCTACTCGATGGCACCTAAGACTCGTTTTGACGAAAAAGTGGACTGAAGTCGTTTTTCCCCAGTGCCCTTCATTTGTCAAACCGTTGATATTCTCTTTTTTGAAGTCTTCTTCTATTCATTCGGCCACTTTAATTGAAATATCAACGTGTGGATAATGAATGGTACTGTAAAACACGATTTCTTGGGAAAGGGTCTTGTTATCAACTAACGTTAGTTTGTTTCTGAACAATGTTTTCAGTCCATCAACGTTGTCTTAAATATCCGTTCTATCGCCCTAGAACTCCACGCCTGTTCTACTTGTGTACGCCTACTCTGCGATCCGATCGAACCAAACTCCCAAAAATGGTTTAATAAGTTTTACCGCTAGTAAGTCGTGTTCGGTACTGTCCTAGGTACTTTTCGATGATCATAGGGACGTAGGAGTGTGTCTACATAGAAAACAGTGAAATCACAGTACACATAGTGCGGCAAATTCTACTACTTGAAGGATCTCGGATAACAATATAGCAGAAGTTAACGTTTCTCCCCACCCTGCGTTCATTTCCAACACCAGCTTTCGTCTCACTCCAACAACCTCGTCAGTTCTACTCGCCACGTCGTGACAATTGCCTAGCGTTGCCTACAATGTCAATTTTCGTTGTTCCATATTAGTCAGAGCATGTTTTGTATCGTTTATTAATGTTGTTTGTCTCGTAGGTCTGTCAAGCTACGCAAGATAATAATAAGCCGTTGTATAATAATTTGCAGCTTTACTCGCATACGCCAATTTTTTCGGCCAATGTTGATACGCTGGTGAAATGTCAAATGAGCCGATTTTCTTCTTCTCCCTCGATTGCTTTCACACACACACAGAACATGTTGGGCGCACGAGAGGGGGAGTTGAAGAACGCGATAAAAAGAAACTTGGTGAGCGTGAGGAGGACTGTATTATATGTGCAATGAATTGACTAGAGATTGTGAACAAAAGAGCGACACTAAGGGATGACTTGAAATATGCGTGAACTGGTGGGAAACTGTATCAGGAAGAGAGAGCGAGCTATATGAACTGGGAGGAATCTGTCTGCGTGAGCACCGAAAGACGAGTGAGTCCCGCGAGAATTCGTTTGGGAGGAGCAATTTTGTATGGATTTGCAAGGAGGAAGGGAGTTGAATTGGAGTGCGGTATGAATAGAGATGGTGGTACCTGAGTTGGCGTTCTCGGTTGGTTGCTTCTGGCCAGGAGGGATGCAATGATTCCAGCACAAACCCAGTCTATGCACCGCACTGTTGAAAATAATTTTCGCGTCTGCACGGTGCTCGCATACACGAAAAAAAAAACGCGCAGACAACGTGAAGTAGTGGTAGTTTCGGTATAAAAGGAACAGGTAGTTGGTGATAGTAATTACGGCGGATAATAAAAATTGTGATAAGTGGAGATAGTGATTAGGATAAAAAACCCTGCAAATTATTACACAACGGTTTATTATTCGGATAAACAGCTTGACCTAGCATTAATGCTCCGAGACCCATCCCGTTCGATTCAGCATCGAAAAATATCATAATGAAACCCCAAAAAAGAACTAAATCGTAATATTAAAATAAACAAAAACGAAAGTATCTAAAAAACTGAATTTTAATATGAAAACATGCACGCTACATATTAATATCAAAATGTAACCAAAAATCGATGAAAAACCAAAATGAGAATGAAACGAAGGAATCTAAAAATTGAATCGTATTAAAACCGAAACGTCGGGTGAATCGAAAGGTGAAAAGGAGTTGAGCGGCGAGCGGCGGGAGGCGGAGTCGTTGGGGAAGCGAGAGCCGCCTCGAGAGCGGTTGGTTTTTTTTAAAGAGACGGGCGGGGCGGAGGGAATTCAAACGACGAAACGCTTGTAGCTCCGCGTTGTACTGCGTTTCGTTAATTTTTAACCGTTTTTTGCCCATTACAACCGCGGGCTTCGTCCGATCGGATTGCCGAGATGGCGGGCACAACTAGATACCAAATCGGATTTTTGGGCGAAAGAACGAATTTTTTAGACCACGTTAAAGGCACAAAACGGCCCGGACGGCGGACGGCGGACGGGGGACGGGGGACGGGGGACGGGGGACGGCGGACGGACATTGCAAATTTGGAATCTCCATGCCTTGAAACGTAAAGTATCAAATTTTGAGGGGGGGTTGTAAAAAATATTTCGTGACCGAAAACATAGGGTTATTATTCAGAATGAATAATAAACCAAAAGGCGGTAAGAGGTCTCAGGTAAGAAGGACAGCAGAGGCTCTCCCAAGGTCGCTACCCTTGCCATCTCTGGGTCCGACACCAACTCAACAGGGAATAAATAATAGGCAAACAGATAACAACAAACGAGGATACAAGGGTTAACAAAAAGGAGGGACAGGGCGTAGGAAAGAAAGTGTGGGGTAAATTTACTGACTCGAACAGGTCTGTTAAGGAGAGGAATGTGAAAAGAGAGGGGGAAATGATATTTTGGAATCAATTGAGGGGTTTCCCACAAGAACCGAATAAGTCCAAAATTTTAAAAAACCCGGTGAAGGCGCCATTTTGCACACGATGATATTGTTGAAGTGGTGGAAAGTTTGTGTTGGCAAAAACCGAAAAGGTACCGTCCCGCGGAAGGCTTCCAATAATGGTTGGGTTTAGCAAGAAAAAAACCCAGCTGTTATCATTATCCATTTTTTTCCGTGCTGCAATTTATCGACTGTTTTTGTTTGGAAGTGCATCTGTACCTAACTATACCGAATAAACCTATACCTAATAATAATGCAATAAATATACAAACATGTAATATTGGGCTTCAATTGAAAATTCATGCAGGTACTTAAACTTCAAAAAAATTCCAGCAAGAACAAAACAAGTCACATTTTGGAGCCCGGGCAGCACTTCCGTCTGAGAATAGCATTTTACAAAATTCTGGTTTCTGGCGCTTGCCAGTTTTGGACTTATTCTTTCTTATTCTTTGGACCCCTCAATTGGAATTAACTGAAGAGGTGGAATTTCCATAGGTAACAAAAAGGTGTTGAGGGCGAAGGTGCTTGGGGAAACTACGGCGGCGTTGAGGGCAGGTGCGAGAATTCCGAGGTCAAAAACCCATACTGGTTCGGCGTTTTGCGCCGTACAGGCCATTTTTTGCAACAGTTTTTTTGGTATTGGAAGCCCCTATTGTGAATAAAACTCAAAACTTCGGTCTCTGAAGATTGTGTAACCCTAGGGAAGACCCAGTTGAGTATTACTGGATTTTTACAAGTAGCAAAGGGGTTGGCCCCACTGCCTTTGTCTTCCTTGACGTAAACGACCCAGCGCTTTTCGACAATGTTTTTGATTTTCGTGACGTCATTTATATTTGCCGCAAGGCTCAAAGGCTCTTCCTATTTTTCAATAATTATGAAAATACCAACCCGTAAAAGGGAATAAACGTTTTGTTTCTCTTCTTTTCGTTCTTCCCGTTCACGTTTAGTTCTTCTTCTTCGCGTATTCTTCATTTTCATACGACGACAACGAAAAACCTTTATTACTGTAATTATACCCTTCTCACCTCTTCAATGGTCCTCGGCACCTTCGGGGAATTCATCTCTGACCCATCCGAAAGCTATTTCTCGTCGATGGGACGACTCGTTAATTCAATTCATCCGCCGAATCGCGATGCCCCTTCAAACTACGAGGTCACGCCGAATTAAGACGATCCTCCGACCGGTTGTAATTATATTCTACACATTTATTTACTGTCCCCATCCTACGGAGAACAATTTTACGACGTTGCACGCGGATAACGAGCCTCTCTCTCTCTCTCTCTCTTTATTTCTTCTTTTTTTCTCCATTCCGTAGACTCCACCTGACGACCGGTTTCGAGAACTTCCCTTCCAGTTCCTCCAACCGTCACCTAAACGACAACTCAAAAAGCCATAAATTACGGGGACTCATTTGCCCAGCTAATGATCAACAATATTAATAGCGGCTTACGTACGCTGCTTACAGTGAAACACAATGCGCGGAGAACGCGGTACTTCTTTTTGACCGGTGGTGGTGGAATGAGGGGAGGGAGAGAGAGAGAGAGAGAGAGAGAGAGAGAGAGAGAGAGAGAGAGAGAGAACGATAAGCAAGAAGGAACGAGTGTTGGCGGGGTGGGGCGCGTTTCTGAAAATCAATTACAAAGACTCTGGTTAAACGATGTCCCTCCACGCTAATCCTCGAGAACCTATTAACCTTCTCCTCCAAAGCCCTCGACTAATAATAATTACCACATAAATAATGTTGGCTCCATTTGTAACGGTCTGTTAGGATCGAGGAAAGAGATGGTGGCGTGAGAGGGGGAGGGGGGAGTAACTGGAACGGTCTGAAATATACAGTAGTCCACGGTGTTAAGCCGCCTAAGGAGTAGATCAAGAGAGCTCATCCGTTTCCGACGTCAAAACTGCACGGCGTGCGCGTCAATCAAAAGCGACCGAAGACGAACAGCGTTGCTCTAAATGGCTACAGAAAGATACGTGGGATTAATTGTTTTGTTCAGTTGATGGTGCAATTCGGCAATCAACGTGACGATTGGAGAACGTCGACGAATATATAAGAATCATCTCGTGAGTTTGATGTGGATCCTTGGTTCCAAAGAATATGAATAAGCGTCTAAGAAGTGTACGTCAGTAGTATTTTTTGAGTGTTGGAGCGGTTTTGCCACCCAGAGGCACTCACACAGCTGCGACTGAACCCAGGCATGTGACCTCTGCTGCAGGTTTTCAGTAACTTCACCAGTGTTTCCGACTAGCACAACAGGTAGGTGTAGAAGATGCAGCTTGAGACCGTACGGCGAGCTATAACGAATAAAGCTTGTATGCAAACTGGGCTGACAAGTTAGCTCACTATTCACTGTCCTCGACCTAATCCCTGGGGCCCTTCCCCAATCTTGATCTATAGGTAACAATCCCCATACCCCAGAACCTCAGTCAATCACTCTCTTTCAATTGTAATAGTACAAATCTCTTTCGCTCGTTGTGTAATGCATATCTCTCCCTCTCTAGCCCCAACACGCACTGGTGTAGAAGCTGAAGTAGAGCATATCGTGGTTTTCGGTCTTTCCAGTTTGTAAGTCTACGGAGAGACTCGAGAGTATCTCAGAGAGCCGAAGGACCCCCAGGCCCAGGGCCCAGCTCGACCGATTTTCTCTAAAGACGTTTCGGATGCTGGGTGTCATCTGCATTTGACGAGCACTCCTACCAACCCCAGTATTGCTTATTCACCATCAAGATGCCCAAGGTGCTGCATTACCACTTTCTACTCTTCCACCAGCAACTTAATTGCAAGAGGTAACTGACAAGAAGTCACCTGTAGAGTCTTAGTACGAGGACCATATTTTGAGCTGGCGTGTGGAGATTTTTCTGACCTTTTAGCTTATTGTGAAACGCTGGGTAGTTCGACTCCTCTGGAGCCAGTGGGGAGTGCAACGACTAACTGTTCCTATGCCCCATGTAAATAGTGGCAGATGTAAACAATGTACTTATGAAGTTGCAGCCTAAGACTCCTTTTATTGACGGCAGCATCGGGTGTCGCCATTTAAGTAGAGAAGGAAGAGTAGTCGCCATGATCTGGGATTCTATTTCGTGGGGAGGTTGGACTCCAACTCCAGCTGGCCCAGTCCAGCCCTTCCTCTCTCAGCAGATTTCCAGTCTCGTGAGGGCTACGGAGCGATGACAACAACCCACGTTAGTACTTCCAGGCTCTGCGCTCTTCGGACGTTTCCTCAGCGATTCAAAAGAAATTCCACCAACCGGTTCTGCCGACTTTGAAAAGCCTCACAAATTCTCGGGCACTCGGCCACCTGAAACGATAAATCGAAGGCCGTTCTCCCGCTCCATTGTTTGGCTGCTAATCGGGCGAGGTCGTTGATTAGAATGACATAATAAAGTCGTTAACGTTTCTCGTCTCAGCGAAGGAGATAGCGAGTTGAGTTGAGCTGAGCTGACCGCTGAGCCGAATTTAATTGAAACGTATCGATCTTCTGAACGCCTTTACTCCAACCGACTTTAATTTTTACGGATTTAGATGGAGCGATAGATAAAGGTTTATTTGCATTCGAGTCCGAGGCTTCAGGACCAGAATACATTTATCTGCCTGCTATGGACAGTTCCCGGTTACATAGTAGACTGGAGAATGGCGTTCAACGGTCAGTTTGTTTGATTGAGTTCCAGTTAATGGAAGTGAGGAAATTCTTAGTTGTGTTTCACACCTAATCAGCTCAGCCCGAGAGAAGTTCAGAGGGAAAAAGAAGACGAAGATCAAAAGGAAACTGAAGCGGATGTTTCGGATCCGATCAGGGTTTGTCAATACAGAAGGAAGGGATGTGACAACTGGTTCAAACGGATTTCGATGGAGTAATGTAAGTATGTGTGGCTTCCCCTAAGGAGAGTTCGTTATGAAGCTGAACCACCGAGCCACTGTGCTGCTACAATGGAGTCCTGACAACGGGACCAGAGCAGCAGTCGCAGAATAGTCAGTGATCAAGGAACCTTGGATGAACCCAAAACATAAAATAGCAGCAGGACGCAAGTTGTAATAGCAGAGATCCTCCGCAGGCAACAGTTTGGTTCCACCCTTCACTTCCTTTATCCTACTGTGGAGAGAAGAGAGCTGTTCCCAGGGATTTCAGGCCAGTCCGATTAAGTGAAGAAGAAGAAACTTTAAAATGTCGGGTGAGACGTATCAAACCACTCTCTTCAGCCCTAACCTGGTTATATGGATTTAGGAAGATTATAGTAGACTTGACTCATATGGTACTGGGTGGACCTTGCTGTGCAACTTTTCATTGGGAGAGAAAATTCGAGGCAAATGGAGCACACAACAAGAAGTGCACCTGCAGTCATCTCTGGAACTACCTCATTAATTAATGAAATTGGGTTATGTCCGCCAGTAGGCAAATTACTAAAGTTAACGTACCTGTTAGTGAGTCCGTCTCCTCTGGCTTGTGAGTTACTGTGGGCAAGCGCTTTCGATGTAAAGACATCATCGTCTGGCCGTTAAGTCAGTACTGGAGTCAGTCAGTTGGTCGTGGTCTTTATATACAAAGAGAAAGGTGAAAGGGGTGATGGAGCGTCGGGGAAGGGGCGGGGAGAGGTCTTGTTGGTCAGTCTTGTTAGTAGTACCTTAGCCGGACTGGCTGTGTTAGGTATTAATGAAATTGGGTTATGTCCACCAGTAGGCAAATTACTAAAGTTAACGTACCTGTTAGTGAGTCCGTTCATTAATAAAAGGAATACTGGCGCTCTTCGCAAGGCCTTACTTCAGGCCAGATGTCTACCTCCCTTCCTAGGCAGGGAGAACACTCAAACTTCCTGAATATGATCCCACAACGTTGAGTTGAGTTTCAGCAACTGGGTTTTCCATTCCATCAGATGGGCTCAGTGAGTTCCGTGACATGATGCTTGTCCGCCCATGTTCGGGAATCATTCGTCTGCCACAGTCAAAAATTGTTTCCTTGTGTGGAAACGTAGTCCCCTCAACTCCCTCTCGGTGGCTTCAAAAGTTCCTTCTTAGGAAATTAGTTTTGTCAAGGTGTCAAGGGGGCAGGAGGTGAGAACACGAAATGACACAATTAAAAATGTGGAGCGATTCTCCCGGTTGAGACGGCAAGATCTCAATAACCCAGCAACCCCCTCCACTCAGTTTGCCCCAATTACCCGCCTATCACGAAATTTTTGAAATGAGCAAGGGCAATAGAAGGGGGGGGGGAGGAGGAGAGTAACGCAGACAGGGAAACGTTGTTTAAAAGGGGGAAACTCATTTATGCGTCTGGGCGACGGTAGCGGTGGTGGTGATTCACTTGCTCAATTCTCGAAGCTGGGACGACGCAATTCCCTTCCCGCTGGGAGACCTGGCAGGAAAGTGCGTTTAATTAATTCCGGTCTCTGGGGACTCCGACCCCATCGACTCTTGTTTTTACTTTCGAGGGAGGAAACTGCATCGTCGGGAAGGACTTTTTTTTCACGGCTGAAGAGATTTGCAGTTGTAATGGAATGAGATCCATTAACCGGGTTTGGGGTCCGCTCTTTTAACAGGGTTTTCGTCATCCGGGGCTCTTAACGGCTCTTATTTGAGTCTGTAGGTCTTCCTCCAAGTTATCAAACCTGTCAACAAGGTGCCCGTAACGGGTATCTTGCAGAACTGTTCAGGGTTTCTACGATGAGTCTCTACGTCGTGTACAGATATTTTATCAAGCTTTCTCGAAACCCGCTCATCATCACTAAACGTTTGACCGCTGCCCAGCTCAATCCGTCTCCTCAGTTTTTGCTAGCTTCAGGTATTCCAGGAAAGTTTTCTGATGAAAGTTCTCAGTTATGTGAGCACTTGACCTCCCAAATGGAGCACTCGTCGTAACAAGCGCTTATTACTCAATTAGTTAGGGAAATTGGACAAAGTAAGAACTTCCATGTTACCTCAAAACATACGAGAGTTATTTCATGGTGATAAACGTTCTGATAACTATCACAGAGTACCTGTGTGTGCCAATCGCCTCCGATCATCACTGCCACTTTTTTCGAACCCCGCCTTTTTACTTTCCTTGCTCTACGAAGTAGAAAGGAAAGTTATGTAATCGGCAGAAATTTTTTTCTGAGTTTTCTTCAGATCTTTACGTTTCAGACCCTCCTGAGTCCGAAAAACAATATTTGGGAAAATGGTCTGTATGTATGTGTGTATGTGTGTCTGTGAACGATTTTTAGAGAAAACCACCGTACCAAATCAGCTCAAACTTGATATCTCGCCCGGGGGTTACCATGGGACGCCAAAATAAGGGTATGAACAAAATCCACCGAAAGTTAAATATAGTTATCATAGTGATCAAAACACCAAATATTTTTTTCTCATAAACGGCTCTAACGATTTTGATTAAATTTTTTATATTGATAGCTCTCAATATGGCAACTATACCATAAAATTCCCATTTGTGGAAAAATGACGAGAACAGCACAATAAATTACCAAAACTTTCGACGAAATCGACTTTAGCGCGGTTTTTAGAGAAAACAACCGTACCAAATCAGCTGAAACTTGATGTCTAGCCTATAGGTTACCATGGGACGCAAAAATAAGGGTATGGGCAAAATCCACCGAAAGTTAACTATAGTTATCATAGTGATCAAAACACCAAATTTTTTTCTCCAAAACGGCTCTAACGATTGTGATTAAATTTTTTGTTGGTAGCTCTCACTAAGGCAATTACACCATAAAATTCCCATTCCTGGGAGAATGACGAGAGCAGCACAATAAATTATCGTAGTTGTCGACGAAAAGCGTTTTAAGCGCGGTTTTTCCTTATAAACTCCGCTAAAATGTTACTAGAATGTTTAAAAAAAATTGGTATTGTAGTCCAATCCAATACCTATAGGGTGAGTGCTTAAAAACGCTCATGATATTCATGGGGCTCACTCCAGAAATTCTTGAATTTCAACTACCGCCGTTTCGCTTCCTACCAGTTCTAGTGGTTTTACTCGATAACTCTGCTAAAATGATTACTATCCTCTTCAAAACAATCGTGTTCCCAGCGACATTAATCTTCTGTGCAACAATTGCTCCGTAATGGTTCTGGAATGAGTACGAGCAGCAGAATAAATTCCGGAACTGTAAGCGCTACTGCTTTCTGCTGTCGTGAAGTGTTGTTTGACCAAGTTCAAATTAACTGAGTGGTAAATGAATTGATTAAATAGAATTAGCCATGTACCAAGTGAATTGTTGTAGAGCTAAGGAAAGTTGTGTGTTGCAACGCACCAGATATTTTTTCCTGAAATGGTGGATGCAGCTGATACCTGACTGCAGCCACATACGGGCTTATTGTGAGACACCCGCCTGCACCACCCCCAGGCCCCACGGCACTGGTCTCACTTGGTGTGACATCACCTATCCGCCCCCACTACCCCCGCACAAAGTGGAGGACATACGCAAGTTTTCCATTTGCCACCTCTTCTTGCTGAAGAAAGGGCTTTCCAAACACACGACGGCGCGATGCCGCGAGTCCATCGCATACGCACAACACATGCTCTGCCGTCTCTACCTCCACCTCGCAGAACGTGCATACTTGTACCTCACACTTGTCAATATTTGCAAGGTGGTACCTCAGTGGACAGTGACCTGTGAACAAGCCACACATGATCCTCATATCGTTCCTCCACAGTGCAAGCACCTCCTTGGCCCTCCCTCTGGAAAGACGGATGAAGAGTTTTGACTGTCTAAGGCCGGGCAGCCCCTGCCAATGGCCAGCCCTGCACCTATCGTCCCATTTGCCAACCTCTCCTCGTAGGTAGTCCCAACAAAGGGCTCAGGGCCAATAGGGATCTGCGCCGATCCCTTCTTTACTAACTGACCCCACCTGCTAAACGCTCATTCTAAAATATATCGCGTAGAAACTGAAGTTCTAGTTGGAATGTTTTGGGTTGCTGCTACTAATGCCACTACCTTCTTGTTACAATCAATGAACAATTAATTAATTGGACTGACGAAATGATTTTTTTGGAAAGGACTGGCAGGAGAAGGTTCCATAAATGAAGTATTGAGAGCTGCTTTTAGCTCTAGACTATGGACAACTGACTTACTAAGAGAAGTGAAAAAGGAAGCCCTCCTGACTCAGCCTTTACTGGTCAAGAGAACTTTTCAATACAAGGGGCGTCTGCTGGAAATGTGGTGTCAGAATTTTACCGAAGCCTCGCTTTTCTTGGCACTGATGAGGTCCTGTGGGTCAGGAAAACTATGTCCTATAAGAAGGCCCTTGTGCTGGTAATGGCAGGACTCTGAGGGAATGGCTGGGGTTGCTACCCACTGGACACACGTATCAGCCTGGATGGGATCGCGGTTCAAATGCCATGCAACATTTTCCCATATGGTGGACGAAGGTGAGCCTAATCCTCGGAGACCATGCGTGAAAGACGCCTAGGTGCAATGGTAGGTGTGCTTTGGGCATTGTCCGTGGCGTTGGAGAGGGTACCTAGCTTCATAGCCTACACCCCTCTCCAGCCAGCACCAATCATCTCTCTAGGGGGGATTCCCACTGAAACCACGGTCCCCACGAGACCAATCCTATGGCTTCACGGCCAGCAGCGCTACGCCCTAAAGGCCCCACACTGCTGGCTGCGGGCTGAAGCCCCTGTGGTACCCATTCTATATGGCTGCACCTTGAGCAGCCTAGGGACCTGAATTGATGGCAGGCCCCGGTGCCAGAATTGCCGACAGGCGTTCTACCCGCACCTATGCTTTATCCCCATGGGGGTACGGCGATTGGACTTAACCCCGCACCTGCCATGGAGACGGGTGTCAACCTGGCCAGAACTGCGATCCCCTTCCCGGCGTGACGAGGGCAGACTACTTGATATTCGGCCACCCTCGTCCACAACCCACCCACATCACTCTAACCTAACACTAACCTACATACGCACTCATACAATAAATACATTCACACACTTTCCCAAAGGTCCAGGGGCGGACTACTCGATATTCATCCCCCTGGATCCTTCCCTACACTACACTACCTATACCTACAAAACACTAACACACATACGCAACACATACATTCACTCATATATACATTCAGCCCTTAAATACATTCACACTGGTGGTCCAGGGATGGGCTACTCCATATTCGACCATCCCTGGCACCACCCACTCAAGACCACACACTAACACATAACACACACAAACACATAACCTAAACGCCTACTCCTGGTGACCTGTGCACATTTCCTAACCTAACCTCTTCCCTATCCTTTAAAACCCTTTCACCGAACCACTTCCATCATACAAAAATCCTTGCTCCCTAACCATTGTCGTATCCCACTAACCTTCCATTCTTATCACCTGGCTATATCTCTATCCTGCACGCCTAGATGTAGAAAGAACGCCTCGTGGCAGTTCTTGCACAGGGGCCTGCCATCCGTTCAGGTCCTAAGGTTCCTCAAACCGCAGCTGACTTGGCGCCAAGGGTGGCTTCTACACAAGGACCCGCTAAGTGCCGTCAGGCTGAGTGTCACTAGCCGTGAAGCTGATGTGTTGAATTCGTGGAGGTCGTGGTTTCCCTCTCATGTGAATTTGCGTGTCGGTAGGAGAGGGGTAAAGACTGCTTGGCTAGGCACCTCCTCCAACTGCCAAAGAGTCCTCAGACCACCTCAGTCATGTCAACACGATGAAGGAACGTGTCAGAAATGTTTTTCTGTGGTTGCTCCAGGTGATTTAATGACCGATCCCTCGCACAGGTAGCTTATTGGACTATGGACTAGCTCGGGGGCAAAATTATAATGTCCAGAACGTAACGTGTTACCAGTTTCCACGTTTATATTCATTATCTTTCTCCCAACTGAAAAACTGGTCGGATCGGTCGACGCGTGGAACGAAGAGTATGAGGAAAGTTGTGCGACGCGCCGCTTCAGACGTTTCCCCCCGAGTTTCCTACTGTTCGTGAGTTACGGCGCAACCGTCACGATCCGTAAACCAGAAAATCGGTTCGTGACTGGTTTTCTTTTCCTTTCGGACGGTGCAGCTCGCCGTTCACCTAGAAATTACTATTTGAGAAGCCGAGCCTCGTACAACGATCTTCCGTTTGAGGCTCTCAGTTTGAGATCCGGCGAAACCCATCAACGCCCCATTGATTCATCTTTCCAAGAGACTGAACGACTGAGTTACGAGCTCTCCAGAACCTGATGCCCTTAGATTCACCCATGAAGCTGCGGAACGCTGAATTAAATACGCGTGCTAACCTGCTGAAAAGATGCAGAATCTGATAGGCCACGTGATAAATGTGCTTTTAACTTTTTGAGGAAAGCATTTATAGTAAAAGGTCAATAAAATGTAGAGCTCAGTGCGTTAAAAAATATCTGGTGCGTTGCAACACACAACTTTCCTCAGCTCCACGTCAATTAACTCGTGTACGTGGCTTTTTTTTCTGACTCAATTCATTTATTTTAGGAATTTAAGGCTGCTCGTACTAATTCCCGAACCATGTGCACGAATGAATTGACGTAGTTGTGTGTTGCAACGCACCAGATATTTTTTAAAAACATCCTAGTAACATTTCAGGGAAGTTTAAACGGAAAAAACCGCGCTAAAACCGACTTTAATAGAAAATTTTGATAATTTATTGTGCCGCTCTCGTCATTTTTCCGTGAATGGGAATTTTATGGTATCATTGTCTTATTGAGAGCTATCAATATAAAAAATTTAACCAAAACCGTTAGAGCCGTTTTTGATTTTAAAAAATATTTGGCGTTTTGATCACTATGATAACTATAGTTAACTTTCAATGGATTTTGTTCATACCCTTATAAAGGCGTCGCATGGTAACCTGCGGGCTAGATATCAAGTTTGAGCCGATTTGATACGGTCGTTTTCTCTAAAAAACGTTCACACACGCACAGACCATTTTCCCAAATAGTGTGTTTCGGACTCAGGAGGGTCTGAAACGTAAAGATGTGAAGAAAACTCAAACTTTTTTAAAAGCCGATTACATCACTTTCCCATCTACTTTGTAGAGCCAAGGAAAGTAAAAATATATATTCTGGAAGGTTTCTCAAGGTGTTTGGATGATTTCCAAGGAACAACTTTTAACAAGGGCAATTAACGCATGAAGGTCGAGGTAACTGGATTTTTCGAACGGGTGGAACTGCGTAATACGAAATGTACAACTTTGACGCCAATTCATAAAAGTCATGTAATTTCGAGAACCTCGTTTCGGAGGTCTCCATTAACTGGTCTGTACGAGGTCGGTTGATTCTCAAGGGATAACGGCTAAACTGATTGAGCAAATAAGAAGAGTTAAGAACAGTTACGCGAGTTAAGAAATAAATTGAGTTTATCTTCAATTCATACTTGTATACCCTCCTCTTTGAAGTTGGAACTGCAGAACGCATCCCTAGCTGGTTGGGGGACAGAATTCTCCATTTACATTCCAGACACGCTCCGCATCGATTGTGCAACACAATATGATCAGGATGAGCGGAAGGAAGTCCTGGGAGGAGCTTACTAACTCCTACGAGTGATGCAGCCTTTGGAAGTCTTTGAGGGACCCGGGAGTCGTCGATAGGCTGTTTCAGAACAGCAGCCAACTGGGTCTCCATGAGCCCTAGTTCCAGTGGGCGGCTGAACTGACAGCTGTATTTGTGGATGCCTCCCTTTGATTCTCAACGAACCATGCGCCAGAGAAGCAGCTCCGACGACACCAGTTAGAACCACGAATGTACACAAGAATCAAACTCGCGAAGGTACACTATGCTCGTCTGCCCTCCTTCCCCTGCCCTATACCAACACTGAAAATAATCGTGACTATGTCCACACAAAATACAGCAGGTTGTAAAACAGGCCTCCGGCGTCTCGTCTTAAGCTACTAAATGCAGCAAGGCTCCCTACTGAAGAGATTTATTGTGGAACCTCACAGGCCTAAGTCAATCAGCTGGCCCATATGCCATTGATGGCACAGATCCAAGATGAACTAAGTAACCAACTACCAGGCCCACTGCAGCGATGGTTGACCCCACAGCCAGTAAACAAAACTACAGCTAGCTGACACACAATTAGATTTTGTCGATTCAGTTGGCCTCAAAACGTACACAGTTAAAGCAAACTTATCGTTGGACAGCAAAGACTTAAAAGGCAAGGAATAGCATATCTGTAATTAAAGTAATTGAGTTAGTTCTGCCAGTAGGTAAATTACTAAAGTTAACACACCTGTGAGGTGTTCGTCTCCTCTGGCTGGGGAGATACTATGGGCGAGCGCTTTCGATGTAAAGGCATCATCATCTGTCAGTTAAGTCAGTAACTTGAGTACTTAAAGGTCAGATGATGATGTCTTTACATCGGAAGCGCTTGCCCACAGTATCTCACCAGCCAGAGGAGACGGACTCACCAAACAGGTAGCTTTAGTAATAGCATATCACTTGTCCCTTTCTGGGAGTGATATTTTGGTCTGAAATGTAATAACAGTTTTTTTACGTATGAAAATAGGTATCGTAGGAACGTATTCACTAGGAACATGTACAGAGTACAGCTATTCGTAGTTAGTCTCAGTTCTAATCCGCTGATAAATTCAATTTAATGTGGCGACTACGATGTTGGGAAATCATTCGCTTAACTAAAGGCTGACTACCGAGACCCGGAATTCCTAGCAGTGGAACGCCAGCTGCACCTACGTTCTTGCATTAAAAGAGCAAGCAAGACCCCCGAGGTAATGGCGTAATGATGGGGGGGGGAGGGGGAGAGAGAATCAAATAAAAGAAAAAACGACATATAATCGCACGCCTGTGTCCGTTTAGGTATGTCAGCGGTCTCGGTTGAGAAGGGGGTTATAAATATGAAACAAGAACTGCCCAATTGAGATGCAAGAACGTAGGTAGCTCCGACAATCATTATTCGCCCTCCAGCGAGAAAACACATAATTATAAGATGGACAATTTATTGGAGACGCGGGTCGCTCGACAGAATTTGATATTGTAATGAGACGAGTTCCCCGCATTCGAAATTCCCTTGAAATTTCATTCAGGAATTTATATTTTTTTTTTTTTGGTTTTTCGTTTTTTATTCAGAAAATTCAAATTAAAACCACTTAAGGCTCGCTACGAGCATTTGTCACAATGAGCTGGCCGTATTGGCGGAGCTGAACAGGCGATGACTGAACTAACTGGATCGGTGGTGGTTCTATCGTACTACTTTCCATGACACGAAGAGGAGGCTGAACGAGAGCATCGTTTTGTTCAGATCTTCTCGTGTTAGAGGCTACTAAATCACTACTTTGAATATCAACGCGTGCATCGTGTGTACGTTCATGTCCGAAGTGCGGTTAGCGGCGGACCAATTTAAATCCTGTAAGTTCATCCACTTGGAGAAATATGTGCTCGAAAATCCCGCATTTTGGCACATTTTCGTCCTGCACTCTGTTGTTTATTGTTCACACGTTCCATAATGGAATCCACGATTCGAATCTTCTATCGGTTCTGTGGAGACACAGACACATGGCTGGTATTTGCGTTGTCTAGTTGGAAATAACATAACGGCAAAAGAAGGTGTAAAATTTAAAATGAACGGGAAAGAAAATAAATCGCTTGTGGGGATGAACCCATGAATTGAAATAAAAACAAATAGATATATTGAAGAAGGAAATTATATTTTAAAAAGGAGGAAAGAAAAGAAAACAAAATTCAACTGTCACAAAACTAATTGAAAATGACGACTTGGGTAGACAGAACAAAAAAAAAAATAATGTCTTCTCCTACCTAACCTAAGGCCTGCCGAAAATAAATAAACTAGTCCACCGACTTGTACACTGTGCAGTCTTCTCTCTTCGTTTGAACAAAAATGAAGTTCTAAGGTACAGAGATATCGCAGAACAGGAAAATCGGGAACGTGCTCCAAAAAAAATCCGCCAGGGAAAAGCATAACCTTTTTTCTCTCCTCAAATCTTTCTTCTCCTCCGACGAGCGCCATTCCAAGCGACTCGAATTAGCGCGAGAGGAGACACCCAGCCGCATCCATATCCTTCCTCTTTCACGTTACAAAGGCGACTTTGACAAGTTGAGGAATCAACTGTAGGCTTTGAGGGGATCTGTGACTGTATGATCAGAGTCTAGTTTTCTAAGACGAAGATTCATATTCCGACGAAAGTCAGGTATTGGATCGGAGTTCAGGCGATGGAAGTCACGTGGTACAAAAGATTGATTTTTAACTGCTTTAACTAAAGTCAATCAGGCCAATTCACAACGTATCGCAGTTTCTCTTGTTACCACTGCAGGGTTGCTCAGGAGGCAGTGTTGGTGGTAGGTTGCGGGTGTTATCCTGACACAGATTCTGCCACTCAAACGAGGGTAGCTCTACCCATCAAGGGGGAAACTAGAGTGGGGCTACAGGGTGAAATGAAGTAAGGCTGTGCCCCTTGGGAGTTGGCGAGACGAGCGAGACACAGGACAAGACCAGGCAGCAAACTCTTGCAGTTGGCCCATGGGTCTGGCGGAGTTTTACCTTAGCTAGTTCCTCACGGGACATTTAACGGTAAGGCTGTAAGCTGAAACTGCTTGCATTGCAGGGCAATGGTGGATGATGCTTCCCTTGCCATCTTCTCATGCCACAGATGGGCAGGCTGCCCGTGCATAGCTTAAATCTTTTACCCATGTTGAGTTTCGATGACAAATGGAGGGGCAAGGGTCAATTTGCCCGTGCAGTGCTCAACCAAAAGAGGATGGAGCTTGCTGCTCCAGAGAGCGAACCATCTAGAGGGCGAAGAGGACAAGGATGGAGAGCAGCCATCGAAGACAGGTGTGAGAGTCAACCTGATGCAATGTGTTAAACGCTTTCATGTTGCTTCTCAGTACGCAAAAGTAAATTCATTCCCACTAGGTCACTAGGAGCCCCTACACCCCCAAAGTAAACCAAACAGAAAATATGTTTGTATAGTTATAAAATGGAGTATATTAGAGACGATTACTACGGTTGTCTTTCATTGGACATTGGAGCAGCAAAAGCTGTAACGACTTCAATGGCCCGTGGGATGTTCTACCTGAAGTCACAAATTACGACTCTGTGTTGTATGTTACAGACCACGTCCTCTTAATGCCGTTAGCTGGAATGTGACACGGCCTCCTCTACGGCCTTCAATTAGATCCAATACGAGTATTCATCCCGAGAACCACCCGTCCATTGTGGTCTTTTTAACAAAGCGGTTCATTCCATTAGATTAGCAGCCATGAAACATGGGGATCCGAGTGACCCAAAGCGCCGTTTTGCCCATTGGCGAGTTACTGCTTCCAACACACTCAAAACGATCTAATGTGACCTCAATGCTGAACTTCCTCAACCACTTCCCGTTGTCCGACGTTTGGTGCCCAATTCTAGATCTTCATTTGCATCCTAAAGCAGGCGGGCTAGGTAGTAAAACTAGTCTTTGCGCAATGGGTACTTTTTTAATCATTCATGCCACTTCTGGCATCAATTTTTGAACACTTCTTAGTATGTAAATTAGTGAAAAGAAGTTCAGAAGCAGCACAGATCATAGTTAATAATGATGAATAGGCGTCGTTCAGGTGAATGATAGTTTCATGGAGTTACAGTGAGTTCTCTGTTGGCTCACATTACCTCGCGCTCTGCCTCTACCGTTGGCCAATCGAGAAGTCTTTGGAGCTATGCAACGAGGATATTTAAGCTGCTCTCCTCAATGCTTCGCTAGTTACCTAGAACAGTTGCACCACCATGTGTAAGGCTCGAGATTCTACATCTACTCCACGTTTAACAAGTTCTCGAGCTTTACTACACAAACGAGTAATATTGACATTGTAACTCACGCTGAGGAGATGCGCTGCACTGATCATAGGTCACAGTACGTTCCCTATTAATTTGACTTTTGGTTGTCACTCCCCCGATAGTACTCATTGATTGTTCTAGCGTCAGTCTCGGCTGTCAAAAGAAGTGGGAAGGGTGAGGTGTTGAGGTTAGCGCCCGACTCAATCAGATTAATTTATTGCCTCGGCTAACCACAAAAATGCTTTTTAGCTCCTCTCGGGGCGCAGCCTCCGCCCAAAAGATACGGGCGACCGAAGGCTGAGCAGCTGAATAAGAAGAAAAGGCGTAATTTTTCCCCTCTCGCGATGTTGAGTGAGGGGGCATGGGGGGGGGGAAGAAGGAAAAAACCCCTACACAAAACAAGCAACATAACTAGTTGGAGGATCCAGTTCGGCGATATCAAGTCCCTTCTCGTTTTTGCTCCTTCGGATCGGTTCTGGAGGGCTATCGCGTTTCGGATAGTTTTTGCCCTCAGACCTCGTGACGTCTCCTGATCCTTCGACCGACGTAACCGATAACCTGAACCGAAAATGTGAGTTTTTGACGAACGGGGCCACACATAAGGGAGGGTATCGTGGCCTCGATATATCGGAACCTTCGATACTCTAAGAAACAATACCGATATTTCTCGTATCGACATTCCTTGACTGACGAATCGATAAATGATGAAGTGCTTCTGTTTGGAAGACCCACCACCTGAAGTGAAATACGATGCAAGAAGAGTTAATCGCAGGAAGTTGGGTTGGAGGTTAATTTGAACAATGAAAACTCTTCCATCTTAAAAACAGTTTGTAATTATTATTAAAAAGCAACAGTTTTGCTACCCTACCTCTCTTTTACCCTAATCTCGCTTCTTAATTAGTAAAATGAAATTAATTTTCTTTCGCCACTTTCCTCTTCATAAACCAATCCTCGCTTGTAAAAGTTTAATGCTCTTCTCCCAGAAGGATAGTACATGTTTAGGTTCTTAGCATCCCTGCACATTGAATCAACGTCCGTTGGTCGAGAGAACTTGGTCCCTTTTGTTAATCTGATGACAACATCCTTTGCAGCCTCCGATGCGCATATTGTGTGAAGCTACAGGAGCAACGTGATGTCCTCTCGGTCCCACCTTCAGGTCCCACGGAGCTGGTTGAGCCAATACCTTTCAACCAGGCGCCGATCATAGTCCGGGAGCCGAGGGGTTATTACTTTCCATGGCTCTACAAAGTAGAAAGGAAAGTTCGGCTGAAAAAAAAATTTGAGTTTTCTTCAGATCTTTACGTTTCAGGCCCTCCTGAGTCCGAAAAACTTGGGAAAATGGTATGTGTGTCTGTGAACGATTTTTAGAGAAAACCATCGTACCAAATCAGCTCAAACTTCATATCACGCCCGCACGTTACCATGAGACGCCAAAATAAGGGTATGAACAAAATCCACCGAAATTTAATTATAGTTATCATAGTGATCAAAACACAAAATATTTTTTTTCTCAAAAACGGCTCTAACGATTTTGATTACATTTTTTATATTGGTAGCTCTCAATATGGCAACTATACCATAGAATTTCCATTTGTGGGAAAATGACGAGAGCAGCACAATAAATTACCAAAACTTTCGACGAAATCGGTTTCAGCGCAGTTTTTAGAGAAAACAACCATACCAAATCAGCTGAAACATGATGTCTAGCCTACAGGTTACCATGGGACGCAAAAATAAGGGTATAGACAAAATCTACCGAAAGTTAACTATAGTTATCACAGTGATCAAAACACCAAATTTTTTTTCTCAAAAATGGCTCTAACGATTTTGATTAAATTTTTTATATAGATAGCTCTCAATAAGATAATTATACCATAAGATTCCCAGTCGTGGAAAAATGACGAGAGCAGCACAATAAATTATCAAAATTTTCAACGAAAAGCGTTTTTAGCGCAGTTTTTTCCTTATAAACTCCGCTGGAATTTTCGTAGAATGTTAAAAAAATTGGTATTGTAGTCCAATACAGTACCTAAAGGGTGAGTGTTTAAAAACGCTCATGAGATACATGGGGGTTACTCCAGAAATTCCTGAATTTCAACTACTGCCGTTTCGCTTACTACCAGCTCTAAACGTTTTTGCCGAATAACTCTGCAAAAGTAATTACTATCCTTCTTCAAATGTTTACAGCCTCATTAATTATCTGAGTACCGATTGCTCAATATTGGTCCTGCAATGAGTACGAGTAGCACAATAAAATCTGGAACTGTAAGCGTTACCGCTTGCTGCTGCCGTAAAGCGTTGTTTGAAGTTCAAATTAACTGAGTGATGAATTGATTAAATAGAATTAGCCATGTACAAAGTGAGTTGTTGTAGAGCTAAGGAAAGTTGTGTGTTGCAACGCTCAGGTCCCACGGAGCTGGTTGAGCAAATACCTCTCAACCAGGCGCCGATCATAGTCCAGGAGCCGAGGGCTGAAAACGTTGACCGTTGAGTTGAAAGTTGGTTACTATTTTTTCTGATAAATCCCTCAATGTTTGGTAAAACCCCGCAAGTATGGACTAAGATAATGGCGGCCATCGAGACAGAATATACTTCAAATATATAATTAGTAATTTTAGCCCAGAAGTTGAGTTTGCTGTATGAAGACAACAATTTGAAGTTAGCAGATACTATTTAATAGTTTACTGAGTGGCTGTAGATGCAATTCACGTCATTTTCAGCTGTCAACTATTCAATTTTTTCGTTTTTATTTGAATACTGGATAATTCTATTTCAGCGACTCTGCTTTTAAAATGCCGCGTTTTCGAGGTGGCAGATAACTCTTTATAGTAAAGCTGATGGATGTGGAACTCATTCACGTCGTTTGCAAGTATTAACTAGTAAGTCAATTGTTTAGCCATCAAATTCATCAAATTTTGATGTCGTCTGCTTGAAAGAGTCCTCAAAATTAGGTAAGCAGGCTAGGTAATTCTTAAAGAACTCCACTTCACCAATTCGTAACATAAATTTCAAGTTTCAACTCCGTAGGTCATTTTTTGACCGAAATTTCGTCAAATTTTGACGTCGTCTGCGAGTCGAAGTCCACGAAACTATTGTGGCAGAGTCGGGTTTTTCGACTCAGTTACTTGATGCGAAACCACCATACAAATTTCCGATGTCAACTAATAAGTTAAAATTCGGTTCAAAATTCGACGAATTTTGATTGACTCTGCAACTTAATGGCCAAGCATAGGAGCTAGGAGAGTTGTGAATTGGGAAAGTACAAGCCAATTCCTCAATTGTGGTAAATATTGTAACTAACAACTAATAAGTCAAATTTTGACTTTTTTGATGAGCCGCCATAATCTTAGTCCATACTTCAGAGAGAGCAGACTTGCGGGGTTTTACCAAACATTGAGGGAACTATCAGAAAAAATAGTAACCAACTTTCAACGGTCAACTTTTTCAGCCCTCGGCTCCCGGACTATCAGGGGGACCAGCGACCTCCTTGAACGGTTCTACGAAGCAAAAAGGCCTATTGTAGCCTTTTTTAAGTACTCAATAGACATTTTACTTGGTATCCAAACGAATGCTCGGTTCCACTACGCTTTTGACTCTCCGACGATTTTTCTTCATTAGTATAAAACTAGTACTAACGACTAGTTTTAGTACTAATTAGCGATACTTCCACTCTTCTATCGTTTGTTGAGGGAAATTTAAGAGTTTTACCTCACGATTGCAACAGAAACCGTCTCTTCTTTTCTTCACTCCTTCTATTCGCTTTACTTTTGATCATTGAACGATTATGTCAAATTTTGAAGGTGACGAAATTTGTGGCATGACACAGCATTTATGACCGAAACGAGAAAGTCTGTCGTCATTTTAACTGAATTTGCCCTCATGGTCCCTAGATTCATTAGAATGTTCCAGAGTCGGAGCACCTTTTGTTCCAAACATTCGATCGACATGATTTTTTATAATTTTTGCTCAATGATTGGTCTGAGAGGCTGCCCTTGTGTTCCAAGTTCCAAGTATCAAATTTAAAGCTTGGAAAAGTAGCAGTTTATATTGTTGAGAACTTCATATTGTTGCACTCCATCGTTACTGCATCGTTGATTGGCATTTGTTGCATGTTTTTATGTGTAAATAATTAAAAAGGTCATTCTCGTTCTTGATACCAAACTGAGCGGTACATTTTCTACCTTTAAGCTTTCTATATTCCTTAACATTGGTGGCAGCGGTGGGATGGTAAATACCCGTTCCACTTCTCGACGCGAAGGGGCTTCCAACGATGAAGAGTACAACAACCCTTCACATTTTGAGGAGCCAACGGAAGTTAACGAGCCTGATAGAAACGACACTTTTGGTGAATCTTCTGATATTCCAAAGCCTTTACTGCAGTTCCAACAGTGCTGGGAACGAGAACGTGCCGATTTATTGGAACAAGTGCGTATTGAGTGGAGCGCTTCACTAGGTGATCTCCGTCAAGCGTTGCAGGCAGATTGGGCGCATTTCCTCGCAGAGTTTCGTCGATTGCTTTCATCACAGCACGTGCCCTGTGAGTGTTCATCAACCCTTCAAACTGCGGCAGCCTCATCAAAGCGTATCAGAAAGTTTACAGCGGTCTGAGCTGTTCATACCAAAACCCTACGATGGTAGCATCGATTGGGAAGCATATAAACTGCAATTTGAGACCATCGCACTCAAAAATGGATGGGATGATGACACCAAAGCTATTGGTTTAGCTCATGCTTTAACTGGCCCAGCGTTGGAAATTCTACCATTAGTTGAAGCACCATGCACCTATTCAGGATTAGTGAAAGAATTAGGGAAAATGTTTGGCCATGAAAAACAGTTTCAGCGTTTTATGACCATGTTGTTGACTAGAAAACAACTTCCCCAGGAAGATATATTGACGTATCACCAGGCCATACGAAATCTTGTAAGAAAGTCTTGGTCTACAGATTTCAGAGCTAGTCCTGGAGAAGACATGATTGTATACCACTTTATCCAAGGTATACGTGACCACACAGTGAGACAGAATGTTTTAGGTGTCTGGCCCAAAACACTTGACGATGCCTTGAATGTCTCGTTACGATTTGAAACAGTTGCTCAAACGTCTCAACCCTCGATCTCTATCCATCAAGTGACACCTGTGGACCAAATTGGATACAGTCGTGATAGGGAAGTAATGGAGCCAGAAATTCCATTACTTATGTCACATTCGATTAAAAGTGCTCCTCGAGCCAAGAGTAGGCAACGACAACATCAACAAATGATTTGCTGGAGGTGTTCTTCTCCTGGGCATATTGCTTTGCGTTGCCCTTATCCCCCAGTCAATGCTAATGCTCAGTTGCACCGTTCCACAATGTCACTGCACACACGGACCCGGCTTTCTATATTCCTTAACAATATTATGCATTTCCATTAGTTTCGTAAAACTTTTCATTTCGTTTCTCGATAGTTTTTGAAACGAATTTCTCAAGTTGTCCTCTCATGGAGCGTCCAGTGGTATTAGGATTCATACCCTAGTCCCATTGAGAAATACAGTTTTGATAATTGCTTCGTATTGGTGTATTGTTTTAGTGGCAGATTTTGCAACGACAAAGTCCATTATCAACTTATTATGATTCTATTGTCGTTTTATTGCTCGGCCGCCTCTTCAGATTGCAGAGAATCGCTCATAATGCTTGAGAATCCATTCGCCTTCACCTCTTCCACACCGTTCCCTTTTCTTCGCCGTCGTTGTTCTATGAATAATAATTCGACGGATAAACCTCATTTGCTCAACTCCTGCAAGTATTCAAATGCAGTTTGAAGAACTTGACTCGAACCTTCAAAACCCTCTCGTTGTCGAACAATAAGCGACCAACCTGAAGAGGCGATTACCCGACAAACTCCCTACTCTTCAATTACTCCCATAATTCAGGCCTCTATTTGACACTCTAATCGCCGAGAGCATTTGTGAAGTTATTAACAGATCCGATCGTCCGCGTCGTATGAAATGAAATACGGGCGAGGAGAGCGTGTGGGGGTAATTTTCAAGTGTATAAGAGGCGTAAATTACGAGGTAATATTGATAAGTTACGGTTAATGGTCTGAGAGCGATAAATCATTTTGTCGTGAGAAGATGCTGCGAGGAGGAGCTTCGGGGTTCGTTTGTGGGGTTCTGTGAACGTTCATCGCACAGGGTTCAACATAATGAACCGTTGGTCTCATTCTAAAGTTGTGATCTGTTGGGACATTCGTCGCATAATCCCAATAGATTCCTCGGATCTCAAAATACATCGCAGCTTCTTTACATTCTGTACTGGATATGCTACAAGAAACTTCTCGGTGAAAACAATTTTATTTAGTCATTAATACGAGAGAAGATTGGGCTACATAAAAAAAAAGAACCGGATGCAAAGAAGAGAAAGACAAATAGTATATTGATTCACTGTTTTATTTGTCAACGAGAGTGCGTTCATTACTAGTACGTCCTCTTTTAAACGACCCAGAAAAACGAAACAACGACCAAATGTTTCTAAAAAAAATACGTAAACGATCCGTAATTCCGTAAGGTTGAGGAAGCAAAAATCGAGTTGAGTACAGTTTATTCATAAACAAGTCGCGTTAACAGTCCCGTAAATACCCTGCGAGCTGATTACTCAATAGAAGTCACATACAAAGCGGGAAATCGTTAGCGGGTAAATTTTATGTACAATGTTGACTCAAGTTGTTCCAAGACTGAGTGGAAACGGTTAGAAATGGCTTTAAAAAGCCCGAGGAAAGATGTGAGGTGCGTCACACCTGATATTCTGGATTTGGAAGTACGTCCGAAAGTATAAAAAAAAGCAGAACGTTTTCTCATTTGGGAGAACAGTGAATCCAAATTCTGGATAGTAGGCGGAAGACTATAATGGTTTTCAGAAGAAATCGGGGCGAGGGAGAATGCCACCACATGTCCCTCCCAGTATACCAGCACGGAAACACCATTCCTGCAGCTCAGTGCCCACAAAGCTTGGTTGCAGGAACATGCTAAGAATGTTTAATTGGCGCGATGAATGCGGATTGTCTCGTGGAGGCTTAGCTTGGCAGTACAAACGCGTCTTCTTTCCAACTTAAGGTTCTCAACTGGCGGTATCAAACCTACACAGAAACCTAACTGGCCCAGGGCTGGGGGCGAGCGGATTGGCGGGAAACGTGAAGCGGCAGAAGCCTTGGAAAACTGAATAGTTTGAAACGGCGGGAGCTCCGTGGGACGGCTCTAAGAGTATGGGCCGTTTATTTTTAGAGAGTTGTATCTCGATATTTGGCCTTGAGCAGGCAGGCCGGGTCCCGCGTGTAGATCTTGTAACGGCTTTCCAACGGCGCGTGGGCAATTCTCTCCCTCGGAACTCCCTGGAACTCCCGCGTCCGCCAGGCTCCGTCCCAACACCCCAACCAGACCCATTTCATTCATCATTCATAGTTCGCTATCATTCGCCACGTTGATTTCACCACCCTGAACTAATTATCGTGTTACTAAACTTACTGCAACTGCACCAAAGAGGTTACAGGGCGGATTTCCCCAGTCATGCACCAAAATATGTTCCCCAGAACCTAAATGTACGATTAATCAAGGGGCTCTGCTGAGTTGTGTGGATTTGAGGTTAACATGGGACACCAAAATAAGGGCATGAGCAAAATCCACCGAAAATTAACTATAGTTATCATAGTGATCAAAACACCAAATATTTTTTTTCTCAAAAACGGCTCTAACGATTTTGATTAAATTTTTTATATTGGTAGCTCCCAATAAGTAAGGTGACCAGACGTCCCGTTTTCAATTATTTGGTTATGGTCAATTACTTTTTAGTTTAAAATACTTTATAACCACTTAGCGTGAATTCTGTCTGCATTTCGAGGTGCAATAGGTTGGACTCAGTTAAAATACAAACCACTAGGTATCAGAATAATTTCCTTTTCCTGAATCCCTATTTCAATCACTATTATTGGCCGTTTCTGACGTCGTTCGTGAGTGTTCAGGCTATCGACCGATATCCCGATCGCAGTGACTCGCAGTTTTTCCTACCTGTCACACGCTGCATGCACATTACTTCAACTTGTTATTTTTATTGACGTGCTTTGTGTTGTACGAATTAAATTCAATATTTTTGTACAGGAAAAAAGTCAGTAGTAAATATAAAAGGGCACAAAGTTTAAAAACTGCCTTTTAGTCTTTCAAAACTCAAAAATGATGGGTCCAGGGAAAAAACCGACTAAGTCACTTTTTCTTAAAAACGAGAAAACTCGTTTTCAAAGTTTGAAACGTGATTGTGTTTGACTAGAAGCAAATAAAAAATTGAAATAAGTCTTATTATGCACTAAAACATCTATTGAAGTGTTCCACACAATTTTGACGCTATTATTATACTACTTACTTGTTAAAAAATTCAAAAGCTGAGCAACCCCTCCAAAAAACCGGGGAAGAACCGACGATGTCAACTCTCATCCAATGGAGAAAAATCATGTTTTTTTCTGTTGGAACGTCGTTTAATTATATTACACTGGTAAAACAAACAAAAAACAAGCAAAAATGAAATTTTAAATTCTGACGAACGTAGGTACAAGAGGTGTTTTTTCTGATATCCTTTTGAACTGTCCTTTATGCGAGAAGTGGCAATTCAAATTCTCCTTGCTTCATTCTGTTCAGCTCATTGGGTCTTCGTCCAATCACACTGGATGAGAAAGTGCCGTTGGACGATGAACGATGATTCACCAGTCGTGGATGGTTATCGGAAACATAAATTTCCTTAATTTCCGGGATTTTGAACAAACATTTTTTTCCATAATGTTTCTCTAATAAGGATTTCCAGTCTTTTATCAAGAGTTGTTTCCCATTCACGACTGAGAACGGTGTAGGTTTCTCTAAATTCTTTTGGAGTCTCCATGCGGCATTTCATGTTCCAAATTCCTACATTTTTGTCGCATTCCAAATGCGAGTGGCCGCGAATCGGGAATGTCATTTAACCATTCTTCAGCCCATGAATTTGGTGTTTGGATAGATAGTGAATGAAATGAAAATGACGTAGTCCACCTGCTGAGTCTGTAGATATTTCCAAATCTTCCACTTTGTAGTCCAGGTAGTTCATGATGAAATGAAGAGAAATGATGCCACTTCGTTCGCACCCTTTTCTTCCAACTCCTTCGTGGTAAGTGTAGAATACCGATTGGCCAGCGGAAAGTACGTGAACATTGAAGGAGAATACTGACAGCTGTCGTTTATAGTAAACATCATTCGTTTGGGCGAAATGTTTTTGGCAAAGTCAATACAAATCGCCTCTTTTCTGTGGTCTTTATTAGACATTTTCTTCGCCAATTTCTTTCGGTCATAGAACCATTGAGCGTTTTTCTTATGCAACGTATTCATGTCCGTAAGTGTTTTAATTTCTTCCTGATCCTTGTCAGGTGATAAGCTCTTGAGTTTTGCAATGAACTCGTCACATGTTGAGCA
The DNA here is from genome assembly GCA_020466155.1 of Pachypeltis micranthus. Lineage (NCBI taxonomy): Eukaryota > Metazoa > Arthropoda > Insecta > Hemiptera > Miridae > Pachypeltis > Pachypeltis micranthus. The sequence continues at coordinate 28,530,985 of CM035777.1, read as the reverse complement.
GGTGTCAGCCCGAGGATATCCGAATGAAATGTTGAAGTTTGTATTAAAAATAGTTCGATAACTTTCGTAGAAACGACGACATTACGATATTTTTCATTGAACATGGTGTACATGTTTTTGAATCACAGAGGCAAGGTGGGGACCACGTGTTGCGCTGTTGGGGTTCGGTCAGGGAACAGTGACATCGTCGGTTCTTTCCCTGTACACCAAAAACTCCAAGTCTTATGACTTCCGACTACGTCGGTTTTTCCTCATTTTCTAGTTACTAAAATGAAAAGCATCATTTTCTGAGTTCTACAATATAAAAAATTCGATTCGTGAAAAAAAGTGACTTAGTCGGTTTTTTCCTTGGACCCTTCAATTGTACTTCTAGTTTTCAAAATTGTGTTGGAGGTACCCCGTTCACCAACCCCTTGGCACTCTACCAATGCTTCCACTCAGTTTCAACCTGTGTCCAGTTTTTGGGAAACAAAAATCTGGTCACCTTACCAATAAGGCAACAATATCATGAAACTCCCAGTAGTGGAAAAATGACGAAAGCATCACAATAAATTACCAACATTTTAGCGCGGTTTTTTCCTTATTAACCCCTCTGAAATGTTAGTAGAATGTTCACAAAAACCTAGTGTAGTAGTCCAACCCATTACCTGTTGGGTGAGATTTTAAAAACGCTCATAAGATGAATAGGGGTCTCTCCAATAATTCCGGAATTTCAAGTACCGCCGTTTCGCTTACTACCAGTTCTAAAGGTTTTTACCCAATAACTCCGCAAGAGTGATTACTAACCTCTTTAAAAAAATCGAGTTTACAGCCTCTCTAATTCCCTATGTACTAATTTCTCAATAATGGTTCGGGAATGAGTACGAGCAGCACAATAAATTCCGGAACAGTTAGCCATGGGACACCAAAATAAGGGCATGAGCAAAATACCGGTACCGCTTTCTGCTGCCGTTAAGTATTGTTTAGCGCTAAATAAATTGAGTAAGTAGAAAAACCGTGTACACAAGTGAATTGACGTAGAGCTAAGGAAAGTCGAGTGTTGCAAGTCACCAGATATTTTTTTTTTGTTCTTATGATTTTCATTGAATTTTTGTATGGACAGTTCAAAATGAATCACCAGTGAATTGACCTCATTACTAGTCATAGTGAAAGTGGAAGCAACTCACTAAACTCTGGAACCTCCAACGCTACCGGTTTCGACATATAAAGTGTGTCTGCGTTCTACCAAAATCTCGTAAATCGAATGAGAAACAGGTTTCGTTAGTAGCACTTGGCAGTACTCTCAGAATGTCTTTATCCATGAGTTTATATATTTGCCTCAATAAGTGCTTCACGTAAAGCTCATTGAACTGAGATAACAACCAAAATACGCGAAAAATCTAAATCATAAATTTCTGGAGTAACCGTTAGACTAAATGTGATCAACTTGACGGATTGTGTTCAAGAAAAGGGGGAGTTTGAGGAATTAATGGATTAACGTGATGAGCGTGAGAGAGGACTTCATTTATATCTGGATAAGTGGCAAATTGGGTTGTTAGGATGAGAACAGAGAGTGGAGCGGAGTAACCCAGAGAGCTGAGTGACGAATATCAATTGTTTTGGGTCCAATCTGAGAATAAACGTTGGAACGCCCAAAGTGAGTGGAGGAGTGGGCATATTGGAAACTCCAAAGGGGAAAACCGTTGTCGGAGGACCCTGGCGTGGCGAGTCATCACTCCAAGCTGGAGCGATACCATTCACGAGCACGCCATTCCATCCTGCCAGTTGTTGCCGCATTACGATAGGTATAAAGAGCAACTGAATTTGCTGCAAGATCTTAGTATTGAACTTTTGAACTGGAGAATTTGCGTATGTATGAAGACCACCATTTACTCCGTTTGGTAACGTGAATGATTAAAATAACAATCATGAGGAAAAACAGTCGTGAGACAGCGCATTTCCCACGAGAGACTTAGCGCAACTTTACGTTTTTTGGCCACATGGATGAATCACAAATAACTGACGTTCATCACAGCAATATCACCCCAGAGATAGGAAGGGATTATTCCCGAATCTGAAATAATTCCTGAACCAGCATTGCGATCCCGAAGAGCCCGTGAGTGCTTATTTGGGAAATGCCCGAGTCCAACAGTAACCTTCCCAAAACGTTGAGCTCCTTTCAGGTCGACGGTCGTTCCAACACTCCAGTAAACGACTGGGATTCACCATTCACGAGGAGTTGGAGTGACAAAGGTTTGGCGTGGAGCTTTTGAGCACATTGGAATTCCATCGAGCCTCGTCATTCCACTCAAACCACAATTGGTTTCACCATTCACGTCGTTCCACTGGTGCTCGATTGTGCCTTTTGGCCCGTTGAAACGTTCGTCAGTGACCACATTTAGAGCTCAGGATTTCCCGTTAGGGTCAAGAGCAACCAGCTTGACCTGAGCTGAGCCGAACAAGGCCAATAGGTTTAATATGTTGGGACGAATTTCAATATTTGTGAGGTGATGAATCACATCATTATCCTCCAAATGATGATTTATTGGTCCCGCAGCCCCCGATGAATGTGACGCTTTTCGCAGTTGTGTCGTAATATTGAGCCGCTATTCCATAGTTGATTCGCTGCACGCCTTGCTATTCCCCAAACCATCGTTCCGCGGGTTGTCATTGCTTTACCCTTTCGCACAACTTTCTTGCGACGATGAGGAGTTTCGACATCTTCCAGAGTGACTCTGCCCGACGTCAACGAATTGACAAACGATTTAAGACGACTCATCGAACAATCGACGTCATTAGTTGCGAGGAAATGAGTCGGCAACTAAATTTTATGGGCTCTAATTGAACAAATCGTCGGTATAATGAGCCGATGTCGACGATCCTCGTTCCCCCGCTCGACTAAATCACCTTTGGAGTTTGCATATTTCATGCTTCCCGTACCAGAAAGGTTCCGATACACAAGAAGACCTTAAAGGATGATATCACAATCATCTTCAAAAGAGGGTTGCCGTGGAACCATGGAAACGGACGCGTCCAACTTGAAAGTGAACATTTCAGGATTGCAGGCATCAAACTCAACCCAGAATCGTCCAGTGTCCCCAGTAGTCTTGCAACAAATGTCTTATTGTTTTCCTGTGGAAAATTGACAGGAATACGTTCGAGATGGCAGCATTTCATGCGATGCACCTCATGTTTTCGGTTCCTGTGAGGAATCGACTGCGTTCCAGCCAGTGCATTCTCCACTCGGCAAAAGCCCAACTGCTGTACGATGCTCGTGAGGTCCTGAAAATCCTGTCAGGGGAATTTAGAGTGCTCTCATAACCGTGTATGTTAATCACAATCTATGATAAGCGGAGGATTTCATGCCAGTAATAACGTGAACTACCAAAAACACCAATCAGGTCGATGTGGTCTTCACTGATTTCACCAAGGCTTTTGATTGGCTTCATCACAGTACTATTTTCGGATTCTTGGAGTGCCTTGGCATTTTTAGCAGCCTTCTGTCTTGAGTGACATCATCACTCCGGTCAGGTTACACGGTGTAGTGTCTTCTTCATTCCCCCCTCCACTTCTGGTGTCCCACAGGGAGCTCACCTTGGACCTTTCATTTTCAATCTCGTCATGAATGGATCCTGTCACTCCTTGGTATATGCATGATTTTTAGCAGAGGTCACTGTTCCAGTGGCTGTTCCACCCTTCATGCGTTTGTTGATTGGTGTTCAGCATGTGGTCTAGTTAACCCCAGTTAATGGGTTGGGCTGATGCACTGTAGCTTGTTGTCTCCATACTTCCTGGCAAACTCGATTATTGACGTCCCCCGCAGCCACTCCTCCTCTATGTGGTTACCCCGAATCCAAAGCTGAGGTACAATGATCTCATTTCTGGCGCAGTCGTTAGTGTTTCTCATGGGAAGCACTTGTGAGTTTTCAGATGCCCGTGCTTTCACCACGCTGTAACGTTGACCTACTTGAACAAGTACACCAGGCCTGAAGTGTCTAACGTTGGCCCAGGTATGAGGTCGATTACGATGGTTTGTCCACTTCTGCCACACTTGAGTTATGGCGGACATGGAGCCCCTTCATGTTGTTCTGTCTGGGGAATAGATGCCTTTTCCCTTGTGTTAGCCGTTGGCTTCCGGATGCCTGGTCTCAGAAGCTCTTCGCCGCCGTCCCTTTCTAATCTACCAATGACTTTTTTTTTTTTTTGACCCGAGGGCGTGTGGGACAAGTTCCTTTGTCACTGCGGCCGCATATGGGCCTATTGTGACGCTGGCCCTTTCTTAGTAGAAGGCGTCGTACATACCCGCCCCCCTTAGGAAGCCGAGTATGTCCTTTCGCAGAGTCCGCCACGGTTTGGGGTTCAGTGGTCCCCTGACCGAAGTATTCAAAGCGTTTTGCTGCCAAGGCAGGGCATTCACATAGGATATGCTCTGCTGTCTCGTCCTCCTCACCGCAGAGTCCCCCGCCTCTGAGATGCCCATGTTGTTGAGGTGATATCTGAGTGGGCAGTGCCCGGTGAGGAAGCTTATCAGTGCTCTCAGATCTTGTCTAGAGAGTGTCAGCATCGCCTTCGCCCTTGGACAGGAAGGCTTGACAAGCCTTTTCGCCTGTCTTAGTCGTGGCTGGCGATTCCAATGGGCGCCATTTTCCTGTATCGCCCATCAGGTGACTTTTCGTCAGACCCACGTGTGGTTCAGGCCCGATGGGTAGGGATTCTGTACCCCTTTTCGCAAGGCGGTCAGCCTTTTCATTGCCCTCATGCCCCCTGTGAGCTGGCACCCAAATGAGGGAGAGCCTGTTACAGGCGCCGAGCTGCTTGAGCGCATGGAGGCATTCCCATGCCAGCTTAGACCTAAAACTATAGGCTGCGATGGCCTTTAAGGCGGACCTTATTCACAGCTGGCCGCAGACATGCCCCTGGGGACAATGCCATGGCCATTCCACTATCCACAACCCATGGTCGCGCCTGGTAGCATGGGCATGCTCCTGGGAAGATAACCCAGAACCAGGTACCAATGACTTGCGCGACTGTCCCCTTAGCCGTCCCCTTTGTACTACGAATTAGTTGTCAGATGACTTTGGCGTCGAAGTCTCCATGCCCTCTGACGCCTTCTAGTCGACTCGATGATGTCAGTGTTCTGAATACTTTGCCCAGCTCCTCACTTCTGTTTTGCCTTCTCATTTATTCATTGTCACTTATTGCAATTCTACTCCCTCACGTTTCTCTCTTTATATTCCCCATTTTGTTCCGCCGCTGCCTCACTTTTGTACGTGTTACCTTTTTCGTTTTTCTGTGATTCCTGTATCGATGAGTCGTTCCCGTCACTATAAAGTAAATTAATAAATAACGCGAAAATTGTACGCATTAAAAAACAACAGAATTATAATTGTGCGACGTATTGCGTTTCCCATTTCCGTTTCTTAGTATTGACATTGTCACTGACCGCTCCAGAAGAAAACACTGCCAACAAAAACGTTGCGATTATTTTCTACGGCTACCTCATTATTCCTAGACTCCGTTTTTCTACCATTTGCAATCGACAAATGTTATTTCCCCCATCAATTACCCTTCGATTCCACACTTCCTCCGCTCTGTCATATTCATCTTGACCGTTAAGTTTCCTGCTTACAGCCCCATAGCCCAATTCGCACTTGTTTTGAAGGTAATGCCCCCCGTCCAAGTGATGCGTGTGATACCAAACTCTTACTTTCCAGTTTTACTTCTGATGTTCCCATTAAGCTCAACTGTGATCTTAATATTAACCACTTAGCTCTAATCAACCACGGTTTCCTTACAGTTTGCCTTTACTTAAATCTTTCCCACTTTTGAGCAACGCTAAGGTATCGTGTGTTGCTATATTCAGTTTATTTGTTTGGTGTTTTTTTTTTGTTTTTTTTTTTTCATTTCTCCGTCAGTTCGGTACTTCAGGTTCATTTGTTCCATTTCTTTCCCTTTTAGTTAATTTCCATTTCAGGGCACACCCACCCAGAACGGCATTACTTCTTCAAAATGAATGCCCCCAATTCATGAACTGCTCTGAAACTATACTATATTACTTTTTATTTACTCGGGCGAATCATAATCATTCAGGAGTTCTGTAGGAGAATCTCTTAGTTCTCTGATTCTCTTCAACCGATCACACAACTTTCCTCCATACTTCGTAGAGCTTTGCGAAAAGTGGAAAGGAATTTGTTCACAAGATGTAAATTATTGAGTTCGATGAGGATGAGTCTGTGTCCCACCTGTTGCTTTACAGCGACGCCTACAATTCAGTAAGCATTCGCATATCGAAGTTGACGTAATCTTCATGTAAATCGAAAAGCTTATAGCTATTAAAGGTTTTTTATTGACCCGAAGGTGGCAACAAAATGTCAATAAATCCCGGCGGGGAGCGTATTAATATCAACTGCTCAACAAACAATGCGCCCGTCCACCGGTCAAACTGAACGGGAGCCATCAATTCCGAAGAGCCCTTCCTCTTCTTTTTACACGGAGACGCTAATTGAAAGTCGGACGGTGGTTTATGATCGCTCCTGCGACCGCGAATAGGCTTACGGGGCACGGGAGTTTGCGGAGGAGCTGCAAACACGAGTTATTCGCGTCGTAGTGTGTTTTTCTCATGAGTTATCGACTCGTGGGAAACGCGCGAACGGAATGTAACGTTTTTGGGAGGGTTAAGAACCGTGACGAAAGACTGCGGCACATTGATATCGATTGTTGCGTAAGGTGCAGAAAGTGAGTAGGCGCCAAAGGGCTTTTAGGACAACGGACTGTGTGTGACTTGTCCTCCACCAGAAATGAATGTTTCGTGTAAGAAAAATGTAACTTAAAATACCTTTACCTACCCTTACAATAGGCCCGTTTGTGGCTGCAGTGAGGGTATTGCCTGCATCCACGTTCATAAAAAAACGTAAAATAAGTGCTTTCAACAGTCAAAACGTTCAGGGTTTGCTTACTCCCATCATGAAGCAAACATCGTGAAATAATGTATACTTCCTTCATTTAATGAATGAAGCAAACATGCTTGTGTAATTACTCTGAAAGTAATAACGAGTTAATGGGGAACACACAAGGTTAGCAGTATAATCAATAAAACGCCTTTCAGTCCGCTCACGTTTTTAATTAAAGTACGATCAAACTGAATGAGATCCAACACTGTCGCTCAGTTGGGCGTTGCGCACAACGATATTCTAGGAACCGATGCTCACATCACCTCTACCGCACTAGAGAGGTAAAACAACAATAATCATGGCCGACGACGAATATTGTCCTCCAGCTTTATTTCTCCACCGATCCCAATGTTCTTCTTGGAAATTTAATGAGAAGCCCAGCGACAAGAAAACGACTTTGGCTTTCGCCTTACACACCCTGACTGATCACCATCCAATCATGACTCTGGAAGGCCAGTTGGTGATACTGCTGTGTTTCAATTAGGACTAGAAATTCAAACACTGTTAAGGAAATATAAAAAAACATTTTCTTTCGGTTCAAGAGAGAAAATGAGCGGCGAATGAAGGGAAACAGGAAAGTATGATTGATGTAAAGCTAAATGAACTGCTTGAGCTTCGGACAAGCAGAATTAACGTAATGTGAGCGCGTGGACAGAATCAAAAAGAGTACAAGTTCGGCATTCCAGAGACTAACTGTAGCTGAGTAGATGTTTCCTATGAAATGAGTGCTAATGGACAGTGAATGGACAGACAAGGTTCGTACCAGGTAGAGCGAGGGAGGGGGGTAAAGGTTGCTTAAGACATTTGCAGTACTCAAAAGTGGCCGTGAGGTTGAGCGGAAAACAAATACTTGCTGCTGAAGTGATTAGGGAAGTGAATGTTATTTATGGATGGGCTCATGCGGTCTTTTTCTACGTGAGAGCTGCTTGAGAGATAATATGCTTAGGTTCTTCATCGCTAAAATCTTTGGAGTACAATCAGTCAGCAGCATTCAACAGTTCTGAATAAGATGGTTGGTTTTCCAGCACAATGCTTCTGCAAGAATAGCCGCTTGCATCTCCCCACATCCTCCAGGCCGACGTGCCCTACTCTGCAGCTCAGCCTGTAAAACGATCATATTTTCAATTAGCTCTCACTCGTAAAAATGAATAAATAAACTTCAATCGGCTTAAAGGATTAAGGGGCGGCGTACCTGACATTTGTCGAGAACGCTAATCCGGTCTTTTAATTCGGGATTAAGGCGACGATAACTGGAACGAAAAGCGAATTATTAACCGGTGGCCAAGTGATCTGTAGCTACCCAGCGTTGTAAGTTCAAAATTGTAAAATGCATCGGGGTCAATCCTGGATTTAAAAGGGAGGGGTCTCCAGGCGTGATCCCACATAAGGCCGACTGGATCACCGTGAAGAATCGCCGACGAGGGAATCTGACGCTAAGACGGATCGCTACATGCGCAGCCGTCGTTCTGAGTCGGGTAGAAGATTAACCTACTTCTTCCGAACGTTGAAAGGTAAAGATGAATTGGAGGGACTCTGCAGCAGACACAGCTGGCTGAATGGATGATCCAGGTTCGAAGACACTTTCCAAAGCCTCGTATGGGCGTCTCAAAACCTGAAAAATAATGGCCCTTTGCTATGCACATCTGTGGGCTTCATTGTAGTTCAACACATTTCAAGATTTAGTATCCGGTAAGAAGCATCGTAGTTAGCTCACCGGACTGGGCTGACTTCCTGCTTCTTGAATTTTACAAGTTGCAGATCCAATTGGAAGTAGTTTTAGCAGTCGTCGAAAAGCACAAAAGCGGAGTGGAGAGGGTTTGGACTGTATTCTACGGGTGGATTTTTGGTAAAGCACGAATCTCGCATCTCAAAAAATAGTTGCCCCAAAATCTGTCCAGATGCAACTTCCATGCTCTGCTCATGAAGAGTTTTGCGTTCCATTCGTCACTGGTGCGGCTCCAGAGCTCTACAGCCCTTTCTTACCGAGGTCCTCTGACCCCAACCCTCTCAAGTCTTCCTTCTTCCTCCTGATCGTTACAACCTTCCAGCTTGACCCTTCTTCAGGGCTCAACACGCCTCATCAGTTGCATGCCAAACACTGCGTTCACCTCATAAAGCTGTTGTTTACGCTTGCCTCTCCAAAAACTAATTTTGATTTCCCAGATCTTCAACACTCTTAAAGCAGACGTCGCCATAACTGTTGGGTTTACCGTGACTCTGTACACGATAACCTCAGTATGTCTTAACATCAGTGGGGGGTATCATTATCAGTAGAGTGGCATAGTACTATCCAGGGCTATAAAAGTGCTACGATGGAATGCAGGCATGTCTCAGTTCGAAAAATGATATTGAAGGGGTGCCCACACGGCTGGGTCCTCAAATCAGTACTATGGTACAAAGGTTTACTTAGGGGAAATAACCAGCTCCTCCTCTTAAAGGGAAAATTAAATAGCCAACTGTCAACACATGGGGTGGGGTTTCAGCCAACACCCCCGTCGCTTGAAGGCACTAGGTATTCGCAAGGTCATTCGTCGTGTGTGCTACTGCCATATTATCCTCATGTGTCAGATCATTCGCTTATGTGTGATTGGCTACTGCCTGGAGTAGCAAACCCACAGTGAACCAAAGGAATCCTCTTGGATCACCAAGGCCTTTAAGACAGCATCCACTGAACACTCCATTTGACCATTTGAGCATTGACCAGTTACCCCTTTGACTTGGCCATTGAGTGTGCAGTGGAGAGTGAAAAGGGAACTTCCCTCTTTCTGTAACCATATGGCATTCAGCACCAAAAATGCTGACTGGCCTCAATTTTGTACAGTGGTTACTGGTTGAGCCAGACCAGTGGACGTGCAAGTTCCTTACGGGACATGCCAATATTGCGGCTCCGCTTCTTTTCTCTCGAAGAATCTCCATCCTGTACGCCTTGCACCTCCTCTGCAAAGGAAACAAGAAACCACGTGCTGTTCCACCACAGTTCCTACAACAGTGAGCAATGGTTGTTGGAAGAGCGAAGATTCCATCAGCTCTTCCGGCTAGTTATGACGAAAAAAAACGTGGTCCCTTTGAAACTTGCCGCCAACGTTAATCGTTAGATCAGGTGGGAAACCAGATTCAGAACTCCCCCCCCCCCCAGATGGTACACATTCTGCAGGGTCATACCTGCGCTTAATCGACACACGAGAAACAGCTCTCCACCAATGACTGGCAACATGACAACCTACCCTACCTGCATAGCTCGGTGTTTGGTGGATGCTGAGCGTGTGCCCGTGTTAGCGAAACTACAACCTCCAGTATTTTCGACAGAGATAACTCTCTTATCAGTGATAAGGATTGGACCAATCTGGAACTGTACTTTTGTTATTTATGTGTTAATCAACTGAAATTGCCTATGCAGACTTGTCAACAGTTTGCTGACTCTTGTTTGCTGATTTTTTCCATAATGAAAAAATGAAATATATTAACCAGGCGAAACACCTGTCAGAGCAAAATATAATTATAGAGCTGGTGGTAGAGAACCCAAGCGTCTTTTAGAGCATCATCAGACGAGCTCATGACACATGACGTAAGAAAAAGGGAAAAATATCCGGCATGACGCGTCACATGACACTACTCAGCTCCATGCACAGTACATTCTAATTCAATGTGTTTTTGGCCTATCTGATAACTTCACGTTTTAAGTGGAAACTGGAGACTCCTATTAACGGCATCGGGCGATCGTAGTCTAGTGGTTAAAGTCGATTATTCATAATCCCGACGGAAGTTGGGCAATGGATCGGAGGAGCTCGCGATCGCTGTAATTCTTGCCTGAGTCTCCAAACCCTCTCGTAACAGCGGCGCTTGAAATTCTGAAATTTATTGGGCTGCCGCTTCGTATGCCGTTACCATTGAACAGCCACCGTGTAGGCAATTCGTGGACCTGTTGGTACGACGTTCTCGGGAAGGTTTCTGTCGAGTCATCTGCTGCTGTTTTTAATCTTTTTTATTCAAGATTGTTTCAGCTGATTTTGAGAAACCAGATATTTGCGGATTTGGTCTCTTTGGTAACTATAGTCAGTTTCGGACCGATTTCGGCATCCAGTTAATTTACAGGGTAAATATCATATCTGGGCGATTTGGTTGATTAATTTTCTGCCGTCACACTCGGGACGACTTTTGTTTTCAGTTGACCACATAACTCTTCTTCTTGTTGCGTAGGGCTTAGGAAAGCAACCCGATGAAGTACAATCCTTCCTTTAAAATTTAGTGTGTTTCTATTTTTATATGATTGCTATTGCCCACCTTTCCAAAGGCGATCTACTCGACTTGCCTTGGGAAGTTCACGTTCACTTATTCGCTTGCTCTTTGCTGCTCAGACATCCCCGATGCATTCGACCAGGGTTGCAATAGATGTAGATGAGGAAAATAAGAGACGAAGAGCGTGTGAGAGTTCAACATCCACGTATCTAGCAGGCACAGTGAGGGAAAGATCTTGTAGAGATCACCATCAAGTAACCCCCGCTTTGAGCAGGCATCAAACAAGTGAGTGGCGTATTTCCCGTATCCCAGAGATGAGTGTGGCGGTCTATCATCCTTCCCCACTCCTGCAATCGTCGCTGGCTCAGAGATATTAGGACATGTACAAGCGGTCTTGAGGGAGCCTGTTGCCGAACTGCCAACATTTTCTCCCAGCACTTTACCAGGTGTTTTACCTCTTCTCACACCTCGAATGGTGTTCGCCCTCTTTCACTTCCTGCCTGAGGATCACTTGCTGCATCGTCCGATAGAGCATTCACCTGACACTGTGAAGATGTAAAGACTGCGAATGTGCAATAAAAGCCAGTTGAAATCAGTTGTTTTGAGCTTGCACCCTCCATCCAACGCGAAAATCGCTGGTAGTTATGAAATAAGCTGCAATGATTGGAAAGGAGGGACAACAAACAGCAACATGTCGATAATTAATCGTTTTCCTCTAATAAAACCTGCGGTTGAAGAAACTTGAGTTGAGTCGCAAACCATCAAATGGAGTACGTGCTTTTGTTGAACGACTCTCGAGAGGTTTTGCTGAAGACAAAAAGAGCAATCTGCTGAGCCCCTTTTCGCCTCGGTAAAAGGAATAACCTTAACCTTTAGCGCCATATCGCGTCTCTTAGTCACGAGATTGCCCTTCCACCTCAGTCCCGGGCGCGTCCACTTGGACCTGCCTCTGAAGTAATTCTCTTTCATATTTTTATTCTACACATGCGAGTATCTGTCCAAAATACGAAAGGGCGAAGCACGTCAGGGGGCAGTTCCACGAGTCGCAGGTTGGGAATACCTTTTACACCTTGGAGACCTATTATAATTAAAACAGTGAAAGACACGCAATCACTGCTACGAGCTATTAACAATTACTTTTAATAAAACATAATATTGTTGCAATCAGACGAGAAGAACTCACAAATCAGCACAGAACTGATCTTTGTTTGCAACACAAAAATACCTGCCCTCCTACATCACCCCTTGTATTTCATGCCTACGTTCAGGTAATCTTTTAGACGGTCTGCATGTACTACCTTCTGTTTCTTAGTTGGCAGCTGTATCGCTAATCTGCTTTTGCGCCCAACATGGACGAATCCATAGTCTCAGTAATTTCTTGTGTAAATCTTGGTTACTCGGCTCGCCCATGCCGTGCATCTTAACGAGCTTTTCCTGATTCTGCCCTTGGCTTATTTCGTGTTCCAAGCTACTTGACATCTCGTGAGGCGTTCTTGTCAATAGGTGGTTCCCCCTATTACGAACATTGCTGGTGAAAATCCTATCGTTCGATGTTCCGACGTTTGATATGCCAGGAAGAACCAGGATTTCACTCATCCCTGTCGCGCTGGTCCTTCTTCCTCAGCACATCGTTGAGCCGCTCCACAAGTCGCTTTAAGGTCGCATCGTTTTGTACACACTGAGGATCACTGCTCTGAATGGCTCGCACTCAAAATTCTTCTCTCGACTCGAACCTGGACAGTACATTTTCCATTAAGCCCCGAGGTACATTTTTAGTATTTTGATCTACTACAATATTATGCAGGAGTTTGTATACTTTACTGAAGTTTATCGCGCAGTAAAATCACGGTTTATCATGTACCGGAAACGAGGTCGAGGATGTGTCGTGGGCGAACTAGAAGAAGTATTTCCATTCGGTTCGCCAGGTGTTCCGTTGTAACCACGATAGATCGTCAAGTTTCCCAAAAATACTGGGGTTTGCAGAAAGGTTGGCAGAAGTGTGCCAAATGTCCTTTCAATCTTCGAAATCTGCCAACGTGAGACGACGGTCCAGAGTAATTACCTAATTACCGGGTATCGATTAGTTGAGTGTTGTAGGTAGTGCAGGGTGGGGTCTTTGTTTCAACCTCTATTTGTTGCATTCTTCGTGTACTCTTTTGACCAATGAATATTCGTTCTGTTCCCTAACCAAAAATCTCATATCAGGTCTGTCTCCTCGACACCCGTAAGAGAGTTAAACAGTCAACAGTCATTGGTGTTGCAGTTTTGCTACCATGCAAGAACCCGGGCATTGCATCAGAATCCAACGAACCCAGACCCATGTGGGTTTGGCTGGTTGTCATAAGGCAAATCGCCCGATAGAGAGCTATTGCCCGTGTGTTACCACGCGGATATTTGGTCCTGGGGAATACCGTACCATCTGGGAGGAGTTTTCAATTTGCTTTACCACCTATTTACTTGGGTGGCAAGTTTCAAAGAAAGAGATCAACCGTGGCCACATTTTTTGTCGTAACATTCTTCACAAACTGGGTGAAACGGGTATGAGCTTGCTTTGTAGTAATTTGTAGCTTTGTTTGTATTTGCAGTAATAGCTAGGAGCTTCGGCAGCTCTTCCAACAATTGTCAGTTACTATCAGAATCAGCATGTGGTTGCTTGTTTCATCTGAACTGGAGAGTGGAGGGTCGGTGGGTGGAGGGCCGTGGGTTGTGAAGTCGCCACGCCCTCGTTCTGGTGGAACTGTCTCGTCCAGGTGAAGTGACCCTTAATGTAATGCTGCGGATTCCCTTCACCACTTACTTTCTCCGTACCACTACATTATTTCGGCTTGGCCCGACCAAAATTCAACGTGAAAAGGCCAATTAGCATAACCACCTAGTGTTAGTCTCAACCTTTGCGCGCCTGAAAAACTTGTAGTAGTAATTATTTATAATAATACCCAAAGCGTAACTCTCAACTATGAATATTGTTGTGGAACAGACAATTGCCTCAACGTTTCAGTCGTCAGATCGCATCTCAGTTGAGCGAGTACTTCATCATTTCGTACTAATTACAATTATTTCATTGGTTAATTCGAACCCTTTGCCCCCAACACGTGACTCCATTAACGAAATATTAAGACGTCGAGCGCTAACTAGACTTCCTCCCTTCAGACCCTACCACCACTGGTAGCTTTTAGTGCTATACTTTAGATGTCTATCGTAATTTACGTCATTACGACGCAATACGTAATAATTTTTATGTTAACTTCCCTTTTAAAAACGGAAGTCTTATCGCTCGTTTTGTTACCTTCAGAACTAATTGGCGCTGCCCTAAACCCAACTATCAGGTCGTATCCGTTGAATGGTGATTTGAGGTGTAAGGTAGTCGTTTCGTTTGTGGCTATCAGTCGCGTGAGAGCAGGTGGAATTTAGGGAGAGCGGAGTGATTATTTTATTGTAGTTGGCGGCTCTCGACATAAAAAAAGAACGTGACTGGATGAAATTGATGGAAGAAACGGCAATGGAATGGGATCGAGGCGCTGAAGCCTGCTCCTTTTGCAACAGTCAACACCCATAAAGCATTCAAGGAGGGCTATTCTCATAGTCCTCAAGGACCTGAAGCCTCATTAACCAACTTGAGCAGGAGAGCAACGCCCTTTATTCGATGCAAGGCCTGATTTTCTGTCAGAGTCCACTGAAATGCAAGGTCTGCGCCTTGACGTCACAGGCTTCCTTACAGAGGTTCGGTTACAACACGAGAACGGTTTAATTACAAATTTCAACTATGACTTTACTCGCATTGCAGTTGTAAACAGGGGTGGGATGCTTTTAGCACCTCATGCTTTAATCATTCAAAACCCTGGCCTGGCCACCGCATTTTTACTTTCCTTGGCTCTACGAAGTAGAAAGGAAAGTTATGTAATCGGCTGGAAAACAAATTTTGAGTTTTCTCCAGATCTTTACGTTTCAGACCCTCCTGAGTCCGAAAAACACTATTTGGGAAAATGGTCTGTGTGTATGTGTGTCTGTATACGATTTTTAGAGAAAACCACCGTGCCAAATCCTTTCAAACTTGATATCTCGCCCGCAGGTTACCATGGGACGCCAAAATAAGGGTATGAACAAAATCCACCGAAATTTAACTATAGTTATCATAGTGATCAAAACAACAAATTTTTTTTTCTCGAAAACCGCTCTAACGATTTTGATTACATTTTTAATATTGGTAGCTCTTAACATGATAATCATACCATAAAATTCCAATTTGTGGGAAAATGACGAGAGCAGCACAATAAATTATCAAAATTTTCGACGAAAAGCGTTTTTGCCGCGGTTTTTTCCCTTTTAAACCCCGCTGGAATGTTACTAGAATGTTTAAAAAAAAGTCGTGTTGTAGTCCAATCCAATACCTAGAGTGTGAGTATTTAAAAACGCTCATGAGATACATGGGGCTCACTCCAGAAATTCCTGAATTTTAGCTACTGTCATTTCGCTTACTAGCAGTTATAACAGTTATTACCCAATAACTCTGCAAAAGTAATTACTATCCTTCTTCAAAAAATTCTTGTTTGCAGCCCCATTAACTCTCTGTGTACCGATTGCTCAATAATGGTCCTGAAATGAGTACGAGCAGCTCAATAAAATCTGGAACTGTAAGCGCTACCGCTTGCTGCTGCCGTAAAGCGTTGTTTGACCAAGATTCAAATCAACTGAGTGATAAATGAATTGATTAAATAGAATTAGCCATGTACAAAGTGAATTGTTGTAGAGCTAAGGAAAGTTGTGTGTTGCAACGCACCAGATATTTCTTTAAGTCTAAAACCCTTCGCCTCTGCACATTCGACGTTGGCTACTCGTACAGAGTTGTACCTTCGTTCGACGCATGCTCGTAGATGAGCCTGTGGGGAAGAATTTATTTTTTTATTGGGGGGTGTCTGTGAGTCGGCGAGATTGCCGTGCTAGACCAGGCGCAAACCCGTATCAAAGTGACTACTCCCAGCACAGCACTGGCCTGAAGCTATTTCTCACATTACGTCAGGCTGGGCCGGAGATTCTACCTGCATTTCTTCTTACAACTTCTTCGTCCGCATAGACACTGGCCACTTTCCCAAATAGGGTTTTTTGAAGTTAGAAACTGCTAAATTGTAAAGATGTGAAGAGAATTTTTTTTCAGCCGATCACATAACCTTTCTGCTTCGTAGAGCCAAGGAGAGTAAACAGCATTGGTTCAGGAGTACAGTTCAAGTCAAAAGGTTCATGATAAATGCTCGCGATAACAGTCGAGGTTGTCATTCCAAATTTACATTTACAAGGGGGTAGACCGCTTTATTAAAGTTAACGTACCTGTTTGACGAGTCCGTCTCCACTGGCTGGTGATATACTGTGGGGAGCGCTTTTGATGTAAAGACATCATCATCTGGCCGTTAAGTCAGTACTAAAGTCAGTGTTGGGCGCACGAGAAGGGGAGCTTGAGGATCGAAATAAAACTGAAACTCGGTGAGTGTGAGGAGGACTGTAATATACGTGCAGAAATGAGTTGAGGTAAAATTGAGCTGAGATGGTGTACAAATAGGCAGCACAAGGGCAGTAATCAGAACGTGTGAACTGGCGCTGGAAGCTGTATGGGAGAGCGAGGAGTTACTGGGGCGATAGTTGGAAGCAGAATGAATTTGGAAGTGCTCAGTCGAGGAGAGGAATGTGGAATTGAGAAGGAAATAAAGAAAGGGGAAAACCTGGGAAAGGGGGCTGTTAAAACCAACCGACCACAGCTGAGGGATTCCCGCAAGGGTGAGGGGGCAGGTATGAAATACAAGGAAACAATGCCTGGGAAAGTCCGAGGTCAAAGACTCTAACCAATTTGACACTTTGTGTCGAACAGTCAGTTAGTTGGTCGTGGTCTTTATATACGAAGAGAAAGGTAAATGGGATGGTGGCGCATCGTGGGAGGGGGGGGGTGGAGAACATGCACCTTTGGGGAAACTCGCTAGAGGTGAAGGGAAAAGAATGCAAGGGAAGTTTTTGTATGTCCTAAATAATGTGTTGATAGTCTTTTTTGTATAGGGTGGTCTGTAAATCCGTCAGTTGGTTGTTATCGTTTGTGTAGTGTTTTTAGGGGTGTAATGGCCAGACGATGATGGCTTTACATTGAAAGAGCTCGCCCACAGTATCTCACCAGCCAGAACAGATGAACTCCCCAACCCAATTACTTTAATACCTAGACCGCTTTAGATGGCCTAATTTAGGAAGTCACGATGTTTGGGCGTCGCCGAATCGTCAAATGCCTCCTGATCCCCAGCATCAGCATTCAACGCATTCAGACTGCCCACTGCATTCAAGACATGAATACTTGTCACGGCTCAAACGAGCATTCGTACACCACTGTAGATCTTAAATCTGATGCTACAGTCAATCATTAAAACAGTATGTGGTTTAGGTTGGCTTAGACAAAAAGGAGGTCTGAATTACTGCTATGACTATAGCTCTTCACCCCATATCTCCGTGCTTTGACATACATAGGAACGTGTCGCTATGTATTCTTGCTGATCAATAATTTAATTAAAACAACCGATTCTCCGATATTTTGATTCCGAAGATGCATGAAGATACTGTGGCTTCCTCCCTTGTAAGTGCACATTGTGCGTGCGAACAAATTTGTATCAAAATACAAACGCACTTAACGCAAGAAAGAATTAAATGTCATCATGTAAAGATCAGAAACCAAAACTTGAACTGAACTAATGGGACAGTGCACACCGAGCATCAACCATCAATCAGACAAATGCCTTCAGCGGTTCATTTTATTCGTTTAACGGTTGAATAATGTGGCGAAAGACTCTTGACTTGTGGACGGCACTTGTTGGAAATGGGACGAGGAGGCTTCGTCACACGAGGAGCTGGTCAAAACGAATTAATATTTCTGCCACTCGATTCAATCGTTAAGCAAACACTGACACATCTCAAAGACAGATCTGAGGGGGAATTGGAATTTGAATCGATGCAGACGTTCGGAGCTGCGGCCGCAATTAAACCTCAGTCCTCACTTTCAACTCTCGCCAGCCTAGCTGAATACGAGTGTCGTGTTCCTCTAGTCGTCCAGCACTCAGATGACCGTACTTCCGGATTTTCCAGACAATTGCAGTTGAGTTTGACGTCCTCTCATGGCAAAGTGAGAGGTAATTAAGTAATTAACCCCCCTCGCGTGTTCCCTCACTCGCTGTAACCGCGCCGTCATGTCTTTACTTCCCAAAACCGGTAGTTTCTCCTGGTTCACCACGCTATCAATAGGTTGAGTGGTCAATGGTGAGAGGGATATGTCGTTTCGTTGACAATGGAACGAACAGGTAGCGAGCTATAAAACAGGCAGGAGGGGATTTGGAGCAACACGACGGCAGTCCAGCACTAACGGAATACAAAAGGAAGGTTTTCATCTGATGTTTGTGGTTTTGATGAGGGGCATGGGATAGTGGTGTGTCGGCGGTGAGGAATGGAAGGGGGTGGATGGTAATGACGACCTAATACTCTGGAATTACAGTGTAATTCATTGATAGCTCACGTGTTTGGACGGAGGAAAAAAGAGCGAGCCGGCTTTTTTTCGGCCAATTTAAACGCTAAACTGCGTCCTCTTCGTCCAACAATGTCATCTGAGTGACTGTCATTTCCTTTTCCGTAGCTGCGCACCCGCGTCGGCATTTCATACGACAAAATCTAAACGCCACCTTTGTCCACTGGTACCGTCTGTTATCTGTTATGCACCCAACTGGCGCAGAGTCTTTTGAACCAGAATTGGAGTAAGGTTTGAATCGTAGATGGTCTGTTCGGGTGATCACATGCACGTCAGGGACGCAGGCGGGGCACGGTGGCCAAGCGCGTTGGGGCGTGAGGCCTTCCGAGCCAGGCGGGGATAGAACCAGCAGACTCTGGTTCGATCCCCGACCAGGCAACCCCCTCCTGCAAGCCCAGGGGGGTGAGGCAATGGGTACCGGCAGCGGCTGGGACACTAAGCAGGCCCCCCAACAGGCTCGCTGGGGAGATAGGACATGGGCAAAATGTGTGCCACGGCGAAATGCCATTGGTCCTGCAGCTCTAGCGGAGTCGTATGGCCCGCAGCTGCCTCCCTGATGAGTGAGTGAGTGAGTGAGTGCACGTCAGGGAGTAAATCAGCCCTCTGCAGGGCGTTGCACAAGACCATGCCACTCTGGACATCACCCGTGATTCGTGAGGCCCAAGCGAACATCCAGCAGTTTTGTGAAGCTCAAGACATGTTGGGTCCTCGACCCTGTGCTGAGATGCTTGCAAGTACTGCCGAAAGTAATAAAACATCCAAGGAGTGGTTAAACGAGGCAGGGCCTTACAAGCGCTGTGCAATCCATCCGATGGAGCGGAGGTGTGGGCTGATGGCAGAAGTGCAGAGGGTGTGCTCTACACATTGCCGCCTCAGTTTCACAGTAGGCCGCGTTGGCAGTACCCGGTGTCATCGTAATTCGCATTCTGGGAGCCGAGTGGAGAGAGAAGAACCAAAGTACGACTGTCGGAAGGAAGAAACGAGTACTGTGGCCTTTTAAAGGTAGCAGAACGTGAGACACACAGTCCCAAAGAAGCAGTGGACAAGGCAGCTGATTCCAGTACTTTATCGATGGCTCGGGTGGCGCCCTGGTTTGGGCAATTTTGCCCTTCCCAGTTCCTGACAGAACAGGGAGCATTTAGGGCGTACCTACGCCAAATTTCTGACTGCTGGCCATTGAATCACTGTCTGCACTTCAGGGCATGGAGGGGGGGGGTGATGCTTTTCATGCCAAAGATGGGCTCGCTGGTGGCGCTTAGGACACAGTGAGCCAGCTCACGTAAGAAGCATTCGTCAGTTTCATTTTGAATTCAGATGAAAACTGGAAGTGAACTGCAAAGTAGATAGTAGGTAGTTTGCTGTGCGTGTCAGCACGAAGGGCTTCTCCAAGAGCTTCACTGTTTTGCCTAGTGGACATAGTGACTGGAATGTAGAAAGATAGTCTACCTATTTGCTTTCCTTTTCAATCAGAACAAATACAATTTCATATTTTATACAGTGACATGTCTATCCTCGTATACTCACATTGGGAACTGTTTTTAATAAACAGTAGTCATCTAAAGAACATACATGTGGGTTGGTGGTCACTAGAAGACCATTCCTCCAGAGATTAGTGATAAGATTCAAAGGGCACTTCGGGGAGGTCTTCAGTGTCAGTAAATGTTGATTCCTCGGGGCCCCTGCACAGCTTTCTCCACTGAAGCTTCACTCCTAAGATGACTCTGCACCATCTGCCAGGAGTACTTAAGCTATTACCAACCAATGACTCGAACTGTTCCGAAACATTCCAATAACGAGATTAACTCCCACTTTTCAGCCCTGCAACGCATTTACAACTTACCTCAGCATTTTTCGTAATTGCTCCCCCATCCCCGATTATTTGCATACCCGCCGCAAATATTAAAACTCGTTGCTCAGGACTTAAACCTTCTCCACTTCCACCGCGAGAGCCTCTTGCAATTTTCCCCGGTGATTTGAAGCCTTCGTGAAAACGAGCCGCACGTCACGATAAAATACTCCAGAGCTGCCCGGGGAAGCGATTATCAGCTAGTTTTCGCCGGTAAAGAAGCCTCGAAAACCCCATTAGGCTCTGAATTAGGTACTTTCCGCCTATCGCCGGACCGTATCTCTCTTCCTAATGGGAGCCCGTAGGCGTCTCTTTCGTTTAACTTCACTTTCGCGCGGAGCGGAATGAAACGAATGCGCAATTTTGGAGAGAAAATGCGCGCGAGTTATTTGCGAGATTTGACAGAGGTTCTGGAGAAAACTAGCATCGGAGATCCGTTCAAGATGTGGGACGGTTTGGTTTTTGCTACCACAAATCAACTTTACGAAAAAAAACAATCTGATGCTACGCATCGCTCAACTTTCCTAGCACTTTTATTGATCCAAAATCCTGTTTTTCACTCAGCGCAGAGCTGTCTTGACGTTTTATACCGAAAACTGGAATTTATTGGGCACCTCACTATTGACTTCCCTGCAAATTTTTTATTTATTCAACTGTAAACTCGTTTGTTCTCCAACGAATACCACTTGAGAAGATGTTCTGCATGTTTGTGAACGCGATTGAGAGAGAATCGCTAAACCAAAATTAATTTGATATTTAGCCTGAAGGTCACTATGGAACGATATGAGCTGAAGTTTTGAGGTCAATCAGTGGTGTAGTATCACGTACCTACGTGTTCCTGATTTTAGTATAGTGAATTTCCAGGTTGATGAACGGAAGACATTTTATTTAAGAATGTAAAATCAATTTACAAAAGTAAACATACTCCGTGGTAACGTGTAACGGATGATTGGAAACTATAACTTATGGTTGGAAATTCTCGTCGTTAATCTTGTGATACTACATCTTCTCCTCCTTTGGAAAGTCCTCGCCTTCTCCTCAACTGATCGGCGTATTTCCTCTTTTCGACTCCACCGACATCAACAATGTATGAATACGGTTCCGTTTGTGTTTTGATGAATCCTGGATTGGATTTGTCATTATGTGGATCCTGGACCCACACCGTTTCTCCCTCCTCAAATGAACGTTGTTTCACGTTGCTGTCATGCTGGATTTTCTGTTGGACTAGAGCCATATCTATTTTCGACTCTACGTTGGGACGCAACAAGTCTAGTCTTGAGTTGATTCGCCGGCCATAAAATAGTTCTGCTGGTGAACGTCCAGTGGTACGCCGGGGAGTGACGCGATATGAAAACAGGAATTGTTGTAGCCTCAGATTAACATCGTTTACTCCACTCATCGCTTTCATTCGTTGTTTGAATGTCTTTACTTCCCTCTCCGCCAGCCCATTGGTTTTCGGGTGATATGGGGTTGAAGTTATGTGATGTATACAATTCGACTGGCAGAACGATTTGAATTCGGAACTGGTGTACTGTGGTCCATTGTCACTTACGATAGTTTTAGGGAGCCCAG
Source organism: Pachypeltis micranthus (assembly GCA_020466155.1). Taxonomy (NCBI): domain Eukaryota; kingdom Metazoa; phylum Arthropoda; class Insecta; order Hemiptera; family Miridae; genus Pachypeltis; species Pachypeltis micranthus. The sequence continues at coordinate 28,508,862 of CM035777.1, read as the reverse complement.
TTCTTGCAAACAGTTTTCTTAAAAGCTGAATGGTCTTGAACGATGTAATTTTCTCCATTGGGAATATTTCGAGCCATTTTGTACGCGCGTCAATCACAATCAGCCAGTATTTCTTGAGAAAAGGACCGCAAAAATCTGTATGCAATCTACTCCATGGTTCTCGTGGAACAGACCACGAAAATAGCGGAACTTCAGGATCTTTTGGTCGATTCTCTTGACAAGTAAAGCATGCATGAACGTGTGATTCGATCTCCTTGTCAATGTTGGGCCACCAGACGTGAGTGCGCGCTACCGCTCTCATCCCAGTGATCCCTGGGTGCCCTTCGTGAAGCACATTGAGAACTGTTGCTCTCAAAATAGATGGTATCACCAACCGTCCTTGCCACATAAGGATGCCTTCTTCGTATGATAGTTCCATTCTCTTCTCAAAAAATGTATGTAACGTATTGGGAACATCTTCCTTCTTGTGGGACCATCCATGTTGTACACATGTTACTACACGAGTCAGTATTTCATCTTCCAATGTTTTCTTCTTCAGATGATTCGAAGATAGAGCGATATCCTCGAGCCTAACGTGCAATAATTTAGATCCGAATGATGCTGTCTCATCTTCTGGCGTTGATACTTTTGTTGTGCATAGTGGAAGCCTTGATAGTGCATCTGCTGGATTATCTTTCCCAGGCAAATATTGAATTTCGTAATCGAAGCCTGATAGAATTATAGCCCAACGCGTTAATCTATAATATATACTGGATCTTCTCTTTGAGCAACTCTCGTCTCCTGTGGTCCAAACATGCCTTCTAAACCACATCGTCGGATTACATTTGCTGCACCTAATTGCTCTTTTTCATCCCTAAGAGAGCAATAACGGCATTGATCTTTCGAGCAAGGACGCCTTGAAAGGGCGGCAGCATTTACATGTGACTTCCCAGGACGATAAACTTTAACATCTAGTTCCCTTTTCCACAATGAGTAAGGTATTATTCCTAAGGATGTGGACTAGACACCCCTTTTGTCATGAAGCACATGAGGTACACAATTGTGGGGATGAACTAACTAACCTACTAACTTTGATGATATACAGAACCAGGGGCCTCAAGGCCTGCCTCCGCAAGGAATCAAAATACGTACCTGGTGGCCACACTCAGGTAGTAGCAATGATCATCTACGCTCCACGTTCTGTTAAACAGCTAACTTGAACATCCCATTGATGACATTAGCGGGTCGCTGTATTACTCAACCTAACAACGATGAAGAACAGTTCTCATAAAATTGGTGGTCCGATGGACTCGAACCCAAAACCTCTAAAACCACAAACCAACGCTCAAATTGTTGCTGCTTTAATGAGATTCGCCTGAGGCGATTGATTCGGACATTGTCTACATTTTGGTGGAAGTGCTGAGCGTTGAAAAGGGAGGAAGCCGGAGGACTCTCTTGAAAGTGAGGCTCGAAGATTAGTTTTAAATCTGTGTAAACGCGCTTTGAATATAAAAGGAGGCTCCAAGGAGAAGAGTTTCGGCTCTTCGGCTATAAACCGGTTCCTTTCGAACCCGAAACCTAATTAACTGGCCCGAAGATGTAGAGAGTAATTAAAGATGGCCGGGGAGAGTCCGAGAGATAGAGAGAGAGAAAGAGAGCGCGAGGGGTACAGTGGAAGGGAGAGAGAGAGAGCGAGGTGATGGTCAAACGAGAAGAAAAAGAAGCTTCTTCAGAATTTTTGGGAGCTTCGATTAATTGGAGGCTTCGACGATGTTCGTCCAGAGAACAGGTTCAGAGCGCTTCATCTCCACTCAACTCCCGACAAAAGTAACATTGACCGGTTCTAGTCACGGGCAAACCACCACAAAAGTACAACTCTTGACTATTGTAGGTGTGCATCCCAACCAAAGCGAACACCGGTTCAGAGGGACTGACACCAGTAATGTTGGGGGAAGGAGAACGCACGAGCCGTCGGGGAAATATACACTTTTACTCTAATTCAAGACGTCTGGATGGAAATATTACAGTGTGCTCAGAAATTAAGTAACGTGGAGTACATGAATATAATACGAAAACAACGACAAATAACAATTACGCCAACGTTTCGGAAAATTTATCAATCATTGTACTGAGTAGAAAAAATGTAGCTTGACCCATAAACACAATCCAAATTGTTAATGTGCGCACTAAACTAACTTTCTGATGTCGCGCCTGATATTTGTTAGGTGCAAGAATGGGGGAGCTGGGGATCGCAACGAAACTGAACTCGGTGAGCGTGAGGAGGACTGTATTATACGTGCGTGTGGAATTGAGTACAATTGAAATTGAGGTGAGATGGAGTACAACTGGGCGACACAAGGGCAGTACTCGGAACGCGTGAACTGGCACGGGCAACTTTATGAGAAAGTGAGAAGTTACTGGGGTGATAATTGGAAGCAGAATGATTTTGGAAGAGCTCTGTCATCGATAGGAAAATGAAATTGGGAGAAAGAAATAAAGAAAGGGGAAAACCTAGAAAAGGGGGCTGGGGGACCGCAGCTAAAGGATTCCTGTAGGTGAGGGGCAGGTATTGAAACGGTTGGAGACAATTAGGCGTACGGGGACAATGACGCGGGGAAGTCCGAGGTCAAAGACTCTGACAACTTCGACGCTTTGCGTCGTACAATATTTTCGTGAACGTTATTTAAGCTTCTTCCATAGGGGTAGTTTTATGGATTACGCCTATGATTTGTTTGAGAAGTCAAATTGCTGGGATAACTCAGAAAACATTCAGAAATCTGAAATCCCCCCCCCCCCCCCGAAAGAAGCAAAACAATTAGTTTCTAATCGATTTCGTGAATTACCTTATTTTGGTGTTCCCTTTTAACCTGCAGGCTACACGTCCAAGATAGGAAATTACGTGGGCCACACGCGTGGGGATTACAATACAGTCCAGGAGGTGGGTGGAAAGACATGGGAGCTGCGGCTGAGGATGGTCTTGTGAATGTACGAGGACAGGAAAGAAGACTGTGCCGCTAACTGAGTGGCCTGCAATGCAGTGGCTTCATAGCTGTGACAGAGTGTAAGCAGACAACTCCTACATCTGCCCTTGAGGTCCTGCTAGGTCCAGCATCTCTCCACATGTTCGTGGAGAGAGCTGGCCACTTGTAGAAGACACGTATGCTGGAACTGCGCTGAGGGGCTCCCCTCCATCCGATATTGGGCAGCGTGCGTGCGGGGCCTGCTTCAGGTGTCACAGATGAAGTTGATGAAGTTTAACTTCGAAGTGCACTTCAGGATACTTATTCAAGAATGGTCTGGATATAAAGGTAATGGTTTCACCCTTGAGGCAGGGGCCCCGATATATAATTGAGACGGATCTGTGATAGGTCACCTGGTAGGTGCAGGAATTTACAGACTAGGGATCCAGGAATCAATAGCTTTAGGTGCGCTGGCAACAGTTTTACAGACAGAGCTTTTCACAGTGATGGTGTGTTCAGCACCTCCTGTGCAGGCGTCAGAAACGGAAAAGGATCTACATTATATCGGTCAGTGAGTCTACACTAAAGGCCTTGACCACCTAAACCGTCTCGTCGGGGCTGGTTTGAGGATGCTCGACTAGTTTGAAGACACATAAACACTGTGTTGGGTGCGAGGTCATACAGGGGTAGAAGGGAATGAGGAGGCCGACAAACTGGCGAGAAGTGGATCTGAGCCACCCAGTACAACCTGAGCCCTCTAGAGATCACCAAGAGCTACCTAATCAAGGAAGTTGGCAAGTGGGAGGAGAAATGCAGAGCTGCCCATTCGCACTCAGTGTTATGTGTTAGACTCTCCATGGAGCACTCAAGAGAGGTCCTCAGTATGGAGAGAGAAAGTATACGGATAGTATGTGACCTGTTCACAGTACACTGCCCACCAATGCACCGCCTGGCCAAGTCAGAGGTACAGAGTTGCAGAGGCTACGAGGCGGAGTTGGGAGTCACAGGGTGTACTGTGTATTTGTGAGAGCCTGGCTGCGATGTGTGTTAGAGTGCTCGGGGTGCTTCAGCTACAATCGGATGAGGTTGTAGAGATGAACCTCAAGACTGTCTTGCGTTTTGTGCAGCAATGATGGGGACGCCGCATCATGTAACACCAGTTTCTTGGAATCGGCGGACGTGAATACACACGATAGGCTGCAGTGGGGGATTTTCTCGGTTGCCACCAGTATAGGCGGGAGGGAGGGGGGGGGGGAGCTGAACACATATAAGTCGATTTGGTCCCGTTTTCTCCGATCAGCGTTCACGGACATACTGACCATTCTTTCAAAAGGTGTTTTTCAGACTCAATTGCTTCTGTTGCGCTATTCCTCACAACAAATGTTCAGTTTTCAACGTGAAGTTTGAAATAGGTACATCGTTAGGAAAATAGTTAATTTGTAAGATTTGTTTTTCCGCCGCGAAAATGACTGACTGCTCGTTTTCAAGTCGCCTTCGGACGTTCCAGTGAATTCTTAAAGCATCTCGTGCCATGTCACGATCGTCATTTTTCTGTCGTTATTTCTCGTCGTGGTCGTTGCATGGTTCGCATAAAAACCGGTAAATTAAGTACAATTCGTGACAGTCACAGATTACAGTCGGTGAACATACGAATAGTTGAGACGAAGGACAAAGAAGCATAATAGTTTATATTCATTCATTCCCTCTCGCGTCATATTCCAAGATGGGTTTCAATGAAGCGACTCCATCTTGTCGCTATCAATCACTTTAGCGTTGAAGTAAGTTCTGGAGTTTTTTTTCTCTTCGCTATTTTTTCAAATTGAATCTCGCATCTGGTCGACCTTGTCCTCGTGGCCAACAGGCACAGCTTACCACACGAAGAGGAGGGAATTATAATTTCTTAATGCTGTTTATATTCTCCCGCGGCTTCTTAACCACCTTCCCCCCCCCCCCGGCACCCGTACAACACACCAAGAATTACCTCATGGTGATCGTTGATAGTTCCATAGCACGACACACCCGCTTGTGACGCGTTGAAAACGGGTGACTCGACGACGGGAAGAGGTATAGTTTCGCTTATACTTGTAACGATGATCGCGACGAAGGAGATGATGGGGCCTCCCTAGTGAGGTCTTGGGGATGCTGACCTGACGTTGAAATAGTGGGATAAACAGAACAGAGTTTTCCGGGAGTCAACGCGCCAGTTCGAGTTGAGTTATAAGTACACAAAAAGTGTAGCTCACACCACCCCTCAGGAAAGGAGGATCTCGTGACTTTTAGGAAAGTATTGCAATCCTAAGAAAACATAACTTCCTCAGTCCACACACACGCTCAGCGACTTTCACGGCTTTAGGCGCCAATCCGATCTCTGTTTACCGCCGTTCATTTAAACCAATGCTAACGTAACGCTTGAAGTTTTGGAATTTATTGATATGCTCCTACTTATGCACGACTGTTATAACAGAAACTTCAGAGTCAGAGTTAGCAAAACTATATCCTCCAACCCCTACATCACAGCCAGTGTTCCCCAACGCACAAAACACTCTCTTCCCCTCTTCAAAATCTTCTGCCACAACATACCTGTCCAAGGGAAGATCAGATCTGTTTCTTTATTTCATGACTGTACCTAAACCCTCGACGAGGGTTATATCAGTCATAGAAGTTGCGGTTTCGCTAATATGCAAGAGGCCGGCCCCTGCAGCATCCACCGAACTCAGACCTGTGGAGGTACGGCAGGTATGTGGTCGTTAGCCAGTCTCACCGTGAGAGCTGTTGCCCGTGTGTTACCGTGGAGGTGACCACCTGAGAATCCCGTACCTTCTGGGAGTAGTTCTTAATCTGGTTCCCTACCTGATCTTACTGTTTACTTGGGTGGCAAGTTTCAAAAGGACTGATCAACTATAACCACGTTTCTTAGCCATTACCTTCTTTGCGAACTTTGCAAAATGGTTATAGGCTTTTTATAGCAGTCAAAGCTGCTAAGTTCGTTTGCCCTCTCAACAACCGTCGCTCACTGTTGTAGAAACTACAGTGGAGCAGCACATGGTTTCTTGTTTCCTCCGCACTGGAGGCACAAGACGTGCATAATGGAGAGTCTTTCAGAGAAAAGAAGTGGAGCCGCGCATTGAAGTCACCATGTCCCGTGAGGAACTGGCTCGTCCAGTGGTCTGGCTCAACCCATTTTCTAGAAAGACGTTCACGGATGTTGGGGAAGAACTCATACGTATCACGTCCCTTTGACGAGGATTCCCATCTCGCTTGCCATTTCTCTAGAGCCCATTCATCGATGGCGGCAAGTTTCTGTTCTGTGGTGAGATCCGCACGGAGTTCAGCCCAAAGCGGGGAAGCTCCGTGCTTCACTCTCCACTTGTCAATCATGCACTCAACAGCCAAATCAACTGGTAACTGACCAGTGATCACCTGGAGTGCTTCCGCTGATACAGTCTTGTAGGCCTTGGTGATCCACAGGAGCGGCTCTGGGATTGGGCCAATACTCTCTTTGATTGACTGTTAGTTTGCTACCCCAGACAACGGGCAGTAGCCAATCACACCTAAATAGATGGCCTTATACATGAGGATGGTGTCGTGGTAACACACACCCCAAGTGGCCTTAGTAATGGCACGAGTGAGGCAAACCTTGCAATGGTAGTGCCTTTAAGGGACTGGAGGTGTTGGTTGAAACCCCACCTCACCTATTCACTCCTAAATACTTGACGTGCTTTTCAAGAAGGAGCCTGTGGCCGCCAAAGCGTATTGTGGGTGGATTATTCACTTTCCCCTTCAAGAGGATTAGCTGGGTTTTTTCCTCAGCCACCTGCATCTTGACGTGCTCGCACCATTGGTTGACAGTGCGGAGCACGTGGTGGGTTTTTTCTTCAATTTGGCGGACTGACTCTGCAAAGATCAGCACAGTCAAGTCATCCACATAGGCGTACGGCTCGCAGTCAGTCCATGAGTTTCCTGAGAAGACCTTCGAAGAAGGCATTCCAGAGTGCTGGTCCTAGGACCGAGCCCTGTGGGCACCCCTTCTCAATCTTTCTCCGGACGGAGACATGCCTACTTTCGATCGTAGCAGTTCTGTCTGTCAGGTAACTTGACGAGCGAGTACAGGTTTGGGGATTCCCTACCTTTGAGTTCATTAAGGAGCGCTGGCCACCAAAGGTTGTCAAACGCCCTCTGATGTCAATCAGAACTGCTACGACGTACTTAGCCGGTGCCAGCAGGAAACACGCCGGATCTCGACAATGACATCCTGCGTGGACCTTCCTTTGGTACACCCGTATTGCCTGCCTGTGAGGTTGCGGCCAAAGACTCCTTCGCGAGGGACTGCAACATCAAGATTTCTAGTGTTTTGGCCTAATATGGAAAGAAGGCTGAGTGGTTCCATGATCGCTGGTCTGACTGATTGCGGTCGCCTCCTTTGAAGAGTGACAACGCTACGCAGTCTTCCACTGAGTGGGGAACTGTCCGACCTGCAGACAGTCATTAAATAAATTAAGGAGGCCGCTGGAGATTGTCCGCTCAGCCTTCCTTAGCATATTGCTTTCTATTTTATCTGGCCCAGGAGATTTGTTGGGCTTTAAGGTCGCAAGGGCCCTGCCGAGGTCGCCTGTTGTCCACAATGGGATGTCGGGCTCGCTCGAGGGTCCATGATCAGCTCCCTTGCTGCCCTCTGGGCTTCAGTGTCTCGAGCTACTTGGTCATCTGGGAACGCCTTCTCAAGGAGGGTTTCCAGTGAGCTGATGCTGCAGGCCCAGCCTGACTCATTTTGCATCGCTGCTAAGACCTGCTCTCTACGTTAGCTTTTCCTATGGAGGACTTGTAGTGTCTCCCCAGGGTTCTCAGAGCTCTCCGCTTCCACGAAATTTCGCCAGCCTTGCCGCTTGGCTCGTTTGATGGCGCGGTGGAAGGCCTTCTTCTCTTGGATGAAGGCAGTTCGGAGTGTTGCTCTGGCATCAGGGTCTGAGTGTTTTGGTACATCCTTCTAGCTCTATTTGCACTTTGCTTGAGGGGATTTAGTTCCTCAGTCCACCATGGGACTTTGATCGCCCTGTGCTTCTGTTGGCCAGTACAGAGAGCCCAGCAGAGTGCAGTGCTGTGGTAAATATGTCCACTTTGCTGTCCACCTCTTCAGGTGTGTATGCTTGCGCTATTAGGTCGGTGTCCGCACGCAGTTCACCTTCCAGTACCCTACAGAATTGTGGCCAATCAGCATTTTTTGTGTGGAATCGCTTTTCACGCGTGTCTTTGCAGAGGATGTTGTCATCCGTAATGGCAAAGTCAATAACCATGTGGTCGCTCTGCGTTGCACCTGGTAATGACTCTCGCCAACCCTGCAATTTGAGTAGCAGGGTGTGAGACACGGCTGTGACATCTATACACGACCTTCCTCCCGGACCATCATAGGTCGCCTCAGTCATGGGGTCGTTGACAACAATCAAGTTGTACCTGGTGAGCAGCTCTATATACGCCTCTGCCCGCCCCATCCAGGGTTGGGGGATCCCCACAATGGTGATCTGGCATTTGCATCGGCACAGACTATGCAGGGTCGTCCTGATAGGCCTGCTAGGAGCCCGCCGAGTGGTTCAAGGCTGTTGGCAACTGGTGCGCCAAATTGCCTGTAAATGATATTACAACCAGCTCAAAGCCACCGCTCGATGAGCACAGCGCCAAGTGCTGGCTGTTCAGGTGAGTGAGTGCGAGCATGTCAATGGATCGGGTCGATGCAGGCCACTGCTGCCTTGGGCTCTCGTTCTTGCTCCAGCCACCACTCGTGCCTGCGATCCCAGACCAAGAGTTTTGGATCCTATGTATGGTTCCTGTATGGCGAGAACACTGCAGCGTTTCTTGAGTGCATTTTGCAGCAACTCAGCCATAATTGGGCAACTCTTATTGGTGTTGTGCTGAAGGATTCGAACTGTTTTTGACCTATTCATAATCCACTCGTGACTCCTGGAGGGCAATCGCTCGCTGACGAATGGTACAGCGTATGCGTCTCGTGTAGAGTGTGCAACCTGTTGGATTTTGCGTTCGACGCAATTGGCACACTTGAGGGAGCATCACGCTTGCATTCCTTACTCAGATGTGGCAAGGCGCACCAGGCGCACACAACCGTCTTGTACAGGCCACTGCCAGGTGGCCATAGCGCTGGCATTTGTAGCACTGAGTGGGGGCTTGGTACTTTCGTATGGCGCACCGCTGCCAGGCTATTTGGAGGTGCCTTTGCCCTCTAGTTTTTTGTACAGGCTGGGTGATACCTCAATCACCCAATCCTTTGTCTGCCACGCTTTTTGGTGAAGAGAGGCTCGACATCCCGCGGCTGCAAGCCTAACGCAGGGTTGTGTTCAAGAACTTGCTGCGCCAAGTCCTCTTTGAAGGTCAGTCCTCACGTCGCACAATAGCATGCGTGGAAGCGACCTAGGGGGCTGACGCTTGAGCTTCAACTCCTTTTTCGCGGAAATGTGGCTCGTGAGCGCCTTGGCCATTTCTGGCGTTTCCGTCACAATGACGGCGCCACCTCCTACAGCGGTGCGGATGTTCAGCACTCGGACGCTTAGGCTTGGAGGTCCGTGAGCAGGGACACCCCGCATAAGCGCTTCCATTGCGTCAGGGTTGGAGGACCAGCCTCTCTTCCTCACATGTCCGCCTAACCACTACCACGTTTTGTCGTGGGTTTTTAGGGGGAGTTTGGCAAGCGGTGGAGGCTTTTATTTTTGCTTTTATTTTTATTTTTGCCCTTGTTATTGGGCGGAGGCGTAGGCGGGGCGCTGCCCTCGGCCTGCTTAGTTGGGGCCTTTTTCTGCTTCCCCTGTGCTTCCTGGCCCTGGCAGACTGCCATTCAGCCTCAGCTCCATGAGGGGAGGAAGGCGCAGTAGCGGCTACTGCCGCATATGAGGGGCCTGGGGTACTACCCTGGCTCGCTGCAGCTCCTTGAGTTTGGGGCTGGTGGCACTGGCTGCTGGGCACTGCCCTACGCAGCTCTTCCTCCTCACGACAGCCGCCACAGTTTCCCCGCAGGGGAGTGGCAGGGCGATGTCGTTGGGGGCATTAGCTTTTATAGCCAGCTTCGAAATTTGAAGAGGCAACTAGTTACGAGGTCCCAAGATAGGTCCTGTCGCGTTGGCCCTCATCCGTTGCCAGCTGGCCGTGGATGATTTGGACGTATGCGCAAATTTGCTCCATGTCCGACAGTTTAGGGTCCACGCTGTGTCGTGTAAGCTTGTAGTAGCCGGGTTGCCCGGGCTACTAGGGGAGAAGGGGAGATGAACGCGGTTTGCCCGGTTCTTTCCGCTCTTTGTTTGTTTGGACGACGAGTAGATTGCTCATCGTCCGAAGAGGGAGGGGTCGAGCGCAGGTGGCGTTTTTATTACCTGCTGAAGATTTAGTTGACTTTGTCATTTTATTTTTACTAATATGGGGGGATTAAAGAAGCAGACTGGTGTAGTGTATCCTTGTGAGTTCATTTGTTGTGTGTGTTAGTGGTATGAGCGAGAGTTGCTCGAGGCAGTGTCCTGGAAGCCCCTCAGGCATATTGATTCCAGCCCCTTTCGCTGGTCCGCTTGAGGGTCAGTGAGGCCCCCACATGCGCCGCAGCTGCCAGTCTGGCCACCCACCGGGACTAAGACGCATGAGGGATTTTTCTCGGCTGCAGCTCAGAGTCAGCCCTCGGCCACTGGTGATGTGGTGAGCGGGACACACGCTATCAGCCGCCCCAGGAACGCTCAAACCTGGTTTTTCCTCCTCATTCCGAAGGCCGCATTCCATATAGGGGATCGCTCAGAGTGTTAGTGAGCTACTTCCAGGACTGTCTTTCGCTCATTATGAGTGTTTTATGTTAATGTGTTCTGCCACGCAAGCCATTGCAGTGTATTTTGTATCTGGAATATGTTGTGTATGTCAGTGTCGTGAGCTTTAAGCCCCTTTAAGGCCGGGTTTAACGGCCACGCAGAGGATACGGCAGGAGAATTCTGTCCCCTTCCTGCGGGGGTGTGTTCTGCAATCCCAGCTAAAGGTAGGGGTTCCCAGTGTGTCATGTATGTGAATGAAGTGTAAGTTGTGTCCCTTTAGTCCGGCTTATACGAACACGCAGGAGTACGGCAGTGGAATTCTGGACCCCAACTGCAGGGTGAGCACAGTGTGGCGACAGAGTACACCAGACGCCCAGCCACAGTTAAGCCTCGTTGGATGTAATCCTGCGGGGACCTCGTAGAGGTGAGGTTGTCTTTCAAGCTGGGCCCACCCGGCTTTCCCTTTTAGTCGGCTCATACGACACGCAGGGAATACGTCAGCGGAATTCTGGACCCCCGACTGCAGGGTGATCCAAGGGAAGATCATCACTGCGCAACATGCAGACGCTTCGACGAATCCAAATCGGAGGCTGTTTTCTTCTCTTGACGAAACATCCAAGTTGGGCGCCACTCAATTTATGGAACAAACGGACCAAGTACATCGGAGTCATCTTGGACAGGAAGCCCATTGGCACAAATAAGTCTACGCCGCCAGGGGCAAAGTCAACGAAGCCTTCACTGCCCTCAGACCTCGCCTTCAACGCCATCATCAGTAGCATCAGCACCTACGCCATCCCCGTCTGGGCCACGGCTTCCTTCGTCGGCTAGAGCACATACGTGAAGGCCCTCTGAGGGGTCCTCTGCTCCCTCTGGTACATCAGAAACCGCCAGCTCCGGAAGGATTCCCCCCCCCCACCACAGTGAAGCCGCCACAACCTCTGCAACTCGGTGGCGAGTCACCTCAGCCCGTCCATCAGCTACCTCGCAGAATACAATCCCCAATGCCTGCAATCCTTCAGCCCACGCTAACCCCGTCCCAAGCCTCTTGTCTCGCAATTCTGTATGACTCCACCTGCACATGCAGGCCGGCCTTCCTTCCTTCTGGTTTAGAACCTCCAAGTGGGGTTTTAGTCGGTAAGAATCCGACACTACCCAAGCGGGTGTGTTTCTGAAGACTTCCCCACCCCGGAAGCTTCGAAACAAAAGAAAAGACCATTATTGAAAGCAGTCAGTGCACGAGTGAATCACAGCAATCAAAACGCAAACTGAAATCGTAAGAACTGTTTTGGATTTATTAGGTAAACGAATGCGTGAAATGCTAGCAAAAGAAACGGTGGTGGTTGAATTTCCCCAGCTTCTTCTAATTATCTTTTGAGCGTTACCAAACTCTCATCATGCAAGCATTTTATTGGACTACCACCCTAATTTTTCAAACGACGCAATTTACAAGGAAAACATTTTCTTTCAGGTATTGATAATTTATTGCGTTAGCCCGTCATTTTCACACGGATAAGAGTTTTATGGTACTGTTATCTTATTTGGGCGGCTCATACGAAAAATGTTGTTGGTGCCCGTTTTTAAGAAACAAAATTTGGCGTTTTGTGATAACGCTAGTTAGTTTTGGACTGCGTTTGCTTTTATTTTGGCGCCCCAGTTGATCTGCAGAATAAGTAAGCAATTTGGGCCGATTCGCTTCAGCCTTTTTTTCCCACAATCGCAGACACACTGGCTCAGTGGCCCTTGAAACGCCGCGATCTAAAGAAAACTCGATAAAAAATGTTTCTTTCTTTGAAGATAACGTAACTGTAAGTGAGTCTGTCTCCTCTGGCTGGTGAGATACTGTGGGCGAGCGCTTTTGATGTAACGACATCATTGTCTGGCCATTAAGTCAGAACTCTCTTTCTTTCCGGCCTACTACTTTAAAGAGAAGTAAAAGGTGTTTTTGGTTTAATATTCATTCTGAATCATAACCCTATGTTTTCGATCACGAAAAATTTTTTACAACCCCACCTCAAAATTTGATACGTTACGTTTCAAGACATGGGGATTCCAAATCTGCAATGTCCGTCTGCCGTGCCCCGTCCCCCATCCCCGTCCACCATCCACCGTCCGGGCCGCTTTGTGCCTTTAACGTGGTCTACCAAATTCGTTCTTTCGCACAAAAATCCCATTTGGTATCTAGTTGTGCCCGCGATCCATCTCGGCAATCCGATCGGACGAAGCCCATGGTTGTTATGGGCAAAAAATTAACGAAACGCAGTATAACGCGGGAACTACAGCGAAGTCAACGTTTCGTCGTAAGCACTCCCTCCCTCCCTCCCGTCACATCAAATCCACCCACTCACTCCCCCGCAACGGGTTTGCTGGAAGCCCCCGTCCCAATTTCCCCGACTCTTTTTGCCTATAGACGTTTAGGGCGCCTGGGGTATATTTAGTTTCCGTAATCCCATTGTAGTCTGGTCATGTTTCGTATGGTTTACTAGTATTTTTCGATGCTGAATCGAATGGAATGGGTCTCGGAGCAGTAACACTAGGTCAAGCTGTTCATGAGAATAATAAACCATTGTGTAATAATTTGCAGGGTTTTTTCTTTATATATTATGTATATTTTTTAAAACGCTGTGAATTATTGCTAAACGATTCATTTATTTTTATTTTTTGCACACCATGGTTGTCGCCAGTCCTATTTAACCCAACGTCGAAAAATATTAAAACTAGATGGAAAACATTTTAAGGACAAATATAGATAATTAAACTCATAAGTTACAACCTACGTGACTCAATTCGTGGAGTTAATTATAACTTGCACGATACGTATTTAATATATTTTGATAAAAAAATACAAATCTTTCCTCTTTATTACATTAGTGTAGAAGAATGTCACAGGTACGCAGCATCAGTTGATTCATTGCTCGGAGTTATTTAAACGTTCTTGGCCCTATTTTTTTAAACCTTGGTTTGGTTTCAGTAAGAATTTCAAGGATTCTCGTATTTGTTCTAGTAATAAATATACCCCGTGTTACATAGTGATGACGTAGCTTTGTAACGAAGGTTTTTTGAAATGGGTCCAGTAGTTTTCAAGTTTATTCTTATGTATCTTAGCTCTTTATAATAGTCGAGTACGAAACATCCCCCTCCTATCCAACGGCGCCACTCAATTCATGGAATAAACAAACCAAGTATATCGGAGTCATCTTGGACAGGAATCTCAATTGGCACAGACAGGTCTACGCCATCCGTGGCAAAGTTAACGAAGCCTTCACTCCCCTCAGACCGCGCATTCAACGCCATCATCAGTAGCATCAGCACCTACATCATCCCCGTCTGGGCCATGGCTTCCTTCGTCGGCTAGAGCACATACGTGAAGGCCCTATGAGGGGTTCTCTGCTCCCTCTGGTACATCAGAAACTGCCAGCTGCAGAAGGAATCCCCCCCACCAGTGAAGCCGCCTCAACCTCCGCAACTCGGTGGCGAGTCACCTCAGCCCGTCCATCAGCTATCTTGCAGAATACACCCCCAATGCCTCGGAAGTCGTCCGCAGGCCCTGCTCCTTCAGCCCATAGTAACCCCGTCCCAAGCCTCTAGTCTCGCAATTGCGTATGAGTCAACCTGCACCTGCAGGCCGGCCTTCCTTCCTTCTGGTTTAGAACCTCCGTGTTGGAAACCGCAGGGGAGGGGTTTTAGTTGGTATGAATCCGACACTACTCAAGTGGGTGTGTTTCTGAAGACTTCCCCGAAAAAACGACCATTATTGAGAGCAGTCAGTGCACGAGTGAATCATAGCAATCAAAACGCAAACTGAAATCATAAACACAATAGTCGTTTTTTGGTAAACGACAACTCTGTTGTCTAGTTATGGTTAGTAAATCATAAACAACTATCTTGAACCATTGTAAGCATCCATGAGGAACACGCAAAAACCTACTCAAAACTTGATTTTTAATTAGCTTCTAAAATTCACTAAATATCAGCTTGTGATCGAATTTAAGGATCAGTCTGCAATCAATCCCATTCGATTCAGCATCGAAAAATACCAGTAAACGACACGAAACATGACCTGACTACAATGGAAGCAAGCGAAGCTAGGTAATTGACAGGGTGTAACTGGTTGAGCTGATGGGAGGCAATGCGGGAAATGAGCTTAGGCTGGGGAGTAACGAATACTTTCGCTTATTGTCTCGCGTGGTTCGTCAAGTAGTAGAATTTGCCTCACTATATGCCTATCTATCTAGACGCACTCTGGCACCTCCGAGACACGTACTATTTGACGTAGCATTGAAGAAAATCTAGGAAACGACACCAAACTCGACGCAATTGCAATAAAGCTGGCAAAGTTTCGTTTTTGACTCGGTCAGAGATGGAGGACTGCGTCTAGATGGGAACTAGTGAGATAACAGTAAATATAGCGAAGCAAATTCTACTACTTGAAGGAACCCGCAAGACACTGTAGCGAATAGGTATTAAAGTGATTGTTTGGGTTAGTTCCGCCAGTAGGTAAATTATTAAAGTTAACGTACCTGTTTGGGCAGTTATCTTTTCTTCGTCGCTCTACCCCCCATCTCCCTCCAACCATCCACCAATTCGACTTGTAAAGTCATGCCAATTGCCTAGAGTCACCTATAAACTGCCAATTTTCGATGTTCCGTCGTACTCAGGTCATGTTTCGTATCTTTTACTAGTATTTTTCGATGGTGAACCGAATGGGATGGGTATTGGAGGTGTGAGACTGCGTCAAGCGGGACCAGATAATTATCGGAAATACTGATTTAAACACAAACAAAATAAAAATAATATAAACGTAAATATCGAATACGACGTCGGATTTAATGGAACAGATCAGATCACAATCATGCTGAGCAAGAGAATAATAAACCGTTGTACAATAATCTCCAGCGTTTTTGCAGGAAGTGTAAGGTAGTATGGAAGGGTCCCTGAGGGAATAAATGTGGTGCGACGCATCACGCTCTTTCCTCAGCTACAGGTATATGTAAGATTAGCAAAACATAACTTCAGGTTCCACATGGTAGTGAGTAAAGTTTCGGAATTCATCGTGTGTACAATTGTGGGCGTCCGGTAGATTGAACACTGTATCTGAAAGGAAAGATGATAGTTTGAATTCCGGATTTCTCGGGTTGCTCCCAATCATCCCATGAATTCCCATCGTTGCATCAGTACTTTATTCAACTGCCAACAAATTTTGTTCGTCATTTGGATCGAGGTATGTGAGAATGTATCGAAAAGTGGAAATCACGAAACGTGGGGGCCGAGGAAAGTAGAAATGTACGCTCGCGACCTTCACAGTGGAGCGGTCTCAAAAGGAAACTGTCAGGCTCATCTGATCCCCACACTCCTCACGATTCCATCCAATAGCACGCCGGCTGTTGTGGGTTTCCTTTGTTCACACGGAAGATTTCACATCTCGCTTGGCGAATTTCCTCGTTCAAAACGGCTGTAAACGACGACGTCCTCGAGCGAAGATGTTCGGTCGTTCCGGACTTTTACTGTTCCCTTTTATGCTCTCTCAGGCTCCGGAGCTTTGAGTCGCGCTCGGCTGTTTGAAAATATTAGCCGTATCATCTAAACTAACAACTTCGCCTTTTTCCTCGAGTTGAGGTTTTTATTGGGCGATGACTGGAAAATCTTGGCGTAATGGGGTAAAAACCTGGCGGCTCACGGTGGGAAGGGAGAGAGGGAAGGGGCTTAGAGCAATTTAACTTGAGAGCCGAATGGTCCTTGAGCTTAGTTTGACGAGTCCACAATGAAAAGTGAGCTTTCGACGAAGGGAACAGAAGTTAACATTCATGCCATTCAGGGGGTTCGGCGATTTCAATCCGCGTCTCTTCCTAGCGCCTGGCTTCGCAGTCTACTGCACATTCAAAAAAAAAACCCCTTAAAATCGCATTTTGTGGAAATGTTTGAAAATTTAATTAATTAATCAAGTTGCATATTACTTATCCAGTTCAAATTGAACAAAACTTTGGCACCTTCCTCATTTTTGAGGTGGCAACTTCTTTGTTTTGGTTTGAAGCCTGTCTAAAGTTATTTGAAACACGATAGAAGAATTTTGGTGTGGTGGACTCACCCCTTCACCTTATAAACCTCGGGACCTTCGGTAAACTCTGGCCCCGAACACATGTTAGTTAGTTCTCTGAGCCTCTCCGATGCTCCGCCCAGAAGTCGAATAATTATCGCCACTCCAAACGGCGGTATGGCGAAGTTGAAGAGGTTGGAAGGGCGAGGCCAACCTCCTTGTTTCGCATTTACATAAATGTGATGAGGAACAGAGTTTCTTAAATGAATAGATAACAATCTCGTTGGTTGTTGGTGGAATGGCAAAGTAGTAGTGGTACGGGGGAGAGATGTGGAGTGGTAGCGGGGGCGATGGCGGGGTGTGCAGTCGAGGGGGGGAACTGTGGGGGAGCAGAAGGACCAAATAAAGCTCTTAGGGCGTCGAATGAGCGGCTTCGTGACTGCAGTGTCTGAGATCCTATCAAATTAAAAATCTTAATTGAAGACCACTCTACGACGTCCAGCTCCTACCCGCCGTGGAAAATCATTTTACGGAGCGCATGAGCCGAACGGGTTATTACATTACGAGGCAACTAGACGTCCAGCTTCTCATTACTGATTTACTGCGAGATTACAAATATCAATTTAAAAAGCGTTTGAACGAATAATTCCGTACAGCGATTTCACAGGGTGCGTGCGCGAACTGCGCTGAGCAACGTTACTCGTGCGTTTTACTCACAGTTCTTCATTGGTTGAAGCGTGGCAGGTTGAACGGGCGCATCCCTCGGGGTTTCCCAGTTGAACCTCATCCAAGCGAAGTCCGATCACATTGGTAACTGTACCACAACAATAGAGGACAACATATATTCAACAATTCCGAAAAAATGTTCTCGTTGCACAAAATCCTTTTCAGTAAATCACACGTAGACTATGGAAATATTCAACGAACTACCGAGGAACCTGAAATATGGGCCTAACCCACTTTAACAATTTCACAATAAATAAAAATCTTTTGAGTACGCAGCAAACAAATTTTCTCAACCCCTCGTACATTCGTAGAGTGATAAAATGTCGCTGATTGTACCACGCTCTAGATGATTGTGCGTGTTACGATCAATGAATACCAAACTGACCATTCTGCGGTTAGCTACTGGGGTATAAGATGTGGGCTGAGCCAACAGCATCTGTTCCTCTGTCCACTATGCCCTGCACCTCGAGCCCTCTCTTCCCATTCCCCATCATCGCAATCCACCCTGTTCATCCGTGTGCTAGATTGGCGTTCTATTGGGTGGAGCTCCCCTCCACTTGTTTGTTTCGTTCACGAGACTTGCATTGTGTGAATGGACTGTGTGTTCATGAACACGGTTGAGAGAAACCAGCAGAACCGAACGAATTTGATTTCTTGCCGTAACTTGATCTCATTTCTCGCTCTGCCCCCCGTTTCACTACAACCGCTCGTCGGTTCGACTTGTCTCGTCCGGCTAATTGCCTGGCATCGCCTATAAAATGTCAACTTCAGATGTTTCCATGTAGTCAGGTCATGTTTCGTACCGTTTACTCGTATTTTTTGAACCTGAATCGAATGGGATGGGTCTCTGAGGTGTGTGACTGCGTCAAGCTAGATAATCATGCTGTTGAAGAGAATAATAAACTGTAGCGTAATGATATGCAGCGTTTTTGACATTTCATGTCTTTACTTTGCTACATAACATCGATAATGTAACGCGGGATATGTAACGGAGAAGCGTCACTAAATTTGTTTTGGGTTAAGTGCATGGTAACGTCTGTTACAAAATCTAACGTTTGGTAACATCACATAACCTCAGTGACTAAGTGATGATGTCAATTGCAATTATATCGAAACCATCAACGAGCACAATCAAACGTAGTTATCATGGCATAACAAAAAATAAAAGACTTAAAATGATCCTAGTGGTTGCGTACTTGTACGAAAGCTGTACCCACCGTTTGTGTTATAGACATGTAATGCACAATAATAAAATTTCGAGACAGCTGGTTTGAATAGTTAGTCAAAATGTAACTACTAAGAGGTTGCCTTGCTGAGTGGTTCGATCCCCAGCCAGGAATACCTTTTTCCAACAGGTTTCGCGAGTGGGAGACCTCAACGAATTCTTGATTTATATACCCCACTTTAATCGAGTGGGTCTGTTTTTATGAGTCGTCCGCTCTCGCAGTGCGGAGCCATTTTTACTTTCCGCAGCCCAAAGGGTAAGGAAAGTATTGTAATCGTGTCAAAAGAATTTTCAGAATAGTTTGTCGATCTCAACAGTACAGAACCTGACAAAATTGAGTTGACAATGCTAAATGATGATTTTTTTTTTGTTGACCCGAGGGCGTGTGGGACAAGTCCCTTTGTCACTGCGGCCGGATATGGGCCTATTGTGACGCTGGCCCTTTCTTAGTAGAAGGCGTTGTACATACCCGCCCCCCTTAGGAAGCCGAGTATGTCCTTCACCGCAGATTCTGCCATGACTTGGGGTTCAGTGGTCCCCTGACCAAAGTATTCAAAGCGTTTTGCTGCCAAGGCAGGGCACTCACACAGGATATGCTCTGCTGTCTCGTCCTCCTCACCGCAGAGTCTGCATTCCACCGCCTCTAAGATGCCCATCTTGTTGAGGTGATATCTGAGTGGGCAGTGCCCGGTGAGGAAGCTTATCAGTACTCTCACATCTTGTCTAGAGAGTGTCAGCATCGCCTTCGCCCTTTGACAGGAAGGCGTGACAAGCCTTTTCGCCTGTCTTAGTTGTGGCTGGCGATGCCAATGGGCGCCATTTTCCTGTATCTCCCATCGAGCAACAGCCTTTTCATTGTCCTCATGCCCCCTGTGAGCCGGCACCCAAATGAGGGAGAGCCTGTTACGGGCGCCGAGCTGCTTGAGCGCATGGTGGCATTCCCATGCCAGCTTAGACCTAAAACTATAGGCTGCGATGGCCTTTAAGGTGGCCTGGCTGTCTGAGAAACTGTAGATCCGCTTGCCCTTGAGCCCTTTGTTCAGGATCTCTTCTGCGATCTCTTGGGTTTTGCCCATTGTTCGCGGCTGCTTATTCAGTCAACATGCTGTCCCTATTCACAGCTGGCCGCAGACATGCCCCTGGGGACAATGCCGTGGCCGTTCCACTATCCACAACCCGTGGTCGCGCCTGTTAGCATAGGCATGCTCCTGGGAAGACAACCCAGAACCAGGTAAATGATGATTTATTGACAGCCCGATAAACATTCGCTACCTTCGGAGTAGGGCTCAATATGATACTTTTTGTTCATTTTTTCCACTATTTTTTGTCCATAACAATCATAGTCCGCATAACAAGATAGTGAATGGGATTTTCGTACAAAAAACAGATTTTCTTTACAAATCTCCCTCATATGACAATAGCGTTCTCAAAAATAGCAGAGTGGTAGTCAAATAAGCTACCCACACGATGGAAGTTTAACAATTCGCATAACAAAGTCAGAAGCAACCTCAGAATGGCAGGAGTCAAACAAATGTCGTTTCTTTACTAACTTTTTACTTGCCTTGCTCTAGGAAGTAGAAAGGAAAGTTATGTAATCGGCTGAAAAACAATTTTGAGTTCTCTTCAGATCTTTACGTTTCAGACCCCCCTGAGTCCGAAAAACACTATTTGGGAAAATGGTCTGTGTGTGTGTGTGTCTGTGAACGATTTTTAGAGAAAACCACCGTACCAAATCAGCTCAAACTTGATACCTAGCCCGGAAGTCACTATGAGACGTGAAAATAAGGGTATGGGCAAAATCCATCGAAATTTAATTATAGTTATCATAGTGATCAAAACACCAAAAAATTTTTTTCTCAAAAACGGCTCTAACGATTTTGATTAAATTTTTTATATTGATAGCTCTTAATAAGGCAATTATACCATAAAACTCTCATTGGTGGGAAAATGACGAGAGCAGCTCAATAAATTATCAAAATTTTCGACGAAAAGCCTTTTTTGCCGCGGTTTTTTTCCTTTTAAACTCCGCTATAATGTTACTAGAGTGTTAAAGAAAATTGGTGTAGTAGTCCAATCCAATACCTATAGGGTGAGTGTTTAAAAACGCTCATGAGAGACATGGGGCTCACTCCAGAAATTCCTGAATTTCTACTACCGCCGTTTCGCTTAATACCAGTTCTAACAGTTATTACCCAATAACTCTGCAAAAGTGATTACTATCCTTCTTAAAAAAATTTGTGTTTACAGCCTCATTAATTTTCTGTGTACCAGTTGCTCAATAATGGTCCTGCAATGAGTACGAGCAGCACAATAAATTCCAGAACTGTAGGCGCTACCGCTTTCTGCTGCCGTAAAGCGTTGTTTGACCAAGTTCAAAGGAACTGAGTAATAAATGAATTGATTAAATAGAATCAGCCATGTACAAAGTGAATTGACTGTGAATTCGTTGTGTTTTCCCCTATAATTGCCGAACTGAGGACTGGAATATTACCTTAAAACTCATGCTGGCAGGTGAATCAATTGGGTGTACGTTGGTCTGTCAGCAAACAGGATTCTCAGTAGTGATAAAAACGAATGTACGTGGAGCTGAGGAACGTTTTGTGTGGCACGTTTCAGTTTTGTGTTTTGTGGGGTATGAACGCTTTCCATCGATGGAATTGAGAGGTGGGGTGCCAAAACGTAAAATCGGGGGGTTTTCGCATCTCATTCGAGTATTATGGGAGTGGGTTTCCCGACAGGTCCCTCGTGAGCACATTCAGTCTCCTAGTCGATAGAGGACTCGGCACTGTACTTCCCTCTGACACTATTCCTTTCTTACAGGCATCCATCAGAGATATATCAAGTAGCAGGCCCCGGGTACATACAGCAACACCACACGCTTGAAATCCCGCTTCGCCCTTTGAGTCTGATCTGTGAAACTTAGTTGATGGAAGGGAACTCAGAAGTGTGCCCGTCTCCTTCACTCCACTCGACTGCCAGATCACACAGTTTGATGAATCGAGCTTCAAATGCTGAGGCGTAGGCGTGGGCGTCGGATACAGCCCTAAACACTGAATAACCAATTCTAAGGGCTCTAATCGTTACAGCAACAGATCTAAAATTTTCTAGTCCAGCTGCTCCTCCACGAGATGCCATGCCGGACAATGGGGCCTCCCCTAGGGATTATTCTCTCCTTCTTCGTCCTCATCTCGTTTTCTTCTTCTTCATCTTCCTCACCTTCTTTCCCGACGAAGCTGGAAAGACCCGTTTTAAATCCTTCAGAAGAGACTTTGGCTCTTATCCCTTGCCTCTTCCTCGAGCGCGGTTTGGTGAGGTGAGGAGTAGTAGCAGGGGGGGGGGGGGAGTGTTGTGGTGCGGAGAGTGGGGGGGGGATGGCCCAGCACGACTCCCTGAGCCCTCAGCTTCATTACCATGTGTGATCCTTTTTGAATTTATTGGCCGTGATATAACATTAGAGGGCCTTCGTTTTTCTACCTGCTCGAGGTTCAAACGACTGGGGTCTCTTCACTTCGGGCCATTTTACAATCCTTTTCTCCAACGACCAGAACCTTCTCCAACAGGCGACTCCACTATTTTTCTGCTCTTCTGGTTTTCTCAATCCTACCGAATTTAATTCTCTCGTCTCAAAATACGTTGATAATTCCAAACCTGGAAACGACTCGATCCGTAACTTGGGACGTTTCTTCGCTCCAAACCTTCTTATTTCTTGTTTCATAACTGCAAGTTCTTTAGTTTCAAACCTACGAGTGCCATCGTCCAGGGCCTGTTCTTTGGCGAAACCTGCGAATTCCAGTAGTCGCCCTGCGCGCTTTTTGTTGAGTAGTGTTCTTAATTCTAAATTTTCGAATACAATATAAACTCTCTTATCTGATGGCATCTCCATTAATAAATAATCAGCAAAATTAGATTTAAATTCTTCGTAAAAACTGGCCGTGCCACATATACCTGTAGCACTTTGAGCAATAGGTAACGTTACACATTCATGGCTTCCCATCAACCCAATTGAGGTGAAAAAAAACGAACAAGTTCGAATTATCGTTAAATTTGTACAATGAAATAATGAAACAATCGGCGTGGAGTCATACTGCACACAGTCGCATTTACTGTACACGCATCGCGAAGCCATGCGTAATATGCATGGGCACACCTCGGCCTTTTGGTTTATTATTCATTCTGAATAATCCTATGTTTTCAGTCACGAAACATTTTTTACAACCCCCCTCAAAATTTGATACGTTCCAAGACATGGGGATTCCAAATCTTGTTTTGTGCCTTTAACGTGGTATAAAAAATCCGTTCTTTCACACAAAAACCCCCATTTGGTATGTAGTTGTGCCCGCCATCTCGGCAATCCGATCGGACGAAGCCCATGGTTATGGACAAAAAATGGTTTAAAAAAATCAACAAAACGCAGTATAATCGCAAATAAGCTGTGTTTCCTATCGTTTTCAAGGTATTTTTACATTCTGGGTCGGATGGAATGAGTATCTGACGTGTTCAACTGTGTATGGGGAAATTACAGTTATTATTAGAGTCAACTAATTGAAAGAACTCGCAGGAACTACAGCGGAAGTCAACGTTTCGTCGTTAGTACTCCCTCCCTCCTGGCTCATCGAAACCACCCGCCCGCTCGACTCGCAACGTTGTGTCAATTGCCAAGGGTTTGCTGGAAGTCCCCGTCCCAATTTCTCCGACTCCTTTTGCCAGATGGGGCAGAGGAAGGTCACTTCCTCCGCACACCCCTACATTGGATCATAAATGCCTACAGACGTTTACGGGCGCCTAGCGCCGGGGGAATATTTAGTTTCCGTAGTTCCATTGTAGTCAGGTCATGTTTCGTATGGTTTACTAGTATTTTTCGATGCTGAATCGAATGGAATGGGTCTCGAAGCAGTAGTACTAGGTCAAGCTGTTCATGAGAATTATAAACCGTTGTATAATAATTTTCAGGGTGTTCCATCACTTATCGTGAGTATGAGGTGCTCAAGGCGATCATATCTGACTTCTTGTTGTGACTTCGTGTTCGTGCGTCCGCAGCCCTTTTCTCTTAGAGCAAAACTAGTTCAATTACATCGTGACAATTGCCCTCCTCCGTTCAAGCTAAAGGATATTACTCCTGTATACGATCAAGCGTTGTAGAGGGCTACGTTCGTTCAAGAGCCACGCAATGAGATGTCGTTCCCACCCATCCCCTAGCTGCATTCGGTCAATACTCCTCGTAGGGTACGTCAATGTCTGTGTGCCGATATTCTGTGAGAAGACTAGCGAGACGCTTTCGTTACTAGAACAACTCCGAGTGTATATGAGCAAGAACTTAAGAGCTGTCAACCCATTTGCATACAATAACTCCATGTTCTCTTCTGATAACGCTTTCCTTATGTCCTCATGGGGTTTTATTCATTAATTCTTTACTGAAAGAGGGGCGTGATGTAGGGTTGTGCAGGCGTCTTTATCATCTGTATAAGTGGGTAACGGGGAGGGGGGCTATGACTATTTCCCCGAAGAAAGTTCGGCATCGTCTGCCAAAAGCAACTCAATCTCCTGTTGAACATTCTAGGTCGAAGAATGCTCTTCAGTTTACTATAACTAGTGGATAGACGTTATCCACGATCTCAATATCTGCTATATTTACGTACAACTGACCATGTTGAAGTAGCATGTCAATAGCACAACCTTTATGCAAACGAAAAACACCTATAGCACAGTTTTGTTGAATAATAATAATGAGAAATATAAATAAAAATCTATTTTCGTCCAACGCGTTGAATAAAAGTGAACATGGGCACACGGAGTTGTGATTGAATCACTGTAAAAGACGCAGAGTGATCACTAACGATATGCTCCAGTCTGAAAATTCCAGTTGGCAACAAAAGGCCCAAAGTTCACCATCATTTCACACACCTGGGCGTCTCAAGTACTCCGTCAAGCCGTGCAATTGATGGCACGCTGAACACTACTGGGTTGAGTAACAAGAGCTCATGAAAAGAATACCTCAGAGTTATCTGATTAGGTCTACAGCTACTGAAGTGGAAATAGTGACAAGTTGTTTGTTGGATCTGCGCGGCTGCTGGGGTTGGATGCTCGTTTCGAACACTTGATTCATATAGAAATGGGGCTTTTGGAGGACAATGTCTCCTGCCAAATCTTCAAGTAGCATTGAACCTATTCAGCAATGCAGCTATTTGCGCAACAATCAAAGAGAAAACTGTGAGTAGTGCGGTGAAGGCCACGGTCGAGTTGTGACCACAACTCTTGATTCGTCATTCTTTTATGTGGAGTCCGTTCGTAATTGTGTTGTGCACCCCTAACTGACTTGTCCTACGTTTCGTTTCTCCTTCTGCCGGCGTTATGTGGCGTTTCCACATATTTCTTTTATATTTACGCTATTGTAGATCCCGAAATCGGCCCACTTTATAGGGTCCTCAAAGCTTTCTTTATTTTTGTATTTTAAATTCGCTATTACTATTTGTTGAATGAATGAAATGTTTTATTGTACAAATCCGAAGAGATTGCAAGAGTTGATGTAGTTTCAGTAGATAGGTATATGCATACAAACTTAATTCGAATGGTAGGATATATAAATACAACTGTACCCTATGTAAGTATTCGCAACAAGAAAAAAAAGTAAATTGTAACATCCTGTTAAAAAGACAATTGCCATTTTCGAGTCGTCAGAAAAGAAACCCTTCATTTACAATAATTGCTCTTTGCCTGATGGCTGTATATAGAAGAGAATACAGCTTCTTCCAGTCGTGTTTCAGTTTCACGTCGAACCAGTACAGGGCCTGTCCATCGTTCAGGGATTTTTCGTTATCCACCGTTCTCTTTCTGCTTCAAAAACTGCGCATTGCTGAAAGAAATGGCGAAAGCTGTTTGTTGCTCCTGGTATGTTGCAAATCTCGCATGGACGCTCGATGTCAAAAGTAACACGCACCTTTCCGAAAGATAATGATGCTTTTTTAAACCATAAAACTCTGATCCGGGCAATAATTCTTTTCATGGCCTTTTCTTCGAGTGCAGGAAAGAGGACTCATCGCAGGTCAGGTGCTTGAAATAGGTATTACTATTTGTTTTAATTGCCTGGAAGGGTAGAAAGGCAGTTAATGACGCCTTCAGTAAGCGGTTCGAAGGATGAGCCATCTACAGAGTTCTGGCGGTCGTTGCCGCCCCTCCGTCCTGAATTTTTACATTCCAGTATGACGAAAATTATGGTTATATTGGGGCCTATGTCAGGCTGGATTCACATTATTCCTGACAGGTTAGTTTCAAAGACGAGCATAGTGATTGGTAGTGCCAACTTCCGTCGGTCATCTTTCTTTACTTCGTCTTCTTGTGCCATGTAGCTGCTCTGGGTTTCTAGTTTTAACGAATTCTTTCTCCCCCAAAGAACGTGACAGAGGTATTGAACTTATTGAAAGAAGATCGACTGTTTTTCCAATTCTACAATCCACGGTGTTAAGTTTTTATTTCATGATGGAGAAGTCGTATTTCTGTTTTGATTTATTATTCATTCTGAATAATAGCCCTATGTGTTTCGTATAATTTTCAAGGTATTTTTACATCCTCGGTCGACTGGAATGAGTATCAGACGTGTACTACTGCGTATAGGGATATTACAGTCAACTAATTGCAAGAACTAGCGGAAACTACAGCGGAAGTAAACGTTTCTTTGTTAGTACTCCCTCCCTCCCATCTCATTAAAACTACCCGCCCGCTCGCCTCTCAATGCCTGCTCGACTCGCAATGTCGTGTCAATTCCTGAGGGTTTCCTGGAAGTCCCCGTCCCAATTTCCCCGACTCTTTTTGCCCGAAGGGGCGGAGTAAGGTTAGAGGCACACCCCTACATCGGATCATAAATGCCTCCAGACGTTTACAGCCTCCTGGTGCCGGGTGAATATTTAGTTTCCGTAGTTCCATTGTAGTCAGGTCATGTTTCGTATGGTTTACTAGTATTTTTCGATGCTGAATCGAATGGAATGGCTCTCGGAGCAGTAACACTAGGTCAAGCTGTTCATGAGAATAATAAACCATTGTGTAATAATTTGCAGGATTTTTAAGAAGTAAATTCGCGTGCGCTAGATTTGATTTTAACGTAATTTTTATCTCGCAGTAATGGTATTGTGGGTGACTTTTTGCATACTTTTTCACTAGCACGGACTAATAGACGAATTGGCTACCACTGTAGTACGCCCAGTGGTACTCCCTAGCTGTCAACAAGGCGCCAACTAGTTCGGTGCAATGCTCCATAACATTCTAGTAGCCAGGGGAGGGTGACTGGGAAGATCTCTGGATGGTGGATCGGGCAGAATGTGTCGGGTCTGGCTCAGGGTGATTCTATAAAATCACTGAAGAGCTGTGTGTGTCGTGAGGCTTCCCTCTAAACCCTCATGTCATCTTGAAATTATATTTTGGGCGCCTTGGTCCAATGTGCAAAACGCGTTACTTCCACTTCGTCCCAATTAGGTTGCGGTTTTCCAAGATCGTCGTTTCTCGTTTGGTAAGTGGAAGCAGACGACGTAGATGATTCACAATGACGTTACACGAACGGATTCAAGTGTGAAAAGACGCCATCAATTAGGCGTCCACGGACAAACAAGTGCTTGTCAGAAATATATCTCAAGCCCAGTAAACATCACGACACCACAAAACTCAACAAGAGACGAGACTCGATTGTTCGTCGAGCCCGTAGCAGGTGCCCCGAAGAGGGGAAAAGGCTGAAAAGGAAGCCAAAGCCAAAGGTGCCGGTGTCCTGTAAAGCCGACGAAGGCCCTTTTTTTTCCTACCCCTCTTGTCTGAAGATGCAACAGAGATAGTCAATACAACAGGGAGCACGTACTAACTATCACATTGTCACATTGTGAGCCGATCACAATATAACTGGTCTCAATAAACCTTTTGTGCGGGAATGACCGTCGTCTTTGCCTCCTTCACCACACAAGCCTTCGTCTGACGCCTCTTCAACCTGCGCACTTTCTCAACCTGCATTTCCTCGTTCCAAGTTTTTACGGGCTTCAGGTCTATTCCTCCGTTTGTGAGTGCACTCATCCCGATGCCTCCACACAAAAAACTGAAGGAGTGGACGCCTCTTGACCAAATTATCCGTGCGGTCGACAAACCGGAAAGTACCGACTATTATCACTCAATTTTCTTGCTGGCAGGACGATCTCAGTTGGATTGCCACGTAGGGCATTCGACCACCGACTATAACAAACAGTGGGCTTCTGATTCAGTTAACTAAGGGATGGAGCTCGTTCGAGAAAGTTGTGCAACTCTTAAGTATCTTCCATAATCTTTATGATGAAGTTCCACCCCCAAGCCAAGTCGCTGCTGCAGTAGAGTCCTGACCATGGTACCTCAGAGTAGACCATGTGAAAGGCTAAGAAATAAACCAGGAGCAACCTTGGATACTGAAGGGACAGGAGGCAAATCTAGGCAGTCGACATTATCTACTACACTATGCAAGCATGAGTGGAGGATCAAGCAATAGGTATGCACAGAGAGGTCCTCTACAGCAGTGCAGACCTTTGCAGACAAGTTCGGCCTGCCTCTACCACATCCTCTCCACATTGGACAGACAGGGCACCCTCAGATGAGGCTCTGGAAATCCCAAGCCAATCTAATTAGTCATGGAACATCACGAGCCCAGGATTGAGCCATGATGCTCACGATCATGTAGAGACCAGTAGGCTGACTCTACCCTAGCACGACCTCTGCAGCGTAACTTCAGGGTGGAGCCATAGCATGTGGATTTCACCTCGGTGCAGAATGCTACCACTCATCTGAATCATCCATCCCCACCTTTTTCTGACAAAGCACGATCTGGACAAAACCATCTGCGGCCTCCCAGCTCCCTTCACACTCAAGCATCTTGACAACGACTGTGGGTGGTCGGAGCTCTTTCACTACCTCCTGCAGGCTGAAACAGGACATCCTCATCTGAGACAGTTTGAAATTGCAAAGCACCCTTGAACCCGTGTTTACAAGGAGCACTTGGGTGACCGTAATCTTCTCTCTACTAGTGACTCGAGTGGCTGCAGACCTATTCCTATCCTATTTAGTCTAGGGATAATAGTCCCAACAGTTAACGGAAGAGCGATGGGATTGTACTTATCTGAATAGGAACACAGGTTTTCAGACTGCTCAACAGGAGGCGTGTGAGAGGCATCAGGACGCATGGGTGCGATTTGACCGGGAGGACTACTCTTACAAATCCCCTCAGTGTTTCCAAGAGGCTTATTTCAGTTTGGTAGCCATCCTATCGAGTCATACACAGACTGTTGGAGATTGAAAATTCCTATGCTCCCCATAACGTTCCAGTTCGATTTGAAGGTCTTGATTCTCACGCCAATAATATTCTAGTTTAGAGCCATAAACGCTTGCTCGCTCTGCGTATATTCAAGTCGGGCGCTGCATGTGCTGCGAATGGCCATGTACTTATTCAGAACCAGGTGCTGTTATCTCACATGGCAATAACATCTATTCAGAACCCTGTCGGAGTTAGCAGCTGATCTGCATGACAGAAGTTAACTCAGGCATTTCCAGACTGGGCTTTGGAGGAAGAGATTGTTTTCATGCCGTTTGTGAGGTGTCACTACTCATCGGTTATCAAACCGGGAATCACGTCCATCAGCTGGAACAATTATGAAGCTGAAAGAAGCAGCTATTACTCGCGGCAGGCCTACACACTAAAGTAAAGGCAACCTCTTAATATTCCATCTCACGTGCGGTCATTTACTTTTGAGTATGAATTAAGTCGAACCGATACGATGAAATCCTTCACATCCTTGTTCGTGTTCCTGAAACTCTCCAAATGAGACTATCCTTGGCTATAAGGTGGAAAATTAAAATAATTCGATTCACCAAGGAAAAACCAACACAGGCGGCGTGCAGAAATGCCAGAAACTGCCGTCAATCTCTCAAACGCTGAAGATTATGCACTCTCTGGCATGTTGGGAGGATAATGGTTGTGGGAGGGAGGTGGCAAAACTTATCGAACTAGGAATCAAACATTGTCTAGAGCGTGGCTAGCAGCGGGAACAATGAAGAAGCTGGAAGGAGCAGCTATTACTTGCTGCAGGCCGTCCAACTAAAGTAACGGCAACGTCTTGATATTCCATCGCATGTACGGCCGTTTACTTTGAGTCTAAATTAAGTTAATTCGAAGCTAATGTCGATTGCGGGAAGATTCGCCTGTAATTTCACAACCTACGGAAAGAAGCCCTCATTTCATCCTTCGCTGAATCGTCTAGACGCGGGAGAAAAACACGAACAAAAAAAAATCTCTAGAAAATCGAGGTCTAGTCTCCGTTTGAAGCCGTTCCCTTCGGGTTGGAAAATCGGAAATGGCCGGTTCAAAAGCCGATGATGACGTACAATCAGCACGAGAGCACTAACTCGTCGACTCATTACGATATGCAAGTGGGACTTTTGAACCCATACGAAGAAATAAGAAGAACAACTTGGCCCCTCCCCTTCCTCATAACATCCCTCTTCCCACCCTCCTGCTTCTTATTAGACACAACCTGAAATCTTCCCAAAGAAGGCTGGAGCGAGGGGGAGAAGAGCGTTCGGCCGTCGAGATGATGGAATACCAGTTGCAAACGCTGCTGGAGCCCGATTCTTCTTCGTTACTCGAATTAATACGCTCAAATTACAGGGCTGGCAAGTGCTGGCTGTGCCCCTCTGGCTCGCCAGGCCCCTCTCATTAGCTGCCCTGAGACTTCAATAAGATGGTTCGTTGAGGAGAGGCAGGCGGAGGTTCTTGGGCGGAATCCGCGATGGCTATGAATATTTTTGCATCTCCCGAGCGCGATTGTCTTGCAGTCGCGCTAAGCCTTCATTTAACTTGGAATCTTTCCGGCAATCGATGGACGCTGTTCAGCCTTTTGATGAGAGCTGTTAGCTCTCCATGAATTGTGGATTCACTCATCGGAGGGAGCACAGCTTCAGAACAATTACTTGGGATACGGATGAAACGCCTCGTAAAGAACTCAGCAGCGGCTTAGTGATGTTCATCTAAAGATCTATTTTTTGTGGGGTGATGCAATGTTCAGTCCTTACATCGACCGCTACGGAATTCCATTTTCGAGAGGCTGCACACTCAGCTTTTGAAAAAATGTACTGATGCTTGAGATATCTTTCATTAGCTCTAAAAAACTGAGATAAGTCACTCAGTCTCGGACTCTTCGTGTGAGGAATTTTTATGCGAGGTGAAGGCTATGGTTGTATTGTATTCCCACCTCTTGTGATGTGCTCGGGCTGAATCCCGTTTCTCAGAAATAGAGGAGAGGAACGAGCTGGGCTGAAGTTAGCTACATATTCAGTCGAAAGTATGACCGGTTGCCCTGAAGTCATGGATGGAGGAGAAGAATATCTAGTTTCAAAATTACACGCCTAATATAAGCATGAGGTTTCCATTTTCAAAAAACTAAGGAAGACTCATCTAGACGTCCCGCTCCTGGTTCTAAATATGTTTTGGGTCAACCTCTGCGACCATCCATGACTTCAGGGCAAACGGTCAAACTTTAGATTGTGAATAAGTTGCTAACTTCAGTCCATTGAGGAACGATTAAGCTGAGTGCTGACTGTTCTGTTGTGATCATTAATAATGATTCCTTTCTTCTTCCTTGTAGGGCTCTGCACTCCCTGGCATCCCTGGCGCTTGGCTATTTCCATCGGACTGCGTGGGGGCTGTGGCCACTCGACCTTGGTCGATTGCCTTCGTGGTATTAAGGCTCCAGATCGAATTGTGAGGGGTGGGTCTCCGTCGTGATTGGCACTGCACTGGGAAAGCCGCCTCTAGAAGTAGCCTCGCTGCTCCGGTGGTGGGAGGGGGTGAGGTGCAAATGGCCCCAAATAATTTTACTAGGTGCTTAGGCACGTGGTCCACAAAACTAACAATAGATGGAGTGGACAAACTTTCTTGGAACACATTTTTTTATTCACCGCGTGTGAGAGGGGTGATGGAAGTGGTCAAGTTATATCTATTTATTGAGTAGCCAGTAGTTAACGAATGGGACTACTTGTGTGAAAGTTTTTTTATCATATTTCACGATCGTAAACCTCCCTCATAAAACCACTTCAAGACTTCAACTCTCTGATAAATTATCTATGGAATGATCACTCCATCTAGGCCGTGACTTGAGTAGCCGCAACTCGATAAAGTCTGGAACTTGAAGCATTACCTGTTTCTCCCTTTGTCAGGTCCACTTTTCCAATATTCCCACTTTTTTGTCCGCTCTTTCTTCATTAATGTAAGAGCAAATCGCAGTCAGCGAGATCCCGCGGGTGTTCACTACTACTTTACGTGGGGATGGTCTGAGAGTTTGCTGATAATGATGCCAGATTTATACCCATGGCAGGTTGCTGCTGTGGATTCGCTGGACTCAACCTGATCCAATAATCTTAAAAACGAATCGTGCCAAACGTCTTTGTTCCAAATAGCCCGAGCCCGGCCACGAGGTGGATCTGGTGATTCAGCACTTGGAATATCGCTGCTCCGGAGCCGTCAGATTTTGAGAAACAAAAGAAACCTCAATAACCGCTTATTTCGGTTTATTTTCGAAACGGGCGACGAGTCAATTCTTAGAGAAACGGCTCGCGTTATCAGCTTTTTAACAAGTTGACGTCAGTCTGAAGGGAGCGATTACGGCGCTGACTAAGCGACTGAGTCGTCGTCGTCGTCGTCGTCGAACGAGAAGGCGGAAGAGTCACGTGACGTTCAACTCGACGAAAAGAACGTTATTCAACATCGTCAGTCCCGTCTTGACACTTGCAATTCGTCGACGGCTCAACGGAGCGAAATTTTAGTCGAAACCAGATAAGTGGAGAAGATAAACGTCTTAGGTCAAATTCCACACTTTTGAAACACGTGTTGCCCGTAATCGTTAGAACTGAACGTAAAAACGTCCAGTATATCACAGTTTGACTGACAGCAACACACAAAAAGCTCTGACTACAATCTGCAAAGTGAGGAAACGGAATTGATGGCTGATAGTAAAATTGAGAAATGAAGAATCGGAAAAGAGCTAGTTTTGAAGCTGTGAATAGCAGGCGATTCGTGCATCCTTGCCACATTCGTAAGTAGTTCGAACACGAGTACTCAAGTGGTGTGCGGTGCGCAGCCAGGCGGCGAACCACTAGCCATATCCATCCAAGACTTCCAACGTTTATCTGATTCCATTTGGACGTTTCACGAAGTAATTCATTTTCTCGTTCAGTTTTGGAACTAAAAACCCTTCGTACCGATAACAAGTCGCATTAGGACTGGAGTCGGAGCTGAAAAGTTGGGGGAGAACGGCAGAATAGGAGCCGAGCAAATGGGGTTGAGTGGGTTGAGTCCTTGATACGAATTGAGAGGAACCTCTTAAGGAATTTTAAAGGGTCATCAACTTCTTGTGGTATCTCCTTCCAGCGACATTCTTTCAGGCCTTAGATGTCCTTGGCGGATAGTGGCGCCGACAAAAGTGCCCGTCCCGCTCTCTTCCCCTCGCCATTCTTCATTCTTCTTCATCCGCGACTTTGAAACCGCTGCATCTCGACTTTTTTTCTCAACTTTCTCTTCCTTCTCGTTGACAAATGGCACCTGTCTGAAGATGACGAAAGAAATTAATAACTGAGTGCAGTTCTGTGGCAAATAGAATTTGCAGCAGATTCATGTCCGGTCATCATAAGGCTATGCAGTATATTTGCCGCGTGATTGACGATAGCGGCCCAATAAATTATCATAAATTTTTGTGCAGTTTCACCTTTTTACTTTCCTTAGCACCACGGATTTTGTTCATATCTTCACGTTGCAAGGGCTGCTGAGGCTCTAATCCCCATCATAGGTGTACCTCATCATAGAGGCCCAAAAAAGGGCCGGTTCAAAACATACTGTAGTTATCATACTGCCCACAACACCAATTTTGATTGGAGTGTTTGTATGAACAGATCAAGGTAAAATAATCTGGTGCGTTGCAACACACAACTTTCCTTAGCTCTACGTGAATCCACTTTTTACATGGCTAATTCAATTTAATCGATTCATCTATCACTCAGTTAATTTGAACTTGGTCAAGCAACGCTTTACGGCAACAGGAAGCGGTAGCGCTTACAGTTCCAGATTTTATTGTGCTGCTCTTACTCATTGCAGGAGCATTATTGAGCGATTGGTACACAGATAATTAATGAGGCTGTAAACACAAATTTTTTGAAGAAGGATAGTAATTACTTTTGCAGAGTTATTGGGTAAAAACTTTTAGAACTGGTATTAAGCGAAACGGCGGTAGTTGAAACTCAGGAATTTCTGGAGTGAGCCCCATGTATCGCATCAGCGTTTTTAAACACTCACCCTATAGATATTGGATTGGACTACAATACAAATTTTTTGAAAACATTCTACTAACATTCCAACGGAGTTTATAAGGAAAAAACCGCGGCAAAAACGCTTTTCGTCGAAAAGTTTGATAATTTATTGTGCTGCTCTCGTCATTTTCCCACAAATGGGAATTTTATAGTAAAATTATCTTATTAAGAGCTACCAATATAAAAAATTTAATCAAAATCGTTAGAACCGTTTTTGAGAAAAAAAATTTGGTGTTTTGATCACTATGATAACTATAGTTAACATTCGGTGGATTTAGCCCATACCCTTATTTTTGCGTCCCATGGTAACCTGTTGGCTCGACATCAAGTTTCAGTTGATTTGGTACGGTTATTTTCTCTAAAAACCGCGCTAAAATCAATTTCGTCGAAAATTTTGACTATTTATTGTGCTGCTCTCGTCATTTTCCCACTAATGGGAATTCTATGGTATAATCATCATGTTAACAGCTACCAATATTAAAAATATATTCAAAATCGTTAGAGTGGTTTTTGAGAAAAAAATATTTGGTTTTTTGATCACTATGATAACCATAGTTAACTTTCGGTGGATTGTGTTCATACCCGCATTTCGGCGTCCCATGGTAACCTGCAAGCGAGATATCAAGTTTGAGCTGACTTGATACGGTGGTTTTCTCTAAAAATCGTTCACAGACACACACACGCACACACAGATCATTTTCCCAAATAGTGTTTTTCGGACTCAGGGGGGTCTGAAACGTAAAGATCTGAAGAGAACTCAAAATTGTTTTTCCAGCCGATTACATAACTTTCCTTTCTACTTTGTAGAGCCAAGGAAAGTAAAAACGCTGCAAATTATTACACGGTGATTAATTATTCTTTTTCTCAGATTGACGTAATCTCAAACTTCCAAGACCCACCTTCAGCATTCAGCATCGAAAAATACTTGTAAACGATACGAAACATGACCTGACTACTTGGAAACGACGAAAATTTGCATTTTCTAGGCAATTGGCGCGAGTCGAACTGACGGGTGATTGGAGTACGACTGAAGAAACAGCGCAGGCTGGGGTGCAATGAGGAGGAAAGTTCTATGTTGGTGAAAAACGTACACGAACATTCGGAGCTTGTTGTAAATAAAACTGCAGGAGGGGTACTTGTCATTTCCATCGTCCTTTAAAACGTATGTTGCTTGGTGGTGTCTGTGAGACGTCCTACAGATTCATTCATGCTTTTTCCTTCTTGGCAGACTACTACTTATGTCCTGCTCTGCATGATTTAGCGGCTTGACGCACACTCATTCTAAAAAGTCATGACAGCCCTGACGTCAGGTTGATTGGGTGGAGTATTATGTTCCTGTATCAAGGGCTGGCATAACTCCTAGCGTCCAAACATCGTCGCCGAAGGACCTCGTTTAGCGACAGGTATCTGAACGTTCTGATTTGAATGACTCCGTTCCTCGTCAAAACCGATACGTCCCTCCACAAAATTCCTGTACACGTCGGCCGTCAATGACCGCGATAATTTCCAAGGACGCCCGAAAATTATTTACGAGCTCGTCGATTATCGACCTCTTCATCCTCGTCGTTGTCCTGATAAATCGACGCTCGTTAGGTGGAAATTGCCGTTTAGTCGCAATCTTATGGCAGCGAGGCAGTCGTCACCTCTTTCCAAATGCTCGGTGACTCCAAGACGAGTGTACGATTATTTTCTGGGGCGAGGTGGTAAGATCTAGTCGTGAGTCCATGTGGAGCCGACCTTCTCCGAAAAACTACCGGTCATTCGCTTCTATATATTCAATCGAGCTACTGATTTAGTTAATTCGCTCATGATAATTTCATGCTACGTGTCTGGTCTGGTCAATGCAGGAAAGTCACTCACTGTTGAAGGAACTACATTGTACAGCATGGAGTTTCTTGTTTTGGGTGCAGGATGAAGAGCCTTAAGACAAAAAAAGGGGAGCTGTGCACTGAAGTCTCTACATCCCGTGAGGAACTGGCTCGTCCAGCAGTCTGGTTCAACTTACTTCTTCCTAAGACGTTCGCGGATGTTGGAAAAAATCATATCTGTCACGTCCCTTCAACGAGGATTCCCACCTGGCTTGCCATTCATGTTCTGCGACAGGTTTAGTTCAGCAAAGAGGTTGTTGTGA
Source organism: Pachypeltis micranthus (assembly GCA_020466155.1). NCBI lineage: Eukaryota > Metazoa > Arthropoda > Insecta > Hemiptera > Miridae > Pachypeltis > Pachypeltis micranthus. The sequence continues at coordinate 28,472,678 of CM035777.1, read as the reverse complement.
CCAGGATAGACTTGAATGAATCTCGGAGACGGGTTTAGATGAGCAAATTAAGAATCTAAGAAGAAGTAATTTGAAGCGTTGGTATACAACAAGATTTAAAGAATTAGATGTACAAGAACAGGTAACTTGAACTGGATATGATTTGAGTATATAAGCGCGCACAAGGCGGACTCTGAAGGCGTGAAACGGGGGGTACCGGGGAGGAAGGAGAATTCCGAATTAAATGTCAAGAGGTGAAACAAGTGTTGGGTGAATTGGACACGATTGTATTGCGGAAGGTGTTAGATGACTATATTGTGAGAACTGGAGATGACTGACTTTTGCGAGACTCGTAGGAGAATGAGTTTGGGAGGAGCTGTCAGTCTGGAATGCGAAAAGAGAGGAGGAAATTATATTTTGGAACGTGTAGAAAAAGGGGAAAACCGTCGTCATTCGGAAATAACTGAAGAGGTGGAATTTCCATAGGTTACAAAAAGGGGTTGAGCACGAAGGTGTTTGGGGAAACAATTACTTTGCCGATAAGGGCCAGGGAGTCCCGTTAGGGCAGGAGAGGGAATTACGAAGTCAAAAACCCCATACTGATTCGGTGTTTTGCGCCAAACAGAGGTCTCACAGTGCAGGAACGCTTCACTCTTCACTCATACACCTTGCACTCAACGGCCAAGTCAATGAAAGACTGGCCAGAGTATTTTGGTCGATCCACAGCAGCGCAGCTCTCCAGGATTCTGGCAGTACTCTGTCGGTTTGGTGGACCAGTCACAGTCAGATCGTCCGTGTAGGCGTAAGGCTTGCAGTTAATCTCCACGAGGCCTGAAGAAGTCAATCCAAGGTACTGGTCTAAGGACCGAGTCCTGTGGGTACCCCTGCTCTATCGTTCTCCAGATTAAAACGTCACTGTAGCTGTTCTTCTCGTCTGGTGATTTCTGAGGAGCAAGTGCAAGTTACGAAGGGCAGTTAGTCTTCGACCTTCGAGCTCATTGGGGAGCCTGGACACTACAGGTTGTCAGACGTTCATCCGATGTCCTGCGTGGATTTTCCGTCAGTTCCCCCGTTTTGCCTAATAGGGAATGAAGCCGAGTGGTCTCCAATAACACAGATCTGATTGAAGTCTCTGTGGACGCTCTGACTGATTGCTACAATACTGTTGCGCTGAAAGTACTGGAATTGATTAAGCTGCTGCAACCCCTTTCATTTAAAAGCCAAGGTAAACATAATCGATTCCAGTTGACTCGATGTTTTTGGGGTGCCTTGTGTTCACAGTCCTGGAATTTAATGGGGAAAAGACCACAAGAACGACGAATGTTTTGAATTCTGGAATTTATGGGATTGCTCTCAAATATTTTGTGACCACCATCTATCGTGTAGGTAGTTTATAGGACTACTCCTCTGGTAACTGCTGCACGTTGGTTATGACTGGCTGACTGCTTCGTACAGGGGATTTCGTATTGTACAACTACATTTGAAGTGTACAGGTTTATATTCGTGGCATTTGGTCGTAGATCGTGTCGAGTCAAGTTGAAATTGGTGGAATCGACGGTATTGATGGCGTATCTCGCGAAACGTGTGGGATGCTTTTGCACGCGGCGGTGATTGCTGAGGAGCGTCGAGGGACTCGCCGGTTACGTGGTTTGGGGGATCCTCCGTTGTTTGGAGTGTTATTCTGGCTCTAGAGGAAATAGCGCGGATGGAGAGTCGGAGTCTAAACTCTCAACGTGATCAACAAAATACCTCTGGCTCGTTACGAAATACCGAATTGTTGGTTGAGTTACGGCATTAGCCAGCCATACACGAGCAGATATCTGCGACAGATATCGCGTTTTTAAACGATATCGGTGGGAAAGATCTGTGCGTTAGTGGGCGTTAAAAAATGATGAAAGATGTGAAAATCGACCAGAGATATCTGCGAGAGTTCAAATCTGGCCGATGGTAGTCGGGCGTCCCCCTTAACCTGCAGACTACTCGGAAGCGATGTCTGTGGTTCAAAGAACTGTTCGATTGGATCGGGCAGTCACTTAACGTTAAGATGTTCTGTTGTCCACGAGTGTTTTCCCCTGTTTTCACATAAGTAATTCAAAACTCATAACTGCAAACATTCGTAGGAAACTACAATTTTCGTAACTACAAAAACCCTCTCCCCACAACCTAATAAATTCGTAAATACGTTATTACTTGTTGGCACCTACCCCCAGTGGCATACTTACCCAGAATTGGGGGGGGGGGAATAGTATTTTCAAATTTAGTTGTAGTTTTTATTTACAAAAACCAAATGAATTGAATTACGGGAGCCGGGGAGATGAGCTAGCAAAATGTTCAAAATCCCGCGGGTTGTTCTCCCAAGGTGCGCCAACAACTTCATGTGCCCGAACTTTCTCCTTTCCGAAACCCATGACTTCTCCCAAACTTGTCTTTTTTTTGGCTTAGCCGTTTTATGGGCAATAAAAAAATACCCGCCGCAAAAGCCGCTAATTTACGCTTTTTACTTTCCTTGGCTCTACGAAGTAGAAAGTAAAGTTATGTAATCGGCTGAAAAAGAATTTTGAGTTTTCTTCAGATCTTTACGTTTCAGAGCCCTCCTGAGTCCGAAAAAACACTATTTGGGAAAATGGTCTGTGTGTATGTGTGACTGTATACGATTTTTAGAGAAAACCACCGTACCAAATCAACTCAAACTTGATATCTCGCCCGCAGGTCATCATGGGACGCCAAAATAAGGGTATGAACAAAATCCACCGAAAGTTAACTATAGTTATCATAGTGATCAAAACACAAAATATTTTCACAAAAACCACTCTTACGATTTTGATTACGTTTTCAATATTGGTAGCTCTTAACATGATAATTATACCATAAAATTCCCATTTGTGGGAAAATGACGAGAGCAGCACAATAAATTATCAAAGTTTTCGACGAAATTGATTTTAGCGCGGTTTTTAGAGAAAACAACCGTACCAAATCAGCTGAAACGTGATGTCTGGCCTACGGGGTTACTATTGGACGCAAAAATAAGGGTATGGGCAAAATCCACGAAAGTTAACTATAGTTATCATGGTGATCAAAACACCTTTTTTCTCAAAAACCGCTCTAACGATTTTGATTAAATTTTTATATAGATAGCTCTTAATAAGATAATTATACCATAAAATTCCCATTTGTGGGAAAATGACGAGAGCAGCAAAATAAATTATCAATTATCAAAAGCGTTTTACCGTGGTTTTTTCCTTTTAAACTCCGCTGGAATGTTAGTAGAATGTTAAAGAAAATTGGTACTGTAGTCCAATCCAACACCTATAGGGTGAGTATTTAAAAACGCTCATGAGATACATGGGGCTCACTCTAGAAAATCCTGAATTTCAACTACCGCCGTTTTGCTTAATACCAGTTCTAACAATTATTACCCAATAAATCTGCAAAAGTGATTGCTATCCTCCTTCAAAAATCCGTGTTTACAGCCTCATTAATTTTCTGGGTACCATTTGCTCAATAATGGTCCTGGAATGAGTACGAGCAGCACAATAAATTCTTTAACTGTAATCGCTGCCGCTTCATGCTGCCGTAAAACGTTGTTTGACCAAGTTCAAATTAACTGAGTGATAAATGAATTGATTAAATAGAATTAGCCAAGTACAAAGTGAATTGTTGTAGAGCTAAGGAAAGTTGTGTGTTGCAACGCACCAGATATTTTTACTACGAACAGTCACTAACCCCATGGCATCAACTTACGAAATGTGTGACCGATCTGGAAAATATTTCGGACTCGACCGATAACTCGAGTCTGCCAGACGAACGTCGGTGACAGACCTGAATCTGTCAGATTTCGTCCCACGAACGAACAGATGACATCGGACACTGGTCAGCTGACAGATCTCGGGCATGAAAGATCGGCCGATAAGTTTTTCGTGTTAAGGGCCAACGACCGATCTCATCGGTCACTCCAGATCGTTAGCGATATCTGTCAGATGAGATCGGGCGACCAAATCTGCCGCAAATATCTGCTCGTGTATGGCTGGCTATTGATCTCAAGCGGCACTAACTTTGTTTATTTTCGCTTCTGCCGGAACGTTTCAACCCGGCAACGTTCAAATTTCTCACATAATTATACCAACGGAGTATGGCTCCCGTCCAAGTCGATGGCTCTCTTTCTCCCTCCTTCCACCCATCCTCTTCCACTAAGTCAGTATCAGCCCTGTGGATGAGACTCCGGTCCTTCCCCTCTCCAACCAGCAGGCCCCTCGACGCATTTGTATTGTTCCCTTCGCGACGTATAATTTCTGGCACTCGTTCAACGACTCAAACGTAAAGACTCCTCGTCTCTGGTGGCTCTGACGAGCGTGGAGAGAGAAACGGGAGAGAAGTGCGGAGAGAGAGGAGCGGGGTATCGTTGGAACTAAAGACAAAGGAGCGGAATTGAATGCACATTGTCTCTTTTCTTCTTCACGAACGGCGTATTGTGTGAGCGGAGTAATAACGCGTCATTAATAAACATGGCACCTACAACGGGCGATAATCGGTACTGAGTCGTCACAAAAAACGGCATTGTGACTGGGAGCAGTCGTCGAGACCAGCAGGGGAACTCATTGACACGGAGCTACAATATTTCTCTGAATATTTGGAGGAAGTGTTTGCGTGAAAGCCGAGACACTAGTCAATGTGAAGGTCGTCAAGGTCATACCTCCCCTCAATAGGACATCCTAACGTACGAGCTATTACGCCTTCTGTATTTCATAAATATGTCGCTGTTCATAACGTTTTTTCTTCCAACAACCCTCCCAAGCCCCTGATGTTCGCCCATTCTGACTGTGACGTCAAACGACAACGAAATCGTTCGCCAGCGTGGTTGAACCGTGGAGCTACTTGCTAGAGGGAGTTCGCTGCGCTAAACATTATTGTGGAATAGTCATAAGTGTCCATATATCCCTGTCTTGTTAACGAACCCTTTACGATTTAGTCAGCGTTGAAATGCACTTCCCTGGAGACCCGGAAGAATGGACCGATGAGTTAGGAATAACCTGCGTTCCACGTGCCTTCTCGAAGATACTTATTCGACGTGCACGGTGCATCTGACTCGATTGTCACTACTAAAGGAATTTACTTTTCCTGTGGTTTCCAACGAATGTACATTTGAGAAACTCGTTCACCCCCCTATTTTTCTAAATATTCGACATTTCCATTTTTTTACATTCTTCAGCTCTGCAAAACGAGAACTTAAGTTATGAGGCCGACTGTGTTTTCTGCAAATGTTGACGTAGTCCTGTATACTGAGTTAAAAGCTCATCTGGAACTATTAGGCCGTGGACAGTCGATCCACCAATCCCAGGCGGAAACCCATCGAGTGGTACGAATAGCCACCCAACGGTGAGAGCACGTCAAAATCCGGCTCACCCTCTTAAATAACCCACCGTCAATACGTTTTGACGGCCTTAGGCGAGTTGATGTAGGCGAGAGGTGGTGTTTCAGCCAACACTCCTAGTCCCTCAAAGGCAGGGCAAGGCTAATCTCATTACGAGCAATTAGCAAGGCCACTTGGGGCCACTGTTACACAATCCTCCTGTGCAAGGCCATTTACTTGGGCGTTTTTGGCTACAGTTCCGTTGTCTGACGTCACGGGAAAATACTTACCCAATCCCAACAATCTGCGCTCCTGTGGCCTGTAAGACTGTACTGGACACTCGAGCCCTGAAAGTGATCACTGACCAATTGAATGCATGATGGACAAGTGGAGTGAAAAGGAAGCTTCCCCCACTGTGGCGTCCCTCTCTGCTAAACGAAATCTTGGCACGCTGGATAAAGGGCAGGAGAGCTGGGAATCCTCTTCTGAGGAACGTGACACGTATGAGTTTTTTCCAGACTCTCCATCTTACACGTCTCGCGCCTTCAGTGTGGAGGAAACAAGAAATACCCTGCTGTCCCATTGACAAAACCCACAACAATGAGCGATGGTTGTTGAAAGAACAGGCAACGGTGGAAGGTTGCTGGAAACCTGCCCCACAACTAAATAAATAGATCTCTTGGAAGACCTATCCACCAGAAGACTGGCTAAACGACAAACTGCACTACCTGCACAGTTCGGCTGAACCACGGCGGCCCAAATTTTGTATCAAAATGAGGGTATGAACAAAATACCGTTACTGTAAACTATAGCTATCTCAGTGATCAAAACAACAAATTTATTTTTTCTCAAAAACTGCCTTAACCATTTTGGTTAACGTTTTTGTATTGACTGTTAAAAGTAACGCAACAGTGTCATAAAACGTTTATCCGTGGGAAAATGAAGAGCACTATAGATATTTTTGAAGAGACCCAATTACAGCGCAGTTTTTTTCCACACAACTCCCGCTGATATGATTCTTACGTTTCATGGTGGTAGTACAATAAACTACCTATACGTCGAGCGTTTGATAACTCCCATACGATAATTAGAGGCACCCGCAGAAATTCTGGAATTCCATCCACCGCTTCCTAGCATTTTTCGCAGTTTTGACCCAATAATTCCGAAACAGTAAGCGCGATGTTTCTCAAAAAAATCATGTTGGCAGTACTGTGAGCCTTCTGTTCGCTGATTGCTCAATAACAATCATATCATGAATTGGAGCAACCTAATAAATTCTGTTACTTTCTACCTGAAAGTTGTGTTTTGCTTAACTGAATACATTTTTTACGCATTTCACCAAATTTTCTCTTGTTCTTCATTCTTGTTCATTTTTCGTTCTTTTTACTTTCCTTGCCTCTACGAAGTAGAAAGGAAAGTTATGTAATCGACTGAAAAAAAAATTTTGAGTTTTCTTCAGATCTTTACGTTTCAGACCCTCCTGAGTCCGAAAAACACTATTTGGGAAAATGGTCTGTGTGTGTGTGTCTGTGCGTGATTTTTAGAGAAAACCACCGTACCAAATCTGCTCAAACTTGATATCTAGCCCGCAGGTTACCATGGGACGCCAAAATAAGGGTATGAGCAAAATCCATCGAAATTTAACTATAGCTATCATAGTGATCAAAACACCAAATATTTTTTTTTCTCAAAAACGGCTCTAACGATTTTGATTAAATTTTTTATATTGGTAGCTCCCAATTTGGCAACTATACCGTAAAATTCCCATTTGTGGGAAAATGACGAGAGCAGCACAATAAATTATCAAAATTTTCGACGAAAAGCGTTTTTAGTGCAATTTTTTTCTTATAACCTCCGCTGGAATTTTTGTAGAATGTTAAAAAAAAATTGGTATTGTAGTCAAATCTAATACCTAAAGAGTGAGTGTTTAAAAACGCTCATGAGATACATGGGGCTCACTCCAGAAATTCCTGAATTTCAACTACCGCCGTTTCGCTTTCTACCAGTTCTAACAGTTATTACCCAATAACTCTGCAAACGTAATTACTATCCTCTTTTAAAAAAATCTTGTTTACAGCCTCATTAATTATATGTGTACCAATTGCTCAATAATGGTCCGGGAATGAGTACGAGCAGCACAATAAATTCCAGAACTGTAGGCGCTACCGCTTCCTGCAGCCGTAAAGTGTTGTTTGACCAAGTTGAAATGAACTCAGTGATAAATGAATCGATTAAATAGAATTAGCCATATAAAATGAATTGTTGAAGAGCTAAGGAACGTTGCGCACCAGATTTTTTTGTTTCTCTTCACCTGTCTTCTCATAAACAGCTCCCGTACGTGCTGGAAAACTGACCTCGTGGACGACCACAGTTAGTTTACGATATTTTTGCCTTACTGAACTCGAAGATTTTGAAAAAGGGTCGACTGGGGGTTGAGGGTGGAGCTGGCGAGTGTGTTCATTCATTGACGAGATGAAGCGTTTGGGGTTGAAGGACCAATGCGCTGAATCCCAAACAGTTTAGGGGTCGATCATCGTCGAGGGGTCGATAGTAAAATGGTAGCGGGCGAAGTGCATTTAAACCACTGCATTCAGCTGAGTGTGCGGGTGGGGGTTTCTTTAGGTTCCGACGGTGGGAAGGGCCGCTCGTTTTGAGAACGATGCACACACACGCACACGCTGCCGTTTCCACAACTCACCCCTCTCAGTCTGTCGGTATGGGAGGGTCGCGTTGTTGTTGTGGGAAGTCGCCATCTTCGGCTGTGTGATCTCTCTCTTCACTCCATTTCGGTTGAGTAACATTTAGAAGTCCTTTGCTCGGTAGTATCAAGTACGTAAATACATACCGTGATAACGAAACTGCCTAAATTACCTTCCACAGTGGGGCAGGTGCTGAGTATGTGACTGCACCGCACTTCACAAACTGCAGCGTTGAAGTGCCCTTCTGACTATTTGCATGTTGTTTAGTGAACTGAAGGGTTCAAAAAGAGGTAAACATTGATACTGGAAGCGGTTGAGACACGGGCGGCTGCCGTAGGTCGGAAATCAATTGAGAGCAGTGCAAAGTACACTGAAGGTGGGGAAACGATGGATCCTGTGGGGGGGGGGGGGGCTGAAGGTGGAAGGAGCCTAAGGAGAGAGGACTCGAAATGAATCCAATTATTGGAGAGTTCTGAAGGTTCCATCCAGTCGAAGAACGAGGAAGTTCGTCAATCAGTCGACTGCTTCTGTACGGGCGATAAGGCGCTCCAAATTATGTTTAACGTTCAAACACTGAAAAGGTGAGCGGGAGGAGGGAGGAAAATGATCGCAAGTCTGGTAGACTGTGTTCGAGTGGAAGCTCCATCCCCTCAGCCTCTGTCGCCCACGAGTCCCCAGGTGTGGAACAGGGCGAGCATGGGAGAGGGCTAGCGGGACAGGGGGACAGAGAGCTAGATGGACTGGGGGTTAGAGGGCCAGAGGGCTAGGAGCCGTTCGTGATGTTTGCCGTGATTGACTTATCTCCCTCGTCCGCTCCGCTCCACTCTGCTTTTCCGCCCTCAGGCCTCGTTTGCCTTCAGATGCAACATGAAACGTCACTCTGCCGCTCACCTGGTAGTAACACGCGAAGCTCAACTCACTTCAGATTAATTCGCTGCTAAGAGCGTTTCTGAATCCGCTCGTCTCGGCGGGGGAAATAATATTCCAACGCGGAGCAGGTAATTAAGTAGACATCCGCCGTAATAGACGACGGTGTACGAGGATTTTGGAAGACCCTGACATCAACTCGAACCCGACCTGACCTTCACTGCCCCTAAAATCCAGGACGTCGCCTCAATCACTGGACATGACTCGCCGTACAGATGTGATGAACGAAATGTGCAGAGTATTGATGTGGAAATAACGAATTTTTCCAAACAAAAAGAAGAGAAAGAAGGAAAAATGGAAAGTGGGAGGGATAAGAAGTGTATAAACTCGCGGGGGTAAAAGAGAGAACGAATGAAAAGAAGAAGAAAATAAGGGTGGATGATGTGGCTGACTGGTTAACGTATCAATTAAGGTACAGTAAAGCTTGTGGTGAAAGAAGTAGAAGAAAGAAGAAAGGCGACGGGAGAAGACAGAGAAATTATTGTGCAATACACCCACCATTGTTCTGACAGTATCCTTTGTGGCATGGGGAGAGAGCATATTTTGGTGAGACAGGATCGTGTGATATCATACCATATCTTAGCACCAAGGCTTCTCTTTGTGATTCTCCCTCCCTTGGTAGCATGCTCACAATTTCTGGCACACGATCCTTGGGTTGGACAGCATCTCCTGGTGTCCAGAGTACTGTCCCCACAACATCATCCCTCGGTGGCATCTCTGTCCTTACTTGTGTAACACCCGTTGGTGATGGACCATTCCTTAGTTATAGGACTGGATGTGTGTCATGGCATGGTTGTCACAGCAGCCGTGGTTGCACAGCTTTCCCACCCCGTAAGGAATCCATTCGCAGCATGCTTTTGAGCGGGCCAACATCCCTCGCTGCCATAAAAATTCAAGTGATTCACTCTGCTGGCAGCATACTATTCTTGAGTGACCCAGCACCTCGATGGGGTGGGAGTGTCAAGGTTTCCTCAGCGTATTTGGACACTGCCACCCACCAGAGCCAACTCCTCAGAGCTTGCACAATAATGTTTGAAGAACAATTTATTATGTCTTCCGCTAACATTACACGTACAAGAAGGACGGCATCTTCCCTGCGTTGTTGGGATACTTACCAAAGAAGTCAATTCATTGACAGCTGCTTGATGGAGTAGAAACTTGTGCCAAAGTGTTTCAAACCACGCTTTTCTCGCTGCTGAAGACTGCAGTCATCCTCTTTCATCAGCTGTGTCGTGACTTCTATGCTTTGCTTCCCCTGCAAACTACAACTAGGTTACAACATCAAGGGCAGTACTCCCCTTCTTCGGAAGTGCGTCAGATAAAATTTGGTGGGTTGAGCGTGCTGTCGACGTCCATCATCACAATGTCTCTAAACCTAATTTGAAATAAAAAAGAACTGACCCCGACAGCGATTAATGCTTGGTCTTAATTCTGGGCTACTGTTGTGGCGAACCGACCATAACAGCCATGTATTACTCAGCCTGGCGCATACTCCGGTGATACAGTCTTAGTATTAGCGCCATAGAGTCTAATTATTGGAACTTATTTCATCTCCTAAACGTTTTTCTGGTTGAAAACTGTTGCTCCGTTCGCTTGGAAACTCTCAGAATCCGTCCCCTCGAGGTCGAGCTCGAGCAAACGGAGAGCTGATTCACTGCCACAGAAACGGCAGTTGCTCGAGCGGCCGGTATCGACTATCTCGTCGCCTCTCGGCCCAGTCCCAGTCCCAAGCCCAGGCTTCAGGCCCAGGCCCAGGCCAAGGTCAGCGCAAAAAAGTCACGTCAAAGAACTCCCTTCAAACCGTCGTTCCTCGTTGCACAGCCTCTCGACGAGAGCGATAAGGAAAACGACGCTCCAACTCTCAACAACGAGCCTTCGGTTTGTTTCCGACAGCCGAGAGGAGAGTCAGAGGAAGGCAACCGGCAAACTGCGGAGCAATTTACTTCAAAGACCACAATTACCACAGCAAACACGTTGTTGAGTAAACGTCAGATTGCACGGCTCGAAACCTTCTGCCAGAGGCAAACGAAATTCGTATTCACGGCTTTTTGAAGAGCATTTTCGGAAATGGTTTTCGAGATGCCTTCAATTCAAGAAGCGTTTACAGCAGCCGTCGAATTCTTGCAAACCAGTGGAAATGAGGGGGGCGAGTATCGGAACAGCAGATCCCAGTGATGAACACAGATATATTAACATATAATACTAATCTAACGATACACCTATCGAACTGTTCAGCGACTCGGTTAATTTCCGATAATCTGAACTTCAGTAAAATACTATGAAAAAAGTTAGTCAATCAATGAAACGACCAGCAACAGAACCATGATCATTCTACCTTATTGGACTACATTCACAACTTTTGTGATAACGCGTCATGTTAGTCACATTCATATTGAGAAAAGAGTGTTAAAAATTGTTGCCGAAATTTGCGATATAGTCACTCAGTCAGTTAGCACAAACCCAACACAATTATAATGACCATAAACCATTTTCTTGGAATTAACAAGACATATTAATAAGTACAAAAATTACGGACACATAAAAAGAAAAAAGGACGAGGATAATTAAGAATAATAGGACAAGGACATATGAGAAAATGGGACTCACATAAGCTCACTATGGCGCCTCCTTTTCCTCACCTAATTCCCTTTAATTGACCATATTGATAACGCAGACAAGAAGGGATCAATAAAAACCAAAATAAGAAATAAAGACAACAATATAAAAAACATGACAAAGATAAACGCGAAATAATGACATAGAAAAATAGAAATGAAAACTTAAGTTAAGAAAAATCTATAATATCTGACGCGACGCATCACACAATTTTCCTTGGTCTCACGTGCTATGAGAGTTTCTCTTGACTCCGGAAACTAATCAAACCTGTTATTCAGTCTCTAACAACGTTCAACATGACAGGTGCTTGTGGTTCGGTAATTTATCGTGCTGCTGCTACTTGTGCCCCGATCATTATTGAGCGAGCAAAGTATAGGCGATTCATATAGGCTGCCTGCGTGATTTATTTTAGAAGGATCGCGTTCACCGCCTCAGAATTATCGGGTAAAATCTGTGTGAAACTGTGTGGGTTGAAATTCCGGAATTTCTCGAGTAGCTCCCATATATCTTATGAGCGTTATCCAACTCTTATAGGTATAGTTACTGAATTGGACGACCGCGTCAATTCCCCCGAAGGTCCAAGTAACATTTGAGCGGAGTTGATAAGTTCGGTAATTTATCGCGCTGCTCTCGTTATTTTCTCACAAAACACAATTTTATGGTATTGTTGTGTCATTTGGTGCTGTTAATACAAAAAATTCAATCAACGTCTTTAGTGTCTGATCACTATGATAACTGTAGTTAGTTTTAGGTGGTTATAGCTCATACCCTTAATGGGCTAAGTATCAAGTTTGAGCTGATTTGGTTCAGCCGTTTTCTTTGAGATTGGCCAAACGACACGGAGGGATAACCTAAAATATCTGGTGCGTAGCAACACACAACTTTCCGCCACCCCCTTAAGTTCCAACACCACCTACATATGCGGGCGCTATATCTTCGTTCAACGCATTTTTACAGGAACATTTATGGAGAACATAATGTAGGGGCTAGTTAGCTGAGAGTACTCCGAAAGTTTGATCGAAATCGTTAGAGCCTTTTTTGAGAAAATTGGAATACCGATAAATTAATATTCGACAAATCTCCTTTTCTGAGTTAACTTGGCTTATATCTCTGTTCAACATATATAGACAGAAATAATTATAGAGAACGAAATGTTGGTATGGGTGACTAGTATACACTCCATTAGGATTTATCACATCTGGTGAAGAAGTTACCCGGGCATTTACGAAAATGTTCGAAAAAATGTAATTTTCGACACATTTTGATTTTTATCTCTGTTCAATGGACCATCACAGGAACATTTATCGAAAAGAATATGTAGGTAATAACTATTTGAAAACATCCTGTGAGTTTGGTGAAAATCGCTGAAGCCGTTTTGCCAAAAATCGTAAAAAACCTATTTTTGCTTCAGGGGCCCATATCTCCGTTCACCGTATTTTCATGGAGATATGTATGGGGAAGAAAAGTTAGGTATTGATTGGGAGAAGATAATTTGAAAGTTTAATTAAAATCGTTAGATCCGTTTTCGAGAAAAATGCGAAAAACCCTAGTTTTTAGTACATTTTCGTCCCCCACCCCCCTTCCCATCGGCCGAAATCGTCCATAACCTTATTTTGGTGTCTACAAAAAATAACAAACAAAACAAAAAAAGGACCAGCTCAATCGGATCAGCCGTTCTCCCGCAAATCGAACTACACACACACACACACACACACAGATCTGTTTCTTTATTTCATGACTGTACCTAAACCCTCGACGAGGGTTATATCAGTCATAGAAGTGGCGGTTTCGCTAATATGCAAGAGGCCGGCCCCTGCAGCATCCACCGAACTCAGACCTGTGGAGGTACGGCAGGTATGGGGTCGTTAGCCAGTCTCACCGTGAGAGAGCTGTTGCCCGTGTGTTACGGCGGAGGTGACCACCTGAGGAATCCCGTACCATCTGGGAGTAGTTCTTAATCTGGTTCCCTACCTGATCTTACTGTTTTACTTGGGTGGCAAGTTTCAAAAGGACTGATCAACTATAACCACGTTTCTTAGCCATTACCTTCTTTTGCGAACTTTGCAAAATGGTTATAGGCTTCCTTTGTAGCAGTCAAAGCTGCTAAGTCCGTTTGCCCTCTCAACAACCAAATCGCTCACTGTTGTAGAAACTACAGTGGAGCAGCACATGGTTTCTTGTTTCCTCCGCACTGGAGGCACAAGACGTGCATAATGGAGAGTCTTTCAGAGAAAAAGAAGTGGGCAGGCGCATTGAAGTCACCATGTCCCGTGAGGAACAAAAACCGTCCAGTGGTCTGGCTCAACCCATTTTCTAGAAAGACGTTCACGGATGTTGGGGAAGAACTCATACGTATCACGTCCCTTTGACGAGGATTCCCATCTCGCTTGCCATTTCTCTAGAGCCCATTCATCGATGGCGGCAAGTTTCTGTTCTGTGGTGAGATCATGCGGAGTTCAGCCCAAAGCGGGGAAGCTCCGTTTCACTCTCTCCACTTGTCAATCATGCACTCAACAGCCAAATCAACTGGTAACTGACCAGTGATCACCTGGAGTGCTTCCGTTGATACAGTCTTGTAGGCCTTGGTGATCCACAGCAGCGCAGCTCTCTGTGATTGGGCCAATACTCTCTTTGATTGACTGTTAGTTTGCTACCCCAGACAATGGGGCAGTAGCCAATCACACCTAAATAGATGGCCTTATACATGAGGATGGTGTCGTGGTAACACACACCCCAAGTGGCCTTAGTAATGGCACGCAGTGAGGCAAACCTTGCAATGGTAGTGCCTTTAAGGGACTGGAGGTGTTGGTTGAAACCCCACCTCTCACCTATATTCACTCCTAAATACTTGACGTGCTTTTCAAGAAGGAGCCTGTGGCCGCCAAAGCGTATTGTGGGTGGATTATTCACTTTCCCCTTCAAGAGGATTAGCTGGGTTTTTTCCTCAGCCACCTGCATCTTGACGAGCTCGCACCATTGGTTGACAGTGCGGAGCACGTGGTGGGTTTTTTCTTCAATTTGGCGGACTGACTCTGCAAAGATCAGCACAGTCAAGTCATCCACATAGGCGTACGGCTCGCAGTCAGTCTCCATGAGTTTCCTGAGAAGACCTTCGAAGAAGGCATTCCAGAGTGCTGGTCCTAGGACCGAGCCCTGTGGGCACCCCTTCTCAATCTTTCTCCGGTCGGAGACATGCCTACTTTCGATCGTAGCAGTTCTGTCTGTCAGGTAGCTTCTGACGAGCGAGTACAGGTTGCAGGATTCCCCTACCTTTGAGCTCATTAAGGAGCGCTGGCCACCAAAGGTTGTCAAACGCTCCTCTGATGTCAATCAGAACTGCTACAACGTACTTAGCCCGTGCCAGCAGGGAAACACGCCGAATCTCGACAATGACATCCTGCGTGGACCTTCCTTTGGTACACCCGTATTGCCTGCCTGTGAGGTTGCGGCCAAAGACTCCTTCGAGGGACTGCAACATCAAGATTTCTAGTGTTTTGCCTAATATGGAAAGAAGGCTGAGTGGTCTCCATGATCGCGGGTCTGACTGATTGCGGTCGCCTCCCTTTTGAAGAGTGACAACACGCGCAGTCTTCCACTGAGTGGGGAACTGTCCGACCAGCAGACAGTCATTATATAAATTAAGGAGGCCGCTGGAGATCGTTCGCTCAGCCTTCCTTAGCATATTGCTTTCTATTTTATCTGGCCCAGGAGATTTGTTGGGCTTTAAGGTCGCAAGGGCCCTGCCGAGGTCGCCTGTTGTCCACAGTGGGATGTCGGGCTCGTTCGGAGGGAGACACACACACACACATACACACGGACCACGCGCCGAAATTAGGTTTTTTAGACTCAGTAGGGTCTGAAACGTAAAGATCTGAAGAAAACCCAAATTTTTTTTTTGGGCCGATTACTATACTTTCCTTCCCTTCGGGTAGCGGAAAGTAAAAAGAATAAATAAAGACGAGCAAAGCGCAAATGGGAGTTAAATGACTGAGGATTATAGCAAGTACGAACAACAAACGAGATTTATGGTATTATCGCCAGGGCAATCTCAATGCATGAGAAAGACTGTAGCAACAGAACTATCAACATATTGACTAACAGTCAAGCGTCGTGCAAGGCGCTGATGAACTACTGCACAACGTGAAAACTGGTACGAGAGTGCAGGATGAGTCTCAACTCCTTAGCAAGCGCGAATAGAGTTAATGTGTATTGGATTCCTGGGCACAAGCGGATCATTGGAAATGAGAGGGCGGACCATCTGGCCAGACGTGGTTCGTCCACAGTACCTATTGGGCCACCGCCCCATTGTGGGATTTCTCTGTCACTAGTCAAGAGGACTGTGAGAGAACACGCCAGAAGACTGCATGAGACAATCTGGAACGCTGCAGGAGTAAGACACTCCAAACGCTTTGTCTCAGAGCAATCAAGTGAGATAAACCACGACCTTCTGAGGATGGAAAGGAAGGACTTAAGACACATTGTTGGGATCATAACCGGGCACTGCAGAATGAACAAACACACGTACGTTATGGGTATAGTCGACACCCCTAGATGCAGGTGGTGCGGCACGGATGAGGAGACTCCCTACTATGTCGTGGCCCAGAGCCGGAGACTTGAGATGGAGCGACTCTTGGTCTTTGGCACCACTTCTCAGCTTTCCTCAGGAGGCTAGGCATTGGCCTGTAAGACGGTAGGACTAGCACAATAAGTCATCAGGCCGCGGTGCGCATCCCAAATTGCGGACAGTCCGAAGACTAAGTACGAACAAAAGGCACAAAGACCGGCAAACGGGCAACAATGGACAAATTAAGACAAACCAAGACATAAAGAACAAAAAATAACGAGGATAAATAAGAGAAATAAGGACGAGGACAGAAGGATAAATAGGACAAGGACATAGGAGAAGATGGGACTCAAATAAGCTCACTATGGAGCCTCCCCTCCATCAACTACTTCCCCTTTCTGTTGACCATTTGGACAATTCTGACCACGTGGCCGCAAACACATTCCGCTTCTCGTGTCTCGAAGATTCCGATTAGATTCCAACATGTTCTGCGCAAAAAAAAAAACCGAGACTCGCCGAGATTTACAGGTCGCGGTCGACCGAAGCGATACAAAAGCTGAGGAGCCACCAGAAGTGGCCGAGACCGAAATGATAATCTAATCGCTTCACTCGGCGACGGTTGTTTGCTTTTATCTGAAAAAGGGAGCTGATAAAAGTTGAAGAGAGAAAAAAAAATAAAAAAAGGCAGCAGACTCCTTCAAGAGAGCGAAATCTCTTCCAGCGGTATCTTGAAACGTTCGACTGACAACTGATAAAATAGTTCCAACCGCGACTCTACAACTCCACAGGACGTTGTGATGAACAGACAACCTCTTTTGGACATGTCTTTGTCGTCATAAATCGAAAGAGAGTTCAAAAGAATTTGAACAATCAGATACAATTATTGGTTGTTTGCCTATTAAGCGTTTTCCAGGCAAAATGCTGTAAAGAACTGTTTGGAGAGTGAGTACGAATTGTGGGAAAAACGAAGAACGCTGGGAAACGATAAAGAAAACTGCTGCCTCTGTCCTCAACGTAGTAGCATGGTCGTGGAGTTTCATGACTAATGGTGCTAAGAGAGCAAGACACAACACAACTTGAGATTGTTTCATCAGTGTCTTCAGAGGACCAGGCAGCTGACTTCAGCAGTTGGCACTGAGCTCGGGCCCAGCCACAGTGAGACGAATTTCAACCTTACCCAGTTTTCTCACGGAACATGGCGTAACTGCACAGAATCCGTATGGCTTCAGACCCCTGAACCACTGCCTGCACTGCAGAGCAATAGTAGACAATGCTTCGGCAGTCTCGCAACAGAGGCTCGGGTTTGCTCCCACCCAGTTCCTTGTTTTTGGTGATAAAACTTCTCCCAGAGTAATTTTCGAGTAAAACTCCTTGTTCCAATTGCTATTCAGACAAATAAACTGGGAACTGGGTGAGAACGAATGCGAGCCCGGGCACCAGGGCGACCCCTCGAAGAGACAACTGCTCAGTTACGACTGCTAGTACCATAGTTTCGTGGAATCGGGGCATTTAAGTCCACAGTCATCACAAATGCCCTGGACACCGGTACACTGTGAAGTAACGGTTATGTATTGACTTTGTGACACCTAATTCGCACGATAATAAAATTCTGCAGTCGTAACCAAACTCCAATTGAAAGGATTTATCTTCAGCATCTACCAAAGGAATAGTTGTTCGTGTTTCACGTTTTCTTACTCGACTGGAGACTTGAGTAACGCTAATATGGTCTGTAAGTGTTACGTCCCCATCATCTATGCAAACTCCGCATCAATTCCCAGGTGGAAATTCCCGTAGGATTCGGAGCCTCCCATCTCCCAGCGTGATGCCGTTAGAATTCCCATAACCGCTGCTAGGTGTCAATGTGCTGGTTACCTGTGAATCACAAAAGAAGAAAAGTGAGTCCGGAGAATGAATCTGGATGACAGCGCAGCCAATAATAAGTTGATTGAGCTCACACAGTCGAAATGACTGTCTTCACTTCTGGTTTTCCTTTTGATTGAAGATGTGATCGATAGCTCCTCCTTCGTCAGTTAGATTTGTGTAATCTCCACGCTTCAGAACTATCAGGAGCCGCGTCAATCATCCTTCCTCCGGATCTGAATGATAAGACATCGACTCGCGCCGTCTCGTCAGTCGACACTCCTTCGCGTCTTCACATCGAGTCGAGAAAACGCCCAACACTCCATTAGACGACGAATCCAGCGGATGTTACCTTCTAAGGAGCCCGCATTGGAAAGAAATCGAAGAGCAAGAGAAAACAACAAGGAGCATCGCGAAGGAATACAAATATCGACGGGAGAATTGATGACGTTCCGGTGGACTCGCGGGACTCATCAAAATGCCATTGGCTGTAACAGATGATACGCCGTATATTAAGGTCTGTTGCTTATTAAACTTCACGTTCGTTCCAGTGGCGAACGCACTCCTTGTGATTATTCACGTGATACACTTCTGTGTGGGACCTAAGACTCACACGAACAAAATTGTGCAAAGGAAAGCAGCCCAGTGACCGAAGAAAAGCGGTTAGCAGGAAGATTGTGTATATGGAAACGGGAAAACTTAACGAAGGCGCACATGACGTTACAATGGCAGGAATATAGTCCAGTCCGCATCCATTTTCTAATCTTCTCCCTCGACAAATATTCCACGCGTGCAACGCGCTTCTAATTCAACAAGAGGGAGGAGAACTGAGAGAGCGATAAAGAAAACCCTGCAAATTATTACATAATGGTTTATTATTCTCATTAACAGCTTGACCTGGTAATACTGCTCCGAGACCCATTCCATTCGATTTAGCATCGAAAAACACTAGTCAACCATACGAAACATGACCTGACTACAATGTAACTACGGAAACTAAATATTCCCCCGGCGCCAGGCGTCCGTAAACGTCTGTAGGCATTTATAACCCGATGTAGGGGTGTGCGGAGGAAGTGGCCCTAACCTTCCTCCGCCCCGTCAGGGAAATTGGGACGGGGACTTCCAGTGAACCCTCGGCGATTGACACGACGTTGCGAGTCGAGCGGGCGGGTGGTTTCGATGAGACGGGAGGGAGCTTTGTCCAATCGGATTGCCGAGATGGCGAGCACAACTAGAGACCAAATGGGATTTTTGTGCGAAAGGACGAGTTTTTTAGACCATGTTAAAGGCACAAAACGGGCCAGACAGCGGACGGCAGACGAGGGACAGCGGACGGACATTGCAAATTTGGAATCCCCATGTCTTGAAATGTAAAGTACAAAATTTTGAGAGGGGTTGTAAAAAGTTTTTCGTGACTGAAAACATAGGGTTATTATTCAGAGAATGAATAATAAACCAAAAGTGGATGGTACTAATACTAAAGCAGTGTTACATATATAGCTCTCTGACTGTCCCATAATTGAGATGAGCACCGCGGCCTAAAGACCAGTTGTGCCAGTCAAAATGTCTCGCAGGTCCATACCTTCTAAGGAATGCCAGGTATTTCGTGCTAGAGTCTTCTTTCATTTCCACCCATTACGTACCCAAGACCAGAAATTGCTTGAGCCAGGCCGTGGTAGAGAGTCTCCTTATCCGTGCTCACCACCTGCACCGAGGGGTTTCGGCTATGCCCATAACAAACATGTATTTGTTCATTTTTCAGTGCGCCGTGATGATCCCCACCGTCTGCCTTAGGCCGGGCAGCACCTTTTTATCTCGTGTGTTTGCCCTGAGATAATGCGTTTGGAGTGTCTCACCCCTGCAGCATTCCAGACTGTCTGATATATTCTTCTGGAACGTTCTCCCACAGTCCTACACTCCCACTCCAGTAAGCAGTAAAGCAGTGTTACCTTCGGTTCTAACTAAACTTACTGCTAATTTGAAGCTCCAATAGCTGCAAATATCGAGAGGATGCTCTGGACGGATGTACGAGATTAACGAACCTCATGAAGTAGATGGGAGAGGTGGTAAGTATTGTTTATGTGCGCCTTTTCAGCGACCTCTAGGGCCGTTCAGATAAGACCATGTGGCAGAAGAGGAGGATATTTTTAGAAAACCGTGTTTTCCTTTGTGGTTTAATTAGCTTCAGAATATTATTTGTAGAAATGTTATTGTAGGCTTCCCTGGCAACTACGAAGGGTATTTCCTGTGATATTAACAGAGTGAGCGATCATTTGTGATCTAAGAAGGATATAGCCTCTCCTCCTTCCTTAGCGTTCTCTGCTGTGCAAAGGGAAAACGCGGGAAAGGACAGGCAGCTTATCCGTGAGGCATTGGGCTCCACTTTTCATTCTGATTCTTCACGTGCCCTGTGATGCACATGGTTGTCTTTTGAAATGATTTTGTTGGTCGGCTTTGAGCGTTGTCACGCTTCACTGTACGAAGGATCGAAAACTAGAGGCGTGCATTTCATATACAGCAGAACTAACGTCGTGGTCAAACAGTGCGGCCCTTGTTGGGTAACAGTGCACTCTTTAGCTTCACCAAGATGGTAATTCTACTGGCTGGATACACTTACTACATAACCATAGAAGGCGACAGGTTTGTTTTCAGAGGTGGAACAGTTTTTCAACATTTTTGTACTTACAGTCTCGAGTTTTGCCAGTCGCGAAGGAGAACGGTAGGATGTTCCGCGGAGTTATTTTCCAGTTTCTTCACTGAGCCCACTTTGCTCTCGCATTCTTCAGTTCACTGATTTGGTGTGGGGCTATACATTAACCAGCTGCCCTATGAACGTGCGAAGGCAACTCACTCCTTTCGTCGAGACGCTGGTTATGCATGAGGAATGTCATTCCCATACAACCTGAACGTTGCAAGGTCGGTACTTCAACGTTACCGTCGCTCCATCCGCAATTAAAAGCCTCGCTAACGCCAACCAACTTCCTTGTTGATTCCCACGCGGAAGCTCCCCATTTTCTCATGCAGATCCTCCGCGTCTTTAACATAACAAAACCGAAGGAAATCACGTTCTCTCAAAATCGACGTAATCGACGGAATATTCATCGAATTAACGCGGTTAGCTCAGTTTGCAGGTACAATCTTCCGGCGAGTCTTTCAGGGGACAAAAGACCTGCCGTCGCAAGGGGTGGCTTTTTAAGGGCGCCAACTCTTCAAGTGCTCGGCCCTTCGACACCGCGGAGTTGGGGAGAACAAAAAATAAAGAGGGGTGGGGGAGAGTTTACATGTAAATCGAAATTGAATAATTCGTAGCTTTGTGCTGGGCGGTGGGGGGAGGGGGGGGACTTCCCACAGCTTCAAGCGCGTAACGCAATAATTACGTGCGTGAGAATCGATTTGAGGTTCACAGCTTCTGCCGTCCACGGCAGTTCGGGGTGCAACGGGACGTAATCAAAGATCAAAGCTTCTGCATCTCGGAGGAATGAATTATTAATACGTTTATCTGTGAGAAACTGCTGGGGGGGGGGGGGAAGGCTGTAACAATCAAGATTTAATTCAATGCACTTACGAAATGAAGAAGAAACGTACTTCCGGAAGATGGTTGTGACGCAACATCGAAAGAGTGACATAGCACGAAGCACAATACTATTTTGCAAATTTCGAAACTTTCACATAAACAATTTTGGAACCCACAATATGTTGTATTTTAAAATTTAACTGTGCGTCATAAATATTTTAGCTACGATCTTTACAAAATAGTTTTTTAAACGTTTATAATAATTATTTCAAGTCATCAATGATTCATTTTCCATGCGTTGCTAATTTTCAATGTCCAACTCCATAACTACTTGCACTTACGACAAAAATATTATTAAATTTTAAAACACGAAAACCATTTTCGTTCAAAATCACTTTGAAAGTTGTGGTTTACATTTTTAATAATTTACCATGACACAAATCATGTCGTATGAACCAATAGTTAACGTTTGAGTTATGAGGTTTCAAGTCTAAATGGTTCGTGTGCTTTAACTTTAGTCTAACATGTTTACACCACATTACGACTGACTGAGTGGAGGGGGAAATTTCCTCAAGCTTGTCAACAATTTTTAAGGCATTTTCCATAATTTGATTTGAAGTTTCAACGGCGGATTTGGATAGCCTTAGATCGATACTTTAGTAGTTACGCGTTGTGTATGTCCGTGGATATGTGTTACGGCAGGAAAACCGAGAAGGTTTGAAACACTGCGTGAACTACTTCGGCGTTTACCCTAATTTAAACTAACTGTTCAGGCAGCTACGCCACTTATGGTATCCACTTATAGTATCTATTCAGAAGTGTTATATTTAATTTCTTTTTGGTGTGAGTGACGTCAAGACACCAGCCATTACCAATTCCATGCGCCATTTTTCTGCGTCTTTTCACACGGGAGACTGGCAAAATGACAACCTGCAGTACCTCCACGGCTGTGGGTTCCGTGGATGCTGAGCGAGTGCCCTGGCACTTGCACGAACCCAAAACCTCAACCTCCATGAGGTTCGAGTGATATAACTCTTATGACCGTTAAGAAGCAGTTTATCATAAACGACTTGGAATTTTGATTAGGCTGCTTGAGTGAGCAGACGTAAATAACACGTTCATTACCTAAAATATGCATTTGCAAGAAAGAGACAAGAGCAGAACAAAAATGTTATAAAGTTTCAAAGGAAAATCCTTTTTAGCTCACCTCCCATTGAATACACAACTATGCATTTTGTCAGAATCTAAGAGGTGATTCTCAAGGGTTTTTAATGTTGAGCACGAATATCAGTTCAGTTTTTCCCTATCACATCCAGAAATCCACAAAAATAAACTAAAAAGTGGCTCACTTTGGTGCCTACAACATGATCCAGTAGACTGAGAATTTGTAGAAAGAGGCGGTTTTTAGCAATCAATGTCACTAATTTATTATAAATTGTGTGTATGTACTCCGTGTACAAGCAACTACATAATTTCTGAATAATTTCGGGGTCTTAAGGTGAGAGAAATCTCCTTTTCGTTGACTTCCGAGATGTGATAGTGCCGCTACAGTACCTCTTCAAATTCCAGACAGAGTCAGCCATCATATTAGTGTTCAATCTTCCTTGATAACGCTGTTCTATCGTCTGTATATCCTGATGAAACCTTTCCCAATGTTCCGCGCTGTAATCACCCAAGTTTTCTGGGAAATATTCAATATGCGAGTGAATAAAATGCACTTTTACACTCACGTTACAGCTCGACCTTTGAAATGCTCTGAGCATATTGTCCACCAGTTGCTAGCAATTGGGATTTTTTTTACCACCCAAGAAAAGCCTTCGACGACTGACTTGAAACTCACCCTAGCATTTTTTTCAAGAGTGGACATGCGTTCTTCAAACTGGGGATCTTTCATGAGTTTGCGTATTTGTGGACCCACAGAAATACCTGCTTTTATTTTCTCGAACGTGATTTTGGGGAATTTCATTGCAAGGTATTTGAAGCAATCATTTTCTCGGTCCAGTTTGGTAAGAAATTGTTTCATCAATCCAAGTTTAAAGTGCAGTGGAGTGAGAAAAACTTTGTTTGCGTCGATCAAGGGTTCATTTATTATGTTTTTAGAACCAGGTGCTAAAGCTGTTCTCTCAGGCCACGTCTTTCTCTTCGAGTGTTGATCCCGAGCTCTGTTATCCCACTCACACAGAAAACAAGTGAAACCTCCTTGTTGTCCCAGAAGTATCCCAATGAATTAGGTATTTAATGTTCCTCAACAAGGCCTTCACATTTTCATACGTTTCTTTCACGTGCACAGAAGGTGCCACTGGTATAGATGCGTACTTGTTCCCATTGTGCAAAGAGTCTCCATTCTGTCGTATTCGATTCCAAAAAAGCCATCACACCAACAATGTCCCCACAAAAAACCATTTCTCCCGTCCCTTCGAAGAAGAGCAGAAGGTCTTTTTCTCTATGACGGTACCAAGCAAACGTGGTTACTGGGGCTAAATATTTTTTGAATTTGAGTCTTGAACTGAGAACTTCTGCAGCATCTTTTAGCAGATTAGATCTCTCACCAAATCATTGAATTCACCTAGGGAGAATAGTTTGGGGGAGCTGGAGTCAGTGGGCTCGTAAGGAGGATCCTCTGTTTCCATTTTTTCATTTCCAAGACGTGTGTCTTCATCTTCTAGATTCATCGGTGGATCAGGGACTGGAAGTGTCTCATTATGTGCCACTGGTCTCATTGCTGACGGACGGTAAATTGCGATAAACCCGAGATTTCTTGTTCTTCGATGACAATCAACCATCGTCATGCAAAAACAGCAGTCGTCGACATGATTTTGAGGTCCTCCATATCATGGGAATGGCGAAAGGCATTGAATTTCTCTTACCTCTGGTTCAAGGTATCATTTGTTCAACACAAGTGCGACACGCCAAATGAGGAGCCCAAGGTTTGTCCTGGTCGCCTAGCTTCATCCCAAAATAGGCCTGGTAAGCTTTCATCATGAAAGGAGTACCTGTTGCTGTTTTCCGGTCATGAAAGAACCGCAGATGAAGCATTAGGATTGTTCACGCACTTAGCCTCTGGTTCACATTCATTCTTAAACACTAAAAAAATACACGCGTCCACCACGAAAGTCAAGAGAACTTGACAAAACTGATTGAACTAGGATGAAGGAAAAGTGTGAAGAACAGAGTTGAAGCATGTGAATCACAAAACCACCGCCATGACTCAGGGTTGCCACCTAATATGAGATTTGCGAAAGATCTAGACGTGATTGCGAGAAAACTTCAACGAATTCGAACTCAGCGCTGAAAAACCATAAAGAATCACCTATCAGTTTTCAAACTACAAAAATCATGCAGAGTTGTGATATGGATAAAAACCAATGTGTCTCGACAATGTTTTTTTAAACATTTTCCTGACTGCTTGAGTAGCTACCTATATTTTGTGCTCCCCAATCATTTCTGCAGCTATCTATCTGTTGAACGGAGCCATAAACAGTGATAACTTGGGAAACGAGATTTGTCGAACATTAATTTATCATTTTTCGTGTTTTCTCAAAGACGGCTTGAACGATTTCGAAAAAACTCACGGGGTACTCTCAACTAACTAATACGAACATATTGCTCTCAATAAATATTTTAATAGCAACGCGATGAACGAAGTTACTGCACCGATAGCGGGACGTTGAAGTTACGGGGATTGCGGAAAATTGTATGTTGCTATGCACCAGATGGGACAGTCCTACAGTTAATTGTGTTAAACAAAATGTTCGTATTACGGGGAAGAAAAGTTTTGTTACTTACTGTTACTAAATGCGTCTGCTGTCTTGAGAAATTGGTACATCCGGTACTTGTCTTGCATTATTAAATGTATTCAAGCACTGGTTTTCATACGTGTACGATGAGCGTTTATATCTTTCGACTTTTGAAAGTTGCCTCGCCAGAGAGCATTACGTTTTCGTTTGGTCGTTTTGGAATTGACGTTTTTTTCAGAATAGCCAATGTGGTACATCAAAATAGGAGATGAGGGTTATTTTCAACATACTTCGTAATGTCTGTGTTCGGTCGTCGTTTGACGTGTTTTCTCATGGGCTGTAACAGACTATCGAGGCACTTACAACCTGAAAAATGATGATTAGCTCGTCCTCATGGCTTTTACTTCCCTCGTCCAGAGGCAGTAAATTAATGAAGTAATGCGCTTTGTTTGTTCTCCCGGTCATTTCCGTTGAGAACTAATTACAATTTTCTTTCTTTTTTTTTTTTTACGGGTTCACTTTTTTTTCTTCGCTGCGGCCGTTTGGCGAGCGATCAGGTGTCCGGTGCCGTAACGAGAGGAAAAACAGAAGAAAAAATTGAGAGAAAAAAAAAATTATTTTGTTCAATAGGCTGCTCTGTTCCACGTCGGAAGTCAGTGACTGATGGGTTGGTTGGGCCTGTCGGGCTCACCAGGGGTACAACTTCAACACGCAGACCAATTTCTCTCGAAGGGTTCCAAGGCCCAGGTCTCTGGGGCTCCAACCTTTGAACGCCTTCCCCTCTTCACTCTTCCCGACCGCTCCACTACGTCACCATCGCCAGTGTATATAATGACAAAGCCCCCGGAGCTTTTATAAAAGAAGTTAGTTGAAAAAAAAGAAGGGTGAATGGTGGGGGGTGAAGGGGAGAAAGAGAAAGAAGAGAACGTTTTTCCCCTGGTGGAAGACAAAGAAACACCCCTGCTGCCGTTGAATTTGCATAGGAACGTTCCTGCGGGGAGCTCCGGTGTCCCTTCAGTTTTGGATGCTTCGGTTTCGTTCCGGAAATCCCGCGTTTTCCCTCAATTAACTTCTAAATTCAGGTTGCTCAATTATGCGGAGCCGATGTCTGATAAGCCGTTGAACCGAATGGCGAATCGACAACCAAGGTTGCAACGGTAAACGATGGCGTTTGTCATCAATGCCAGCAACCCCTTAGATGTCCTCCAATTTGAGACGTTAGACAAATCAATAACGAGCTTCTGTGCACGTTGTTGGCACCATGTGGAGAAACAACCAATTCCAACGATGAATGGTGGATGCTGAAGCATGGAGGAACTTTTATAAGGAAATTGTACATGAACGAGGCTGAGCTATTTGAACCACTGCCGCCTTTTGAACTTAAACCTGCAGTAAACTCCAAACCAACTCTGTCAGTCAACTACTTTCTTCTATTCCAAGGTCGAATACAAGGATCAGTATTTCCAGAGCCGACAACCTAATGTCCCACAGACAGGTGTCTTAATAGTTCAGTGGGTTTTCCTGTAACGTATTTTCAATTATTTCACTTGTCACTTGTGCCTATTGCAAGAAGACACAAAACCTTCACTCTCCTGTTCTCCAGTGTCCTTTTAATCCCCTCGAACTTGGTTCAGTTTTGGATTGTCTCTTCCTGAATCCAAACTAATGAAATCGTTATTTGATACGACCTTCATTTTGGTTTATTATTCATTCTGACTAATAATCCAATGTTTTCGGTCACGAAAAGTGTTTTACAACCCCCCTTCAAAATTATATACTTTACGTTTCAAGACATGGGGATTCCAAATTTGCAATGTCCGTCCGCCGTCTCCCCTCACCCATCCGCCATCCCCTGTCCAGGCCGTTTTGTGCCTCAACGTTGTCTAAAAAATTCGTCATTTCGCACAAACATTCGATTTGGTTTCTAGTTGTGCCCGCCATCTTGGCAATCCAATCGGACGAAGCCCATGGTTGTTATGGGCAAAAAAAGGTTAAAAAAATTAACGAAACGCAGCAAAATCGCAAATAAGCCGTGTTTCGTATCATTTTCAAGGTATTTTTACATCCTGGGTCGAATGGAATGAGTATCAGACGTGTACAACTGTGTATAGTGAAATTACAGTAATTATTAGAGTCAACTAATAGCAAGAACTCGCGGGAACTACAGCGGAAGTAAACGTTTCGTCGTTAATACTCCCTCCCTCCTTCCTGTCTCATCAAAACCACCCGCCCACTCGCCTCACAACGCCTGCTCGACTCGCAACGTCGTGTCAATTGCCGAGGGTTCGCTGGAAGTCCCCGTCCCAATTTCCCCTACGCTTTTTGCCTGATGGGGAGAAAGAAGGTTAGGACCACTTCCTCCACACACCCCTACATCGGATCATAAATGCTTACAGATATTACGGGCGCCTGGCACCGGGGGAATATTTAGTTTCCGTAGTTCCATTGTAGTCACATCATGTTTCGTATGGTTTCCTATTTTTCAATGCTGAATCGAATGGAATGGGTCTCGGAGCAGTAATACTAGGTCAAGCTGTTCATGAGAATAATAAACCATTGTGTAATAATTTGCAGGGTTTTTACTTTCCTTGGCTGTACGAAGTAGAAAAGAATGTCATGTAATCGGCTGAAAAACATTTTTTGAATTATCTTAAGATCTTGACATTTTCCAGTTTTATTAATGAGTCGATCCGTTATTTCGGATATTATCTCTAAATATACCTGTGGCGCGTTCATGGACAACAGGAACACGACCCGATCGATAGCGCAGCACCTATGGAGTACCCAGAAAATTTAACGTGGCGAGAGGGGTGTTGGATGAATGAAATCCGCCTCGACGCAGCACGTGCTTGCCACGTACTCACCTCAAGCTATTTCGTACGGATTAATTTTTCGCAGACGGTTAATTGCCTGTCGGTTGGCGTCGATCGAAAAAGCCAGCTTTGTGACGTTGGCGGCAGGAAAGAGAGCGATCGAACGCACGAGGCGTTTCCCATCATTGAATGGTAATTTACTCGCCGAGGAAATGACCCTTCAGACACTCGAATGATGGTACGCCGAAAAGTGGTGATGGATGGACTATGGATCGGGGGTGGGGTAGTTGGAGGGGGGGGGGGGGTTATAGGGGAATAATAATAAACGCAGGGCGACGCCTCGCGGGACGAAGGAACAGGCAAAAATGAGAGGCTCCAGAGGCCGATAAGACCAACTCGTCGGGTGTAATTCATTAAGTGGTCCTCCCCAATTAGAGGTTTTCAATTCCCCTGTTCGAGGCGAACTCGAGCGGTTCTCGTAGCTTCGAATCCTTAGGAAGGAACAATTAAAGAAGACATCGCTGGGCAGCCTGGAGATTGGTAGTTGTGGAAATTTCAAAAAACGCCCAGCGATCGGGCTCGTAATTGCCGTTTCACAAGTGCGCTCCAGAAAATGGGCGGTGAATCGTGTGTTTGATGAAAGCGGCGGCCACTACGCTAAACAATGAGTATGAAAGAGGAAGAGGGAAACAGTTCAAAATAAAGTCTCAAAACAATTGGTGCGACAAATCAAATATTATTATTATTATTTATGCGCACTAGCTCAACGCTCTGTGTAGAAACTGATTGAGCGCAAGGCTTCGCATTCATTAGGCTGCCCTTATTCGTTGAGTGACCTCTGAATTGGTAGTTCATGATACTTTTACAGTCAGTTTGGAGCAGTTTGCCGAAGAAATAACGACGTTTTGAATTCGAGAATTTCGTGGAATCTCCCTCCTCCCGTTTTCACAATGAAAATTGCCGTTATTTGAGAACCCTTTCCATCTACTTTTTGGTTTTAGTGATGCTCAGGTGTTGAGTCAACCACATTTACAGGGGGCGAATTTCTTACTAAATTAAAATAGGCAAATTCGAATAGCATGAAATGTTTGAGGTAGTACGGAGCGAAAAAGCTTCTGCAGCACGTTTGCCCGTGCGTGAAGGTGCCCTATCGACGAGTTTGGATTTATTTTTAACGTACTATGATAACATTTCTGTTAATATAAATACACGGTCGGGGCATTCGACACCACGTAGAATTTCGTTGAAAACTGGAGGCGCATTGGTTGATTTTCTCAGGGTTTTGCGTGGGTGTTATCCTAATCCACTTTTCTGTGGGCGTGCGAAAAGAACTTTAGCTGTCAAGGGGGCAACCGGAGAACGGCTCCAAGAAGAAAAGAAGGACGGCCCTTGGAAGAGGAAATGAGTAAATCTGCGGCCATCTGCAGGTCGTTACCCAAGACTATGGCACTCCAGCCATCACCCGTAGTGGCGCCCCCTCCCCATGCCCAACGAAACATCCAGCAGGTTCGAGATCCTCAATATATGTTTGGTCCTGAACAATGCGCTGAGATGCTTCCAAGAACTGCTCAACATGATAAAACGTCCAAGGAATTGTTAAAAAATGTGGGTGCTTGTGAGTGTAATACTCTTGTATGGGGCTGAAGTGTGGGCTGATGCACTGAGCATTGCCTACCTGGCAGCGGTGCAGAGGGTGCACTCTCCACATTGCTTGCTCTTACCCCAGGGTTTCTCAACAAGCAGTGTTGTGATAGTGGGCGTTACCTCAATCCACCTAGCAGCCAAGTGGAAACAGTACGGTATACTGAAGTACGGTTTCTAGAAGAAAAGAAAGATGGCTATAACTCTTTATAGGTGAGATGACTGGGACACAGCCTGGGGACCAGGCATCTGATACCAGATGACCCCATAGTGAGGTGAATTCCCATCTCCTCATGAGACATGCAGCATTCGGGATGTACCTACACCGAATGCTGCAAGCCCAAACTGCTTCCAGTGCCATCTTCTCGTGCTGAAGGTTAACAGACTGGTGGCGCGGTGTGGAGAATGGGAGGTTCTTACGTAAACTTGAGCAATGCACCTCGTGCTCCATTTGCCTGGGCAGTGCTTAGCCAGAAAAGGATGGGGCTCGTAATTTCTTTATCGTAGTTGAGCTTCGTTGCGTGCTCATTTAAAAGAACAAATAAAATCAATAAATGACTCATGGCGTGCCAGTTGTGAGGCGTTTCAGAATCTGTCCCAGTCTTTCCTACTCGCTGACGTCTTGCGTAGTAGTTGGGATTCCGTCAAGTCTGTTGGTGTTGAGCATTAGTCAATTTCTGAGTGTGTTCTCCGAGTTCTTTCTGGTACTGCCGGCGCCTCAGCTCCTCGACAAAACCCGCGCCTACTCTTTTCTCCTTCTTAATCGCAACCTTAATCCTCCCAACTATGTTTCTCGACGCCACAATAACTCACCGTAATACTCTCCACCGGCTTCCAACTACGCCTCAATAACTTCTCGGATTAACATGGCTACCCCCGTAATCCTCAACCCGAGTCAGGTTTTGTCTTCGACGAAAACCTTTGGTACCTCCGGAAATATGAAAAATTGAGCGATGACCGTTTTCGGCTACGGAAATACGCGATAAGACTGCGATAAATTAGACGGAGAAGAAACGGCGCTCAGTGACGAGGTTAATCCTTGGCAGTAAATTTCTGGGCCTTCGCCCAAAAAGGAACGGGACAGGTTCGGAAGCCGAGGTTTAATCCGGTAAAAATCGAACGGTTGAATCTATCTCCAGCATCTGCAGGAAGCAAAGGCTAGGTTGTCGGCGTTGGGTTGTTAATTCTTAGGAGCCCTTAAGTGATACGATTCTCTGCAGGACCTGACGTGGCGAGCAATCGAACGCTTTTGGAACTTCCAGTGGGGTACAGAAACGCCGAGGCACGTCGCCACGTTATTCACTGTAATATTCGAACTTAGTCAATCTTCTAGTCTGGATAGTCCACGGAATCTGCGGAATGGGGCTCTAGCCTCCGGTCAGGTTTTGTCCTGATGATCGTTTTTGCCTCCAACGCCGTTAAGATTTTGAAAAGCCTTCGAAAGTGCGTGGGACCATTATTTTTTTATGGCGCCTGACTGAACGCAGGCAATCAGATGAAGCAGTGGAAACACCCGGATAATCCTGATCTGGCCCATTTTCTATATCACATGGAGCAAACTCGTTTGGAAGCTCGCTGTACTTCCAGTACCCATTGCCTCACCCCCTTGGGTTTGGAGAAAGGATGATGTCTGATCAGGAGTCGAACCATATTCTGGTGGTTCTATCCCAGCCTCAGAAGCAGACAGCCTTACGCCCCAACGCACTCTGCCTTAACATGAGAGAGATTTACGGGGGTAAAATGACTCCCTTCATAACTAAAGTTAACGTACCTGTTAGGTGAGTCCGTCTCCTCTGGCTTGTGAGTTACTGTGGGCAAGCGCTTTCGATGTAAAGACATCATCGTCTGGCCGTTAAGTCAGTACACTTAACGGCCAGACGATGATGTCTTTACATCGAAAGCGCTTGCCCACAGTAACTCACAAGCCAGAGGAGACGGACTCACCTAACAGGTACGTTAACTTTAGTAATTTGCCTACTGGCGGATATAACCCAATTTCTTTAATACCTGACTCCCTTCATACTCCACTGGTCTCGGCACATCCACTCCATGTCACTCAAACATATCGAGCCCTAAAGGTCTATGACAACCTGCAAGGGGTCAGCGAAAAAAAATTTGGGGATTCATGAAATGAAAATTGGGGTCCACGATAGTAACTATTTACTTACATCATTACTCATAATTACTCCTTCACACTGAAGTACGCTGGCTGTCGAAAGGCTTATGTTTGACAAGATTTTTTGCACTTTTTGAGACTATTTTAGCATTTCTGGATACTAAAGATACAATTTTAAAAGAGAATTTACTGACGAGAAAAACAGACATCGCCTATTTAACAGATTTGTTTACATAATTTAATATGGTCAAATTTGCAATTACAAGGCGACAGTTTAAATTTGATTAAAACAAAGTCCGTCTTGTCAGCGCTTCTTGCCAGAGTTAAACTAATGAAGCAAAATATTGGACGGGGCGAATTTTCACAGTTCCCCAATTTGTCACAGACAAACTGCCAGGAAGACGACGTTTCAACATTTAAATGCCTTCTATTCAGATTTTGAATCTAGGTTTGAGGATATTTGGACTATGGTAATACCACCGTGGATAATTAATCCATATGGTGACAGAGGAGAGAGAGAGAGAGTGAGAGAGAGAGAGAGAGAGAGAGAGAGAGAGAGAGAGAGAGAGAGAGAGAGAGAGAGAGAGAGAGAGAGAGAGAGAGAGAGAGAGAGAGAGAGAGAGAGAGAGAGAGAGAGAGAGAGAGAGAGAGAGAGAGAGTAACGTATAATTCCAAATAAAAAATAAAGAATGTTCGACCACAATTCTTCTTTCTTTGAATAATATTGCCCAACGGTAGGCAGAGCCTGTAGTCGCTGAACGTTGATATGTAGGACTTACTTAAGTAATTTATAGTAGTTGTAATTTACAATTTATAGTAGTAGTATGTAGGGACCAGCATGATAACTTCTCCTGCGAATGACATGGTCGGTATGTATGACAAAATAATGAAATTGATAGGGAATATCAGCCGAAGCTGCACCACGTATCACTGAGTGTACACACTTCTAAAAAAAACTCAAAATAACCTCAGGACCACTCACGATCAGCCAAGACAAAATTTTCTTTTTATACTAGCAACGTTTATATTTCGATGGATCGCTCATTTCTGGTGGTAATTGTTTGTGGAGTAGATTCATCATGTAGAGCGTACTCCGCGTTGTCAATGAAATACAGAGTTTTGGGTTGACTACGTTGCCAAGAACTTGAAATCTGGTTTCATATCCATGGGGCTGCGGGACGATTAGATGCGGATGTTTGTGGTAGAGAAGAAGAATGTTTTTTGCAAGGAGTTGCTTAATGCTCAATACTTGCGCAGAGTCGAAAAGCTGTTGGGTGGGGAAATGGCGGGGTTTGTGGTGAATAATTTTGAGGATCGATCGCTGTAGAACATTCAGTTTCTCCAGGTATGCCTCCAGTGCGCCGCCCCATACAATGATGCCATATTGGAGAATCGACTGAACGAGAGCCAGGTAAATAATTTTAAGAGTCCGAATGTCCACCACACCGCGAATCCGAAAGAATATCCTAGTGAATTTTTTAAGTTTGTTGTAGAGGAAGTCAGTGTGCGGTTGCCAGCTTAACTCTTCATCCATGATGATACCCAGGTATTTGTGCTGGCTCACTCGTTCTATAGGCATACACAAGCAGGACCCATTGCATCTCTGCCCGTCGTCATGGATAGTGATTCTCATTCCCGAGAGAGATTCCTTATTTTTTATGCTGGACACAACCATGTACTTCGTTTTGCTCGTGTTAAGGGTTAGCATGTTGTCGGTGTACCATTCATTAATTTGATTTAAGACGCACTCTGCTCGCTCGAACAACTCACTCTACTCTGACCCCGACACAAGAACGACCGCATCATCCGCAAAGAGATAGACACTCGCAGGTATCTTCAACTTCAGAACCTGGTCGACCTGGAGCAAAAAGAGTAGGGGGCCCAAGGTGGAACCCTGGATCACGCCATAATTAATGGCGCTGCTTGAACTGCTGTCCCCTTCCACTGCCACCACTTGTCTTCTATCTGAAAGGAAACTGACAAACCAGTTGAGCTCGACTGCCTCTACCCCAACTTTGCGCAGATTTCCGATCAGCGTTTCCCGGTCGATGGAATAAAACGCTTTTGCCAGGTCCAAGAATGCAACTATGGCATTTTTACATAGCTACATGCTCTTACCCCATGTAGCTCAGTTGTCAAGTGATAATGAGCATCCTCCACTCCTCTACCCGGCCTGAAAGAAACGAATGTCATAATACAAGAGGAACTGACTGAACTAAGTACAAACGAAGAGCTTAAGGTTCATTTTAAAAACGAATATCAGCAATTCTGGCTGCAAAACAACACACTTATCCCGTATTATGGAATATAGCGAGGAAATTTTTTATTTCCTTTCCCTCGCCATACCTAGTGGAAAGAGGGTTCACCGCTGTTACCAATCTCCTAACGAAAAAAAGAAACAGACAGGACATCATTAGTCGGGGAGATTTAAGATTAACCCTTACAAAATTGACGCCAAATGTTGATAATTTATTATTAAAGCATCAGGTTCCTTTTCACTAAAAATATTGACTTATTGCTAATGTTATTTTATTTATAGTTTATTTTATGTTACATATATATTACATAACAGATACAAAATTTTATTTTGAGTAGTTTTAATTTGAATACAACTAATAAATGTATAAATTAACATGTGTTTGTACTTTAAGTTTTTAACACTAAACTTCACTACAATTAGAAATTTACAGGAAATCAATATCAGCTAAGTAGGGGGTCTACCCAACACGGAAATATCTGGTGCGTTGCAACACACAACTTTCCTTAGCTCTACGTCAGTTCACTTTCTATATGGCTAATTCGATTTAATCAATTCATTTATCACTCAGTTCCTTTAAACTTCGTCAAACAGCAGCAGGAAGCGGTAGTGCCTACAGTTCTGGAATTTATTGTGCTGCTCGTACTCATTGCAGGACCATTATTGAGCAATTGGTACACAGATAATTAATGAGGCTGTAAACTCGAATTTTTTGAAGAGGATAGTAATCACTTTTGTAGAGTTATTGGGTAATAACTGTTAGAACTGGTAGTAAGCGAAACGGCGGTAGTTGAAATTCAGGAATTTCTGGAGTGAGCCCCATGTATCTCATGAGCTTCTTAAAACACTCACCCTTTAGGTATTGGATTTTTATTGGACTACAACACGACTTTTTTTTTTAACATTCTAGTAACATTCCAGCGGGGTTTAAAAGGAAAAAACCGCGGCAAAAACGCTTTTCGTTGAAAAGTTTGAAAATTTATTGTGCTGCTCTCGTCATTTTCCCACAAATGGGAATTTTATGGTATAATTATCTTATCAAGATCTATCTATATAGAAAATTTAATCAAAATCGTTACAGCCATTTCTGAGAAAAAAAATATTTGGTGTTTTGATCACTATGATAACTATAGTTAACTTTCGGTGGATTTTGTTCAAACCCTTATTTTGGTGTCCCATGGTAACCCGCGGGCGAGATATGAAGTGTGAGCTGATTTAGTACGGTGGTTTTCTCTAAAAATCGTTCACAGACACACAGACACACAGACCATTTTCCCAAATAGTGTTTTTCGGACTCAGGAGGGTCTGAAACGTAAAGATCTGAAGAAAACTCAAAATTTTTTTTTCAGCCGATTACATAACTTTCCTTTCTACTTCGTAGAGCCAAGGAAAGTAAAAACATGGGGGTCTACGACACAAAAACGTTTGGATAACTCTGATCTAGACGAAGTAGAAAGTGATCAAGAGAAAACGGTTGATATCTAGACTGCATGTCACCATGGAACGCCAAAATAAGGGTATGAGCGAAATCCACTCAAAACTAACTACAGTTGTCGCAGTGAACAAAACGCCGAATATTTGTTCTCAAAAACGCCTTTAACGGCTGTAATTACCATTTTTAGATGGACAGCGCCAAATAATACGACAATACCATAAATTCACATTCTTGAAAAAATGGCACAATAAATTACCAAACATTTCGACAAAAATGGATTTTAGAGCAGTTTTTTTTTAGCTCCGTTCAAATGTTACTGGAACCCTCAAAGAAATTAACGTGGTAGTATAACCTGGTGCTTATGCGAGGAGTTTTTAATTAAGCTCATAAGATATACAGGGGGTACTCCAGAAATTCCAACCACCACCGTTTCGTATCCCGATAACTCTAAAAAAGTGACTATTATTCATCTCCGAAGAGTCGTATCTACAGGCTCATCAATTATTTGTGAATCGATTGATCAATATTGGTCCGGGCATGAGTACGAGCAGCATAATAAATTCCGGAGCTGCAAGCGATATCGCTTTCTGCCGCCGTCCTGTGGTGTTTTGCCAATTTTAACTGAATTGAGCGAATAATAAATTGAATTAGTAGCAAAAGCCAGGAAAGCAAGTGAATTCATGTAGAACTAAGGAAAGTTGTGTGACGCGCAGCACTTGATATTTTTTGCACGACTACCATAAATTTCTCGTCCTCCCGGCACCGGGCAGTAACTCAAACACATGATGGCCAGAACGAAATAATTGTTCAAAAAATGTTCTGAAGCTTCCGTTAGGTTCTAAAAACCTAATTCTGCATCCTCCTCCAGACATGGTATTAGGACACTCAAGGAATTTCAATTGTTGAAATGATCTCTGCCCGTTATTGCGCTAAATAAATAAATAACGCTGTACAACAAAGGGACCTTACTTTATTTTCCTTTTTGCCAAGTAAAAAGCGCCGACGCGGTTTCGCCTCGCGGCATCGGGCGAAGTCATTATAATTGCCGTCTTTCCCAGGTTGTGAGGCGAGATGAGGGGAGGGAAGGACGCGTCGTAAGAGCAGGAATCCAGTGACGTTTTGCCCTATTGCCGGAGCCTGCAAGGGTCCCCTGCCGTCCAGAGCAGCCCCACAATCGGAATGTTCGGAGGGCAGGAGCTCGCCGTCCTCTCGCAATTATTTTCTTTACACCTCCGACCCTTTTCGCGGTTTCTTATTTTCGGACTTTTTTTTTCGGTCGGAATTTTGTATTTTTTTGTCTGTTTGTCAGGAATTTCTTCGTTTCGAAATCCTTCGGGCAGGTCGTGGAAGGGGGGGGGGGGTAGTGAGACTAGCGGTAGGGGATGGACCCGATGGTGGTGGCGGTAGCAGGGGAATAACGTAGCAAGCGCTAATGACGCGCATCGGAATGGAAGCTGCGCGGGGTTTCTAAACGGCCGATTCCCACGAATCGATTTGGTATTCCGAAGACTCAAAAGGGCGATGGAGGCTTCGTATTCGGCTCGAGGCCTCCGCTCGGGTCATCGAATATAAATCGTCCCGAGGGGCCCGCGCATACTGATAGCGCACCCGCACCGGCTCCGGAACTTGTAAATAGATGAGCGAATGAGATGTGTTGGCGTTAGAAGCGAAATTGCTGATTCCCACAACGACCGTGTTTATGCGTTAAATGCTTCGAGTTTTAGAAAATTTGAGGACTTATGCAGGTGATGAGGAGATGAGTGACCTGCCAGTGGTGCAGCAGGTGACACAATCTGCTGATTTCTTGATGCCCACTGGAAGTAGCTGGCTCTGCCCTCTTCGGGGTCAGTCCGCTATACTTCCCACAATCAAAGGAGTTGAAAAAGTAATGTATCCAGCAAAGTAATGGGCACTGCTCCTCTCACCACTTTACTCAGCTCCAAGCGCATTCGGCGACTGCCGTAGTAGCTATTGTACTGTACTGTGTACTGATTACTCAATAATAGTCGTGGCATAAGTACAGGCACCTCGATAAATAAAAGAACTCCTCATTTTATTACAACTGAGAGTTTCAAGGTACTGAAATGGTACCATTTGTATCCGGTCCTTCCCCAGACTCCTCAAGTGTCTGCCAAGGCTGTCATTTGGGTCCTCTTTTTTTTTAAATTTTTTTATTAATGGCGTCACTCCCTTTCTACTCCACGTTATTAATGTTCTGATCTATGCAGATGACCTTAGGCTGTTCATCGCCCTCTGTGCTCTGTCCGATGGCCACTTCTTCCAGTCGATCCTTGACTCTCTCTGTGGTGCTCGCGAAAAGGCTAATTCTCTCAATTCAACCAAATGCACCTTCACTTCCATCTATTGCTCGCCCTGCTTACATTCACAATTTACGGTAATCAGCCATCTCAAATATTTCTGACATCGGCCCTCATTTTTTCGACCCCTCAGCCACTGAAAGAGGTGGCGAATGATTTTAATGATTTTTTCTCAAATGTGGGACAAAAATTGGCTATGCAGATACCTAAGTCGAGTGTTGACAGCAACGTACAAAGGCAGGAAGGCGTTTAATGCAGGGCTCACTCTCTATCACTATCGCTAATTACAGAAGATGAATTGAGAAGCCTCATCAAAATATGGAAGATAGCGAAAGTCATCCCCTTACACAAGGGGGGATCAACTGTCGAGCTTACCAACTTTAGACCTATTTCATTACTAAGCATTCTCTCTAAGTTCTCAGAGAAATGGGTTAAAAAACAATTGAATTCATATCTGAACAAACATAACCTGATTACAGCTAGGCAATTCGACTTTACACCTGGCGTTGGAGTCGAGGAGGCCCATTATACTCTTACAAAAGACCTTTATGAATTAATGGATAGGAAGAGGAATGGAATCTTGGTCTTGACAGACCTTGCCAAATGCTTCGATTCCATAGACAGGAATAGATTGATCAGCGCCTTGGAACGTCATGGAGTAATGGGGAAGGAGATCTCTTGGTTCAAGAGCTACCTGTCTGGTAGGAGGCAGTTGGTGAGTGTTGATGGGGTGGAAAGTGGCATACTTCCTGTAAATTTTGGAATAATTCAAGGGAGTACGCTGGGTCCAGATTTATTTAGGATATTTATCAATGATATTGTGTAACTACCCATTAGCGGAAAGGTGTACCTATTCGCCGATGATGCAGCCTTCCTGTTTGAACAAGAGTCATGGCAAGGGGCTTTTACTCGAGCAAATGAGGGAATGAATAACATATGCTTACGGCTCAACTCCAGATCTCTCACCATAAACGTGAATAAGTCAAAATACCTATTGTTTTCCCGTACCAGAGACAAGGACTCTCATCCTTACAACCTGAAATTGCACTTCTGTAATTCAGAGTACATGGCATGTGGGTGCTCGGAAATAGAGAGAGTTAGAAGCGCACAGTACCTAGGGTTAGTATTGGATGAGAGTCTTGATTGGAAGGCCCAGGTGATCGCTTTGGCGAAGAAAATCAGGAAATTTGTTCACATATTCCATACCATCCGAAACTACTTCTCGAAGAGCACTCTCATT
Organism: Pachypeltis micranthus; assembly: GCA_020466155.1. NCBI lineage: Eukaryota > Metazoa > Arthropoda > Insecta > Hemiptera > Miridae > Pachypeltis > Pachypeltis micranthus. The sequence goes on along the minus strand of CM035777.1, from coordinate 28,433,615 downwards.
TTATTGTACAAAGCCTTAGTACAGTCAGTACTTGGTTTTGGCGTTCTCTGGTGGGGTAATGCTTACAGTAGCGTGCTGGAACCAGTAAATGTACTGCAAAGAGCTATTTTGAAGGTACTTCTAAAAAAACCCCGGAGGTTCCCTAGTGCTGAGCTGTTTGACGAGGCCAAAGTTTTTACTATGAAGCAGCTCTATATAAAGCACGCTCTGCTTTACTTCCAGAAGCACCCTGAAATATTGGATACCAACAAGCCGAACTCAGCAGTGATACCCATCCCACCTAGCCGCTTAATATCTACGTCTTGCCACCTGTATCACAACCTGCCATACATCTTGCGGACCGTATCGAGCTCTCTGGCCCACCCTCATTCCGTCAGCAGAACGGTTTACAAAAAGTCAGTCTTCTCGTACCTCATTGCTGCCACTCCCTCGGAATGCGATGCCATGATGTGCAGTATTTATACTGTTTGATAAATTATTACTTTTTTTACATATCATATTATTTTTCTGTTTTTCTCTGAAGCATAGTAGGTTTAAGCATATTATTTTTCTGCTTTTCTTTTAAGCATAGTAGGTAGGTATACAGTAACTAGTTGTTTATGAAAAATCTTAGGTCAATATTTGAGGAACTAAATGTTATAAATTAATATAGAATAAGAAGTAATTCATTACTGCAACTCCACCCCCTTGGCACGGATCAATGATCCATGAGGGGGGTAGTTTCCATGACAGGACAGGAATTAATATTGATTTTCTCTTTTTGTTTTTTTTCGCTGTTTTTGTTTTCCTTATATATGTAAATATTTCGGAAATATATATCATTATTCATTCATTCACTGTGGCTTTCCCAGGTTATGCGTACCCTGGGCTTTCTAAAGAGGCACTCCAAACAGTTCACCCTCCCTCCAGCCGTCGCCTCCTTGTCCGAGACGCTGGTTCAGCCTGCTGTGGAATATAGGTCTGTGGCCTGGTCCTGCTACGACTTGCATTTATCCCTCGCCTATTACCTATTGCCACCGCCCGTTCTGTCGTATCTCTAGAGAAGCTAACCTCCTCACTTCACTCCTTCAGCACCTTGGCTTTCTCACTTTGTCACTCCCGTCAGTTCAGTCCCAACTTCCTCTTCACCTACTCTCCTTCCCCCTTCCCTCACTACTCATGTCTTGTTTAGTCTTAACTGCAGCGGAAAGTAAGTACTTTTTATCTTTTCAATCTCGTCTTGCAACGTCTGATGTACAGCGCTCTCGTTCCTTGGGCTCGACCCATATCCACACCAATTAAATAGTGTCCGCACAAAAATTTTATTTAAAGTTTTTGGGTGAAAAATATTCGATTTTGATCACTATGATAACTTTGGTAGCTTCGAACCACCGTTTTGTCGATCCAGTTGTCGAATAGTGTTTGGTGGATTGACCAAGTGAAACGGGGTATTCGTTTCAGAGCACGTCCCAAATGATGTCTCGTGCCCGCGTTCCAACCTCGTCCGTGTGAACGGAGAGATTGTTGTGTGTGGCAACACGAAACGGCGCGTTACGACCGCACGCACCTGGGCAGCTGGAGAACAGGTTTATCTTAACAAGTTGAAACGACGAAAATATTCTGATGGCAGAGTGTAGAGACCAGGAAAACAACTCGTGTTAGTATAAAACGTTGTCTAGCTCACGATGAGATTCCATCGAATTGCGTCCAATTGAAGATTCTCGATCACGCGTCCTTTGCCTCTGGCGGGACGCAGCATCCCTAGGAGTGCCAATTCCTCCGTGTTAACGCGACAGTCATCTGATGATCTAATCGGTCGAGCGACGCCGCCTTGACGCATCGTTTTCATAACCGATGATTAAGGCGCGGTTTCTTCCGTCTCGGGTACTTCCCAAACTATTACTCATTGGATATTCCCAGAACCCGTCTGAAAAGTGAAACAATGGTGGCGGAAGGCGGGACCGGTTCGAAACGGACGTAACTGCGACGTTTCAACGAACGTTAGAACGCTTCTAACACGTATGTAAACTCAGTTGGCTTGCCAATAGCCTGATCGCCATTGCGCTTAATTAATCAGGATTCAGTCTCTTCCAGTCTCGATAGCCAGAGCTGGAACGTTCTCCAACGCAAGCCCGCACAATGCGGCAAGGGTCATGGGTAGACTACCCCAGAACAGGATGTTTCCTGAGTCACCTCTGAACTGGCGTCAATAGCTGAGAGCAACGTTGAGTTTTGGGCTGAAATGGGCCACGTATGTACTTCTAATCTCGCACGAATGAAAGGTGAGTTAAATGAGAGTGGTGGATAATTACAGGTGATTGACGCAGAAAAACCGAATTTCGCATTTCGAGGACTCTCGTGAAGCAAGACTCAAATAAGTAGGAAACATTATTTTCAAAGGGCCATAACATAAACGTGACGGAACTGTGATAGTAACATTTTAGCTGTAGGATTGGATTTGACGTCAAAATAAGGCGCAGCGCTGCACAACTCTTCCAGTTGTCGATAGGTGTAACTGTGGGAAAGCACGTCTCAACCAGTGCTCTTGGCCACTGGAAGTTCTGTAAGTGTAGTGTCCTTGATCCATTATGCGCTCCCAGTCCGTGAGATTACCTTCAAGTAACTCATGTAACGCTAATGTTATTCGTTCTCTCTGATATAATAAAGAATCGCACGTGAAGTGAAGCTCTCTCCTCAACAATGATTACACTTTCCCCGGCTCCCCATTTCAAGTTATAATATATAATAATTGGCGACGAGGAATGGGAATGTGGATTGTCTTTCACGGGCACCTATTCAACCAACGTCCACTTCCACAGATGTACTCATGGGAATGGAGGTGCAAGAAATTTTAGCTGAACAAATTTTACAAATTTCAAGCCTCAAAGTGGCATTTGAGGTCATTCAAGAGGAGACCCGGAAGGACCCTGATCTACAAAAGATCATCAATTCACTCCTGACTGAGAGCCATGATTCGGAATTTACACTTCATGAGGGAACACTTTTCCGGCAGGATCGTATAGTCATTCCTGCCTCACTGCGCAGCCTAGTTCTTTCAGAGCTCCATGAGACCCATTTAGAAATGGTGAAGATGAAGCAGTTAGCTCGAAAATACGTATATTGGCCAGGTATTGATAGCCAAATTGAGCGTCTTGTGTACAGTGCGCCCTCACCAGATCTGATCCACCAAAGGCACCTGTTCATCCGTGGGCTGAACCGTTGGAGAATTGGGAGCGAGTGCATATTGATTATGCTGGTCCCTTCCAGGGCTATTATTTTGTGGTTTGTGTAGATGCCAAGTCGAAATGGGCGGAGATCGAGCTCAGCAGGGACGCACCTACCACCCTTTCTACTATTGCACTCATAGACAGAATTTTTGCTGTACACGGTTTCCCAAATAACCTGGTGTCAGATAATGCGACAATTTTCCAGAGTGAAGACCTCCATCAATATTGTCGGTTCAATGGCATTTTTCAAAAATTCATAGCGCCAGGCCACCCAGCTACAAATGGCCAGGCTGAACGAACAATTCAAACCCTCAAGAGGAAACTACGTGCAGAATTGAATGAAGGCATTCCAATGAATGAGAAGGTTCGGAAGATCCTGTTTCGGTATAGGGCAACCCCACTGGCTAGTGGTGAGACACCTGCAGAATTATACCTGAAACGCAAGTTTCGAATTCGCTTAAAGTCCAGGGTTCACAACCTCGTTTTTCTGGTCTGAAGAGGTTCTTTCATGTGGGGGAGAGAGTGCAGACTCGTATCTATAAAGACAATAAAGCGACCTGGGAGTTTGGAGAGGTTGTGAGGAGGTTTGGTCAGCGCCATTACTTGATTCGCCTTGATGAATCAGGAAGGACTCTCAAGCGCCACCTGAATCAGTTGTGCGGGACTCATGTCCAACCCGGTAGATTGGTTACATTTGGACCAACCAATTCGTACGAGGTTCCGCGTGTTCCACTGCATCAAGGACCCCATACTAGTCCGAGACAATCTCAAAGCAGCCCAAATGTCCACTCACCCTTGGAAGCAGGGAGCACTAACCCTAGGCAGTCTCCTCCACTCACTCCAACTGTCTCTGCGCCTGCCCCAACTACTCCTTGCCATCCTAGTAGACCAGCTCGTCCAAGAAGGCTTCCAGAGAGGTTTCGGGACCCTAATATCCTCCTTAAGTTTTAGCCGTCCTGTGTCTTATTTGTTAAAGTGATTAAAGGACTGTCGTAAGGGGTATTAGGTTGTGATGTATGAATGGACAGTAGTTGTTTTCTTTGTTGAATTTGGCATTTTGTAGGCATGTTTTGTAAGTTATGTAAGAATTATTATGCACGTATATACCTTCATTTTTGAATCGCGCATTTCTTAAAATAGTGAGGGAGACTGTAGGGTCCTTGTTCCATTATGCGCTCCCAGTCCATGAGATTACCTTCAAGTAACTCATGTAACGCTAATGTTATTTGTTCTCTCTGATATAATAAAGAATCGCACGTGAAGTGAAGCTCTCTCCTCAACAAACAATGATTACACTTTCCCCGGCTCCCCATTTCAAGTTATAATATATAATAGTAAGTAAAGAATTTCTCGGTAGAAAAGATAAAAATTGATTCAGTTTCGCGTTGGCAATGTCTTGTGTCGTTTGATACGGCCGCTCTACGTGGACAATAGGGAAATATGACACTGCCAGCCTTTACTCGCCTGCCAAAGTGCCTACGTGGGTTCCTATTGAGATGCAACTGACGTGGCAACATTTCAGAATATCACTTTATTTGCCGAGGGAGACTCGCAGCGCATTCTCCACTCCCTCGCAGAGACTACGGCCAGACTCGCGTCCTCCCCTTTCATTTCCCCACCCCCTTCTTTCTTCCCCAACCCCTTTCACCTTTTCTCGACCGCCCCCACTCTCTTCTTTCTCACTCAATCGCCGCCAACCGAGGGGTTGATGGAGTTAATTTTATTGCGCGGGATCAAGTGACCGATTGGGAAGTCGGGGAAAACCGCGTTCTCCGGGAGGATGGATTAGTCAGCCCGGCGCGTGGCTATAAAATTATGATATAAATAGTTTACTTAAATATCGCATTTACCCCTAATATAAATACACGAATTATTCGTGTGTAATGGACACCGCCGAATTTTACGGTTTGTCCCCTTCATCGGACGAACGAGTGCTGTGCACATGATCGGTGGAATCGCTCCTTGAATTGAGGCAGGTGGGCTCAAAAGCTGAAAGGCACGAATTAGCGTCCTTACACGATTTGCGTAGGAATCGAGTGCTAACGAAAACAATCTCGCGCGTCAGCACGATAATTTCGAGGTCATTTCAGAGCTCGAATTTAAAATATCAGGCGCGATGCATCACAAAACGTTCCTTAGCTTACAAGAGTTTACTGGTGTTCATGGCTTTTCCTGCTAATTCAATTTATTGGACTTGGTAAAACACCCTTGACAGTGGCAAAAAGCGGTAGCGGTAACAGTTCTGGAATCTGGAGTGCTGCTTATTCATGCCCTGACCGTTACTGATTCGTATCAGAGGGGCATAGAATCCCAGGCTGTGAAACGTCCATGCTTTTGTCCATGGAAATCACGGCCCGGTTAGGGGAAGACAGCGTCACAGTGGTTCCCACGCGAGGCTGCCCCCAAGTAATTTCTCCGCTTCTGTGGCTACTGGTGGCCGACGAGCTGTTGGAAACACTACAGCTTGAAGGCTACGAAGTGGTCGCATATGCGGATGATCTTGCAGTTCTGGTGAGTTGCCTCCACAGTGTCAGAAAGGATGCAAAGAGCTGTAGATATCATCCAAAGATAGTGTGACAAGGAAGGACTTTTCATAAATCAAACCAAGACCCACCACCACCACGGTTTCGTTTACTGAACGAAGAAACCTAGAAGTAGTACCACCCACCATGCAAGGAGTGAGGCTCCAGATAAAGACGGAGGTGAAATACCTCGAGTGAACCCGCGGCAATTACAGCCCTGTGGGCATGTAGGAGGTTGTGCAGCAAATCTTGGGGCCTAACTCCAAAAATGATGGACTGGCTCTATAAGGGGATAATAAGAACCCGCTTCACGTTTGCCTCCTCTGTGTGGTGGAAGGCCAGGCAGTACAGGGAAAGCGACAGGCGTGTCTTGCTATTACAGGGGCGATGTGCCCTACTTCCGGCTGCAATGGAAGCTCTTTTGAACATCTCACCTCTTCATATGCACACTCATAGAACTGCTTACCTGGGAGCGGTATGGCTTTTGGAGACGGGAAGTATCTCCAACAAGGTCAAGTCTCCCAAGAATAACTAGACAGCTCAAGCTAGAAGAGGCAGCAGTCCTTGCGACTAATGTTATGCTAGAGTGGAAAAACTTTCAGTTGTCATTCAGTGTTAGCGTCCACTCACGGGAACGATGGGAGAAGGAGACGTTCCAGGCTGAGGTGGGGGCCCTGCACTGGTATACTGATGGTTTGGTTATGAAAGGCAGAGCTGGACTGGGCATTGTAGGGCCCAATTGCAGTCTTGCTAAGCCTCTGGGAGAGTACGCCACGATATTTCAAGCGAGAACCCTAGCTATAAAGATCTGCGCGGAAGAGATCCTGACCAAAGGACTCAAGGGCAAGCGGATCTACATATTCTCGGACAGCCAGGCCGCTTTAAAGGCTACTGCAGCCTATAGTTTTAGGTCTAAGCTGGCATGGGAATGCCTTCATGCGCTCAAACAGCTCGGCATCCATAACAGGCTCTCCCTCATCTGGGTGCCAGCTCACGAGGGGCTTGAAAGCAACGAAAAGGCTGACTGCCTTGCGAAAAGGGGTACGGAATCCCTACCCATCGGGCCTAAACCCTACGTATGTATGACGAAGAGTCACCTGAATCGTCTGGTGGCTCGATGGGAGATACACGAAAACAGCGCCCATTGGCATCGCCAGCCACGATTTGCCTTCCTGTCTTAGGGCAAAGGCGATGCTGACACTCTCTAGACGAGATCTGAAAGTCTTGATTAGCTTCCTCACCGGGCACTGCCTACTCAGGTATCACCTCAACAAGATGATCCGCAAAGACTTTGCAGTGAGGAGGACGAGGCGGCAGAGCACATCCTATGTGAATGCCCTGCCTTGGCAGTCAAACGCTTTGAATACTTTGCTCAGGGGTCTATTGAACCCCAAATCATAGCGGAATCTTCGGGAAAGGACATACTCGGTTTCCTAAGGGGGGCGGGTATGTACGACGCCTTCTTCTAAGAAAGGGTCAGCGTCACAATAGGCCATGCGTGGGGGGGGGGGGGACGAGGGTGTAGACACCATTTTTACTTTCCGCTACCCGAAGGGAAGGAAAGTATAGTAATCGGCCCAAAAAAAAAAGTTGGGTTTTCTTCAGATCTTTACGTTTCAGACCCTACTGAGTCTAAAAAACCTAATTTCGGAGAGAGGTCCGTGTGTATGTCTGTGTGTATGTCTGTGTGTATGTCTGTGTGTATGTCTGTGTGTGTGTGTGTCTGTAGTTCGATTTGCGGGCGAACGGCTGATCCGATTGAGTTGGTTCTTTTTTTGTTTTGTTCGTTATTTTTTGTAGACACCAAAATAAGGTTATGGACGATTTCGGCCGATGGGAAGGGGGGGTGGGGGACGAAAATGTACCAAAAACTAGGGTTTTTCGCATTTTTCTCAAAAACGGCTCTAACGATTTTGATTAAACTTTCAAATTATCTTCTTCTAATCAATACCTAACTTTTCTTCTCTATACATATCTCCATGAAAATACGGTGAACGGAGATATGGGCCTCTGAAGCAAAAATAGGTTTTTACGCTTTTGGCAAAACAGCTTCAGCGATTTTCACCAAACTCACAGGATGTTTTTAAATAGTTGATACCTACATATTGTTCTCAATAAATGTTCCTGTGACGGTCCATTGAACAGAGATAAAAATCAAAATGTGTCGAAAATAACAGTTTTTCGAACATTTCCGTAAATTCCAGGGTAACTTCTTTACCAGATGTGATAAATCCTAATGGAGTGTCTTTTAGTCACCCATACCAACATTTCGTTCTCCATAATTATTTCTGTATATATATGTTGAACGGAGATATAAGCCAAGTTAACACATAAAGGAGATTTTTCGAATATTAATTTATCGGTATTCCAATTTTCTCAAAAACGGCTCTAACGATTTCGATCAAACATTCGGAGTACTCTCAACTAACTAGTCCCAACATGTTGTTCTACATAAATGTTTCTGTAAAAATGCGTTGAGCGAAGATATAGCGCCCGCCTACGTAGGTGGTGTTCCAACTTAAAGGGGTGGCGGAAAGTTGTGTGTTGCTACGCACCAGATATTTTTTGAGAAGGACAATGATCACTTTTCCACAGTTATCGGGTGAAAACGCTTAGAAATGATAGTAGTTAAAACGGAGGTGGTTGGAATTCCGGAATTTCTGGAGTAGCTCCTACATATCTCATGAGCGTTATTTAAGTACTCGATTGGCTTACCACCTGAATTTTTTTGAAGATTCTATTAAAATTGAAGCGGAGTTTATAGGAAGGGAAATAGGAAAAAAGGAAACAAAAGAAAAAAAAAAGGAAAAAAACTGCACTACAATTTCGTCGAAATGTTTGGTAATTTATTGTGCTGCTCTCGTACCGCTCTCGACCAATGTCAATTTCGTGGTATTGTGTCATTTCGAGTAGTTTTTACAGAAAATCTTGTCAAATCCGTATAGTTGTTTTTTTGATAAAATTTGGTGTTTTGATCACTGTGATAACTATAGTTAATTTACAATGGATTTTGCTCATACCCTTATTTTGGCATTGCATGGTGACCTGCGAGTTAAATATCAAGTTTCAGCTGATTTGGGTCAGCCGTTTTCTTTAAATTTCACGCACACAGCCCACTTTGTCGAATGTTAACTAGAGTTATGGACATCAAAACACCAACTACTTAATCTTCAACGACTAGAATTAAATTGAGCGTACGGATGACTCTAAACAACACGGCAGCACCGCATTTGTGAGAAAATCACGATTTTAGCGCAGCTTTTAGATCGTAAATAGCTACGACGATTTTTATCACATTTTTCGTACGTAGTTTCAAAGAACATTATCATAAGATTCTCATCCGTGGAAAAAAGACGATTATAGTGCTGTTCTTTCCCTCATAACTCCCGCTCAAACGATACTAGCATTGTCAGAGCGGTGGTAGTCCAATAAACTTCTTATACGACGCCTAGCGCCCGTAAAATAATTAGAAGCAACTCCAAAAGTGTCCGGGCATAAGGTGGTCGTGTACTACTATTAAATCGAAATGATTAAAATCGTAAAATTTTAGTCAGTTACTGAACAACCATTATCTGGTTCGACTATGATTCTTTTTTATTATTCTTTTTTATTACATGTACCTAGGTCATTTATGTAACCTCCCGTCAGAAGATAACTTTTGCTATATTGTCCTGCTCGTTCCTTCAAGTAGTAAAATTTGCCGCGCTATAGTTACTGTGATTTCACTGCGCTCCATTTAGAGGTAGTTCTATGTCTCTGATGTATATTCTATTTGATGCAGCATCGCACGATACCAAGGGAACGATAGCAAACACGACGTAATTGCGACAAAACTGCCTAAATTTCGTTTGGGTTTCGTCAGATCTGATTGCCGAATCACAACTAGATCCCACATGTCATTTTGTGCCGAAGAATACGCATTTGGGATCCGCATGAGTTGAAACGTGGAGTCTAAAATGTGATGGTGGTAAGGGGGGACATAGGTGTATTATTGATAATGGTTCATTCGTCTTATACGTTTCGTTTGGATGAACATGGAGCGTAAATAGCTTCACCAAATGGACGTATGGAGGAATGTCCCAAGTCTGACTGTCTCTAAGTTGGGATGAGCAATCTTGGTGTCTCACAGGTCCATATCTAGCCTCCTAAGGAATGCCAGGTGTTTCCTGCAAGAGATGCCCACCCTGGGAGTGGTTGTACCAAAGACTAGAAATCGCTTCCTCTCAAGTCTCCGGCACTGAGCCAGAACACGGTAGGGAGTCTCTTCATCCGTGCCACACCACCTGCACCGAGGTGTATCGACTGTTCCCTTAACGTGTGATGTGCATTTTGCAGTGCCCAGTGATGATCCCCACAATCTACCTCCTCTGAAGGCTCTGTCTTATATCGTGTGTTGTCGTTCGGTGAGCCTCACTTCCCCGACCATTCCAGACTGTCTGATGTGTTCTTGTGGCATGTTCTCTCACTACCCTCTTGACTGGGAATTGTGGGAAATTGGCTCTATAGGTACAGTAGACTACCAACCCTGGCCAGAAGGTTCCGCCCTCTCCCACATGCAGCACTCCCACACCAGCTTTGACGTTGTGCGGCAGTTCTTAGGCGCTTTACGCGACGCGTAACTATCTGTCATTATGTTGGTAGTTTTATTGCTATTGCCTTTTTCATGCATTATGATGGCCTCGGCAATGATAGCATAATTTTCTGCGTGAAACACCGTTCTAGTGGGTCCCAGGGCAACGTGCGTCTCACTCCTCACACAGCCACTTATCCACAACGCCTGTGCCCTCCGGAGTTTTCGACCCATCTGTGAAGAAGGCCGGAACTGACGGCTTTCGCTGTTCCATAGGCTTCCTACTGGTCGTATTTTGTATTTCCTCTTGAACTCATGAATGAAATGAAGTCTTACGAGAGAAGCGGCAGGGCCAGATTATTGGACGAGACGGTTTCTTCGTGGTATGTGGTGACTTCAACACACTGTTCCATTCCTTTTCTACGAACGACTCTCCAGCGAGAAAGTCATGCACTTTGAAAGTAAAAGAAGCGAGAAATCTGTTACGCAGCTTATATAGCGTACCCGGGTTATTGGACGTGCTCTTCGACATTAACTGCGTAGGTATACGATCACGGAAGGACTGGAACGGGTCCCGGTGGTGAATTCATCAGAATGTCCTACGTGCAACGGATGTGAGAGCTTCTCTGGAGACAATCATTGCACTTACCGTTGGCAAAATATACAAACGTCTGTCGTGTAGGTATGGAAGCCAACTATCTAATGCGTTGAACAGTTGTAGTACCTTCCACCGTTCTGGTTGGTGTGCCTACTGAGTACCTTAACAAACACAACTGAGATGGCCCCTTTAGCGTTATATGGTTCCTGTCAAAGTGAAGTGAACTCCAGTCATGAGAAAAAATACACCTGCTGTCTGTACACTTGTTTTTGTTCATTTGTTCTAAAATTAGTTCATTTATTTCGGAGTTCACCGTCATTTTAATTCATTCCCACGCAGTCTTCTAATTCATTCGTTGATAATTTACGTAAATACATGTCCGTTGTAAAGCTGGTAGAGTAGAGTTGAGGAACTGTGTAGTGAGTTGTCTGCCTGCGGTTGGAGACTAACACGAATGGTTGACAAAAGCAGTGAACGTTTTTCTTGGCATCAACTCTATGACTGAGATTTGGTTAGTGATCGTCGATCACGAATGATCGAACGTCACGTGGTGCATCCCTGCAACGGGCTGTTGTTTTTATTTCCTCCCCCGACGGAGGGGAACCGAAGAATTGAAGGGAAAATCGACGACAATGACTGTGGGGTTGCGATGGTTTCTGAATCGATCGACGAGTAAACTCCGAAGGGGTTTCCACCTGTTTCTGGCTCGTAATGGCCGCGCTTATATGTTTATACAACTGAGGATGACAAGAGCGAGGCAAAAGCGTGTGAGGGGATGATGGCACCGTGGCGGGAGGGGGGGGGGAGTGCCCTCCGTTTCTGGCTGACAGGAGCTGGAGGAGCCCCAGCGTCGGTTTTGCTTGCTCTGCTCGATCGTTATCGCTCCGCTTTACTGCCGCGCGTCCGCTTATTACGGGTTAATTTTTGTTTGCGAGGACCCTACGAAATGTAAACAGCGGGACTAAAGAAGAAAACGTCAAGTTCAAACTGTGATTTTGAAGTTCAAGGCTTTAGCAGACCTGAGGCCCACCAGAGCTTCAACGAGGGTTCACGTAATGTGATCTGTATTATTTTTTCGCGTTTCCTCCAATCACTTTGTACTCCGTGAAAAAGGCAGAATTTATAGGGAGATCCTCTGCAGTACGGAATTAAAGGAGCATCTGCCGCACATACTGATTTGAACGTATTTGAAAGTCTGCACTGGAACGTAGAAAATGCGACTGGTTGTTTGAGCTCACGAGGGACTGTACTTTCGGAAAGAGAAGCAGCAAATTCAGGGAAACTTGGCGTCAAATGGATAGTTCTTAAAATGAACCTTGAGTTAATGTTCGGACAACTTGACAGTCAATCGTAAAGCTGACAACAGACCCGAGGAACTAAAAACAGCAACTGAAGTGAAACTAGGAGAGCGACTGAAGATGAGGCTGTAATTGCTACTATAGTGGAAGTAAGACTGTCTTCAGGCGACAAAAATGGTTTAGTTCCAAAACCAGAAAAGAGAACGAATTCATCTTGGGAAGAGTACGTGGAATACCCGATAGACATCTTTATCGCTGGAAACCAAACTGAAACGGAACAAGCTATCATCTTGGTGGTTCGTAGAGTAGAAATGTGCTAAACTCCCAATACTCCGAAACGTCGACAGCAACTGTGCTGAGTAAGTTCCTGTTGAGGTGCGTTCCGTTAGTTGCGCGCATTCAAGTAGTTTTAGGTGACGGCTGTTTTAAGCAGAAGATCCTAATGATGAGATAGCGAGGTGAAAAACGGAAAGAGTTGCCACCCTGACACTAAAGGAGTGACTGGTGCAGGGGCAGCTAAGCAACTCGTAAAGTGAGCGATTGCTGCTGCACTCGGAGTCAGACTGACTTCAGGTCAAATTGGTGATTTCTGAAGTGGTTAGGAGTTGGGAAGTAGGTTTAACACATCTTACGTACAGTTAGTTTCTGGTAATGAATGATAGTGTGTTCTAAGAACCCTGATCCCGCAACTGGAGGAACCCCACAGAAAGAGCTCCAAATACATATTGGTAGGACAAGATGTGACGATATGAGTAAAGCATTGTGCCATCATCGATGCCCAGCAGTGGCTCAAGCTTTTTCTGCAGGCCACGTTTTCATTTCAAGCTTAAGCCGTTAACACTTTCCACGGCTGCAGTGACTACCCTTGAATCTTAAGGGAGTTTCTGAGATCCTTGCAACACCGTAGCGGAGCAGACGTCTGACTAGACACCTCGCAACGGTCGTTAGTGAGCAATTTGAGTCTTTGCTCACACGTGCAGCCTATCGAGAGAGGTTTTGTCAGTATTCAGTTGGATTGTGGGTGGGGAGGGATTGGAGGGTCCTATGTCCACATAGAACGGGCACGCTTTACGCTTACAATCTATCACATTCACGGACCTCAGAGCCTGTTAGTGTCTAGACTCGTTTCGCGACACGGAGCATGCTGTGAGCGCAGGAGTGCAGTTTTGCGATTTGCGGAAAGTACTGGTAAAAGAGTTGAGCCTCCGCTACAATCCGTACTCCCTCGAAATTCTCAGGAGGGAACAGGATATTGAGGGAATGAAGCGAGGAAGTCTGTAAATGTTTAGCGGGCAGAAGACGCCGAGTTGAGCGAGGAGCCCTCGCATCGCGTGGGGCGTAGCGGATCAGGAGCCGGAGAGCCCATTTGGAGCCCATCTGGGGCCAAAAGGGTTAAGCCCGTCCTTTTTTTTTTCTCCTCCTCTTTTTTCCTGCCCATCCCTTCGGAGTATCTCTGAACCCCCTTCTCTAAGAACACATCATCACCTACCACGTGAGGCTCAGGCCCAGGCCCTGGTTCTGGCTCTGGCTCTGGCTCCCAACCTCTCCGCCGGTTGTTGAGCGAGTAAGTAAATAGGCCTTGAAATAGATGCCGAACAATCAGGAACCGCGTTCGAACGACTCGCTTGAGGTTCATCCGAACCATTTCAAACCTCATTAGGTGGTCAGGCCCGAATTAACTGCCGGAAGATAACGCAATGAATCAACAAACATGGGAAATGGACAAAATCTATATTTGTATAATGTAAAGCATTAGCCCCCTCAAAGTCTTAATTGACAAAACAAAACTAAGAGATATCAATCATGATTAACCAATCGAATCAGTCATGATAGTTCGCCATAAACGATATTTACCTCATCAAACATTGATCATACCTATGTAATCGGCTACAGGCACAGTTACTTCAGATCTTTACGCTTGGGGGGCGCCGAAAGAAAACACTATACGAGAAAATGGTATGTGTATGTGTTTTGTTGACACGATTGAGAGAAAACTCAAGGAACACGAGTGTGCTCTGCTTGACACGTAAAAAACGAGGTTTTAGTAGTTTCGTTAGCCTGTAATGGTTAACGAGGAGCGGCTTAACATTTTCCACGTTATGTTCACGTACAAGAATGTAGAGAGCGTAATATTATGTAAGTCACGTCTGGATGAATCCACCGCGTTCCACTCCACTAGCAAGTAAACCCCCTATCTAAGACCCGACGCCCCTCTCGAAGATCCGACGCCGTCATTCGCATCAACGCTCTCGACAAGTTTGATTTTTACTGTGCTACAATATTGAGTATAAATAAAGAAAGTTCCTTAATTTCGAAGTCGTAATCATCATTATACAGTCCACTCCCAACCCTAGGCCTTAACATTTGGCCCTTCGAGCCGGATATTGAGCATCAAGCCAAGATTTCGCTGAATCGTTTTGGAAGACGGAACGTCGCACCGCCATTGAGCCGCTTTCCACCCAACCCCTTTCGTCCCTCAAGGTACTCCTTTCGTATTCGTTCCAATTTGTTTCGTAACAATTTCATACCATTTCGTAATACCTTGAGTTCAATTCTCGTTTTACACTCAGCGTACATACATCGTACGGATAAGTTTGACTCAGCACAGTAAAAATATCGGCAACAAAGTCGCCATTGTTCTTGTTGTATTACAATCACTTCGATTATTGCATTTCGTTGGTTATTCGCATTATATCTTGCTTCATTCATTTTATACATATTTACACTATTGCTTTCTTTGATTTGAGCCATGTTAATGCCTACTACTCGTTATTTTGACTAATTTTTATATTTGTTTCGTATTTTGTTGTGTGTAATCGATTGTTGAAACTCGATAACGATGGGTAAACCTAAGACATCGATTCTTTCCACCCTTTACAAGCGTAGAACTGTTGTTACGTCCCGATTGGATAAATTTGAATTGTTTTTGGAGGATTTAAACACTCAAAATATATCTACTGCTGAATTCAGAATTAGATTGAGTAAAGTTAAAGATATGGAATGATTTTCAGTCCATCCAATCGGAAATCGAAGAGCAAATTGATGATCCAGATTCGATTATCATCGAGGATGAGGCACGGGATGAATTTGAATCGAAATATTATGTTGTTGTCGCTATAAGGCGGAGCAATTGCTCACGCCAGCCCCGGATGATCTCTCCTCCTCAACAGCTTTCGCTCGCACCTTCCGACGTTCGTTTGCCGCCGATTAGTCTCCTGACTTTTTCTGGTCAGTTTGATCAATGGACAAGCTTCTTTCGATGTTTAAGGAACTCGTTCATGAAAATCGGCTCTACCAAGACTCCTCTATCAAGCTGAAATATCTCAAGAATTCGTTGCGTGGAGAAGCGTATGCAGTGGTCGAATCCTGGAATTGACTGCAAATAATTATTTCGTTGCTATTGAACTCTTGAAGGATCGTTATGAGAATCCAACTCGTGCTGTTTTTGAAGCATGTTCGAGAATTGTTCGACATTCCAAAAATTGATAAACAATCAGCTACTAGTATTAGATCACTTCTTGATACATCTCAGAAACATATTCGTTCGTTAAAAGCTCTAGGTCAACCTACTGACACATGGGATACTCTCCTGATTCATTTGATTACCAACAAACTTGATGCCGTCACCTATAAGGAATGGCAAAATAAAATTCCTCCCAAAGAATTACCCAACATCAAATTGATGGTTGAATTTTTGGAACATCAATGTCAAATTTTGGATGCTTTAAATTTAAAATTCGATATTTCTCCTCGATCCAAAATTCATAATAATTCGAATTCGCACATCAATAAATCTGACCGAATCAATAACTCTTCTCGTTGTTTCGTAGTTGAAAATACTACATCCAAACCTTGTATTCTTTTGCAACGAACTCATTTTTTGCAATAAATGTCCAAAGTTTGGAAAATGACAGTCTATGAAAGATTTTCCTATGTCAAATCTAATCAGCTGTGCATTAATTGCCTGAAAAATCTCATCGAGTTTCGGATTGCAAATCATCTTATCGCTGCAATGTTTGCAAATCTAATCATAATTCGCTCTTGCACCGAACTCAGCCAGTTGAACATTCTTCTAACTCCACAGCGCATGCCGTGACTCAGTTGTCTCCGATTGCTGATCATAAACAGACTGATTCGAATCCTCACTTGACAAATCCTGTTACTTACACCTCAGTCGTTAGTCAACCTTCTGTCGTCTTACTTTCCACGGCTAACGTTCTGGTGTACAATTCCAATGGAACACCAATAACTTGTCGTGCCCTTCTTGACTGCGGATCCCAGTCCAGCTTTATGACTTCTGCTGTCTGTGATCGTCTTGCACTGAAGAAAAGGCCAATTAACATGTCGGTTAATGGTTTTGTAAGTTCTTCCCACACTATCTGCAGTCACACGGAGACTAAAATTGCATCGAAGGTTTCGACTTTTTCTCGCACTTTGGATTTTTTAATCGTGCCTCAAATCACTGATTATATTCCACAAATTAATTTTGATGTAAAAAACTTGTTTTTACCTCCAAACATCGTTCTTGCCGATTCCAATTTCCAGGACCAAGGTGAAATCGAACTACTCATCGGAGCAGAGTTATTCTGGGAATTGATTTGCTCAGGTAAATTTCAATTACCCCATTTCTCATTGGCACTTCGCGAAACTAAGCTAGGATGGATAGTTGCTGGAAAATCTACCGTTGCGTTAACAACCCATTGCCATCTTATCTCCAATGCCATTCTGGAATCGCTCGATAAGTCAATTCGTAAATTCTGGGAAGTTGAAAGTGGAGCTCTCTCGAGATCTATCCAAATTCGCCCCAGAGGAACAGGAATGCGAGGATCATTACAAATCGACAGTTTCTCGCAATCCAGATGGACGATATATTGTTCATATTCCTCTAAAAACTCTCCTAAATTGTTGGGCGATAGCAGAGAAATAGCTATCCGTCGATTTCATGGATTAGAAAAAGATTCGAGCAGAATCATGAATTGAAAATGCAGTATCAAAATTTCATTGAGGAATATATTGCACTTGGTCACATGAAGGAAATTGACTATTCTGAAGTTATTGAGTCTAATGTTTATTTTGTTCCACATCATCCTGTATTCAAAGATTCTTTCTACTACTACCAAAATTGTGTTGTCTTTGATTTTTCTTGCAAAACTACTTCTGGATATTCATTAAACGACATCTCATCAGTTGGCCCTACAATTCAATCCTCATTGTACTCACACCTCATCAGATCAAGAACCTATCCAATTTTGATTTGTGGTGACATCGAAAAGATGTATAGACAAGTTCTAATCGATCCTCGTCAAACTCAACTCCAGTTAATTGTTTGGAGAACTTCACCAAATGAACCATTGAAAACCTATCGTTTGTTGACTGTCAGTTATGGCAATAGCAGTGCCTCTTGGCTTTCTACTCGTACCCTCGCTCTGGAACATCCTCACCCAACAGCTCGCTCTGGAACATCCTCATCCAAGATCATCAAAAATAATTCAAGATCATTTTTATGTTGACGACCTCATTACTGGTTGTGGAAGTGTTGAGGAAGCCAAACATCTAAAAATTGAAGTATCTGAGCACCTCTTGCATGGGGGATTTAGTATTCGAAAATGGAGCTCCAATTCATTGGAATTTGTGAACTCCATTCCTGAATGTGATCGTGAAGTGCAATCCTCCATTGCTTTCGATGATTCCTGTGTTCGTACACTTGGTCTAATCTGGTTACCTACTGAAGATTGCTTTGCTTTTTTGTTTGATCAAGTTAAATTTGAGGGCTCTGATTGTCAAATAACTAAAAGACACTTATTTTCATCTATTGCAAAACTTTTTGATCCCATCGGTTTATTGGGACCAGTCATTGCCAAAGCTAAAATCTTGATGCAAGATTTGTGGCGCCAAGAATATGACTGGGATGAACCCTTATCGTCTTCACTTTGTAAAAAATGGAAAATTTTTGGGCGTAGTATGCTTGCTCTGAAGAAACTCCGCATCTCTCGCAAACTGGTGATTGGAGAATATTCTCGAATAGAAATCCACGGCTTTGCAGACGCCTCTACTCTAGCATATGGTGCCTGTGTTTACTTACGTTCAATTGATTGCAATGGAAATGCTATGACTCAACTTATTACCTCCAAATCTCGAGTTGCACCCTTAAAATCACAAACACTCCCTCGCTTAGAACTGCTTGCTGCAGTGCTTCTCGTGAACCTAGTTGAACAAATAATTCCGTCCCTTAGTAATTTCAAGATAGATGAGACCTTTATTGGACAGATTCTCGTGTTGTTTTATCGTGGATTGATGGTTCTCCATCCAAATGGGCAACTTTTGTAGCTAATAGAGTCTCAAGAATTCAAGAACTCACACAACCCAACCAATGGAGGCACGTACCAACTCAATTCAATCCTGCTGATCACATTTCTCGTGGTTTGTATGCTGACCAACTTGTGGGCAATACTCTCTGGTGGTATGGTCCACATTGGCTCTCTCAAAATTGCACTATAGAAAACTATGGTAGTTTTGATACCCTTCAAGATGAAGAATTACCTGAGGTATGTAAACCCAAGCTCAATGCTCTGTTAGCACAAATTCCATCTTGAACAAATCTCACTTGGTAAATGTTTTTACTAAATATTCTTCCTTTGACAAACTCGTTAGAATAATTGCGTATTGCTACAGATTCTTGAAAATTCGTCGTAATCCCAAGGGTTCCTGACCCATTGGTCCTATATCTGCAATTGAATTTTTCCAATTTAAATTGAGAATACTTTTTGATAACACAAAAGCTAATGTTTTCGCAAGAGCATGCTGATCTCAGTTCTCGAAAACGTGAAGCCTTCAAGCATCCTTTCATCACTGAATCCTTTCCTAGGTGGTGACAAGCTCATTAGAGTTGGTGGTAGACTGATAGAATCTTCACTCACACCAGACAAGAAACATCCAATCGTTTTATTGCATGGAGGCTCCGATTCAATAAACAAGCTGACGTTCATAATCGCTCGTCAAATTCACATTCAAAACTCGCATGCTGGACCGCAGTCGTTGCTCTCTATGATTCGTGAGCAATATTGGCCCATAAATGGTAGGAATTTGACTCGAAAGGTATTCCATAAGTGTGTTGATTGCCAACAAGGCTCATCCCAAGCCCCTTGAACAAGGAATGGGCAACCTGCCGAAACCTCGCGTGGAGCCATCAAGACCTTTACTATAGTGGATTAGACTTCGCTGGACCCATTATGATTCGTAGCTCACGATTAAGAAATGCATCTCGTTATAAATCTTACATATGTCTATTTGTTTGTTTGTCGACTAAAGCAATTCACATTCAGTTAGTTGAAGATTTAAGTACTGATTCTTTTTTGGCTGCCTTGAAATGTTTTATGTCTAGGCGTGGAAAACCACACACTATATATTGCGACAATGCAACTAATTTTGTTGGTGCTAGAAACGCACTTGAATCTTTCACGAATTTGTGGTTGTCAGATATCCACAAGAACACCATTGTAAATTTTCTTGCTAAGGATTGTATTCAGTGGAAATTTATTCCTCCTAGGTCACCCAATTTTGGTGGATTATGGAATCTGGGTGAAGCTTGTAAAAACACATCTGCATCGTATCATAGGTTCTAAAATGCTTACTTTTAATGAATTTTATACTGTGTTGACTCAAATCGAATCATGTTTAAATTCGCGCCCATTATTTCCCATGTCATCCAATCCTATTGATCTAACGGCCCTTACCCCAGCTCACTTCCTGATTGGCAGCAGCCTTATTGCACCTCCTGAGCCTTCGTTGCTAAAGGAACACTCAAATCGCCTCTCTCGATGGCAGCTCGTACAACAGACCGTTCAGCATTTTGGAAACGCTGGTCCACTGAATATTTACAAGAACTCCAACGCCGCAACAAATGGAAAACTACGTCATCTAACATCGCCTCTGGAGCACTGGTTCTCATCAAAAATGACCAGGCACCACCCTCTTCATGGACACTTGGCCGGGTTCAGACTCTACATCCTGGGCCCGATGGAGTGGTTCGCGTAGTCACCCTCAAAACTGCCTCTGGATTGTTTAAACGTAACGTTCGACTGCTTTGTCCTCTTCCAGTCACTGAGGACAGTTTCTGTGACTCATCTTTGAAGATCCCTCTTCAAGGTGGGGAAGATATGGATGAATCCACCGCGTTCCACTCCACTAGCAAGTAAACCCCCTATCTAAGACCCGACGCCCCTCTCGAAGATCCGACGCCGTCATTCGCATCAACGCTCTCGACAAGTTTGATTTTTACTGTGCTACAATATTGAGTATAAATAAAGAAAGTTCCTTAATTTCGAAGTCGTAATCATCATTATACAGTCCACCCCAACCCTAGGCCTTAACAACGTCTGTCCTTTTGCTCCAACTACATTACTTGTTTATGCAGCTCTGCAATCGTTTTCAAAAGGTTTGCCGCCCACCCCCATTCACCTTCGCCCCTCCCCCCGTGCCGTAATTAGACTGTTTATTAACACAACTCACCGTAATTGGTGGGAAACCATAAATCAACGCGTTCAGGATTATGGGAATGTAACTTATATGTTCATAGTCGTAATTTCCGAGCCTTTCGTTTCATTATCTTCCGAATGTGATCTTTTCACTTAGGCCGCGGCTCGCCCCGCCGATAAATATGCATGTACAGACCCGCTCGGAGAGATAATATGATCCCGTAATATAATAATTTAAAAGCTAATTAATTCCGTGAGAGCTGGCGCATTTGAAGGCAGAGAGGTTTTCATTATCTCGAAAGGCTCCTGATATCTTCTCGAAGAAATAAAAATCAACTTAATATCTGTCACGTGGGCTTCCTGTCTGGAAAAAAAGGGGCGCGCGGATGGCGGCAACAATGCGATGGCGGTGTTTGCCGGTTTGCTGGACAGGAGTTTCCCGCAGGGCAGGGAGGAGAGTGGTGGATGTGAGGAAGGGAAGGAATGGTGTTTGACGTGGGTTAGGCGGGGGGTGGGGTGGGGTATATGTATTCAGAACCGTAATGACTCAATTTCCTGAATTGTTTTTCGAGGGCTCGAGGCGTGAAGTTGGGGACTTGTACCGTCAGATGGTGAATTTGCCGGATGTTGGGGCCATCAGAGGACTTTATTGGGCCACCGCGTCCGGCTGATGGGAGAGACTGGGAGTGGTTGAGATGGGTCGGAGGGGAGGGGGTTAGAGTGAACTGGAGGAGGAGAGGAAACGTACGAATGACGTTAAATTGGTCCAGTAACGATAGGATGAGGTTTGAGGTTCTCCGTAATTCGGGGTGAGTCCGGAGTCATTTGCTGCATGAGGAAAACAACGCGCCACGATAGCGCAATTTATTGATACTTGGTTGACCACCAAAAATAAGGTTTCACGCATGGCGTCTTGACAGGAGGGACATCCCTCGTCCGGATGGAGGGAGTGATCTGGAGAATCAAATGGCCGACTGCGTTTCTCACCAAGCCCTACATACCTAGCCAGCCGTTAAGGGTAGGTAAGAATAAGAACGTGCTTAATGCATAGCAAAGATGCGGGAGGGGGGGGGGGTATAACTAACACTTTCTAAAACCCGTCTAATCTGGTAGTCTTCGTAGTTGTAAGGAATATCCAGTGTACTTGCACTGAAGAGCAATAGCGTACACTGGTAAAGGTAATAACAAGGAAGCATCCAGATAGCAGTAGAAGAGCAGAAAAGGTCGCTCCACACTCGACAGAAGGAATGACGCCTCAGCATCGTGCAGTAATGCCCGTGTGTACCTAATAAACAGGCCTGTGAGAGCGAGATTTTTGTTGCTCCTTTGGAACCCATGGCGGCACAGCAATTGATTTGGGAGAGCATTAATGCCTGCTCTCCACCCCAACGCAGTAACTGAGCGGATAATACCTCGGATCTTGGTGGTATTGCCCGACGCAGCGTCAGAGTAGAGTGCTGGGGCAGAATGCAGAGGAGAGCATTGTGAATGAGTAAAGCAAGTGAGTAAATGTACGATATTAAAGCAATTGGGTTATGTCCGCCAGTAGGCAAATTACTAAAGTTAATGTACCTGTTAGGTGAGTACTGACTTAACGGCCAGACGATGATGTCTTTACATTGAAAGCGCTTGCTCACAGTAACTCACCAGCCAGAGGAGATCGACTCACCTAACAGGTACGTTAACTTTAGTAAATATACGAGTTTCCCAGAGTACGAAATGTAATTACCAGTATCACTGGGCAACCATTGTGAAGCGGCAAATGGCTGCTGTCGTGGTCTTGTGAGATCCCACAGCATCGCCAAGCCAGTGCATTTCCAGTCTCTCCCACCCCACACGGGCACTTTTCGAATGTGGGCAGCTTGATGATGAGGAGGCAGGAGAAGGGGCCAGTTGAAGGCTCAGTGGCTCGAAAGGATGGTGGGGAGCCAACCACCTCATCCTCATGCGACCTTGTATAGAGGGCAAGATGGGATCTAAGATGGCAGGCTGTCACACCCGCGTTCCACCTAGCCTGCTGCTGTGCCAGCACCCAGTCATGCACCAGGTCAAGCTTTCGCTTGACAGAATCAGGCTGGTGCAGTTGTGGGATGAGGGGACTCAGTGGGCTTTGATGTCCTTCTAGGTCCCCTCTCCTTACATATGATCTAGGTCTGGTGGGACATCATGCGCTATGCCGGTAAGACTGTGAGGAGAAGATTAGGCTGCATTGTGCATGCCCTCTCTCTGTCCTGCTAAGCGACCCTTTTGCATACTGAACAATTTGCAAGATAATTGCATGGTAGTACATGTGGGGATTCGTGGTGACACTACCCAGGTCCCTTACAACAGTGACTACGCATAGGCTGTGCACTTATCTCTTAGTCAGGTGAGGTGTGCAGTTGGGCGACCTTGTAGGCAGAGGACTACACCTAGGTGAATTGCTGCTGGGTGTCCGGGTAACAGGGGTGACGGGGTGAGGGGTAACTACCCGTACTCTCCGCACCAAGTTGCGAAATGCAATATCAGTATCACCTGACCTACGAAACGTAACTATTTGTATCACTGCACCAGTGTACACCAGTATTGTATAAGAAACATCCTGACAGACGACATTCTGTGAAACTTAACTCTCTTACAACCTACATTAATTTATTGAATATTAAAGCAATTGGGTTATGTCTGCCAGTAGGCAAATTACTTAAGTTAACGTACCTGTTAGGTGAGTCCGTCTCCTCTGGCAGGTACGTTAACTTTAGTAATTTATAGTATAGTTTTTATTATCGCTATGATGCCTGTATATGACTAGGCAGTCACTGGATCATCCCCTCACGTATCACGTTATTTATTGTTATTGTTCCCTTATTGTTATCCGCAAAACTGTAATGTCGTTATTTGTACAATAACGCTAAGTACGTAAAAACGAACATACTGCAGGAGGAAATTTCCTCGTTTGTGCGGGTTGAAAAATGCCCTTCCCAATGATGTATTCTCGAATAGACAGTCGCTGCCCTTAAAATACCGCCGAAAACACCCGTTTCTACAGCCTTTTCCTCTACGGAGACAATTATAGAAGAATGCCTGCTGGCGGAGGCCAAGCCTTCTCGAGCAGAAGCTCGCGAGGAGGACCGAAATGGATGCAGATTATGCAAGCTATATTTAATTCGGAACCGTTTTCGGCGCGAGTTTTATTTTTAGCATCAGCTCCTTCGGCCCGCTTCACCTTCTCAACCCTCCAACGTCATGTCTTTTCGCGAACCTGTACCTACCAAGATGAGTGGAACGTGGTAAGCGTTCATCGTTGGTATGTTCGTGGACACGGTAGGAAGTCGGTATACCATCCCCACCCCCACTACCATCACCACCAGCACCAACAAGGACCTGAAGAATAAGAGAACCCAGAACTTTCAATGTTAATGATGGAATGACGTAAATAATCGTAACTTCTTTTTTGTCCCCTTGATCGTAAATGAGAAAATCCCGTTGCTGCCCCTGAGCTGGTATTAACTGGTGCGACGTCCCCACTACTCACCACGCACAAAACGCAGGGTATCCTTCAGATACTGCAGGAGAGGCCTACCAAGTGCTCTAAGGTTTGTCCCAGCCAACCCCTCCCTATACGCTTTGGGAATTGGGATCATATAGTTTGCCTGCTGTGGGGATCATGATCAATATCGAGAATGGCTGGTCACGATGAGGAAACTACAATTGGAGCCCATAATAGATCTAACATCGTTCCTTGAGCCTAAGGGACATTACGTTACCTTAGAATTAGTCTGTGTTATATAACCTAAGTGGTATGAACGATAGTGTACAATGATATTGCCAACCATGTAAATGTTTAGTATTTAGAATGATTATTTGTAGAATTCTACACGTTTTTGGGAGCAGCCTGGTTATATTTCCAATAAATTAGTAAAAAAAAAAAAAGGTGCACCGCATCACACAACTTCCCTCAGCTCTCCTTAAATTCACTGATTTTCGTGCTAATTTAATGCGTTTTTCACTCAGTTACTTTGAACTACGTAAAACACCAATTCACGGTGACAGAAAGAGCCCTTACTGTTCCGGAATTTATTGTGCTGCTCGCATTCATCACCTCACCATTATTGAGCAATCGGTAAACGGAGGATTGCTGAGGCTATTGTTTTCTTGTAAAATTTTTGTAGGATAATAATCATTTTCCTAGAGTTAATGGGTAAAATCGTTTAGTAATGGTAGCAAGTGGTTGAAATCCCGCAATTTTATCAGTAGCCCTTGTATATTTTATAAGCGTTATCAAACCGTCATCGTATATTTGATTGGACGACCACCCCAATTTTTTCGGAGATCCTGGTAACATTTGGGCGGAGTTTATAAGGATAAAAACGACCCTAAAACCCATTTTCGTCGAAATGTTTGGTAACTTGTTGAGCTGCTCTCGTCATTTTCCCGCAAATGAGAATTGTATGATTTCGTAGTGTTATCATGAGCTGTCTATACAAGAAATTTATTCGAAAATTGTTGCAGATGTTTTTGAGTGAAAACAGGGCCAGCGCCTAGCGCGTTGGGGCGTGAGTCCTTCCGAGCCTGGCGGGGATAGAACCAGCAGACTCTGGTTCGATCCCCGACCAAGCACCCCCTTCTATCAAACCCAGGGGGGTGAGGCCATAGGTACCGGCGGTGGCTGGGGCACTAAGCGAGCCCCCCAACGGCGAAATGCCACTGGTCCTGCAGCTCTGGCGGAGTCCTATGGCCCGCAGCTGCCTCCGTGCTATATGTGTGTGCGTGAGTAAAACATATTTGGTGTTTTGGTCTCTATGACAAGTATAGTTAGTTTTCGGTGGATTTTGGTCATCCCTTTATTTTGGCATTCTAAGGTGAACTGTGGGCTAGATATCAGGTTTGAGGACCCAAAAAGAGGAAGCTAACTAAACAAAATAGAGGAGTGGGGAGGGCGTGCAGACAGTACTGACCATACGCTGGATAGAAGGATTGGGAAAGGGAGGGAAAGAAATAGTACATTGACTACCAGTTTAGATACTACCTGAGCATCCAGAATTACTGCAGCCCAATGACGTCGATGTTAGGCCTCAGTCCATCTCCAGAGACAGCCCAGTAGTGCCACTCTCTCTCCACTTCCCAGCCGAGCCCTTACACCAGCAACCTGTTTGCAGACAAAGTCATGGCGCTTGATGCAGCCTCCATTGTACACTGAAACTGGTTACCACCCACAGACATGGCATGTGGCATCCACAAACTTACAATCCGAGCCTATTGTACATCTCATCGCTGCAGGAAGTAGCACCATGTGAGCGGCGTTTAAGTCTCACTAATCCCTTCTGAAACCCACTCTGCCCACGCAGAAGTAGAGAGAGTTGGGTCATTGCGTGTGTTCCCATTTGGTTACTCAACCATGCAGAGCAGCTGCAAACTCTGAAGGCTTACTGGGTGTAGGTGCACGTCACACTGCTACGGGTGATCCTGAACGAATACAAGACACAGCGCATGGGACATCCCAGCCAGATGTGGGCACAGCAAGCAGGCACTTACAATGCAAGAATGGAACTGTGGTAGCGAGAGAGATGGAACACTGAGTCCCCCAGATCGAACTGGAGCGTGCATGTATGCCCGTGAAACACTATATGGGAGGCCTAGCCAAGCACGCATTGTAGAACGCACCATTCTTTCAAGGGTTATTTGCCTTCGGATGGTCAATGTCCCAAAAACCAGCCTGTAGACCAGCTGTGGGAGCAAGTACGTCCGAAGCAGGTGCAGCTTCTGCCGTGGCTTCAGTGGAGTCTTGGCAACTTTCAAAAGACAATCACCATGGTCCACCCGACACGATTCCAAGGTACCCCCCACATCTCGAGAACACCTCAAGCTAGGACTCATGATTCACCAATCCACGACCTTTCCGCTGTAAAGTCGATACGATGCCACCGAGGAAACTAGGCAGCACTTCTCAGGACGCCTATCCATACATGCCTAGCTGCCTTAAAACTTGCCAAGGGAACACTTATTTTCCTAAATAGTGTTTTTCGGACTCAATAGGACCTGAAGAGAACCCAAAAAAAAGTTTTTTCAGCCGATTACATAACTTTTCTTTTTACTTCGTAAATTGTCCGTATTTTTGTTTGTTACTATCGTGACAGGTTTTTTTCAGCAAAAAAAACGCGTTCGTTCGTGTGCGGTACGTAAATAAATTAATATTGGCGTGATTGTCCATTAGGCCGAATCATAATACGAATTCTTCGAACTTCGCGTGGCGCCTGAACCAGTTGCTCGTCAATTGGCTGTGTCCGGGTTATGACAAATATTACGGAATGTAGTCAAAGTATCATAAGTAGCCATAACCTCCTCCTCCCCCCCCCTCATCTCACCGGAATCTTTCACCCTTTTCGAAGGAGATAAAATATCTTCCCTCGGGGTTCCTGAGGAGATTTTGGCGGTTAACAAGGCTCCGTCGTTAACCGGTCTCGTAAACTTGAGGATTTTATACCGCGATTTCGGATTAACTTTTGTGAAGAAGAATAAGAAGAAAAAGGTATCTATGAATCTTCTTTCTCTTCTTTTCCTAATTATGAAGCTCCGGCTCTCTCACAAAATCGACTCGCGCCGGCCTCATGTTCGTTTTGGTGATGGGCTCTGATAATCTGAAGAGAACCGCGCAGTTTCGTCGTACGACCTTTACAAACTTCGATCCGAAGATAAGAGGGATTTTTCGACATCTTAAAACCCCCGCGAATTTGAATATTTGAGGGGAGACGTCATTTAGGGATGATTTAAATTTTGATCATTTACGTCGGACGTTCGGACGTTGAAGGTTGGTGGGGGGGGGGGGAGTTGAAACTGAGTCGAATGTTTGGGGAATTTACATTATAATTCAGACTCAACGGCATTCGTTCTTGTCTCTTGGCTCCATGAGCTTCCAATCAGCATCATTAGTGTCATAAGGAGCTGTAGAGCTAGATATCTGAGCAGCAATACTTATTTTCAATAACCAGGCAATACGACAGTCACAGAATAGGATTTACGTAGCACCATTGAGAACTTCTATTGCCGGTCTTTCGATTCGACTTATGCCACTCCAAGGACCCTCAACCCGTCCCCGTGTCGTTCATAAGGGAAAGCAACTCTTCGGCCAAACGGCTCCGGGAGTCCAGTCTCCATGAACAACCTGAGTCCTTCCTTCACTTGGGAATCAGTCTGGCAGCCTGTGCTAGTTGCTTGTGGGTTTATGGTCGTTCCAAATACACTCGAGCCCTCTGGTGTGAAATGACTCCAGAATCAGACTGTTGAGCACCCGGAATGCTTCCTCCAGGAGAACCGACCAGCCCTTCCGACCTGTCAAACAATAAAGAGACCAAGAGTCGTATATGGAGCGCAGGTTTGGCGGCCAGGTGCCACTAAGAACAGTCCTGTTTACAAATTGGTTAGGATCATAATTATGACAGTCGCTTGCCCGGCATCATAATGGGCATAATGACAGGAACACTGCCAATGAAATGGGAAATCACGCAGGAAGCTATGAGAGAAACACTAAGACTGAGAAAGAATGAAGACTGATGTCACTCTCATACTCGTAGCCACAGATCCTTATGGACAGCATACCAGAGAAACCTCAACACTAGGATAGACTCTAGGCAAATATGGGATAGTATATCCAGAGCGGTGAATGGCTCACTAATCCTCAGAGTCCTTGTGCGACCAATAATCACAGCTGCCACATCAACTCCTTGCCCCACCAGGTTCACGTCATGCACTTCGAGACGAAGCAGGCCACCGCACGCCCGAATCGGCCCACATATCGACCCCTACGCAGCTCCTGCAGTGACATACCTCCTCCACCTACCTTCGGGTTTCTCGTACATAAGGGTGAGAGCCCACAGAGAGCTTCTCATTAAGCGTTACCAGTTTCTAACATTTTTACATAAACTGGAAAACATGTTGGACCATCGTGTGACGCATCACACCATATATTTCGGTTGATGAACAATATTCTTCGAGTAGGTGGCTGTAGTTGTCGTTAGCAAGTGTGCCAAGTGTTGAAGATGCTGTCTGGCCGCCATTCTCTAGGGTAATGGAAGGTGAACTGCGTACTGCAGACACCGACCTAATAGTGCAAGCTGCCACACTCAAATAGTGAACAGGGAAGTGAACATACCACATCGCTGCACTCTGCTGGGGTCATTGTACTTGAGCAGCAAGAGCATAGGGTGATCAAAGGCCCACGGTGGACTGACGAACTTGATTCCCTCAAGCAGAGTGCAAATAGAGCGAGAAGGATGTACCTACAGACTTGCGACCTTGATGCCAGGGCCACGCTCCAAATTGACGTCATCCAAGAAATAAAGGCCTTCCATCGCGCCATCAAACGAGCCAAGTGGCAGAGCTGGTGACATTTTGATGGAGCGGAGAGCTCTGAGAACCCCTGGGAAAGGCATTACAAGTCCTCCATAGGAAAAGCAAACGTAGAGTGGGTTTTAGCTCCGAGGCTGGGCCTGCAGCATCGAAAGTTCGCTCGAAACCCTCTTTGAGAAGGCTTTCCCTGAGAACCAAGTAGCTCAACAGGGCGGCATGGGAGCTGATCATGGACTCATTGAACGAACCTAACATCCCATTGTGAACAACAGGCGACCTCGGCAGGGCGCTTGTAACCTTAAAGCCCAATAAATCTTTTGTGCCGGATAGAATAGAAAGCAATATGCTAAGAAAGGCTGAGCGGACAATCTCCAGGAGCCAACTGCACGTACCACAAGAGTTCCAAGGGGCGTACATGGAGAACCCATTCCTAGTCCCCTCGCTCGGCAAATATTTCTGGCTTTCCAACTACTACTGAAGGGTCACTCCATCACTGAAGATACAGTTCATACATCATGCCGTCATGAACCTGAGGAATGACGTTCAGTTCTGAGCAATGGGTGATCGTACTATTATTAACATCAGACTAACGTCAGATATTTAAGGAACAATAGTACAATCTTTTTACTCATGAGTAGCTTCCCGATTTGGAAAAAATGGGTTGTGGAAGAATTTTCGTGGTGGATGGCAACGAAGGCGTAATTAGTGCTGCTTCACAGGCAGACAGGTCAACGAGGCACGTAAAGTAAGAGCTTGCTTGCCGGTATTAAGTAACTAAAATGCAGCGGTTAGTTCCGAACAGATGTTCCTCCTCAGATGTGCTGAGCTGCGCGCTATTGGCGGAGCATCGACTATTTTTACTGAACCCTGACCTTATTCCGCAAGCCTTCTTCTTTTCTCATTATTGGCAGAGGTTCGCGAGCGGGTTTTATTCTCACAGACGCTATTTTCCGCCTTTGTCGAGCGGTCCCGCCGCCACTCACCAGCCAGCAGCTTCCTTCAACAATTTTGAAATTCTATGCCTCTCCCAGGTCGGACGCACGACCTTCCAGCGTAAGACCCGTTCATCAGTGTCATCGAATGTCGTCAGTTGAAGTCTTTCTCGCCACAGCAGCCGGAAGCTGAACAGACACAACCTTCACTGCAGAATGTGAGTGGCTACTACTTGGCCCCTCCCAATTCTCCGACACGATCTTCCAGAAGGAGGACGACATGTAAAGTCCATCGTCTTAGCAGACACGAGGAGTTTAAGAGTGTCGTTATTTAGTGCAATTTCTTGGATCCAGTGCCTGCCAACCTTTCTGATACGAAAACTTCCCCTCGGTAAGGGCCGCCAATCAGTTCCCTTGGCATCTTCAAGAGTTATTTGGCGTAATGTGTGAGCCAACGGTTCGTTAAGGTTCTACAATGCAGCAGCTGTTTGCTGCATCAACCATAATCTTGGGATCAGTTACAAACTCTACACCTCTCCAACGCCACACACACGCTCCTGCATGGGTATGAACCACCGATCTTTTCCAATCTGTATCATGCAAGTTGGGATCGTGGGAGCGTAATTGTTAGGTTGAACGCTAATGTACGCTAATTCGACACTACAGAACAGCTGAAAGCTTAACACTCATGCATGCACAGGTCCTAATTGTATGCCTCTCCCACAGCACACACTCAGTTTATTGCTGTCACATACTTCTGAGAGCTTTGGGAATATTAAATTTCCCTCTGTGTAGAAGGAGTGGAAGCATGTGTTAGCATTTGTAGGAGATCTGTCTAAGCGTTATTGTTACTTTGCCAGGTCCCCTGTTCGCGCTTGTGCATGGTGGATTGTGCTCTGAATTGGCTCCAGCCCATTTCTCGTTTAACATATGGTCCTGGTTTCCTTGATCTCTGTATAGCTGGTGCCCGGGTTTCTTGTTTGGGGGCCTAGACCCGCCTATTGCAGCCCTTTGGAGTCAATGGGGGAGATACCAAGCATGTAACAGTTGTACACACCCGTATTTCTTTATTTTTCTTCATCCATTTCATCAGGTCCCATCAATGGAATCGGGTCCTCGCGGCTTTGTTGGAGCAGATACTCTGCTATATGACACTGACGAACCCCCATCATCCTCATACCAGTTGTAAGGACTTAGTAGAATAGCTTGCTTGCTGATGGTCGTGTTAACTTGGTGTGGAGCCACCAACAGAGCACTTTTCAGACTTGACAAGAAAGCCCTTGCTCCCATGCAGCTATAAAACAGGGAAACGCATGTTCGATGCTAAAGATTCTGTTCATCAGACGGCTCAAATCAGAAACAGTAGCCCCTCGACGTCTTCAAACCGCCCAACTGAGTGGATCGTCTCTCACGTGTTCTCACCTGCTGAATAATCAATTACAAGCCGTTTTTGAAGTCGTAGCTCCTGGAAAGGTAACCAAGCGTCACTAATTCTCCCTCAGTCGGACTAATCGCCCAACAGCATCGTTCCAACCAACAGTTAAATCCTTGCAACTCGAATTGGCAGCTCGGCAGTAAAAAACCAGCAAAACGGAGGTTTTCAATCATAAATTTCGTACTTTACGCTTCGCCCTCTTTATTACTTCGACTACCGCAGTTCCGCGGTCATCGACGGCTTCTCCTAAACCTCTTCAGACCCTTCGGCTCCCTGAAAGGAAACGGGCAGCAGCAGTTATCTCCCCTACGTTCTGTTCCTTTTTTTCTTTCTTGCAACGCATGCGCCTTTTGTGCTGCTTACTCTCGACCTGAACGCCTTCCTCCTCTCAGTTCCAATCATTTCCTCGGCCTTTTCAATGCACTTTTGAGGAGCAGTTAAATTTTTACGACATCGCCGGCCTTCTGTGGACGTTTCAAGGCGACCTTTGTTTGCTTTTGCCTCGTCAATAACCCCGTTCTGCCCTCCATCGGAATTCACGAGCTTCTCCCAGCCTGGTCAGAAGAACTATGCTTTCCAAAACTTCAGACGCTGCCATCAAATAATTTTAGAAATAAAAAAATAACTGAAGCGAAACGAAAACACCTTTACCCCGCCTTCATACATCTCAAAAATATTCAGTTATATATAAGAAAAGGTTAATTTGATCATTTCTAATTAAATGATAATGTTGTCAGAAGCAAACAATAGGCACAAGGGCAGTTTTTAACAAAAACACATTTCTTTCTCTGAAACGGTCATTTCACATCCTTTGTAGTTACAAAAGTAAAGTCCTTCCTGTGGAGTCCCCATATCCACCCCCCCCGCCGCCGCCACCACACACTATATCCCTTTCCTTTGGGATCCAATCATCAGTCTGTTTGCATATACCCCACAACTACTTCACTCAATAGTCTTACACTTCCTACCTAGCTTCAGGAGACAAAAATGTTCTCCTAGTGTCGCAAGTGATTCTGAACTTTCGCTCTCTCATTCCTATATCACTATCAATACCGTAAAAGCCAGCGTTTTTGGCACGATATCGTACACTAACTCTCATGTACCATTCACAACTAATTTCTTCCCTCGTATATAACATTTTTTCTCTGCACTGAACATGCTGGATGATAGTTTGAAGCTTCCTAGAAGTATGGTTGGTAAGAGCCATCCTCAATTAGATTGTACATTTCAGAATAAGTTCACCCTTTGGGGGTGTATCAGAACGAGATGAAAAGCAGCCATCGATACTTTGTCTTGGGCAGTCTGTGTGAGAAACTCAGTCCTCTCAGTATAACTTACAAATCATACTACGTATCTTAGGAGCAGGTCATCTGTGGATAGAATAGTATGACTTTCGAGAATCAAATCAATAAAACCACTTCATTCCTCATCGGGTGTTGAACATGCCACACCATTCGCGGTATTGGGTAATTTTATTTATTTGAGGAGGAACGGGTAAAAGGCCCACAAGGCGCAGGAACGACGCAAGAGAGCGAAGCGCGTGACAGCCGGGGAAAATCAAGCCCAACCCTTGCACAATTGGACAAATCTGGACGTCGCCTCCACTGACTGTGTTTTCATAAATGTTATCCCGGATTTTTTCAACATTATTACGAAGATTCGAGGAGGCGTACTAACCAACTCATCGGCTGTCGGTTTGACTAACTGTGAAAAGCATGTGATGTCAAGTTGCTTCGCAGAATAGTGTTCTCATAAATGAGAAATTTCCACGTTGAAATCGCTCGTTTGGCCTTTTACAATAGTTGAGCCTACCAGAGCGTTGCCGCGGAGCAACAAAGAGGAGGAGTTGAGCCTTAGGACGCGAAGAGGTTTGGAAACAGGGCCTTCTTGCTGAGCCTGGACAGTGTAGAGAGACCCACTCGAAGAAGCACACACTCACGCACGGGGCGCGAAGAGGAGGAAGAGGCGCAGAAGAAGAAGGAGGAGAAGCAGGAGGAATAAAAAAAAGAGGAAGAAGAAGAAGAATAAAAAAAAAGGAAGATGAAGGGAGAAAAAAACGTGATTTGAGTTCCCTCTTCTCTTCGTCCTTATACCCCCATCAACTTCAACCGACCAAACCGGTATGGAGTCAAGGCTCCACAACTGAATTTCAATGAGGAAAAATTACCGCCGCTTATAAGCTGTCCTCTTCCCCTTCTTCCTCTTCGTCCTCTTCCTTTTCGTCCTTCTTTCTCTTCCCATCTGCCTTCTCGCCCATTTCTTCCTAGGAGGATCGTTAACCGTCGGAAACTGGAAACTCCTCTCATAAATTGCCTTTGACTTGGCGTAGGACTTCTGACGAGATTTTGTGCCTAAATATTTGGGCGGGGCACCCTAAATTTATCCTCAGTTGTCTTGGAAATTCGCCTGAGAGGACTGCAGGGGGCCAATTAGGCAGTTCTCCAGTCAGGGCAAAGGACGTAGATGGATGTGATTGGGCTTGACCGTGGAATGAGACTTGAAATTACACCAGATGACTAATTAGTAGTGGAGAATTCGGAGGTTACTGGAGTAATGAGGATGGATAGAGCACCAGTGAGTGCACTTATAGCTTAACAAGTGTGAGGAAGGTGGGGGGGGGGGGCTTCAGGCTCTAGAGATTCCCAGCTGCTTTGACTCAATATCCTATAAATTATAACACAGATGTTACTCAAGTTTCCCAAAAGTACCGACTAATTCCAATTTTCCAACAACTTCTTACTTTTCGCAACCCGAAGAGCAAGGAAAGTCTTGCACTGTGGAGAAAAGTCTGGCTTCTTCCAGACTTATACGTTTTGAGGTTTCCAGAAGCTGTGTCTCCATGTACCTAGTCAGTTTTGTTACTGCTGAAGCGATTCTTTCTCTGTTTGGTAAAACTAATTTGATTTGTTCCACAAGTTTTATGCGGATTTTGGAGCTGGAACTAGGAGGCAGGGCCTGCCCCTAGTGGCCTCATGAGTTTACTACTGCACATTGAGAACCAACTAGGAATCGTTTAGCACAGTGCATCAGGTTGGCTTTCACGCCTCAGCGTTTAGACACATCCTCCCATACGACCTAGCAGTTCGGGAGGGTCAAGAGCCACCTCTCATCCGTGTCTTCATTCTTCAACCCTGCCAGATAACCCGGAACAGCAAGCTGTCTTTTAACAACCTACACGCAGATTTTGTTCTCCGCAACCATTTCCGTATCTGCCTGATGAACAACAGACTTGAAATTTGTCGAATATTAATTTATTGTTTTTTTCAATTTTCTCCATAACAGCTGTCACGATTTACGGAGTACTCTCAAGTAACTGGTACCGAACATTTTTTTCTCCGTATATGTTCCCGTAGAAATGTTGCACGAAGATGTAGCATCCGTTCATGTTCCAGGTCGTCCAATTTACGGGGGTTGCGGAAAGTCGTGTGTTGGTACGCACCAGTTTTTATTTTTTACTCAAACTAGTAATTCTTGTTTAAATTTATGTTTTTCTGAAGTTTGAGATTATATTTTCACTCATTTTTACTTTCCGCTACGCAAAAGGTAAAAAAATATCTGATGCGTAGCAACACGCAACTTTCCTTAGCTCTACGTCAATTCACTTTCTACATGTCTTTTTCTATTTAATCAATTCATTTATCACTCAGGTCATTTCAACTTGAACAACACTTTAAAGCAGCAGGAAGCTGTAGCGCTTACAGTTCTGGAATTTATTGTGCTGCTCGTACTCTTTCCAGGACCATTATTGAGCAATTGGTACACAGAGAATTAATGAAGCTGTAAACACGATTTTTTTGAAGAGGATAATAAGCACTTTAGCAGAGTTATTGGGTGAAAACTTTAAGAACTGGTAGTAGGTGAAATGGGGGTAGTTGAAATTCCGGAATTTCTTGAGGGACCCCCATTCATCTTATGATCGCTTTTAAACTCTCACCCTATAGGGATTGGATCCGACTACCACACTAATTTGTTTTAACATTCTAGTAACATTTTGTCGGAGTTTATAAGAAAAAATCGCGCTAAAATCGATTTTTCGTCGAAAATTATGATCATTTATTGTGCTGCTCTCGTAATTTTTTCCACAAATGGGGATTTTATGGTACAATGTTCTTATTACGAGCTATCAATATGAGAAATTCAATCAAAATCGTTAGAGCCGTTTTGGAGAAAAAAATATTTGGTGTTTTGATCACTATGATAACTATAGTTAACTTTCAGTAGATTTTGCTCATGCCCTCATTTTGGCGTCCCATGATAACCTGCGGGCGAAATATCAATTTTGAGCTGATTCGGTACCGTTGTTTTCTCTAAACATCGTTCACATACACACATACAGGTCTGTTTCCTGATTTGATGACTGTTCCTTATTAGTCAAAGAAGTTGCGGTTTCGCTAATATGCAAGAGGCCGGCCTCTGCAGCATCCACCGAACTCAGACCTGCGGAGGTACGGTAGGTATTTGGTCGTTAGCCTCTCCCAGTAGAGAGCTGTTGCCCGTGTGTGACTGCGCGGAAGTGACCACCAGAGGAATCTCGTACCGTTTGGGAGGAGTTCTTAATCTGATTTGTCACCTGATCTAACTATTTAATTGGGTGGCAAGTTTCAAAAAGGCAGATCAACTATGACCACGTTTCTTAGCCATCACCTTCTTCGCGAACTCTGCAAAATAGTTATAGGCTTGCTTTGTAGCAGTCAATGCTGCTTAAGTTCGTCTGCCCTCCCAACAACCGTCGCCCACTGTTGTAGAAACTACAAGAAGTGCATGACGGAGAGTCTTTGAGAGAAGAGGAGTGGAGCCGCGCATGGAAGTCACCATGTCCAAATAGTGCAATAGGGTCTGAAACATAAAGATCTGAAGAAAGAACTTCTACTTTTTAGCGCTGGAGAAAGGAAAAAGTTGATTTTTCTTCGAATCTTTACGTTTAGAGGCCAACAGAGTCTAAAAAACCTAATTGCGGCGCATGTTCGGTGAGTGTTTCTGTGTGTGTGTGTCTGTAGTTCGATTTGCGGGAGAACGGCGAATCCGATTGAGCTGGTTCTTTTTTTGTTTTGTTCGTTATTTTTTGTACACACCAAAATAAGGTTATGGGCGATTTGGGTCGATCGAAAAGGGGGTGGGGGACGAAAATGTACCAAAAACTAGGGTTTTACTCGTTTTTCTCAGAAACGGCTATAACGATTTTGTCAAATTATCTTTAACTAGTTAGTACAAAACTTTTATTCTCCATTCATATCTCCATGAAAATACGGTGAAAGGAGATATAGGACTACGAAGCAAAAATAGATTTTTCCGCTTTTTTGGCCAAACGGCTTCAACGATTTTCACCAAACTCACAGAACGTTTTTGAATTGTTAATACCTACATATTGTTTGAAATAAATACTCATATGACGGTCCATTGAACAGAGATAAAAATGAAAAAGTGTCGAAAAGAACGTTTTTTTCGAACATTTCCGTAAATTCCAGGGTAACTTCTTCACCAGATGTGATAAATCCTAATGGGGTGTCTTTTAGTTACCCATACCAACGTTTCGTTCTTCATAATTATTTCTGTATATATATATGTTGAACGGTGATATAAGCCAAGTTAACTCATAAGAAGAGAAAATTATGTTATTTATTAACTTGTATTAATTTATCGCTATTTCAATTTTCTCAAAAACGGTTCTAACGATTTCAATCAGACTTACGAAGGACTCTCAACTAACTAGCCCCTACATTTTGTTATCTATAATGTTTCTGTAGAAATGAGTTGAACGAAGATATAGCGCCCGCATATGTAGCTGGTGTTTGAACTTATAGGGGTGGCGGATTGTTGGGTGTTGCTACGCACCAGGTATTTTTCAAATTACGAAGGTCTGTAATGCCTCTTAGTTTTTTTGTTATAATACATTTATTGAACTTTCAGTATTACATTAATACTATGTGTGCCAAAACATAGAATAAATAATATTTTTGTTCATACGTACTATGGCACTTGTGCCAGTGTTGCTGTCCAATGACAGGCCCTGATGGTATTCTTCGTTTTGACCACAATACTATGCGTGGATTATGTAGATGACGTAGTTAAATAATACAAACGATAACAATTATTGACTATTAAAGAAATTGGGTTGTGTCCGCCAGTAGGCAAATACTAAAGTTAACGTACCTGTTAGGTGAGTCCGTCTCCTCTGGCTTGTGAGTTACTGTGGGCAAGCGCTTTCGATGTAAAGACATCATCGTCTGGCCATTTAGTCAGTACTGGAGTCAGTCAGTTGGTCGTGGTCTTTATATACAAAGAGAAAGGTGAAGGGAGTGATGGTGCGTTGGGGAAGGGGCGGGGAACGCTTTACGGCAGCAGGAAGCGGTAGCGCTTACAGTTCCAGATTTTATTGTGCTGCTCGTACTCATTGCAAGACCATTATTGAGCAATTGGTACATAGATAATTAATGAGGCTGTGAACACAAATTTTTTGAAGGAGGATAGTAATTACTTTTGCAGAGTTATTTGGTAAAAAGTTTAGAACTAGTAGTAAGCGAAACAGCGGTAATTGAAATTCAGGAATTTCTGGAGTAACCCCCATGTATCTCATGAGCGTTTTTAAACACTCACCCTTTAGGTATTAGATTGGACTACAATACCGATGTTTTTTAACATTCTACAAAAATTCTTTGGTGTTTTGATCACTATGATAACTATAGTTAACTTTCAGTGGATTTTGTCCATACCCTTATTTTGGCGTCCCATGGTAACCTGCGGGCTAGACATCAAGTTTGAATGGATTAGGTACGATGGTTCTCTCTAAAAATCGTTCACAGACACACAGACCGTTCTCCCAAATAGTGTTTTTCGGACTCAGGGGGGTCTGAAACGTAAAGATCTGAAGAGAACTCAAAATTTTTTTTTCAGCCGATTACATAACCTTCCTTTCTACTTCGTAGAGCCAAGGAAAGTAAAAATGGATTGGTAGTGTAACTATTCAGGTACCCAAATTTATTAATATCTTAATCGCTTGAGTCTAGTAAATCAGGTGCTCTTTTTCTTTTAAGGCGTCTGGGCTGATGTATTCCCCAAATTGACAGCAGGTTTTGAAACACACTAGGAGTTGGATGGTTGGATATGGTGGCATGTTGGGGGTTGATGGTTGATATGATAACCTCTGCAACTTCTGGATATCGAGATCTCGGTGTAATAAGTCGTTTCTCACGTACCATGGTACATTAGTTATTATCCTCAATACCGTATTCTGTTGAGTTTGGATTAATTTGAGTCATGCTGGCCAAACCCCAGATAGAACAGCCATCTTGCCATATTGGTCTGATCCTCCCAGGAGGGGTTTGAGGAGACTTATGCTGGAACGCAGTCATTTGACCGAATCTCCAATGTGGTGATCGTGCGTGAGTCGTTGTAGAAAGAAACCCAAGTATCGAACTACACCAACGCTTGGAATTTGGATACGATTCAGCGTCAGCGGATCCGTTTGGAAATTCCTCTTTAGAGTTAATGTGGTGGTTGACGATTTGGTGCCGTTTATGGCAATTCTCCATTCTTTCGTTCATTGTTCGATCTCTTTGAGGCGTAGCTGGAGTTTGTATTCTTATTTTGAGTTACTGGTTTTTTGTTTCATACTAGTATTTACGTGTTCTTGTGGTATATAAAGGTATTTACGTTTTTATTGTTAAGTGAAGCGCGTTGTCGCTATTACGCCACTGAACCCCATTCTTTTGTTGTCAACGTAAGCTGAAAGGGATTTCGCGTTTCGCAAGATAAGTTATGATTGTCCTCGGCCGTAAAAACCGCTGAAAATCAACTCAAACTGACCCCACCAATTTCCTCAGATGGCTTTTAAATTTTGTTAGCTTATCGTAATTAAGTGAGGCCCGAGCGCCGGAAGCTCTCCAAATGAGCGATCGCCCGCGACTCATCTCCTCTCCGAACCGATAACCGCTCCTAATCTTCTCAACCCCCCTGTCATTTTCTTAACCGCTTACAAATCTCCCATCTTCTTCTTTCTATTCGGAAGAAAAAAAAAATGAACACCGGTTTTGAAAAACTCGTTCGAAACGGGCAATTTTTGGTTCAAATCGGCGGAAAATCGACGATAATTGTACGATCGGCGGATAATCGCTTGTTCCTAGTCGACTAACCTGTTGTTCGTTTACGCAGTTAAGGGCGATTTTCAACCCTTCGCATCCGCTTCGAGCTCTTAATTATTTTTAATTCTCTTCGAGAACCAACCGCCTTTCGGAAACTATTACCAATTGACTTCCGACGGGAGTTCGTTATCTCGAAAGTGGCTGGGGCCTATTGAGGCTCTCGATTTTTTTTTTCTGAGCGCGTTACGTGATTTACACGTCGATCCGAATGAATCCGTTCCGTGGTTACCGAGTCTCATAAAACTAGCCGAGCGGCCGTTGAACCAACTGCGTAGGGGCATTTCGCGTTTATTGGACTACCGACGGGAGTTTGAGAATTTGTAATGAAAAAAACGCAGCAGGTTATCGCACAACGGAATTTTTTATTCTCTTCCACAGCATATTCAATCCAACGTCCAAAAATAATACTAATTGCGTGGGTATATGAGCACTCTGGGAAAGGACAGCTCAACGGCTGATAAAGGAGCACCTCCAAGACCCATCCCATTCGATTCATCATAGAAACATCAGGTGCGACTCGTCACACAACTTTCTTCAGCTCTCTGTCAATTCATTGGTTTGCTACTAATTCAATTCATTAATTAATCACTTGGTCAAACATCATTGGTGGTAGCAAATGATAGCGCTTATAGTTCCGGAATTTATTGCGGAGCTCCTACTTGTGCTACAACCATTATTAAGCAATCGGTACATAGAGCATTACTTAGACTGTAAACACGATTTTTTTAGAACAATTATATTTACTGTTTCGGAATTGTCGGGCACCTGGGAAATAATGGCGGTAAGTGAAACGGCCTATAGGTATTGGATTGGACTATAACACGACTTTTTTTTAACATTCTAGTAACATTGCAGTGGAGTCGAAAAGAAAACTGCGCTAAAAACGCTTTTCGTCGAAAATTTTGATAATTTATTGTGATGCTCTCGTCATTTTCCCACGAATGGGAATTTTATGGTATAATTATCTTATTAAGAGCTATGTATATAAAAAATTTAATCAAAATCGTTAGAGCCGTTTTGGAGAAAAAAAATTTGGTGTTTTGATCACTATGATAACTATAGTTAACTTTCGGTGGATTTTGTTCATGCCCTTATTTTTGCGTCCCATGGTTACCTGTAGGCTAGACATCAAGTTTCAGCTGATTTGGTACGGTTGTTTTCTCTGAAAACTGCGCTAAAATCGATTTCGTCGAAAGTTTTGGTAATTTATTGTGCTGCTCTCGTCATTTTCTTTTCGTTCATTTGCTTTTTCGTCTTTTGACTTGGCTTATATCACCGTTCAACATATATATACATAAATAATTATGTAGAACGAAATGTTGGTGTGGGTAACTCAAAGACACTCCATCAGGATTTATCACGTCTGGTGAAGAAGTTACCCTGGATTTTACGGAAATGTTCGAAAAACGTTATTTCCGACACATTTTGATTTTTATCTCTGTTCAATGGACTGTCAGGAGAACATTTATTGAGAACAATATACAGATATTAACTATTCGAAAACATCCTGTGAGTTAGGTGAAAATCGCTGAAGCCGTTTTGCCAAAAAGCGTAAAAAACCTATTTTTGCTTCAGGGGCCCATATCTCCATTCACCGTATTTTCATGGAGATATGTATGGAAAAGAAAAGTTAGGTATTGATTAGGAGAAGATAATTTGAATGTTTGATCAAAATCGTTAGAGCCGTTTTCGAGAAAAATGCGAAAAACCCTAGTTTTTGGTACATTTTCGTCCCCCACCCCCCTTCCCACCGGCCGAAATCTTCCATAACCTTATTTTGGTGTCTACAAACAATAACAAACAAAACAAAAAAAGAACCAGCTCAATCGGATCAGCCGTTCTCCCGCCAATCGAACTACAGGCACACACATACACGGGCCACGCACCGAAATTAGGTTTTTTAGACTCAGTAGGCCTCAAAACGTAAAGATCTGAAGAAAACCCAATTTTTTTTTTGACACGATTACTATACTAGTAAAAATTAAACAAAACCGTTAGCGACATTTTTGAGAAAAAATTTAGTCTTTTGATCACTATTATAACTATAGTTAGTTAAGATATATATCAAGTTCTCCCCATACAAGAACCCCAACAGAGATAGATACGTTCCAAAATCTTAGGTCGGGGGTTGCAAGCACGAGTGGAGGCTGGAGTATGAACGGGAAGGAACATGGTGATGGTCTTTGGACATACTTGCACAAACTCATCTGAATAACACCACTTGGCCGCTGCACTCATACGACTGGGGAGCATTTAGCTGGTTGCTTTTTCATTTTACAGGCAGAATTCAACCACTCGAGCATGCTCTAGCGCGAGGCTATCAGAACGACTCTGCGTGGTTTGTTCTGATGCGAATGCCAGATCGCCGACAATGGATGGGGTGGGCGAGACGTACATGGAGATGCTCACCAAGTACAGTTTGGTTCCCACCAAGACTGTAGCGACTTATGATGGGCTAGGAGGAAGGTCCTATGTCGGCGTCGCAGCTGTGTCTCATACACAAAATAATGGGTTGGATGCTGCGAGTGCCCTGACCAGTGACTTGCGACTAACATAACTCTCTTGTGAGTTTTGAGGAACAGTAATTTTGATAAGGAAACAGAACAGTATTATCCGTTTGTCCCAATTCCCTGAACCTTCAAGCCTTCAAAGTCCCTATGAGCCCAACATTCAGGGGGTTTGACGACGAATCTCCCATTTTGAAACTCAACAGTCAAACTTCGACGAAAAACTCCCTTTCACCGGAGGAATCAAAAGTTGAGTAACCTTCAAAAAGGATTAAAGTTGTGAGCGTAGACTTCTCTAATCCGAAAGAGTCGCAGAGAGCGGCGTTACGAGCTCCGGAGAAGGCCCAGCGATAATTGCTCAGGTGAAAGTTGAGAATCCGGAGATTAACTTCACTTATTCGAGAGAAGAGCGGTTTTGTCACAAATTACGTGACTAGTTCGTTCAAACTCGTAAATCTTCTTCAGAAAACTAAAACCGTCGGTAATGTGAAACCGAGCGAGGGGCTGCACGTCCGGCAAAGCGAGTAAAAATATCAGGTAAGACTCATCACCCAACTTTCAATACCACTAAGTCGTTTCAATGATAACGCCATTTAGACGGGCGCTGTGACGTCATTCATAGAAATGAAAACGTTCACCAAGCGTGATTAAAAGGATTTAACCCTTCTTCAAAATAGATGGTGCGACGCATCACTCAACATTCCTAAGCCCCGCGTGCATTCAAGGCTTTAACTACTCATCCAATCTACGCTTGTCTCAGTTCACGTAAACTTGGTAGAGCGTACCTCAACGTTCAAAATAGAAACAGGAGGCACTCAATTTATTCAGTCACTCCTACTTCGCCCACGACCATGATTGAGCAACCATTGCACAGAAAATTCATGAGACTGCGAACACATATTTTTTGGGAACGACAGCTTTTACTGTTCTGGAATTATCGGGGGAAAAGTGAAACGGCGGTGGTTGGAATTCCAGAATTGAGGATTGCACCTGATGATCTTATGAACGTTTGAACCATCGTAAAGGTGTTTGTAAGCGCACGAACCTACTGTTTCTAAGAATTACATCATTGGAAGAATTGGAAAAATTGAGTAAAATATATTTTCATCGAAATTTATGTAAATTTAGTTTGCGGTTCTCGTCATTTTCACATAAATGAGAATCTCGTGGTACTGACAGGTTCTTTGGATCTGTCCGCGCAAAACCTTTAATCATAATGGTCACACAGGTGTTTGAGAAAAACAGCTTTGTTTTAAGGATATCTGGCGCGGCACAACAGCAGGTTACAAAAATAATCGTGGAGAACGAAATATGGGTATAGGTTGCTAGACACTCTGTGAGGTTGCTCGTGCCCAGTGAAGCGGTCAATCTGGATATTACGAAAATGCTTATAAAGACGTTAGTTGCGACACATTTTTACTTTCCGCTACCCAAACGGGGGAAAAAAATTGTGTTTTCTTCAGATCTTCACGTGTTGAAGACTACTGAGTTTAAAAAACCTAATTTCGGCGCGTGGTCTGTGGGGGTCTGTCTGTTGTTCGATTGGCGAGAGAACGGCTGAACCAATTGAGGTGGTTCTTTTTTGTTTTGTTCATTATTTTTTTTAGACACCAAAATAAGGTTATGGGCGATTACGGTCGATGGGAAGGGGGACGGGGGACGAAAATGTACCAAAAACTTGGGTTTTTCGCATTTTTCTCGAAGACTGTAACGGTTTTGATTAAAATTTCAAATTATCATTTATTAGTTAGTGCAAAACTTTTATTCTGCATACATAT
The DNA here is from genome assembly GCA_020466155.1 of Pachypeltis micranthus. Classification (NCBI taxonomy): domain Eukaryota; kingdom Metazoa; phylum Arthropoda; class Insecta; order Hemiptera; family Miridae; genus Pachypeltis; species Pachypeltis micranthus. The sequence continues at coordinate 28,389,835 of CM035777.1, read as the reverse complement.
CTCCATGAAAATACGGTGAACGGAGATATAGGCCTATGAAGCAAAAATAGTTTTTTTAACGCTTTTTGGCAAAACGGCTTCAACGATTTTCACTAAACTCACAAGATGTTTTTGAATAGTTAATACCTACGTATTGTTATCAATAAATGTTCGTCTGACAGTCCATTGAACAGAGATAAAAAATGAAAATGTGTCGAAAATAACGTTTTTTCAAACATTTCCGTAAATTCTGGGGTAACTGCTTCACCAGATGCGATCAATCTTGAATAATGTCTTCCAGAGGCCCATACCCACATTTCGTTCTTTGTAAAAATTTCTGAATATATATGTTGAACGGTGATATAAGCCAAGTTAACTCAGAAAAGTAGATTTGTGTTTGATATTAATTTATCGCTATTTCAATTTTCTCGAAAACAGTTCTAACGATTTCCATCAAACTTACGAAGGACTCTCTACTAACTAGCCCCTACGTTTAGTTCTCGATAAATGTTCCTGTAGAAATGCGTTGAACGAAGTTATAGCGCCCGCATATGCAGCTGGTGTTGGAACTTATAGGGGTGGCGGAAAGTTGGGTGTTGCTACGCACCAGACATTTTTAATTATTTTGCTTCAATGGACTCTGGGAGGAACAGTTAGTCAGAACCATATATAGGTATTGATCAGTTAATGACATGTCGTGAGTTTGGTGGAAATCGTTGTAGCCACTTCGGTAAAAAGTGTGAAAAACCTGTTTTTGCTTTATAGGCCTATATCTCCGATCTCTCTGTCTTCTCTTTATCATCATTCTGCTTCCTCTACTGTACAGCTCACCGGCTCCAGAAGAACGCAGTTCGTGTCGCGCATTCACCACATTCCTCTTGGTTAACCTATCCTCATGTTTCAACTTTCGGAGGTCTTCAATAAACCGCGGTAAATAGAGTTAACACGTCGTTGTTCATTGAACGTCACGTTTTCTCTCTTCTGCCCCCGCGACTTCAAAGTTCAACTGCATAATAATTTTCCGCCCTAGAGGGCTTCCGAATTGAAGAGACTCGGCTGAGTTGAGCGATAAACTTAACTCGTTCCTCTTCAAAACGGCTCCTTTCGTCACAACTACTTCCAACTCTTTCCAGCTTCTTCGGAGACTCGAGGAAAAGCAGATGAACTCCCGTTCAAGTTATTTAAAGCGATCGAAACTGTTATAAACATTTGAAAAGGGCTCTACAAGTCCTGAAGCCCCCCCCCCTCCCCATACTCCATTCCCCGCCCGCGCTCTCTTCCTCTCGACAACTCGTTATGATAAAATAAATAGACGGGTAATCGTCAGTAACTGCACTTCTAGACGAGTTTAGTTTCCGCCTGAGAACTATATTTCCCACGTTAGTCCTCCGAGATCAAACTACTGTTAACTTACACATGAGAAGCTAAATTGCAATTAAACGAAGCGAGAACTACTACCAACCAGGCCTGGGCTGTATAATAGCGATTATATTTTTTGAGGGCGTAGCCTTATCCCTTCCACTTGAGGAAGGGCACAAGGGATCTCTCACTGCCTCGACCATTCTTTATACATCCACCTTATATTTGTCACAACTGCTAACCACTGAGGAGTCCTTCGTTCAAAGGTCATAGAAAATTGCCTTTTCAACGTACATTTCCTTTCCTTTCGTTCCGCCCAACTCTCCCACTCTTCTTCAATGTTGTTTCTACCATCGCTTGGAACAGCCTAGGGCTGCATACTTGTCATTCAACGAAAGCCAGAAAGCGAAGGTCTTCTACTATTTTTTTTTTTTCAGAAATCCTCTCGCTACGGACATAACACTGCACAAATGCTAGCCAACTAACCCGCATAACTAACTCACAGACCAAACTGACAGCAGGAGCGAAGCTGTTAGGCTAGTAAATGTACACTACACACAGTAGTGCGTTTCAATGAGGTTTTTGGTTGTTCCCATCCTTGCGGCCAATCTGTCGTCTAGCGAGCAGAACGGAGGGGGGGCTGAATGAGGAGGTCTCAACGACAGACACAGACCAATTACCGATCCACTAATGACCCCCATTTATTGTCCTTGAATAATTAGTCTGCGGGGCTGGTGTGCTGAGCGTTTAATCGAAACGGAGGGAAAATTGCCAGTTCTTAGAGAAGGAAGACGCTCGTTAAAGTTAAACCCGTTTTCCCAACGTTGTCGTCTTCGGTTTTCTGGATACCGTTACTGATTAGCTCGGTAAGGGGAATTCACAGTATGAGCTTGGAATTTCGTCGAAGGAATATTTCTGGTCGAGCGATGGCTAGTGAGGCTTGACAAAAGGTTAAGGATTTGCATGACGATGAAGGCGATGTAGGTGTGGCGGGAGGGAGGGGGGTAGTCATAATTATCAGTGATTGGCCCGATTATGTAGATGCCGTTCGTTCTTGGAGAAATAACCATGAACTAATCAAATTCGTAATACACTTCATTCTGCACGATTTGTTCCAGGTACCTGTACATAGGGAATCAACTCACTCGCAGCCACATTCCTGTCTTCGTTCCGTCAAGTGTTCATCCTGACAACTACCGGGTGAAACCCCTCTGAGACAGCCTTCAAATTGGAGGGCTTCACGACCTGCGATGAGACGGCATCGGCATCGTCTACCTAAATGCTTATCGTTTTATTCCTGTTGTTATTGGCATCTTAAACCCGCGTCTTGCATTGCTCGAATAGACTCCCCCATTAAATATAATGAGGCAAATTCGATTACTTGAACACTGCCTGTGCTCATTTCCTACACTGCCTCCCTTCTCACTCCAAACACCCATCAGTTCGACTCGTCGCATCAACTTCGTTGTTTCGTTGTAATCAGATCATGTTTCGTACCGTTCACTTGTATTTTTCGAAGTTGAATCGAATTAGATGGGTCTCGTAAGACACCACAAACATTGTTTATATTCCTAATATTTGTCGACGTTAGATAACATGGGACGTCACAATTATCCTGTGCAAGGGAATAATAAACCGTTGCGTAATAATTTGTAGCATTTTTAAAGTGCAGTTGCTAGTCTGGCGTATGGATTGTCCACATAACCACCTCTTTTGTCAACTGTTTAAGTATCGCGGGTCCGAGTGTTCCTTGACATTAATTCATGAGTCATTTAATGTCGTACATTTATTGAAATAAAACTGGGACTAACAAACGATGATACAACGCCGTTTTATCACTCGCATCTTCAAGAGCGAGAAAATAACCTCTGGTTGGATTGAAAGTAACATTCTATTTACCACTTTTGCGCGGGTCCCTGTGAAATACGAAGGAAAGCTATCGAAACGGCTAGAAATAACAATTTTGAGTTTTCTTCTGTTCCTCACGTTTTAAAGAGCGACTGAGTCCGAATGACACCATTTGAGCAAATAGTCTGTTTGGGCACGTGATCTACAAAAACGGCAGAATCAAATCGACTGAAACGAGTTAGTTAACCTGCAGACCACCACAGAGCGCCAAAATAGGAGCTTGTGCAATCATAATGATCAAAAACGGCTCATTCAAGTGGGTGGTTTCATGTGATAAAACTGTACCATGAAATAGTATTCGTAGAGAAATTAACGTGAGGAACGCTATAATAAAAGTTATCAGCAATTTAAGCGAAAATCGATTTGAGTGCAGGTTTCCCTTGTACGTTTTTCAAAAAAAACTGTGTCGGTAGTTCAATAAACGACTTACACATTGGCCGTGTGGTGATGGTGATCAAATAAGTGGAAACAGCCCGCGATATTATTGGAGTTCAGACAATTGTGGTTTCGTTGACAACTCTTTTCTTTCCTTGGCTCTACGAAGTAGAAAGGAAAGATATGTAAAAAAATTTTGAGTTCTCTTCAGATCTTTACGTTTCAGACCCTCCTGAGTCCGAAAAACACTATTTGGGAAAATGGTCTGTGTGTGTGTGTGTGTGTCAGTCAGTCTCTGTGTGTGTATGTGTGTCTGTGAACAATTTTTAGAGAAAACCACCGTACCAAATCAGATCAAACTTGATATCTCGCCCGCAGGCCTTCATGGGACGCCAAAATAAGGGTTTGGACAAAATCCACTGAAAGTTAACTATAGTTATCATAGTGATCAAAACACCAAATATTTTTTTTTTCAAGAACGGCTCTAACGATTTTGATTAAATTTTTTATATTGATAGCTCTTAATAAAACAACTATAGCATAAAATTCCCATTTGTGGGGAAATGACTAGAGCAGCACAATAAATTATCAAAATTTTCGACGAAAAGCGTTTTTAGCGCAGTTTTTTCCTTTTAAACTCCACTGGAATGTTACTAGAATGTTAAAAAAAAGTCGTGTTATAGTCCAATCCAATACCTATAGGGTGAGTGTTTAAAAACGCACGTGAGATGCATGGGGCTCACTCCAGAAATTCCTGAATTTCAACTACCGCCGTTTCGCTTACTGCCAGTTCTAAAAGTTTTTACCCAATAACTCTGCAAAAGTGATTATTATCCTTCTTCAAAAAATGCAATGAGTACGAGCAGCACAATAAATTCCATAACTGTAGGCGCTACAGCTTCCTGCTGCTGTGAAGTGTTGTTGACCAAGTTCAAAGGAAACAAAACAAACCCACCTTGACAGCCTGATAAATTATCTATGCAACAGTTACTCAATGAGAGTCCCGACGTGAAGAGGGGTAACTCAACAAATTTCGGAGCCTTAAGCGCAACCAGTTTCTGTGTAGAACTAGAGCCGTGCCAAGTTCATGAAGCCTGAGTAAAATGTTGTGCGACGCACCGCATTAACTTCCTCTGCCCTGCGCGCGTTCAACGATTTCAATCAAATCGGCAACTAATAAATTTGTTGTTCGTTCACTTTGCAACAACGTTCAACAAAAAAATTGGGGGCTGAGCCCGAAATCATTGCGTAGTTGTTACTCAGAATGATGAGACCATTAACATAATTTGTTTGCTAGAGATGGTGTTCACTGCTTCAGAGTTATTGCGTAAAAACTGTGAAACATTGTAGAAAGTGAAACGGAGGTGCTTGGGATTTTGGGGTCTCAATTATCTTACGAGAGCGTCGTGTAGTTTATTGGACTACCATTTTACATAAAACGCAAGTGTAATACAAACGAGATTTACAGGAGAAAAAACTGCGTTTATCGAGTTTCGTCGAAGTTTTAGATAATTTATGGTGTTCTCATAATTTTCTCACGAATGAAAACGTCAAGGTACTGTTTTCGGTTTGTAACTGTTGTTCATACAAAAAACGTAATCAAAACTGTTGAAGCCGTTATCAAGAAAAGGAATATTCGGTGTTTCGAATGCTATGAAAACTATTGGTAGTTATTGGTGGATTGTGCTCATACCCTTATTTTGGCGTTTCATAGCGACCTGCAGGCATTCTCACAATTTTGAACTGATTCAATTCTACCATGTGGCAGCCTTTGAGTTCAAAATACTAATTCTAATGTCGAACTAGCGAAAACAGGTTGGATGAGGCTGCAGAGGAAACAAAGTCGAGAGAAGTCGACGTGAGAGAGGGGAATGTTGCGTGATGCGTTGCACCATGTATTGTCAGTTGGGATAAAAATACGTTGAGTTGGGGTGCAGAAGGATCCAAACTCCTGGAATCACGAGATGGTGAGTTAAGTTGTGACACACGTTGCTCCTGAAATTGTCAGTATAAATCGAGCCAAATCCCCCCACCACAACTGATGTCAACAGGCTCAATAAATTGCAGCTCACTTAGCTGACCAGTGCAGGGACCCATTACACGGCATTTCCATTCCATTTGAAACAGTACTGATGTACGAGTCTTGCAAACATGACAAACCATTCTGGAATTACGTGAATCAAGGGGTTGTGCACAAAACCAAATTACGAGATTTCCAGATTGCTTTCTGTTCAGCAGAAGATTCAGAACTGACTTCGCTACATTCCTGTCACAGTGCATTGAACAACAAATGGGAATTACCTCTCCCAAGAGTAAAAATTAAAGAAATTACACGTTTAATCAAATGAGCCCAATAAATTTGAAATGTTCACTGTCCGTTCTATTTTACTGCTCTTCACGGAGACCCTACGGGTTCAAAAGCAACGTCTTGGAAGGTAAGTACATGCATTTTGAACGTCAATTCGCAAACAATTTTCTCAAATTTAACCGAACGAGACACAGTCGACGTACACTATCGTTTCTGCCGCACAACATATCTATTCTGAATGCATACATAAGTTATTCCAACGATTTGATCGGACAATGGGACGATAAAAATCCCCGAATTATGTAAAGGTGAGTAATGGATTCATTAAACATTAAGGTATAACAGCGAGGAGTGACAGTATTGATTCTACACGGAAATACATGACTATAAGCAGTTAATTTTGTCAATGATTGATCGCTCTCACGATGAGCCAGTATTTTGTGTGACAGCTGCAGCACACGAGCAATAAGTCTGTCGAAACATGTCCTTAGATTTACGTGGTAAGAAGAAGAGTTACGTAATTCGCTTAATAAAAAGCCGATTCTTCAGATCTTAACGTATTAAATTAAAGTCCAAAAAACAGTTTGGGAAAACGGTATGTGTGCCTGTGAACGATATTGGGAAGTAAGGGCTTAACCAAACAAAACAACACTTTTTATTTATAATTCAGGTCACTATAGAACACCAAAATTAGGTTGAAAGACCACAATCGATCAAAAACGATCATAATGATGAAAACACCGAACTGTTTTTTCTCTGAAAACAGCAATAGCGATTTCAGTTATATTTCTTCCAATTATAGTTTAAAATAAAACGATAATACTATATAATTCTCAATCGTAGAAAAATTACTTAGAGCAGCACAACAAATTATCAAATATTTCACGAGGCCGTTTTTTTCTCACAACTCCTGCTCAAATGAAAGGATAGCATTCTCAGAAAAACTAAGGTAGTCCAATAATGTAGCTACAGGACTGCGTTTAATAACATTAAATAATTAGGAGCTACTCCGAAAATTCCGAAATTCCAGCCACCGCTGTTTCACTTACTGCCATTTCTTACAGTTTTTGATAATTTCAGTATTCGAAAAGAATAGCTCCATAAATCTCTTATGCACTGACAGCTCAATAATGTTCGTGGCATGAGTAGGAGCGGTAAAATTAATTCCGACACCTCAAGTGAATAAAGTTTTTACGGTAACGCTCAATCTAACAAATTTGATTAGCTGCTAGATTGAGGAAAAGCCCTGAATGCACGTGGGGCGTTAGAAAGTTATGTGGTGCGTTGCATCAGATATTTTTTTACCTCCTTAATGATTCAACATGTCGATTTCATTGAAAAATTGGTTGTTATAAGTCACCATGGGACGCCTTGATTAGAATATGAGCGCGATTCGGCTTCAAACTGACTTTAGTTATCATAGTTATCAAAACTCAAAATCCCCCCCCCCCCCGAACGGCTATAACGATTTTAAATGTCTCGTATGAACAGCTCCAAATCACACGACAACACTTTTATATTCTCATTTGTGGGGAAAGTGCCGAGAGCGGCACAATAAATTATCAAGTTTCGAATAAAAGCGGTTTTAGTGCAGTTGTTTCTAATAAACTCTGCTCAAATGATGCTAGAGTTCTCAGAAAAATCCGGAGGATAGTCTAATGATTGGCCTGCCCGATGAAATGTTAATGCCGGTCATAAAACGATTACGAGCAACCCCATAAATTCCGGAATCCGAATCAGGACTGATTACCCTTTCAAAACTATAGACACGATCCTTTCCCGAAAAATTGAGTTGACATTCTTTACGTTGATTACTCAGAAGTAGAAGCTTTTTAATAAATTCTTAAACCTTCAGCGCAGCCAATTCTTTTGGGGAACGTTGTTATACGCACAAAAAAATAAATTTTATTGGTTGCCAGAACGATTAAAATCGCTAAATGCAGGCAGGGGCCAGGGAAGTTAGTGATGCGTCGCATCAGATATTGTTGTATTAAGTTTCCTGCTTTGATAAAATAAAATCATAATTTCACTAAAAATATTTTATTTTGTTCCGTTTCGTACGCCGACACTTTCTTGCCACTGTTCCATTACTCACATTGCAGCATTACGAGTAATATATAAAATAAAGTGTAAATACACGCAGAAAATAGTCAATTCAGAACGATCTAAAGGTAAAAAATAATTCGGATCGCAAAATCCAAAGAAATCGATCACAACCAGAGCCGGCCATTAAATAAATTAAAACTTGACATAACGCCTTCATTTGACATCACTTTTCAACATTACAATTTGTTAACACAAACCGCTTTAAATGCTAAACGACGACATTCTTCGAAGTTCAAAAGTTGCACAACCGTCTGACCAAGAGCACGGTATGAAGTTCCTACAGAACCATTATAACTCGTAGGAACTCTATACCTCGCTTTTGGGTCAACAGTTTGATGTCTTCTCTCTTGCCGCTTAAACCGTTTAAACGTTCCTATACAATCACATTCTTGCCTTTCGGCCTGTAAATCATTTCATTTCATGATACACCACAACAAAAATCAGTAAAATTTCGCGTTCAACTCAAAAGCGCAAAACGTTCGTTAACATACTTTTGTGATTCTGAATCCCTAACACGGGCACATGCCACGTGTTGAAAATTTAACTTCAATTTTGACGTTTAAAATGATATAAAAAAATTTCGATACGAAACGAACATTTTTGCACGATTTCTTTTAGTTGTTGAAGCAGAAGACAAAGCCGGTTACGACGGAATACGTTTTTTAAACAAACGCTTCAGTTAATATAAAAACAGTAGCAGGATAAGGTGAAAATTGTGATATTCATCAAAGTACAAGTATCAAGTACTCCTACTCAAGCAGGTTGACACTGGAATGAGCTTAACAAATACACAGTTCAGATATATAATACAAAACACAGTCAGTGGATACGCTAACAGCGTCGCATCGTCACCAAGCACCTTAACAGCCTTAATTTCAATTCGCAATAACCATAAACCCGACACACAACATTCGATTTACTACTCAATGCTACTGCGTGCGTGTCAACAGTACGAATTATATTCGGCAGCACAACCCGCGTCTCGTCGTCAAAACTGCACATTAAGGGGTCCGTTGAGAATTCAACGAACGAACATTAAATTTATTGTTGAATTAATAAACAACTGGTTGAATCGTGAACTGCTTCAAAAAAAAGATAAACGCACGATATTTAAATTAATATACTCTTGAGGTTTACTTTTTCAAAAAAGCTGAGCGCTCAATCTCATGATTAAAATTATTAACAAACTGCTGAATGCTCAACTCAGTAATTAACTGATGGGAATTGAATTTAGTAAATTCCGCGCGTGAATTTAACTTCTTTCGCCAGCTAAATAACTAAACACCATGAATACAATTTATTATATAACTGATTCAAATTTGATAGACAATTGTGAACAATTAACTTAAATAAGAGTTTATTTCACGATAGAGTTCATTTCAACAAAAAATTACTAAGAATTCAACTCAAGGGAACGTAGAAATTTAATATAAAACTTAAAAAATTATTTTATTCGCCAATTGAGCCCAATGTAGGGCTGACCGTTGGTAATTGACAGTTAAAATCGCTTTACGTGATGTGCAGAGAATTGAAGGTAATTACAAAGGGGCTGAGGATTTAATTTTGTGACTGTTAATCAATAAATTTCGACGGTTAGCTAATAATGTGGTGGACTGTGGGTTCGTACAACAAGAAATTACGTTCGTTTGAGCGTACGTACGAATAACAGGTGTATTTCGGACGAATCGTTCCTGTCACGTTGAGCATTGGATAGTTACAAGTATCGAGCGGTTGGTGAAGGTGTAATTTGTTAGTAGGTTTTACAGGCCGTACAATGTTTTAAGGTACTAAACTCAAGTGCACCAGGACTTGGGATGATCAGGGTACTACTGGAATATGCGCGGTTCGATGCCGCGTCGTTGGAAGAATGTGGTCATTTTGGTACTCTCATGCCCGAGTCGCTATCCTATGTCGGTTTCGAAAGCCCCGACCACGTGATTCGTACCCTTACCTAAGTGATTAGCTTACACGTACAATGTACCATAAATTAATGTATTCCTCCTCTTGACAAAAAACTGTACTGTTGTTGAGCGCTTTACATGTAAATACTTCATCGTCAGCCTGAAACGATGGTGTCACGACAAATTGGCCCACTGGGTACAAACACATTCATATCGCACAACTTAATTTAATACTGTTTCCTTGTTATTGAAACAAAAACCACTTTATCGCACAAGGTAGATGCGATAACAAGGTAGATGTGATGTACACATTTGAGCGGTACAATCATGAACAAAACACTCTTAACGCAAAATATTTCCCGTATGGGCACCTTCTGACTCGAAGAAAGTGACCAATGACCGTAACCTCTTGTTTAGCGAGTAGTAAAAATTGGATATCACGCGGCAAGGTTATTGAATTCTAATATGGCCGATTGCGGAAACAATGTCGACGACTAATTAATTTTAATGGTGTATAAATTGCTAAGATGGCATTTAGAACAGAGAAGTGAAGGAGTTGTTCGGAAATAGGAGCTGGGGGCGATTCATATTCTCAAATTGACGTCAAAATTGATTAAACTCCAATAATATTTGTACATTGAGTACTGTGCAGTTTTGAATACTCGACAACGCAACGAAAGACTCGTTCGGGTTTCGAATGAAGTTCTCAAAAAATGTTCATCTTGAAAAAAAACGTAACGACCGATTTTCCCCAAAATGATTACCGCGCAACAAAATGCGTAAATGCCGACAAAGAATTACGCCACGTGGGTTCTCGCGGCCTCGGAAGCTGCGAGTACTAAGAGGAACGGTTTTGTGCGAAGCTTCATGCTAAACCTTTGCCAACACCCGACGACCACATTTTGTGCTGAAATGGGTAACGATAAACCACTCAGTACCAAAAACGTACTCGTTATAGTACTAGGACAATTCTTCTTTTGGCGGGAAAACTCGAAGCCCGAGCTCAAACAAAAAAAAACCCTTTCAAATTATTTTTAAAAAAAGTAAAAGGAAAAGACGTTGGTATCGCGTGACACGTGACTTTATATCGAATTAGCGCCTCCGCTTCCCTCGCCCTTAATCGGAGCGTCGTGACGACATTGAGGTTTTCAAAGCGGGCAGCGGAGTGGGGCAAAGAGGGAGAGCCGCAGGCGGCCATGTTCCCCGACAACGGCCACCCCCGAGAGACGAAACGTGCACGAGAGAACCGAATTAGCCGATTCGACGCATCAACCCCTTCGTAACATAACACACCCCCTCGGGGCATCAACCCTTTAAAAAAAAATAACCGAATATTTATACAAAAACAAAACATAAAAAATTAAAATAAAAAGTTTCGAGTTACATGAAATTTAAAGTAAATGCCTTTCGTTGCGCAAAAATGTCGAACAATAAAAATAAAGTTGGAGAAAAGAGCGTAGTGCACTTACAGTAACAGCGCACGTTGGCGACGCGAAGGACACAACAGGCGCGTCAGAGTCGACAGGTTGAACGTTGGACGAAGAATGAAGGAAGCACGCGAGTTGAGTGCACGCTTGACTGTGGAGGGGCAGTGTGGAGGGGTGAGGAGAGGGGGGAAAGGGAGAACGAACGATGGTAGGGACTGGGGGAGGGGGGACGGTGAGACGTTTGGAGGGGCAATTTTTCCCAAGTTTTTCCGGCGACAAAAATGTTTACGGTTTTCTCAAATTCCAACAAAAAATAAAAAAGCGGCACTTCGATTCAAAAATAGCGGTCTAAGGGAGGGGAAGGGGATTTAAATTTGTGAAGGGTACGAGTGGAGGAGACATGGGGAAGTGTGGGCACCGTTCGACGGATAACACGCACCATCACTGAGCAGAGGAGAACGCCGACGAAGGCGGAGAACATAGCACAATCACTGCCGGCAGAGAACTGTGGAGCGTTTCGATCTACGAGCCGAGCTCAGTCCGAAGGCTCTTGGGAAGATAAAACCGTCGGGGAGGGTCAGAGTGGGGGTGGACGGTTGGAAGGGAGTGTAAACGAGGGGAAGGAAATGTGAGAGTGGGGATGAGAAGCGGCCAATGAAAAGGTCTCGTCGGTAGTTAAGCTCCGCCCATTTCGGACGCCCTAGTTCCCATCTTAGCCGCTAGACCTTGAACCTGACTTGGCGCGCTCCTCGCGGACGGCGGCCGAAAACCCGTCAGAACTCGGACGACTCCAACGGAGCCAACTCCTCCGTCCGGCCGCCGCGGGACCGTTCATTTTGTTTCGCGGCTCCTACGAAATCTCAACAAATACCGTCGACAGAATTAATAATTGAGCCGTTAGGGGCGATGTATTTCTGAAGAAAACCTATCGCTGCACAGAATAAATAATATGGAGCTGGTAAATAAATGTATCCCTTCTGATGCGCACATTTTGCTACGAATAAATTCATGTGGGCATCGTCGATCGCTCTGGATAACCACTATACACTACGCCCTCACCAAGAGGAATCCGGAAAAATTCAATTTTTGACCTTCCGCTAAACGAAAAACACACTTCGCATCTCGAAGCTTCGCAAGGACCTCAAAAACACCTGTTTCCACGTCATTTTTGTCATTTATTACTAGGATCAAGTCGCCGTTTTTGCATACCACGGCCATAAGTTCACTCGACTCAAAGTATAACCTTCGCCGCAATTTTCGTGAAACATTAACTTTAAAACAACATGACGTGAGTTTTGTAATTGTTTTAATCTCCATTACCTGCACATTAATGCACAATCCTAATAATATACCGCAGTTTATCTACAACTATTACCGAACGTCCGCCTAACAATTTTAAATGGATTAAGCAACATTTTTGCCGCATGCACATATATTTTTGTCACTTTATTTACGTTTTTAATTCCATTTCCGAGCATAAATGAATAGTCAACGTGTAGAGGTTTAATTCTAAATAATACACTTATATTTTCGGTCACCCGTGCTGTTTAAAAAGTTCTTTTGCACTGATAGGGATCTAGTTGTGCCTCGGTAATTCGTACTAGGGAAATCCATGGGCTAACTGAATGGCGAATGGTTGAAAAAATTAGCAGTTTTGTTGCTGTTTTTAATGCTGAGGCGAATAGAGCGGATTTGAGATAGAAAATAGTGAAATCACAATGAACTGAATAAATCGGCGAATTTTACTACTTGAACATTGGAATGGTTTCTCCCAGGCCTGTGTTCTACCTCCCGTCTCCATGCAGCCACCCGTCAGTTCGTGCCAAATTACCTCGTGTCGACTAGAAAATGTCAATTTTCATTATTCCTCAGTAGTCGGGACGCGTGTGGTATCGATCACTAGCATTTTTCGATGCTGAATCGAACAAGATGGGTCTCAGAGATGCGAGACTGCGTCGAGCTGTGCGAGAGAATAATAAGCTGTTGTTTAATAATTTGCAGAGTGTTATTTCCTCATAATACTGACTCTCATTTTAATATTTAACCATATTTTTTTATTAATCTGAACCTCACAATGACTTTTTTCAAAACTTAATTCACTTCCCATCTCATTATGCTTCACAAATACACTGACTTACTTGCACTTTTATTATTTCTTTGTAAATAATGTGCTCCTCACTGTCTACGAATAATTCTATCATTTTCACGCCTAATATTTTAAAATACCTTCCAATGATTAATAAGTATTCCGAAGTTGATTAATAACTTTCAATAACTTTATGTAAATAACTCATCATTTTGTCTCTGCCTTGAGCAACAAACAAAACGTCAAGTTCAACAAATGAAAAAAAAAAAAAAAAAATGTGTGGGCTTTACAACAGACTTATTCTACGTCAAATTTGACTTCCGGGAGCGTTCTTCCGACTTCACTGTCGAACTCAAAATTATTTGCTGATAAGAGTTTTTTTTCAGACGATAACACAACTTATTTCCTGACTCCGTGGCGCTAATAAAAGTAAAAATGACTCCACGAATTTCGCGGTTTACACGATTTTTCATCAGCAACATTATCCACATGTTTACACAAAAATAAGCACGTCTTAAGAAATTAATTGCATCATTTTCACCACGAAGTGAAGAATTTCGGGAAATTTCAAAGTTTCGAGTAGTCGGCTTAAATCAATTTATAAACGTATTTCTTGTAAGCGTTCCAAAGTCATTTCCTTCTTCGCAAAAATAACGTTTCAAAAAAAAATATTACTGAAGTCAATTTTGGAGGGAAATATGTTCAATTTCACCACGGAAATGTTTATTCACGATGAGTAATAACTAATATCATTTTCACAACTAATAAAACTTTAGCTAAATTCCTTTAAACGCGCATTTTCCAGTTTAAACACGTTATTATTTGTTCGCCAACTCCGAAGCGTACAATTTAATTCAAAGTATCTAGCAAATTTCGTTTAATGCTCGAAAGAACGTCGTTTAACATCAAAATACTGCGTGTAATGGGAGAAATCGGTTTTTGAATCATTTACCGAGGGTTTTTTAGGTCGAAATTTAACTTCTACGGAAAAACGGAACGAGAAAGTAAAAGTGTGGGCGTAAATTGCAACATTTGGGCAATTTGTTCAAGTTCTAAGAACATTTCTGCTCCAAGCCAATTTCATATCGACGCTTTTTAGTCACGACTTTTCGCGCATTTTAATAAATTTCGATGAACTGATTGGTTTCGTTTGGTAAAAGAAAATTGTCCAACTTTTTTTTTGTAGCGGAACACAGACAAAAACCACAAACGTTATTTTGCGTGAACGGCGACCATTCGCCTCCCTGAGTTATCCTTAGCATTCAGTCAAGTTTTTGTCGCCCCTCGTACTCGGCTTTTTAACCACTCAACACTCCCGCGTGACTAACAAGACACCAAAATTTAACAAGTTTTTTTTCAAATTGCGAAAAAAAAACGAAATAGCGTGAATGCAACTTACGCAATTTGTCCCAAGTCAACGTTTTATGCTCAATCTTTGTAGAGCGTCTAGTTTTGAAATTTCTTGAAATCAAATAAAATATGAAAAAGAGTTTTGTTTTGGAAAAATCTCGCCGTAGTTGTCACCCGCGATACTCGCACTTTCTCTCCAAATCACGTCAAAATTAATTTGCGAATGGAGTGAAAAAAAAACCATCCGGTGCAACTTTCCTCAGTCCCATTCAGCGCATTTTGTCACTTCTTTCTACCAACACACTCAGTTTCTATTCAGCTTAGAAGAACTCGATAAAAAAAACATTAGACGACGTAAAAGGTTCCGCAATTTAAGATGGTTTTCCTGAGAGGGATTGCGTTTACGATTTTGGAAATATCGGATAAAAACTATGGAAGATAGTAGAAATTGAAACGGTAAGTTCGAATCCTGGAAATTTCTACAGTTGCTCCTAAATTGCTCTTAATTCATTATTGAACTCTCATTGTATACGTGTTTTATTTTACTACCCTTATGATTTTCTAAGAATTCTAATATCACACGAAAGGGTTATACAGGGAAAAAATTGCGCCAATATCGAGTTTCTCCGAAATATTTGATAATTTATTGTGCTGCTCTCGTCATTTCCCTACTGGCGAGAATTTTATGGCCGTGCCATGCTGTTAGGAAGAGTTCACACAAAAAATTTAATCAAAATCCTTCCAGCCGTTTATCAGCAAAAATATATTTGGTGTTTTGTTCAAGGCGACAAACACAGTTTTGAATCGATCTTGCTCATACCCCGACTTCGGCATCCGATAGTAAGTGGCAGGCTAAATACGAAATTTGGTGCTGCAGTTTTGTGGGACTCGATTAAGTTGTACGTTCAGTGAACGTAATTTCATTCCAATCTCCAGGACGCATTTTTCGTATTCACTTCCGTAATTGCCTCACCAAATCCCTGTGAATACGAACACTTTATTTTTTCACTTTACAACAATCATGACTTTTTACTTTTCGCGTATACCTTTTTATTCTCAAAAAGCGGCAAAAACACTACAAGGAGACAACTAAAAACACTTTGTTACGAAAGTTGAGAAATATTGTATTTGGGATGAAATGAGCTTTTATTTTTCGCAGCTTTTACGAGAAAATGCGCAGGGGCGTTGATAACTCGACGAGACAGTAAAGTTGCGTGATGTTTCAGTTACGTGACCAAATAGGCGAAGAACGAATGGCACTAGTTAGTTTAAACGCTCGATGCACGATCATATTTTAATTTCGCGGGATACAAATTAATGACGTTGGTTGACTGAATGGCCGGTACCTAGAAGATAAAGATGTACGAAGTTCTTAGTGTTCCATCTCTCGACCAGTTAACCAAAAGGAAATTAGCTAGGAGTACAAGATACCACGAAATAACCCCATTTGACGAGGGACCCAACGGCCACAGTCGGTAGGATCCAACGACGTATAAGCGGCCTCTAAGCATCAGCTCGTCGTATTAAGGCAATTACCAACTGTCGTAAAAGCCAACAATCGCACTAGATTTACTTCCAAAAACGGAGACAATAGAGCAACTCATTGAACGCTTCATCAGATCGCGCTAAACTATGCCTGTTTGTGGCAATGGTGGTTACCTGACATGTGCAACTGTGGTGCCTGTTTGCCCCTTATACAGAGTTACAAACGGGAGCGGATTTTGAACCCACTGTGAGTCATAGTTTCTCCGAAATTTTTATTTTTTTAAACTTTCATTACAAACGAAAATATCTGGCCCAAACCAAACTGAAAACACACACGAATTTTCGTTGCGCCGAGAGAATTAACATTTTTGTGTACGAGCCGAATTGGCTAAAAGCTAACTGTATTTATCGTAATGAACAAAACTTTTTTTATCAAAAACTACTCTTACGAATTATAAAATAATTAGGAACATCCCTAGAAATTTCGGAACTCAAACGATTCACTTCTGTCACGACGACAGCCTCGCGAATGGTCACTCAATAAAAGTCATGACTCTGGAACGTTAAATCGGAAAAGTTCGCGTGAACTGAGTGAATATCAGATTGTTCCGTACGAGTATGTCCACAGTTACTGAGGAACTGAACCAATTTACCGCTCATATTCGGCGTGTTTCAATCAGTTATGTTCAAGTAGTTATGGGAGTAATACGTCCTTGATAGGTCGTTAGAGAGGATTAGCGCCGATGACGCCGCGATTAATCAACAAAATGATCGACGATTCTTTTCATAATTCAAAGGCAAAAAGGAAATTCACTTATTTTTCTCAAACGCTCGAATCTTCGAGCAAAGAACGTTGTGCGGCGCTGAGTCCGAAATCACCCGATGACGTACCGGTTATTTTTCCTACGAAGACTCATTCATTTTTCCCCTAACGAAAGAATGTGACAAAATTCTCTAAATATTTAAATCATTTTACGGGAATTTCGACTGTTTTGACTTTAACTCGATGGGAAACAGCACGGAATATTAATATAGGAAATATTAACTTTAACACGTTTAAAACTTGATACTATCGGAAGAATGCGCGAGCATAAGTGTCCCAAAAAGGCCTGGTCTGTTTCGGAACGTCGCCAAAATCGAAATGCGTGGGCCCGATGGGGCTGGTTATGATTTCGAAAGTTCGACAGAAAACAATAGCTGGACCGAAGGCGGTTATTTTGCGATCATTTGTCGCTTTATCGATCAACAAAAGTGTTGGACGTGTTGGGGGGGATTACGGGGATTTATTTGTTCAACGTTGCACTGTCGGTATTTCATACCGCGCTCGTGTCATCTGGCTGTGCGTGAGTTGAAAGGCTTTATTTGAAAGCGACGTCAACCTAAAACTTCTTCAATTTTGATGGTGTAGTCGTTAAAGAAATTGTGATTGAAATGTGTGCAGTTACGCGGCTTGTAAGGAAGAATTAATGCGGGCAAAATTCTCCGATAACCACTTTTGTTTCTCAATTTATTGAATGGAGGGATGAATTCGAGCATTTGAATAAAAACTTCTTCATTTTAGACAGTACGCGGATGATGTTTTCATCGTATACTTTTAATGTAAAGCCGGCAAATCAAGTTTGGACCGATAAAGATTATAATTTGTATCACGCCCTCAAATAACGCGACACAACCTACTCATACTGGCGCTGCATCTTCAACGCATTTCAATGTTCACTCTAACGTTCTTAAAATGTTCACAGAGGCGTTGGAGAAGGAATGGGTTAGTGCAACACACGTTGAAAGTGCAAACAATATCATCAGAGCCGTGAGAAAAATGCGAAAAACTCACTTTTTGGTGAATACTCCCCACCTCCCCCATCACTTTCTTCATCCATTAACGTCAATGGAAACCGTTCATAATCTTATTTTCGAGCCTTCTAAAGATAAAGAACGAACTCATTCGTAACAACCGTTTACCAGCATTTCCTGACTTCTAACACACCTCACGACAAAATTGACATTTTTCGACCCAAAACTGGTTGAACGATGAGGACAGGGTGTGGGATTCGATTTAGTTTGAGTTTGTCGGGAGTAACGTAATGTACGAAGAGATAATTAATTTCGATTTTGAGCAAAAAAAAAGAAAACCCACTAAGTTGATTCCCATAAAGCGCACAAGGCGTATGAAATTATAAAAGGTGGCTAAATTCGTTTGAAACGAAGGAGACTAACTAAACTGAGGAAGCTTCAAGTAGGCGCGTCAACGTCTCCCTCGAATTTAAATAAAAGAATAACTTTGTCCATTGAGAAACTTCCTGTCAAACAAATTCGGCACTAAAATTAATTTGAGGTTGAGTTACAGGACACAAACACAACTTATTTATTGTACGTCGGCACATTTATTACTATTACTTCCTTTCTTCGTCAAAACGCTTGTGTTCAAGTTCGAATTCCATACACGCCAAGGAAAATTTCAAAAACGTCTGTCAGTACAGAACTACAAAAAAAATACAACGGAGGAAGGCGACTAGATCGAGAAAGCGGTTAATCTTGGACTTGGAATTGGTGTTATGTGAAGTCCGATAGAGCAATTTTCTCCCATAAAAACAAAAAAAAACTGAAATTCCTCCGATTCAACTGGTAATAGGATGGACAGTTTTAAAATCACCGGAAATCACGAAAACGCATTTTTCACTCTCTTCAACGGCGAATTTTCACATTTTTCACGGCGTACGCTTTTGTGCAAATAAACGAGGATTTCGAGTACATTTGAGGGCTTAAGTCATAGAAAATTGAAAGGTTCAAAGGGAAATGTCTGAATCAACCCGAAGCTAGAAAAAGTGAGCTCGTGTGTGCGGTTCGCAGTTTCACATTGTTTGCGGCGTATTTTTGACGGGTATTTACGCGCTTTATTATCGGATGTAAATGAGCGTCGAAACATTGAATTTGTACATAAATTGTCAGAGTAATTTGGTTGTGCACTTGGGGGAGTAGAGAGTGGGTAAACGAAGGGGACCAAATGTAGGGGAACTTCATGTGAAGGTATTGAAGGCTTTCGTTGAACCGTTTGAGAGAAATGGGGCTCACCTGGTTGTGCAGAAGCCGACGGAGTCCGTTGACTACGACGAAAGCCACGGTGTTACGACTTTAAAATGAAAAATGTCAAAAAAAAATGTAAGGTAATTTAGAAGATGTGCGGCGGATAAATCGAATGGTTGAAACGATAAATGCCGAGGCGTTGGGAAATGAAGGGCGGGGCGACGTGAGCGCGAGGGCTCGAGTCTCGACACTGCGTTCGGTTACGGCGTCTATCGGCGGGGACGCGCGAGTAACAAGTTGGCGACGGGCGGAGACCGCGAGTCGAGTTCCGACTGAGCCGACGGCGGCGTCAGCGCTCTCTTTTATCGCGGAGCTCGAACTAAAGCCGCCACCTGGCGGAGTCGAAGGGGAAGGCGGCCGAGGCGATCAAAGCGGCGTCTGACGGGCGTTTTACAAACTTGTTTCACCCGCCCCTCAAACTGCTGTATCATGAGAAGAGTCGAGTTGAGCAGAGAAGGCGCTGGCGTCGAATCGTAACTAACCGAGCCGACAGAGGGAGGACCATACTACACCGACTCAAAAGTATAATGTGAAAACTCGGGGTGTGAAACCATGCGTCGCAAAATGGATCCACCATACGC
This sequence comes from Pachypeltis micranthus, assembly GCA_020466155.1. Taxonomy (NCBI): domain Eukaryota; kingdom Metazoa; phylum Arthropoda; class Insecta; order Hemiptera; family Miridae; genus Pachypeltis; species Pachypeltis micranthus. The sequence goes on along the minus strand of CM035777.1, from coordinate 28,369,889 downwards.
TACTAAGGCCAAGAACAGTCCACGGAGCAACTAAGAACTACTTCTGAACAAACTAGACAGGATAATAACGACAACTATACCAGGAAACCTCCACAGTGCAACAAGAAGCAATCTCAAAACTGGAACAAATTGTGGGTGGAAACAAGTTACTTGCAAGGGACAACAAAATAGGGGTGTAAACTGCCCGATGGACGATACGAAAGCAACTCACTAATTCCAGACTACCATCAGGGACCACAAGATACAACAAACAAAAGACGGAGTTAAAATTGAAGAAGGCTCTATTACGACGATTGATAAGTATGCCAACCGGCCATTACGCCGTTAGGAAAACACTGCATAGGATTAATCAGACTGTACAAGCACAATGCTCTTGTGGGAAGACAGAAACCATTGAACACTTCTTCTGTGAATGCCCAATATGGTTCAGGACCAGATTAGATAGATTGGTAGGCTGTATGGTATTCGAATCGAATTGAATGAACCACGATGGAATTGTTACGAAGGGGGCTTGGAGATGTTTGGGGATCTGCTGACTGGATGTACGGGGTGAGCAGTGGCACGGCCCCAACCTGCCTTCTCCCTATTGGGCAAAAAGAGGGAAAAGAAACAGGGACTACCACCAGTGAACCCTCGATCAGTGCGATATCAGCAGAGTCACTCCGCCTTTACCCTAGTGTCCTGCAGAGGCAACCACCCCGCAGAACCATTATCGAGAAATATCCCTTGAGGCTTGGGTGGTCTCTAGCCCACCCAGACTTGCGTCCAGACTTACGGCTTCAGGGTTTGGACTTGCCCATCCTTGCCAGTGGATCCCAGGTTCCAGGTATGCAAGGACCCTCCCACAGCCAGCCGCCCCCCTGTCGCGTGAATATCACCTCTGAATCACCCCTGTCCCCATGCCCACCCAACTCACGCAACCACCCACTCCCAATAAATTACAGTCATTCCATCCCTTGCATACAATAACCTACAACCCATTCACACTCCATCCACTCACACACCATACTCACACCTGCTGGGCGGGGGGGAGGGGACAACCCCCAGCTGGCCTCAAGCCCACCCACGCATAAGTGAAGCCCCCAGGACTTGTCGCTTAGAGCTTTCTAATGCCTGGGGGGTTCGGACGGTCCCGGAAATACACCGATTTGCCACAGATTGGCATTGACTCAGGCAAAAAATACAGCGAGTGCGAGCTGCGATCCAATAGCCCAACACTCGTCAGATTGTAAGACCCTTGTCTTACCACAAGACTACTATCGCCCGGTGCCTTTAATAGAAGTCAGTCGGTACATCTCCCACCTGCAGACCATAATGATCGGATTATGGAATCCGAAGGCCCGTTTGGTAGCAGCCATTTCAAATTCTAGACAAACTGCTACGAATTAGAACTGATTGAATTCATTAGAAAATTCGTACTTGAGTCTAGGAATTATAGGAACGAACGATCGAGAATTCGTCTAAAAATTTGACAACAGGAATTGAAAACATTTTTTGGAGCACGAAACCGTTGGAATTATAAAATACTTATGAAGTAACTTAAAATTATTGGGGAGTACAAGTAAATTTATCGAGCACGAGGACTAATTGACCGAGTTACAACGTCTCTCGGAAAATGGTAAATAAATACTTGCGAATAATGTATGCGATACTTTACCAGAAGGTACTCGAAAACCGACTGCGCCAATTGTAGTGGTATTTTGGTGAAGAATAGGTAAACTCGGCAGAGCGTTGTTTCTGCTATGCCTTGATCACGAACGTCTCGCAAAACGAAAATTTTTCCCATGACTCCTCCTGACCTCCTTTTTCTTCCGTTCAACCACCTCGGTCATTTTACAGCCGCGCATCAGCCTTCCCTGATATCATTGTAGCCTCCTGTGACATCATCACGTCTTCACGAGTCCTACTCTTGCACTATTAGACGAGTGGTGACCAAGCCTGAGGGAGGCCAACAACCCAAAACACGTCAAAAGGAAAGTACGAGGGCGCACTTTGAGCTCAACAGAGGGTGTTGTGCTGATCAACAGCAAAGACGAAGAAGAAGACGGTAACACACAGGAGGGTACAATTATATCAGGGAAGGTTGAAAGGCTGATACGCGGCTGGATAATGACCGAGGTGGTTGAAAAGAAGAAAAAGGAAAAAGGAAGCCATGAAGTTCAGGAGGGGAAGGAAAAACCCATGGGAAAATTTTCATTTAATGAGGCATTCGGGATCAAGGCATAGGAGAATAAACGAAGTTCTGCCGAGTATACCTATCCTTCACCAAACCACCACTATAGGATGGGGGGGGGGGGCAAGGAAGGTTCGGAAATTTCTAAGGGAGTTGGAAAACATTTTCATTTCCGGAAATATAAGCGTATTATTCAGAATGCACAGTCAACCAAAATCTCTACACGTCGAGTAAGTATTTATGGTCGCAAATGGAGATACAATCGTAAATAAATTGACGTAAAGATGTTGGAGCATGCTGCAAAACATGTCGAGGGAAATGAAGATTAAAATGATTGAACAAATTCACGTCACTTCCTACTCTTTTTTTTAAAAGTTAGTTTTTCACCGAAAATAACGACGAAGTTACTTAAACTTTGAGTCGAGTGAACTTACAGTCGTGTGGTTTGCAAAGAGAAGGGCGTTCCTAGTAATAAATAACGAAAATGGGGTACAAACAGCTGTTTTTTTGGGGCCCTTCGGAAGCTTCGAGATGCGAAGTGTGTTTTTGGTTTAGCGGAAAGCGGTGGCCGCGTAAATCTTTTGACAAGAGTTTCCTTCCTCTGGAAAAGGAATAACTGAGAGTTTCCCAACAGACTTGGACCGCGTGCCAAGTTGATTTCGAATGTAACGCGTCCTGTTATTCTCGTTCCAACTGAAAAAAAAAGGAGCGAGTCGAAGACAAGGAAATTTGTCTTATGATTCAGTTCACAAACAAGTCGCGGGCTGGGCTGAGGAAAGTTGTATGGCACGTCCCACCATTTTGAGTTCATTGCTGTTGGTTTATCAAGGTTACAAGGTAAATAGCATGGATCGTTTTCGCCAAAATTTTAATAGTTTTCAATGCCAAGTTTTGGCACAAACTCGAAAACATCATTTTCGCTTAGTATTTCTGACTGCTCTACTTCCTAGTTCGCTAGTCTTCTGTCTTGATAGTTTGCGTTCCAGAAGGCAACTCCGCTGAGCGGCTGTTGTCTTTGATTTATTTCCGTTTTCGGATGCGCACCTTCCCAGCGTTCTAGCTCCGGTGGCAACGAGGACGCGAAACGAGGGACTTCGACGAGATCTGACAGGTCGGGAAGGGTTTCTCCTATCGAATTGACGAAGGTCAAACTGTCTACGTCCAGAAAGCCCTGCGAGAGTTCTAATCAACGAAAGTTGGTTCTGACAGCTCGGGCGCGCAAAAACAAGGCGAACGCCCCGCGAATCTCCATATCGAGCCCGTCTCCCGTTTGCCGGAGTTTGAATAGCGAGGAAACGTCAAACGCCGGCGGTGAAACGGCGACACGTTGGGAACTCGCCAATCCATTACTTGCTCGTGGAGCTGGGGCCTAGGCCTGGGCTGGGAACAACGGGGCTGATGCGAGGGGTTTCATTAACGCGATATCATCAACTACCAGTCAACAGGGCGCTAATCTCACGGGGAACGAGTCCGGCTACAATTATCAAATACTTCCTGGTCACCTTCTTCCTCAGCAATTAACGCTGCGTTGGATTGAATAAACCACGCGGTGTGACGCCGTGTACACGTTTCCCTATTTATGTACATCGTACGTAGCGTTTTATGCCCAAGAAATTTGATCATGAAGAAGAGTCTCCATGACTTGTCGTGAACTGGCTCATTCAGTGGTCCAACTCAAGCCCCTTTCTTGGGAAAACAATTGTACGTTTGACCCAGGAGTCCCATCTCACCTGCCATTTATCTAATGCCCAATCATTCAGTGAAGAAGTCTATACGGAGTTTGGCCCTGAGTGGGTGAAGCTCCCTTACCACCCTTCACGCAGCAGAGCCAATAGCCAATCCTTCCTCAGTGAATGGCCTTGTATGTGAGGATGTACCGCCTGACTCCCTTTAAAGGCACCGGGCGATCGTGGTCTAGGGGATAAGCTCCAGCGCGTTTGCCGTAATTTTTGCCTGAGTCAGCAGCTCTTCAAGAAGCATCTCCAAACTACCTCAGTACAAGGATTGCGACTTCCAAAGTGACCTTGTCAAGTACATGTGATGCAATAGATTTTGCAAGGGTGGTGGTGCCTTTGAGGGAATGGTGTCGGCTAAAACCCCACCTCTCGCCTATAGTGACTTGTTTCTCAAGAAGGAGCCTACTTCGGCAAAACGTATTGACGGTAGTTTTTCCTCAGTCACCTGTAGCTTGAGGTGCTTGCACCATTAGGTGGTTTGATCAGTTTGGGCATCTCAAATCAAATCAAAACTATCTGGTCGTCAACGAAGGCACATGGCTTACAATGAGGTTTCGGAGAAGCGTTTAAAACGGTCAGTAGAGAGCTGTTGCTGATGTGTTACCCAGACTGTGGGAAATCCGTGCCATCTAGAAGGAGTTCTCACCTGATCTACTATTTACTCAAGTGGCAAACTGCGAAGAAAGAATTACGTTGTTTGGTCATAATCATCTTCGCAAACTGATAGCAACGGTTATAAGCTTGCTTGGTACAATTACAATTCTGCATTGGGGAATGTCTGTGGGAGTTCCGACTGGGTGGTCTCCACCACCCTCAGCCCTGCAGTTTAAAAACGAAATAAGGGATGAGATGACTACCTTCCAGCGACTAACCGCCGAGCTATCGCACTTTCCAGCATTGTCAGGCCTTGCCCTGGGTAGGAGTTGGATTGCTGCGTTCTATCTACCTGTCGTGGCTATAACCCATAATGGGCCGTGCATTCCAGTGGTAGCATGTTTGTTTCAAACAACCCATGGCTATGGTTTTTCGTCATCCCAGGACGAGACAGTTTGGACTCGCCAGCCCCCCCTAGGGTTTGGAAAGACCCCAGTAAGCTGCGGCAGAGGTCCCTCAAGCTTCCATCCATTACTCAGGGGCTCATCTACCGCGCATCCGGATTTTTCTTGCTTGGTATAATCAATGCTGGTGGATGATAGGAAGTCACCTAACTAGGCAGGTGGCCCGACGGGAGGCACAGGAAAATCACGCCCATTGACGTAGCCAGCCACGACTAAGACATGTACGTTCCGATTTGTGGGGTGTGCGGAGGCAGTACCGGCATCGCGGCCCTGACCTGCCTCCGCCCCATCAGGCAACAAAAGGGGAATGGGACAGGGACTACTTCCAGCGAACCCTCGACCACTGCGATATCTGCAAGATCCCATAAATGGGTACTAGGGATCGGCGGATTTTCCGCCTTTACCCTAGCTGCCTGCAGAGCATCCACCTTGCATGGACCTTCCCATGGTGCATCGGCTTGCGCTGTGGGCTGTGCACCCCCGCAGTACCATTTTGGGAAAAATATCCCTTTAGGCTAGAATGGTCGCTAGCCCGCCCGAACTTCCGTCCAGACTTACGGCTTTGGGGACCTCCGCCTTGGAGGGCTTTGGACTTGCCCCCCCCCCCTTGCCGGAGGACCCCAGGTCCCTGGTAAGCAAAGCCCCCCGCGTACCGGCAATGCCCGATCACCGGATGGCAGAAGCGGGCCCTGCAATTCCAGTTTTCCGTCCCCTTAGTAGAGGTGGCACCAGCCACCCCCCCTGCCACCATCCACCCATACCCGCACCAAAACCAAAACACCCACACCCAATAAGTTAGTCACACCATACCATTCACGCACTAACCTAATTACACACTTGCTCAATAAATTAAATTCACACTCCTCATTCATACCTGTCGGCGGGGGGGGGGGGGGGCGGCAACCCCCAGCTGGCCTCGAGCCCACCCACGCATAAGTGGACCCCGTACTCGATATCCCTCCCCCACCCCACCACCTAACAACTATCACACGACACTGACACACACAATACACAAACCATCCACTCCTAATTACCCCTGACCAGCCCTCCACCACATCCCAAACCCTGCCCCCCTTCAGGGGCTGGCTGGGCATTGGGCACCATACCCGGCCGGGCCCCCGGGCCACGACTAAGACAGACGAAAGAGCTCATTACGCCTTCCTATTCAAGGGCAGAGGCCATGCTTAACTTTCTAAGAGTCCTTATTAGCTTCCTCACCAGGCACTGCCCACTTAGGTCTCCTCAACTAGATGGGCAATTCAGAGGCAGATTGTGCTGAAAGGAGGACGAAGCGGCAGAGCACATCCTATGCGACTGCCCTATCTTAGCAGCCAGGCGCTTCAAACATTTCTCCCATTGCTCATCCACTCGGCTTCCTAAAAGGAGCTGATATGTACAACGTATTTTATTAAGCAAGGGACATTGTTACTGTAGGCCCATGTGTGATCGCAGTGACAAAGGGACTCGATCCTGTGGGCCCTCAGGGGAGGGGGATTGTTAGGGGGGGAGTAGCTAATCATATGTGTTTGCAAGCCATCTTTTTCTTCATTCTTTCAGTGAAACATTTTGTCCAAATGCGAAAATAAAAGCAAAAACCTTCCTTTAACGTATCAGCGAATGCATTTCGTTCTCCATACATGTTTCTGTAAAAATGTGGCGTTCATGCTCGAAGTTATCAACGGTTTGACGTTGCATGTGCGGGGAGAGAATTGTGTGAGGCGTCGCACCAGATATTTTTCGTAGTTTTGTAAGAAATGTATGAACGGCGATGTTGGAAACCCATTTCGCGGTGCACAGTAGAAATTACGAGGATGCAGAGTGACCGTGTTTGTGCTTGTTGAATTAATCGTGCGTAGTTGAGAGCCTTCGTTCGGAGGCTAATGACTGTGTTTAGGGCAACTCCAGCGGGAGCCGCTCGTCAATAAGCGCTTTCCTACCAGCTCGATGTTATTAAATAATTTTCGCTCTTTTCTTGCGGAAAATATCGACGGAATCTAAAACGCGAAAATTATACGTTTTGCCGGTTGAATTTGCTTCGCTGCAACTGACTCGTTAATTTGACGACGGTGCGCTCTTATCGCAGTGCACGCTGGAGTTCAAGATGGAGAGGGGCCTTGGCTTTTTAACGTTTTTCTGCCACGAATAACGCGGAATAAAGTATTTAACTGGCGGTTGATATGCCTCGATGAAGTTGCTCCCCAGCTCACACGGAAATATGAAGCGCGTAGCAACACACGACTTTCCCCAACATCCGTAAATTCGACCATCTGCCATATAAACGGGCGCTGTATCTTCATTTAACGTATTTCCACTGATACAATAATGAAGTCGTTTTCCAATTTATTGTGGCCCGAGGGCTAATCCACGAGACTCATGCGGCCACGCATTGGGCATATTGTGACTATGTCCCTAATAAAAGCCGTCGTATGACGTTCCTGGGGGAACGTGAGAAAAACGTTTGAAGCATCTGGTGCTGAGGCAGAGTACTCACAGGATGTGCGCTGCCGTTTCGTCCTCCTCTCAGCACACCCTGCATTCAACGGCCTCCGATTTGCCCGTCTTTTTGAGGTAAAAACATAGCGGGCAGTGCACAGTAAGGAAACTAGTGAGGAGTCTGAGTTCTCGTCTGGTGAGTGTAATCATAGCCTTCGCTCTTCAACAATGAGCCTTTTCGTCGGTCTTGGAGGTGTCTGGCCATACCAATGGGCCTATTTTTCCTGCTTCTCCTACCGGGTTATCATCTGTCCTTCTTGTGTGCAGTTATTTATGGCTGGAGTTCCTTCTTGATATATCGTGGCGTACTCTCCCGGCGGCTTGCAAGGGCTGAAATTGAGCCCTGCAATGCCCAGACCAGCCTTGCGACAGAACCATCATTATTTGGGAACAGCCTTCTCTCCCACGGCCTCTGTTAGGCTTACCTTTGGCCTGGTAGAAATAGTACTTGTTCTGCAGAAGCCTCATCGAGTTCGACAGAAAATACAACGTGGAATCAGAAAGAAGTCTTTGGAACAGCGAAAATCGCTACATCGGCCTTCTAGTGGTATCAACATTTATACAGATGGATCTAAAGCTGTGGAGGGTAGAGGCTCTAGGAGGAATGGGACTTACATTGGCTTGGGTCCCACTCCACCGGGCTTTGATGCAGAGATTGACGCAATCATCAATGGGGTCGTCCCAATTCTGATAGTCAAGCGTCTTGCAAGGTGATGAAGCAATACTTCATAATATCAAAACCAGTGAGGGAGTGCAGGATGCTAAACTCTTCAGCAAAGTCTTATCGAGTTAGCGTTCGCTCGGTTTCTGTGAACCATCCGGTCAAAGACGGTTCAGTTTCTTTGTATTTATAGGGGCACTTTTCCATTGTGGGGCATCTCCGCCACTAGTTAAGAGGACGGTGAGTGAATGTGCCGGGAGAATGCATTGGACTGTCACGCTGCGAGAGTGAGGTATTCCAAACGCTTTATCTCAGAACCAACTTACAAAGTAAGGCCTTGCCTTCTGATGATGGAGAGGAAGGGTTAAGGTAGATAGTGTAGATCATCACGGGACAAAATCAACTAGCGACACCCCTCGGTGAATGTCGTGTTGTACAGATGGGGAGACACCCTACCATGTCCTGGCTCAGTGCCACAGACTTGATAGACAGCGGGTTTTGATCCAAAGGACAATCGTTAACAAAGACTCTTGCAGGAAATACCTGGTATTCCTTCGGACGTCTGAGAAATAGAATTCATGCTGTGGTACTTATCTCAAAAGGAACAATCGGAGTTCAATCAAAAAACTAATTGGCGTGAAGAAGAGTAAAAAAACAAACGCGGGGCAGTAAGGAGTCTCATGGGTGGTGCCTGGTTTCTCGTCATGTCAAAATGTGATGAAAGTAGCTGTAGGGGTTATAGAAAACAATTGCTCTTTCATCGCTCATCGAACAACCAACGGATAAGAAAAAGTGCGCTTAAAAACCCGGCTCCAGTGCGTGACTGAGGAATGCCGTGTGATTCCTTTTCACAAAATGTTTATTCAACTGGAACTTCTCATTATCACAAAAAAACATCACCAGCTTTTATCCCCATCCCTCCCTCCATCTCACCTCTAGCCGCTCAGTTTCATTTAATAGCCCAATTTTTCACAATCTCCGCAGTTTACCGTTCACGTTGGAGATGATGAACCGTTCCGCGATAAAAGAACGGACTTAAGAGTCCGAGCGAGAGTCGTTTCCCCTTTTAACGCCGATAATAGTTATCCGGTCGGGAAGGGCGAGCCGGTTAACTTCCTCGTTAAGATTAACATCAAACGACGGATTGTTGAGACGAAAAACGCGTTTTAAAACTGCAATTACGCCGTTGGAAACGGCTCTCGGCGATTCAGCTTCCTTCCTATTGTTAGCGCTAATGAGGTGTAGTGACTAGAAACAAAATAAAAGTAAAAAACTAAAGTAAAAGTGGGTTCTTTGGTACTCGAACTGCCGGTACGTAGCTTTTTTTCGCGGCTACGCGCAGTGGCGGTGACGGGGGAGAGTGGTCGCTAATGGGAATGCCCCATTAGACGAAACCACTGGCCGCTCACAAAAAAGGGGAGTAAAAATAACGGAGTGAAAAGCTCGACAATTCATTTTTGAGGGCTCAGTTTAGTGCTGATTACTCAACTCTTCAACATTCTCAACATGCGACTGCCTCGAGTGAGATGGAAGGCGACCTGACCTCGTTGCGCGAATTGTTCGTTTTGGAGAAGAACATAATTCTGTCACTGTGGACAGCCAATCGACTAATTAATACCATAATGTGGGTTAGCGATCGGACGTAAGGCGGTTATTTAGTGCAAGTAAACATCCTGGAACTCGGGGTCCAAGTAATTTTTAGCGACTACAGCAAGTCGTACATCGTAATACACTGTGAGATTGAGTGATGATGTATTGGGACAGTGTGTTTGTGTTGCCAACGAATCTCCTAGCCAGGTAAGACAGAAAGCAATACTTTAATCGGAGAGGACCATCCCAGTGGAAATGTGAGCATGTCGTCGCTCTTCAAAAGAGAGGCAACCAGTCAGGCCCACGATCATAGAGGCCGCTGAGCCTGCAATCCGTGTTGAACAAAACATGAGAGAACGCGGTGTTGCAGTCCCTCGAAGGAGCTTTCAGTCGCAATCGCACAGGTAGGAAGCGTGGAGGACCAGTGTTGAAATGCACTATGTTTCTCTGGAGGCACCGGCTAAGAACATCGTCGCAGTTCTTATTGATATCAGAGGAGCGTTTGGTGGGTAGAACTCGACGAAGAGCTTGAAGAACGGAGACATCTTTGTAACCTCCACAAGACTGCTAACGTCGAATGCATATCTCAGTCTGGAGAGCGACAGAGAAAAGTGTCCACAGACTAGCACTTCGAATCTTGAGCTGAACCAATGTGGATGATGCAAGCACGTCAAAAAAACCAGCTCATCCTCTTGAAGGGGGAAAAAATAGCCAAAAGTCAATACGTTCTGTGGTCATAGCCTCTTTCTTGAGAAACAAGCCACCATAGGCCAGAGGGGCATCATCACCTGCTCCTTAAAGGCACTAACCTCCCAAGGTCTGCCACATTACAAACTCTTCAAGTATGCGTTACTTTGACGAAAACCTCAAGCACGAAAAATCCAAATGCACGGCCGATGAGCCCTTGAGTGATGGGTGGAAGCTTGAGGGACCTCTGCCGCAGCTTACTGGGGTCTTTCCAAACCCTAGAGAGGTCAGTGAGTCAAAACTGTCTCGTCCTGGGATGACGAAAAGCCATAGCCATGGGCTGTTTGACCCAAACATGATATCATAGGAATCCACAGCCCACGGCCTTGCGCCTGGGCATTATGGGTTAGGGCCACGACAGGGCTTCTGCATAGCAACGTAGATAGAACGCATAAATCCAACTCCTACCCAGGGCAAGGCCTGGAAAATGCGCTTGCCCTGTCGGAACTAACACAGACATTCTCAAATGCATAATTGTAATTGTACGAAGCAAGTTTATAACCGTTGCTCCCAGTTTGCGAAGATGATTATGACCAAACAACGTGATTCTCTCTTCGCAGCTTGCCACTTGAGTAAATAGTTAGATCAGGGGAGAACTCCTTCTAGATGGCACGGATTTCCCACAGTCTGGGTAACACATCAGCAACAGCTCTCTACCGGGAGACTGGCTAAATGACAACCTACCGTTTTAAACGCTTCTCCGAAACCTCACTGTAAGCCATGTGTTTATGTTGACGAGCTGATAGTTTTGATCTGTGCACATCCACCGAATCGATGCCCAAACTGTTCAAACCACCTAATGGCGCAAGCACCTCAAGCTAAAGGTGGCTGAGGAAAAACTACCGTCAATACGTTTTGCGGAAGTAGGCTCCTTCTTGAGAAATAAGTCACTAAATTGCCTTGCAAGGTCTACCGCATTGCATGTACTTGACAAGGACACTTTGAAAGTGTGTTACTTTGTAGCAATCGACGTGTTACAACGCCATTCACTTAGGAAGGATTGGCTATGGCTCTGCTGAATGGAGGGTGGTAAGGGAGCTTCCCCTAGTCTGGGCCGAACTCTGTATAGACCTCTTCACTAAAATGAGATGGGAACCCTCGTCAACTGACGTGACGCGAACGAATTTTTCCCAGCATCCGTGAACGTCTAAGGAGAAAGTGGGTTGTGCTGGACCACTGAATGAGCCAGTTCCTTACAAGATATGGCAAGTCCACTGTGCAGCTCATGGGCAACTGCCCTCTACTTGGAGACTGGCTAAATGACAACCTGCTGCACCTCCACAGGTCTGGGATAGGTGGGTGCTGAGCGAGGGTCAGTGCGCTCACGTTCTGTTACAGTTTTGCAAACTGCATGATATTCGACTGATATAACTCTCTTGAAAGTGTTAAGGAACAGTCCTTTTGATTAAACAAAAACAAAAACAGACCTCTGGATGTGTTGATATGAGTATGGTGGTTATTACACTTTGTTACATCCATGAAAAAGGTAACGTAAGACGTTGAGGCTGTGTGTCATAAGATGGTTGTTGTGTACGTTGATCCAGGGGAAGTGGTAAAATGGGACTAATGGCCGAGCACTCACTTCTTCAAGCGAGTTTTTTAGTCCAGGCGTTAAAGATGGGTTTCTCGTTCAAAGTGTCCAGCGCGACACATCACACAGCGTACCTCAGCTCCATATTCACTCTTGCAACTAATTCATGCAGCTTAAATCAACGTAGCAGCGCGACGTTTCATATAAAAGCCGGTGGCGCTGAAAATTCCGGATTTTATTGAGTTTCTCTTACTAGTGTACCGCCTGACTCCCTTTTAAGGCACCGGGCGATCGTGGTCTAGTGGTTAAGACATTGGTTCATAATTTTCGATGATAGCCGGGAATGGTGGATCGGAGCTCCGCATGATTTGCCGTAATTTTTGCCTGAGTCAGCGGATCCCCAAACGTCTTCAAATTCCCCTCGTAACTCTAGCGCCCTGGCTCAAAAGACTGTCAACATGGGTTTTTGAGAAGGAGGTTTACTGTTTTGAATTTATCAAGAGAAAACTGTGCGAGTGAAACGGTGTTCTGGAATTTGTGGATATGCCGATTATTCAATGGTGGTACAGGCGGTTGGCTGTTTACTTTTCTCTTTGAAAGGATGAGCTGGGTTTTTTCTTAAGCCACCTGCAGCTTGACGAGCGCTCCCCAACAGTTGAGAGCACTTCATGGGGTTTTGCTTCGATTTGGAAGATCGACTGTGAACGGAGTCAGATCGTCCACATAGGCGACGTAGTTAGTCTCTATGTGGCTCCCCAAAAGACCTATTAAGAAGGCGTTCCGAAGTGCTGGCTCTGCGTACACTTTTATCGTTTTTCGCACATTGACAAGTCTGCGATAGATCTACTTGTCAAGTTACTTCTGACGTGCAAGTACTGGTTACGGGGAATTCCTAGACCTTTTCAACTCATTCGTGATCGGTGGCCACTGCAGGTTGTCAAACGCTCGTCTGATGTGGATGAAAACTATTATGACGTCCACCAGGGAAAGAAGGCATCCTTCATGGTCCCGGGTCTGACTCATTGCATTTTTGAAAAGCGACGCCACGCGCAGATTTCCATTGAGTGGAGAACTGTCCGACTTGCATGCTGCTGTCATCGAATAAATTAAGAAGGATGCAGGAGAAGATGCGCTCAGCCTCCCTCAAAATCTTATCCGGCCTGAGAGAATGGTTAGGTGTTAGGTTGCATGGGTCCTGCACTGGTGGCAATGTAGTCGAGGTCCTCCGCTGTCCACATGTCTGGTTCGTTCGGAGGGCCCAAGCACAGCTCCCTCAGCTCTGGGCTCCACTATTTAGAACGACAGTGCTGCTGAGGAACACACACAGACCATTTTCAATCTCGAGCCCTTTAAATGTAAATACACGAAGAAAAATCGACTTTTTTCAACTAATTACATAACTTTCCTTTCTACTACGCAGGAATGCGCAAGACGATGTACTGAAAAGGGAATGTTTATTTTTTGTTGATTTATAACGTATTTTTTGCAGCAACTGCTTAGTATTTCTTATCAGTGTCACTAAAGAAACGTCCTACGATCTGTTTTGTGCCTTAAGCTGTGAATTAATAGCGACAGATCGCCTCCTGTCATCAGGGCAGTAGTTCAGTCCTCCCTCCAACAACCCTATAAATGATACTCCTCAAAGCTCTTTAAATAATCTAAACGGAAAAATATATTTTCCGAGCGAAAATTGAACTCGAGCTTCCAAATGGGAACAGGTTCCAATACCACGTGCTCGTTTCGCCACCTTTTTCGGCTCAAGGTGTTCAGTTGAAGATATCAACCCCTTTTTCCAACCCCTTTCCGGCTGATCAGGAAATTTATGCGCAGTGCAACGTCTTCACTCGACGGGTATCACGAGGGTGTCTTCCCCTCTGGGCTCCTGAGATAAGAATTCCATCTCGTCGGAGCTTCCTCGCTATTCAAAACGCACAATAACGTTTCCCCGTGAACTTGGAGGAGGGCGGAGGCGTCGCGGAACGCGAATCTCCAATGAAATATGACGTAATTTGTCCACATCGAGGGCAACTCCTGTCCGATGCTTCGAACTACCGGCGCATTGGCAAGCTCTGAATGTTCAATGTGATCATTTAAATATGATGCTCTGAGGTAATCCGCTGCACTATGGCTAATGTACGTGTTATTACAGTAAACCGCGACGGATAACAGGAGGACTGGTGATAACAGTGGACGTGCAGAGCCTTGAGACTGACTCAGCCGACCGAGGTCACTGCAGCTCCATTGACTTGGCCATGGACTGCATGGTGGACAAGTGGAGAGTGTAAAGGGTGCTTCCCCCACTCTGAGCCGAATTCCGTATAGACCTCTCCACTGAACGCAACCTTGCTGCTCTAGATGAATCGGCATTTGATAAATGGCAAGCGAGATGGGGCGTGTTGCGTTTCCCAACATCTGTCAACTTCTAATCTGTCTGTCTGTTAAAAGAAAGGGGGTAGAGCCAGACCACCAGACAATTACGTTCTTCATAGAACACATTGGCTTCAATGCGCCCCTACAATTTTTTACTTTTCTTGGCTCTACAAAGTAGAAAGGAAAGTTATGTTATCGGCTGAAAAAAAAATTTGAGTTTTCTTCAGATCTTTAAGTTTTAGACCCTCCTGAGTCCGAACAGGTCCGAAACAGTATTTGGGAAAATAGTCTGTGAATGTGTGAACGATTTTCAGAGAATACGGTTGTACCAACTCAGCTCAAACTTCATATCTGTTAATCCACCGAAAGTTAACTATAGTTATCGTAGTGATCAAAACACCAAATATTTTTTTCTCAAAAACAGCTCAAACGATTTTGATTAAATTTTTAATAGTGGTAGCTCCCAATATGGCAACTATACCATAAAATTCCTATTCGTGGGAAAATGACGAGAGCAGCACAATAAATTACCAAAACTTTCGACGAAATCGATTTTAGCGCGGTTTTTAGAGAAACAACCGTACCAAATCAGCTGAAAGTTGATGTCTAGCCTACAGGTTACCATGGAACGCAAAAATAAGGGTATGGGCAAAATCCTTCGAAAGCTAATTATAGTTATTAAAGAAATTGGGTTATATCCGCCAGTAGGCAAATTACTAAAGTTAACGTACCTGTTAGGTGAGTCCGTCTCCTCTGGCTTGTGAGTTACTGTGGGCAAGCGCTTTCGATGTAAAGACATCATCGTCTGGACTCCAGAGTACTGACTTAACGGCCAGTCGATGATGTCTTTACATCGAAAGCGCTTGCCCACAGTAACTCACAAGCCAGAGGAGACGGACTCACCTAACAGGTACGTTAACTTTACTAATTATAGTTATCATAGTGATCAAAACATCAAATATTTTTGTTCTCAAAAGTGGCTCAAACGATTTTGATTAGTTCTTTTATATTGGTAGCTCCCAATATGGCAAGTATACCATGAAATTCCAATTCGTGGGAAAATGACGAGAGCAGCACAATAAATTATCAAAATTGTCGACGAAAAGCGTTTGTAACGCGGGTTTTCCTTATAAACTCTGCTGGAATGTTACTAGAATGTTTGTAATCCAATCCAATACTTATAGGGTGAGTGTTTAAAAACGCTCATGAGATAGATGGGGCTCACTCCGAAAACTCCTGAATATCAACTACCGCCATTTCGCTTTTTACCAGTTCTAAAAGTTTTTACCCAATAAATCTGCAAAAGTGATAACTATCCTTCTTCCTAAATGAATTGATTAAACAGAATTAGCCATGTCAAAAGTGGATTGACGTAGAGCTAAGGAAAGTTGTGTGTTGCAACGCACCAGATATTTCTCTTTGAAGCTCTCCATCCCGCCTTCAGTGTAAAGGGAACAAGAAATCTGGCGCTCGTCCATTGTGGTTCTTGCAACTGTGAGCGACGATTGACGGAGGCAAGCTTAAAACCTCTTGCGCAGTTTTCAATGCATATACAAAAAAAGTGGCGACAGTTGTGTCAAAATTTGCCATCCAAGATGATAGTTAGATCAGTCGGGACCCACAGTAACTCACCAGCCAGAGGAGACGGACTCACCTAACAGGTACGTTAACTTTAGTACTGTCAGGTTCTTCTCATCGCAGTGCCCTGATGACACTTTGTATCTCTGGCATGGGACTGTAAGTTTATTCCTAGTTATAGTGGTGGTTAGGTACTTTACTTCGACCTTTTAAGCAAGTACATGTGTGTCTTCTAGGCTGTAAAAACGAGTTACTCCCATGTCTTGAACTGTAGGAACATCGTTATCTCTCCAGACTGAGCCCAATCTGCAATGTTGCTCACAACAATTTGCCAAATGGAAGGGCATCTACTTCATGAACTGTTAGGTTGAAATTGATAGGAGGGGCAATTGAAGGCGCATTTACTCCATAGGGACAGGTTGCACTTCCACGTGATTGTAGAACCCAGATACCACGGTGACAGGCCTTGTGTGTTCTGAACAATATCCTGCGCCTCCTCATTCCGGTATGAATGTCGCATGAGAAGCTTACGTCAACTTGCCGCATCGCCACCGCGTTTTCGAAACCCGTTAGAGGCGGCATTATTCGCCTAGACACAACTCCAAGGTCCTCATCAATAACCCAAACTCCTTCGAGCTGTATTTCTATTGACGCGGTCGACAGCTGGTCAAACGCCCGTCGGGCCGCCATGTGCGCTTCCTCTTTCCTTTGAATATCCGCTCTCTTTCATAATTAATCGGAGGAGTCGATGTATTATGTTCCACGAAGCGTCGGCCACCGCAGACCCGACGAGCTCGAGGTAATAGATTCTTCAACGAGGGACCAGCAAAACGGCCAGTGAGCTTTTACCCCTCTCACTCTATACCACCGCCACTTCCACCGTTGCGGTTTTTGGGCACAAACTACCTTTCGATTGTGTGCTCCCCGTGGCTGCGTTTGCGGTGAGGCGATTCTTCACTTAATCCATGTCGACTGCGATCTTAATAGCGTTCCATTTCAAGAGAGCTCACGCGGCCATACCAGCAGGGAATAGTGTTGATCATGCACAATCAGGCCAAATCATTTCGGTGAAATGCTGAATCTCGAGGTAGAGAATACCACAGGAAAGGCAGTCAACTTTGGTTCTTTGTCGGGTTTTTCTGGTTCCAACTACGTAGAGGACACGGGACAAGTGATTAACAGAATGCTTTTACTTTTCACTATTCTGGAATGAGAGGGAGAACGTGAGGAAAGTTAGTATAACATACAGTATAGTTTAAATTCTAGGTTTCCTTGAATCGTCTCGGATTGTCACACCCTCACAAAGCTCCGTATTCCAGCTTATTGGACCACTAATATGGTTTTGTGGGAACGCTGATTCCAAAGAAGTGGGATTTATAAAGAAATCTACTTTAAATATTTGATCGTTAATAGCGCTGCTCGGTCACAAAGCACACAACACAATGTATTAGGATCGCCTGACCACTCGCTACATCCTTTTTGTGAGAGCCCAAAATATTTTACGTCCCATTCAACACTTTTCGGTTGCGCTTGACGATAAAAGTCGTGCGGGGCGTTCGAAACCCGCGCCGAAAAGGGGCCAGAGTATACACGGCTTTCAAGACTCGGAGGCTGTGAGGGTCGCTAGCGCATTCTCGGAGCCGTCAGGGGAACTCATTCCGTCCCTCCCTGCCGACTAACGCTCTCTAACGATCACCTTTCGAACTAAAAACGCAACCCCCTCCATAACAACCAACCCCTTCGTTTACTATCGTTATCATCGTTAGCCCGAGTCCAGAAGCGAAACCTTCCACAACTCTAATGTCCCGTCATCATCACCACCAGTCATTCACGGCGCCATTATCAAAAATTCGGTAACATACAATAATTATTGACACCTGCAGTGGACGTAAATAATAAAAAGTGCGCGCGAAATCAGCGAAGTGTAAAAAGACGCATCGGTTTACGAAAAACAAACGAAGAGTGCGACGCATCACACAATTGTTCTCGTCCCCCATCGAGATTTTTACGCCTCAACCGACAATTCCAATTTGTTTTTCACTCAGATAATGAGAGCCTGTAAGAACGTGTTTTATTGAGTGACCGGGGTATAGTTATTTAATGTCTCTGTCAACGTGGATTTTTAAGGAATGTTCGTGCATAATGTTATAAGTGGAATGTGTAACAAAACTCAGTCGAAGAAACTATTGTAGATTCCGGAATTTCTCGGGTTGCTCCTAATTATCTTACGGCCATTCTTAAATTGCATCGTTTTTGAGAAAATAAATAAGTGACGATTTGATGATTACGACAGATACAGTTAGTTGTGGGCCGATTCGACACGTGAGCCGAACACAGATTTTGATCGTAGTCGTTCTTTCGCAATTTCCTTCGCATACTTAGCTACCGGTACCAGTTCTGCTTGACGCTGAGAAGCGATTCCTGCTCTTGCCGTGCTGTTGACGGTGCATTAGGCACTTCTAGGTTGTATGGTGAAGGGAGGGGCCGAAAGCTGTCGATCCTCTCAGGCAGTGTGTGTGTGCTCAGCCAAACTGGTTTTTTTTTTTTTTGTCCGCCGAAAAGAATTTTGTTTTCTCTCAATACTACTTCCCTACGAGGAAGGCCAGACTCTAATGTTTCTCCTGATCTTACATCTTTTCTGCACATCGTGTCCTGTCAGTCCATTCGGCCCTAATTTGCTTAACGAGTCCTTCAATTCGTGTACTGCAGACAGCTCGCGTCGATACATCCTCACCGTCCAACAAACTGAACGCGCACGTATTGGAAACGCGTTTGTTAGAACGGGGAATCGAACGATTTGTACTGCGACAGAAATCCCGGTCATTAACTTGCACCTTTCGGTGGAACAATTGCGCGTCCTGAACGTGACTTACGGCGCAGCCGCTCACCTCAAATTCAGATAGAAACGCAGCTTGCAGCTCTCCCCCTTGTGATGCTAATAAGAGTCGTGGAGGGGCATGCAAATGAAGCACATGGTGCGCGCGGTCCCTTCCTTCTCTTCAGTCGGTTCCACCTTTTGTTAACCCCGTCCAGGCGCCTAAGAACTCGGTGTCTAGTTAGTTTGACTCGTGTTTGGTTGAGAGGAGGTAACTTCGGTTTTACTCTGCTGAGCGTGATGGATAAGGAAATGGTCGTAATCTCCTGGGAAACAGATATCTTCAACTCTTAGCGTTTTAAAGCCTGAGTCAGTGCACCATAACATGACTACTAGCTATCAAGTTGATTATACCACAACTTTACTTTTGATTCTTGACACCGTACACCTCACCAATAGACGTTAATCCACGCATGGTCGAGTATTCGGTCTCAAACCGAAGCTGCCCACAGGAATCGCTTAACTGGACTGTTTTTCGTCATTTGAACGAAATTGTGCAATTGAGAAAAAGTGTTCGTGGCCCCACGCGCATTCAGAGATTTTCATAGCCTTTCACTCAGTTAATATGAGCCCTTTGAGACAGCTTTCAACACCGAAAAACTGACGTGAAGTTTCGAAATTTATTATATCGCCCGAGACCGGCAATCAATTGCTTAGACCATCTCCGTAATGTTTACTTTTCTTGGCTCTACGAAGAAGCTTGAAAAAAATTACACAACTTTCCTTGGCTACAAGTCACTGGTTTTCATGGCTTATTTTACTCGCTCGATTTACTTTTCACTCCGTTCGTGGAAACATAACTTGACGTTGGTAGCGCTTATAGTTCCGAAATTACTGTGGTGCTCCCACATGCCCTCTGACATTATTGAGCAAGAAGTACACAGAGTATTGATAAGACTGTAAACCCGATTTTTTGAAAACGCTAATAATCGCTACTTCAGAATTATCGGGTAAAAACTGTAAGAAACGGTAGTAGGTGACGTGTTATGTGTCTGAAGCCGTATTCTTCCGAAAAATAACTGATGCGACGCGTTACACAACTTTCCTAGGCCTCGCGTGCATTTAGTGATTCTCTAGACTCTGGAAGCGTCCAAGCTTCTCAAATTTGTTTTTCATTATGTTTCTAACAACATTCTACTTGACAGCGGGAGGTTCTTATGGTTCTGGAATTTATTGTGCTGCTCATACCTTTGCCATTATTGAGCAATAAGTTTACGAGTGGTATAATACTGTTTACGTGATTTTTTGAGAAGAATCGCGTTCACTGTTTTGAAATAATTGGGTTGGAACTGTGAGAAATGGTTATAAGTGCAACGGTGGGGGGTCTTATGACTAATATCATGCTATCATCGCATGAGCACTTGATTGGACTATCGCGTCAATTATTCTGAACACTCTAATAACATTTGTGCGGAGTATAAATAAAAAACTGGGCTGATATCGATTTTCGTTGAAGAGTGTCGTACGTTTTTGCGCTGCTCTCGTCATTTTCTCACACACGAGAATTTCACAGTTTTTGTGTGATTTAGAACTGTACGGTCAAATAATTTAATCAAAATCGTTAGGGCGGCTTGCGAGAAAAAAGTTTGTAGTTTTCATCACTATGACAACTAAAGTTAGTTTCGGGCGAATTTTTCTCATACCCTTATTTGTTATTGTCCCGTGGTAACCTTCGGGCTAGATTCGAGTATGAGCTGATTTCACAGACGTTTTTGATCTCAGTAGGTCTTCAAACGTAAAGATTTGAAAAGAACTCAACGTGTTTTGTATGAGGAGGTTCGTATTCACGACTATACATCTTATAAGGTAAGCGCACTTGAACGCTGTGAAATTGTATAACCGGAACATATTTAGAAATATTCCACTCGTGATGCGTTGCAACAGACATCTTAATCGACCACCTTCTTCATCCAGCCTTCGAAAGATATCACGAGTTTGACGTATTTCGTACATTTCACACAATTTGTCAATGCAACGGTGTGTTGTGAGTGCTAACACCCAAATTGACTGGCGAAGGCGTCGACTTTGCGGGATAACTCTCACGATTTCGCGTCCGTGGGCATAGTTTACACTTTTCTGGCTGGAGTACGTTCAATATCGTGGGGTGTGGGTTTATTGGAGGAGGAATGTTGGTTTTTCATCGAGGAAATCGAGTGAAGTGATTGACGAGGCGAAGAAATTGGCGTCGAAACGTTTTTTTCTTCTTCTGCTCATTTTGGGAGGAAATTCGATATAACGACGGAAGAGGAAAATTCGAAGGAGGGAAAACCCAGAAATATGAAACGCGTTGAGAAAATATTTTCCGGCCATGCACTAGGCGGGTGGTGGGGGGGGGGAGGAGGCTAAAAAGGAGAAGCGTTTGAAGATGCTAAAGTTACAGAACAAACACATGTGTCGTCTCGGCGGAGGGAAATGGCAGCGAGTTTAACGACTCTCTCCCTTCTGCGTTTGACTCGTCTCCCAATAGCGTAGGGGAGCCTCATGGTAGCCATCCGCCCATCGCCCTGACCGGACATTTTGCCAATCGCCATCCGCCTACTCGCCTGAAGTCAGATGAACGATCTCGGTTGATCGCTTGAAAATACGAAACGCGCGTTGAACATTCCCAATATTTAACCTCCCATTCCATGTAACATTGTGCTCCTCACTGAGCAGTGAAGGAGGTACTTAGCTATTTGATTGTTACGCCAGTTACTGCCCACAGTAAGCGGAAATACGTACCGAGAGGGCCTTACTCATCTCATTTCGGTATCCTGATCTACGCGCGTTCGATTGTCGTTTCGTTTGGCGTTGTCGACGATTGAGAAAACAGTGTTCCAGGAACGAGAAAACATTCTTTTAACCCAAAAGAAGTCACGTGTTATTCGTCATGATGTGATGTCAGCTTTTGACAAGGAGAATCTCTTTATTGTAGTGAACGATTTTAATAGAATAAGTGTGAAGGAAGTTCGTTTTGTTATTGTCTAGAACATTTATTGAAAGTGCAACATAGTAAATATTTTTTTGTTAAACAACAAGGGACACAAAGGATGTAATATTGAGCTACCAACGACAGTGACGAATGTACTCAGCTCTTTAGTTGTTGCACATGTTACTGCTGAAATACGTATGGAGAGGGCCTCGCTAATCTCTAAGACGTACACAATTATTGACCTTCGTTCGGCAGGCCAAATTAGCTGGGTCTTCGACCTCCCAAATGTCCACGCTTGCCCTAGCGGGATTCACCTGACCTCTGGAAAGTCATTGTGTCTCAACCCTTTTGTTTGTACCTGTGGAAGTCCCACTCCTGAGTTATTTCCTATTGACAACGAATATCCACCTGTCATGGACTTTCCGAACTATCTTTTCCCATCTCCTAATTTTAGATTCCTCTTCTCAACAGACAGCTCCTACCATGTCAGTCATCCTAAAGCTCTCGCAATACAGTCGTCTCCCAGTTCTTGAAATGATTCGTCGCTCAGCTTGTGCTACTCCCAACTAAACTCTTAATCTCTCTCTCTCTCTCTCTCTCTCTCTCTCCCTCTCCCTCTCTCTCTCCCTCTCTCTCTCTCTCTCTTCTCTCTCTCTTTCTTTCTCCCTCTCACTCTCTCTCTTTCTCTTTCTCTCTCTTTGTCCCTCTCCTTCCATTTAGTATCTCGACAACCAGTTTCATATTCATTGAGAGTGCTCGTTTATATACTCATACTCCACCTGACATCATTATTCTGTCAAGTGTGATACAATTCTCATCACGTTCATTTATTTCTTAGTTTTAAGCTCCCCCATTCGTGCGCGGACCTTCTTCCCGATTGAGCCATAATAACATCCGGTACAGCAATTCGCTACCCCCACCCCCACCCTTTACGTTGCGCATGCATTAGTAAATGAGACACTGCAAAAACATCATTCAGGGCCGATTTTACCAATTTGGTAAACCTCGATTATTACCGGTTAACGCTCACCAACCAACACTGACAGCTCTTGCCCGCTCAAATGGGTTTCACAATCTTCAGTTAAGCTGTAGCCCCTTCAAACACTCTTTCTCGCTTGATGGCCATCACCAGAGGGACGAGAGCGAGCACGTTGTACAGTTTATTCTCTTATATATGTCTTTAATACCGCTCTTAAACTATACAGGGGCTAAGCTGGAAATTCCGGAAATCAACCGCCGCCGTTTCAATTACCACCATTTCTAAAAGTGTTTACCCGATAACTCTGGAAACAAGTCTATCTATCAATTCTCTGTGTAAGAACTGCTCAATACTCGTCAGGGCATGAGGTCGAGCAGCGCGATAAATTCCGAAACTGTAAGCGTTACCGCATTCTGCCAACGTGAAGTTCACCAAGTTCCAACGAACTGAGTGGGAGATGAGTCAAATTAGTAGAAAAAGCCGTGAAAACCAAACAACCTTACGTAAAGCTAAGGATTGTTTGTAGCATGGAGTAGCTAAAAAGTATAATTGATGTCAAACAAGGCACTTACTTCCCACACCCTCCCCCCACCACTCCATATTCGTATTTTAGCTTTTCGTCGTTTGAGTTACGATGCAGATATTTGTCGTTGATGGGAGACGTTCGAGGCTTCGTCGTTGTAAAATACCCGGCGTTAAACGATTCCGTACGACAGACACAAACTGCGTATTAACGAGAAACAATTTTACGAGGCCTCGTACTCGAAAGTCACGCGTCTGTGCTCAGTCTCTCAAAAAATCCCCCGCGAAGAAATAACGGAATTTATGACCGAAGTCCTATTTTACGAGGCCTCTAAACGTAATCGTAAACGTTACAGCGGAAGCTTCCATTTTGAAGTTATCGCCCTTCATTTCAAGTTCCTCTCCCGAATTCCCGTCGTTACCGAAGAAGGAGACGTTCTCTTCGATGACGACGACGACGGACGTCGAATTGCCCTCAAATAAAAGTGAGAAACGGCCTCGCGTTGGCAGCCTCTTCTCGATCGTTTCATGGCTGAGATGCTGTTACCGCGAGACTGGCGCCTTTGGAAAATGTTCTAGTAGCGTCCATTTGAACGAAGATTCTGGAAATTGCTCAACCGGCCTGAATTCTGTACGAGACAGAGAATCAACGAAGATGTCGTCTGTAACCCTTGTGGTGGTGCAATGCGACTGGCGAAGTTTGATGGTAAGGAGGGGGGGGGGGAGGTTAGAAAAGGATTTTAAATATAAAGATGAGGATGGTCCCTTGCCACTGGCCCACAGTCAGTACTCCTGCTCCCCTAACGAATGCTCGCCCACTTAACAAGGTCATGGCAGGAAAGGTGGACAGGGGCTGGCACTGGCCGAAGGACATTCGCTCTATTGGAGATAAAAAATGAGGTGGAGTAGCCTCGGATACTCCGTGTCTCAGCTCAAGTTGGGCCATAGGGTTTTCAGGGCGAAGCTACAATAACACGGTCTCTGCGATGAGGAGGCTTATAGCTGTGGAACTCCCCCTGAGACAGCGGAACAGGTACTCAGTGAATGCCCCAGATGTACAAGTCAGCCTGCAAGTTTGAGGGAACTGGTGTTGAGCTCCTGACGGACCTAACACGTTATGTGGCGGCGTCTGGCTTCCCGGGGCTGTAGGACTTTGCTAGGAATGTCGTAGGATCGTAATAAATATATCCCCACTGGGAACGTTGCCTCTCCAGTACTGCACGAGCCTTCGATCACTCTTCTGTCCAATTGCACGTGTTTAAGATACACGTAATGAGAGACGATAGAAAAACTCCCATCCTGAAGGGCCGAGGTACACCAGAAAGCCGAAAGTAGACTTGGGGACACCTGAGGCTCGCTCAGCAACTGATAGTACGGGCTGCTAGACTTCCTGCTGATTCTCTAGTGAAGAGAATTAGGGAGAATTCCTGTTGGTACTGTTCACCATGTTCTGATGACTGGTCTCCAGAAGCCGTTTTGCCAAGGAGTTGCTTTCCCGTGTCTACGACTTGGGAGACGTGTGTAGAGTCCGCAGACTGGCATAACACGGATAGAAAGATCGGCAGCAGAATTTCTCGACAATGTGTTCTCAACACTTTGTGATCTAACATTACCCCACTCAACTAACTGCAACAAGCCACGAGCTACACAACTCTGTTAGAATTCTTGCATTCAGACATCACTGCATTCTGTCAGATTGCCACGCCCAGTGAGAAACCCATCAGTTCCCTCATTTAAATACGAGATTTAAGTTCATCGAAGGCACATTAAGCACAAGCTGGTGGGTTCATTACGTATCGCCGCAGTGCACAACAAATCTTTTACTACAGAAAATATAAATAATAGCCCATAGATGATCAGCTCAAATCGGGCAGTGAAGGAGTTTGGAATCAATTTTCGGATGACGTTAAAATGGTAAAAGCCTATCAGGTCTGGAGTAATGTTTATCTTCATCATTGTAATATTCTCATCTGGATTTTACATACAACCTTTACAAAAGCGATTGAAACCTGTAGTGACGACGAGATGGAACGAGATCAAATTGATTCGGAACGCCGATGCAAAAGTTGAAGTTGGAAGATGAAGCAAAGGAGGGGGGCGCAGCACAAGGATGGTCACTGGCGGCCTGCGTGGAATCTTGTAGAGACTTTCAAACAGAGCTGACCTTGCATATATTAGATCACCAGTTTTTCAAGGAAGAGGCTTATTATTGCAATTGACCAACATTCATTCCTTTCGCATGAAATATAAAATAATATAATATTCCCGGTATTTTAGAGACTATGATGTGATACACGACGTGGAACAACAATGTAGGTTTTTTTCCATGTTTTAGTGTTGAGACCTAAGTATAGCAATGGTTATTGAATAGAAGAACAGATCAAGTCAAATTGAATTGTCTGCCACAAGCCAAAAAACAGTACGAGAGCTGTGTTTCCAACGAGCTCACCCAGAACTCAGGCGTCCCGAGCTAAGAGTCTCCCAAACCTCTGACATTCCACTTGAATACACTTTTACAGCCCTTTGAGAATTTGTACCAATCAACCGTGATACAGTTATCATGGGTCATGAGAGGATTGAAAATATTCGGATACCGAAAACAAAAACGATTTTTAATGAAATTCGGCAACTAAGAGAGAAACGAAAGAAGTTAAACTTTAAATACTGACAACCGCGTAAAATACTGAAAAGGAAGCATTTGTTGCCTTAATAAAGCGGTAGAGGCCCCACCAACACTCTCCTCCTAGTGCTAAGGGTATCGAGCAGGTCCTCTGCGAGGATGTCGTCCTGCGATTGAATCAGGCAGGACAGAAGTTCCTGATGTGCTCAGGCAGTCTACACGTGAGTGTGGGCAGATCAGGCGAGTTGGCAGTATCGTCGAAGAACTGTGTGAGCTGTCCAAATGTCGATTTCTTAGATTAGGTAAGAACGCAGTCCTGAGAGGGCTAATGGCAGCTGTGAGACCCAAACTTGGGTCATTTGTGCCGTGAAAGCAGATGTCAAGCAGGGGTGTTATCTTTCAATTGCTCTGTACCACCCAAGGAACGGCGCTATCGAGAGGAAGGACTGTTCCAGAGCAACAGCATTCACCCCCTAGAGAGTAGGCTTCGCTATCGTTTTTCCTCCTTGGCGTTTACCTTATCACCGGCACGAGGGGTGATAGTTAGGTATGGCATCAGCTCGAGAACCCGAGCCTTGAACCAAAACCCGATTTCTCTCCCCATTTCCGTCTCTCGAGGAAGCAGGTTGCCCTTTCGTAACTCCGTGTTTCCAAGTTTCTCCAGTATTTTCAAGTCTTCTGGAACTTTTCCTCTCTTTCCTACATTTGATCAATTTCGCTCTTTCCTAAGTCTCTATTATTACTATTAATCCTCCGACCTCGATTGCAGCTCCATTGGCAGCCGGATGATAGTGAGTGGGTTTCCTCACCTTGACACATGAAACCTCTTTCGCACCCAAGCCCTTTCTTATTTGTTTTCAACTGAACATCAGCTCAACTCCATTTGTTGAGGAACAAACTTTTAGGTATCCAGTGTGATTCTGAACTCCGTCTCTCTTGCTCCTAGCTAATTTGTGAACTTGGCCTATGTTATAATGCGTGCATGCCTGACGTCCACCCCTACTCAGACTCCTGCTTGCTGCTGCCTCTCAACTCCCCGGACGCTCCTAGGAGAACACGCAGAAGTTATTCACATCTCATACCATTTGTGAATCCTTAACGTCTTTGAGATTACCCCGGCGTTACATCTAACATAACCGTTTTACAGACCCTACTGTTTCTAGTACAACAGTTGAGTAATTAATGGCCATTCAGACACAGTTGCAGTCCTGGATTGGCTGTTTGTATCACTATACAGCTGCGTAGTTTGAATACTCACCAAGAGTTCAGCCGTCTTTTACTCGATCGAACCTGCAAAAATAAATATGCCATTCAATAATTTGAATGATGCGATAAATAAGCGACTTACAAGGTAGAGATCCTAAAATGTCTTCCGCTGTGGCATAAATAGAAATGTGCTGGATTAAGTTTGGAGTGCTCCAGGGATGGGAAGGTAAGTGTGGGGGAGAGGGAGGTGTTATAAGTCCTTCGACGAGTTGCTAAAATGCTGATGGCACAATAAAGACGAGGTTAGGGCGGTTTGCTGGGGCATGAGAATTACTTAGAGGGCGGCTGCTTTTGAATTCTTCCCGGTGGAAGGGGTTGATGATTTTTTCCCCTCCCAAAGTGTGGGGGTGGGGGTCGTTGAGGAAACAACCCCTTCGCGTCATTAGGAGGAACCACCTGTGGAGTAATCAACTCTTTAAAATCATTTTCCGGCGGCGAAAACTCGACGGCGTCTTCCTCTTTAAAAAAAAATACGGCCACTTCCCGTCGTTTCATTCTTTTTAAAGTAGGTCACGGTTAGGGCGATGAGAGGGTACACAAGAGTGATGATAGAGGGAGGGGGGATAAAACACGGACAAATGCATATATTTGCAGTGAGCGGCGTTACACAACCAACTGCCATGTTTTTCGGCTTATCCTCGCCCTCAAAAGCGGAAATATTCCACATGTCATTTGGAGTTCGGGATCTGTGAGATATCGGCAGCAGCTCGTAAGATAAGGTTCTTCTCCTCCAACACCTTCAACGTGACGTGTAGGCACTAAGGTTCACACTTTGGGTTTATGACTCTCCTCATTCTGTTCGTCCACGTAGGCTTATTTATCGCAGCCAGCCACCACGCGCCCCCTGAAGATGTTTGAAGGGGACGTTACCAAGACCGAACCTTGAGAGCATTCCTTCTTTAAAGTTCTCCGAACTGTTGCATGTCTGCATTCGATCTTAGAGGTTTTATTTTTCACGTAACTTGTAAAGATATAACACCTCTGCTTCCGTCGGCACTCCTTCCTTGGCGCTCTCTGGGAAGGGAAGGACGAGCGATTAATTTGCGGGGCTTTGAGCTCCTTATTCTCATTCTGCCTTCCCCTTATCAGCTCAGAGACTTTAAGTTCAGTGTTTTCCTCCCTCGCTCGAATATTGGTGGATAAAGGTGAGCCAACCCTTGTAAGGGCGTCCATGATCCTCAAATCATGGCCCACCTGCACCAGCTTCAGGCCCCACGGCACTGGTCTCACTTGGTGTGACGTCACCGATGCGCTCCCACCACCCCCGCACAAAGCGAAAGATATCCGCAAGTTCTGCAGTTGCCAACTCTTCCGGCTGAAGAAAGGGCCTCCCTAGCTCAGAATGGCGCGATGCCGCGAGTCCATCACATACGCACAGCACATGCTCCGCCGTCTCTAGCCCTACCTCGCAGAACCTGCATACCTGTACCTCGCACTTGCCAATATTTGCAAGGTGGTACCTCAGCGGACAGTGTCCTGTGAACAGACCACATTTGATCCTCATATCCTTCCTCCCCAGTGCAAGCACCTCCTTGGACCTCTCTCTGGAGAGCCGGATGAAGAGTTTTGACTGTCTAAGGCCGGGCAGCCCCTACGAATGAGCAGCCCTGCACCTGTCCTCCCATTTGCCAACCTCTCTACGTAGGTGGCTCCTGGTAGTCCCAACAAAGGGCTCAGGGCCAATAGGGATCTGCTCTGATCCCTTGTTAGCCAACCTATCAGCCTGTTCGTGTCCCTCTATACCCTGATGCCCTGGCACCCAACACAGCGTTACACTGTTGTCTTCTGCCAGGGCCTTCAGTCCAGTCAGACACTCCCACACCTGCTGTGATGTGAGACAGTATGAGGCTAAGGCCTTGGGAGTGGTCTGACTGTCCACCATTATGTAGATTCTTTGCCGCTTCAGTCCTCTCTGCAGCAGCCGCTGCACACAGACTGTCACTGCAGCCACCTCTGCCTAGAACCCCAGTGGGATCGCTGCTCTGATCCTCGGCCCAAAGATACCTGCCCCTGCAAGACCACCGTGCACTGAGCCATCAGTGTAGTATACCAGGGGCTTCGAAAGCGGGAGCTCCCCCTTCCCACCTGGATCGCTCATGAATGAGTATCCGAAAGGGTAGCACGAAGTTGAACCTCGCGGGCATTGAGTCTACCACATGCAGTTCGGGCCCTCCCCACCTTCATCTTGTCAAGGATCAAGTGGCAGGAACTCCTCCTCCCCCGCATGATCAGACCCAACTCCATCATACGCACAGCCTGGAGGAGCGCCATCCTTTTAACATCTATGTGGAGTGGAGCTAAATCTAGCAAGGCCTCCAGTCCGTAGGGCATGATGTCATACAGCCTGTAATGGCCAGACACGCCCTACGCTGCAGTTTATTTAGCTGCAACTGCACTGTTTTGTTTTCCACCCTAGTCCACCAGACCAGGGATCCATAGGTGACTGCAGGCCTAACAACCGCAGTGTACAGCCCCCTGGCCTCAGCCCCCATGTCTTCCCCACCATTCTTTGAGCTGCCCACATCACCACTGACGCCCGCTGTAAGGCTTTTTTCACGTGTGTGGCCCAAGTGAGCTTTCCATCAAGAAAAACTCCCAAGTACTTGATTTCATGCTGGATCTTCACCACCTTGCCACCCAGCCTGAGTTCCCGCAGCGCAAGGCTGCGCCTTCTGGTGAACGGGATCAGGCTCGTTTTGTCTGGATTGACAAACAGTCCTTGCCCATTGCACCATCTCTGTAGGGTATTCAGTGCATGCTGCATGCATTCACTGATTACACTTGCGAATTTACCCCTGACTATAATTACCAGGTCATCCGCGTATCCTATTACCTTGTAGCCCTCCTCCTCTAGCAGCTCGAGAAGGGTGTCAGCTACCAGTACCCCTGTTTATTAACCCCCTTGCCCCGATCTTCCATAACGATCCGAGCAAATTAGGTTGCTTCGATTAAGTGTTGAAAGGAGTTCGATTCAAACTAAACGAACTAAATCACTCGCGATGAAGTTGTGGAAACCCATTTCATAAGATAAAACGGATAAAAAATATATAACGATTGTCTATTTCCACTAAATTGTAGTGTATAAATTGAAATGTGCATGTGGGCTAGAGTATTGCGGACAAACAGGACGGAAATTCGAGGAAAGAATTAGGTAGCACGAAAAGGGTAATAGGGATAACAAAGGTGGTTCAGCTTTTGCAAATCACCTGACCGAATCCAGCCACTCCTTCTCTTTTGATCTAACAGATCAGCAATACATTGAATTTCTTCATTTTTGTCCCAAGGGACGTATGTTGGATGTACTTGAGAAATTTGAAATCATCAAAAGTAACGGGTTAGATAGGTGTTTAAATGAGGTCATCCCTCAAAGCATTCCTCTATTGATGGCTTCATTTTTATTAGACCTTGTTTGACCTTAGTACAATAACCCCTTATTAATTTTCCCTTTTCCGCAATTCCGCTACGATGTACCTGCCACTGGGAAAACCCGACCCAACGTTCTGTGTGTAAGAGAACCACTCTGCTGTTCCCCTTTCAGTTGCCTTTTTTTTACTGATGATGACTTGACCGTCGAAATCGACCTAATGCTGTAACTCAAATTTAGTGGAAATAGACAATCGTTATATATTTTTTATCCGTTTTATCTTATGAGTTACATTCATTTATTTCATTTCTATTTATTCGATTAAATTAGTTTATTAGTTTAGTTTATTTTATTCAGTATTAGTTTATTTGATATCTGAGGTGAGTTTAGTGAGTTTTTGTCTGATTAAGTATATTGGCCCCAGACACGAACTGCTGTAGTACAAAACGACTAGACACATCACTAACTTCTGACGAGCGAGTACAAGTCAGAAGAAATTCAACACTCTTTGAGATACGTCAGTGCGCTACATTGTCGGGGTGCGGCTCAATGAGCGTGTCACTCCAGCGAACAGATCTCTTGAAAGCCTTAAAATGTCAGAGAAGGAAAAGCTAGCCCTGACCGTGGTTTGAAGTGCTTAAACATGGAATCAGGGACCTGCATAATAAATTTACATTTTTGGGGACCCTAGGAATGCCAGAACATTGATGCAGCTTCCATCCCACAAGACGGAGCCGGACCCGGGGTTGTTTTTGGTACAGGGGACGAAATCGTACAATGTAGATATGGATCTATTGGACTTGTAGTTGACAATGAGCACTTTCATAGGAAAATACAAAAAAAAAATGCTGTCTCTCTCTTTCTCTCTCTTATGACGTTATGGTACAGTCGAGGAGACAAAGGGGTAACCCAGATTCTTCACGCTGTTTAGCCGTTTCTGCCAAGATGCAGTCTGAAACCGTTGCATTCTAACGTTCTGCTCTTCCACGCAGGAAGAATATAAATCTTCTCCAACTCTTAGGGAGTCTAAATGGACCGCGTTGAATTGAATTTGATTGGCCATTATAAATGACCCCGTACCTGACCTACAACTCCGTTAAAGCCGTTGAAGAAGGTCGTCGTCTTTATGCAAAGCGACAGAAGGTGCCTTTTTGCCTTCACCTTCAACAACGGAACCCTTTTTTTCCCCCAGCAACTTAATCAACGCCAAGATTCGATTCTCCCTCCTCTTCGCCAATTGACAATCCGGTACATCACATTTTATCTTCAAGGGGAGGCCCTTTAGCGACATTATTATTCACCCTGAATAGTCATAATAAGCCTAACTAAGTTCTTTTGTGCAGGTAGGACGAAAGGGCGTCAGATGAGACGAAGAGACACCGTCGGAAGGGGAAAGGGGTTTCAGTGAAACTGGCGAGGAGAGGATGGGGATGCTGCGGCACACCCTTTACTCTGCCGTGGAAGGGACGCTCCCCGTTACGATGATTTGTGTGCATCATTCGCATCTGCATACGCATGTAGATGAGGGTTATGGGCTGGAAACCTTCTCTCCTGCCTGCCGTAGGCACCGGAGGGAGCGGGAGCTTCCCATTGTCGGGACGAGCGACAGCGTTGTCTGGGTAATGGCCTATCACGCCCAGTTTTGTCTGGAAATGTGTTGTTTTTTTTTCATTCTGCGTCTGTCGGTTTTGCCGAAAAGGGCAATAAGAACGAAAGACCAGGCCGGCGCTCCCTTCTTTTCCTTTTGAGAACAATTCGAGCGATTCCACACTTGCCACATGTCAACCGAACGACAACAGTTTTTTGTGCCGAGTTAACGCACATTTTCTTGTTATGCTCCCGCAAAGCGCTAAGCTATTGACATAATTTGCGAACGTTCAAAACGAAATGGTTTCAGGGAACGTGCAGGTCCTTGACAGTTTTAGCTACTTGGTGAAGCTCTTTTATATTCATAGGGCGCGGCGAGAAGCATAGAATTAATCCAATCATCTTTGATTCTGTGTACACATTAGAAAACATATCAAGGTCATCGGAAATATGACCAAACCTCTCATGCAGGCCTTGGAGTTCTGTTGAACAACAAGTTTGGAGCTGGGATTAACTCTAAAAAGCGCCCTTTAAAGGAAAAGGTAGCGACGAGGGTGCTAGACAGGGGTATCTTGTGTTTGGGAGTTACCCACGCTCTTCTTCACCACCTGTGTAAACATCTTTCCTTTGAACGGAACCGCTTAATTTAAGAAGCATGTGGCATTAATAACGCTGGTAGCAACTAACAAACATAACCTCATTTGTAAAACATTGGAAAAAACTGAAAGAGCGAAGATTGGTACAACTTTGCGAAGGCAAACATCAACGAACATGCTGGCAGGCAATACCTGGCATCCTTCAGAACTGGCATAATACGAATTTAGATCACTATAAATACCCAAAAGGGATGTAGGAGGGAGGGTCTGCTCCTAGTAACCCCATGAATTTACTCCTGCGTATTGAGAGCCAACCTGGAACCTTTAGAATACTGCATCAGGTTGGGCACTCCTCTTCTTTCTTGTCCTTTTCCCCTGGACAACAATCCTGCAGCATGCCGCCGTTCACATACATCCTCCCACACTACCCAACAGTTTGGGAACTACAGGAGTGGTCTTTCTTCCATGTCTTCTTCCCTGCGAAATACTGACCCTGGATCAGCAAGCTCCGCCCTCTTCTGGCTGATCACTGGCTTGGCAATCAAGTTTTGCTCAGAGTTCAATATAGAGCGAATGCCTCTGGCCTGAGCTGGTGGACTGTGTCTTCCACGGTTCCTCGCCAGCGTGTCCACCACTGGGACAGGAGGATAGCATAGGAAGCATCATCCACCATTACCCTGCTGTGCAGGCTGTTTGGGCTTGCAGTCTTACCTATTCGGTTGAAGTACGCTCTAAATGCTCCACGCTCAATTAGGAACTGGGTGAGGTAGAAATCCATCTCACTGTCGAGGTGCCCTATCCATGAACCAATAGCTGTAGTCAGCTGCCTGGTCCTAGTTAGGTGCGAATAATGATAATAACAGGCGAACGTAAGTAGCGTTGAGCTTTAGGCTTCATGCAGTAACCAGAAAGTCTTGCTGGTGAATTCTGACAGCGGCCGGCCAGCTGTCTCAATTGATGAAGTTTCCCTCACTCCTTCGTTCGAATAAAACACGTTCCCAATATAAAACTGACCGGAATCCCAAAAGCCACCCACAATACTCTAGCTCTACTCTACAGTTTTTAACAAAAATAAAAAAGAAACACGTGGTGCGACGCATCACAGTTGTTTCCTCGGCCTCACGTGCTTTCGGCAAGCTGTGTCACTCTAGCTACTAATTCATTTGCTCAACGTTGAAACTGGTTCCAGAATTCATTGGGTTGGCTACTTGTACCGCGACCATCATTGAATCATTGTGTACCGAATGTATGAGACTATAGACTGGATTTTTCTGAGTGTTCTCCGTGTTGGAATTATACGGTAAAACAATTAGAAATGATGCCAAGCGATAGTAGTGTTATTGGTAGCACCAGATGTTTTTTAATCCGATTATGTAACTTTCTTTCGACTTCATAGAGCTAAGGAAAATAATTACCGTACAAAAGTTGCCTTGCCCTGTACGAGGGAAGTGGAAAAGAGTGTGAGATGCTTGGATGGCATTGTATTGCTAGGCAGTCTCTCACAATGTTTGAAGATGGGCGGCATCAACTTCCAGGTATTCCTAGGCCTGGAAAACCAGTGTAGGTTGGTGACTCCCAGTCTCACATTTATTATTATTGGGAAGCAAGAATGGAAGTGTGTGTGGCAAGCGGCGTTGGAATCATAATGTACCAACTGGCCTCCGGTTGGCTTGAGAGCTTCCGCCTGCGGGTGAAGGTGAAGCGTGCCCCGAGGGAATTCCTGTGCAGCGTCATTCTCTCTAAGCCTTTCATTTTTGTTCCATTGTGTTGTTCAATGAGCCGGGGAAGCAGGTTTTTACTTTTATTTAGAAACTTTCTCCCAGACGGTTCCACTCGTTTCGACAAGAAAAGAAAATTGAGCAGGTGGTCGGAGAACAAGGCAGGACTGTGGTGGCTCCAGAGTGAAGAGCACGCAGCTTGCGATGTATCGTTGGAAATGACGGGTTTTCTGGCGAGAGGCAGACAGGGATCTTCAGAGTAATGACTGCCTTCGACGCCTCGATTACTGTTGAGAAAGTTATTGGCCGTAAAAGTGTTATCATTACGCGTTTGAGTCTTCTCATTCTCTTCTTTGCTTCCTTTTGGAAGCCGGTAATAGAGTCGTTCAGCGTCACATGGGCGCCCTCACGCCACAGACAGTGGGTTCATTCATTCATGCAGAGCTGGTGCGTGCCGTTGGAACAATGTGATGTCAGACGACTACGTGCACGTCTCGGTAACTTTCAACTCCTTTGAGCGCTTTCGCTACTTGACAGGCCTTTGCACGACCTATTAGCGACACTTTGTGTGGAGAGGAACGTCTCTTTTGACCTCTAAAGTTACCTGTGATGGCCCTTTTATAGTAACCTAGGTGGCAAACACAGTATTTGCTTCATAGATGGAAGTGCTCAGGTCTCTTCACTTACCGATTCGTTTTGGTTTCCTGCTCTCCCTGATATCCCTTGCTGACCTACCTGCTGTACCGTCCAACAACATTGAATTCCTAGTTTATACGATTGAAAATGTCGACTGTACTGTGCAGAACTGCTCTTCTAGCCGACTCTTGCGCTTTTATTTCATTCAGGGGGGACTTGTTAGTTGCCACTTGCCAGCTCGTCGCTCGTATGGACGAAACGAACTACCCAGGGCCCTCCAGAGCTCGGTTTTTGTTGGCGCTTTATAATGGAGTATGTCAGTCTCTTTAAAATTCCGTTAAGACGTGTTTTGGTCGAAGACGTATCATCGGAAATTCCCCAGAAACATTGAAACACGTTCTTCCTGATTGTTTCAGCAGCCGGTCATGATGATGAGCTCCGTTCTGCCCTGTCCAGCTACTTTTCTGAAGTGTTATACTTAGTTCTAGATGAACCCTCCTGGTGTGCTAACTACTAAACCCTACCCAGTGCTTCATTGACCCTGTCGAAATAGAAGATATTTGTTGCTCTTTAACTCCACTACGTAACTAATATTCCTTACTGAAATTATTTAGTGCAACGCATCAAACAACTTTCCTTGGCCCTACGTTGATTCAGCAATTTTTATCACGTCCGCAACTAATCAGTATCAGTAGAACTAGTTTTTCATATATCAGCCTAAACATAGAAACAGGTGACAGTTAAGGTTCAGGTATTTATTGAGCTGCTCCTACTAAGGCCATGAAAGTTGTTGAGTAATCAATTCATAGGTTAGTTAACTTTGAGACTGTCGACGTTATTTTTATGAAAACGAGCGGCGCTACAGTTTTGGAATGCATGTGCGAAAACTGTGAAAAATTCCTGAGTTTGCTTCTAATGAACATTATTAAACGGTCGTCGCATAGGTTTTTAGGATAAAAAATAACCAGTTTGTGGAGAGTTTCATCAAACCTCGTTTCCCTCATTTTGAGACGTTCCACCTTCAAACTATTCGCTAGCTTCAATGAAGAAATAATACGATGTGGGGGACTTGAGCTTCACTCCTGCACCGGTTGAGCCTTATCTACACACCACAGGCTGAAGAAGAGAGTGATTTCTTTGTAATGGGTTTCGTATCAGTTCACAACTCGAAGATAGTGGATGCCTCGAGAACAGCAGCACGGTGTTGTACCACCCCACAGTACCTCACTGGAAGTAGGGCTTGACCCACGGTGAGAGTAGATGTAATAATAATGACTATAGTCATCTAAGACCGTAATGTTCTGTTATAAAAGCCGTTTCAGTTCAATTAGACGAATGGAGACAGTTGAGTTTTACGACCGATCAAGGCTTAGGCTTGCGGCGGAGGGAGACTTGTGCAGCGGAGGGAGACTTGTGCAGCGGACCGTAAAAAGGCTGAAGGAGTATGTGAGGTCGTGGGGCAGGGGTAAAACGAGTTATACAAATCCAAAGAAATGGCGAGGGCCGATGTTGAACAGGTCGATAACTATCATTTATCCGAGGAGCCCTGAGGAAGGAGCGATGTGAGTGGCGGGGAGGGGATAAAAAATAAATAAAGGACGAGCAAGGAGGTAAACTGATTGAATGTGTTTTCCGTGTAAAAGGACGATATTATTAGAAAAGCGAGGGACTCGGCAGAGGCCATATATATAGTAGGATAGGAAAGCTCTTTTGTGCCCGAGGTTCAATCGTTTCCAAGCACATAATACCTTCCTCCCACCACTGCCACCGCCACTAACCCTACCGCCACAGCCAGGACCCCTTTTCGAGGGTATGAAAGGCAATATCCCTTGGCAAGCATTGTCAACACGATCAAAAACATCCACTCCACTCCCCCCGCACTCCAACACGAACCCCATCCCTTCTCTCGGGCTCCGCGTTTCCAAAAACCCTTCTTTCGAGAGGAAAAAAAAAGAAGAGTCCTCAGCGCTTTCTTTGCGGCATCTCCTCTTTCCTCCTCTCTCTTTGTGCGTGTTATCCAATCATATTAAAATGCGGGGCTATGACGTCGGATATACTCGAAATCCTGATTGATGGCAATAATTACGCGGAGAGGTCGAGATCGATGAGGGCGAATGTTTGACTTGTCGACGTCCACCGCTGAGTGGAATGCATTTGTTCGGTAACGTTATACCAACCGTTCCCGTATCCTTCTACACGACGAAGTTAACTCTTTCCTGAGTTGAAGCCTTCGAAATCAGCGAGCCGCGTACCACCCAACTCAACTGTGGCCCATCAGCCCTTCCATCTGCTACTCCCGAATCGTCAAAGTGCGCAGTGGAAATCAAAGTTCATGTGTCACTGTGGGTACTCAGATAATACTAGTTGTAGACAAGAAACTCTGACTGTGGGATTACAATAAATATAGATAAGTATTGCTTGCTGTACTGATGTAAAAACCACTGATAGTCTCCCGATAGCTCAGGGTCAATCGAGTGTATGTGCGTTCCTTCTGAATTGTATTACTCTGACCTCCCCTATCATTCGCTATTTCTATTATCACAACAGCACGACTACACGAAATTATCACGTAGCAACGGCCTACAAGTCGCTTGTTCTCCCTCACCTAAAATACGAGCAAAGCAATCTAGAGGACTCTCGATCAGGAACTAGCGGTGATATCCCCCCTTCCATTCACAACTCAAATAACAGCACGAGCATGTCCCCCTAACCCCTAAAATTCCTATTCTGCGGGTATCGCTCAGTAGGAGAGAGCCTAGGTTTCCTAGTATTCCATTGTCCGGCCATTGATAGCTCCAACACTTGTGACGTGGTGTGGAAGCATGACCTTAGCGGCCATACATAGCAACCACCCGTCTCTTCGGTCTCTGGCAGCTCAGCTCTTCTCTCATTTTAGGGGGTTTGTTTTTTTGATTTATTATTCATTCTGAATAATAACCCTATGTTTTCGGTCACGAAAAAATTTTTACAACCCCCCCTCAAAATTCGATATTTTACGTTTCAAGACATGGGGATTCCAAATCTGCAATGTCCGTCCACCGTCCCCCGTCCCCCGTCGGCCGTCCGGGCGGTTTTGTGCCTTTAACGTGGTCTAAAAAATTCGTTCTTACACACAAAAATCCCATTTGGTATCTAGTTGTGTCCGCCATCTCGGCAATCCGATCGGACGAAGCCCATGGTTGTTATGGGCCATAAATGGTTAAAAAAAATTAACGAAACGCAGTATAATCGCAAATAAGCCGTGTTTCGTATCGTTTTCAAGGCGCGCTCGACGCGCAGCGCCCTTTGAACTCGCAACGTCCTGCCAATTGCCAATCCATCGGATCAGACGTTTACGGGCGCCTGGCGCCGGGGGAATATTTTTAATTTCCGTAGTTCCATTGTAGTCAGGTCATGTTTCGTATGGTTTACTAGTATTCGACGCTGAATCGAATGGGAGGGGGGAGCAGTAATACTAGGTCAAGCTGTTCATGAGAATAATAAACCATTGTGTAATAATTTGCGGGGTTTTTTATTACAAACTTACTCAATACGGAGTTGAAATTCGCATCATGGCGCCTTCACTCCCACCAACCAACTCCATTCATTTCCCATACTTGAACCACTTCAAACCAACCATTATCAGATTAGCAGAATGAATTGATAGCAGTGTTTACAGCAGGACGACTCTCACTTCTGCCAACCTAACCAGTCTCCTCCGTCAAGACATCCCTCCTCAATGAGATTGAGAGAAGGT
Organism: Pachypeltis micranthus; assembly: GCA_020466155.1. NCBI lineage: Eukaryota > Metazoa > Arthropoda > Insecta > Hemiptera > Miridae > Pachypeltis > Pachypeltis micranthus. The sequence goes on along the minus strand of CM035777.1, from coordinate 28,331,142 downwards.
TCCCTTTTTCTTTTGCATTTGGTTTTTGTTGCTTCTAGCAGACGTTACATTAATTATTTACGAACGTTGCTTTCTCTCAGACCGGGAAATAATAGAGTGATACAGTGATTCACTCTGACCTTTTCATTGCTTCCCTTTTTTTTTTGAGTCGTGCTCGTGTTTGCATCTTTCCTATCACGTTGCCACTAACCGAAGAAAGTGCCACAGCGGTCAACAGTGTCCTGCTGCTGTTTCCAGGTGCTGCCAACACTCTTGACTTTAATTGGCACTGGCGGCTGATAGTTCAAGTAGGAGCGAACTCTGCACACAGTCGGACTAAAGCACAGTGGAAGGCAATAGCTGTTGCGTTTGTTCCAATAAGTTTGCCTTCATCACGCCAACAGGGTTTATTCAACATATTTCACACGTCTCGAAATGTTTTCAGTCCTAGCGAACAACTGACTCTGCGTCTCCGCTGCATCAAAAGCCTGATCAACCTGACAATGTCAACGATGGGTTTAATAATGACCAGCGACCACTTTAGCCATAGCCTCCTTCTCAAATCGGGCAAAACGGTTCGCAGCTTGCTTCGAAGCAGTAAGAGCTTGGCTGCTCAATCGACATCCTTTAGCGATGTACGTTGGAGCTACAACTAGTGAAAAAAAACGTGATTTCTCGTTTTATTCGATCATCCGGACGACCACCCCAACCTTCAAAGCCAACCGGCTGACCGTCATGTTTTGGGTGCGATTGGAGGATCAATTATGACATCCAACGCACCATGCCCCTACCCAGACCCCCGGGCGTGGGTTCCAGAACGTCTCAGGGCAATCCCTCGGTACGGTGAGCTGAAGGGCCCTTTTGATAAAACACAGAAAGGCTTCCCCACCTCAGGAGTTTATTGGAGCACTTGGCACGTTCCTGTGGTGAAGACTCACAATCTTGATTGCCACCTATTCAGCGTACGTTTGACTAAAGACGCGCTACTACTCTTCGTTCGGCCCAGACAGAGAAGCCTCCCTTTTGCAATAAGCGCAGGATCGGCTTGGAGATATAATTGCAGCTTTGCATTACACCTACGCTGGAGCGAACGCGGAAGAGCATTTAGGTGATAAGTCCAGTCAGACGAGAAGCTGAAGTGAGTGGTTTATATAGTCTTGATGAAAAGTATCACCATGCTGTGACATAAATTGCCGCGAATTACGCAACCGCAAGGGATGTATCTCGTGAAAGTTGCGTTTCGTCGGTTACCCTAAATATGAGGCCCTTGACGCGTATTATACTGATCCTACATCTGCCACCGGGGCTTGGAAGATTAGCGCCATGATGGATTCCGTCTATTTCAGCCAATTGCCTCCTGAAATCACGGCGATATCCTTATCTTCCGAATGAAATTCGGAGCTGTGAGAAGAGGGTTGGGAAATACTCCCTTGTGGGTCATTTGAAATCCAATCCCTCCTCCATTGCAACCACAGCGACCATTTCGCTTGAAGAAGCCACGTGACCTTTTTCTCTCACCCCCTCTCCCCACCCCATCACCACCAACCGCCCAACCCTTTGGCTCTCGTAATCCCTCAGAAAAGCAATACTGAAGCGGGAGGGGTTGCGGGGAGAGGAAAAGTCAAGTCTTTTTCTCCCAACCTTTGGCTGCAAATTATCCCATTTACTCCCACCGCTTCCCCGACCATTATCTTCTCCTGTTTATTAAATTCCCTCTCCAACCAGAAGCAGGCTTCTCGTGAAGAGCCGGCGACGTCATCGGTGGCGGAGGGGCACCTCCAGGGGGATTACCAGGATGATATATGAAATAAGATGAGGCTTGGCAGGGGCCTAACCTCGTTCCCGTCCGTCGTCCCATCGTTCCACCGCACCTACGAGAGCACTGACGGCACTGCAACGCTTCTTTTCCTTCCTTGAGATATGAGAGGTGGGATTTTATCCTTTATGATCCTTTTCCAGTAGGGGGGTTTTCGTCCCGCTATACCCTACTTTTTTTTTCTTCCTTTTTGTCCTCCCCTACTTCCTTGACAACTATTTGTTACCCCAGGAGAGAGATGAAATGTCACTTCCACCGAGGGAAAATAGCGGGCTGGGGCAGGGTTTTTGCAAGCGCCGCGCATCGTCTTTTGATAGCTCCTAAAATATGATTCTATTTACTCGCGACTACCAGCGCCGCTGTTTATTTTCCAGAGGGGAAGTCCGCTCTCCGATAAGCCTTTTTTCCCGCGGCACCAGGCGAAAGCCACTTACTCTTTATTACCTTAGCCCAGATACTTTTCTGAGCTGAGGAGCCTATTTTGAGAATCTCCAGAGCGCCATTTACTGACACCCGCCGCGGCAAGTCAAGAGGCTTTTGTGTTGGAAACGCGGGATTCCACCTTCGGTTCGATGAGCCCTTCTGTAACACATTCCTACTTTCCTTAGAACTAAAAAATAGGGAGGAAAGTTATGTAATTGGTTGAAGAAAATGTTTACTGTTCCATGAGCAACGAAAGACATGGTTTGAGGAACTGGTATGTATATGTGAACGAGATTAAGGAAGAGCGGCTGAGATTTGATGTTTAGTTTTTGGACTATCACGGGGTGCTAAAATAAGAGTACGAACCAAATACGTTTAACTGCGCCCTGAAGTATTGTGCCTGTTCTAATGTCCCACAGGCCCACGTGTAGCTTTCAAAGGAATGCCAAGTATTTCGTGTAAGAATCTTCTTTGATTTTCACCTCTGGGGAACCTGAAGCCCAACCCACTCTCCTTCGAGTCTCGGCGAAGAGCGTGGACACATTAGTCTCCTCATCTGTCCCACACCATCTTCCCGAGGCGTGTCGCTTAACTTATATATTCGACAGGTTGAATTGGCTGAGTCTTCGAACTCCACAAATGCTCGTTCTTGCCCTAACGGAAGGTCATGGTTTCCCTGTGCACTGACCCCCTTTGTAGTACCTGTGGGAAATCCCGCTTCCCAGTTATTTCCAAGTGACAACGGATTTCCCCTTCTTCTGGACTTTCCCAAATATCCTTTCCCCTCCCCTCAACTTACATTCTTCTTCACATATCATTTCTCACGAAAGTCAGTCATCCGAAGACACTAGCCACCTCTCATCGACATCTAATTTGGATTTCTCCTACTGTTGTTTCTATTACAAACTTACTCAATTCAGAGTTGAAATTCGCATCGTCAACCAACTTCACCCATTTCACATACTTCAACCACTTCAAGCCAACACGCTCCGAATATTTACGCTATCAGATTAGCAGAATTAATTGATAGCAGTGTTATCAGCCGGACAACTCTCACTTCTGCCAACCTAATCAGCCTCCATCGTCAAGACATCCCTCCTGAATGAGTTTGCGAGAAGGTTCCCCATTTGCCTTTGTTTTTGTTACTTCTAGCGGACGTTACCTTTGTTTTCCTTACGAACGTTGCTTTCTCTCAGCAAAATTTAATACAGTGATACAGTTACTCTCTCTGACATTTTCATTGCTTCCTCTTTCTTTGAGTCGGGCTCGTGTGTGCGTTTTCCCTAACACGTTGCTACTAATCGAAAGTGGCACAACGGTCAACAGGGTCCTGCCGTTGTTTCCAGGTGCTGCCGCAGCATTATCGACTTAACAGGCGCCAGGGGTCGTTGTGTTGCATATAACTGCTGTGTAGGAGCGATCTTTGCGTACTACAGAACTAGAGCTCAGTGGAAGGCAATAGCTGTTGCGTTTGTTCCAACAAGCCTGCCCTCATCACGCCATCACCTACCTTCCCTGTACAACCATTTTCTCGCCTTCCGAGCCCCCCCCCCCTTGTCCATGTTTAAATAGTTACACTCAAACTGATATCGCTATTTTGTCAAGTCACGCTCACTACGTCCATTCATTTCTCAGCTTCCAGCTCAGAAAGCTCATGCGACCAACGATGTGTTTGTTCATTTCGTAGTGCCCTGGGATGATTCCCACTGCCTGCCCTACGTCCTTCATCTCCATCATCAAAAAGTTACGTCTCGTCTCGTGTGTTGGTACAAAGAGTGCGTCACTCCCACAACGTCTATGCCTTCTCCCAGCTCACTCTCTCACTGTCCACTAGACTAGAGACAGGGTTGTCCCGTAATGAGGAAGCGGCCCTATAAGTACAGTGGACGAACTGAATTTGGCCAGATCCCTCATTTCTAGTAATTAATATATGCCCGGGAGTCCAGTAGACATTAATTGTTTTGGAATTCGATAAAGAATTGAGCCGCCTCCTGCACTCCCTCACAATTTATACGTTCTTCAGCGCCTTGCAAGACGTTTGATTATCGTTCATTACGGTGATTGTTTGGTTAGGGACAGTAGTATAAATCTATGCTGGAATTAGCGTTGTAGTGGTATTCAGGGCGATGCACGTCCCTTCCCAGAAACCACATTCCAGAACCGGTACCCACACAGATTGAGATCCATCTACGTAAGGGGTCGTAGTGAAGTCCTTTCATCGTATGACACTACCGTTCACTAAGAATCAGAGAACCACGCACCCACACAGTTTGAAGGCACATCCCCAAACGAGGATTCCAAAACCCAGTACGACGTGGACTTGGTCTTATAGGGCCCAATTAGAGAGTACATTAGCACTCACACGAAAAGTAAAGAATATAGTTAAGCCCCCGGTTTTGCAAAGGAGTGGCGTAATCTGTTCATTGCACTCTAAGTCTTGATCGATCACTATCCCTAGGTTTCTTCCAGATTGCACACGTTCAATGGAGGTGCCATGGAGATTTCCAGGGAAATTTGCATTTCTAAGCGTGTTTATTTTAAATACATGTTTTTTACTCTCCTAAATAAGTATCATTGTATCTGAACAATATACTTCCTCACTCCGCTGACGGCCCCTCCCTTGGTGCTGGGGGACTTCTTGCAACTTAACTACTTACCAACGCCAACACTAAGAGACGATAAGTACTTTTTATTCGTTTGTAAAGCTTATGCCATTATTGTAATAAGGGTAGAATAAATTCATTCATTCTTCTACAACCTCACAAATCTCGATCGCAAGAGGCATGCAACCTTATCACTACGCGCCAGTATACGCCCAGTATCCGATTAGTGTTCATTAGTGCGTCAAAGGGATATCCGGAGACTCAAAGTGAGAATTTAGACATATGCGGCTGTTCATGTGCGGTTTTCTGCTCCGTAAGCCGATTTAGTTACGAATCTTTACTGCAGGCAACGTTGTGGTACAATTTTAGATTTGTAGCCTTGAGACTAGAGAGAGGTTGTATAAACATCCACCGCTAAAGAGCAGGCGGGAGATCGCGTGGATATTCCAGCATGCTGCACTCACCAACTGGGGCATTCTCTCCAAATGACAACTTTGTAAGAACGACTTCTCCTTCGCACCCTGCATCTGGGAAAGGATCACTGACAGATACTTCGAGAAGAACTTCCAAGGTCCAGACAAATCTCGATCTCTTCCTCAATTGCTGAAATCATGGATCTCGTAAGATCCTTTCGGATTTCTGATGTCGTCGTAGTTAGAGCAATGATCGAGCATTTCGATTGTTCATTAACCCCTTTCCCTCGCAGGGGCGCTCACGTTGAATATCGTTTTGAGCTTGAACAGCATCGTTGCTGCACATCAGCAAAAGCCTCTTCCGAGAAGTTCACTATTCGAACGTACTATTGGAGGAGTGACAGTGATGGATCTGACTAGGAAATGATATATCGCAGTCTTTTTAGACTTCGTTGCTCCGAGTCTTCGCAGCGCCTCACGAAGCACCCCGCGCAAGGCCTCGCCCTTATTTTGATATTCATGAAAAGGGGGAGGAAAAAAAAGAAAAAGAAAAAAAAGGTTCGAATATAGAAACGGTCTCCTTAACAGATGTACAGGATATGATTTATTTCTTGGGAAGTACGAGGAGAAAAAGTGATGTCTGGAGCGGGGAGATGGAGCTCCGTTACGTACCAGGGGATCGATGGGCCTTGACGTGGATATATGGAACCGTCTCATAATCCATCAACCCGCTCCGCAGCTCTTCCTGCCGTCTTCAGTCTGACGTAGTGGAAAAAAAGGGAAATTTCCTTCCCCGCCACGCCACACCGCACCCACGGCCATCGTCTCGAAAACGAGGAAACCTTCTATGAGGATCATTCGGTGTAATGTAAGCGTCGGTGCCATTTTCAGGTCGGCTGGGTGATGGCAAGGTGGTGGTGGGGGGGGGATGCGGTGAGGAACGAGTGGCGTTATTTTTCACCCCTCCAGATATGACCGCTCTCATATCCCCGAAGGTTGGATTTTCATGGAGATGCTGAGGCAACGTTTCATCTCATTCCTTTTCTTATCTCTTATGATGGCAATCTACGGCCCTCTCAAGCACCCCGACACAACTCTGACTCAAACTGCACTTTCTTTAAAAAGCGTTTCTTTGCGTGTTCAATAACTTTCGTGGAATGAAACTAGTTTCAAGAGCGGGCCTCACACGCTGAGGATGCCGACTGGTGATTGAGCAATCTCGAAATTCTGCAACTTAATGGATCATAGCTGGTGAACTGCTGTTCGCCTTGCTTACGAAAGTCCTCCAAAGAGGAGTCCTACCGTAGTCACTCCCAAGATGATTCCAATTTGAAGGCTTAGAACTCCCCAACACTTTTGAATTTACCTACTATTAATGTTTCCTTTAACTGATTGATGTAGAGAGAAAACTGGCGGGGGAAGTACGACAGGGGGGCTTATGTCGTCAAGCTTTCAGCTTTTTTCCATCGTAAGAGCTGTTCTCTGAGTTCTTGATGCGTCGTAAGCACTTCCTGCCACCAGTTTCGCTCGTTTCCACACTGAAAAGGATGCGCAGTAAGTCATGGAGTGTCACTGGAAAAAATATGGACTGGCGCTACTAGTGGATAAAAGACTCAGTGTTTCATATGCCATCACTGTGTTGTGGAAGGCGACAAGCCGTCCTGCAGTTCAAGTAAAGCTCTAGAAACTGCAGAACCACGGGGGTTGTGAACACTTGCCCCACTGCTGCGATAGAAGTCCTATTGGATATTCAGCCCCCTCCGCATGCACATTCAAAGGAAGCGGTTAGGTTTTGCAGGCCAGTAGTGTTTCCACCAGGCCAAAAGCAAGCCTCCAAAGGAACGTTTAAACAGTTCGGAAATAAAAGAGCCCTTGCTACTGAAATTATGCCAGGTGGAAGAATTTTCAGCTGCCATTCAGGCCTGCATCTATTCCCTAGAATAATGGGAAAGACGCCAGTTGCCAACTGACGGGGGTGCGCTGTTATGGTATACCGATGGTTCTGCCATGGAGGCAACGCTGATCTGGGCATTACAAGACCAAATTTCAACCCTGCCAACCTGCTGGAGGAGTATGCTGCGATATATCTCACAATGGGCCCTGGCGGAAGCAGACACACCTTATGCGAGTGCCCTGCCTTAGCAACCAGGCGCTTCAAATGCTTCTCCCAACGCGTGGCCGCAGTGACAAAGGGGCTTAGTCCCGCGTGGCATCGGTTTGCAGCTTCCAAAACCCCGATAAGGGCCTTTCTACGCTTTATCACAGTAATCAAGAGGCTGATACGTGCCTTCTAGTAACCTGATTATTAGCGTGCAGGGTTAGGCATCTGTATGTATTCCCGACGATGGTAGATACAGTGGGTAAACAACTGTGTGTTGTGGAGTTGTTAGATTGCGAGAACGTGCTGTTCACAGACCTTTCATTCGGCACCTGAACTGATGAAAGGGGTTCACCGGGAACGAGGGCCTCATTGCCACCAGGAACAATAAACTGAGACTGCGTTGGGTGTACCTCTTCCATAATGGCAATGAGAGAGGTGAACGCAATATGACAGTTCTTCGTAGAAACTTGTGGTATCAATGGCACCCACGTACTTCCCCTTTTCCGATCTTCAAGGCGAAGAAGGTTGACGTAGAGTCTTACAGATTCGTACCTTCGTTTCAGCAAATCCACTTACTTCCAACTCCCCAAAAGACCCGAAATGCCGACTCTGCGATCTCTAGTGGGAGACCTGGAGAACCAGACGGAGTAATGATATCAAAGCCAGCTTGCACTCTTGACATAATGATGTAGATTCCTCCTTCCTCTTTTTCTTTCTTTGGGACGAGATGCACGAGGGTTCTTATGCCCTCCCTTCTCCTGTCTCTTCACTTATTTTCCCCATTTTTCAAACTTCTTATTACGCTCTTCAGGTGGAGCTGGTTTATTGTGACTTAGGCTCGAAGGGTCCCCACAGCCCCATTATGCGGCTTTGGTTTCGCCACGCTTCCGCCGTTTCACTTCCCCTCGGTTGATTGTGCTTTCCGTTGCTCCGGGTTTTTTCGAAAAAATTGAAAAGAGGAGACAGGCCAAAGAGGTTGTTGAGAGGTGAGTGGTTTTGGCCAATGTTTATTATGGTAATATTAGCTGCGCACTGCGAACTTGCTTGTTCATTGAGTGTCTAATACGTGGAATACAGGACGATGCTGCGGCAAGGCTTCGTAGGGGTACCAAAAAGTCAGAGAGAGAGAGAGAGAGAGAGAGAGAGAGAGAGAGAGAGAGAGAGAGAGAGAGAGAGTGAGAAAGAGAGCGAGGGAGAGAGTGAGAAAGAGAGAGAGAGTGAGAGCCAGGGCAGTTATTCATTTATAGGTTAGAGCTTCAGGGTTCACATACCTCTGAGAAGAACTCAGTTCGAATCGGTTTGTGCCCGATCGTTGGACAAACCAGCTCAGCAGGTGAAACAGACCTGCATCGTACAAGTCTCTTTCGTATCAATATGACCGTTCGTGGACCCTCATGAATTATCCCAGCCGCATGCAATGGAGGTTGTCTATTCGTTATTGTGCTATAGCCCGGCCACTTAGTCATCATCTAACGAACATAAACCTATCAATGGTGGTGAGACAGGTCGTCATTTTGCCAATTGCCCGGTGGAGCTGTTGCCCGTGCGTCACCACGCGTAGATGTGGAAAATCCCCCTGGCAAATCTCTGCCCATCTCTTTCTCATTCATTTCGAACGAACACTTCCTCGATGATCATTGATTAACGTGCAGAGGTGCATGTAGAGACCTGCCACAAAAATCGGAGATGATTCAATTACCTATAAGTTATAAGTTCCTATTATGTCGAATATAGTCACAGTGCAGGTCATGCAAACGCGTAACCTCGCGTGCGTGTACAAATCATACCTCTATCGAATTAGAAAGGAGACTGAAAGGAAATGCTAATCCCCTCAAGAATTCATACAGCTTAACCCAAGCACTGATATCAGGAGAAACCTACGCGTACAAATCGTTACGAGTTTTTGTGACAGATAGTGGACCAACGGTAGCAAACGGTTTAGTGGTGTAGTAATTACTATTATTCTATTATTATATCAATGCTATTGGCTGTATAGTAAATAAAACTGATGCCACGCACACACACATTGCAGGGACGCAGCTGCGGGCCATAGGACTCCGCCAGAGCTGCAGGACCAATTGCATTTCGCCGTGGCCTCATTGGCCCCATGTCCTGACTCCCCAGTGAGCCCGTTGGGGCTTAGTGTCCCAGCCGCCGCCGGTGCCCATTGCCTCACCCCCCTCAGTTCGCTGGTTCTATCCCCGCCTGGGTCTGAAGGCCTCACGCCCCATCGCGCTCGGCCACCATGCCCTCATCTTTTGGGCATGAGAAGTTTGATGTGCCAAATTGCTAACTTCCTCCTGACGCGGAGGTAGTGAAGAGAGACTCAAACTCTGTGAAAGAGCTTCAGGAGGATCAGGCTTCAGTGTCGTCAGAGTATGCGAGCTTGCCAAATCAGGAATTAGTAAGTCTGCTTGTATGGTGCCCAGACGGAATGTGACGGTGAGGAGCGTGAACACCAAACCTTTTCTGAAGGAGTGAGTGATTTTGCTCAATTAACAATGGGGAAGATTTTTGGCACTTGCTGAGCGCTTGCTACGTTCTCATGGAATGCCATTCGCTCGTCTTCGACTGATCAGCTCTCTCCATTACCAACTGATAAATGGACGACATTCGGCAGCAATGGTCAGTCACTGTGGATTAAAGCGATCAGCGTTGAACTGGCCGTCGGTTGTGCACCAATGAATGTCAATTCTGTTTATTTTACGGAAGAGTATGTCATTTCTCCACTCTCTCGTGTTTTTTAGGCAATGGATGTGCAACTGTCGTGAAGAATCAACTCCTTACAGACAATAGATTTAATTCAGGTCACTACTTTTGGTGCCCCATGGATAAACGATAACGTGAAGAACCCTTCGCTCCACAACTCGAGTGACACGGTACAGATCGACCCCTTTCCAAGCCAATTCGGAGGAACATTGTCGGTTCAAGATTTGTCAAGGTCAAGTTTGTCGGTTCGCTCTTCTTCTCCACAGTTCATAAACCGAACACGCGATACCCCGAGACCCCTGGCCGTGGGGGGGAATCCCTCCTTCCGCCTCATAATGGATAAAAGGGGTCTGCGGGTCACAGGTAAACTGGTGTTTACCCGGCGGATTATTTTAAAGTGGTTTCTCCTTTCACTCTCCTTCAAACTGGAAAATAAGCGGGAGCTATTTAACCGAACTGTTAACAACCTCTCGCCCCTCGCCCCTACAATACTAACAAAGCTCAACTCACGAGGGGGAAACCAACCCTTGATTCCAGAGTACATCACGACCTGATCTGACAATCCTCTCGAGTAGTCCGCTGCTCTTCAACTTTTTAAGGAATTTAGTGGTGGGAAAATATTAGCTGTCTTCCCTACTGCAAATAACGTTATTGTACAACGTGTAGACTGGCCGTAGCGAGATACATCAAGTACAATAATAATAACTTTCGGTTAAATGAAAGAACAGGGGCCGCTTGGCGAAAACATACATTTAACAAAAGTTGGAACAATGTTATACTGTACTTAGAGGTTCTAAGAAATCCCAGACAAAGAACTGCCGGATGCTTCTTCTCCTCCACTGTTCACTCGGTACACCTGTACCACATCCTTCAGAAATGCCCTAGTTAGATCATCATCAAATAAATATGTTACTTCATATACCCGTTCTTGATTTCATTGAATTAATTCCTTTGGATAGTCTTTGTACATTTAAAATAATTATATAACGCGTTATTACATAATGAACATTAAATAATTGGCATAATCGTACAGCTGTCGTTATTTCTAATTTCAAACATGTCGCCAGAGCCCACGATGTCGGGCATATCGATAACCTGACCTCTGTCATGATATATCGATATATTGCCTTATCGGAGGAAACAGTGACAGGGGTCCCTGTTCTTTGTTTCACCCTAACTTCCGAGTGTAATTGAAATACAACCTAACCAAGTACCCTATAACATCATAATGAATATGAGAACAACGATTGTGTTAAGAAGGCTCCCTTTCCTTGCTGCCCCTCTTCGACTCGGCTAAATGCTTCGATATAGCTACGCATTGTTCGTTCAAATCTTTGATCGGATTTTCTGGGGGATTCGCTCAAACTCTCAAAAATCCGTTCATCGAAGTCGTCCACTCCAGGAGCAGCGGCTACTGGAAGGGGGGAGATGTACCGTCCAACGCCCATTCTAGGTACCCCCAGTGATCGTAGTCTAGTAGCCATAGACGAAGATTCACAATCCGACGAAAGTCGAATGTTGGATCGATGCTCGGGATCGCTGTACATTTTGCCCGAACCAGCGGCTCTCCAATCATTTTCGAATTCCTCATGGGAGCATGGGGAGGTCATGAAGACTCAGTTAGTAGTTTTCTGCTGAGTCTGAGATTTGTTTGGTATTGTTAAGACTGGAAATTGGGTTTGAGAGTTTTGCTGAGCTGTTTCGAGGCTATCGTTCCACGGCATACGTTGCACGTGAATATCATAATTCTATACGACTTATTGTAAATTCTTCTCGCTTCACTCTCTCTCTCTCTCTCTCTCTCTCTCTCTTTATCAAAATTGCGGGGTTTCTGGCAGAGGGTTGCCAAGGAGTGACGTTCGCGCTCTTGCTTCTGTGACGCTTGGATGAAAACGAGAGTACGGCGAACGAAGATGAAGGATGCTGTAGTGCCGTGATGAGAGGGGGGGGGGCGTGTTTCAGCAGCTCGCTCTTCAGTTTGATTGGCGTGCGTTGCAGGGCTGTTACATTATTTACGACTCTCGCGATTCGGAAAGAGAAGAATATCAAGGAAAATGTTACAAATGTTCGAGAATTTCTCTTTCTTTTTCTTTCATTTCCCCGAGAGCTCGTTTTTCCGCCTGTTTTTCCCTCCGAATGAAATCTCATATCGAATTCTTTCCTCCGCGAGACGTCAAATAATATTTACTTTGGCTTAATTTCGACTGAACTCCAAATTCCGCTTCTTCCCCCCCCCCTCATCCCACGTGACGTTATATTACACCAGGCAACTGTTTTGAAACGCACAACATTTTGAAAGACGCGTTTTTAAATCCCTTTTTGTGAGATTAAAGCAAAATTTTTCGCGAGGGAGGTGAGAAGGGACAGGTTCACAGGTAAGCGTGGGCTTTGCGCAGACCCACTTCAGGCGTCAGCGTTCCCTTCCGCCCTTTAACAGCTTTTTCCTCTTTTTCCTTCTAAAAGGTTAAAATGTATCACGAACCGCAGAAAAAGGGGTTTATATTGATCTTTTTGATAAAGTCTCCTCAATCCGTAAACCCGAATTTAGTTTCAATACCGACCTGTCCAGGCCGTTTTGTTCCTTCAACGTGGTCTAAAAAATCCGTTCTTTCGCACAAAAATCCCATTTGGTATCTAGTTGTGCCCGCCATCTCGGCAATCCGATCGGACGAAGCCCATGGTTGTTAAGGACAAAAAATGGTTTAAAAAATTAACAAAACCGAGTCTAATCGCAAAACACGCCGTGTTTAGTATCGTTTTCAAGGTATTTTTTCATCCTGGGTAGAATGGAATGAGTATCAGACGTGTACAACTGCGTATAGGGAAATTACAGTAGTTAAAGCGATCCAAAGTCAACTAATTGAAAGAACTCGCGGGAACTACCGCGGAAGTCAACGTTTCGTAGTAAGTACTCCCTCCCTCCCGTCTCAAAAACCTCCTTCGACTCGCAACGTCGTGCCAATTACCTACAGGTGCTTACCAGCGCCTGGCGTCGGGGTGAATATTTAGTTTTCGTAGTCCCATTGTAGTCAGGTCATATTTCGTATGGTTTACTAGTATTTTTCGATGCTGAATCGAGTGGGATGGGTCTCGGAACAAGCTGTTCATGAGAATAATAAACCGTTGTGTAATAATTTGCAGAGTTTTTTGTGTTGTCAGCTGTGTCCCTAAGCCACGAAAATAAGATCTGGACCGTTTCCGTTGGTGGTAAAAGAGAAGACGGCGTTTTGTTTCATTTTTTTTTTCAAAAACTCCGATACAGATTTTGGTAGGAGTTATTGTAGAGGGAAATCTGACTTCTAATAAAGCCAATAGAAGGTGCTTTTGAGTTTCAGAGAGGTTATGCCGGTATCGTTTGTTCTGAGTGCCAGGGATGACTATGAAGCGCGTTATTCTCAGTTCTCAAAGAGCTGGATCAGAATTTTTGTTAACAGCTATTGAGTTGAGGTAGTTCTGACCACTAATGAAGGCAATAGGAAGAGATACTGCGTTCCAGAGAGCCACTGGGGAGGTCTGTTTGGATTCCAGAGGAAATGATGGCTCCGCTGAGTTCCGCAGAAAGTGTCGAATATCAAGAGCGTCGGTAGCAACTAAATTGTGCTGAGGTTTGGAGGAGTTGCAGATTCACAACGCAGACGCACCCTTTTACCTACCAGTGAGATCTGTGCAGATTGGACCGTGTGATTTATCGTCCGACGGTTTTTGTGTCGCAACTCTTCTCTTTCGCCGTTTTTCGCTTTCTTACGTTTTTACGGCCGTACATCAATGTTTTTACGACCCCCAAATGAAACCCGCGGGAGCTTGTTCCACATCCTCGCCCAACTTTGATCCAACAATATCCGAGAGACTTCCATAAGTAAGTGGCTGTTAGTGCCACGTGTTCCCCTCGCTCCACGACTTTCATTCCTTATTCCTATTTCCCCTCCACTCTTTTTTTATTTTTATTCTCCCCCTCCTTCTCCTCCTCCTCTTCCTCCGCTTCGTAATCCTCGTCCTCGCACGAAGGACGTCATTCACATGTGACACTCTACGAATAAGGGGGGAAGGAAAAAGAGAAGTTCTCCCTCTCGTCCTCGTAATAAAATGCTCTTCCCTCCTCAGACACACACGCCCCCGCATGAGATGCTCTCACCCCTCTCTTCTCCTCTTGCCACATCCTCCCCCCCAACACTCCACAGATATTGGAAACTTATTCGCCGTAGGGGCGAAAACCTCCACGACGAGGAATCCAAGGGACGTGGAAAGCTCTTCAGAATTTCGGTCTCTCTAAACGCCGAGTTTCAGCAAATAACGTCTTCTCGCTGAGTGAAATTCGTTTTGTACACTCGACGGCGAATCCCTTGATCGATGGAGCGTATATCGTGTTATCGGGATATTTTGACGGAGCCAGGTTTCAAGAAGTAACGAGCAAACGCAATTTAAACGTAATCTCTCATAGTGCGTCATTTGGGTTATTGAAGTGTACATTGTCCCCTGTCTATACTAGTAGCTGAAGCAACAATTTTTAGCTCTATAGAAGAAATAAGGGCATTGTGCTGAGTTCAAAGGATTGGGTTATTTTGAGAGACAGAAAACGACAGGTTTGTTCCCTTATTAAATTACTGTTCCTAAATGCTCAGCGAAGGCCTTAGGTACGACTATCAGTCATGTAAGTGGAGGTTTCCCTAATATGCGTGAGGACGGCCCGTGCTGCATCCACCGAACTCTGACCTGTGGAGGGACGGGAGGGATTTGGTCGTTAGCCAGTCTCCTGATAGAGAGCGGTCGCACGTATGTTACCTCGTGGAGGTGACCACCCGAGGAATCCCATACCATCAGGGAGGAGTTCTTAATGTGAATTCTCCCTGATCTAACTATTTACTTGTGTGGCAAGGGACAGATCAACCACGTTTCTTAGCCAGCCTGCTAAGTCGTCTGCCCTCCCAACATCCGTCGCTCGCTCGCAAGAGGTGCATGACGGAGAGTCTTTGAGGGAAAAGAAGTGGAACCGTGCATTGAAGTCGCCATGTCTCGTGAGGAACTGGCTCGCTCAATGGTCTAACTCAAATTATTTTACCTCAAAACGATCACGGATGTTGGGGGAAAACTCATACGACTTACGTCCCTTTGATGAGGATTCCCATCTCGCTTGCCATATCTCTAACGCCCATTCGCGGCAAGTCTCCATTCTGTGGGGAGATCCCCACAGAGTTCAGACCAAAGCAGGGGAAGCTCCCGTTTCACTCTCCACTTGTCAACCATGCACTCAATGGCCAAGTCAACCGGTAACTGACTGGAGTACTTCTGTTGATAGGCCTTGGTGATCCACAGGAGTGTAGCTCTCTGAGATTGGGCCAATACTCTCTTTTGACACACTATTCTTTCCTTGCACTCCCTCGAAGTTATATTTACCCGAGTTTGGTGCAGAATCCGTGCTCTCATTCTATCAATGACGACATCAAGGGTGGAAGACAACAATTGGGGGTCCCCCCAGGAGCGACGATTAGTAAGTCCATGCGGTCACTTATTCCTTTATCTTATCACTTCATACGCACCCAGCGTAGGTTTTTGTTGCGTCATCTCGTTGATCTATCTCCTCAGGGCAGTTTATGATCCTACACAGGCTGGGTGTGTTTGTAGTAACGTATGGTGTGTCAGATGAGATCATTTAGTCGGCAAGTTACGTGTTATTATACTCGTAGCTCTGTGTTGGTCAGCTCTTCGTAGTGTGCGGGTTATGTGTATGTCTGGGAAGCGTGACATGAAATGAGTGTAATTTTGTGATTGCAAGCTCTTGTGTCTACAAGTACTTCTAAAGAGATGTGAGACCTTTCCATCTTGTATTGGGGGTCGAAGGTCAAAAGACCTCAGGAGCAGTCAAGGCAGTAGGGGATGGTTGGTCTGGGTTGTTTCTTGAGGCTGAACGAGCCCCTGGTCTCCCTGATCTTGTCGGCTAGTTGTAACCTGCAGATTGCTGACTAGCTCCAGTAATCCCGTGATCACCCGTGCGTTCTAAATCCAGATTGACAACCTCCAGAACTGCCTGCTCTGATGAGGATAATGAAAATATTCATTCCTTTCCGGCCATCTTTCCATGGTGATCGAAGGCCGTCAAAGCAGTGGGGCCTGAGCTGGTCTCTGTTATCGACTGTCGACTAGTTGTGACCTGCAGATTGCTGACTAGCTCCAGTGATCGCCCTGCGTCCCAAATCCAGATCCGAGCACCTTCCAGAACTGTTTATGAACTTTGGTTAGGATTTGAGATTCGTCTGTTTCATCGCCAGGGTCGCGAAGGAAGACCCGCCCCTATCAAGGGAAATGGGCGCTTTATTTATTTATTTATTTATTTAGAGCACTTCGCATATATCAGACATGTACATATATATATATAGAAGATACATAAAAGAAAATTAAAAATATTCTGTTAAAGAAAACGACACTTGATATCTTCAGTACGCATACACTTCCAACGTGCCCACGGAAGGCTAAGTCCACATGAACTTGTGTTCTTCCGTGGAGTCTCATTAAAACAAATCAATTATTCAGCCAGCTAACTATCAGTTTCTGAAGGAATCACAAATAAGTTAAATCCTAATTATACGAGTTCAATAATATGTTTGAAATATGTTTTTTCAATGCCAATACATTCTTAAAATCACTTAAGCTAGTTTTATTTTCATAAAAAAATTTCAGAGCAACAACATAAGCGCATCTCTTGTACATTGCACTATTTATTTTAGGCAGTCTTATGTTTGACCTCCCTACAGTTCTCGTTCCGTATGTGCCCGTACAAATGTTTTCTTCGTCTATTCCCGTTTTATATACAAAAATACAAGCCTTCAGAACAAATAAATCAGGTATGCACAGTGTTCTAAAATCTCTGTATAACCAGCTTGTATGGTATCTGGAGGGCCTCCCTAAAATAATTTTAAGAACAGTGTTTTGAACTGTCTGAAGTACTCTTAAACGCGTTTTTGTAGCACCTCCCCAAGCACTTATACCTTAGTTTAATAATGATGATAAACCATTAATAATAAGTCCCAGGAAACCTCCCAAAGTCTTGAAGACATAAAACAGCTTACGCAGCTTTTTAGCCAATGTATTTATGTGCAGCTCAAAAATCAATTTGGAATCGAAAACCACGCCAAGATAATTACAAGTCTGAGAAAATGGAATGGGTGGGCACCCACAGGTACCATTACCATCACATCCATAAGAATGTAGTTGAATCGCCTCATCCAATAACAATTCTCTTCGTGAGTTACCTGAGAATCGAACAATGACGTTTTATCTAAATTGAGACACAAGCCTCACTAACTCATTACAATTCCTCGAGCAACAAATAATTGCTGTGTCGTCAGCAAACCCAAAAACCCTACTACTCAAATTCAAGTTCATCAATTCATTAACATACAGAAGGAAACGTATTGGCCCAAGAACTGTACCTTGAGGGACACCCCAATTTATTCGAATAGTTGACCTGAAACTGTTTCCAATTCGAGTCACCTGCGAACGGTCAGTCAAGTACGATTTCATAAGCTCATACGGTAACCCCCTTATGCCACATTGATGTAGTCGACGTAACAACGTACCATGGTGCAAAGAGTCAAAGGCCTTGCGAACATCAAGGAACATTCCTAATACAAAAAATCCCTCATTGCATTTTTCAGTAATGAATTTATACATATCAAATAATGCTTGTTCCGCACTTAACTCTTTCTGGAATCCAAACTGCCTCTCAGAAATAATTCTATTTGCCTTAAAAAAGGTCTTGTCTTAATGCATTTCTCCAAAATTGTGGATAGTGATAACGTTAAAGTTGACTAACGTTAACTTGACTTTTCTGTCAAGTTAGCACATACACCCATCCTGACTGGGGCCATGGGTGTTCCACTAAGGTGTGGTTCCTTTGGTGTCTTCTGTATGGAGTTGAACGATCACCGACACCCTCGCCGTTATTTTCGCTTTTTGTCGCTTCGCCAGAGTGTAGACCTCGCCCTCGCTACAGGGGCCTTAATATTGTTATTTATATACCCTTGTTGTGCACGTACAAGAAAGACGTTTGATGTGAAACCGAAAGTTTCTTAAGATTCGCTCCTAGTACTTGATTTTTGCACTCAAATTAGCCTTTCACCGCGTATCGAATATCTCTCAAGAAAAGTAGCGTGACGATGTGCAGCTTCGCCTGGAGGAAAAGAAAAGTAGGGAATTCCCTCAAAAGTAGAGATATAACGATGTCGAGATACAGGAAGCGAAAAGTGGAGGAGCGACGGTTGGTGGGGGGGGATGGAAAATGCTGATCTCTTAAGGACAAGCCAAACGTCCTCTTTTGTAAGGTTATACCATTGAAGCGGAATCTGCTGAGCACACATCGTTATTATCTGGAGAGATAAGGGCGGAAGGAATAGGGAAAGGATGACTGGGAAAAAGATGAAATGAAGGTTTGTTAAGAGGGGGTGGAAACCTCATGCTCCATGCCCATCCACTCGCTCTTCTATCCGCCCAGACGAATAAAGTGGCTCGTTAGTTTTTGACGCGGAGAAGTTGAAAAAAGGACGAGGTTTTTCAAAAAAGAAGCGTGCGAATAACACGAAATATCGATTTGACCAACACGAATATGTTGTCAACAGCAACATTTCAAACATACTTCATAATGCCGATGTCGTTGCTTGAAGTAGGGAATGCTTCTGAGTAGCGACGCTTGATGTCGACTGTTGAAACGAGTTTATCATGAAACCAAGCTGTTGGATGAAAGAGAAAGTAATAAAGACTTGAATTGATTGACGAATGAGATAGAGGACTGTGCCACAGGCGCGATTGGAACCTGCTGTGACAAAGGAACGAATCGAGATTTAGCTCATGGGAACCATTCCTTCCGATTTCAGGCCAAGAGCGAAGAAGAAGTCGGCAGAGAAAAGAGGTGGGCATGACAAAGATCGGGATGATTATATTCAGCGGCGATCCTCATTCTGATTCTGATTTCCATCAGATTACAATCCAACAACTGAACTCAAGAGCGGCTAATATTAAATTACTGGAAACATACCTTGTGGAATCATGTCTCGTTAACCAAGGAAGTGTCCTGATTATTGCCCAACCCGGAATAACCATCATACAACAGCATTGACACTCCGGGTTTAAACGGTTACTTGAATAATGCAACACACACAACAGGGTGTCTCTAGATATGAGAACTGGTGTTAGCACGAGAGCAGAGAGCTACTAAGTTCTATGGGCACTGATTGTGCCCTGTCTTGGTTCAGAGTCGGGTTTGAGGGGCTGTAAGTAGAAATGCCTCAGTAGACGTGGCGAGAGATGGGTAGGGAGTGAACATTTTGGAAACTCCGAACGGGAAAATCTGTTGTCAACTTCGGTAATCATTCTTGAAGTCTTTTGTGCGCTGCAGAGGCTAATTGAACTCCCATCAGGTAAGGAAATAACACGCGCCTGGGGGTTTTCCCGTTAGATACAAGGAAACAAACCAATTCAGTCAGAGCTGAGCCGAATACTAACCTCAAAAAACTCTTTTTGTTTCAAATCAAGATAATCGAACCCAGTTCGCCCCTCTGGGTGGAATTGCTGATCGTGGGTGGATCCAGTCAGCAATAAAATGCTCGGCCCTTTCGTTTATCTCAAGAAATGCAATGGGTTTGAATGCAAAACTTTCTGACTTGAGGGTTTTGGCAACAACTAGGTCCTGTGATGTCGTATGTTTTACTGATACATGATTGGGAGCCTGGAGGGTCATAATAGGCTCTCCCTTATCTGGGTGTTGGCTCATAGGGGGCATGAGGGCAACGAACAGGCCGACTGCCTTGCGAAAAGAGGTACAGAATACCAACCCATCGGGCCTGAACCATACGTAGGTACGACGAACAGTCGCTTTAATCGTCTGGTGGCCCGATGAGAGACACAGGAAAGTGGCGCCCATTGGCATCGCCAGCCACACTCTCCAGACAGGATCTGAAAGCTCTAATTAGCTTCCTCTCCGGACACTGCCCACTCAGGTATCACATCAACAAGATGGGCATCTCAGAGGAGGTGGAGTGCAGACTTTGCGACGAGGAGGATGTGCCGGCAGAGCACATTATATGTGATTTCCCAGCCTTCGCAGCCAAACGCTTTTAACACTTTTCTCAGGGGTTCATACTCTGCTTCCTAACGAGGGCGGATATGTAGAACGCCTTCTATTCAGGGAGGGATATGTCGCAATGGCCCATGCGTGGCCACAGTGACGAAGGGACTTTGTCCCGTATGCCCTTGGAGAAAATAAAAAGGGGGCCTGCTTTACTGTTAAGGCGAAAGCGCCCTTGCACTCAAAGAGAAGAAGAAAGGATGACCGAAAGATGAGCACACACAAGCACGGCTACCGAGGTGCTGTTATGAGCCACGTATGAGGCCTAGGTGCAACTGCTTCCCCACTGGTCAGGAACAGCACGTTGCAACTGAAAATAAAATACTGTGTCAGAGAGTCCCATAGTCAAACTCCATTGCTTCTCACTGAGGGCTGGGCAACAGAGACGATATCAAATAAAAGAAAGAAGATAATCCTTGTACGACCGAAGAGCTTCAATTGGAATCAACTAACCGCTTCAATTTTATTGCTTGAAAGGATAAACGACTGCCGATCTGATTGGGCGATGCCCTCGGATGGAGAAATTGGACGGCATTAAAGCGATCGACGGGGTTCAGGCGGATTTGACGAGAAGATAAGCTCTCGACGACGAGGAAATGAAAATCTCCCGAGGTCTGCTGGAGGGGGTCCGTAACAGTTTAGAGACCTTCTTCTTCTTTGCACATCTCTTTGGTCGAAACCCGTCTGTCCAAAAATAATGTGGCGCTGGAAACGCGGAACTTGGTATAATTCCATACAGGAAGGAATGATACGACGGTTGGTGGGTTAGCGAATCAACTTTTCATCACGTGGTGTGGCGTGAGGGTTACAGCTTAGCACTGCGTACCATCTGGGTGAGTTCTTAATCTAGTTTCCCACCTGATCAAGAATCTTGAGTGGCGAGTTTCAACGCGGGAGATCAACAGAGGTGTTTTTTTGTCATAACCTTCTTCGCAAACTGGGCGAAACGGTTACAGGCTTGCTCAGAAGCAGTTAACATCACACGTTTTAATAACCTCAGTGACCAAGTGATGATGTCAATTGATGCGGCCATTATATCGAAACCATCAACGAGCACAATCAAACGTAGTTATCATCGCATTAAAAAAAAAACAAAAATAAAAGACATAAAATGTCCCTAGTGGTTGCGTACTTGTACGAAAGCTGTACCCACCGTTTGTGTTTGAAGCGTTTGAAGTGGCTTTCTCATCTACTCGGCCAATTTAGATTTCATCTACAAGTTTCGTTGCCAGAAGAGCTCACAGTACAATTTCCAACATTTATTTTTGTAGTTTCGTTGGTTTATCTGTGTAATAAAATAATCGAGAAGTGTGCAAGAAGATTACGATTTTGGTTTATTATTCATTCTCTGAATAATAACCCTATGTTTTCGGTCACGAAAACTTTTTTACAACCCCACCTCAAAATTTGATACTTTACGTTTCAAGACATGGAGATTCCATATTTGCAATGTCCGTCCACCATCTGGGCCATTTTGTGCCTTTAATGTGGTCTAAAAAATTCGTTCTTTTGCACAAAAATTCGATTAGGTATCTAGTTGTGCCCGTCATCTCGGCAATCCAATCGGACGAAGCCTGTGGTTGTAATGGGCAAAAAATGGTTAAAAAAATTAACGAAACGCAGTACAACCGGGGAACTACAGCGGAAGTCAACGTTTCGTCGTTTGAACTCCCTCCCTCCCGCCCGTCTCAATAAAAAACTACCCGCCTCGTCCTCGCCTCGCAACGCAACGCTCGCCTGCCAGATCTATTCGTTGGAAGCACCCTGACTCCTTTTTACTTTCCTTGGCTCCACGGAGTAGAAAGGAAAGTTATGTAATCGGCTGAAAAAAAAATTTTGAATTTTCTTCAGATCTTTACGTTTCAGACCCTCCTGAGTCCGAAAAACACTATTTGGGAAAATGGTCTGTGTGTCTGTGTGTGTGTATGTGTGACTGTGAACGATTTTTAGAGAAAACCACCGAACCAAATCAGCTCAAACTTCATATCTCGCCCGCAGGTCATCATGGGACGCCAAAATAAGGGTATGAACAAAATTCACCGAAATTTAACTATAGTTATCATAGTGATCAAAACACCAAATATTTTTTTTCTCAAAAACGGCTCTAACGATTTTAATTACATTTTTTATATTGATAGCTCTCAATAAGGCAATGATACTATAAAATTCTCATTCGTTGGAAAATGACGAGAGCAGCACAATGAATTATCAAAATTTTCGACCAAAAGCGTTTTTCGCGCAGTTTTTTCCTTATAAACTCAGCTGGAATTCTTGTAGAATGTTAAAAAACTGTAAGCGCTACCGCTTTCTGCTGCCGTAAAGCGTTGTTTGACCAAGTTCAAATGGACTAAGTGATAAATGAATTGATTAAATAGAATTAGCCATGTACAAAGTGAACATGCACCAGATATTTTGGGTTTCATTTTGATATTTTTCGATGCTGAATCGAACGGGATGGGTCTCGGAGCATTAATGCTAGGTCAAGCTGTTTATCCGAATAATAAACCGTTGTGTAATAATTTGCAGGGTTTGACCTCATGTGCGTAGAATTCAAAGAATAATCCACATTCGTCACCTCAATAAAACATCTGGCGTCGCAGGTATTAACTTGTCAAAATATTCGTTCTCTCGTGGTATATCTTTTATTATAAACTCCGCTCAAATGTTACTAAGATCATCAAAAAAATTCAGGTGGTAGTCCAACCAAGTACACATACGAGGAGCGTTTCATAACGCCCATAAGATATATAGGAGCTACTGCAGAAATACCAGAATTTCAATCACCGCCGTTGCACTTAACAGCTCGTAGTTTTACCCGATAATTGCCGAGCAGTGATTATTATCCTTGTCAAAAATGTCGTGTCTATAGCTTCATTCATTCATTATATACTGAAGTAGGAGCAACACAACTGTAAGCACTGTCACTTTTGAATTTGTAGCAAAAGCCGGAAAAGTAAAGTTTTGAGGTACGTCGCATCTGATGTTTTTGTTTGATTTTTGTTTTTCCTGCAGCTCATGCAGTTGTAGTACGCGTATTATCACTTTAAGCTCTTCACCAGTTTCAGCTTCGGCAGAGGTTAATGCGATCACTTTGGCGTATGACAATAATTAGAAACAATAATTTGGTCAAATCCGGATTATTGAGCATTGGGCTTCCACGGGATACACGGTTACGCGGCCGTTTACGTTTACATGGCACTTGTTTACGGGACGGGATGTCAAACGGATGCCCAATTTTCTTACTTTACTGTAACCTCATAGTCCACTGCCTTCTCGATATACCTTAATCGCTGCGTAATCACGTCTATGCTAACCGCATCCCACAGTGATCTCGGCTAGCGTGGTGGGCACGAAAAAGCCTTGATTTACTTATCTAGCCCTGATCAGTTGGAACACAATCAGTGGCGTTTTGGTGAACATGGCCCTTAATCTGGTTCTTTGTTTGATTCAATTGTTCACATGGGTAGTAAATGTTGAAGGAATGTTGTTTTTACCTACCGTAACCTTTGCAGACTGGGGGAAACAGTTATGAGCTAGCTCCAACCTTCCTTTAATGTACTTATTACCAATCAAAATAAGGGGTAATTTACGTTGGAAAACGCCCCTCGTTCATATCAAAATCAACTCTGTTTATCATAAGCCAGTGCTCCCAACCTCACAGTACAATAAACGATAGAATACAGTATATCTCTTCCCCCACTGGGGTTTTAAAATTATATTTAACTTAATGACGAAATTAATAGGATACTTCTTGTTGGGTCATAAATTAGCCTCTTGACAGGTTTCAGAACTCTATTGCTTCTGCGGACTTGAGGTTGCGGAGCAAGGATTGGAGCCACTGCTGATACAGTGTTGGTGGGTGGCAATGGTGGCAATTTTCAGATCCATGTTGGCATTTGTTATGATCTCTTTGTTGATTGTTAAGTCAGTTGAATACGAAATTGATTAGGTTTGTACGCTGTTTGGTTAGTTTGACTCGACGAGGACAGACGCGGCAGAAGAGAAACAGGTTGTTTATAATTGCGTTGGCGGGAAGAGGGAGACGCGTTAAGTTTCGAAAGGTCGTTTGAAGGTCGAGAACTTCCGCTTTAAAACGAGGTCATTAGCGTTCGCGAAGGCCGAAAGGAGGCGGTCGTGGGGAACGTTTGGGGGGTGGGAGGGGGGAAGAGTCGCTCGGCTTTAGTCTTTACTACGGTAGATGGGGGGTGGGGGGTGGCTGTTGAGAGGCGGCGCGAGGAGGCGGGAAAGAGTCTGGTGACGTCAGGGTTGTAATAATAATTAAGGCAGGAGCGCGCGCAGGGTGTTGTCCTACGTCATCAACCCACCCCCACCCCCACTCAACGCTCATTCCCTTCTCGACCCCTTCCGCCATTCGACAGACTTCGCGCCCCTTTTTCAACCTAAAGGGGCGCTGTGTTTTTTTCTTTTTTTTTTTACAACCGCCCTCAATTTTTACAACCCGCCGCCTCCTACGCCGCCCCCGCTCGTACTCAGCGCCCTCTTAATGGGACCCGCCGATGGGAGTTAATTTATTCCGTCCGCTTTCCCTCTTTTGCCCGCTTTTCAAGGTTTCTGGGCCACCGACCTGTTTTCCCGCTTTTCCGCGAAGACCACGTGGCGAACCCTCTGAGAATGAACGTCTCGTTACTTTATTGGCTAAACTTTATGATTTTATGGAAGTCTTAGCACGATTGCGACCAAAAGAATTCCAATGTCGTATTTCATTGAACGTGAAAAAATATTAACGATACAACGTGACTATACCAACAATCCAAGAAGGGGCAGCTAAGGTAAATTGCCATGTAGGCATGTGAACCTAAGTGAGATGAGAATTTTTTGCTTTGTTGAACAACAGCTCCGTCTAACAGTACACACAAGGTTGGGCCTGGGTTGGACCTATTGGGAGCACGAGAGGAGAGTTGCAGAACAAAATGAAAAAAAGCGTGAGCGTTAGGAGGACTGTATTATATGTGCGATATGTGCAATGAATGCAGCTGAGTTGTGCAAAAGGGGATTACTCGGAATACGCATGATCTGGCCTGGGAAACTGTATCGGAAGGAACGAGTGAGCTGTTACTCGGACGAGAGTTGATAGCAGAATGACGGTGTGAGACGAGTGTCTCTGGTAAGAGTCTTGGAGAAGGAGGTAAATCGAGGGAAAGTGCAAAAGGGGAAATCCGTTGTCGTTGGAAGTTAACTCGAACTTAATCCCTTTGCAGAGGAGAATCACAGGGACGGATAACTGGTTGGGCCCCCTAGTAGTGGGTGGAGACTATGGCGCCCTCTCTCGCAGCTTACTGGGGTCCTTCCTAACCCCAGGTAGGTGAGCAAGCCCAAACTGTCCCACCCTGGGATAAGGAAAAGCCGTAAGTGCGATCAAAAGAATGTGCGGACCAGTGAACATTCAGGCCTTAAGGGTAGTTTGACCCAAAATGGTACCACGAGAATGCACAGTCCCGGGTGCATTATCGGTTAGGGCCACATCAGGTGACTGCCTCCGTAGGGCAAGTTAGGTAGAACGGAGCAATCCAACTCCTATCCAAGGCAAGGCCTGGCAATGCTGGAATATGCGCTTGCTCTGCAGACATCGTGACGGTCGGGGGGTCGCTGAAGAGTAGAAATCCCATCCCCTCCTCTCGTTTCTGAACTGCGGGGTCTGAGGGAGGTAGGGGCCATCAGGTGGATACTCCCACAGACATCACCGAATGCAGAACAGTAACTGTCAGAGAAGAAGCCGACGACTGAATAGGCAGTTCTCAGACTTCCCCGCGGCATCACATGAAAAGGGCCGAAGCTGTTGGGTTGGGCGGACGTACCAGGTAAAGGAATCAATCAATCAATCTTTCAGCATATGCTGAACAATACCTGTACCGACACCTCATTAAACGGATATAACAACGTGTTTTTTAAATTTTGCCAGTGGATTTTCTACATCACGAGCGTGAATGAATTTTTTCAAATAGGTGGTATCTTCTAGCAACCTATTCACGATTTGTGACCACTATCTATCGTGCGAAGATATTCCCCAGAATACATCAGAAAATTAGATTTTTTTTGGCCCGAGGGGACCTTCTTCCGCTTAACCTTGAGTCCTTTTGCCAGGATCTCTTCTGCGCAAATACTTATGGCAGGAATTTCTGTTTAATACATCGTGGCGTGCTCTCCCAGGGGTTCGGCGAAGCTGTAATTTGGTCGTGCAAAACCTCGACCAGCCTTACTCTTCCGATAACGAGACCAGAAACAGGAGGAACACTGAAGATTTTCTCAATTAACAGCTACACCGATTTAAATTTACGAGATACTCTCAGGTGGCTGAGGCCTATATATAGGTGTTATTCTGGTACATTTGTAGGTTAAACCAAGAAACAGCGCCTGCATATAAAATATACCTTCGAACACCCTTGGGGGCACGTGGCGGAGCGCGTTGGGGCGTGAGGCTTTTCGAACCAGGCGGGGATAGAACCAACAACACCCAGGGGAATGGGGTACCAGCGGTAGGCTTGTAGGAAAGTTGGGACATGGGCCTGTTTGTGGTCACAGCAAAACGCCATTGGTCCTTTGGTCCACAGCTGCCTCCATGATTTCTTCTTCTTCGTCTACCATCGAACACTCACAAGTTGCCGGACATTGTGCGGTCCTAAACTCCGGATTTTCGTTTGTTTGATGAAAGTGTAATGGAGATCGAAGGGAGGCCCATTCTACGGGGGTCATCACTGGCAAGGACAAGCTCTCCCATCCTCCCAAACACACAAAGGAGTGCAAAAGAGTCACAACGCACTGAGGAACAAAATTTAAATATAACCGCGAGGCATCGAAAATCCCATCGAGAGCCCGATTTTTATTCAGAGAGCCGGGTTTGAAAATACTCACCAGAGGGAAAAGGAACATCGCGAAGAACTTCGATATTAAATTCCCCCACCCCTTAACCCCCCCCCCCAACAACACCACCAATCCCTTTTCCGTTCTACGACTATACCACCGTCTTTTGCTCTCAAACGCTTTGCAGGTCGATAGCGGGGAGCCCAAGGGAAGGAGCCTGTTATCGCGTTTTTCGCATAATATCGGCCCGTGGATGGTATTTTCTTCGTCAAAAAACGGAGAGGAACCTTCAAGAAATGATATGACAATGCGCGTTTCTGTCTCTTCCCTCTTCCCCTTGAGCTCTGACGTCCTCGGAAACCCCCTCTTGGAATATTGTGGAGCATCGTCTCATATTTAGAAGGAAAAATCCGTTTGACGAAGATTTTCTCCGGAATGGGGAGGGGGGGGGCTTTGCTGATGTGAAATGCGATGGAGAGTGTGGTGTGGGATAACGGAGAATTTCCTTGGTGGGTAATATTCTGGAAGTGCCCTGATTTTTGTTTGACTCACACAGTTTGTCGGCACGGTTAATAAGAACTCATCTAGAGGCGACGTGTTAATTCAGAAAAGAGGCGTCTGAAGCGCTGAGTGTCACACTTTCTGGACTGAAGTTGAGAGAGAACTAGTCGCAGTAGTAAAGAGTTAGGTTTGCCAGTAGGTAAATTACTAATGTTAACGCACCTGTTAGGCGAATCTGTCTCCTCTAGCTGGTGAGTTACAAGCACGTGCTGAGAATCGACAACTGACAGACTATTCAAGACGTTTCTTACTCTTCGCCTCTAGTGGGTTTCCCCAGAGGTGCATGACCTCCTTCCTTCCCCCCCCCCTTTACCGACGTTCCACCATCCTGTTTACCTTTCTCTTTGTATAGACCACGACCAACTGACTGACTCCAGTACTGACTTAACGGCCAGACAATGATGTCTTTACATAGAAATCGCTCGCCCACAGTAACTCACCAGCCAGAGGAGACGGACTCACCTAACAGGTGCGTTAACTTTAGTAGTTTCAGTACATTTCGCTTCTCCAAGAACGCTGCTTCAGCGAACCTACCACTCAACTCACTAGCAGCATTGGATCGCTCACCAAGTGCTGCAGATCAACTTCCCTCACTGTAACATTCGACCTTCAAAGCCATTGAAATGAAATTGGAGATTTTTCCACTGTTCAACTTGCACTCGCTCCGAATCCAATTTCATTCCTCAGAGTGAGAAAATGACACGAAAAAAAACTTGAAGGAAGTTGAGGGAGTAGAGGCTCCTAGTTTGTAAAAGAAAATACCGAAGTGCTTGATTGGATGAACATAAGATGAGAGGTTGGTTGAAGACACAAAGAACAGTCAATCAAACAAACACCTTCGGTGGCTCAACTTCTTAATACCATAGCCTAAAGACTGGATGAAGGTGTGCTTTGTATTCCAAGCTCAAGAAGGACAATGTGTCAGATATGGGCGTTGCTGTCGTGCCAAATACTCCAGCGAACCCCAACCCCATTCAGCTCATTGTTATGTTTCTTAGTTCTACGGAGTAGGAAGAAAAGTTAAGTAATCGGCTGAGACTAAAACGACCGTTTGAGAAAATGTTCAAACATGTTCCACATTGGGCCCAACCACTTCAGGAATCTTCTTCGAGATATAGTTCAGGTCAGAGTCGAGCATGATGGTAAACTTTAGGAGTTGTGGGTACAAAAAGACTGCAGCCATAGCCATCATCGACTGTAAGGTATGCGAGGACAGGATGGTTGACAGTTACGCCACCCATCAACACCGGATCAGCTCCTCTGTTGAAGTCTGATTAACTGGCAATGTCTTCCTTGGTTAAGCGGTAGGTGAAATGGAAGAGACTATACGCTTCTGGTTTGTTTTCTCATCAAAGTGAATGGTCCTTAACACTTACCGAGGGTTGCATCAGTCGACAGGCATGAATGTTGCAGTTTCGCTATCGAAGAGCCCCGGCACTCGCTCAGCTGTACCAGCAGAACGCTGCTCCACGGCAGGTTATCATTTTGCCGGATTACTGGTGGAGAGCTGTTGCCAATGTGTTACCAAGCGGAGTTATGACCCCGGGTAATCCGTACAGTTATAAGCTGGACAGAGGGCGTTTTAGGAAAAAGTGGGTTGAGCTTGACAACTGGACGAGCCAATTCCTTACGAGGCATGGCGACTTCGATGCTTAAATTCAATCAAAGACTTTCGATCCTGCACGTTGTGCTTGGAAACAGGAAACCACGTGTTCCTTTATTCATTTCGCTTTAAGAGTGAACAACGGCACTTGGGAGAGCAGCAAAACCTTCCAGCACTTTCTGCTATTAATCAAGCTTATAGTCGTTGTACCCTTGGAAACTTGCTACTCAAGTTGATGGTTAGCTCATGAGTCAAACCAGATGGTGAACTGCTTCCAGATGGTACGGAATCCTCAGGGGAGAGGGAACAGCTCTCCACCGAGAAACTGGCTAAATGTAGGTCGGCCAGGCGAAGATTCGCCACTTTTGCCCAGGCATGGGGGACCAGGTAGCGCCTGCTGGAATCGTGGTCTCCACCTGCGATGGCCGGCCCTGCC
Source organism: Pachypeltis micranthus (assembly GCA_020466155.1). Taxonomy (NCBI): domain Eukaryota; kingdom Metazoa; phylum Arthropoda; class Insecta; order Hemiptera; family Miridae; genus Pachypeltis; species Pachypeltis micranthus. The sequence continues at coordinate 28,301,565 of CM035777.1, read as the reverse complement.
CCTCCGATTAGCTCCCCTTGCCGCACAAGATGCTACACTCCACTACAGGCCGGGGGGATTCTAAATAACTCCTATTCCCCCATCAGAGCCAATGAGCCAGTGGGTCAAAACTGGCCTGGCTAGTTAACCCATTAGGGAGGAGGTTGCAGGGAGGTGCATTACTCAATTCGCCAGGGAAGCGCTCTGCCGAAGACCGGACCCGGGCTAAATGACAACCTGCCATACCTCCGCATATGGATACCGAGTGCTCGTGCCCTCGTGACTTTCCTCTCTTATGAGAGTCAAGGAAACAGGTCGTTCCTAGCATTCTCAGATAAATTTGGGTGATAGTTCGCTAAACTTTAATAACGCTCAAGAAACAATCAGAAGCAACTCCAGAAATTCCGGCACGCCAACTATTGAAAGTCACTTACTATCATTTCCCCCCCGGGTTTAACCTGATTATTCGAGAACAATAAACACGACTCTTCTCAAAACAATGTTTCGGGTCTCATAAATGCTCTGTCCACTAGTTGTTGGACTAGCCCGCCAATAGTCGTGGCATAAGCTGCAGAGACTCAATAAATTCCGGAACTTTAAGTGCAACCTGTTTCCACGTTGTTATGAAGTGGATTAAATAAAAGCAGAGTTGATTAAGTATTGAAGTGATTGGGTTAATTCCGCCAGTAGGTAAATTACTAAAGTTAACGTACCTGTTTGGTGGGTCCGTCTTCTCTGGCTGGTCTTCTCACCCACATTATCTCACCAGCCAGTGAAGACGGACCCACTAAACGTTGCCTTTAATAAGATTTTGGAATGCTGAATGCACCAAGGACTGGGGAAAGTTGTGTGATGCGTTCCACCATGTATTTGGTCGAAGGGAATTCTAAATATATTTTGCAAAAAACTTGTTATCTGTGTACAGTTTCTGATAGAAAATGAAAAGGGAGACGAATGATCAATAAGTTGACAAGACGTGATTTTACTGCAGTTGACACCACGTTAATTTAATGGCGGTCTGTCCAAAGTCTTCGACTTATTAAATTATTTAAAAAACCCCTCCCCTCCCTCTGCAGAAAATGCAGAAGTTGAGCACCCCCAGTAGAATATCAATTGTCTCAATGAACTAAATGGAAAGCTGATTGTATTAGAAAAGTTGTGTGAACGCCACTCGTAACGCCTTCGCCGCTAAATTCGGAAGATGGAGTTGAAAGGGGGAACCCGACGAAGAAGGTTTAAAAGTAGCGAAGCATTGAAGGCGTCGCCGGGAGACTCAGAAGGTGCCTCGACCAGCTCGTGTCACTCAATGCAAATCGACAGTTTCCCACGAGGGACGGCCCCAGTGGAAAGAGCCCCAACTGGTTTCGTCTATTAACATCTCAAAGGTTCTGTTCATTCTGCTCCTCTCTTTTCTCTAGTTGAGCGCATAGACCTGAGGAAGGAGACATTGTCTGCAGACTCGACGGGATAATTATTATGCAACCCCTTTCTCGCGGAAGCTCGACACCTGGCGGAGCGGTAATTATTTAAATGCTTTGGGTGGTTTGTGGGGGTAATAGCTTGAACTGTACTACAGGAAGTACGTGCCAGCCATTTCACCTTTTGGCTTTTACTGGCAGAGTCGGCCTGTAACACTCATCTAACAGCTCATTGAGTCTCTAAATTCGGAAGATGGAGTTGAAAGGGGGAACCCGACGAAGAAGGTTTAAAAGTAGCGAAGCATTGAAGGCGTCGCCGGGAGACTCAGAAGGTGCCTCGACCAGCTCGTGTCACTCAATGCAAATCGACAGTTTCCCACGAGGGACGGCCCCAGTGGAAAGAGCCCCAACGTCTTGCAGATAAAGATGTTTGTAGGTCGCGTGAAGAGCCAGCCTGGCATGTGGTGTCAAAGATGCGCAGTACATTACACTGCAGGTGATTGCGTTTTGGCCGTCACTCCTCTCTATTCCCTCAAAGACACTACTCTCTCAAGGTTTGCCTGTGAGCTTCTGTGGATCACCGTGGCCTACGAGACAGCATCCATTGAAAGACTCCAAGCAACCACTGGCCAGTTGGCTGTACGAAAGCTGGATGTGCTATATGAATGGGTATTGGATCAATGGCAAGCGAGATGGGAATCCCCGTCAAAGCAAACAGAAGTAAGTGAGACGCGCTAGTTCCTTGCAGGACACGATGACATCAATACGTGCGCGCGCTCTCACTTCTTTTTGCTCAATTAGCGAAGGTTATGCCCAATCAAACGCGCAATTGATCTCTCCATTTGGAACTCCCCCCCCCCCCCAGGTGGGAAAGCATATTCAGTACTCCTCCCACCTGGCCCGGGTTCCCCAGGGTCCTACATCCGAGTGGCAACGCTTAGCAACAGCTCAGTACCGGGAGACTGGCTAAATGACCTTATGAAATGGAGAGAAATACATACGTTTCTTAATGCTAGCCAAGATCCACAGTGGATTGACGAAAGGTTGGAGCGAACGGCCCAGAGCTGCTCCAGTATCTGTTTAAGGGACTCTGTGTGACGTTGGGAGTTGAACCAGAAAGAACCTGCACAAACACCCTCAGAGAACCCTGAGTAACACACAGTGATGCCTTTGGGACCCCCTTGGTAAATTCTATACTTTGCCCATCGACGTCTAGAAATGTATAGAAACAACTTGAAGACCCCAGCGCGTCTGAGTTTCTTTTATTTCACACGGAGAAATTTGGAATTTGATTACTTTCTGTTCTGCATTTTCAAAACCAAGCGACGCCAAAGTTTCATTTCCCTTTCCTCCTGCTCCATCGCCTTCGGAGGGCTATGAGGAGGAAAAGGTCGTGGAAGAAGATGATATACCCCTGTTTTTGCTTCACGAGAAGCCTCAGGTCGAGATGGAGGATTGGAAAGGCGTCTCCAGACCGGGTGGTGCTGAGCTCTCGTATACGAGAATTGTAATTTCCATGCATCAAGCCCTATTTCACGTGGAAATAGAATTTCTCCTCTCTCCTCCCGTCCCTTACACCCCTCTTCCACAGCCCCAATCCCAAATGGAGCCTATTCGAAGCGCCGACGGATTCAATTCCGCCAAGACATTTTTTCTCTTGGCGAAAAAAAGCCTTTTTTGCATGATATCCCATCTGCTTCTTTTCCTTCTTCGTCTTCCCAGCTCTCGCCTTTCGCTCTTTCCTCGGGAGGAAATGGGAACGTACTGGGAAGAGGACTTATGGTAGTGATTAGGGGAGAGGTCTTGGAGGAGAAGGTGAAGGAAAAGAACGAGTCGAACCCTTTGGAGACTCCGGGCGACACAAAGGCCCAGAGCAGAGCTCGCGTCTCTTCACATATAACCGAGAAGACGGCTCGTATTAATGCAGTCTTATTGAGGAGAACGAGTTTCCTCTCCGACAGTTCCTCTTTTACCCTTCGAGCCGTTTCCTCTGCTCCGCTCCCAACAAAATCCCTTCTATGTGCTATGCGAGAGCGGTTCTTCCCTTTGCTCCTTCTTCCTCTTCAACGTTCTCCGTAATCCCGTCCCACGAGGGTTCCATTACCCTTTCCCTCCACACGGCCGCTCTCCCTATTCCTTTCTGAAAGGGTCTTTTCTCCAATCGATTTTCACGTAGGTTTTCATTCCGCACAAAACCGGAATTGAAAGTTCAGAGGGAATCCTACGACCCTCCTCCATGTAGTTTCCTGAAATTCTCATCGTTTCAGTGCACACGTATCACCAATAAGAATTACGTGCAGCCAGACGTTCAATGCCAATAACTTTATAATACAACGACCAACGCAGAGCATTTTGAAGAATAAGCGACATTGAAGTCAACTGTTATGAGGAAATACATCATTTTCAAAGCATCGCACAACTTTCCTCAGTACGTTCACTTCTGAATCAACCATTCCAATGTTTTTCACACAGTTTATATGAAGAACTTTAGAGTCTTAATATCCTGTATTGAAACTGCTCTTCAGATTCCAGAATTATTTGGTGGATTGCCCAAAATAAACTGATATTACAGTTTTTTAGAACGTTCGTGTCGACTAATCTGGAATCAAAGGGAAAGTACAATGAAAATATCAGGTGTGATATACCACACACCTTTCTCAGTTCCTCGTGCATTGAGCCATTTTTCTACAGCAACTAAAAAAATAAGTATTTCATTCAGCTTATTTGGACTGGGATAGAATGTTTTTTCCCCGTTAACGTGATGCAACTGGGGAACCCCTACTGCAGCCTCAAATGGGCCTATAGTGTGCCACCTCATGCCCTTCCAGTTCCATCTCCAGCTTCCATGGGGCTCGCACCTTCCATCCCAGTTACCTTTTCTGGCCACAGCTGAGGGCCCCCAAACACTCCGAGGCGCACCTCAGCCAGGTCCTCACATATCCGACTCCTGCTTGGCCTCACAATCTGCAACCCTGTACCTCTGAATTACCAATCTTGGCCAAGTAGTACTTTAGTGGACAGTGGCCTCGGAACAGGCTACATCCCATCCGCATGCTTTCTCTCTTCAGATTGAGGATCTCTCTTGTTTGCTCCCTGGAGATTTTGATAAACAGCACTGTCTTTGGCCACATAGAACGTTGCTCTACGTATTACGTTCCGGTAAGACTTTTACGATGCATTTCGCCGGGAACCTTCACGCTTATAGTTTTGTAACTATACCAAAAACACTGCGAGAGGATGTCCCCAAGTTATAGTTTTATAGGTCTGTTGGACTACAGAGCAGGCTAGTGTAATATAACTGGGATATGGGGAAAACTCTTCAAAAATCGATTTTCAGTGACTTTTTTTTAAAATGTAATGTGCACATTATTTTCATCGGTCGATAGTTTATTGCGCTGCTCTCGCGATTTTTCCAGGAATTGAAAGTTAATCGCACCGTTATGTCGTTTGGAACTGTATACACAACAATTCAACAAAAATTGTTAGAGCCGTTTACGTGATAAAATTGGAATTTCGATCGCCACGATGACTAAAGTTAGTTTCGAACCAGTTTAGGTGAAACCCTTATTATGGTGACTTATGTTGATCAGTAGGCTAAATATAAAAAATTTGTGACAGTTGGGTCCGCAGTTTTTGTCTCAATCGCAACCACTCACTCAGACCATTTTTTCGCATGTTGCTTTTCCCGATTCAAAGTGCGCGAGTGTTGTTATCGGAACATTTGGTGCTCTCTCGGTCTACCTCTGAGTGATCGCGCTCTTGTCGCTACAAGCTCTCCGCTCCAACCTCGATGAAGCCCGTTCCAGCATCCGGGCGGGTGTCTGTCTTACGCCGAAACCCTCAACGGTCGTCTGCCGAATTCTCATATTTTCGAACTGGGTCATCAGTATCCCACGTTTCCCGTTTTTCTATACCTCACTTACTCAATCTACTACCCTCCATCTCTCTTTCTTTCTCTATTGGAACCCATCATCGGCCAGACATTATCAGCCGCCCTACTTAAGGTCTTCCACTGCTCGGAAAGCCTGATCTTCCAACCGTCTTTGGGGATCGTCGTCGAATTCGTCTTTCATCTGCTAACTTCTCTCCGTCTGTCCATTTCGCCACCACGAACGCCGTTTTTTGTCAGAACGTTCCTTTTATTCTATCCTAAATTAATTTCTATATACTAAGTCATTTGTTCAAACCTTTTTCGTTAATATACTTCTATTATTATGTCTGAGTAGGGAAAATAGGTTTCATTTTTTCTTTTTGTGTTTCAACCCTTTCTCAAGCACAGTACACCTTGTAACGTAAAAACGTAGGGAAAACAATAAAAAAGTAATATGAAAGTTCTGGAATAGTAGTACTGCTCAGCTGTATCGCTGGTATCCGTTGCTTCACCGCCTTGGAGTGGGAGGAGATGAGGTGGTCCTATCCCTGGCTGGCAAGAGAACCTTCACGTCCCAATGTACCCACCCACCCGCCTGAACTGCCTCGATTCTTCTACGATAAGGCTGCCACGAGCGAGTGTCTGCTGTGTGCCATCATCTCCCCAAGGTTTGATGGAGATGAAGAGTTAATTAGTTTTATCTCCGCCTGGAATGGGCAGCCACAAGCCTCCAGGCACTCATCCACTCCGCTGAGCTGCCTCCATTCTTCAATGATAAGGCTGATGCTGGTGAGAGTTGGCTGCCTGTTATCATCTCCCCAGGTTTGATGGAGTTAGCTGGTTCTATCCTCGCCTGGCATGGGCAGCCTCACCACCCAACGCACTCAGCTTCGAAATACATTCTTGTACGATACAGCTGCCATTGGAGAGAGTGCTGTTTGCCACCATATCCCTGGTTTTGGAGAAGAGGCCGCTCCATTTGAAGACATCATGAGGCCAAATGAATGTCCGCTTGGAAACTCGGCTAGGTTTCTTGTGCTTTGCAGCTGCGTGAGGCGTGAGGTGGTTTTGCACTGCATATGTAAACCCCAGATTAAGAATGTTCAACGTTGTCTGCGACCTTTTGGGGATCCGACATCTGTTCCTTCAATCAGTTCGTCACCTCGCGATGTTGAATCTTCCTACAGAAGAGTGAGGGCTCGTGCAGTTCAGAACTGTTTCAGCGCCCCGGATGTTCAGGAACTACAAAATTTGCGGTGTATCGAATCAATTTGCGTGTTTTACTTGGATTACGTGACGGCACGTAATAAAATCCAAAGCCCTGGAGTTCTACGGTTGGCCAAATATTCCCTTCCCCTAATTCTCTCGAATTCCTTCACCTTTCACGAATTCGCTGACTTTCCACGTTCCTCCTTTCCCCCCCTCCTCCCTCTTTTCGGGTAATCGAATCCGCCTCGTCGACTTGTGACGGTTCGAGTATAAAGGCAAAGGGAGAATCAAGAGGCTGGCCCCGACCCGAATACCAAATAGAAGGTTTGATTATTTGCTTCTTTTCCGCGACATGGGGGGAGAAGGCTTTTTTGCTCCTTGCCGTTCCGGGAGTCTCCTTCGTCAAAAAGCCGCGCGCGGGGGCTCCCCGTTTCCACGGATTTTCGCTCCAACGGGCTTTCGCCTTCGGAATTCCTAATCATTTCGGTAGTCCTTTGGTTGAACCGAGTTCGTATTTATTTTTGTCGATTTTCGAGGGTCGTCCGATCGGAAAACTCTCGACGAGAACTATTTTCCGTCGTGGCAGTTCTCCGAGTTTAAGTCAGTAGATAGAAATTGAGCGGTCGCCGCATCTGGAGTCGCAGAACGTGCAGTTTCCATTTACTGATTTATTTAGCTTTCAAACAAATCAAATGAAGCTCCATCTCGATGGAATACGCATAAACCCCTGCCAACAATCTGCCAAACTCGGTTTTGTGGAGAACGTCCTTTATTTCAAAAATAATACCATCCCAACGACGAGTTTACGCCCTAATTATACCCGAAGTGTTTCAAGGCGGTCTTCTAAGATGAGGTTCTGATGAATTTAGAGAACCACACATCTGTATCAGGCTGCGGAATCACATCATCACTGACAGAGGCGTGTAATTCAGAACACATCTGTCATTCATGGTAGACTCTATGTGATTGTCACCACACACAGTAATTGGGTTTATGAAGAACCCTCCGAAGAACGGGTGGCATCTTTTTGTGGAGTGAAGTAAAGAGGAAAAAACTAGCGGCAGTGTACCAGGGCGAACCAAACACGTCGATTTAGCGAAGGATCATCTGGGGCATGCCCGGTGATTCGCTCTAAACTTCGTCGTCAGTCGTAGTAACTGAGCAGTTGTGTCATCAGAGCGTCGCCCGCTCACCCACAGTCGCGTTAGCCACCAACCAGTTCCTTGATTGTGGTGGTAAGACTTCTTCACGTGTAATTGCGAGTATAAGTCCTTGTTCCAATAGGTGCACTATTCGGGGAATATGCGTAACCGATGTCCTGTAAGTGCACATGTTGATGCTGTTTAAATTGGGAGATAGTTTCAAAAACCTGATCCAACATCGCACCTTGCAAGCTTCAAGTCCCACTTTTGCACAAGTTCGCCGACTTCAAGAGATGACATGAGACTCTGAGCCGTGCCAAGGGCCGTGTGTTGCGTGTCCCTTCGGACTTTGAGAATGAAATAAACAAGGATTTTTACCAATTCTTCACAAACCTCTGAAACGATTTTAATTAAACTTTCAAATTGTCTTCTGCTAATTATTTAACTTTTGTTTTCCATTATACAGGTATAGTCGCATGAAGGAAAACGACATTGTTTTACCATTGACAATACCTGTTGCTCTAACAGTCCGTTATACAGAGGTACAACCCGTACCCATACGAAAACCCGTGTTTCGTATTATAGATATTTCAGCTCACATTTTCCACTAGGCAAAGGACGAAATATTCATCAGTTTGGTTGTCATTGCATTGAACTTAGTGAGACCTATCAATCCCCAAGAGCTAGAACTTAGCGAGAATTGAGGATATTAGAATTAAATTGACACAGCGAGGGGGAGGGCTTTTGAGGAGTCATCATTCATGGCTTGCGACTCCAGCAAACAATTACTTGTGGCGCCATCTTCAGGATCCTGCTTCCCACGTTTGGTAGATGAGCGCGTTGGGATTGCACCAGTAGGAAAGTGAAAGAGTCGAAGCGATTTAGGATACAGAAGTGTTTGAAAGGCTTGTGGAAGAAGTGCGTCTTCCACCAAAAAGTTCTAGGGTCTTGTGTGGGAAGTAAGTGAGCTCCTTTCGTGAATAAGCATCTGATGCAGCTTCTTCTACTTCTGCAAACAATTTTTTTTGGGATATTTAATATCAGTGTTATGCAGACCGAAGGAGCAGAGTGATGAATGACCTTGTGGCCGTTCCATCCTGCTGTACCTGGGTGTGGCAAGCCTGGCTCCAAACGTGTGGTGGCAGGGTTTAGGCGATTATGGATTGAGTAGTGTTTGAAAGGAGGACGCAGGCTGTGCAATATTCACTATATCAAGTTTAGGACCTTATCGCACTAAATAAATGGACTTCCGTCGCGAGTGAGGGTCTGATGCCGGCACCTTCGACCCCTGCAAACCTTCTCTTCTGCAAAGTTGCAAGTTATGCTAAAACCGCCTCGGTCGGCGGCGACCCTCCGCAAGAGTTTGAGAAGGCAATTTGCTAAACGTTCATTTTCCCGCTTCGAGATGGAAAACGCCGGTGCTGGTCCGAAGGCGCCCTAAACACAGTTTTCGAACCATTTGCATAATCTTGAGAACAGGAAACGGCATTCGCCGTATTTCCTCCGCGAGAAAAAGGGGCTCATTAATTCCCCTCTTTTTTCCCCCCTTATTTTCTTTCTTTCCACTTTCTCGGCTCCGGAGGCTCAGCCACTCTTGCCGCCCTCGAAAACAGCAATTTGTAACAGTTGTAATTGCTACGTCGAGTTCAGACGGCGCCCGATCCGTTTTCTTTCGAGTCAAATCGCTTATTGTTAACTGGCTGTTTGTCTTTTCTTCTAGCGGGAGATTTTCCGAAAAATTTCTCCTTCTTTGATTTGAGAGATTCGTCGGGGCAACTCGCCTGCTCAGTGGTTTGTACGTTGAGTGCGGTTTCTGCTCTTGACGGGCCTCAGATTTACCTGTTTCGCGTTAAATTGAATGTACGTAACTGCTTTTAAACTGTTTCATTCCAAAATTAGAAGAATGAAACAAAGTCGTAAATTGTAGGTTGTTCTTGTGCAGCTGGTAGAGAATAAAGAATAAAAGTAGGGACCCCAGACGCTTCCTCGGGGTACGGATGCTCCCAGGTCTCTTGTTGTGGAGTGCTGGTTTTGAATCGCCACCACGAATCAGCGGCCAGTTATATAGTGGTGAGCACAGTCAATTGGGAAGGTATTGGCGTACTTTTAGGAGCAAGCCTTCGTGCGAGCTTCTGTCAACAGCTTGCTTTATGTCAAAACATGCTGAACTGTCGCTCGTGGTATCCCATTTCTTACGAAATTCGTACGCGTTTGTAATTGAAGAGGGGCAGCAGTGCGATGGGCGCGAAGATTCGTGTACAACTGCAGATATGGAAGGATGAGACGTTCAAATATCTAGGGCAGAATTCAAAACAGACTGATTGGTCCATACGATGACGGGAAGTGCGGAGGCCCCTCAGGCACTACGTCTGCAATGCTCACACCAGCCTTACTCCCCTATACCGAGGTTTTTGGGCATTTTTAAAGCTTTCGAACGGTTTTATATTTTTTCGTGGGAGCAATAGTTTGAAAGGTAGGTCTACTTTTATTAAAAACAACGTTTGGTGAGTCACCTTCAGGCACTTGGTAGAAGAATCCCCACCACCACTCCTTCACGTTCATTTTTCAGACGAGTTGAACATTGCGCTTAAAGAAGGCGTTTATACTAAACAGTTACAGCCGAAAGCGTTTTGCTGAAACCTCCAGTTTCGTGAAAAGGTTTCTTTCTGAAATGGCTACAAACGAACCGTTTCGTTTAATGGCACCTATCGCTAATATATGTAGCGAGAAACGTCAACTCGTATACATCAGGGATGTGGCCTTTTTCTTTTTTGGGTCGCAGAAGCAAGAGTCTGGCTCTAGTCGCCCCATGAATTTACTCCTGCGTACCTATGCCTTTCTTTCTTTTCTGCAGTGTGCCGCACTCCCACACATCCTCCCAAACAGTTTTCAGGAGCAGTCATTCCTTCTCGCGTTCATTCTTCATCCCTGCTAGATACTGGCCCTGGATCGGCAAGCTCCATCCTCTTCTGGCAAAAGACTGCCCAGGCGCAATGAAAAATGCACCTACAGTTTTCATCGGAATTCCACATGGTGTGGATCAATGTCTCGGGGGAGTGAATACAGAGTCTCCACTGTCAGAAGATGGCATAGGGAGTATTATCCACCATTGTTCTGCAGTGCGCGCAATTTAGGTCTTCAGCCTTTCCTATTCAGTGCTGGTGCGCCCTAAATAATCCATGGCCTATTAGGAACTGGGTGAGTCAGACATCTGCCTCAATGGGGTACTATCCCAGTCACAGACTCGAGCCTGGAATCAGTTGCCTTGTTCAGCGTCCCTTCTGGGCTGTGTCCCAACTTGGGTTGTGTGGGATGTGTCCCAGTTATCATAGTCTAGTGGTCATAGACTAAGATTCCGTCGAAAGTCGGGCATTGGATCGAACCATTTGTTACGATGGGAAACGTTTGGAGAAGCACTGACACAGGCAAAAATTACAGCGATCTCAAGCTCCAATCCAATGCCCAACTTTGGGCGGATAATGAATCTTCGTCTATGCCCACTAGACTACGATCACTGGGGTACCTACAACGGGAGTCAGGTGGTACAGTCACACCCCTTTTCTTTCTCTTCTAGACAAAAGGGAGAAAGTAGACATGGCAGCGGTGCCTAAAGTGACGTTGAAAGATTCGCCCTTGGAATATGACCGATCCACAAAGCTCCTTGGCATCCTCGTTGGAGACTCTTTGTCCTGGAACGAAGAAGTTGCGGCCACTTGCAGTCGCGCTTTCAGGGCAGTATACCAGTTACGTCGCTTAGCATCAGATTCCCCAAGTCATGTGCGCCTTCAGCTCGTTCAGAGTCTTGTGATGCCCTATTTTGACTACGCAGTTGCGGCCATCTGCGATTTGAAGAGTGGCGAGCTTGATCGATTACAGAAGGCTGAAAACGCGGCTCTACGTTTTGTTTTGCGACTGCGCCTGGACGAGCTCGTTACACCCCATTATAAGCGGTTAGGATGGCTGAAGATTAGAGAACGTAAAAAGCTACATATCGCCTGTCTGGCTTTCAAGATATTGAAACATCGTAGACCGCAATATCTTTACCAATCGTTCGAGTTTCTCTCACAGCGCGATACTCGGAGCAAGAACAGTGTTCTTCGGATTCCTGCCCATCGGACAAACATGTTGGCAAGATCATTCGTAGTCCAAGGAACAAAAATACATAATGAGCATGCAGAGCTGTTTCAAAAGTATGGTAGAATAGAAGAGTTTAAAGAAAAGTTTACAAAAATATTAATTGAAAGCTATTACATTGTATCGTTGTTGTGCACTAGTTGGACCTTATACTAATATTATTTATTTAGTCATCACACACTCCTACATTGTAAATAGTTTGTTGCCAATCGTTATATGTTTTTTTTGTTTGTTAAGTGTTTGTCAACTATTAGGATTAGGATATCCACTGCGGAGAAGGGGAGGAATATCAAAGTACTCACCCTTCTCTAAAGTCGGGGCAGTGAGTGTTTGTATGTGTCAGTAAGTGTTTATGTATGGACGAGTGTGTAGTGTATGAATGTAATTTATTTGGGTGAATGGAATGTATTCATAAATAACATAATGAGTTACGATGAATGTAGGAGGAAATGTAACAGTGTGATGTAGCCAGGGAGAATGGAAGAGAGGGCCACATGGCCCTAATTCTCCCTGGTCGGTAAATAAAATCATTCATTCATTCATTCATTCTCTTCTGGTGGCCTCACTATGGTGAACTCTTGATGAGTACAGCTCCTTCTGCTAAAAATTGGATTGGGATGACAAACATACAACCGTCGGGGTAACATAGGTTGGGCGCAGGTAGGTTCTGCACGTCCTATAAATGTCCGATGAAGAACTGGGTCAGGTGGAAATTTGCCTCACCATGGCAACACCTTCGCCCCATGTAAGGATGGAGTGTACAAAGTTTATAAGCACCAACCAAAAGGTGTAATTAAACGATACGTATCCATCAACACCGAAAACTAGTACGTCCACTTTTTCGCATTGATTAGTTCCGTACCCGTGTTTAATAGTGACGGTTCTGACGTACAAAGTGAGGAAATACTAACGGTACGAGGTGAACGAGAGAGTAGACGGAAAAATCATCAATGTAAAAGGCACTCACCCGAAAATCAGATCCTCAGTTCCGGATTAACGAAGGACTGAAAAGGGAAGTCAGGTCTGAGTTGATCAGATGAGCGGAACGAAAGAAGAAAAAAAAGGAGAGGCCCTTCGAACGGGAAACGAGATCGCGAGAGGTTAAATAGAGCGAATACGACAAAACGGGAACTCGGAGCGAGATATAAATATATGAGTTAAAATCAATTTTGGTAGACGAAAAGCCCGTATCAACCCTCAGACATAACTCAATGGAGCGGCTGGCGAGGACAGGGAAGAAAAGCATCCATCAAAATGAGCCTGCCGCAGCCCCCGACCGCCTTTTTCCCGCGAAAACTTGTTTAAAACGCTTTCCCTCTTCAAACTTCCCTTCCACCACTACCACCACATCTCACCCTGCCCCCCCTCCATCGTACCAGTTTTCCCCATTTCATCGCGGAATAGGATTTTTTTTTTTCGCTAACCCTACTTCTCCCGGAGGTGAAATTCGTTCGACGGATGAGAAGGCTGGAAGGCTGCACACGTCAAGGGGGTAAGGTATACGAGTAGCCGTGTGGGGTGGAGGGGAATGGAAATGCTCAATTTTCCAGTACATTATTTGTGAAACGCGCCCTGGAGATGATCGAGACGCGAGACCTCTTCTGCGTCGTTGCAGCTTCGTTACATTCGTCACGCACTTATTTTCCCCACCTCCACCCCACCGTCAACGTACCGTTTCAATTGGTTGACACGACCTCATGCTACAGTACTGAACACATTAACTGCTACGAGACAACTGCCCTGTGCCGAACTAACAACGCCCCGAAAAGAACGCATATCGGGGAAGAAGGAAATATTGCCGAATAATTCGTTACATATCAGTGCTAAAGGGGGGGTGGGGGTGGGTAGGAATTGAGTCAAGTCAGTAACGGCAAAAATTATCAAGAAACGAAGCAAAAGTGGTTTGGAGTCGCTAGACAATCGACCAAAAAGCGCAAAAGGGGCGTAAAAGCGTTGATGAAGTCACTGCATGTTCCCAATCTCAGGTTCCACATTGTACAGGGCGTTTAGCTTGGCGTAGTCATCTTCAAACAGCGCGACTATTCATTTGCCTCGCCTCTTGCCAATCCTGAGGTCTCCTTATATATTTAGCACGAGTGCAGTTGACAATAACAATTCCACGCCCTCACATTCTTCCAGTCTCCCAGTGCTGTTTGTATTAGCTAGGAAACTTGTTGTCACAGGCTCTTCCAGCTCAAACAAGCGCATATAGCTACCAGAGTTTGGAACCGCTCGGGAAGTTTGGCACATTCCAACGCACGTTCTGATCCGAAGCAGAGAGAGGCAACAAGAAGGCAGGTAGTGTGGTAGTGTGCGCTGAGTAATGACTTACAGTCCAAAAAGGTCTTATCAGATAGCGCAAACTCACATCTGGACAGTTATCATAAAATAGTGCTACTACTCATTTCCAGTTCTTCTTCCGCCTGCAAACCTCCAATTCTCAGCGCGATCTGAACAGGTTCTACACAGTACAATAAACGTTCTTTTCGATTTTGAGCTGAGCTTTGAACTCACTTGACTTTTAGTTGCCCCCTTCTTACCTAATCTTACTGTGTGTTCTCAAAAGCTCTGAAAATACTCGACTGAAGATCTCGCGAACCCCCCAAAATGGGGAATTTTTCACTTAATCCACTTAAGACCGGTAGTGGAAGTCCACCTTTCTGAGGGTTGAGCTTCTGTCACCTGTTCGCCAGGCTCACCCTGGAACGAGAGGGTTGGAAGCGCCGAAACGTGGGAAAACGCGGTGGCGACAATAAAAACAGAACATCTCCCGCTCTGCGGAGCTTTTTGTTCGAAGGCGAAAGGGTTGGGTTCTGCTTGAAGAGGAAGAAGAGACGGCTATAAATTTATCGGAGGGTGAGCTGCGGAGGGGAAATGTTCAATAGTGTTGAATGTTGAAATGTTGAATATTCCAAGGCGCTTCGTTAAAGACGACCTCTTCTTTCTCTCCCCCCCCCCCCTTTCAACGGAGGAAGAATGGACTCGAATCAGTCCTCGAGTTGTGTGTGGATCCGAGAGAACGTTGGGTCCCTCACGAAGGCCCGTGTGCTCTTAACTGGATCTCAAACAAGAACAATCCAGCTCCAAGCATCACACAGCTTTCCTCGACTCTCGTATTGAGCTGTACACACAGACTACAAAAACTAGACATCGACTACTGTACGTTTCTACAAAAACATTTAGGGGGAACAATATTCAGTTAGGCCTTTACTGCGAACAACTTTTGAAGGCGAAAACCCTGTTTATGCTTCTTACGTTCGGCGAAATATCAGAGGTACGTAAGAGGCAAGAAAAGGTATTGGTCAGTTGCGTATAATTTGAAAGTCTAATCAAAAACTTGGGAGCCCATTTCAAAAACAGCAAACCACCTCGTTTTGCTATAAAGAAAAAAACTTCAATAAATTTTTTAAAAGTTTGATACTTAAAATGTACTTTTTTAAAATCGGTACCACTTAATAAGAAGAACAAAACATGTTGGCAAATTACTGATCTCCAAAATTTAAGGAAACTGCCCGGAGATCAGGAGTTGCATGACTAACGATCGATAAACCAAAGAAACCAATTATAGACGTAAAGAAAATAGCAAAATATCTGGTGCGTTGCAACACACAACTTTCCTTTGCTCTACGTCAATTCACTTTGTACATGGCTAATTCTATTTAATCAATTCATTTATCACTCAGTTCCTTTGAACTTGGTCAAACAGCGCTTTACGGCAGCAGGAAGCGGTAGCGCTTACAGTTCCAGATTTTATTGTGCTGCTCGTACTCATTCCAGGACCATTATTGAGCAATTGGTACACAGATAATTAATGAGCCTGTAAACACGAATTTTTAAAGAAGGATAGTAATCACTTTGGCAGAGTTATTGGGTAATAACTGTTAGAACTGGTAGTAAGCGAAACGGCGGTAGTCGACATTCAGAAATTTCTGAAGTGAGCCCCATGTACCTCATGAGCGTTTTTAAACACTCACACTTTAGGTATTGTATTGGACTACAATACCAATTTTCTTTAACTTTCTACTAACATTCCAGCGGAGTTTATAAGGAAAAAAAAGCGCTAAAAACGCTTTTCGTCGAAAATGTTGATAATTTATTGTGCTGCTCTCGTAATTTTCCCATAAATGGAAATTTTATGGTATAGTTACCTTATTGGGAGCTATCAACATAAAAAATTTAATCAAAATCATTAGTGCCGTTTTTGAGAAAAAAATTTTGTGTTTTTATCACTATGATGACTATAGTTAACTTTCGGTGGATTTTGCTCATACCCTCATTTCGGTTTCCCATGGTAACCTGCGGGGTAGATATCAAGTTTGAGGGGATTTGGTACGGTGGTTTTCTCTAAAAACCACTCTAAAATCGATTACGTCGAAAGTTTTGGCAATTTATTGTGCTGCTCTCGTCATTTTCCCATTAATGGGAATTCTATAGTATGATTGCCTTATGGAGAGCTATCAGTATAAAAAATTTAATCAAGATCGTTAGAGCCGTTTTTGAGAAAAAAAATATTTGGTGTTTTGATCACTTTAACTATAGTTAAATTTCGGTGGATTTTGTTCATACCCTTATTTTGGCGTCCCATGATGACCTGCCGGCGAGATATGAAGTTTCAGCTGATTTGGTTCGGTGGTTTTTTCTAAAAATCATTCACAGACACACAGACCATTTTCCCAATTAGTGTTTTTCGGACTCGGAGGGTCTGAAACGTAAAGATCTGAACTAAACTAATAATTTTTTTTTCAGCCGATTACATAACTTTCCTTTCTACTTCGTAGAGCCAAGGAAAGTAAAAAGTACGATAATACATTAATGCATCAATGAAAAAGTTCAGTAAAGGAAGATTAATATAGAAATCACTCAAATACCGTTGCATTAGAAACTCGTGGACACTTTTTTTAAATTGACTACATTTTTCAATTAAGGTTAATGCTTGAAGGTAATTCTATAAAAATCCTAGGACCTAAATAACAAAACTGCCTTAAACGAGCGGTGCGTAGCAACAAACAAATTTCCGCCATCCCTTTAAGTTCGAACATCAGCTACATATGCGGGCGCTGTATCTTCGTTCAACGCATTTCTACAAGAACATTTATGGAGAACTAAATGTAGGGACTAGTTAGCTTAGAGTACTCCGTACGTTTGATCGAAATCGTTACTGCCGTTTTGGGGAGAATTGGAATACCGATAAAATGATATTCGTCAAATCTCCTTTTATGAGTTAACTTGGCTTACATCTCCCTGGAATTTACGAAAATGTTATTACGAAAAAACGTTATTTTCGACACATTTTGATTTTTATCTCTGTTCAATGGACTGTCAGAGGAACATTTATTCAGAACAATATGTAGGTGTTAACGATTTGAAAACATCCTGTGAGTTTGGTGAAAATCGCTGAAGCCGTTTTGCCAAAAAGCGTAAAAAACCTATTTTTGCTTCATGGGCCTATATCTTCGTTCACCATATTTTCACGGAGATGTGTATCGAGAAGAAAAGTTAGGTATTGACTAGTAAAAGATAATTTGAAAGTTTAATCAAAATCGTTAGAGCTGTTTCCGAGAAAAATGCGAAGAACCCGAGTTTTTGGTACATTTTCGTCCCCCACCCCCCTTGCCATCGGTAGAAATCGTCCATAACCTTATTTTGGTGTCTACAAAAAAATAGCGAACAAAACAAAAAAAGAACCAACTCAATCGGATCAGCCGTTCTTCGCAAATCGAACTACACACACACTCACACACACACGGACCACGTTGCGAAATTAGGTTTTTTAGACTCAGTAGGCCTCAAAACGTAATGATCTGAAGAAAACCCAAATATTTTTACCATACTTACCTCTCTCTTTGCGGTAGCGGAAAGTAATAAAAGTCATACTTGGGGTAAGCGATCGGTACCATAATAGACGAGTGATGTCTATGAAGAAGTATTGACGTAAAATAAAAACATAAGTAAGTATGGGGGGGATCTCAATTTTTATAAACAATGGTTCACTAGGGCTCCAATATCCAATTCTAAATATAAGTCGTAATACCGACTTTATTGCCACTTTAGCTGATCTGAAAGTAGTTTGATATGCTCCGCCCCAAACTGGAAAGTAGTAGGTCAGAGTATAGTTAATATAAGCATGAAAAGTCAGAATCTTCAGGGCAGATGGGGGAAGACATTTATTAAGAAAGGAAAAGATGAAAAAAGATCTTCGGCCCAGAATCCTTCGCTGACCTGAATTCCCTGATATACTTCACACGTCACGTCTTCAAGGATGACTGGCATCATTCCACCATCCATCCATAGGCATCCATTGACTGGATCATTTGGTTCTGGATCATTGTGCAGTTAATTTTTTTGGAAGTTTCGAAGTAGGATCAAAATCCTCGAATTGATTTAATAATAACTGCCCAACGTCCTTCCTTATCATTAGTGATCTATATTGCATTATTACTTTTTCATCAAAATGTAATTTATAACGCTACACCGACTTGGAGTAGCTGACTTAATGTGCAGTGACGTACAGATAGCACCACAACATCTTACTCGGCACCCCCTGGTTGAAATCCTGACTAGTGCAAAAATGTCTTTATTTTTTTATTTTAAAAAATTTCGATTATCCAAATGCTTCCCCCTTGGAGTGGAGAAACCATTTCACCAAAATGTCATGGCGAACCAGAACCGACACGGGAGGCCAACATTCACTAAATAAACCCCAACTTGCGGTTAGGGGATCGGAGCAAAACGTACGCTCCAACCATTGCCGTGTAATTTTCTGCTGATTTGAGCCCTCAGGGAAGTCAGGGGCCGACGACAAGCTCTCTCAAATAAGTGCTGTTATAGATTTTCCAGGTTGTTCACGTACTCATCATGGAATTCAGTGGCGCGGGATTCTTGCGCTGATTACTGGGGCTGAACTAGGCCGTAGCAGCCTCGTCTCATTTTAAACCTCATGCTCGTTTCTTAGTAAGTCGTATGTTACGGACTTCGGATGTACTCCACACCCTTTGTTGAAACCGGTCAGAACAGCGATAGACGACCTTGAACTCGTTTGACGAAGATATCCTTGGAACGTACGGTACGGTTAGTAAACAACTAGCGGGTTGTCCTTCACCTCGACGGATCAACCAACTCGAAGCAGCCCCTGGAAGAAATTCACGTGCCTTCAATAGGACCCAGGACAGTCCTACCAGTTTTAGAAGAGGTCGCCGTGGAAGAGAAACAGTATTTCCTTCTCCCCACCCCTTCTCCCACCGTCGTTTCAAAAAAACAACCCCTTTCACCGGCATTCCGCACTTTCTTCCGAACCCCCTCTCGCCCTTATTTTTTATTTGAAGAGAAGCGTCGCAATGCGGGGGTGGCAAAAAAAAAAAAAAACGGGGGTTGTTACGAGGAATGACATACGGAGGGTAGAAAACGGGGTTACCATGGCAACACCCACAATGGCCGCCTATCTTTTTTTTCAATCACCCCCCTCCACTCACGCTACTTTCCTACTATTCACCCCCTCGCCGCTCGTTCGGGGTTTATTACAGCACAGATATGTTTTTTTTTTGTCTCTTTCCCTTTCCTTTTGGAAATAAGAGAAAAAGAGTGAGTGAGTGTGAGAGAGTGAGAGGGGTGAGTATGAAGGGGTGAGGGAGGTAAGAAGAAGAAGGTAAAGGTAAAGCTTGTTTTATTGCTTTCCCAATATTCGCCGACATTTCGCCAGGAAGAAGCATTCGGGATAATAGCGCCACCCTCCGCTCATTCCCTCGCTCCCTGTTCACCCCTCCCTATCACATCTTTGACCCGACTGTAATTTCAACCCCCTTACGTTCTACAACCCCAATTTTGACCTCGTTTTCTCCTCTTGCCCTCACCCCTCCCAATTCCTCTTATTCCCTTTCACAAGGCAACAGAAGATGGGTCCAATTGACCCAATTTTAAGACCGAGGGTGAGGCGGGAGGGTTGATCATGGAATGTGCCAAAGTTACAGTCCCCTTCCTTGGCAGGTTCACTCCAGCAGGACGCCCAGTACCGCTGTTCTTTCGCTGAGATCGTGTCGAGCTCCGGAAAACGAAGGAAACCGCAGCTCAAAATTAAATTTTTAAGTTGAAAATAAAATAGCCTCGTCGGATGGAGGGTTTAATTAATAAATGAAGGTCAACTATAGGCAAGGCCTGTACATTGGACAAAAGTCGCCGAGTCGTAACAAGAATAAATCCGAGCGGTCCTTACTTTACTTTTGGGCGTTTCAGAAATACACGGAAATCAGGAAGTGTAGAGTATTAATTAACAGATTTTTTACTTTTTTGCGCGAACACATCCATATAATTGAACGGTAATGTAACATTTTCGTAGAAGAACGAGACGCAACACGATAAAATATCGAGCATTTCGAAAAAAGTTTGGTACAGCTTTTTCCTTGTGAAACCCGCTAATACGAAAAGTCGAATAGGTAGCTCAATGAGTACCAAGCAGTTCGACTCAGTAATTAATTCTATACGCCGATATTGAAACGAGTCTAGAAGCTGCACTGCTCTTCGATCTATCCACAGATTCGGGAACCTGTTGGTCAAATTTGAACCAGAAGCGATGAATAGAAGCGTGTCCTATGGTTTTTATGGCAGGTGCAGATGCTCGTCCTCATTTTTTTAGTGAGGAGCTTCAGGTAGGATCGCGCCTAATGCATAGCCAGCTCGGATGAGGTGCCTTCCTCGCCAGATGGAGGTTCCCAACCCTTTTTCCCAAGTTCAAAATCGTAAACCGCGTCTGGCCTCGAAAAAAAGGCCTCGTCGGGGGCCGAATTATCATCTCATTGTCCCACTTATTTTTTTTGTTATCCGGCAGAAAGCTTCGTGTTTAACATGTCGAGCATAAATTATGTTTCATATTGGGACAATGCGCGAGGGAAAGAGAAGCGGTTGAAAGTAAAAAGGTAGGGAGGGGCTACGGGCCGCTATTAAATAATCACGCTCCGCTGAGCCACAAACGGGTCTCTTCCTCCGCTCAGTTTCAAAGGCATCGCTCCCGTTACGTCGTTGATACAGTACGGCAGAACGGAAACTATGCTGGGATTCCAAATCATTCGCTCTTGGTGGAGATTTGTGAAGGCAGTCGTCAATTCGAAAGGACCACTTGAGTGGAGTGTCTAGTGCTTGTTTTAATTCGGGCATGGTCCCTCTGTGTGTTTTTTTATACACTCCTCAGATGTGACCTGTCTAATATAAATGCCAATTACGAATGCAAACCCGTCTCCGTCCGATGATGCTTTTTCCTCCGGTGTCCCCCTCCTTCTGCCTTCTCGTCACAAGTCATGCATTTGGGCGAAATGATCACAAAAAACCACGAAAAAACGATCATGTCTCTGATCGTAGTCTGTGTGCCAAAACCAGGAATAGAAAAGTTGCAGGATTCTAAGGGGGTATGACAACACCTTTAATAAGATGATGAGCTATAACTCTCAAGCAAGACAAAAACAAGTTTGATTCAGTTATTCCTGATGTTCAAAACTGAAGAAACCCGAGGCTCGTTGAATCCCGGAGGTGAGAAGCCATTATGTGATGTAGGAAGCAGTGTGAATCGAGGAAACAACGAGCGAGTGAGACGTTCGGTGTCAGGTTGATCACGAATGAGCAGGAGCCCTTCTGGTGCAGCAAAAGATAAGCTCCCTCTTTAGCCGAAGCTCGGTCGCTCTCTGGCAAATGATCAGTTGTTCCCTTGGATTGAAAACGATCGGTGTGATACTTTTATTTCGGGTGTAGTTCGTGGACGTTGATTTTTGCTTTATACGGTGCGGTTTGAGTCGAGGTGGTTACCACGCATTTTGAGTTTAGGGCTGCCTTTATTTAAAGTTTCCTTAAAGCGAGTTTTCCCTTTTGGCTGAGGTAGGACATTTTTGATTTAATAACATTTATTAATTTTTAACCGTTTTTCTTTCCCTACTTTCTACACTACGACACTTAATCCCAAAGGGTTACGTGACAACATTGCCAGGACAATCGATTCGAGTCATAACGCCGCCGTGCTTTGTCCAGTCGCTGCGGTGATCAGGATGGAAGTCCTTCGTGAAAATCTGAACACACGCGAACAACCATATGGCTCCTCTACCTCTCGATTCCCAGACATATGTCGGGTTCATCCAGCACCGATGAGCCCTGAGTGTAACCCGAAACACTAACCTGGATATTGGTGTATTGAAAATAGCTCGAAGTTTCATGATAAGGGAAGGCAATTACGTACTTCTAATATATGGTACGATGCAACACAACTTTCCTCAGCCTCAAGTATAATCAGCGAATCAATCCAATACATCTTTCACTCAGTTTACTTGAACTTGGTAAAACATAAAGTCTCGTTTTGAGTAGAATATGGTAAGTTTTGTTGTGGGTGCTCCCACTCACCCCACTACCATTAATGAGCAACCAGCGCACAGAACGTTAACATGATTCCTTCAAGAATGTTCAAATGAACTGAGTGATAAATGAATTGAGTAAGGGGAAAAACCCATGCACACGAGTGAATTGACGTAGAGCTAAGGAAATTTGTGTGTTGCAACGCACCAGATATTGTTTTTAAACATTCTAGTAACATTTCAGCGGAGTTTAAAAGGAAAAAAACTGCGCTAAACCCGATTTTCGTAGAGAATTTTGGTAATATTCCCACAAATGAGAATTTTATGGTATAATTGCCTTATTGAGAGCTATCAATATAAATATCTGGTGCGTTGCAACACACAACTTTCCTTAGCTCTACAACAATTCGCTTTGTACATGGCATTGTATTTAATCAATTCATTTATCACTCAGTTAATTTGAACTTGGTCAAACAACGCTTTACGGCACCAGGAAGCAGTAGAGCTTACATTTCCAGATTTTGTTGTGCTGCTCGTACTCATTGCAGGACCATTATTGCGGAACTGGTACACAGATAATTAATGAGGATGTTAACACACATTTTTTGAAGAAGGATAGTGTTCGATGGGTGTCGTTCATACCCTTTTTTGGCGTCCGATGGTAACCTGCGGGCTAGATATCAAGTTTGAGGTGATTTGGTTCGATCGTTTTCTCTAGAAATTGTTCACAGACACACAGACCATTTTCCCAAACTTCGGACTCAGGAGGGTCTGAAACGTATAGATCTGAAGAAAACCCCTTATTTTGTTTTCAGCCGATTACATAACTTTCCTTTCTACTTTGTAGAGCCAAGGAAAGTAAAAACGGTGAGAAATGCGTGTGAGCGAAACGACGGTGGTTGGAGTTCCAGATGCTGCTAGTTATCTTATGAACGTTAATAAACTGTCATTGTATAAACATAATACACTACCGCATTTATGTGTAACCACCAAAATGTAAGTATCATTAGGCGGAGTTCGTAAAGAAAACATTGCACTTTCTTCTACATTTTTGAAATCTGGAGCCGAATATATTCGGCGTTTTTGACAGACTGACAGACGCGTGCAGACCGTTTTCACGATTACGAGCATTGACAACGTTAAGAAACCTCAAATAACTCTCCTTCCTACTTCGTAGGGCTAAGGTTGCAACAGTCAAAAACGTTGAGTGTGATTACCTCGCACCAGATGGTTGATATTCACGACTTATCCCTCGCATTTGAATAAGCGAAGCCGTCACAGGCAGTCGATTCCACAAAAAAAAGCCACATGCCGTAGAAAACGGAGTCAACGGCCCTTGACAGATCGCGGAAAATAACCCTTCCGCTTTTTCTTCCGACGTTATTATTGTGAGTCGTGAGGGTTTTGGGTGGAGGGGATGGTTGGAAAAGGGGGGAAGTGGAGGGGAGGACGGGAGTATGAGAAAAGTGACGAATGGGGGCTTTGCATGCGAGTGGAGGCAGCGCAATAAAACACACACCCCTCCGAGAACGCCGAAGGTGAGTCGAGTTGTTTGATTGCGCGCACATCCACTCGAAAGCTTATGAGCCGTGAACGATAATTTACGCCGTAGCCTTCGAATCTCTTGTCAAGGGTTTTCCCCTCCTCCCCTCCCTTGACTCTTTTCGCCATTCATCACGCGATCCTCCTGGGAGCATCTGCCTTTTCGGTTTGGGATGAAATTCCGTGAAATGACCGAAAAGAGCAGTCAAGTCGAGCTTCGAGGGTGGACTTTTAAAGTCGGCTTAGGATTGATGTTTGAACTCGGGGCTAAAAGAATTTGGACTCGTCACTATTGTTTCGGGTTTATGGGTCTGTCTTGGGATTTTTGAGACCTAGAGACGGGACGGCCTCTTTTCGCAGCAGAACTGCCAACGTCGACTGGCTGTTGTGTGTTGACGGGCACTCCACTTTCTCTGCATATTCGTTGCCTGGACCTTCATTAGGCCTTTGTCCGGCGAATAGTGGCAACTACCTAGATTTGCCTCCAGAACGTTTCCAACCGTGTCCCAGGTTTTTTGCCCCAGTCATTTCTGACCGGTCTCCTTGGCCAGTGAGCTAGGGCTTCATTTTTGTTATCCATTACTTATTATTTATTTGTCATTGTGACAATACCTCATCACTCTCTCTTTTTGCCTTAACTGCAAAGTTCCTGGCACTCAATGAGCTCCTATCACAGCAGGCTCCTTCAGTCATTTATACTCCCGCAACAACAACAAAAGTGCGTATGTCTGGCCGGCATCTGGAGAGGTATAAACTTGTGGGACTACACGAACGCTCTAAGTGATTTCAATGAAACAAAAACCACTGAGATGGAGAGAAAAAGAGTTCCATTGGTACAAAATTAATTTACTCCTGGAGAAACTGTCGTAAATCCGTGCCTCACGGTGACGTTCATGTTACTGCATTTATTTCATCTATATAAATAAAATCACCACTGTTATTCCTTAACACGTACAAGAAACCTTCATATTCTTGGTGTATTGTTGGAGAGGTCTCAGAAACGTACTGTCTAACGCGTGGGTAAATGGTAATTTCTAAGTTAATGAAGTTGCATTGTATACATTTCCGTTACTTTAATAATGTTCAGGCACAAATGCCTAAGAAGCGCCACAAATCTTCGATGCTTTGAAGGCACAAATTCTACTTTGGTATGGAAACGGACTGAACAGGGACTTTTTGCAGTCAGTGTAGGACGGCCTGACGGTAAAAACCTTCTGGTTCTATGGAGAGCTTCTGTCTATTGTGTGGAGTCAGAGGTTATAACAGGTATCGTGGTCCAGGAAGATGAAGGATGACCAGCATGACACGTAATCCAAATAGGCTGTTTTATTCGTAGCTCAACTTTTGTCATGTCAGCCTCTTACATATCAGTTGTGGTTAAACAAATTAAACAAACTTAATTACTTGAAGATATCTGTTCGGCTCTGCTCTGACCGAGTTAGTTTGTTTCAGGTATTAAAGCAATAGGGTTATGTCCGCCAGAAGGCAAATTATTAAAGTTTACGTATCTGTTAGGTGAGTCCGTCTCCTCTGGCTGGTGTGTTGCTGGTGGCAAGCGCTTTCGATGTAAGGACATCATCGTCTGGCCGTTAAGTCACGACCGACCACACGACCATACACTTTACATCAAACCACCCACAACAACATAAACTAAGTGCATTTAGACACATGATACGGAGACTAAAAACTATCCCACTACCCGCACAAAATTACAAAAAAGAACTTGATACTATCAATACCATCGCAGAAAATAACGGTTAGGACATCATCGTCTGGCCGTTAAGTCACGAACGACCGACACGACCATACACTTTACATCAAACCACCCACAACAACATAAACTAAGTGCATTTAGACACATGATACGGAGACTAAAAACTATCCCACTACCCGCACAAAATTACAAAAAAGAACTTGATACTATCAATACCATCGCAGAAAATAACGGTTACTCCAAAAAAACAATAAACAAATTATTAAGACAATACGAATCCAAAACACACGACTCAAAAACACAGAATACACAGACCTTAACAAGACGCTGCACATTCACGTACACAGGACCAAAAACATACGGAATAACTAACATCCTCCGAAAGGAAGGTATACAAATCGCATTACGTACGGACAACACACTTAGAACCAAACTAACTACAAAGACTAAAAAAGACAGACCCACTCGACCAAAGTGGGGTATATAAAATAACTTGTACTTGTACAAACGCATACATAGGACAGACAGGACGAAAAATACGGACCAGATACTCAGAACACATTAAATCTCTTAATAGGAACAAAGACGATTCAAACTTTGCTAACCATCTCAAAACAACTGGACATGAACCTACCAAAATACAGGACTGTACCACCTTACTACACAAACAATACAAAGGACGAAAACTGAACATATTAGAAAACATGGAAACTTACAAACAAAAACTTCAATGGACAGATCATAAATGAACAAATCAACACAAAATGCGACACCATATTCACACCACTCAAAACATTACACAAACGAAAACAACCAACTGACGGATTTACAGACCACCCTACAGAAAAAAGACGGAAATTCCACAATTGACAGATCATTCAAGACGTTCCATTCACCTTAGGGGTTTTCCCGAGGTACATGACCTCCTCTCCCCGACCCTTCCCCGACCCTCCATCATCCCGTTTTACCTGCCTTTCATATATAAAGACCACGACCAACTGACTGACTCCAGTACTGACTTAACGGCCAGACGATGATGTCCTTACATCGAAAGCGCTTGCCACCAGCAACACACCAGCCAGAGGAGACGGACTCACCTAACAGATACGTAAACTTTAATTAGTTTGTTTCCCTTGGCCCTAGGGCGAAACCTCCCAAGTGTACATGATGGGAGTTCGATTAGCCACTCCTGCTTTAAGGATTAATTTCCGGGGTTGACAATGGGTTTTGCCCTCGGGATTTCCAGGGTGTTCGCCCCTCCCTTCTGAGGTATTCGCCTCTTCACGATCTCTCTTTGGGCATTCCCACTCGCCGCACAGTGTCCATAGCATTCGGCAGGTCTCATCCAATCACCAGTTTGCATATCTAGAGAGCTACCGTGTCGTGTGAACTAGTTGGCTGCTCAAAAAGAACTCTATCAAGTGGATGTTTAATCACGTAATCAGGTAACCTTTCCATTGGAACCCTATCGTGGTAATCACGTTAGCAGTTAAAACTCTGCGTATCAATTCAGTTATCTAACTCAGTCTTTATTGCTGTCCTTTTCTCTTGCAACAATACACATCATGCTTCCTCCTTAAATTGACGTTAAGCGTGACTTTAACGCTCGTTTTTGTATCTTAAGCCGTGAAAGCAACCGTAAAAAGAGGTTAGCGCCCACATTGTTTGCTCTACCTCTACTAATCTGTCGTGTCGTGCTGCAGAAAACCCATATTGTTAACTTTGCCTTCAAAAAATGTGAAGAAAGCTGAATAGTTTTGTTATCCGATTGCTAAACTTCTCTTCCTCATCTAGGGCTAAGTAAATTCCAAAAGTGCGTTCGTTGGAGTGAGTAGTTACAGCTTGATGACGTCAAGTACGAACTGAGAGTGGGGAAGTTCGATCAGCTGATTGAAGGGCGGGAAGAGTTTAAAACGGAATCCCGAGTCTGAAGCGGGCGACGGCCCACAAACCTAATTCCCGAGGCCAAGATGTTTCATTAACGAAGATCCCTAGACGCGGGCGTTGCAGAGGGTGGTGGTAGAACGGTGTCGAAATGGCGGGGTGTTGTGATGAGTCGAGCGGCGGTGGAGAGGTCCATGGGGGCGGTGAAGAGAAATCAGAGGAAAACGCCGCCCCCATTGATAATTACGAGCGACGAAAGGGGAAGCTGAAGCTGCGCGCGCAGGCGGATCTCATTAGCGGCTCTCATTCACGGGGGCCTTTCATTCATCGGGTGGGCGATGCGAAGGGCGCATGTTGATGTTCCTCTCGGGCAACAATCACGTCTTCCGCACTTTGTGCACTGAGTACGATTTCCACTTCATTTAATTGCGTAATTATACCATTCAAGGTCTTCTTAGACTTAAGACCGGTTTCACCAAACAGATCAAACCGTCGTAATGGAGATAGCAGACTGACATTATCAACGATAAAAATCTTATCACAAAACGTAAATTCTGTCATACTAAAAATAAATCGAACTGTATTGAGCTAAATCATACGTTGATCTATGCAGTGCTTCATAGTCCGAAGGAGATTACCTTTCATTCCTTCTTAAATTATACACTTCAGCTTAAATAACAATACCTACCCCCGACAATAAACTCAACTGCTTACTCCTACATTCGATAACCAGACGAAATCAGAAGAAGTTCTGTAATCTTTGGAATCTTACGTTTTAAAGATTTCTCAATCTGGAAACCACTTCTTGAGAAAAAGGTCTGTGTGCACGTTCGCAGTCAGGATTAAGAAAAAAACGGCTACAGCTAATCAACTTAAATTTAACATCGAACCTACCGACCAACCGTTTGGCACACACTGAATTAGCTTGGTCTTTGATCTCCGAAACGACAGCGCTTCTTCAAGCAATGACCCGCTTCATTTGTAACTGCGGGAAGTCCTGTTCCTCAGTTATTTCCAAGTGACAACGAATTTCCTCTTCTTCTGGACTTGCCCAAATATCCTGTTCCCCTCCCCTCAATTAGCATTCCTCTCCACAACAGACAGCTCCTCCCAAACTTTTTCACCTATGAGTTCTTGCGAAAGTTGGTCGTCTCCCAGTTCTCCCAACACTCAGTCATCCATCAGCACTCACGAACGACAATTCTTGCTCCCAGTTCTCCCGATGATTCGTCTCTCAACATGTGCTACTCGCAACTCAACTATATTTTTCGCTCCCTCCACTTAGTGTCTCGCGACCAGTTCACGTGTATTCAGAGTCCCTTTTTCAGGTTTATTTACTCACACTCAAACTGATACAATCCTCACTCAGGTTACCATGGGACGCCAAAATAAGGGTTTGAACAAAATCCACCGAAAGTGAACTATAGTTATCATAGTGATCAAAACAACAAATTTTTTTTCTCAAAAACCGCTCTAACGATTTTTATTACATTTTTAATATTGATAGCTTCCAATATGGCAACTATACCATAAAATTCCCATTTGTGGGAAAATGACGATATTTCAGACACTATCTTAGACAATGTTTCCACGACTGTGAACGCGATTGTCGAATAAGCTCAAATTTGATATTTAGTTGCAGGTCACCACGAAACACCGAAATTAGAGTAAGGATGAAGTCAATCCGAAATTAGCTATAGTCTAGGGATTAAAATACCTTTTTTGGTAATAAAAACGCGATGTTGACTAATTTTGCCCACGGATAGCAGTTGTTGCAATACTGTAAAGAGGTTACTAGGAGTTTTATTGGCAATTACATTCGGAAATGTTCCACCACCACTAGCAGGAATCTGAGTGGGAGTGAACGCGTGCGAGTGGGCGACAAGACGACGCCTCAATGAGACGAGAGCTCTGTTGCGACCGGCACTGTGGTTTCGAGTGCATTGCCCCTGGACGAACCTTCGCTAAGAGTTCATCTTTCCTCCTTCAAAAAATCCGCTTCTCCAATTCTGCGCCCACACGAACTTCAACACTGCAGTTTCTTGTCATTGCAATCAGAGCGCTGCTGTAAACCCAATAAAACGGAATTTTGACCTGAGAGAGAATTAATTTTGATTAATTACGATTAAAGTTGCAAAAAGAAAGGAGAATTGGAGTTCGGTTCGCCCCGGTACACAATCAGTAATACCATCTTACCGTAAACTGCTTATTTGTGGAAGAACGATGATAAAATTAACATGCGTTTCGACGAAAAACAATTTTCATCACAAATCTCCCTTAAATAACACTGGCGCTCTCTCAAAAAATCAGTGCTGCCCAATAATCTGTCGATACAGTGTAACTTTAATAATGCTGCTAAAATAATCCAAAACAACCTCAAAAATTCTATACTTCAAACCAACGTCTTTTTTTTGACTAACGTTTTTTTTTGCAGCGTTCCCTGTGTGATTCTGTAACTCTAGACTCGTGCCCTCCCAAAAAAAAAATCATGTTAATATACGCCAATCAGTTAACTCATGTCGTGGCAGCAACTTGATATATTCCAGAACTTTATGTACCACCAGTTTGCACGTAAAACGTGAGGTTGAGGTTATTTTACCATGTTCGTATAAACTCAAGGAATATATTGAATTAGGAGCTAAAACCATGAAAATCGCGGAGGGTAACAGTGTTTCTTCGTAAACGGCTATAATGTTTTCAGTAGTCTTCTCGCACCTTTGGTCTACTTCATGGCGATTTCCCTGCACTGCCAGCACTATCATCACGGACGTTTTTAAAAAAATCGTGTACAGTCCCATAAATTTGTTACGCAATGGACACTCATCGAAGGAGTAACTCAATGAATTCTGGACGTTTCTGCACTACCAGTTTCTATGCAAAGCTTCGAGTGGGTGAAAAGTTTGATTAGTTGCTGGAGTGATTACGAGTTCAATCGCGGTCTTTCCGTGAGCGGGTATTGAGTTCAGATTATTTTCTGTTAAGTAGGTGGTGACTGCGAGTTCTGCCTCGTGAAGCAGCGTGCAACATCGTTTTTATAAAAAGTTTCGCAGTGGTATTCGTGATGGGTGGAGAGTTGGATGGAAGCTGGCCTCAGGATCACGAACCTGCCCTGCGGAACCCATCCAAAAGGCCTCCAGCAGACCGGGGACATCGCTGATTGACGGTAATGAGGCTGATAACGGCCGTTTGAATCGAACCTCTTGACTCCGCTCCGAACTACAAGTTCGATTCAATTCCAATCAAAAGTTGAGAGGGTTCCGTTCGAAGAGGAACCGCCGCAGCGTCAGCCCCCGAAAGAGGGGTTTGTTATTCTAATTTCCGGCTCAAAAGATCCGCAGACAAAAAAAAAAGGAGGCACTTCCCTTTTCCTCCGTCCGTCCGATTGTCTGTCTGGAGCCTGCGAAGGGGGACCGCAGGAGCTGCTTGCTGGCTCCCCTCCACCAGCCAGGGGTTTGGGCGCTGGGTTCAGGTCAGGTACCGCCACGACGCAACCCTTTCCTTCCCTTTTTTTTCTCTCCTCTCTTCTCATCACCATACGCGATAATGAAACGGCATCTGTCTGCCAGTGTTGCGCTCATCCTCAACGACTTCGCACACGGCGAGTCTCTGATTTGGTGCATGCAGTTCCCACAGTTTTTTTCTTTCCTCTTACGGACTTCGGGTTTTGTGGAGTCCCTCTCAATAGTTTCAGGAGATTAGTTAGTAATGTTCCACCTGTGGACGTACCGACTACCAGGTGAGTGGAATGTTCCATAAATCACACCTTCTTAATTCCTATTTTATCCCAATTCCAATGCACAACACATCTTGTCCATTTGAGATCCGACACACGGCGGTGTGTCTTCGCTCAACGCGTTTATACAGGAACGTTAACGACACAGAAATTGTAGTTACCAGTCAGTTGAAAGTGCTCTGTGAATTTGATCAAAACAGTTAAAATCGTTTTTCACACGATGAAAAAAAACATTTTTAATGTTCGGAGACGATAATTTTTTATTGTAATTTGGTTGATAACTCTGATCAGCATAAAGTTACATAAATAGTTGCAAGTAACAAAATTGAGCTCGAATTGCCCAAAGGCCATTGGTGAAGGCCAATCAAATTCCGTAAGACGTTTAACAATTGACGGCAGGAAAATTCGCGACAAACGATGTATTGATGTTAACCGGGTATCTTGATGCTTCATAGGCATTTGTTCACGATACTTTCACTGAGTGTGCGCCGCATACAGAACTTCCCGCAACATCCGTAAATTCAACAACGCTCTGCGTCTTCGTTCAACGGATTTTTTCGAAAACGTTTATGAAGAACAGTATGTAGGTACTAGTTAGTTGACGATACCCCGTAGGTTTGATCGATATAGTTATAGCCTTTTTGAGAAAAGTAGAAAAACGGCAAATTAAGTCAAATCTTATTGACAGAAATAATTGCAGAGAACAAAATACGGGGTGTAAAATAGACTCCGTGAGGTTGATAAAATCCAGTGAAGCCCTTACTCTGGCAGTTATGAACATTTTAAAAAAACGCTATTTTCTCTGTTCGAACAGTTTTTATCTCTGTTCAATGGATGGTCAGGGGAACATTCATTCAGAACAATATGTGTCTATTAAGAATTTGAAAACATTCAGTCGTCGGAGCCGTTTAGCCAAAAAGTGAAAACCCCTTATTCTTGTTTTACAGGCTTATACATTGCCGATTTCTCACGGAGATATTTATGGGAAAGAAAGTTGGGTGCTGACTAGTAGAAGATAATTTGAAGAAAAAGTGACTTTTTGGCTCCCCAGTTGCCTTTCCCGTGGATAGGAATCGCTCTTAACCCAATTTTCGCCCTGTCAAATAATAAAAAACACAAGTAAAAGAGAACTAGCTCAGCCGTTCTTCCACAAATTGAATTGAACGCGGAAATGAGGTTTTTTGGACTCAGCGGGCTGAAGACTCCCCAATAGTTCAATACGTTGTGAGTGTAATCAAAATCGTAAGAGCTATCTGAAGAAAATGCGAAAATACCTCAATTTTAGAACATCCTTATTTCCCTTCCACCTCCCTCCCCTCATATTATTTCTCCACCAGACGAACGGTTTATTTAGAAATGCGTTGAACGAAGATACTGCACCCGTATATGCGGCAGGTCGTCGACTTAACGGGGATTGCGGAAAGTTGAGTGTCGCTAAGCACCAAATATTTTAAATCAAATGAACCTCATCATTCGCTGAATTCAAACTGAAAGCCTTATTTCTGGTAACGATAAACAACAAATTCAGATAACCATTAGACGTGAATATTTCCAATTGGTACATGTGCTCGAACTCTCGAAACATCAAGTGCGACGCATCTGATATTCTTCCACCCCAAGAACACGAGGCGATTTTTATCGATTTGCCAATCAGATCACTGACAATGTAACGCCCTAACGTGCCCGCGCGAAGGTTGTCCAGTACTCAAGAGACGTAATAGATCACTAAAATTATCGTTATTTAAAATTACTACTTTACTTTTCTTAGCTCTTCTAGACACTAACAAAATGATTTGCCTGTCCGCTGTCGAGTTTGAAGTAAAATGGCAAAACCGAATCGAAACAAATCCAATATTTAGCATTAAAATCAACATCGGGCGCCGAAATAGGGATATGAGCGAAATCACTCGAAAACTAACTACCGTTCCAACACCAAATTTTTACTTCCCGCTACCCGAAGGGAAGGAAAGTATGGTCGGTCCGGGACTGAGTCGGTCCGTGTGTGTGTGAGTGTGTTTCTAGTACGATTTGCGGGAAAACGGCTGGTCCGATTGAGCTGGTTCGTTTTTGTTCTGTTCGTTATTTTTTGTAGACACCAAAATAAGGTTATGGACGAGTTCTACCGATTGCAAGGGGTTTTTCGCATTTTTCTCAAAACGGCTTCAGCGATTTCCACCAAACTCACAGGATGTTTTCAAATAGTTAATACCTACATATTGTTCTGGAGAAATGTTCCTGTGACGGTCCATTGAACAGAGATAAAAATCAAAATGTGTCGAAAATAACGTTTTTTCTAACATTTCCGTAAATTCCAAGGTAACTTTTTCACCAGATGTGATAAATTCTAATGGAGTGTCTTTTAGTCACCCATACCAACATTTCGTTCTCCATAATAATTTCTGTGTATATATGTTGAACGGAGGAATAAGCCAAGTTAACTCAGAAAAGGAGATTTGTCGAATATTAATTTATCGGTATTCTGATTTTCTGAAAAACGGCTATAACGATTTCGATCAAACTTTCGGAGTACTCTCAGCTAACTAGTCCCTACATTTTGTTCTCCATAAATGTTCCGGTAAAAATGCGTTGAACGAAGATATAGCGCCCGCCTATGTTGGTGGAGTTCGAACTTAAAGGGGTGGCGGAAAGTTGTGTGTTGCTACGCACCAGATATTTTATCCTAAAGTCGCCTACGATTGATGAAATGTTTGGTGTGGATATTCCCAAATAGAGCGACGGTAATACGAAATGTTCACTCGAATGGTTATCAAATAATTCCAAGAAATCTCTGAAATTCCGGAATTCAAAACGGAGTCGTTCATGGACTAAACTGTTTTCTCAATGTTAACCCTATAACTACGAAACATATAGAATATTCCACACAAAAAATCTGAACGATTGGTATTGTCAACTAACTACTGCTCAATAAAGGAAGGTAACTGAAGGTTTCTCATTGTAGAACGTTGGGTAACGTTCACACTCGTATAAACTAAGTGAGAAACACATTACTGTAGTTGTTGGTGTGCCATAACATCATGAATGTTAAGGAAAGTTGTATCATGTCCCTCATATTTTCACAATGTATGGAAACGAACCATTTAAAAATTAAAATGAAGCTCAAAGCTGACGCACAGAACACATAACTCATGTAACCTATAACACTTGCAACTTATATTAACATTTTTGGCCGTTCTTCAAGATTTACGAATTTTGCACATTGCAAGATCGAACTGAATGACCGCCAAATTTACTGTTATTCGCTCACTTCTTCGAAACTGAAAATGATTATAGAACGGTTTATAATTCTCTTGCCCGACTTGACGCAATTTCTCACTTCCGAGACCCGTTACATTCGATTCAGCATCGAAAGATACGAGTTAACGATACGAAACATGACCTGGCATGACCGTGTGACGGAATAAAATCCTTCAATATAACAACTCGTGGAGATGGAGCCCACAATACCCAGCGATTTATAATATTATTTAAAGAAGTATTATTATGGTAAAGAACGAGGGGTGATAGAAATATACATATGTATTAAAATAAAAAAAGCAAACTTCTTCCAACCCAAACTAATAGACCAAAATAAATAAAAATTAAAACGTTTTTCAACTCTACTTATGGAATGCCAAAAAACGGAAGAAAATAAGCAGAAAATTGCGTGTCTTCTTTCTTCGTTCGAACCTGAAGCTCTCACGGAGAATACAAAAACGGGAGTCGGAAAGCTAACACCCTTTTTTCCGGGAAGCAGGAACACGAGGAAGGACCAAAACAAAATCAGAAACATCCTTCGAGAACAACCTCTCCCGAACCTTTTCACATCGGAAGGGACTGTTCCCAGGGTTCACTCTGGGTCTGTTTCTGAGGCCAACCGTACTAGAACATCTCGTTACAAACGTAACGACGGAAATTGACGTTTTCTAGGCAACGCTGGGCAAATTTGCACGACCTTGTGAGTCGAACTGACGGGAGT
Source organism: Pachypeltis micranthus (assembly GCA_020466155.1). Taxonomy (NCBI): domain Eukaryota; kingdom Metazoa; phylum Arthropoda; class Insecta; order Hemiptera; family Miridae; genus Pachypeltis; species Pachypeltis micranthus. The sequence goes on along the minus strand of CM035777.1, from coordinate 28,266,641 downwards.
TTGTTGTGAAACGGGAGGTGGTGTGAGGAATGAGTTCAAGTCGGAGAGAATCTTCTCGCGAGTTTCTTCAAGTGATAGAATTCGCCTCACTATTTTCACTGTGCTCTATCCAGATGCTGTACTATACATCATAGACCTATTTCATTCGACTGAGCGTGGAAAAATGCATAGGAAACAATACGAACGTAAATTCCAATGACTACCGAAATTGTTTGTTTTTTGACTAATTTTTCAAACTGTCGAGACGAACCAAACCATTTTTTCCCATAACTACCTGGGTTACGTTCGATCAAATCCCAAAAGGAATTTTCGTCCGAATAAACGGATTTTTCAGACCGTGTTAAAGGCCTGGAGAGCGGATGGGCATTGCAGATTTGGGACCTCCGTGGAAAGTGCCAAAATTTGGAGAAGTTTTTTATTCCCCCTCTCCCCTCCAAGCCTGTTTGCCCTGGGTTCGTTCTTTGAGTCACTCGTCGAGTCCATCATTCCAGCCTCAACAGTTGGTTTCGTTTAGCTCCTAGTCCGCGCTACCGAAGACAAACCATATTGTGGCTGGTGTGATTTTATTGAACTCTCCCACTCTCTCGCTTCATTTTGTAGTGAATGTCAACCTAAGTGTTTTCAATACAACACTGTTCACTTTCTACCTACAGTGAGTGCTCTTACCTCGAACATATTTACCAAAATCTACCCGTGCACAAATTTCTCTTGTAACCCGCTAAAATATGTTCGAGTGGATGCGGATACGTGCGTTACGTATCAATGAAATTTTGAAAATGTACTATTAAAAAAACTCAATTTTCTTTATAATCAATCGTCACACGCACGTTTTGTCGAAATTAGTGCTGTTTTCATGAAACATGCTTGATCGTCGTTGCTGTTACAAAATGATTCTGGATAACAGTAATAATAAGGTTTCCTTCCTTGAATGTTCAGCGTATTTCCACAGACAGGTTTGCTTCACTCGATAGCCTGCACAAAATTCGACGGCAGCCATTTTCCGCTAGGGCCTCCGACGTCTGACTTTTACTTATTCAGTAGACGTTCCAGAGGGCGAAGCCTGCGATCTCGTTCCTTTCAGTTGTCGCAGCAGTTCCCAATTGTGCGTATTACAATTAAAGTTCAATGTTGTCCAGCAAATAAATACCACCTTGAGGACCAGAAACTATTGGTTGTGGATACCGCAACTACTTCGTTTCTGCAGTTCATTCGATTTCCTGTGGTTAGGCGAGTTTAGCATTTTCGTACGGTTAATCCCACAGCTAGTGGCTAGTGGCGCTGGGTTCGAGTATTTTCATTAGTTCGTTACGTGCCCACGTACGAATACCGATCACTTTCCACCAGGAAGTTACCCTTCTCGTTTTCCAGTAGATTGACGCAATATGAGCTCTAGACTCCTTCGAGGTCTGGAAGATAATCCGTTAAGCGGAAAATGGAAGGGAGAAAAGCGAGGCGGTTTGATACATCGCACCACATTACTCTACCACGACACACCCCCCCCCCCCCTTAACACCACGAAGTAACTGGCCCTGGCGCGATTTCCCCTCACACAACACCATTTCGCTCCTTCAATCCTTCAACTCCATCGCGCACTTTGGACTGCCGGTATATATATGTGTATATGAAAAACGAACGAGATGGGTGGCCGTGGGGGGGGGGGGCGCGAAATAAAAGAAAGTTTCTGGGGATGAGACCAATTTTCAAATTGTTCACGCTACAGCGAGCGAGAAGCGTTCTGATCAAAGACTGTTGAGTCACCTCCTCACCCTTCGACGGAGGAAAAGGAAGATGATTGCGTGGCCTCTTTGGTCGATGCCGAGCGTGAGGGAAGAAAAGGGGGGTCTTCGCTTTCTTCCAAGGCCTGAAGAGACGCGGCAGTGGCTGAAAGAGAGAGAGAGAGACGGAAAGGGAAGAAAATATTTGAAGAAAATACAGAGGGGCTCTTTTATTGTTCTCGGAGGAGGACAGATGGCGAATCACTGTATTCTCTGGCATATTCGAAGTCGTCGCACAAGCGCGTTCTAAAATCAGGCAGCTTAGTGATTGGGTCGGGCCCACCAGCAGGCCAATGATATGAGCGTTATCAGCCCCGCAGGCTTGACGATATCCTAAATAACAACTTGCCAACTGCAACAAGCATTTTGATTCAAAGCGTGACGATTGACTGATCATATACTCTAATCAACCTGTGCTGGAAAATACGATGAATAGAAAGGTAAGTATAAGAAGCATAAAGAGGTTCTTCGTCGCTGTTTGCTCTGTTGGCTTTAACGAATCTGATCAAAGTTAACGAGTGAATTGACTCCTTATTCCTCATATGTATATTGTTAGATTTTGCGCAAGAAAGTCAATTAATACAAGACTATTAATAATAACGGAACACGAGCGTTGACCATTCAAACCAGAACTGAACTCTTTATTTATCGCTAACCAAGAAGACAACTCGACTCTGTTGTCAACATCACGTCACTTAACTATATATAACGACGGTCGCCTATGTGCTTTTCTTCGTAAATAATAACAAGTAAAAACCATCAATCAAACAAGAATGAGCCAGAAACGCGTTCTTTCGAACATCCTTGAATTTTCCTTCAAGAAATGCAGAAAACGCCTTTCAGTGACGACCATACACAACCATATTTCCTTCTGCGCAGCTCTTTTTCGAAAAAGTTATTGATAAGACATCATAAAATCAAAGTCTACGACCCTCAAAAACTTTTGGTTTTGTAAAACACTCAGGAACAACGCGTATTATTTCTTCGGTATAAACTGTCTCAACTCAAGTGTGATTGCCAGGGTTCCACCTCAGGCCATCAAAAATGGGAAAACTGAATCCCGCTGCTAAATTTCAAGTATTGTCGCCATAATCAACATTCGATCACTAACACGGTCAATTCTGAACTGTACTTCGCTGTGGAAGCACGAGCCAAAAGCTACAATCATATTGTCAACGGCAAAAAGGAGAGGAGCAAGACTACCTTGTGAGTCAGCGCTCATGTGCTTCTTGATTCCATACAAGTAACCTCTAATAGTCTGGACATGTTTGTAACGGGGGAGATTAATATTGAAGCGATATCGCACTAAGAGAGTTGGGGAGTTAGTGCGATATCAACCGAATGCAATTGGAACAGAGTTTTATTCTCAATTACAGTCGGGTGAGTTTAACCACCACAAACAGGCAACAGGGTGGGAGAACCGCTCAGGTTCAACTAATGGCAGCGAAGTCACTGGCGAATCGGGGCATTTGAGGTGCCCAGTCAGCACAAGTGCCCCGGACGAGCCTCCCCTGAATGGAAGGGTTTGGTTTGCCCCGGTACGTCTTCATTAGCAGCCTATCACTAGCCGTAACTGTCGCCTCAACTACTCACTACTATCTCCTGCCACTGTATTAACCATTTGCCTAGGTGTGATAGGCTACTGCTCCGTTATCTGGGGTAGCGAACTCCCCGTTAATCGTGGGAGAGTACTGGCCCAATCCTAGAGAGCAAAGTTCATGTGGATCCCCAAGGTGTACAAGACAGCAATCTCTGCAGCAGTCCAAGTGATAACTGGCCAGTTACCCGCTTACTTGGTCGTTGAGTGAAATAGATCTTTGGACTGAACAAAAACTCGCTGTACTAGACGAATAGGCGTTGGACGGATAGCAAGCGAGATGGGAATCATCATCAAAGGGGCGTATGAGTTTTCTGCGACGTCCATGAACGTCCTAGGAGAAAGTGGGTTAAGCCAGACCACTGGACGAGCCAGTTACTTGCGGAACGTGGGGACTTCAATGCGCGGTTCTGCTTCTTTTCTCTCAATAACTCTCCATCCTGCACGTCTGGCGGCTGCAGTGCGGAGGGAACAAGAAGTCACGTGCTGCTTCATTGTAGTTCCCAAAATAGTGAGCGAGGGATGTTGGAAGAGCAGACCAACCTACCTACCTTCGACAGTTTCGTCCAGCTTGCAAAGGTTATGACAACAAACGCGCTCAAAGTTGATCAAATTAGGAACTCCTTCCAGATGGTATTGAGTTCCCCAGGGTCACACCTTCGTGTGGTAAGACGTTGGCAACAACGCTCCACCAAGCGACTGGCTAAATGGCAATATGTTGTACTGGGCCGCAGGGTTCGGTGAATGCTGAGAGAATGACTGGGCTCTTGCGTGATAGCGAAACCGCAACTTACGTGACAAGCGACTGATATAACTCTCTCAAGAGGGTTCAGGAACATTCATTTTGTTTCGGAAACAGACACAAATCACAGATCCAAGATATCTTCTATCAATCCCTCTATCAATCGTTTGGTGCATCAACCAATGTCAATCTATAAGTAGCCACCTCGGCCATCAAAATTGGAAGAGACGGTATCCCACCTCTAAATTTCAAATATTGTCGCCATAATCTCCTTTGAATTACTAACAATATATCGCACGGAAAGTTTGTCTGGATGATGAAAGTTGTAAGGTGCGCCCCACCAGGCGTGTAAGATGTGCGGTTTTCCCTTGTCATAATTCTTTTGAAGGTTGTGAAAATATTATTATCGGCTAATAATTCCCTTTCCACCAGTTCTCCACATCGATCCACGCGAGTGACATGGTGGAGTTACGACCAAATAACCCGTAAGTTCCTGAGAACTGGCATTCTCCCCCTAGATAGGATTCACTATCGTTTCTCCTCCTTGCCGTCAACCTTATCGCTGACACGAGGAGCGATAGTTAGATATCTACTTGAGCAAAAAGTCTCTTATGTTGTGCAGACTTAGGTCGCCCCGTAGAACCTAACAGGCAATGGTCTATAGGAAGAGGTCAAGCTAGAAAGAACCCCAAAAGTGAAAGGATAATGCTTTTGTGCGCCACTTGTTGGAAGCACTTAGGACTAAACACGCGTTATTCAACGTGACTGTTGCGATCACTGCGCGGCATTTTCGTGCAGCGATAATTCAGTTGGATTTATTTAACGATCAACGCCTTGCCTGTCCCTTGAGGGAGAAGGTGTGCATAGAATCTGACAAAAGTTAGTGGCTGCAAATCAGATTAAGCAATGGCGTCTCTCAGGTACTCCTCAAAGTCCTGCATAGCGCCTTCACCTAGACCTCTCTCGAGAACGACGGGTGTGTGTTTGTGAAGAGCTGTGTGTGTTGGAGAGGAAGTAAATTGAGTGGTGAGAAGAGGATATTTTGGAAAGTCCAAAAAGGGGAAATCTGTTGTCGCAACGGAAACTATACTGTACTTAAGTCCTTTGGAGGAGAAGCGGACTTAACAAGCAATTAAGACTTTTTTGCGACTAACACGAAAAAGGCTCCAGGTCAGAAATAGTTGGACTGAATGCACCTGGGAAAAGCCCAAACTCAAGATTCCAACTAATTCAGCCTGTGCTCAGTTTCTCATTAATTTTCTTTTCATACCGTTCCTAAAACTATTTACATTTAAATTGAAATCAGAGCTCTCGATGTCCATTATACACACAGATTGTGTGACTAATTATGAACGACCTACCATACAAGAACCTGCATAAGTACGCCTGGCGCCCCATGAGTGTGACCTTCACCCAGCATAACGAACCAATCACGGAAGTACGCAGGGTTTCTGTACTTCAGAATCCTAAATAACATGGTCGCTTGACTCTTTCTCTCACCTTCAACTAGCCTAACCATTACAAGATCCTATTCTGCCTGGATTGCTCGATATATATGTCATAGAACGCCAGTACGGAGTAGTCAAAGCTATGCAGCACCAAACTTTCAGCTAGCCTCAATCTTATTGCTAACAGCATATCTATTGCCAATGTGCTTAGCTGGTATATTGAACAACGCACACGTTTGCATAGTTGCAACCATGATAATGTGAGTGATACGTTTATTCCCTCCACTGTGCTAAGTGGTCACTGGTATCATAGCATTTATTGTCATGCCGAGACTGTCACGCCATGATACCGCACGTGCCAACTTAGCATTTATGACCTTGATTCCCTCTGACAAGCAACACAATGCAGTCCACATTTACCATACTGCGTTAAGAGACGAGGTAGCTGGTCTGAAAAAACCGTGAATAGCCTATCTGGCAGCATGACACTTTGAGGAACCCCCTCCTCTAAGACACAGCTTGTTGATAGGTGACCATTAAGTGCCCTTGTGTTCAATTCTTAAATTCAGATGAGCCAATCCATTGCATCATTTTACCTGAAACTTTTATTGACTCCAGTGTTATCAGCAAAAGAACACATTCACCACCTCCATCGAAAAGCATCTTCCGTCCCAAGCTTCTGCCTGGACAGACCAGCGGAAAAGCTTGGAGTTGGAGGTTGAAAAGGTGACTGCAGAACACCATTTTACCAGCCTAACGGCAGTTGTATCGAGCCGTAAATAGCAATTTAGGGTTGTGAACATTAGGAACGTGCAGAGGCAATTATTACTCGAGTTGAGGCAATCAAACCAATTACCTCTCCCTCACTGACATGTACTTTTCATCCTATTAGCCTTCCCTGCAGGATATTGCCTCCTATTCGTCTTCTGTAGACGGATTCAACTCTCGCGATTAAACCCAGACTTTTCCCGTCTCGGCACGTTTCCCTTTGCAGTTCATGTTGTAACTAATACCTCTTTTTTCTTTAGTGTCTGCATGAGACGACTTACGACAAATCACCGGATGAGACTCGCCTTGACTTTTCAATCCGACACAAGGGAGAAAGGGAGAAGAACCCCCTTCCCACCCCCCATACACACTCACACATCCTACAACCTTTTCGTGCTTCCCTGTGTGTTCGACGTATTCATTTACGTGTGTAATCGCATCGTAATACCCGATCCCTCATTCGAGTCACCGAACTGTAGTTGGGGTGATTTCCTTTCGCCCTTCCCCAATAACTCATTGGCTCCTTCTGCGTTCACCCCCCCCCCTCCACCACAGAAGCTACGCCCCTGCAAAAACGAAAAAACTCGACAGATTCATTTTAATCGACGGGTTTCGCACGAAATGATTGAAGCTCTGCGTTCTTCCGTCGAACGCACATTTGTTTCTACGTAATCACAACCTATCGCTTTACCAATCAGAGACGCATCATTGGTGCAACCCCCACGAATATATCCAAAAATATCTGGTGCGTTGCAACACACAACTTTCCTTAGCTCTACGTCAATTCACTTTGTACATGGCTAATTCTATTTATTCAATTCATTTATCACTCAGTTCCTTTGAACTTGGTCAAACAACGCTTTACGGCAGCAGCAAGCGGTAGCGCTTACAATTCCAGATTTTATTGTGCTGCTCGTACTCATTTCAGGACCATTATTGAGCAATTGGTACACAGAGAATTAATGGGGCTGTAAACGCGATTTTTTAAAAAAAGGATAGTAATTACTTTTGCAGAGTTATTGGGTAAAAACTTTTAGAACTGGTAGTGAGCGAAACGGCAGTAGTTGAAATTCTTGAATTTCTGGAGTGACCCCCATGTATCTCATGAGCGTTTATAAACACTCACCCTTTAGGTATTGGAATGGACTACAATAACAATTTTTTTCAACATTCTACAAAAATTCCAGCGGAGTTTTTAAGGAAAAAACTGCGCTAAAAACGCTTTTCGTCGAAAATTTTGATAATTTATTGTGCTGCTCCCGTCATTTTCCCACGAATGGGAATTTCATGGTATAATTGTCTTATTGAGAGCTATTTATATAAAAAATTTAATCAAAATCGTAAGAGCCGTTTTGGAGAAAAAAATGTGGTATTTTGATCACTATGATAACTATAGTTAAATTTCGGTAGATATTGCCCATACCCTTATTTTGGCGTCTCATGGTAACCTGTAGGCTAGGCATCATTTTACAGCTGATTTGGTACGGTTGTTTTCTCTAAAAACCGCGCTAAAATCGATTTCGTCGAAAGATTTGGTAATTTATTGTGCTGCTCTCGTCATTTTCCAGCATATGGGAATTTTATGGTATAGTGGACATAGTAGGAGCTATTCATATAAAAAATTTAATCAAAATCGTAAGAGCCGTTTTCGAGAAAAAAATATTTGGTGTTTTGATCACTATGATAACTATAGTTAAATTTCGGTGGATTTCGTTCATACCCTCATTTTGGCGTCCCATGGTAACCTGCGGGCGAGATATGAAGTTTGAGCTGATTTGGTACGGTGGTTTTCTCTAAAACTCGTTCACAGACACACACACACACAGACTCACAGACTATTTGCCCAAATAGTGTTTTTCGGACTCAGGAGGGTCTGAAACGTAAAGATCTGAAGAAAACACAAAATTTTTTTTTCAGCCGATTACATAACTTTCCTTTCTACTTTCTAGAGCCAAGGAAAGTAAAAAGGAATAGAACCCCACGTCTAACGCCCTGTACCATTTCTGAGCGCTACTCGTATCCGTAATTCTGTCATCCCCCCTCCCACCACACTAGATCTCATCTTTCCTACTAAAGATCAGGTACGACAACTCTCTTTGACCTCACGTGCATTCAGAGAGTCATAGATACAAACTGGCTAGGAACGGATCTGTTCTTCCCCCAGTGGAGCCAGAGTGCTTCGTAGGGACCGCCAAGAGCCACTTGGCTAAGGAGGTTGGTGAGTGGGAGGACAGTGGAGGGCTGCCTGTTGGCTGGATGTGTCTGACCAAAGACAGTCTATGTTATTTATTACACTGCACAGGGAGTGATCTAGAGAAGTTCTTAGTCTGGTGAGAGAAAGTGTATGGATGGTCCGCTGACTCAGGCAAAAATTACTGCAATCGCGAGTAGCTCCGATCCAATAAATCGACATTCGTCAGGTTTATGAACGATTGTCTTAACTACCAGACCACGACCGCGAGGGTGCCTTTAATAGGAGTCAGTCAGTACAGGACATTGTCCACAATAGTACCACCTGGCCAAAATTGGTAAGTCGGAGGTACAGAGCTGCAGATTCTATGTGGTGGGGTTGGATTCAGCAGTACTGGCTTGCAAGAGGCTAGCTGCTGTGTTCTTCAGAGTGCTTGGGACCAGATAACTGCAGGGGTGGACCACTTCTGCATTTAGAGAGTTAACGAAAGTAATAAATTCGCTGGGCACGAGCGACAAATCAAACCTGTTTCCCATTCTGTTTATAACAACTTTCTAACTACTTGAAAACTGGTGGTGTTCAAGGGTTTGGAATTTGTTGTGCTGCTCCTACTTGTGTCATAAACAGTGTGGACCAATCAGTTCACAGGTGACTTGTCTTTACGGCCAAGATCGGTTTTTATTTGTTTACTTTTTTTGGTTGCCGGTGAGCCTTGAGCTTCACCTTAGGTGTTACATGACTATTGTTGTTGCCGCCTTCATCCTTCACCTGCACAACCTCCACCGGTTTTCGTCGTCCATCTCCGCCTTCATTCTCATTCTCGCTACCTACCACTTTGTCTCTGCTCTCCTTCTCTTTTTACTTTCCTTGGCTCTACAAAAATAATTTTGAGTTTTCTTCAGGTCTGAAACGTGAAGACCTGACTGAGTCCGCAAAACACTATTTGGGAAAATGGTCTTTGATCTGTAAACGATTTTTAGAGAAAACCACCGTACCAAATCAGCTCAAACTTGATATCTGGCCCGCAGGTCACGTAGATGAAGTAGAAAAAGCCATGCAGAAAGTGAATTGACGTGGAGCTAAGGAAACTTTTGTGTTGCAACGCATCAGATATTTTTTTAACACACACCAGTGGTTAGTACGAGTTGAAGGATTCCTCGAATCTTCACACTTGAGTCACTGGTGCATCGTGAAGCACTGAGGGCGTCTGCACGGACACAGTGTTACAGTCTCTCCCTGTGCTCCCGTACTCAGTTTGGTACTGCACCCAAGTGACTGCTGGGCGAGTGACAGGAACTAGCTGTTGATAACAACAGTTGTCACCACCATGATGTAACCGACAGATCTCGACTGAGGTGAACCTTGTGTAGGGTAGAATGAATCCTGGAAGAGTCACATGATTCCTGTATAGTTGTCGAGATACGTGCCCTTTGTAAGAAGGATGAGAATGTATTTCATTCGTACAAATATGAAGCAATGTTGGCTGTTGATGGTTTATGAGCTTGCACTCCTACGAGCATGCTTTTGGAAAAGTCGTGTGTGTACAGTGCTGCGATTGGAACGTAGCTTTTACACCTTTCAGAAAAAGGCGTCCCTCAGGATCCTTGGTGTTAGTGTGGGCCACGTTTTGGTTCAAAAGCGTGTGATCCGAACGTCCATGCGTCGCTTTGGAGGAGTCAGCTCGTTCTGAATTGGCATTATGAAGAGGGATTTGAGAGAGACGACGATGCAACTGGGATGGGGTGGAAGCGAGTGCGTGGTGTTGATTGTGGTGCGTGTTGGGATTTCATGGTGCGAGCGGCTAAGGGTCGAGTACGTACGGTGTTGAATCAGAGTCAGGCTCCTGATTCTGCTGATTGTGGCGAGAGCGGCGTACTCGTACTTGTAGTATCCGCCGGAATTTCTTCCATCTTCGCTTTTGGTTCCTACGGTCATCGGCATCCCAAGGAAACAAAGTTTTGTCAAAAATTCAGATTCTTGCAGTACTAAGCTCCGTGTAAAACCAGTCAGAAACGCTTTGTTCAATAACTGTGAACTGCATCCAAGAAGTTTTATTTTTCAGTCGTTTAGTTTATTTTAATTATCTTGAAGAGAGGTTTTTTTCTTTTGCTGTATTACTTCTTTGTTTTCTTATTCACAATTAATTTCTCAAAATATAGTTTGTGTTTACTTTATTCTTTGTTCAAAAGTTTGAATCTCACCTCTGGCAATTTTCGAACAACTTTAAAGCCTTTTAGAAATGGTACTAAGTGAAACGACGAAGGTGGGCATTCCAGAATTTCTCGAGTGGCCTCTATGTATCTCAAGAGCGTTATTCTGGGTTACCGTTAAAAACGGTGATCATGTCAAATGTTTCTTTTTAAATTCCGGTATCTTTCCGGCATTTTTGAATTACTGGCCAAAATGGTTTGAACTTGGTGCTGGACACGTTGTCAATAACGTTCTGGAGAGCAGCTCGTCCGCGTTCAATTTACTAAAACAATTATCTAAAGTTCACGGTTTTGGGTCTTTGAGTCAGTTTACAGTTTAGCGTATGTAAAACGAATTTTTTTTAGTGATTTGGGAATCTTGGCAAGTTCGGTCAGACACAATCGGAAATTTGGGTGCTAACAGCTCCTAACTTAATTCGAAGACAAGCAAAAGACAATACAACACGCCTACTACAATGTGAAAGAAAAGATTTCCATTGTAGCCCCTTCGTTCCTCAAATCAAAAATCCGTTCATTAAAGTAGTTCGCTCCAGGAGCAGCGGCCAATGAGGGCGGGTTAAGGTGAGGGCGGAGATTTACCTCTTTTTTACTCACTACCTTTTTTCGTTTGTTTGAAACGTCTCAACCGTTTTAGTTCGTAACTTACCGTCGTGGTTTGAGTCAATCGCGTATCGGAGTTCGCGTTCGGTCGGCGGAATCCGCGACCGGTTCACGGAAGTACGAACATTCGTGGTATCTTGAACTTTATGTACCGTGGTCATCCCAGTACGTCAGTGCCACAACGTTAATCCCATTGTAAATAAATACAGTCCACTTTATATTCTCGAGTTCCGGAAGTTTCGTTTTATTTATTCCCCAATATTAAACATTTGGTCCTCCGGGCCGATGTATCGATACTTAATTGGACTATGACCTCCATTTTTCTAAAGATACTAGTAACATTTGAACAGAGTTTACCAAGTAAAAACTAAGATAAAATCGAATTTCGTCGAGAGTGTTGGTAATTTATTGTGCCGATTTCTTCATTTTGCCACTGATGAGAAGTTTGGCGGTATTCTTGGGTTATTTGGAGCTGGGACGCACCACCACAAATGGATCAGCACTGAACGAAGACCGCAGTCGGCAGTGGCGTGTATCCTCCCTGGACCTAGTGGTAGTGTGGTCGCACATTAAGGGGGAGTCCACACCTAAGGAGGAACTCATCAGGCACTTGTCCCCAAGCGGATCTGTACCGACACTGTTGAGCTCTGCCTCTGGGCGGTTGAACTCTGACAGCCTTCTCCATGCCATTATGCCTTTCATCATGGCCAAATGTTGGCACCCCACCTTCGCATCAATCCAGCTCCTCTCGAGCCATGGGACATCGCCAGTTTTTAGGCGCCACGTACTTGATGTCCTGTTCATCTGCCGCCTTTACACCCACATGCGTGCACGAGTTTGGCTCCCAGAGCAAGATCGTTCCGAATCCCTCCTCTCCTGCAGGTAGGCCATTCGGTACTTGACCTTGGCAAACTGGCGAGAAAGGTAGGAGACATGGGAGCCTTAGCCTGGTCCACGCAATAATAATGTTACCATGCACCTGGGCAGTAAGGCGTGTGGAGTGCATAACTCCGTGCGAGTTGTGACCTCTTCAGACCAATGAGCCGGTAGTCCTGTCTCATTAGACTCATTTTTTAATGGAACCCGACAGATATGACGATATGAGCTAACTGAAGCTGACCTCCCAATTTTGTGTGGTTAACGTTTCATCAGGGTTAGAGCTTAACCTAACCAGGTGAAAGCCATTTTCGCGTAGTGGAGCGAGTAGGACTGATTGAGGAGCGTTAACCGATTCTAGGATTTACAAAGTTGTTGAAAACGTCGGTTAACGTCAAATAGGTCGTGGTGGACGTGTCTTGACACGATGGGGCGGGGTGAGAGAGAGAAAGAGAGAGAGTTGAGATAGCGAGCGGTTAAGTGTCGACTTGAAGGGGAAAATTTCGTTCGTGGTGGCGAAGGGTCTCGGGCTGATCTTTGAGGCGGTCTCTCCCTCTCGGCGCTCCCGTATCTCAAGTAGCGGCGGTTACAGATAAACCCTCCCTCACTCCCGCGCTCCCTCTTATCCCCCACCCCCATCCACCCGTCCCTTCACACCGTAGCGTGTTCCGCGACGAGCACCCCCCCCCCCGCACCTCCATATCCTTCACCCGCAATCGTCTTCCGTTCGCCCCGCGTTCTTCCGGGTTATCGAGCCTTCGACTCTGCGTGTGGGGTCCCTGTACAAGAGTGGAAGGGGGTGGGGTTACACACCGGGGGAGGGACGGTGATCGCTCCCCCCACTCCACCCCTCTCCCGTCAAAATGGCCGCTGCTCGCTCTCCAGGCAATCGATTCGCGGCGGGTTGACGGTGGGGGAAGGGGTTGTGGTAGGGTGGATGGTAACGGACGAGGGGGTGTTGTGCTCGTCGTACGAGACCTCCAGTTGGGGCTGATGTTGAAGGGTGGCAGCGAGTGGATGGGAGGGGGTCGGCGGGGATGTGGATCGGCCTGGGGCGGGTGGAGGAGGGACACACACGCGTCACGTCTCTACGCGTTTCTTACCAGCTACGTCAAGAGCTTTTATCGATCCCGTGTCAAACATTTCGTCTCAGTCCTCTCCCGACACGACAGAATCCCAAATCCTTTAAACTGAGCACGACCCGACTAAGACTCACTATAGTTCAAGAGTTGAGGGCCCAAAACGTTGACCCATTACCTGAAAATTGCTTGCTACTGTGGAGTGTGCCCTAAGACACATGGCCGTACCAAACGATAACCCTCAACCCCAAGCTAAGGGCGGCTATCACAATTATCTTCTGAATCAGTAATCCAATTACTACAACTACCAAACGTACGAGTCACCGTTGGGCAACGATGATGCATTTCAGTTGAGGACACAAACATGTTATCGAATGCACTACGGAACATAAAAGACAAAGCGAACAATCAAACAATGCCCAAAAATGACGCCTCGCAGATCAGCTACCACTTTTTTCACAAAATTGTTCTGACCCTCTAATCAACATCGCCCTTACTCTCTTTTTAGAAGAATGATCAAGCCAACAAACACTAAGCTTTTCGCCTCAATATGGTCAGTAAACGAGCGGTGCGTAGCAACACACAACTTTCCGCCACTCGCGTAAGATCGAACACCAGCTATAACCATACGCGGGCGCTATATCTTCATTCTATGCATTTCTACAGAAACATTTATGTAGAACAAAATGGAGGGACGAGTTAGTTGAGAAAAATCCGTAAGTTTGATCGAAATAGTTAGAGCTGTTTTTGAGAAAATTGGAATACCGATAAATTAATATTCGACAAATCTCCTTTTCCGAATTAACTGGGCTTATATATCCGTTCAACATATATATACAGAAATAATAATAAAGAATGAAATGTTGGGATGGGTGACTAAAAGACACTCCATTAGGATTTATCACATCTGGTGAAAAAGTTACCCTGGAATTTACGGAAATATTTGAAAAAACCTTATTTTCGACACATTTTGATTTTCATCTCTGCTCAATGGACTTTCAGAGTAACATTTATTGAGAACAATACGTAGGTATTAACTATTTAAAAACATCCTGTGAGTTTGGTGAAAATCGCTGGAGCCGTTTTGCCAAAAAGCGTAAAAACCCAATTTTTGCTTCATAGGCCTATATCTCCTTTCACCGTATTTTCATGGAGATATGTATGGAGAAGAGGAGTTAGGTATTGATTGATAAAAAATAATTTGAAAGTTTAATTAAAATCGTTAGAGCCGTTTTCGAGAAAAAGGCGAATAACCCTAGTTTTTGGTACATTTTCGCCCCCCCCCTCCCCTTCACATCGGCCGAAATCGTCCATAACCTTATTTTAGTGTCTACAATAAATAACAAACAAAACAAAAAAGAACCAGCTCAATCGGATCAGCCGTTCTCCCGCAAATCGAACTACAGACACACACACACACGGACCACGCGCCGAAATTAGGTTTTTTGGACTCAGTAGGCCTCAAAACGTAAAGATCTGAAGAAAACCCACTTTTTTTTACCCGATTACTATACTTTTCTTTCCTTCGGGTAGCGGAAAGTAAAAATAGACAATACGTTTTCATATAAACCATGCCATATTCTTCCACATAGCAGAATAGTGGATCGTCTAAACATTTCATGGTCAAGAGCTCATTATCACAATTCTAATATTAAAATATCTGGTGCGTAGGAACGAACAACTTTCCCCAATCCCTGTGAATTCGACGACCCGTTATGTGCGTGAGCGGATTATCTTCGTTCAACATATTTCCACACAAATAATTATCAAGAACAATATTTAGGTACTAGTTAGTTCAATCGAAACCGTATAAACCGTTTTTGAAAAAATTCGAAAACGCGGTAAATTAATGTTCGATAAATCTCACTTTCCTGTGATATCGCGGCTGATATTTCAGTTGAACAGGTGGATACAGAAATAATCGCGAAGTACGAAATGTGGTTCTAGGGTGCTAGATGGCACTGTAGTATTAATCAAATGCAATGAAGCGTTTATTCTAGAAATTGTGAAAATGTTTAAAAATACATTATTTTCGACATATTTTGATTTATATTTCTGTTCAATGGGCTGCCAGAAGAACATTTATTGAGTACAAAAACCAATACCGTGCAAAAAACTCATTTTGGCTTCATATGCAAGTATCTTCGTTCTTCGAATTTTCAACAGGATATTTACGGTGCAGACAAGTTTAGTACTAACTAGTAGATGATAATTTGAATATTTAGTCAACATTGATAAAGCGGGTTATTTAGGAAAATGGGAAAACCGTCGTTTTTTGGTAAATCTTGGTCACCCACCCCTCTTTCCCATTCGATGGAAATCGCTCATAAACTTATTTTCCCCGCAAATTGATCTACAGGACTGTTTCCTTTTCAAACGACTGTTCCTGAACCTCGAGAGAGTTATATCAGGCGACTGTCTTGGAGGTTGCGGTTTTGCAATCACGTAAGAGCCCAGCATCCTCCGAACCCAGACTGCAGGTTGCCAGTCTCCCTGTGGAGGGCTGTTGCCTGTGTGTAACTGCGCAGAGGTATGAACCTGAAGAATCCCGTGACATCTAGAAGGAGTTCTCAATCTGATGAGGTGGCAAGTTTCAAACGGAATGATGAACTGTGATCTTTGCCACGACCATTTTCCCAGTCAACCCTGGTAGGTTTGGCTGCTGTCTCAACAACTGCCGCTAAGTTTTGCAGGAACTTCACTGGAGCAGCACCAATCTGCACACTGCAGTATATAGTTGAGTGCAGTAAGCCGAAGGTTTCCACAAATTAATACATTCAGTTAATATCCCGCGGCGTCGTCTACCAAGTGATGATTGGACAGAGCGAAGGACCAGTCAGACAGCTGAATGTTTGCACCCAAAAAGGAAAACTAAATGAACAATAATCAATGAAATGCGGAGGGTGCCCAGACTACTCGGTCTAGGAACTGCTGGTAGGAATAGAGAGGATAAGCGGTGGAAGGAAAGCAAGATAAGAGACTATTCTGCGATAGACTGACCACTAGCTCTGAAATAACCCGAGCATCTGGGTGGTGATGCCTAAAAGGACGCATGCTGACACACCTAGTCGGCATCACGGCGAGCCAGGACGCGGTCAATGGTGCAATCCTGATGTTAAACCTCCACTCCATGAGATTTTGACACCTTCATGCGATGATCCGTCCGGCGAGATACCACATAAACATTCAGGCTCACTGCAGAGTGGTGAGTATGCTCCCGTCTTTTACCAGAGACAACCCAGTCGCGTCGCTCTCGCCCTACTTCTCAGACTTTAGATGACTAAGCACCAACAAACTGCTTATGGACCGCGTCATGTCGCACATGAGTACGCAAACACTGAAGTGGGGGATTGAAGTGGTTAACGGTTAGGGAGCGATTCGAACTCTCTCGAGCGGGTCTGGTATGGAAACTGGTAAAGCTCCGTACCCCATCTAATTTAGCCCGTAAAATAATCCGGAGAGAACAAGTCCATGGGTAAATGGAAAACATCAGCCCTCAGTAACTCATTCATAGTACAAGCCACAAAAATGCATAACGCTAATCCCAAAATATTTACCCATTCAGTGCACGAAATAAAAAAAATTGTATAAATTGCAGTTAATGGTGTGGTATAATTAAGTTTATAATGTTTTCGTCCTTTTACTTGTTATTTCAAGAAGTACCAATGTCAGTTGTCAATGTTAAAATTTTCTTTTGTTAGCTGTTTTTATTCTTTTGGTAAAATAATTATGTTTTCTATTATTTGACTCTGGAACATGGTGTGTAATCTATGTATTCAGATAAAATGGAAGAGAGGACAGGTCCTAATTTTGTCTGATCAAAAAAAGAAAGTCAGTCAGTCTCTCGCAATAGAGTGAGTGTAAGGCCTGGAGAAATAGAACAAAATTAGAAAGAAATGAGCGAAAAGAATTCGAAGCGGGGTTAAGGCAGAGAACTTGGATGAAGATGGAAAGGCGATGAAGGAACTCAGCGTAAAGAAAACGGGAAGGCCGTAGTTAGGTCTGGGCGTAGTAGATAGGCTACGGTGAAAAGGTCGCAGACAAGCTCGAAAACTGTGAGAGTTGGATCAGGAGTGTGGCGCTTGTTGCTTCGATTCACTAAACTCGCGGACTATTTATAAATAATTTGATAGCTTGGGTGGTTACGCTAGATAAAGCTCAGTATTGTGAACACTTCCGTATATTAGGAGTGTATTTGAGTCTTCTTTTGCCATAAACTCTCTCCTCGTTATATTACGGGATTCGAACACAGAGGTATTTGAAGCTTCATGCGTTCGCCATTGTTTTTCCATTCCAATTCCAGGCTTTGCGTCTAATGGTCGTCCTCGTCCAGGTCGAAATACCGTAGGCTTTGAGCACGGAACATGCTTTAGCCTCGACCTAAGTTCCGAAAAAAGTCACGCTGGGAGGGAATGGAATTATGTCACAGAATAAGTATATAATAACCTCGACCCTTCAAGCCTCAGTCCCCCCCCCCCTCACCATTATGTTTCCTCACAACTGCAAGGAAGGCCACCTGACCTTGGGGTTACGTGTTGAGCCCTTCCGATTCCCAGACCCATCATTTGCACATTCCTTCAGTTGTTTTGGGACCAGAGAAGTTCCGTGTTTTCGAATTGCGGCAGGATCAAGGCAGCATGTCTCCAGGGATCCCTGACATGGTCGAGGGGTGGAGCCCACATTTATTTCACACTTATACTTGGACTCCACGTGTCAGGAAGCCAGCTAAATTGTTAATCAAATCTGAATCTGAATGCAGTAGCTCCTTGAACCCGCCACCTGGTTGAGAAACAACCGCGTTGCGTAAAGCATGACTTATATAACTCATGTGAGGGCTGGTTGGTTCTGGAGGACACACGTGTGAGAAGAAATTAAACAGTAAACTCCTAGTCAAAGCACTAGAGCTCGAAACTCACCATTCAGTCACTAGAAAGTTGTTAAGCGACTGTAGGAGAACACGAATGCCGATTGGTTGATCGTCAATGCGCGCTGACTTAAACAAACGAAATTATGGCGTTGCATTGAGCTTGAGGATTCTCCTGAATAAATGAGAGGAACAACAAAACGAATTCCGTGCAGCCCGCGCGCTATTTGCTCGGCCAAACGCGGCAGAGCTGTGTAGAAGCCGAGAAAAGAAGAGGCGGGCAGGCGAATGTTTGGCAGGACGTCAGGGCGGAACCCCTCGTGCTCGCTACCTAATTGGTTATTGATGGTACGTGACTGGGAGGGCAACGTATTGACTCCCCGTCGTCAACGCAGGGGAACAGAAAAAGGATGTTTCCTTTAAATAAAATACAGCGAGCTTCCATTTTCTCTCTCGCACCCCCCCCCCCCCCAACCACATTCACCATTCAGTCTGAGAACTGCGGCATGTGTCATTTTCTGTGCAGGTGCTCGCAGAAGGGAGGAGGTGGATGTGGTTGCGAGAGGGGGCATTTGGGACGTTTCCGGCGTGGAATCGATTGCTCGACGCGAGAGGGCTCTCGATAACGGCTGAAGGTTGCATTTAGGTATCGACCTGTTTCTGGGGAAAGACAGGACAACCTGACAGTCTCTCCACGTCAACTTGCGTTCATGTTGATTGAGACTTCAATGCGACGTTACTGCCGATTGTTCGGAAGGCAGATGTCAAGGTGGAGTGACGAGGAAAACTGCCTGGGTTCCTTCAGAACTCAACAGATAGAGGAGCATCGGGGAACGCACACAACTATTGGCAGACAGCAATCTGACGATATTGAGCACCATCGCGATGTATGTTGTAAAACCGCCACCCTGCCTTAACCAGAATCAATTAGTACCTGAAAAATCTCTCAACGCACCAAGAAGTACCCTCATGGCAAGTTCCCCATACCTCTCAAACCGTTACGAGTTAATGAAGGTTAATGGGGACTTTGAGGCTTAAAATGGTAACACAACAGTTTTTCCTTTCCTTGGTTCTGCACGCGGTTTAATACCCAACAATAAAGTAGGGTGAGGGCACATGGAACAATATACCATCATAGAGGCCCTGCAGTACGCTGCACGTCCAAAGTTTAAGAAATTCCCAGTCTTTTTTGGTTTTAAATTCAAGAACCAAAGGGCATCAACACTTTAACACAACAGAGCTCGAAGATTGATTGACCAGACAAAATTAGGACCTGTGGTCCTCTCTTCCATTTTATCTGAATACATAGATTACACACTACGTTCCAGAGTCAAATAATAGAAAACATAATTATTTTCCCAAAAGAATAAAAACAGCTAACAAAAGAAAATTTTAGAATTGACAACTGACATTGGTACTTCTTGAATTAATAAGTAAAAGGATGAAAACATTATAAACTTAATTATATCTCTCCATTAACTGCAATTTATACAATTTTTTTAGTTCGTGCACTGAATGGGTAAATATTTTGGGATTAGCGTTATGCATTTTTGTGGCTTGTACTATGAATGAGTTACTGAGGGCTGATGTTTTACATTTCGGAATTTGAAGGTGGACGCTGACATTTCTCGTGGTTAACCCATGGACTTGTTCTCTCCGGATTATTTTACGGGCTAAATTAGATGGGGTACGGAGCTTTACCAGTTTCCATACCAGACCCGCTCGAGAGAGTTCGAATCGCTCCCTAACCTTTAACCACTTCAATCGCTTGAAATATGGCGTGACATGAATCAGCTAATTTTAGGCTATAAATGAAGCGAATGGCGGCATTTTGTGCTGTCCGGAACTTTCTCAATAATTCTTGTGTGATATCGCTCAGTACATTACAAGCGTAATCAAATAAAGGTAAAAGCAACGCACGAACCAGTGATATTTTGACATTTCTAGGAAAGTGTCCTGCATAACGTTTCAGTTGATAGAGAGCCCGATAGAATTTATTACACACATTGTTCACGTGTGTGTGCCAAGTCAAATGTTTGTTAATTGTGAGGCCAAGACTTTTAATTTGATCGACGTAATTTATTCTGTAGTTCGTAGAATAGGCAATGTTGAGAAGTCGAATCTTGCCAAGAGTTTCCTGCGACCTATAACTATTACTGCACATTTTTGTGAGTTTACTTGCAGACCATGTTCATTTACCCAATTGAGTAACCTATTCAAATCTTCATTTACTAGCCCAATAATTTCGCCCACATTTCTGGTAGCATAAATCTGAAGATCGTCTGCGTATAGTTTAAATTTACAATTTTTAAAACATTGACCAATATTGTTTATGTAAATGAGAAAGCAAAGTGCCGACATGACCGATCCTGCGGAACTCCGAGAAGAGAGTGAGAGAGAGAGATTTTATTTAACCTGGAGGAATTAGGGCCATGGGACCCTCTCTTCCATTCCTCCAGGCTACAGGTTTCACAATCATCCTCTAAATTTGCATTTACAATCATAACAATCTATATATACATTTGTATATTACTCGTTGCACTACATTTACGATTACATACGTCTCGCTAGCATGCTGTACGTACTGAATAAAGGAAAACACTACAAAAACCACAAAAAAAACGTCCATACCAAATAAATTATATTCACTCAAACACTTAATTTACCTCTCGTACACCTTTTATCATTCGTACACGTACACAATTGTCTACACACACTCACAACGAAGGGAGAGTACTGGGATATTCCTCCACTTCTAAGAGTGACTTACTCAGCCTAAAACACTTATTACAGCACAAATACTAATAATTCAAATAATAATAGTAGTTGACATAAACTAACACAACACAAAATAATTTACTAAAAAAGTTAACAATGAATTCAAGTCAAGAGGAAGTAAGGAGTGCAACGAGAGCGTGAGACATCACTACGACTACTTACACATATTCCTTTAACAATTTTTCTTTGAAATTCTTTTTGAACACAACTACATTTTTCGTGAAGTCAAACCTATCAACAGACTCCTGCACGACGAAGGATCGTGCCAGCATCGCCGTTCTGTGCCTAGGAATGACCAGCAGTTTATTCCTACTCCGGGTGTCTCTCGCTGTCATGAACTCGAAGTTGTCATACAGGTAGGCAGGCTGGTGGGTCTTCAGTACTTCTGACATCAAGGTGGCTGGCTACCTTCAGCCGCTTTTGCTCTCGCATCTTGAGCCAACCAAGGCGGTGATAGTGTGCCGTGACATGCTCGTCTAGGCTCAACCTTAGCGCTTAACGTAAAGCGGCATTTTGCGCCCTCTGGAGTCGATCAAGCCCCTCACACTTGAGGTCGCAAAGCGGAGCTGCTGAGAGAGAGAGAGAGAGAGAGAGAGAGAGAGAGAGAGAGAGAGAGAGAGAGAGAGAGAGAGAGAGAGAGAGAGAGAGAGAGAGAGAGAGAGAACAAAAGAGGGGAATAAAAGGCTGCAAATTCGGGACATCTTGATCGGCTCTACTACGGTAGTCCGGATTTCACCTTCGTTCGACTGTTTCTTCGTTGGACCTGCATTCGCCAAATCCCGGTCAGACTTTCAGTTTAGTTTTATTGCAAAGAACCTATTCATTTTTAGAGACTATATCTTTCTTTTTTTCTTTAATATATCCATGATTTTGTTTGGATTGAGGAACAAGGCTTAATTAACATCCCTCGAACCCCTTCTCATTCCGTACAGGAAGAAAGTTCTGTTTTAGCTCACTGACGCCTACGGACGACATACAGGGTTTTACTATAATGTTATCGAGGCTGCGTGTGTTCCGCTCATCACGTCACTGTGCACGGTTAGCAGAGTCAGACTCTACTCACAGTCAATCTCCAAAAACCTACGAAGATGGAGTTCCAAAAGGGAGGGCTTCTTTGAACGGAGGGCAGATACCTAATTGTCAGGATCATCTACAGCAGTGTGCAAGCGATTGTGGAGGATCTGGTAATGAGAAAGCAGTGGATGAGTCATCAAATTTGTTTGGCCCTCCCCAATTTCTCCTTTTTAGGGATTGCGGTTGTTCCCACGCTAATAGGCTCTGCTTATCGTACGTCACTGATAAATATATCAAGCAGAGGAAATAATACGTACTCCCCCCTCCCCTTCACTCCCTGCCAATCACATCCCACCAAATACCCGCCCAATTTCGTCGTTCCACGAACGAGCTCCGTTCGTCCTCATGACGAATGTATGAAACGAACCTAAGAGTTTCGGACGTCAAGTGCTTCCCAATCACCTTCAATAAACCATAAGATTTTCCCGGCTTCACGGAAATCGGCAGTTCCGCCCTTTTTCGGACATCACCCCCTCCCCCCACTCCCTGCGAACGTTCGCCATTGCGTTATACCGTTTACTCGTTTGAATAATTGAACGCGAAGTTGTTGCTAAAGTTCTGGAAATAAGAGCGGCGCACGGCGACAACTCAATTCACGAAGGGTCCGACTGATAACCGGTTTTTCGAAGCCGCTCACGAATTCACATCCTCATTACGACGTCAGTCCCCCTGAGCCGGTCATTTGTGCGTCGCGGTACTCGAAGGAAAATACCCGGAGACTTCATTGAAGGCGTGGGATATTCATCGCATGAGGAGATCGGAAGGTAACTACCGGCGAAACTCGCGACAGTCTCTGTATATTTGATGGGGCGATGAAGAGTTGAATTGTTACTGAGGGATCCCCCGGGAGCGTTGATGCCTTTTCGGAAATACGCTCCTTAGCGCGTTGAATTAGCAGGTCAACGACAGGACGATAAAGCTCCACGTGCCTGATGAGCTCTAGGAAATACGCCAACTAGTCGTTTTAACAGACATAAATAACTCGTAGACGGCCATTAGAGTCAATTTCAAAGCTGGAACGAGTAAGTACTATTTCACAGTACTGTGTAATGTACAACGAACCACTGAGCGTTCTGCTAAATGGTTGAGGTCAACTAGATGAACCATGAATGACTCAAGAAGGTGGCCTGTCGAAGCGAAGGGCCCAAAAGGTTCCTCACTTAAAGGTGCCATACAATAAGCAAAACGGGCTTACGTAGACAAGTTAGGCGAAAAGAACGCATGTCTTTGCACAACGCCTGTGTTCGCTTTTCATTTGTAGCACTGAAGTGGAATCACGTTACCCCATTTAAGATAATAGGCTGGTTGAAATGTAGGAAGCGGTGTGTTTTTATAAATTTTGACGTTTGAAAACCCAGCCTACACAAGGACACAATTAGCGTGATACCACAGGAGATAATCTCGTAGTTGCGTACCAGGATACAAAATTATACGAAAACTCGTTTCGTGTACAGGCCGCTCTTTCGTACACCGATTATTAGGCAATATTTCATAAACACAGTTCAATTCTTCAAGCAAATATTAGAAGAACTATTTAAAACATATTAATATGTGATTTTGTTGGTTTCGGGAGTTGTTGTTTTGGTTAATGGCAAGCTCACAGAAATTTTGTTTACTGTACTTTGACTATTAATGATGAGGGAAGGGGGAGGGGTCAATTGATTTTGTAATCCTGCTTTCTGTCATCGTGGAGGAGAGGTTCTCTCTATCTCTCTCAAAATGTATAATGAATATAAGGATATGTTTATTTTGAGAGGAAAGATCAATACTTTCAAGAATAAATTTAGGGAATTATTATTAGATGAAAATGAGAAATATGTTTTTTTAAATGTAAAACAAATAATAATAGAAATTAAAAAAAGGAAAATAAATTTCCGTACAATATCCGCTCACAAATTATTATCGACGTAAGAACTTTTTTTTTTGTAATTAAAGAATTTTTGTTCTACTGTTAGTTTTGTGTGCAAACTGTTCAGTGTCTCCTGGGAGAATGGAAGAGAGGGCCTTAAGACCCCAATTCGGCCACGTAAAAAATAGAACACTTCATGCAGAGAGCTTTAAATACCTGTATTAGGTACATTTTAAATCTTAAATACGACGACAGGGTGTACGACAAATATCGACATCTCCAAATCCTGAAAGTTGATGAGCTTATCCAGTACATGGTTCTAATCACGATGTTTAGAATAACCTCATCAAGAAGGCCCAGGTACCTCGCTGACAGATATCAGATGTTTTCCCAAATTCACACCCTTGAAACCCGGAATAAGGATATATGTTACCGGTTGCCGCCGTGCCGCACTACAGCCTATCGCCAGTCATTCCTTATGCAGAGCACTTCATATTACAACGGACTTTCACCTGATTTCAAGAAATTGACCAGTTATCCTGCTTTCAAGAAACATCTGAAGGAATACTTATTATCTTTTTATACTGAATGAAAAATGAAGGACGTAATTACCTATGTGGAATGCAGTAAAGAAGACATTTATTTACTTTTATTTATCTTTTTTTTTTATTAGTAGTAGTAGTTTTTTCTTAAACACAAAGCTGGAGAATTTTGTAACACAAAATTGATTGCCATGTAATGTCGCCTTGTGCCAATCTGTGCTCGTCACTTGTTGCCTGAAAAGTTCTGGTTAGGTGGAAGAATGGCCATGTATGGCCAAACCTCGCCAGATTCAATAATAAAGACGTTATCAATCAATCAATCAATCTCTTTCTCTCGTCGCCCATAAGCTCAGTTATGGGTTGGCGGCGTTGTGTGACCTCAATGTCGAGCAATTGGTGGCTATCCAGAGAGCGCAAAATGCCTTAGTACGATTTGTATACTTGTTAAAGTTGGACGAATACGTTACACCGTACTATTAGGCTGGCTGAAGATCCAACAAAAAATGCACTGTTGCTCTGTTCCTATTTAAGAGCTTAAAATTCCAGAACCCTCCGCATTTCTCCACACAATTTACTAACATGAGACACAGCTGTACGGATTTTTAATGAGAACCTGGATTTATTTGACACCTCCGTGAGAGTTGCGTCTTTCAAAAACGCACTTTTAGAGGAACGCGAAGAGCGGGAAAGAATGGAATAGTACTCAGAAGTCGTAGAAATAGGACAATTCAGAAGTCATTCACTTGTGTTTATCTTTTTTTCTTGTTTTGTCTCTGTACGCCGCTCAAGATTTAACTAGTAACCAATATTGTTTTTTGCCAGGGATGATGAAAGAGAGGGCCGTATGGCCCTAATGCTCCCTGGTTGGTTAAATAAACTGCTTCAATCAATCAATGAATCGTAAAAAAATCACTATAATGGTTATGGTAGGTTTTTCCTTCGCATTTGATCTCATCCAGAGAGATGTTTTGTGTGCCGCACTGTTTTCGGTTGGGATCATAGGAAGTGGGCTAATGTGGCTCTGCCGCAGCAATGTGGTGGGTGGCCCCCACGCGCTGCGACCGACAGCTTGCTCTGACGCTTCAGCGAGCCATTCTCCTGGCAGTCCTGCCGGCATACTGCACTACATCCCACTTGACCCTTCAGGTGCTGGTGCCCCCTTTGGCGGTGCTCCGGTTGTGCATAAGGTGGAGTAAAGGGGATAACTCCAGGCCCCCCTCCCCTCGCCACTGGAACAACCCACAGAGCGGAGACTCACTCTCGCACAGGCGTTCATAGACAGGTGGCAAGCGTGGTGGGACCAGGGTGGCTCCCTTGAGGGTAGGGTGCGATTGAGCTGGCAGGGGTCGTCCTTCGCTGAGGTGGAGCTGCTCTCTAGCCATGGTGCCTTCAATGAGCGGCTGAAATTCTTCATGCGCCGCCCCTTTAGCGACTGCCCATGTGGAGAGGCCACAGAGAGTGCAGCACATGCCACCTGTACAGCGACGCCAGGGTGTGTGCTCGATTTCCTGTGGAGGGAGAAGTCTTGTGGCTCCTCTCCAGCAAGGCGAAGGTCCGCCAGTTTCGCGGAAGGGCCTGGAGTCGTGGTGGCCCCAGGTTGAGGCCGAAGAGGAGTAGGGAGACGGCTCTCTCGTAGTCCCGACGCACTGGCCGCGACGCGCCTCTGCCACAGGGACTAGTCAGTGCCCCGGCGTAGAGGCGCTCGCTTGCAGCGGACCATCGAGCCAGTAGGCCAAGCCAGGCCTGGCTCGTTACCCCATTAGGCTAATGTGGTTCGAGTCTTATTCACGGGAACGACAATTGGCTGTCGAGGAAGATGATGGCTGCTTGTCATCTTGGAAAGACGTAGAAGTAGGGACACCACAAGGATCGGTTTTGTCATCACAAACTTTCTCAGAGGGAGCAGAATATACTGCCTATGCGAATGGCCTCCAGTTCTACCGGACGTGCGATGTGGACGAAATTGATGGAGCAGTCAGAACACCCAGTAGTGATCTCTCTCGAGTTGCTGAGTGGTGCGTATCGCATGGTATGCAAATTAACCTGCGAAAACCCTAGGCGATGGTATTGGGATATCCAAAAATGCTCAATGAAGCTAAGAATTCAGGAATCCCAAACATCATCTACAACGATACCCCTCTTAGTTACGTCGAGTACCTTGGGAATCTCAATCGACAATCTGATCTTGGGATCTTCAAACCACGCCGATCTGCAATAAGGCCTTCCGCAGCATCTGCCAACTACGGCGAATTGCCATGGATTTTCCCACACACGTGCGCGAACAATTAGTGCAACCCCTAATAATGCCACACAGCGTAGCTACCTCTGCGCTATGCGATCTCCAGAGCTGCGAAAGCACAAAATGCTGTCTGACTCGCTCTGACAATTGCTTCAGATAGCTACAACGCTATTCAAAATATTATAAACGAAACAAAACCACGGTACGCCTATAACAAATTTCAGTTTTTCAACCAAACAGACATCCAATCAAAAACCAACTTTTAAAAATTCCAGCGCACCGTCCCTCGACATACTCAAGATCCTTTGAGGTACAGGCATCCAAATTATATAACGATCACATCGATATGTTTGACATGATTAAAAAGGTGGACTGTTTCAAAGCAAAATGTAAATAAATGTTAATTAAGGAGTATTGAAGAAGTTATAAGTAGACGAAAATTATTTTAATTTAATTTGTTAACGAATGCAACTGATCAATATGTGTGAAATTGTTCAGGGATGGTGGAAGAGAGGGCCCAGTGGCCCTAACGAATCTCTCTCTCTCGTGCAATGCGGTTTTTCGAGGTGTTGGCCAGTTGAGGCGTTTAGCGGCTGATTTTCCCCGCGAGGTTCGCCTGCAGCTTGTGCTTAGCCTTATTATGCCACATTTCGATTACGCAGCAGGAGCTTTCACCGATCTCAAAAGCGAAGACCTGGACAGATTACAGAAGGCTGAGAACGCCGCGCTTCGTTTCGCCCTACGCCCTTCGGCTGGACGAACACCTGACACCGCACTATCGTCAGCTCGGGTGGCTGAAGATTAGGGACAGGCGAATGCTGCAAGTGGCAACGCTAGTTTTCAAGACGCTTAAATTTGAAAAACCCTCCCATTTATTTGAGAAGTTCAGTTTCCTCCTTCACCGGGGCACGAGTGGGAGGAACAAGTTCTTGAGAATTCCGTGCCACAGAACTGAAATTGCTCGCGCGATCCTTTTATGTGCAGGGTGCGAAAGTGTTCATCGAAAACGTTAATCTGTTCGACCCCCGTACAAAGTTGGAGCTTTTAAAGATAAATTTCGCAAGATGCTGTTGGACAGATACCATGACGCAAGAAGATTATAATATGTTTGCTGCTTTTTCATTTTTGCATGTTTATCATTGTTTTTCATAGTTATTATTATTGTTTTTGGACATAAAAGCGTGGCGAGTACGAGTCTCTCTCTGCGAACGGCGCAGTCATTTTTGCTGTATAGTTTGAAAGCGTGTATGTTCGTGATTTGTGTTCTTAGGTTAGGTTGTGTATAGTGAGAGAAGGGGAGGAATATACAAGTACTCGCCCTTCTCATTAATGATTGTAGATTTTTGGAGAGAATGTAATTTATTTGGTATGATTGTAAATTTTTGTGTGTTGTGTATTTTCAGCGTCAGTGTGCATGTAATTTATTTCGGTGTGACTGTGATAGATGATTAATAGAATATTTCAAAGTCCTTTGCGCGGAGAGAGTCTCGTGAAAAACATACCAACTGACAGTCACGTTGTATAGTAGTCTGTATATATATATGTATATGTCAGTATTTAACGCTATGAGGAATTGTTCGTATTTGGTTTCCAGGGGAAATGGTAGAGAGGGCTCTATGGCCCTAATTTCTCTCTCTCTCTCTCTCTCTCTCTCTCTCTCTCTCTCTCTCTCTCTCTCTCTCTCTCACTCTCTCGAGTTAACTCGTACGTCGATTTATCCAAAATGTTCTTGGTAGATGGGAGAATAGCCACATAGGGCCAGACCTCACCAGATATAATAATAAAGGCGATAAAAATCAGATCTCTCCCACCCCCCATAATCTCACTGAATCTTTGGACATTACGCGAATTAATCGTTGGAATGACGTTGAGGGGATTGAAATGACGAAAATGGCAGTTGCGGTAGGTCAGCATTGGCGAGACAATGGCGAAGATGAGCGGTAGTTGGGGGCGATGATGAGACGTAGCGTGGTGGGGGGTTGAATCCGATGGCGGCGGGGGGTGGGAACGAAATGGGTTTTTAGGGGATGAAAGAAAGTTCGCGCCGGGGTTATTAGCCTCACCCCTCCACCCCCTCTCTTCCCGACATCACGAAGCTCTTCTTAGTTCCCTGAAACAAATTACGGCGACGGTTGGGGGCTGAGGGTCCTCCTCCCTCCCCCTCGCGCTACCAACGGCGAGGGTGAAAACGGCATCCTCTCATTCCCCCTCCTTCTCCAAACGCGGCCCACACCTCCCACGAGGCTTTTCAATGGGAGCCCCGCCTTCTTCAGATGCCGTTAAGACAGGGGCGGGAATGAGGGGGGTTGAAATCTCCCCCCTTTCCTTCATCAACACCTTCATTCATAAACTCCGTAGTATTTAGTACTACCCGGCTTCGTCTTACCTGCCCTATCTCCCCCTCCCCCTCCCACGTTCTTAACCACTACAACAACAGCCGCCGCGAACTCACGAACTCCCCCCTCCAGCCTAAATAAACTCTCACTCGCTCACTCACTATCGCTCCCACTCCTCCCTTAAACGAGACTCACGACCCCCTTTTAAAGTTCAATCTCGTGACGTCAAAACAAACTTTGAGGCCGCCGGCTCAATCAATAATTAAACTCAACCCAGTTCCACCGCCTCCGAGTCCTTCACCTAATTTTTCTTTCAACTTGTGGCGTCTCGTCAGACGAGATCCCTTCAGCCTCAAGGACGCCAATCTCATCAATCGTTGACGCTAATTAGTGTTTTCGGTCAAAGTTAACTGATGACACATACGCGTGCTCCTCAACACAACAAGGATTCCCA
The DNA here is from genome assembly GCA_020466155.1 of Pachypeltis micranthus. NCBI lineage: Eukaryota > Metazoa > Arthropoda > Insecta > Hemiptera > Miridae > Pachypeltis > Pachypeltis micranthus. The sequence goes on along the minus strand of CM035777.1, from coordinate 28,237,219 downwards.
GATCCAGATAGTTGACAGGTAGGACGTCGCCATATCCGCTCTCTTTCCACAACTCTTGGACTACCGCAGGGTAATGGTGCTTCTCACGCCATCTTCTCTTGCCAAAGGTTGGCAGGTTGGTGGCGCACGTTGGGAGACATTCGTCAGCTTCATGTTGAACTCCGAGGAAAACTGGAGGTGTATTGCTCAATTTGCCAGGGCCAGTATTTTGCAGAGGACCCCTGAACCCCCAGAACTGCTGGGAGGATGTTCGAGAATAGTGGAGCGGTGCAAGATTCTCGTGAGAAAGAAGCGCTAAGAGGTATGAGGAGTCCAGAGTGGTTCTCAATACGCACGAGTAAATTCACGGCACCACTAATAGCGGACCCCCCCCCCCCCTGACAACCAACACAAAAGTATAACTTGGGTGATCTTCGTATCATTTTCGTAACTCTATCATTACTTCGTAAACCACCATAGCGTCGCCAGCTGCTGCATTAATAACGCGACCCTCCGCAAATTGCAGGGGCGTCTCAAATTTTCCCTCAAACGGCATTTCCCTTCATTTCTGCGGAAACTTTTGCCAAAGAAAAACGTTTTCGAGCCAAAGTTTTCTTGGTGCATTGCAGTTCGTGTCGAGGCCCCCCCCCCCCCCATAATCCGTTTTATAAATATTAAATCCTCCGCGCAATGTGCACCCGCAGCTCTTTGCGTTATGGAGTCGAGTGACGAGGTTCGCGGTGGGATGGCCAGGAGACGGTTGGTGGGGTGGGGGAGGGGGGGGGGGTGGAATAAGTAATCGGATAACTTTTTCGAGCCCACGACGAGGAATAATAAAGGACTGTACATGTTACAAGATACGCGCTGGTGGTTATGCTTCCTCGATTGGATTTATGAGCGGTGGAGCGGACGATAGTGAAGCGCGGAGTTTGGTCGTGTTTTTGGTTTCCTGCTCTGCGTACACTCCCCAGAACTGCCCTTTTTTTTCGCTGCGCCGCCCTAAAATCGTTGGTAGACTCAGGTGGATGTTTTGAGGAATGTTTGTACGATCGAATTAAGGTGTTGTAGACTTCATCAAGACTATTGAATCACCGTACATCAGATTAATAAGACCATGGAAGTACACTGGCGTCCAATCGTCGTCACAAGTGGTTGCCCGTCCTTCAGCTACTTCCCAGGTCGCAATGGTTAAGAGCCCTTTTAAGCATTTCTCATCAGCCGCCGAAAAGGATTTGGATCGGCCTGGGGATTTGATCAGGAGGTCTGGTGTACTCGAACCCCCACATCGCCTTAATAGATTACGAGTGCAGAATAGTAGAATATCCAGTGGTTCAGTGGATCCCAATGGGTCTCAACATCCCCCCCCTCCCCCGAAATCTGTTCCCAAGTCGTTGGAGAGAATGGAGGTTGGTTCAGACATCAGATGCTACAAGAAAGGTCGGAGTCCACGGACGTGACTAGTCGCATGTCAGGGAGTGGTTTTGCTATCATGCAAGAGCCCTGTCACTCGCTCAGCATCCTCCGAAATCAGACCTGTGGGACATGTGGATGGTACGGCTTCTTATCGTTTAGCCAGTCTCTTCCTGCCTGTGTATTACGTGTGGATATATGGCACTGGGTAATACCGCACTATCTGTGTGGATTTCTTGATTTGGTTGGGGTGTGTGTTAACATGACACTATCCTCATATATAAGGCCATCTATCTATGCGTGATTGGCTATTGCTCCGTTGTCTGGGGTAGCAAACTAACAGTCAATCAAAAGAGAGTATTGGCCCAATCCCAGAGGGCTGCGCTTCTGTGGATCACCAAGGCCTACAAGACTGTATCAACAGAAGCACTCCAGGTGATCACTGGTCAGTTACCAGTTGATTTGGCCGTTGAGTGCATGGTTGACAAGTGGAGAGTGAGATCGGAGCTTCCCCCGCTTTGGGCTGTACTCCGTGCGGATCTCACCACAGAACAGAAACTTGCCGCCATCAACGAGAGGCTCTAGAGAAATGGCAAGCGAGATTGGAATCCTAGTCAAAGGAACGTGATGCGTATGAGTTCTTCCCCAACATCCGTGAACGTCTTTAAAGAGAATGGTTTGAGCCAGACCACTGGACGAGCCAGTTCCTCACGGGACATGGTGACTTCAATGCGCGGCTCCACTGCTTTTCTCTGAAAGACTCTCCATTATGCACGTCTTGTGCCTCCATTGCGGAGGGAACAAGAAGTCACATGCTGCTTCACTGTAGTTCCTACAACAGTGAGCGACGGTTGTTGGGAGGACAAACGAACTTGGCAGCATTGACTGCTACAAAGCAAGCCTATAACCATTTTGCAGAGTTCACGAAGAAGGTGATGGCTAAGAAACGTGGTCATAGTTGATCTGTCCTTTTGAAACGTGCCACTCAAGTACACAGTTAGATCAGGTGGCAAACCAGATTATGAACTCCTCCCCAACGGTATGGGATTCCTCAGGTGGTCCACACGGGCAACAGCTCTCTACCGGGAGACTGCCTAACGACCAAATACCTGCCGTACCTCCACAAATCTGAGTTCGGTGGATGCTGCAGAGGCCGGCCTCTTGCATATTAGCGAAACCGCAACTTCCATGACTGATATAACTCTCGTCGAGGGTTTGGGTACAGTCATCAAATAAGGAAACAGACCTGGTTTCACACCAGACCTAATTATTTACTTCAAGGGGGTTCAATGCACCATGACCGTCTTCGCAAACTGGGCAAAACGGCAATAAGCTTGCTTAGTAGCAGTCAATTTGATTGGTTGTAAGAAGTATAGTGGAGCACCATGTGGTTTCTTGTTTCTCCCGCACTGGAGGTGCAGGATGAAAAGTCTTTTAGAGAACAGAAGTGGAGCTGTGCATTGAAGTCGACATGCCAATTCATCTAGTGCGGCATGTTTTGGCTAGGTACAGAGATCTACACAGAGTTGAGCCCAGAGCGGAGGACTGAACGGGAGGTTCTCGGACTTCCTATGACGTAACATGAAAAAGGCCGAACGCCCCTGGGGAAGGCCCAAACTCACGATCCCAACTACTTCAGCCTGTGCCGAACACATAGGGTTTGCCCCAAATATTCGAGCTTGAACAGCACTTTAAGAATTGTTATTCGCTTTTCTCGTTGAGCTCCTAGATAATCATGCTGCTCTTTTTATTTCAGAAACTCCACACCCCCAGAGGATGTTTCATCAAAAAGTAACAGCGGAGAGTTTGACTGGTAAAACAAACGACACTCAAGTGCTTCAAGTCCTGAGCATTTGGATTCCAACTTGACATCACGCCTGGTAATTCCTCTACACAGACATTGTGAAGTCAGGACTATGGAACCTGCACAACAACAACGGCCTTTGAAAGCAGCGCTGTCACTCAGGTAATTACTGTAGTTTCGTGAATAGAAACCTTTTTGTTAGTCTCACTGCTCTAATTTTGTAATTTGATAAAAGCATTTTCAATAGTTTTGTACGTAAATGTACTTAGGAGCGACTCGATTAATTTTGTGTTCTAATCTAAAGTTGCATTTCGTTCCCAGTTGACGCATAGAAATGGAGCTGTCGCCTGAATGATGCAATTGAACGCCTACGTCGAATAATTGTCAAGCGGACAGGGGCTAAACGAATTCAAGATGAAGAACATACAAACACGAAAAGGTTGGCAGAAAGTTACGAAATACGATTTATATGATCTGAAGGAGTGCGTTGCAAGCATAGGCTGTGTGACTCCAACTGTGAGTGGTCACTGGGTTTCAGGATTCCTCTCAGAAGGACCCAAGAGGCACAGAGTGGACCAGTTCATAAATGTATAGCTCTAAAGGTGCTCTTACCCTTGTCACATCTTCAATGGACAGATCATAAACGAACAAATCAACACAAAATGCGACCATATTCACACACTACACAAACGAAAACAACCAAATGACGGATTTACAGACCACTCCATACAAAAACGACTTAGAATCGACCACTGACAGACTATTCAATACGTTCCTTTCACCTCTAGTGGGTTTCCCCAGAGATGCTTGACCTCCTTCCTCCCCCCTCCGACGCTTCTTTGACGCTCCACCATCCTGTTTACCTTTCTCTTCGTAAATAAAAACCACGACCAACTGACTGACTCCAGTAATGACTTAACAGCCAGACGATGATGTCTTTACATCGAAACCGCTTGCCCACAGTAACTCACCAGCCAGAGAAGACTGACTCATCTGACAGGTACGTTAACGTTAGTCCTCCTTCAACATTCTTGTTCCAAACAACTTCCCTGTCCCACACTCCATCCAGTGTTTGCTTGGTCAGTTATCCATCTCCCCCCCCCCTCCACCCATTCAACATCGCAGTCGTCTCTTGTTATTCTCCGTTTAACAGCTTGCATTGCCCTTCTTTTTGAAGCATTCCTCGCATAACCTACTGTTTGGTGTACTGTTTGTTGGTTTAATAGTGGAGGAATAGTTCCATCCTCAGCTCTACATTTGCCTTGAGAACAACTCGTGTGTGCGACTGTACAAGCGACGTTGCTGCAAACCTGCCATCATAAAAGGAGGATGTAGGTAGCGGGTTGGTTGCTATTACCTACCACTCGACGCAGGGTTGGATCGATGTGTCAGAGGACTTGAGCTCAATCTCGTTCCTGCCTGGCATCCTGTTTTATGCCGGACATGCACCCACCTCAGAGCAGCTTTTTTGTGGTCATACCACCCTCACCCGGCCATTGGTGGCAATGGAGCACTTCCACTGCAGCACCAAATGAGCCCCCACCCACCTGCAATTCTCATGAAGCTGGTGTTCCCTCATGCGACGTTCCCACCATCAAATGCCACGCAACCTCATCCGGTCATACTGAGGCGGGCACAGCTTGCCCCTCACGAGCGCGCAGGACACGCTCCCCTGACTCCAGCCCCACACGGATCTAAGTGGTACCTTAGTGGACAGGCCGCATATCATCCGTATATTTTCTCTCTCTAGACTGAGGATCTCTCTTGATCGCTTGGTGGAGAGTATAATAAATTGCCCCTGACTGCCTTTCGCCAGGCACCCCTGCATTTATCCTCCAACCTGCCAACCTCCTTATTCAAATGCCTCTTCGTGGTATGGCTTCGTAAGACTCAGATCCCCCTGGGGAAAGTGCAGATACGCCATTTTGTCAGCTTCCTCCTTCCCTTCTATTCCTCTATGAACTGGCATTGCAGGCAGCGCTACTCTGCCTTTTGAGGAGCACTATCCTTGAGAATGATCGCATCCCATGAGGTTTTAGAGGAAGAAAAAACAGAGAGAGTATAATCTGGGTTTTCTGAATGACGGGAAACCCGTGGAAAAGGGACTTTAGTCTTGTATAACCGTGAATTGGCTCAAACCTCGAGCTCACCACAACTCTCGAGCCACTCAGTTTGGAAGTGCGGTCACGAGATGCCAACAACAGCCACCCAAACCGAAAACAACCGAAATTGAACTGAATGTGACAAGTATAATTGAGTGTTTCGAGATCTGAGCCTGTTGAGGAGAGTGCCTAGCCCAGCTCCGCCCTTCTTACGAAAATTCCCACCGAAAACACGACCAGGGTTCGGTGACACTTTGCCCAAAGACACTCCTGAAGGACCTGAATGGATGGCAGGCCCCTGTGCCGGAATTTCCCAGAGGGGTTCTGCCAGTACTTGCGCTTCTTTTCTGTGGGGATTCCAGGGATTGGGCTCGGCTCGTTCTACGCAAGTAGAAAGGCGTCAGAGCACGATTCATAATCCCAACCTGAACTAAGATCCCTTTATCACTCCATCTAGCACGCCCCCCATTCGCACCATGAATACGTTCACTCCTCCATTGGTTCAAGCCGTATCTTAACCATCTTAACCTAACGCATCCATACAATAAATACAATCAGCTATTACATACATGCACGCCTGACAGACGACCACCGTACCACATTGGCTAAATGACCTCACAGAGCTTATGTCGCTTCTGTTTACCTTACTTAAGCTCACCCGGGTCTGAAATACAGATTCAGATGGATTCTCAGAGTAAACTATGAGATTTCTTCTACAGTATGATAACTAATTAACCTCAACTTAGTGCGACAAAGTGGAGGGATACCATAACATCTCCTTCGTAGGCTGAGAAAAGTAAAAAGTTGCAGTAAATTGTTAGCGTTGTTATTATAGATCGATGTTCGACCTCATTTGTTTGCACGGTCATTTCATTTATCTGCAATAAGAGTTTGAGTTACATTCCAGCTCACGCATTAAATTTCCTCGCGTTAAACGTCAAACATGTTCGGGTCTCTCGTAGAGTCATTCTTTTTACCAACTGAAATATTAAGACTTCTTTCTTTCGATCACACGGTCGTATACGCTAAGGTTCAAGCGTGGTCTGTTTCGTCATGTTTGATACTTGACATACAGATGGCGATACAGTTCAGCGCACTCTACGCCAGAAGGACCTACTCTGTTCTAGAGGCCGTGAAAGTTATACACGCTGCTAACTGTTCCAGAATACAATAAAGATGTCACTCAGCTTATTAAATTATTCTGGAAGAACTGTACGTAAGAATACTCGCTGGACCTGCAAGCTCGGTCAAACGTGCTCATCATTGAAGACGATCCTCCTCCTTTGGAGAGTTGCCCTGTGAGTGTGATTTTTATCTCATCGCTGGCTAGTATGGAATTGCATGTCTGGCGTTTGGCCTAACGCCCAAAACTGATCAAATGTTCATTGTAGGGAGTACGCTGAGCCTCAATGAGAGTTCGAGGGGATTCTTTAGTCATTATTAAGCGAATGACGCTTATTGTCCCATCTTCATTTTGACGCCTCGTTTTTTCGATTCCCTTTTGTGTGTACAAACATTCTTTCAGGATGCTGCTGCCCAAATAAAACGTTATAATTACGTTAATTTCAATCGAGCGATTTGTTTACGGAAGTTCCAAAGTAGAAATTGTAGGAGAAATGCCATGTGGTTCGTTTACCTAAGTCTTGTGTATCGTCGTGACGATATTTTCGTCCGATATAGCCGTAATAAATGTACCTAGTTCGAATAAATTCCAGGTTTAATTGTACTAAAATTACTATGGAAATAGCGAGGAAATCACTCACCGGACGGTTTATGGAGCGGAGTCGAGGGGGGGGGAAAGCGCGGCTTGAACCCGCCGGCCGCCTCTTTGGTGCCCCGCTCTTCATCGAAGGAGGCGGTCTGAAGACGACGAGAGGCGGCGAAGGAGTGGCGTCCGCCTCCGGTGGCGGCTCAAAGACAACCCGTCGCCGTCGGAGCGTCGATTTCACGGCGCAGGTCTCGGGGCCGCCGATAGGACGAGAACTTACGCCGTAATTTTTCAACCCCTCCTCCACCCCTTCAACTCACTCACACGAACACTCTCTCTCTCTCTCTCTCTCTCTCTCTCTCTCTCTCTCTCTTCGCGAGTAAAAACATCCTCCACCCCCGCGCCACCGGCAGACGCTCTTCATCTTCTTTGTCTTTGTAAAGCGGGAGGGGGTGAAAATGTCGACGAGGAAGGGAAGGGGGGGCTGATGACCTCAATTACAATCAGAGTGAAGAGGTCGACTTTAACGGGCTAACAACTAGTTGCTTCTCTCTGTAAACCCAGTTTCTTCGAACCGTCTTGCCGCCTCCGGCTCTGGAGGGGGGTAGGGAAGGGATTGCGAGGCAATCACACAGCTTATTCAAGTGTCACTAATTACAAACCACTTTCCTAGTAATCATATTTTGTTACTATGGATGGTGACTAAGTTTATCGAAAAGCAATAAAAATCATTCGATCTGTGTTCTACTCTCAACTGGTTGGCTGACCAATATCACTTGTAACAAGTTATTACTTTCCTTGGCTCGAACAAAGTTAAATTTGGATAACAGATATCTACAGTAGCACATAGGACGGTGTAAATGTACAGGGTGAGCCATAACAAATGGTGCAGTTTCAAAGGGCGATTTAAAAAAAACGGTGCAACTTAGAAGATTACGTTTTGTTTTATTGAACGCCATACATCACCCCATTTCGGTAGATTAAGTCCTGAAAATTACATCAGGAAGATGGGCGCCCTCAGCAGCGACGCATTGATGTAGGCGATTCCTGAAATTTTCAGCCGCCCCGTGGCACATTTCGTTGGGAATCGCGGCGATTTCTTCCCTGATTCGAATCTTGAGGTCTTCCAGAGTGTGAGGTCGATGTTTGAACACCTTTTTCTTCAAGTAGCCCCACAGGAAAAAATCACACGCACTCAAATCTGGCGATCTTGCCGGCCACCCCAAGTCGCCCCTGAGAGAGACGAGGCGTGCGGGGAACATCTGCCGCAGTTTCACCATTGAGATTTGCGCTGTGTGGGCCGTAGCCCCATCTTGCTGAAACCAAATATCCCCCAGATCCTCTTCTTCAGCTAACTGGTTCAATTCGGGTTCAAAAAATCTTTCCAGCATGAAAAGATAATGCTGAGCACTGACGGTAATAGTCCTTCCATCCTCCTCGAAAAAATAAGACCCAATCACCCCAAATTTTGAAATGGCACACCAGACAGTGACTTTCGGGGAGTGGAGAGGTCTCTCGTTTACAAAGCCATGTAAAAAGTGAATTGACGTAGAGCTAAGGAAAGTTGTGTGTTGCAACGCACCAGATATTTTTGTTATCTATGGAAATTCCCCTCCTTCAGTTAATTTCAATTGACGACAGATTTCCCCTTTGTCTGGACACTGCAAAATATCATTTCCTCCTCTGTCTTTTTACATTCCTCTCCACAACAGACAGCTCCTTCCAAACTCATTCTCCTACGAAGTCTCGTGAAAGTCGGTCATCTCCAGTTCTCCCGAAACAGTCATCTAACACCTCTCGCTATAAAGTCGTCTCCCAATTCTCCCAACAGACACTTGTTTCGCCTTTCATCGACATCTAATTCCAATTTCCCCATTGTTCGCGCTTATATACTCAACTCATATCCTATTCAACCTCTTCTTTGTACAGCTAAGTCTTAAAATCTTGTGGTATACCAACTCTTCAGTTCGTGCTCAACTAAAACCTGTCTCCAAGATTCATTCAAGTCTGTCCTGGTCGAAACAAAGAGCTTCGTAAGGTATCATCGTGGTCACGTCTGCATTCATATGCAACGCGTTACGTGGTGGAAAAGAAAGTTGTAAATCCCAAAATAAATATAAAGATAATTACGAGAAGCTCACAATACATCATTTACCTAGTTTATAATTCTGCGCCCGTCGAACTAGAGAACTCCATAATTCGAAAGGAAAATTAGAAAAGGGTTGGTATTTTCGTGGTTGATTCGCCTAAGGTGCGGTGCAAGTGAGGATATAATCACGAGCGTTTATCCTACGTAGGTATCGAGAACACGATATATTTCCGTTTCTATTGCAAAACACCACAGTGGGACTGGGGACGGACTTGTAGGTAACTGGAATGGCGACCCTTGCGCGGTGGCATGGGCTGTGGTGCCCAGTGCCGTGGAATATTATTCATTGTGTTCTCAATTGTTTAGTTTTGAGCACCCCAGTTAGTTCTTGTACCTTATGGTATCACGAATAAACGCGCGCGCCACGCTCTATAATTAGCGCGCCGGGGCGGACTATAATTAGCGACAAGATACGGAGGAAGATTGAAAAACCTGCGTCGATTCCTGGCTCACACCTGAGGAGTTACGTCAAAAATAACTGCGCGTTGGAAACTCGGAAAAATCGTAATAAACTAACTCCATTTACACCTGTGCTCAGAGGCACCTGTTGATGGGAACCAAAAAGAACAAATAATAATACGACGAGTGAACACAGTTTTATATGGCCGCTGGCGCATGTGCACAGCGTCGTGCAGTTTGTGGAGAATTTTGTACGCTAGGATTTTCGAATGGAGTTCGGGAGGATACTGTCACGAGGGTGGCTCGATGCAACCGATGTTTCCATCGTCGAACGAGCAGATAGAAAATCGATGTTTATTCCCCTTCCTCGTCAGATCGGACAGACCTCAGCTCAATGCGTTTCTTTCCGACCTCCCAGCGGGTAATTTTTATATTTTGTCGAGGAAATAGCGCGAGATTTGAGTCGATTTTGAGCGAGTGATTCATCGATTGCACGTTTTTCGTCGCTGCGCCTTAGACAAAGTAGGAATAAAAGTTGTGTGATTGACTGAAAAAAAGTGTCGAGTTTTCTCTCAAATGCGTCTCAGCCCTTAAAACGCTGCGAATTATTACACGACGGTTTATTATTCTCTTGCACCGCATGATTCCGCAGCTTGACGTAGTTTCACACCTCCGAGACGCGCCCCATTCGATTCAGCGTCGAAAAATACCAGTAAACGGTATGAAACATGACCTGGCTACGACGGAACAACGAAACTAAATATTTCTTAGGTGACTCTGAGCATTTGGTACGACGTACGAGTTGAACTGTCTAAAATGAGCGCTGGCCGGGGAGAAACGATAATTTTCGTTGTATCGCTCAGCAAATTCCTTCAAGTCCTAAAAGTTGCTTAATTACTGTGATTTCCCGGTTTTCCGTCAGGACCGCACATCCCTGGGTCCGGGTACATCACTGAGACCCATGTGATTCGACTCAGCATTCAAAAACACCATAGGAGCGGCACCAAACACGACGTGATTGGAATGAAGCTGCTAAAACTTGGCGGGATTGCCAAATAGGCGGGCACAACTAGGGTTTCCCTCAAGGGTTCCCTCACTCGACAAATTTTCTTATTGCCCTCGCATTTCAAGTTAAAAGGTGCGGCAGGTGCATGTCTGAAAGCCTGGACTATTGTGGGTAGAGGTAGTCCCCTGATACGTGGCCAGCAGGCTGCTCTACGTTCAACAGCTGGGGTTCCTTGGCTCAGTTAGGCCCCTAGGCAATACGTAGGCAAATTCATACTCCGCCGAGTAAAAGCACTCGTTAGAATCACGTCACGTTCCTCCGTTCAGGTAAGGAAATTATCGCCAAGGTCGCGTTGTATTCCTTCTGCTCTCTCACCGCTGGATGATCAGTCACATCGACGCACTTCCGAACGAACGCCCTGACTGAACATGGAGCCCAAGACGTGGAAATTCCTCTTTCTTCCTACTTATTAACGATTTCGAAATTGACGACGAGGGCGCTAAACGGTAATTTTATCGGGCGGATAAGAGCGAACGGCTTCTTTTTATCGCCTCTGGAGGAAGAAAAAGGCTCGACCGTAAATCTCGATAAGTGTTCTGCCGTCAAGTCGAGGACTCGTCGAACGTTAAACGACTGGGCAGTAAAAGTCCTCATCGTTGAGCCCCCAAAACGACTCTAGTCGCCATTTCATCTTCAAAGAGACTTTCCTCACCACCGACGCTCATTAGGACGGAATCGCAAGCAAACGGTTATGACGCACAACAGACCAAACCCCTAAACCACTCTCCACACTGTAGGCATATATTTAACATCAATTATACCTATCAAAAGTACGTTGACATTGACGACTGATGTAAGGGAGAGATTGTCAATAAAAGTTCTCTTCATTAAATTTAGAATCGGCCACTTGGCTCTTAATTTGATCCTGATATTTGTACATGACCACAATCCGGAATAAATTAGTGACGGTATAATTAATAAAATAGTCCACCACAACTATCGACGTTATTGTACCATCAGGATGACTAGAGGCGTTTTAGGTTGTGATTGAAAAGTGACACCAGTTCCTTATAAGTAAGCTGTGTTTGAAGTGTCTTACATTAGTCCAGCCTTTTGAGATGGTTGCTGTTTTGCATGGTTTGGGCGATGGTGTGAGGAGTCGAGCTAGAACTATCATGGGCAGCTATACACAGGACATGGGCACTTCAATGTGTAACGTACTTGGGGAATTCTCTCACAATTCCCGCGTACAAAACACGCGTGAAAGTCGTCTCTGGGCCCAAAAGAAAAGAACAAATCAAATACGCTCAATAATAGTCACTTGATCAAATAATTAAAATAATGACTCTCAAGAAGGTAATGGGAAATGAAATTATAAGGCAATTAAGACCCACTTGAATTTACTCGGCAAAACTCGAAATGAATGAAATAAAACGAACTCCTTTTAGAATGAAATAAATAACCTATGCTCGGATTGTATTAAATGACAATAAAGGGACAATGGGGAAAATGAAACACAAAGCTCTGATCGCTTCCCTTACTTCACACAATCTAAAAAGGGGAATTTAAACACTGGCTTATAACAGGGCTTATAATTCACCAACGAAGCGGCAGCCGTTCTGATGATGAAAATGCGGCTCTGACGCTAATATAAAATGTGGCGGGCTGCGCAGGTGGCGGTCAGTGTTGCCATCTCCCATAGCCCGCCGCGAACCGTTACAAATGGTACACTGTAAGAATTATTCAGTACTCCTCTTGTCGTGTGTGTGGTGTGGTAATATCCTTATTGTTTTTTTTTTTAAGGCGGATGCTGGAGATGCCCCCACTGCGGCCACAAACAGGCCTATTGTAAGGGCTCCTCTGCTCCCCCTCCAGACCCAAAAGCACTGGAATACCTCGGTACGACATCCCCTACACGCCCCCACCACCCGCGCACAAAGCGAAGGACATCCGCAAGTTCTATCCTCACTACCTTTCTTCTGGTTGTGGAAAGGGCTTCCCAAACACACGACGGTGGGATGCGGTGAGTCCATCGCATATGCTCTGCTGTCTCCAGCCCCGCTTCGCAAAACCTGCCTAACTGTACCTCACACCTGCTAATATTACACTGTATGCCTCAGCGGACAGTGACCTGTAAACAGGCCGCATACGATCCTCACATCCTTCCTCCCCAGTGCGAGCACGTCCTTGACCCACCCCCTGGATAGCCAGATGAAGGGTTTTGACTGTATGAGGCCATGCGTCCCCTGCCAATAGGCAACCCTGCTGGTCTTCCCCTCTTCGTAGGTGGCTCCTGGTGGTCCCAACAAAGGGCTGAGGGCTCTCCATTCCCTGATGAACCGGCACCCAACACAGTGTTACACTTTTGTCCTTAGCCAGGCACTCCCAGACCAGCCGTGACGTAAGGCAATACGAGGCTAGGGCTTTGAGAATGGCCTGACTGTCTACCATAATATAAATCTTCTGCCGCTTCAATCCTTACAGTTTAAACTACGAGGGGAAAACTCCGAGATACGAGAACAGGAAGCAGAATACCTGCCCAATGGACGATGGCTCTATTTCTCTGCCATGATGTGAAAACAATAAATAAATAAAGTACAATAAAGAAACAGAAAGCTCTCTCTGAAACAACCAAAAATCTGGTTCAGCCACGAGGTCCAACCTGGACATACCATGAGGTATGGCTGATGACAAGACGACTGGGGGGGGGGGCTACTGTTTCAAGGTACGCTGAAAGGTGAACCACATTGAAGGCGGAAGCATCCTTGCAGTCTTAGAAAGGAAAAGAGGAGAGACCAACACTAAATGAGGAAAAGGATGAGCACACACACAGGCAACGCCACTGAGATGAGACTCTGGCGACAACACAGGCCTACGTGTAACCAACACCCCACGCATCACACAACTTTACTCAGCCTCTTGTCAGGCTCCTCCAGCTAATCCATCTTTCACTCGGTTTAAGTGAGTCTGTTGCAAAAACATGTGTTCGGCTCAGCTCAATCTGAATTATTTTGTTGCTCTTGACCTTAACAGGAAACCTCGAGTACTGGCATGAAAACCTTAGGTCTTTGAACTATCGCCTGCGATGTGTCTAGTGGTTTTGTATCGCAAAGTTCGTGTCTGGGTCAGATATACTTAATCAGACTAGAACTCACTAAACCCACCTCAGATATCAAATAAATAAATAAATAACTCTTCTTAAGGATATAACGAGGAAATGAAACAAAAAACGCAATAAGACCCTTTGAATTTAATTTAATTAACCTAATTTACTCGGATCGTTATGAAAGACAATATTGTGGGAAGGGGGTTAATAAACAGGGGTTTGCTCACCTTCATCCAACAATATTCAAGCGAGGGAGGAAAATACTGAACTTGAACACTCTGGCTGATAAGGGAGAGGATCGATTGATACATCGCAAGGCATGTGAAGAAGCGCAATGGGCCTAAAAAGCTTGAAGCCTCGTAAATATACTCGCTTGTCCTTCCCGGGCTTTTCCTTTTCGCCACATGGCAGAGAGCGCCAAGGAAAAAGAGCTGACATCCTTCATACGTCTCAGGGAAAACCGAACTGCTCATTCAATTGGCTTCTTTTGCCGACAAATGGCTTAAGGTTAATTTTCAAAGCCGACAACGGATTTTCCCCTTTTGAAGTATCCAACGTGTTCCCTCCCTTACGACCTCTTCTTAAGGATTCCAGACTCGATGGAAAACTGTGGACATTTCAGCTCTCTCCCAGTTGAACACGCACATTCGTTTACGATTTCGAAAACTTCGTTTATTTTCTTCTCACGGGTTAATCATGAACGCTTAACAAACCTAAAATTTTCCAATAGGTTCAATGCTCTGTCATTTCTCACCAGTGTATCAGCTTTTCGATCTTCCCTGATACGGTTGTAGCCTCCTCCTACGGCCTTCTTCCCTATACCCAAGAACGCTCTCTGCTGAGCTTAAAGTACACCATCGTGTTTTTTTGTATTGACGTGGTGTGGTTTGGTTATATCCTCTGAGGTCGTATTACGGGGGGCTACATGAATTCAGGGGTCCTGACAGATAATCTTCGAAATACTGCTGATTGAAAATCGCGTGTTGTTTATGGCAAGTTCATTAGGAATAAGGGATTGTGTTACCTATTCATATTTTTCTTTCCCGTTCTTCAGTTCTTTTGGTTTACACTCAGATCACGAGATCAGGTTACGATTAGGTTCAGGAGGTTTAGGCACAAAACCTCAAACAAACAGACAAAATCGATTTAGTACGTTTTTTCATACATTCCGCTCATAAGTAACCATATTATTCATAAAAATCGTGGCTGATTGGCGTTTGAGCTACTTACGAGTATACGCTAGAAAGTTATATTAGCAAACTAGTTGAGAGAAGGACACAAACTGAACGGTTTCTTATTGTTTTTCAGTGAATAAGGTTACCATCAATAGTAACGTAAATACCTCGTCACATGTTCCACAGGCGAAACACTTTATATTTCTCTTCGGAAGTTTAGAGCCGTTCACACAAATATGGCAATCAAAACCGTTACTGCAGTTCATGGGGGAAAACGTATTTAGTGTTTTGATAACTACAATTGACTTTGAATCGGTACAAATTTGTTCTTATAGTTACTTTGAAATATAAAAGTGTCGTTAAGCGGGTCTCTTGTGTTATCAGACGCACAGACCATTTTCTCAAATGACCTTTTTGACATTTTATGTCTTTGCTACATAAACTCGAAAATGTAACGCGGGAGATGTTACGCGTAATATGTAACGGAGAAGCGTAACGAAATTTGTGTTGGGTTAAGTGCATGGTAACGTCTGTTACAAAATCCAACGCTTGGTAACATACACACGTTTTAATAACCTCAGTGACTAAGTGATGATGACAATTGCAATTGACGCGGCCATTATATCGAAACCATCAACGAGCACAATCAAACGTAGTTATCATTGCATTAAAAAATAAGACTAATCATTGCATTAAATAAAAGACTAGTGGTTGCGTACTTGTACGAAAGCTGTACCCACCGTTCGTGTTTTTTTTATTTTTTAATAAATGGAACTTTATTGTGATAAATCACTATCAAGTGTGATACATATAAGTTATATTTTGTTAAAAGACGAGGGGCTTTTTAAAAAGAATTTTATTCTTTTACAAGAACTTAGGATCAATTTACAACAGAGGGGAGACTGGGAGGACCGACACGTACAGTATGGCAGCGAGACTAGAACACACCGAGCTGCGCGAAGGTGGGGTGCTTTATAGGTTTCCCTTAGCCGACGCAGCGGCTTTACATCTTAGTCAGCTATATTATTGTAAACAGCACAGTTTAGTACGATATAACTCCTCCCCCCCTAGTACAAAACAAATTGAAGTACATTGTGGCGTAAAATTGACAATAGTAAGATGACAAAGAATTTTGACCCCATGATAATAATATAATAATAACAACAATAGTAAGATGAACTAATTCCTTAAACAACAATAGTAAGATGAACTAATTCCTTAAACAACAATAGTAAGATGAACTAATTCCTTAAACAAATCATAGAACAGGATTCTCATTTGTTCAAGAATGGCTTGTTGTGATTCTCAACTTCTTCTTATGAAGGTAATATCGGAACAGTACAAAGATAAAGGAACTGATTAATAATAAATATAAGACCATCGTCCAGAAGCTCGGCAAGATTAAATCCAAAAGTTGGAATTTAGTTATTTCACGTTGTATTCTAGTGTTAAAGGGTTGCGGTAAAATAATGTCTTTCAAATCTACTTGTTTGCCTTCTGGAGCGGTAATTTGTGATTTGGATTTTATTTCGGTTACGAGTAATGGTTTCCTGGTGATACTTTTGTGAGTTGCAAACAGTGTTCTTTTTCTGTATTTTAAATTTCCTTTATCAGGTTTAGCCAAATATATGCCTCGTAATGTTTAATTTCTATGCCGGTCTCCTGAACGATTGTTACAGAGTCCCCTTCTGGGAAGACTAAAGATATTGCCCAATTTCTGGTATTAGTTTTACTAGACTTCCCTTCCCAATATTAACTTTTACATAATCGCAACTATTTACATTGCCCGACTGGATAAAGTTCTTTTCGCATTCGAAATTCGTTTCGGTTATTAAATCAGCTGGGCATGTGAACACTTTTCCAGGATTACATTTTTCTTGGAGGCCTAATACTTCAGTGGAAGATTTTAGAAGATATTTTATTCCCGGGATGATACTGTAATATTCTTCTTCTATTTTAGAGAATTGGTATTAAACATTGAAGTTCGTAGTTCCTCGGATTGACGAGGGTATATCCAAGAAATAAACAATTTCTGACTTACTAACAAAGCATTGAACTTTAATATAGTTCTGAATATCGAACAAATTTTCATTTTCAAAGTTTAATAGTCTAGGCCATAATAGCTCGACAAACGCTTTAGTTCCTCATAAAGTTGTTCTGTACTCAGAATACTAGGGTGCAATTTTCCCACTTCGCAAAAACGTTAATGAGTTTTCTATGTCTTGGAGGATCGTTAGGACAAGGCTTAACAATATTTGATAATGTTCCAATAAGTTATTCGTGTCCCTAGCGTGCGTAGATTCCCCTGTGTGGGATTGTTTAAGATCCGTTAATTCCTTTTCTAGTTGGCGGTTGTTAGAGTTAATTGTTTCTACTGTTTTATTGAAATTAGCTATTATGGCTTCATTCACTGAATACTGGGCATCAATCTGGGACTGAAGGTCCACTTGGTTTCTGGTTAAGTGTTGCAAGATCTCATCATATTTCTTTTCGTCCTCGGCGTCTAGATTACCGGTAACGAACTTTATTATGGATCCTAGACCATCTATTAGACCTCGCTTGGTTCTCGTGTCTTTGGTGATTATTAGATTCTGCGCCTTCTGGTCTATCAATTGCAATGTGTAGTTTAATGAAGTGGTGAGCATCACCATTCTCTTCCCCGTGGACGGGGTCATTAAGCACTGATTCTAACGCGGAGTAATAGTTAAATTTAATTGAGTTAACCTGTTCAAATAGTTCATTAAGCGAATAGTAGTGAGAGGTCGTGTGGTATCCTCGATTATTTTTGCAGGGCCCAATGCCGCCGAAATTATTCCTGGATTTGAGGTTATTTCTCGGATGTCTGCTCCGTTGGTGCAAACGAGTACTATGAACAGGAACAACAACATTTTCCTGGAACAATAATTAATTCAAGTACCCTGAAAAATCTCCAAACACATTTCTTCCCTAAATTCTCTAATTTCCTCGGACTCAAAGTCTATCAGTCCTGCAGTTGTAAAGGATTTCGCGTACTTGCAAACAAAAGCACCGCAATCGTCTGAGTTAGATTGTTGCGGGACGTGTCAGAGTTGTATTTTACTCCAGGTACCGGAAGTCTCGTTGTTCTTTGTTTTGTACTCTTCCGTCAAGTATTTTTCTATTACATCCAGAATTTCGGTTCCGTCCTGGTTTAGGGAGTCTAAATACAATATTCGGTTTTCTTTCATCAATATTATTACGAGTCTGCAATGGGAAGATTTGAAGACGGGATTAATACTAGTTCTTTTCGAAGATGTTGGTTTTTCTTGAATAAGTTTTCACTCTCTCGTACCCACCGGCTACAAGGGAGACGTACAAGAATGTACTAAATGCGAAAGTTTCTGGTAGTTTCGCGTCTTTCTCTGATGTCCCACAATCATAGACAGATAGAAATTTATTACGTTGTCATTCAACCAATTATTAGCTTTAATGGTAATTAAGTCTTCTCTCGTTAGTTTTAGTTTGAACTTCTCGATCAAGACTTCTTCTTTACTCAGACTTTCGTTCCATGCCGTTTCAACGTTGGGTTTAACATACTTCCTAGGTCTTTTGATATTGGACAAATGTATTTTCTCTTGAGTGTTGTGGTGCCGAGGCTCAATTTCTGCCGTTTTCAAGGCTTCATTGACTGTTTTCAGGTCTTCCTTGATGTATCTGGCTTTCGTTTTTTCTTTTATTTGTTTATTTTTGACAAAGACTTCTTTGGGGAGTTCAGGGAGTTCTTCTCGGTTTAAATTCAATTTCTCTATCGCTTTTTCTTTGTTTGACTTGGTTTTATTGTGAACGGTTTCATAGATTACTTTAACTTTGTCCCGGTGTTGATTTAAGTAATTGTTCAATACGGCCTCTTCCGTGTCGACTTTGATTACCGGATCACTTTCTATGTGTCCATTGAGAATTTCAAAGGGGGTGAGTTTAGTGGCGGAATGGATACTGTTATTGTAGCCTAAAACTGCGTAGCTCATCTTGTCTCGAATGTTGTCTTTCTTGAATTCATCCCGATTGTTTAATAAGCGACAATGTTCTATTAAGGTGGAGTGTAAGCGTTCAATGACTCCATTTGACTCAGGATGTTGTGAGCTTATGAAATGAATCTTAATTTTGTACAGGTTTAACAAGTCCTTCACAAGTGAGCTTTTAAATTCGGCACCATTGTCCGCAATTATTACCTTTGGAGTTCCGTGATGACAAAAGAATTGGATCAACTTTTTCACGACTTCCAAGCTGTTAGACGAGCTAACAGAGTATGCTTGTGCATATCTTGAGAAGGCGTCAATGATTGTGAGAAACTTCGAGGCCCTCAATAGTCAATTTGTCTATGTGCAAAATTTCAAGAGGTTTAGCCGGGGTAGGTGTGATATTATATTTTGGCCTTAATGGGCATCGTTCGTATTTGCATGTTTGGCAAAGCTCGCAATTGTTGATGTATTGTTGGATGGATTTCTTTAAGTTAGGCCAAAAATATTTACGTTTGAGTTTTCGTACGTTTCCTCGATCCGCCGGTGATTTGTCTCTCCTTGGTGATACCGATGGATTAATTCATATCTCTCCGATTCTTCAATCACGTCAGTTAATAGTTTCGGGCACCTTATTAAGTTTATTTGTAGGTGTTTGAAATTCTTGAATACTATCCTACAGAATTCCTCGTAAAAATCCGGAACGAAATGTATCAAATGCCTCGTTTTAGGGGCCACATATGATTTCACAAAATTTATTATTTCCTCTTCCATATTGTTTTCGTTTATTTCTGCCGTTATTCTGATTTTGGTTTCGAAAAATTTTTCGATTTTTTTGGTTTACTGGCGTTCCGTTTACCTTACTCAGAATTATCTGATTCTTTCCGTGATTCAACGGACTTTCGGAGGTCGGGATTGTAGCACCTTCGTTCCCTAATGCATTTGAGTGTATTGTAATGTTTGAGCTATTGGAGTTAGTTGGGACCGTGCTATCTCCTAAAAACGCGATCATTGATTGATTGTCCGTATTTGCGTCAATATCGGTTCCCAGCACCATTTTGATTTCTTCCGGGTCTTGGATAAAGTTTTCCGTTTTAATTTCCTTCAAATCTTTGGTTGTTTCATTATTATTTAGTTCTACTCTGGACAACGCATCTGCGTTCATATTTTCTTTCCTTTCTTGTAACAAATTTCGAAATTAAACGCTGCTAAATTTTCCCTCCACCTAAAAAGTTTGGAACTAGGATTTTTAATCGAGTCCAACCATTGAAGTAGTTTATGGTCAGTGAATATTTGGAATTTTCTTCCGAACAAATACGGCTTGAAAGTATTCTGTAGCCCAATGGATAGCTAAGCACTCTTTTCGATGGTTGAATACCGTTTCTTGGTTTCGTTCAACGTGCGGCTAGCAAAGGCTATTGGCAAATCGCCCCCGTTCCTATTTTGGCTCAAAATAGCTCCCAAGGCTACGTTACTAGCATCCGTGGTTAAATTAAAGGCTTGTCAAATTCAGGGTATTGAAGTATGGGGTCGTTAATCAAAAGGTTTTTACAGGTTTCAAATGCTTCAACAAAATCTGGATCGTTTATGTTAATCTTTACGTTTCTTCAATCTAGAGGTTAGAGGTTTGAACAGGTGGGCCAGGTTATTGATGAATTTACGGTAATATCCAGGAGGCCTAAAGCTCTTGATTTCGGTCGCAGTTTGGGGATTGGGTAATTTTTATGGCCTCAACCTTCTTCCGGATCAGGCTTGACTCCCTCAGGTGTTACTAAATGCCCTAAGTAGTGTACCTCCTTACACAAGAAATTCGTCTTGTCGGTTTGGACCTTCAGGTTTGCTTTCCTCAATCTTTCGAAAACTCTCCTAAGGCTTTGGATGTGTTCTTGCAAACTGGTGGAGTAAACGAGTATGTCATCTAAGAAGACAGTGCATATTTCGTTTTGTATGCCTCGTAGGACGTTATCCATCATTCTCTGGAATGTTGGTGGGGCATTTGAGGCCAAAAGGCATTCGCAAAATTCCCAGTGCACACTTTCAGTGGAGAAAGCCGTTTTCGATGCTGTCCGGGTGCATCTCGATTTGGTGAAAACCCGACTTTAGATCGATAGTGGAAGTATTGGCAACGACCGAATTTATCTAACAAGGAGGAAACGTCTGGTAGAGGATACTTATCGTCTACCGTTTTGGCATTTAGTCCGCGGAAATCGATAACCAACCTAAACTTTTTGTTTGCCCGAGTTGTCAGGTTTCTTTCCTACGACCCACACAGGACTATTCCAGGGTGAAAAACTGGGACGAATGATTTTTGTCTTTCCATCTCCTCTATTTGCCTTTTTACTTCCTGTCGGTAAACCTCCGGATACCTGTAATTCCTAGAGTAAACAGGGTACCTCGTCCGTTGTTCGTATGAAATGTTTACCCCATTAGTGAGATGACAAATTTTCCTCACCGGTTTGGAATATATCTTTAAATTCGTACATTAATTTAGTTATAGCTTCCTTTTCCATTTGGTTCATGTGACTCATTTCGATCTTACTTGGGTCGAATTTAATTTTCTCGCAATCGTAATAGTTATAATTACTTTCATAAGTTCTTTCTTCTAGGGGCTCTACTTGAATCGTGTTGAGGTTTATAATTTCTTTTTCAAGGCCCGTGTTAATTATTCCCACGTATGCGTAGTTATTTTCAATTTTCACAATACTTTCAGGGATTTCGATTTGGTTCTGTTTTTATAATGGACTATCCTTCTCCGTTTTTATATTCTTTACTGGTAATTTTGCCCTAGTGAACATTCTTTGTTCTAATTCGACACTTGTTTCAGTTTTAGTTATTACCTTTTTCTCGTTATTAGCTTTACAGCTTTTGTTTTCAATCATTATTTTCCTCTTTTCAATCTTTTTTAATTCTGTGGCCATATTCCCTGGCTCATTAATAATTTTACTACATCCGTTCCCACTAATTATTTTTTTCTTTTCAATTTGTTTTGATCCTGTGGCCATATTCCTGGCAAATTTGATTTTCCTCAATTTTATTGTGACTGCCCTCTAGGTAGTACAAAGGCAAAGTGGTGTGGGGGTAAACGGAAAAAGATTATTCTCCAGATCGATTGTTGCCTTCAAATATTTTAGATGGTCCATTCCAATCAACATGTCGAATTGGTCGTGAAATTTGAAGATTTTGAAAAGGCAGCACCAAGTTCGGAATTTCAAAGAGCTTCCAACACGGTATTTTTGTGGAATACCGTTCAGGATATTCCATGTGCCGTACGTATTTCAAATGGGTCTTCCTGATATTTTCGGAAAATCTTTCGTTGGCTACTTCAGGGTTCACGAAGAACCCATCGAGCCACAATCTATAAACAGTTTCAGGCCTGATGTCGGAGAAATTAAGTAAGGGAGGCTATTCGTTTTCTGATTCAAGTGCATCAGACTAAATTGTAGGCATCTTCCTTGCTTTCGCCGTCTCTAAAAAGGTTGCTCCGGCTCGGATTCGTTTGAGTACGACTTTAGTTTACTATCCGTTTCAACGTAGTTATAATTGGGTCTCGTTGTTTGCCATGACATGTGCGAATCATTACGTGGCTGCTTAAATTCGACTGTCCACTAGGTGGTTGCGGGGTTCTTTGAGCCTGATATTGAGGCTGAAAGTTTCCCTACCGCGGAATGGAATTCTCGCATTATTTCCTGGGCGACGGAAATAATTAGAGCGTCCGTAGTCGTAATTAGGATTTCTGGGATTTGGTTGCCACGACGATTTTCCCGTATAAGGAGTCTTTACACTGCTCATTTGCTTGGACATTTCCGATATTTGGAAATCGTTTGTCATCATTGAGAGCGCCTGTCCCAATGAATCCGGTTGTCGATTCCTCAGAAAACTACCCATTGGGTCCTTTAAATGGAGGAGTAAAACCCTTAAGGCTAACTTTTCATAGTGTCTAATGAGTGTAGTGGATTCGCCTTCGTCGTGATTTTGCAAATAGGCAGTTATGTTATTTAATTTTTTTTGAATGTTTTCAAAGAACTTGAATGAAGTTTCCCCATCTTTCTGCTTTAACTGAGTCAGTTCTATGTTAAGAGGTGAGAGCGTCTTTTTTATTCGTGTATGTCTCTAGTAACGCCTGTTTACATTCCCGAAAGACTCTAAATTTTCGATAGGATTAAATCGGCGGCGGGTCCTGTATTTTTGGATATGACTGCAGCCAGTAGCATTTCGTTTTGGAACCCATCTGGGTCCTGTTCGTCGAAATATCTGTCGAACAAGCGTTCGCAGACGTGTAAAAACCTCTGTAGCAGATCAGGCTCGCCCTTGAATACCGGGATTAGATCGAGGTATTCTCTGGGGACTCTAGTGATCATCTGCTCCCTCGTATTGTTGAGGTGTAAGGATTGCATCCTACTTTGCAGAGACTCGATTATCGCTTGCTGGCTTTGCACTTGCTGCAACAGGATTTCCTGAGAAACTTGTGCTTGGGATTGGGCCATGATTGGTTCGTCAGTTTCAATTATGGGACCTAAGGATCAGGTTTGTAATGAACGTATTTTTAATTGATTTAGGAATTTTGGCGTTAATGCGTCCCTAGTTTCTCAATTATAATATTGAAAAATGTTATTATTTAGAATTTACTTCGTAGTGTGCAGGTTATTATTTAGAGCGGAGAATTCAACAAACGTTGGCGTGAGTTTATCAGAAAGGAAGTTGACTCACAGTTTCCTCATGTAGTCGGCTTCTGCAGGAGTGCTGACTTGTGAGAAGATTAGCGACGGAGATTTCCTGACGTCGAAGGGTTTTGCTGGATGAGCAAAACTTGAGGATGCGTAGTAGTAAGTTGAGGTCGACGTCGAAGGTCGGCGATGAAATGAGTTGTCCCTTTAACTCTGGATGAAAGCGAGCTCACCACTTGGCTCGGAAATTTTTCTTCAACCTGAGTGAACAAAAAGGGGAAAATAATTATTGAAAGGCGATGTTATGCCGCCGTCGATGAGCCGTCTTTCAGGATTTCTTAATTTTTTGACGGGGTGTCTTGTCTGCGCTGGTTTTCGGTCGGTCTGTCAACGTTGTCTTCCCTTCTTCGTAGGTTCCCGAATTCAGGCTCCGATCTTGGATATGCGGTCGAAGATGAAAGCACTGCTTGGTTCGATATGCGCTCGAAAATTCGGGTCCGGAACGACTGCGCCAGTTATATTTTGTTAAAAGACGAGGGGCTTTTTAAAAAGAATTTTATTCTTTTACAAGAACTTAGGATCAATTTACAACAGAGGGGAGACTGGGAGGACCGACACGTACAGTATGGCAGCGAGACTAGAACACACCGAGCTGCGCGAAGGTGGGGTGCTTTATAGGTTTCCCTTAGCCGACGCAGCGGCTTTACATCTTAGTCAGCTATATTATTGTAAACAGCACAGTTTAGTACGATATAACTTATATACTTCAATATACAATTTTCACGTGTCACATGAGGTATTTTATAGTTGCCCATTGGCAACGTAATACAATTATTATTTTAACAGTGATGACTAGTAATAAATATAATACACACGATAGTAACAGTAATATACTGTGAAAAGAGCTCAATAAAACATGAAAAAAAGAAAACTATATTGAACAAAACGAGTATTACGGTTCACAATTTTGTGGCAGTCCAAGTGACATCAGGAGCCCAGGAGATCAGAATGCCATTTGCGTTTTAATCGTCTGGAAGAACGATGAGCTCTTGGACTGGAGAGCATATTACGAACAAGAGTATTTGGATGGGAGTTAATACGTTCAGCTAGGGCGTTGTAGGACTTGAAGAGAGACATGTTGACTGTGGGAATTGACAGGTCTGAACGTAAAGTTTCATTACGCACAAACCATGGTGCGCCAGTCAGTATTCGCAGTGTTCTTGTTTGAACTGTCTCAATACGTTTAATTTGCGTGTTGCATGCTGAGCCCCAAAGTTCACTCCCGTATAGCCAGATAGGTCTTAGTAGCATAAGGTAGAGCACGCGCTTCACATGAATGGGTAAAGCTTTACAGGATAACAGGAAATATAGTTGACGAATCCTCTCACGCACTCTTGCCACGATGTCACTGATGTGGGGTTTCAAGGTCAAACGGCTGTCCAGCCTAAGACCCAGATACATTACTGAGTCAGCCATTATGGGTTGACCAAAGAGGGCATCACGACAGACCGCTTGTATATAAAGCAGACCATGCATGTTTTCTGGTCGAATCCTCCGTTTGGTCCATACAGTTAATGTGTTCATATACTCTTGGAGTGTCTGACTAGCCTGTTCGCCCGAAGAGTGTCGAACCAGAACAGCCTGATCATCAGCATAGAGTGCAATTGTGGCATTTTGGCACCTTGGAAAGTCATGAGCGTAAAAAGTGTATAGGAAGGGCCCCAGAATGCTCCCTTGAGGGACACCTGCTCGAAAGACGTGCGATTTGGATATACCATTTTCGTACTTGATGGAGTATGTTCGGTTGAGTAGATAAGACTGCAGGATTCGATAGTGTGTGTCAGGTAAATGACTCTTAATTTTGGCAAGAAGCCCTTCGTGCCACACCCGATCGAAGGCTTTTTCAACGTCAAAAAAAAAGACCCAGACAAACCTCTTTGTTCTCATATGCAAGTAGAATCTCATCAACTACCCTATGTAGTTGTTGAGGGCATGAGTGTAAGGGTCGGAAACCGAATTGTTCCGGAGGAATCAATGGCTCTAGATGAATAAGGAGCTCTGGCAAAAGAAGCCTTTCAAATGTTTTTGCCAACAAAGAAAGCAGGCTAATAGGCCTGTAATTATTAAGGTCTTGACTTGTTTTCCCCTTCTTTTTGATCATCACAACATGAGCGAATTTCCACTTGGTTGGAAAATAAGCTGTTCTCAGCATGGCGTTGTAAATCTGTGTCAATTGTACGAGAGCTTTGCGTGGGAGATTCACTAGAAGAGGTCTTGTAATTCCATCAAATCCAGGAGTCTTTTTTGAGGGAGACATTGCTAAGGCTGCTTTAACCTGGCCAGGAGTAAAGTATTTCTCGAAGATCGAGAGTTGTAAGGGACATTATACTATACTTTCTATATGGTTGTCAAAGTGTTGGTCTCCTGATTGATTTGGAGCAAATTGCTCGGCTAAGGCCTTTGCAAAAGCTTCAGCCTTCTCGATTGGTGTGCAGAGCCATTTATTACCCTGTTTGAGAGGGGGTATTGCGTTTTTCTCTTTGGTGACAGCCTTTGTTTTTAGCCGTTTGTGTAAATTTTCGAAAGGCACCTAAATCATTGAGATTTAATAATTTCGCTTAAAATAAGAAATGAGGAAATGACAACCAAGGAGACGGCGTAAAATAAATGTCAACGGCACGATGCTCTGAAGAAATAAAAAGAACGATCCGACCTGGCGTGAAGTTCTAGATGACGAAGGACGTTTGAATAGACAGCTCCTAATGAGGCGGTAATACTATAAAATTCACATTATTCGTGGAACAATGACGAGAGCTGCACAATAAATTACCATTTAAGGTATACAATACCTTAATACATTTTGATTATCCCGTGGCGTTCAGCCAGTGTTTGGAATGTACGTGTTTATTCACATCACATTAGAAACATCTAAATTTATCAGTGATTCCCTACTGTATAAACCTTCCTCTTGAATCACTCTATCTATTAAAAACCCCGTTTCGAAATCCGTAGTTTTAAAGATTTAAGCTTACATCGGGACAGACAGCGACAGCGACTTTGTTTTATATGATGTAGTGATTTTAAGAAATACAGCATTAACCCTTTTAAAAAGTAATACAGTTTTTGTATCAAACTCGCTCTATCGTTTGAATTCAGAAGACCTTAAAACGTGTAGATCGAAACTATGAGAATATTTTCAGCCGATTCGTAAAGCAAGGGAAAGCAAAAAGTAGTCGTAGAGCCTGGTGGTGCAGTTCTTCGGAAGCCACGAATTTTGCTCATTCTCTCGAGCTCATGGGGTGGTAAAAGCCGATACTTCGTTTCGAAATTGAGACGAATTCAAGTTCAGAAACGCGGCGGACGTTCTTCATCCTCAGCGCGGCTACCTCCGCGTTCCCCTCCAATTCTCTGGATAGAGCATAAATCAATACTTGCACCCTACACCGCCTCAGACCGCTCGTCGTATCCGCCTCGACGATACCGATTTCCCTCCAAAACCGAACGTGTTTCCCTCTCCGACAAAACGAAATATCCGACGAAATTCGAAAACAAAACAAACGGCATAAAACGACCGGCGATTGTCCGCAATTAATTGAGCAGCCCTTCAAATTTGAAGAGGGTTTCGCCGATGCGATCAAAATCAGGCGACCGAAGGGAGGGGGTTACTCGGAGAGGCGCGAGTAAGCTATGCGCCTTTTGAGGGGAAAACTTGCGCCTCGTCGGTGACACGGTTCCGTTCACAATAACTTTGATGAGTTCGAGCCAATTCGAGCGGAACGAGATTCGCGGCGGAAACTCCGAAACAAACCCTACTACGCTCTCCAGGGAATGCCCTCGTTTCGCCAATAAACCGTTTGACCGCCACGTTTCTGCAAAATCTCGAGTGCTGCTGGACCCTGAATCTGTGGTCGAACCGGCGATAATTTTTATAGATCGTAGAGAACACCAGAATTTGCTTTACTGGGTTTCCACGTATACCGTTTACAGTATTTAAAAAACGCAGTAAATAATTACACACTGCATGATTTGAACCTATCAGCACCTCCTGTTTCAGTCAATATTGTCACCTATGAGCACTTCATTTTTCATTCAATATTTCCGTTCATTACCTGACTATCCAGCTTGACACACTCTCACATCTCCAAGGCCTATTCCATTCGTTTCAGCGTCCAATAATACTAGTTAACGACACCAAACACGACCCGGCTACACTGGAGCAACGAAATGCATTATACATGCGAGGCTTGGCAAATGGCACGACAAAAGTAGTCGAAGTTATATCAAGCTGAAATCCTGGCTTTAATGATCTGATCTGTGAGATCCTGTCTAAAGGACTCAAGGGCAAGCGGATCTACATATTCTCGGACAGCCAGGCCGCATTAAAGTAGCTTCAGGTCCAGGCTGGCATGGGAATGCCTTCATGCGCTCAAGCAGCTCGGTGCCCACAATAGGCTGGCCCTAATCTGGGTGCCGGCTCACAGGGGGCATGAGGGCAATGAAAAGGCCGGCCACCTTGCGAAGAAGGGCAAAGAAGCACTACCCATTGGGCCTGAACCTCACGTAGGTATGACTAAAAGTCACCTTTTGGTGGCCCAATGAAAGACACAGGAAAATAGCGCCCATTGGCATAGCCACGACTTAGACAATCGAAAAGGCTTGTTACGCCTTCTGGTCTCAGGGCAAAGACGATGCTGACACTCTCCAGGAGGGATCTGAGGGTCTTGATTAGCTTCCTCACTGCCCACTCAGGTATCACCTCAACAAGATGGGCATCTCAGAGGCGGTGGAATGCACACTCTGTAGTGAGGAGGACGAGACGGCGGAGCACATCCTATGTGAGTGCCCTGCCTTAGCAGTCAAACGCTTTGGATACTTTGCCCAGGGGGTGGTTATTGAGCCCCATATCATAGGGGAAGGACTTACTTGGCTTCATAAAGGGAGTATGTACGACGCCTTTTACTAAGGAAGGGTTAGTGTCACAATAGGCCCATATGCGGCCGCAGTGACAAAGGGACTTGTCCTGCACGCCCTCGGAAAAACAAAACAAAAAACTAGTCAAAGTGAGAGGTGGTTGGAGGAAGACCAGACCAGGGTGCCAGGGTGCCTGCATGAGAGCAGGCTGCGGACAAACGATAACGTCCGCTACATTGTACCCCGCCCGTTTCTTCAAGTAGCCAAAATTGCTTCACTATGTTTACTGCAACTTTACTGTTTTCCATGTAGACGCAGTCGTACACCTCTGAGACCCGTGATATTTAAGTCAGCATAAAAAAACCCTTTAAACGAAGTAATTGCAATAATTGCCAAAATTGCATAATAGTTTATTATTCACCTGTTTTTGGAAAATTTGTTAACCCTCCCTTCCCACCCCCCTCTCCACACTACGAGTTACAAATCAGCAATGCCCGTCCGCCACCCGCAGTCTGCCGGTCAGACATTTGATATCTAGTTGTGCCTGTGGCAATGCGGCAATCCGACCAGACGAAATTCATGGTTGTTATCGGTACAAAATAGTTTTAAAAATTAGAATAACATTTTAGCAATATTATATTGACTATATCATTCACTAGGTATTTTCCGTAGTATAAGAAGAGTGGGACTGCGTCTAGGTGAAAAACAGCGGCCCACTAACAACTGGACCTGCTACTCCACCTGTCACTGATCCGTCTGTATAGTATACCAGCGCTCTTGCCCCAATCATGAGTCCACCCTCTTCTGATCTAGATCATTCATGAATATGTATCGTGAAGAGTAGCTCGAAGTTGTACATCATTCGTGCCTTGTCCTGCATCAGACAGTCAGGAGCCCTTCTTCTCCGCCTGACAAAGCCCGGTTCCGAAATACTGCCTGTGTGGCACACTGGCCTCTAATATGAATGTGGAGAGGTGCGAGGCGCAGCAGGAATGCAACCCGTCACAGCTATGTAGGCCCTAAACAGTCGTATGTCCTTCTCCACCTCAGGTGAAAACAGGCCTGACGATAACTTTGTGCATCCACAGGGCTCTCCTCGACCGCAACACTCACGCCTTCCCAATAAGAGGTAAAGTTGGTAGTTAATGTGATTTTAAAAAGTTATTTTTACTGTTATCGCTATTTTTGCATCGACCGGTGTTGATTATGCTCTGGGCCTGCCGTTTAATATTAACCAGCCATACACGAGCAGATATCTGCGACAGATATCGCGTTTTTAAACGATATCTGTGGGCAAGATCTGTGCGTTAGTAGGCGTTAAAAAATGATGGAAGATGTGAAAATCGACCAGAGATATCTGCGAGAGTTCAAATCTGGCAGATGGTAGTCGGGCGTCCCCCTTAACCTGCAGCCTTCTCAGAAGCGATGTCTGTGGTTCACAGAACTGTTCGATTGGATCAGGCAGAGTACCTTAACGTTTAGATTTTCAGTTGTCTACGAGTGTTTTCCCCTGTGAGATCTCTCCTCTAAAGAAATCAGTTTCTATTGGTGTTTTTCTGTGAGGTATCAAAAAATGGGTAAAAAAGAGTGGCCAAACGAGGTCATAATTGAAATGATGATCGACATGTATAGATACAGACCTTGTCTGTGGCAGTTGAAGCATGTAGACTACATGAACAAAACGTCAAAAACATTGCTTTCGGTGTTTCCGGATGCTGACCGTGTAGTGATAGAAAATAAATTGCAAAATCTTAGGTCGCCCATGCCTACCACCTACGAGTAACTTCCAAAAGTAGGACCTTGGGAGTACCACTTAAAAAAGGAGTACCTACCATTTCTTCCTTTTCTGTTTTCAGAACTATGTGAGGACCCAAACTCGAAAAGTACATACTTAGTTGGTACCTGCCCTCCCAAAAGGAGTACCTCTGGTCACCGGATGAATAGATACACTTTGTAGATAGGTACTTCCGAAGAAGTACGTCGAAGTCTTTCTCGTTCATCCGCAGGTAGTTGTGGAAATCCCGCGGGTTGTTCTCTCTAAGGTGCTTCGACAACTTCATGCGCCCGAACTTTCTCCTTTCCGAAACCCATGACTTCTCCTAAACTTGTCTTTTTTTTGGCTTAGCCGTTTTATGGGCAATAAAAAAAAAATACCCGCCGCAAAAGCCGCTAATTTACGCTTTTTACTACGAACAGTCACTAAACCCATGGCATCAACTTACGGAATGTGTGACCGATCTCTAAAAAATTTCGGATTCGACCGATAAATCGAGTCTGCCAGACGAACGTCGGTGACAGACCTGAATCTGTTAGATTTCATCCCACAAACGAACAGATGACATCGGGCACTGGTCAGGTGACAGATCTCGGGCATGAAAGATCGGCCGATAAGTTTTTCGTTTTAAGGGGCAACGACCGATCTCATCGGTCACTCCAGATCGTTAGCGATATCTGTCAGAGGAGATCGGGCGACCAAATCTGCCGCAGATATCTGCTCGTGTATGGCTACCTATAGGCTACAACCCCGCGCAGCGTACCAAGTTTAAAACTAATATGTGATGGGGTCTGAGAAATACTGAATTTTGATTTGAA
Source organism: Pachypeltis micranthus (assembly GCA_020466155.1). Taxonomy (NCBI): domain Eukaryota; kingdom Metazoa; phylum Arthropoda; class Insecta; order Hemiptera; family Miridae; genus Pachypeltis; species Pachypeltis micranthus. The sequence continues at coordinate 28,206,240 of CM035777.1, read as the reverse complement.
TAACCGGATACAAACAAAAGGGCGACAGGGGAGTTTAACGAATTTATCAACTACTGCTTGTTGGTTGTAGGTTCTATTGGGGAAACGGATCAATGCAAAATAATAGTTTGGTACTTGTACAAAATCCAACTCGGAATCACGAGTGGCGAACGTCGAGAGAGCCCGCAAGATTGATGAAACCAGTTCCGGTGTCTTCCTGATGGATGTTCGGGAGTTGCTGTCCAGCGTTCGAAAGGTGGTGAAATTCAGAACGTGAGGAGCTGATAGGGGTATAAGACGCCGTAATCGACGCAGAAAAACAGGGTTTAACGAGTTCTATTAACAAAAAACAGCACGCACGAGGTCGCAAAAAAAAGATGATGATAGAAATGGTTCGAGGCGGACTGCCAGAAGCGGCAACACTGACCACCACCCGTGCAGTTCGCCGCTGTTTATATTAGCAGTGGAGCCACGTTTTTACATCAGAATGACTATCGACTTCGCAGACGAATCGTCCCCTTTTTCTAAGCCAGTGAATCAGTTCTTAAACGTCCCTTTATATTGTGTGAAGTAAGGTAAGCGATCAGAGCTTGTTGTTTCATTTTCCCCATTGTCCCTTTATTGTTATTAATAGAATCCGAGCATAGGTTATTTATTTCATTCTAGAAGGAGTTCATTTCATTTCGAGTTTTTCCTCATTAAATTCAAGTGGGTCTTAATCGGTTTATAATTTCATTTCCCATTACTTTCTTGACAGGCATTATTTATTTATTTCATCAAGTGAGTATAATTGAGTGTATTTAATTTGTTCTTTTCTTTTGGGCCCAGACACGACTTTCACCAAGTACGTTACAAATTGGTAGCAGAATGTAGTTCCACCGCTAATATAAACAGCGGCGAACTGCACGGGTGGCGGTCAGTGTTGCCGCTTCCGGCAGTCTGCCGCAAACCATTACATGATAGAATAATAATAATGGAAGGGGTTAAAACCTCGTTCCCTCCAGCGGTGGGCAGCAGCAGGTCCGGGGAACAGCGCTGTTGGTCAGGTTTGAGAACTATAGTGTACTGGAATTTCTGCTGTTCTATTGGCATAACTGTTGATAGCTGTGGATATGAAATGGGTGGGAGTGATGTTAAGTGATGGTCTGATTCGGCTGCATGCAAAATCGGAGTTGGCGATTTGAGTTCCTAACAACCGGAGACACAAAATAATAAGAAGCTCAGGAATAATTAATAATTTCAGAGTGAATGAGGGAGTAATTATACGCTTCTATTCAGAGATGCCCTTGAAAAACACATTAAGGGATAAAGGGAGAGAGCGAAGAGGCCCAGATGCCTCAAGTTAATATCCCGCGGTCGCGCGCACACGCACAAAAAAATTGGTAGAAAAACGAGACGTGGAGCAACAAAGGAGTAGGGCGCATAATGAGCGTTGATGGGGGTTTTGGGATGTTGTTAAGGGTTACGGGGGAAAAAAAGGAGAGGTAGTGACGCGATGATCGGTAAAACTATTTTTTTGAAAGCGGAGCATCATTTTGATCCAACGGGGAGGGTTTCGGGAGGAGCGGAAAAAAAGGGTTGAAGGCAATTAATGATGCAGATGCGGAGCGTCATCTGCTTTTCGAGTCTTCCCAGAGGTGGGCACCGGTGCTCCGGAGGTCTCAAGTTCCTCTCGGGAATTAGTTGTGGGATCACTGCCGCGCGATTTAGCGATAACGGCAGTTCCGTAACATCGTTTTCCGAACTAATAATTGTACGAGTATAGCAATTCCGAGTTGACGCTTTCAGAGGGTTTCACTCACGTTTGGACTGATTAATGAGAAGGGACCCCTGAGTACTTTAAGAACATATTTTCATGTCCTTATTGTGGCTCTGTTTGACCTTGAGGCGAATCTTATCAGGAAAAATTGAGATGAAATATTCGGACGTTGGACTTGTTTGTGTATCGCCAACAGAAACAGGTTGCATCGCCGTGCACCTCCACAAGTCTAAACTCGCCGCCTCTTCATGTTCGCCTCTGCCGTAGGGTCAGCAGTCTCCTCACGTGCGCACTGTCTATAACAATTTTGGGTCATTAGTATCCCATAACCCAGATCTGTGGTTACCAATTCAGAGCTGCTCTACAGGAAGATCCACTCAACGACGATCACTCTACGCATCACATCGTCACCCACCAACATCACTGTCAGAAATTTTGTTTCCGTTTCTTTGTTTCCCAGAAGAACTATCGTTTGTTTCTGTTCTTTCTGTTTTTCTAACGCGGACTATTTCATTTATTTTGCAATTTAAATTCGATTAATTTGGTACCAAGAAGACGCATCTTAATTTTAACAATTTTTTTACAGGCTCCTCCTCCTTCATTCACTTTAAAATTATTAATTATTCCCGAGCTTCTTATTATTTTGTGTCTTTAATCGCTGCACAAATAGCGATAACCGTAAATAGGACTTTTTAAAATCACATTAACTACCAACTTTACCATTTATTGGGAAGGCGTGAGGGTTGCGGTCGAGGATGAACAAGGTTATCGTTAGGCCTGTTTTCATCTAAGGTGGAGAAGAACACGGCTGTGCAGCTGTAAATGGTGAGGGCTCGCAAATGAGCTTAAAGTTATAGGAATTCCTCGTATCTGTGCTTGCTCGTCAGAAGCTACCTGACAAAAATAACTGCCACGGTGGAACGCGAACATATTTCAGTCCGGGGAACGATAAAGGTGCCGCTGGGCTCGGCCCTCGAACCATCACTTTGGAACGCCTTCTTCTGTTTGGACGACCTGACAAAACGCCATCAAGTGTTCCAAACTGTCACAGAATGGTGCGAGCACGTCAAGCTGTTGGTGGCTGAGTAAATAATTAGCTCATCCTCTTGAATGAAGAGTAAATAGCCAACCGTCAATCCGTTTTAACGGCCACAGGCTTCTTATTTTGACAGGGGGGGAGTTCTTAAATCACGAAATACAGATACCAATATAAGCTTGGAGTAGATAAGGACACTCGTCTGAGGCGGCAAGCGAGAGCTGGCAAAAACCTTTCCACCCGACATGCCGAATACGCTTCTTTCTGAGCCTCTTAAAACTACCTATTATTTGCCTCATAGCAGATTTAAACAAATGTTTACAGCTAGTTATAGCTAAAGTTGAACTTGAATACTTCCAGGAATATTCTTGGTATTTCCCGGACCAATTCCTATCGGCCGCTAACAAACACATCTCTTGTAGGCAGGGTGGTTACAATTTGAGAGGTTTTTAACAACGATGTGCAGGTTACTGAAAGCTTTGTACATTAGGTATTAAAGAAATTGGGTTATGTCCGCCAGTAGGCAAATTACTAAAGTTAACGTACCTGTTAGTGAGTCCGTCTCCTCTGGCTTGTGAGTTACTGTGGGCAAGCGCTTTCGATGTAAAGACATCATCGTCTGGCCGTTAAGTCAGTACTGGAGTCAGTCAGTTGGTCGTGGTCTTTATATACAAAGAGAAAGGTGAAAGGGGTGATGGAGCGTCGGGGAAGGGGCGGGGAGAGGTCTTGTTGGTCAGTCTTGTTAGTAGTACCTTAGCCGGACTGGCTGTGTTAGGTATTAAAGAAATTGGGTTATGTCCGCCAGTAGGCAAATTACTAAAGTTAACGTACCTGTTAGTGAGTCCGTCTCCTCTGGCTTGTGAGTTACTGTGGGCAAGCGACGACACCCCTTTCACCTTTCTCTTTGTATATAAAGACCACGACCAACTGACTGACTCCAGTACTGACTTAACGGCCAGACGATGATGTCTTTACATCGAAAGCGCTTGCCCACAGTAACTCACAAGCCAGAGGAGACGGACTCACTAACAGGTACGTTAGCTTTGTACATTAGGTACTGCGGACTTCCGATTGACAGGGCGAGATTCACAATTATTTGAGCAAGTCGACTGCTTAGGAGTCAATATAGGTGAAAGGTGGCGTGTCAGCTAACGCCTCCAGTCCCTCAAAGGCGCTGCTCTCGCCAAGTTTGCATAATTACGAGCGATTAGCAAGGCCAGGGATGTGTGTTTCCAATACACAATACTCGTGTCCAAGGCCATGTATTTGAACGTGATGTGCTGCTGCCCTATTGTCTAGAACAGGGGTGCTCAAACTTGAACTGCTGGCGATCTACCTCAATATTTTTAGACTACTTACGATCGACTCTGAGAGGCTGCAAGTATGTGTGATGCAGGGTTGTTGTAAATACACTATACACCCTACCTAGGTACCGCAGCATATATAGATATTTGCTTTTTGCACAATATAGGTACATTATTCTAGTCAAGGTTTGGGTTAGGTTTAGTTAGGTTCTTCTCTACAATATCAATGAAAAAAACTCATAGTTATTCAAAATTGCGAGTTTATTGGTTGTTACAAAACAAAAGAGTTACGTATGGTGTTGAATTAATTCCTCAATGTTTTTACATGAAAAAGGATAACTCATAAATGATGTTATACTTTCCAATTTACTGGAATCATAAAAACCCTGCAAATTATTACACAACGGTTTATTATTCGGATAAACAGCTTGACCTAGCATTAATGCTCCGAGACCCATCCCGTTCGATTCAGCATCGACAAATATCAAAATGAAACCCAAAAAAAGGTCGAAAAAAACTGAATCGTAATATTAAAATAAACAAAAAAAACGAAAGTATCTAGAAAAAACTGAATTTTAATATGAAAACATGCACGCTAAATATTAATATCAAAATGTAACCAAAAATCTATGAAAAAAACCAAAATGCCCTATTTAATCAATTCATTTATCACTCAGTTCATTTGAACTTGGTCAAACAACGCTTTACGGCAGCAGAAAGCGGTAGCGCTTACAGTTCCGGAATTTATTGTGCTGCTCGTACTCATTGCAGGACCATTATTGAGCAATTGGTTCACAGATAATTAATGAGGCTGTAAACACGATTTTCTATAAAAAAAAGGATAGTAATCACTTTTGCAGAGTTATTGGAAAATAACTTTTAGAACTGATAGCAAGCGAAACGGCAGTAGTTGAAATTCAGGAATTTCTGGAGTGAGCCCCATGTATCTCATGAGCGTTTTTAAACACTCACCCTTTAGGTATTGTATTGGACTACAATACCAATTTTTTTAAACATTCTACAAGAATTCCAGCGGAGTTTATAAGGAAAAAAACTGCGCGAAAAACGCTTGTGGTCGAAAATTTTGATAATTTATTGTGCTGCTCTCGTCATTTTCCCATGAATGAGAATTTTACAGTATCATTGCCTTATTGAGAGCTATCAATATAAAAAATTTAATTAATATCGTTAGAGCCGTTTTTAAGAAAAAAAAGTGGTGTTTTGATCACTGTGATAACTATAGTTAGCTTTCGGTGGATTTAGTTCAAACCCTCATTTTGGCGTCCCATAGTGGCTTCCGGGCTAGATATCAAGTTTGAGCTGATTTGGTACGATGGTTCTCTCTAAAAATCGTTCACAGACACACATACACACAGACCATTTTCCCAAATAGTGTTTTTCGGACTCAGGAGGGTCTGAAACGTAAAGATCTGAAGAGAACTCAAAATTTTTTTTTCAGCCGATTACATAACTTCCTACTTCGTAGAGCAAGGAAAGTAAAAACTCATAGTTATTCAAAATTGCGAGTTTATTGGTTGTTACAAAACAAAACAGTTACGTATGGTGTTAAATTAATTCCTCGATGTTTTTACATGAAAAAGGATAACTCATAAATGATACTATATTTTCTTATTTACTGCAATCATAAAAACGCATTTCGAATGGTCCCAAAATATTTGATAATTCAGCCTCATACGTATAATAATTCAACTGAGGAACCCTTGCTTTCAAAGACGGAAAATGTTTCAGATCCTTTCTTTTCAGTTCAGCGCTAATCATCTCAGTAATAAAGTTAACGTACCTGTTAGGTGAGTCCGTCTCCTCTGGCTTGTGAGTTAGCCAGAGGAGACGGACTCACCTAACAGGTACGTTAACTTTAGTATTTGCCTACTGGCGGACACAACCCAATTTCTTTAATACCATCTCAGTAATAGTTTTTCTTTACCTTGAAGCTCCAAGTTAATGGTGTTTAAGTGCATTGTGATGTCAGTCAAAAATGCCAAATCAATCAGCCATTTTTCGTTTTTCAAAATCTGAGTGTCATCGCTTTGTCTAGAAACAACGCGGCTTTTCTTTGACAAGTGCCGCGCGTTCCTTTGATAAAGCTACCTTTTGCCGCAAGAAGTGCTATTTTATTACGTAATACATTTTCGTAGTTTAGTTACTGTCGTGACTTGTTAGGTATACTTGACGAATCGGACTCGATATCGCTGAATCATTTATTCAGAACTTAGATAGATAGAAACGAATAATACTGAGGAACTGGTATCTAACATGGATAGGTAAGAATAGATGACTGGACGTTGTTGTTGTTACGCGCATAATGTACACTGGAGTTATGATGGTCACAATAGTTACCTACCTACTTTTTAAAAATTTTTTTCTTCTCGAGATCTACTCAAAAAGCACTCGCGATCGACCGTTTGAGCACCCCTGGTCTAGAATATCAAACCCACAATAAATCAAAGAGAGTATTGGCAAACTCCAGATAGCGCAAGATCACCCCTTCAAGTGACCGCTGGACAGGTACCTGTTGGCTTGGCCGTTCAGTTCATGATGAACAAGCGAGGAGTTACAAGGGAGCTTCCACCCCTCATAGCCGAACTCCGTGTTGACCAATAGGAAACTTGTCGCGGCGCTAAATGAATGGGAATCCTCGTCCTGTACGAGGAGGAATGAGTGGGTTGAACCAGACCATTGAACGAGCTAGTTCCTCATGGGACAGGGCTACGTCAATGCCCGTTTCCACTTCTTTTCTCTCAAAGACCCTCCATCCTGCACGTTTTGCACCTCCAGTGCGGAGGAAACAACAAACCACATGCTGCTTCTCTGAAGTACCTACAACTGTGAGTGACGATTGTAGGAAAAACATCCTAACCTGCTACTTCACCCAGTTTGCCACCTAAGTTGCATCCCAGTTCTAGTGAGAAATAAGATTCCTCCCCACCCCACCCCCACTCCTAAACAGATTCTCCAGGGTCATTTTGGCGTAAATTGTGTAGCCGGGAACCGGGGCTACGCTCAATCTGACGCCTGTTTGAAAAAAAAGGAAAAAGAAAGAAAACTGAACCTGAAAAAAATGCGAGAAATGAATGGAGAAAAAAACCCTGCAAATTATTACACAATGGTTTATTATTCTCATGAACAGCTTGACCTGGTATTAGTGCTCCCCCATCCCATTTGATTCAGCATCGAATACTAGTAAACCATACGAAACATGTCCTGGCTACAATGGAACTACAGAAACAAAACGTCTGATGATTTGGCCCCGTCGTTGGGGAAATTGAAACGGGGGCGCTCGAAGCGAACCCGGGGGGAGTTGAGTAGCTGGGAGGGAAGCGAGGGGGAGGCAGGCTTGCTCGCCTCGAGAGCGGTTGCTTTTTTAATGAGACGGGCGGGGCGGGAGGGAGTTCAAACGACGAAACGCTGTAGCTCCCGCGTTGTACTGCGTTTCGTTAATTTTTTTAACCGTTTTTTGCCCATTACAACCACGGGCTTCGTCCGATCGGATTGCCGAGATGGCGGGCACAACTAGATACCAAATCGGATTTTTGGGCGAAAGAACGAATTTTTCAGACCACGTTAAAGGCACAAAACGGCCCGGACGGGGGACGGGGGACGGGGGACGGCCATTGCAAATTTGGAATCTCCAAGTCTTGAAACGTAAAATATCAAATTTTGAGGGGGGGTTGTAAAAAATGTTTCGTGACCGAAAACAGGGTTATTATTCAGAATGAATAATAAACCAAAATGAATTAAAGGTAAAAGTGGACTGTATTGATACAAATGCGTAGTGGTAGCATGGACACTAAATAAAATGTAGCTAAGAGCTCTGTACAGACAAACGTAAAGAAAAAAGGAATAATTCTCTCGTTAAATGTCGAATACTGGGTAAAAGAAATTATTCAGGAACTAAAAAAAATGAAGACTGAATATTCTGACCAAGACTTTTGGTAGGAGACGAATTGAAGCGGAGGGAGATCCGATTTGCCTTCTCCTCGCTTTCGGGGTTTCTTGTCCAAAATGTCAGTAATTTTGGCTATCCTGAGAAGCCTTCGGATCCAGAGACCGGGAATTAAAAGGAATGAAAACGATTGAGGAACAGCTCACGTTGCCGATCGTAGGCGCAATGAAATCCGGCAATGAGGCTGGGGCTGTGGGGATGTGGCCAACGAGTTTGTGCGAGTTGCACGTTGTTGGGGATTCGAGACCTTGAGGAGGTCAGTTGGGGTCGCCAAACAGTTGAACAGCTCTGACGATATCCGTTGGCGTCAACAGTCATACCTCCACCCGGTGACACATGGGCTCTCCACAAGGAGACTGGTCAAGTTGCATGTCAGTAAGAGTTCGGTGGATGCCCGAGCGAGTCACTCGGCTGTGTATTAGCGAAACCGCAACCTCCATGACATTCAACTGATATAACTCTTTCACGAGTGCCAAGGAACAGTCATTGTGATAGGGAAACATACCACTCCCGTATCACTGGACGCCTGGAGGGATTAAATTGGAAAGTTAATTAGTTTGACACGTTCTAGACGATCTTTTATTATGTAGCATTGCGTTTCATCCATATTGCGATTTGACGAATTTAGTTTTAAAGGATGTTGAATTATCGTTTGAGAAATGTTGTGTTAGGTTTGGAATTTCTGTGGAACAACGCGCAATAATTGAAATAAAAGCCCCTCTTATTGATTTGTTTTCAATCTAAACAGTTAATTAACGCATCTCTGCTCATCGCGTCACACGCATATCAGTTACATGCTTCGTAATTAGATACATAACGACGTAATTTCCTTTCATCACCAATTTGATTGAAATGAAACGAAAAAGCTAATTTATGTTTGTTTCAATGTTTCAGGCTGGGGGGAAGATTGACGAGAGAATTATTAAAGGCAGCTGCCTCCCGCAGTTGTGACATTCAACAAACGACCGAATGACTTGCACAATTACTGGCCAAGAGTAATTATTAAACGTCGTCAATGGAATAATTAAAGCCCTTCATTACACCGCATTTGTCAACAGCTCGACGAGCGGGATCGTAGCGGTTTTCTCCGTTGGGTATAAATCCACTAAATACATTTCAACAGAAGCGTGTAACTCAGTTTATTCCTGCACCTTTATTCGAATCCCATGCTCCCCTCTCGCTCCTTCACCACGGTACACATTTATTACGTCGGCGATTTGATTGAAGAACGTGAAAAACGAAGCTATTGCGCTCGTACAACGAAGTTCAAGAGAGAGAGAGACTGCAGCCATATTGGGCCCGATCTGACGATGTACGAACGTCATCGCGCTTAAGACGTTCTCTGCTATAGTTTGGGGTTTGAGCCCCCAAAGAATATTTGAAGCGCCTGGCTGTTAGGACAGGGCACTCGTATAGCATGTGCTCTACCGTTTCGTCCTCTTCGCTACACAATCTGCATTCAACTGCCTTTGAATTGCACATCTTGTTGGGACGATATCTAAGAGGGCACTGCCTGATAGGGAAGCTATAAGGACTATCAGTTCCGGTCTGGTGAGCGCAAGCATCGCCCTCGCCTTGACCAGAAAGTCTTGGGCGTGTCTTCCACTGAGGGCCGTATTCACCAACTGCGTTGATCTCGTTTAGAGTCGATTAACAGCACCTAACCCGCTCCCGCCACAAAAACGGTATTCACCAGACTGGGTTAAGCTCTAGCCCTGATCAAGCGCTAACCCCAAAAAATTGTGCGGTTTGGCCCGGTTAGCTCTTATCTTTCACTATCATGTTCTGATATTTGTCCGCCATTACCTCGCACTGCCGAGTATTCGCTTCTATTATTGTGAATAATTTACGTATATTTTGGAATAATGATAATAAACAAAGATACTGTTTACTAGTGCGCAGTTACTTCAGTTGCTATTCCACTACGATGATAATCTAATATGTTGGGTTATCGTCATCTCACCCGGCACCTCAAATGGCTATGAGCAGGATCCGACGACTTCTAGAAGTATGAATTTAAATTCTGTTGCGAACAAAAGTATTACGATCGTCGAAAACAAGTTGTTGTTTGCGTAAACTACGTGCTGAGCAGTTTCTGAAAAACCCAGTCGTCATATTGCCGTGTTAGAAAACACAAACGGCTTACCTGGGTGGATTTAGTAGCAGATAAGTAGGAAATATTAAATAATACCACGTTTTTACACCAACATTAGTATATTAAACACGACAATTCTCCCTTCTTTGTTAAAGTTCCTTGCTTGCAAAAGTTGTAACCTCATAATTTGGGTTTTTATTTCTTGCTCAATTCTCATTTTCTTGTACCGCTTCCGATTTTTCCTACACGCACAAAGCACTTTCCCGGACTAATTTGGCTTTTTCCTGCAGCTCTTGCAGTTGGAGTACGCGTATTTTCACTTAAAGCTCCTCACAAAATTCAGCTTCGGCAGAGGTTAATGCGGCCACTTTGGTGTAAGACAATAATTAGAAACAATAGTTTGGTCAAATCCGGATTATCGAGCATTGGGCATCTACGGGATACACGGTTTCGCGGCCGTTTACGTTTACATGACACTTGTTTACGGGACAGAAGTAATCACGTCTATGCTAACCGCATCCCACAGTGATCTCGGCTAGCGTGGTGGGCGCGAAAATGGCTAGCCTTGATCTACTTATCTAGCCCTGATCAGTTGGATCACGATCAACGGCGTTTTGGTGAACGCGGCCCTGAGTCACTTGCTGATTTTGGTGACTTTTCGTCACTTCTTCTTCTTTCTGTGTCCAGATCCACCGTTTAAATTTAGTATTTCCAGTATTCAGACGCTTGGATCGCTTTCTCATTACATGCTGAAATATCTTCATGTGCAGGGTGATGTTAGTCACATTGTAAAAGATGATCGTAATCTTGCTCTTGCCCACGGTCGCAGGTTGTTTCTTCTTGAGTGTAGCCCCACTTAACCAGATTAGTTTTGCACCTGGTTACTTTTGTACGAAGTCGCTTTAGTGATTTTCAGGGGTGGTACAGGGACGTTCAAAACCGCCGCTTGGTTTTTATTTTAGTTCCAGTATTGGAGTCTGTAATTTCTCTTGCCACAAGTTTAGCCTTCTTTGTTCTGGAGTCGTGCTGAAAGGTTCTGTCCATTTAATAAAACCTTTCCTGGACTTAAATCTTGTTCGTTGTTATTGGTGATTGAACAGAGGATGTCTTGGATCACTGGATTGTTTTTTCCACTTGATTTCAGACGCAACCGTTCGTCGAATAGGTGGGGAGCTATACCTACAATTGGGTCCATTTTTTCGATAGGTGTTGGTCTAAGGCATCCTGTTATGATTTTTCGTGACCGAAAACATAGGGTTATTATTCAGAATGAATAATAAACCAAAACAGGGGATTATCCCACGAAGACAAATTAAGAAAATAAAGGAAAAACTTCAAACAAACAAAGAAGTCACATCATTAATTAGCCCTAAGCGGCGTTAGGCGTTTGGCACGACATTACGAGTTGAACTGACTGGTGTTCGACTGAGAAGGGGAGCAGTTAGGGAACGAACGTTAAATATTTTGTACCGCGAGTTCCTTTAAATACTACGTTTACTGTAATTTCACTATTTCCATCTGGGCGCTCTTCCTACACCCCTGAAAACCATCCTTTTCGACTCAGCACCGAAAAATACCTAAGAAGCCACACTAAACATGACGGATTTGCAAAAAACTGCCGAAATTTCGTTTTTGGCTAATTTTTGTAACCATTTTTTGCCCATAAAAACCACGGTTTTCGTTCGATCGGATTACCGAACGCAGGTACATCCCTCGTTTTGGGCGAAAGAACGGGTTGGATTTCGAATCCCCTAACGAAAAGAATTATTATTTTGAGGGGAAGTTGTAGAAAAATGTTCCCTGTTGAAACCATAATCAGATTGATAGAGCAATAAAAATTGCTGTGAAGAAAGTGGTGTGATGCCTCGCAACAGATTTTGGTACCTGTAATATTTAATTACAGTTTTAAAAATGGGATTTTAAAAACTAACGCACGTTGTTCAAAGTATAACCGGAAAGTAACCTCTTTATTTGAATAGGTTATTATACAAAATAAACGTCTTCTTCTTTTTATTAATTAAACCCTTGACTCGACCCTTGGCTTGATTTTGGTACCCACGACTTTTTACTGGACTCTCCTATTTAACGAGTGAACCGTGATTGGTAAGTTTACGGTTAGTTAGTTTAGTTGAGTAACATAATTGATTTACGTTAGGCAGGAAATCGGTCATCGAAACAACCCAACTCCTCTCGTCAGACGCTCTCCGGTCTCTCGAGTCTCACAGACGTTAGAGCCTGGCAGATGATAATTGGACGGATGACGGAACTGACAACAAAGACGAGAGAAAAGAGCGAACGCTTTGAAAGAAATGACAAAAAAGTTAACTGGTAAATCAGAGGAGAACATCTGTAGTGAAGTTGAAGTCTGAGGTCCCCGCGGAGTTGTGAGTTGGGGAGCAGCTCGCAGGCTCAAAAGGGTTTATGCAAAACAGAGCGACGAAGGGAGCTCTCAAAGTGTGAGGAGAGCGTTGCATAAATTTTCTCTGCACCTGGACGAAAAAAAAGAGAGAAAGATAGAGAGTGATGTAATAAGCGAGCGAGCGCGAGCGAGAGGGAACGCGGGAGGGGAAAAAAATGCTAATGAACTTCGACACAAAATGCACTCACTTCTCAGCCCTTTGGTTCAACGGAAACAACGATCCCTTTCTTTTCGAAGACTCGACCGTTCAAAAGGCTGTTTGTGTTTTTCCAGAGCCCGTTTCCTCGTCGATATTGAACGGAACCGCGGCTTTTGTCGACGGAAACTTAACAAAAAAAAGTTGGGCAATTTGTTTGCACCGACGTGAAGTAATTGTGGGTGGCCGAGGGCGTGAAAATGGGCGTACAAATGAGTATTGCGGGGATAATGAGTTGATTGAGGAACGCACGCCAAGAGGGCCGATGGAGGTAACTTGGGCTTCCGCGTGTAGTACCGATAAAGACAATAATGACATTAACCTTTATGAGGGCTCTTTGGAGGAGGTCGCGACATAATGACCGGTAGGTCAATACCAGTTGTTTCCTAAGGCGTTAGGTTTTTTTTACAGGTTCGTATGAGCTAGAGTAACAAATAGAATTACTTCGTATTAGATAGAAGAATTTACCAAGAGCTAAGAAAGTTCTACGTTAACACCAGATATTTTCGATTCTGTAGGCTTCAAGGCTCAAAACCTGAGCTTTGAAACAACTCAACTTTTGTATTCGTACGGCTACAATACTTTCTGTACCCATTCTGTGAGCAGAAAGGAAGCATCTCTTTATTTCACGATCTGCACTATCTGTTCTCATCCCATGTGACTCCAACGCCACCACCAGAGCCACATTTGTCAGCTACTCAAAAATATCTGGTGCGTTGCAACACACAACTTTCCTTAGCTCTACATCAATTCACTTTGTACATGGCTAATTTTATTTAAACAATTCATTTATCACTCAGTTAATTTGAACTTGGTCAAACAACGCTTTACGGCAGCAGGAAGCGGTAGCGCTTACAGTTCCGGAATGTATTGTGCTGCTCGTACTCATTTCAGGACCATTATTGAGCAATTGGTTCAGAGATAATTAATGAGGCTGTAAACACGGAATTTTTGAAGGAGGATAGTAATCACTTTTGCAGAGTTATTGGGTAATAACTGTTAGAACTGATATTAAGCGAAACGGCGGTAGTTGAAATTCAGGAATTTCTGGAGTGAGCCCCATGTACCTTATGAGCGTTTTTAAACCTAACATTCCAGCGAAGTTTAAAAGGGAAAAACTTCGCGAAAAACGCTTTTGGTCGAAATTTTGATAATTTAATGTGCTGCTCTCGTTTTTTTCCCACAAATGAAAATTTTATAGTATCATTGCCTTATTGAGAGCTATCAATATAAAAAATGTAATTAAAATCGTTAGAGCCGTTTTTGAGAAAAAAATTTGGTGTTTTGATCACTATGATGACTATAGTTAACTTTCGATGGATTTTGCCCATACCCTCATTATTGCGTCCCATGGTAACCTGTAGGCTAGATATCAAGTTTCAGCTGATTTGGTACGGTCGTTTTCTCTAAAAACCGCGCTAAAATCGATTTTGTCGAAAGTTTTGGTAATTTATTGTGCTGCCCTCGTCATTTTCCCATAAATGGGAATTTTATGCGACGATTGCCTTATTGGGAGCTATCAATATAAACAATTTAATCAAAATCGTTAGAGCCGTTTTTGAGAAAAAAAAAATTTGGTGTTTTGATCACTATGATAACTATAGTTAGCTTTCGGTGGATTTTGTTCAAACCCTTATTTTGGCGTCCCATGGTGACCTGCAGGTGAGATATCAAGTTTGAGCTGATTTGATACGGTGGTTTTCTCTAAAAATCGTATACAGACACACACACAGACCATTTTCCCAAATAGTGTTTTTCGGACTCAGGGGGGTCTGAAAAGTAAAGATCTGAAGAGAACTCAAAATTTTTTTTCGGCCGATTACATAACTTTCCTTTCTACTTCGTAGAGCAAGGAAAGTAAAAAGCTAACTAACTCGGCCTCTTCCTACGTCCACCGAACCCACGCTGATGGATTGAGGCAGTTGGCACACCAGCGGCTTGGGGCCTGTCACATCACTGCACTGTACACCACAATCTCTGCCTCAAGTATGATGTACCGAGGGCGTAATAAATCGTTAGATTAGACATTTCGGGAACTGGTTCCTATCAAATCCGGTTCGAATTGATCTATTTTCAAGACGAACGGGAAGCAATAATAAGTAAGGCTCTGAATAGCATGTTCTGTAAGGACTTACTGACGAAACATTCCCGGTGGGAGTGCGTAGGTTTGACGACAACTCCAGAATATCTTGCCGCGCACTGAGTAACAGCACTTTCGAGGCATCAGTTTTACGAAAAACAGAATTTTTGTCACGGAACCAGGAACACAACGTTGATATATCGGTAAATCGGGAATTTCTGTAATTAAATCGGGTTTCTCCAACGTTGTTTGAATTGATTAAACGACCCGAATGAACAAATCTACGATTACATTGACCAGCCAATTTCGGGACTGGGCATCGTCTTAAATTAACGATTTACCAACCACTGGGGTGAATGCTGGGGCCCGCGAGCGTACTAGCCTATTCATCTAGGACTATTTTGTCTGGTAGACCTAGTTGACTTGATTTGCAAGAGACATTTGTGCTTTATTCCGCCCTCTTCAGATTTGTGCGTTTCTGTGTGCCTGGGAACACGATTGAGAAAAAACGGGTGAAACTAATCGGCTCAAATGCCATATTTAGCTTGTTACTACGGAACGCTAAAATAACGGCACGAACAAAACTAACTATAGTTATCATAGTGGTCTAAACATCAAATCTTCTTTTGACATTTTATGTCTTTACTTTGCTACATAAACTCTAAAAACGTTACGCGGGATATGTAACGTAGAAGCGTCACGAAATTTGTGTTGGGTTAAGCGCATGGTAACGTCTGTTACAAAATCTAACGCTTGGTAACATCACACTTTTAATAACCTCAGTGACTAAGTGACGATGTCAATTGCAATTGACGCGGCCATCATATCGAAACCATCAAAGAGCACAATCAAACGTAGTTATCATTGCATAAAAACAAAAATAAAAGACTTAAAATGTCCCTACTGGTTGCGTACTTGTACGAAAGCTGTACCCACCGTTTGTGTAAAGGTTTCTTTCGCGCCCGCCAGCCTCAACGTGAAACGCTACGACACTCCATCGTTAGAGCAACAAAATCGCTCTCGCAAAGAGGTACACCTTCGAGGGCTCTGAGAAGCTCAGGTGGTGTTTATGATAAGTTTCACGATCTCAGGATCTCGGATATGGTTATAACCGTTTAAAACAGAAAGCGCACACATTCTAAACCAGATTCTTCATAAAGTTTTAAAGAAAAACACATAAAATGTCCCTCGTGGTTGCGTACTTGTACGAAAGCTGTACCCACCGTTTGTGCTTTTCTTTAAAAAATCTGTTAAAATAAAGGTTTCCCCTCACTTTGCTGTGGCAAGTAAATCACGGGGTCGTAGCGCATTTCAGAATTTACGTAAAATGTTTGCGTCCGTCCTAACGATTATAAGTTGCCACGCATTTGCGCTGCAGACAGTGTGTTCAAGCAGGTCCTGTACTTGTTCTGCACGAGAAATCCATTAACTACAGCTGTCTCGCCTCAGATCCCTATCCGACTCGTCCGGAAGTTTGTAATGTAACCCATACAGGGATCTTACAACTTGCGGTATAACTAGGGAAGGGTGAAACTTCTCAAATTTAGAAACGTTTTTGGAGAATAAAGGATTTTGTGCAGTGGTCTTGAACAAGTTCTTGTGTTTTTTTTGTGTTTGTTGTTGTCGCGAAACTGTTCTTATCAAAGAAAAAATTAAGAAAATTGCTCGGAGAATTTAGAAAATGTAAGGATACCTAACCACCGTATCAAATTTTAATATAATTTTGTTTATTTTAAATAAAGAAATATAAATTACAACACAAAAAAATGTTTTTTTTTCTAGAAGGAGATGGGAGAAATAGCTTAGGTGTACATGAAGGTTAGGTGTAATGGTTAATAAGACTCGAATAAATGTCGCTAAGATTCACAGTGTCAGTCCTTTTATTGCACGCTGTTGGAGATTTGCTAATATGTATCATTTCTCAAAAAATGTCTACAACGGTTGATTAAATTTTCATTATGAACCGCTCTAAATAACTACGAAATGATAATTTTCGTTAAATCGTCCCGTGATTTCCTCCTAGTAGTGGAATTCAACTCACAATTTACAGTGATTTCACAGTTGTCCATCTAGACGGGGTCGTGCATCTCTGAGACCTGTCGTATTTGACTTAGCACCAAAAAATACCAAGGAAATTATACCAAATTGTGAGGTAAATGCAATAAAAATCCCAAACTCGTCCGATCAGATTGCCAAATTTCTAGACCACGTTAAAGGCAGCATATGGCCCAGACGTTGGACATTGCTTATTTGGAATCTCCCTGGGGTGAAACGTAGGATTATATTAGGGGGGGGGGGGTGCAAAAACAATTTCTTTATCGAAGACCGGAAACATATACCAAAAGATTGACGATAGAAGCCTAACTTGTCATCATTGCTCATTTGTTTCACTGTAAAGTGAGAAACCTCACGCGGTGTATAAGCGTATTGTCTGTACAATAAAGATATCTCGGTTGTAATCTCTCGTTTGTTGTATTCCTCATTTCTGTGGCTACTTCTACAAAAATAAATTGTGGTAGAGCATTTCGGTTGGTATCAGCCGCCATTATTGTCGAAGACCAAAGCAGACCCAACGAAGAACAGAGAAGTTCAAGCTGGACGAAATTCATCTTTCAGCCGAAACCGTGAACACTTTACGCCGCCATGGTAAGTCTACCGCGATGATCTCGGCCGCTTCGCAGCGTTTTTTGACAACATTTTCCGATTTGGAATTGAATTTCCTATACGGCTGGTGCACATTTCGATTGAAACAGCAAATTATTAGGTTTATTATTCTCAAGAACAGCCTTACAGCTCCGAGACCGATCCCATTCGATTCAGCATCGAAAAATACCAATAAACCACACGAAACATGACCTGACTACAACGGACCGGCGAAAACTAAATATTACAGTCGCCCCCCCTAGGCGCTCGTAAGCGCCTGTCGGCAATTGGCAGGCGGTTATGATGAGACGGGAGGGAAGGCGTACAAACGAGGAAACGATTACTTTCGCTGTAGTTCCCCCGAGTTCTTACAATAAGAAGACTTTGGCCAACTATTTACTGTAATTTCACTATACGTAATTGTGCGCGTCTGATACTCATTCCATTCCACCTAGGATCTAAAAATGCCTTAAAAACGATACCAAACACGGCGTATTTGTCATAAAACTGCCAAAATTGCGTTTTTGTTAATTTTTTTTTGAAAACCGCTTTTTGCCTATGACAACGATCGGATTGCCGAGTAGGCGGGCACAACTGGATACAAAATGGAATTTTAGTCAGAAAGAACGGATTTTTTAGATAACGTTAAAGGCACAAAACCCTCATGCCAGCTAGGTTCCACTCCCAGATCCCACGGAACTAGTTTTTCCTGGCGCGAAGTTCCCTTCATTCTTGACAGCCTTGAGGTCGATCCCTGCAGCTAGAGCCAGCCCCTCACAAGTACGCAATATATACTCCACTGACTCCTGCCCCGCCTCACAGATTCTGTACGTATGACTTACCAATCTTAGCCAAAAGGTACCTCGTGGCAACGGCCCGGACGGCGGACGGACATTGCAGATTTAGAATTCCCATGTCTTGAAACGTAAAGTGTCAAATTTTGATGGGGGGGGGGTCCTCACCGAAAACATGGGGTTACTATTCAGAACGAATAATAAACCAAAAATGAACTCCTAATGGTCAAAAGGCTACTTGATCAAACAAGGTGTTTAGAACAGGTCAAGTAAGGCGATTTACTAATCAAAACCTAACTTTTGATCTACATATAGCTCTATGAACACTTGGCTATTTAATTTTTGCTTGAGAAGGACGAGCTGGGGGTTTTCCTCATGCGTGCTCAATCACTCTCGCTCCGAGAAGTAACAACGCATGATTACGTGGCACGTGCGTTTAAAAGGGTGTTAGGGCCCTTAAATTTAAAATAAGCCTTTAATTTCATAATTACTACGCTCAATAGGAGCATTGGAAGCTACTTGCGAAAACTGGAAGTGTTCGTTTCCCAGTTCCATCACCAAGCAATGAAGCTCTCTTAGAGCCGTTACACAGACACCGATTTCGGACGGTCGGTTTTGTTCCGGCCGTCCAAAATCCGATGGTGAACCATTGGATGGAACGGGACTTTTCACACACGGCCGACCGGCGGTAATATCGGGGAGCAGCCGGCAACTGCCACTGCCGGGTCGCCGGTACCGGGAAGTCTGATGTTCACAGTGGCTTACGTGACTAAATACACGCTTGCACACCTACCGACCGATTTCAGCAGTTCTCGCTCGTCGCTAGAACGGGCTACAGTGGACTACCAAGTGCGTGTTAAAACATGCTTGATTCATTAGATAATGATGTTCTTATTTCATTGGTGGAGACAATACCTGTCGTGTGGGACAAAACTTTAGATTCGTTAAAGAAAGAAATCTTACCAGGAATGCGTGGGTAAGTTTCCTGCGCTCTGAACCAGGAATTTGATGAGATGGAGGATAAAGAGAAAAATGCATTTGGTAAGTAGTTTTCTGTAAGTATGTCACATGTGTTGTATATTTACCCCAACAGAGCGCTCTTCAATCATTATATGATCCACCTACCATGATGTAACCTCTTTTATAACCTGATTATTATCCAGTTCTATTCTACGCGTGCATTTAGCATTTTCCTGATTACCATTAAAATATACAATAATTGGCAACGCGGTGAAGTTTTAAAGTGTTTCGTCCAATATCTCAGTGCCACAGTTTAAGCCAAAAGAGTGAGTCGCGTAAGTAGTTGTTGTTTTGTGTTGAACTCGATGTCTGTGCGCCAAGTTCATCCGGCTAACCTCAACCTGTCGCAACCTCATTTCTCTGTCTCGTTTTACACTGATTTTCGTTCAGATTTTCTCTCAGGATGGATGAGGCTCAGTTCAATAAATTCCTAAGCACTATCACTACCGCTATTACGGATAGTCAAGCTCATTTTGTAAATGAATTGTTGTCTCACACTCCAACAGTTCCCAAAATAGAAGGAGCTCCTCATCAAGCAGGCAAGCCAGTTCGATTACTACAAATGGGGGAGAGGATCCAGGCTAGGGTGTTCCAAAGCAATTCTGAAATTTGGCAATTTGACACAGTTAAACGCCAACTGGGCACGAGGCACTATCTGGTAGAATTGGATTCTGGGCGCATCCTCAAAAGACACATCAACCAGCTCAATTCTACAAGGGTGCCATTACCGCAACTGATATTGCCAGACCATTCGAAGAGTTCAGGACATCAGTCCGTGACATTCAATGTTCCAACCCTGCCAAGGCAAGAGCCAGTGCCTGATGATTCTCAGACACCTGGAACATCTAGTAGTCAGACTGGAGCCACTACTACTGGAACCACAGCTTCTGGGAGTACCCCTGACAAAGGAGATCAAGTTCGACGTTCCAGCCGTGCTCGAAGACCACCACTATACTTTCGCGACTATTCAACTTGAGTTATCTTGAAGTATTTTTCAAAATATTGTTCAATTTCCCAAAACACTGTATTTTAAGTATGTTTTCAAAAACCAATATTTTCAAAATAAGTGGGGGAGACTGTTGTGTATTTACCCCAACAGAGCGCTCTTCAAGCATTATATGATCCACCTACCATGATGTAACCTCTTTTATAACCTGATCATTATCCAGTTCTATTCTACGCGTGCATTTATCATTTTCCTGATTACCATTAAAATATACAATAACATGTTATTACTTGTTTACAATACATAGCTTGGACTATTAAACAACAATCACACCAAATTGAAGCGCACCACGCCTTCTCGTAACTCATGTCTAGCTCATTTGCCAGGGAACTGCCCCGATATCTGTCACAAAATATTTACTTAATACATTTCGGACACAGTTTGCTTGTAGTTACGGTGTTACCCCGTGCTGTTTCAACACCGATTCAAAGCACCAGCAGGCATACTCTTCAAAAGGAATGGCTCTTGAACATGAACAGGATCAAACCAATGCACAGTACTACCAGTATTTTGGCCAAACTTCAACAGCCACATCTCCAGAAACTTATCCATCGTCGAACCCCTCTCCAAGTGGATCTATGTGTTCAGACAGCACCTATGACTTGTCCTAATTTCAACGACCATTGATAGTTTTGGCTGGTTGTCAGTTTTTAGCAAATTTTATGTGTAATGTTTCATCCTACAATTATTTACAATAAAATACATTTTGATTAATGGAATGATTCTTTGTATCCCAAGCTAGCAAGCAAACCCTTGAGATTGTGGTAAGTTCTGCATTTATATTATTATTACCTCAATGTAAGAGCGAGACGTTCTGGAGAAGGATAGGAGGGTTCTCATTTTGGTATTCTGACGCTGTATTTTATTTTTCATCTTCTCGTGGAGCTCGTCGAAGGATTCAATGGACATTCTACCAGGTTCTGGGTTATCTTTCCAGGAGCATGCCCATGCTACCAGGCGCGACCACGGGTTTTGGATAGTGGAACGGCCACGGCATTGTCCCCAGGGGCATGTCTGCGGCCAGCTGTGAATAAGGTCAGCATGCTGACTGAATAAGCAGCCGCGAACAATGGGCAAAACCCAAGAGATCGCAGAAGAGATCCTGAACAAAGGACTCAAGGGCAAGCGGATCTACATTTTCTCAGACAGCCAGGCCGCCTTAAAGGCCATCGCAGCCTATAGTTTTAGGTCTAAGCTGGCATGGGAATGCCTCTATGCCCTCAAGCGGCTCGGCGCTCGTAACAGGCTCTCCCTCATTTGGGTGCCGGCTCACAGGGGGCATGAGGACATTGAAAAGGCTGACCGCCTCGCGAAAAAAGGTACAGAATCCCTACCCATCGGGCCTGAACCACACGTGGGTCTGACGAAAAGTCCGTCTGGTTACTCGATGGGAGATACAGGAAAATGGCGCCCATTGGCATCGCCAGCCACGACTAAGACATGCGAAAAGGCTTGTCACGCCTTCCTGTCAAAGGGCGAAGGCGATGCTGACACTCTCTAGACAAGATCTGAGAGTACTGATAAGCTTCCTCACTGGGCTCTGCCCACTCAGGTATCACCTCAACAAGATGGGCATCTCAGAGGCGGTGGAGTGCAGACTCTGCGTCTAGGAGGATGAAACAGCAGAGCATATCCTACGTGAATGCCCTGCTTTGGCAGCAAAACGCTTTGAATACTTCGGTCAGGGGACCACTGAACCCCAAACTGTTGCGGACTCTGCGGTGAAGGACATACTCGGCTTCCTAAAAGGGACGGGTATGTACGACGCCTTCTACTAAGAAAGGGCCAGCGTCACAATAGGCCCATATGCGGCCGCAGTGACAAAGGGACTTGTCCCACACGCCCTCGGGTAAGAAAAAAAACAAATGGACATTCTAAAGTTGAAAAACTTGATACGATCACGCCTCTGTTCTTCAGAAAGAGTGTAGAATGTTCCAATGCGTTCCCTGCTTTGATTGATAGGATGAATCCACCACTTGCGTATAATCCTAATGCGGCGATACAATACACCACATTGTGGATTCATTATTAAAGATTTTCGCGTCACGAACACCAAGCAACTGATTGTCTCGCCGATGAAAATCCGGTGTGTTTGCAATCTACTTGCAGCCTGCTACCGATAAAATATCCGCCGATATTTTACCGATCGTCCAAAATTGGTGTGTGTGCAACGAGCCTTACCAACCTCCATGGACATCTTCCTTGGATTCCTCGCGGAGTTAAGACACAGACTATTTGAGTGTTGCCAACAACCTGACGACTGGATTTGATTGGGCAAACCGCGTGAAGGGATTTGCTCGTCGTTTAAGTCCAGTTATTATTTTCCAATGACGGGTTACTCCCCCTACCCCACCGCCACCCCTAATAAAATCCATCATCCACCCAAACAACTCCCCACCACCACTTTCCACGCTATTTCCAATATCTCGAACCGCTCTCTCCATTAGACCTCGCTCTGGCCCTCGCTCCTTCTGACATTGTTTGCTCACCTATTTCCCAAATGCAAACCGAAAAGCCATTGTTGGTTCGATGAAATGCTTGTTGACTGACGTTCTCAGGAGGTATTGATTTGTAGTAGTGGCTGTAGGGTATGGCGAAAGGTGGATAGGAAAGGAGTGTAGGAGGGTGAGGGAGGGGGGAGTGATGTGTAGGTGGGAGGGCGGGGTTGAGGGGAGAAGGGATTCGGCTGTCAATTTGTCAGAACCTTCTCATCCCCTTCCCCTCCCGTCGACAACCCTACACCTATCCCTTTCCCCTCCGCCACTTCCCCGCCTCCTTCCCATCCTATACTGCCTTTTCCGTCTTATTTCCACCAGTTCGATATCTCTACTCCGTTCTAACCCCCTCTTGCTCCTTCCACAGTTCCTCCTCGCCCCTCGCCGTTGTCTTCCTCTTCAACAACCGCCTTCCACCATTTCCTTTCGCCTCGGTTTTTATTCCCGTCTCTCTCAGTCGCACCAGGAAACCACCCTCGAACCCTATCCACTCCTCCCTCTTCATCCTTACCGTCCCTCCGCCCCTGCCACACCTCTTCATCTTCTCTTACGCCAGAGAGCAGAGAAACCTTTTCCCTTCCACTTCTCATATTCCTTCTGTATGGAAAAGGCAAGTCAAAAAAAAAAACTCCGGTCCCAAAGCAACTTTATAACACACGCGAGTATGTGACGTCGGGGAGGGTTTTCATATGAAGGAGTTTTCAACCCTCCGAGCACCCCCGTCGCTGCGACTCCCCACCAACCGCCCTTATTCCATTTTCAACCCCCTCCTCCCCTTCCCTTATCGTACCGCCACTCACCAACCCCCTTTTCCAGTTTGAATTATAATGCTTCGACTCTCTCGTCTCGAAATATACAAGCTCTCTTCAAATTCAAAGCTATTGAAGTTTACCTTTTGTACGACGACGACGGAGGAGTGGCGGTGGTGGTTGGCGGGCGAAGGGTTGGGACGAGAAGGAAATCCGAGCAAAAAATACGCGTGTACCCTTTTTTTCGTATTTTCCGTCGTCATATTATCCGCATTTTTCATTCTCTAACGAGAACGCATTATTTTATTTTGCGTTCCGAGAAAACGTCGTTAAGTGCGACCTCCAGAGTAAATACCGAAGACGTTTTCGAGTGGATTCTCGTGTGGAGAGGAATGGAGGGAGGCCGTGCCTCTCCAGAGCAAACGAATACAGCGAATAGGCGCAATTTTGCACGGTTCAAAAACCTTCCACTGTTCGACGGTTGAAGTAGGTTGGAGGGTTGAGAGCTCCACACGCATGTATTCCGTCGCCGAATTGGGCTTTGATGTTCAGGGGCAGTTGCCGCAATGGAAACCACAAAGTTGACCTAACTCTCCATAATATTTGAACGGAAATCACCTGGCAGTTGACGTTTCCCACCCTTACGCCACTATGGTCCTTAGAAACCAACGTCTTACTTTCATATTTTCTAAAGATTCCCCTTTCAAACCATGATCCAGATGAGTTCTCGTAATTAAACCTCCTGTTGAACCACTCAGGGATCTACCACAGCAGCCGTCAGCTGGAAGAATGAAGAAACACACCCTCCGATCTGGACAAAGCTTGGAAGGCGGAGCATGCCCCTGGACCATGTGTGTGTGTGTGTGTGTACAAGTTATCGGTGAATGTGGTGCTTAATCCGTCGACCCCAGCTTACTTCAATCCTACCGAAGGAAAAATGATATAAGAAGCAGCATTGGCAGAACGTGTTCTTGCAACACCGAAGAGTGACTAGCCCCTTCACCCAGTGAAAGGAAACGACATCCTTAGACACGATTGAGGTGAATAAATAGCACTTGGATGTTGGGTTGAGCGTGGTGACAAACACGGCCGGTGTCACTTGTTTGACGTGACTTCCACACGTTCGATGTCTATTATTAAGCAGATAACTTAGCTTAGGTACTGTAGTGTCGAAGGAGCAGGTGAAGATGGATGTTAAAAACAAACTGTACGTTGTAGGATATTGTGCGTTTTGGAACATTAGCGTCTGCGTCACAGAAAGGCGCGTTATCGACTGGAGAAGATCTAGCCAAGTAATAATGACGTATGTTCATCTTCTTCTCTTCCTCGCAAATGTGCTGGCGATGGCGTTCCTGTTTCCTTGATTCTCCCCGTCACTTCTCAGTAGCCCGATGCTTATTTTGTCCGGCTTTTTGGTCACTTTGAGCTTAATCGTGTTGGATCGTGAGTTTCAAAGAGTTTTGATGTACACAGGGTTGCCGGGGTAATCTTGTCGGAGGTGGCTGTGTCCATTGATGTAGAGAGCGGCAGACCGTGTTTAAATCTCAGCTTCCATTCTTTTGAAGTAGCCTTCAGAAGGTATCCGCGATTAGCCACAACGATTGAGTCGAATTCATTGAAGTTCTCTGGCATTTCAGACCTTGACCAGATCTTTTTTTTTTTTGACCCGATGGCGTGTGGGACAAGTCCCTTTGTCACTGCGGCCGCATATGGGCCTATTGTGACGCTGGCCCTTTCTTAGTAGAAGGCGTCGTACATACCCACCCCCCTTAGGAAGCCGAGTATGTTCTTCACCGCAGAGTCCGCTACGGTTTGGGGTTCAGTGGTCCCCTGACCGAAGTATTCAAAGCGTTTTGCTGCCAAGGCAGGGCATTCACATAGGATATGCTCTGCTGTCTCGTCCTCCTCACCGCAGAGTCTGCATTCCACCGCCTCTGAGATGCCCATCTTGTTGAGGTGATATCTGAGTGGGCAGTGCCCGGTGAGGAAGCTTATCAGTACTCTCAGAACTTGTCTAGAGAGTGTCAGCATCGCCTTCGCCCCTTGACAGAAAGGCGTGACAAGCCTTTTCGCCTGTCTTAGTCGTGGCTGGCGATGCCAATGGGCGCCATTTTCGAGCAATCAGACGGCTCAGGTGACTTTTTGTCAGACCCACGTGTGGTTTAGGCCCGATGGGTAGGGATTCTGTACCCCTTTTCGCGAGGCGGTCAGCCTTTTCATTGCCCTCATGCCCCCTGTGAGCCGGCACCCAAATGAGGGAGAGCCTCTTACGGGCGCCGAGCTGCTTGAGCGCATGAAGGCAGTCCCTTGCCAGCTTAGACCTAAAACTATAGGCTGCGATGGCCTTTAACGCGGCCTGGCTGTCTGAGAAATTGTAGATCCGCTTGCCCCTGAGCCCTTTCAGGATCTCTTCTGCGATCTCTTGGGTTTTGCCCATTTTTCGCGGCTGCTTATTCAGTCAGCATGCTGACCTTATTCACAGCTGGCTGCAGATATGCCCCTGGGGACAATGCCGTGGCCGTTCCACTATCCAAAACCCGTGGTCGCGCCTGGTAGCATGGGCATGCTCCTGGGAAGATAACCCAGAACCAGGAGAGACCAGGTCGTTAAAAGTAACTTTAACTGAAGCTTGAAGCATTTCACAAAAATGCGAGGCGGGCTGAGGGAGTGATAAATCAATAAACAACAGAATGCGTCTTCCTCTCACAATCCAGCCGGGAGATGTTACTTTGAGGGAAAGCGAGACAATAAAACGGCAAGATTGGCCAGTGAAATTTGTGCTCGAAATTAAGCTTGTAGCTGACGAATGGTTTGGCAACGCTCCGTTCGACAGACATGAAGGAAGTTATTTGACCTCCTGAACGTTAGTTTCCGGTAGAAATGGCTGAATGCGAAGATCCATGGTTGAGGCAGATGACAACTCTGGCAGATTGTACAGAAGCTGGAAGTCAGAAGAGGAGAAGCGAAAGAGTTGTCCGGAAGCCACACAGCACCGATCAGTGAGTAAAACTCCAATTTAATAAAAGCAACACAAGAATTAATTCAACCTCATATTCACTCCAGTTAACAACCCTGCGTCCAATGGATTGAATGAAAGATTGAATCAAACTAGTAAATCGAATCCGCAGCAAAATAAATGAAACTCAGAGAAGAGCAAGGTCGAAGATAGCCGATGAATGTGTTCAGCACACAACTCCACGGATCACTCTGTTACCACCTTCAGCCCAGAGTATTTATTATTCGGAAAAACGAGTCCGATAATTCCAACACCTCTTGAACCAAATATCTGGTGCGTTGCAACACAGAACTTTCCTTAGCTCTACAACAATTCACTTTGTACATGGCAAATTCTATTTAATCAATTCATTTATCACTCAGTTAATTTGAACTTGGTCAAACAACGCTTTACGGCAGCAGGAAGCGGTAGCGCTTACCGTTCCGGAATTTATTGTGCTGCTCGTACTCATTGCAGGACCATTTTCGAGCAATCGGTACACAGATAATCAATGAGGCTGTAAACACAAATTTTTTGAAAAAGGATAGTAATTACTTTTGCAGAGTTATTGGGTAAAAACGTTTAGAACTGGTAGTAAGCGAAACTGCGGTAGTTGAAATTCAGGAATTTCTGGAGTGAGCCCCATGTATCTCATGAGCGTTTTTAAACACTCACCCTTTAGGTATTGGATTGGGCTACGATACCAATGGTTTTTAACATTCTACAAAATTTCCAGCGGAGTTTATAAGGAAAAAACTGCGCTAAAATCGATTTCGTCGAAAGTTTTGGTAATTTATTGTGCTGCTCTCGTCATTTTTCCATAGATGGGAATTTTATGGTATAATTGCCTTATTGGGAGCTATCAATATAAAAAATGTAATCAAAATCGTTGGAGCCATTTATGAGAAAAAAAATATTTGGTGTTTTGACCACTAAGATAACTATAGTTAACTTTCGGTGGATTTTCCCCATACCCTTATTTTGGCGTCCAATGGTAAACTGCGGGCGAGATATCAAGTTTGAGTGGATTTGGTACGATGGTTCTCTCTAAAAATCGTTCACAGACACACATACAGACAGACATACAGACCCACAGACCATTTTCCCAAATAGTGTTTTTTGGACTCAGGGGGGTCTGAAACGTAAAGATCTGAAGAGAACTCAAACATTTTTTTCAGCCGATTACATAACTTTCCTTTCTACTTCGTAGAGCCAAGGAAAGTAAAAACGGATCTTATACGAGATCGGGAAATAGCCCACAAAAATACGGTTAACAATCATACGTATAACAAACAATTGGTCGACAAAAAAAGAAAACATCACGATTTCAAAGAAGGGGATTTTGTTTATGTGGGCCATGCTTCGAAGATAAATAGGAACAAATTAGAAGAAATAAGAATTGGACCTTTGAAGATAATCAAGAAAATATCAAACTCCATATTTGAGCTAGACACTGGCCACAAGAAGAAGGAATCAAACATGTTTCACATCTCCAAATTGGTGCGCTCCCCAGGGGTGGGGGGCTGTAAAACTCCAGTTTTATAAAAGACACATGTGATCGTCACTTAATGGCCACTCCGAGAGTTAATTTGTTCGCTCGCTCGTTTCGTCCATTTCATCAATTTGCCGTAGAAGAGACTCCTTCGCTGAAAGAAGTCTTGTTTGTTTCGATTCGTTTTCAGGTATTCTATCAAACTTCACGGCTAATGAACTTGATGTATGTTACTATCATGATATTAATTAAATAAAACGTTTTCAGAACGCATCGCAGTTGCCTTCTTTGGTTTGCACGCTTATAAGTGTTAAATTTTTGTCCGTGTGTGTGTGTGGTGGTGGTGGTGAAGGGGGGGGGGGATTAAAATATTATAGTTTCCCCTCCGGTTGTTTATCGCGTCATGGGCTATCGATTTCCACATGCAATATGAATTATATTGAATTGTTCGACGGAATTCGAAGACGAATATTTGTGATATTAATTCTGTGCTTCGATATAAGGCGTTCCCGATATTCGTTCTGTTGAAAGGCGCGGTGAGCCCTGAGAGAACTCGTTTAGTTACGTTCCCGGCCTCGTGTGAAATGAATTAGCTTTCCTTTCGGGGCAACAAGACGTGCTAAGGAAGAGCAGCTGTGATCTTTGACACGAGCGTTTAGCGCGAACGCCTCGGCGGCTGATGCCTGTCGTTTGCATGCCAGGTGGCCGAGCTGATATCAAACTTCCTTTCAAGATGTTGCGTCGCGTCGCGGGGGCAACCCTTTTATACTACCTGCACATTCCATTAGCCCTCCTCCTTCCAATTGATGACTTCCATCCAGAAACAGGAGCAGGAGGACAAAAAAAGAAAAAAATAAACTGTCCGCCTTTTTCTTTTGGAGTTCGTTGGTTCACACCTCCGTCTTGTGTGTGGGGGTCTCCAGGTGGAGCAGGTGTGTTCCGCGGCGAAGGGCCGTAGCCTGTGACCTCGATACGTTTGAGTCTGTATGTGACGTGTTTGTCCTTCCGTCTGTCGCCATGACAGACGCAAAAAATAAGTTGGGGAAAAACGAAGCAGGTGAACCTTTTGTGCTGACCTCAAAGATTCTCCAACACTTATTTCCTCAGCGGATTAGCTCGTAAAACTGAAATTGAAAAGAAGATGAATGCCACTTTCCTCTTACTTGACAACCTAATATCCAGTTATGACTCTTTTTTTGTTTTGTTTCCCTTTGCCTCCCATTGCAGGTGCTTCGTAACGCCTTGAGAGGAACGTTCTGCATCTTTGTGGGCAACGACGACAGTAAAACAGGTCTTCAAACCTCTTTGACAAAAGCTGGTTCGAAAGAGGACGTTGGCGGGCAAAAATAAAGCAGCATACATGAGAATCCAGCCACAATCCTGGAAATTAATCCCTTATACGGACAGTTCCCCGTGGCAGGGGAATGAGCTGCGGTTTCGATTTCCTCAGAGCAAGCAGAGTCGAAGATTTGAAAAAGTGAGGAAAGCAATAAATCTAGCAAACACTTCATCCCTCCAACAATCATTATTTCTAAAAATAATTCGACTCTACTATTAATGATCTTTAAAAATAAATACACTAACATACGCATACATAACCCACCCATCAAAAAAACAACAAGAATGCATTATTCCTAGTCAAGCCGTCCCAAGTGATACCATTTCAATTTATTGGTAACTTGTTTAAAATTGTTCGAAACTGAACAGATGAACGACCTGAGCTTTCGTGGAAACCCATTGAAAACTCCAACTGAACAAGACTCGAGAAGTGTTTCGCCAGCGTTGTCATATTATTCAAGATTTTAAACCGTACAAATATTTTGTGACGGGTAAGCAGGATGTTGACATTGTTAATGTTGATTTTTTGAAAAAGAGGCATAGTGTGCTCTAGCGAACGCTTCCTAGATATTATTGTTTACTACGGACTTCTGGGCGGTGATTAACGTTTCGATAAGCTTCACCAAACAAACGAAGGCATTACGATAAAATCGATTGGACTAGTGCAAAGTACACAACTCCCAGTAATTCGTGTAAACAAATACATATTCTTCCGCATACAGCCGTGACACGTTGCTTATTTCCTTTCCCCATCTCATGTGTTGATCAAACCAAACGCAATCGGGGTTTTCGAATGTCCAACAGGTACAGTTTTCCGGTAAGCACTTATCTACATATGTGTAATTTAATTTCAAACAACTGCGTTCAAAGTAAACGCAACATACTTCGCCTTCTTAAAATTTAGACTAAGTTTACTGGTAGTTAACCACAAAAACACACTACGTAGCCCTGTGTTCGTATTAAAGAAAGTTTCACTCAATGTTTTCTCACAAAAATACAGTCTGCAAACAATATTTTAAGTATTATGTTGGGTTAGATCTACCAGTAGGAATTACTGAAGTTAACGTACCTGTTTGGTGAGTCCGTCTCCTCAGGCTAGTGAGATGCTGGGGGCGAGCGCTTGCGATGTAAAGTTATCATCGTTGGTTGGTCGTGGTCCTTATATAGAAAGGGAAGCTGGTATTGCGTCAGGAAAGAGGAGAGGGGTGAGGAGGAAGGGGGCCATGCACCTCTGGGGAAACCCACTGGAAGTGTAGGGAGAAGAATGTAAGGTATGTCTTAAGTAGTCTGTTAATTGCCGATTCTAAGTATTTTTTGTATGGGGTGGTCTGTAAATCCGTCATAGGTTGTTTTCGTTTGGGCGGTGTGCCACAGACAAGACAGCCGGTAGCATGTTCGCCCCCACAAATGAAACAGCCCAGTTGCTTATACCCTCAGAAACGACGGTATAACAACTGCTCATATTTCCCAACTAAAACAATACGTAACTCTTCGAAAACATGTATGAAAAAATTCTCTCTTTAGAGTCTTTAGACCATGTCGAAAGCAGTTGCAAAGAGCTAATGTATGTGGCATCTGTTATTGTACCATGATCACGGCATGCAGGACTTAGGAGCAAGCTATCAAGCGTTACTCCACATCTCTGACGTCATCAACAGCCACAACCCAGAACTGGGCAATCCATGAGTGGTAAAAGCCAGACTCTCTCAACAAAATAAAACGGTTACCCAGCGCACCATGACTCAATGGCAGCAACGCTGGGCACTGCGCTACCACAGTTGGCCAAAGAACTAGGCTCCTCAGATCAGACATCTGGCGGAACTCTGACAATTGCACACTGAAGCCAGAAGACCCCACTATGCAGCTTAACGACAAAACACAAGCTTCCTCGCAGCTGCAGCCAGAAACAGCAGTCGCCCACAGACGCCCCCGAGAGCTCAACACCGACGGCGCTTCTCTGATGAACGGGGGTGATGTCACGGACAAGACAGCCCGTAGCATGTTCGCGGGCAATCTAGTGCGCCCGTGTGCCGGGCGACAAGAGGAGTCAGTCCATCGTCGAAGCCATTCCCGAGTTTCACCGCATTTTCACCGCCCCAATTACCACTGCTTTCCTCACCCGGAAAATTGTATCTTTTAAAGGCAGTTGCGCTTCAAATCGCTAATTTCCTTTCGACATTTTGATTCATTTTTCAGAAGCAAGATACTCAGTTCCCTTATTATGGTGCAGTCCTGTATTTTGGTAGGTTCATATCCAGTTGTCTTGAGGTGGTTGGCATAATTTTAGTCGTCTTTGTTCCTACTAAGAGATTTAGGGACGGTTTATTAATGTAATTTGCTAGCTTGATTAAAGGTTGACTAAGTCAAATCGTTCGTTAACTCCCGAAGACGCGTTCATCAATTCACTTTGACGCCGTGTTAGCGCTAGCTGTTATTTATTTTTCAACTCGTCTCTTCGCTCTTTAGTTATCGGATAACTAACCGTTATATCTGTCAAATAATGTGTTTCGCTCGCCTCGATCTGTTTTTATTTATTATCTGCGTTTATTTATTTCCGACCTGTTATTTCAGTTATCTGAAAAATTTTGTTAGCAGCTATGTTCGGTTGTGTTTCGTTTGCCTCGATCTGCTTCCGTTTCTGCTCTCGTTATCACATTATTATAATAGTTCTATTATTGATTGAGAAATTGCCAACTCAATTTAATATCATTTTATGAGCAATGGACTCCGACTGGGAGCGAGCTCACAGAGTCTGATTTCTCCGACGAAAAGATCAACGCGTACCAGGTCCCTCCGAGAATCGAATATTTTGATTCGCTCGACGAGGTAAATTTTTATACTAGGTTCCAATTGTTGAAAGAAACAACGCTGTTCGTACTTTCGCTAATTCTAACGCGGATTGAATCACCAAGTAATCGAAATCACGCAATTTCGTCAATGAAGAAACTCCCAACGCTCAGGTTCTCCGGCCTCGGTAAGTACAGACTAATATTTTATCGACCTACCACGTTACATTCGTGCACAATATAACTTACGTCAAGATCGAAAAGTAATTTAGAGCTTTCATCGAATGTTTCCGTTTCAATTCCATTAGTCCCAAAATCTGGTTCGGCGAATCACAACTTTCCTAATCCCCTCGTACGTTCGGCGGTTTTTACTAAGTAATTCGTATAAATTTTGGAATTATGTGGAAGTAGAACACGTAAATAATCATTTTCGTTTTCTCTTTTCAGGTTCGATGCTATTAGCTGTAGGCGGCTTTTGTGGCGTTAGTAAAACTTCTGCCTCCCTCATTGTGAAATTAGTTTACCAGACCATTGTTCACTTGCCCCCGCTTTCCTAAAGACGATGTCTGGAGAAGAATCGACTGTACACACGTGAAAATGCCAATTTGTGTGAAACACACTGAACATTTGGTGTTGAGAAGCATCATGTGTCGTTTTTCATATTTTTTAAAGTTGTATGATTAATTTTGAATAATACCCGTAGTTGTTTTCTGTAAGGAACATTTTTTACGTATGTTTGCCCCACTCACGACAGAAAGTTATAAAATTGACGGAGAGAATCACGACAAACACTCAACAAAAATAATCACAATACGAAAAATGAGCCACACAATAAGAAGAGGAGTAAGAAAAGAATGAGAAGTAAGGAAAGATAAGAAGAGAATTGGAAAAAAAGAGAAAAGTATCAAGTAAGATCACAAATATATTATTTAACAATTCTGCAACTGATATTTTGTGTATTCGAATGAAAATGTCAAAAAATGAAATCGACTGGCGGCAAATGAAGGCGGCCCCAATGGTACCAACTCTCCAGCACATTGTTTTGGATGACAACTCGCCAAGTTGCCTCTTCGTTCGAGGGATTCTCGTTTGAGCGTAGTGGTAGCCCTTTTTCCCCGCAGTCAAACTCTCGCTAGCTAACTATTAGTCAATTGGCGATTGATGGACGCGATCCGAGCTCTAGTATTTTTTCACTCCTTGATTATCGTTAACAGATCGCTACCTAATCAACGTTTTAACTGAAGAATTGATAAACCGGCCCTTAACGTGTTCTGAATATCTAGTCCGTATTTTTCATCCTGCCTGCCCTATGTACGCGTTTTTACGCGTGCAAGTTGTTTTTGTATACCCCACTTTGGCCGAGTGGGTCTGTCTTTTCAGTCTTTGCAATTAGTTTGATTCTAAGTGTGTCGTCCGTACGTAATCCAATTTGTATGCCTTCCTTTCGGAAGATGTTATTCCGTGTTTTTGTGGTCCTGTGTATGTGAATGTGTCAATTCTGTGTGTTTTGTGTTTTTGGATTGTCTTTTTTATCTTTCATATTGACTTAATAAGTTCTTTATTGTTTGGTGTAACCATTGTTTTGTGCGATAGTATTAATAATATCGGGTTCTTTTGGTTAATAACCCTATGTTTTCGGTCACGAAACATTTTTTACAACCCCCCCTCAAAATTTGATACTTTACGTTTCAAGACATGGGGATTCCAAATCTGCAATGTCCGTCCGCCGTCCGCCGTCTGAGCCGGTTTGTGCCTTTAACGTGGTCTAAAAAATTCATTCTTTTGCACAAAAATCCCATTTGGTATCTAGTTGTGCCCGCCATCTCGGCAATCCGATCGGACGAAGCCCATGGTTGTTATGGACAAAAACGACGAAAAACGATTTTAGCAAGTTTTACTTTCCTTGGGTCTACGAAGTAAAAAGGAAAGTTACGTAATCTGCTGAAAAAACAAATTTTGAGTTTTCTTCATATCTTTTACGTTTTAGACCCTACTGATTGATCCCTCCGGTCGTATTTGTGTCTCATGGCTCGCCAAGTCAGCGCACGATCTCAGTTGCCTCGTACTACCGGGAGACCGGTTGGGACGGACGGCAACGACGTCAGACCTCAGTCCTTCTCCAGAGACAACCCGGTAGCATCGCAGGCTCTCTCCACTTCCCAGCTCACAAATGTCAATGAGTCAACAAACTGCATGACGCAGCCCCGATGAGTACGTCGGCTCAAACTAGTTACCACGGGCGCGACAGCGAGTATCCACAACGTTCCTCGAAGAGTAGGGGAAGTCAGGACACACGCAAACGGTTTTCGAAAATAGTGTTTTTCGGACTCGGTGGGTCTTGAAACGTAATGATCTGAACCAATCAATCATCTGAACTCAACCAATGTTTTTTCAGCCGATTACGTAACTTTCCTTTCTACTTCCTAGAGCAGGGGAACGTAAAAAAAAACAACAGTAATGTCTGGCCACATAGATCATGTTGTGATGCTACGAAATGTAAGTATGAACGTATATTAATTCTATTTTCGACGTAAATTGTGTGTGTGTCTATTAACATACTTTTTCGCGGACAAAAACGGGTTAGAAAATCATTGGAGTGAACACAGCTCGGCTTTACGCGTCAACATGTTTGCTTAGCGGCTGCCAGCCTGAACACGACCGGTATTGTACGTTCTTAAATTGAACCTACTTTCAAATCCGTCGACAAAACGATTCATCTTCCGCGTTTTCTGGTGAACTTCGGTCTTTCCCTTTATTTTCTTTCTCTTCCTCTATTTGGGAACCAATTTCACTAAAAGGTTTCTCCAGATTGGCGTCTTTTGTCAATTTTCTTCCTTTTTTCCCCCTTTCGTTCCCTCTTTCCTTTTCCTTCCTCCGTTTTCCTCCTCCCACATCGCGGTTTATTTTGTTTTTCCTTCGGAAAAACCCAAATTCATCTCTCGACTCGAGTTTCGGGGCGCAATCCAATCATCGGCTCGATTCCCCCGCATCAATCATCTTCCGCTCCGCAACTTCCGAAGTACAACTCGCGGCGCGACAATAAACACCAAGTCCCTTAATTCCTCCGAATGGGGAGGGAAAAAAGTTTTCCGACGCTTCCCGAGACGGCTTTGGCCAAAAATACGGATTCCCGTTTGAGAGGAGTGTCAGATAATCTCGAGCTGTAACGAGATTAAAGGCTCCACTTTCGTCTCTAGGAAACCACTTGAGTTTGGATTGACACTCAGATCTAACAGCGTATTTGCCGTTATAAGGTTTTGGTCGGTAACGAACTTTATGACTTTTGAATCAACGTTTAGGGCAATTTTCACCAACTGTGTTCATCCTTTTCTTCCTCCTCTCTTTCCTGGCCATGTTCAGTCATGTTCGAACCGCTACCTGTGCGCCCTGTGTGCTCTCATTTCCCGTCCCCATTAAAAAAGCGCTGATTTTCGACCGGGAAACTCCACTATCGTGTTGTCAGCCTGTTTCCCCATAATAAGTGGCTCTGAAGAGGAAAATATCGGTCTGGGAGACTCCCGCCGACGCCTCAGACTCTATAAAACCTGAACCATCAACAGCACTTCGAATGTACTGGCATATCCTGGAATACCAGTGGCATGCAGGTTGAGCAGTTCGTGATTCGAGCTCAACGAACAGATCCCAAGTCATTTAATGTTTCGGGAGTCTCGAGGTTCCCCCCTTGTTTCGGCCCATCGTATGATTCAGGCTTAAGGTCTCTCCAATTTCTCGAGAGAGTCTAAGTTGAATC
This sequence comes from Pachypeltis micranthus, assembly GCA_020466155.1. Classification (NCBI taxonomy): domain Eukaryota; kingdom Metazoa; phylum Arthropoda; class Insecta; order Hemiptera; family Miridae; genus Pachypeltis; species Pachypeltis micranthus. The sequence goes on along the minus strand of CM035777.1, from coordinate 28,170,339 downwards.
TCGATTTGATTAATTTCAAAAATCACTACAGATCTCCCTTCGTAGCGCGTAGAAGGAGACTTGGTCAAATGATTTCAATCTCTACACCTCGTGGACCCTGAGATTGATAAGCCTGCACTGCTGGATGTTCGCTTTGGTGTTCAGTATACTGTCAGACAATACCTAGCAACTTAATGGTAATCCCTCAGTTGTGTCGTGTTGCGGTCAGTTCCCCAGTCACCCATGCCGTCATTCCAAACGCTACCAGCGAGCCTCATCCCTCCTACATGCTAACGCTCCTTGGACCGAATACTCAGAATGTTCTAAGCGAAAAAATCTCACTCCTCGTCTCTCTATCTTCCAACAAACAAAGGTGGCACAAATTCTACAGAGACACAGTTTCTCGCGACTCGTCCGGTAGTCATGTTGCTGGTGTAATGCTCCGACGTGGCCGAAAGGGTCGGAGGATTAACGATATTAAATAATTAAGAAAAGGTGCGAAGAGATAGGTGATGATAGAGAAGGAAGAGAAGGTGCTGGGACACTAGGAAAGAGAAAAACTGTGGAGACTAGAAAATTATGTTGAGAGCTACTGAAGGGCAACCTGCTTCTTCGGGGGACGGAAATGGGGAGAGAGCTCGGGTTTTGAATGGAAGGCTCGGCGTCGATCGTCCTCTGCTGAGCAAGCACTCTCGATTCGGCTAACTCCGTATTTGGCCACCTCGAATTCGGTTCTCAAGCCGGTACCTTATCTATCACTCCTCGTGCCGGTGATATGGTTAACGGCAAGGAGGAGAAACGATAGTGAAGCCTTCTCTCTAGAGGGAGAATGCTGATGCTCAGTCCTTCCCCTCGATAGCGCCGTTCCTTGGGCGGTACACTAGGTTGCCATTTGAAAACAGCGCTCCGCCCTCATTAGCTTCAGATCGGGTTTTGGCCTACAACCAAATGGTGAAATTGGAAAGGGGATATGAACGAGATCTGGAACATGGTTGGCTGTACGAAGAGACAATGCGCGACTACATCACTCTAGGACATCTCATTCCAGCAAAACGATCCTCTTCTTACTTCATGACTCACCATGGCATTGCCAAGGATTCAGAGAAAGGAGCTTCAACAGCTCTCTGCTGATACGTCCCAAATTGCAAAGTGACATCAAGCAAAACCGTAGGGTAGCCTTGGCAATCTGATCGGGAGAAGCCCATGGTTGCTATGGACGAAAAAGATAAAATTAACGAAGTTTTGAAAGTTATATCGCAATTACGTCGTGTTTGGTATCGTTTTTAAGGTATTTTTCGGTGCTGGTCAAATGGAACGAGTCTCACAAGTGTACGACTGTGTCTAGACCGAAAACAGTGATACAGTGAGCCAAAGTCCACTAATTGATAGAACTCGCGGGACAATACACAACGTATCAGTTTCACGCTCTCCCGTCTCACTCCAATCAGCCGTCAGCTCAACTCATCAAATCGTGACAATTGCTTACAGCCGCCTGTATTACGTATATATAATCTTCTGACTGTCCCAGTGGTGGGATGTGCACCGTGGTCAGATGGCCTATTATGCCAGTTCTAAAGTCTTACAGGTCGATGCCTAGCTTTCTGATGCAAGTGATTTCGTCATCCCGTTGATGGACGAGGCAACTCTGGAACGCGCTGTACTCAGCATTAAGGGGAATTCTGCTCCCGGTGCCGACGGAATACCTGCGAATGTAATCAAGTGTATGTACAAAAACCTTGTAGCCCCCCCCCCTCTTGCATCTCTACAATTTAAGTATAGCATCTGCTACAACATTTCCTGAAGTGTTCAAAATTGCCAAGGTTACCCCCCTGTTTAAGGGGTTTAAGGGAGGGGACAAATCTAATTCTAGCAACTATAGACCAATTTCAATGTTGAACGTGTTGGGTCCTTGAAAAGTGGGTTAAGTACAACCTAACCTCTTATTTAGAGACCAATAAATTGTTGAGTGAATTCCAGTTCGGGTTTCGCGGCTCCCGCAATGTGGATGACGCTATTCGACATCACAGGCAAACTATACAAAGCTAGGGATAGCAGAGCCAAATCTATTACCGTGTATTTGGATTTGAGCAAATGTTTTGATAGCATTGAAAGAGGCGTTCTGTTGGACCGAATGGCTAAAATCGGTATAAGAGGTAGTAGCCTGAATTGGTTCACTTCATACCTTTCGAACCGCACCCAATTTGTAGCGGTCCAAGGCCATCATAGTGCTACCAAAAGGGTGGATTACGGGGTCATACAAGGTGGAACGTTGGGCCCCACCCTGTTCCTGATATATATAAATAAGTTGGTAGATGTGTCAAATCGCAATGAAATACTGTTATTCGCGGACGATACGGCTTTGATGATTCAGGGGCATGAATGGTCGGAAGTTTTCAGTAAAATGCAATCATTGCTCGATTCGGTATGTGCTTGGCTAACTCAGAGCATACTAACCCTGAACTCTGGAAAAACTAAATATATGGTCTTTGGGGATAGCACTGGAAGTTCCGAAGGCCCCGACCTACACGTTCACTCCTGCATATCTCGTTCAGCATGTCCATGCAACCCTTTAGAACGAGTCTCAGAATATCGCTATTTAGGAGTGAATATGGACCCCTCTTTAACTTGGAAGCTACACATCAATTACCTATGTTCAAAAGTGCAAAAATTCTTCCATATATTTTATCACATTCGTCCCGTATTTTCTCGTGACAAGATGATTAAAATATATCTATCTCTAGTTCAGTCCATTATGCAGTACGGAGTGATTGTCTGGGGTGGCACTTATCACGCTCATATTGACCGGCTAACCAGAATCCAAAAAGGGATATTGAAAATTTTGTTGGGTAGACTTAGACGTTACTCGAGCGAACTAGTATTCCGCGAAGCGAAAGTGTTTACCTTGCGTCAACTGTTCATAAGAAGCCTTCTTATGCACCTGCATAGAAATTCATTTATACTAAATGCATCTCCCTCCCACTCTTACTCTACCAGATTTGTACAGGGTTCATGTGTCGTCAACCCCAGACACACCTTATCGCTAACCAAAATAAGTCCACATTAATTTTTAATGCATCTCCAGTTGAGGTTAAAAACTTTAGGGCCCTATCCAGGAATAGTTTTAAGAAGGTAGTGAGTACATGGCTTTTAAACTTAGGAATGCAGCAATCTAATGAGATTCTCAAAAGTATGTACGCATAAGCCCCCCCCCCCTTCAGGTTTCCTCATTTATTCAATGTATTTCGGTTTCTTGAAAGTTGGTGAATCGATGCATAAACTGACCAATGTGTCAGATCTCCGTATGCGGATTGTTGTTCGGCGCTGAAACGCTGAGTTGTATTATTTTTCTGTATAATAATTAACCTTAGATTATATTTTCTTATTGTGAGGCAGCACTCTTGCACGTCGCCACGGGCTCCTGCCTAATGGCGTGCAATTATTATTCGCAGTACCACCCTTTTGTCATATTCTTTCATTTATTATAATGTTACAAGAAGTTGTGTGTATGTTGATATGTAATTCTCATGAATAAACTTTTCAAAATTCAAAAAATTCAATTCTGAGGTAAGCCAAGTAGTTCCTGAAGGAGTCCTCGTTGGTATCCATCCTGGGAGAAGTGGTGCCAAAGACCAAAAGTCGCTCCCTCTCAAGTCTCAGGCACTGGGCCAGGACATGGTAGGGAGTCTCTTCATCCGTGCCACACCACCTACACTATACCCATAACATACATGTGTTTGTTCATTCTGCAGTGCCCGGTTATGATCCCAACAATCTGCCTTAAGTCCTTCCTCTCCATCCTCAAAAGGTTGTGTCTTATCACACTTGATTGCTCTCAGACAACGCGTTTGGAGTGTCTTACTCCTGCAGCATTCCCGACTGTCTGATGCAGTCTTCTGGCGTGTTCTCTCACAGTCCTTTTAACTAGTGACAGAGAAATCCCACAATGGGGCGGTGGCTGTATTACGTAATTTTCATCTTAGTCAGACCATGTTTGGGATCGTTTATTGGTATTTTGCGATGCTGAATCCAATGGGGTAGGTCTCGGCCGTAGTGTAATAATTTGCAAACGTTTTTAACGGAATTCGTGCATAATTGATATTACAAGTTACGAAGAGAACACAGAATGTTTTGTTTGCCCGAATCCTCTTATCCCACGCGCAGTTGTTCACGAGCTCCTCAAAATGGAAGGAGTATTGTTTCAGTAAAAATGCGTCCAAGGAAGATACAGCGGCATGTAGGGCAGATCGTTGTATTTATTGGGGTTGAGGAAAGCTGTGCGCTGCTTCGCACCAGATATTTCATGACGTCGTCTGGCGTTGTAGTACGGTACTGCAAATCACATTTTTGAGCGAGATTTAGTCTGAAGCCAACGAAGATCGCGTTGTCTGTTTGTGATGGAACGGCGGCGAAGGGGTAGCGGACGACCTTGAGAAAATTCGAAACAAAGGGACGGAGGGCAACAACCCCCTTAATTCCGAAGGGGTTAAGGTCACCGTCGCGCTCTCGTGAGGGGGTTAAAATGAAGTGATTACGTTTAAAACCGGGGCAAACCCCCTTCGACGTCACGCCCATTTGCACCCTCCACCCTCAACTGATGAGCGGCAGTGGGGGGTTTTCAAGGGGAAGAGTTTCAGTCGGCGCATGTTAGGCTATCTAGCGGATAGCATTAGACCTGTTTTAGGGGTTGCTCGGAGAGCTGGCAACCCGAGCAGCGCTGCATTCTGCCGGCACTAGGCGAAACTATAGTGCGTCGCGCCGTGAGCGCACTCCAAACGCGTCCGTCCTCAATCACCAACTTATCGTTTCGAAATTTATTAGGTTCCTCCTACTTATGCCACAACCTTCATTGAGTAATCAGTCAATAGGTAACGCATGAATTTCAACACACTCAAATTTTCTGTTCGAGGAATAACGGGAAAACGTCGTGAATAGATCTGAAGAAAACTCCAATTTTATTGTGTATTAATCTTACCTTTTTATTTGCTCGGCTAATGGAGGTAACCACTCTTTACACCTCAGGTCTACATTTATGTCATTCTGGTCGAGAGCTTGGGAATTGCAATTAAACACATAGCAACACGCAACTTTCCGTCAACCTTCGTGAATTCGACGACCTGCAGGACATATCTTCGTTCTAACATTTATCGGGAAACGATATGTAGGTATTAGTTAGTTAAGAGCACACCGTAAGTTTGAACGAAATCTTTCAAGCCGTTTTTGAAAAAATGTTAAAAACGATGAGTTAGCTTTTGAGAAATTTCATTTTCCGAGTTGTCCCGGCTTATATTTCCGTTCGTCAGAGAAGAAAGTATTGAGCAGATCAAAATATGGGTATGAGTTGCTCAAAGAAGCAGTTCCCAGAGAAACAGTTCCTTTGGAAATTATGAAAATGTACCTTTGGGTAACGGAAAGTAAAAATTGGCGATACCCACGACGCTTCTAACAAATTTATCTATGAAATGAAATCAATTATTACGACCTTACCAGCAACTATACTAACTGATTTCATTGAATGGAATTCCGGAGCACGTGGTGATTGTTTTTGAAAACAATAATATTCAGTTCACATTTGTATTAAATTTTTTAAATAAATTAACTGCACCTGGCCAAGATCGAAGGAACAACCTATAGCCTTGAATATCAGACCTGACGAATACGGAAAAACAGGTAGCATGCAATAAACACAACTCTCCGCCTGTACAATAGTTTATAGTAAAGAAAACTCGATTTGCACCACTGATTATGATATTTTAAGGTGGACCAGGAAACTCGAGAGTCATACGTTCGGACGATACACTCTCCATAAGAACGAAGTGGCTCTCAGGCCAATTCCCCCAATAACGTGACTGATCAGTGCATATCGATCCGAAACTGGTAAACGCTTTGATTGAGTTCAGTTCTCGAGGCACACGGTTGACGCTGACCACCCCTTCCTTCCCTTTGTAACTTAGTTCCCCACAACTTCCTTAGCAAAAGCATATTTTCGTTAATATTTTTATTGACAATAAATATTTTGCGCTTACCAACGCACAACATTCCACAACCCTCGTAAACTCGACGATATCCACATTTAGCGAGCCCTGTGTCATTGTTCAACGCCTTTCTACGGAAACATTTATCAGGAATGAGTTGGCCAAAGTACAAAGGCTGGGGTGCTTACTAATAGCGGGGGTGAAGAAGACTGTTCGACCTTCTTCCCATGGGCAATTATGTCAAGGCAGAGGCGATCAAGGTAGCATACAGACTCAACCAAGCTACAGGCTAAGGTGCCACAGGTAATGGACACCTGGCTATATTAAGGGACCTATAAGGAGCTCAGCAAGATCACGGGCGCAATGGTGCCCATGTATGAGTTCGAAACGAAGTATAATGTGCACTCAGTGGTAGGTCCATGAAACAGCGAGAGTCGTCAGTTTCGGCATCTCAATGGCATCAACATTTATACAGATGGATCGAAAACAACGGAGGAAACAGGCTCCAGTGTGTGGATAAGTGGCTCTGGAAGGAGTGGGAGGCACATTGCCCTAGGCCCCACTCCAACGGTTTTTCAAGCGGAGATTTATGCTATTATCGCCGGGGCAATCTTGATGCATGAGAAAGGCTGTAGCAACAGAACTATCAACATATTGACGGATAGTCAAGCGTCGTGCAAGGTGCTGATGGGTTACTACACAACGTCAAAATTGGTGCAAGATTGCATGATGTGGCTTAACTCCTTAGCAAGTGCGAATAGAGTTAATGTGTATTGGATTCCGTGGCATAAAGGGATCATCGGAAATGAGAGGGCAGACCAACTGGCCAGACGCGGTTCGTCTACGGTACTTATTGGGCCCCATTGTGAGGTTTCTCTGTCACTAGTCAAGAGGACTGAGGGAGAACACGCCAGAAGACTGCATCAGACAGTCGGGAATGCTGCAGGAGTAAGACACTCCAAACGCGTTGTCTGAGAGCAATCAAGTGTGATAAGACACAACCTTCTGAGGATGGAGAGGAAGGACTCAAGACAGATTGTTGGGATCATAACCGCAGAATGAACGGACACATGTATGTTATGTGTATAGTGTAGCACGGATGAGAAGACTCCCCACCATGTCCCCTGGCCCAGTGCCGGAGATACCAACGAAAACTCTTGCAGGAACTACCTGGCTTTCCTCAGGAGGCTAGACATTAGGACTGGCACAATAGGTCATCTGAGCGCGGTGCATAACATCCCACTTGAGGGACAGTCAGAAGACTATATACATATAGCGAGCCCTGTATTGTTCAACGCCCTTCTATTGAAACATTTATTAGGAATGAGTTGTCAGTACTGGTTAGTTGTTATGCACCCCGTAAGTTTCATCAAAACTTACAGTTTTTGAGAAAATCGAAAAAAACGATAAATTACTGTTCGACTGATCTCATTTTCCAAAGTACACGCATAAATACGAGCACAGAAATAGTTGTGAAGTACAAAACGAGGGTAGTGAGTAGGTTGTCTAAACACTCCGTCAAGACGATCAAATTTAGGTATGCTATTTTTGATTGTTTTCCCCATTTGAATCACCCCCGGGGAAACATTTACGGGAAATTACACGCTTGTGTTGCCTAGTTGAAAGCACCCTGTGAGTTTGGTGAATGGAAAATTGAACTGCAGACACACACACATGCAGATTACGCACCGAAATAAGGTTTTTGACATCTTTACTTTGCTACATAAACTCGAAAATGTAACGTGGGATATGTAACGGAGAAGCGTCACGAAATATCGAATGGTTGAAGTGTAACGCTTGGTAACGTCTGTTACAAAATATAACGCTTGGTAACATCACACGTTTTAATAACCCCAGTGACTAAGTGATGATGTCAATTGCAATTGACGCGGCCATTATATCGAAACCATCAACGAGCACAATCAAACGTAGTTATCATTGCATAAAAACAAAAATAAAAGACATAAAATGTCCCTAGTGGTTGCGTACTTGTACGAAAGCTGTACCCACCGTTTGTGTTTCTCAAAAAATTTCTTCCTTAAAACTTAATTCTAATGTTAGCCATTATACATCAAAATGAAGAATTAGATAAAACGGTGTCAAGTCAGTGCATGTACCTGGTCATCATTACGACAGCCTACGTTCGTTTTGAATCTCGAATTCGTCTCAATTCCGTTCACCAAAATTTGGGTACGTCAAACGATGTAGAAATTGAACAAAAATCAATTTCTTAAATAGTTTCACGTGACTTGAAACACTGTTACGCGTATAGATATTCTAAAGGCGTGACTTTCGGCGAGTGGCAGCCATTTGCTGTTTTTACACATTTTTACGGCACTTTCACCTTGCCTATTACGTCTCGGGCGATAAGGACTGGGTTTTCTGCGAGAAAAGCCCCATTGTTGGGAAAATTCGTTAAAATAATGAGAATCCCACGGAGGACCTGAGTCTGTGACCAATGTCTCAGGAATACCATGACGTGCAAAGACGCATTTTAGGTTATTGACCACAAAGCCAGCGTTAGGCGATGATAGATTTACCAAGTCAACGGATTTAGAATAATAATCAACGACTACCATAAGTTTGCAGTTGTCAAAATCGAAGAAATCGGCTCTATTTTTTTGCCAGGGTAGCGATGGGATTTCGCGAGGTGTTAATGGTTCATTTCGTTGTCCTGGCCCAAACTTAATGCAGGATGCAAGATTGTCAATGAAATTTTCTATTTCCGAAGACACGTTTGGCCAAAACAAAATACCTCGGACGAAAGATTTACACCGCTTGACGCACATGTGACTGTTAAAAAAATTAACAGGTCTCGAAATGTCAAGAACTGAAAAAAAATCAATTACATTGAATTAAACACGTAACGCACTGTGTGACGCTATTTCATTACACTAGAGCGTTGCTCGTCTAATCGTTGCACTTCATTTTTATTTATTAGTTGGTGGGGGTTGGGGGGTGGAAATGTTTGGAGAGCCGCTGACTCAGGCGAAAATTACAGGGATCACAAGCTCCAATTCATTGTCCAACTTTCATCAGATTATAAAACTTCGTCTACACCCACTAGACTACGGTTACTAGGTTACCTGGAATGGGAGTCAGACGGTACACGAAGCTAGGGACCAGGCTGATTTCTTGTGACGGCAATGACATTTCTAATTTTGTAATTCGCGCGAATTGCCATTTTTGGATGTACGCTCGTCGGTTCTCGTCTTGGATTCTCGTACTGCCACTTCGTTTCCTTCGACGTTCTTGAGAAGAACGCCAGCATTTCTCACACATCCTCCTAATTCTGCGTTGCGAGTGTTTCTTTAATGGCTTTAATCTCACTATTCATTCTGCATGGAACTACTCCCTTTACGGGAAGTTCTCTCACTAGTCTGCTAGTTGCTGTGCGCAAAAGTTTTATTCGTGTTACTGGTAGACGTTCATCTCCACTGACTTCATTTAGAGGAAATTTACGATGCGAACGCCCTTCTCGACTTGTACAACTGTACAACTTCGCGGTTTCAGTTAGTCGAGTTTGAATTTAAGTGGCGGAAAGTAAAATGTTAGGCGTTTCATAGGAAAAAGGTAACTAGTAAGTTTAATAAAAATCGCCAAGCCCGTAAGCCAGGATTTCCCTCATTTTTCGATGGGACGGGTTAACAAGAAGCCGTGTTTCCATAAAGCTCCCGCTGGTCCCCTGAAGACCTGCCGCTACCCGGACAAGGACATTCTGAACACATTCTGAACGCAGACAGTTTCCCTGGCCGCCAGGTCCAGCAGACACCTCATGAAGGCGAGTTTGTCTTGTTCTTAAACAGACAACCTTCCTTAGACCTCAGATCGATGTCTTGGGATGATCTAGCTGGCACCAGTAGGTGGATGTCTCCACGAAGTTCACCTTCAATACTCTAGATTATGGCAGTTTGTGCGGAATCGTTTTTCACGCGTGTCTGCAATGCATGGTTTCGTCTGGCGAAGTCAATAACTAGGTGACCAGCCAACAGTTTTGTACATACGCTTTGAATATTCAACTTGTTCACTACGACAGGCAGAATTACTATTATGTAACAAATCCAGGGCGGGTATGGGCTGAAATCGACCATCAGGACGACACTCGCAGCTTTTCTCACAGCGAACGTTTTCATAGTTTCCACAAATTTAATGGTCGTGCCCTTGTCGCTCTGCTGACCTCTCATATTTCGTTTCCAAGTTCGAGACAAATAAAAGAGAACGACTCCTGACTGCTGAGTAGGGTTCGCGCTGGTTGTGGTTGATGGCAAGTGGTGGTGTGTGAGATGGCGGTCGGAGGGGGATTTTTCTCCGCTCCTCTTGACAGTAATTTTCCTTAATAACCCCATCGGAAAAAAGAAGCTTTACTGTGGAGAGCTCCGGAGAACGGAAGGAGGTTTTCTCCGATGTTAAGTAAAAATCGTGGAGCTGGGCGAAGAGGAGGAAGACGAGAAAGAAGTAGACGGAGATATAAAAAAAGGTAACAGACAGAAAGATTTCTTTCCTTCTTCTCGGCCGAAAGGAAGACGGCAAAGCTTGTTTCAGGAATATGGAAAATTGAGAGGCTAACTACTTTAAAGAATTAAAATCTGTGGATGGATGAGAGTGGTGGTGTTGGGTGGGGTGGGGTGGGGGGGGGCTCTCCGAGAAAAGATTTGCCGTCTTTGAGAATATTCCGTCTATCATTCAGCAATTTCGCTTTTTTCAGCTTCGGTTGAGCTGAAAAGGGCGCATTTGTGCGGTGAGTGTCTTAATTAACGTTTTGAGCCTCGCCTCGTGTTTCATGCTCCCTAGGACTTTGGAGCGATACAGCTTGTCTCGAACGAAAATGCATCTTCAACAGGGTTAGCTATTTAGCAGTCGGAATAGCGCTGAAAATTGCCTTAAATCATAAATTTCTAATTTCGCCCGATTTCATGCTGTGGACAATGTCGTGGACCAGATCGCCGCCTGATCGTATGCAGTGCGAGTGGATGAAATGTTACAACGGTTGTGACGTCTTGATTCGAGATTATATAACGACTATTCGTTCATGCTCGGAAATGAAACAAAAATGAATAATTGAGCGGATAATATAAAAATAACGTAATTAACAAATAATTTAACATATATTTCGGTCCGAGCAGTGATCCTTTACTGTCGTTGAAATGGTTCTACAGCCATTTTTCAACATTTGAACGCCAAAAGGGCGATAAATTCACGTTTTATTGCGTCGTAATGTAAATTCACCATTCTTAGTCAATATAATGTGTTAATGTTCACCCCAGTTATACGTGCATTATTGCGCAGAGGAGAATAAAATGGAAAATCAACCGAGTTGAGACAATATGTGTTGTTCTTTGGCTTACACCTTTTTTAACTCCCAAAATACCTGTGGCGCATCACGCTACTGTTCTCAGCTCCAGGTACACACAGCGATTTTCAGGGCTTTAGCTACAAATCTGATTCATTTTTCACTTAGTTCATTGGAACTTGGTCGGCAACCTCAATTGTCAAATGTGATAAATCACCGTGCATATTGTGGAGTCCAAACTTGGTTCGTTAATGTGCTGGAAAGGCGAGGGAGTGGGGAATGCAGGAAGGGAGTCATCGCAGGCTAGATGCTGAAAAGGTGAGGGAGAGAGGAATGCAGGAAGGGAGTCGTTGCAGGCTAGACGCTGGAAAGGCGAGGGAGTGGGGAACGCAGCTAGGGAGTCATCGCAGGCAAGATGCAGGAAGGGAGTCGTCGCAGGCTTGACACTGGAAAGGCGAGGGAGTGGGGAACGCAGGAAGGGAGTCGTCGCAGGCTTGACACTGGAAAGGCGAGGATGTGGGGAACGCAGGAAGGGAGTCGTCACAGGCTTGACACTGGAAAGGCGGGGGAGTGGGGAACGCAGCTAGGGAGTCATCGCAGACAAGATGCAGGAAGGGAGTCGTCGCAGGCTTGACACTGGAAAGGCGAGGGAGTGGGGAACGCAGCTAGGGAGTAATCGCAGGCAAGATGCAGGAAGGGAGTCGTCGCAGGCTTGACACTGGAAAAGCGAGGATGTGGGGAACGCAGGAAGGGAGTCGTCACAGGCTTGACACTGGAAAAGCGAGGGAGTGGGGAACGCAGGAAGGGAGTCATCGCAGGCAAGATGCAGGAAGGGAGTCATCGCAGGCTTGACACTGGAAAGGCGAGGGAGTGGGGAACGCAGGAAGGGAGTCGTCGCAGGCTTGACACTGGAAAAGCGAGGGAGTGGGGAACGCAGGAAGGGAGTTGTCACAGGCTTGACACTGGAAAGGCGAGGGAGTGGGGAACGCAGCTAGGGAGTCATCGCAGGCAAGATGCAGGAAGGGAGTCGTCGCAGGCTTGACACTGGAAAGGCGAGGATGTGGGGAACGCAGGAAGGGAGTCGTCACAGGCTTGACACTGGAAAAGCGAGGGAGTGGGGAACGCAGGAAGGGAGTCATCGCAGGCTTGACACTGGAAAGGCGAGGATGTGGGGAACGCAGGAAGGGAGTCATCGCAGGCTTGACACTGGAAAGGCGAGGGAGTGGGGAACGCAGCTAGGGAGTCATCGCAGGCAAGATGCAGGAAGGGAGTCATCGCAGGCTTGACACTGGAAAGGCGAGGATGTGGGGAACGCAGGAAGGGAGTCGTCACAGGCTTGACACTGGAAAAGCGAGGGAGTGGGGAACGCAGGAAGGGAGTCGTCACAGGCTTGACACTGGAAAGGCGAGGGAGTGGGGAACGCAGCTAGGGAGTCATCGCAGGCAAGATGCAGGAAGGGAGTCGTCGCAGGCTTGACACTGGAAAGGCGAGGATGTGGGGAACGCAGGAAGGGAGTCGTCACAGGCTTGACACTGGAAAAGCGAGGGAGTGGGGAACGCAGGAAGGGAGTCATCGCAGGCTTGACACTGGAAAGGCGAGGATGTGGGGAACGCAGGAAGGGAGCCGTCACAGGCTTGACACTGGAAAAGCGAGGGAGTGGGGAACGCAGGAAGGGAGTCATCGCAGGCTTGACACTGGAAAGGCGAGGGAGTGGGGAACGCAGGAAGGGAGTCATCGCAGGCTTGACACTGGAAAGGCGAGGGAGTGGGGAACGCAGCTAGGGAGTCATCGCAGGCAAGATGCAGGAAGGGAGTCGTCGCAGGCTTGACACTGGAAAGGCGAGGATGTGGGGAACGCAGGAAGGGAGTCGTCACAGGCTTGACACTGGAAAAGCGAGGGAGTGGGGAACGCAGGAAGGGAGTCATCGCAGGCTTGACACTGGAAAGGCGAGGGAGTGGGGAACGCAGGAAGGGAGTCGTCGCAGGCTTGACACTGGAAAGGCGAGGATGTGGGGAACGCAGGAAGGGAGTCGTCACAGGCTTGACACTGGAAAGGCGAGGATGTGGGGAACGCAGGAAGGGAGTCGTCGCAGGCTTGACACTGGAAAGGCGAGGATGTGGGGAACGCAGGAAGGGAGTCGTCGCAGGCTTGACACTGGAAAGGCGAGGGAGTGGGGAACGCAGGAAGGGAGTCGTCGCAGGCTTGACACTGGAAAGGCGAGGGAGTGGGGAATGCAGGAAGGGAGTCGTTGCAGGCTTGATGCTGGAAAGTCGAGAAGTCGTCGCTGGAAGCCGCTAGCGAATCACTGCCAGAACCACAGGGCGGCTTATTTTTTGAATTCCGAGCATTGTTTGGATCCCCGAGGCAGGTGCAAAAACGAATAAATTTCAATACCCGTCATTATATTTATTTAATCGTCAGTAATTTATATTAAATTGATTTCGACTTACTTCAGGACGTTTCTTATGTGATTCTAAGAGAGATGAAGATGCTAGGTCCTCCCCCCTCCCCCACAAGCTCACAATATCAAAATTAGAAGATGAGCAGAAGTGGATCAAAGCGATTAGTTATCACAGTAATCAAATCACTAAGAACGACCATTGGTGCAATTCAAGGAGTGGTGGAGGCGCTAATGACGACACAACTGAGTAACCACGCCTCCTAGAGAGTAAGGTTGTAAAAGACGTGCACGAGCTAGCAACGAGGCACGAATATTATCTGGACTGAGTCCAGCGCGCAGCAAATCATTCGAACAGCCCACCAGGGCTGCGTTGACAGGCATCTTCAGACGAAGCAGTCCATCCTACGCCACATCGACCCCCGGACAGCCCTTGTAGGAACATCCCCCCTGCACCATCCCAGGGGTATGGATAATTGGAGAGATAGCTTCTCATTACTCTCTGGGAGGAGTGGTTAGCGCCCTGGTTGTCGTCATATGAGCATCCACCACTTGCTCCAACGCTTGAGTATTACTGCGATGACTGCAGTTAGTTTTTATCCTCTTTTGCTCATCTTCTAATTTTGGCGTTCTGTTGTGATGTGCAGGGTGATTTATCACATTTGAGCTAAATTGGTTTAGCAGTTCTCCCCCAATCGTCTTCTAAGAGACACCCACCGTTTTATCAAATGTCATTCGGACTCAAGAGCCCACCGTAAGACGTGTAGATACCTAAAGATAAATTCAGCCGATTGCACAACTTACCAGACTTTGCACATTTTATGGAAGAAAAAATAAAAACAGAATAGAGAAATAAGCTTTAATTTCGTACGAAAATCGTATTTTGTTAACATGAAATGAGGTAATATCACAATGCACGAGGACCGCGAAACGATTCGCGCCACCTCGCCCTCAGTTCCAGCTAAACAACGCGGAACGGAAACAATCGGCGCAGCTCCTTTGTGCGCAGACTCCTACCGAGTACAATTCACAAACAAAACAAAAGCGTTTCGATTTCAAAAACTCGTCCCATTAACATAACTAGAGCCGAGCGACGTCGTCAATCCGATTCTTAATACAACAGACTGTCCGCGTGGAAAAAACTGACGAAAACAAAAAAAAACTCGAACGCTACCGGTCACCTGGAAGTTGAAGAGTACAGATGTTCGTAATAAATCAAGGATCATTATGAAATGAGATACGACCGTCGACAAAAAAACTAGATAACAGGGAAAAAAAAGTTGTGGCGGAGGGTAGTTTTTGTTTTTCAGAGGGTAGTTTTGGTCGTAGGGGCAATTCGAATTATGCAAAGCGCGGCGTGTTAGACGGGGTTCCCTGGAAGTGGATGCGCAAGGGGAGAACGGTTATGCTCTAGCCGACAGACGTCGGAGACGCAGATATCTGGAACCACCGAGATACCTGAAAATTGACATTTATTTCTTACAGTCAATGAATACATATTAACCAAGTTCATAATGTTATGGAAGTTACACAACGAATGTAAAATTCTCGCCTGACCTCGCATCTCATTTTCTTGTTAATCACAACCTGGAGTCTTGTTAGTCACTCCATGTCGTTTTTCAAACCCACAGATTTTTTCATCCATTCATAATTCGTTTGTACGTTGGAATCGACTTAGTTTTCGATTCTCAATCAATTTTGAGCATCGTTTCTTTTGTATTATTTCAGTTTGTGGGTGTTAACCCTAAGTCTTACACGAATATAAAAGAAACATTCGCGCCATTTTATTCCACAATCTTATGTGCGACTGAGCCATCATGAAGAAAGTAACAATTTTCTCAAAAACGGCGTTACAAACTTTAATCGTACTCCAAAGATCAATACGAGTATTTTGAATTATATGTTTCTCACATACGCAATAATGAAATATGGAGTATGACGGTGCAGTCCTCAAATCTTTCACGGTTACCGTAACTCACACGGGGTGTCTTCAATTAGTGAACGTGAATTTCGTCGATAAGTAATACAGTAAGGCAACGTTACGTGCTCAGAGAAACAGGTATTAATTTTTAAAAAGTTTTATTATGTTGTTGAGTTGAGACACAAAACAAAAATGTTCACAAATGCTTTTACGACACCTAGATGTCCGTGCCTAAAAACTCTGGGCTGAAGAGACGACTTGTTTGAACGTAAACAACCGAAATGGGCTGCGTTGACCATTTTTCTGGAAGCTAAGTGGAAACTGTGTGGAAAATTAAAAAAATGTCAAAACACAAACGGTGGGTACAGCTTTCGTACATGTACGCAACCGCTAGGGACATTTTATGTCTTTTATTTTTGTTTTTGACATTTTATATCTTTACTTTGCTACATAAACTCGAAAATGTAACGACGAAGTGCAACGAAGTGTAACGAAGCGTCACGGAAGTTTTTAACCCTGTGGCCGAGTGGACAAGGCAATGAAATTGGTTTCCACAATGTCCTCGCGAATGATTTAGTTCATACTTGTTGACAAGATATGTTATGTCTCATGTTTCGTTTCATCTCGCGTGTACCTTCAGTGAGAACCAGACTCCTCGTGGGATCATGGCAAACTAAAAGGCTTGTTTGTTTTGATTCGTTTTCAGATGCGTAACTCCGTGTTATATCTACGAATTAATTATTCAACGCGCGTGAGCCTACATCATTTATTGTTATTTATGGGATTAATGTTCCTAATGTGTTAATAAACGTTTTCCGAACGCATCGTATTAGTTACCTTATTAGTTCGAACACCAGCTGCACACGCGGGTGCTTTATCTTCATTCAACGCATTTCTACAAACTCATTTATCGAGAACAAAATGTAGGGACTAGTTAGCTGAAAGTCATTCATAAGTTTGATTGAAATCGTCTGAGCCGTTTTTGAGAAAATTGGGATACCGATAAATTAATATTCGACAAATCTCCTTTTCTGTATTAACTTGGCTTATATCTCGGTTCAACATATATATACAGAAATAATTATACAGAACGAAATGTGGGTATGGGTGACTAAAAGACACTCTGTAAGATCTATCACATCTGGTGAAATAGTTACCCTGGAATTTACGGAAATGTTCAAAAAATCGTTATTTTCGACACATTTTGATTTTTATCTCTGCACAATGGACTTTCAGAGGAACATTTATTGAGAACAATACGTAGATATTAACCATTCAAAAACATCCTGAGAGTTTGGTGAAAATCGGTGAAGCCGTTTTGCCAAAAAGCGTTAAAAAACCGACTTTCGCTTCATAGGGCTATAACTCCGTTCACCGTATTTTCATTGAGATATGTATAGAGAAGGAAAGTTAGGTATTGATTAGTAGAAGATAATTTTTAATTTTTTAAAAATCAAAATCGTTAGAGCCGTTTTTCGAGAAAAATGCGAAAAACCCTAGTTGTTGGTACGTTTGGTTACCCCACTTCCCTCTCATTGACCGAAATCGCCCATAACCTTATTTTGGTGTCTACAAAAAATAATTATCAAAACAAAAAAAGAACCAGCTCAATCGGATCAGCCGTTCACCCGCAAATCGAACTACAGACACACACACACGGACCACGCGCCGAAATTAGGTATTTTAGACTCAGTAGGCCTCAAAACGTAAAAATCTGAAGAAAACCCAACTTTTCTTTTGACACCTTTGGGTAGCGGAAAGTAATGAAAAGTGTCCTTAAGGTGCTGAACAAACGTGTAAACGTGTAACTTGTTCCCGTATATTTCGACGGTGAAGGTAACATCGTTTTTCAGGAACACTTCCTACAGGAGCAATCTTTACAAACTTGGAGATCAGAGCTTATAACTTATAACTATATAACTTAATTACTTTCCTTGGAACTACGAAGTGTAATTGAAAGTTATTTAATCGAGCGGAAAGAAAGTTTAGTTCTCTCATCCGATCTTGACGTTTTAAGCCCTATTGAGACCCAAACACTATTTGGAAAAATGGACTGTGTGTATGTTGCTGAGTGGAGATTATCGGCACTGTCACGCTGTTAACGTTGTCATGTCTGTGGTAACCAATTAGAGTCACCGAATCATGGGGTGCAGATGTGTCGACGTACTCATGGGAGCTGCGTCAAGCGTCATGACGTGATCTGCGAGTAGGTTGCTAATGCATTGTCGTTTGAGGGCTGGGAAGTGGAGAGGATAAGGACATCGTCGCCGTTGGTCCCCTGGCTAGCGATTCTGGAAGTCTGCGTAGAATCCAGCAGCTGGAATCGTGAGGTAACTCGGGAACCAAAGGGCCAAGAGTATCAGCACAGAGCTTCCTATGTGGTACCAGGAGCTCGTGGAGCAGAGTCAGGTAACATCAAGGTAGCAGCATTGACCATGCTCTGGTCGAACTTGTGGTGCAATAAAAGTAATGAGAAGATTTGTCCCCCCCCCCCCAGGGCATAGAGGACAAAGTATGTCCATCACCGCAGATACCGCTACAAATTGGGGATCAATAATCCCCTGAGCAAAGTATTCGAAGCGTTTAACTGCCAAGGCAGGGAATTCACATGGGATGTGCTCCGCCGTCTTGTCCTCCTGAAGTCTGCATTCCACCGCCTCTGATGCCCATCTTGTTGAGGTGATACTTGAGTGGGCAGTGTCTGATGAGGAAGCTAATCAAAACTCTCAGATCTCTTCAAGAGAATGTCAGCATCGCCTTCCCCCTTGGACAGGAATGAGAAAATTGCGGGAAGAAGGTTGTATCATCAGGCATTTTCCGAGGTATCACCACCTGTGGGGGTCTGAACGTGGTCGTTGTACCGAGGAACGTGCTCCTATCCTTTTCTTCCCCGTCCCATTGCATTGTTATCTGAGGGCTGGGAAGTGGAAAAAGACCAGCACTACTGCGTTGTCTCTGGATAAGGACTGAAGCCTCACATCGTCGCTGTTGGTCCGGACCACTCTGCAGTCATCCTAGATGTCCAGGTAGTATCTGGCACCCGGGATCTTGCGCTTACTTGGCAAACCAAGACGCGTAAATATGACAGGACGGATGTTCGTATTGCGATGTTGGAAGCTCGTGGAGTGAACGCAAGTAACATCAGGATTACAACACTGATTGTCTCCTGGCCAGTGAGAATAGAACTTACGTCTTATGAACTTACTTAGTGGCCCTGGCGCGGCGTGATCCAGAGCCAGTATATCGCGAGGGTGAAGGATGAAGATGTGGCGGAAAGACCGCTCCTGAACCTCCCGAACTGCTGGGTAACGTGGGAGGATGGGAGTGGCCACACTCTGCAAGATTGTCGTGAGGGTGAAGAGGACTAGAAAGCAGAGCTGCCGTTGCAGAGATGGTCGAGAGCCAACTTCTGGGGTAGTTCACTAAATTCGTGGGGTCACTAGGAGCAGACTCTCCCTCCTACATGCCAAAAAAAAAGCTACAATAGCCTCTTTTCACGGGCAGTAGCTGCCATTAAATTTTGGGTGATCATGGACTTGACGATTACAGAATATCCGCTACGACAATCAACGTACGCCGCATTATTGCTTGGAACGTTCAACTCGACTTCACATCGAGAAGTACTCCCTCACATTCCTTGCCGCACAATGACAAAACTAAAATGTGTTATCGTTACAAACCACGAATACAAATCGATTTACGGTAAAGCACCCTCCTTTTATACGAGCGGGGTTTAAGAGAAAAATACTACGAAATAAATGTTTTAACGTCAGCATCAGCATTGGTTGGCCTATTTCGAGGAGTTGAGCACTCGTCACCACACGTCGAGTATTGTAGAGAACCGGTTCGTTTTGGGAGTTGGTCCGACGAGGGAGCTGGAAAGGTGTGGAGGACAAAAGCGTTGGTCATTTCACAATCGGAAGCCGGTTGCAAAGAGCAGAATAGACAAGTTGGGAGGAGCGTGAGAGCTGAAGGGCTGAGGCCTAACGGCCAAACTAGTCCTAGCCCAAGAGCTTTCAACTAAATAGTTTGAAACCAAATACTTGAAGAGAACTTCTCATCGTCGAGCTCAACAATAAAACAGAGAGCTCCGCTTATTATTAGTTTGGTCTAAGGGTCAGTTTCTGGATTCCGTTGTTCTCCTTCCGCTTCAAGAGCCTGGGTCGATGAACTCGTTGAATGGAAGTGCATCCTATTCAGAGAGCCGCAGGTAGATGTGGGCGTCGAAGGTGGAGAGTGTGTGAAGAAGCGTGAACCAGCTCTCCACCTTAATTCTCAATGGCTTGTGCAGAACTTGGTCAATTAGGGAAATCATCTCACATACTGACTACCCTGCGGCTGACGCCTTGACAACTAGGACTCCACCAGCAGAACTTGCCGCCCGACTAAAATAACGCAATGGTTACAGATCCCGTCCTCGTTCGTATCAGGCTCCTCTAAATCCCCCAGTGACGACCTGATGCACCTTACACAAGAATAACCCATTCAAGTCGTGTTACTGTTGCGGGTGCACTTTCAGCCGTTCAGAGTTCAGTTCGTACGTCCTACGAGGTTCTGAATGACGGTCTAGGGAGTTGTAGGAGCCAACGTGCCACGTAGCTCAACTGATTTGGGCAGAGACTGGGGCTCCCCTCCTACATCTTGTAGATCTGCACGGGCTCCTGCAGGTAGCCACGTTGCAATTCCTCCTACTGTTTGAGTCTCCAAAGCCACGGGTAGAGTCTGCGCCCCTTATCACAAGGCTGTTCGCCTTTTCATTGCCCTCGTGGCCTTTGCCAGGATTCTTTGTGCGCAGACCTTTATGACTAGAATTGTGTGCTTTATATTGTGTAGTCACAACTCGGTTCGAGAACGTGCACGGAAGGTGAGGGAGTGGGAAGCGCCACTTCGAACGTCGCAAAAATGCAGGAGGCAGTCGCAGGGTAGCCGCTGGAGAGTGGAGAGGCCGTCTCTGAAGCTGATAGCGAATCGCCATCTCGACCCTCTCCACGCATGAAACAGAACAAGCTGATTATTTCATTGAACTCTGGGATAAGGATTCCCGTTGGATCCCAGACGCAGGTGCGAAATCAAATAATTAAACCACCGTCATTAAATTTATTCAATCATTGATATTTCATATTAAATTTAATTTTTTGTGCGAAGAGGTTTATTTTTTTCGTATGAGCCCTGGAGAGGAATAGGACGATAGGTCCCCACCCCTGAGAACCCTTTTTCAACGTGTATTGATGCAATTAGAGTCTTAAGGAAAATAGGACCCCACAATACATTGTAACGTACTCTCCCAGCAGCATGGCAAGGCTGAAGTTGGGTGCTACGATGCCCAAACCAGCCTTTCGCCCAATTACAGAACCATCAGAGTACCATTGCAGCGAGTCCACCCCAGTTAAGACGACCCTCTCTTCCACTGTTCCCAGGAGTGGACACGGAAACTTAATGGCAGCGAAAATTCTTCCGCTAGGGCATAATATCAGCATTAAGGACTACTGTTTCTTCTTTTTCTTCTGCTTCACAGTTCCGTGGAGGCTCGCCTTTGCCCTGGTAGAAACAGTGCTGGCATGCAAAAACCCTTACTGCTCCCAGGTATACAGCCGTTTGAATAATTGAAGTTATTCAATAAACGTGGGTGAAACACGCTGTCTTTTTATTCCCTTGTAGAGCCTATTCGTCATTTCGACGTGGCGAACCACTATTTATTGCACATCATCATGCGTGCCACAGAGCCAGGGTTGCCTTGTGTAGAGCATATTCAACTACAGGCATCTGGCTGGGATATCACAAGCGCTGTGGCTGCTTTTGGATTCGTTCAGGATCAGCAGCGGTGGTGTGGTATGGCGCCTCCATCTTCCCCTAAGCCCAGTAAGCATTACGAGTTTGCTGCTGCTCGGCATGGTTTGGTTGACGAATGGGACCTCGAATGCCTCGACTCTCCCTACTCTGTAGCGTGGGTGGAGTGGGCTGAAGAGGGCACTGGTACTGGCACTCACTCGCCATTCATGTGGTGTCACTGCCTATAGTAATGAAGTCTGTAAGAGGCTGGGATCGTAAGGCGCTGACGTACCAGTGGTAACCAGTTTACGTCGCCGACACTTTTTGGGGTGGTCAGCTCGCAGGTTGTTGGTGAATTGTCATTTGATGACTGGGTAGGGGAGACAGAGCGCTACTGGGTTGTCTCAGGAGAAGGACAGAAGCCAGACATCATCGTCGCTGTTGCTGGATGTACAGGTATTAACCAACAGCCAGTATGGGCCGATGAAAATTGTGAGATGCGGCTCACCGGATATATTGCGTGTCTTGCGACCTACGTGTTTCCACACTCTCCCTCGTTCAATTGCACCCCTTGCACAGTACTTCCAACGTGTGAGTGTTGAGTGGAACGCAACGAGATCCCCAAAATAAAAAGGAAAACGGAAGAAAAATGAAAAAAAAAAGCTTCCAAAAGGTTAACGATTTCCTATTCAAGGAAAAGGAAAAAGGGTCGATTGGGTCGTGAAGAGGGGGATGATGGCGAAGGGAGGGTGGATGGGTGGGTGGTGTGGGGGTGAATAAGGTCGTCGAAAAGGAGAAGAAAAAGCCCGGAGGAGTCGAGGGGTCGGGAGTCTGGTAGGCGGAGAACTTCCCTCACACACCCGCCTTCTCTCTCACACTCGTCGCTCTTATCTCGAGAGCTAGAGTGCGAGCGCCGAAAAACCGCATCTTGGAAGGAAGGGTAGTTTTTTTTATCGACTCCGCTCCCTCAGTCAACCACCCCCATCCCCCTTCCCGCTCTTCGTACGCCAAAAACCCACCCCTAAACTAAAAATGGCCACCCTTTCCCTTTTTTCCTCTTCTTCAACCCCCACACTCCTCCAACCCCACCGGCGGATCCCATCGCTAGTCGACCACCCTCTTCGACGAAGGAGCGCTGCACCGATGATACGATGGAACGGCGCGAGCTAGCGGGGGTGGTGGTGGGGATTGCGAAGGGGTGCGTTCTATTGATCAGAACAGCGGCGCAAGCTCCTCCCCCTCGCCGACACCCCCCCCCCCGGGCCACCACAACCCCCACGCTCACCGTCCGCCCATCATTCACCCGCTTATTCCATTGCAAACCAAACCGGCTTCTCCGTTACACAAAAAATGTCATTATTTCCATTATTACATTGTTTAATTCCACTTAGAGTTTTCTGAGAGGAAAAAAAAGGGCAAAAAGGAAAAGAAAAAAAAGAAAAAAGGATTGGGTCCGGAAAAGAGGGTCGTTATTAAAGTACTCGCCGAGCGGTTGATCCCGAGAGCTACAAATTAATGTTCAGCGCCTGATCCTCTTTCTAGTTCTCCTTTTTGCAGTACTTCCCTCTTTTTTACATCCTCTCTCCCCCTCTCCTTCATTCCCTGACGGAGCTACAAGTTGGAAAATACCAGCTGGTGCTACCGCACAACTTTCCTCGCCCTATGTATTTACATTTACTGAATTTAACACGTTCACTGTTCAATTATTTGATCGGGTGAATGAGGCGTGTTGTCCCCATCAGTCGCTAAGCTGGACCGCATGAATGTGTGGCAGCACTGTGACTTAATATTCAATCTAATTTCGCCTCAATTGGTCTGGTATCTTCGATGATACCAGGTGGGATTATCAGACATCTGACGTGAAAAAGGAGAACTACGTCAATCGTAAGAAAGTTACAAAATATGTAGATTATTACACAAAGGGTTTATTATTCTCCGACGCAGCTTGACGTGGTCTTGCACCTCTAAAACACATTCCACTCGACTCAGCATCGGAAAATACTGGTAGACGATAAAAAAACGTGTCCTGACGGTAACAGAACGACGGAGATTGACATTTTCCAGGCGCCGCTAGGCAATTGACGAGTCGAGCTGACGGGTGGTTGGAGTGAGACGGGAGACAGCGTGAGGAATGATCACTTTTGCCGTATTGCCCAGCGATGTCTTTCAAGTAATAGGTTATGCTCTCTATATCTACTGTTGTTTCACTGAATTCCACTTTCACTGTATTGCGTGCGCAAAGCCCTGTAGGGGGTGTTTGTGTTTGTTTGTGTCTGCGTTGGTGTTTTGTGTATATATGTTGGAGAGTTAGTATAGGTAGTCTACGTGGGTTAGCGATGGTTACGGGGGCGGATGAATATCAAGTAGTCCGCCCCTGGACCATCGGGAATGAGTGTTATGTGAGGAGAGTGGCTGTGGTCGGAGTGGGAAGGTGAAAGGGGATCGCAGTTCAGGTCGGGATCATGGATCGCAGCCTGACACCCTTCTCCGTGGATAGGACGGGGGCCAATCCAGTCCAATCCCTGAAATCCCCACAGACATAAAGCGTAGGTGGGGGTAGAACGCCTTTTGGCAATTCCGGCACCGGGGCCTGCCACCCATTAAGGTCCTTAGGCTGCTTAAGTTGTAGCCAAATTGAATGGGTACCACGGGTTCTTCTGCCTGCGGCTGGCAGCGTGGAGCCTTTGAGGCGTGGCACTGCTGGGCGCGAGTTTGGCCTCTTGGGGGCCGGGATTGGCTGGAAACTCCCCGAAAATTCCCAGTGAGTACTCTCCCCAACACCATTCAAACGCTCGATTACACTTGTATTCCATCTACAAAAGGGACGGAAATCCAGATGCGCGGCAGATGAGCCACTGAGTAGTGGGTGGAAGCATGAGGGACCTCTGCCGCAGCTTACTGGGGTCCTTCCAAACCCCAGGGAGGCCAATAAGTCCAAACTGTCTTGTCCCAGGATGAGAAAAA
Source organism: Pachypeltis micranthus (assembly GCA_020466155.1). Taxonomy (NCBI): domain Eukaryota; kingdom Metazoa; phylum Arthropoda; class Insecta; order Hemiptera; family Miridae; genus Pachypeltis; species Pachypeltis micranthus. Next base: position 28,146,046 of record CM035777.1, on the reverse strand, counting down.
GCCTTAAGTGCCATCGGAAGATCGAGCAGGCCAGCGACTCTCTGGCCTTAAGGGTTGTTTGTCCACAGGAATGCACAGCCCGCGGCCATGCACGACAGGTGGCTGCCTCTGCAGAGCTTAAGGTAGGTAGAACGGAGAAATCCTACTCCTACCCAGGGCAAGGCCTGACAATGCTGGAAAATGCGCTTGCTCTGCAGATATCGTGGTGATCACAGAGTCGCTGCAGGGTAGTCATCCCCTCCCTTACTTCGTTTTTAAACTGAGGGAGGTGGAGGCCACCCGGTCGGAACTCCCAAAGACATCACCAAATGCACAAACGTAACTGTATTCCATCTACGATGGTGGAGCGGGGCCAATGTGCAGGATAAGAACAAGTTTCTGTCGGTGCGGCACACTGCCCTTATTGAAGTGGCATTCTCTAGGGCGTTGAAAAGTACGTAAACTGGAAGGTGAGACAAAGGTTTAACGTATCCTGCCTTGAAATTTCGTCGTTATTAAGTGCGGAGAACACAAATTCTCAATGACGGAAGGGGATGTTGACCCACCTAACGAATCTATAGCAAGAAAGGTGGACGGAGACTGACTGATCTCGAAGATGTTCATCGTGCACATCTGAGAGTGTTGGTCTTCAAGGATGAGCTCCCGACTGTTCTAACCCGTTATGTGTCTGCGTCTGGCATTCCTGCTTGGGAGCCCAGAACACGTAGGAGAGGAAGTGAGGAAGGTGTTGGGAAGGGGGGGAGTTAGTTTTGCTGGAGGAGCCTGGGAGGCTAAGGCAATGCTGACTCCCCGAGGCATACCAGAAGGCCGCAAGTAAGTTTCGGGTGGTCTTAGACCCACTAGCAACTGGTTCCTACCGGGGGTTGGCAGGATGGGGGAAGAATCCTGATCACATCATGATTCACCACGTGCTGGAGAGTGGGCTCCTGAAGCCATTCATCCAAGACAAACATAATTACCAACCGATAACATGAATAGTTAACCAAAAAGGAGCACCATATCAATCGTAAGAATATGTAAAATAAAATTGGAAAAACCTCATGTTGAGATAAATGTAAACGAACGTGAACAATAATATTATGTGACCATGTACCAGGCCCAAAGTGCTTTAAAAACTCACTAGCGCGGCCTCCTGGACGTAATTTGACCTAAATCGGCCCAAAACTAACTATACTAGTACTAATCATAATTGTCAAAACACCACTTTCTCCACAAAACTGGGTCTAACGATTTTGACTACATTTTTTGTTACGGACAACCTTAAATAACAAGAAGTGCCAATTTCATTCGTGGGAAAATGACGTGACGTGAGCAGCTCAATTAGTTACAAAAAATGCCGGGAATGGTAGCGCAGTTTTTTCCTTACAAAATCCGCTCGAATGATACTTTTATTGCGGCAGTAGGACGGCAGACATCTATTCAGGGGTCCTGAGGATCCATGGAACGTTGGCAGATTCATTTATTGACTGAACCGATGCTCGAGAAGCCATAATTCGTGCAGACGAGACTCCTAAAGACTTACCAGATCGTGAAACATCGTATTCATCCTAATATTACTGTTTGATGTTGTGAGTTATGCGAGTCAGTGGACAATAACCTGCAGGTTGAGTTGCGTTAGGTCGAATATCTTCCTCTGTAATCGCCTCACATGCTAATTAACAAAAAACAAGAGCTTTTAGTGTTGGCGCTTTAGGAAATATTGTGTGGATTTTTTGTGTGTATTCTTGTGGTCTTTGATTATCATCAGCTGCTGCAACTTATTACTCATCCAACACCGCCAACCATTTGACAACTTGCTGCCTGAGATGTCGCGACATCGTGACGCAACGGCACAATCAATCCCACGCTTTCATGCAGGTTTTCCGGCGTTTTTTTGCAGCGGTTAGTGTTCCTTCGTGTCTACCTGAAAAAAAACAAGTTATGACTTAGTTCTGCCTCAGCTTCAAGCACAGTGCCTTAACGCTTATTTACTCGAGTGCCTGCAAGACTTTTTCGACTGGTTTAGGAAACGAACAGATTTGAAAAGAGTTTGGGTAAAATGAAAGAACAGGGGCCGCTTCCTCTGATAAAGCAATATATCGATATATCACGACCGAGGTGAGGTTATCGATCACGATCAACGAAAAAGTATTTGCATCTACTTGTTGATCACTTCACGACGTATGCCTATATTCTCACGTCAAAAACTCAAACCACAGGTGACTTTATAAAACTGATGGATAGAGTAGCACAAAACAGCGAAATAGATATCCTACTGACGGATCAATACCCAGGTATAAATTCCGAAGAATTCAAAAATTATCTACACACTAAAAACATGAGTCTAATTTTCACTGCTGTCGATACACCATCTTCAAACGGTTTAAATGAGAGGCTAAACCAAACTTTAGTAAACAAGATACGATGTGAAATTAATGGGAATAAAACGAAACAAGCTTGGACCACTATAGCGCAAAGATGTGTGGATACATATAATGCAACTGAGCACACAGTCCCAACATTTTCACCAAAATATCTATCGGAAGGTGACATGGAAAATATTCTACCTCCAGAACTACAGACAACATGCACCTTAGAAGACCTGAAAAGAGATAGAACGTGTCAGGTTGATCACGAATGAGCAGGAGCCCTTCTGGTGCAGTAAAAGATAAGCTCCCGCTCAGCCGAAGCTGCAGTTACAAACATTCAGCGAGAAACTCGGCGTTACGCAAAACATTACGACCGTAAACATGCGGCAGTGACTTATTCTCCGGGTGACCAGGTTTACGTGAAACTCCACACGCGATCCGACAAACAAAAATCAGTAATTGCAGCACTAACTCCCCGTTTCCATGGCCCTTACATAGTCCACAAACAGCTGACGCCTGTAAAATACCTCCTACAAGACGCCAATCTACCGGACATTTACAAGTCGGCTCACATTTCACAATTAAAATTGGCAAGACCTCATCGATCCACACCGCCTTGATTCAGCGGACAGACATGCACTGACAACATCCCAGGAAGTGCCAAACTTCAATTTTCATATGGACCTCATCGCCGGTATTAAGAGTACAGATGTTTAATTTCATTTATTAATAAGCGATATTTAAGTTTTATTTGTCGCATGAGTAATGTGCCCTCTTGCGACTAGGAAACACGAATGTACCCTAATTTTTTTTCTCTCTATTTTATTGTCGCAGCCCTACAGGAAGTATCTTATGTTATTTTGCTCCTTTTGCTCGCCTCGACTGTCTTTACCGAGGTTTAGGTTTCCTGCTGCAGTTTTGTGCCTCCTCGATTGACAAGCCATGTCACTCGAGGTGAGCTTTCTGCTGGATGAGATTTTTCCTTGCCAAAAAACGGCCACAAGGTTTTTCTCATCCCCCCACGCAACATATTTTCAATACTCGCTACGTATAGATTTTTTCCCACGAGCCACTTCCAATGAAGCGCGGTGACCGTTTCGACCACCTTCTCATAATTGAAGTTGCCCACAACACAAATAATTTTTTCATCAGTAAAAAAAAAAAAAATTAAAAAAAAATAAAATAATAAAAAATAAAATTTAAAAAAAAAATTTTTTTTTTTAAAAGGGGGATGGTGTCAGGTTGATCACGAATGAGCAGGAGCCCTTCTGGTGCAGTAAAAGATAAGCTCCCGCTTTAGCCGAAGCTCGGTCGCTCTCGGGCAAATCGTCAGTTGTTCCTTAACATTAAAGCGATCGGTGCGTTTCGTGTGCGTTAAGTTTTCTATATACGGTGTGGTTTTAGTCGAGGTGGCCACCGCGCATTTACAGTTTAGGGCTGCCTTTATTTAGTTTTTTTTTAAAGCGAGTTTCCCCTTTTTTCTTTGAGGTAGGACATAATTTTTGATTTAATAAGATTTATTCATTTTTAAACTTTTCTTTCCCTATTTTTCTAACTACGCCACGTAATCCCAAAGAGTTACGTGGCAAACGAAGGCTCTAGCGAACACAATAAAGTCACACGAACACAACAAACAACTATTCGACCTACATAGAAAGGCACGTAAACTAGAAGTGGGAGACGGAGTCTACGTGGAAAACGGGAATAAACTAAACAGAAAAAAAATGTATGAATTAAGGGTTGGTCCATACAAAATTATAAAGAAGGTTTCAAATTCTATCTATGAAGTAGACACTGGACACAAGAAACCAGAATCAAACCTATTTCACGTCACTAAACTACACCCGCTGCTTACCTGCAATTGAAAAATTTCTGCGTCTTCACTTGAAATTTTTTTGCCTTGAGGGGGAGATGTAATGAATGACAATGTCACCCATTATGAGTGCGTCACATTTTGAATCTGCCACGTGATCGAAGATAATCGAATCGGACCGCAGTCGCGGGGACAGATGAAAGATATGTAATCATAGTGCACCGCGTTGTCTAATTGAAGTGAAATTAATTTAACTATACAATTGAACAATAGGATATTTAAATGTAGTTTCTCGTTATTTCAGGTGAGATAATCTTTATACTCTATACAATACTATACCCTTTGACGAATCGTTTGTAATATAAAAACTCGTTATTTCAGAGAAACGCATCTACATCCTTATTCCATTGACGGAGAGCGGAGAGATATTATAGGTATATGAAATAAATATGAGGTAACCAACGGATTGGCGAAACACAGAGGAGATGTAAATTATTGCGGCGTCATCAAGATCTCATTCATGAATCCTGATTATAGAGATTTTTGCAAGTTTTCAGGAGGTACTCCTGATTGATCATCCTTCAATTGGGCGTCGATTATAAGATATTTGTACCTTTCGAAGTGGGAAAGCAATTGAGAATAAAATGAGTAATCTGGCTATTAATAAGCTTCACATAAATTCATCGGTTTTCATGGCTCTAGCTACTAATACAATGTATTTTTCACTCCACTTCCCCAACAGTCAACCACCACTTCACGGTTCCCGAATTTATTGTGCTGCTCGTACTCATGCCATGGCCATTACTGAGCACTTCGTACGTGGATAATTAATGAAGCTTCTCTCAAGATTTTTTTAGAAGGGTAATCACTTTTACCAGAGTTGTCGGCAGCGGCACATAATCATCACACATAAAGTGGCGAATTAGAAAAAAAGAAGTATTTTATTTTAATAAGATTAAGATGTTTTGTTTTATCCGTTTTTTCTTTTATTATTATTACCGAACAATTTGTCGCAGGATGTGGTTTTGTAGTGCCATCGATCCTCTAGACTCACCCACCACCTACGAAAACATGCCAGAGGGGAAACCTTCTTTTTATGTAATCGTTATACGTACCGTTTTCTTTTCTTTACCACCACCCACTATAAGAGCTCATCCACAGACAGTGACTACCTGGAACGTCCTTTCACTGAGGTAACTGGAAACGAGGGTGTACAAGTTGTTCGGTAGATGGCGCCTCAGCTTTGAGAGGAGACCAAAATGCGTGAACGTAAACATGTAAGATGTGATGATTGCATTGCTAGCAGTATGCGTATCACGTAAACTTCTTTCTCCTTGTGCATGGATCCGATCAAAACGCTCTTTTTTTTATTCTTTTTGGTGGCATCAGGAAAGCCCCCACTGCGGCCGCAACTAGGTCTATTGTGTGGGCGAGCAAGAGCCCCCTCATGTTCTCCCACTTCTACCCCCAAGCTCCTGTGGAGCTGGTGTTCTCTAATGAGGCGTCCACAATACGTCCCGACCATTCTCGCACAAAACGCAAGACAACCTTGAGGTCTAGCCTCGTAACCCCCCCCCCCCTGCAGCTGATAAACCCCAAGGACTCTGAGGCGTGCTGCAGCCAGCCCCACACTCGTACACAGTACATGCTTCGCCGCCTTCAGCTCCAGTTCACAAAATCTGCAAATCTGAACCTCTGACTTGCCAACCTTGGCCAGGTGGTGCCTTAGTAAGCAGGCCACATACCATCCATACACTATCTCCCCCCAGGCTGAGGATCTCTCTCGTTCCCTGCCTGGAGAGTCTGACAAACAAGCTTGACTCCCTTTGCCGGGTACATCCGCCCACCAATCTCCTCCAACTTACCAACCTCCTTGATCAAGTGGCACTTGGTGGTCCCTATGAAGGGCTCAGGTCCCACTGGGGGAAGCGCAGATCCTTTTCTTGCCAGTTTATCGGGTTCCTCATTCCCTTCTAATCGTGCATGACCTGGCACCCAACACAGTGTTAATGTGTTTTCCTTTGCCGAGGTCTTCAGGCCAGTCAGGCATTCCCAAACCAGCCACAACGTGATGATAAAGGAAGCCAGGGCCTTAAGTGCAGCCTGACCGTCCGACATAATGTTCTGTTCTGCTTCAGGCCCCTATGCAGGAGGTGCTGCATGCACACTGTCACAGCGAAGAGCTCTGCTTGGAAAACTGTTACCAGCGCATCCAGTGCCATTGCTGTCCAGATTCCTGGCCCATAGACGCCAGCACCCCAATGGGCCTCCCCTCACTGATCCGTCTGTATAATATATCATGGCCCCGGCCTCACGAGAGGGGCCACTCCCTTCCCATCTTCGTAGCCCAAAGGGAAGCTCGAAGTTGAACATCGTTTGTATCAAGTCCCTGACCTGCAAGGTCCCTCCGCACGCTCCTTATCCACATTCAAGTGGCGAAGCGCCTTTCTCCCCCGCCTCACAAAACCCACATGTATGTGGAGAGGTGCAAGACCCAACAGGACCTCTAGCACAGCCATTAAGGCAGTCTGCATACAACCTGTCACAGCCACGCAGGCCCTGCACTATTCAACTCCTGTCGCACAGTCTTTTTCTCTGCCATGGTCCACCAAACCAGGGCACCATAAGTGACCACAGGCCTAACGATTGCCCTGTACATCCTCGGTTGGAGGCCCGATGTCTTGCCAGCTGCAATGCGCTTTGGCATACTCATAACCGAACCTTCAACTGACTTTCGACAAGTTCTGGATGATGGAAATCAAGACATATTGTTACCCTGTTTTGTGGTGCCTACTCATGTATGCGATGTGGGCAAACGGTCAAAGTTTCAATAATGAATATCTGGCCAACTTCAGCCGAGTCGTTGAGCCTTTAATTGGCTGAGAACTGGCTGAAGAGGCGGGGGAAAAGTGGTAGGAAATTAATGTTGTTGACGTCTAGCTCCCCCTGGGAAGTCGGTAAATTGTTTATAGTCGGCGGGTAATTTGTTTGGAAAAGAGGGAATTTATGGGTTTCCTGGAGGAAGAGTCGAGCGGCTGGTCGAGGAAATAAGTGGCCGGACGGGGGAGGACTCATTAACGGAATTCTCTGGAGGGCGAGAGGTGGTTTGGATGCTGGAGAGGAGGCCGGGTATCTCTTCTCTGCGGGTGAGCCGAGATAACGACGTCGTCTCTTAACTGAGAGATAAAACGAGGCTAAGAAGGGAGCGAGGAAGTGAAGGAATGAGGGAAAGGGACTTGCTTTCTACCTAGTAGTGCTGTTTGATGTTTTCCAACTCTCTCTCACTCACTCTCTCACTCTCGCGCTATCTCCCTTCAACTTTCATCTTTAATCCGTCAACTCCTTGACCTCTCGCCGTCAGACGTCTTGCGCTATCGTCGTTGACAGACGCGTCTTAGAGGATCCCTCTGACCTCATGCCTTAACCCCGCGACAGGGCGTCAATTTTCAACGTTCCTCAAACAGCGACCAGACAGACTGCATTAGCCTGAAAGCAGAGCCTTGTCTCATGTCGACCAATCTATCCGCCTCTCTGACTTCCCGACGTTACTCCACGACCCTCAATAAATCCACCGTAATATGACCTTTCTGGCTGTTCTATCGCAATTTCACCCCAACATTTTTTCATTTTCTGCGATTTGATCACTCGAAAAATGGTAATAATGCGCCTTTTTAACTGCCAAAGCCGTGCACAGTAAAACTAAAAGTTTTCTCAGCGGCGGAGAAACGAATTCTGATTTTGGTTTATTATTAGTTTTGAATAGTACACATATGTTTTCGGTCGGGAAAATTTTGGGGCCGTTGTGTGCCTCTAACGTGGTCTAAAAAATCCGTTCTTTTTCACAAAACCCCTATCTAGTTGTGTCAGTCTGCTCGGGAATCCGATCAGTTGAAGCCCATGGTTGTTATTGGCAAAAACTGGTTTAAAAAATTAACAAAAAGGCCATTTTGGCAGTTTTTTCGTAAATCTGTTCGGTATCGTTTTCTATGTATTACTAGGTAGATATTGTTGTCTAGACCGGTAATAGTGAAATCACAGTACTTATAATGAGCCTAAGTCTACTAATTGAAAGAACACGCGGGACAATTTTGGTCATACCCTTACTTTGGCGTCCCATGGTAACTTGCGGGTCAGGTATTAAGTTGGTGGTTCTAGGGATAGAATGTGATGAGAGGATGTTCCGCGATAGAATGACCACCAGTTAAGGTAAGACTCGAGCAACTCGCGGGGAGGGTGGGGGTGGGGGCGATACAGCGGTGAACGCCTGCTGACACACCCAGGCGACGCCTCCCGTCAGCATTTTTTGCGCCGCACACCACGCTAGGGCACGGCGTTAACGACCTTCACTCCACGAGCTTCCGACACCGCCATACGGAGATTCTTGGCATGCCAAGTTAGCGCAAGATCCCGGCCGCCAGACACACACACCGACCATTTTCTCAAATAGTGTTTTTCGGACTCAGTAGGGCCTGAAGCGAAAAGATCTGAAGAGAACTCAAAACATTTTTTTCAGTCGATTACATAACTTTCCTTTCTACTTTGTAGAGCCAAGGAAATGTAACCCCCCCCATATCACTCTTGCAACAATTTCATCGCTGTTCGATGATTTCTATAGAAGCGTCTAAATCACATAAATGAGGAGGTAAATCTGATCTTTGACGATCAATTTGTGTTCAGGGAGCAACATCCGACAGTTGGTCAAGTGCACGGGGTGACAAGCACGATGAAAAAAATAAATAAAATCTACTCTGCAGACTCTACTCGATGTCTCCCAAGGTTTCAATAATGCTGCATAAGGGCTTTCAACGTACATCCGGGGTGCGCCCCTTTCTGAAACAACAAGAGCTGTCACAGCCACTTTTGAAGGATACACGGTCACGTTGGCAGCAGGAAACTCTACCGAGGAGGCCTCCGTGGAATTGGAGTTGATTGTGTTGGAAAACGGGTGAGAAAACGTAAAATTAAACTTAATGAGACCAAGACCACACACGGTGACTATGCGCGTCGGAAAGTAAACTCTATTCCTCTTAAATTAAACACGCTTATCATCCATGCTCAAATACATCAAAGTGCATAGATATTACTACACTCATATGGAAGGGGCATGTGAAATGACTTTACGTTAGGGCAAGTGCGGACATTTGGGAGGTCAAAGAGCCCGCCAATTCGATCTGCCGAACAAGAGCCAAACTATTGTTATTTCACCGGCATGCGTATTTTGCAATTTTTTCCCTATAACTCTAGAGCTAACCAAATGACGCTTCTCCGTTACATCTCCCGCGTTACATTTTCGAGTTTATGTAGCAAAGTAAAGACATAAATCTTCCAAGGAAACTAAGATAATTTCACGTTGAGGCTGGCGGGCGCGAAAGAAACCTTTACACAAACGGTGGGTACAGCTTTCGTACAAGTACGCAACCACTAGGAACATTATATGTATTTTATTTTTGTTTTTATGCAACGTTTGATTGTGCTCTTTGATGATTTCGATATAATGGCCTCAATTGCAATTGACATCATCACTTAGTCACTGAGGTTATTAAAAGTGTGATGTTACCGAGCGTTATATTTTGTAACAGACGTTACCGTGCACCTAACCCCACGTTTTCGTGACGCTTCTCCGTTACATATCCCGCGTAACATCTCCCGCGTTACATTTTCGAGTTTATGTAGCAAAGTAAAGACATAAAATGTCAAAATGCACTTTTTACTTTCCGCTACCCGAAGGGAAGGAAAGTATAGTAATCGGGTCAAAAAAAAATTGGGTTTTCTTCAGATCTTTACGTTTTGAGGCCTACTGAGTCTAAAAAACCTAATTTCGGCGCGTGGTCCGTGTCTGTGTATGTGTGTGTGTGTGTGTGTGTCTGTAGTTCGATTTGCGGGAGAACGGCTGATCCGATTGAGCTGGTTCTTTTTTTGTTTTGTTCTTTATTTTTTGTAGACACCAAAATAAGGTTATGGACGATTTCGGCCGATAGGAAGAGGGGGTGGGGGACGAAAATGTACACAAAACTAGAGTTGTTCGTCTTTTTCTCAAAAACGGCCATGACGATTTTGATTAAACTTTCAAATTATCTTCTCCTAATGAATACCTAACTTTCCTTCTCTATACATATCTCCATGAAAATACGGTGAACGGAGATATGGGCCCGTGAAGCAAAAATAGGTTTTTTACGCTTTTTGGCAAAACGGCTCTAGCGATTTTCACCAAACTCACAGGATGTTTTCGAATAGTTAATACCTACATATTCTATCCAATAAATGTTCCTGTGACGGTGCATTGAACAGAGATAAAAATCAAAAAGTGTCGAAAATATCGTTTTTTCGAACATTTCCGTAAATTCCAGGGTAACTTCTTCACCAAATGTGATAAATTCTAATGGAGTGTCTTATATTCACTCATACCAACATTTCGCTTTCCATAATTATTTCTGTATATATATGTTGAACGGAGATATAAGCCAAGTTAACTCAGCAAAGGAGATTTGTCAAATATTAATTTATCGGAATTCCAATTTTCTCAGAAACGGCTCTAACGATTTCGATCAAACTTACGGAGTACTCTCAGCGAATTAGTCCCTACATTTTGTTTTCCATAAATGTTTCTGTAGAAATGCGTTGAATGAAGGTATAGCACCCGCGTATGTAGCTGGTCTTCGAACTTACGGGGGTGGCGGAAAGTTGTGTGTTGCTACGCACCAGATATTTTGTGAACATTTTTGATGATTTATTATGCTTCTCTCGTCGTTTTCTCAATAGGGAATTTAGATAATGCTGTTCGGTCATTTCACAGACAATAACATTTAATCAACACGGCCAGGGCTGTTTGTGCGAGAAAAAAAAGTTGTTTAGATCGTTATGATAGCCATAGTAAGCTTTGAGCCATTTTATTTAATACGCGGCCACTGATACAAACAAACCGTTTTATCTAGCGGCATTTTTCGTACTCAAGAGCCGCGGAAACGTGAAGCTCTGAAGAAGGCACATAATTTTTATTCGTTCGCTAACTTTTGAGAAAGTTTCCTCGTAGACGTGCAGTAATCTGTAAAATGAGTTTGGCAGGTGGTTTTCATTTTCACGACCGCTTTTTTAATCCATTACAGATTAACCGTTTATTCAGGATCAACCGATTTCCGAAAAAAGATAAATAACTCGTAGGGATTGGTTGCTGGACCAGTCGCTTTTTTACTTTCCGCTACCCGAAGGGAAGGAAAGTATAGTAATCGGCCCAAAAAAAAAAGTTGGGTTTTCTTCAGATCTTTACGTTTCAGACCCTACTGAGTCTAAAAAACCTAATTTCGGAGAGAGGTCCGTGTGTATGTCTGTGTGTATGTCTGTGTGTGTGTGTGTCTGTAGTTCGATTTGCGGGAGAACGGCTGATCCGATTGAGCTGGTTCTTTTTTTGTTTTGTTCGTTAGTTTTTTCAGACACCAAAATAAGGTTATGGACGATTTCGGTTGATGGAAAGGGGGGGTGGGGGACGAAAATGTACCAAAAACTAGGGTTTTTCGCATTTTTCTCGAAAACGGCTCTAACGATTTTGATTAAACTTTCAAATTATCTTTTCCTAATCAATACCTAACTTTTCTTCTCCATACATATCTCCATGAAAATACGGTGAACGGAGATATGGGCCCATGAAGCAAAAATCGGTTTTTACGCTTTTTGGCAAAACGCTCCAGCGATTTTCACCAAACTCACAGGATGTTTTCAAATAGTTAATACCTACATATTGTTCTGAATAAATGTTCCTCTGACAGTCCATTGAGCAGAGATAAAAATCAAAATGTGTCAAAAATAACGTTTTTTCTAACATTTCCGTAAATTCCAGGGTAACTTCTTTACCAGATGTGATAAATCCTAATGGAGTGTCTTTTAGTTACCCATACCCACATTTCGTTCTCCATAATTATTTCTGTATATATATGTTGAACGGGGATATAAGCCAAGTTAACTCAGAAAAGGAGATTTTTCGAATATTAATTTATTGGTTTTCCAATTTTCTCAAAAACGGCTCTAACGATTTCGATCAAACTTACGGAGTACTCTCAGCTAACTAGTACGTACATTTTGTTTTCCATAAATGTTCCTGTAAAAATGCGTTGAACGAAGATATAGCGCCCGCCAATGTAGGTGGTGTTCGAAATTACGGGGGTGGCGGAAAGTTGTGTGTTGCTACGCACCAGATATTTTAAGGGGACGTTAGAATACTCCAAAGATGAGGGGATCCTTCAATAAAAGGAGAAGAAGGAGCCTTTGCGTTTTAATGGGGTTTCAACTCTTGGGGGTCGCAAATACAATTGAAGTATGAACTACAACAGCAACAATGGTAGGTTTCGTTATTTCCACTCGAAGAAGATCGGAAAGAGATATATTGTAACCTTGGCGAACCTTCCTCCCTCACGAGTAATTGGATTAGTGCGCTCGAGCGAGTCGACTTTTTTTTTCTTCTCCTAGGGATCCGTGGGAGGGAGAACTGTGTGGGTCCTCGTAAAAACCCTCAGCCTGCAACCCGGAGGGTGTTTTTTTTTTTTTTTGTCTTTCTTTCTTCATCCCCCATTTTTGATTTTTTCCCTTTTCCTTCTTCTTCTTCTTTCAGAATTTGGCCGCAGGGCGGAGCTCCGCCTCTCGTTTGCTCCTCTTTCCCTCCCATACCCCTCCATTTCTTTCCATGCCCTTCACCAACTCGCTGCACGATGTTTGCTACCTCGTTAGTCCGCCTTCCTCTTCTTTCGCTTCTCACACAACGCCCTTATCCACTCGCCAATTTTTTTTTTTTTCGTCTTTCTTCTTTTTTTCCGTCTCTTTCTCTCCAATTATTTTCTCGTTGTTTGGATCCCGCTGCCCCGTCGAGAGCCCAATTAGAGAGCAAACTTTCAGTAGGTGCTAAGTGCCTCAGACCTCCCCGCCCTTTTAAAGGAGGTCCTCCTCATCTTTTCTCCAATAGCCGCCGTTTTCAGGCTCCTTTTGTCCCATAATTTCGTATTTATTTCGAGTATTGGCAACTTTTTCCCTTCCGTTTTCGTTTGTCTTAAGAGTTTTTGTGTGGATCGTTCGTTTTTAACCTTCAAAATGTGGCGGGAATTTCCTTGGACTATAAAGATGATGCGGTCGAGGCCAAGTGCGAGCGAAATACGATTCATGGTATGGGGGGGTCGGAATGAACCAATACACCCAAAAATGTTAGTTTGAGGTGTTGCGATAAAATAAAAATGATATCGCACTAAGTGAGAAGAAGGGTGAGTACGATATCAACCGAACGCAATTGGAACACAGAGTTTTATTCTCAATTACATTCGGGGAAGTTTTACCACCACAAACGGGGAACTGGGTCACACCGTGACGAGGGAACCGGCTCGGTTTCAACTGACGGCAGCGAAGTCTCGAGCGAATCGGGGCATTTGAGGTGCCCAGTCAGCACAAATGCCCCGGACGAGCCTCTGCCGAATGGAAGGGCTTGGTTCGTCCCGGTACAGAAGATTAGTTAACCAAGGACTACACGAAATGTAGGACACCAGTATAAGACTAGTGGCTGGCTAAGTACGGGCGATGAACTGGTTGGCTAAGTACGAAATACCTTCAGTTAGGTATATTGAAACATTCATGCCTCACGGTGCAGATGAGAGAAACAGAAAAAACGTAAATTATAATAGCACACAGCCTTTTGATTCTTTCGGCAATGAACAAGATGGAAATAAATATAAACGGGCAGTTCCACTTAAAAAAAGCTTGCTCAAACAACCAAAGCATGGCTACCACCTCTACAGAATTGAACATAAAATAATATCACAACGTTTTGAACTCATGAAAAAAAACTATGCCCTGTTCAGAGCAAGTGAAACGTTCTAACTGCTAAGGGGTTCCCTGCTTATATAAAACCCCTGAAAATTATTACACAACGGTTTATTATTCTCATGAACAGCTTGACCTAGTATTACTGCTCCAAGACCCATTCCATTCGATTTAGCATCGAAAAATACTGGTAAACCATACGAAACATGACCTGACTATAATGGAACTACGGAAACTAAATATTCCCCTGGCGCCAGGCGCCTGTAAACGTCTCTAGGCATTTATGATCCGATGTAGGGGTGTGCGGAGGAAGTGGCCCTAACCTTCCTCCGCCCCGTCGGGCAAAAAAAGTCGGGGAAATTGGGATGGGAACTTCCAGCAAACCCTCGAACGAAACACGGCTTATTTGCGATTATACTGCGTTTCGTTAATTTTTTTAACCATTTTTTGTCCATACAACCATGGGCTTCGTCCGATTGGATTGCCGAGATGGCGGGCAGAACAAGATACCAAATAGAATTTTTGTGCGAAAGAACGGATTTTTTACACCATGTTAAACGCACAAAACGGCCCCACTGCGTACGGGCGATGGCGGATGGTGGACACGGGACAGACTTCCTCCGACAGACGGAGAATTTGGAATCCCCATGTCTTGAAACGTAAAGTATCAAATTTTGAGGGGGGAGCTGTAAAAAATGTTTCGTGACCGAAACATAGGGTTATTATTCAGAATGAATAATAAACCAAAATGAGATTTTTTTTTTAAAGTTAACGTACCTGTTAGGTGAGTCCGTCTCCTCTGGCTTGTGAGTTACTAGCCAGAGGAGACGGACTCACCTAACAGGTACGTTAACTTTAGTATTTGCCTACTGGCGGACACAACCCAATTTTTTTTTTAGTTCAAAGGTTTTTTATGTTATTCATTCAGCTGGAAGGTTCTTAACGTGACTAATCAGAACAGGACCTGCATAACTGCCATTTCCCAGCTCCCACGTGCCCTCATGACAACCCTGGTCACATTCTCTTGTTAGAGGTACGATTGGAACCAGTCAGGAGCGAACCTAAGCAACCCAGGCTTCAGGTGAGCCGGGTTTCTGTGAGCCTGTGCACCATGCCGTTGGGCGCAATTGATCGGTTCTCGTGGGTCGAGCAGCAATAAAAGGCTCCTTTCTTCGTATTCTCGACGTCAAGTCGAGGGTTGTGGATTGGGGCTCCGGCGCGATTGCCGTAATTTTTGCCTGAGTCAGCAGCTCTTCAAATGCATATCTAAACTACCTCAGTACAATTGGCGCCCAATGGGGCCGGATTTCTTCATTCCAAGAAAAAGAAGAGGCCCAGAGAGAAAAATAAAAAAATTAATTGAGAAATAATGAGACGAATTCGTAAAAATATTACGGCAATCGCGCCGGAGCTCCGATCCACAATCCTCGACTTGACGTCGAGAATTATGAACGAATGTCTTAACAACTAGACCACGATCACCCGGTTCCTGTAAAAGGAGTCAGTCAGCACGCAATAGCCTGTACAAGATAGACTGTGTGGACCTTGGAACCTCCCTTTTCTGATTTATCTCCCGACTACAGCTTCGCAGTAGTGACGTTCCCGGGAGTGTTGCCTGCTCTATCGTTCCATTTTTCAGTCCTCGCATGTTCCTATTGTACCAGAAACAGAAGAATGAGACTGGGTGCGCCACGAGGGCATGTGATTAAAACGCTATTCTCTATTCTCTGTGAGGCTGCGCGTTCACGATCTTTTCCCTAAATGTTTTGAAACGACAACTGGAAAATAATCCGTAGGAATAACCCTCGTTTAGGATCGCATATGTGCTCTCGAAGCTCCTCATCTCCACTTAGGTGAGACCTAAAGCATAGCGCCACGAGCGAACAGTTAAAATAGGCACCAACCAGATAATTTGCAACTGACTAAAACCCCTCTCGTAATTTAAGTTATCTATTTTTTCAACTTGATTTTATTACTAATTTTATGTTAAAAGTCAAATATTTTATGTCAGCAAACAAACGCTGCTAGGTTTCTTTCTTTACTTTAAATGTTTTCTTGAAGGAAAATATTCTACTGGACAAACACATACACTAAAGAAAAGTTTGGTTTTTTGGATTGAAGAAAGTTGTGCGAACGCTATACTACTTATCTATATATTTTGGCTTACGGTGGTTCTCTAGGAAACCTAGACCTTCATTATTTCAGTTTATTATGTACTAGTTCGCATATTTTATTTATTATTTAGTGTATTGTAATTAGTTTGTTTGTATTGGCAGTTATACTATTGTTGTGGTGGACACAGTTACAAATCAAAAATGCTGCAAATTATTACCCAATTTTATTAGGTATATTATGCTCTCCCGCATCTTGACACCCACGTTTTGCACCTCCGAGATCCATCCCATTCGATTCAGCGTCAAAAAGCACCAGTAAATGATACGAAACATGACCTGACCTGACGGAACGACGAAAATTACATATTCCAGGCGCCTGTAGACAATTGGCACAACGTGACGAGTCGAACTGGCAGGAGGGTGAACTGAGGCGAGATTGCGAACGGTGAAATGATTACGTTCGGTGAATTGTCCCTCGAGTTCTTTCAATAAGTAGACTGGATCACTATAACTATAATACTATATACCGAATGGGATTTTTGTGGGAATTGATTTGTTAGAGGAGGGCTTTGAAACGTAAAGTATCAAACTTTGAAGGGGGGTGTAAAAAATGTTACTAAAACTTAAACATAGGCGTGTTATTCAGAGTGAATAATAAAGCAACAATTTTTTTTTACATTTATTACACCAGTTATTGCTGTCAGAATTATCAAAACGTGTTTCCCTGAAGCAATTAA
The DNA here is from genome assembly GCA_020466155.1 of Pachypeltis micranthus. Taxonomy (NCBI): domain Eukaryota; kingdom Metazoa; phylum Arthropoda; class Insecta; order Hemiptera; family Miridae; genus Pachypeltis; species Pachypeltis micranthus. The sequence goes on along the minus strand of CM035777.1, from coordinate 28,129,242 downwards.
TGTGTTTCCAGATCCCAATATTTTATTGAGCGGTTTACGAATCCTTGAATCAACATCATCCAGTGTATTATAGCCTCGGTGTTGATCAATAAATTAGTCAAAACTGTTTGGCGGAAGCCTAAAATTGGCAGAAGGGATGCATTCCGAATGGAGGTGATTTCATGAGTCATAGGTTCCTGTCTCACAACCCCTCAACCGCTGTCAAACAACCCCAACCTGCAGAGCGGTACAAGGATCACACATATTCTCAGGAGGGATTCCAGTGGGATCATCTGCAAGCATCCCCCCCTTCCTACACCACAACTTTAGCATGCACCCAACCTCCCAGTCTGTCGACCAGTCTGTCCCAAGTTCCCAACAGCTCAGTTCGTTTCATTCTTCCCTCCCAGTTTGCATTATCCGGAAATAAGTGGTGACTATCATGCAGGGGCGACTGAAATCTCGTTCTCTCATTTCTTATTGTGAATACCAACCTTGCCGGCACCTGGATCAACAGACGCTGGGAGTGAATCCACACAAGGGGATGCGAGTACGGTTATATAACAAATACATTATGGTAACAGGTGTCTTGTTCAGCGTTCCAGTGCCAGTGTCACTGGCCGTTTTGAGAACCAGGATTAACATGAACGTCTACACAGCATTGAGCAAATCAGGGCAGTCGTCATTAGCTTCCATCCTGCCCGCGTGTAAATGGTGAAATACTCAAAAGATCTATGCACTTTCACGGGATCATGAAAGACAAAGATTTCGACCTTCTTAGTGTGAAGTGGTATAGCACTGGGATTCGTTAATTATGTCCCCAAGCATAGTTGTTTAAATGCTAAACGAAGACACCCCCCCCCCTCTTCAAGGCTGCAGGAATTATTTCCCCTTATTCTAACAAGGGGCGTTTTCACCAAAACAGCACTAATCGTGAGCCAACTGATCAAGGCTATCCTGTTTCGTTCGTACCACGCTAGCCGAGATCAATGAGGGATGCGGTTAGGATAGCCGTGATTACGCTGCGATTAAGCCATATCGAGAAGGTAGTGGACTCATGAAGTTACAGTGAAGTAAGGAAATTGCTAATACGCGTACTCCAACTGCAAGAACTGCAGGAAAACCCCAAATTAGTACGGGAGAATGCTTTGTGTGAACAGGGAAAATCGGAAATGGTACAAGACAATGAGAACTGAACAAGAAATAATAAAACCCGAAATTGCGAGGTTACAACTTTTACGAGCAAGGAACTTTAACGAGGAAGGGAGAATTATTGTGTTCAATAAATGTTGTTTAAAACTCTAACTTGCGCGTAAAAGTGTGTTATTATTTAACATTTCCTCCCTGTTTTTAAATTCGCCCAGGTAACCCATTTGCGTTTGGGTTTTTTGACGGCGGTATGACGTCCAGAGTTTTTTCTAAAACTGCACAACACATATTTTACGCGAACAACAACTTTTAATTGTAAGTAATCACAATCGTAATACTTTTTTTCGTGACAGAATTTAAATTCATATCTTGAAGTCGTCGGAACGCTCCCATATCCATCTGAAGCGCCGGGTGAGATGACGATAACCTAACATATTAGATTATCATCGTAGTGGAAAAGCAACTGCAATAACTGCGCACTTGTAAACAGCACCTTTGTTTATTATTATTATTCCAAAACATATGTAAACTATTCACAATAATAGAAGAAAACATTCGATGGAGCGCGGTAATGGCGGACAAATATCAGAACATGATAATGAAAGATAAGAGCTAACTGGACCTAAACGCCCAATTTTTTGGGGTTAGCGCTTGATCAGGGCTAGAGCTTAACCCAATGTGGTTGTTTAGGCACTCATGGTAGGACAGGGCCTCCACAATAAGTTCCTGCCTATATAAACAAGAGATATTTATTTATTTTGTTAAAATATATTTACTTTTCTTTTATGTATAAAGTAAACGTGGCCAAGTTATTGTGAAAGAGGTGTGATAAAAAACTAGTCAGCCGCGACCAGAAGTCTACCACAGCCGCCATACCTCGATTTTTATCTGCCCACGCGACACGATCTTAGCTTTCTTTTATTTCTACAGCTTGAAATTCGCCTAGCAGGTTGTTCAACGTATATTACTACAACTGTACATTTCTTGCTGGAGCTCTCAAGCGAAGACAATTCCGAAGAATCAAGTTCTACCACAAGGTCTACGCATTTTATCTCCAACGAAAAGGGGCCCCATATACAGCGGCGGACGCCGCAATTCATCCATCAGAAGGTCGGACGATTATATTCATTTTCTTTCTTTTTATTTTACAAGAAAGCGAATTTATTTTAAATTATTAAATTTTTTGTAAATATAGTTAGGAGCAAAGCAGGTTGGAGGTTTTTACTTTTACTGTCCTCTCAAAGGCCTATTGCCCTTAACAGACAGTGGTAAAGGCCGTTTTTGTGGCGGGAGCGGGTTAGGTACTGTTAATCGACTCTAAACGGGATCAACGCAGTTGGTGAAAACGGCTAAATCCCCAATCACGTGACATCGCTGACAACATGAGCCCTACATATGATCAATGTTATTATTTTGTGATCATTGCCAAGCCACGTCTCAGATGCCTAGGAAATGTCATCGTCAGAGTTGATAACCACACATCGACAACCATATTTCACATTAATACAATAATCACTAGAATTCATCCCGTCCCCAAGCCAGGAACTTGCAGGCCGCCAATTCGCAAATGGCAGTGATTCTTCTCACCCAGCAGCACTTTACCCGTCATGTGGGCTTAGCCGACTGGCCTTACCAATCTATTCTCATGGCACAATAGAGTTACACGGATTATTCGCCCAAGATGCCCGTACCTGACAAATTTGCGCGTTTTGTAAGGATCGGCGCGGATCCGTCGCTGGTGGAGATTGGTTGTGGTAAGACGACATCTTGCGCACTCGAATCTGGATTCACCATCATAAATTGAAGAGAACACAAGTCTTTTGACTTCATAGAACATGCTTGTGACTATTATAAGAAATTATAAGTGCAACTGAAAGACCCTCGTAGTGCGGTCATGGTGAGTTTGGAACACTACCAGGCCATCATTCGACATTTGAATGTAACAACTAATTATACTGTCGCTCGACCCCTGTTTTTAAGACGGTCGGGTTCCACTTCTTTCGCTGTTGAATACAAACTCAGCTTAGTTGGCGTATTCCGAATTGAAGAGCATCGCTCGTTTTCCAACTTTTTTTTTTTTCAAACCTTTGAATGTTACCCCTTTTTGAAAACCCAACGAGCCTCTTTATTTCTTTCTACCTTCCCTCCCCCCTCACCTCAACGCCCTTTCCCTTACCGCTCTTCCACCGACAACTGTCTGCCCCATTCAATCAACTTAAGTAGTTGATTCGCCCAATGAAAAACGAGCGTTTTCAATGGGAAAATACGCTAAGTGGAAGGGAAGGAGGAAAAAAAACGAATCTAGAAGCCGTTTTTTTATCGCAGGGACCTACAACCCGCTCTTCTTCCTCTTCACTATTAATCAGTTCCAGAACGAAAACCTCTTTTCTCCGCGGTATTATGAAAAGAGAAGCAGAGCCAACCCCTCTCGTATATTGTGCTCCGTATAAAAAAGTCTGTATTTTGTTTATGAATATCTATTTTATTCACTTATTCGAAGAAATGGAACGACGCAATTATTGAAAATAAACTTGGGACTCTCCACGGTTCGTGCAAATTCAACCTCTACAATCAACTTAATTCAAGCCACTGTCAATGTGATACTGTGCACCGCTGATAGCTAAGCTCCTCGCAATATCCTTTGCGTAAAGATTCTACCGTCACAGCAACGATGGTTTTGCTGAGTCGATAGCATTTTCATTCCGTCTTATTTTTTTTAGCGAGAAAACTCACCGTTTCACGAACTCCACACACCAACTAAGCGCTCCGTGGCGTCACTCGAATCGAATTAGCCTGCGATTTTATGTCCAGCCCTCCAAGTTTAATCCAAGTTTACCATTTTTGATACATTGTGCACGAAAAGCGATTCTCATCGACACTTTAGATGGTTCATTTTACTACACACCTCATTTTTCCACAGATGAAAATACCAAGCAAGACGAAGTGATGGTGTGAGGTTGGTTGTTGACGGGCGAGTAGTCGAGCAGGTGTCGAGATTCAAGTACCTAGGCCAGTGGGTTTCGGAGACTTGGTCGTTGGAGGGAGAGTTGCGGTGTCGGATCGAGGTAGCGCGATCAGCATTCAACAACATGCGAAGCGTTTTGTGCCGCTGGGATTTGAGTTTTCCTCTACGCTGGCGAGTTGTAAAATGCTATATATGGTCCATACTCCTCTACGGCGTAGAGACCTGGACGTTAAAAGCCAAGGATGTGAACCGGCTGGAGGCTTTCGAAATGTGGCTGATCCGACGCACGCTGAGGATCCCGTGGACTGCCGGGCTCCGGAACGCCTACATTCTGCAGGAAAACTCCCTGACACGTGAGCTGCTGATAACCATAAAGAAACGAAAAGTTGCATACTTGGGGCACGTTATTCGGGGTCCTAATTATAGCCTATTGCAGACGATTATGATGGGAAAGATCGGCGGACGTCGGGGAGTAGGCAGAAAACGAGCATCTTGGTTGTCTAATTCGCAGCTCGACGGGGATAAACCGAGCAGCCGATCTTTTTCATCTGGCGCAAGTTCGCGAACGGTTTGCAGAAATGATCGCCAACCTTCAGTGATGGAGATGGCACTACAAGAAGAGAAGACAAAGTTCATCAAACTGAAGCTGCCCATACAAAAAATGTTCTCACGTTCTTTCCGCAATCACACAACTTTCTTCAGCGCATTCAACGAGTTTTTATTGCTCGATGAACTAATCTAAACTGTTTCTAACTCAACTTATTAGGAACTTAACGAAACTCAGTTCAACGCTCCTGTCAGGGGTTAACTTTCTGGATTTATTAGGTTGCCTCCATTCAAGTCGAGACATTGATTGACTGATCATTGCGTAGGTAATTTATTAGGCGGTTCTAACGATTTTTTGGGAAACGTACACGTTCGTACTTCTGGAATTATAAGGAAAGCACCAGGCGCTACGCATCGCACAACTTTAGCTTTACATAAATTCGCCGGTTTTCATGGCTTTTGCTACTGATTCAATTCATTCATCACTCAATTTGTTTAAACTTGGCCAAACATAACTCCACGGTGATAGAAAGGGCTGGTAGTCCCGGAATTTATTGTGGTTTAGGAATTATCTGAATAAATCACGATGATAGTTTTGGTTTGACCCTTATTTTGACGTTTAATGGTGATGTGCTCGCTTAACACCCAATTTTAGCTGATTTGGTTCTCAGAGACACACACACTAACTAGCAGATAGCGGTTGTTGGGCCTGTAGTCACCTATGGAGCCCTGGTCTGGTGGACTAGAGTGGAAAACAAAACAGTGCAGTTGCAGTTAAATAAACTGCAGCGTAGGGCGTGTCTGGCCATTACAGGCTGTATGACAACATGCCCTACGACTGCACTGGAGGTCTTGCTAAATTTAGCTCCACTCCACATACATGTTAAAAGGATGGCGTTTCTCCAGGCTGTGCGTATGTTGGAGTTGGGTCTGATCATGCGGGGGAGGAGGAGTTCCTGCCACTTGATCCTTGACAAGGTGAAGGTGGGGGGGCCCGAACTGCCCTAGGTAGACTCAATGCCCGCGAGGTTTAACTTCGTGCTACCCTTTCGGATACTCATTCATGAGCGATCCAGGTGGGAAGGGGGAGCTCCCACTTTCGAAGCTGGGGCCCTGGTATACTACACTGATGGCTCGGTGCAGGGTGGCCTTGCAGGGCCAGGCATCTTTGGGCCGAGAGTCAGGGCAACGATCCCATTGGGGTCGCTGGTCACAGCGTTCCAGGCAGAGGTAGCTGCACTGACAGTCTGTGTGCAGCGGCTGCTGCAGAGGGGACTGAAGCGGCAGAGAATCTACATAATGGTGGACAGGCAGGCCACTCTCAAGGCCTTAGCCTCATACGGTCTTACATCACGGCAGGTGTGGGAGTGTCTGACTGGACTGAAGGCCCTGGCCGAGGACAACAGTGTAACGCTGTGTTGGGTGCCAGGGCATCAGGGTATAGAGGGAAACGAACGGGCTGATAGGTTGGCAAAGAAGGGATCAGAGCAGATCCCTATTGGCCCTGAGCCCTTTGTTGGGACTACCAGGAGCCACCTACGTAGAGAGGTTGGCAAATGGGAGGACCGGTGCAGGGCTGCTCATTGGCAGGGGCTGCCTGGCCTTAGACAGTCAAAACTCTTCATCCGGCTCTCCAGAGAGAGCTCCAAGGAGGTACTTGCACTGGGGAGGAAGGATATGAGGATCATATGTGGCCTGTTCACAGGTCACTGTCCGCTGAGGTACCACCTTGCAAATATTGGCAAGTGCAAGGTACAGGTATGCAGGTTCTGCGAGGTAGGGCTAGAGACGGCAGAGCATGTGCTGTTCGTATGCGATGGACTCGCGGCATTGCGCCGGTGTGTATTTGGGAGGCCCTTTCTTCAGCCCGAAGAGGTGGCAAATGCAGAACTTGCGGATATCCTCCGCTTTGTGCGGGGGTGGTGGGGGCGCATAGGTGCCGTCACACCAATTGAGACCAGTGCCGTGGGGTCTGGTGGTGGTGCAGGGGGGGATCTGAGGATCATGGACGCCCTTACAATAGGCCCGTTTGTAGCTGCAGTGAGGGTATCGCCTGCATCCACCGTTGTATTTAAAAAGAAAAAAAAAACTAGCAAATATACACTGGCCGTATTCCTTAACGATGATTCACATTCAGAAGCCCTTGAAGCGTAAACACTCATAAAAGCACATACTAAGAAAAGTAAAACAGATGCAACTTTGGTCAAACATAGAAAGTATTTTCAGCTGACTATTACGTACATTTGGATTTCTTGTAGCGTTTCCATCGTCTGTAGCGGAGTGAGGGAATGTTGTGCGAAGGTTTGAACCCGGATTGTTTCATACAAAACGACACCACGGTGGACGATATCTTGGTGGAATGAAGTAGAAACAACAGAGCAGTTGGATACCTGATCGGGACATCGCTTCTTCGTGAATGCGGTAGAAAATCTCAAGGAACGGAACACTGAGACGACGGTGGAGCGCGGGCCTGAACTGAGGGACCTCAACTAACCAGTCCGGTCCGCATTTGCATCCTCTCAAACCCTTCTTCTCTGTCTTGCGATGAAAAAAAAAAACAACCCCTTTTTCCGTGGTTCATTACAAAGTGAAAAGAGAAGAACTAGAACTAGTCGCAGAGCTAAAACTAGACGTTGATTTGGGGAGACAAAGCAGACAGCTCCGCGGGAAATCATTAACATAACTTGTATCCTATCGCGGGGCTTTCTCACGCTCATAATTTTATGCGAACCTCCGCTTCTTTGTTCTTCCTCTTCTTCGCGGGGACCTCGGCCCTTTGTTTCTCTTTGTTCGGAAGGGGTTTTTTGAAGGTTTTTGCCGGAAGGGGATGAAACGGAACTGAAAGCTGGAGAGCTGACTGTCGGAACATGGGAACTCAATCCAAGTAAATCCCTGCGCTAAGTCTTAAAGGTGTCCTAAGTCCATCAGTGGGAGTATAGTCAAATTCAACGTACCTTATGGGTGACTCGACTTCTCAGGCTTTCTTTCTTAAGACATCATCATCAGCCTGCTGGCCAGTTCGCCATGAGCTTTTTTCTTTCTTCAGCCCTATGGAAAAGAAAGAGTGAGAAAGAGTTACGTTGTCGACTAAGATTTTTATTGTTTAAAATATTTCCCCTCAAATCTTTACGTTACAAGAACTCCCAAGCCCGAAAAACGCCATTTGGGACAACGATCTGCGAATGTGAATTCGATTGTGAGAAAAAGGCTAAACCAAGTTTCATATTAAGCAGACAGATCACCATAAGTCGCCACAATAAGGGTGTGAGTAATATTAAAACTAACTATAGTTATAAAAATAATCAAAACTAGAAATAATTTTTAACCAGAAACGGCTTCAACGACTTTTATGAACTTTTGGACGGACTGTTCTAAAAGAACACTTATTGCTAAAAACATCTCATTCGCAGGAAGCACAATAAGTTATCAAGTAATAAGGTAATAAGGTAGAGCAGCTTTTTCCCTTATAAATCCGGTTCATGTAATGAATAAGTAATGGTAGTACAATAAACTACCTCCATAGAGTTTAATAACTTTCGTTAGATACTTAGGAGCAACCACAGCTCTTGAATTCAAACCACCGCCGCTTCATCCACTTCACTGTGCGCCGCCAACTCATTCGTACATTTATAATCAGTTCTTGCCTGTTTTATGTGATATGGTAATTCGCGTTTTGTGCGGTATTTTAGCCATTTAAGATTACGCAGCTGAACACCATCGTCGACTATAAATGTTTTTTCGGCGAAGTGATTGCCATAAAGAAAAGTTATTAAGAAAGCACCATGCTCCTGTAGATGTGTTTACAGTTATTTCGGTGGTTCATACAACAACTATATATAAGAACGTGAAACTAAGCTCTTTACTGACTGTTCACTTTTTACAAGACAGCAGCGATATCACTAACATTTCAATTTACCGTGTCGAGAGGACCTTCGTCAGAGGTTTGCGACTAAATAACTAATGAGGATTCGAGCGTTATTTCTACTCGTTGACTTACCCTGTCCTGTTCACAATACAGACTTATCTAAGTTCGCGTTTTGTACTGCGATTAGGCAACGCTTGCCGTCATCGGTTCCAGCAATTTTCGTCCGCAAATTGATTGAGATGAGAGAAAATGTGATCATAGGTATTCCGTCGGTTCACATTACAACAATTTTGAGAACCTGTACCTGTACTTGTACCTGTAGTACCTGTTTACATTTGAAGCGGGAAAATTTCGTTCATTTATCAAGCGGGCAAATTGATTTTGTCAAGGAATACACTTACCTGGGAGTAAATGTTTCCTGTTCAGGAGTGTATTGCAAAGCCAAAGATCAGTTAAAGGCTAAAAGCTTACGGCAGCCTGGGGCAGTGTCCGGGAAATTTTGGTGAAGGGAAAATGTGTAAGTTGGGAGGCTACATGCCGACTTATTGATTCGATGGTTAGCTCGGTGTTGTTTTATGGCTCAGAGATATGGGGTCTGCGGTACCTTGAAGACATAGAAATGGTACTGCCAAAAGTAATTAAAAGTCTCTTAACATTGCCTTTCAGTACGCCTCGTTACATGCTCCGAGCAGAGACAGGTAGGGCCAAACTGGGAGTCATGATTCCAGATAGGGCCTTGGGTTGGTGGGAAGCTGTCCTGCAAATGCCAAAAAATAGATTCCCGCGGATTTGTTACGAGCAGCTCCTAACCACTATTGAGAGAGGGGTAGATATGGAAAAATACAACTGGGCATCGCAACTTAAGACTATCCTGTGGGAGTTGGGCTATAGAGATCTTTGGAAGAAGCAAAATGCTGATGAGGTGAACAAATTCAAGCAGTGTGTACTAAATAGCTTTACGACGAAATGTGCTTACGATGACTAAGAGCGAGTAATATGTTCAACCTATAACACTGTCTACCAAGAGTATATTCAGAGCTACTCTTCCCTGGAAGGCTACCTCACGTGGGCAATTCCATTTGATATCAAAAGAGTAATAGCTCAGATAAGGTTGAGGAATGGTAAGCTACTCCGTATCATTGATAAAGGCTCCTTGTACTCCATTGACCATAGTAAAATGTTTTTTGTGTAATGATAAGAAGCCTGAAACCATTGAGCATATATACTGTAGCTGCCCTCAGCTGGCTAATACAAGAACGAAACATTTTGCCTCGTCTAGGGTCACTATGGACTTTGTAAACAATTTGTTATTCGGGGCGGTCTGTAAAGAAAGTGTTTACATGCTATTTAATTTCACTATGTGCTATATGAAGTATAGAACGTTTGCCGAGGAGCTTGTAAATGAGGCTGGTCTGTCCGACTAATGTGATTATTGAATCCCCATTTTGACTTGTAATGAGTATTATGTCTAACATCTGTTTACCATTATGTTATTCACCAAATAGGGGAAATTATGTTCATTTATTAGTTTATTTGTTATGAAGGTGTTGCTTTGATATTTTTGTGAATTGTGTATTTTGGGTCAGCAAACCACTTTGTTGTAATAGGCCATAGTTGCCTCAAATCAGCAAATAAACTACTTACTTACTTACCTGTTTACATTTTAGTTGAAGATCATAGAATCCTATGGTCTTTGTGAGGGGTTTAATGGAGTGACGAATACCCTTCAGTTAACTGCATTGTGTGATGTGTTTCTAGAACGTTGCTCGCAAATTTACCATCGCTATTCCGGACTGTAAAAGTTCTCATTTACGTCTACATCCTTAACCTTATTTCAAGTACCATAAAGAATTGAAAACTGTCTTGCAAGAAGCAGCAAAACCTTTCTCAACTGCAAAATTTGAGACAAGGTGGTGCATCTTTGATCAACGCACTATTAAAGGAACGCGTATAGAGAACCAAATGTAGTCGCTAGTAAGCTGAAAGTTTTGTGTAAGTTTTATCGAAATCAAGTGGGTGGCCATTAGGAAGTTCAAAAAACGACCTTTTTGGGAAGTCTCAAACTATAAATCTCTGGATAGTTAAACTAGAGAACCTCTGAAATCTCCAAAGCTTTGAAGTCATCGGGACGAAGTGAAATCGTTCAGCAGCGAGAACCGCTCAAGTTGAGGAATTTAGTGAAACTCTTTGTCCACAGGAACGTCCTGCATTGCCGCCTTAGGATTTGGTTGTCCCCCTCTCTTACTTGAACATCTTAGCTTATCGCTGTTTCCCTCTTCAACACCCTCCTTTCTCCAGTCAACCTCATTTTCATCTTCTTCCTCCACTTCCACATTTTACTCTTCCAGCGTTCAGGCCATAAATTCAAGACCCATTAGCATTTCCCTGAGCCTCTTTAAGCCTTTTCGCGCATCAACGGAGCAGATTGACGACCTACGGAATTACGACTTCTCTCGAGAGTCCCCCCCCCCCACCGCCGCTCGAAGGCGAAACGAGCGAATGATTGCAAAGACACGCGGACGTTGAGGAAGTCGTTATCTGGCATTTTATTTCTCGTCGTTACCTGTCGCCAACGTCCGCTCTGGCAACACTCTGAACGCTGTCTGCGGACTCTGTTTATGGAGGGAGAAGAAGACGTTGGATTTCACTCTAAGACGTACTGAACTCGCTGGCAATAAACTTGCTGGTTGACTAAATAAAATTCACTTGGCAGACCTTACTAGCGGTCTACAACTTTGCGGCTTTTAGCTCGTCCTGATGAACAACCTACTGGATCACGTGGAGCTACATAAGTTCTGAACTATGTGTGTTTTTTGGCTAATTCAAATTCCCCTGTCAAGTAGCAAGGAAAGAAACGTACAGAAAGCCTGGGCTTTAGTTTTCTGAGCTTATCGAATGTGCAACTGCCTAAATTAACTGCAGTTTCGTTCATTATACATCCTGTAGTCTCTCCCCTTTTAGGAACTTCTTAGAAAAAATTGGAAAATAATTTGTGTTAAGAGTACGAACACTAAGATTTGTCGCCTCAGTTCACACCGAAATCGAACATCCCTAGGATCTAAATCATTCGCGAAGACATTGTGGAAACCCATTTCATTAAAAACAGAATAAAAAATAAATTGTCTATATTTCCACAGAAATAATGAGCACAATAGTTAAATCGATTTCGACGGTTAGGTCATCATCAGTTCATGTTTGTTATAGTTGGAAATATAGACAATTTATTGTTTATTCTGTTTTTAATCCCTAGGAGAGTATTATCTAGCTACCAAAATTGAAAACACTATTATTTGTTACTTTCCTTGGCTCTACGAAGTAGAAAGGAAAGTTATGTAATCGGCTGAACATTTTTTTTTGAGTTTTCCTCAGATCTTTACGTTTCAGACCCTCCATAGTCCGAAAAACACTATTTGGGAAAATGGTCTGTGGGTCTGTGTGTCTGTGAACGATTTTTAGAGAAAACCACCGTACCATATCAGCTCAAACTTCATATCTCGCCCGCAGGTTACCATGGGACGCCAAAATAAGGATATCAACAAAATCCACCGAAATTTAACTATAGTGATCAAAACACCCAATATTTTTTTTCTCAAAAACCGCTCTAACGATTTTGAATAAATTTTTTATATTGGTAGCTCCCAGTAAGGCAATTATAGCATAAAATTCCCATTTGTGGGAAAATGACGAGAGCAGCACAATAAATAATCAAAATTTTCGACGAAAAGCGTTTTAAGCGCGGTTTTTTTTCCTTCCTTTTCGCTTCGAAGACTTCCCGGGGGGGGGGGGGGGGGAGAGAGAGAGTTGATTGGCAATCCCTCACGCGTTCATTCTTTCTATTCCAGACATGCCTCTTCATCTTTCTTTTGCACCTAATATAGTTTTCCGTAATCCGATTTGCACCAACACATTGAAAACATTGAAATCTTGATGTTGTCTACCTCCTTTCTATGAGATTAAGATACCGCCGTGCGAAGGTCCGTCTGACACTCTTTCTGGCAAGACCAGAAAGTGCGACTACAACAAGACGGATCTTCGCACGGCGGTATCTGAATCTCAAAGAAAAGTGAGACAACTTGGACAATAGTCACCCCCCTTCCCCTACGTTGGAGCTCACTGGGGCTCACTCCTTCTCCGGAAATCTCGGTAGTTCTACTCTCTCCCCAATTCCCTGCCTACTGATGACACCAGCAACCAGCTTGTAGACGTCATGAGGCTTGATGTCACCCCCATCACCCCAGTACTCTGGCACACCTGCACTACATGGTCCTGCGTAACAATCCCAGACTCTCAGACGTCCACTGAAGGCCTTCAATTAGCCCCGAGCAAATGTGAATTGTAGCTTCCTCGAAGCCGGTGATGAAGCAAGTAGCTGGAATCAAGGAATCGCGAGCTTCGCAGAACGGTCTAGCCATCGAAAAAATTACCTTTTCGTTTTATCGGGCCAAGTCAGGCCGAGAAGGGACGCCGAAAGCGTGTCCCTTTTCTAAATTAACTCAGAGAAACCACACGCTGATCAGAAGTTAGGCAGCAATTCTTCACTTTCCACCCTCGGAAAACTTGCGCCGTTATTCAAAGATACTTTACAGGAGGGTTCTCCTCAACAAACAACGCCGCCGATCTTTTTACCTTATTTCTCTCTCGCTCTCTCTCCCCTGCCACTCATATAACCTTTTTTTTCTCTTCTTCGCGTATAAAGAAGAAAAAAAAAGAAAAAGGCAACTTATGCGATAAGGGGAAGTCTGTCGAAATCCTCTCTGCCCTCTTTCGTGTCCCTTCTTTTTCCATCTCGAGCCGCCCTTTCCTTTCGCATTTCTCCCCTATGTAATTTCCCTTCAGACCTCTTCGATTCTTTCTACTCCCCTCTCAGCGCATCTTTCTTCGAACTTTCCTCCCCATTTTTCCCTTTACTTTCGGAAAAAAGCGTGGAAAGTGGGATTATTTGGAGGAAAACTTTCGAAGTTTGCTAGCCGAAACCTCAGTCGGAGGAGGACCAACGTAATGACACAACGGGTGAAACAGAAAGAGCCCAATGATTTCAATGAGCTCTAACCTGCCTTTACGATCATTAATCGAACATAAGTAATAACATGGGACACCAAAATGGGGGTACTGCGAAATTAACTAAATATAACTGTAGCTGTCATGGTTAACAATATTCCATTTATCCTCCTTTAGCTTCTAACGATATTGATTGAATGTCAATAATTTGGCCTTAGCAAAACGACAAGAGCAGTACAATCAATAGTCAACGATTTCGACGAGAAACGATTTTAGTACAGTTTTGACATTTTATGTCTTTACTTTGCTACATAAACTCGAAAATGTAACGCGGGATATGTAACGGAGGAGGTCACGAAATTTGTGTTGGGTTAAGCGCATGGTAACTTCTGTTACAAAATGTAACGCTTGGTAACATCACATGTTTTAATAACCTCAGTGACTAAGTGATGATGTAAATTGCAATTGATGCGGCCATTATATCGAAACCATCAACGAGCACAATCAAACGTAATTATCATTGCATAAAATAAATAAATAAATAAAAATAAAAGACATAAAATGTCCCTAGTGGTTGCGTACTTGTAAGAAAGCTGTACCCCCGTTTGCGTAAAGGTTTCTTTCGCGCCCGTTTAGTTTCTTCAGATCTTCAACTTTCAAAGATTTCTGAGTCTAAAATACGCCATATCCAAATTGTCTGTGAGTTATGAACGAAATTGAGTAAGAAAAGTTGGCTCAACTCAGCTGAACCTCCACGTAAATATGGAAAGCCAAAATGGGGCGGTACGAGCAAACTCACTTCTTAAAATAAAGTGAAAAATGTTCAGCAACGAATTATTTCTTATGAAAGTAGCGCTATCGCAATACTTCCGTTGGTACTTCAATAAGCTACCTGTACAATGGACGTTTAATAATGGTCGTATGACAATTAGGAGCAACCCAAGAAATTCCATTATTCTAACTAATGCCGTTTCACTAGCATTTTTCACAGTTTGTCCTATAATTTCAGCGCAATAAACACGAATTTTCCATAATAAATAATCGAGTTAATCTCATAATTTACTGCAGTAATGGTTACTCAATAAAGGACGTGGCATATGTAGGAATAGCCCGATAAATTCAAAACCCGCTACATATTTCTTCGTAGAACTAAAGTTACGTATATCAAGTTCGTTTGAACTTCGCGAATAATAGGAGCGGATAGTAACGCTAGAACGATGAAAATCGCTGGACGTACGTGAGCTGAGGACTGTTGTGTGATGCGTGTCACCAGATATCCTGTTTTCCTCACTTATTGGATTTAAGTAATGTTTTTTTACTTTTCGGGTTGGCGTGCAAATGAAATTTGAAGAAAGTTAATTGTTGATCAGTACTACCAAGAATTATTTCTGAGTATTATTGCCAGTTGATTATTAAACCTAAATATTATCACTTAATTATTGACGTGACTATCGTTCGTGTCCAATATGTGAATTTGTGTGAACAGGGTCATTTCGGATGCGACTATTTCATGTCTGAGATCCATCGCGCTCATAATTAGCTCCTCAGTCAATCACAATCGAGCGTCCAACTCTTAAAACGGCACTGGTTGGTTTTGTCTTGACTTCCAATGCCGCGCTCTGCATTGCGTTTAAATTATTCACCGTAGCCGGCATACGCCGGGAGTCTGGTGCACTCAAAGAAGACAAATGCATCCGCTTCAGTCGCTAATTCCTCGTGTCTGGGGTTTTCGCTCTTCCCCCCTTCGGACGAAGAGTACTCCGGAAAGCGGAGCCTGCAAATTAATATGTTCCAGGGTAAACCGCAGTGCTAATGGAATTTCTCGGAGCGCTCGGTCTTCTCTCTCGCTCTTAACAACAGCGGCAATTAGAGGGACGAGAAACGGAAAGCCGATTGAAGGGAATCACGGAGTAACTGGATACCTCTGCTAAAGTCAGCGACACGAGCTTGAATTCAATTGATGCACTGACAGCGGAGAACAGAATTTCATCAACAATTAGGTTTCTCGTCAAATCAAGAAAAATCGAAGTCGCCATCGCAATACGCTACTCCGGGATGACTGTAGATACACAAGGGTTTACCATGGGTTTTTAGTTCGTGACCAATTTCACCCGAGCTGAGGCATTCCGTCCGCGAGGAAAATACCTCGAGAGCCTCAGAAATTAATAATTCAGCCAGGCGCGAGTGAGTAGTAGCTCACGTACTAAGTTAATGGGCTCACATGCCTATGGGAAAGCAGTGTTCCTTCCAGGCCTGCCAGAAAGCAGTGAAATGCCATATGGCTGTACAGGAGGGACCGTTGCGCTGAAAGACAAGGGCGTTCCTCTGTCCTCAAGCTGGCAATCATGCCAAAGGCAACTTCCAAATGGATATTATCCCTTGCAAACGCCGTCAATGGTTGCTCAAGAGGTGTAAATGTCTGTCATCTAGGGGGTGGAATTCACCATGACACTCTAGTTAAACAATGAGTTAACAAATACTATACCCTTCTCTACCTCCACCAAGCATGCAGTTTACCTCTTGGTACCAGGCAAGTATGTCTCTGTCTGTTCTCTCTGTTGACGACTCTGAGAGGCGTCACTTAGTCCTTGAACAGGCGGAGTGAGCCTCCTTCTCTTCTGTTTCTGCTTTTCTTCTTTTTTTTCTTTTAACTATCGTGATTTTATGATCTCAGCGCTTATCGCTTGCAATCCTAACTCGACCTCGTACTCTTCTCATCAAGTCTGTCACCACCTCCAAGCTGCCTCAGCCACCCCTCTTTACTCGACTTCTCCCATCGCCAGTTTCTGCCAGATTCGCTGCGAATATCGGACCCGAAGCCTACAGAACGCCACGTTTCTCGAAAACTGGGTCATCAGTATCCCAAACCGCCGACCGAGAAAAGTTCTGACATCAACGACTGTAAGTTACAATCCGTTACACTTCGAGCTGTGTGCAGAGGCTTCCCAATCATTTCTGCGAATAATGCGAGTTATTCTTTTCAGTTGGTTGACTTACCAGCCGGAACCCCCTTGTTCTTCGAATATCGGACACCACCCAACCGCCTTCAGCCTTTTCACTGAACTTCGCCATCATCTCCACTTTGTACATACGGACAGATCTGTATTTTATTTTCTCATCTCTATTTCCTCCTGTAACCCCTACACAGTCCAATCAGTTCGCCTTTCCCAAGCTCTCCAATTCTAATGTAAGGAGCTCCTAGGATACTATTCTGTTTCATTTCTTTGATATAATTTTTATCCCATCTACCAGAGTAAGTTATTTTATTTTCAGTTCATTTTTCTCAATTTTCCCGGTTTCACCCTCAAAATAAATTTTCGTTATCATTATTTGTTTTTGAAGTGAAACTTCTATTTAGACGGGGTCTTAGGATTTTCGAGTCACGAAAAATTGTGTTACCGGTCACATGGTACGGCAAGATGGGTGGGGGCTCGGAGGGTATGACGAGGGCAGGCAGGGGCGCTGAGTTAGATCCTGCCCCCCGAGCTCCGAAAGAAGCCGAACGAAACCGAACCCAGCCGAGCCCCCGGCCCTCGTTCCCCGTCCAGTCCAATGGTGAGAGCAGGTGCAGCGGCGACAGAGAGAGGGTAGGCTAGGGGCGGTGGCCGCGCGCCGCAGAGAGCGGGGATACTCCTGGCGGCGTCTGCTCAACTGCTATTTCTTATTTCTGCTCTCCACGTGTTTTGAGTCACAACGGTCAAACAAAAGTGAACTACAACGAACACATTACAATCTCAAGTTTTTAAATCTTATTTTAGTTACCATAAGCCGATTCTTTCTTTTATTTATTATAACGCAGATGAGCCAAATACTGATTAATGGCGAAAAATATGCATTTCCTGATGTTCTTTTGTAAATGTACAGTAGACTATGGATGTTTTTTTTCCCGGATTGAAATATCTTTTCTTGTTTCATAAAATATAATATGTTTAAATAACATTAATAACATAAAAAATGCAATCATCACAATTTACCTACCCTAACCAATTCATAATTTGCAGTAAACCTGTGAATAAAGAAATACAAATGTGTGACAGTCGCACATGGTAGAAGTGAAACTTTAACGTGCAAAATCGAATCTTAACGGAGAAGTGGAAAAACGAATCACAACAGACAAGTGGAAAAACAACAGAAAAGTGGAAAAACGCATCGCAAAAAAATGTTTACTCGAAGTTTTACGGGCAGATTGTTAATGTACTTGTTTTTTCTGCAAATGGTTGGATAATTGGAAATTCGACAGCCCAAATCCCCCTCCTCCATCATATTTGATAACCGAAGAGAGGGAATATAGGCAGATGAAAATGTGGTTGATAATGTCAGGAACTTATAGGATGGTAGCAGATAAGACCTGCTGATAGTAGGGCGTACTAAAGGCAACAGAGCGGTGCGCTTCAATAGGCATATCTACTGAGTAACAACTATCTGACGGAAAGATCGTTCGTGGGTTCAGAACGAGCAATCATCGTGTCGAGCGATTCAGACGGGCGTCCCACAGGGAAGTGTGTGGGGGCCGTATTTATATTCCGTGTTTTGCTCAGACATACCACTCCCCAAGTCTCTTGACTTTTCTGCATTATATGCCGACGATCTGCTTTATGCAGTGAGCAGTGCACACTATGAAGATGCAAGCAGACGACTCCGAATTCACCTAGAAACCTTGGGTCAATGGTGTACGAAGTGGAGAATAAAGGTGATCGCCTCTAAATCTGTGGCAGTGGCCTACACCTACAGAAGAAAATTCACGGAATCACAATTAAAATATCTCGTCCATGATGTCCCAAATGCTCCATCGCATAAATACTTGGGAGTGATATTAGACGGGTGCCTCACTTTTCACGAGCACATTACCGAACTCTTAAAAAGGCTGAGGTCTCAGACAAAAGCTCTCACCCCACTGCTTCATAGCACAAGTGTGTCAGTCTTGAACAAAATTTTAATATACAAGATCTGGATGTACGCTCTCCCCATATGGGGAACGTGCTCCACATCGCAATTTAGAAGAGTGTTCCAACAACAGAATGCGACTCTCCAACGGCGCATAATCAGAGCTTCGCCCTTCGTCAGGAACCAAACCATTTATCGAGATTTCGACATCGATACACCCGTCGCTATTCTCACTAAACTCACCACCAATTTCATCGAAAGGAATGCAGCACACCCTAACTTTCTCGTCAATGAGAGCTTTGTACCGCCAGACGTTCGCCGCCTCAGACGACCACGACATGTTCATGACATTGTACCTACCTAAGTTAATTATGAATTATGTTTTTTTTTATTACGTCTCAATCGAACCTTGTAGCACCCATGAGTGCAAGCGAGGGGACAAGGAACAATGATTGTTAAAGCACACAGATCATTAATGAGGCTGTAAACACAATTTTTAAAAAAAGGATAGTAATTACTTTTGCAGAGTTATTGGGCAAAAACATTTAGAACTGGTAGTAAGCGAAACGGCAGTAGTTGAAATTCAGGAATTTCTGGAGTGAGCCCCATGTATCTCATGAGCGTTTTTAAACACTCACACTTTAGGTATTGAATTGGACTACAATACCAATTTTTTTTAACATTCTACTAAAATTCCAGCGGAGTTTAAAAGGAAAAAACCGCGGCAAAAACGCTTTTCGTCGAAAATTTTGATAATTTATTGTGCTTCTCTCGTCATTTTTCCACAAATGGAAATTTCATGGTATAGCTGCCTTATTGAGAGCTATCTATATAAAAAATTTAATCAAAATCGTTAGAGCCGTTTTAGAGAAAAAAAATTTGGTGTTTTGATCACTATGATAACTATACTTAACTTTCGGTAGATTTTGCCCATACCCTTATTTTGGCGTCCCATGGTAACCTGTAGGCTAGACATCATGTTTCAGCTGATTTGGTACGGTTGTTTCTCTAAAAACCGCGCTAAAACCGATTTCGTCGAAAGTTTTGGTAATTTATTGTGCTGCTCTCGTCATTTTCCCATGAATGGGAATTTTATGATATAATTGCCATATTTGGAGCTACCAACATAAAAAATTTAATCAAAATCGTTAGAGCCGTTTTTGAGAAGAAAAAAAATTTGGTGTTTTGATCACTATGATAACTATAGTTAACTTTCGGTGGATTTCGCTCATACCCTCATTTTGGCGTCCCATAGTGACTTCCGGGCTAGATATCAAGTTTGAGCTGATTTGGTTTGGTGGTTTTCTCTAAAAATCGTCCACAGACACACAGACAGACCATTTTCCCAAATAGTGTTTTCGGACTCAGGGGGGTCTGAAACGTAAAGATCTGAAGAAGACTCAAAATTTTTTTTTCAGCCGATTACATAACTTTCCTTTCTACTTCGTAGAGCAAGGAAAGTAAAAAACTTAGTATGACAAGCACTTTGTTAACTTTGCACGGGTCTGTTGAAAATAAATTCCACTTCATCTCATAACACTCAACGTCATAGCTCGAGCATTTATCCCCTAGGCCACCTACACGACATAACAGTACTACCTTCGTTGGCTTTGGGCTGATATCGCGCTATCATTTCGTTGAGTTTTCTGTTATCAGCAATTTCATTTCATCCTCGAAGTTGAAGGGGCATGTCGAAAATAAATTCCTCTCCTTTCTTTTCGCCTGAGCCTCTCCTATCAGAATAACGATCTCGATGTCATTTCCAAAGTGCAATCTTCTTCCTGAGAGGGTGTCGAGAGAAAAATGAGAAAAGAAAAGAGTGAGAGAGAGAGAGAGAGAGAGAGGCTGATCGAGGGTTGAGAGGGAGGGAGGAGTGAGTGCGAGTGAGATGGAAAAATCGAAGGAGTCGCGAGATTGGCACTGCAGCGGTGCGTGGTGGGGCCTTTCAACTGAAGCTGGGGGAAAGTAGTGAAGGAGAGGTAATGTGATGGAGGAGTTCCAAGAGGTTTGATATGATTAGCATACAAAGTGGAGGCGCGGAAAAACCACCTGGGCTCTTCCGTCTCCTCCATCCCTTCCCTTTTTCCTCCCTCCCTACTCAACTTTCGTTTTCTCCACTAGACACTTCCATTTCTGTTGGAAAAAGAGGAAATCGACTCAATTATTGAACGCCAAAGTCCGTTCCATGCCGTCAACTGAGAGAAATTTCGTTGTGTTGAGTTGGTGAACCTGAGGGTAAATCCTTCCCGCTCAAACATCCAACGTGCTCGTCGAATATTACATAATAAAGACGTTTCGTTTGAAGCGTTGTAATGTTATAGGTCCATTCATACTACGTTAACTCTGTGAAGAAAAGAGGCAGAGTAAAAAGTATTGGAATGTGAACGAGGGAAAGGCCCCTTGTATCTTCGTTTCTTCACATTCACTCAAAACGAAAAGTTCCGTTGTACCCGGCCATAATGCTCATAAGATATGGTAGAAAACCATGTGCTGCCAGCAAGATCTCCAAGGAGGTCGATATGAGGGAGAGGGTAAGAGTCCTTACGTGCCACGTCATTCAGTCGTCGGTAGTCTATGAAAAACCCTGCAAATTATTACACAACGGTTTATTATTCGGATAATCAGCTTGACCTAGCATTAATGCTCCGAGATCCATCCTGTTCGATTCAGCATCGAAAAATATCATAATGAAACCCAAAAAAGGTCGAAAAGAACTGAATCGTAATATTAAAATAAACAAAAAACGAAAGTATCTCGAAAAACTGAATTTTAATATGAAAACATGCACGCTAAATATTAATATCAAAATGTAACCAAAAATCTATGAAAAAAAAAACAAAATGAGAATGAAACGAAAGAATCTAAAAAAATTGAATCGTATTAAAACCAAAACGTCGGGGAAATTGGAACTGGCGGGGCGGAGGGAATTCAAACGACGAAACGCTTGTAGCTCCCGCGTTGTACTGCGTTTCGTTAATTTTTTTAACCGTTTTTTGCCCATTACAACCACAAGCTTCGTCCGATCGGATTGCCGAGATGGCGGGCACAACTAGATACCAAATCGGATTTTTGGGCGAAAGAACAAATTTTTTAGACCACGTTAAAGGCACAAAACGGCCCGGACGGGGGACGGGGGACGGGGGACGGGGGACGGCGGACGGCGGACGGACATTGCAAATTTGGAATCTCCATGCCTTGAAACGTAAAGTTTGAAACGTAAAGTATCAAATTTTGAGGGGGGGTTGTAAAAAATTTTTCGTGACCGAAAACAGAATGAATAATAAACCTAAACGAGTCGAACCGTCTTTCTTGCCAACCAGTACGATTGGACTGGTCCACGAAATGTTTGAAGGCTCAATTATACCTCCTCGCTCCATTTCTGCTATCAATTCATCTACCTCCCGAAGCCTATGAGGTGGAATACGTCGTGGAGCTTGGCGTATGGGCGAATCGGCGAGGACTTCGAAACAATGCTCTATATCCTTTATTTGACCCAAATCAGTTTTCTGCGTAGAAAATACATCTGCGAACTCATTTAACAATAGTCGAACTGTTTCCAGTTGACTTGGCGTAAGACTACTGTGACGGGACTCACAACCATAACGGGGAGAAGCGAGCTCGGTACGGGCTGGGCTCACCTGACGCCGCAACGACGGGCTAGCCCGCCACTTCCTTTTGCCCGGAGCGTCATTCGCGCGCCGCTAGCCGGCCTGATCGCTCCTGTCTCCTCCGACCTCGACGACATCTACGATTGCTCTCAGAAACAGGCAGAAAAAGTTTAATTTGTTTACGTTCCCCAAGTTGGATTATTTTCTTTTTATAAGTTATTGGAATATATTTTAGTTTCACTTGCCCGATATTTAAATAACTTATTTCCGTTGCAACGCACCTTCGATCACCAGCACGCACGACAAGATAAGGTACGTCGCACCTGGTAGCAGAACAAACCGTACACCTTTTTGTTTTCTTCTTGCATTTTTTTTGTATACATACAAAATGGACACTTGTACTGCCTGTATAAAACAAATCTCGTACCAGAAAGAAGCATCTCTTTGTTCAGTGTGTAACAAACTTTTTCACGCCGTTTGTGTCGGCTACACACTAGAGAACTGGCCTAAGGAATGACAGAAGAAAGCGCAGTGGAAATGTCAGGGTTGTAGAGATGAAATCAAAAATGCCCAGGAGGTGGCTTCACTATCCACAGCTCAAAAACAATTGGCGGAGAACGTCAAAGTTTTAGAGAAAAGGTTTGCCGAATCTCAGCAACAATTCAAATGACACAACTAAGACAGGAGGCTCTTGATAATTCGAGTTTTTTCAAGCAGCAAATGGAGGAATTAACCAAGACCTATGACCAGCTGTCTCAGAGACTCGCCCATGTTGAACTCTCGTCGGCTCCTTCAGGTGCTGGCGAGCGCGTGTCTGTAAATATTAGAGATACGGGAGCTCTCAAATCTGCAGCGACACCGGCATCGAGCTTGCTCCTTGACCCGTCGCTTTCAATGCCGATAACGCCCCATCCTTTCGCAGGAATTCCTCATTTCCTCGAAGATAAACTACGGAACATTCCTCGACTCAAAGAACACAATAGCAGCATTCTGCGTTTCTTAAGCGCTCTTTACGACGTAAACATGATAGCCGAACAATATTTTGTACCGATCCTGGAACGCATTGCAACGACGCAACACATTAAATTGCTCCAACGCCTACTAGGAGAAACAAGAAATCGCAGCGAATTAACCTTCCAGCTCGTTTCTAAAACAATACTGGACAGCCTTACATCCATTAAAAAACGTATGTCTTTTCAGCTCGAATACATTTTCCGTCCGCAAAATTCTCGTGAAAAATTCAGAGAACTCGTGGAAGATGTTACTAAATACAGCATCATCCTACAGTCCCACGAGCCCGCGGAGATCATTGAAATCATTTTAGCGGGAGTGCACGATCAGACAAGAGGGAAATTTCAATTTCAGTCGACTCCCACCACGCTGAAGGAGCTCCAAGCTCCAACCCTTTCCTGGAGGAGGGGTGATGTGACGGGACTCACAACCATAACGGGGAGAAGCGAGCTCGGTACGGGCTGGGCTCACCTGACGCCGCAACGACGGGCTAGCCCGCCACGACAATATAAGGTACGTCGCACTACTCTGCAGCTTTGTAAAGAGTCCTCTCACATGGAATGGTACGTCACACAGTTGTTCGAAGTTTTGTACGTGTTTCACCTCTCCAACGTTACTGGAAACCAAGGGGCAGATTATCATCTCTTCCAATTGTTCGTTATTCACCCAAGTGTCTAGCGTGAAGGATACACCAACGTAAAGCGGAACAACAACATCTTTAATCTTTAAACTTCGCTCTGTCAAATCAATTATACACCCATGGTTTTGAAGAAAATCTAGCCCCACGATGCAGTCTTCTCCTATTGGTGCTACTACAGCTGTATGTGTTCGTATTATGCCATCCCCAACATCCAAATCCACTGTAGCCCGACCCACAATAAGTGAAATCTCTCCAGTAGCAGTCAACAGCACGCCTTCAGTGCCTTTTCCAAAATATGTGGAGACACAAGCGTTGCGGTTGCTCCTGTGTCCACCAACAATTTGCAAGGAATTGTACCTACGTGTCCCCACAAACTCAGGGACCCACTTCTTCCAATCCTGTTGACGGATTCAGATTTCTCTTCCTGCCTGGTTAAGTCATTGGGCTGATGAATGTGTGCCGAACTTCGCCCAGTTAGTTTGGCCGCCGGTCGTTTCCCTGGAAGGTTGCTATGGTTAGTTGTTGATACGCCGTGTGGGACAGTTACGACAATAGTGACCCCACTCATCGCATCTCCAACAAACAACTTGGGGTTTGGGACGACGAGTGACCATCACTGAGAGGTGTTAAAGCGGAGCCTGATAAAGCACAAGAGAGTGCAACTGCCTTTGCATCTTGATCCCACCCATTTGCACGAGCAATAGTCTCGAATTGAACGAGATAAGAGTGCAGCTTTGATCCATCAAATGGCGCCACTTTCTTTGGCGCTGCCGAACACTTTTTTAGTGGTTGAGAAAAGGTGAATGAAGTTGTTGGGGGTGACTGAGCTTTGGCCATAAACTAATGGACGGGTCGCAGAACATCTCGCACCTCCAAGCTTAGCTCGTTTATTAAACTTTGTTTAAAGTGTGTTAAATGTTTATCTGTGTTATGATGGTGGTTTCCACAAAGTACGAAAGTAAGTGTTGTGAGTGCGTCCGTGGCTCTGTTTCGGGCAGCAAATTTTCATCCTGATCCCGATCTTCCTCCATCTGGTTATTCAAGGAATCAAGGGAGGATAATACTCGACCACTACGCAAAACACGCTGCTCAAAGTGTGGTGGAACGCGATCACGGGACATGGAATCCCACTCCTGACACCAATTGTAAGAAAGATGCACAGAAACAAACGAAGGTCAATTTATCTCTTCACGTTCCGATCCAACAATCAACTGGCCTTAACGACAACAACACAACTCGTCACCAAGCAGCAAACACCTGATAAAAGTTCAACAACATCTAATGTAGTAACATTCCAATAATATATAGGAGCTACTCCAGAAAGTCCAGAATCTCGAGCACCGCCGATTCACCTATTACCATTTTTAACTCGATAACTCTGCAAAGGTGATTATTATTCTTCCCTAAAAAATCGTGTCCACAGCCACATCAATTTGCTGTGTATCAGTTGCTCAATCATGGTCAGAGCATGAATACGAGTAGCGCAATAAATTCTGTAAGAATTCTGTAAGCGTTGCTACTTTCTGCCACTGCGAAGTGGTGTTTTACGAAGTTTAAATGAACTGAGTGAATAATAAATTGAATTAGAAGCAAAAGCCATGAAAACCAGTGAACTTATGTGGAGCTAAGGAAAGTTGTGTGATTCGGGGCACCTGATATTTTTAATTCAAAATGGCTGAATGAAATGTACATTAAATAATATCGATACGAAGGAGGAATTAATATTTACCTAAATTAATAAAAGAGTTGGTCAATATTAGCAATCACTCTCTCTGAGCACATCCTCCAGATTCCTCTTACTCCTCTGTTTCGTAAATGTAAAAATTAAAATAGTCAACTTTTACGAATCGAAGTGGAAAATGGGCGAGTGGAAACAAATTCAACAGCAGCTCAGAACTTGAAACCGGACCCGGAGGGCCGCGAGAAGTGAAGAGTGGAAACTGCTTTTTTTCCTCCCCTAACGAGACTGGAAGAGGAATAAACTTTAAATTGCCTTTAAAGAAAAGTTTGAATGGAAGAAAGAAAAGTTTCTGATGGCGTTATTGAGCGTTTAGAGCTTCTCTGATTAGGCCAATTGTTCAGAGAGGCAGCTGGAAATGTTGGATACGCGTAGCTCTGTTTCCTCGTTTCGAGTAGTTTTGCCGCAATTATCTTCGAGGGTGAGCGCAATTGGTTTAATCTAATCTCCTGCGGGAGGAAGTAAAGAATAGGAATTGTTAGCTGTCGTCTCTTTAAATCCGAATTCGTGGCGGATGGGCTCCTAGGTGGAGGCTTGGGGACCTTCTGTCGCAGCTGACTGGGGTCCTTTCAAACCCGATGGAGGTCAGCAAGTCAAAACTGTACGACCCTGGGATGAGAAAACGTGCAAAACCGAATCGCAACGGACAAGTGCAAAAACGAATCGCAATTGTTAATGTACTCGTACTTGTCGAATTTGAAAACCTGCCCGTAAAACTTCGAGTAAAAAGTTTTTGCGATCCGTTTTTCCACTTAGCCGTTGTTTTTCCACTTGTCCGTTGTGATTCGTTTTTCCACTTGTCCATTACGATTCGGTTTTGCATGTTAAAGTTTCACTTCTACCATGTGTGACTGTCACACATTTCTTTATTCACAGGTTTACTGCAAAGTATGATTTGGTTAGGGCTGGTAAATTGTAATGAATGCATTTTTTATATTATTTAAACATATTTTATTTTATTAAACAAGAAAACAGAATTCAATCCGGGAAAAAAAATCAAGGTCCCTGATGTATTTTAGATTATATTTCCGTTCAATGGACAGCTACAGAAATAGTTGCAGGTATCAAAGTGACGGTATATGGTTCTAGAATACGGCCGGTTGATCAAATTCAGACTTACACTTGTTTTATTGTTCAAACAAAGAATATTTCAAGGATAAAAAGACACTAACGGCACGCGGTGTTCCAAGGCGGTCACCCATCCAAGTATTAACCACGTCCGACGTTGCTTATCTTCGGTGATCGGACGAGAACCGGTGTGTTCAACGTCGTCTTGCCGTACCACGTGACCGGTAACACAATTTTTTGTGACTGGAGGATCCTAAGACTCCGTCTATATAGAAGTTTCACTTCAAAAAGCAGTAAGTGTCATCGAATAATGGGGCGGACCTGTGACCCTTTCTAGCCTTCCTCTTTGTACGACCCAAAATGGTACCAAGGAATGCACAGCCTTGCCTCGGTGTATGGGTTAGGGCCACGACAGGTGACTGCTTCGGCAGGGCGAGGTAGGTAGAACGAAGCAATTAAACTCCTACCCACGGCAAGGCCTGCTAATACTGGAAAATGCGCTTGCTCTGCACGAGGGTAGTAATCCCACCCCTTCCTTCGTTTTTAAACTGCAGGGGTCTGAGGGAGATAGGGGCCACCTAGTCAGAACTCCCACAGATATCCTTGAATGCAGAACTGCAACTGTAAAGCTTACAAGTGCGTTTCAACGACTACTGTTCAGCGTTGGACCGATCTCGATCCAAAGTAGTAGCGCTAGTGGGCCTCCAGTGAAGGGGTTATCGCTGACACTCTTTCATACTTCAGACTCATGGGAATTTAAGTGACTTGGTCAAATTGGAAGGATTTTGTGCAGTGCGCTCGAGGTTCCACCAGGTCTCCATTTGCTACTATCGTGACAGGGCATTTCATACCATACATGCACACGTTGATTTGGGAGCATGCAGCAGGTACTACGTCTGAAACAGAAAGGGAGCTGAATAACAATTGAGAAGGTAGGACAGGCCTTAGCATGGATTTTAGAAGAGGAATTTGCTGCACGCTGTTCTAGCGATCACCAAAGGCGTTTGTATACTGCCTTTCCTTGACATAGTGGCGAGTAAGGGGAGTACTGTCTACTGCATATGGTCGCGTAGTGAGTAGTGAGGCCCATTGCACAAGCCAACGACTGCAGGCCATGGTGCACACTGTGCCAAAGCTCTGCATGGTACAGAGGGAACTTTACGATAAGGATGGCTGCCCCCTGGAAGTAAGTAGTTCTTCGTGCTATCCATGCACGGGCGTATGTTTTGACTGTTGTATCGCTTGCTTCTCCAGGGTGCCATAGACTAACGCTCTACCCAGGAAGAGCTCTCAAACAACGTAGGCTCTCTCTTTGTAGACTAGCTGCTAAGCCTCAGGAAGCTACTCGTCCTCCTAAACCTGCAGGGAACTTGAAAATGGTCGACTAATCTTCTGATTTCACCAATGCTGCGTAGAGGCAACCCAGATAAGAATTATATGTGAAGTGTGTGGCGGCAAAAGTGGGCGTACCTCATAATATTTGAGGACCCAGCACTTACACGCTCCAGCTACGATTTTTTCAGGGTTCAAACCGCAATTAGAGAATCCAAACAACCCTGCAGAGAAGCTTTTTGACGAATGCGCAGAGGAGCATAATAAGCCACAAGGCTACTGGGCGTACTGCTTCAAGCCAGACTATCGGAAACCAGATATTCCCCAAGAGGTTTGCGTGAATCTGGTGTCGTTTCTAACGTGTCACTGTGAGAGATTTGTTTCTAAGTACTTGTATTGGAGAGAGTCAGGACGTTACGTTTCGGCTCATTCTTTTCTAACTGTAACCAACTTCTCCTGCCGGCACTCTGCCCCCACGTCTTCCACTCTACAAGTCAGTCCGCCGCCGTTCTCCAATTTGCAGCGCTGAAGGCAGCGTTATTATCCGAGTGGTGGGGGATGAAAGGGAGGTCTAATAAATCTGAAAAGCTGATTTCCCGGCTTTCACTCGCTTCTTTCCCGCAACCTCCATTTTTCGTCTACTGGAGGTTTGAAGATCAGGTATTTGCGGGTCTGCGACGACACGGACGAGGGGGTAACTGCCTATTTATTTTCCCGTCCCTTTAGCCCTCCCCCATCCCCCTCCTCATCACCACCCTTACTCCTCGTATTGCCATTCGTTCAGAAAATTAAATTCCGAGCCTGGAGAAAAATTAGGCGAAAAAAAGAAAGTCCGCTACTAGGGAAGAAGAGGGAAGACGAGGGCATAAAGCAGAAAGCAGAAAGCAGAACCCAAAGGAGGGAGCGAGAGGGTCGTCTTTTGGATGAAAATAAAGTTTCCTTCGCTTTAACAAAAAAAAAATTCCAGGAAATACGATTTTCTCCCTCACCGTGGAAAAAGAAAACTGGTTCTTGATTCAGATGCGATGCCCCGGTTTGCGGTGGAGGGAAACGAATGGGCGCAGAGCTCATCCTGGCGGAATACCGGTAATTGGTTAAAAACTTTGAATAATGGATGTTCCTCTTCGTTCCGCTTCTGGAAATCTCCATTCCCCCGTCACTAAATTTCTATCCTCGTTTCGCGTAAATGTTCCTTAGTTTGAACTGAAGGAAAGACGAACTTTGACAAAGTAAGTAATCCTCAGGTAAAACAAGGTGTCCACAGTAGAAGTTGAAGGCTGTGGGGCTCCCAGGTGAACTCGTGGGGCATTCGTGTGCCTTGGCACGGTCTGTGTGAGGATTTTGACCATTTGCAATGTGCTACCGTAATGCTAAGAAAAAGAAGGATGTACTTACGTTTCGAGTTGGTCTTAAGCTCAAGTGACTGTCACGCCAAGTTGTACACCTCAGATCTGTACTGTCACCTTGTAAACCTCTGGTCACGATTGACGTAAATGTGTTATAATGAATGGATAAATGCCCCACCCTCCCATAGACAACAATCCCTTGCTGCTCAATTTAACATTACCTCCTTAAAGCTATGCGAAAATGTCAGAAATTTGCTTCAGAGTAGCGACTGGTCTATATGACCTGGTGAGCACTCTGTACTGAATTAGCACTAATATTTTCGGGGGGGGTCTCACCTTGTCTTGTGTCATGGATTAAGGGTCCGGTTCTTCACAGGACGCCACTCTCTCGTCTGTTTATTTGATCTCTCACCTCAACACTGAGGACCTGACGGAGCGTGGATTTGAGTGCCAGTGCAGAATGAAATGTGAAAAATAACTCGCCTTCTTCCTTCGGGGGAGAGCGACGAAAGGAGCAGCAAACGTAT
Source organism: Pachypeltis micranthus (assembly GCA_020466155.1). Classification (NCBI taxonomy): domain Eukaryota; kingdom Metazoa; phylum Arthropoda; class Insecta; order Hemiptera; family Miridae; genus Pachypeltis; species Pachypeltis micranthus. The sequence goes on along the minus strand of CM035777.1, from coordinate 28,099,586 downwards.
TAGAAGATTAGGTGGGCTGCGATGATACGATACTTCCTGATTGGCCTAAACTTGGCAGCAGTCCTGGGAATCTAAAGGTATCGAGGACGACGGAATGTTTTGTGTTGACTTCGCGCGAGACAGCTGCTTAACTGATGCTCTCATGGCTGTCGGAAAGAAAGCGGGAACACCGCAGAGTCACCCTGAAGAGAAGGCAACATTCCGCTCCCATTCGCGGTCGAGGAAGTCGAGAAGTGAGCGCACCATTTCCGTAGACTTCAGCAAACACAAGAGAAGTTCCCAGTATCACACTGAAGGAGGACGTGGAAGCTGCTGTTTATGTGACTGAGAATCCGAGGCGATTCAAATTTCCCAGGTGGGTCTGGCAGGCTATATCGTGTCTTTGCACCGAAAAATGAGCAGGAATTGGAAACTCCTTATGCAGCGAAGGATTCTGCAGGTGATCTACCCGAGTGACTGAGAGTTATACCGTTACAGAATTGCTTCACGCTAAGGTTGCTATTTTTGGAAGTAGGACCATATCAGACTAGATGCAGCCAACAAACTCCCTGTCACTAGATAATAAGCTGAGGACAGTCAAAATTGACGCTGCCAAATGAACGCAACTGTCCAGCTGGTGGAAGATACGTGGCGGCCAGCATTTGAAGGTACATTTGCCACACACGAGGGTTGCTATTTGTGGAAGTTGGACGATATCCCGCTGGATGCAGCTGACATTTACGATCTGATGTAGGGGTGTGCGGAGGCAGTGCCGACCCATTGGCCCTAACCTGCCTCCGCCCCATCAGGATAATAGAAAATGGGGACCGGGACTCCGCCTTTACCCTAGCTCTTGCAGAGGCATCCACCTTGCATGGACCTTCCCATGGTGAACCGGCTGGCGCCACGGGCTGTGCACCCCCACAGTACCATTTTGGGAAAAATATTCCTTCAAGTCTAGAATGGTTGCTAGCCCGCTCAGACTTGCGTCCAGACTTACAGCTTCGGGGACCTCCGTCTTGAAGGGGTTTGGACTTGCCTCTCCTCACTGAAGGACCCCAGGTCCCTAGTACGCAAGGACCCGTCCCCTAAGTTTTTAGGACTGCCTCCTAGCCCCTGCTCCCAACCCACTCCCATTCACCCCACCTAGCACCCATAATAACTTACATTCACACTTCTTACTTTCATACCCTAACCTAACACACTCACACAATAATTTCCATTCACACCTCATCCATCCAGTGCCCATTCATACCTGCCGGCTGAGAGGGGCGAAACCCCCAGTACTCGCTTCGGTGGTACGTATACTAAAATTGGATGCAGCTGACAATGGTGGGTGTGCTTTGGGCATTGCCCTTGGCGTTGGAGAGGGTACCTAGCTTTGCAGCCTTTACCCCGCTTCTGCCAGCACAAATCATCTCAGTAGGGGGGATTTCCAGCGGAACCACGGTCCTCACGAGACCAATCCCATGGCTTCACGACCGACAGCGCCACCCCCTAAAGGCTCCACGCTGACAGTCGCAGGCTGAAGCCCCCGTGGTACCCATTCTACATGGCTGCGCCTTGAGCCTGAGGGACCTGAATGGGTGGCAGCCCCCGGTGACGGAATTACCGATAGGCGTTCTACCGGCAGTCGACAATCCAAATGGACGCCGCTGAATGAAATGGATGAAGCCAATCGTCTAAATCGTGGGGAACACCATTCTACGCTGGAATCGCCACACGCCTGGGTTGCTGAGCTGTACCTTTTTTTCATTTTTTTTCAAATAAATAGTCAACTTTATTATTTAAAGAATATTACAGTTGGTCTTATATAGGATTATAGTAAGGCTGAGTCTTAATTGATATGTTACACGAGATTAGGTATGATCCAGCAATCGCCCTACAACCATAGTTTAACAGTAATTAATATCAGGATTGGTAATAAGTAGCGGTGGAGCGGTGAGTGATGATCTCGAATCAAGGCGTTTGGGTGGATGGTCATGGAGGTGTGTAGGCGTGCAAAGGATTTCCTGATGACTTCAGAAACGACGGTGAGATTCAAATCCGAATGGAGAACGGAGTTTGGAACAAACCACGAGGCTCCGGTTATTACCCGTAATACTCTATTTTGTATTGTTCGCACCTTTTGAACATTGGTTTTAGCTGCAGAGCCCCATAGCCCGCAGGCATCCTGCCAAATGGGTCTGATTAACGTGATATACAGGAACCGTTTAGTATAGAGTGGCAGGGCTGAATGATTGGTTATCAGACATTTGAGCTGCTGTATTCTGTTTCGGCATCTGGTAACCAAGCCTTGGATGTGGTGCGCCCAGGTAAGCTTTGAATCGAGAATGACCCTCAGGTATTTGACTCGATCCGAGTTGGGGATTTGGTTGCATTCAACGTGACGCTAAGTATAATGACACTTCACTATATTGGGCCGACCAACCCCTTGTCACTCGATTTTAAGATGAGTTGAAGCTGAATGAACCTAATTGTCCAAATAGCGTGTTACGCCATTTAAAGTTGGAATTGCTACACAGGAAGGATTTTTGGATGTTGGACGTTTTCTCGCTGCTTGATGACAACTCCCCCCCCCCCCCCTGTCGTGATTGAGACGATAGTAGCCGAATTGGACGATGCTAAATGAGACCAACTGTCATTCAAAAGTGGAATTAAACCACACCAGGGCAGCTACTTTTGACTGTTGAAGGATACGTATGAGATGGAGCCAATCAACACCCTGTCACACGATTTTACGTTGCTAACTGACGACGCTGAATGAAACCAACTGTCCAAATAGTGTTACACTGGAAGGTAGCAATTTTCAGAAGTTGAACGTTGTCTCGCCCTACAAGAAGAAACTCCCCCCCCTCCCTCCCTCCTCCGCTGATACTTGACTGTGCTCACCTTCACACCCTCAATATCTAATAGGCTCCGCGATAAACATCGCAATGAATGAATATGAAGCTGCAACTCGGCTGTTCGTTGAATATGGTGTTGAAATGAGAGTGATGAGGGAAATCGGAGGGAGAACGTAGAAAATGAAAGCTGCATGGGTCGCAATGGGTGGGGGGGTTATTCCCTCCACCTAAAAAAATTGGTTCTTTTTCGTGAGTACTCGTGAGTAATATCTCGCGTTGGAGTATAGTGAGGCGTATCGTTATAAATTCTTCCACGTCATCTTTGATATCCCCCCCCCCCGGGTCAATCGACCAATTCGACAGCATCACCAAAAAATGGGGTGAGGGGGGGGGGGGGAACTCGCTTTCACTGAGTCCTATCAACTCTTCTCCCCTGACACACGCTCCACCCCCACGTGGTGTGGGGGAGTGAGTGGAAATAGCGAAAAAGGTCTCCCTGTGGAAAGGGGGTAGTTTTTCTTCTCCTTAGATATTAATGCTCATCCACCCCCCACGCGTCACCGCAGCCAAAAAAAAAAGGGTGGGAGGGGGTGGGAGGGCAAGAAAAAAGCAGTTTTTCTAACGCCGCGGCGCCCCTCGCGACTTTTTTTTACTACTCCTCCCCACCACCACCCGCCCGGTCACAAAACACCCCCCGTTCGACCCGTCTAAACCGTTCGGACTGAAAGTTTTCGGATGGTGAAGAAACGACGCGCAGTTTGAGTCACGGCAGGGTCGTAAGGGCAGAACGGTGGCGCGCTGAGTGGAGTGTCGAGAAGGGTGGGGGGTGTAGCCAATAGCAACCGACCGCTTCGCCCCCCACCACTGCAAAAAATAAAATGGCTGAGGAGGTGGAGATCAATATACTTTTGGGCAATTGGAAGCCCCCCACCCCACCCCTCCAATTCAACATTCGGAGCCTCCCCTCCCCCCTTGTGGTGGTGAGGGGTGAGGGCTCCCTTCAGACTGAAAACCTTTTTTTCTTCTTCCCCGAACCCACCCCTTTCACTCTCGGAGTCGAGCGATCGCGGTGCCTTTAATTTTTCAACCCTCGTCTTTCTTCGGAAGCCTAAATAAGGTTAATTTTTCTGGCGGCACCTCAGACCACCTAATTAAAACGCCCTTCTCGTCTTTTTTTTTGTCTACCCTCTCAACTCCCCCCCCCCCCCCGATCAAACACCTACCCCATCAACTCGTCATTTACGTTAATCGTAAAAAGGACCGATTTCCTTAAACAGAATCACACCGTCAATTTGTTTGTTTAACTTTGTTTTCTTCAAAGGTTTTTTCTACCGCTTTAACTTCTTTTGACATTTTACTAACCCCTGGGGGGGGGGGGGGGGAGAAAGAGATTGAGAGTGCAGAAAGCTCTCCAGATGAAACATCCTGATTAGGATTAAATCTTTCGACAACTAACTCGTTCAATTTAACTCAAATATATTTCGTTTAGTGTAATGAGCTGAGCTACATTCAGATCAGCATTAACCCTTCGCATAATAGTCGATATTTTCGTGTGTTCGGTGACATCATCCCAATTGACGCAAGTTCTGACGCTTTGATGCGCTCGTGATACGCACGAGTTTTTTTGTTTTTTTTTAACATCCGTAAACGTCTTATGAGAATGTGAGTTGAGCCAGACGACTAGACTAACCACTTCTTTCCTCTCGACGACTCTCCATCATGCACGTCTTGTGCCTCCAGTGTGAAAGAAACAAGAAATCGAGTGCTGCTCCGCTGTAGTTCTTACAACAGTGAGCGACGGCTGTTGAAAGAGCTGCCAGACCTTCCAGCTCAGCTTATGCGAAGGTTATGACAAAAAACCGTGAATCTCCCTCTTTGAAACTTGCCACCCAACCCATTCAAAAAATTCTTCCAGGCGGTACGAATGGGAAACGGCTCTCCACCGATAGGACTGGCCAGATGACAACCTGCCGGACCTTCGTGTTGGTTCGGTGGATGCTGAGAGAGTGCCAGGGTTCGATACCGCAACCTCCAAGTGATGTAAATCTATGAGTGTCAAGGAACGGTCATTTCGATGAGGAAACAGACACCCCCCCCCCTCCCGAGGGCGTGCGGGTTAAGTCCCTTTGTCACTGCGGCCACGTATGGGCCTATTGTGACACTGGCCCTTTCTTAGTAGAAGGCATCATAAATACCCGTCCCTTTTAGGAAGCCGAGTATGTCCTTCACTGCAGATTCCGCTATGATTTGGGGCTCAATAGTCCCCTGAGCGAAAAATTCGAAACGTTTGGCTGCCAAACAGGGCATTCACATAGGATGTCTCGTCCTCCTCGCCGCAAAGTCTGCATTCCACCGCCTCTGAGATGCCCATATTGTTGTGGTGATACCTGAGTGGGCAGTGCCCAGTGAGGAAGCTTGTCAGAACTCTCAGGTCCTGCCTAGAGAGTGTCAGCACCGCCTTTGGTCTTCGACAGGAAGGGGTGACGAGCCTTTTCGCTTGTCTTAATCGTGGCTGGCGATGCCTATGGGCGCTGTTTTCCTGTGTCTCCCATCGAGCAACCAGACGGTTCAGGTGACTCTTCGTCATATCCACGTGTGGTTCAGGCCCGATGGGTAGGTATTCTGTACCCTTTTTCGCAAGGCGGTCAGCCTTTTCGTTGCCCTCATACTCCCTATACCCGGCACCCAGATGAGAGAGAGCCTGTTACGGGCGCTGAGCTGTTTACATCAAGGCATTCCCATGCCAGCTTACACCGAAAACTGTGGGCTGCAATAGCCTTTAGGGCGACCTGGCTGTCTGAGAATACGTAGATCCGCTCGCCCTTGAGTCCTTTAGACAGGATCTCTTCCGCGCAGATCTTCATAGCTTGGATTTCCGCTTGAAATATCGTGGAGAAAACAGACATGCTGAGGTGTGTTACTTACGCGTGATTACCTACTGACCCGTGGTCTGGGGTAGCACGCTCACAGTCACTAAAACAAGAGTACTAGCCCAAAGCATCTTCCACTGTAGCGCTCGAATCCATAACTCGCCTGCTACCCTTTGTCAGAGTTGATCCCTCCCTTTGGAAGTGCCACTCAAGTAAATAGTTTGATCAGGACAGAAAGATAGATTCCTCAAGGTCAACTCTGTGTGTTAACACAAGGGCAACAGCCCGCAATTGGGAAACTGGCTAGATAACAGCGGTGATAGCTTAGCGCAACCTCCATGACTTTCTACAGTTATACCTCTTTTCTTTTGAAACGAAACAGACCTGTCAAGAAAACCGTTCTCTTAACTTACAATTGTACAACTAAGCATAAGGAAGGTAAAATGACATTTTCACCCGTGTTTCTTAAACATTTATTAACAACACGTTTCATAACTATATTTTTTTTAAATCTATCTATTTTTGTAGATCATTCAAGAAATACAAGTCTTCTTTCTATAATTCGCTGATTCTTATATTTATAATGAGTACACAAACTTTAACACAACACTACAAAATAAACATAGTGTACCTTTGTACAAAACTTTTTTTACTGCCTTATTTAATCAGAAATATAAAACTGTGAAATTAGAAGACAATAGGATGGCTAAAAGGTAATCTTCAATTGCAATCAGTCTCACAATAGTAGGTCGTGTGGCTGTTCACATTTCGGATGGGATCGCACATAAGGTGGCGAATTAGGAAAAAGGAAGTATTTTATTTCAATTTAATTATTATAACTGAACGATTCATGACACGATGTGGTTCGTACTGCCATCGATTCTCTAGACTCGCTCGCCACCAGCCAGAGGAGAAACCATCCTTTTTTGTTATCATCGCCGTGTTTTTATACCTCGTTATACCTACCGTTTATCCCTTTATTTTACCACCACCAACTATGCCAGCTACCAAATATAGTCGTCAACATCTTTTATTTCTGCTTTCTTCAACATCAACCTCATTGAGAGTTAGAAAAACTCTACCTACTGTGAGTTATCCGTTGGTGGGAGGAGTGCAGTTAACCAAGCAACTATCTCCAAAGCAACATTTTATTTTATTAATTTATATATTCTATCAGAAGATTGAAGTGTTTTTACTTTCCTTCGCTCTACGAAGCAGAAAGGAAAGTTATGTAATCGGCTGAAAATTTTTTTTTGAGTTTTCTTCTGATCTTTACGTTTCAGACCCTCCTGAGTCCGAAAAACGCTATTTGGGAAAATGGTCTGTGTGTCACTAAAGTGTGTCTGTGAACGATTTTTAGAGATAACCACCGTATCAAATCAGCTCAAACTTCATATCTCGCCCACTGGTCACAATGAGACGCCAGAATGAGGGTACGAGCAAAATCCACCGAAAGCTAACTATAGTTATCATAGTGATCAAAACACCAAATATTTGTTTTCTCAAAAACGGCTCTAACGATTTTGATTAAATTTTTTATATTGATAGCTCCCAATAAGGCAAGTATACCATAAAATTCCAATGTATGGGAAAATGACGAGAGCAGCACAATGAATTACCATAACTTTCGACGTAATCGATTTTAGAGTGGTTTTTAGAGAAAACGACCGAGCCAAATCACCTCAAATTTGACCTCCAGCCTACAGGTTACTATGGGACCCAAAAATAATGGTATGAACGAAATCCATCGAAAGTTAACTATAGTTGGCATAGTGATTAAAACACCAAATTTTTTTCTCCAAAACGGCTCTAACGATTTTGATTAAATTTTTTATATTGATATCTTTTTATAAGGCAATTATACCATAAAATTCCCATTCGTATGAAAATGACGAGAGCAGCACAATAAATTATCAACATTTTCGACGAAAAGCGTTTTTAGCGCGGTTTTTTCTTATAAACTCCGCTGGAATGTTGGTAGAATGTTAAAGAAAGTTGGTATTGTAGTCCAATTCAATACCTATAGGGTGAGGTGTTTAAAACCGCTCATGAGATGCATGGGGCGCACTCCAGAAATTCCTGAATTTCAACTACCGCTGTTTCGCTTACGACCAGTTCTAACAGTTATTACCCAATAACTCTGCAAAAGTGATTACTATCCTTCTTCAAAAAATTCGTGTTTACAGCCTCATTAATTATCTGTGAACCAATTGCTCAATAATGGTCCTGCAATGAGTACGAGCAGCACAATAAATTCCGGAACTGTAAGCGCTACCGCTTTCTGCTGTCGTTAAGCGTTGTTTGACCAAGTTCAAATGAACTGAGTGATAAATGAATCGATTAAATAGAATTAGCCATGTAAAAAGTGAATTGACGTAGAGCTAAGGAAAGTTGTGTGTTGCAACGCACCAGATATTTTTCTTTTCTGTTCGATTATATTTTTTCCATTACACAGGCCGTGTGTGTTTATAAATGTTTATTAACGCTATCTATATAGCGGCATATTAGAATTAGCCCCCTGCTCATCAGGACAAGGCTTTCAATTGCCCATCCAGTAGGAACTCAACTATAATTTTCATCACAAAAGATAACACTGATTAGTACAAAATGCATTTGATTTGAAAAAAACAAATTCTCCGTTTTCTAGATTGGTTATTATATTACATATTTTACTTCTTTCTCTTATCAAGGCACGAAGCGTATATTTAGTGCGTATCTTCCTTGAGCATTGAGCGCAGCCTCTTGGCGGTCGACGTAATTATTATTATTTATTATACGATAAAACCCTCTGGGCATTACTTGGCGATGTCGTAATGGCCGTCGCGACACAAGGCTGGAATGGCCCACAGTTTAAAAATATCTGGTGCGTAGCAACACACAACTTTCCGCCACCCCTTTTCGTTCGAACACCACCTACATAGGCGGGCGCTATATCTTCGTTCAACGCATTTTTACAGGAACATTTATGGAAAACAAAATGTAGGGACTAGTTAGCTGAGAGTACTCCGAAAGTTTGATTGAAATCGTTAAAGCCGTTTTTGAGAAATTTGGAATACCGATAAATTAATATTCGACAAATCTCCTTTTCTGTGTTAACTTGGCTTATATCTCTGTTCAACATATATATACAGAAATAATTATAGAGAACGAAATGTTGGTATGGGTAACTAAAAGACACTCCATTAGAATTTATCACATCTGGTGAAAAATTTACCCTGGAATTTACGGAAATGTTAGAAAAAACGTTATTTTTGACACATTTTCATTTTTATCTCTGTTCAATGGACCGTCACAGGAACATTTATTGAAAAGAATATGTAGGTATCAACTATTTGAAAACATCCTGTGAGTTTGGTGAAAATCGCTGGAGCCGTTTTGCGAAAAAGCGTAAAAAACCTATTTTTGCTTCAGGGGCCCATATCTCCGTTCACCGTATTTTCATGGAGATATGTATGGAGAAGAAAAGTTATGTATTGATTAGGAAAAGATAATTTGAAAGTTTAATCAAAATCGTTAGAGCCGTTTTCGAGAAAAATGTGAAAAACCCTAGTTTTTGGTACATTTTTGTCCCCCACCCCCCCTTCCCATCGGCCGAAATCATTCATAACCTTATTTTGGTGTCTACAAAAAATGACGAACAAAACCAAAAAAGAACCAGCTCAATCGGATCAGCCGTTCTCCCGCAAATCGAACTACAGACACACACACACACGGACCACGCGCCGAAATTAGGTTTTTCAGACTCAGTAGGGTCTGAAACGTAAAGATCTGAAGAAAACCCAAATTTTTTTTTGGGCCGATTACTATACTTTCCTTCCCTTCGGGTAGCGGAAAGTAAAAATCAATATTAAGGATATTTATTTATATTTATTATTTATATTTAAATTTTTAGGCGGACATGCTTCTCCTGCATGGGGTGGCAGCGGGTCGACTGGATTGTCTGTATCTGCTTTCCAAGTTGAACTTCTACGCCCCTCCTTACGCTACCAGACTCCATCAGCCTTTTTATGTTTATACCTGTTCGACCAACTATCTCCGCAATAATCCCACGGTGACCTACTGTTATTGTCGAAACACTCTTTTAGGTCCAAAATTCGACAGCTATTGTGATCTCCGTGTGTTGGCTCGGGATTGCAGCCGATTGAATTGTGCCAATTTGTTGTGATTTATATTGTCTTATTTTTATTTTTTTCTCACTGTTAAATTGGGCACTGCCCGTATATGTTATAAATAAATAAATAGCCATACCTCAATACAGCTCAGGCAGCATAAGCCAGTCAAGACTTGGGTTGATCTAGACCACAGTATGAGCCTGTTCCTAGCCTAGCGACGGCAATGGGCGGTTCCACATCTTTTCTCTCAAACGCACTCATCGTGTTTTGATGTCTAGCACTGAGGAAATAAGACACCTCGCTGCCCCACTGTCGTTCCTACAACATTGACCGACGGTTATTGGAAGAGCCAAGCCTTTCAGCTTTAACTGCTCTTAAGCAAGCTTATAACAGTTTCGCCCAGTTAGCGAAGAAGGTTATGACATGAAAAAGTCAGTCTATATATCGAATTGTATAGATCAGGTCAGAAACCAGATTGAGAACCCCCCTCCCCCACAATGAACTACTCAGGGTCAAATGCCCAACGTCAACCTACCGCACCTCCACACAGGTCTGGGTTTGGTGAATGCTAAGCGAGTGCCCGGCTCTCCCACAACAGCAAAACTGCCTCCTCCGTGAGTTTAATTGATATAATTTACGTATGAGGGTTAAGGGACTGTCATGTTGATACGGAAACATATCTGCCGGATGAAAAAGAAAAAGACTGAACAAGTAAAAGAACAACAATAACGTTGAAAATGATGATAAATGCAAAACAGAAAAGGATGCGTTTTTTGTTGATTCGGTCCTGCTGATCAAAAGAAAGCTCCTCCTCCCTTTCGATTTCTCATCTCGGTCCCCCTCCCCCACCCCCGCGCACCACCCTTCATGATATTATCAAGAAATCTGGCGTTTCGCGTCCTTTCATGACGCAATTTCCGCTCCTCGGTCGCCTCGTTGCCGCTTTTTAATATCCGCGCCCCTTTCAACCGTCTCGTTTCGACCATTTCGGCTCCTCCGCGCAAAAAAGAAATTGATAAAACTTAATAATCGTAAACGACGATGAAGAAGGTTGATGAGCGGGGGGGGGGGGGCTGGTAAGAGAGATTTGGAAGAGGAGCCGAGGGCGGTGGAGGGGGTATTGCGACGTGGAGAGGGGAAAGGGTAGGTCGGATTTACTTTAATATGTCACCGTTATATCGTTTGGGGGAGATGTTGGTGGTGGCGAAGGATGGATGGTGAAGAAGGGGGGGGGAGAGAAAATAATAAAATAAAAGTCGGTATATTGCATTCCTTAACTCGCCCGAAGTTGACGACTGAGGGGATTTGAAGGGAGTGCAGAGGTCTTGAAAGCAATTTTCTTCGTTATTCAAATTAACCGTTTGTTTTGTTGTCATTTCTCTACTAGAATGAGAAAGAAGAAGGGGGGGGGAGTTGAGTTGTGATTTCGTTCATTTCCAGCCACCGAAGAACTATCTGGTACATAACTTACACACAGCCCCTGCGCGCGTTCGACAATTTTTATCACTCAGGCAACCAATCACGCTTGAAGCTTAGGAATTTATTGAGGCGCTGTATCATTGTGCCAACACTGTCTATCAGTTGATTGTGTGAGAATACACGTTGTTTCACTCTATTATCTGGTCTTATTGAACTTGCATCGCTCGTGTAAAATATTCTTCTTCGGAGCGAAAAAACGATTTGAATACCGCAACCACATCTTCAAATTAAGTGAAGGTTAAAGTTAACGTACCTGTTAGGTGAGTCCGTCTCCTCTGGCTTGTGAGTTACTGTGGGCAAGCGCTTTCGATGTAAAGACATCATCGTCTGGCCGTTTAGTCAGTACTAGAGTCAGTCAGTTGGTCGTGGTCTTTATATACAAAGAGAAAGGTGAAGGGAGTGATGGAGCGTTGGGGAACACGTTTAATACCTAACACAGCCAGTCCGGCTAAGGTACTACTAACAAGACTGACCAACAAGACCTCTCCCCGCCCCTTCCCCAACGCTCCATCACTCCCTTCACCTTTCTCTTTGTATATAAAGACCACGACCAACTGACTGACTCCAGTACTGACTAAACGGCCAGACGATGATGTCTTTACATCGAAAGCGCTTGCCCACAGTAACTCACAAGCCAGAGGAGACGGACTCACCTAACAGGTACGTTAACTTTAGTATTTGCCTACTGGCGGACACAACCCAATTTCTTTAATACCTAAGTGAAGGTTGTTTCTTCGACGGTGCTGACTTCTAACTTCCCCTCAACATCGTCATCGAGGGCAGCGACCACGGCATCGGCCTTGAGGGTGTTGAATAGCTCGATACCACGTGATCACATCTGGTTGAGTAGCGTTGCGATTTTCGCTTCGTCATTCTATTGGTTTTTGCGGCTGGTTCAGGAGATGTACAACGGATATACCTGCCAGGTCATCCATGATGGAGCGCTGTCGTCTTCGATACCCCTTAGTGCTGGTTGCCGACAAGGCTGCGTGCTCTCCCCGACTCTCTTCCTGTTAGTGCTGGATCTCTTAATGAGAAAAACTTTGGGAGGCAGGAAGAGGGGTATTCAATGGGGCTTGAAGGAGCGGCTTGAGGACCTAGACTATGCGGATGATGTATGTATGCTGTCGCAGCGCTTGAGTGACATGAGCTTCAAGCTCGGGAAGCTCACAGAGTTGGCCGACATGGCGGGACTTAGAATAAATGTCAAGAAGACTGAGGAAATCCGAGTCAATGTGGCGCTCAGAGACGATCTTGAGGTGAGCGGGGAGCCCGTTGAGCGGGTTGATACTTTCCAGTACCTTGGCAGCATTGTGGGCGCAAGGGGAGGGGCAGAAGAAGACGTGAAGAGCAGGATAAGAAAGGCCAATGGCGCTTTCGTTCAACTGTACCCGGTGTGGAGGAATAGTAATATTTCTCTCGGAACGAAGCTGCGGCTCTTCACAACGAATGTTAAATCAGTCCTCCTCTACGGGTGCGAGACCTGGAAGGTGACAAGTTCCCTCACACAGAAGCTGCAGGTGTTCGTAAATCGGTGCCTACGACGGATCCTAGGAGTGTTTTGGCCAGATGTCATTTCCAACGACCAGCTCCGAGAGCGAACTGGTCAGAAACCCATCGCGTTGCAGATTAAAAAGCGAAAATGGAAGTGGATAGGGCACACACTCCGAAAGGACGAGGCGTCCATCGAGAAGAAAGCGCTGGATTAGAACCCTCAGGGATATAGACGAAGAGGTCGTCCACGAGCGTCTTGGAAGCGATCTGTCGAGGCAGAGGCTGAGCGAGCTGGGAGGACGTGGAGAGAGGTCAAGACTCTGGCGAACGATCGCGAAGGATGGAGAAATTTTGTATCGGCCCTATGCTCCTCTTAGGAGTTACAGGAATTAAGTAAGTAAGTAAGCATTCTGTTTTGGTTTATTATTCATTCTGAATAATAACCCAATGTTTTCGGTCACAACAAATTTTTTAGAAATTAAAGTTTACGTATCTGTTAGGTGAGTCCGTCTCCTCTGGCTGGTGTGTTGCTGGTGGCAAGCGCTTTCGATGTAAAGACATCATCGTCTGGCCGTTAAGTCAGTACTGGAGTCAGTCAGTTGGTCGTGGTCTTTATATATGAAAGGCAGGTAAAACGGGATGATGGAGGGTCGGGGAAGGGTCGGGGAGAGGAGGTCGTGTACCTCAGGGGAAACCCCTAAGGTGAATGGAACGTCTTGAATGATCTGTCAATTGTGGAATTTCCGTCTTTTTTCTGTAGGGTGGTCTGTAAATCCGTCAGTTGGTTGTTTTCGTTTGTGTAATGTTTTGAGTGGTGTGAATATGGTGTCGCATTTCGTGTTGATTTGTTCATTTATGATCTGTCCATTGAAGTTTTTTTGTTTGTAAATTTCCATGTTTTCTAATATGTTCAGTTTTCGTCCTTTGTATTGTTTGTGTAGTAAGGTGGTACAGTCCTGTATTTTGGTAGGTTCATGTCGCATACATAGGACAGACAGGACGAAAAATACGGACCAGATACTCAGAACACATTATATCTCTTAATAGGAACAAAGACGATTCAAACTTTGCTAACCATCTCAAAACAACTGGACATGAACATTGAAAATAGTGGTTGTGCATTGTTAAATTTCATCAAATTTCTAACTTTTCTCATTAGAGTATATGTGGACAGTCTCAACCATGTCACTTTTCACTAGGTTTTAATCATGTTATGGACACAGTCATTTAAAAAAGTTATGGTATCCCATCTTACCCATCCTTCCCCTATCAGATGTGTACAACTGCGTATAGCGAAATTACAGTAATTATTAGAGTCAACTAATTGCAAGAACTCACGGGAACTACAGCGGAAGTCAACGTTTCATCGTTAGTACTCCCTCCCTCCCTCCCTCCCGTCTCATTAAATCCACCCGCCCGCTCACTCGCTCGACTCGTAACGTTGTGTCAATTGCCGATGGTTTGCTGGAAGGTCCCGTCCCAATTTCCCTGACTCTTTTTGCCCGACGGGGCGGAGGAATAACCTAACCAGGCCACTTCCTCTACACACCCCTACATAGTCATAAATACCTACAGACGTTTACAGGCGCCTGGCGCCAGGGGGATATTTAGTTTCCGTAGTTCCATTGTAGTCAGGTCATGTTTCGTATGGTTTACTAGTATTTTTCGATGCTGAATCGAATGGAATGGGTCTCTGAGCAGTAAAGCTAGGTCAAGCTGTTCATGAGAATAATAAACCGTTGTGTAATAATTTGCAGGGTTTTTTCTTTTCAAGGCAATTAAATAGATCATAAAGTTCTGGTACCACCAGTCCCATTCTTTACACAGGTTCAATGAGTCGAAATCGAAAACGGACAGAGATCTCGCGTCGGCCATCGTTATCACAGAGGGTATCCGGCAGTCCGATGAAATTATTCGAGAACACGAGAGAATGTCACTTATTTACGCGGCTTATCCGGAAATTTCACCTGACACCATGTTATATGAAGCTCGATAACTTTATGTTGTTCGTTACTTTAAACGAGATGGATTTTTAAATAAAACAGTCCAGTTCAATATGAGAGTGAAACAACGCGTATTCTCACACAATCAACTTATAGACAGTGTGGCCACAATGGAACAGGCGCTTCTGCTCACGCCACGGCAAATATTGAGTATTCAGTGCGAAAGTGAGTAAAGAAACTGTCAACGTGAGTTTCCTGAAAAGGATCGTGTTAGAACAGTCGGGTAAAAACTAGATTAGTGAGTGAAAAGGTTGAGGTTCGGATTCCAGAATGTCAAGGGCTGCTCATGACTAACGTATAACCGTTATTATAATATAATACGAGTACAATAGGTAGTTTATGAAGCCAATACCTTGATTTATAGGAAAAAGGCGTTTTTTTGGCTTTGCCTACCACAGGTAGCGAATGGCACGGCAATTTCTATGGAGGCAGTGTTGCTGGTAGCAGGGGGTTCCAATTCACCCATTGGCAGCAGCCAGCCAGGCGGAAAGAGCAGTATCCGTCAAAGGGGCGACCTTCAGAAGGTGGCATGACGAGAGGGGGACTCAGCACAGTACGACGACGGTAGATCAGGCACCTAATTCCCTCGCTTGGTTCATGACCAGAGCTCATCGCGGGACATGGACCATTTAGAGAGGACCTGCACCGAATTGGTAAACGCGCATGCCCAAAATGCTTGAACTGCGAAACAAAGGTGTACGGTGCTTCCCACGCTATCTTCGTGTAATCTCTGGCAGGGCCCACTCGAGAAGCACCAGGTTGTATTTCGTTGAATACTGGAGGAGCATCGATCAATTTTCTCGGGCTGTGCCCAGCCAGAAGTGGATGAAACTTGCTGATCTAGGGCCAGTATCTCCCAGGGAATGATGGAAACGCGGACCACTACTGAACCCCCCAAAACTACTGGCAGCGTAGGCAGACTGCAACATTTTTGTGTGGGTGTTGGAAACGTAAGTTCGTCCTGCCGAATCGCCAGGGCCTGCCGGCCGGACCTTATCTCCTTCTTTCCCTCCACGCAGTCCACCTCACCTCTCAAAGACCTAGCCCTTCCTCTCACCTTCTTCTTCTTTCCATCGAGCGGTCGATCGAGACGGAGCCATTATTTTGGATGTGTTATTTGCGATATGTATTAACCTTTTCCACCCCCTTTTGTAATTTGGAAGTGAAGCTTCCGCTAAGTTGTGTTTAGGCGCGACGAAGTGTTTCCCGTCGCTAAGTCTAGTGTTTCCCGGCCGGGGAAAAGCGCCCGCCGAGTGCAAAGGAGGTGAGTTCCTTAATTTCCTTCTTTTTTTCTCTGTTCGTGTATTTATTCCTTTCCAGGTCGGCGGGGTATCGGTATCGGCGGAGGCACAGCTTTCAACCAAGGACTGGGGGTTATTCTTTATTTCTATTCGGGGTATTGGGTAAAACAGTCCATTTTTTTTATTCAAGAGAACTTAGGGTTGGCTACCCCGGTATGTTTTTAAGACGAAAGAATGAAGACCAGCCCTAGAGCATGACAGGCATGAGACCCAACCTGGTGCAATATGCTAAATGGTTCTGGGTTGGTTCTGAATACGCAGTAAATTCATGAGGCCGCTAGGGCCAGATTCTCCTTCCTACTCCCCTCTCTGTTTTATATACTTACCACGGCGTTTCGTGGTTACATACCCGCTGAGTATCAAATTTGAGCTAATTTGGTTCGATTGCGTTCACAAACACGCAGAACGTTTTCCCAAGTGGTGTGTTTCCGGCTTAGAAGCCCTTGAAACGTAGGGATGGCAGTAGACTAACGTTCCTTCCTGCTCCATAGGACTAATGACGTAAAAAGTGGCAGGAAGCCTGACAAAAGTTTAATGAAAATCTTTCGATGTTAGGAAGAAGAGCTGTAAGCAAAATTGGCTAATCTGAATACTGCAGCTTCCTTGTAGACTACCTCCAACAATAGAACCCTATCACGTGGCGCATGTTCCCTGCACAAAACAAAAAACGACTAAAATTTTCCTCTGATAGGTCTACAGCACCTTAGTGCTGCGCATAGGCCCCACTCCCTCTGACACCAGCGGAGCCGGAATGGATTCGAAACGTTGCGAAAAAGCGGTTTTCCCCGCAAATTCAAAATTCAGTTGGATGACCAGGAAACAGGCTCCCGTCGGCTTTTTCAGACGATAATTACCCTCGCTTCGTCCGCAAATGAATCTAAAACGTAATTAACTGAAGGGCAACGGAATGGAGTTAAATGAACGCGGAGGGAGCACTTGCTTGAAGGGAGTTGAGAGGGAGGCGCCGCTAATCAGCCAGGTCCCGATTAAATGTTTTGACTGACCAGCAAACGAGAGATTCATCTGTTTCTCTCCAAAATTATTTGACTCAATCGGCTCCACCTCCCGTGCACCGTTATTGCCACGAATTACGCAAACTTCGCGGTTTTTGTGCAAAGCTTAGGAATTTATTGTAATATCCACTCTTCGATTCTATCGCCTACTATCCTCAGCTCTCTACCGGCTGTACTTACTCCTCCAGGGACTTGCTCCGTGTTATACACAGTTAGTCACTGCCATCCTAACGGCAGACGTAATTTAAAACTGAGGAGCGATCGAGGCACGCGAATCTTTTAACTCATTCGGTTTCGCGCGCGAGTGCAGCTTTGTCGAACACGAATTCATCAGCCGAGTGTTTTGGTCTTCTAAAGTTGAGGCCTTTAGGAAGACAATCGCTACGATCCGAACTGTCTTCAAGTCTTTGATTTTTGAATTTCTCAACTTCTTGAAAGGAGGAGTGACGGGTTCATCGATACTCGACCTAATGACACCACGGACAGCAGCGTTCTGGGCCTTTTTAAATTTGGCGAATTCTACGACTGTCAGAGTGCCACGTGCTTTTCATATCATCGTGGATGGGTGAGGGTTGGGGTGCTCATTTGTTCATAAATTTGCATACTTTTTTGATCTGTACAGCCCTCTCGAATTCCTGGACCAACACCTGGCTCTAACGTATGACAATGTGCAGGAAATGCCATGAAAGCTAAGGGCTGCACGTCGAACCAGGCCATACCCCAGTGATCAATCAAAAAACGGTTACATTGCATTAGAAAAAAGAAAGCCATTCGAGAACGGGAGAGTGCACTAGGCGATTTTAGCTCGTAATTGTTTAAAAATGGCGTAGTGGCAATTGTCCAGGCGTGAAATAGGAAGGAGGAACTTCATAAGCCCCTAGTTATCCTAGTGCCTTTCTTAAATTGGCATAAGGTCAAATTAGGTAAGACAGACAAGTTCGTGTGGTAGGTTTAATTTTATTCAGATCTATAGACAAGGAAATGACAGTGGAAGCTTACGGTAGAAATATGTGACTAAGGGTCAGTGTCCAGATTTGAAATTGGTAGGCGAGTGGATGTGGTGGTTGTAGATATTGAAACGGACTGACCTCGAAACTTCTCCTGGGGTAGTAAAGCAGTGGGGTATATGTGGTAGCTTGACGGGGAAGTATTTGGCCAATGATGTCGAATTTTCAATCGAGCAGCAAGGCTGAAGTCGATACGAGCGTACTTAGCGGTCGAATAGCGTAACGCGGCGTAGATGGCGGAACGTAGCCTTACGTATTGCACGTGAAAAAATAGGAAGAAAAATGGCAAAAGTTTCGGAAGACAGTCTAACTCGCGACTGAATCATCAGTTGAGTCACTCATCGAGATAAAAGGGAGCTTGAAGCAAGTTGTAGGGGTGGGCGTAGACCTAAGAAGGGATCAGCAGACGCGGCGCTTGGGTTTGACCTCCTCTGCTGTCGTTGTTTACCATTTGGCGTAAACAGCAATCACCTCCCCACTCGACTGAAACTGCATTTACCTGAACTGTCTTGGATCCTGACGACAAATCGGCAATTAGACTTGGGAGACCGCTCTGCCTCGTCATGTGTTCCGTAGATTCAGCAGAGACATTGACAGTTGCAACATACGCATCAAAAGTTAGGAAATTTAGAAAACAGGAATAGGCATTGGGAGGCTTGCAGTATCCTCCAGTTTACTGAAGAAGTGGGCGTTTGATTCGGTTTTTTCCACATTCGGCAAGCAGCAGATAAGGCCTCGCTCTTTACTGTCTGATGGGCAGCGGGACAAGGCTGTTGAAAAGCACGAAGCGGGCGCTTTATGAGCGTTGTACAGGGTTGTATTGGGAATGGGGGGGGAGTGTATGCTTATACACTTCGGATTGTGTACCACAGGATGCGGGTTGCTGCGGTCCAGAGGAGGTGCGCCCTCTGCACCACTCGATCGTTTCCTACAGTTTCTCTGGAGGCAAATTTGGTAGAAGCCAGTGCTTTCCCAATTAACGTTTTGGCAGCCAAGCGGAAAGAGCCTTCAAGGGGGCAACTAAAGTAGGGCTGAAGAGAAGGATGAGGGCCCTTGATACGTGGCTTGTGAGGTTCCACATTGAGGTGGATTTCTACCTAACACAGTTCCTCACGGAACATGGAGCATTTAGGTAGCTGCACCGAGTTGGCTGCAGGCCAGAACTTCCTGCACTACAGGGCAATGGTGGATGATGCTTCTCATGCCATCTTTTCGTAACAAAGATGGGAGGCTGGTGGTGACACCATCCAGGACGGGGTCAGCCAGCACCCACTATTCGTCCACAGCATGGCCTGGGCAGTGCCAGCAAGATGAGGATGAACCTTGCTGAACCAGGGTCAGTATCTCCCAGAGATGAGTAATAACAACGTGGACCCTCTACCAAACGTTCCAACCTGCAGGCAGTATGGAAGGATGTATGGGAACGGCAGAAGACTGCAAGATTCTCGTGAGAGTGAAGAGAACAGGAAAGAAGAGCTGCCATCGCTGAGAGGTGTGAGGGTCAACCTGATGCAAAGGCTCCAGTTTGGTTCTCAATACGCTTAAGTAAATCTGTAGGGCTACTAGGAGCAGATACTAGGAAATAACTCCGCTCAGTCTTCTATGGCGTTATTTCTGCAGCAGGATTGATACTAGCACCATCTGCTTCCAGACCAGAAGAACACATCTGCCTGAGCCTTGAGACCTCCAACGCCACGACCAACGTGGCAGATATTGACCCCTGAACACCACAAGTCGTTAGATAACTTCGTGCTAAACGACGAAATGACTTAACGCTGAGTGCTGGCTACCGAGTGACAAAGTACTCCTCTGCCCTAGCGTTTTACCCGATCTTCAATGTCATAATTCAGTTGCCCCCTCCTCACTTCGAACCCGATTTTTAAGAACCAACGTTTGATAATGTCTCCGAAATTGACGATGGCTCCGGGCGGAATGGAAACTCCTCGCAGGATGTTGGACGCCCTTTTATTTGACAGCCGAAAGACGGCCGGGATTTCCAATTGGATTTTGCCGCCGTTTGCCGCTTTCCTCCTGCAAATCTCCTGACAGGTTCGAAATGACGGGAGAAAACGGCATCCCCCCTACCCCCAAAGGATGCTGGAGGATAATTGAAGGTATAACTGATAGCTTGCGATAATACGATCAGTTGCTCGAGGAGACTGCAAAGTCGGAGGAAGGGTAGGCCTCTGCCGGGATTGAACGTGACGCGTTGTCTGAGAACCAGCTAATGGGATTTCCTCATCTCGACAATCCATAACAGCCTCGTCTTAAATGTCCTGATGTAAGCGGAAACTCGAATCCAATCTCAGGCATCCAAATCAATTTCCATTCCCTTCGACGGGCTCACTTATTCGAAAATCCTGAAAAAAAGAAATGGGATTTGTTACCCTAGGATGGCTTCCAGAATGTTGAGACTGATGAATCCCACAAGAGCACGTGTGACGTTACATTTTCACGATGAACCGCACGATTGAGTCCTTTGCCGAAACCCTAGAACAAGCAATCAGGAATTCCTTTCAACATTATACAGAACACTATTACCTCCCTGAGAGGACGTCATCGTGACCATGGGTGGTTTGATTAGAGAGGATGCATCCATTAAGGACAATCGATAGCAAAGAGAGGAGTTTTCATCATACACGGACATGCTATCTTTGCATCATACCATTCTTTGCACCATGAAATGATAATTTCATTTTGAAATTTTTACTTAATACAAAAAATTGCGAAAAATAGAAAATGCCCTAAAGTCGGTAGTTGTTTTTAAGGACCTATCAAAAGCCTTTGATACCATTTCGCATCCAAAATTGGAGCGAGTACTACATAAGTTGAAATTTCGCCCTACTTTAATACGTTGGGTTGGGGATTACCTCAGGTGTAGTGAACAAATGGTGAAAATACATGGCCAACATAGAGGTTCTCGCGTAATGATGTGTGGAGTGCCTCAGGGCGCTGTCCTGGGCCCCATATTCTACCTTATGTATGTAAATGACATTTTTAACATAGTGGGGTTTGCGGACGGCACTGCTCTTTCGGTAACTGGCCAAAGTTGGGAGGAAGTAGCTGCTAAAACCGAAAAAAAAAGTGCTATTCTTTTGAAATAATTCAGTACTAACAACATGAAATTTAACTTTCAAAAAACTAAGTTTATAGATTTTGCCTCAAGGTCAACGTTGGTACCACGGATAGGGAAGCTGACCTGTCACGCCGATCATGGTTGTAGAGGCTGTGACTGTCCTGTTATCGACCAGGTTTCTCACACAAAATATTTGGGTGTATTGATCGACGACTGCTTAACATGGGAACATCATATAGGAGAATTAAGCAGAAAGCTCTGTTCATAGAGGTAAGGGGGTACATGACGGAGAAGCTAAAAACACTGTTCTATACTGCAATCATTCAGCCCCTACTTATTTATGGTATAGTTGCGTAGGGTCCGTCTTCCACTTCAAAGATAAGGCCATTATTATAATGCAAAAGTTAATAATAAATATCTGGGGCGTTGTAACACACAACTTTCCTTAGCTCTACGTCAATTCACTTTTTAACATTTCAGCGGAGTTTATAAGGGAAAACCCTGCAAATTATTACACAGCGGTTTATTATTCGGATAAACAGCTTGACCTAGCATTAATGCTCCGAGACCCATCCCGTTCGATTCAGCTAAGAAAAATATCAAAATGAAACACCAAAAAAAGGTCAAAAAGAACTGAATCGTAATATTAAAATAAACAAAAAAACGAAAGTATCTAGAAAAAACTGAATTTTAATATGCAAACATGCACGCTAAATACTAATATCAAAATGTAACCAAAAATCTATGAAAAAAAAAACAAAATGAGAATGAAACGAAAGAATCTAAAAAAATTGAGTCGTATTAAAACCAAAAAAAAAGAAACGAACGAACTATTAAATAAATAAACCAAAAATAAACGAATAATGAAAAGTTCAATCGAAGATAACAGATATTTTGCTAACAGAAATAGTTGAGACGGAGCGAAACAGTCATTCGTGGAGGTGAAGACCAGAACAAGGCAATTGGACGATAAAGAGACAAATCGTAGTGCCAAAGGTTATATACGAAACACGAGCGCTTCCTAGAGGAAGCAACAAAAAAAGAGTCAAGTGAACGCCGTGAGTGGCGGCGATTGAGTTTGATGTGATGGGAGGGCGGGAGGAAGGGAGTACTAACGACGAAACGTTGACTTCCGCTGTAGTTCCCGCATTGTACTGCGTTTCGTTAATTTTTTTAACCATTTTTTGCCCATAACAACCATGGGCTTCGTCTGATCGGATTGCCGAGATGGCGGGCACAACTAGATACCAATTTGTTTTTTTGTGCGAGAGAACGAAATTTTTAGACCATGTTAGAGGCACAGAACCCGGGGGATCGGACGGCGGACGGTGGATGGGGGACGGCGGACGGACATTGCAAATTTGGAATCCCCATGTCTTGAAACGTAAAGTATCAAATTTTGAGGGGGGGTTGTAAAAAATTTTTCGTGACCGAAAACATAGGGTTATCATTCAGAATGAATAATAAACCAAAACCGCGCTAAAAACACACAGATGGATACTGTTGACCCGATGGCAGTGACGAACATGAAGAGGCGGCGTTAGGCGGACGGCGATGCAACTTGTTTCTTTTGGCGATGCACAAACAAGTCCAACGTCCGAATATTTCACCTCACTTTTTCCTAATAAGATCCGCCTTAAGGTGTAAACAACGATTGCAAAACGTAAAACACAATTGAGTCGACCGTGTAACAAGTAGAAGCGACTCAATAAATTCCACCTCCAATTTCCAGCAATGATTGAAAATGCGATTTGATCGGTTGCTAGGACGAAGAATCGCTGAATGCTATTCACTAAAGAAAGTTGTGTGATGCGGCGCAGCTGTTTAAAGTGTGCTTTCTGATTACAAATAACGGCAAACTGTCCAACAAAAAAAATGTTTATCGTTCAATCCAATACGTTAATCACTCCGTTTATGTCAATGGAAACCCCGATCTGACGTTAATGAGCTACTTATTTACAGACCATCTAACAAAGCGATGTCATTCAAACACAATTCCACAGTTGCACCATACTGTAAACTCATATATTCACTTGTATTCAGGTGAAACGCTGGTCTCGTAGCAACACCCTCCCACCAAGATGTGGCGGTATTTAGACCGCACTGAGCACTCGAAAACGACCCAATTTGCGGTCTCGCAAATGAGCTGCCGCTCCAAGACCTGAAACAGAACCTTCGAGGAGTTTCCCCCCATTATGAGGTGGAAATTATAAAATGGGGTGGGATCGTTGGGAACAGCCTCCTCTCGACCCTCTTTCATTAACGTCTCGGGGGATTTTACCTCCGCAGCCACTTTCGGACTATTAACTTAACCGTGACCTTCTCCATTAGAGAAGAGCTTTACAACACCCCGTACTGCACTTGCCTTGGAGCCTGTTGAAAGACAGCGTGTCGTCTCTATCTCCATGTATATGCGTTGTAACGAGTTATTGGAAACACTCCGCCGCTTGCAGGGAAACATTTAAAAAAAAATGCATTTATTCATTAGGAACATAAAATCACACTCGTTTACAAAATGCAACGCCTCTTTTTGAGTAAGCATACTCGTGCTAAGAGTCGGAGCCTAGTCCACATTACATATGTGAAATTTATACTACAAAAGAAAAAAGTTCGCAATCAATACAGAAAAAAATTAAAAAATTGTGTACACACAAAGTCTAGAAGAATGTATATCACGCATCAATATTACATCGAAGACATTACCCAAAGGTACTCCACCTATTTTTCATTTTTTCAGAGAAGTATTTTTTTACCTCCATTTAGCCAATGATAGCTGTACTGTCAATATTTTGCACGGCAAATTGTTTGGAAAAATCAACCCCCCCAGGTGTTATATAAACGCATTACCAATGCTGTTCTCATTCTGGGTTGATCAAGCAGTGTGATCCTATCCGCATATCTTGAGGGGTTCGATATTTTACCCAGCAAGAACATCTTGTATACGTAACTTACAGTACATTTTTCCGCTAACTCATAAAGACTCAGCACTGGTAACCTCATAAAAACTCTGTCCGTCGAATATCTCCTTGGTTTCTTCAATAGTATTTTTACTTTCCTTGGCTCTACGAAGTAGAAAGGAAAGTTATGTAATCGGCTGAAAAAAAAATTTTGAGTTTTCTTCAGATCTTTACGTTTCAGACCCTCCCGAGTCCCAAAAACACTATTTGGGAAAATGGTCTGTGTGTGTGTATGTGTGTCCGTATACGATTTTTAGAGAAAACCACCGTACCAAATCAGCTCAAACTTGATATCTCGCTCGCAGGTTACCATGGGACGCCAAGATAAGGGTTTGAACAAAATCCACCGAAAGTTAACTATAGTTATCATAGTGATCAAAATAACAAATATTTTTTTCTCAAAAACCGCTCTAACGATTTTGATTACATTTTTAATATTGGTAGCTCTTAACATGATAATTATACCATGGAATTCCCATTTGTGGGAAAATGACGAGAGCAGCACAATAAATTATCAAAATTTTCGACGAAAAGCGTTTTTGGCGTAGTTTTTTCCTTATTAACTCCGCTGGAATGTTAGTAGAATGTTAAAGAAAATTGGTACTGTAGTCCAATCCAATACCTATAGGGTGAGTATTTAAAAACGCTCATGAGATACATGAGGCTCACTCCAGAAATTCCTGAATTTCAACTACCGCCGTTTTGCCTAATACCAGTTCTAACAATTATTACCCAATAACTCTGCAAAAGTGATTACTATCCTCCTTCAAAAAATCCGTGTTTACAGCCTCATTAATTTTCTGGGTACCATTTGCTCAATAATTGTCCTGGAATGAGTACGAGCAGCACAATAAATTCCGGAACTGTAAGCGCTACCGCTTCCTGCTGTTGTGACGTGTTGTTTGACCATGTTCAAAGGAACTGAGTGATAAATGAATTGATTAAATAGAATTAACCATGCACAAAGTGAAGTGACGTAGAGCTAAGGAAAGTTGTGTGTTGCAACGCACCAGATATTTTTTTAAACTCATCGTCGAACGTTTTCGCCGACTCCATTTTATATTTCCGTCAGCCATGAGATTGTGGCTTCAGCATTTTGGATCCTTGGTTTGGGTCCTTGGACTACCTGGAACGACGCCGGACTTCAAAGCCCAGGCCAAGACTCTTCAGCGCTGTTCGTCATCATCTCACCTTCCACGAAAAGAAGCTTGCCCCTCCAATGCTTCTTTCGCCATCCAGCTAAGTCTTTATTTTGAAGTGCCCGTTATGAAGGATAACTTTATTTTCACCTTCGTTTATCTATTTCTATTTTAATAAATCCTATTTTTCTCTATTACACGTGTTACAGTACAGTTCGTCTCACTTCACTCTGCTCCTGGTAAACGAAATACCAATTCTAAGCTTGTCTTAGAACTCGAACCGTTTAGAAGTCCCGGTGGCAACAGACAACGGCGTTCTTCGGGATCTCATGAGAGTACCTAAGCTGGTGGTCGTTCTATCGTGGAACATCCTCCTTCTCTTCCCTCTTACAATCCTATTCGTATAGCCGGTGTAGGGTAGCCTGGGCGCCTTCCCCGCTTCACTAAATATTATTTATTTAGTTTCTTCGTTGGGTATGACCGTGTCTCATTTACGGTGAGCTTCGTAAAAAACAATATGTGCGTTGCCGTAGGCCATACGAAGGATAACGATGTGAGGGCGTCTCCTGAGATGGCAAGGAGGTAATGAAAAAAAAAGATGGTCGAACGGGCACCCCAACAACAGGAGCTCCGCCACTTGAGCGCAGCCAATCGCCGACTTCCCCGCTTCCAGCTCCTGCACCTCTCCGGCCTTTCGCTCCGCGACGAGACTCCCTCATCCCTCTCCCATCAAACCGGAACGCACGCCATCCGAGGAGCTTCGTCTCCTTATCGTTCCTTCCAAAGTTAATAAAAGCGCGCGCCCGAGAAGTGCTCGGATCGAGCGGTATAAACTACGGTTAAGATGCCGTTTATTGGGGCGTACGAAATAACTCCAGACTTCCCCCCGCTGTACGAATCGGCGTGTAGATTGAAAACGCAATAAAGTTACTGACGACCGAATGGAGCCTTCGTATAACCGGGAGAACTCATATTCTATTTATGAGAAAAGCCTAATGATATTTCGTGAATTGTTATCACTTTGATCCCTTTGAAGTCAGTCAAAGCCGAGGGCCTAATTATTGCGTTTAACTCGCAACGTTCCATTCACCGCTCATTCGTATCGGCACAGTCTTTGACTAAGGAAGTGGAAACTTCACATTTCAGTGAAAAGGAACAATATCAGGTGCTACGAATTTCACAACTTTCCTTATCCCCACATTTACTGGGTCTTTTACTTCTCCGTTATCCACCGTAATCTGTTCATCGTTCAACACATACGATGGACGTGGCCAAACGACCCACAAAGTCGTCGGTGTGTAGAGAAGTCGTTCAATTCGAGCTGCAAATCTTTCCGGAATGGGCAGAAATTATGGAACTTGTCGGGTGGCTGCTACGTATTTTACGATCCTTGTTTAAATAATCAGAAGAATAGCTTTTATTGTGATAATTTTGCTGTTTCCAATCGAAAAATTATCGAATTCCATGAAGGAACGTTTCGACTTCAAAGAGAAAATGAAAAATTAATTGTAATAAAAATGCGTTCGTGTTAATTTAAGTTTGGCGTCTGCAAATCCAAAAAGACAAAATGCAAAAATCGGCGCTTGCCTCACGAAAACTTCGCTGAAGAAAAAGGATAATTACCTGCGGAAAACGCTCAAACTATTATTGGAAGTTATAGCAAAACCTGTTTGTGACGCTAGACCCGAATACCAAATGTCTTCGTGAAAAAAGTCAAATACGCGTTTGTGACGAATTCGGTCCTTACGGATTGGAAAATTCACAATTTGTGAGTAGGTGTCTAAATTTATCAAGAAAAATTCTCAATTACACTTCAAATGCCGAAGTCAGAGCTTCATTTAGTGAAAAAGTATCGTTATTTGATACGGAAGGGTCAGCATTTTAATCGGACATAAAAATAAGAACACCGCATTATTGACCGGGTAACAAATTGTTAGTATGTGTTGAAAATCTGGCATTCCGTTTCATTGCCATCAGTAATAACGTCTCTTCTAAGTCGGAATGAACAATTCTCAATTTCACATGGAGTAAACAGTTTTTTATTCGATTAAATCTGAATTAGCGACGTAATTATGAGTTTTATTGTGGGAAAATTCCATAATTGTTAAATTTTCCCGGTGCTCAACACTCCACAGTCCAACACTTATTCATTGTGCATTCTGCAATAACTCTGTATCAGATTGATAAATTGGCATTGTAAGCGTAGCTGTGGCCAGCAGCCCTGGCCCACATGGGCACAGGTTCAGTTTCGGGCTTAACAACGCGTGACCAGGGATTGCGTATTACTTTAGGTAGGAGGGATTGTTCACCCGCCAATAGGTCGCCTAGGTTTAGACAGTTAGTTTTACACTACCGATGCACTGTCGTTGCCCTAGTAATCCTGCTCTGTACGAGAGGAGCCGCAGGTTCGGACACTTGGTACACGCACCGATGCGACCATCCGTAGGATTGAGCCTGAACGCCTCTCTGGCCGAATCCCCGACTTTCGCGAGTTTCGCGAGTCGAAAGGCTCAAGTCAATGTGATTTTACTAGGCAGCGTGGTTTAGAACGGGTTGTCGCATTAGCCCTCTGGAGCAGCCATTCTTAGTTGGTTGACTGTCAGAATACTCTGCGCACTCAAGGCCAGTACTGCTCGCAACGGCGTTTCTCCTTTCGGGGAGTTAAATTCAAGACTTTGAATCGTTCTTGTAAGAAGACTGTGGATGACGCTCAAAGATCAATGTTAAGGACGGATCTGGCCGGTCAACTATAAACCTAAGACTTGTTCTTGCAATTAGTTCTCGCCTGTTTCTCTGTTTCTCGTTCTTCTCCGAGCCTTCTGCAGTTCCACCGCCACGAGTTATCCATTACTTATTAGAATTGAGCAGCTCTACGCCCTATGGTTTCTAAATCCAATCCAACTCAGCTTCCAGAGCCCCGATTTCCTTTCTTTACCGACTGAGTTATGTCAAATTCGAAGTCGCCGCAAGAACCACTCACTCACTAATATCCAACCCGAACAACTTTCATGCCTGGGTTGAGGGGGGGGGGGGGTCACTCGGTAGCTTTCAAGTTGCGATCCCTTTCGAGGCAAAGAAAAGGAAGAAAAATCTCTTCTTATTCGGCTCAATCTCGTATCTAGAGCAAAAGGGGACTGAAGAAGTGTTGGAATGATTCGAAAATATACCGAATTTCAAGTATGATAAACAAATTATGAATCCATTTCTCCTTTTCTCTTGTTGAATGTTACAATAGCATTCGCTTATTTGGAACTAACTATTCAACCAATTTAATCAAAATTGCTAGTGGTGTTTTTGAGAAGAAAATATCTGGTGCGTAGCAACACACTACTTTCCGCCACCCCTTTAGGTTCGAACACCAGCTACATAGGCGGGCGCTATATCTTCGTTCAACGCATTTTTACAGGAACATTTATGGAGAACAAAATGTAGGGACTAGTTAGCTGAGAGTACTCCGAAAGTTTGATCGAAATCGTTAGAGCCGTTTTTGAGAAAATTGGAATACCGATAAATAAATATTCGACAAATCTCCTTTTCTGAGTTAGCTTGGCTTATATCTGCGTTCAACATATATATACAGAAATAATTATAAAGAACGAAATGTTGGTATGGGTGACTAAAAGACACTCCATTAGGATTTATTACGTCTGGTGAAAAAGTTACCCTAGAATTTACGGAAATGTTCGAAAAAACGTTATTTTCGACACATTTTGATTTTTATCTCTGTTCAATAGACCGTCACAGGAACATTTATTGAGAACAATATGTAGGTATTAACTATTTGAAAACATCCAGTGAGTTTGGTGAAAATCGATGGAGCCGTTTTGCCAAAAAGCGTAAAAAACCTATTTTTGCTTCAGGGGCCCATATCTCCGTTCACCGTATTTTCATGGAGGTATGTATAGAGAAGAAAA
The DNA here is from genome assembly GCA_020466155.1 of Pachypeltis micranthus. Classification (NCBI taxonomy): domain Eukaryota; kingdom Metazoa; phylum Arthropoda; class Insecta; order Hemiptera; family Miridae; genus Pachypeltis; species Pachypeltis micranthus. The sequence goes on along the minus strand of CM035777.1, from coordinate 28,070,396 downwards.
GTTGGGTTTCAATTAGTAAAAAATAATGTGAAAGTTTAATCAAAATCGTTAGAGCCGTTTCCGAGAAAAATGCGAAAAACCCTAGTTTTTGGTACATTTTCGTCCCACACCCCCCCTTCCCATCGGCCGAAATCGTCCATAACCTTATTTTGGTGTCTACAAAAAATAACGAACAAAACAAAAAAGAACCAGCTCAATCGGATCAGCCGTTCTCCCGCAAATCGAACTACAGACACACACACACACACACATACACAGACACGGACCACGCGCCGAAATTAGGTTTTTTAGACTCAGTAGGGTCTGAAACGTAAAGATCTGAAGAAAACCCAAATTTTTTTTTGAGCCGATTACTATACTTTCCTTCTTTTCGGGTAGCGGAAAGTAATAAAATGAATGTCAATTTCGATCTGATTTGAACCATCCGTACTTGCTGAATTGTGATGATTACAGGCACAACTCGAATTGTTCTTTTAGACGATTAAACTTTTTGTTTCTGCTTTGTAGGGCTAACGATTGTAAAAGAGAATTGAACTGTTTGTTATTTGTTATCAGATAGTCTTAATTGTGTAAATTGGTTACACGCGTAGAAATGGTGCGGAATTTGCAAACGTTGACACTGTTGAATTATTATGACGCCCCCTTCAGTACTCTGACCTCGTTTTTCTATCAGTAGGTCTCGGTGACATACCGTGCAGTTACATAACATGGGAATTGAGTAGTGTAAATTACCTGTGAAGAATGAGATCCCAACTAGAGCAGCCGGTGAGTCCGCGGGCAACTGAATAAGTGACAAGAGATTACCGGTCGCCAAGAAAAACCGAGAGGGGGGAGACTCGTTTGGCTGCACCTTTATCATAGACGCTCGGGTTTGTTCTGGGCTTTTGTTCTTGGCTTCGAAGTGGATTAGCATATGCCTGGGAAGGGACTGATGCGTTGCACAGGGGAGGGCACCTATTCGAGGGCTCAGTATCTTTGGAATCTCCTCTCGCGGGGCTCAAGTAACCGCAATTAAGGACGGAGTAATTTTAGGTCAGATTTTTAGGTCGGACGACGCGTTTTGGACCATTTCCGCGTAAGTGGGGAATGTCTCGTTGCCGAAAGACACGAGTTTTAATTACTGTCATGAAGTAAAGTGCAGATCGAGAATGAAACCCAGCGGGAATCCGATTATCAAAACGACTGTTCGCAATGTAACATGTTCAGTTCAGTTTCATAATTGCAATGAAGTTGGCATAACCGCCGAAACCGGTCTACATTTTATTAAACATATAAAAGATCTCTCGTCGATCTCATCTCGTCCGCGTATCTATATCGTAGATTAACCTCTTCTTTGCATTCCATCCCCTCGCAGTTTGTCCACGAAATGACTCATCCATCTCTCGCTTATTATACCTATCTGGATTTAATTTGCAAGGCTATTGGGGACATAATCACCGGGACCCCCTGGTTCGTTCGTAACGCTACTTTACCTCGACTGAAAGCACCGCGAAACATAATAAGCTCATACTGATATCGAATGATGGTTGACCACGAGAACACATCCCCTTGTCGAAATGGCCGTACCTTAACACTTTTTGGGGGTCTTCCTCGACATCAAAGGAGCCTTTGATAATGTTTGGTGGCCGTTCGTTCTGGCGATCCAACGCGATCTCTTCCGAATGATCACCACCTACCTCACGGATAGGGTGGTGCTAGTGCTGGCCCGTTGAAGGTCTCAAAAAATGTCACGAAGGGCTGTTCGCAGGGCTTGGTGCTGGGGCCGCTGCTATGGCACCTTGTGTTCGAGGGCCTCTAGGAGCAACTCGCTGCCGGCGGATTCAGTGTACTTGCATACGCTGATGATGCGGTAGTGGTTCTCCAGGGGTCGAGCAGAGCTGCTCTCAGTGGATGCCTGGAGTGGGACCAGCAAGCCGGAGTTTGCCCCAACTAAATGTGAAATTATGATTTTAAGGGGCAAAACCGTGAAAGGTTGTCTAGTGCAGAACCTAGACGCGGCGCGGTAATAAGGCGTGGCGTGGCTTTGACCGTCGTACGTGACGTTCGGTACTTGGGGGTTCACCTCGGGTCCAGCCTGTCACTGACGGCTCATATTGAAAAGACCTCGAAGAGGGCCCTACAAGCGTTTGCCGGAGTATCAAGACTGGCAAGCTCGGGTTGGGGACTCGGTTTCTGAGACCTCATCACGGCCTATAAGGGATTGTTCCTCGGCATTTTGCTTTATGCTGTACAAGGATGGTGGGTCCTCGCCAATGGGAATGACCAGAGAAGGCTGCTTTCGGCACAGCGGGTTGGACTTATTAAAGTTGCAAAGGCTTACCGAACTGTGGCCGCCTCAAGCATTATGGTCGCGTGCGGAGTACTCCCAGTTGATCTGGAGACCGCCAGACGATTTGCAAATTGGAAGGTAAGGAAAAAGCTCGGCGTTTCCTGCCCGGAAATATCGTTACCCCTGAATGAAGGGGACACGAATTCGTCCAGACGGGAGGTGTTAATGGCCAACCTAATAAGTGCATGGCAAGAGGCTGAAACTGGCCGATGGACGTTTACCCTATTCCCGTCTTTGGAGGGCAGATTGAAAATGAGGTGGATTAGCCCTGGCTATTCTATGTCTCAACTCTTGTTGGGCCACGGGGATTTCAGGGCGAAGCTCCGCCGACTCGGTCTCTGTGACGAATCGCCCCTGAGACAGGAGGAACACGTACTCACTGAATGTTCCAGATGGACAAGTCAGCGCGCACGTCTGAGGGAGCCGGTGTTCAGGGATGAGCTCCTGATTGACCTGACCCGTTACGTGTCAGCGACTGGCTTCCCAGCGCTGGAGGACTTTGCGAGGAGCGTCCTCGCACAGTCAATATCCGAATACGGACCGTATCCTCCTCTGTATTGCACCCGCCTTCGACACCTCTTAGCCTCATTGCACTCGCTTCTTAGGCGTGACGAAGCGTAGGCTAGTCTACACCACTGATAGAAGCGGTAGGAGGCCTAACACCCTGAGAGGCTCTCTCCTCAGGCAATGTTAGATCTCCGAGGCACACCAGAAGGCTGCTAGCGGGCGACCGCTTAGCAACTGGTGGTGCGGGCTAGAGCCTCGCTGATCCCCCGAGAAGGGGGGCCCACTGGCAGATTGAGGAAGGACACGTGCTGGTCTGGCTCACTAAGTCCTGGAGGGTGGGCTCCTGAAGCTGTCTGGCCAAGGAGTTGCTTTCCCTCGTCTACGACGGGTTAAGAGCTCTCAGGCTGGCACAACTCGGACCGAAAGGTCGGCAGTAGAATCTCTCGAACCTTAACCCTAATAAGGGAGTCAGTCGAAAGTCATGGAGATAGCAGCTTCACAAGCCAGCGAAGCATACACCAAACGCAAGCCTCTCTAGGTCAGGCAGGTTATCATTTACCATGTCTCCCAGATGAGACCTGTAACCCATGTGTTACCACACGGAGCCTGAAGAATCCGTAAAACCTGGGGGGACCTCTTAATCTGAATTCCCACCTAATCTAACTATTTAGTACCGTGGCACGTTTCAAAGGGTGAGATCAACTGTGACGACGTTTTTTGTCATAACCTTCTTTGCAAAGTTTGCGAATCGGTTAAAAGCTTGTGTTTGGGTGGCCGAATTAGCTGGGTCTATGACCACCAAAATTTCTGCGCTAGCCGTAATGGAAAGTCATTGTTTTCTCGAACACCTTCGCCCTCAAGCCCTTTTGTTGCCTATGGAAAGTCCACCTCCTCAGTTATTTCTAAGTGACAATGGGTTTCCCCTTTTCCTGGACTTTTCCACCTATCTTTTTCCACCCCTCGATTTTAGATTCCTCTCCACAACACCCAGCTCCTCCCAACAGCTAGTCATTCAACAGCTCCCACGATACAGTCGTTCTTCAGTTCTCTAAACGATTCGTCTCTCTCTCTCTCTCTCTCTACATAGTTTCCCAAGCCACCAGTTCACGTGTAATGAGAGTCCCTTGAGCTTGAGCGCGTTTATATGCCCATACTGAAACTGATATCGTTATTCTGTCAAGTGTAATACAGTCCTCACTCACGCCCACCACTTCCATTTATTTCTCAGATTCAAGCTCCCCCGTTTGTGCGCCCAAAAGCTTGCTTAGCAGCAGTCAAGCTGGAACGTTTGGCAATCGCCGCTCACTGCTGTAGTAACAACAATGTGGCAGACTGTAGTTTCTTGGTCTATCCACACTGGAAGCGGGAGACGTGCTGAATGGAGAGCCTTTGAGTTAAAAGAAGTGGAGCCGCGCATAGAACGATGCAATCAATCGTTAGTCAACACGAACTGGCTAGTGATCGTTTGGAGTGATTCTGTGGATCCTGTCTTGTAGGCGTTGGTGATCATCCACATGAGCGTAGCTCTCTGGGGTTAAATACTCTCCTTTGACTGACCATTAGTATGCTACAACAGTCAACGGAGCTGTAGCCAATCATGCCCAAATAAATGGCCTTGTATGTGGGGATAGTATCACGGTAACGCACACCTCAGATGGTGGCATTGTTCGTAATGATGCGTCGTAACATTATGGGCAATAGGTAAATTAAGGGAAATTCGTTGTGTGTCCTTCAACTAATGAATTCACAGGAATAATCGTGGTAATATTGGTTCTGGTGGGTGTTTTTACTTTCCTTGCACTACGAAGTAGAAAGGAAAGTTATGTAATCGGCTGAAAAAAAAATTTTGAGTTCTCTTCAGATCTTTACGTTTCAGACCCCCCTGAGTCCGAAAACCCCTATTTGGGAAAATGGTCTGTGTGTCTGCGAACGATTTTTAGAGAGAACCGCCGTACCAAATCCACACAAACTTGATATCTCGCCCGCAAGTTACTATGGAACGCCAAAATAAGGGTTTGAACAAAATCCACCGAAAGTCAACTATAGTTATCATAGTGATCAAAACACCATATATTTTTTTTCTCAAAAACGGCTCTAACGATTTTGATTAAATTTGTTCTATTGATAGCTCTCAATAAGGCAATGATACCATAAAATTCCCATTTAGGGGAAAATGACGAGAGCAGCACAATTTATTACCAAAACTTTCGACGAAATCGATTTTAGCGCGGTTTTTAGAGAAAACAACCGTACCAAATCAGCTGAAACTTGATGTCTAGCGTACAGGTTACCATGGGACGCAATAATGAGGGTATGGGCAAAATCCACCGAAAGTTAACTATAGTTATCATAGTGATCAAAACACCAAATGTTTGTCTCAAAAACGGCTCTAACGATTTTGATTAAATTTGTTCTATTGATAGCTCTCAATACGGCAATGATACCATAAAATTCCCATTCGGGGGAAAATGACGAGAGCAGCACAATAAATTATCAAAATTTTCGACGAAAAGCGTTTTTAGCGCAGTTTTAGTCTTATAAACTCCGCTGGAATTTTTGTAGAATGTTAAAATAAATTAGTAGTGTAGTCCAATTCAATACCTAAAGATTGAGTGTTTAAAAACGCTCATGAGATACATGGGGCTCACTCCAGAAATTCCTGAATTTCAACTTTTGCCGTTTCGCTTACTACCAGTTCTAAACTTTTTACCCAATAACTCGACAAAAGTAATTACTATCCTTCTCAATAAAATTTGTGTTTACAGCCTCATTAATTAGCTGTGAACCAATTGCTCAATAATGGTCCTGAAATGAGTACGAGCAGCACAATAAATTGTGGAACTGTAAGCGCTACCGTTTCCTGCTGCTGTGAAGTGTTGTTTGACCAAGTTCAAATTAACTGAGTGGTAAATGAATTGATTAAGTAGACAAAGCCATATAGAAAGTGAATTGACGTAGAGGTAAGGAAAGTTGTGTGTTGCAACGCACCCGATATTTGATATTACTGTTGGATTCTTACTTGCGTTTACTGAGGTCGCTACCACCCACAGGTCCTCACGTGGACTGTCCTGATTCTGTAGCCGGGTGATAAACCAATTGTGAAAGTGTCGACGAGCCAGTTTCGCTCACACCATCAAAAGCGCACCAGAGCTATCGTAACAATTGAAATAGTTTCTGGATGTTTTGAAGTTTCTCTCACAACCGAGTACTGAACGTTGGCCCCCAACACTCAGAATATGCATTTCTTGTGCACGAACGAGGCAAGAGACAGTGGCCGGGGTCTTCGCCCAACTTGGAAAAGAATTACTTCATACCCCCCCCCCCTTTCCCCCACCACCCATCGCCCTCATAGACTCCCATAACATCAACTTTCGCTCGGAAAAGTTTCGTTTAATTAAAGGACCCGAAACATCTTGGGCCTGCGCCAGCTCCTCGCCCAGCGCCCCGCTGTCTCCAACTTCGGACTCCATTAATATTCTCGGGGCGGCTCCTCAGGAGGCGCTGAGCCCCTCGTCACCGACAAAAGAGCACAAAGAAGGTTTCCGTCTCGTATTTAAAAATGCGATCCTCTTTCACACGCAACCGGGGAAACAAAAGAAAAACGGAAATGTCGCAGCTTTTGAAGAATTAACATAATAAAATCGGGAGGAGAAGAAGAAGGAACCGCCCTCCCTCCAGCGACAGTTTGTATAAATTAATACACGGGGTAAGACACGGGGCTAGTCGAGGCCAAGACAAAGCGGCCTTCTATTAGCATTCAGTTCCCACAGGAGACGTCCCCGAGGCGCTTCGCTCTGCCGTTGCTGCAAAAGGGCTGTTACTTGTTTCTTGGCTGCTCTTCGACCGTTGTTTCCATCCAACAGCCTTCTCATTGTATCTCGATTGTGTTAATTTCTCTGGTTTTCCCCTTCGTTGGACTCCGGACGTCGACCACATGTTCTTAAGACCCGATTTCTTCATCGTGATTACTTGTGCTCAATTTATTCCAAAAATAAATAGCGACACACTCAAGAATTTTTCTCGGCAACTGCTCTAGCAGTTTACGAATATCTCGGTAAAAATTAGGTTTTAATGCTCGATTGATTGAGATTATTCACAGGGTGTCTTCAACTAGTCACCGGGTTTCATAAATGGTTCTACGGAAACAAGATTTTCGTAACGCTCAGGAATTTGTTAGGGTGCTGGGACCTCGCAGCTTTGAATGAGTGACTAGCGCATTTATTGAACTCTCAGCACGATTGTTTCGCGAAGGATATTGACAACGGGGATAATGAGTTGGAGACTGATGAGCGCCTTACGTTTCCCATTTACACGAATGGCAGAGGTATGGGTCAGGGACGAGTTGGCTGTGCCTTTGTCGTCTACGACCTCAAAGACCCTCTTTATCTGCAAAGACATAAACTTGGCGAGTGCTGCTCGAATAATCAAGCAGTGGCCTGTAGAGGAGGTACACAACGGACGGTCGAGGGGCTGAGGTGTCCTTCCCAGAAATTCAGGATCGCCGGGGTATTCTCCTTCGATCGTCTTGAAGGTTGACGCTGCTGCTGACGGCTCATGGAAGAGTTCACGAGTGTTCGGGAGAGGTCCAGGACTGGGAACATTTGGTGGTCGGTTCTCCTACTTCGAATGTGGGGTGTGGCCAATGCGAATGAAGCTGCTCATCCGCGGTCATTTGGACGGCATTGTTCATTATCCATGGAGATGGGGTTGCTGTAAACTTTGGCGTGATTCAGCAGTAACGAGGAACAAAAGCGAAAAGAACGTTAATATTAAGGAAAGAACCTCTAACGGATAACATGTTAATAATTACGAGTTGTGAAGCGTGTCATGAGTTGGGAGCATGCAGAATTAACGTTTTTTGTTGGCCGAGCCTTTAGAGCCACGTGATGGTGAACGGAGCGACGTCAAATCCAAACTCTCGAGCGTATCAACTAGTTGGGCCGCTGAAGTTCCGTTTTGATCGTCAACACACTCAAATTGTTCGTATTTCGCGTTATTCCAATGCGCGGAAGAGCCCGGCCGTCTCTAGGACGAAGAAGATGAATGAGAATATTTGAAAACAGGGCTCAGAAGCCCTTTGCCAATTAAAACGGATCCCGGGGCCACGACTAATCTCCGCAGCTTTTGAGAATTGGACAGGAGGCAGAGAGATGAAGGGAGAGAGAGGCAAAAAAAGGAAGAGAGAGGGAACAGAAAATACGAAGAGCTTTTTGAGATTAAAACGTCTGAAAGGTCCGGGCAGCCGGAAGAAGAAAGGAACAACGTAAATCCGAAAAGGCCTCAGGGGAATTCGGAAGGAAAAGGGGATCTTTTTGAAGGAGTTTCTGATGTCGAGAGAGAATGGAAAAGCTGCCCCGAAGGGGTAGGAGCGGCGGGGTGGGGAAAAGGGGGTGGGGGGATGTGACTAGCAGCGACTTCGCTAGGCTTTTGCGTTTGTTGTTGTTGAGCCATCAAAAGGTAAAATGGAGGTCGCCTCAGTGGAAGAGGAGACGTGGAATTTTGAGAGGGAACGTGACGCCATCCATGGAGGAAGACTTTCTGCTGGTCATAAACATATCACCTCACACATCAAACACAACTTCCAGTGGCTTTTCAACTCAAACGACTTCAATGAAACGATAAATCGACAATGCGATGCCCCAATGCTCTTGAATAATGCAGCAATAAATTGGTTCCATTAATAGCAACCCTTTCCGTTAAAATGGAAACGACAATCTAGGAATTTTCAGCACTACAAAGAGTAAATCCATAATTAGTGTCTGACTGTCAACAGCGCAGATGTGCTAGTACCCCACTGTCTCTCAAGAAATACTGTTAGGAGGACACTCTAGGTGGCCAGATGAGTGGGAAGCAGCCCTGAACCTGGCTGTTGATTCCAGCACTTGGTCCATTGCAGTGATGTGCCATATTGAAGTAAATATCAACCTCGTGGAGGAAGTGCTTAGGGAATTAGCAAATCTGCGAACTGCTCGGTTGAGAGGGGCATTGTGTGGTAAATCCTGCAATACCATCTGCTCATGCCAAAGCTCGGCAGGCTTGTGAGCCATCGTTGACCAGCTCATGCTAAAGGCACTCGTCCCATTGTGTTGAAATCTGAGAGACAGGGAATGTGCTGCGACTAATTTTGCCAGGACAGGCTTGGGCGAGAAGAGGATGGAGCTTACTGATCCAGAGACAGTACGCCACAAGTATGAAGATTGAATATATGAGAATGGCAGTACATGGTATTCTACCATGTGTACAGTGGAACTACCGCCTGCCACCTGCTAGGCATCATACCTACAGTGTGGGACCGCCGGAGATGAGATGGTGGCGTGCCACATTTGCGGCAATCCGGCTCCTGTCTGGCCATGGGGCATTCAACGCACGCCTAGAATTTTTCAGACGGAGCGCATTCGATGAGTGCCCCTGTGGGGCAGGAGTAGCGGAAGATGCTGCCCACGTCTTCTTTGAGTGCAGCCTGTGTGAGGATGCGCGGGCCAGCGCCGCCATTCCTTCGAGGCACCCTACGCAAGGATTCCTCTCCTCGCTGGCCGCAACTCGCTGGTTCGCCCGCTTTGCACAAGCATGGGCGAACCAGAGGGGGAACCTGGAGGCGTGAGAGCCACCAGTACAAGACCAACTACACTCATAGACCTTGCCCACCCCCCTCTCCACTCCTATGGCCACTGGATACACGTTAACGACACCCTGCGCCACGCGTGTCCACGAAAACCCCTGGCCAATGAGCGAACGGGTCGCACAGTGGCCAACGCCATTTCACCCATCAGGTAAGAATGAAAAGAAATGGAATAAAAACTGCCACCTTGTACTCAGAACCCTTGTAAGCCACGTCACTTCAATATGCAACTGAACACTGTTTCTTTTCTCTCAAAGACTCTCCATCCCGCAAGTCTGGCGCCTCCAGCGTGGAGGAAACAAGAAACCACGTACTACCCCACTGTAGTTCTTACAACATCGAGCGAAGGTTGTTGGAAGAGCGGCCAAACCTTCTAGTTTTGACTGCTATTGAGCAAGCTTGAGAAAGGCTATGACTACAACTTGGCCACATCTTTCTCTTTGAAACTTACCTCCCAGGTAAATTAGATTATGTGGGAAACCAGGTTAAGAACTTCTCCCGGATGGTTTGCATTCCCTAGGGCCATACCACCGCGTGGTAACGCATGGGCAAGAGCTCACCACCGGGAGGCTGGCTGACTACCTGTCGTGCCTCCACACGTCTGGGTTCGGTGGGTGCTGAGCGAATGCCCGGGATCTTGCACGATCGTAAACCCGCAACCTCAATGACTTTCGACTGATATAACTTTCTTATGAGTGTTGAGAAATGGTAACTTTGATAAGGAAACAGACAAGTGCGATACTTCTGAGAGCGTTGTGAGGCATGAACAGATCTCCTTCGTCGTCAGAAGTACAGGAAGCAAAAATCTGCAGCTCTACACAAACCCCTTCTGAAGTGGCTCGCATCGGAATGCTTCAATTAAGTGGAGGCTCCTTCCCAAACGCAACTATTTGGCAAAAGAATATGAAGAGTCAGGGGGAAAACGATGAATCTCAATTTTTCGGCCATTTGGAGATTTCAGGAGGAGTACTATTGCCTGCCAAACCTTAAGGGGGAAAAACAATGAGAATCAACCGAAAATCGCATAGGAAGATTGGTTAAAAAGGGGAAAAGCGATGAGTGTCCGAGCGCAGCGGGAATAACGATGAATGTACAAGTCGTACAAGGGGAGCGACGATGTATGTTCAATGCTCGACAGTTTTCTAGCCTATTTTTGCCTAGTACGGTACGCCATTTGGTACTGTTTTGCGATTCGTGTGCGGAGCAAAACAAGAATTATACCGTCATCCGATACCTCCACCATTTAGTGGCCGAGAAGAATCGATTTGACAGTGTTGAAGTATTCTTTCCTGTCAGAGGCCACTCATATCTGGAATGTGACAAAAATATGAGCTTCTTCAACCAAGATTCTTACGTTGAATTGCCTGATAAATGGAGAGATGTTATAAGGCGTTGCAGAGAAAAACCGTCACCCTTTGCTGTGGTTGATTGCAAACCGGATCTTTTCAAGGGTTGGTCCGCTTTCTTGAAGCCAATTTATCAACCAAAATGCCCTTTTCCGACAAGGCCAGTACGTTGCTTGAAGTTTTTGAGGCAGAGCACCCCACCAAAGTCTTCTACCGCAACAACTTTTTTGGTACAAATATGAGCTCTGCCATCCTATGGACCCCGCAAAAAGAGGTAAAAACAAAGACAAATCAGCTCCACCAAGAGAAACTCTTAGAAATCTTTACAATGGGTCAGTGCCAATCCCTCAACCCAAGTTCAACGATTTGCAACATTTGAAGCAATTTATGATTAACCCACACGCAAAAACCTTTTACGAGAACTTGCCAAGAACGTCTGCCACAGAAGAAAACACAGAAGATTCATACATATACCACCTACTTGATGATGAGTGATGAGTGCCTGTTTTTTGTCCACTTTTCTATTAATGTTGTGTGGCAAAATAAACGTTTTTTTCCAGATTTGTCTCTTAATGAACATATTTGCCCCTGGAATCCGTCCAAAATATCTGGTGCGTTGCAACACACAACTTTCCTTAGCTCTACGTCAATTCACTTTGTACATGGCCTTTGAACTTGGTCAAACAACACGTCACAGCAGCTGGAAACGGTAGCGCCTACAGTTCTGGAATTTATTGTGCTGCTCATACTCATTGCAGGACCATTAGTGAGCAATCGGTACACAGATAATTAATGAGGCTGTAAACACGAATTTTTTGAAGAAGGATAGTAATTACTTTTGCAGAGTTATTGGGTGATAACTGGTAGAACTGGAAGTAAGCGAAACGACAGTAGTTGAAATTCAGGAATTTCTGGAGTGAGCCCCATGTATCTCATGAGCTTATTTAAACACTCACCCTTTAGGTATTGGATTGGACTACAATACTAATTTTTTTAAAATATTCTACTTAAATTCCAGCGGAGTTTATAAGGAAAAAACTGCGCTAAAGACGCTTTTCGTCGAAAATTTTGATAATTTATTGTGCTGCTCTAGTCATTTTCCAAAGAATGGGAGTTTTATGGTATAATTGCCTTATTGAGAGCTATCAATAGAACAAATTTAATCAAAATCGTTAGAGCCGTTTTTGGGGGAAAAAATGTGGTGTTTTAATCACTATGATAACTATAGTCAACTTTCGGTGGATTTTGTTCATACCCCTTATTTTTGGGTCCCATGGTAACCTGTAGGCTAGACATCAAGTTTCAGCTGATTTGGTACGGTTGTTTTCTCTAAAAACCGCGCTAAAAACGATTTCGTCGAAAGTTTTGGTAATTTATTGTGCTGCTCTCGTCATTTTTCCACTAATGGGAATTCCATGCTATAATTGCCTTATTAAGAGCTATCAATATAAAAAATGTAATCAAAATCGTTAGAGCCGTTTTTGAGAAAAAAAAATTTGGTGTTTTGATCACTATGATAACTATAGTTAAATTTCGGTGGATTTTGTTCATACCCTTATTTTGGCGTCCCATGGTAACCTACCGGCGAGATATGAAGTTTGAGCTGATTTGGTACGGTGGTTTTCTCTAAAAATCGTTCACTGACACACACACACACACAGACCCACAGACCATTCTCCCAAATAGTGCTTTTCGGACTCAGGGGGGTCTGAAACGTAAAGATCTGAAGAAAACTCAAAAAAAATTTTTTTCAGCCGATTACGTAACTTTCCTTTCTACTTCGTAGAGCAAGGAAAGTAAAAATTACATTGATCGATTGTTGTTACCTGTTGGAGTAAAATAATGCTAGAAAAGCTCTGTTAGGATTGTGCACCAACGAAATTCGGGACAGGAAACTTTGTTTTCCATTTTTCTCAAAATTAATATTTCTCGACATTCATCGTTTTTCCCCCTGGCCCTTCATATTTCATTTGACGCATGACACAACTTTCCTCAGCCCCACGTACGCAATTTTTATCCATCCAGTAACTAACCCAATATATTGTATTTCACTACGTTTATCTAGTGATATGAAATAAACCTCTCTAGACTAAGGCTTTATTCACCAAGAATTTGACATGAAATGATTTTTGAAATTTGCGGCTGGTTGTAAACGTTCGTAACATATGGTAATAATAATAATAAACTGGTAACGATCACCACATTCTCCCCACCCTCATTTTGTCACGTAGTCCTTCAGGTAACCTAGTGGTGCCCGTGCTCTTGAGGACCGTCGAAGTTCATTTCCATTGTTTGACTCCGGTGGTAATGAAGTTGATGGTGTCTTGAAGTCTTGGGTAGTTGGTGGTGAAGAAAGAGCTGGAGATGACGGAGAATCTGTAGGAGCTGGTGAAGTTGGAGTTTGAATGTTCGGCTCATTTATCGTTTGCATGTCGTCTTGACGATCCTCCACCTCTTGCGACTGATTGTTAATCAGTTGCGTGTCCCCTATTGGAGCCAGATGTCGAAGGAAGACGGTAGCCTCTTGTCCGTTTGGCAGTCGCACGAAGGCATAGTCAGGGTTGACCTCGATTAGATCTACTTCATCAACGAGTGACTCGTACTTGCTGTGTCTTACGTGGCGCTTAAGTAAAACTTTTCCTGGAGAACAGAGCCAACTAGGTATGGAACAGCCCTTTGACGAGCGGCGATGATGGAGGAACATACGTTCATGCGGAGTGGCATTGGTTGAGGTGCAAAGGAGCGAACGGATGGCATGGAGTGCGTCTCCTAAAACGAGTTCCCAGTAAGACGTTTTCAGGTTGTTTGAGTGAAGGGTCAATTCGATGGTTTTCCATATAATGCCGTTGTACCTTTCTATTTGACCATTCCCTTGTGGGTTGTACGGAGTAGTACGGCTAGTTGCAATGCCACTTGAATTTAGAAACTCCTTCAGCTCTGCTGACAAAAAGCTGGTTCCTCTGTCAGAATGGACAAAGGAGGGTAAGCCAAAGGTTGAGAATAAGTCTTTTAAGTGTCTGATAATTGTCGTAGAAGTCAAATCAGTGCAGGGGTAAGCGAATGGGAAACGGGAATACAAGTTAATAAGTACCTCTTTCCATTTGTGGATGTAGGCAGTGGCCCCTTGAAGTCCATATTTATGCGTTCAAATGGTGCTGTCGCCTTGATTAGAGTTCCTGTGTTGTGATAAAACCGTGGCTTCAACTTAGCACAAGTGGCACATGCAGTGATAGTTCTTCGGATTTCGTCAATTGAAAATGGTAGATTTTTACTTCTGACCCAGTGGGTCATACGTGTAATACCAGGATAACATAAATTGCTATGAAGAGTCAGCAGATCTGGTACCGAAGTAATGTTCCCAATGAATCGCAGATCAGAGCATCTGCAGATCATCTTGAGTTGGAGGCTTGGCTCGTGATAGAGTGTCTGCAGCTACATTGTCCTTGCCAGGACGATAGATTATGTCGAAAGAATAACATCCGAGTTCAAGTCGCCACCTCATTATTTTTTGATTTTTGATTTCGCTGGTGTGATGCAGGTCGAACATGAAGGATACGGATTTCTGATCAGTTAGAATACGAAAGTGCCTCCCAAGCAGGTAGTGTCTCCAGTGTCTAACCAACTCGATGATGGCATATGCCTCTTTTTCTACAGATGAGTGCTTCTGTTCACTGTCTGACAGGGTTCGAGAATAGAATGCCACCGGCTGGGCTGCCTGAGTGAGAGTGGCCGCAATGGCAAACTCGAAGGCATCGGTTTCCACCTGAAAAGGAATGTTGTCGTCAATGGCTGCAACAACTGAATTCGCAACATCCTGCTTCAGATTTTCAAATGCTTCAGCTACCTCTTAGGCTCTAGTTCAAAACGTGGCTTGAGTAGTCTTTCCATCTTTTTCTTGGTGAATAAATTGATATGAAATAAACCTTTCTAGACTAAGGCTTTATTCACCAAGAATTTGACATAAAATGATTTTTGAAATTTGCGGCTGGTTGTAAACGTTCGTAACATATGGTAATAATAATAATAAACTCGTTGATGAACGATCACCACATCTAGGCTTGAGCTTAATTGCGGAATTGTTGCCCTTACTTTTGTTGCAACCTGCAGAGTGACCGTCGTACGGGTTAATCATCGGACTGTTGAAGTGATTTTACAAGGACACGTCTATATTGTTCCGGAGTAACTCCGAGGAAAACAGTAGTTTGATGCCGCAGTTTAATGGGTTTCTGCTAATAATCTCACGAACACTATTACGATCATCGTTTATGTGAAACAATACCACCCACTACCAGCGCGGTTTAGCTTCACATGAGCCTGATTTATCAGGAAAAACTGCCCCAACATCGATTTATGACGAATTTTATGATAATTTATTGTGCTGCTACGAATGAAAATGTTAAGTACTGTTATGCGATTGTAAACTTCAACTACAGTCTGGCTAAGCCGCTGGGAGAGTACGCCACGATATTCCAAGCTGAAATCCTAGCTATAAAGATCTGCGCGGAAGAGATCCTGTTTAAGGGACTCAAGGGCAAGCGGATCTACATATTCTCGGACAGCCAGGCCGCATTAAAGGCCATCGCGGCCTATATTTTTAGGTCCAGGCTGGCATGGGAATGCCTTCATGCTCTCAAGCAGCTCGGCGCCCATAATAGGCTTTCCCTCATCTGGGTGCCGGCTCACAAGGGGCATGAGGGCAATGAAAAGGCTGACCACCTTGCGAAGAAGGGCACAGAAGCCCTACCCATTGGGCCTGAACCTCACGTAGGTATGACCAAAAGTCACCTGAACCGTTTGGTGGATCAATGGGAGACACAGGAAAATAGCGCCCATTGGCATCGCCAGCCACGACTTAGACAATCAAAAAGGCTTGTTACGCCTTCTGGTCAAAGGGCAAAGGCGATGCTGACACTCTCTAGGAGGGACTTGAGGGTCTTGATTAGCTTCCTCACCGGACACTGCCCACTCAGGTATCACCTCAACAAGATGGGCATCTCAGAGGCGGTGGAATGCAGACTCTGTGGTGAGGAGGACGAGACGGCGGAGCACATCCTATGTGAGTGCCCTGCCTTAGCAGCGAAACGCTTTGGATGCTTTGCCCAGGGGATTATTGAGCCCCACATCATAGCAGAAGCTACGGTGAAGGACATACTCGGCTTCATAAAGGGGGCGGGTATGTACGACGCCTTTTACTAAGGAAGGGCCAGCGTCACAATAGGCCCACACGTGGCCGCAGTGACAAAGGGACTTGTCCCGATGCCCTCGGGAGAGAAAAAAAAACAAAAAAAAAAAACTTCAACACAGCAAATTTAATCAAAGCCGTGAAAGCTGTTTTTCTTATAAACTTATTTTATCTTGATCACTATAATAACTATAGTTTGTTTTGAAATGATTTTGCTCATTACCTTATGTTGGCGTCGCATGGTGATCTGCAGGTCAATACCAAAGTTGAATCGAGATCTACCGTTTTCGTTCAATCGCGTTAAGACCCTCACACAATGTTTTCATATGGTGTGTTTATTTATTTGTTTAAGCCGGTTGCATAACTTTCATGCCTACTCCTTAGGGTTAAGGAACGTAAAAATATGTTGGATAAATGCCCACAGACCAATAAAAGCGATTATTGTTTCCGTGGCTCAGGAAACTTGTGCGATGCGTAGCGTCAGACATTATCCCGAAGATTACAATACTTAACTGGCCCTTTGTGTCGTGGAAAGTAAAAATGAGGAGGATTTAGCATCAGGAGACGATAAGTTTGGTTGAGGGAGGTCGAGGTAGAGGCAGGAAGGTAGTCAGAGTCTTTCGCGTCTCCTTCCTTCCTCTACCCCCCCCGCACGCCCAAACCACACCATGCTCCATTCGTAACTGCCCTCGAATTCAATTAATTAAACCTGCTCTTTTCACCAGTTACAACTCTCATATTTCAGTCCCTCTCCCCTTGGCAAACTGTAACTTTGTCACTTTTGTCTTTCGTCTACGTTCTGAATTAATTGGGCCTTCCCAGGTCTCTGCAGCAGCACCCCCCTGCCCTACGAAGACCCGACACTTCCCCATCTCACCGTCACATGGAGAACGACGTCTATCGATGCTAATGGACCCGAATTGTCTTCTTCAACCCTTCGCCTCCGCCAAGAAACGAGAGTTGAAGGGGAGCGATGCAAATCTCTTCATTGTCTTCCGGAAGGAATACCGGAGGGTTTTGGATTACTTTTCCTTGTGAAGCGGCTAATTTCATTGCGGAGGAACCTCAGGGGTATCTCTTTATTGTGCGAATGACGTTGAGGGGGGTTTCCTGTGGGAGAGCGATTATTCTAATCGGTAGAACGACTAAGTTTTAACCCCTTCCTCCACCCCTGACAAGAGGCCAGGTCGTTTTTTGTTAATGAAAACAGTGACAATTAAGAATGCGATGCTGAGGTACACGAAATTATAAGGTGGTGGTTCCCGGGCCTTTACCCTCCTGCAAAAGGTGGAGACTCGTGAGCATTCATTTTCATTTTGTCAATTCTCATCGTGACGGTCAAATGATAACTATCTGCCTCATGCACGCCCCATCATCGGATTTCCGTTCATAGTTAAGATTTGTTTTGTTTTTTTTAACGTAGCTTTCTAGAGGCCCCTTGAACTTACTGTTGCGTATTCAGAACCAACTTGGAACCGTTTAGCAGATTGGATTAGGTTAGCTTTCACACCTCTCTGCAATGGCAGCTCTTCTCTCTAGTCTCACGAGAATGTTGCAGCGGGCTTGCACTATAAGATACTGGGCCTGGATCGGCAAGCTCCATCCTCTTCTGGCTGAGCACTGCCCGGCAAATTGAGCAACGCACCTCCAGTGCCTCTGGCGTGACCTGCCTGACTGAGTCTTCCACCATGCGTCACAAGCCTGCTCTCCTTTGGCACTAGCAAATGGCTTAGTAGTGGATGGAGCCCACCAATTTTGTTCAGTGCTGGCACTTTGGGCTTGCAGCCTTTCCAATACGGCAGGACCCGAAATGAGTGAGAAATCTACCTCCCAGTGGCTCTACTGGTACTGAAATCAGCTGCTTGGTCCACCGCCTTCTAGGCTCAGGCCCCGTGGTCTTGCCACCTGCAAACCGCCCTTCGTCTTCTCTTCAGGTACTATGGCTGCCCTCCTGTTGAACACAGCTCCTTGCACTTGTCTAGTAGAAGGTGGATTGGAATAACACTAGCCACCACCACTACTACCTCCTGAGAAACTGTGCGGTTTTAGCAGCCAACGCAGATGGTGCCATCTACTTCCTGTAATAAGCAATACTCAGTATATCAGCCACACCTCTGCTCCATATAAGAGGATGAAGTGTACAACGCTCATAACCACCCACCTTGTGTTGCTCTTCAAACAAGAAAGAGGTTTTATTATTGAGGTAGTTTTACCCGCTACTTGCCGTGTGTGGAAACCAAATAACAACTTGGTGTCCACCATTGCTCCTAAATATGGAAGAGCTTCCCTTGTTTTTGACCTGTCCTGCGATCTCCACACAAACAGGAAGGAGATTCTCCATTCTTCGTATTGTCACCCGGGTTAGCTCTGTCATCTGCAGGGTGAGGGACAGCCCATGAGCTCTCATCCATTCCATCACCTTTGTTTGTCTGGACTGAGTTCAATGTGCGGCCACATCATCCACATACCCCACCAGGATCACATTTTCAGGCACCTGAAGACGAAGCAAGCCGTGGCATGCCACATTGCACAGAGATGGCCCAAGGATCGACCCCTGGGCAGCCCCTGCAGTGACATATTTAAAATAAGTGAGAAATCGTGCAGATTGTTTCACATTACTCGGAGTGAGTATTCAGGTACCCAAAGGAGCACCTCCCAGGCCTCCCAGTGTCTTGCGAATATCGCGTGACGTGAGAGCCACACGAAGGTGGAACAATATTCATCCCCCCCCCCCCCCGAAGGAATACTGCGCTTAGGACGGGTCAGTTCAGGCACGAACTAACTGGAACGCCTCTGCCAAGACAAACGTGAAATGTCAAGGCCCTCCTCGCTTCCACAATGTACGGAATTTGAGTTGAGCTGTCTCGAGGACGTCCTCGGGTCTTCAGAGCTCATCCCTCGTCGTCCCAGTCGCTCCCAAACTTGAGAGGTGGAACGGTTTTAATTTTCCGACAGGCGGAGGATTTAATTTCGTTGAGCCGCCGCCTCTCCGCAGTTTGACGGTAGTCAGAAAGGAAACCCCTTTTGGAAAATCACTTTGATATAAAATTCTCTTCAAAAACCTAAGTTTTCGTCCCTTTTGAAGCCCTGAAACTTGTTAAACACGGATGAAACGCAAAACTTGACTAATCTCACGGAAGCCTTTCGGTTAATATCGTGTAAAAGTTGGCGTTTTTTCCTCCTCCTTTCTCTTTTTCCCTTCTCCTTTCATTCGGATATCTTACTTTCTCTGGAACAAGTTTTCTAATTAAGGACACTTGTATTAGCGTTGATTCTTGTGCTTCAGAACTGAAGAAAAGAATCGTTTGCGCTCTAAAGGGAATTTTCATCAAGTTGTAAGTTTTACAACTTGAAGTTGACTAATCAGTTTCATTCAACCGAAACATTGAACCCAACTTTAACCCAATCAAAAATGAGTATGGAAACCAGTAACGAACACAATGCAGATTATACCTCTCGGAGAAATACATTGTTAAACAAATTGAACCCGCAATTATGTGCCATTTGACGAAGATTCGATTTGGTTTCTCAAAGGGGAGGTCAATTATTTTAGATGGTACGGATTTTTCAAAATGTTTTGACGAAGTTCCTCGCTCCGCTAATTAGCGAAATGAACGCCTTCGGGTTTTATGGTTCTCTTATTGTCTTCTTCGAGAACTATCAGTTTAACAGGCTCCGGACAGCCAAAAATAAATCAACCTGTTCGCATCTCTCCCTGCTCGATAGGAGTCCTACGTCGTTCCATTTTTTCTGATTTCCATGAGTGATTCAAAAAACAAAATTTCTGAAAACGATTACTTATCTCTTTTTGCGGGTGATAGAACCATTCCTTCGCACATTACGCCAAAGCCCGAAGATTTTGAACGTTTCCAATTCAATTTGAGGTTGTTACTTGGTTGATGTGCGCGTAATAACTTGCCCTTGTAATGGGCAGTTGTGGGTATTTCAAATTATTCTACGATTTCATAGTGTTGAACGTTCCTCAGTACATTTTAGCAAAAGATTCCGTGGGGCCGTGATATCGTTGGGTATTCAGGATTTACACGGCATGAGGCCTTGATAATTCTGTACGATGCTCTAGTACCCTCAGTTTTCTCGTATGACTCAACGGCGTGGTTCCAATTATGCCATTCGTAATGAGACAAAGAAATGGTTCCGAGTCAACAGCTTCGTTCCTCGAGTAATTGCAGTGTACTACGTAGAAGATCCGCTCAGTTCGATAGCCTGCCAAGCTCCCCATCATTTTCTGTCGCAATCTCCTCCCTGCTTCATCTTCTGACTTCGACCTAGGCGTTCCAGTGAGTGGAGCCCGCAATCTCATTTTATTTATCTGTTTTAAGAATAATCTGTTTGGCGTTCAACTTGATGGGGACATAATTACTAATGCTGATGATACAGCTGTCGTTGTCTCGCGAAATGATTGGGATGCATCCTTGCAAGCAGCGTGAAAAATGTCCGAGCACGAGAATTTTTACTATTCGCTACATTCATAGCATTTCGTTGAACGATGTTCATCGCACATTGGTCTTTTACATCCTTGACACAATCTTATGGTTTTTTTTTTGTCTTCTTCCCTCTTACAGAAAGCACATCGTTTTTTCAATGGAAGTTGAAGCAATGTCAGGGGTTCCTCCCAAAATCTGACGAATCGTAAGTTTGAGAGACGTTGGTATGGTTGATTTATATCTTTTTTCCAACCATGGTTTGATCAATGTAAAGCCCAGTCCGTATAGAAAATTTTTTCGAGGAATCTTGTGGTCCCAGTTGGTCATTCCATGAAGAACTGCGGCATTGACTCCTACCTGATCAAGCATTCCAATGAAAAACCCTGCAAATTATTACACAATGGTTTATTATTCTCATGAACAGCTTGACCTAGTATTAGTGCTCCCCCATCCCATTCGATTCAGCATCGAATACTAGTAAACCATACGAAACATGTCCTGGCTACAATGGAACTACGGAAACAAAACGTCTGATGATTTTGCCACGTCGGGTCGGGGAAATTGGAACAGGGGTGCTTCGAGCGAACCCGTTGCAAGGCGAAAGGGGAGTTGAGGGGACGAGGCGGGTGGTTTTTTATTGAGACGAGAGGGAGGGAGGGACTTCAAACGACGAAACGTTGACTTCCACTGTAGTTCCCGCGTTGTACTGCGTTTCGTTAATTTTTTTAACCATTTTTTGCCCATAACAACTACGGGCTTTGTCCAATCGGATTGCCGAGATGGCGGGCACAACCAAATCAGATTTTTTTGCGAAAGAATGAATTTTTTAGACCACTTTAAAGGCACAAAACGGCCCAGACAGCAGACGGAGGACGGGGGATGGCGGACGGGGGACGGCGGTCGGCGGACAGGGGACGGCGGACGGGAGACGGCGGACGGGGGACGGCGGACAGGGGACGGCTGATGGGGGACGGCGGACTGACATTGCAAATTTGGAATCTCCAAGTCTTGAAACGTAAAGTATCAAATTTTGAGAGGGGTTGTAAAAAATTTTTCGTGACCGAAAACATAGGGTTATTATTCAGAATGGATAATAAACCAAAACGCATTGGCCATCGCCGAGTCTTCCTAGCTGTGGTGTATGTATGGCACAACTGATCAAATGAATCAGTCCCACCCTTAGTTTTATTGTATGTCATAATGATCTCAGGCTGGCCAATATCACGATTTATGGCATCATCGAGGTATAAGGAAGACAGAAGAAGTACGACTTTGTTTTTCTTAGGTGTGTAGGAACTTCTAGCTCTAGTAACGCACGATGGATGTCTTCGAGGTTAGTAAACAAAGGTTTTGACGCCATGCTCTTCACAAAAAACAAAAACAAAACTACAAAAAATGGGTGAGAAACACGACTCTGACTCCCGACGAAAGCACAAAAGATCACACGTTATCTACAACACGGGGTCCTTTGGACCCCAGAGCCACTTTATACGCACACCGTTCGATTTCTAGATGGCAACTGGTTTATCTGATAGTGGAATCGTGAAGGAGAGGGTAAGAGGTGTATTTAGGAGGGGGAGAGGGGAAGCTGTGATTCACAGAAAAGTGGCATGGCGAAAAGAAGTTTGACGTTGGGGTCCAAAGGACCCCTGATGTCATTCTAGGGTTAAAGTGACTGAAGGACACAGGGAGCGAAAGGGGCAGGAATGAGTATCTAGCAAATTGACAATTTTTGGATTTTCGGTGATGAAAAAGAAGAGCTGTTCACAAGTGAAAACCTCAGCCTCTAAATGAAAGTTATCACTCGGAAATCCCCTGGGCTTATCACGCATCCCTTTCAAAGACTCCCCTTTGAACCAGCTCTAGATGACGACCAAATGTGCCTGCCTTCAATTTATCTTCACTGCCCACTTTGAGAACAGTAGTGCACCCTGAGCCGAAACGAGCGAGCCATCACGGCGTCATTTCGTTTTATCCATAATGAGAGCGAGAAAGCTCCAGATCCAGAGCTCCATCTCCCACGTTGGGTCGGAAACCAGCACTTGTGCGTCATAAATAAAATTGAAAACATCAACCGATGTACTTTTAGGTGTGACTCCATACGTTTCGTCTCGCTGGAGGCTTCTTTGGTTACTCGAATCAACAGTTCCAGACGAATAACCCTGTCTATCGAATCAAATGCCTTCTTAACCTCCAAGAAAATCAGCATCTCTGGAGCAGTGCATTCCTTGGAGAACGTGAACCCCACGATATTCACTAAGTGCATGCTGGGGGCGAGAGAACGGCTAAACGTGCGGAGTGGTGTTCTTATTACTGATGATGACCTAACCGTCGAAATCGATATAATTCAAATTTATCTACCAGAGATGTGGTTTTCGATGTAGGGAAAATACCAAACATCCAAGGCAACAAGAATTGATTTTAAATTGTAATTATACTTTGAATCATTACAAGTGAAACAAGGAGCTCCTTCTAAGATGTAAACGAAAATTAAAGAAAAGAAAGAAAATTAAAGTGTCTGACCGTAATGGTTATCAAGGAAACGAAATCTCGCAGCTGCAGGTGTTGGACGCCCCTGATGCACTTTGGGAGAACGCGTCGGCAGAATGGTTGGTAGTTATGTCCCAACTGACTCGAAGATGATGACGATAGATGAGAACGGTTTGATGCAGTCGTACGATTCGATGTAAACTGGCACGAAGTAAACCAATGGGATACTGATGACCCAGTAAATGTTCAGAAAACAGATGTCGTCGGGATTCTGATGATCCGTATTCGATCTAATGGTAAGAAGAATGGAGATGTGGTCTGGCGAGATTCTGATGACTGCGCAGAGAACAATACTGGCTATGGCTGGTAATCTGAGTCACTAGGTGCCGTCAACTCGAAGTGTCTGGTGGGAGAGACAGCGAGTCTCAGCAGGACCCAAGTTGATCCAAGTTGCTGGAGATCGGCGGCTTATCGCGCACAAAGCACACACGAACACTCGACACAACGTCGACGGAGGCTTATTGCGCTTTATTTCAGCGTGTAAAATAAACAAAACGCTTCGGCGTTGACAGATATAATTCAAATTTGGTGGAAATATATAACCGTCTCAACTCCGTTTTATTATGGCACGAAATTCCAAAAGTGATTTAGTTCATCTAAGTTCCATTGAGCACGTCTTTTTCCATATTTTGAAAGCCATTTTCAGTGAAACACCTCGGAAAATTAAATTCTTAGAACTTATTGTTTTTCAATGATTTCGGTAATAATTTTCACTGTTCTTTCACGTGAATTGGCTGCTGCACATAAAAGCTTCCGTGCAAATGCGCTCGCATCGTCAATTTAATGTTTGAGAGAAGATCTGCGACGCGTCGTTCCAGATATTTAATGTCCTCGTTTGGCATTGAGCTCGAGCGATCAAAGATGAGCGCCCTGAGAACTCTCAAAACGCTCTGGCGATAAATTAACTCCCCCGCCGCTCATCGTGAGACATCGCCAGCTCTCAAGGGGAGGTCCGTGAGAGAAACTGCAGCCTTTCGAAGAGGGCGAATAAAGTTGAAAAAAAAGAGGAAAAATAGGTTTCTTCTTTCGCCATAAGGGAAACGGAGGATAAAAGAGGAGGGAAAATGCAAATTGAGTTTTTATATTCGAGTCTGGAAAACCATTTAGAAGGGCCAACACGCAAAACGAGGGAGAATACTGGAGGTGGAGGAGGGATGGTGTGGTATGGTATGGTATGGAAGAGTGAGGAGGAAGAGATTGGGAGCGTGGAGGGGGATGAATAAGGTGGGTGGAGGAATAAGTCGATCCTAAGGAAAAGAACTGCGTAAAAAGAAAATGGCAGAGCTGAATACGACCTTCTCTTATTCAGGATTGAGGAAGTCGAAAGGGGATCAATCAATTTGAACTTCTGAAAACGCGGGAGCCATCTTTTTTCACCAGCAGAGCATCCGCTGAGCAACGCTCCGTAAAATGCCCCTTCAATTCCCCGTTTCTGAAGAGGGAAGACGTGCTACGGTGGTGGCAGCGTGCTGCTTCTCTTAGGATTAAACTTTCATCCCACCAAACCCAACCAATCAGATTTTCATTCGTCTTGGCCTGAGAAGCCGATGAAGAGATGCGTTTCTGGTAGCGCACAACGACAACACTTCTATCTAGAGTGAACTTGATGTACCTATGATCGAATTTAGGTAATTCCAAGGGGACGTGCCAGGTGAGTACATCTAACCCTCTGGAAGGTTTTAACGCAATAATTAGGCCAATCTCTTCTTCCCTGTTAGCTTTTTTTTTTGAAACGGTGGATGCAGGCGATACCCTCACTGTGGCCACAAACGGGCTTATTGTGAGGGCGTACATGACCCTAAGGCCCCATGGTACTGGCCTCGCGTAGTGTGAAGTCACCTATGCGCCCCCACCACCCCCGCTCAAAGCGATGAACGCACGACAGCGCGATGCCACGAGTCCATCGCATAGGCACAGCACATGATCTGCCGTCTCTAGCCCCACTTCGCAAAACCTGCATACCTGTACTAGGCAGCCCTGCACCTATCCTTCCATTTGCCAACCTCTCTACGTAGGTGGCTCCTGGTAGTCCCAACAAAGGACTCAGGGCCGACAGGAATCTGCGCCGATCCCTCCTTTGCCAACCCATCAGCCCGTACGTTTCCCTCTACACCCTGATGCCCTGGCACCCAACACAGTGTTACACTGTTGTCTTCGGCCAGGGACGTTGCTCCCATTAGATCAGGTAGCATGCTTTGCACCATGACGCGAATGAGTGCACCAACGTCATCAGCATATCCTTGGGCGTAAAACCCCACCGCGTTCGATATCCCAAGAATCCTGTGACACGAAATCTGACAGAAACAGTTTCGGGGTTTGGGCTACGAAAAACCCTTGAACCTTCGTAGCTGCAGGGAACAAACCTGTTCAGAAACGAAGGCACATGGACGGTTACTGCAGGAAGGTTAGCCCGATTTCTTCTCCCATTTTTACTTTCCTTGGCTCTACGAAGTAGAAAGGTAAGTTATGTAATCGGCTGAAAAAAAGATTTTGAGTTTTCTTCAGATCTTTACGTTTCAGACCCTCCTGAGTCCGAAAAACACTTTTTGGGAAAATGGTCTGTGTGTTTGTGTGTGTGTGAACAATTTTTAGAGAAAACCACCGTACCAAATCAGCCCAAACTTGATATCTCGCCCGCAGGTCACCATGGGACGCCAAAATAAGGGTTTGAACAAAATCCACCCAAAGTTAACTATAGTTATCATAATGATCAAAACACCATATATTTTTTTTCTCAAAAACGGCTCTAACGATTTTGAATAAATTTTTTATATTGGTAGCTCTTGATAAGATAATTATACCATAAAATTCCCATTTGTGGGAAAATGACGAGAGCAGCACAATAAATTATCAAAATTTTCGACGAAATCGATTTTGGTGCGGTTTTTAGAGAAAACAACCGTACCAAATCAGCTGAAACTTGATGTCTAGCCTACAGGTTACCATGGGACGCAAAAAATATGGGTATGGGCAAGACCCACCGAATGTTAAATATAGTTATCATAGTGATCAAAACACCAAATTTTTTTAATCAAAAACGGCTCTAACGATTTTGATTAAATTTTTTATATAAATAGCTCTTAATAAGATAATTATACCATA
Source organism: Pachypeltis micranthus (assembly GCA_020466155.1). Lineage (NCBI taxonomy): Eukaryota > Metazoa > Arthropoda > Insecta > Hemiptera > Miridae > Pachypeltis > Pachypeltis micranthus. The sequence goes on along the minus strand of CM035777.1, from coordinate 28,044,316 downwards.
AAATTCCCATTCGTGGGAAAATGACGAGAGCAGCACAATTAATTATCAAAAGTTTCGACGCAATGCGTTTTTGCCGCGGTTTTTTCCTTATAAACTCCGCCGGAATTTTTGTAGAATGTTAAACAAAATTGGTATTGTAGTCCAATCTAATACCTAAAGGGCTGGTTAGGGCTGGTTTGGATTGGTCCTGGTTCCCGTTTGAAATTTCGTTCTTCTTCTGTTCTTTGCTCCCTTCCCGCGTTGCTGCATCGGTTCGAACGAAGAGGAAGCAAACTCGAACGTCACTTCAAGTCTGTGGCTCTTGTTTCCTTTTTTTTTTTCTTTTGGCACGCCATGGGTAGGAGAGGACGCTTAATTTCTAATTCCATTTCATTTTTTTACCAGTAAATATTTTTCTTTTTTTTTGGTTGTGTAGAAAGCTTCATTTCTTTTTAATACTTAGTTCCCGAATAAATGTGTCTCAGTTGATTTCCTTCCCCTAAATGCTTGGGTCATCCCCACTAGAATTTATTTTATTATTTTCCCTTTTCCTTATTTATTTTTCGTTACAATCCCTAGTTAAATCTAATTAATACAGCATATGGAGGTGTAAAGGCCTCCTCAATATCTTGATTTTCTACGAACAATTCAAGTTTCCTGATTACTGCATGCAATGCGGAGTCGCATGATCTCATTGAGCCGACAGTATCAGTCTGTGTAAAAGCTCAAGACGTAAAGTGTCTCATATTATTGCCCACCCCTCCCCACGCTGAGTCCAGTGCCCCAATAATTTGCTCTTAATCGGGGGCAGGTCATCTAAGAGCCATTTCATGAGCTTTCAGTTCGTCTGGCGGCAAAACGTAACGGCCCTATTCAATTTCGCTGAGGGGATCTCTAGAGCGATCTGTTGGGAAGTGACGAAACAACCCTTCGAAAGACGTAGGTAATGTTGCTCCCCCCCCTTCGCATCTATCGCACCAACTGGTATATAAAAACAGGCAAAAAAACATCAACCAACCACAACAGTACCACACACGTACAGCTTCACAAATTACGTTTCAGAAACGAACTGAGCTCAATGGAATCCAACGCTTTGCTGAAATGTGGCATTCACCCAGGCTTAAATGAACCAGGAAAACTTTTCTCGAAATTCTTACAATCGCGTACGTAAGTTGTGCTGGCAAACATTCATTGAGAGATATTTCTAAAAGCAATTCCGAACAAAAATAATAATAATAATAGGGCAACTGGCTCGCGATTTGAACTCATGGGCCTTTAACTCATTCTTGACACATTTCCAAAATATGCCGGAATATCAATTTGCCGGAGTGCAGCGGTATAAATACGGAAAGGAGTGCGTGCGTCCTCCATGACTACCCGAGAAAAATGTGCTAGGCTGAATGAATAAAACATTTCTTTTATTGAACGGTTGTAGTTTTTAGTGGCTAGAAGAGCTGGTTAGTAGAAAACTCCAGAAAGGTTAATACGAACCTTACCTTAAAAAATCGCGTGAACGCTGGTTGGTGTCACAACAAGTAGCGGCAATACAATAAATTCCGGAACCTTAAGCATTACCACTTTCTAAATAGAACTGGAAGTTGAGCACTGAATCAAAACCTGTTAAGGTTATGTGGAAGATGGACAAAAATCACAGAAAAACGTTTGCCTGTGGAAACTCGCACGATGCGCCGTACCGCAAAAATTGAAATGTGTTTTATGCTACGGTGACTTTTTCACATTTATCAGGATTATTCTCCAGCCACGAAAATTCCGCCCTCTCTCGACCTGTTTTTGGTATGAATTTCTGAACATCCGTGCACGTTCAACGCACATTTTGACGAGTCATTCGTAGATAATGGGCAAATTAGCATTTTCAACAGGTCGTCAAGTTTGGAAGGGAGATAATGCAGCTCCCTGCTACCTCGCGGTGAACACTCGAATCGAACGGGGGTAATGTCGTTGGGCGACACGCGGAGGGATGAAACTACCCTATCGCAATCCCCTCAGCTACCCCTATCTTTCGGGGCTGCTCTCGAACCACGCACTACGCTACCTTTGACGTAATATGCCTCTTTCGTGAAGGAAGTTTGGCGCGTTTTTAAATGTCCAATGAACGCTTTATATCCGCGGTTGAATGCCCTAAGTACCACGAAGCACATCTCGCTTGACTTGTGCAAAATTCGAACGTATTGCGACTACATTAGTTCTATTAAATCATTTAGAATTTCGGGAATAGTTTATTTTCACTCTAAAACTTAGCCTTCTCTAACGAATCCTAAATATCGCTCTTTTTCATTTTTATATATTAATAAGGTTGTGTGAGTCTTGTCAAGTAAAATAGTTTAGTTTTCAAAACTGACTTTGACCTTGCGACAGAGAAAGAGAGGTGTAGAGATAAATAAAGAGGGGAAAGAAATACAGAGTGAAAGATGGGTGAGAGAGGGGCAGAGTATTTATTTAGCTATCTAAGGGCCGCGTTCACCAACTGCGTTGATCTCGATTAGAGACGATTAACAGCACCTAACCCGCTCCCGCCACAAAAACGGTATTCACCAGACTGGGTTAAGCTCTAGCCCTGATCAAACCTTAACCCCAAAAAGTTGGGCGTTTTGGCCCGGTTAGCTCTTATCTTTCTCTATCGTGTTCTGATATTTGCCCGCCATTACCTCGCACTGCCGAGTATTCGCTTCTATTATTGTGAATAATTAACGTGTATTTTGGAATAATGATAATAAACAAAGATACTGTTTACTAGTGCGCAGTTACTTCAGTTGCTATTCCACTACGATGATAATCTAATATGTTGGGTTATCGTCATCTCACCCGGCGCCTCAGATGGCTATGAGCAGGGTCCGACGACTTCTAGAAGTATGAATTCAATTTCTTTTGCGAACAAAAGTATTACGATCGTCGAAAACAAGTTGTTGTTTGCGTAAAATGTGTCCTGAGCAGTTTCTGAAAAACTAGTCGTCATATTGCCGTGTTAGAAAACCCAAACGCAAATGGCTTACCTGGGTGGATTTAGTAGCAGATAAGTAGGAAATATTAAATAATACCACGCTTTTACACAAACATTAGTATATTAAACAACTTTTATTAAACACGACAATACTCCCTTTCTAGTTAAAGTTCCTTGCTTGCAAAAGTTGTAACCTCATAGGTCAGGTTTTTATTATTTCTTGCTCCGTTCTCATTTTCTTGTAGCGCTTCCGATATTTCCTACACGCGCAAAGCACTTTCTCGGACTAATTTGGCTTGTTCCTGCAGCTCTTGCAGTTGTAGTACGCGTATTTTCACTTTAAGCTCCTCACCAGTTTCAGCTTCGGCAGAGGTTAATGCGGCCACTTTGGTGTATGACAATAATTAGAAACAATAATTTGGTCAAATCCGGATTATTGAGCATTGGGCATCTACGGTATACACGGTTTCGCGGCCGTTTGCGTTTACATGACACTTGTTTACGGGACTGGATGTCAAACAGATGCCCAATTTCCTTACTTTACTGTAACCTCATTAGTCCACTGCCTTCTCGATACGGCTTAATCGCAGCGTAATCACGTCTATGCTAACCGCATACAACAGTGATCTCGGCTAGCATGGTGGGCGCGAAAATGACTAGCCTTGATCTACTTATCTAGCCCTGATCAGTTGTATCACGATCAGCGGCGTTTTGGTGAACCCGGCCCTTAGGGAAATAGTGCTATGTAACCTTCTCATCCACTCCAAGGAGGAAGGCCATGCAGCCTTCTATACCACTCCCCAGGGAGTTAGTTCCATGTGGCCCTCTTTTCCACTCCCGCCGAATACAATTCCAATTCACGTAAAGACTTTTTTTTGTCGAAATGGTTTCACTATTCCAAAAGCGTGTATCATCACTATATACTAGACACAGATCTGTTTCCTTATTTGATGACTGTTCCTAAACCCTACGACGAGGGTTATATCAGGGTTGGAAGTTGCGGTTTCTCTAATATGCAAGAGGCGGCCTCTGAAGCATCCACCGAATCAGACCTGCGGAGGTACGGCAGGTATTTGGTCGTTAGCCAGTCTCCCGGTAGAGAGCTGTTGCCCGTGTGTTACTGCCCAGACGTTACCACCAAAGGAATCTCGTACCGTCTGGGAGGAGTTCTTAATCTGGTTTCCTAGCTGATCTAACTATTTACTTGGGTGGCAAGTTTCAAAAGGACAGATCAACTATGACCACGTTTCTTAGCCATCACTTTCTTCGCGAACTCTACAAAATGGTTAAAGGATTGCTTTGTAGCAGTCAATGCTGCTAAGTTCGTTTGCCCTCCCAACAACCGTCTCTCACTGTTGTAGAAACTACAGTGGAGCAGCACATGGTTTCTTGTTTCCTCCGAACTGCAGGCGCAAGACGTGCATGATGGAGAATCTTTGAAAGAAAAGCAGTAGAGCCGCGCATTGAAGTCACCATGTCCTGTGAGGAACTGGCTCGTCCACGGATGTTGGGGAAGAACTCATACGTGTCACGTCCCTTTGACGAGGATTCCCATCTCGCTTGCCATTTCTCTAATGCACTTTCGTTGATGGCGGCAAGTTTCTGTTCTGTGGTGAGATCCCCGTGGAGTTCAGCTCAATGCAAGGGAAGCTCATGTTTCACTGTCCACTTGTCAACCATGCACTCAACGGCCAAATCAACCGGTAACTGACCAGTGATCACCTGGAGTGCTTCTGTTGATACAGTCTTGTAGGCCTTGGTGATCCACAGAAGCGCAGCTCTCTGAGATTGGGCCAATACTCTCTTTTGATTGGCTGTTAGTTTGCTACCCCAGACAACGGGGCAGTAGCCAATCACGCCTAGATAAATGGCAATATACATGAGGATAATACATGGTAACACACATAACATGTGTGACACATGATAACACATGTATCATGGTAACACAGTCCCAAAGAGGCGCAGTGAGGCACACCTTGCAATGGTAGTGCCTTTAAGGGACTGGAGGTGTTGGTTGAAATCCCACCTCTCACCTATATTCACTCCTAAATACTTGACGTGCTTTTCAAGAAGGAGCCTGTGGCCGCCAAAGCGTATTGTGGGTGGGTTATTCACTTTGCCTTTCAAGTGGATTAGCTGGGTTTTCCCTCAACCACCTGCAAAGATCAGCACAGTCATAGGCGTGTGCTCGCAGTCAGTCTCCATGAGAGTCCTAAGAAGACCTTCGAAGGGGGCATTCCAGAGTGCTTGCCCAAGGACTGAGCACTGTGGGCATCCATTCTCAATCTTTCTCTGAAAGGAGACATGCCTGAACTCGATCGTACAAGCGCTAAAGACACAAGAACAAGTTCATACCGTAGTAAGTTATATTCATTCCCATTAAGGACACTCCTCTTGCACATAAACTAACACTTACAAACACAAATTTGAGTAGGGTGAGACTACAATACTTCTTCCTTCATCCAAACCGAATATTGTGGGTTAAATAACACAGTACATTCAGCCTAAAACGTTTAACGCATCCAAAAACATTAATATTTACACATTGAAGCTCCGTCAAAGGTCTGCCACTCCTAGTGTCCCTACTACGCACCTGAAACATGAAATTAAATCTATATAGGCACTCAAGGCTCCTGTATTTCAGCACTTTGAACAACATCCCAGCTAGGACTAGCTTTTTCCTCTCTGCCACCTTCGGCAATCCTGGAGATCTGTACGCTGGCGTGACATGCACGTTGAGCCGCACTGACTACTGCACCTGAACTTTCTGCAGCCTAAAGAAATGCTTCCTCTCCTGCCGAAGAGAGCGAGAGAGAGAGAGATTATTAAATCTGGCGAGGTTTCACCATACATGGCCATTCTTCCACCTAACCTGAACATTTCAGACAACGAGTGAGGAGCACAGATTGGCATCAAACTATATTAATATAAATTTGTTATTCTCTATCTTTGTGTTACAAAAACTACTGCTAATAATAATAAAAGTAAATGAAAATCTTCCTTACTGCATTCCATATTATAAATAACTACGTTCTTCATTTGCTAATTCAGTATAAGGATAACACGTATTTCTTCAAATGCTTCTTAAATGTAGGACAACTGGTCGATTTCTTCAAGTCAGGTGAAAGTCCATTAAAATACGAAATAATTCAAGGGTGTAAAAACGAGAGACGAGAGAGAGAGAGAGAGAGAGAGAGAGAGAGAGAGAGAGAGAGAGAGAGAGATTGATTGATTGATTGATTGATAACGTCTTTATTATTGAATCTGGCGAGGTTTGGCCATACATGGCCATTCTTCCACCTAACCAGAACTTTTCAGGCAACAAGTGACGAGCACAGATTGGCACAAGGCGACATTACATGGCAATCAATTTTGTGTTACAAAATTCTCCAGCTTTGTGTTTAAGAAAAAACTACTACTACTAATAAAAAAAATAATGATAAATAAAAGTAAATAAATGTCTTCTTTACTGCATTCCACATAGGTAATTACTTCCTTCATTTTTTATTCAGTATAAAAAGATAACAAGTATTCCTTCAGATGTTTCTTGAAAGCAGGATAACTGGTCAATTTCTTGAGGTCAGGTGAAAGTCCGTTGTAATAAAGTTAACGTACCTGTTAGGTGAGTCCGTCTCCTCTAGCTTGTGAGTTACAAGCAAGTGCTGAGAATCGACAACTGACAGACTATTCAAGACGTTTCTTACTCTTCGCCTCTAGTGGGTTTCCCCAGAGGTGCATGACCTCCTTCCTCCCCCCCCCCCTTTACCGACGCTCCAACCCAATAACCCAATTTCTTTAATACCTAATATGAAATGCTCTGCATAAGGAATGACTGGCGATAGGCTGTAGTGCGGCACGGCGGCAGCCGGTAACATAAATCCTTATTGCGGGTTTCAAGGGTGTGAATTTGGGAGAACATCAGATATCTGTCAGCGAGGTACCTGGGCCTTCTTGATGAGGTTATTCTAAACATCGTGATTAGAACCATGTACTGGATAAGCTCATCAACTTTCAGGATTTGGAGATGTCGATATTTGTCGTACACCCTGTCGTCATATTTAAGATTTAAAATGTACCTAATACAGGTATTTAAAGCTCTCTGCATTTTGAGCCGACAAACAGAGTCCAGATCGCAGGCGACTGCAGCACCATACGTGAAGTAAGGTAGGATCAATGTCCTGAACAAGGTCGTTCTAAGGCTTACCGATTTGCAGAAAACTGAGTTCCTGAAAGCGTAAAGCAATGTGTGAACCTTTCCCACAGTGGCATCAGTTTGAGAAGTCCAAGACAGATCATCGTTCAATATAATCCCTAGGCATTTCATTTGCTTTACATAGGCAATCTGTACATTTTCAACCGTCAATTTTGGGATTCCACTGAGGGAGAAATTGCCAAGCAATCTGGCATGCCCCATAATCATGGCACTACACTTGTTCGGATTCAGAGAGAGAGAGAGAGAGAGAGAGAGAGAGAGAGAGAGAGAGAGAGAGAGAGAGAGAGAGAGAGAGAGTGAGTGAAACGTTAATTTATCTAACAGGGGAAATTATTAATCATGGCCCATGCTCTCTCTACCATTCCCCCTGGAATCAACATACTACATCCACTTATGTTGCACAGTCTCACACCCTTACCACTCAAGTTACAAATTTCTCTTCCCAAAATGAAATTACTCCCATTCACACCAAAATGGATTACACTCATACCGAAACGCAGTAATCTCCATACATACCAAAATAAATTACACTCGTACCAACGCGTACACGACCACTAGCACATGAACACTTAAATGCTTTCAAGAGCAGGGTGGGGGGGATAACGATGATAATGAATTTATTAATAAACCTGTACATTATTAGGGCATGTGGCCCACTCTCCCTAACATACACAACAAAATTAATCAAATTTCTTTGTGAATAAATCACATTAAAGATTCTATCATAATCCAGTGACATTTCGACTGTTTTTTACGTAGGAAGGTTGGTCTGCTTCTAGTGGCCCCATGATTTAAGTCCTGCGTATTGAGAACCAAGCTAGAGCTGTCTAGTACATTGCAGCAAGTCGGCTCTCTTTCTTGTCTTCTTCCCTCTCCTGCAGTGTGCTGCCATCACCATACATCCTCGCATACTACCCAGAAGTTCGAGTCGCACACGAGCAATCGTCCCTCCGTTTCTTCATTCTTCATCCTTGGGAAATACAGGCCCCGGATCCGCACGCTCCATCGACTACTGGCTGAGCAATTTCCAGACAGATTAGGCAATGATTCCTCAGAATTCAAATGTATTGTGTATTCCATCGTGCGCCACCAGCCTGCCCACCTTTACCAAGAGAAGATGGCGCGGCCTCGTCCATCATTGTCCTGCAGTGCAACGGCAGTTTGAACTTGCTGTCTTACCAATTCGGTGCAAGTACGCCCAGGGATGGCCTGGATATTCCCTGTAAGTCTCTGAATTATACATTTTTGTGTGTAAATCTTTCTTGAAGGATGAAGACGGCTACGTACTTTTTTTTATCCTTGTCAGATATTCTACTTGATTTTCTCTTTCCAATCTCAATGTGTCGCAATGTTCGTTGACTCTTTGATTAGAATGCCGCACGCGCAAAGAAAATTACTTGTGAATTCTATATGTTAGGGCATGAAGTGTATGTTGTGCCATATTCACATTCTCCGTTACGGAAGTCAAGTTTCTTGAGTAGTGCGTGATTTACATTTGAAGATTAAGTAAAACTGTTAAAACTACCACAAACGGTGGGTACAACTTTCGTACAAGTACGCAACCACTAGGAACATTTTATGTCTTTTATTTTTGTTTTTATGCAATGATAACTACGTTTGATTGTGCTCGTTGATGGTTTCGATATGATGGCCGCGTCAATTGCAATTGACATCATCACTTAGTCACTGAGGTTATTAAAACGTGTGATGTTACATTGTTCGAGACGCTTCTCCGTTACATCTCCGACGTTACATCTCCCGCGTTACATTTTCGAGTTTATGTAGCAAAGTAAAGACATAAAATGTCAAAAAGTAGTTACGTTCACAGGCTTCCACTCGTACATGCCACGTTATATCGTACGATATCTTTATTCGTCCCAAAATTTGGTGCACTTCTCATATTCTTACCTTTATTGGGTACCCTAAACTTAGTTTAAAAGTAAATTAATGTTTTTGGTCTTTCGATAAATTCGGAGTCCTTATGCCTTGAATTAAAACGTCAGGAGCGACGCATCACACACCTTTCCTTAACCTTGTGACGTACTTGTGGAATTCCTTTACAAATTATCCGCGTACAGAACAGAGGGAAAGTCGTGTCCGGGCCCAAAAGAAACGAACAAATTAAATACATTCAATTATACTCACTTGATGAAAATAAATAAAATAATGCCTTTCAGGAATGTACTGGGAAATGAAATTATAAACCAAATAGGACCCACTTGAATTTAATCAGGAAAAACTCGAAATAAAATGAAATGAAGTGAACTCCTTTTAGAAGAAACAAATAACCTATGCTCGGATTGTAGTAAATCGGGCAGGCACGCTCACGAGCTATTCCCTGAAGTAAGGAGGAGGACAGAGTGCCAAGATGTATGTCCGAGCCATGAATCGACCCAGCTCTACACAGGTCACGGATGCTTTAATGGAAAACTGCAGCTGTTCAGGAGGAGAACCTCGGCAAGGTGTCCGTGCGGCCACCATTGCGAAACTGCGGATCACATATTAAGGGAGTGCAGTCTGTTTATAGAGGAGAGGGTGTTGCTCACCGGAAGCGCCCAGTACGACGGGCCGCTTTATACGGAGTGCATGTAAATTATTATGAGTGAATGTTAGTGTTAGTGTTTAAGTGTGCTTGTGTGTGTATGTCTGTGTGTGTGTGTAAGTGTCAGCATAGATCTGGGTAAGAAGATTCGTCAAGACAGAGCAACAATGGGAAAACTCCATGCTATGAGAAGAGGGAGCAGAGTACCTAGCCTGATCAATGGAGCAGTCTAGGCAGTAATGGGAAAACCCCAAGATACAAGAAGAGGGGGCAGAGTACCTAGCCCGACGGACTGAGTGTGCCTACGTCTCCGCCCCTGCCCGAAAAGAAAGTAAAGACTTTCAGAAAACACGGAAGACTCCGTCTCAGCCATTAAAATCCTGGCGCCGCCACGAGGTCCAGCCCGGACATACCTAGAGGTATGACTGAAGCCAGGAGGGCAGGGTGGCCCGCTGTTCCCAGGCACGCCGAGAGGCGTGCTACTGATAAGGCGAAAGCGTCCTTTCAGTCTTATGATGATGAGAAAATGGGGTGACCGGCAACGAAGCTAGATGAGGAAGGAAGAGCACACATGCAGTAAGGCCACCGAGGTGCTGATGGGTTGTTATGGGCCACAAAAGAGGCCCGGGTGCAACCGCCTCCCCACCGGTCAGGAACAGCGGATTGTAGTAAATGGCAATAAAGGGACAATGGGGAAAATGAAACACCAAGCTCTGATCGCTTACCTTACTTCACACAATCTAAAGGGAATTATAATATTTGATCACTGGCTTAAAAAAGGGGACGATTCGTCAGCGATGTCGGTAGCCGTTTTCCTCAAATGCGGTTCCTCCGCTAATATAAACAGCGGCGAACTGCACAGGTGGCGGCAACAGTGTTGCCATCATCGGCAGTCCGCCGCAAACCATTACAACCTTACGCACATTCAATGGTTTTTCTGTCTTTTGCTAATTCAATCTATGTTTCATTAAGTTCATTTGAACTCGGGGAAATGTCATTTCACGGTCGTAGCGCTTGCAGTCCCGGAATTTATTGTAGTGCCACGACCATTACAGAGCAATCGGTACACAGAAAATCGGTGAGACTGAAATCAGGACTTTTTTAAGAAGGACAATGATCACCGTTTTGCAATTATCGAGTAAAAGCTATGAGAAATGCTAATAAGTGAAACGGCGGTGGTTGAAATTTCGAAATTTCTGGAGTAGCTCCTGTATATTTTATGAGCTTCATTAAATTCTCTTCGTATAGATATTTGATTGAACTACCTCCTCACATTTGAACGGAGTTCATAAGGAAAAAGCTGCGCGTAAATCGTATCATTTGGAAAGAACCCTACCATTGAGGAAAAAACCTAGTGTTTTTCACTATGATAACTACAGTTAGTTTTGAATGGATTTTGAGCGGATTTAGCTCATACCCTCATTTTGGCGTCCCACGGTAACCTGCAGGCTGGGTATCAAATTCGAGCTTATTTGGTTCAGCTGTTTTCTCTCACAAACCATTTTCCCAAAAGCGTAGAGAGAACTCACGAATAATTTTCCGATAACTTTCCTTTCCACCTCGTAGAGCCAAGGAAAGTCAAAAAGTATGTTAGTACTTGTGTAGTATGTCTCGGAATCTCTCGAACATCGTTCTCCATATCGCCAGTAGTCAATTACTGACCTCGCATTATCCCATATTTATCATGCAAATACCCAACCCCGTTTCCCAGCGAACATTGCGTACAACGAAGTAGCCATTCTTGGCCTCCTGGCGTAATATGCTCTTAGATTGGCATTTAACTGCCGACGTCGCAGCAGTTTCACACTAAGCCGCTGAGGAATGTTCGAAAAACAAATCGAAGCGCATTCAAAATGAGGCAATAATTGTAATGCTCTTAATTTGTGCCGCATTAATATTAAAATGTCCCAGTTTTCGCAACGTTTTGTTACATATTTATGTCTTTCGTCGATACCAGTTAAAATTTTCTTGCGTATTCCTGAATTATTAATTTCTTTAACATTAGGGAAAGTTTTATTTTCAATTCTTATTTTCGGTGTTCGGTGTATGTACTGCTACAGTATTGATTATGCCAAACGATATGAGAAATATCTGGTGCGTTGCTACACACAACTTTTCTTAGCTCTACGTCAATTCACTTTGTACATGGCTAATTCTATTTAATCAATTCATTTATCACTCAGTTCATTTGAACTTGGTCAAACAACACTTCACAGCAGCAGGAAGCGGTAGCGCTTACAGTTCCGAAATGTATTGTGCTGCTCGTACTCATCCCCGGACTATTATTGAGCACTTGGTACGCAGAGAATTAATGAGGCTGTAAACACGATTTTTTTAGGAGGATACTAATCAATTTTGCAGAGTAGTAGGCGAAATGGTGGTAGTTGAAATTCCAAAATTTCTTGAGGGTCCCCCATACATCTTTTGAGCGTTTTTAAACTCTCACCCTATAGGTATTGGATCGGGCTACTACACCAATTTGTTGTAACATTCTAGTAACATTTCAGCGGAGTTTATAAGAAAAAAATCGAGCAAAAATTATTTTACGTCGAAAATTTTGTTAATTTATTGTGTTGCTCTTGTCACTTTTCCACAAATAGGAATTTTATGGTATGATTGCCTTATTGAGAGTTATCAATATAAAATATCTGGTGCGTTGCAACGCACAACTTTCCTTAGCTCTACGTCAATTAACTTTCTAATATTCCTGCGGAGTTTATAAGGAAAAACCGTGCTAAAAACGCTGTTCGTCGAAAAGTTTGATAATTTATTGTGCTGCTCTCGTCATTTTCCCGCGAATGGGAATTTTGTGGTGTAATTGCCTTATTGAGGGCTATCGATATAAAAAATTTAATCAAAATCGTTAGAGCTGTTTTTGAGAAAAAAATTTGGTGTTTTGATCACTATGATGACTATAGTTAACTTTCTGTGGATTTTGCTGATATCCTTATTTTGGCGTCCCATGGTAACCTGTAGGCTAGACATCAAGTTTCAGCTGATTTGGTACTGTGGTTTTCTCTAAAAACCGCGCTTAAATCGATTTCGTCGAAAGTTTTGGTAATTTATTGTGCTACTCTCGTCATTTTCCCACGAATGGGAATTTTATGGAATAGTTGTCTTACTGAGAGCTATCAATATAAAAAATTTAATCAAAATCGTTAGTGCCGTTTTTGAGAAAAAAAATATTTGGTGTTTTGATCACTATGACAACTATAGTGTAGTCGATGGATTTTGTTCAAACCCTTATTTTGGTGTCCAATTGTGACCTACGGGCGATATATCAAGTTTGAGCTGATTTGGTACGGTGGTTTTCTCTAAAAATCGTTCACACACACACACACACACACAGACACACAGACCATTTTCCCAAATAGTGTTTTTCGGACTCAGGGGGGGTCTGAAACGTAAAGATCTGAAGAAAACTCAAAATTTTTTTTTCAGCCGATTACATAACTTTCCTTTCTACTTCGTAGAGCAAGGAAAGTAAAAATAGAGCAAAAATTATTTTACGTCGAAAATTTTGTTAATTTATTGAGCTGCTCTTGTCACTTTTCCACGAATGGGAATTCTATGGTATGATTGCCTAATTGAGAGCTATCAATATAAAATATCCGGTGCGTTGCAACACACAACTTTCCTTAGCTCTACGTCAATTAACTTGAAATATTCCTGCGGAGTTTATAAGGAAAAACCGCTTTTCGTCGAAAAGTTTGATAATTTATTGTGCTGCTCTCGTCATTTTCCCACGAATGGGAATTTTATGGAATAGTTGCCTTACTGAGAGCTATCAATATAAAAAATTTAATCAAAATCGTTAGAGCCGTTTTTGAGAAAAAAAATATTTGGTGTTTTGATCACCATGATAACTATAGTTAACATTCGATGGATTTTGCTGATATCCTTATTTTGGCGTCCCATGGTAACCTGTAGGCTAGACATCAAGTTTCAGCTGATTTGGTACTGTGGTTTTCTCTAAAAACCGCGCTAAAATCGATTTCGTCGAAAGTTTTGGTAATTTATTGTGCTACTCTCGTCATTTCCCCACAAATGGGAATTTTATGGAATAGTTGCCTTACTGAGAGCTATCAATATAAAAAATTTAATCAAAATCGTTAGTGCCGTTTTTGAGAAAAAAAATATTTGGTGTTTTGATCACCATGATAACTATAGTTAACTTTCGGTGGATTTTGTTCAAACCCTTATTTTGGCGTACCATTGTGACCTGCGGGCGATATATCAAGTTTGAGCTGATTTGGTACGGTGGTTTTCCCTAAAAACCGCGCTAAAATCGATTTCGTCGAAAATTGTGTTAATTTATTGTGCTTCTCTCGTCATTTTCCCACAAACAGGAATTTTACGGTACAATTGTTTTATTACGAGCTATCAATATACATTTAATCAAAATCATCACAGCCGCTTTAAAAAAAAATTTAGTGTCTTGATCACTATGATAACTATAGTTAACTTTCGGTGGATTTTGCTCATAACCTTATTTTGGCGTCCCATGGTAACCTGCGGGCGAGATATTAAGTTTGAGCTGATTTGGTACCGTCGTTTTCTCTAAAAATCGTTCACTGACCATTTTCCCAAATAGTGTTTTTCGGTCTCAGTGGGTCTGAAACGTAAAGATCTGAAGAAAACTCAAAATTGTTTTTTCCAGCCGATTACATAACAATAATGCATTTAATTGTTTTGATTGGTCGATTTAGCTATTTTTTTCCTATTTTGTGAGCTTAGGCCAACTGTTGACTTGGTAGAACAATTTTGTAACCCCAAATTGGTGTTCAGTGACGTCAAAAACGTAGGTAAACCTAGTGGCGTGCCCAGCACATCATCCTTGTTTCGTTTGTTGTTTGTATAATTATCACAATATCGCTCTTTATGTAACATCCTACTGAATTCAGCGTTGTGAGAAATTTGCCAGAATCGGTCGCCACTGCAGTAAACACTCCTTTCCCCCTCCACCCCTTGTATCGATCTTACGTAGCATTACTAGCGCTTAGTGGAGAATGAAGCTTTCTGTTGTTCAACGCAGTGTCAATTCAACTTATAAGATTTATATACTGTGAGCCGAATCAATCACACAAACATGTTACCTGGTAAAATTAGTTATCAAGTTCACTCGGGAAGTCGTCTTGGCACATATTTTATATCTTTGGTAAAAAATACGCTTTATTCAAAGAATATATTTATTCCAGAAAAATGAACATAAATGACGTTAACAACATTGAGAAGGCCTAGAAGACTTCTTGGTTATCCAATAAAGTTACTGGTACTTCATACGTAATAAGAATTGAGAAGTGAAAGGTAACAAGTATGAAAAATATAAGAACATTCCCCTGTGCACATCAACGCTTACAATCTTCATCTTTGCCTAACAATACAACTCAGCAGTATCTCACCACTACAGGTTTAGGGCTATGGTTGAGCCACTTGTAGTCACAACTCTCTCATAGCTTCACGCTTGGTAGAGGGCCAGCTATTTATTTATCCAGTGGTCATCAAGAGGCATGGTCTCATATGAAAGCCAGCCGATCGATGGCACATCTGATGCCTGAGGTATTGACACGTTGAAATGGGTGCCTGGAGAGACATCGACGCTTTCGTGGTCAACCCAGCGCGATAAGAGGATACCGGAAATCCTTGCTGAAAATGTTATCATGGAAGTAGCTTATTGGTGTAAAAACAGTGACTTTCGAAACTACTCTGGCATGTATGCGGGGTTTATAATATAGTCAATAATTAATGGTGAAGCTCTCGTCTTTTCCCCAAGAACTTAAATTTGTCATTTACGCTCAACTGTTGGGTAGCATCCTGTTTCAAGGTCGGAGAGCTCTGCCCTCCGTGTGGATTCACTCACTTGAGGTTGATATCCATTGAGACACTAATGCAACGGGCGGTTTTCGTTTGATCTCTCGCAACTACACGTCATTTCCTTGATCGCGTTTCACAAGCCTCCTATTGCGCTCCTTCTCCCACCCTCAGAATACAGAAATGGTTATTTGCGGCCGTATCGCGCTCCCCGTCATTTTTTGCCCTTATTCAGAAATACAGTCATCCACGTTTGTATTTTGGAAAATTTGTTTTGCGGCACAATTCGTTCTATTTCCGTCTTTGGTTCCTCCGTGGAATGCTAACAATTCCAGTGAGGCCACCCAACGGTGGACGTTTTGGCAAACAGAATGAGCTTTTCTGACACCACTTTCATCCTGCAATGGGGGAATAGTATAACTCTAATGGTCTAATATGCCTAAGATCGTCAGTGACCTTCCTATGCGGCTTCATATGCATCGGCAGTATCAGACAATACTGGCCATGTTTACTTCCTGTTCTTTGATCGCCTAGAGCATCACGCTCTGGTTTTCATAACCGTCTCTTGCGTGGGTCGCCCTGATGCTCTGCCTCAACTGCTCCGCAGGTCGACATTCACTACCTTGTCGATTGTGGGGAGGACAATTCACCCGAAACGGTCCCACAAGCATCAACAGCCACTTGCAAGCAGTGTCAATTGCATCGAGTCTTCACCCTGACCCTCAATCGGATTTTTATCACTTTTCCAGTGTTATTTAATACGTAAGCCACTTATGGCCTGCCACTAAGGCGATCTGGTGATTAAATCCCAAATGCTGTCGACTACAGACGCCTTTACTATAATCACGAATACCGAAAGTGGAGAAAAACCAAACTCGGAGCGGTTTGGGATGGCAATATAAACTGAGAACCTGAGAATCGACCGGAAATGGTATCAGTTGGATAATGTTCCCAATATCCTTAATTCTAACATTAAACTCAACATATAAATAGTTAATAAGTATGCACACAGTGCGATATTCACTTAAATACTCAAGTTTTATACACATTATAGTTATTTGTTTAAGTAGTGCAATTCGTTTGCTGATCGTAAAGCCGAAAATGTTGAGATTTTCCGCAACCATCTTCTGAATATCTGTGAACATGAAAGTTGAACCGTTTAGTGCTCGTAAATAGACTAGTTGAAAGTCTGCAGTTTGTGAGTTGACAAGATGATACGAGTAACACAAGATATTATATGACTTTTGGACGAAACCAAAAATCACGAGACGACGCAAAAGCTGAAGAACTGGACTTAATTATAAGATTGAAAAGATGTAAGTTCATCGTGCTAAGTATTGGGAACCCAAAATAGAAGCACGGAATGGGGCAGAGCGATTTACAGGCTGCCAGTGGAAAGTGGAGAGCTTGTTTTGTTCGGTACATCTTGCATTGGCCCATGGTAACGCGCGCAACTACGAGCTTTTGATGACAGACTCGACAGAAGTTCAATTGCACACACATACTCGTGGCCACCGAGACGAACCCCCACTGCAGCCTGAAATTGGCCTCTTGTGTGTCGTCCATGAGTAGCTTCATGTTCTCTCGATTCCACCACCAGCTGGTGTATCCTGGTGCGGCATTCTTTCGCACGAAATGCAAGACAACCTGGTGGTCCATCCTTGCAACCTCATCCGGCAGTAGCAGAGGCACCTAGCACTTTGAAACGAGCCCCAGCCAGCCACTTGTATGTACACAGTTCATGCTCTGCTGACACCAATCCCGTCTCACAGAATCTGCCGCTCTGTACCTCTGACTTACCAATCTTGGCAAGGTGGTACCTTAGTGGATAGTGTGCGGTGACCAGGGCATGTTCCAAACGTGTTTTGCCGGGGGGATTGATATAGAAAGCGGTATCGCACTGAGTCGGGAAGTATTACGATAGAAGCCGAACGCAATTGGAACAGAGTTTTATTCTCAATTACAGTCGGGTAAGTTTAACCACCTCAAACAGGGAACTGGGTGGGAGTGAACGCGAGCACGGGTGACACCGCGACGAGGGAACCGCCTCGGTTTCAACTGATGGCAGCGATGTCTCAGGCAAATCGAGGCATTTCAGGTGCCCAGTCAGCACAAATGCCTTGGATGAGCTTACGCTGAAGGGAAGGGTTTGGTTCGTCACGGTACACATGTACTTTCTCTAATCAGACTCAGAACCTCTCTTGATCTCACCCTTGAGAGTAACAAATGACCTTCACTGCTTTAGGACAGGCTGCATCTCGCCAGAAGGCAGCCATGCACTTCTCCTCTCCCAGTTATTAACCTCCTTAAACAAGTGGCTCTTGGTACGGAGGGTTCAGGTTCCACCTGGATCAGTACATGTCCATCCTTTGCCAGTTAGTCGGCCACCTCATGCCCCTCTATTCCTCGATGGCCTGATACCCAACACAATGTTGAAGCGTTCTCCTTTACTAGGGTCTTCAGCACAGTGAGGCATTCCCGAGCCAGCCTTGACGAAGTAAGGAGCCAGGGCCTTAAGTGTCGCCTGACTGACTGGCATAATAAAGATCTTTTTCCGTTTCAACCCCTCACGCAGGACGTGCTACATGCACACTGCCACTCAGCCTGGAAAACTGTTGCCAGTGCACCTGATGGCACGTTTGCCTGGATTCCCTGCTCATCGACTCCTACAACTCTAGAACCTCTCTCACTGATTCGTCTGTATAATATACCATGGCCCCAGTCTCAAGCGCCCCGCCCCACCCACTTTCCATCTGGATCTTCCGTATAACTAATCGTGAATTCAGGCCTATGAAAACTTAACAGAGATCGAAATGATCACTGATGTGATGGCACTCAGGTACGAGTTCGACAGGATGTACAAAGTGCAACCCGAAGAAAGCTTATGGAACAATGAAAGTCCATGGCTTTCCATGGCTGATCGCCAAATTTTTTTTTTTGTTAACCCTCGGGGTGGACG
Source organism: Pachypeltis micranthus (assembly GCA_020466155.1). NCBI lineage: Eukaryota > Metazoa > Arthropoda > Insecta > Hemiptera > Miridae > Pachypeltis > Pachypeltis micranthus. The sequence goes on along the minus strand of CM035777.1, from coordinate 28,025,853 downwards.
GGCCTTATGAATGATGCAGACAAAATGCGGTCACTTTGGCTGCCTTCTGAAGAACTACCCTTGGGCGGCAATAGAAGGGTCGGGCGAAACGGACGATAAGTGGTAGCTCGACGGTCAGTTCACTGTTTCATTCGAATTTTTAAGAACTCCATGCAGTTGATAGCGATAACAGTTGTAACTAGCAGCTATCAAGTAACCTAATGGGTGTTACGAGCTGGGCCAGCATAAACAGGCCATAGACTCAGTGTATACAGCCATTAGCAGACCTCCCCTCTCTCTACTTTGGTCAGAAAAGTGTGGGACTGGTCAGGACCCTACTGTTTAGGGTGCATCTGCCTGACTGGCAGTGTGTGGGGCACAGTTGGTGTGAAAACCGGGCCCCCAGTAGTCATTTGCTGCACTGAGACCCCTGCCGTTCACACTTCCAGGTGGGAGTGGCTGTTTGTCCACGCTAAACCGACGGATGGCTGCTTTACAGGCTTTAGAGGCTCGTCAGTGCGTGTTTGATACCACTGGCAGTCAGTGGGCCACATGCTCAACCGCTCCTGTCGTTTATGAGCAGGCGTCAAATTCGCTTCGCTTAAAATACAAAATCCTGGCGTTAAATGCGCCGGGACTTGACAGCAGTTGAGCTGACCTGGGAATGTCAGGTGCCTGCATCTGTATCGAGGGCGTTCTCAGATGGTAGGCACCAGAGTGTGGTGATAGGCCGTGCATCTAACTCCAGCGATCAGTTCCACTTATGAGCCAGCTCCCCACAGTCTCCTCTTTGGCCAGTGCATAGAGCAGGAGGCGAAGCTCGCTGCCGTAGGATGCAACGGTGCCCTTCTTCCCAAGGAACCTTAGCACTTCCATGTTTTGGTGTGTTAAGGGTTTTCTACTCTCGCAGTTCGTGTGTGGGCCCAACACAATTAATCAAACAAACCCTTGAAACTCACTTCAGATCACAAATAAACAATTAACTCTTCTTGAGGGAAATATAAGGAAACGAAATTATGAACGTAATGAGACCTACTTTGAATTTAATCGAAATGAAATGTGCGCATCAAACTCCTTTTAAATATTCAATCAAAGTCACCTAATTGCGCGGATCGAGAATAATGACAATAGCGGGACAAGGAGTTAATAATGAGGGATTTGCTCACTTGTATCCAAAAATATTCAAGCGAAGGGTAAGAAAACACTGAACTTGAAACCTAGCTGATAAGGGAGTGGCTCAATCAGAACGTGACAAATCAGAATGAAACTGTAGCAATTCGCGTCTCGGAAAGCCGAACTTTCCGCCCTCCCGAGAGCCAGTCCACGAAGCGGCAGACAGCGCAAAGGAAGGAGAATCGGCAGAAACAAAGGGGATCTTGCAACTACGCCGAAATCTAGCACAACTGCACTTCATAGCAACTGCGCCGGAGGTAGAGACAATAGCAAGTGCGCCGTCATACTTATGGTTTCTATTTCCACTGTATACACTCAAAATTTTATTACGTTGATACAGTTTTTTGTCACTTTTTTTCATAATGTCTGGCCACTGTTTGGAGGAATGATTTTCCATCAATCTTTCCTTCTCGATATTCAATTATTAGTTGCTGAATCATTTTCTTCTGTTTTTTGAACGCCCCTGTGTCCGGCTTGGGCACATTCGAGCCATTCATTATGAGGAAGGTGTCCGTTTGCATTCGTTTCAAGGCATTGAGAAACACGAAAATGTTAGGATGAGGATGGGAAAACTGGCCATTGAATTTCGAGTGGAACGATTCACAACTGTTTGTGGTTCTTTCCGAAGAAATTTCTGCTGCAGCCCATAACTCAGGAGGAAACTTAGCTTGAACACCAACGTAGTTATCGATGATGTATTCCGCGTACTTTCCAACCCGTGTATCATCTGGCATACAATGTTCCAAAAATGCAGCACCGACCTCACTTGGATCAAAGAACGGTATACCGAAAACGAGACGAAGCCAATTTCGAATAATCACTTTTGCGAAATTTATACCCGTCGATAACTATAAGGGGATTTCCGCGCTGAGACTGAATGAATTCCAGAGACATTGCAACACGTAACAACTGAACCTATGACACTACCGTGCCAATTAAGAGGATATCGGGCCATCGCATTCACCGATAAGAAAAGAGCGGCGCAAATGCTTGAGTCCGTTTGGAGCGAGGAAAAATAAACAAGCGCAGTTGCTATACGACTCCTCTTCCGGTCACCGCTGGTCGGCGCGGCTGCCATTCGCCCGAAACAAATGCTATATCCTTCACAATGTTCAGAAGGATGTCGAGCATTGGGGTTCCAGCTAATCCCTGCGATGTGGTCCTTCAGGCTACCAACACACTGTTCCAAATTCCGGATGGAAGTTCCAGCCTTTCAACGCCGAATCGGAGTAGTTCTTAGCACAGTCAGTTGAATTTCTCCCTTGCCACGTTAAAGAGCCCTAAACAGGTCCCCGTCGTTTCACTAATTAACAGCCGCGGGTCTGGTAAAGTAATTCAATAAATGAATTAATTCGACCGTTCGTCACGACGTTCAGGGGACCTGCTGCACAGGAAAAGGGTAACTCGCCAATGCTCGATGGGAATTCGGAGGGGAGTTTAGGGCGGAACCTGTCGGTCGCTAAGACATTTGCATCGGCAATGGGAAAAAAATCCCTTTTGTTTCGAATAAGACGAAAATGTATGAGGCTTTGTTTCAAACGAAGTAGCGAAGGGAGTTTTTTTTATTGTTTCAAAGACGAAGAAAATCGGGGTGGGTTTTTGATGAGTTGGGGTTGAGCCTCAGTTGAGGTCCTCGTCCCTGAGAACCAAATCCCCAGAGAGACGAATTAATTAAAACTGTCTCATTCCGGTGGAAACAAAAAAAGCGTCTCCAGTTGCTTCGAGACTAGAAAAACTAAACAATGCGCGATAAGCAGAACTGGTTTTCGCTCTCACGAGTCTAAAAGTGTCACTTCTCTAGTCCGAAACTGGCGTGACATTCCTCCTAAAAACGAGCTATTCTCTTTTTGCTCGCTTCGGCCCCTCGTCGACCGTTTCACATTTCCCTAACGGCATCTGCTGTGTAGAAAATCTCGTCAGAAAATGTGTATTCGTGGTGACAGGGGCAAGACAAGAATGTTGAGCATGACTCCCATTTCACAACCTGCAAACCTCCGAAGGTGTGCAATCTGTGACAATTTGACCCAGTTTAACCACACTCATGAAACTGAGCAGCTTGGAATTACTTTTGAAGAAGTGAATTGGTAGAGGATTACGATTATGAAACCAAAGATCGCTGTCCTAGTTTTGCTGTAATAGTATTGCACGTTGTACGAACATCAATAAGGTGCAATAGTAGTATTAACATGTCGGTTGTCTGTTAATCATAGTATAACAAAGCAGCAAATTATTATACAATGGCAATTATTATACATTCACGCTCTGAGGGGCTCTGTGTTCTCTCTCTCTCTCTCTCTCTCTCTCTCTCTCTCTCTCTCTCTCTCTCTCTCTCTCTCTCTCTCTCTCTCCTTGTGTCACATTTACAACTACTCCCTCAACTTATCACAATATCCAGTCAGCATACCGCACTGGTCACAGCACTGAGACTGCCCTCATCAAAGTTTTTCATGACATCCGGCAAGGCATGATTGACTTCTCACGGGCATTCAATAGAGTCCGGCACGATCTGCTAGTGGCTCTGTAGGGGTATCTGGCACTCTGCTCGACTGGTTTGCGTCGTACCTTTGTCGGCGCACACAGAGCGCCAAACGACCAGACTAGACACTATCCACTAGTCTTGATATCCAGACGGGAGTACCCCGAGGTTCTGTTCTCTCTGCGCTACCCTTCATGCTTGCAATAAATACGGTGTCCAAGGTTTTTAAAAAGAGCAGTTACATGTTGTATGCAGACGACTTGCAGGTTTATCTATCTGGAGACGTTTCACGTATTGTCGAGCTGGTGCAGGCATTAAGTCGAGAGCTTGAAGCATTAACAGTCTGGTGTAGCAATCATGGGATGTCAGTTAACCCCCAGAAATGTAAAGCCGTGCTGCGTGGGTGTACACTAGACTTCTTTCAGGGATCAACCCTAGAAAATTTGCATTGCTCCACACGATTGACCAACATGAGACACGACATGGCCTAATTCAAATCCCTCAATATCAAACCACTATCTTCAATAAATCTTTCACTGCCACAGCTGTACGAATCTTTAATAAGAACCCAGACTTATTTGACGCCCCCGTGAGTGTTGCATCTATAAAAAAAATTGCAAAAATGCGCTTTTACAGGAACATGAAGAGTAAAAAAGTATGGAATAGCACTCATCATGGCTTATTTGTCCACCTAAGATGCGGGTCCGAAACGACGGTCCGATAAAACAAGTCGTGGAGATCAGTTGCCTGGCCGATTTTAGGCAGCGTGTTACCATCTATTATCCCATCAACGATTTTGGGAAAAGTAACACGACATATCGCCTCGTCTGTGTTCAAAGGTCATCTAATTCAGGAATTCCAAGCACCAATCCACTATTTAGTGACTTAGCCACCATCACTAGGCATCATTTCTTCAGGGCCTCCAGAACCTTTGAATGTACGAGGACTTAAACATCACGTCCTGATTCGCATGCACAACCATACATTTTCGGATTTCCCTCAAGACTAGGTAGGAGCTGGAATCCACACCCCTTTTCCGCATTTCCACACTTCAGATTAGGGACGTAGTTTCTGTTTCTCAATTATTGGGAAATTCAATGACAATATCTAGTTCCTCTCACAATTAACATAGTCGTATTTGAAATGTTTCATGATGACGATGAGCGTGGCAGGTGGTGGACGAGTTGTAAACTCTTGAGAGCTGATGCGGATTGATGCAGGCGTGCCTGGAATGATTGTTCAGAATGTGCAAATTCTGAGAAAATGTGTCGCCGTCTTGGCAACAGAAAATTGGACACTACTAAGAATCCTCTCTGTCCTCCAATGTCGGTTTTCTGTATGGCATATAACTTTGTTGGTCACAAAGACTGGAAAGATGTCGATACACTTCAGTTTCGTATGGCCAATACACAGAAAAAAACAGTCGTGGAAAAAGAACAATCCAGAAGTGATTTATTTATGTTTATATATTTTTCTCTGTACACCGCACAAGATTTAACTTGTAACCAATATTGTACGCCAGGGATGATGTAAGAGAGAGCCTTATGGCCCTAATCCTCCCTGTTTGGTTAAATAAAAAGATCTCTCTCTCTCTCTCTCTCTCTCTCTCTCTCTCTCTCTCTCTCTCTCTCTCTCTCTCTCTCTCATATTACAATGGACTCTTTATATTACAATGGACACTCATCAGAACTGAAACAACTAAAATGTCATACAACTTTCAAAAAACGTGTGAGAGAATCTTTGCTATCCCTTTACTAAATTCCACTAAACTCTCTGAAATCATGACACGACAGGCTATTTAAATTAAATTACGTGAATTATTAGATCGAGGGTCGGCGCGGTACTGGAAGAAGACGGTTCTCCTGGACGGGTATACAGCGTGCGGAGGAGCTTTTCAGGACTGAAGAGGACCGGGACGCTCTCGCCGACGTGATTGCCAACGTCCGGTTAGCCGGATAAGACACATAAAGAAGAAGAAGAATTATATCTGAATTTTGTTCGAGAAGAAAATAATAGTAAAAAAATAATAATAATAATAATAAAATAAATATAAATAAAAATAAATAAATAAATAAAAAACGATCAAATAATGAAACAAAGATTTTGTTATAGTAGTAGAAAAATAGTTTAATAAGAAGAAAAACGAAAACTGTTGACGCATTTGTATTTGTATAATGTTAAATTTTGAAATTTCTGGTTAGGTGTAAGAATGGTCGAGTACGACCAAATCTCACCAGATGTACTAATAAAACCGTCATTCATTCATTCATTCATTCTCTCTCTCTCTGTCTCTCTCTCTCTCTCTCTCTCTCTCTCTCTCTCTCCCTCTCTCTCTCTCTCTCTCTCTCTCTCTGCCTCTCTCTCTCTCTCCCTCTCTCTCTCTCTCTCTCTCTCTCCTATACTGTCCTCGCTCATCCTCACCACGGCCATTTATTTCCCTCAGTCGTGCGCCCAACAGGAGGTTTATGAAGGAATAATAGTTACTCGAGCGGAAAATGGCGATCATGTTTTGAGTTTTTCTAAAAATGATTCATTTGGCACTAAAAATACGCTAAAATATACAACGAATGCAGCAAAACGACGTAGTGTTTTGATAATATTTACTTGAAACGTTGGCATTACCATGAGGTGGGTTGTGATTAACAATTTATTCTTAACTGCGCAGTCACCGTGTATTCGCGCACACTAAACGCGCTTCGAGTCGTTTTGTTGTAAAACGCGATTTGTACCTCAAATTTGTCGACGAACCAAAAGCCGTTCATCAATATTTTGAGCTCATTCCCTCTCGAGAGCGTCTTGTCTCCACAATCTCTCCGCCTAATGAAACCCACCCTTCGCTGTCGAAAGGGTTACTTTGACCGAAAGGGTTGGGTTTTCTTGACAAAAGAGGAGCGGGGTGAGGGCAGGAGGGTTATGGCAAGGGACGAGGGTGAAGGGCAGGGAAGAGTTGGGCGGATAGGCCGTAATTTTTGGTTATTACTCGCGTCGGGGGAATAAAAAGGTGCCGAGGAGTTGCGAGGAAAGTCGGTTGAGAAACGTGCTGCGGATGAGAAGACGAAGAAGGGGAATTTTCAAGAGTTGGATGAGTCAGACAAGGGGGAGTTTTAGTTAAACATAAAGGAGCGATAGAAAAAGGGGAAGTGGTCTCATCAAGAAGACTTTTCATTAGAAACCACCTCCTCCCCCTTCTACTACGTCGCCATCCCCCCCCCACTCCCTCTCCGCCACACCCCTTCCCTCGCCAGCCACGACCAAGGAAAACGCACAAAAACCCCAAGCCCTTAAACCCAAAAGAATTTTCAGTTCGAGAAAATGAGCTCCTTTTTTCCTCTTAACGAATCTCCTCAAAGGACCTCATCAGTCGCCGTTTGTAGCCTCTGGCTTCAACTTTCAACGCTCTCAGCAGCTTTGATAATTGAGAGTTGGGAGCGTCGAGAGACGAACTAGTCGGTTTTGACTCTGTTTTAATAAACCATTTAATTATTGCGGGAAGCGATAAAGACTTCTAAGATCTGAAGGCGAACCAGCGACTTTCTTTTGCAAACTAGTTACACCGCTTGCCCCAACAAACGTCAACGCTATTCACAAAAGTCCGCATTAAGATAAAGCGAGTTAAAAGAAATGAGAAGAAAGTAAGTGTGACCCATCACACAACTGTTCTCTTCCATCTGATAACTTATTTCTACGCTACACATATTTATTTATCAAGGCAGGGCTAAATTAGGATCCATTCGTCACATACTAGTGTTTTAGGTACGTTCGAGCGTCTCTCAATAATAGACAATCCTTCCTTCCAAATAATATCCGTATATTGAGGGTCCACAAATATGGGTTGGATAGCCCACAGTAGAAAGATAGACGGAAGAGCGAAGGCGTAGACGGTAGGTGTCCAGAGGAGAAATAGACCGATCGTCGTTTCCCAACCTCTTGCGACTCCCCCCCTCTACCAGTCCTTTGGCCAAGTTCGTCTTCTCCTTTTCGTCGAAACGGTACTGCTTTCAAAGAACGGCCTGGTAGACACAGCTCTGTATTCCAGGTCACTGATGAATACAATCTTGCGGGAAGATCATGATCAGGCGGCATTGGGGGTGGCTAGGCGTCCTCCCAAGGGAGGCCCTCGTCATTTCTTCGTTGGCGGGTGGTGAGGAGGCGCGTCTGGCGGTGGTGCAGGCAGATGGGAACGTGCGCTGGTGGTTGCAGGGCACGGAGCGATGGGGTTGTGAGTGGGTGGGGTGTTGAGGCCCTGGGCTTGAGCCTCGGAGTTTGGCGTAGGGCCTAATCAGGCTGCAGTAATCCGGCATTCTTGGGGGGGCCCCAGAGCGGTGGGCCTTAGGCGCTCGAGCGAAGGTTGGCGTCTGTGGAGAAGTGTAAGCCATGGAGCGCTGTGCCTGGTTCATAGTTTGTTTGGCAGGAGTCTAGCGTCCATGAAAAGCGGAGGCCACGGCATGCCCAGGACTCTTCGACCAACGCGACACAGCCAGTCATTCCAGATTTAAATCTTGTAGAGGCTGTCGAATGAAGCCGATCATTCTGTGGTAATAGACCTATTAGTCAAAGGAGCGGCCCATTCGTTAATTCATCCAGGATTCCTATTACATTGGCGTTCAATGTGACCCCAATCCCACTACCCTGAGATTAAGAGTTCCATACTTTACCGACTGAGCTCCTGGAACGATTGATGGGCCTCCGTCTTCAGAGGGGTGACAATTGCCAACTTTATTTCGTCAGGAAAGATTCCCGTTACTAAACTCAAATTAATCAATTTATTCAGCGGCAGCGCGACGTCGTGTCTAACTTTCTTTTTAGTTTCCACCTACAATCCATCAATTCCAGGACTTGTGCCATCTTTCAACGACCCTATGATTTTGAGGACTTCCTCCCTCTTTACCAACCTGAAGCTAAATTCTAAGCCAAGCTAGTTTTTACCAAACGGACTAAAAGGGTCTCTCTCGTGTCGATGTAAGCCTCCCTGATGCCTCTTTATCATGACTTTCTACAAGGAGGGTGTGATGTAACAGGCCCAGTTGAAACCTGCAGTGGCAATGGGACGGAAAACGATCAAACTCTTTCTTAATGTGTAAAGGAACGTTGAAGCTCTAAATGAGGAACTCAACTCAAAAGTTGAAGCTGAAAGACGAAGTAGAAGCATGGAGGCGGGGATAATGGTTTCCAATGGGACATAGGTCATTCCTGATTTGAACCTCGTAGAGGTCAAACAGCAGCAGGAAGCGGGTGCTGCTCGTACTCATTGCAGGACCATTATTGAGCAATTGGTACACCGAGAATTAATGAGGCTGTAAACACGAATTTTTTGAAGAGGATAGTAATCACTTTTGTTGAGTTATTGGGTAATAACTGTTAGAACTGGTAGTAAGCGAAACGGCGGTAGTTGAAATTCAGGAATTTCTGGAGTGAGCCCCATGTATCTCATGAGCATTTTTAAACACTCACCCTATAGGTATTGGATTGGACTACAACACGACTTTTTTTAAACATTCTAGTAACATTCCAGCTGGCTTTAAAAGGAAAAAACCGCGGCAAAAACGCTTTTCGACGAAAATTTTGATAATTTATTGTGCTGCTCTCGTTATTTTCCCACAAATGGGAATTTTATGGTATAATTATCTTATTAAGACCTATATGTATAAAAAATGTAATCAAAATCGTTGGAGCCGTTTTTGAGAAAAAAAATGGTGTTTTTTTATCGTTATGATAACTATAGTTAACTTTCGGTGGATTTTGCCCATACCCTTATTTTTGCGTCCCATAGTAACCTGTAGGCTAGACATCAAGTTTCAGCTGATTTGGTACGGTTTATTTCTCTAAAAACCGCGCTAAAATCGATTTCGTCGAAAATTTTGATAATTTATTGTGCTGCTCTCGTCATTTTCCCACAAATGAGAATTTTATGGTATAGTTGCTATATTGAGAGCTACCAATATAAAAAATTTAATCAAAATCGTTAGAGCCGTTTTTGAGAAAAAAAATATTTGGTGTTTTGATCACTATGATAACTGTAGTTGGATTTCGGTGGATTTTGTTCATACCCTTATTTTGGCGTTCCATGGTAACCTGCGGGCGAGATATCAAGTTTGAGCTGATTTGGTACGGTGGTTTTCTCTAAAAATCGTTCACACACACAGACACACAGACCATTTTCCCAAATAGTGTTTTTCGGACTCAGGGGGGGTCTGAAACGTGAAGATCTGAAGAGAACTCAAATTTTTTTTTTCAGCCGATTACATAACTTTCCTTTCTACTTCGTAGAGCCAAGGAAAGTAAAAACAGCCCTTTCCGTAGTAATACACCTACTATTCACAGAGGTGGCGTATTTGTGAATTAACCCAGAAACCCGTTCTATTGCAATTGAAAGCGCAACTAAATTGGTTAATTGGTCTCACAAGTAGAACTAATTTATTATGAAGGAAATAGTTCAACCTTCAAGTAACTACTGTAGTTGGGTAGTTAGTGTTGATGGTTGACCAACTAGTTTAGCTGAAGTTGTTAGTTATTAGTTAACAAAATGGTTTGCTTCCCTCTGGCGCAGACATTGTTTCCTCTCCCTACCGTCGCATTTCTACGTTCGAGTAGAGTTAATGAGAGGCGTTTGGGAAATGTGAGTGAAAATTGGTCTGCCGTGCCGCTGGTAGAAAAGTGTGATTGCCCCTCCCCCATTTAATCAGTTCTCTTAACAATAATCCTCCTCCTCTTCTTCCTCTTCCTCCGTTGAATTCATCAACATCTTTTCCGCCCGTTGGTTTAACCAACGTGTAATCAGGCGGATAACAAGGGCCTCCCTTCCCCACTCCCCTGCCCTCCCACCACCCCGCACAACCGTAATGATTGCGCGGAGGAGGCGGCGGAGAAGCCTTGGGCCAGGAGTGTGTAGGGGGGAAGGAGTGATGGGAGGGGGTGGAACACTCATAATTTCCCTCCGAAACAAGGGTTGTCGGAGAAGGTGGGCGAAGAGATAAAAGTTTCCCTTGGCAACGGTTATGGCAGAAGGAGGATTATTAAAAATGGCCGCCTCCGCTTATTCTCGGCCTCTTCGCGAGTTGCCATGCCACCCCCCCCCACCCCCACAATCCCTCGCGACGTCGGTCGCCGCTTCAAAGAGCCGCCCCCACACCCGCCAACAACCCTCTCAGGCGCGTCCCGCCTCCTCCCGCCGCCCGCTGGCATTTTTTTCGCTCTTTCGTTTCTACCCCACGAGCCGGAAAAATGGCGCTCCTACCACCCCCTCCCGCCCATACCCCTTCCTCAACCCCTAAAGCCGAAGTATCCGCTGTATCGCATTTCGAAGGTAAACGTCATGGTGAAGGAGGGCGGGCCATGTACCATCCCTTATGTACCATTTTGTAAATTTATTTAGTCAAGACTTACGAGCGAAACCCATTACAGAGTTATCGTATTGCAAATAATTACAGCAATATTTATTACCAGGATAGAAAACAATAGTAACCTTTATCGTTCACACACAGTTGTTACGCATGTTGAACAAAAAGATATACTGACATACAGTGGAAGGTACATAAAACAACAGCAATACGCATTACAGAGCCTGGCATAAAGCGGAAATTAATTTAAAATAAGTTTGATCGAAATCGTCTGAGCCGTTTTTGAGAAAATTGGAATTCCAATAAATTAATATTCGACAAATCTCCTTTTCCGAGTTAACTAGGCTTATATCTCCGTTCAACAGACGGATACATAGATAGTTGCGGGGTACAAAATGTGGATTTAGAACGCTAGAAGACACTCCATAAGATTTATCACATCTGGCGAAGCAATTACCATGGAATTTACGGAAATGTTAGAAAAACGTTATTTTCGACACAATTTGATTTTTATCTCTGTTCAATGGACCGTCACAGAAACATTTATTGAATAGAATATGTAGGTATTAACTATTTGAAAACATCCTGTGAGTTTGGTGAAAATCGCTGAAGCCGTTTTGCCGAAAAGCGTAAAAAACCTATTTTTGCTTCATAGGCCTATATTTCCGTTCACCGTATTTTCATGGAGATACGTATGGAGAAGAAAAGTTAGTTATTGATTGGGAGAAGATAATTTGAATGTTTGATCAAAATCGTTAGAGCCGTTTTCGAGAAAAATGCGAAAAACCCTAGTTTTTGGTACATTTTCCACCACGCACCGAAATTAGGTTTTTGGTTTATTATTCATTCTGAATAATAACCCTATGTTTTCGGTCACGAAAAATTTTTTACAACCCCCCCTCAAAATTTGATACTTTACGTTTCAAGACATGGAGATTCCAAATTTGCAATGTCCGTCCGCCGTCCCCCGTCCCCCGTCCCCGTCCCCGTCCGCCGTCCGCCGTCCGGGCCGTTTTGTGCCTTTAACGTGGTCTAAAAATTCGTTCTTTTCGCCCAAAAATCCGATTTGGTATCTAGTTGTGCCCGCCATCTCGGCAATCCGATCGGACGAAGCCCGTGGTTGTAATGGGCAAAAACGGTTAAAAAAATTAACGAAACGCAGTACAACGCGGGAGCTACAAGCGTTTCGTCGTTTGAATTCCCTCCGCCCCGCCCGTCTCATTAAAAAACCAACCGCTCTCGAGGCGAGCGAGTGCGGCCTCCCGCTCGCTACTCTTCCAATTTCCCCGACGTTTTCGTTTTAATACGATTCAATTTTTTTAGATTCTTTCGTTTCATTCTCATTATGTTTTTTTCATAGATTTTTGGTTAAATTTTGATATTAGTATTTAGCGTGCATGTTTTCATATTAAAATTCAGTTTTTTCTAGATACTTTCGTGTTTTTTTGTTTATTTTAATATTACGATTCAGTTCTTTTCGGCCTTTTTTTGGGTTTCATTATGATATTTTTCGATGCTGAATCGAACAGGATGGGTCTCGGAGCATTAATGCTAGGTCAAGCTGATTATCCGAATAATAAACCGTTGTGTAATAATTTGCAGCGTTTTTAGACTCAGTAGGGTCTGAAACGTAAAGATCTGAAGAAAACCCAAATTTTTTTTTTGGGCCAATTACTATACTTTCCTTCCCTTCGGGTAGCGGAAAGTAAAAATGGCTTTAACGATTTCGATCAAACTTACGGAGTACTCTCAGCTAACTAGTACGTACATTTTGTTCTTACTTTCCTTGCTCTACGAAGTAGATTGGAAAGTTATGTAATCGGCTGAAAAAAAAATTTTGAGTTCTCTTCAGATCTTTACGTTTCAGACCCCCCTGAGTCCGAAAAACACTATTTGGGAAAATGGTCTGCGCGTATGTGTGTGTGTCTGTGTGTTTGGATACGATTTTTAGAGAAAACCACCGTACCAAATCAGCTCAAACTTGATATCTCGCTCGCAGGTTACCATGGGACGCCAAAATAAGGGTATGAACCAAATCCACCGAAAGTTAACTATAGTTATCATAGTGATCAAAACAACAAATATCAAACCGCTGTAACGATTTTGATTACATTTTTAATATTGGTAGCTCTTGACATGATTATTATACCATAAAATTCCCATTTGTGGGAAAATGACGAGAGCAGCGCAATAAATTACCAAAACTTTCGACGAAATCGATTTTAGCGCAGTTTTTAGAGAAATAAACCGTACCAAATCAGCGGAAACTTGATGTCTAGCCTACAGGTTACCATGGGACGCAATAGTGAGGGTATGGGCAAAATCCACCGAAAGTTAACTATAGTCATCATAGTGATCTAAACACCAAATTTTTTTTCTCAAAAACGGCTCTAACGATTTTAATTACATTTTTTATGTTGATAGCTATCAATAAGGCAACGATACTATAAAATTCTCATTCGTGGGAAAATGACGAGAGCAGCACAATAAATTATCAAAATTTTCGACCAAGAGCGTTTTTCGCGCAGTTTCGCAGTATCTCATGAGCGTTTTTGAACAAGCGTATTGGATTGGACTACAATACCAATTTTTTTAAACATTCTACAAGAATTCCAGCGGAGTTTATAAGGAAACATAAACTCCGCTGGAATTCTTGTAGAATGTTTAAAAAAATTGGTATTGTAGTCCAATCCAATACGCTTGTTCAAAAACGCTCATGAGATACATGGGGGTCACTCCAGAAATTCCTGAATTTCAACTACTGACGTTTCGCTTACTACCAGTTCTGACAGTCATTTTCCAATAACTCTGCAAAAGTGATTACTATTGTTCTTCAAAAAAATTTGTGTTTACAGCCTCATTAATGATCTGTGTACCAATTGATCAATAATGGTCCTGCAATGAGTACGAGCAGCACAATAAAATCTGGAACTGTAAGCGCTACCGCTTCCTGCTGCCGTAAAGCGTTGTTTGACCGAGTTCAAATGAACTGCTTGATAAATGAATTGATTAAATAGAATTAGCCATGTACAAAGTGAATTGTTGTAGAGCTAAGGAAAGTTGTGTGTTGCAACGCACCAGATATTTTATAAATGTTTCTGTAGAAATGCGTTGTACGAAGATGTAGCGCCCGCATGTGTAGCTGGTGTTCGAACTTACGGGGTGGCGGAAAGTTGTGTGCTGCTACGCACCGCCCGTTGTGTTTTTGAATCGTCTTTTTTCAAGTCATATTTGTTTATTGTCTTTTTGGTGTAACCGTTATTTTCTGCGATAGTATTGATAGTATCAAGTTGTAGGTATCCGTATCATGTGTCTAAATGCACTTAGTTTATGTTGTTGTGGGTGGTTTGATGAATAGCGTATTGTCTTGTCGGTAGCAGGTTCTAAAAATGTCGTATTGTAGTTCATTGTCCAACCATGTGATTTTCAGGTCCAAGTAATTAAGAGTTTTATTTTGTTCTTTGTCCATGTCATATTGGATGTTATGGTGGGTATTGTTTAAGTCCTTTAATATATCGTCAGTATTATCACGGCTTAATACACAGATAATATCATTTACATATCTGGTAATGTTTGAACGGATTTACAGCCCACCCTATACAAAATGGACTTAAAATCGACATCCGACAGACTATTCAAGACGCTCCTTCCTCTTCACCTTTAGTGGGTTTCCCCAGAGGTGCACGACCTCCTTCCCCCCCTTTCTGGACGCTCCACCATCCCGTTTACTTTTCTCTTCGTATATAAAGACCTCGACCAACTGACTCCTGCGATGATGTCTTTACGTCAATAGCGCTCGCCCACAGTATCTCACCAGCCAGACGGGCTTACCAAACACATACGTTAACTTTAGTAATTTGCCAACTGGCGGACCTAACCCAATTGCTTTAATAATAAACCGTTGTGAAATAATTTGCAGCGTTTTTGACTATGGCCCAGTTCCATCGGAGAGTGCAAGTTCATATGAACTGATTCTTCCGGAAAGGAAAGTCATATTCTTTTGTTTTCTAATATTATTTATTTATATTCTTCGTAAAACTCCAGTTTTATAAATGCGACACCAAGGATATGCGTCATCACTTTTAATTTCCTCTCCGAGAATTTATTTGTTCGCTCGTTTCGTCCATTTCAACTATTTGCCGTAGAAGAGACTACTTCGCTGAAAGAACGCTATATAAGAAGATATTCTATAAGGCTTCACAGCTAATTTATATTACTATTATGAGATTAATTAATAAAACGCTTTCAGAACGCATTGCAGTTGCCTTTGGTTTTCATGCTTATATCCAAAAAATGTAACTATTTTCCTGTTTTTAAAATTTTGCGAGTAAAGAACTACATCACATCATAAGCGAGATTTTTACAGTCGATAGGAATCAATTCACCATCTCGCAGATAATCACCTTCATTGTGAAGCGACGCACGTGGAGCAGGTTTTTTTTCCTCAACGTCCCGACATTTTAGAACAATACGCGACGTTGAACAAACTGCCTTTCAAACTGTCAATTCAGTTTTGAAACTAATTGGACGCACGTTATGACAACTAGAGTGGCGTGCGAGGGTGTGAGGGTTATCAGCCGCCATTTTGACGAGGCAGACGCGTATATTTCGAACGTTTCCCCGGAGGGTCAGACGAGGTCGTGGTCCGTTGGCAGCGCCCGACAAAAAAAAAACCAGCGGGAGAGGAGTATCGGACATTGAAAAGCCTGCCAGAGGCCGGATAGACGAAATACATCGAGGGATGTTGCGAGGGGCGGGCAGACACGCTTTTCCTCGCTCATTTCAATTTTGTATAGCGAGGAGACTTGTTGGCTGTCTCGGTAATTCGAAGTCTATCTGACTCGATACGTCACTTTCCTGTCGGTGCATGTCCGCTGTCTGGTTTCCTCTCCGTGTCACGTGTCTGCGGCATATCGCGGCGGTTTTTCGATTTGTTCGTTTTTTCCCCCTCCTTTATTCTCCATGGCCGGTTGTTCTCGAATGTAGAAATACATCAGTTTGTATCCGCACTCTTCGCCTTCCCTCGGCTGATGGACAGTTAGCCAGTTTGAGGATCCTCCCTCGCGGCCAGGGCGGCACGTGTGAAACACACCAACTAATTAATATATTAAATATTTAGCCAATTATATTGCACTCGGGATAAGCAAAAGAAATAGTTAAAGCGGTTTGTACGTGAAATTAAATTGTCGAGCTCCGAGCATTCATGAAAATAAATAAGTACATCAAGTTAACTGTTGCTTTAATTGAATTACTATTGTTGGGTGCACGAAAAAGAATGAATGAATTTATTTATCGACCAGGGAGAATTAGGGCCATGTGGCCTTCTCTTCCATTCTCCCTGGCTACATCACAGTTACATTTCCTCCTACATTCGTCGTAATTCATTATGTTATTTATACGTACATCTCATTCACGCCAAATAAATTATATTCATACCCCGCACACTAACACACTTACTGACACACACACAAACACTCCCTGCAGAAGGGCGAGTACTTGGATCTTCCTCCCCTTCTCCGTAGTGGAGTCCCTAATTTTAATAGTTAACAAACACCTAACAAAAAAATATAAAGATTGACAACAAACTATTTACAATGTAGGAGTGCGTGATGACTAAATAAATAATATTAGTATAAGGTCTGTAGGTGACCCTCCATGCAGAAACCTATTCCATGTGTCGGCAAACGCTAACGTTGTTCCTAGATTGAGTTTACGAGATGAAGAGGTTATGTTAGTTCAGAGAGTAAAACTTGTTGAATTTGATCGCACTCGTGCTTTTTAACTGATACCCCGAAAACCGAATAATTTGATATTAACATAAAGTAACCTAGGTTACAGGTCTAACTGGAACACAACAACGATACAATCTAATAGCTCCCGGTGCTGACGGGATTTCGGCTAAACTCATAAAAAAAATAGCTCCTTAACAAAATCAATGGGTGGTTACTTGGAAGTTTTCTCACACTAAATGTTGGAAAAACCAAGTACATGCTAATTGGAGGAGGCACTATACCTGAGGGTGGTGGTTTGCAGATTCACTCATGCGCTCCTGGTGTTCGTTCCATGTTGTTGTATACGTCTTGAAAGAGTGACCCGCTATAGGTACCTTGGAGTTATTGTGGATGCTTCTCTTGTTTGGGACCAACATGTCTCATATCTGTATGCCAAACTCCGTAAATTCGTACACATATTTTATCATGTCAAGTATGTACTTTCTTCGGAGCGTCTGAGGTTGGTTTATTTGTCTCTTGTGCAATCAGTGCTTCACTATGGCATCCTGGTGTGGGGTGGTGCCTACCCCTTTCACTTACGGAAACTGATAATAATCCAGAAAGCCATATTAAAGGTGATGCTTGATAAACCGAGGAGATATTCGAGTGATCTATTATTTCAGGAGACCGAAGTGTTTACCATCCGGCAGCTTTTCATTAAGGGACTGGCTCTATACTTTTACGAACACCCACACATTGTTGAGAGGCCCTACGTTCATAACCATCAAACCCGCTTCCAGATTCGTCAAAATGTAGTGAACCCTAAAACGAATTTAACCCTAACTACTAGAAGTCCGCAGTACTTGATTTATTTAATTTTTAATACCTTGCCTGCTCAACTGAAGATTCCTGGTGTGATAACTCGCCCTGTATATAAGAGGAAAATATTTACATGGTTGATAAATCTAGGGCCGGAAAATGCAGAATTAATTTTAAATAGTATTTATAGTAAGTAACTAATATGTAGAAAACCTGTAAGCTGTAATAGTATTGTAACGATTCCTTAGAATAAGTATTTACAGTCACATTGTTTATAACCTTACGTTGTTAAAAGTTAAAACTTAAATATAGAAGTCGGCAACTCTAGCTCGTCAACACAGGCCTTGCCTAAAGACGAGCTATTATTATTCAATCATTTAATCAGGTATATTTTTCTTTTCTGTCGATGTATTTACTGAATAAATCTTCTTCTCTCTCTCTCTCTCTCTCTCTCTCAATTAATATTTGTTTGAACTTTTCTTAGAACACTTCTATCTTACCACACTTTTGGAACAGATCTGCATGCTCACTATGTATCTTTGTCCCTTGGACTACGAATGATCTTGCCAACATATTCGGCCGATGGGCAGGAATTCGAAGAACGCTGTTGTTGCTGTGAGAGAAACTTGAACTATTGGTGTAGATAATGCGGTCTACGATGTTTCAATACCTTGAAAACCAGACAGGCGATATGTAGCTTCTTACGCTCTCTAATCTTCAGCCATCCTAACCGCTTATAATGGAAAAATTTGGTTCAAAATTCGACGAATTTTGATTGACTCTGCAACTTTATGGCCGAGCATAGGAGGTAGCAGAGTTGTGAATTTGGAAAGTACAAGCCAATTCCTCAACTGTGGTAAATATTGTAACTAACAACTAATAAGTCAAATTTTGACTTCTTAGTCCATACTTTAGAGAGAGCAGACTTGCGGGGTTTTATCAAACATTGAGGGAACTGTCAGAAAAAATAGTAATCAACTTTCAACTCAACGGTCAACGTTTTTAGCCCTCGGCTCCTGGACTAGAGTTGTGACATACTTCTTCCGATCGTCGTTAGTAATTTGAACAATAGTAACGGAGTGCTAAATCAAGTGAAATCTGCGTGTGAAGGCTTACTTCTGCACATGAACACAGAAGGCAAAGGAAATCTAAACTTCCAGAAGAGCGACGACTGTAGGAAATGCGGGCGTATGGCAGCCGCGCCGACCAGATTCCCGAATTGTGGGATGTCGATTCCATTTGTCACAATCTTGGTGGAGGAAAAACCAAGCACTCGGGCTAACCAAAGCATACAGAGCAAAGGGGGATATTCGAAATTGGCTTCGTCTCGTTTTCGGTATACCGTTCTTTGATCCAAGTGAGGTCGGTGCTGCAGTTTTGGAACATTGTATGACGTCGTTGCCAGATGATACACGGGTTGGAAAGTACGCGGAATACATCATCGATAACTACGTTGGTGTTCAAGCTAAGTTTCCTCCTGAGTTATGGGCTGCAGCAGAAATTTCTTCGGAAAAGAACCACAAACAGTTGTGAATCGTTCCACTCGAAATTCAATGGCCAGTTTTCCCATCCTCATCCTAACATTTTCGTGTTTCTCAATGCCTTGAAACGAATGCAAACGGACACCTTCCTCATAATGAATGGCTCGAATGTGCCCAAGCCGGACACAGGGGCGTTCAAAAAACAGAAGAAAATGATTCAGCAACTAATAATTGAATATCGAGAAGGAAAGATTGATGGAAAATCATTCCTCCAAACAGTGGCCAGACATTATGAAAAAAAGTGACAAAAAACTGCGTGAAAAGTGGAAAAACTGGGAGTGAAAAAACGTACGTACCTACCTGCATCTTTTCTGTATCAACGTAATGAAATTTTGAGTGTATAAAGTGGAAATAGAAACCGTAAAGTATGACGGCGCACTTGCTATTGTCTCTACCTCCGGCGCAGTTGCTATAAAGTGCAGCAGTTGTGCTAGGTTTCGGCGCAGTTGCAAGATCCCCGGAAATGCGTATTTGCGGGCAATTGAAGTCAGAACTCAACCTTTGAATTGTACTGCGCGGTTCGCACTCATCATGTGATGCTCCTGCACGATGAATGGATTGAATGAACTAGGACATGAGCCTGTCCAAATGGTTTCAGTTCCAGCGCCCGATCTCCAAGGCCCACTTGAAAATATATTCCCTTGCCGGTTTGTATTACTAGATCGATTTACGAGTATTAATTTAATACTGTGCATGAAATGCCCAAACTACGAGCGCCTTGTGTCAAATGCAATGGCGACCATGCTTCCGTAAATTGCTAGAAACCACGTGAAACGCCTCCTAATTGTGTTAAATGTAAGGGGAACCAGATGGCAAGTGTTAAAGGGGGCCCAACGCGTTGCGAAGTGTTATCACATTCTTAAGAAATTCTGCTGACTACCCCTCCACTCAGTATGACCCAAAACACCACCATAGCAAATTTACCCGCTATCAACGACAATTGATAAACTCCTTGAACTCTTCGCCGCTTGTAAATTGGACGTTGGGATTTTATACAAGGTCTTTCGAATCAGTCTTGTGATGACACGAACCGTCTCAAACACGTGGGGACCAGAGGCGTCAAGAGAAGGGCGACCACAACCTGACAAACAGTCAAAACGCTGTTGACGAACAAGTTTTATTGTTAAACGTCAAAGAAAAGAAATGAAAAGAGGATCTCCGGTCATTTGAAGAGGACACACGCGCGCTCGTCTTGGAATCAAAAGGGGACTGCCCGGGCCTTTTGTAATGACCGCCTGTCGTCAGAACCGAAGGAGGGAAGATGCTCTATAGGTGACCGTCGGCACGCTTTCTTTGTCAAGGCTCTGACCCTCCGCTAGACGTGCGGACATCCGCCCGTGAAGGAGGAGCAGTCAAGTGGAAGTAAACAGCCGTCGTTAAGGTGCTGGAACTCGAGATCGTTGCCGGTTGAGCTATAAACCAGGTCGCATCTTTACTGAGAACCATCAAAAGTCCGGCAAACCCCCACCTTAGACTCAATGGTCTTCCCTGCCCTGTTCATCCACCAGTATATTCTGGATGTCAACACAACGCTGATATGTACGGTTTGCAGGGATTTCTTTACAACCAGTTATCTGGTGGTTTTCTGGTGGTTCCAAACTCTGTACGTGTTGGAAATGAACGAAATACCCGACTAGGGATGTAAAAATGCGTGTTCAATGGAATGATTAAAATGAATTGATACACGTAATAAATCACCTAGTTTTAATAGGTTTAAAAGCTTCGACATTCACAACACAATAATTAAGGTGACGGGACAGTCTCGTTTTTGAGGGAAATGCCCCCTTGTCCCGACCAACCCTCTTGGGACGCTTATTTGTCCCGTTTTCGTGAGTATTTGTAGTTGGATTATTCGGTTATGTTACTATTACTTTTTAGTTTAAAATATTTTATAACTGCTTTACACTTTTAGCCTGAATTCTGTCTGCATTTCGAGGTGCAACAGGTTGTACTGAGTTAAAATACAAATAATCAGGTATCAGAATAATATACATAATCCCTTTCCTGAATCCCTATTTCAATTTACACTATCATCGGCCATTTCCGGCGTTGTTCGTAAGCGTTCGGGCTATTTACCGATATCCCGATCGCAGTGACTTGGATGGAATAATACCTCTAGTGGTCCGTAACTACATCAAGCAAGTAGAAGATGTCGACAAGGAGCACATTTTATATACTATGAAAACTATATGTGAGAATGGCATTTTGATGACATGGAAAAATATCAATGGTTAGTTTTGACGGCAGTGTCAGAGTGGGAAAGAATTGAGGAAGGGATAGATTTGATTTCAAGCAAATTTACAAAACTGAAGATTTCAGATATAGTGAGCCGTTTGATGAAGTTACATATCTAGAGGGAATTTGTAACACAAGAAAAACTACTGAAGTGGGCCGATGAAAAAACTCCTTTGGATCCGAAATCAGTGGAGATATTTTACACTTCACAAAACAAAATGTCCCAATCAAAAACTTAAAACTGATGGTTCGGTTTTTTCTCTCCCTACACGAACACGCAAGTGGATCAATGACATTTGGTCAGAGAACAAATCCCAACTGAAAATCTACGCTAAAAGCAATTTTAACGGTGAAGTGCGACTTTAAGGTGTCACGTGAAGCTTTCTGGGAAATGCTCAAACAAAAACGAGACATTTTGAGGAAGATTCATTGTCATAATTCAGTTCAAAACCCCCTTTATTATCAGAAGTATAATAAAAACATGCTCTAAACAATTTCAGTAGAAAATTAAATAAAATATTTTAGTACAGGAAAAAAATAGTAAATATAAAAGGGCACAAAGTTTAAAAACTATCCTCTAATTCCCTCAAAACTTACAATTTTACTCCTAGTTTTCAATATTGTGTTGGAGGGACTCCGTTCACCAACCCCTCGCCACACTACCAATGCTTCGACTCAGTTTCAACATGTGTCCCGCTTTAGATAAACAAAAATCTGGTCACTTTAACAATATTGAATTAAAAATTATGTTCGGAAATTGTAGAATGGCAAACAGGAAAATTTTGAACGTATGATCTAATCAGCTGTAATTTAGAAGGAGTTGAAATGTCAGGTCTGTTTCCTTATTTGATGACTGTACCTAAACCCTCGACGAGGGTTATATCAGTCATAGAAGTTGCGGTTTCGCTAATGTGCAAGAGGCCGGCCTCTGCAGCATCCACCGAACTCAGACCTGCGGAAGTACGGCAGGTATTTGGTCGTTAGCCAGTCTCCCAGTAGAGAGCTGTTGCCTGTGTGTGACCGCGCAGAGGTGACCACTTGAGGAATCCCGTACCATCTGGGAGAGTTCATAATCTGGTTTCCCACCTGATCTAACTGCGTACTTGAGTGGCAAGTTTCAAAAAGACAGATCAACTATGACCATGTTTCTTAGCCATCACCTTCTTCGAGAAATCTGTGAAATGGTTATCGGCTTGCTTTGTAGCAGTCAATGCTGCTAAGTTCGTTTGCCCTCTGGGAGAGAAAAGAAGTGGAGCCGCGCATTGAAGTCACCATGTCCCGTGAGGAACTGGCTCGTCCAGTGGCTCAACCCATTTTCTCGAGAGACGTTCACGGATGTTGGGTAAGAACTCACAAATGTCGCGTCCCTTTGACGAGGATTCCCATCTCGCTTGCCATTTCTCTAGAGCCCATTCATCGATGACGGCAAGTTTCTGTTCTGTGGATCAACACGGAGTTCAGCCCAACACGGGGGAAGCTCCCGTTTCACTGCCCACCTGTCAACCATGCACTCAACGGCCAAGTAAACTGGTAACTGACCTGTGATCACCTGGAGTGCTTCTGTTGATGCAGTCTTGTAGGCCTTGGTGATCCACTGAAGCGCAGCCCTCTGGGATTGAGCCAATACTCTCTTTTGATTGATTGTAAGTTTGCTACCACAGACAACAGGGCAGTAGCCAATCACGCCTAGATACGAGGGACGTCCCAAAAGTAAGTTCCGAAGTGCTGGGAAAAATCGAAAACTCAACCAATTTGAAAAAAAAAAAAAATTATTCTCGAAGGTACGGGTTTACTTTATTTTTCGACGTAGTCGCCATTCCGATCGATGCATTTTTGGTACCGTGGTGCCAGTTTACGTAACCCCTTGTCGGGCCATTCTGCGTCATTTTGTTTAAAGAATTCCGAGACCGCGGCTTCGAGTTCGGCGTTCGTACGGAACTTTCTTCCGCCCAGGTGGACTTTGAGGAGGGGGAAAAGGAAAAAGTCACTCGATGCAAGGTCTGGAGAGTATGGGGGGTTGGGGAAAACATCCCAATCAAATGTTGCAATCAAATGTCGGTCAAGAGGCGAGGCACCCACCTTGCACACACTTTCGAGAACTTGAGATCTTCCCTAATGATTCGGTGTACTGAAGAACGAGTCAATTGATGTTTGTTGTGCACTTTCTCGACAATATCACTTAGAGTAAAGCGCGCATCTTCCTCCAAAAGCTTGCGAACTGCAGAAACTGCGTCCTCTCCACGAGAAGTGGAATGGCGCCCACTTCGCTGTCCATCGTGCACACTTTCCCGCCCTTCCAGGAAACTTCTCTTCCACTTACGGGCCATTTCGATGCTCATGACCCCTTCTCCATACGCTGAAGAGAGTCTGCGGTGAATTTCGGGCACAGAAACATTCTCAAAAACTAAAAAACGGATCACCGAACGGATTTCACAAACTGACGGGTTTTTCAATGTAGCAGCCATGTTTACACTGGTGCTGATAAGCCGCAACAAGTGATAGCAACATAAGAAAAATTCAGTGTTGCCACCAGATGTAACACGAAGTATCCCCGTTGGAATTTTTTCCCTACGGCATTTTCCCACGGATTTACAAATGATCGGAACTTACTTTTGGGACGTCCCTCGTAGATGGCCTTATACATGAGGATAGTGTCGTGGTAACACACACCCCAAGTGGCCTTAGTAATTGGACGCAGTGAGGCAAACCTTGCAATGGTAGTGCCTTTAAGGGACTGGAGGTGTTGGTTGAAACACCACCTCTCACCTATATTCACTCCTAAATACTTGACGTGCTTTTCAAGAAGGAGCCTGTGGCCGCCAAAGCGTATTGTGGGTGGGTTATTCACTTTGCCTTTCAAGTGGATTAGCTGGGTTTTTTCCTCAGCCACTTGCATCTTGACAAGCTCGCACCATATTCCTCGTTGTACACTCAGTGTGATGGCAACAACTCGTTCCAAGTTGCTAAGTGTTCATTCCCCCCTCAAACCCACTAAGCAATTTCACGGCGGCAAGGAAGGGGGGGGGGGGAGAGAGAGAGAGAGTGAGAGAAGAGCTGGGCATAATTCTTGCGTCCCCAGTTCGAAAGTGACGAAAAACCTTCATCCAGGAAAATACCACGGGGAGCGGTCGGACTGACGGAAAATGAGGATTTAATGAAATCACAGAGACGGAAGATGAGGTCGGCAAATTCAAGAGTTGCGAAGGGGAAGAAGTTCATTTTTCATATCGTCGGAGGGGCTTCTTATACCAGACCAGCCCCCCCCCCCTACTTCACCACCACACCGCTACCATAGTCATCAAAACCGAAGAAGAAAAGTTGCCCTGACGACTCGAATGAAAAGGATTCCGCCGTAATTACTTCGCCTCGCGAGATTTTGACGAGAGCGAGGGAGCGAAAAATTATCAGCTTTTCTCTCCCCTCCCGCCATCCTCTCGACCAACGTCTAGATTTATTTCAGAGCGTATTTTCGTCGGGAAGTTTCTAGACCAAGAGTGTCATGTCAGAGCGATGCGCAAGGGACGGAAGTGTCACGAAAGGTGAACGGCTGGAGAATCTCGCCATCCTGACCATTCAACAGCACGTGAGGCAGCGTGGAGCAAAGTGCTTGATGGTCAGAGTAACGCCTTAACTCCCACTCACCTAACAACCTCCAATCCCTGGTTCTTTACCCCCAGTCCTTTGGCTGTCCACACATGACGAGGGAGATGGGAATCCATGTCAAAGGGATGTGACACGTATTCGTTTTTTACTAATATCCGTTAACGTCTTGGGAGAAACTGGTTTGAGCCTGACCACTGGACGAGCCTTATGGACATGGTGACTGCAATGCGCGGCTTTACTTCTTTTCTCTCAAAAACTCTCCATTCTACACGCCTTGTGCCTCCAGTGCGGAGGAAACAAGAAACCACATGCTGAGTGACGGTTGCAGGAAGAGCAGCTAAACCTTTCAGCTTTAATCGCTGCTGCGCGAGCTTATAACCGTTAAGGCCAAGTTGCAAAGAAGGTGATGACAAAAAAACGTGGTCACAGTTGATTTCACCTTTTGAAACTTATCAGTTGATGGGAACAGCGAGGTGGGAAACCAGATTATGAACTTCTCCTTAATGGAACCGATTCCCTTGGGCTGTACCTCTGCAAGTACATGGGCAACTGGTTTCGACCAGGAAACTGCCTAATTGACAACCTGCGGCATGCCTGTGTTTGTTGGATGGTGAGCGAGTGCCTGGGCTCTCCCATGCTTGCGAAACTGCAACATCCATGACTTTCGACTGTTATAACTCTCTTATAATGCCAATAAACCGTCATTTTGGCCGAGAAACCCCCCAAATCCTGGCTGAACACAGGATTGTACCATAGAAGCTGACGTGATTGTCTTGGCTCTTTCAGTTCATCCTTAAGAGTCCACCTCAAGTGAACTGCCACACGATCGAACCATTCGCCACCCCTTTCTCATACTACCACCGCCCTCCGTCACAGTTGCCACTTACTGTGTCGTTCACCTTCCATCGACGTTTTCCTCCACTCACGTCGCGCGTTAAAGTCTCATCAAAGCGGCAAGTGAACTGCTCATTCGTCACCGCGACCCTTCAAATCTGAAACCTCGTAATATTTCTGTTTGGACTTTCTTAGTATCCTCTCCTCCCCTCCCCTCGCCGGTTCATACCTTCCTGTACTCTGTTCCGTTTCTGTTATTAATATTAAGCGTCAGAATTATTTCTTCCTGTGGCGGTACAGGGCGGGTTCAGGCAGTAACCATTGTAGTTTCTGTGGCCTTTCGCAGTCGCGTGAAGTGGCGTGGTGGGGGGCGGGGGACTTTAACTGTATAATTGGTGTTATTTGCACCGTTCTGATTCGCTGGTTCGGTATTTCTATTAGGAGAAGTCGATGAATTTAGTTGATTTGCGAGCAAATGTCCATGTTGATCTCGAGTCACTGAATATATACGACTACCCGACCCGACAGACGTTTTCCTGTCTTGACTATGATTATTGTGAGAGTTCGGAACGTACCACTTGGTTTGGTGTCATAAACGAAAATTAACTTTTTACTATTTGCACTCGCTACACATGAAACATTGTAAGTCCATCGGTCTAGAGCTCAGTTCTGGAAGCCACTGCTCAAGTAAGTCTTCACTTCAATGTGAAAGCCTTATTACGATCTAGGCAGGTTCTCTTTAGCCTTGAGGGCACCACTTAGTTGAGAGTCCACGGCGAGTTGATGAGCCTCACATCTCCTCCCCAAAATGAGCGCTCCGGCCGCATTTATCTAACAGCAATACCTCGATGATCGTTTCGGTCTCGTTTTTTTAATTTTTCCTGCACTTGCCATTAGCTGACAGAAACAGCCTAGCAGTAGATTTACATTCGAGGGAAAATAATGTAGTTAACGACACACATTGCCTGGTACACTGGTTATGATGTTGAATTCACGCTCTGAAGAAACTGCAAGGAGCTGAAGAGGTGGCAGCTAGCCACGTCCATCGTACTGTAACTGTGGTATAATCTCGCAGATCCAAGAACAGTGCAGTGTTTCAACCTCGTTGGAGATTCGTTCGTTTCGATTCGAATTGGAGGACAGAATACCAGACGGCTGGCAGTCACATCGTCTGGGGGTGGGCAGTGTCTTAGGTGAACGCTGCCAAAGGCTGACTGAGGTCCTTCCAAACCTAGTGTTGAGAAGCGAGGGAACCTCAGATCCGACTTGAAGGAAGCCCGTAAGTTCAATTCAAGGGTGGAGTGGGCCTGCAACCACTCTTGTCTCGTAAGGTCGAACAGCCCAAAAGCCCAAATAAGGTGCCACAAGGGTGGACGGTTTCTGGCATTGCGCTGCATAAGTGGCTGCCTCCACAGAGCAAGTTCGGTTGACAAGTGTGACGAAGACGTTCGGAGATGCTTTTGAAGAGCTGCTGACTAAGGCAAAAATTACGGCAATCGCGCCGGGGATTCGATCCACAACCCTCAACTAACGTCGAGAATTATGAATCGACCGTCTTACCGCAAGACCACGATGAACCGCTTGCCTTTGATAGGAGTCAGTCAGCACATCTCCCCCCTCGTCTATTAACCGCTACTCCTGGAGCGAACTCATTTTTTTTAGGGAAAGAATTTTACGAGAGTTGAGCGAATCCCCGGAAAATCCGATCTTTGATTCGAGAAAGGCTACAAGGAAAGTCTTCGTTCCCTCGCATTGTAGTAGGCGCGTCGCCCATTCCACCTTCGCGCTGGAACTTTCACAGCGTCAGCGAATCCCGGACCCGAGAACTCGTCTCATTATTTTTCTCTCTTAATTTTTTAATTTTTCTCTCGGGGCCTCTTCTTTTTCTTGGAAAGAAGAAATTCGACCACTAGTTGGGCGCCATTTGTGACGAAGACGAAGACGTTCGGAGATGCTTTTGAAGAGCTGCTGACTAAGGCAAAAATTACGGCAATCGCGCCGGGGATTCGATCCACAACCCTCAACTAACGTCGAGAATTATGAATCGACCGTCTTACCGCAAGACCACGATGAACCGCTTGCCTTTGATAGGAGTCAGTCAGCACACAAGAGCAATCCAATCCCTGCCCAGGCCTGACAAAGTTGGAAAATCCGCTTGCATCTTTATGCGCAATCCACTGTAGGGTCGCTGGAAAGTGAATCGTTCATCGCTGAACTCTTCCGATACCTACGGAGGCTGACAGAATGGGGGCTCTCACCATTCAGCACTCCCTCTGGGACTCCAATATGGGAAACTGTCTGATCCGATTAAGGTATTCAAAACATAACCCGTGAGTTCTGTAGATACAAGCGATTCTGTTGGCTTCCTATCTTTCCAGATGCTAATGTGCTCTTATAAAAATTTGTGTTGGGGGAGGATAAATTTTGAAGCGATATCGCACTAAGAGAGTTAGTACGATATCAAGCCGAACGACGAATCCCATCATGCATCAACATCGACATCTTCCCGTGTGTCTATCCCCGAACGACCTCTCAAACAACGAGTCCGAGGAAACCACGCGCCTTCAAAATGGCCTGGTGAAGACAAAACTCCATCGCCAGAGCCACATCCCTGCCCTATCTGCCTCAAACATCAAGGGGTAAAAAAAAGTCCCCACGTTTCTTCAACTCCAGCCAGGAGGCCCGAAGAACCTACGTGGAAGTGCACAATCAGTGTACGAATTGTCTGGCTGCCTCACACATGCTCAAGAGCTGCCACTTCACGTACATGTGTGAATACTGTCAACACAGGCACCACACAAAGCCCCACCCCATGAGCCAGGACGCCGCACTTGTTCCCAAAAGTGCAACTAACCACTGTACGGTAGACGCAGCATCTTCACTCTGCACTACCCCTTCTGGAACACCTGAGGGCAGGTGTCCTCTGAGGAGGAGGGAAACTCCGACTCCCCCTACACAGAGAATCATGGATGTCGCAGCTGCGTGGAACGAAGACGTACGACCCACACACCCCAAGATGTGTAAGTCAGAGACATTGTGAGGTGACTGTTTATTTGTACGTCTAAATTCAATACTCCACCCTTGTGGAACTTTAATCAAAATTCTCTCTCTTTGCTCAAGATTAAGTTCCCCTTTGTTGGGTGGACAGCAACGCCCTGATTACAGTACATGGCAATAAAATGCAGTGCTCATGAGTACCTGAGGACAGGCACTTCATCAAGGGTGGAGTGGTGTAACGGGACGAACCAAACCCTTCGATTCAGCGGAGGCACGTCCGGGGCATTTATGCTGACTGTGCACCTCAAATGCCCCGATTCGCTCGAGACTTCGCTGCCATCAGTTGTAACCGAGCCGGTTCCCTCGTTGCTGTGTCGCCCGGGCTCGCGCCCACTCCCACTCAGTACCCTGTCTGTAGAGGTAAAAAGTACATATTCTAGTACATATGAGAAATTTCTGTGCAGTACCGAATTGCAATACCAACCGCTGCTGTGTTGTGGAGTTCTTGCCAACGGTATAAGAGAAGGTATCGGCTGAACTGTTAGTGTGGTAGCCTCGTGATACATGTCCACTCCAGTTCTCCTCAATCCTTCCCCCGCTGCGTTAATTAACTTTGGCACCGAGCTCAAACAAACTGCTTAACTTCGAAGAAAATTATTCTTTGAACGGAAAGCCGCAAAATCTCAAAGCACCGTTGTTATAAATAACAAAAGCGAAAGGGGTTTCCGCCTCACTCCGCCAGTTCGCAATTATTATTATTTATTTCCTCCGTCAAGGAAGTTGAATTTAACGCCGGTTGTTAAATATTAAAACTTTTCCCATAAAACTTTGTCCGTAATCCTCGACTCTTCGTAAAGCTCCTTTTAGGTAAAGACAGCAAGGGGGAAGGTGAGGTGAGGGTGAAGGTGAAGAGGCTCCCTTTGACACTCCAACCCCTTTAGCTTTCCTTCCGAGTTTTCTTTACCACCTTTTTCTTCTTTAATTTTAAGAATTTGTTACAAACTCATCTTCGATGCCCTTTGTAGGGGGGCTCCTTGGGATTATAATAAGGTGAAGCCCCTTGATGTGGAAATGGTGGAGCGTCGGGTTGATTTCTGCTTACAAATCAGACGAGAAACTGGAAGGACATCTGTTGACTGATCAAGATGTTATTGTACTTGCTTATTTGACGGCAATACTGAAAACATGGACGAAGAAGCGCTCCGCCAGACAGTTTGCGAGTCATTCAGAAGATCCTTGACATGTGAATCAGGAAGCTGCACAGATGGACAAATGGGAGGAACTCGTGTGTGTTGAATGGGAGTCAACACGTTTACGTTCGCAGGTTCTGGTTCTTCACGACCCCATCTCGACTTCCCTAATTGTGTTTCATCGGCAACGCTGGTATAACATAAGTTGAAGTTGAGTGAGTCAGTCATCTCTTCTCTTCACCAACCGCCACACCAAGTTGACTTCGAGCAAGCATGTACTGAAAGGGGGGTGTCAATATAGTCTGAGGCTGACACGTGAGGGAATCATGGATCGATGGTAGGCCGAGTACGGTGCAGGAGCCAAAAACCCGCCACGTACACGCTCTGGTTCCCTCAACCCAGGACCGTCCGAAGCACAAGTGGTGGCATCCATCGTTTCCTGCAACCCACTTGGGCCATGAGGCCGCCAATGCCCGACTGACTGATGTTCTTCACAGGAAGAGACCTTGACACTGGTCTGTGCGGTATGGTGAGGTTGTGGTCGTAGTCCATAGCGTGTTTATGGGGCAGCATGGGTGCATGGCCGCATCTTCGCTTCAAAGCGGAGTGAACTAACACATCCGCCTCGAGCTCGAGACGTGGACGCTGACTGGTTCGGGACTGCCGGTTGGTGACGTGATGGCGGGTCGCCCCACTCTCCAGAAACGTGTAGATTTCTCATGGCCAGCTAGATGATGGGCCGTTAATTCGGCCTGGCCAAACCACTCACTAGATGTCAATACGTCAGACTAATAGCTGGCCAGGTTAGAACTTCTAGGATCTAAGAACTGCTAATAATCGCAGCATTCCTCAAGAGTGAGAGCAGAAATAACAAGAGTGGGGAGAAAAAAATTCTAAAACGCTGCATATTATTACAAAACGGTTCCCTATTCTATTCTCTCACACCGCATGATGAGGACCAACAGAATCCCAGTTTCTTATTCAATCCAACGCCGAAAAACCTTAAGAATATAACATGGCTATACCAGCAATCCAGGAATCGATAGCTCACATGCAAAATACAATGTTTGCAAAGCACTCCAGCATCGAAAAATACTAGTTAACGACCTGACTACAACGGAACAATGAAAACTGTCAGTTTATAGGCGATGCCAGGCAATTAGTACGAGTCGGGCTGGCGGGTGGTTGGCAAGAGATGGGAGTCAGTGCAGAAAATGATCCCAGGAGGAGACGGTAGCCTTTGCTATATTGTCCAGTTCCTTCAGGTAGTAGACTTTGTCTCAATATATTTACTGTGATTTGTCCATCTAAACTCAGTCCTACTCATCCTATTCCCTACCTAGGAAACGATACCAAACATGATGTATTTCCAATAAAACTGCCAAAATCGTTTTGCGTTAGCATTTTTTTTTACCATTTTCTGCCTTGAAAAACTTCCTTAATGAGCTTTTACAGCCTCTTATAATCTAAGGTCACTCAACTAGAAAATAAAATGATGAAACCCTTTCTTCAGCTAAAGGGTAAGAGGAAAGGTGAAAGTGGCTAGTTTCTAGTGAATAGGCTCAAGAGTTCAATGTTCTAGTGACCCTTACAATGTGACTTTTGTGCGTGACACGAATTGTTGGTTAACCCCCAGCCGCAAGACACGCCCGAGTCAATAATATTCTAAGGGTAATATTATTCTGAGGGTAGCAATGAATAACATACCCCAGAGTTCTTGTAATTTTTGCTTAGGTTGGTGGCTCTCCAGCAATTACCCCTCCCAACTTCATACCCTTTGGTCTACTTCTTCTTCTTGTAGTGCCATCTCCATCACTGAAGGTTGGCGATCATTGCTGCAAACCGTTCGCGATATTGCGCCAGATGAAAAAGATCGGCCGCTCGGTTTATCCCCGTCCAGCTGCGAATGTTAGACAACCAAGATGCTCGCTTTCTGCCTACTCCCCGACGTCCGCTGATCTTTCCCATCATAATCGTCTGCAATAGGCTATACTTAAGACCCCGCATAACGTGCCCCAAGTATGCAACTTTTCGTTTCTTTATGGTTATCAACAGCTCTCGTGTCAGAGAGTTGTCTACTTACAGCATCAAAATTAGGGGCCAATCTCCCATGCCAGGGAAGCCCATGAGAGTATTTACACGAATAGTATTGTTTAACCCAACGCAAAGATCACTTTTCATGGACGGAATGACGATCTTTCCCTTCGACCATGGACGTCATTTTCAATCACTAAAAAGACCCGTTTAGACAATACTTTCCTTCTCATCCCCTATACTTGACACACACTGATCGAGATATTCACTTCAGCCTACTCTGACAGATGGAGGGAAGGGAGATTCAGGCGTTGAATAATTCATCATCCAACCATTGTATAAACGTGAAAAAATAACGCAGAAAAAAGTAGACAAATGAAATAAACAATAGGGTTATGTCCGCCAGAAGGCAAATTATTAAAGTTTACGTATCTGTTAGGTGAGTCCGTCTCCTCTGGCTGGGGTGTTGCTGGTGGCAAGCGCTTTCGATGTAAAGACATCATCGTCTGGCCGCTAAGTCAGTACTGGAGTCAGTCAGTTGGTCGTGGTCTTTATATATGAAAGGCAGGTAAAACGGGTTGATGGAGCGTCGGGGAAGGGTCGGGGAGTGCAGGTCATGTACCTCAGGGGGAAACCCCCTAGAGATAAATGGAACGTGTTGGATGGTCTGTCAATTGTGGAATTTACGTCTTTTTTGTGTAGGGTGGTCTGTAAATCCGTCAGTTGGTTGTTTTCGTTTGTGTAATGTTTTGAGTGGTGTGAATATGGTGTCGCATTTTGTGTTGATTTGTTCATTTATGATCTGTCCATTGAAGTTTTTTTGTTTGTAAATTTCCATGTTTTCTAATATGTTCAGTTTTCGTCCTTTGTATTGTTTGTGTAGTAAGGTGGTACAGTCCTGTATTTTGGTAGGTTCATGTCCAGTTGTTTTGAGATGGTTAGCAAAGTTTGAATCGTCTTTGTTCCTATTAAGAGATTTAATGTGTTCTGAATATCTGGTCCGTATTTTTCGTCCTGTCTGTCCTATGTATGCGTTTGTACAAGTACAAGTTATTTTATATACCCCACTTTGGTCGAGTGGGTCTGTCTTTTCAGTCTTTGTAGTTAGTTTGGTTCTAAGTGTGTTGTCCGTACGTAATGCGATTTGTATACCTTTGTATACCGATTTGTATATTTGCAACACCCCAGCCAGAGGAGACGGACTCACCTAACAGATACGTAAACTTTAATAAAATGAAATAAACTATTCTGGGAAATGGAATGAGGTATTATAGTGGATAAATTAAAGTTTTCTTGGAGCTCCTTACAGTAAAATAAATCGAATGCTTCGGAAGGAACGAACTGGTGGGACCGTATCTGACCGTATGTGGAGGGTGAAAGTAACTGCAACTTCAGTAAAGAGGCATCGAAGGAGCTTGGGCTCTGTCCGTAAGTCAACACAAACAACCAGGGGGTTTCATTAGATGAGCCAACCAAACAGTTGATGTCAAAAATTTAATTTCTTTGTCGCCCTTCTGGGATACTGATGACCCTGCGTGGCGTTCAGTCGATTCTAGAACTAAGCTTGGTAGTGACGAAGAACGTGATGAGAACGAATGAGGAAGAGCAAGAGGTCGTATTAGGTTGGCAAGCAGGAACTATAGGAGCTTAGACCAACGGAAAAAAGGAAAACAAAATAGAAGGAGGCTTAAGGACGCCTCTTAGTTCGTCGATACTGACCATCGCCCCAGTAGTCCCATTTCTGCCTCATTCGTCCCAAGTTCTGAGACTATAGATCAGTTACAGAGGTGCAGAGGGTACCACGTTTTTTTTCTTGGTTCTACTTTTCTTAGTCTCACGTTAGCTCTAACGCTAATTTAGTTTATTTTTCTTTACTCGACTTTTTGGATATTTTGGACTGAATACAATTGTTCATATTAATTCGCTTCATTACAGTCACCAAGAAATTAAATGAGAGTCGGACGATTTAACAGAACGTTAAATGATTTTAACATTGTGTGAGGTGATTGTAAGAAAAAGAACATTTCCTCAATTGGCGCTGTTCGACGCAAAGCAGATCAGTCTAGGTTTTTTACCTCGGAATGCCCGCACCTGCCCTAATGGCAAAGTCATTGGTTATTTCCAACGATGAAGGATTTCCCTGAAGTGGTTTTCCCATCTTTATTTTCCCTCTCCACTTTTCACATTCCTCTCCACAACAGACAGCTCGTCCCAAACTCTTTCACCTACGAATTCTCGCGAACCTCACTCGTCTCCCAATGCTCACTCAGACACATTCCTTTATCTACTCTCGGCCCATACAGTTTGCTCTCTTCGTCCGATATGGTTTCCCGTGCCAGTTCACGCATATTCTGAGTCCCCTTGGGTCGCCCTTTCGTACACAAACTCTACTCAATTATATATAATGTACATAAGATACAGTCCTCCTCACGCTCACTGAGTTTCTTTTATTTTGATCTTCAACTCCCGCTCTCGTGCGTGCGCCCAACAGGCGTCATTACCGATTATTTAAGGTTCCTTGAAACCTTCGTTCCCTCCATTAGGTGTAAGGCAACTTTGACTCAGTCAATGAGGCAGCGGTAGTGTGGGATTATGACTTTTGCGCTACATTGCCCTTAAATATGTCCGAACTAAGAATGTGTCCCCACTGTCAGTTCTCTTCTTCTGTAATGAATATGAATCAGGCCTAACGCAGTAATAAGTCCTTGTACCGGGTTGTATTCCACAATACTGAGCCACTAGAGAATAGTGTCAACGTGAAAGGAATCCCAGAATCTCCCAATACGATCTCGTATTCCCTCAATCGTGGTCATAAGGTTCCTTTCTCCTTCCTCCGTCGACTGCGTCTTTACTCTTGAAGGTTTAATGGCTGGAATGACTCCAATGAGCTGAATACCCGTTCCGCTCCTTCCCACATGAACCAATCGTGCACATAGCACTTTGAAAGAACTCCCGTGTACCTTCAGCTTCGTACTGGCAGTAATCTCGCAGTCCCGGGCCTTCATGCAGCACCAATTAACTCAACTAAGCCGCCTTCGGGTTTAACACCACAGTCTGACTGAAAAATGTGTAATCAGCCGTTGGAAGGTAATCACCCTCTAGAACAAAAAAAAACCTCTCCCTCTCGAAGAAAGACTTCATAAAAATTCCAATTAACTCAGGTTTCTTGAGTCCTTAGTTCCCTCTTTCCTCATCCCTAAGTCAACTCTGACTCTATCGAGGGTGCAGAGGTGGCGGTGGTGGTGGTGGCATGTGGTGGGGCTGAAGGGTTCGACTGAGTGGAAAGAAGGCAAAGGGGTGGGGGATTGTAAGGAATTGAAAAAGACTTCAAAAGGGTACAACGCGGAGATGGATTTTTAATCAAAAGGAGGTAAATAATTAGAAGTTCCTCGTCAGACCGGGAAATAAGACGGAAGGGCCCGACCCTTCGGAAAAGCCCCTTTCCCTTTTTTTGGCCCCTTCGAAAAGGACTTTGAGGCGCGAGAGGGGAGGGGAGGTATTTCGCGCTAAGTCCCCTTAGTCGGTGTTAAATCCCTCTCAACTTTATTTACTACCCCCCCCCCGACCACCACCACCACCAGCAGTGAGTTTTATAAGAGAGATATTTTACACAGCGCAGTTAGAGAGTATTTTTGGCTCCGCTGTGCTCATTATTGTTGTAGAATGATTGATCTGAGGATCCTCAGAAGAAGGTGACTTCTCGAATCGAAACTCGGTTCATCATCAGTCGTTCGAGATTTTGTATTGTAGCACCAACGGGTATGGCACGACTGATTCAAGTTTTGATTCGATAACGGTCTTTCGAATAAACAGATTGTCTGCAGAACAGCTCTACTGGTAGGGTTGAAGCGTACACTATGAGGCGAACTGTCAACTGCCTGCAGGAGCACGTACTGAACTGCAAATGATCGCCTGATGATTGTCTGCTGTCGTAAGTGCCCCCTGGGATGAGGAAAAGCCTTCTGTAGAAGGAGCGGGCCTGTGACCATTCTGGCCTTAAGGGTTGTTTGCCCTAAAATGGTACCACGGGAATGCACTGCTCGCGGCCTTGCCCCGGTTAGGGCCACGACAGGCGGCTGCCTCCGCGGGGTAAGGTAGGTAGAACAGAGCAATCCAACTCCTAACTAGGGCAAGGCCTGACAATGGTGGAATATGCTATTGCTCTGTGGACATCGTGGGGGTCGAGGGGTCGCTGGAAACCAGTCATCCCATCTCTTCCTTCGTTTCAAACTGAAGGGTCTGAGGGAGGTAGGGGCCACCTGGTCGGAACTCTCATAGACATCCCCCAAATGCAGAATTGTATTTGTCGAACCCTAGCTTTCCATCGTGCATCAAGCAAAAACACTTGTAGCCATCATCTCACTCCTAATCATCGTCTGGTTCCTTCCCGGCTGGCAGTAAACAATAGCAAGTCGTAATACCACAGTGCTGGGGCATATGCGTCTCCTTATCAGCCCAACGTCTTGACATTTCACTTTCTTGGGCTATTTTCTTCTTTTCTCTTTTAGAGGGGGGGGGGGCACTTCAAATCACCATCTGACAGGTTGTTCTGCTTGTGCTCTCGTCTGGTCCTCACCTGCATGACTCCCACACACCTTCAGTTCACGCTAACAGCAGCCCACAATCTTCAGATTAACTGATGAAAGATTGGGGAACCCTGATCGACAGCCTGACTATCATCTTCAGTTAAACTGACAGTGTTAAACCAGACGATGATTGGTGCTTTAGAAAGAAGTTGATAACAAAACCTGAAGTTCCGGAATATACTTAGCTGGTTACTTTGGTAAGTCGAGACCTTCATTAAATGATCAGATGCACGGTGTCTAGTTTCTTCACAATATGACGAACGGCGGGTACGTAACACTGCAGAGGCTCTCCTCCTGCAGGTTCTTGCAGGCACTCCTCCATTGGTCCTGCAGCTGAACCTGGCAGTGGTGCAATCACATGTGAAATGTGGACACGACTGATCTCAGACTCAAGTAGGCCCAGTGGCAGACGAGATAGAGCACTTGCACGCACTCCGGAGCACAGTCGATTGTCTTTGGGGTGACGGCACCACACATTCCCGGCCACCCAGCTACTTTCAGAGCCATGGGACATTGCCCGTCTGCAACTTCTAAAAGGCCGCACTTTTGGTGAATCTCTGTGCGGAGTGAGTGAATGGGGATGCTCTTCCCCATGCCCGCATGCTCTTCAGCTGCCCTCTCTATCAAGATATACGTGTTCGTACTCATCTTTCCCCGAGGGATGCCGTCAAATCGCTGTAGGCAACCAGGTCGGACATTCGGCATTGTACTGAGGTAGTTTGGAGATGCTTATGAAGAGCTGCTGACTCAGGCAAAAATTACGGCAATCGCGCCGGAGCTCCGATCCACAATCCTCAACTTTACGTCGAGAATTATGAACGAATGTCTTATCCACTAGACCATGATCACCCGGTTTCTTTAATAGAAGTCAGTCAGCACATCTCCCCCCTCGTCTTTTAGCCACTGCTCCTGGAGCGGACTCTTCTAAAGAATTTATGAGAGTTGAGCGAATCCTCGGAAAATCCGATCTTTGATTCGAGAAATGAAGGGGCACACACGGAAAGTCTTTTCTTTCGCATTGTAGTAGGCGCGTGGCCCAATTTATTTCCCTTCGCGCTGGAACTTTCACAGCGTCAGCGAATCCCGGACCCGAGAATTCGTCTCATTATTTCTCTCTTAATTTTTTCTCTCTGGGCCTCTTCTTTTTCTTGGAATAAAAAAGTTCGACCACTAGTTGAGCGCCAATTGTACTGAGGTAGTTTGGAGATGCTTCCTGAAGAGCTGCTGACTCAGGCAAAAATTACGGCAATCGCGCCGGAGCTCCGATCCACAATCCTCAACTTTACGTCGAGAATTATGAACGAATGTCTTAACCACTAGACCACGATCACCCGGGTCCTTTGATAGGAGTCAGTCAGCACGGCAGTTCAGTCTTGTAATTCCGCATTAGCAGGAGTGGCTCATTCATCGCAGTAACTGGTCCCAAGTCCTCCGTACCAAAGAAATCATGCAGGAACGATGAGGTGGTATAGGCCAGAAATGTCCTGTCTCATTTCGCCTGTTGGGAAAGACTGAGAAACGAGTTGGTCAAAAATGCTACAGTTGTGTGTATTCCCGAATTTAGTTACCGGCTCCTAAACGTAATCTTTATTTAACTTCCCCGGCACCACATTGAACTGCCGCGGTCGTTTTTACGAGACTATTTGTGTCAGTTAGCCCAAGCATGGTTGATTAAAGGCTAAAAGAGAACTCATGAATTTTGAATGGTGAAAAATGTATTTTGTTCGTATTAAAGTTAATGTGGGCACAAGAAAAGGAGACACGAGAATAAAAGATGAGTATCATAATGTGAATCAGGTACGGATGTGTCAGGACGGATGAAAATAAGTGAGTCATGAGGGGGGGATTGTTTAACTCAGCCTTTCCACTGTTTGACAATTATTAAACATCGGTTTTCGCCGAAATGTTCAATGATTTACTGTGATGCATTCATTACATTCCCATTTACGCTTATAATTCCACAGAGGAACGGTGTAACAGCCTGCCGAAATGATATTTGAACTCATTTGGTTCAGCCGTCGTCCTACAGCCCTCTCCACAGACTTACAAAGTGTGAGTAACCAACACTCAAATACTTGAATATCAACTGTTACAAATACAGTAACGTTTATTTGTGTATTCACTTCTTGCACGCCGGAGCTAACCTCAAACGCGACACTTGACCATCCCGCCGATGATACATCCTAGTACGTACTCTAAGGCTTTGCTATAAATCTTTCCGCACGTTTCATTTCAGCCTGGAACACGCTTCAGCCTTCGCCTAACTGCTAGAAGCCATCATTGGAACGTCCGGGAGTCCAGGGGGCTCGCCCCCTGGTTGGGTCAAGGAACCCCGTAAGACCGAACTTTTAATGTTTAAATCTACCTAAATCTCAACCATTTCACATCTACAGTTCTTGCAAGACTTTGTGTCTCGAGTAGCCTTGCGATCGCCTCGTTGTCACTTTGACTTTTGGAGAGTAGTCTTTTTACTTTCCTTGGCTCTACGAAGTAGAAAGGAAAGTTATGTAATTGGCTGAAAAAAAATTTTGAGTTCTCTTCAGATCTTTACGTTTTAGACCCCCCAGAGTTCGAAAAACACTATTTGGGAAAATGGTCTGTGTGTCTGTGAACGATTTTTAGAGAGAACCATCGTACTAAATCCACTTAAACTTGATATCTCGCCCGCAGGTTACCATGGAACGCCAAAATAAGGGTTTGAATCAAATCCACCGAAATTTAACTATAGTTATCATAGTGATCAAAACACCAAATATTATTTTTCTCAAAAACAGCTCCAAGGATTTTGATTAAACTTTTTATATTGATAGCTCTTAATAAGATGATTATACCATAAAATTCCCATTTGTGGGAAAATGACGAGAGCAGCACAATAAATTATCAAAATTGTCAACCTAAAGCGTTTTTTGCGCAGTTTTTTCTTTATAAACTCCGCTGGAATCCTTGTAAAATGTAAAAAAAAATTGGTATTGTAGTCCAATCCAATACCTAAAGGGTGAGTGTTTGAAAACGCTCATGAAGTACATGGGGGTCACTCCAGAAATTCCTGAATTTCAACTACAGCCGTTTCCCTTACTACCAGTTCTAACAGTTACTACCCAATAACTCTGCAAAAGTGATTATTATCCTTCTTCAAAAAATTCGTGTTTACAGCCTCATTAATTTTCTGTGTACCAATTACTCAATAATGGTCCTATAATGAGTATGAGCAGCACAATAAATTCCGGAACTGTAAGCGCTACCGCTTTCTGCTGTCGTTAAGCGTTGTTTGACCAAGTTCAAATTAACTGACTGATAAATGAATTGATTAAATAGAGTTAGCCATGTACAAAGTGAATTGACGTAGAGCTAAGGAAAGTTGTGTGTTGCAACGCACCAGATATTTTATGTATCTCAAAAGAGCTCATTTCGTTCAATTTCGGTTGATTGCTGAGTGGTGACGATGGGGGAGGGAAGTAGTGTGTGGCAGGGGGGGGGGGGGGGTGAAGCAGACTCTTGAGGGGTGAAGCCCTTTCGAAATTAACGATTTGACAAACCGACTTTAAAATTGCTGCAATAATAAATTGATTTTTAGTCGAGCGACAAAGTGAAAAGGGAATATTGCGACGATGAGGGGCGGGGGTGAGGGAATGAGGACACCCCACCATGGCCGCTTTTTTCACAAATTGAGTTGTTAAACGTTGAATTAATTAAGGGAGGTCTTTTATCGAGAAAAAAAAATAACTTCGAAATTAAGTTGGCGCGAGTTGGCGGCGAAGAGGGGGGGGGGTGGCATAAGACGAAGAAGCGGAAGGTCGAAAGAGCGAAGAAGAAGGTTTTTATTAATAGAAAAAAAGGGTGGGGGCAATTTTCCTGGGAGGGCGGCAGTTGATTGAGCTATTGACTGATTTCGGCCATTTTGTCGTTTTTTGCGATGAACTGTAGGGGTGAGTCCTCGGCAGAAGTGGCTATGGAGGGGTGAGTTGGGAAGATGGAGGGAGGTGAATATTAAAAAAAAAAAGGCCGATCGGAGGCGGCGTCGAGGAGATCGATAATTTTCGGCGGTCGTTTCGATGGAAATCGCGTCGGCCATTCGACCGTCAACATGTCCGTCGGTCATTGCTTAGCCGTTCCTCTTCGACTCGACGAACGTGTAAAGAACTGCTCTAGACATTCCGCCGCATTTGCTAGCTCCTCATATGATGCGTATATAGCATTCGCACTTTGAATTAGTCTTTTCGCGGACTTATTTATACTTTCCGCAAAATGAATTGAATCAGTGAGAATGACAACAGTACATGTCCCCAATCAGCTTATCGAGATATCAGCTGTCAACGGTTTGGTTCTTGTATGAATCACTCTCAGTGTGTTTAAGGATTGATCAATTTATCAGATATTA
This sequence comes from Pachypeltis micranthus, assembly GCA_020466155.1. Taxonomy (NCBI): domain Eukaryota; kingdom Metazoa; phylum Arthropoda; class Insecta; order Hemiptera; family Miridae; genus Pachypeltis; species Pachypeltis micranthus. The sequence continues at coordinate 27,984,960 of CM035777.1, read as the reverse complement.
TACTTTGAGGTCCTACCAACATTGCCACCTACATTTTCTTAGGAAAAAATAACTTGTGGATAGAAGGTTAACAAATAAATGACTGGACTTGTACTGTTTTTTTTCTCAACAAAATTAAAGTGGAAAAAATTGCTTTATTTCAGTGCAATGTAACGGTAAATAAACTCAAATATAACGTAATTACTCTGGTTACCAACTAAGGTTAATGTAAGACACAAAAAGCTACTCGTTTTCTTAATTTTCTTGTCGTTCGGTAGTTTTCCATTCTTGGATACTCTGGTAGAACTCTAGGTAAGGATGAGTAATGTACTTCATAAGTTTAACAACATCTGCGATCTTTTTGGAATTTATTGAGATGGGTCCATGCCCTGTTTTTCACGAGTTTGAAGGTTGAAGAGGAGAGTCCATCGATGAAGTCGTATGTTTTGACATACCCAGGCATGGAGGCGTCATATTCAAATTCCCTGTACTCGGAAATTGCAAAAGGTTTGTTGGATCCACTTATCGATTTTGGTGTTTTCTTGTGAACGGATGGCCCCCACGCTTTGAACTCGATAAAATAGTCGTAAGAAACAGGTTTTACAGAGAAATGAGGTATTTTCTTTTTGCTGTGTTCGATCATTTCCTCATATTGTTGTGGGAGGTATACACGGTCCTGCTTTTTAATGTGCCGTTTTACAACTCCAAAATCCCGGTCACATGGTAATAACGAGTGACCACGCATAGGAAAATAGTGGTACACCTTGTCGAAGCGTCCGGAAGTTGCCACTAGTCCCATTAAAAATCTTACAAGAGTATGATTCCGGTTTTGTTCTGGGCAAGAATCTGAAAACAAGTGCAATTCCTTGATGGTATCTGGAATGTTATTAGTTATATAATCAAAGAGAAAAAAAGAAACTTCATTAGGACCTTTGTGTCCTTGCCCTTCATGATAAACGTAGAAATTCCCTGAGCCATCTTTAATGTTGTGAATCTCAAATACGTTCACCCATAATTGCCGGTAATAAAATACCTCCTGAACCGGAATGTGTGGTAACGGCAAATTCTGCATGAAATCGAAACAAAATGCCGACACTTTCGGTCGGTTTTTACATGTCTCTTCAACTTCCTTGAGTTTTTTATAAAACTTGTTAGCTCGACGTTTATGCGCTAGCAACTCAGCAGCATAAGCTCTTTTAGCTACAGCGTTGAGGTTCTGGTCTTTCAATTTCGTGGTCAATTCCTCACACTGAGAGCAAACGTCCACTTGGGGTCTACTAAATCTCAGTCGGAAGTTGTTATTGAAATATTTCAAGTAAAACTCGTATTTAATGACTCCGCTTAAATTGGGATGTTCTTTGATAAAAAGTTCATGCATGGCTTTTACATTGAGAGTACTTGGTAAATATTCAACACTTTTAGAAGAGTAATGTGACTTCTTTGTAGGGAAAGATTCTATATCCTGCTTCATCAATGCAATAACAGTACCTACGTGTTGAGAGCAAGAACAGTTTAAGTCCATGGACTCGTATTATTTTCCTTCAATCATTTTCATTTAGGCTCTGTTCAAGCTTACCGAGTGTTGTTAGCATACTGTTCTCGTGCTCAATGCGTAAATCTACTGGTTACAACCTACAAAAAGCCATTTTTCAAAAATCGTCAAAAATGGACTTGTACTGTTTTTATTCTCATCGATTCAATTAAACTTTCCGCAAATTGAATTAGACTTAGATACCCGAAAAGTACCTAACTACCACGGTCCCGATTAATAGTCCAAACTCTGCCGACCCAGAGCCTGATACCTTCCTGTTGATTGGTCCACAATCCTTCTCGTTGCATGGTTCAGCATTCCTTCTCTGTGTTGAGTGACAATGAGTCAAGTTCTTCGGATTATTTCCATAACAGAAGAAATAATCGTAGACACGGTAGACGACTTATAATAATTAGCGGCAGTGATTCAAGTATTACTTCAGGTACTCGGAACAGGGTAAGAAGACGCCGAGGGAAATATGAGTCAATCTCTGTTGAAAAGCGCAAGATTTTCGTAAACCTTTTCGAAGAAGGGTTTTCCTTGAAGGATGGAGCATCAAGAGCTGGTGTGAAATTGAGTACAGGTAAAAGCATTATAACTAAGTACGAGGGAATCAGTGTGCGGTTCTAGGACCCCAACAACGTGGACACTGCCCGAAAAGTTGTTGCCTGATGTGCTACAGAGACTTGAGCTCATAGTTGAATCTGACCCAACTATTACTCTCAAGAAAATGAAGGAGAACCTTCAGGAGCATAACATACACCTAAGTGAAACATCTATAAGAACTGCATTACGTCATTTGAAAGTTACACTTAAAACATCTGGTGCGTTGCAACACACAACTTTCCTTAGCTTCACGTCAATTCACTTTTTACATGGCTAATTCTGTTTAATCAATTCATTTATCACTCAGTTCATTTGAACTTGTTCAAATAACATTTCACGGTAGCAAAAAGCTGTAGCGCTTACAGTTCCAGAATTTATTGTGCTACTCGTACTCACTGCAGGACCAATATTGAGCAATCGGTACACAGATAATTAATGAGGCTGTAAACAAGAAATTTTCCAAGAAGGATAGTAATTACTTTTGCAGAGTTATTGGGTAATAACTGTTAGAACTGGTAGTAAGCGAAACGGCAGTAGTTGAAATTCAGGAATTTCTGGAGTGAGCCCCATGTATCTCATGAGCGTTTTTAAACACTCACCCTTCAGGTATTGGATTAGGCTACAATACCAATTTTTTTTTTTACATTCTACAAGAATTCCAGCGAAGTTTATAGGGAAAAAACTGCGCTAAAAACGCTTTTCGTCGAAAATTTTGATAATTTATTGTGCTGCTCTCGTCATTTTCCCACAAATGAGAATTTTACGGTATCATTGCCTGATTGAGAGCTATCAATATAAAATATTTAATCAAAATCGTTAGTGCCGTTTTTGAGAAAAAAAATTTGGTGTTTTGATCACTATGATGACGATAGTTAACTTTCGGTGGATTTTGCCCATACCCTCACTATTGCGTCCCATGGTAACTGGTAGGCTAGACATCAAGTTTCAGCTGATTTGGCACGGTTGTTTTCTCTAAAAACCTCGCTAAAATCGATTTCGTCGAAAGTTTTGGTAATTTATTGTGCTGCTCTCGTCATTTTCCCATAGATGGGAATTTTATGGTATAGTTGCCATATTTGGAGCTACCAATATAAAAAATTTAATCAAAATCGTTAGAGCCGTTTTTGAGAAAAAAAATATTTGGTGTTTTGATCACTATGATAACTATAGTTAAATTTCGGTGGATTTTGTTCATCCCCTTATTTTGGCGTCCCAAAAGTGACTTTCGGGCTAGATATCAAGTTTGAGCTGATTTGCTACGTTGGTTTTCTCTAAAAATCGTTCACAGACACACATACACACAGACCATTTTCCCAAATAGTGTTTTTCGGACTCAGGAGGGTCTGAAACGTAAAGATCTGAAGAAAACTCAAAATTTTTTTTTCAGCCGATTACATAACTTTCCTTTCTACTTCGTAGAGCAAGGTAAGTAAAAAACATCAATGGAACTTGATCGGATGAACTGTGTGTCAACGTTACAACAAAGAAAACGCTACGCTGTAGGCGTCAACCAGTCTATTCCTGAAAACTGGGAAAAACTAATTTTTATAGATGAGTCAGGGTTTAATCTCCATATGAGGCGATCTCAAGCGCGTTCAACAGCTGGAACAAGGGCAGTAGTCACTGCTCCGACGGCAAGAGGACGCAAAACTTCCTTAATTGTTGCCCTGAACAATCTAGGAATCGTTCATTTCAAAATCGTTTCCACGGGGACAACAACTGCAGCTGTGTTTTGTGATTATTGGAGAGAGCTGAACTCGAAACTTCAAGATTCCGTTCCAGATGCATTGCTAATCATGGACAACGCGCAGATACACAGATCTCTTGCAGTTCGTGAACACGTTGCCTCTTCAGAAATGAATATAAAATTCTTGCCCTCCCCCCCTACTCACCGATGTTGAACCCCGTGGAAAAGCTTTTTCCAAAATAAAATATCTGGTGGGTAGCAACACACAACTTTCCGCCACCCCCGTAATTTCGAACACCAGCTACATATGCGGGTGCTATATCTTCGTTCAACGCATTTCTACAGAAACATTTACAGAGAACAAAATGTACGTACTAGTTAGCTGAGAGTACTCCGAAAGTTTGATCGAAATCGTTAGAGCCGTTTTTGAGAAAATTGGAATACCGATAAATTAATATTCGACAAATCTCCTTTTCTGTGTTAACTTGGCTTATATCTCCGTTCAACATTTATATACAGATATAATTATACAGAACAAAATGTTGGTATGGGTGACTAAAAGAAACTCCATTAGAATTTATCACATCTGGTGAAAAAGTTACCCTGGAATTTACGGAAATGTTCGAAAAAACGTTATTTTTGACACATTTTCATTTTTATCTCTGTTCAATGGACTGTCAGAGGAACATTTATTCTGAACAATATGTAGGTATTAACTATTCGGATACGTGTTGAAAGTTTGGTGATAATCGTTGAAGCCGTTTTGCCAAAAAGCGTAAAAAACCTATTTTTGCGTTATAGGTATATATCTCCGTTCACCGTAATTTCATGGAGATATGTATGGAAAAGAAAAGTTAGGTATTGATTAGGAGAAGATAATTTCAAAGTTTAACCAAAATCGTTAGGCCGTTTTCGAGAAAAATGCGAAAAACCCTAGTTTTTGGTACATTTTCGTCCCCCACCCCCCCTTTCCATCGGCCGAAATAGTCCATAACCTTATTTTGGTGTCTACAAAAAATAACGAACAAAACAAAATATCTGAAGAAAACCCAAATTTTTTTTTTGGGCCGATTGCTATACTTCCCATCACCTCGGGTAGCGGAAAGTAAAAATTTATTCAAAATCATTACAGCCGTTTTTGTTCAAGTGTTCAATCCATCACGCCACAAGATTGTGCAAGCTACGCGATGTATGTTTCGACGGCTCCCAGCTCCTGCTCTAGAACGACCTCTCTATTAACTGTTGCCTTTTTCTATTGACTTTGTATTGATTTTTTGTTTGACTTGTATTAATTTTCTATTTTCTGTACACCATTTGTGCTTACAATTATACATTTTGTTGAAGTTGAAATTTTTTTTTTTTTTTTACTACAGATTTGGCTAAGGTCGAATTCATTTTACGAAAAGTTTAATTCATTTTGCGCAAAGTCTAATTCAATTCGCGAAAGGTTTAACTCAAAGTGCGACTGCGATATATTGTAATTAAATTAATTATATTGTTAAACTGCACTACGAAAAGGTTGGTCCGAAGGGGTATATAACAACAAACTCTCAACAATAACTCAACGAAATCAAAGCATGTCAGAATTACGAATGGGGACATTTCTTGTTGTCACGCTAGCATTTTCGTTACTAGGTTCTTCACACTTCTCCCCCTTTCTTCCACAGAATGGCCTTAACCGGTCAATGTGTTCTTGCCCCAACGCTGTTTAATGCGAATTACGACGCTATTGAGCTTTTTTAATATTTCGTAAGGCCCTTCCCAAGAGCACATCAGCTTCGGGTTGAGGCCTCGCATCCAGCGTTGGTTGTGAAGCCACACCAAGTCTGACACTTTATAAGTGTTACCCGACGAACTTCGGTCCTATTTCCTCTTCATGTCATGTAGCTGCAGCGATTCACGGGCTTGAGTCTGGGGGAAGGTGCATACTCCCTTTTTTCTGGTGGGCTCCCGAAAAGTAGCTCTAAAGGTAAGGTAACCTCTCGGCCAATAATGCGACTGGCAGTTGTTGATCACAATCTTTATGGTGGTCAGATATAATTTTAGCAAGCCATTCGTTAAGTTTCCGAAGTATCCGTACAACCTGGCCGTCGCTTTGAGGCCGCAAAGGCTTCAGAAATCAGAACAGATCGAAATAAGGTGGACACGGTTGTGACGACCAGAGATCTTCAGTCTTTTGTTGGGCTGTGTTCCTACTACCGGTAGTTTATTCCCTACTTGGCTGAAATAATGAAGCCGCTTTACAGAGCAGAAAATCTTCCCACGTTGGAGTGGAAGCCAGCTTGTCAAGTCGCCTTTGGCAGACTCAAGGAATGCCTGCTGAATCCCGCGTCCAATCAAAGCAAGTCAGAATTACGAATGGGGATTTTGTTGTCACGCCACCACCTTCGTTACTAGGTTCTTCACAATATATTATATTGCTACGCTCTCGTCACATTCCCACTTATACTTATTTCTCGGCAGAGAAGGATGAGGCGTTGCGTTCAAATCTATAATTGCACGCGCATACGTAAATAGAGAAGGTCGAGAGAGCGTGAATTTGGTGTTCACGTAAGAAGTATTTTATGGATCCTCCTTTTATAGTCATCCGTTTTGTGTGCTCCTCCCTGACACCGACCAGTTCCTTCACGATAACCGTGCTTTGCATCTTCTCATGCGTCTGTCATTCGATTTTGGATTAACATACAAAAATAAATAACACGCACGGTATTTCCTCAGCCGACAATACCCGCACCTGGTAAATTCAGAGACCTTTTACTGCTTGTATAAAATAGTTCGCGTAAAATGAAGATACAGAAGACGAAAGCGATGTTACTCGGAAACACTAAAGCAACGTCGATGATTAGCTCCACGCCCATGCGTCACCTTTTCCTTGAGGACATGCCCTTGCAGTACGTAATTGAAGTAAACCCCCTCGTTGCAGTATTGCGTAATTCTGGTTCTACGAGCAACACGAAGCGGGAGGAGAGGCGCCCTCTGCGTTGCACCCTCGTCCTGCGTGGTTTCTCAAGAGGCAGTGTTAGTAGTGGTGAGTGTTATCCCAATCCACCTCTAGGAAACAGAGTGGAAGGAGCTGTGTCAGAGCTACTAAGTAGAAGAAGCAAGTCGCAAGACGAGTGAGACGCAGCCCTGAAATACCAATCGACCAAGCAGCTGATCTCAACATTTTCCACCTCACCTAGTTCCTCATGGGACACGGAGCATTTAAGATGTATCTGCACCGAATTGGTAAGTGCTAGCACGCTGCAGGACAACGCTGCTTCTTCTCGTGCCAAAGGTGGCCACCCTGGCGGGCATAGTGGAAGACGCAGTTGGATCACACCAGAGCCGTTCGTCCACACCACGTTCCGATGGAAGCTGGAGACGCATTGCTCAATTTGTCCAGGCAACACTCAGCCAGAAAGCGGTGGGGCTTGTTAATCCGAGGCCAGTATTTCGCCGGGATGAAAAATGAAGACGCAGAGGGAAGACTGCTCCTGAATCTCCACGCAGTATGGGAGGATGTATAAGAATAGCGGCACGTTCCAAGAGTCTTGTGAGGGTGAAGTTACAAGAAAGATGGCACGATGGCTAACCAGATGCTGAACTACGCAGAAGTAAGTTCGTGGGGCCACTGAGAACAGACCCTCCTCCTACGACCACAAAAAGAGTGGACGTTCTGAAGAAAAAACTACACTAATATTGATTAATGTCAAAATCTTGGATAATTTATCGCGCTGCTCTCGTGATTTTCCCACAGATTTTTATATTATTATCGCCACACTTGAAACAGCCCATTCGACAAACCTAATCTAAACCGTTGTAGCCATTTGTCGGGGAAAACAAATATTTGGTGTTTAGATCAGTGTGATAACTATAATTAGTATCGAACTTAGTTTGTCTTCCCAAGTTAATACGATAATTATGATGAATTGGTTCAGCCGCGTTACTCACGCACACTGTCGCGTACAGCGGTTTGTGGACTCATTACCCTCAGATACGTGAAGCAACTATTTCAGACCGTTACACAACTTTATTTCCTTTTCCGTAGGACTAAGGAAAGTGAAATTTCAAAAGCAATTGTGGCCTTAGTTTTTCTTAAAAGAATCATCATCTTCCGACTTGAAATTAAAAATATCTGGTGAGTAGCAACACACAACTTTCCGCCGCCCCCGTAAGTTCGAACACCACCTACATATGCGGGACTATATCTTCGTTCAACGCATTTCTACAGAAATATTTACAGAGAACAAAATGTACGTACTAATTAGCTGATAGTACTCCGTAAGTTTAATCGAAATCGTTAAAGCCGTTTTTGATAAAAGTGGAATACCGATAAATTAATATTCGACAAATCTCCTTTTCTGAGTTAACTTGGCTTATACCTCCGTTCAACAGATGGATACAGAGATAGTTGCGGGGAATAAAATGTGGGTTTAGAATGCTAGAAGACACTCCTAAGATTTATCACACCTGGTGGAGCAGTTACCCTGGAATTTACGGAAATGTTCGAAAAACCGTTATTTTCGACCCATTTTCATTTTTATCTCTGTTCAATGGACTGTCAGAGGAACATTTATTGAAAACAATATGTAGGTATTAACTATTCGAAAACATCCTGAGAGTTTGGTCAAAATCGCTGAAGCCGTTTTGCCAAAAAGAGTAAAAACCCCATTTTTGCTTCATAGGCCTATATTTCCGTGCACCGTATTTTCATGGAGATAAGTATGCAAAAGAAAAGTTAGGTATTGATTAGTAGAAGATAATTTGAAAGTTTAATCAAAATCGTTAGAGCCGTTTTCGAGAAAAATGCGAAAAACACTAGTTTTTGGTACATTTTCGTCCCCCACCTCCTTCCCATCGACCGAAATCGTCCATAACCTTATTTAGGTGTCTACAAAAAATAACAAACAAAATAAAAAAAGAACCAGCTCAATCGGAACAGCCATTCTACCGCAAATCGAAGAAAACCCAACTTTTTTTTTGACACGATTACTATATTTAACTTTCCCTTTGTGGTAAATAATAAAAATAGGTACTAGTTAATTGAGACCACTTCGGAAGTTTGATCGAAATCGTTGGAGCCGTTGTTGAGAAAATTGAAAAAACGATAAATTAAGATTCGTCGAATCTCATTGTCAGAGGCACGTTTATTGCGAATAACTTATAGGAATTAACTATTTAGAAACATTCCGTGATTTTAGTGCAAAAAGACCAATATCACCGTTCGCCGTATTTTCATGAAATATTTATGGAGAAGAAAAGTTTTGTATTAACTAGTAGAAGATAATGCGAAAGTTTAATCGTTGGAGCCGTTTTTGAGAAAAATGCGAAACAAACTAGTTTTTGGTACACTCCCCCCCCCCACTGCCACCACCACCACATCCCTTCCCCTTCGATGGAAATCGTCGATAACTTTATTTTCGCGTCAACAAAAAATAAACAAAACAAAAAAACCATCTCAATCGGTCCAGACATTCTCCCACGCATTGGAATTATGTTTTTCGGTCTCAGTAGGCCTCAAAACGTAAAGATCCGATAAAAACCCAACTTTTATTTGACACGATCACTATACTTTCCTTGCCCTTTGGATCGCAGAAGGTAAAAACGACGTTAGTGTGAGTTTCAGTTATTTCTGAGTTTGTTCATGATTATTTTTTAACCATTTAACTACATTTACGGTTTTTCGAGGAGTTTTAAACGGAATCATATTATATTTCGTAAGCAATTTGAAGCGCGAGCTAATGTATTTCTAACGGGAAAGAGTGGAGTTGCAAACTAAAAGGAACGCTTCGATATTTAATTGAGCCGTTGCTACTTCCGCCGCCGCCTCGATTGAAGAAATCGACATACAGGTGATTGTTAGGACATGTCAACATGATTTAGTTCGGAGCGGTTCGTGTCTAATTATAAGGGAAACACTGCAATAAAGAGGTTAGTTTGAACCCCCAAATTTCTGATGTTGCTCTCGATTATATTACGACTGCTTTTAAACATCTACCGTATATAGCTAGCTCATTGGACCCCGTACACATCTTTTCAAAGCTCTACCGTACTAGCGAGATTTATAAGAAAAGCGCACTTTTCCTTGAAATGTTTACCGATTGTACCGCTTTCGTTATTTTCCCCACAAATGAAAACTTGATATTGTTGCGTTATTTGAATCTGCCCGTAGAAGAAATGTAATCGCAGTAAAGACGGTTTTGAGGAAAAACGAATTTGGTGTTGAATACTGTAACTGTGGAAAGGCCCATGAACCCTCATTTTCCCTTATTGGTCAGAAGGCTTCAGCCGTTTTCTCTCAATCGCGTCCACAGTCTGGCCGTTCCCGGAAATGGTGTTTTTTTTTATTCAGAGGCCCTTAAAACGTAATGAAACGGATAAAACTAAACAAAAATAGTCGTTTACACAACTTGAATGATGAGCTGATTAAAACAGACCCGTTACTAAAGATGACTGGGGTTATTCGAATTTTTGAAATGTTTAAAATATAATTTGGAGTACTTATCGTTATCCAATTCTAGTAGTTAATGAATTTAGTATAGTTAATTATTACTATAGCAATGTTTGTGCCTGATTTGCCCTCGTTAGCTCACCTCTATCAAGAGCTATAGAGCATGATGACGGATATTTTTACCTTCAGACACGGTAGAAATATCTTCAATATTGTAAATTCGCAGAAAATAAAAACAAAGACCACTCATATGTAACTTACAGCGAGGAAAGCAGCGATTCCAAAAGATGGCTTTAGAGCTCGAAGGAAGGCGTCAGGATGTTCGCCGGAATCGGATTTAGAGGACGGTCAGAACAAAGAGGAAAGGCGCGAAGGACTCAACCACCTGAACTAATGAGCGCGACTGGGCCTCCGCGTCGCTCCTCCATCCAGCAAACCCGATGGTACGAAAAGGGCCAGCCTTGAAACAAAGGAAAGGTAGCAAAGGGGAGGGGGGTAGGGGACCCCCCGAAAATGTTAAGACAAAAACGGCGGGAGAACTCGACAGGCCAGTTGGATAATAAGAGAGGGGAATTAAAGACGAAGGGACAAACGAGGTGAAGAACGAGACAAAGACAGTGAGGAAGAGGAAGAGAAAGACAAAAGAGGAACGAAGGTGACGAAGAAGAGAAGAGTTTTTGTCCGAAAAAAACAAAGGAAGTGAAGTGAGCGTGAAGGGACGAAGAAACGAGAAGGGGTCAATTGTCTTGCAAGGGTTTTGGAAATTTTGAAGCTGAGAGCAACAGCAAGCAACTCCTTCGATCACAAAGGTTTGCAACACTCGACACTCGACTTTGTACCTCCCTGGGATCACAGATGCTCGCCCTACACAGATAGCCACGATTTAGCAACAGTAATATCCTATACACATACACAATGTTTTATCATTCTCTTGAATAGCATGTTCAGGCCTCTCTGATACACGTCATGTCCGACAATCTGGCTGCACTTAAGGCTCAGGCTTCGTGTTCCATCTCGTTGGGGCTACTTTGGAAATGCCTAACGGGCCTGAGGACCTAGGCAAAGGAAACCCCATGAACAATGTGTTCAGGTAATACAGCAATAATAACGAATGAGGAGCCCGACAAAGTGGTGCAAAGTGGAGAGAGGTGGATCTGGGCTTCTCCCTGAGGACCTCAACACGTCGCAGAGATCACCCTAGAGCCACCTGAGCAAGAAGCGTGGCAAGTAGGAGAAGAAGTGTAGAGCTGCCTATTTGGGGCATGCACCAGGCCAAAGGCAGTCAAGGTATTAAACTCTTCATGAACCGAATAAAAGAGGTCCTCAGCCTGGAGAGAGAAAGTATAAGCCACATAAGATAGTGGTCTATTCACAGGCCACTGTCCACTGCGATACCACCTGACGAAGATTGGTAGTTGTAGATTTTGAGGGGCAGAGTGGGAGCATGTACCGTTTACTTGAGGGGCTGGCTACAGCCGGTGAGGCTTTGTGGAAAGGAATTTCTCAAGGAAATCGATAGAGGTTTGTCAAAGTCAGACAGCACTTTCACACAGTAGCCACAAGCCATTGGGAGTAACTGCTGGGAGTAGTCATAACCATCACAGACGATCACAGATCAGCCGGCTAAATGGGGCAGAGACTGCTGAAAGAGAATGAGGAGTCTACATGTACCAATCAATTACTGAGCTAACTCGGGAACCAGTAGACTACTTCACGTACCGCCCCAAGGCAGGCTGTATCTATTGGGATGTGGCAAAGGGAGTGGGACACAGCCCAGAAGGGGCACTGAACCTGGCAACTGATTCCAGCGCATGGTCCATGGCCTCGCATCGCCACAGTGAGGTTGGATTTCTACCTCACCCAGTTCTAACAGGTTATGGAGCATTTAAGGCATACCTGCACTGACTTAGTAATGTTGCAAGTTCAAGCTGCCTGCAGTACAGGGCAATGGTGGAAGATGCTTCCCATGACATCATCTAGTAGTGGTGAGTGTTATCCCAATCCACCTCTTGGCAGTCGAGTGGAAGGAACTGTACCCATCAAGAAGGCAACTGGAGTACGGCCAGTAGAAGCTGTGGCCCATGGGAAGTGGCAAGACGCCGCACTGAAAGAGCAATGGACCAGGCAGCTGATCTCAACATTTGGTCCATGATGATGATGATGCAGCACCGTAGTGAGGCGGATTTCCACCTCACCCAGTTCCTCACGGGACATGGAGCATTTAAGATGTATCTGCACCGAATCGGCAAGTGCTAGTAGGCTGCTGGACAATGCAGCTTCTTCTCGTGCCAACAGTGGGAAGGCTGGTGGCGGAGAGTGGAGGACACAGTCGGCCGGCTACACCTACGCCAGAGGCACTGAGTAAATCACAACGCTTCTAACGATGTTACGTGTATAACACATAATATGATCATGTGTGCATTCTTTTCTGCCTGCCTTGTTTCCATTCAATGATGCGCTCTGAAATCGCAGCGCTGAGACGAGTCATGTAATGCTCTCGCCGAGGACTCTCACGGAACCGTCCTAAAAAGTGTGCCCGTCCAAAATTAAAATCGACGTACGGAAAGGTTAATTGAGAGGGCGGGAAGAGCTGATTAGCGAGTGAGTGACAGTCAGAAGGGCGAATAATAGAAGAAGCGATACATTTAAAAGCCCCGGGAGCCGTTCTCCTATTGAATATTGATGGATTCGCTCTCGTGGAACCCGGCAAAAGGCTACGCGAGACTCGAGGCCAAAAAAAAAGGTCTGTTTTCTGAGGGCGAATCGCACGGAGACGACCCTTCAGTTTGAAAGGGGAGCAGAAACTGATCGTTCATTCGTTATGAGGTGTCAGGCAGGTGAAATTGAAGGCTTTGGAAATGTGAGAAGGGAGGTGCTTAGGGAGCGTTCGAGTGTGGAGGCGCGTGCAAGGGGCCAAGTGGACGCCTTTGGATTCCCCGATTGGGGAAACGAGTCTCGCGTCGTAATGCGCTGAGGCAAACGAGCGCATGGGAAACGTGAGTGTTCTGTCACAACAAAAGTCTCGCTCTTTAACACCTGAACACTGTCCCGGTGGCCTGAACCACCTCTTACGAAGCGTAGACGTCCTGTGATATCCACGTACCAGGCGTTATCTCCTCCTCAATTATACTCAGTACATATTATTCCTTCGGCATTGTAAACTGCCTCAACCAAATTTTAATAAGCCAGGAACGCGTATCACTCTTCGCGACCACATCGACACTGCTCGTTTATCCACACTCTCCTTCTCCGAGAACCACAACTGATCAAAAACCGAAGGTTCATCTCCGGCTATAAAAGATGGAAAAGATTAAACCCAGCCGGTAAATTTTAAATATTGTCACCACAACCCTCATTAAATCATTAAGACTATACTTCTAACCTAAGAAATACATCAAATTGCCAGGCAAACTTGGCGGATTATCCCAGAACTGACCGCTTATCTCTCTACCAACTAATCCAATCTATTACGAAGTTAGGTATTTAGGGGGTTGTCAACACGATTTTTTGGGAAATAGTTTGGAAACGCGTTTGAAACTATCAGTTCATTCGAACTCGGTAAAACGTCACTAGCCTAAAAACCCTGCAAATTATTACACAACGGTTTATTATTCTCATGAACAGCTTGACCTAGTATTACTGCTCCGAGGCCCATTCCATTCGATTCAGCATCGAAAAATACTAGTAAACCATATGAAACATGACCAGACTACAATGGAACTACGGAAACTAAATATTCCCCCGGCGCCAGGCGCCCGTAAACCTCTGAAGGCATTTATGATCCGATGTATGGGTGTGCAAAGGAAGTGCTGGCCTCATCAGCCCTAACCTTCCTCCTCCCTGTCGGGGAAAAAGAGTCGGGGAAATTGGGATGGGGACTTCCAGCAAACCCTCCGCAATTGGCACGACGTTGTGAGTCGAGCGGGCGGGTGGTTTCAATGAGACGGGAGGGAGGGAGTGACAACGACGAAAAGTTGACTTCCGCTGTACTTCCCGTGAGTTCTTGCAATTAGTTGACTCTAATAATTACTGTAATTTCCCTATACGCAGTTGTACACGTCTGATACTCATTCCATCTGACCCAGGATGTAAAAATACTCTGAAAACGATACGGAACACGGCGTATTTGCGAATTATACTGCGTTTTGTTAATTTTTTTAACCATTTTTTGTCCATAACAACCATGGGCTTCGTCCGATCGGATTGCCGAGATGGCAGGCGCTACTAGATACCAAATTGGATTTTTGTGCGAAATAACGGATTTTTTAGACCCCGTTAAAGGCAGAAAAACGGCCTGTACGGCGGACGGACATTGCAGATTTGGAATCCCCTTGAAACGTAAAGCATAGCAAATTTTGAGGGGGGGGGGGTGTAAAAAATTTTTCGTGACCGAAAACATAGGGTTATTATTCAGAATGAATAATAAACCAAAATGTAATCAAAATCGTTGGAGCCGTTTCGGAGAAAAAAAATATTCGGCGTTTTGATCACTATGATTACTATAGTTAGTTTTTGACGAATTTTGATCATAGCCTTATTTTGACGTCCCACAATGACCTGCGGGCTAGATATCAATTTTTACCTGATTTGGTTGGGCCGTTTTCTCTCAATCGAGATCACGAACACAAACGTGCAGGCCGTTTTCCCAAATAATGGTCAGAAATGGAAATATCTGCAGGGAACTCGACAAAAAATTGTTTCAGCCTATTACATTACTTCGTAGAGCCAAATCAGTCAAAAAAAAGTCTTGAATTGAGAACGAAAAGACACACGCGGCCATTGAACATTCGGATAACTACTTCTGAGCGTTACAGAGTCCACTTGAATTGCCTAATCGCCCTATTAGGGGAAATGTCACCAATGTCGAAGCGAACGCGTAACAAAACGAAACCAGTCAGATCGTGCGAGATGAATTCCCGCTTGTACGTTCACGCGACAGCTTACCAATTTCAATTCCAATCAAACAAATTTGTTATTTAATTTAATTTTTTTAAGATTAATACAACTTTTTAAACTGTACAGTTTAAGTATCTTTCTACTTTAACTTAATTTTAAGAATGTGTTCTCATAGTTTTTTCATATAAATTCCGCTCACATAAAATTAGGATTTCTTTAAATTATGTTAGTAATTCAGCGAACTTTTCCTACAATTCCGAAATTCAATCATAATTCCTGTTGGCTCATGCAGTTAGTTTGGAGTTGGCGTTGGGCGCACGAAGGAGGGGAGCTTGAAACTGAGACTGTTGGGAGGAATCTAAAATTGAGAGGTGAGAAAAGATAGTTGGGAAAGTCCAGGAAAGGGGGAAAATCCGTTGTCACTTGGCAATAACTGATGAGCAGGACTTCCACACGAGAGGGGGGGAAATAGAGCATGTGTAATTTGGGAAGGACTGCATTAGTACTCAGGATTAGGAACTGAATGCTGGAAAGAATGATGAATAGTAGGTGTGTTTGAGGGTTGATCACGATCGGGAAGCCAGGGGATGAAGTGGGCAGAAGTGATAAAGCATTTGGGTTATGAAGCATAAACTGGTATAATATTAAAGACAGTGGACGTGGTGTAAGGGTGTTGTTGGGCGCACTAATGAGGGGCATGAAACTGAAAAATTAACGTGGTGAGCGTGAGTGAGGACTGTATTACACTTGACAAAATAGCGATATCACGCTGAGTTTGAGTGTATTAACGCACACAAGGGACTCTCAATGCATGTGAAACTGGTCGTGAGGTACTAAATGCAGGGAGAGGAATGGAGAGAGATAGAGTTGAGTTGGGCATAGCGTGAGCTGAGAGACGAAACGTTGGGAGAACTGCAAGACGACTGTATCACGAGAGCTGAAGAATGGCTGACTTGGAAGGAGCAGTCTGTTGAGAAGAGGAATCTAAAATTGAGGGGAGGGAAAAGATAGATGCGAAAGTCCAGGACAGTGGAAATCCGTTGTAACTTGGGAATAATTGAAGAGGTGGACTTCCAAAGGTCTCGAGGACGAAGGTGTTTGAGGAAACAGTGACTTTCCTTTGGGCCAGTTGGGTTAAGTGCGTGCGGATATTCCGCAAGTCAAAGGTCCAGCTAATTCGGAATTCCCTAACCAGATTGACTTGAAATCTCCACAAGGTGATGTACGCGGGTTCTATTCCACTACTGTGAGAGATGGGTGGAGGCCAACGTGTGCACATGAGTACTTATTGTGGATTTGATAGTGGTACACAATGGCAACTGCTCGGATTTATCTTTTGTCCCTAAATCCACTACTCTGCGGCTGCAGCGAGGTCTGGAACAGTAGCGGCACTTCGGCACAGACCGACGTTGCTTGTGAGCGAGACAGTGAACCGTAGCAGTCGCACAACTTCTTTCACCAGTATTCCCTTGAACGAGTTCTATCCCTGTGTTAGTCGAATGCGGTCCCCACTCTCACTACCTACACTCTGGTTACTTAATAAAAGTCGTGTGATAGGACGACGCCATTTTCGAGAAGTCAAGGGCACCCAGTAGGGCATGAAATCAAGTTATGGATGATGAAAGTTGTCATGCGCCGTACTAGGTATTTTCCAACCATTTCTGTGGGTTCCTCACAAAAATATACTAATATATATTACAAGACGGACCCGGGCAACTTCAGGCCCATCTCAATGCTGTGTGCTTTCTCCAAAATATTGGAGAAGTGGGTGAAAAAATGGCTCTCACGGCACCTAGAAAACTATGGTCTCCTGGATGGCTACCAGTTTGGATTCAGGCCGGGTAGAGGAGTGAAGGATGCTCTTTATCACTTGACAACTGAGCTACATGGGGTAAGAGCGAACGGTAAAAATGCCATAGTTGCATTCTTGGAGCTGGCAAAAGCGTTTGATTCCGTCGACCGGGAAATGCTGATCGGAAATCTGCGCAAAGTTGGGGTAGAGGCAGCGGCGCTCAACTGGTTTGCCAGTTTCCTTTCAGACAGAAGACAAGTGGTGGCAGTGGATGGGGACAGCAGTTCAAGCAGCGCCATTAATTATGGTGTGATCCAGGGTTCCACCTTGGGCTCCCTACTCTTTTTGCTCCAGGTTGACCAGGTTCTGAAGTTGAAGATACCTGCGAGTGTCTATCTCTTTGCGGATGATGCGGTCGTTCTTGTGTCGGGGTCAGAGTGGAGTGGGTTGTTTGAGCGAGCGGAGTGCGTCTTAAATCAAATTAATGAATGGTACACCGACAACATGCTAACCCTTAACACGAGCAAAACGAAGTACATGGTTGTGTCCAGCATAAAAAATAAGGAATCTCTCTCGGAAATGAGAATCACTCTCCATGACGACGGGCAGAGATGCAATGGGTCCTGCTTGTGTATGCCTATAGAACGAGTGAACCAGCACAAATACCTGGGTATCATCATGGATGAAGAGTTGAGCTGGCAACCGCACCCTGACTTCCTCTACAACAAACCTAGAAAATTCACTAGGATATTCTTTCGGATTCGCGGTGGGATGGACATTCGGACTCTTAAAATTATTTACTCTCGTTCAGTCGATTCTCCAATATAGCATCATTGTATGGGGCAGCGCACTGAAGGCATACCTGGAGAAACTAAATGTTCTACAGCGATCGATCCTCAAAATTATTCACCACAAACCCCGCCATTTCCCCACCCAACAGCTTTTCGACTCAGCGCAAGTATTGAGCATCAAGCAACTCCTTGCAAAAAACATTCTTCTTCTCTACCACAAACATCCGCATCTAATCGTCCCACAGCCCCATGGATATGAAACCAGATTTCAAGTACTTGGCAACGTAGTCAACCCCAAACTCCGTATTTCATTGACAACGCGGAGTACGCTCTACATGATACATGAATTTACTCCACAAACAATTACTACCAGAAATGAGAGATCCATCGAAATATAAACGTGGCCTGTATAAAAAGAAAATTTTGTCTTGGTTGATCGTGAGTGGTCCTGAGGTTATTTTGAGGTTTTTTAGAAGTGTGTACACTCAATGATACCAGGTGCAGCTTCGGCAAATAATAGTATTCCTTATCAATTTCATTTTTTGGTCATACCGACCATGTCATTCGTAGGAGAAGTTATCATGATGGTCCCTATATACTACTACTATAAATTTTAAATTACAACTACTATAAATTACTCAAGTAAGTCCTACATATCAACGTTCGGCGACTCTTGCCCAACAATACAGGCTCTGCCTACCGTTGGGCAATATTATTCAAAGGAAGAAGAATTGTGATTGTTTGTAATCTCCGCAGGTTTTTTTGTTACTAATAACCGTTTGCCGTATTATTGAATAAAACTGATTCATTCATTCATTCGTATATCTAGTGATACGGTAGAGCTCTATTGGCGTCTACGGTTAATGCGGATTTTGAACTAATTAGTAACGTGGAGTGCACAAGTGGCTTTCAGATTTTTCCCGTTCCGTTGCTTTTGTCTTCCCCGTCCGTTCTCTCGCCGTCAACAGGCAAAATTTGAGAAGCCAGTCGCTTCCCTGGCGTCGCCCGAGGGCTTCGGAACTCCTTTTGTTTTCTCCCTTTGGAACAAAACGACATCGTTGCCTGAGACAAAAGAGACAAAATGACAATCAGATACCTGCAGATGGCGACAGGCGACGCGAAGGGGCGCGATGCAGGTGGCGGCTTTTCCCACATCTTTTTGTTTCAAACGAAACCCTCTTCTCTTTTCATTTCTTTCTCTCTCTCAAAAAAAAAATTATTTTAATTAATTCAAAACGAAAACGGAGCAGAGTTTAGAGCAGTTCCGTTCCCGTTCAAACCAGAAGTGAAGCGGCTCCTACTAGTTTTTATAAGTCGCGGCGTCTCGTTTCAAAAGGGTGACTCGGGGGTTTTTCATTTTTCTGACTCATGAAAGAGCCGGCAACAATACACTTTTAAACGTTAACGTTAACGTTAACGACAAAAAATTATTATCAAAGCTTTTATCAATCGAAACAGCGACAAAAGGGCTTTTGTTCAAATTGAGGGGGCGACATCGGGTTTGGAACGCTCCAAAAAAAAATAGGCGTTTCGAAAGGGTTTGAAAGCGTCGTGTGCGGGGGCGACGAGACGACGTGTGTGACGCCTCCGCTTGACAGACACCTGTGATTTTTGACGTCAGGTCGTGGACGTAGTTAGGAAAGCATCGGAACTTGACCTGGCTCTAACGGGACAACGAAAATTGGCACGACTTGACGAGTCGACCTGACGGGTGATTGGAGAGAGGTGGGAAGCAGTGCAGGAAATGAGCTTGTGGAGACCCAACCTCGCAACAGCATGACGTGGCTCTCAATTGTCCTTCTTTTAATAGCATTCTCGTTTTTCCTGTTTTAACTTCTTTTTACTTTCCTTGGCTCTACGAAGTAGAAAGGAAAGTTATGTAATCGGCTGAAAAAAAAACTTTGATTTTTCTTCAGATCTTTACGTCATGAGTCCGAAAAACACTATTTGGGAAAATCCGTACCAAAACCATTCAAACTTGATATCCAGCCCGCAGGTTACCATAGGACGCCAAAATAAGGGTATGAACAAAATCCACCGAAGGTTAACTATAGTTATCATAGTGATCAAAACACCAAATATTTTTTTTCTCAAAAACGGCTCTAATGATTTTAATTAAATTTTTTATATTGATAACTCTCAATAGGGCAATTATACGATAAAATTCCCATCCTTGGGAAAATGACGAGAGCAGCACAATAAATTATCAAAATTTTCCACGAAAAGCGTTTTTAGCGCGGTTGTTTACTTTCCTAGGCTCTACGAAGTAGAAAGGAAAGTAATGTAATCGGCTAAAAAAAAATTTGAGTTTTCTTCAGATCTTTACGTTCCCCTGAGTCCGAAAAACACTATTTGGGAAAATGGTCTGTGTGTGTGTGTGTGTTACGAGGGGGGTTTGGAGACGTTTTGGGGAATCCGCTGACTCAGGCAAAAATTACGGCAATCGCGCCGGAGCTCGATCCACAATCCTCGATCTTCGTCGAGAATTATGAATCGAGTGTCTTGACCACTAGACCACGATCCACCAGGGCCTTCTAAGGGAGTCAGGCGGTACATGTGTATGTGTGTCTGCGAACGATTTTTAGAGAGAACCGCCGTACCAAATCAGCTCAAACTCGACATCTAGCCTACAGGTTACCATGCGACGCCAAAATAAGGGTTTGAACAAAATCCACCGAAAGTTAACTATAGTTATCATAGTGATCAAAACACCAAATATTTTTTTCTCAATAGCTCTCATTAAGGCAATTATAGCATAAAATTCCGAACCGAGAGCTGGTTCATTTTACTTTACTACCCGAAGGGAAGGAAAGTATAGTGATCGGCCAAAAAAAAAAATTTGGGTTTTCTTCAGATCTTTACGTTTTGAGGCCTACTGAGTCTAAAAAACCTAATTTCGGCGCGTGGTCCGTGTATATATGTGAGTGTGTCTGTAGTTCGATTTGCGGCATAACGGCTGATCCTATTGAGCTGGTTCTTTTTTTGTTTTGTTCGTTATTTTTTGTATACACTAAAATAAGGTTATGGACGATTTCGGCCGATTGGAAGGGGGGGGGGCGAAAATGTACCAAAAACTAGGGGTTTTCGCCTTTTTCTCAAAAACGGCTCTAACGATTTTAATTAAACTTTCAAATTATTTTTTATTAATCAATACCTAACTCCTCTTTTCCATACATATCTCCATGAAAATACGGTGAAAGGAGATATAGGCCTATGAAGCAAAAATTGGTTTTTTACGCTTTTTGGCAAAACGGCTTTAGCGATTTTCACCAAACTCTCAGGATGTTTTTGAATAGTTAATACCTACATATTGTTCTGAATAAATGTTCCTCTGACAGTCCATTGAACAGAGATAAAAATGAAAATGTGTCGAAAATAACGTTTTTTCGAACATTTCCGTAAATTCCAGGGTAACTTCTTCACCAGATGTGATAAATCCTAATGGAGTGTCTTTCAGTCTCTCGTACCTACATTTCGTTCTTCGTAACTATTTCTTTATATATATGTTGAACGGAGATATAAGCCAAGTTAACTCAGAAAAGGAGATTTGTCGAATGTTAACTTATCGGTATTCCGATTTTCTCAAAAACTGCTCTAACGATTTCGATCAAACTTACGGAGTACTCTCAGCTAACTAGTTCCTACATTTAGTTCTCCCTAAATGTTTCTGTAGAAATGCGTTGAACGAAGATATAGCGCCCCCATATAGCTGGTGTTCGAAATTACGGGGGTGGCGGAAAGTTGTGTGTTGCTACGCACCAGATATTTTTTGACACGCGCCCTTTAAGAAGCCGAAAGCCCAAAATAAAAATCGAATAATGAACCTGAAAGGTAAAGGTTTTAAATAAAGAGTAAATGTTCATTCACTCCTGGTGATTAAATGGTCACTTTTCCGAAATAGTCCCTGACCGCGTTCGGAAGTACGTTCGAAACTATTCATTTTCCCCGTCCAACTGCTACAGTAACGAGGCAGCCCAAAGTAACGTCCAAATCTATTCAGAATGGGAAATTCAGCGTGAATCGATGGCCTTTCTCGCTCTTGGCGCTGGTGGGCCTCACTTTTAGAACAAAGCAGCTCGTTACGTCGCGCCTGAGGGGCTTCGTCTTTTGTTTCGAGCTAATCAACGATAAAACGGTGAGCTGGAGACGATTCTGCTAATTAAACGGATCATCTCATTTATTTTTTCAGATAAGTCGCGAAAGATTCACAATAATTTAACGTAGCTAAGAATTAACTCGTATGCGACAAAATATATCTGCTCATGAACGAATACAATCTACCGTGTAGCTGTGTAACCGAACATTTCAAGGCTGGCCAGCGAAGAGAACGGAAAATGGCTCGCTCGTACAATTAAGTTAATGGCAAATAACACATTAAATTGTTGAGAGTGCGTATGACGCGACGAGACTTGGGCCGAACTGCGACAAAGTGCCGTTAACTAGTCAATACCTACCAACCGTTTCCCACAAAATGTGATCGGAGACGACCAGAAAAATCTGGTGAGAAGCATCACACAACTTTCCGCAACCCCCGTGAATTCGGTGGCACGCTTTATCATCATGATCACCTTTCAAGGTATTTCTACGGTAATATTTATAGAGGATAAAATGTCGGTACTAGTTAATTCTGAGTAATTGTTAAAGCTGTTTTTGATAAAATTATAAAAACGATAACTTGATGTTCGGCAAATCTCATCTCTGTTGTAACGATTTTGATTAGACCTTACCTTTGTAATGGTTTGCGGCGGACTGCCGAAGGCGGCAACACTGTTGCCGCCACCCATGCAGTTCACCGCTGTTTATATTAGTGGTGGAGCCACGTTTTTAGATCAGAACGGCTACCGACTTCGCAAACGAATCGTCCCCTTTTCCTAAGCCAGTGAATCAGTACTTAAACGTCCCTTTAAGTGATATTGTGAAGTAAGGTAAGCAATCAGAGCTTGGTGTTTCATTTTCCCCATTGTCCCTTTATTGTCATTAATACAATCCCAGGGGTGAAACAAAGAATATGGACCGGCTTCTTGATAACGCTACGACTGCTTGTATCGATATGCGTCCGTTAGTTATCTCATTTCATATACCCGTTCTTAATTTCATTGAATTCACTCCTTTTCATAGTCTTTGTACATTTAAAATAATTATATAACGGGGTATTACATAATGAACATTAAATAATTGGCATAATCGTACAGCTGTCGTTATATCGATAACCTGACCTCGGTCGTGATATATCGATATATTGCCTTATCAGAGGGAGCGGTCCCTATTCTTTGCTTTTACCCAATCCGAGCATAGGTTATTTGTTTCATTCTAAAAGGAGTTCATTTCATTTCATTTCATATCTATTTTTCCCTGATTAAACTCAAGTGGGTCTTATTCGGTTTATAATTTCATTTTCCATTACCTTCTTGAGAGGCATTATTTTATTTATTTCATCAAGTGAGTATAATTGAGTGTATTTAATTTGTTCTTTTCTTTTGGGCCCAGACACGACTTTCACTCGTGTTCCGTACGTGGGTGATTAGTAAAATAATTCCCCAAGTATGTCACACCTTTCAATCGACATCCAACTTTAGTTTTGTAACAATATTTCCCTGAAAATGTTTAAAAAGGGGTTTTAATTTACTTGAAAATACGAGGCTTCAGCAAAAACATCAAAATCACAAATTGTCTTCACCGCGTAAATGCCTACATATTGTTCTTCGCAAATGAAGCCATTGAACGAAGGTAACCAACAATTTTGGACGTATTAAAGTAATTGGGTTACTTTCACGAGTAGGTGAATTACTGAAGTTAACGTACCTGTTTGGTGAGTCCGTCTTCTCTGGCTGGTGACTTGTGGGTGAGCGCTTTCGATGTAAAGACATCATCGTCTGGCCATCAAGTCAGTACTAAAGTCAGAGGTCGTGGTCTTTATATACGAAGAGAAAAGTAAACGTGATGGCGGAGCGTTGGGGAAGGGGGGGGGCATGCACCTCTGGGGAAATCCACTAGAGGTTAAAGGAAAGGAATGTAAGGGCAGTTTTTGTATGTCCTAAAGAATCTGTTGATTGTCGATTCTAAGTCTGGTCTGTGTGATTTTCAGGTCCAAGTAATTAAGAGTCATATTGTATGTTACGGTGGATATCGTTTAAGTCATTTAATATTTCGTCAGTGTTATCACAACCTAATATGAAGATGTCGTAATGATTGATGTCGTGTTTTGTCATTGAAGTCTGGATGTGAGTTTCGTCGTAATGCTGTAGAAATATTTTGGTTAATACGGACGAGGTAGGGTTTCTCGTACCTAATCCATCTTTTGGCTCGTATATGCCATTGTTAAATTGGAAGTAGTTTTGTCCAAGTGTCAGTCTGGTAAGGTTGCTAACATTTCTAGTAGTTGTATCTATTTGTCGTAGTATGTCAAGGAGTTCATCTATTGGTATGGAGGGGTATAAATTTATTATATGAAATGATACGAGTCTAGTGTTTGGAGTTATAATCACGTCTTTTAATCTATAGATGATTTCCACTGTGTTGCGTATCGTACATCTGTTTGGTAACGTAATGGTACTTTTTAGAATTTTGGTAAAATATTTTGAGAGTTTGTACGCTGGTGCAGATGTGAAGTTTATAACTGGTCTGATCGGTTTGTCATTTTTATGGATTTTTGGCCACCTCAACAAGATGGGCATCTCAGAGGCGGTGGAAT
The DNA here is from genome assembly GCA_020466155.1 of Pachypeltis micranthus. Taxonomy (NCBI): domain Eukaryota; kingdom Metazoa; phylum Arthropoda; class Insecta; order Hemiptera; family Miridae; genus Pachypeltis; species Pachypeltis micranthus. Next base: position 27,960,554 of record CM035777.1, on the reverse strand, counting down.
GCAGACTTTGCGGCGAGGAGGACGAGACGGCAGAGCATATCCTATGTGAATGCTTTGCCCTGGCAGCTAAACGTTTCGAATTTTTCGTTCATGGGACCATTGAACCCCAAACCATAGCGGATTCTGCGGTGAAGGACGTTCTCGGCTTCCATACGTGGCCGCAGTGACTAAGAGACTTATCCCGCACGCCCTCGGGAGAAAAATGGGTTTTTGGCTGTAGTGATTGAGTTGTGGTGATTTTGGGTTCCTATTTATGTATTTATAATATAGTTCTATTGGTATGTTAGTATGGTTTCTAAGTGCATTTCGTTTTGTGTTTGGTATGTGTCCGTAGGGTCTTTTTTCAGTTTCCTGCATTGAGTTAGGTCGATGAAGTCTGTCGTCTTGTTTATGTAGTTCTGTTTATAACAATGACGTTTCCTTAGTCTGCTTTTGTCAAAATTAAATTATTTTTGTTGAATTTGGTCTTCATTTGTTTAGCTTTTTGTACGTCTTTGTGGTTCGTCCTATTCTTTTTGAATTCTTTGATGTTTCGTTCGAGTTTGTCTACTATTTGTACGCCTACTTACAGGCTATTTGTTTTCCATAAATAGAGCTCTGACCGTTGAACGAAGGTAACCAACAATTTGGGACGTGTTTTAGGTTTCCATCATAGACGGCTAACTGAGTTTCAACAACCTCCGGAGTGTCTCTCTCAGTAACCGGAGATGTAAGCTGATATATATCAACTGCAAGTTATTACGCAACGGTGTCCTGTACAATCCAACGTCGAAAAGTGTTAAGAATGGACCAAAGTATATCAAAAATCCAGGAAACGGCAGCTCAAATGCGAACGACGAAGTGTGTAAGGCACCTCCAAGACCCATTCCTTTCGATTCGTCACGAAAAATACTAGTAAACGATACGAAACGACAACGAAATAACGAAAATTGATATTTCGCAACGACGGGTGGTTGGAGTGAGACAAGATGCAGTGCGGGAAATGAGCGCAGACCCGGGAAAAACGACTGCTTTCGCTGTATAGTCTCGCGAGTTCCTTCGAGTAGTCGAAGGTTTCTGGCTACATTTACCGTGATTTCTCTGTTTTCCGTCTAGATGCATCTCTACACCTCTGAGACTTAACCGATTCGATTCAGCGACAAACGGACATTCCTGAATACCATGCAAGGCCTGATATTTCGGATAATTTCCTGTTTATCCAGCTTGACGCTGTCTTACACCTCAGATTCCCATTAGACTCGATTCAGTGTCGAAAAATACTAGTAAGCGATACGAAACATGATCTGACTACAACACTAGACGAGCCGAACTGGAGGGTGGTTGGAGTGTGGTGGGAGGCAGAGTGGGCGCCTAAACGAGCGCAGATCAGGCAGAAAGGATAACTTTCTATATATTGTCTGCGCGAGTTCCTTCCACCAGTCGAATCCTCAATATATTTACTGCGATTTCACTGTTTTCCGGCTAGATGCAGCCCCACACCTCATACACGTCAGATATTTGTTTGCGGGGAAACGGCTCTAGTTGGTTGAGTACAGCTGCTGAGAATGTACTACTTAAACAAGCTATTTTTGAGTCCTTAGCTCGAGAAACGTGCCATGCCACAGCAGTAGCCCGCAGGCAGGAATTGTTTATTAATCGGAGAGGTGGACACTGCCCTAAAATCTAAACTCCCTAACTTGATGAGGAGTCCCCAAGGGGTCGTTAAAGATAATAACTCTGCCCGCCCAGGTGCGACATTCCAATGTTCTAGTAATGGACGACGAAACCATCTGCCCGAAGGACCATTTGATGGCCACTGGGAAGACTTGACCCGTTTCCAGCTGCTAATAAAACGCCGTCCCCTCGTCGGCGCGCTGATTAGTTGGTTCGGAATTCACCTGGTTCGGCTCCTCTCATTGTTTTTCCAGGTCCCCTTCATAGTCTGAAGACACCGCAGGAGATGGACCGTCCGCTTTGTCTTAATTCCAACGAAGGGTCAGGAGGTCTAGTCCAGATGGTCTAGTGGTCATTGTTTCGCGCGTAACGTGTTCATCAATCCGACAGCTGGTCCTGTCAGCGCCTTTCAAATCCGCGCCCCTCGATTGTGTGACACAGATCTCCTGCTAAAAGGAACTTTTTCCGTGGGATGAAACGATGAAGAGAAATCTGAGTGAACTGGTCATGAACAACGGCTATCTCTTCAAATGATTATTTAATAACCGTTATTAAACCTCTACCGTATAGTTTGCTTGTTGAATGTACACTAGCGTTGCCAAATGAACGAGATTTACCCTTTTAAAAACTGTGCTCTAGATACATTGTCGTTTTCCAGATTGTAGAAATGACCTGAGTGCTGAGTGATCTTCACTCCCTAGATAGCTTTGTTAGATACTGGTGAGGCTCACACTTCATCTCGTAGATCACGATTTTCGCTGCCTGTGGCCTCCCTCCATCACCTGAATTGCCTCCACCTTTGGCGCTGCTCATCTTCGCCTTCTTCATTCCCAATCTACACATCACGTCGTCTGTTTCGAACCGGATAGACTTGAATGAATTTCGGAGACGGGTTAGTTGAGCACGAACTTGTAATTTAAGGGTTGGTATATCACAAGATTTGAAGACTTGGATGTACACGGAAGAGGTGACTTACACAGGATATGATTTGAGGGCATAAGCGCGAACAAGGAGGAACTCTGAGGGCGTTAAACTGGTTGTACGGGGAAGGAAGGAGAAATCCGAATTAGATGTCGATGAGAGGCGAAACTAGTGTCCGTTGGGAGAACTGGAGACGACCGACTTCCGCAAGAATTCGTTGGTGAATGAGTTTGTGAGGAGGTGTCTACTGTGGAGAGGAATCTGAAATAGGGGAGAGGGAAAACCACTTCAGGGAAGTCCGCAGTTGGAGGTGGGATTTCCGCAGGTACGAAGGTCTTTGGAGAAACAACGACCTTGCCAATGGTGAGGCCTGTCAGGGCAGGTGGGGAAATTCCGACGTCAAATACCTGGACTGATTCGGTGCTTTGCATCGAACGGACATCACAGCCAATGCAAATTTTCCCTCCTGCATTAGGGCACCTCTACTCACCCTGGGGGCACCTCTGCAACATTGCCAGGGAGATAGGCCAAAGCCACCACCAATCCCCTTCTTGGCCCTCAAGCATTGCTGCTACGACTCCCTAGAACAAAATTCTGGGACTTCTTCAAAGTGTAAGTTGTTATGAACTAAATCATTCACGAGGACATTGTGCAAACCCATTTCATTAAAAAAAGAATAAACAATAAATTGTCTATATTTCCACAAAAATAATGAGCACAATTGTTAAATCGATTTCGACGGTTAGGTCATCATCAGTAACAAACATGAACTGAAGGTACCTCATAGAAAGGACATCTTATATAGTTAGGTGAACGGAGATATTGAATCCTATTGGCTCAGAGAAGTGAAAGGGGGCGGCGCAGGGGAAACCAGAACAGTAACATCGGAAAAACCGATGTCAATTAACTCAGACAATGGTGGAGGGAAAACCCAAGTTATTGTAAAAATGAACCTATTAATGGTGAAATATTTTGAGGGATTACTTGGTTTAGAGACTTCCCACACCTATCACTTTTAACAATTCCGAACTTTTCCAGAACATCCAACATTCCTTTTGGGCAAAAGTGAAGAAATTTTGCATACTGCTTATTTGTTAGATGAAAACTAAAGTCATGATTAGATTCACTCAGATGACTTGCAAACGCCGAATCACCTTTGTTATTCCTAAAATCCTTTTCATGCTCTTTTATTCGTTCCCTAAATTTCCTACCAGTTTGACCACAATACTCAAACCCTCTTGAACATGTTAGTTTATAGACCCCACTTTTATCCTGAACGTGAATTGTATCCTTAACAGAACCCAATAAAGCTTTAAGACTATTTTTATTTCTAAACCCTACTTTGAAACCTCTAGATGATAGAATTTTGCCAAGTTAATCCGAAATTTTCCCCTAGTAAGGTATCCCTATCCATTTTGGTTTATTATTCATTCTGAATAATAACCCTATGTTTTCGGTCACGAAAAAATTTTTACAACCCCCCCTCAAAATTTGATACTTTACGTTTCAAGACATGGAGATTCCAAATTTGCAATGTCCGTCCGCCGTCCCCCGTCCCCCGTCCCGTTTTGTGCCTTTAACGTGGTCTAAAAAAATTCGATCTTTCGCCCAAAAATCCGATTTGGTATCTAGTTGTGCCCGCCATCTCGGCAATCCGATCGGACGAAGCCCGTGGTTGTAATGGGCAAAAAACGGTTAAAAAAATTAACGCAACGCAGTACAACGCGGGAGCTACAGCGTTTCGTCGTTTGAACTCCCTCCCTCCCGCCCGTCTCATTAAAAAAGCAACCGCGCTCGAGGCTCGCTTGCCTCCCAACGACGCCCCGCCACTCAACTCCCCTTTCGCTTCGAGCGCCCCCGTTCCAATTTCCCCGACGTTTTGGTTTTAATACGATTCAATTTTTTTAGATTCTTCCGTTTCATTCTCATTTTGTTTTTTTCATAGATTTTTGGTTGAATTTTGATATTAGTATTTAGCGTGCATGTTTTCATATTAAAATTCAGTTTTTTCTAGATACTTTCGTTTTTTTTGTTTATTTTAATATTACGATTCAGTTCTTTTCGACCTTTTTTTGGGTTTCATTATGATATTTTTCGATGCTGATTCGAACAGCATGGGTCTCGGAGCATTAATGCTAGGTCAAGCTGATTATCCGAATAATAAACCGTTGTGTAATAATTTGCAGGGTTTTTCTCTTCTAACACATTTTCCCTCACTAAATTTGAGACCCCTTCCCTACTGTTTTTCCCTAAGAACCCTATTCCAAATAAAGTCGATGAGCTCTCCTCTATATCCATTACTCGCTGCTATACTTTTAATGACTGATTTTTCTTTTAATAAATTTTGATTACTCATAGGTAAATTTTGATTATTCATTGGTATAGGTTTTTAGTGTAAGTTGTTCCTTGCCAGCTGTTTCAGACCAGTGGGGGAGATGGCTAGACCTAGGCTTCTTCTGTGGCCTATCTCAACCCATCAGTACTTCGGTCACTTTACCATTTATCTCTACACTAGTCCAACCTCATCCAGTTATTACAATTAACCTCTTTGACTGCAAGGACGCTTTCGCCTGTGAATGTGAAATTATGTTTCGAAATGTCCAGATGCAGGGGAAATCCGTCGTCAATTGGAATCAATTGAAGAGGTGGAATTTCCATAGACCAAAAGGGGTCGACGAAGGTCTTTGGGGAAACAATGACATTGCCGTTAAATGCCAGGGAGTCCCGTTAGGACAGGTGCGGGAATTCCGAGGTCAACAAAACTCATACTGATTCGGCGGATTGCGCCAAACATCGTCCTTGCCCCTAGTTTCCTACGGTCGTCAGCAGCTTCAGCTTCCTTCGACGCTAAGGAACTAGATTAACACACCGTGCCCAGCACCAACGTCTGACCAGTACAAAGCTTGTTAAAACGGTCAGAAACTTTTTTCCCATTATCGTGAACTGCCACATCTAAAGTGTTTATTTTCAAAGTCTTTTTGTTTACTTAATTCCATTGAAGAGAACTTGAGTTTTTTTGTACTATATTACTCTTTTTGTTAAATTTATTTTCATACTGTTCTTCACGCAAACATAGTTTATGTCTGAGGTAATAGGTTTATTTTATTCTTTTGTTCACTTTTGAAAATTCATCTCTGCTAATTTTAAACATTGTAAACTAAATATCTTTCGACGTTGGATTGAACAGGATTACGCGAAAAGAACTAAGAGCGAAAAGCTAGGAACTTATATCGAAACGTTCCTCCTACGTTACCTCTGCCAAAGTAGAGGAGAATCATGTGAAAAAGTAGGAAAATTGGGAAACGAAACGTAGTTGAGCATTGAATCGAATAAATGAACGGGGAAATCAGGAGAAATATGGTTGGGGATTCAAACGAATTTGGGAATAGGTGGTAGGGACCAGTGATTCGGAAATCGGGTTTACGTACTTGGGAATCCCAGGAGTAAAATCCGGGACGGGTTGTTGGTAAATTGAGGAAACGTACGCGGAGAGCGAAGTGAATTACTAAGAAAACAGCTATAGTGGTAGATTCGCGGAAAAGTAGTTGGCGATAAGGCAAACATATCACAAGCGATGAACACAACTTTTCTCATCTACACGCGCATCCAGCGATTTTCATCGACCGATTAACTGACCAAATCTCTTTTTCATTCAGTTTACACGAACTTGGTAGGACTTAGCTCCTCCACACGCTAGAGCTTACGGTATTTATTGGGTAACCCCTAATTATGTTACGTTTTTGAGGAAATGCGAAAAACGAACTTTTAACGTCCGGAGAAATTAGTACGCATCGGCTTTTATATACGTTGTCGTGCACAAAATTTGAATAAGTTGTCAGAAGACACTCCGTCAGGTTGACCAAATCCAGTCCGGCGTTTACTGTGGAAAAATAAAAACGCTTTCAAAAGGCGCATTTCTAGGCATATTGTTGTTGTGTAGCAATCGAAGTCAAGTAATCCATATGTTCAACCCGTAACCTAGGCATGGTTATGGAATGTTTATTATTTTATTTTTCATTAGAGTTTTTGATATTGGTAAATGTTTGATCGTTCAACACGATGGCCTGAGGCCTACCCCATTTCTGATATCTCCGCCGAGACTGTAGCCATCACCTTTTACAACAACTGGATTCCTCGCTTCGGCGTGCCAGCACGAGTGACAGCAGATCAGGGGAAGCAATTTGAGTCAGCCCTTTTCAACAAATTAGCAGGATTCTTAGGAAGACAGAGGTGCCGCACTACAGTCTATCATCCCCAGACAAATGGCTGTGTTGAGAGGTGGCATCGCTCGTTGAAAGCTGCGCTCATGGCACAACTAGATGATGCTAGCTGGACCCAGCTCCTTCCTACGGTGCCGTTGGGCCTACGTGCCAGTACTAGAGAGGACAACGGCACAAGTTGGGCAGAAGCAGTCTACGGCCAACCTCTCAGTTTGCCTGGCGAATTCTTTTCTCGCACCTATCACCCTCCTATCACAGAGGACGCTATTCGTCGCTTGGCTGAATATGTGTCACAACTCAGACCTGCTAAATTTCGTGCCAGCTCGAAGACGTGTTTCCGTCATAAGGACCTTGACACATCAACTCATGTTTTCCTTCGGCGGGATCATGTTGCATCTCCACTAACACCACCATATTCGGGACCCGACAAAGTTATTGAACGATTTGGGAAAACAGTCAAAATTCAACTGCCAGATCGTCAAATCATTGTTTCTATTGACAGACTCAAACCTGCGTATCTGTTACATCATCCAGACCACACAAATCTGTATTCACCGCAATCTAGGATTGTTAATGACGACTCTCATCCGCCGGCTGCTCCTTCGCCAACTGCACCTCAGCACACCAGATCTGGTAGACTTGTTCGCCCTACTGTGCGCTTTTCGGACGTCGTTTTTGGGGGGGAGTGATGTAGCAATCGAAGTCAAGTAATCCATATGTTCAACCCGTAACCTAAGCATGGTTATGGAATGTTTATTATTTTATTTTTCATTAGAGTTTTTGATATTGGTAAATGTTTATGCGTTCTCAAATTAAATTTCCTTTCTCTCATCGAATTGTCTCGACTCAGTCTGATCTCACGAACACGTGAAAGTTGCAATCTCCGTACAACGGACTGTCGAAGGAACATTCACAGAGATGTACACGTAATGACTAGTTAGAAACACCCTCGAAGACCGAAAGGTTAGCAATTTTAGACATCATTGAGAGATTAACCACAATCGGAACCATTTTCGAGAAAAATATGGATATTTCGTAAGGAAATTTCAGTTTGGAGGTAATCGAGTGGAGACAGTTCGGAAATGTCTGAAAAAATATATTGTTGGAATTTAGTGTATAAACGGTCGCAAATTAAAATATTATAGTCTCGCGCGAGCACTTGTTGAGTCAACATCGGAGAGTTCTCTCGCGTAAAGGAAAAAACACTGCCCGCCCGGTCGGCGGTAATGTTTACATTGCGTAATGGATAACCCGGACAACGTCGAAGGCCGGCCTACTATTGAGGACATTATCACCGAAACAAGGAAGCAATTATTGCAACACCGTGAGGCCACAAATGCGATTCGATCTGTGGATCCCCACGTAAGTGACGCATTCAATAATTTGTATGGTGTCGTAACATCACTTTGCGATTACCTAAATCAAGCTAGCGATCAAATTGTCAATCTCAACAAGAAAATAAAAATACTTGAGGAAAATCAAGGGGTACCCAAACCGACTCAACCCCAGGTCAAGTCTTATGAGACTGATGATGAGGAACTCTCAAGAGAAACAGATTGGATCCTGAAAAAGTCACGTAAAAAGCGCAAAGCTAATTCATCCCCCGAGGTAGATAGTTCCCCTAAAACCAAGGATGAGGTCAAACTGATAGAGAAAAAGCCTAAAAAGGACCCACCTCCTCCACCTATAAATGTCGTAGGTACGAAGAGCTATTCGGTAATCAAAGACATAATTAAAGATATCCCTAAAGAGAAAGTCAAAGTCACTGCTCTGAACAATGACATCTGGAAAATTAACGTGGATTCTCGTGAAAATTGGAAATTGATCACAGAGAATCTACGATCAGGAAAAAAACAATGGTACACTTACCAGGATAAAGCCGAGAGGCCAATTAAAGTCATGGCTAGAGGTCTACACGCTTCGTCGCGTTTCTCGCTCCGACGACTCAAGCGGAAAAAACCTCTGGACTTAGTTAGTGCTGTTGAAGTACAAGTATAGCTCAGTGTTGTCGATAAACTGTTATGCGAAGGGGCTTGGTTTTACTGTAAACGGGTCCTCAAGGAGTGCTTGAAAAGATATGTAATATTGCTAGATGGATTGTATTTTAATATTCAGTTGCAATAATAAATCACGAAAAAAAAATTAAAATATCTGGTGCGTTGCAACACACAACTTTCTTTAGCTCTACGTCAATTCACTTTCTGTATGGCGTTGTCTACTTAATCAATTCATTTACCACTAAGTTCATTACAACTTGGTCAAACAACACTATACGGCAGCAGGAAATGGAATTTCCGGAATTTGTTGTGCTGCTCGTACTCATTCCAGGACCATTATTGAGCAATTGGTACACAGAAAATTAATGAGGCTGTAAACACGAATTTTTTGAAGAAGGATAATAATCACTTTTGCAGAGTTATTGGGTAGTAACTGTTAGAACTGGTAGTAAGGGAAACGGCTGTAGTTGAAATTCAGGAATTTCTGGAGTGACCCCCATGTATTTCATGAACGTTTTTAAACACTCTCCCCTTAGGTATTGGATCGGACTACAATACCAACTTTTTTTTACATTCTACTAACATTCCCGCGGAGTTTATAAGGAAAAAACCGCGCTAAAAACGCTTTTCGATGAAAATTTTGGTAATTTATTGTGCTGCTCTCGTCATTTTCCCACAAATGGGAATTTTATGGTATAATTGCCTTATTGAGAGGTATCAATATAAATAATTTAACCAAACTCGTTAGAGCCGTTTTTGAGAAAAAAATGGTGTTTTGATCACTATAGTTAACTTTCGGTGGATTTTTCCCATACCCTTATTTTTGCGTCCCATGGTAATCTGCGGGCTAGATATCAAGTTCGAGTGGATTTGGTACGGTGGTTTCCTTTCTACTTTGTTGAGCCATGGAAAGTAAAAATGCGGCATTGATTTGAATACAATTTTTTGGGAATTCCAAAATTTATTTGTATGAGGAATCGAAAATGTTTTTGGAAAGTTTTACAAATCGTTCGAAATTCGGTAATTTATAAAGCTGACGTTGGAACAAGGAACAAAATGACGTTACAAAAGATAAAATGTAAAAATGGAAAACCAATAAAATTTGAACACGTCTGTTCCGTCGCCTCCATTCAATGCTCTTCCTCTTCTTATTTTAAATTGAGTACGGAATTCATAAATTCCTTATATAAGTTTTAAAACATATGACGTTTGGCATGTTTTTAACCTTTCATTGTGTTCCCATCGCGTGAATTTAAGCATTAATTTAAGGATGGATCGGGTATAAAATAGAAGAATCCCTTTAAAACAATCTACTGACCACATTTACTTTGCTGTTTGGTTCGGCGTTCAGGCCGAAAGGGATGGTACAATGAGGGAAGTCGTCAGAGCTCCTAATAAGAGGTTTTTGAATCCCAGGAGTCCATTTTGCCCGTCCCCTTCCTGTCAGGCGCCAGCTCACGTGATGGCCGCGTCTCTATCGTTTCCCCCACCCGTCGATTTGTAGCGCTCCACTGCGTCGCGAGACTGAGCTCTTGATAACTCCTGAGCTCCTCAACCTGATTTTGCCCGTCGGAAGGGAAAAGGAATCGAATCGCACGCTTCCAATAAAGGAATCGAAAAATGTCTGTGTGCTTCTCAACTTCCTAGCAACTGTTTCACGCTAAGTTTGCCTGACCCCAACCCAACCTCCTATTGGGGGAAACTCGGTTGCTACTAGTTATGTCACGGCCCTCCCTCATCAAGTTTGTAGGATTGGCATAGTTTGGGGCATAGCTTTGAAAGATTATTCACAGGAAAAGTAAGTCAATGAAACGACAGGATTCTGGAATTTATCGGCAATCTGGTATTTATCTTACGGACATTCTTCAACTTTCGTATTGGTAGCACAGTGGAATACCAGGAAGAATTTTGAGAGGGCGCTACTAGCTTCATATAAGAGGAATTTATGAGAAAAAACTATTAAAATCGATTTTGGCCAAACTGTGCGGTTTTTGTCGTGCAGCTCTCGTCATTTTCCGACGAATGAAAATTGTGTAGTAAATTCATTTGGATTCGTCGACTCAAAAAATGTAATCGACTCGGTGTTGGATTTTGTGGGCGATGTCTCAAATCTGTATTGCGTTTCTGAGAGAGTTAACAGCTCGTTTTGCTTCGGGGCGCACAGAACTGAGGGTTTCTGGAATCTAGATGCTGCCATGGGTCGTACAGTTGTACTTGACTCAATACTTGAAGGGCTCGAAATATTTTGGATTAGCTGATTTTTTGGGTAATGTCACAACTTTTCGGGTGGTAATTCTCCATCACGTGTTTTTGAATCCTTTTTGTAACTTGTTGAGCATGTTATGAATTGTTCTTCATCCTCACGAGAATCTTGGAGAGTGCCACCAATTCCATACGTCCTCCCATGCAACCCAGCCGTTTGGGAGGTTTAGAAGCGGTTTTCCCTCCACGTCTTCGTTCTTCATCCCTACGAGATAATCAGCGAGCTCCATCCTACTCTGGCAAATTGAGCATTGCTCCTCCAGTTTCCATAGGAATTCACTGTGTTACAGACGAATGCCACTGGTGCGAGCCAGCCAACTGTGTCCTCTACTAGCCAGTGCACGTTTGGCATGTGAAGCATCATCCACCCTTGCCCTGCAGTGCAGGTAGTTAGCGCTTACAGCTTTACCGATGTGGTGTTGGTATGCCCTAAATTCTCCATGTCCCGTAACGAACTATAATAAAGCAATTTTCAGTACTAGTAGTAGTATTATTGTCAGTACTCCTTTAAGAAGCCACCTTTAAGTACTTAAGTTACTGACTTAACTGACAGATGATGATGTCTTTACATCGAAAGCGCTTGCCCACAGCAACTCACCAGCCAGAGGAGACGGACTCACCTAACAGATACGTAAACTTTAAGAACTATAATAAGATGGCATGAGGAGCATAATTCACCAGTGCTGGTGGCAGTTGGGACTTGCAGCCAGTATGCCCTGAATGCTCCATGTCTTGTGAGGAACTGGGTAAAGCAGAAATCACCTTGCTGTGGCACCGCCCAAGCTATGGACCAAGTGCTGGAATCACCTGCTTGGTCCACAGCCCCTTCTGGGCGGTGTCCTAGTCATCGTGCCACCTCTCAAGAGTCCTCGCCCTTCTTCTTGTGATCTCGTAACTGTACTCTGGTTGCCACTTTGATTAGAACACGTCTTTCCTTCTGTTGCAACACTGCCTCCTGCAGAACAATCCAGTATGAGCTACCAATGGGGAGGATGCACCTCCTCTGCATCCCTGCCATACACTTCCTGTGGTTGGCAATGCTCAATGTATCAGCCTACGCCTCTGCCCAATGTAAGAGGATATTGTTTACAAGCTTGCGTTTGCTTGCATCCCTCTGGTGTTGGGTCATCAGACGGAAAAGAGCCATTGTTGCTATGGCAGCTTTAGCTGCTGCTTGCTGGATATGAAGACCAAACGACAATTTAGTATCCACAATCATGCCCAAATATTGAACTGCTCCCCTTGTTTCTTTCCCTGTGTGGACAGCCTGTGGAATACCATCCACTCCCGACCTATTGCGTTACTCACTCCAGCTTTATGTGAACCGAGTCCTGTGCACTTCCAATAATTACTGCTACGACGTCATCTGTGAACTCTACCAGGAGCTTGAGAGGAAGCCGGCCAACAAAGATAATACCATTTATATTTCAACTCATGGTTTCATATTGAGTCGCTCACCTATAATTATCTTACTGAAATGATCGGCCGTTTTCAGCATCTTTGCTGAGTCCTGACGCTTTTTACTTTTCTTGGCTCTACGAAGTAGAAAGGAAAGTTATGTAATCGGCTGAAAAAAAAAAGTTGAGTTCTCTTCAGATCTTTACGTTTCAGACCCCCCTGAGTCCGAAAATCACTATTTGGGAAAATGGTCTGTGTGTGTATGTGTGTCTGTGAACGATTTTTAGAGAAAACCACCTCACCAAATCAGCTCGAACTTAATATCTCGCCCACAGGTCACCATGGGACGCCAAAATAAGGGTTTGAACAAAATCCACCGAAAGTTAACTATAGTTATCATAGTGATCAAAACACCTAATTTTTTTTTTCTCAAAAACGGCTCTAACGATTTTGATTAAATTTTTTATATTGATAGCTCTCAATGAGACAATTATGCCCTAAAATTCCCATTTGTGGAAAAATGACGAGAGCAGCACAATAAATTACCAAAATTTTCCACGAAAAGCGTTTTTAGCGCGGTTGTTTACTTTCCTTGGCTCTACGAAGTAGAAAGGAAAGTTATGTAATCGGCTAAAAAAAATTTGAGTTTTCTTCAGATCTTTACGTTCCCCTGAGTCCGAAAAACACTAACGACGAAATCTATTGTAGCGCGGTTTATAGATAAAACAACCGTACCAAATCAGCTGAAACTTGATGTCTAGCCTACAGGTTACCATGGGACGCAATAATGAGGGTATGGGCAAAATCCACCGAAAGTTAACTATAGTCATCATAGTGATCAAAACACCATTTTCTTTTTCTCAAAAACGGCTCCAACGATTTTAATTACATTTTTTACATTGATAGTTCTCAATAAGGCAATGATACTATAAAATTCTCATTCGTGGGAGAATGACGAGAGCAGCACAATAAATTATCAAAATGTTCGACCAAACACGTTTTTTACGCAGTTTTGTCCTTATAAACTTCGTTGGAATTCTTGTAGAATGTTAAAAAAAATTAGTATTGTAGTCCAATCCAATACCTAAAGGGTGAGTGTTTAAAAACGCTCATGAGATACATGGGGGTCACTCCAGAAATTCCTGAATTTCAACTACTGCCGTTTCGCTTACTACCAGTTCTAACAGTTATTTTCCAATAACTCGGCAAAAGTGATTACTTTCTTTTTTTTTCAAATCGTGTTCACAGCCTCATTAATTATCTGTGTACCAATTGCTCAATAATGGTCCTGCAATGAGTGCGAGCAGCACAATAAATTCCAGAACTGCAGGTACTACCGCTTCCTGCTGCTGTTTGACCAAGTTTAAAGGAACTGGTCTTATGAGCAACGTCAATTAATGTCAGGTGGACGAAACTCTGGGGGTCTCTAGGAACAAACCTGTTGAGATCGAAAGACCCCAACGCCTTTTGTATTGCAAACGTTCTTCCCCTAACGAACCCTCCAGTTCTGCACTTAACCGTTTGCTGTATATTCACGATTATGGCACGCCGTATTTTCACGCTGTATTAATTACTATTTATTTCAAACTTCGCGTGCTTCTTTTTTATAGTTTTATAAAAAATAAAAAGCTACTTAAAATGGGACGATATGGAAGGTAAGTAATGATGTACAAAGACAATATTCACTCAAACTTCCAGTCCTCACTCAACGCCGATGCCTTTATCGATCCGTTATTTTTCAAGATGTTTTACACTCAATTACTCTTAAATATCTATTATTTCATTTCATCTCGAAAAGTGGTGATTTATGTTTCAACTGTAGTTAAATGAAGTTGTTTGCCGGTTATCTTGGTGATTGCCGGAGTTCCGGTTGAATTCAGTTAGCGGCGTTAGAATTGAGTATTCTACGATGCGCGAACGCTTCGTGTTGCAGATGGTGGCTCCCATTATTTAAGGACTTTGAAATATTCGTTTGTATTAGGTTGGATAGTGTTTGTAGCTTTACATGAAGTATTGCCTTTAATGAATACTGAAGGTCTGAAATTAATTTTTTCGTAGCGGTTACGTAGTCCGTAGTTCTGACTTATTGAGTGATGTGTTCGAAGGTAGAACTGTCTGCAATAGGCAGTGTTCACTTTACCGCCTTGTTTCAAGGTCATGGACATCGTGGAAGTGTCTTCGTAACGCCTAAAAGTATTAAGTGTTTATACATTTCATCTAATTGACATACTTTGGCAGGTCCAGATCCCGGTCGCGTGATATCAGAAGAAGATCCCGATCAAGAGATCGCTTCAGGTCAAGGTCGAGGAGTCGCGACAGGAGACGTCCTCCTCCGATGCACGGAGGCAGAGGTCGACCTGGAGGTGGGAGTGCTGGTAGTTCTTTGAGGAAACCTCACTGGGATCTCTCTCGCCTCGAGCCTTTTAAGAAGAATTTTTACGCCCCCCACCCTTACGTTGAAGACAGGTGAGTGAGATCTTGTAATTGTTGAATGTTAGCTCCACAAAAAGTTTGGGTAAAAGCAAAGAACATGGACCGACCCCTCTGATAAGGCAATATATCGATATATGACGACCGATGTCAGGTTATCGATATGCCCGACATCGCTCGTCGACTCTTCCCCGCCAACTGCGCCTGTGACGCATCATAGGCTCTGGCGCCATGTTTGAAATTAGAAATAACGACATTGTGTACTTACAGGTTCTAAGCTTGTAAGAATGGACGCGTACGACCAAATCTCGCCAGATGCATTAATAAAACCTTCATTCATTCCACTGTTCACTTTATACACCTGCACCACATCCTTCAGAAATGCCCTCGTTAGATCATCACAGTTACTTCTCGTCCTTCTCCAAATATATTCGAAGAGGTACGAATCAAAATGATCTGTGACCGATCTAGAGGGAATCTCGCTTGATAGCGGCCCATGTTCCCTCGATCGAATTTGTGTGGGCCTCTGTTGCCGGGTCCTTGAAAAACAAGGAGTGGATAGCAGTTAGGTGGCGGAAACCTTCGTCCTCCAGGCAATGAAGAATGAATTCCTTCATGATTGCGAGGAGGACTTCCTTCCCTCGGTTTTCAACGACCCGGAAAAAGCACTTTCGGGACCCACGCTCCACGACTTTCACACGATTCAAACGTAGAAAAAATAGGAACGCACAAACTTGAAGGGTGGTTAAGGTAAAATGTGAAGGAGAGGCGCGAACTGCCGGCACGAGAACCATTAACGAACTGAGGAATACAGAGAAGGCGGAGGGAACAGGGAATAAGGTGGAAGGGTCAAGGGTTAAACAACCCCCTCAACTAAGGTTATTGTTCTTTCTCATTTTGTTGTCGTTCTCACTCTTTCTCAGAGTTCATAGCAGTCTCCGAGCTTTCTGAATCTCTTCCCTGCCAACTGCACCCGTGACGCATATCGATACTAGTAGTCGTATCGGTACCAAGCGACCTATCGATATATGCAGTCGTAGCGTTATCTCGGTCCATGTTCTTTGTTTCACTCAAAGTTTGCAAACAGAGTGAAGTAACCATGCTGATGCAAGGCACAAGGCCACATTAGTCTGAGGGTCGTAAAAACAACTTTAGTGCTTTCTGCGTCTACTTCTAGGTTGCATGCTATGTGTTGTCTAATGCTTGGGGTGAGTCATAGGTACAGGAGTATGTAGGCTTAGAAAGTTGGCACATCACGGCTCCCAGTGTCACGTAATTGATTAGCCAGCATTCTATCTGAGGCAAAAGGTACTGAGTGCTCTCGTTTTGCTCCTGATAGTAGGTTCTGAGTTGTGGAATGGTGGTTTAGTGTGGTTATTTTCTCTTAACCCTTACCGCCACAGGTGGGTCTGTGAGGAACGTAGGGATATTTGTTTTACGAATGTTGGCAACCCTTCTCCTTCTCCCTTCAAGCGTGACCTTTGTAAACGTCCTTCAGTCAATCATTAACAAGTGTACAGGTTGGATGTGTCTCCATGTTTCATTAACGTAACAAAACTTGGGTGGTCTGTCAGGCACACATGTGGCTAGCACTACATTCTAAGTATGTGTTTGTCAGGCACACATGTGGCTTTTTACATTGGTAAGAAGCCGAAATGCCAGCCACTATTGTACCGGCATGAGTTTTACTAGGATTCTTCTGGCTTATTGTTATTATTATTATTGCGAACCCCACACACATTTCATCATATGAATAACATACACATGATGACAGATTGGGAAAGAGAAAAACGTGTTCACCCACGTGTGCCCTTACACTAAAAATCGGAAAACTGCATACATGTGAATAAAGTGTAAGAAACCGATTTGCTTGTAATGCTCGCGCAAGGTATGCATCTCTTGTGTTGTAGACGATGTGAAATAGTTAAAAACTAAAACCTAAACTAAACTTGTGATTTTACTAAGGAATCAGTTGTGATCCGACTAGTCCGTACTTTGGTAGTGAAGATAATATAATAATTTTAAATATATTTTTAGTTTCTTTAAAAATTTTGTTTTTCTCAAAAGTTTAATAAATTTGAGGTATTCTTCGTAGATATTTGTTTTATTTTGTTTTTTACCCCGTAGATTGCCTAATTTGTGTCGAGTGCGTAGCTATAAAATAAATAAAATTACATATATCTGAACAATATAATAGTATAAAAGTAAAAAATAAAACAGTAGTAAGAATATGGTTGACTATACTCGAAAAAAAAATTGAAAAGATGAAAACACGTACTGTGCCTGAGAGGCCCACATGTGGGACGGGAAAACTGGCACCTGTGGCGGTAAGGGTTAAAGACTCCATCATGCACATCTTGCGCCTCTAGTGCGGAGAAACAAAGAAACCACGTGCTGCCCCACTGTAGTTTCAACAACAGTGAGCGACGGTTGTTGGGAGGGCAAACGAACTTAGCAGCATTGACTGCTAACAAAGCAAGCCTATAACCGTTTTGCAGAGTTAGCAAAGAAGGCTAAGAAATGTGGTCATAGTTGATCTGTCCTTTTGAAACTTGCCACTCAAGTACACAGTTAGATCAGGTGGGAAACCAGATTAAGAACTCCTCCCAGATGGTACGGGATTCCTCAAGTGGTCACCTCTGCCCGGTCACACACGGGCAACAGCTCTCTATCGGGAGACTGGCTAAGACCAAATACCTGCCGTACCTCCACAGGTCTGAGTTTGGTGGATGCTGCAGAGGCTGGCCTCGTCGAGGCATCAAATAAGGAAACAGACCTGTGGCCTAGAGCACTGAGGCCTCTTCTTGTAACAAGCGAGTGAACTACACCTCACATCACTTGTCGATTTTCTTTTTTTTACTTTCCGCTACCCTGAAGAGAAGGAAAGTATAGTAATCGGCCCAAAAAAAAAAAAAAATTGGGTTTTCTTCAGATCTTTACGTTTCAGACCCTACTGAGTCTAAAAAACCTAATTTCGGCGCGTGGTCCGTGTGTGTGTGTCTGTAGTTCGATTTGCGGGAGAACGGCTAATCCGATTGAGCTGGTTCTTTTTTTGTTTTGTTCGTTATTTTTTGTAGACACCAAAATAAGGTTATGGACGATTTCGGCCGATGGGAAGGGGGGTGGGGGACGAAAATGTACCAAAAACTAGGGTTTATCGCATTTTTCTCGAAAACGGCTCTAACGATTTTGATCAAACTTTCAAATTATCTTCTCCTAATCAATACCTAACTTTTCTTCTCTATACATATCTCCATGAAAATACGGTGAACGGAGATATGGGCCCCTGAAGCAAACATAGATTTTTTACGCTTTTTGGCAAAACGGCTTCAGCGATTTTCACCAAACTCACAGGATGTTTTCAAATAGTTAATACCTACGTATTGTTCTCAATAAATGTTCCTGTGAGGGTCCATTGAACAGAGATACAAATCAAAATGTGTCGAAAATAACGTTTTTTCTAACATTTCCGTAAATTCCAGGGTAACTTTTTCACCGGATGTGATAAATCTTAATGGAGTGTCTTTAAGTCACCCATAGCCACATTTCGTTATGTATAATTATTTCTGTATATATATATGTGGAACGGAGATATAAGCCAAGTTAACTCAGAAAAGGAGATTTGTCGAATATTAATTTATCGGTATTCCAATTTTCTCAAAAACGGCTCTAACGATTTTGATCAAACTTTCGGAGTACTCTCAGCTAACTAGTTCCTACACTTTATTCTCCGTAAATATTCCTGTAAAAATGCGTTAAACGAAGATATAGCGCCCTCAAATGTAGGTGGTGTTCGTAATTACGGGGGTGGCGGAAAGTTGTGTGTTGCTACGCACCAGATATTTAAGGCTGGACTCCAATAAGTGAACTATAATATATTTCTAGAGTAACTGTCATTGTGCGTGTTTTCATCTTTTACCAATAAACGTAATCTTCATTACTGCCGTAACATCACCTAATCTGATTATTAATGACTTGTTTGAAGTTAATAAATTTTTTAGTTGGATTTGGCATGCCCAACTTTCATATTTAGTTTTTGTAAAATGTGACTCCACCCCTGAAGGAGGTGTCCCTAGTTCGAAGGAGCAAGTACCCTTGTTATGAGGAACAGCTACACCTCGTGTGGGAGCAAGTACACCTCTGAAGGAAGTAACAGCTACACCACAGGAAAATAGGAGCAAGTATGATAAAATCAACTGCTACACTAATTTCCAAAAAATATGGTTGCAAGTACGATCCTCTGAAGGCAGGTCAACAGCTCATCCATACAAAAATTGGGAGCAAGTACGGCCTTTGAAGGGAGCCAACAGCTCCACGAATTTAATGTAGGAGCAAGTACGAAACCCTGAAGGGGAATCAACAGCTGCACTACAATTTTACCGGGAGCAAGTACACTTCCTGAAGGGAAGTAACAGCTACACCAGTTTATTGAGGAGACAAGTACACTCTACAGGGTAACACAGGGCTACAGAGTAACAGCTACACTCAATGAGCAAAGAGTCGTTTTCTTTTTTAGGTTTACAAATGAAAAGAGGTTTTTTTGAGAGTAGTCACTGACAGGAGGTCGGAATGGGACTGCCTGAAGTAGCTAGAGGCCCTTCCAATATGTATACAGGTCGAGGTACCCCCTTCTTCGTGCGCTGGGGTGGTTTATTTCCATCGTTTGATATAAAATATTATAAAAACATTATTTGTTGGTTGTGTACTTAAGCTAAGTTCATTACAATGATTATCTTGAAGCTAAGTTCACTACACCGATTTCTCTGAACTACTCGTATTTCAGGAGCCGGACTGCCATTGAAGAATGGTTGGACGAAAAAGATATTACCCTCAAAGGAAGAGACGTTCCACGCCCTGTCTGGTCTTTCGAAGAAGCCAATTTTCCCAGCTCTGTGCTGAGGATTTTGTCGTAAGTGGCCTGCGTATTGGTAATTTATGGGATTGTCGACATAATATTTTTTGAGCAGTTTCGTGTTCATTGTTGTGGAATGATAGGAGAAACATTGTGAATATAGTTAGTCAATGAAACGGCGGTAGTTTGTATTCCAGAATTTATTTGTTTGCTTGTAATTATCTTACGACTTTTATTAAACTTTCATCGTGTGGTTAGCACGTCGGAGTACCATCACGATTTATGTGAGGTGCTTATTTGGGGAAAACTTTTTTCTTTTTTTTTCGTCACAGCACAAAGCGGAGGATATCCTCAAGTTCTGCATTTGCCACCTCTTCGGGCTGAAGAAAGGGCCTCCCAAACACAGAACGGCGCGAGTCCATCGCATACGCACAGCACATGCTCTGCCGTCTCTAGCGCTACCTCACAGAACCTGCATACCTGTACCTCGCACTTGCCAATATTTGCAAAGTGGTACCTCAGCGGACAGTGACCTGTGAACAGGCCACATATGATCCTCATATCCTTCCTCCCCAGTGCAAGTACCTCCTTGGACCTCTCTCTGGAGAGCCGGATGAAGAGTTTTGACTGTCTAAGGCCAGGCAGGCCTTGCCAATGAGCAGCCCTGCACCGGTCCTCCCATTTGCCAACCTCTCTACGTAGGTGGCTCCTGGTAGTCCCAACAAAGGGCTCAGGCCCAATAGGGATCTGCGCTGACCCTTCTTAGCCAACCTATCAGCCCGTTCGTTTCCCTCTATACCCTGATGCCCTGGCACCCAACACAGTGTTACACTGTTATCCTCTGCCAGGGCCTTCAGTCCAGTCAGACACTCCCACACTTGCCGTGATGTAAGACAGTATGAGGCTAAGGCCTTGAGAGTGGCCTGACTGTCCACCATAATGTAGATTCTCTGCCGCTTCAGTCCCCTCTGCAGCAGCCGCTGCACACAGACTGTCACTGCAGCTACCTCTGCCTGGAACACTGTGGCCAGCGACCCCAATGGGATCACTGCCCTGACTCTCGGCCCAAAGATGCCTCCCCTGCAAGTCCACCCTGCACCGAGCCATCAGTGTAGTATACCAGGGCCCCAGCTTCGAAAGTGGGAGCTCCCCCTTCCCACCTGGATCGCTCATGAATGAGTATCTGAAAGGGTAACACGAAGTTAAACCTCGCGGGCATTGAGTCTACCACATGCAGTTCGGGCCCCCCCACCTTCACCTTGTCAAGGATCAAGTGACAGGAACTCCTCCTCCCCCGCATGATCAGGCCCAACTCCAACATACGCACAGCCTGGAGGAACGCCATCCTTTTAACATGTATGTGGAGTGGAGCTAAATCTAGCAAGACCTCCAGTGCAGCCGTAGGGCATGTTGTCATACAGCCTGTAATGGCCAAACACGCCCTACGCTGCAGTTTATTTAACTGCAACTGCACTGTTTTGTTTTCCACCCTAGTCCACCAGACCAGGGCTCCATAGGTGACTACAGGCCTAACAACCACAGTGTACAGCCACCGGATCATCCCAGGCCTCAGTCCCCATGTCTTCCCCACCATTCTTTGAGCTGGGTGTGGCACTTCACCCTCGAGCCGCCCGAGCTATGGATGCTGTAATCAACTGTGAGGTCCATCCCCTCACATGAATAGGAATTTCTGACTGCTTTGGGCTGTGCCCTGCTCGATCTTCAACAGCTCCCCCAAGAGCTGAGTTCCCGCAGCGCAAGGCTGCGCCTTCTGGTGAACGGGATCAGGCTCGTTTTGTCTGGATTGACAAACAGTCCTTGCCCATTGCACCATGTCTGTAGGGTATTCAGTGCATGCTGCATGCATTCACTGATTACACTCGCGAATTTACCCCTGACTATAATTACCAGGTCATCCGCGTATCCTATTACCTTGTAGCCCTCCTCCTCCAGCAGCTCGAGAAGGCAAGTTCATCTTCTGCTTCTGGATGTGAAACTCGATATCCACTGCCATCACGAAATATCATATTACTTCCCTCGTTAATTCTCCGTTGTCTCCACACTAACAGCGAGGAGAATCTCCATTCTTCAAAAGAAGAGGATTGATGATGCAATTAGGGAATATGCTGGTAGCCCCTTGTGTTTACATTTGAGTAGAGGGTTTCTGCCAAGTTATTTATCACTCAGTGATTGTGATTAATTCTCCTGAGTGCTCGTCACCTCTCACTTGAGGCGTCCCACAGTGCTGTGAATCATAAAGCATAATCAGTACTGAGATTCAGACATTAAGAGAAGACGCCACTTTGTTTTCAGCCCCCCCCCCCTGCCACCAGATACTAGTGAGGCTCGCTGAGGGGCAATAGGAATCTCTGACTTCTGCTCTTGTCTGGTATTAACTTCTAATGGCTTTTTTATTTCTAGGAAATTGGGTTTCAAAGAACCCACCGCAATTCAGTCCCAAGGCTGGCCGATAGCTCTTAGCGGACGTGATATGGTTGGCGTTGCCTCGACAGGATCTGGCAAAACTCTTTCGGTTCGTACCCTCACGCCATTTTTCAATCGTCTCATCAAAATTCACTCGTGCTCGCGCGCTAATTAATTCCGTCTGTGTTTTATCAGTACATTCTCCCAGCCGTCGTCCACATAGACGCTCAGGAGCCGTTGCGACGAGGGGAAGGTCCTATCGCTCTCGTCATCGCTCCCACTCGAGAGCTGACTCAACAAATTCAAGAAGTGGCGAACGATATTTGCGAGGACATGTCGAACGTTGCGATTTTCGGCGGAGCCCCCAAATCTAATCAGGTGAGTTGGGCTTCTTCTGTAGTTAAATAACCAATTAAAAGATAATTGGGGAGAATATTCGTGATCTTTTCAATAAGATTTGCGTGAGACTATACCCTTAGTAGAAGGGGGGCATAATATACCAAAAAATGAGAGTTTTTCCCCTTTTTATTAAAAACGGCCATAACGATTTTGATTGAACTTACAAATTATCTTCCTCTGATTAGTACCCAACTGTTGTTCTCTATAAATATATGTGTGAGAATTAGGTTAATGGAGACGCAAAAATAAGATTTTGGCGTCTGAAGCAGCAAAAATAGGTTTTTATCGCTCTTTGAGAAAATAGCTGCTGATTTTCACCAAAGTCGTGTGATGTCTTCAACTAGTCAATACCTACGTGCTGTTCTCTGTGATCATTCCTCTGATAATCCGTTGAACGTTGTTTACAACCAAAATGCGTGAGTTTGATCTACCTGACGGAGTGTCTTCTGGCAGCCTACGCCCATATTTTGCTCCCTGCAACGATCTCTCGTGATTATCTGTAAAACGGAGATACTTGCAAGTCCCCTCCACTCGGTCAGGTTGATCAAATATGACACATCACCGACATTTCGATTCATTTATAACCTGCCCTTAGGATTACAGTAAAGACAAAACAACAACTTGTGCGGGAATAACTGAAATGATTGAGGTTTGAATGGAATGAATAAGCGAAGACAAGGACAGATTTTCCTAGTGGGCCCATGAGTTTATTCCAGCGCATTAAAAACCACCCCAGAACCATTTAGCACATCTGGTTGACCCTCTTGCCTTTCTGCGATGGCAGCTCTTCTTTCTTGTTCTCGTCACCCTCACCAGAATATACCAGTTTGCCGTCATTCTTCCATGTGTTTGGGAGGTCTTTCCTCCATGTCTCCATCCTTGCGGATACTGGATCAGTAAGCTCCATCGCCTTCTGGTGGAGCACTGCTCCAGTTTTCTTCGAAATTCAACAAGTTACAGATGTATGCCGCTAGGCCAACAATGTCCTCTGCTGTGCACCATCAGCCTGCCCACTATTGACGAAAGAAGAGGGCATGGGAAGCACCAGCCATCGTTGCCAGTGTAGGCAGTTTGAGCTTGCAGCTTTACTCGATTCGGACACACTGGCGCAGCTGAGCCATGGACCAAGTGCTGGAATGAGCTGCTTTATGAGTTACATGCCTCTCGTGCCACCTCCCTAGGGTCACAAGCTTTTCTTCTGGTAGCAGTACTCTCTCTTGATGAGAACAGCTTCTTCTACTCACTTGCTGCGAGCTGAATTAGGATAACACCCGCTACCACTGACACTACTTCCTGAGAAACCTTTCTCTTTGCTTCGCTTCCACCGGCTTCAGTGCTCAGTGTATGAGCCCTTACCTCCACCCCATATAAGAGGATGACTGCTCGTAATCACCCCCCTTGTGCTTCCCTGTGGCTCTCTCGTGTTGGCCACAAACCACATTTCTCAGACAGCTCCATTGATAGAGTACCCTATTCTGAAGTGCTAAAAGGCTCAATAGGCCCATTCCCGTCTTTTCAAAGGGGTTGACTGTGGACCCACCCTAGATGCGATTTATGACGTCTTCATCCTACAAAGGCATGGTGTTTCAATTTACCTTCTTTTTCAACCCCATCCTGCATTCGTTTCTTCTTTTTACTTTATGCCATTTTCTTTTCTTCATCAACAAGACAGACAACCCTGCGCCATTCTCCTCCAACAGAATCGATTCAAGTTCCATTATCTTATCACTGCTATCACAGTTATTATCATCATCATCATCATCGGACAACCATCAAACCTCCCAATCCAACCTCCAATCTCCTTTTTTGTTTTTCACCTCTTTGATCGTTCTGCGATTGTGCGTTAATTTTATCATTCGGTCTTCCTGATGTTCCTGGGGAGTAGGTTTGAAATCAAACGGAACATCTGAAGTCTACAGCTACATAGATCAGAAGTGCACATTTCTTTTTGTTTTGTATTTTCTAATCTTCATAACTTCCGCTATTAAAGTAAGTGACTGATTTAATTGGTTCAATCAGATACCCCGAATTAGTCACGACCTGTCAATGCTGCCTTTTTAAAGGGGGTAACTGTAGACCCACCCTAGATGCGACTTATGACTTCTTCATCCTGCAAAGGCATGGAACTTCCTCGTCTTCTGTATCCAATCCCCCACTGGTCCCCATCAACTTCTTCTTCCACCTTTCTCTAGCATGAACGTTTGCTTTGATTGATATGAGTACAGGGTGAATTCAACACTATGTTTACCATTTATTTCTAAACTTGTCCCTGTTCTCCCGATTGAGTTGCTGAAGATTGCTGAAAGATGTTGATTATTACGACGAATTTCTAAATAATTTCATCGCAATATACTAAATATCGTTGGATGTTCCTGTTTTACTAATCAACCTATTCATTTCATCAGGCGAGAGAGTTGAGGAAGGGCGTCGAAATCGTCATCGCCACTCCCGGGCGACTCTTGGATTTCCTCGAGTCCAGAGATGTAGACTTGAAGAGGTGCACTTATCTCGTCCTGGACGAAGCCGATCGAATGTTGGACATGGGTTTCGAGCCTCAAATCAGAAAAATCATCGAGCAAATAAGAGTAAGTCGCGAATTTGATTGTCTGACGTTAATTCGACGCGCCAGTTTAAATTGTTTGCTAATTGTCGTTTTGTTTTATAGCCCGACAGGCAAACTTTGATGTGGTCCGCCACGTGGCCCAAAGAGGTACAGAATCTCGCGGAAGAATTTCTCAAAGATTACATTCAAGTCAACGTCGGTTGTTTACAACTCTCCGCCAACCGCAACATCTATCAGATCGTCGAGGTGTGCCAACCTCAGGAAAAAGAAGACAAGTGAGTTGATTACTGTCGCGCTTTGATCAATATGCAATATTCGCCCTCTCCATTAAACGGCGTCGGTTTCATTAGTTGCTAGCGTTCTCGATACGAAACCGAACAGTATATTCTCTATAGTCAGTAAAAATTTCAACTACATGAATCATTTAGGGAGACTCTAAGGTAGCAAGTTGTAATACGGGGTGTGGCGTAAAGGTCGGACGTTTTTGAAATGGCCAGTACTTCCCCCTTGATGGGTCGACCAACGTAGGGAAGGGACCATTGTAATCGGGAGGTCTTAGCATTTTTAAAGAAATTGGGTTATATCCGCCAGTAGGCAAATTACTAAAGTTAACGTACCTGTTAGGTGAGTCCGTCTCCTCTGGCTTGTGAGTTACTGTGGGCAAGCGCTTTCGATGTAAAGACATCATCGTCTGGCCGTTAAGTCAGTACTGGAGTCAGTCAGTTGGTCGTGGTCTTTATATACAAAGAGAAAGGTGAAAGGGGTGATGGAGCGTCGGGGAAGGGGCGGGGAGACACATGATACGGAGACTAACAACGATCCCACTATCCGAACAAAATTACAAAAAAGAACTTGATATTATAAATACTATCGCAGAAAATAACGGTTACTCTAAAAAAACAATAAACAAATTACTAAGGCAATATGACTCCAAAACAAACGACTCAAAAACAGAAAATACACAGACTTCACCAAGACGCTGCACATTCACGTACACAGGACCACAAATATACGGAATAACTAATATCCTCCGAAAGGAAGGTATACAAATTGCATTACGTACGGACAACACACTTAGAACCAAACTAACTGCAAAGACTGAAAATACAGACCCACTCGACCAAAGTGGGGTGTATAAAATAACTTGTACTTGTAAAAACGCATACATAGGACAGACAGGACGAAAAATACGGACCAGATACTCAGAACACATTAAATCTCTTAGTAGGAACAAAGACGATTCAAACTTTGCCAACCACCTCAAAACAACTGGACATGAACCCACCAAAATACAGGACTGTACCACCTTACTACACAAACAATACAAAGGACGAAAACTGAACATATTAGAAAACATGGAAATTTATAAACATAAACTCCAATGGACAGATCATAAATGAACAAATCAACACAAAATGCGACACCATATTCACACCACTGAAAACACTACACAAACCAAAACAACCAACTGACGGATTTACAGACCACCCCACACAAAAAAAGACGTAAACTCCACAATTGACAGACCATCCAACACGTTCCACTTATCTCTAGGGGATTTCCCCCTGAGCTACATGACCTCCTCTCCCCGCCCCTTCCCCGACGCTCCATCACCCCTTTCACCTTTCTCTTTGTATATAAAGACCACGACCAACTGACTGACTCCAGTACTGACTTAACGGCCAGACGATGATGTCTTTACATCGAAAGCGCTTGCCCACAGTAACTCACAAGCCAGAGGAGACGGACTCACCTAACAGGTACGTTAACCTTAGCATTTTTTTTCCAGTTGGACCTGTGGACAGTAGAGCACCGCGTTTTTACTTACGACAGTTTCGTTCGTGATAACGAGTCCGTCACGGCAGTCCAGCGTGAGTTTCGTCGTCATTTTGATATCCACCGAAATCGGGCTGTTCCCTCTAGAAACATCATTCTTCGTTGGGTTGAAGGACTTCCCACACGAGGTTCATTGATGAGGAACAGACCACCAGGAGCTCCAAGATCGATTCGAACACCAGAAAACATTGGAAGTGTACGACAAGCACTAATTTGCATCCCGAGTCGATCAGCTCGCCTGCATGCTGCTGAGCTTCGCCTCAGTGATCGATCGGTTGGGCGTATTTTGCATCTAGAGTTGAGGTTTCACCCCTATAAGTTGTCCATCGTGCAGCAATTACACCCAGGGGATTATGCACAACGAATCGCCTTCACCCGTGAGATGGAAGCACTTATTGAGCGATGAGGCTCACTTCCACCTCAATGGCATGGTGAATCAGCAAAATTGTCGTTATTGGGCTGATGAAAATCCCCGACAATTACACGAACAATCGCTGCATAGACCAAAAGTTACTGTTTGGTGCGCCATATCCCAAAGTTGCATCATCTTACATCTTTGAAAACGACAATGGCATTGCTGTTACCGTCAACTCAGAACGCTATGTCGAGATGATAACCGGCTTCTTTACACCTGAATTGAGACAAAAACGTATTTCAATCCGGCGTATGTGGTTCCAACAGGATGGGGCAACCGCTCACACAGCTAGGGCAACAATGAGCGTTATTCGTCCTCTTTTCATTGGCCTCCTCGGTCCCCAGATTTGTCCACATGTGACTTTTTTCTGTGGGGACACCTCAAAGCACGCGTTTACCAGCACATTGGAGGAATTGAAGGATGCTATTCGCATGGAAATCGTCGCAGTTGAGAGAGCAACGTTGGAAAGAGTTTTCGGAAATTCCCAAGAAAGACTCCAGCAGTGTACCGCGAACGAGGGACGCCACTTGACTGATGTGATTTTCTACACATGAATTTCTAAAATGCTTTTAAATTGTGAATCTAAATATGTCAATGAAAATTTTTTTGAGTAAAAATTACCGAAGTTATGATTTTTTCAAAAACGCCCGACCTTTATGCCGCACCCAGTATTTTCAGTTAATGACGATTTCAGGGTGATTTGTCACCTGCTTCAATACAACTTTTGGCTTTTCTTAGTTCTACGAAGTAGGAAGGAAAGTTGCATAATCGCATGGAAAAGAAAATGTTCAGTTATCTTCAAATATTTACGCTTCAGCCTCCCTCAACTCCGAAAAAAGGCTGTTTGAGAAAAGAGTGTGCTTTTATTTAGCGATTACGTTTAAAATGTAGTACAATGACAATTTCTTGTTGGGATGTCACCAATCCTTCCTCTTTCAGGTTGATGATGCTCCTCAGAGAGATCGGCTCTGACAAAGATAACAAAATTATCGTTTTCATCGAAACGAAGAAAAAGGTGGAAGAAATAACGCGAAAAATTGAACAAGAAGGGTGAGAGACGTTCAAATTAGTCTTCAGACAACCTTCGCACGATCGTCGCCTAATTATGTATAATTTACGCGTGAAATTATTTCTTTCAGATTTGACGTGGCGTGTATTCACGGCGATAAAAGGCAAAATGAACGTGAATATGTTTTAAAAGGTATTTATCGCTCTCGTATTATTGCCGTAGTCCCCATTGCGTGCTTTTGTACTCTGAGGAATGTTTGTGTCTCCCATGTACACGTAGCTCAATGGTATTGAAAGTAGAAAGTTCATCCTGCTGCCAAGCTCAGTATGCCGAGAGTTGAGCTGCCGAATGGAGCTAAAAAGGTGTCACAAGCCCATTCTCCATCGAGCATGGTGTTAGCTAAGCCCCTTGCTGTTTGCCCTATTTCTGAAGTCTGGAATCTGTAACCCCGAGTTGAGTTTGCGTCTGTGGGATAACCGTAAAGTTATTAATGTGGGCTAACGACATTTTCATTGTTGCTGAGTCAGCTGAGGGCTTGCAACGCAATATGAAGGGAAGGCTTGTGCGGTATTGTGATCTTTGGTCACTCCAGGCCGATGGATAAGTCCAAGGTTACGATTGAAGGTCTCTGAAGTATGGATCTGTTGAGGTGGTGAGCTGGATTGGATCTTGCAACTCACCCGGGGGAGAGGTCTTCAGCCACTTCGCGTCTCCACTGTTTATTTATGAATCTGCTGCTTGCGCCTTTTGTTGCTCAAATGTTGAATCAAAATAAAAGGCAATGCAACTGAAAGAGGTGAACTGTAAGAATGTTAAAATGAAATTAACTTTAATTAATAACGAGGAAATAAATGAAAGGCAGGTTACATTGAACAAAGAAACAAACTGAAAGTTCTCCTGAATCTGTCGAAATGAATGGGAGTGATGCACTGTTCAGCGGCAGTAGAACTGGTCACTGAAGTTACTGTAATTCGGACGAACTTGGCTCCAATCCCACAAAATAACTAAACTGGAAATTTCGGGGTCGCGAAGTCGTATTGAGCATAACACGCTGGTAAAGCTAGGTAGCAGTGACGCTGGCGATCCCAAACGGCAGACTGTTTGTCATCAGTGAGGCTGAACCAAACGTTTATTAGGATTGCTCGAGGGGTAGAGGAGGACCAAAGGTTGCTGCAGATAGTTGAAGAAGGCGAGATTATATTTGACGCGTGAACATAGCGCCCACCAAAATCTCACTTAGATTTTCAGAGAGAGCATAAACGAGAAGGAAGAACAACATGTGTAATTTAACTACTCATTAGTGTGTGAGGAATCCGTCACTGGTTTGAGTGAAACAACGTTCGCCACTGGCCGACGATATGTACCTGAACTGGTATGCACTTCCACAACTCTAACAACTCCATCCTTGCCGGGATAGGTTTTCGTGATTCTTCCTACTTGCCACTGGGTTGGAAGAAGATGATTGTCTCGGAGAATCACCATGGTCCCAGATGAAATATTGGGTAGTTAGGCAGTCCATTTTTATCTCTGCTGCAGCTGATGCAGATAGCCGTTTCTCCACTGTTTCCAAAAATGCTGCAGATTGTTGAAGAAGGCGAGATTATATTTGACGCGTGAACACCTGTCAAATCGATATACTAGATATTTATGTCATCTGCCCACTCAGGTTTGGGGCTTCTAGCAGTATGCCTTGGAACAAGTCCTGAAGCATTTCAAGACACTTTTCTGCCACCACAGATTACTTCACTGCTCTGGAGACAGGCGTCCCTCCTCTTTTCGCCCACATTCCACTTATCTTTTCAAAAGTCTGAGAATGCTTGATAGTCATTACTCTTGCGTGGTTGCTAAGGAGAGCGTTCGTCAGCGGGTATTTTCGTACAGTCATCACAAGTCCGGCTGATCTGCATCAGTCTTTTGAGGGTCTAAATGTGTGTACGTGGAGCAGCTTCAGCAAAAGGCAGAATCTCTTTGGAAGGAGGTGGCTGTCTGTAGAGCCAGGACTTCGCAGGATAGAATTTACTGGCTCTTAGGTTTTGACGTTCGATGTATCAACCACACAGCGTATGTCAGATGGGTATGCAGAGCAAGAGGGGACATTATTAGTCAGACCCTTCAGATGCTGTAAGTGATGTTTGCTCGCTCTGCTGCTCGGGTGTCCCAGTTGATCCGTTACATTTCTTAGGAGCGTCCTGTGTTGAGCAGGTTCAAATACGGCTGCCATATTGCACTTACCAGTGTCAATTGGTTGCTCCATGTCAGATTTTGTAGCGCTGCCTGGTCCTAACGGGAGGAGCAGGTGATTGTTCAACTGGGCATGAACTATATTGGCTCAATAAATTCAACCCCTTTTCCGTTTGACTAACCAGCTGTTTGGAAACTGTTTCACTGCATTGTAACACTTACTTCAACGTACATTATACACACATAAAGATAATATTGCGATAACAACTAGAAGGGCCTTGAGATGATCCTCAGACATTGATGCGCCATATGTTGTACCAATCGTTCTTGCCAAAATAAGTGCGTGTTTTAATTTGTTCATACACTGAGGATCTCTCTATGCGCCATGATTTCCAAGTCGACGTATCTGTTGTGCGAGTTGGCCTGCACTGGCTGTTAGAGTACTGTGCACGACGTTGAGACATAATTTTCGAGACGTAAGCGCCTACCTAATACTGACTTACAACCCAAAGTAATGTCTCAACGTTGAAAAGCAGTACCAGCCAGGGGAGATGGACTGATTCAAAAGCTTCTCATACTCCTACTGGTGCGCTTAACTCAATCACTTAATTCGTTTTATTTTGCGCAGATTTCAGAAATGGAAGGCATCATATTCTGGTGGCTACTGATGTTGCTGCTCGAGGTCTTGGTAAGGTCTTGTTCACCTAACGACTTATTTTTATCTTTTTGCTTTCGTTTATTTTTATTTTCTGGGATTTGAGACGGGGATGTGAGCGATAGCGTAACGTCTGAAGTATAAAAATCATTTCGTATTACTCCGTTTGAAATTGTGTGGAGCAAAAGTCAATTTTGACGCCAATGATGAAAGAGCGGGGTTTATTTTGAGGAGCTAATTATTATTTGTTGTTGTTGGCGATGATGGGGAGGAGGGGGGAATGGGGCTTTCGTTTTTAAATTCCATTTTATTTGTTCATTATGTTTCATTTTTCTCTTCTCTTGTGTTTTTACAGAGGCACATACGTGATAATGCTTGGTTTACGTAAATGTCGAGCATTTGGTGCGTTGTGTCTCTTCTTCACGAACGTCCGCCATCGAGACGCAGTGTCTCTGCTTGCTTCCGCCCCTCGACACCTCTCTCCTTCTTCCTCCGCCACGCTCGCCCGCCTCTGACGACTTCGCGAGCTCATCCGCTGGCTCATCGTGAGGCCCGCTCTTCCGCCAAAAAAAAACACGAAACTCTCGGTTGGAGTTGTGCACCGGCAATTGTCTATTGACGAGTTTTTATTTTAGACTGTGGTGTAAATTGCTATCAATGAGTCGCGTTGTCCAACCATTCAACACAACACCCTGAGGTGAAAGATCTCAACGTTTGAAGTAGCTCGGTGCTATGGAAAAGGCGCTTCCCGTACAAGCAATGGCCATTGCCACCTTTTCTGTACTTTGTAGGAGTCTTCATTCATCCAGTCGACTAGAATGAATATCATTTGAGTCAACTGACGACAAATTAATATAATACCCACTTCATGCTCGATGATCCCTAATCTGTACAGTATCTTCCCTGTATCTGGCAGCCAACAGGTGGCCTCTGTTGTAATGCCTTTGCCATCATGCTGGTGAGCACCTCTGCTGCCATTACATGGTAGATATCCTCTGTGGTCTATTTTGTCTCTTTGTGACTGCGGTAAGCCTCTTCATGAAGCAGGCTATATCAGAGGTGTTATGGAGAACTTGGGCTCTCACTCTGCGTCCACAGCTAACTGACCAGTGCAGACAGTGGTTTTTGCCACTTTGCCAGCTCGTAGTAGCAACTCCTGGCGAATCCCTTGCCTTAGGTTTGAGCTTGACCTCTACCCTACCATCTGATATATTTATTTCAGTGGTGTCAACTGTGATCTAGTTTTTTAGAGCCGTATCGGTAATAAGCTTGATTTGAGGACACTACCCTCTTGAGGAGTTACTGTGCCCAAAAAAAATCCTTTTGATGAGCTGCCATAGATAACGCTCTTCAGTTTCTGGGGTGAATCACGGGTAATTGTTCCTCAGCTTCCAATTGGTTCAAATGGTAACAAAAAGGACCGTATGTCCAGAAAAAATGCAGTCGTGAGGTTGTGCTTGCAAAGGGAGATGAGATATATGGGATGGATTGTTTGAGAGAAACAAAAAGGCGCTCCCATCCTCTGTCACAGCCAGCTGTTTCAATAAGCGGATGAGGTATACATTTCTACGCAGTCCTCCTGGAATTGGGGGTGGGGGGCTGGAGCCTAGAGGACGCCAAGGCAGCCCCAGATTAACTTGGACTTGAAGGGAAGAGCCCGCGAACTTCAACGCTGCCTGACTTTTCGAAATCTTCTTGCCCATAGACTGGCATTCGAAGTTAATGTCTTCAGTCTTTTGAAGTTATTGCCGGGAATATCCTATTTCTCTCAAAATCAACCTTGACGTAATTGAATGGAATAAATTTGTGTGGCTATGGTTGGACAATGGCGCTCGTGCCAGTCTCTCTTCATTATCTGTCTACTCACAGACGACCAGCTCGTTACAGGCAGTTGCCAGTAACGTCACGACGAAAACCTCCCCGCCCCCACCCCCTTCTTGCCCCATCGAAGAAATAGAAGAGGAGAACGAAACGAAAAGTCTTTTGAAGGCTTCGTTTGCGAAGACGAGGGAAAAAGACCGGCCGGGGAGAACAGAAGACGAGGAGAGGTCAGGTAAGGGGCGGAGCAGGCTACTACTTTGAGGGGTCTGAGCCTATGGCGATTGCGCTCTGTGGCCTCCATGGTGTCCAACCCCCATCATAGCTGCCGAGCAGTTTGGCTGCCGGATGGTAGCCCCAGTCATAAAATGCTTTGTATGAAGTAAGTCATTACACGTGAGTTAGTTTCATGCTTTGTCAATTATGTTAACGATTGACTCTTATGTGATTTGATGACTTTTGTGTTATGCTTTTGCCATGAGGATGATTTTGTTGTTAGTCACAATTAATTGTGCTTGATTCCCCATTATGGCTACAGAATCCTTCAACTGCATCTGTCATGTGTTGAAAAAAATGGGGATTTACTAACCGATTACACCGGAGAAAATTATGCGTAAATAAAATAGCTAAGAATAGAGAATTTTGTTTAGATTAGGATTACGCTAATTTCAGCTTTTTCAAATTCGTTAACTAGCTATGCGAATGTGTAAACGTATACTGTTATCAAGTCAGGGAAGAAAGTAGGAATGTAGTATTGCGATAATCCTCCAAAAGTCAGTATTCTCAGAGAAACTACTCAAAATTAATGATCTCAGACAATAGTTACAATACAATCGATGCAGCAATGTCTTCGATTAGTGTAGTACCCACACAACACGTCTCCCTTCTTTTCTTTTCAGTTTTCCCCACAGTTATGTGTTAATCTGTCTGCATGCACCACTCTCAGCGCACCTCGGGAACTGTGAAGTGGAAAAACTACATCGTCGAGCCTCTCGATTATTGTGAATGCTGGGAGTGTCGGGTTTATGTAGCCAAATTCGATCCCATTCCTGAAACTGAGGTCTCTGGATATTCTAATCATATTGGCATTTCATGTCTTCAACGTAGTCCTCACGAATTGATCTGCCTCGTTAATTCCTTAACTGCACATAATTTCCGATTTCCGTGAAAAAATTTAATATAATGTATTTTGGCCCCCTGAAAACGAAAATGACCTGGTAAAGTCCCTAAATTACATAGTTTGACCGATAATCTATAATTTATGTCCTTATCGAACGTGTTTAAGCAGCTTTGACGATGATTTCATATGTGATATAACACGGGTAAAATGGTTCAAAGAAATACGTATGACCAAATGGGTTTTCTCGCGTAATGCTATTTAAAAAGCAAATTTATTATGCTATAAAAAAGCATAAATGCTCATTTGGAGTTTCTATCACCAGTTTCGAAACTTAGTCGGATCATGGACAAAAATCTAGTGATGGATACATAAGAAATTTTTGCAAAACATTTATTATAAAAATTGTTATGCATGTAATTAAAAAAGGCGTTCATGCAGCTATAAGTTTTCCTCATTGCTGCCCAAACCATAAACAAGAATTGACCAAACTATAAACAAGAATAGTTGAAGAGTAAACAATAAGTAGACAAAAGTTTGACAAAAATATAAGTATTTTTTAATCAACAAGTCTTCAGGAACTATGTATATCAGCCTCATTATCGTAATAATTCCAAAACATAATATGTAAACTTGAAATGCTGAAACTAGAGATCATTTCTTGAAATATTTAGGCAACATGAAATTGGTAAAAACAGTTTTTGTTTTTATTGTAGCAAAGGTTCACATTACACTTCTCACACCTAGTGTAGGACAGGGCTTTACAGTTTTCCATCTTACAGGTTTTCCTGGTAAAATCCCACATTGGCCAATGTTGAAATGAGTCTTTCCTGACATCTGTAGGTGGGCGTGAAGCTGCTGTACGTTTAGCAGAAGACAAGGGATTATTTTCATGTTTTTCTTCATTTGATTTCCTCCCCTTCTTTTTCATGGGTGTTTTGGGACCAATTCTACTCTGGTTCGATCCCCGACTGGAGGGCGACCCCCTCCACCAAACCCAGGAGGGTGAGGCAATGGGTACCGGCGGCTGGGAAACTAGGCGAGCCCCCCAACGGGCTTGCCGGGGAGTTAGGACATGGGCCCAATGTGTGCCACGGCGAAATGCCATTGGTCCTGCGGCTCTAGCAGTGTCGTATGGCCCGCAGCCGCCTCCCGGATGAGTGAGTGAGTGAGTGGGACCAATTCTGCACAGCGTTTGAGAAAGATCCAAACGGAATTGTCTTTGAGTCATCTTGTTTTCTGGGTGGAAGGGTCTTGAATACGTTCCAAGCATTGATGACCGACATGTCAACAAAATGGTAAAATAAGCGAAAATACCACTTCTTTGATCTGATTTTGATGCGGTGGCGACCAATGTGGGTGTCCATTATGTCCACATGTGCGTATCGTAGATTTTTACAATCTTTGGGTAAGGAATCTCCACATATTTTCTTGCTTTCCTGTCGTATTGCTCACATTGTTCCAGTGGATCAATACCACAGAGGGTTGAGCAAAGATGAACAGCAACCATTGTCTTGCCAAAAAGTCAATCAATCAAATAAATATATAATCATATCAAAAACGTGAAATAAAATTATATAATAAGAATATCATGTGCAACAAGTGGCTTCTATCACGTTGGAGCAAGACGTTAATGGAGTGGAGAAGCCCACGTTCTATCATATATGAAATTTCCCCAGGTCCTCCTCCTTCACGTTCTATCAAATGAGATATCAAAGCAAAAGCACAGTTTCCACAAACACTGTAAACTTAATCGATTGGTTCTTTTCATTATTCATTTCTACATACCTTGAGACAGCACGCAGTATTTTATCAGCCAAAAATCTTCAAAAATGTTGTAAGAGGCACAGCAAAACAACACTTCTCACGCGTGTAGTCAACTTGTGATTTGAAGGAGTTTATAACCTTACAGGAGGGGTTATGGGCATCATTTGATTCTTATGCCATCTAACGATTGTTGACCAAGGTAAAAATACCACAAAGAACTCGAGAAGACCACCAGAATGCTCTTGAGCCTCGTTTAAAGTTCCATATCATATATGATAGCTGGTGCAGTTAAGGGTTAAGACGTTGCCTCAGTTTAGATGCGTATTCGCTGGTCTCTTGCTTCTCAGGGTGAGGGATGATTAAAAGTAGATAGTTGTTAGTAAATAGAGACGAAAGGTGTTGGGAAACTAGAAATGAGAACTTCAGAGACTAGGAACACAGTGTATTGTGGACCATCAAGGGGCAACCTATGGAGGAAGAGATGGAGAGAGATTTTTCAGTGGAAGGCTCAGCAGTAGTCATCTACTGAGCAAGCACTTACGATTCAGCTTGCTCCATATTTGAGTCACTTGCCACTTCTCGAGTCAGTACCGTGTCTAACCTTCATTCCTCATGCTGGTAACGAGGTTCAATGAAGTTTTTTAACTGCACACTCTGTTCGACGTGTTTTCTCAATCCCTAGCTGTTTCAAGACATCCTAAAAAGGAGAAGACTCAAAATTCCTCCCTTGTTCTGGCACGCCATAGAATCTTGAGAACTGTGAAGCTTTTCAAACCTCCCACAGCGAAGTAAGAGGTGACATGGTAGTGCCCAGATACGCGTTCGACAGGAGGTACAAAGCACGACCTGCAGGAAGCTTATAGAACGAGGAAAGACGTCGGTTTCGGCCTAAAAATGGTATTAGTATCTACACAGATGAAGCTAAAACCACAGAGGTTGCAGGCACATGGAGGAATGAGGCGTATAGTGCCTTGGGCCCCACTCGAATTGCATCAGTCATTCTAAATGCTTTATCTCAGGACTAACACACGAGCAAACCTTCTTCTGATGATGGAGAGGAAGCAGTAAAGGCAGATAGGGGATCGTCACAGTACACTGCAAAATGAGCAATGTTATAAGCTTGGTGCAGATGTGAAGACCCTCATGTCCTGGTTCAATGGCGGCGACTTGAAAGGGAGCGATTTTTGGCCTTTGGTGCAACTTCCACGAGGGGAAACATCAACGGCTTTTGCAGGAAACACCCAGCATTCTTAGGAAGCTAGGAAGGGCTTCTGAGACATAGGACTCAGTGCTGTGGTGCTCATTCAAATTAAGGGGCAGTGATAATGGTTACAATTGACGTCGTAGGTACACAATTGCGGATTTTAGAAGGATATGAAATAACTGTGTACCTCAACTTGCAAATTGGAGCCTGGCCGTGTGTAAGGGTTACGCACGACCTCCCATAGGAATCCCACGCTCCTATATATTCCGCTTCCTACCAGCCCTTGGTTTCACATGTAACTGACAGCAGCCGTGAGGCTCAGCCACTACTTTCAGCAGGATGTTGATGAAGCTGCGGTTAAGGCTGATAAACTATTCGTTAAATTGGGGAATTGTGTCCTTGAAATCACAGGCAAATCAACTTAATGGCAGTTCCATTGATCCATTCTTAATAGTGTTGCACACTAAGCTTTCATACTCTCTCTTGGGGGAAAAAGTGGACTCACTCAGAGCTAAAGTTCCTGTGAATTTGATGTGCACAATTTTAGTACAGCTTGACTAGGCAGCCGAAGATCCTTTGACGATGATAGTGAACTCTCCCTTAGTCTGTGGCGTGACAACGATGGGAGCCGTTTGCCATTACAGCTCTGACTTGCGTAGAAGCCTGGAGGAGGTCTGTGTCACTTGAAATGAAAGGAGCGAGCTCATGGATATTTCTTCTAGTTCCCTGAAGTTATAAATCAACTCAATGAACCTTATGACATGCCAGCGGCAGCAGAGGGCCCTCTTATAATATCACGGGAACAGTTCAGAGTTCCAACAAGTTCAAGGACTGCCGCTCGTGCGAATGACCCTCAAAACAATAAATGGAGCTCATTACAACTTCCGTTACACCTATTCACTATTTAGTTCGCGTACCAGCGCGTTTTATATTGGGCAAATAGGCCACAGAAACTTATAAAATGATTGACTCTGGGTGTGGCGATAATTCTAGCATTTTGTGAGGTACTTGAGTATAAAATTGATGGAAGACGGTGCGAAGATCAGGTTGTTCGAGTGGAAATGATTTGAACCTCAGCGGAGTCCTCAACGAGTTTCACTTAGAAAACTGACTCCCCAGACGAGCGCTGCTAGTTGTGTGTACTGTACTTGTAGCTTAATAGTACGATTCTTTATATTTCTGACTTGTGACAGGTACAAGGCCGTTCTGAGCACAGACGCGATCAACATTCAAACTATAAACCGCACGAACATTCTCATTTTGTGACCAAATTGTACATCTTCGACGACATTTGACTTTAAAATTAAAAGCTGACGTATTTAAGACGATCCGATTTGATTTTGTATTAATTATTCCTCCCCCGCTCGTGCTGTTCGCAGACATTGAGGACCTTCGCTACGTCATTAACTACGACTTCCCCAATAACATCGAAGACTACGTTCATCGTATCGGGAGAACCGGGCGGTCGAAAAAAACTGGAACTGCGTACACTTTTTTCACAAAGTCAAACGCGAAACAAGCGGCCGACCTCGTGGCGATACTTCGAGAAGCCGATCAGAACATCAGCTCTCGTTTGGAGGACCTCGCTGAGAACTACAGGGGCTACGGCGGTGGAGGTGGGATGAGAGCTCGAGGAGGTGAGTTCTAATACTATCATGAATAATAACCCTATGTTTTCGGTCACGAAAACGTTTTTACAACACCCCCTCAAAATTTGATACTTTACGTTTCAAGACATGGGGATTCCAAATTTTGCAATTTTGCCCGTTTTTGGCCTTTTACGTGGTCTTGGTATCTAGTTGAGCCTGCCATCTCGGCCATCCGATTGGACGAAGCCCATGGTTGGTATGGGCAAAAAATGGTTTATAAAATTGACAAAATGCTGTATAATTGTGAATAAGCCGTGTTTTGTATCGTTTTCTAGGTATTTTTACATCCTGTGTCGAATGGAATGAATATCAGACGTGTACAATTGCGTATAGGGAAATTACAGTAATTATTAGAGTCAACTAATTGCAAGAACTCGCGGGAACTACAACGGAAGTCAACGTTTCGTCGTTTGTACTCCCTCCCTCCCATCTCATCAAAACCACTCACCCGTTTGACTCGCAACGTCGTGCCAATTGCCGAGGGTTCACTGGAAGTCCCCGTCCCAATTTGCCCGACAGGGCGGAACAAGGTTAGGGCCAATTCCTCTGCACGCCCCTACATTGGATCATAAATGCCATCAGAAGTTTACGGGCGCCAGGGGAATATTTAGTTTCCGTAGTTCCATTGTAGTCAGGTCATGTTTCGTATGGTTTACTAGTATTCGATGCTGAATTGAATGGGATGGGTCTCGGAGCAGTAATACTAGGTCAAGCTGTTCATGACAATAATAAACCGTTTTGTAATAATTTGCAGGGTTTTACTTTCATCAGCCGTCAACAGGGTGAAGTATAAATGTTTAGTTTTCTACCTGTTGCAAACTTCTTTTTTTTTGTACATCATTTGAAAATATCTGGTGCGTTGCAAGACACAACTTAGCTCAATCAATTCATTTGAACTGGGTCAAACAACACTTCACATCACCAGAAAGCGGTTGCGCTTACAGTTCCACAATTTATTGTGCTGCTCGTACTCATTTCAGGACCATTATTGAGCAATTGGTACACGGAAATTGATGAGGCTGTAAACACGAATTTTTTAAAGAGGGTAATAAGCACTTTGGCAGAGTTCTCGGGTAAAAACTTTTAAAACTTTCAGTAAGCGAAACGGTAGTAGTTGAAATTCCAGAATTTCTGGAGTGACCCCCATATATCTTATGAGCGTTTTCAAACGCTCACCTTATATGTATTGGATTGGACTACTACGCCAATTTTTTTAAACGTTCTACTAACACTTAAGCAGAGTTTATAAGGATAAAACCGCGCTAAAAACGCTTTTCGTCGAAAGTTTTGATAATTTATTGTGCTG
The DNA here is from genome assembly GCA_020466155.1 of Pachypeltis micranthus. NCBI lineage: Eukaryota > Metazoa > Arthropoda > Insecta > Hemiptera > Miridae > Pachypeltis > Pachypeltis micranthus. The sequence continues at coordinate 27,920,478 of CM035777.1, read as the reverse complement.
CTCTCGTCATTTTCCCACGAATGGGAAGTTTATGGTATAATTGCCTTATTAAGAGCTATCAATATAAGAAAATTAAATCAAAATCGTTAGAGCCGTTTTTGAGAAAAACATTTGGTGTTTTGATCACTATGATAACTATCGTTAACTTTCGGTGGATTTTGCCCTTACCCTGGTTTTTGCGTCTCATGGTAACCTGTAGGCTAGACATCAAGTTTCAGCTGATTTGGTACGGGTGTTTTCTCTAAAAACCGCGCTAAAATCGATTTCGTCGAAAATGTTGATAATTTATTGTGCTGCTCTCGTCATTTTCCCACAAATGGGAATTTGATGGTATGATTGTCTTATTAAGAGCTACCAATATAAAAAATTTAATCAAAATCGTTAGAGCCGTTTTTGAGAGAAAAAAATATTTGGTGTTTTGATCACTATGATAACTATAGTAAACTTTCGGTGGATTTTGCTCATACCCTTATTTCGGCGTCCTGTTGTAATCTGCGGGCTAGAGATTAAGTTTGAGCTGATTTTGTAGGTCGTTTCCTCTAAAAATCGTTAAAGTATCGAATGACTTCGTCGAAAATTATGATAATTTATTGTGCTGCTCTCGTCATTTTCCCACGAATGGGAAGTTTATGGTATAATTGCCTTATTGGGAGCTATCAATATAACAAATTTAATCAAAATCGTTACAGCCTTTTTTGAGAAAAAAAAATTTGGTGTTTTAATCACTATGATAACTATAGTTAACTTTCGGTGGATTTTGTTCCTCATTTTGGCGTCCCATTGTAAAATGTAACGCTTGGTAACATCACACGTTTTAATAACCTCAGTGACTAAGTGATGATGTCAATTGCAATTGACGCCGCCATTATATCGAAACCATCAACGAGCACAATGAAACGTAGTTATGTTTGCATAAAAACAAAAATAAAAGACATAAAATGTCCCTCGTGGTTGCGTACTTTAACCCATCCAGTGCGGGTGTGGTAATATTACTACAGCGGGGGTTGCGTGCCGTGGGGGTGTAGTAATATCACCACGTCCCTCTCTTTGAGACATGTCACAGAAACTCTACTTCAGGAAGGGAGGTTGTACCCCCTTTTGCGACCCGCGCTGAATGGGTTAATTGTGTTACCGTTCATCACGCTAGTTACAAAGTCACATCGATATGAATTTACGACGTAATCATCGAATTTATTAAAAACTGTATCCCGTCAACGATTTGCTTAGTTTGAATAATGGACGTAGCGTGCACGGGTCTTAATGACTCTCCCCCCTCAGCACAAGTTTCGTACAAATATAACTGGAGGCGTTACAACACTCCTTACAAACAATCGGGACGAACTACTCGACGGCTACAATCAACCTGGATTGGATTTGGAGATATTTTACAGACGTTTTGTAACATTCAACTACCATCTCTTTAGTTCCATGTATGTGCCTGGTAATGCAAACAAGGAGTAATTGAGGATAGAGAGCATGTTCAATCCTTGATTAGTTTCAGTTAAACGCTCTTTCCGCACAAAGTCATGGCACAGTCCCTAATGTAGTGTTATATGATTGGCCTGTACTTTTTTACCTTTCGCCTCACTCCAAAGGTTTTCCAATGAGTTAGACATTGTTCTGCGTTCCTTGTCACTTTGGGTTCCGTTTTAAGTATTGTTACAGTTGATTGGTTGAGCATAGTCGTTATTGTTGAACGTTATGTGTTGCAGGAAGGGGGCGAATGGGAAGAGGAGGAAGAAGAACCCCACGAAGGTCACGGTCGCGTTCTCGGTCGCGGGAGTTCGACAGAAGGAGGAGAGAAAGGAGTCGGTCACGATCGCGTTCTAGAGAGCGACGGCGATCCAGAGACCGTAGAGAGAGGAAGCGACGTCGCAGCACACCCAGACAATCGAGCACGCCACCGAGACGAAGCAGCCCAGTTTACAGGAGACGTCATTCTGAAACTCCCGAGAGGAAAATGCCAAAGAGGAGGCAGAGTAGCGACTCATCTTCATCAGATTCCCGATCCCGCTCGCGTTCAGTAACTCCGCGTCATCCCCTTAGACCCCTGAGGTCTTCTCGGTCGCCTGTTAGAATTGTTGACAAAGCGGAACATCCCAAGTTGAAACCTAACGGCGCCGCTGGTTCTGTTTCTCCTCCTCGACATCGCGTTCGAAGTTCGGACAGGTCGTCGAGCGAACGGCCTCCTTCCCCTCAAAGAAGGAGATCCCCGTCGCCGCAGAGAAGGTCCCCTTCGTCGTCCCCTATGCCCATTCAAAGTATCAATCATGAAAGACGCAGGTCGAGAACTACTTCGCGCTCCTCTCTCGACCAAAGGAGCTCGCCTCCTCCAGGAACGCAGTCGTCCAATGAGAAACGCTTCCCCGAAAGAAGGAGCTCTTCGGGAAGCCCGTCTCCTCCGCGACAAACGCTTAATTCCGTCGAATCTTCTCCTCCATACAGGAAGAACGTCGACCTTTCACCCAGACTCGAAAGAGATCGTGCACTCTCGTCGGAAGATGAGCCGAGGCCTCCTAAATCCAAACCCTCCAGATCTCGATCTAGTTCCTATTCAGACAGACGGAAATCTGTGAGTCCCTCACCGCCACCAGCTGAACCCAAAATGTCAGAAATCACCTCGCGATCAAAAACTAGAGAGAGCGACAGTCAGGAACTGGAAATTGAGAAGTCGATGAAGAAATCGTCTTCGCGTGACGATTTAGCTAGCGACCCCAAGAAGAGAAGAGGCGATGAGCGAAAGAGAAGCCGTTCGCGCAGTAACCAGTCGTCGAGCGACGATTCGGCCGACGAGCGAAAAAAGAAAAAGAAGAGCAAAGAAGGTAAAAAACGTAAACGCCACGAATGCAAAAAGAAGAGATCAAAGAACAAGTCCAAAGACGACAGATCTACGAGTCGAAGCCCCGAACGAAAATCCAAGTCCCACCGAAGGGACGACGAGCGTCGGGACAGAAAGAAGCCCAGACGATCCCGCTCAGCGAGCTATTCGCCGTCGCACAAGAAACGAGATTCCAAGTCTCAGTCTGTTCGTCTGTCTAGAAGCCCCGGAGAAATTCGAAGCTCCTCAGACAGCTCAGACTCGGATCGCGAAAAGAGGCGTCGAGGCCTCAACGGGAAGCCCCACTCCTCGACCAGAACTTGAGAACCTCTTCGCAGTCAACCCTTCAACTCTCACATCGTGTAAATACTGACTCTACGTTTAAGTTCGTACGTTTATTCGTGTGATAATAATTTTTCCACTTCAAACCGATGATTTTAAACAAAATGTAACGAATATTTCTTACGTTTAGTATGTCAGTGGATCCCATGACTTTGTCACTAGGCCCATTATAATGAAATATAATTAATTGTGACGTGATATTTAACATTTTGATCTCTTTTAGCATCCTCACTAGTTGAAACTTCGTAGCAACACACAACTTTCCGCTATCCCTTTAATTTCGAACACCACCTACATAATCGGGCGCTATATCTTCGTTCAACGCATTTTTACAGGAACATTTATGGAGAACAAAATGTAGGGACTAGTTAGCTGAGAGTACTCCGTAAGTTTGATCGAAATCGTTAGAGCCGTTTTTGAGAAAATTGGAATACCGATAAATTAATATTCGACAAATCTCCTTTTCTGAGTTAACTTGTCTTATATCTCCGTTCAAAATATATATACAGAAATAATTATATAGAACGAAATGTTGGTATGGGAGGCTAAAAGACACTCTGAACGATTGATCGAATTTGGTGAAGCAGTTACCCTGGAATTTACGGAAATGTTCGAAAAAACGTTATTTTCGACACATTTTCATTTTTATCTCTGCTCAATTGACTGTCAGAGGAAGATTTATTGAGAACAATATGTAGGTATTAACTATTCGAAAACATCCTGAGAGTTTGGTGGAAATTGCTGAAGCCGTTTTGCCAAAAAGCGTAAAAAACCTATTTTTGCTTCATAGGCCTATATGGAGGTTCACCGTATTTTCATGGAGATAAGAAGAAAGAAGAAAAGTTAGGTATTGATTAGTAGAAGATAATTTGAAAGTTTAATGAAAATCGTTAGAACCGTTTTCGAGAAAAAGGCGAAAACCCCTAGTTTTTGGTACATTTTAGTCCCCCACTCCTCCTTCCCATCGCCCGAAATCGTCCATAACCTTATTTTGGTGTCTACAAAACAAAAAAAGAACCAGCTCAATCGGATGGATCAGCCGTTCTCCCGCAAATCGAACTACAGACACACACACACGGACCACGCGCCGAAATTAGGTTTTTCGGACTCAGGGCGGTCTGAAACGTAAAGATCTGAAGAAGACCCAAAATTTTTTTTGACCCGATTACTATACTTTCCTTCCCTTCGGGTAGCCGAAAGTAAAAAGGCAGCGTTGAGTGTAATAGAAGATTCTATTCCTCCGTTCTTTTTTATGTCGACGCCGTGATACTTCTAGTCTTGTGCTATTTAGCCCCACCCGAGTGAGAGACTATCTCTTTTACTTTCCTTGGCTCTACGAAGTAGAAAGGAAAGTTATGTAATCGGCTGAAAAAAAGATTTTGAGTTTTCTTCAGATCTTTACGTTTCAGACCACCCTCCTGAGTCCGAAAAACACTATTTGGGAAAATGGTCTGTGTGTGTGAACGATTTTTAGAGAAAACCATCGTACCAAAAACACTCAAACTTGATATCCCGCCCACAAGTCACCATGGGACGCCAAATAAGGGTTTGAACAAAATCCACCGAAAGTTAACTATAGTTATCATAGTGATCAAAACACCAAATATTTTTTTTCTCAAAAGATTTTGATTAAATTTTTTATATTGATAGCTCTCAATAAGGCAATTATACCATAAAATTCCCATTTGTGGGAAAATGACGAGAGCAGCACAATAAATTATCAAACTTTTCGACGAAAAGCGTTTTTGCCGCGGTTTTTTCCTTTTAAACCCCGCTGTAATGTCAGTAGAATGTTTAAAAAAAAGTCGTGTTGTAGTCCAATCTAATACCTAAAGGGTGAGTGTTTAAAAACGCTCATGAGTTACATGGTGCTCACTCCAGAAATTCCTGAATTTCAACTACCGCCGTTTGGCTTAATACCAGTTCTAACAGTTATTACCCAATAACTCTACAAAAGTAATTACTATCCTCTTCAAAAAATTCGTGTTTACGGCCTCATTAATTATCTGCGTACCAGTTGCTCAATAATGGTCCTGGAATGAGCACGAACTGTAGGTGCTACCGTTTCCTGCTGCTGTGACGTGTTGTTTGACAAAAAGTTCAAAGGCCATGTACAAAGTGAATTGACGTAGAGCTAAGGAATGTTGTGTGTTGCAACGCACCAGATATTTTTTGAGCACTTGGACATATTAGTTCAATTTCTTGTGTCCCGCCCGAGATCCTCACAGTACGTACATGGTTTGGTTCCTTCAAAAGATGTGAGTGCCGCATCATCCAGTTTCTGGGCGCGTTGCATCCTGAGAAGCGCCAATTTGAAAGTGCGTAGGAAGTCTCAATCTGATATTTTCTATAGTTTCCCCCCTCTACTCATACTCGTTCGGGACTCGTTTTGGCTTGTTTGACCAAGTTGAAATGAACTGAGTGATACATGAATTGAGTAAGTAATAACAAAAGCCATGTACACAAGTGAGTTGACGTAGAGCTAAGGAAAGTTGTGTGTTGCAACGCACCAGATTTTTTTTGTCCCCCTCCCACTTTTTCATACCTCTTTATGAGGGTCCTGTGGTCAAACGGAACAATTATAATCAACAAAACCACGACTTTTAAATTATATTAATAATACACTTTGAACAGGTTATTTATACAGACGTAACTACGTACAGCTACAACATGAGAAAAATACGATGCACCGATGAAGTTGAAAAAACTTTGTTATGAGCTTTTCATTACAATCCTCGTAATTTCATAAAATTTCGAAATGGTCGCACAAAGGGAGGAGTAGGGCGAATGAATCTGGAGAAGAAGGGAGGAACAGAGTGAAGAAGAGAGAGGGGAGGGGTGGAAGGCATGTCAGGGGGATCATATGTACATCATTTCGGCCATTCGAGACATTTTTTTCGGGATGTGGACGAATATGTCGAAGTAGGAGGCGAGTTCGTCCATGCTCGTGTCATCGGGAACGGGAGGGGCCGGCGGGGAGGCGTCCAACATGAGCCGGGCTTGCACCGAGCAGCAGGTCTGGGTTTTGTGCTCCTTCAAAGCGGGCGAGGGCATTCGGCTGGAGGCTCCGCTGCTCCCATCTTCTTCTTTGAGTTTGCTGCTGTAGAACGTAAAAAGGCGGATTAACATGAGGAGGCAAATACGTATCTGGAATGATGTCTTTAAAAGGAACTGAACTGTCAAGATTTCAGCATCTTGAAGGATCAAGAGATGAGGGGGCAGCGTTTTTGGGGAAAGCTCAAAACCTGTATATAATGGCCAGTTCTAAAGTCAGGGTTTCTCGACCCAGTCTTACCATGCGCAGTGTGAAACAGTCCAGAAAGAGGTGATTTGCAGCGTAAAGTGAGAGTTGTTACCAGATCGTGGGGAAAGTTGGTGTGCAGGGCTTTTCTCAGGAAACTATGCTCCGGTGGGAGGCACAGTAGGGGTTCAATAACACAGAGAAATTGATTCGACATATTGACGCCAAACAAACACCATTTACCTGACATTGGATTCGAGCAATCGGCTGGCAAGAGACCTAGCACCATCAGAAGACCCTGGTCCAGACAACTCTCCATTGATAGCACCCGGTAGACGGAGGACTGGAGCTCTCAAAACGGCTCTGCTCAATTTGGACCGTCTCAGAATCCTCTTGTTCGCCAATCTTTTGAAGATTTTAGTCCTGTCAACAAAGAAAATTTCTTATGAGTACTTTATGTCTACCTCTGGTATTAGTTGAGTTTACAGTTGATGAGAGTGAAGCAGAATTGTACCGGGATGAGCCAATTCACTCGAAACGTTGGCAGTCCGAACGGAGGTGCAGTCTCGTTGATGTGTCGTCTGTCGCTCGTGCTCGCATTTGCCCCCACCTAGCTCCCAGTTAACCATCTCCCACTCATCATAGATCTAACGTTACAGAATGTACTAACAGGAGGGGGGAGTGCTGAAGAGTATCGTTAAGGTACTCAATTTCCCCCCTGCCTCAGTGCCACACAGGACAGAAAAGACAACACAAGCAACGTAGCGAAATTGTGGGGTTAAATGCTTTGAAAAGCTGTAATCAGCAGACTATCCCCTAATCCTTGCTGCACCAAATGCAAAGGTTTGAGGCCTGGAGGATCCAGCGAAATCCCTCAAGCTGATCGACAGCAGCCTACTTCGAGCATATACGCCTCCCTCCACCACTAAGTATTTTGATCGATGGTCTTCCTAAAGGTGAATATCCTCTGGCTCTGACACAACGCACCAAGCCTTGATTGAGAGATGAAACATGTACTGCAATCAATCTTCTCGCTAACTCGTGCAGCTGCCAGACGACCTCCCTCATTCACATTATCACAAGGGACGTGATACTTCTACAAGGGAGAGTGATGCTAAAGTCGCGACCATGAGGCAGTGAGTGCCTTTGCCCATGCGCCCTAATCAGACTGAAAAGACCTTGTCAAAATATTTCACCGATGATTCGAGGAAGCATCTTGTTATTGAGAATCGACCCTGGACCCAATTTTATCACTTAGTACACCATTCTTATATTCCTCCAGGTACTCTGCAGCAGCCTGTGAACAAGGCTCAACTAAACTGTAGCCCCCACCCAGGCACAAGTTCAATTAAAGACTTACACCCCTTTGTCTGCACGAGGAGGATGACCCTAATTAGTCTACTAAAAACGTCTAAATGCCAGTATCCATGCTCAGATCACTTTAATGGATTCGTCACCTCACACCTCACGAATTACGAAAGTCGGTTCAACTAGAATGATCCTTTAAAAAAAAAACAACTAAATTTGTCTAATCTAAATCAACTCACCGGTCTCGTTTCTTGTTGCACAAGCAATTTCCTTTGGGGCAGAAGGCGGTCAGAGAGAGATTTTCCAACAAATACTCAGGGTTTTCGATGCTTTCACTCGATGAAACGAAGGTCTGAGCTTTCGGAAGGTGATCATCCTCCGCCCTCGTGATGTGGCATTGGCAACTGAAAACAACACTTTTATTACAAATAGGAATAAACGTTAATATTACGTTCGTCTGGCACACACAATTGATACACCAAACCAGCCTAAATGTGTCAATCCTTGTTGAAAGGCCGACCAAAAATATCTGGTGCGTTGCAACACACAACTTTCCTTAGCTCTACGTCAATTCACTTTGTAAATGGCTAATTCTATTTAATCGATTCATTTATCACTCAGTTCCTCTGAAATTGGTCAAACAACACGTCACAGCAGCGGGGAACGGTAGCGCCTACAGTTCTGGAATTTATTGTGCTGCTCGTACTCATTCCAGGACCTTTATTGAGCAACTGGTACACAGATAATTAATGAGGCTGTAAACACGAGTTTAAAAAAAAAAGGATTAGTCCGTATTTTTGCGTCCCATGGTAACCTGTAGGATAGACATCAAGTTTCAGCTGATTTGGTACGGTTGTTTTCTCTAAAAACCGCGCTAAAATCGATTTCGTCGAAAGTTTCAATAATTTATTGTGCTGCTCTCGTCATTTTCCCATAAATGGGAATTTTATGGTATAATTGCCATATTGGGAACTACCAATATTTAAAAATTTAAACAAAATCGTTAGAGCCGTTTTTGAGAAAAAAATATTTGGTGTTTTGATCACTATGATAACTATAAGTTAACTCTCGGTGGATTTCGTTCATACCTTATTTTGGCTTCCCACGGTAACCTGCGGGTGAGATATTGAGTTTGAGCTGATTTGATACGGTCGTTTTCTCTAAAAATCGTACAAGCACACACACACAGACCATTTTCCCAAATAGTGTTTTTCGGACTCAGGGGGGCCTGAAACGTAAAGATCTGAAGAGAACTCAATTTTTTTTTTTCAGCCGATTACATAACTTTCCTTTTTACTTCGTAGAGCCAAGGAAAGTAAAAACGTGAAGCGAGCAGTAGTGGGGACAGCACTAAGTGAAGGTAATGTAATGCAAATAACGCGGGGCTATAAAACTACTATCGTGGGGGAACACACTAGCAGCAATTGAATAACTGACAGTTACAACAAATGATAATTCCATAGTGCACAATTTTGACAGTTAGTGTGTTTCATTTCGACTATGAAATAATGACGGTAGAATGTGCTAGGCAGGGAACAAATGAAAGCAGCAGTTCTAAATGAGTGAATAGTATGGTGCGGACATTGCCACTGCCACTACCTAATGATGCGAGGACGTCTAGCTGCAGGTGGCTGAGGAATAAAACCCAACCGATCGTCTTAAAAGGGGAAATTAAATAGCCAATCGTCAACACATTTTGGCAGCCACTTGAAAAGCAAGTCAATGCAGGTGAGCGGTGGCGTTTCAGGCGGTCCATCAAACCCGATAACCTCGCATGGTTTGCCTCATTTCAAGGTGTGTTACTGCGACATTTACTTGGGCGAGATTGGTTGCCTTGGCTACGCGAGATTGGATGGAAGTATTTGGCCAAAGATATCAAATTTTCATCCGAGCAACAAGGTCGAATAGCATTACGCAGTGTAGATGGCAGAACGTAGCCTTGCGTATTGCTCGTGAAAAATAGGTAGAAAAAATGGCAAGTTCGTATTGGGGACGAACCAAACCCTTCCATTCGGTCGAGACTTCGCTTCCATCAGTTGTAACCGAGCTGGTTCCCGCGTCGTGCGCACTCGCATTCGCTCCCACCCAGTTCGTGGTGATAAAACTCCCCCGAATGTAATTGAGAATAAAAATTCGGGTGAAACAAAGAATATGGACTGACCGCTTGATGACACGACTGCATGCATCGATAGGTCGCTTGATAACGCTACGACTGCATGTATCGATATCAATCCGTTAGTTATCTCATATTTATTTTACATACCCATTCTTAATTTCATTGAATTAACTCCTTTTCATAGTTTTTGTACATTTAAAATAATTATATGACGGGGTATTTTTTTTGACCCGAGGGCGTGTGGTGAGGAAGCTTATCAGTACTCTCAGATCTTGTCTAGAGAGTGTCAGCATCGCCTTCGCCCTTTGACAGGAAGACGTGACAAGCCTTTTCGCCTGTCTTAGTTGTGGCTGGCGATGCCAATGGGCGCCATTTTCCTGTATCTCCCATCGAGCAAAGAGACGGTTCAGGTGACTTTCGTCAGACCCACGTGTGGCTCAGGCCCGATGGGTAGGGATTCTGTACCCCTTTTCACAAGGCGGTCAGCCTTTTCATTGTCCTCATGCCCCCTGTGAGCCGGCACCCAAATGAGGGAGAGCCTGTTACGGGCGCCGAGCTGCTTGAGCGCATGGAGGCATTCCCATGCCAGCTTAGACCTAAAACTATAGGCTGCGATGGCCTATAAGGCGGCCTGGCTGTCTGAGAAAATGTAGATCCGCTTGCCCTTGAGTCCTTTGTTCAGAATCTCTTCTGCGATCTCTTGGGTTTTGCCCATTGTTCGCGGCTGCTTATTCAGTCAGCATGCTGTCCTTATTCACAGCTGGCCGCAGACATGCCCCTGGGGACAATGCCGTGGCCGCTCCACTATCCACAACCCGTGGTCGCGCCTGGTAGCATGGGCATGCTCCTGGGAAGATAACCCAGAACCAGGATGACGGGGTATTACATAATGAACATTAAATAATTGGCATAATCGTAGTTTCTAATTTCAAACAAGGCGAGTCAAGCCTACGATGTCGTGCATATCGATAACCGGACCTCGGTCGTGATATATCGATATATTGCCTCATCAGAGGGAGCGGTCCATATTCTTTGATTTTACCAAAAACTCCGTTCCAATTGCATTCGGCTTGATATCGTATCAACTCTCTTAGTGCGATATCTTCAATATTAATCCCCCCGTAACATATCTAAGGACACCATGTCAGCCACGCAAAGGGGGGTTAGCATGTGTTCATTACACGAACTATTTCGTACGATAACAAATATTACGAGGAACATCCTGCGAAGTTAAGGCTCCCGTACAACTTTAACGAGTCTGTCTCTAACGTCACGGCGTAGTTCCTTTCAATTAGTCTATAGGTATTTAAATGCCTAAATAACCTCTGCCGCCCTCTCACCTTTGCAAAACGTGAAAATTGCCCAAGTTTGACACTTTATTAACACTTGTCTTGACTAATCGGAAAAAATAACTTCGCTTACAGACGAGCATTGCGCTGTCAAGCTCGTCCAGTCCAATTAGCTACGGGCCAACCCATTTGAAGCTGGCGCTAGAGGCATCGTATAGAACTACGCAATTCGTCAACAAAAGCTTAAGATAACGAAAACGTCACACTATTCCGCCAAAACCTCGCTCACCTCTCGGGGCTGATCTCCAGTCGCTCCAAACTTTCGGGTAAAGTCATTTCTTCAGACATCGCAAAAATACCTGAAAACGCCAAACAAAAAAACGAGGTTACGACAAATGAAGCAATTAAAACGCTTCACGAACTTCTCAACTAATATTACTTCGTACGTCAAAAAAAAGGCTCTCAATCGAAATAAACGCGAGTCAGGAAGAGATTCGCGACTACACAAATTGCGGAAGTTCGTCGGACAAAGTTGTTGACCTTGTCAAACGTTGTGCCCTAAAAATATTGAGAGTTGACGTTTACAATCGCAAGGCGCAAAACAAAACAGAGTCCGCTCCTATAAATCACTCACCTCAAACAGAACGCTTTTCTCGATAGATTTCGAAGAAAATACATCACTCACGAATTGTTGTGAGTGAAATGGCGAACTCGTTTGAATTCGTCAACAAAACAAAATTAATTTCAAATCACAACTGGACGTAATGGCGTTGCCTAATGAGTTGAAGCGAACGATGGCAGAAACAGTGTTGCCAACAAACTCCTCCTACTGCTACCCCAACTTTCTCTAAATTCTTGATTGAAAATATTTTTTTATTTGAATACCAATTTTCTTAAACTGGAAACCTAGTGATCCAATTTTTTCGAACTGTGAAAATACTATCACTTGAAAAGCATAAGTTGTCGGTAAGCTATGAAAATACAAAGTGATATCAAGCAGAAGTTATTGAGCCACCAACAATATCGCAATTTTAATGGTAACATATTTTAAACTCAGAATATGTACAGAAATAACATGCACGAAATAAACCTTGTTTTTAAGCCATATTTATAAATGACAAAGACCAAGCTTTCATCCCAATTTATGCGACTGTCGTGGCTGAAGCAGACGGAACAAAGTCGTTCCCGATGTTGTGGAACTATTTCCAGGTATTAAAGAAATTGGGTTATATCCGCCAGTAGGCAAATTACTAAAGTTAACGTACCTGTTAGGTGGTGTCTTGTGAGTTACTGTGGGCAAGCGCTTTCGATGTAAAGACATCAGTACCGACTTAACGGCCAGACGATGATGTCTTTACATCGAAAGCGCTTGCCCACAGTAACTCACAAGCCAGAGGAGACGGACTCACCTAACAGGTACGTTAACTTTAGTAACTATTTCCACATATAATTAATCGTTATTTCTTCCGTGGTCCTATCCTATGTGTTAGGTGTTACTGGGAAACATGAAATTTTCATTGCAGTACACCTTAACATTTGGGGATGACTTGGAGGGCTACGGTAGAAATACCAACAAACTATATGTGAAAAAAAGATTAAAGAAGAGGAAGCTGAGTGAGAAAAGAACAATAAGGGAAGTAATTCGAAATTAAATGGATAAAGATGTTTATATTACAATAAGGAATTATCTTGAGGAAATGTATATACAAGACAAACTTGAGCTAAGAAATAATTAAATTAATTTGACTTTCGTTGGGGCCCTCGATGAGGTGTTGATGAAAAAATAATGTGAATGTGGCGACGTGATGTACAGAAGAAAATTGGAATGATCGGTGGAAAATGGTCGGAGGCAGCAGAGACGATAAAGGGAAAAATGGGATGAAGCACAAAAGTTTGAAAGATCGCGTTTTATGGAATTGGATTGAATGTACGTAAACTGCAGATGTAGAACAGCACTGGTCGCATGAGCAGCTCTGTTACGAAAGGAAGGAAGTTTTGGAGATGCTTTTGAAGAGCTGCTGACTCAGGCAAAAATTACGGCAATCGCGCCGGAGATTCGATCCACAACCCTCAACTTATCCACTAGACCACGATCAACCGGTTGCCTTTAACAGGAGTCAGTCAGCACACCTCCCCCCTCGTCTTTTAACCGCTGCTCCTGGAGCGGACTCATTTAAGGAAAGAATTTACGTGAGTTGAGCGAACCACCGGAAAATCCGATCTTTGATTCGAGAAACGAGAGGGCTACAAGGAAAGTCTTCTGCTTCCCGCCGGATAGTCGAAAGGATGAATGAGGTAGAGGAACAGGAAGTAACTGCAGTCCAGAATCCTGAAATCTGTGAAGCAGTGTTGAGAGGTGAAAGCACTCCTCTGGAAGGGAGGGATCGAAGAGTAACTTTAGGTCCTAGCGGGTTGTCATCTCCTGTACAGCATCAACCTGTGTTGGCTCAATCAATAGTGAGCCTTCCAACAGTAATGTCGACAGGAGAAAGGGCATGTGAGCCCATTTCAACTTCATGCTTCTGTCCTGTATCATATAGCGCACCCCAGTGCACTGGGCAACCCCTTCACGCCTTTACAACGCATGGTGCACATGTATGTGACCCAAGGTTTCATGCCAACCTACACGACCTCGTACCCTACAAATAATCATCCAACCTTTCTATTCTCGAACCAAACTTGGCCAGCAGGAACAGAGCAACAACACACCATTTGCAATAACCCCCAGCAGATCCAAGTGCTCATTCAGCTCAGAGCATCCCTTCCAACATATGGTGGGAAGCAAGGAGAGCGTCTGGAGGATTTGTTTGAGCAAATAAGGGAGGAAACAAGAATACAACCCCTACTTACTAGCACATGGTTACAGTTGGCAAAAGCTCAGTTAGGTGGCCCAGCTAGGTCGCTGCTCAAAGAACTTGCGGAGATGTGCTGACTGACTCCTAATAAAGGCAACCGGTTGATCGCGGTCTAGTGGATAAGACAGTCTATTCACAATTCTCGACGTAAGTTGAGGATTGTGGATCGAATCTCCGGCGCGATTGCCGTAATTTTTGCCTGAGTCAGCAGCTCTTCAAAAGCATCTCCAAAAAACGTGGGAATCGGAACCCAACGTCAATTAATAGGAACTGCCACAAACCTACACTATCGAGTTGTCGCGTTGAAACTCAGTGGTCACTAAGAAGAAAACGACAGCGCTTTTATAATCGAAATTTATTTCAATAACAAAAATGTTTAAACAACTAGCTACACAATGAATTGCACGTATTGAAGTTGGACTACCGTCACACGAAACGTGTTGAATTGGACAAAGGATAATGCAGATCATTGTTCGGTTCGTATCTAGTAGAAAGAAGTTGAGCTCCCACAAGCCGGCTCTCTCCCACGTAATATCACAGTAAAAAACCAGTCATTTTAAGGTTACGATCCTTTGGCCGCTTTGAGCACCTTTGTATCCGATACTCAAAATATAGGATTGACTGCCTCTTCAGGTTCAGGTGTTACCTGTCGCTGCTATTTCGACCACATTGGCAACACTCATTGAGCCACCAAATACCAATTCTTATTCAAATGGTTCGCCGGTCTCTTGTGTGACAATCAGAGCCAAAACATTTTACTGGGGAAGCTATTAACACTATTTTATGTAAAGCGAGTAACTGACGGTGTTTAAAAAATGAATCTCCGCTTGTAAGATTAGGAAAGAAATAATTGAAAAAAAATTCAGAATGAATAATAAACCAAGAACTGATCTCTGAAGGAGGCAGTCATCCAGAAATGTCCATAACTGCTTGGTGCGCAGAAACTCAACTGCCAGATCATTCAAGACAAGAAGATTAGGTTATTTCTTTCCTAATCTTACCAGAGGAGATAATTTCGGAATAGTTCATTTTTTAAACGTATTCCAGAGATTCTGGAACATTCTTCACGTGTAGATGATTTACAAGCCCCTTTGAACGCAAAGACCAGGATGTTGCGAGGAATTAGCACAATAGTGAGTAAACAACGATGATTGACAAGCGTGCAGATAGCTTTAGCATTTCGTACAATTACCTCCAGGCTCTATCATCTGACCGGAGTCTCCCTAAATCGTGATTTAGAACTGAAGCACTAAAACGCTGTGGAGATTCGCTTGAATGATTTAAGTTGCACAGCAGGCCAGAAGAACCGCTACCAATAATAATAGTTTAAGGATGACTTCTACAAAAACTAAACAGTCGCTCAAAGCAGCCAAAAACAACAATAAAAAACGGCTTGTTTTAGGGGGCAGGATGAAATTTCGTTAAATAAAGTGGTAAATGATTGAGCCGGTGGTCTCTGAAAAACAAAAAATAAACATGAAATTGGCAAGTAGAGGCAAGATGTTGCCAAAAACCACAATCTCATTGAGACCAATCAACGTTTAACGAATATCGTCAGAGCCATCGACTCGCAATGAATAAGGTAACCCATACCTCCTCAACCCTCTCTTTACTAATTGGTCAGTGCCTCCTACCATTGCTCCCAAGTTAACCCCTGTTTCCCTTCAACTAACTAAACGCGCCGTCGACAAGCCATAGTAATATTGAAATTGAACCAGGCGCCTTGATCCCTTCGTACTCTACATTGGGCTGCCGGGTTCAGCGAGTGAACCCACCCGACCACCCGAGGTCCCCGACAGCCGCGTTCAGCCTATCAAGCCAACCCCCCAGTCTGGAGCGATGAAGCGAGACGGTGGGCGTCAGAACATGCCATCGTGAATTCCAATCGGCACTAAAATGATGAGGAAGATGACGAAGTTCCTCAAAACACGCCTCCAATCCGACGGCACAATGTACGGCAACAGTGTCATTGTGATGTTGTGTATCTGTGAATGTTAAACACATTACAACGCTAGAACGAATAATAACGTAATTTCATTGCTTCGTAGGCGTATCGTTACCTCGTGCGCTGTGCAGACGAAAATGAAAGAAGTGATAAGTACATTGAGCACCGGGTAGCCAGGCACAAAAACAAGGACTCCGTGGGAGTCAGCAGCCAACCAAATGTGATATTGGCATATAGCGAGCTCGAGAGAGATCTTTCCAAACCAAGCGAACATGCTCGAATAGCGGGAGCGCAAAAACCCGCTCAAATTCCTCAACACGATGAAAGAAACGATCTGCAAGTACACGAAAAATTGTCAACATTTCGACAGTTTGAAACCAAATTTTCAGACTAAGCCGTACCCTCGCGGCACAAGCCACCTACCGGAACAAACGTGCTGTAGGAATGGACTTCATCACAGTCGAGACTCGTCGGGCAGAGGAATGCATAAGCGGAGGCCGCGGTCATGCCGACCAGAGCAACAAAAGCCATGGCCAAAGCTGGACGCTTTGACAACAAATTGGAATGATTCGAGTCGTCGATTAAGTTGTATTTTTGAGCAGTGACCAGCGCGAGTCCAGTGATCACACCATAGCACATGCTAAAAAACGAGAAGGAGCGACCAATTATTTCGACGAATTTCCTAAATTTGGCGTTGAGCAACTCAGCATTTTCCCGGAGCACAAATATGTTCGATTATTTTGCAATTCTGAACAGCTCTAATGAGCTGAGAACAAGCAGTCAATGAATAATGTACAAACCTATAGCGATTCATTTTCCATCGCACCCACCACTCGCTGATGTCGTCGTCGATCGACACAAAAAGCGCCTTCCACGGCCTCGTCAGAAACACTTTTTCGAAAAACACCTGAACGGAATAAATAACGCCCAATTAAATTGGCTGACAAGAGTAAAACTATTTGGAGAGAAACAATAATAACCAAAGTAGAGGAGTGTGAGCGAAACACCACTCACTAATAAGATGTAGATGCAGCAGATATGCTCGCACATTTGCTTTTGGTACCTAGAGCCACGATCTTAACAGAAGAATTGGGGCAGTAATAAGTACTCTCAATGGACACACTTTCGTTTGAACACTCACTAATTGCCGTAGTAAAGATAATAATCACAAAACAAATAATGACTGTAACGCCAGAAAATATACCCACAAGATTGAAAAACTAACAACCGAACACACACACGAAAAATATCTGGAGCGTTGCAACACACAACTTTCCTTAGCTCTACGTCAATTCACTTTGGACATGGCTAATTCTATTTAATGAATTCATTTATCACTCAGTTCATTTGAACTTGGTCAAACAACACTTTACGGCAGCATGAAGCGGCAGCGATTACAGTTCCTGAATTTATTGTGCTGCTCATACTCATTCCAGGACCCTTTTTGAGCAACTGGTACACAGATAATTAATGAGGCTGTAAACACAATTTTTTGAAGAAGGATAGTAATCACTTTTTCAGAGTTATTGGGTAAACACTTTTAGAACTGGTAGTAAGGGAAACGGCAGTAGTTGAAATTCAGGAATTTCTGGAGTGAGCCCCATTTGTCTCATGAGCGTTTTTAAACACTCCACCTTTAGGTATTGGTTCGGACTACAATACCAATCTTCTTTAACTTTCTACTAACATTACAGCGGAGTTTATAAGGAAAAAACCGCGCTAAACCCGATTTCGTCGAAAGTTTTGGTAATTTATTGTGCTGCTCTCGTCATTTTCCCACAAATGGGAATTTTGTGGTACAGTTGCCATGTTGGGAGCTACCAATATAAAAAATTTAATCAAAATCGTTAGAGCCGTTTTTGAGAAAAAAAATATTTGGTGTTTTGATCACTATGATAACTATAGTTAACTCTCGGTGGATTTTGTTCATACCCTTATTTTGGCTTCCCATGGTAACCTGCGGGTGAGATATTGAGTTTGAGCTGATTTGATACGGTCGTTTTCTCTAAAAATCGTTCACACACACACAGACCATTTTCCCAAATAGTGTTTTTCGGACTCTGGGGGTTCTGAAACGTAAAGATCTGAAGAAATCTCAAAATTGTATTTTTCAGCCGATTACATAACTTTCCTTTCTACTTTGTAGAGCCAAGGAAAGTAAAAAACACAACACATTAGGTTAAAAATAACGATCGATGACCATCGATATTCAACAAGTTTTCATTTCGCGGCACTCATGTGAACTAATGTGTAGTTCTTACTTGTAAAATCCTTAATACTTATTTATCAGTTTAAATGGAATGTCTGGAGGTAAGCTACGTGGATCAAAGGAACATGCTCCCCTATCCCCCCAATGATGAGTCATGATTAGAAATTAGAATGTAACGATCCCTTGTATTCAAAATATCTGGTGCGTTGCAACACACAACTTTCCTTAGCTCTACAACAATTCACTTTGTACATGGCTAATTCTGTTTACTCAATTCATTTATCGCTCAGTTAATTTGAAGTTGGTCAAACAACACTTTACGGCAGCATGAAGCGGCGGCGCTTACAGTTCCAGAATTTATTGTGCTGCTCGTGCTCATTCCAGGACCATTATTGAGCAACTGGTACACAGATAATTAATGAGGCTGCAAACACACATTTTTTGAAGAAGGATAGTAATTACTTTTGCAGAGTTATTGGGTAAACACTTTTAGAACTGGTAGTAAGCGAAACGGCACTAGTTGAAATTCAGGAATTTCTGGACCCCCCCCCCTCCCATGTATCTCATTAGCGTTTTTAAATACTCACCCTATAGGTATTGGATTTAATTACAACACCAATTTTTTTTAACATTCTACAAAAATTCCAGCGGAGTTTATAAGGAAAAACCGCGGCAAAAACGCTTTTCGTTGAAAATTTTTATAATTTATTGTGCTGCTCTCGTCATTTTCCCACAAATAGGAATTTTATGGTATAATTATCTTATTAAGAGCTATCGATATAAAAAATGTAATCAAAATCGTTAGAGTCGTTTTTGAGAAAAAATATTTGGTGTTTTGATCACTATGATAACTATAGGTAAATTAAGGTGGATTTTGCCCATACCCTTATTTTTGCGTCCCATGGTAACCTGTAGGCTGGAGATCAAATTTGAGGTGATTTAGCTCGGTCGTTTTCTCTAAAAAACGCTCTAAAATCGATTACGTCGAAAGTTTTGGTAATTTATTGTGCTGCTCTCGCCATTTTCCCATTGACGGTAATTTTATCGTATAGTTGCCTTATTGGGAGCTATCAATATAAAAAATTTAATCAAAATCGTTAGAGCCGTTTTTGAGAAAAAAAATATTTGGCGTTTTGATCACTATGATAACTATAGTTAAATTTCGGTGGATTTTGCCCATACCCTTATTTTGGCGTCCCATGGTAACCTGTGGGCGAGATATCAAGTTTGAGCTGTTTTGGTACGGTGGTTTTCTCTAAAAATCGTTCACAGACACACAGACCATATTCCAAAATGTGTTTTTCGGACTCAGGGGGGTCTGAAACGTAAAGATCTGAAGAGAACTCAAATTTTTTTTTTCAGCCGATTACATAACTTTCCTTTCTACTTCGTTGAGCCAAGGAAAGTAAAAATTTGTCAAGCAAAAAAGTTGTTGCGCAATCAGATTTTGCGAATATAGCTCGCCAATTTATATTTTTCAGTTCTCTATGATATCTCATTGGTATTAAGCTTTGGCATCTGCTTCCAGCTTCGATGCAAGGGGAATGTATTTCAATTTGTTTGGTAGGTGGGGCATGTTATACATTGCTTTATTGAACAGGTTTACGAATGTTCTGAATGTTGTCACAACACCGTCTTATTAGCACCGAGCATGATTCGCATCACTTTGACTGCTATAGTTGTCACCTGGATGCTGCCAGTTAGAAAGTCGAGGCGGAGACTTTCATAATTTCAGAAGTACAGCTGACTGGCACCTCACAAGACACAACTTCCTACAAATCCTTTAAACTTCGATATTTAAATGTTCATGTCATTCAAAAAACGGCTCCAAGAGGCAACCGACAAGCATTACCTCTGACATGAAGAGGATGATGATGAGGATGAAAAGCCCGACCATTTTGAGTATGAAATAAAAATAGTGGAGGGGATTCGCCTCAACGGTCGCCGCTGACACTCGAGGAGGAGCCAGAAATACTAAATAGACGCACAAATACCAAAATGATATGAGCGGGGCGAAAGCGTAAAATTGGTACGGGCGGTTCATGCACACGCACAGCATCACCACCAAGAAGTTCAGGCGAAAGAGAATCTGAAACATGCAACACATCGGATTTAGTTAGTGTACTGCAGAGCCATTGAGTAACTTGAAGTGTCCATTCAGGTTTCTCAAGCGATTTATGATATTGTCATGATGATTTTTTT
Organism: Pachypeltis micranthus; assembly: GCA_020466155.1. Taxonomy (NCBI): domain Eukaryota; kingdom Metazoa; phylum Arthropoda; class Insecta; order Hemiptera; family Miridae; genus Pachypeltis; species Pachypeltis micranthus. Next base: position 27,900,153 of record CM035777.1, on the reverse strand, counting down.
TTCTCAACAAGTTCATACTTAAAACTTTTGAACAACACAGAAAACTATACAAAAAAGTTAACCACAGGAACAACAATAGTGTGGTGTCGAATCCAAGCAACGGAAGTTTTGATGAGGTTGCTAGGGAAGGACGACGGGGACGCGAGTAACAACGAGAAAAGATTGTGTCGTGTCGGGATTGATGTCTTTTCTTAGTAGCACTTTGCATATCACTGAATTATCTCCCTTGCATCTCAAAGTTATTTCACAATCGGCAACTCTCATAAGATGTTGGTCAAAATCAAGAATTACTTTGTGAGCCTTCATAAAATCCATACCTCAAACGTCTTGCTAAAGATGAAAACCTCATCTAAATAAATCAAGCAGCTTTTCCAATGCAGTCCTTTTAGGGTTGACTCCATCAATCTTTCGAAAGTGGCTGGGGCGTTGCATAGCCCAAAAGGCATGACATTAAATTGATAAAGTCCTGTACCAGTGGAAAACGCAGTCTCTTCGCGATCATCAGGATGCATTTCGACTTGCCAGTAACCACTTTTCAAATCCAGAGTCGAGAAGTAGATGGAATTAGCTAACGTATCCAACGCATCATCGATTCTTGGCAATGGATAGCTGTATTTTTTTGTGGCATCGTTCAGCTTTCGATAGTCAACACAAAATCTAGTTGTTCCATCTTTCTTTTTCACTAACGCCACAGGGGAGGCCCAGGGGCTTATTGATTCTTCGATGACTCCTTGGGATTGCATCTCTTCTATCATTCCATCAACTACTGGCTGTTTTGCGAGAGGAATTCTTCTTGGGGCTAACTTAATGGGAGGATGATCGCCCGTGTTTATCCGGTGTTGAACGAAATTAGTTCTTCCAAGGTTCGTTTCGTCCCATGAAAATACGTGTTTGAATTTCGAAAGCAGATCACTCACTTTACTTTAGTCGTGCGTGCCTAAAGATGCCACTGAATTTTCAACAAGTTCACTAAATGTCTCATTCGATCCCACTTCTGACACCAAATTGTACCGTTTCCCACTTGTTCGTATCTGATAAAAACTGGCTCAACTCTGAAAGACAATAACTACAACTAATGCGTGAACTGTCTAAACTTTATGAACAATGACTTTAAAACTATACAAACTGTTGTATTTTCAGTCCTATTTCTATTAATCAAATGTTCTTGAGCACACAAATCGTTCACGTTTCGATAACCGGACACAACAACTTTCACGACGGAAATCCCGACACGACACCATCTTTTCTCGTTGTTACTAGCGCCACCATCGTCCTTCCCTTGCAACCTCATCACAACTTCGGTTGCTTGGATTCGACACCACAATAGTGAAAATTCCGGAATTACGTGGGATGTCCACAATTGCTCAGCCTGTTAAACACTTATTGGAATACCAACACGACTGTTTTGAAAACCATTACCACATTAGCGGAATTCATAAGAGCGAAGACGAAAATCTATTTCCTACGAATCTATTGCTAATTTATTGCGCTCAACTTTCCTTAGCTCTACTTCAATTCACTTTGTAAATGGCTAATTCTATTTAATCGATTCATTTATCACTCAGTTCCTTTGAAATTGGTCAAACAACACTTCACAGCAGCAGGAAGCAGTAGCGCCTAATGTTCTGGAATGTGTTGTGCTGCTCGTACTCATTCCCGGACCATTATTGAGCAATTGGTACACAGATAACTGATGAGCCTGTAAACACGAATTTTTTGAAGAAAGAAAGTAATCACTTTTGCAGAGTTATTGGGTAAAAACGTTTAGAACTAGTAGTAAGCGAAACGGCGGTAGTTGAAATACAGGAATTTCTGGAGTGAGCCCCATGTATCTCATGAGTGTTTTTAAGCACTCACCCGTTAGGTATTGGATTGGACTACAATACCAACTTTTTTTAACATTCTACAAAAATTTCAGCGGAGTTTATAAGGAAAAAAACGCGCTAAAAACGCTTTTCGTCGAAAATTTTGATAATTTATTGGGCTGCTCTCGTCATTTTCCTACGAATGGGAATTTTATGGTATAATTGCCTTATCAAAATATATCAATATATAAAATTTAATCAAAATCGTTAGAGCCGTTTTGGAGAAAATATTTGGTATTTTAATCACTATGCTAACTATAGTTAACTTTCGGTGGATTTTGTTCATACCCTTATTTTGGCGTCCCATAGTAACCTGTAGGCTGGAGATCAAATTTGAGGTGATTTGGCTCGGTCGTTTTCTCTAAAAACCGCTCTAAAATCGATTACGTCTAAAGTTTTGGTAATTTATTGTGCTGCTCTCGTCATTTTCCCATAGACGGGAATTTTATGGTATAGTTGCCTTATTGGGAGCTATCAATATAAAAAATGTAATCAAAATCGTTAGAGCCGTTTTTGAGAAAAAAAATATTTGGTGTTCTGATCACTATGATAACTATAGTTAAATTTCGGTGGATTTTGCCCATACCCTTATTTGGGCGTCCCATGGTAACCTGTGGGCGAGATATCAAGTTTGAGCTGTTTTGTTACGGTGGTTTTCTCTAAAAATCGTTCACAGACACACAGACCATTTTCCCAAACAGTGTTTTTCGGACTCAGGGGGGTCTGGAACGTAAAGATCTGAAGAGAACTCAAATTTTTTTTTTCAGCCGATTACATAACTTTCCTTTCTACTTCGTAGAGCCAAGGAAAGTAAAAAGGCGAGTTGTTTCTGCATATGAAAAGTTTAACGTTGTCATTTGACATATAAACAAAGAAAGCGTAATCGAGTAAGTTATGTTCCAGACAGGGTATCATATCTGAGCTGATTTGGTACAGCTATTTTCAACCACAGACTCAGACTGGCTCAAATGGCGTTTATTGGTGTCGAAAGCCTTAACACTTCAATAGAGGGTTAAGGAAAGTAACAGTGATGGATCATCTGAGCTGGCTGATGTCAATGGACGCTGCTGAGTGTTGCACGCCCCATCCTCTTATATGGAGCAGAGGTGTGGGCTGATACACTCAGCATTGCTTACCACAGGAAGTGCATGGCAGCAGTGGAGAGGTGTGCCCTCTGGATTACGTGCTCATATCATATAGTTTCTCAGGAGGCAGTTTTAGTAGTACGGACCTGGCAGCTGATTCGAGCATTTTCTTTCTCACTCTCACCTACAGGAGCATTTAGGGCGTACCTGCGCTGAACTCGTAAGGCTGCAAGCCCCAACTGCCTGCACTGCAGGGCAATGGTTTATGATTCTTCTTGGTCAGGCTGGCGGTGCACGGTGGAAGACGCATTCAGGCAGCTCATACCAGAGGCATTCGTCCAATCCATGTTGAATTCTGAGGAAAACTGGAGGTACATTGCTCAATTTGCACGGGTAGCGTTCAGCCAGAAGAGAATGAGGCTTGCTGATCCGAAGCCAGTCTCTCGCAGGGATGAAAAATGAAGGAAAGACTGTTCCTGATCCTTCCAAACTGCTGGGTAGTACGGGAAGATGTATGGCAATGGCGACACACTGCAGGGTTCTCGTGAGGGTGGAGAAGACAAGAAAGAAGAGCTGCCATCGCAGAGAGGTGTCAAGGCTGACCTGATGCAATGTACTAAACAGTTCGAGGTTGGTTCTCAACATGCAGCAGTAAATTCATGGGACCACAAGGAGCCAACTCTCACTCCTAGGTCCAAACAAAATCAAAAATGTAGCAGCTAGCGTCCCCCTTACGTAAAATCCCTTCAAACATTTCGTACTTATAGCAGAATTTACTGTGAAATCTACTCACTTGGAAAAACCGCACGATTCCAGATTCAGGACGGTGCCACAAGTAATAAAAGTGGCTGTAGCCGGACAAGAAGAAATAGGCTGAAATTAATATGAGCACGTGGTTTCTGATGTGAGGATTGGAGCTCGCTCCTGTCATGTTGTATATCAGCAAAACCAGCTGCATCCAACCTGAAGAAGACACAAACCCCTTAAAGATTTATAAACGACTTATTTTTTAATGAAAACAATTCAGAACTGTTCTGTTCTCTCTCATATAATAAGAATTCAGGTTCACGTTTCTTTAGAATATTCTTCCCCTCGCAGCACAACCAGATCCTAAAATATGAGTTGACAGAAGGGACCCTTCCTCAAAACACCCTCCCTCAACAGTATTTTCAATCATTTGAAGAGTTCAAAGGGTGTAAATGTTCAATAAACGTGTCGATACCTTTCATTTCTTCAGTCTGATCGCGGTGAAGTACTTTGGTATAGCGACTGTCTTCAGTGAAGAACAACCCCAGAGCAAATACGTACGCTAATGGTAACCAGAAGCTGACTGGAGAGTAATACTTGTTCTCTTTCATGAAGAAGTTAGTTCTAGAACACAATAATAATAATATTATTAGACAAACATAAGTGACGTACTTCATTGTCAATAGAAATGCAGAGCAGGCCAGCGGAGAGTGTGAAAGGTGCAAGTAACACCATTATCAAAGGGTCGAACACTGGAGGGGCAGGTTTTGGGGTAGGGAGTGGCTCTGGGTGAAGCGGGACGCACATTGCCTCAGACCCCGCTCCAACTGCTTTTCAAGCAAAGGTGCGATCATCGCTGGGGGTAATGCATGAAAAAGCATATAGCAAATACTTGGTGCGTTGCAACACACAACTTTCCTTAGCTCTATGCCAATACACTTTCTATATGGCTTTGCCTACTAAATCAATTCATTTACCACTCAGTTCATTTGAACTGGGCCAAACAACACTTCACGGCAGCAAGAAGCGGTAGCGCTTAGTTCCGAAATTTATTGTGCTGCTCGCACTCATTCCAGAACTATTACTGAGCAATAGGTACGCAGATAATTAATGAGGCTGTAAATAAAATTTATTTGAAGAAGAATAGCAATCACTCTTGCAGAGTTATTGGGTAAAAACTTATAGAACTGGTAGTAAGCGAGACGGCAGTAGTTGAAACTCAGGAATTTCTGTAGTGAGCCCCATGTATCTCATGAGGGTTTTTAAACACTCACCCTATAGGTATTGGATTGGACTGCAATACCAATTTTTTTAAAAAACATTCTAGTAACATTTTTGCGGAGTTTATAAGGAAAAACCGCGATAAAAACGCTTTTCGACGAAAGTTTTGATAATTTATTGTGCTGCTTTCGACATTTTCCCACGAATGGGAATTTGATGGTATAATTGCCTTATTGAGAGCTATCAATATAAAAAAATTTAATCAAAACCGTTAGAGCCGTTTTTGAGAAAAAAAATATTTAGTGTTTTGATCACTATGATAACTATAGTTAACTTTCGGTGGATTTTGCCCATACCCTTATTTTTGCGTCCCATGGTAACCTGCGGGCTAGATATAAAGTTTGAGCTAATTGGGTACGGTGGTTTTCTCTAAAAATCGTTCACATACACACACACAGACCATTTTCCCAAATAGTGTTTTTCGGACTCAGGAGGGTCTGAAACGTAAAGATCTGAAGAAAACTCAAAGTTTTTTTTCAGCCGATTACATAACTTTCCTTTCTACTTTCTAGAGCCAAGGAAAGAAAAAATGAGGGCTGAGCAAGAAATATAAACCGAAATTGTGAGGTTACAACTTTTATAAGCAAGGAACCTCAACACAGAAGGAAAAATTATCGGGTTTAATAAAAGGCTGTATTAGTTGGTCGAGCAACCGAAATTGCTGAATGCGCATGGGGCTGAGGAAAGTTCAGTGATGTATTGCGTGAGATATTTTCCAATTTGTGTCACGAGTGACACCTACAATTTGCAAATCATTTCTCTGGTCAATAAAAAGGCAGGTGGCGGAAAACAATTAAAGCTCAGTCTAAAGGCCTCTTTGTACTTCTGAGATATGAAAGTAAACAATTGTCAGAGCATTTACCTATCGCATAAGTAGAAATAAGCCATAATCAACCCCAACTTGGCTAAGGACGTAATGAGTATGTAGCCGCTCGTGGGGGGTTCCATCTTCATTTTGGTTCTGTGTCGGCGAGAAAATACGAAAATCCCAAGAGCAAAACTGAAACACACGATAGAAGCGGTGAGTTGCTTCTGGATTTAGAAGATCGAGATAAACAAAAGTTAAACTGCACCGTACTAATACACAGAATACAAATCAACAATTGATTCAAGTGAGTCTCCTTTTTTGTGCGGGAGTGTTCACTTGATCTGATCCTCTTAGTTTGTCCCAAATAAAACGACTCGCGATAATAAAATGAAAAATTCAAAAACTAACAAAAAAGCGAGGAATGTGTATGCGAGCGTCTGAAGGGTGGTGCGCCTCTCGGGAGATGAACAGCAGGTTCCATCGTTGAATGCCATGTGCTCGTTGCAGTGCAGGTTCGTGAGTATTTGCGTGTGATGGCGTAAAGCCTTGGGAGGTATGTGCTCGCCGTCCCATTGATCGCTGAAACCCGAGACAAGAGCCCGAGTGCTCGTCCAAATTTGAGCTCCGCTTTTGTACAATACCTGTCAAAACGATTATAAAGGGGAATTAGTTGATACTTCGGGATTGAACTGACAAGAATAAGTTACAAACATCCCATTTGTTACGATGTTCGCTCATTTCATTTTATTTTAATTTGGAAAACAATCAGAAAATAAATGCCCAGACAAATAAAATGAGAGGGCAGTACTATTAAGGCGCTGTTGACATTTCTAGGCAACAAAATGTGTACATATTCTTCTTCCTGGGGGAAAAACTAGAACATGAGAACTGCACGGGTGGACTGTATGATCCGGAGAATAGGAATCAATTCCCGCCGCACAAAGAACAGCCCTCAATGCAAACTCAAAATGAGCGAGGACTCACCTTGGGTTTGGCTGATTGGAGCAGCCTCCCGTCGACGGGGCAAATTTTATTGCTTCCCTCTAACGGAGAGAAGGGACGTCGGTCTTGAAATCGGGAGGGCCTGTAGGCCCCAAGTCCCACTACGCCTGCCAACAGCAAGTCAGCACTCAACAGACCCCTAAGCACCCCTTGGTACCCCACTAGGTGTCTTGTTTGATGTTCGACTGCAGCAAAGTCCAAGATGAGGTACAGTGGAGGGTGAGGTGTTGCAGTAGGCTGGCATAAGCATGAGCCACTATGACACAGCAGCATACTGCACCGCTGGTAGGAATATGGTCCAGTAGTAGAGGGCCTAGTCCTGAGGATCCTCATGTGTGTCCCTAAAGGGACCTAACATGGACAGGCTAGTAAGGTTCGAGCATTTGGTTTGAAGAAGGGCCAAGTGCGCAAATGGGAAGCCATGGTGGGCAATAATGGTTCCTAGGTACCTGGCCATCACCTCCAGGGCCACCCTGATGTATGTGGCTTGCCAGGACATACACCAGCTGTACAGCGTTTTGAGACTTTGAGAGCAAAAGCGAGGAGAATTTCAGAAAATATTCGTCGAAATACAAATCAGAAAAGGAGAGCTTTATCAGACGGAGAAGGCGAAGGAAAAATAAAAGGGAACAGAGCGCGGAGGAAGAGAAGAAGGGAACGGGATGAGATGTGCGGTGGCGAAGGAGAAGAAGGGGGATGGGATAAAACGCGGATTCAGGGATAAATAAAAGATGGAGAGAAAGGGAGGATAAGGAAGAACGAGATAGAGAAGTAAGAGACCAAACGTTTCCTCTTCAGTGGATTCTAAATCAAAGCTGCCTCTTAGTAGATCCAGGGTTCAACTGGCCACCGATCCAAATCCTAGTTACGACTGGGATCATTTATTCCTACTATTGGAACGGCGGCCAGAGGTGGAGGGGGGAGGGGAAGAGAAACCAGAAAATAGGACGACTCTGAAAAAGATTATTCCGTTTAAATGGAAAAAGCAATTACATCCTCGACTAAGTCGAATCATCTCAATTATTATTTTTCACGTCACACGAGTTGATGACCGAATAATTGTTCAATTTATGAGGCGATGAATAAGAAATTGTTGATCTGCAAGCGGAAGTTGAGGAACGAAAAGAGACACTTTGGTCGTTAACAAGCAATTATGAACACTTTCGTCTACTGTGGTGACTAGACTAGTTAGGATTATCGTTTGTACTCACTAAGCAACAGGACCACGCTGTGCCAGGGCGATCTATGCCAAGATAAAGCTCATCAACGAGTTGAAAAAGCAACGCACACATTACGCATTCTCCGGCAATCCATCAGAGATGGGCAGGATTACACACCGTGCAGAGGTGTTTGTTGGTATAAAGACGACTATACCAACGCCCAACACACAGTACACTTCTCCCTCCCACATTCCAGCAGCACGCCTCACAAGGGGAGGGGGGGGTGCTTATAATGGGGCGAAGGTGTGGGCTGATATACGAAGTGTTGCCCAGCACAGGAAGCGGATGACATTGACGTTCTGATGTAGAGTTGTGCAGAGGCAGTGCTGGTCTCTTGGCCCTAACCTGCCTCCGCCCCATCAGGTAAAAAGAAAAATCGGGATCTGGGACTGGGACTGCTTCCAGCGAACCCTCGACCACTACGATATCTGCAACCACATTGCTGGGTAACTAGGGACTAGGCGCCTTTGCCTTAGCATCCTGCAGAGGCATCCACCAGGCATGGACCTACACCTGGTGCACCGGCTTGCGCCGTGGGCTGTGCATCCCCACAGTACCATTTCAGGAAAAATATCCCTTAAGGCTAGAATGGTCGCTGTCCTGCCCAGACTTGTGTCTACATAAACTACTTACCGTAAAGATGTGCAGTAGTGTATTGCTGGGAGATTAACCATTGTCGTATTCATTGAATTACCAACAAGGGATCGGTCATTTTCTAGTACAGACAGCAACTTAAGACTAGAGATTGATTCACCAACTATTCAAGTCTAGAAAAATGAGCGAAAAAAACAGACAGGCGAGTTACTTACATCTTTGGCAGCCCAATTATACTGATCAACAAGACGGTTGGTGAGAGCTGGGTTTGTCAACTTCTCTTCATTGACAGGCTCCAGGAGGACCCAAAGGACTCTACTTCTTTTAGCAGTGAGTTTGTCTATGGACTGTCAACAATAAGTAACAAACTCACAATTAAAATGAAGGAATTCGCAATAAATATATTAATGTTGGAAGCACGAAATAAATTAATTATTACATTGAAAGTGTGGTGTGGTGTGGGTGGTGACATTGGAATAGGGGGAAGACAACTGCAATTACACGAAGAAATTCTGTGATAACATTCCACACCCCCTGGAAGCTTCGACTGGGGCCTGGCTTACAAACTGGTATTTGGGCTTTGGCTAGTCACCCCACGTATCACGGCTTGCATATTTGTGAGTAGTCAGTTGTCATCGCCCCATGTCCCAAAATCCAGTTTGCCAACAGATTGTGCCCCATTATGCAGTGGACTGGAGAATGATGGGTTGACTGTAGGCCGGGCATCGTACACAGCATTTCACGTTTTTCCGGTGGAGAATGCTTCATCCCCCTCAGCCAAACGTATTTTTTTGCGCTACAACCTAAATCTTGATGTTTCTTAGAGCATATGTGTTTGGAAATCCTTCGCCAGTATCTGTTTCCTGCACCACAAGGGGCTTTCATCTCTTCAGACACATTGGACGTTGCTAATCCCATTCTTAGGCTGTGTGAGCGAAAGCCACTGACCATGAACTGCCCGAGTGAGTCCTCTATTGTGCACTGCATGCCTGTCCATTTCTGGTACTCTAAGTTGTCACGTAGCCCTTTGAGATTAGAAAGTAGGAAAATAAAAAGGTTTAAAAATTAATAAATGTTATTAAACCAAAAATCTGCCCTACCTCAACAAAAAGGGGAAACTCGCTTTTAGGTACTTCAAATAAGGGCAGCCCTAACTGAAGATGCGCAGAGACCAACTCGACTCAAACGTGGTGAAAGATTAAAATTAACGTTCACGGATCACACCCGAAATATAATGATCTCGCACCGATCGTTTTGAAGCCTAGGGAACAACTGCTCATTTGCCAGAGAGCGACCGAGCTTAGAGGGGGCGAAAGAGGGAGCTTATCTTTGTAGCACCAGAAGGGCTCCTGCTCATTCGTGGTAAACCTGACAAAGTCCATTTGGCAGGCTCTTCAGCTCAGGTATGTCGATTAGCCAAGTGTAAGGGCACTTCAAATGTTCCTAGGACTGCTTGGTTGTCCCCTTAGGGCCACATCCCTGTCATCTCACCATTTACCATGGTCACAGCCCACTTCTTTACCTTCAAGGAGATGTAGTAGATGGAGCCTTCAAAGATAGTATTCTTCTCTAAACGAATATAACCAGGGTGTTATGTATTTTTATCCCTGGGATAGGCTACTTTTAAATAAACGCTAATAATCTCTATTTCCAAAACAAAAACTGATAACCTTGATAACCCACTGATTCCCACTTGACCCGGTAGGACACCACTAATAGGCGCGGGCTTATTTGAATACATCACATTTTTACCTACTTTAACAATTCAGTCTCTAGCCTCTCCAATATTAGAATAAACGTGGCTCAGGATCTCACTAGTACCCATTTCGGCTCGCTCAATAGCTTTGGCAATTTCCAACATCTCCTTCAAAGGGATATCATCTTTTTCTAACAGTTTATCCAAAACATTCCTCGACTGTAGCCCACTTACAAATACATCTTGTAGCATTGTGTTTAGCATAGACGCCGAGTACTGGCAGGGCCCAGCCAGTCGACGTAATTCCACCGTATATACGGAGATTGACTCACCTTCATGTTGCTTCCGATTCAGGAAGACGTACCGCGATGGAATAACGAGGGGTGCAGGTTGGAGATGCTTCTCCAACACTTCACACAAGTCATTGAAGGATTTCGAAGTGTATTCATCGGGGTAAAGTAAATTGTTTAATAGTGTAAATAACTTAGCACCAATTGACGACACAAAACAAGGTACGTTTTTGTCCTCAGGAACACTCTGTAGCTCAAAATAAGCCTTCATACGCTGTACATAAGTTTTGAAATCTTCAACAGTTTCATCGTATTTGTCGAAAGAAATCCCGGCGATACGGTTCCCTCCAGACGACACTCCAGAGGACGTAAAATTACTAATCGTTTCCTGTTGTGTTTTCACTACCCCAACCAGATCTATTACCATTTTCTTCAATTCGTTTATAGTCTGCTCCTGTACCGGATCTGGTGGTGCCATCGTAACCTACAGAAGTTATCAAAACTGAACGTAACGTACTGATATCAAAACACAGCTGTTGCGAACACACCAAGTAAGGGTGTAAATAAAGTAGGTACCTACTCACCGCGCATTCACGTTAGGTACTGGAAACGTAAGGGCATACTGACTGCGCCAATGTTATGTATTTTTATCCCCGGGATAGGTTACTTTTAAATAAACGCTAATAATGCCATCCAATGGTAAGAATATCTCTATTTCCAAAACTCCCGTAACAAAAACTGATAACCTTGATAACCCACTGATTCCCACTCAACTCGGTAGGGCACCACTAGCAGGCGCGGGCTTATGTGAATATATCACATAGGGGTTCTGTAAAGTTGAGAAATTAACTCGCATTGTCACGCTAAATCATATGTGGTGGATCCGCCATCTCCAGACGAGTCAATACACAGCAGCCACAGGGAGGAAAGGCCTGTGGACAGCCTGACTGTCCACTATTGTTAATCGATGTTATTATCATGCCAATCAGCATCAATTAGATGCTATTTATAGTGCAGCCCAGCGCTCACGCAATCAATTCATTGCTCGTTAAATTGAACACACCAAAATTCAGGGCAACCTCCTTAATTCCTACGTTCCTTATACCTAGGTCACAATCTTCTCCACTGTGGCCTTTCAATACACTTCCCTTCTGGTGTTTTAGAAGCCCCCTCAGACTACAAGGCGGATAAGGAAGTTAAAGGACAACCACCTTCCAGTCAGTTTGTATTCCTACCTTTTCTATTATCAGTTCAACCGCACATATCACAGTAGAAAGAATGACTTTCCCAGGCGTGAATGCAGAAAACCCCTTAATATCTTAAAGCTCGAGCGATCAAATATAAAATAGAAATACTAACCGAAACGATTTTGGTGAGGTTGTATCGATAGTCTTTGAGACCTTGTTCTGATCCATTGCTCCGCCTTATGCCCCACGTTCCACACCCAAGAACAATGAGTCTCGGTGGCTCTAATTGATCCTTCACAATAGAAAAATTGATTTAAAATTCAAAATATCTGGTGCGTAGCAACACACAACTTTCCGCCACCCCTTTAAGTTCGAACACCAGCTACATATGCGGGCGCTATATCTTCGTTCAACGCATTTTTACAGGAACATTTATGGAGAACAAAATGTAGGGACTAGTTAGCTGAGAGTATAACGAAAGTTTGATCGAAGTCGTTAGAGCCGTTTTTGAGAAAATCGGATTACCGATAAATTAATATTCGACTAATCTCCTTTTCTGAGTTAACTTGGCTTATATCTCCGTTCAACATATATATACAGAAATAATTATAGAGAACGAAATGTGGGGATGGGTGACTAAAAGACACTCCATTAGGATTTATCACATCTGGTGAAAAAGTTACCCTGGAATTTACGGAAATGTTCGAAAAAACGTTATTTTTGACACATTTTAATTTTTATCTCTGTTCAATGGACCGTCACAGGAACATTTATTGAAAAGAGTATGTAGGTATTAACTATTTGAAAACATCCTGTGAGTTTGGTGGAAATCGCTGAAGCCGTTTTGCCAAAAAGCGTAAAAAACCTATTTTTGCTTGAAGGGCCCATATCTCCGTTCACCGTATTTTCATGGAAATATGTATGAAGAAAAGTTAGGTATTGATAAGGAAAAGATAATTTGAAAGTTTAATCAAAATCGTTAGAGCCGTTTTCGAGAAAAATGCGAAAAACCCTAGTTTTTGGTACATTTTCGTCCCCCACCCCTCCTTCCCATCGGCCGAAATCGTCCATAACCTTATTTTGGTGTCTACAAAAAATAACGAACAAAACAAAAAAAGAACCAGCTCAATCGGATCAGCCGTTCTCCCGCAAATCGAACTACTGACACACACACATACACACGGACCACGGAAATTAGGTTTTTTAGACTCAGTAGGGTCTGAAACGTAAAGATCTGAAGAAAACCCAAATTTTTTTGTTGGGCCGATTACTATACTTTCCTTCCCATCGGGTAGCGGAAAGTAAAAAGGGGTTGATTTGAGGATCAACAAAGCCATAAAAGTAACATATTGTGAGAGAGGTAGATGTTATGGAACTTGACGCTCATGTTCCTAGATCTTTTGCCTTCAGGTTGCTTTGACTAAGCTACCTGAGGATAGGAGAGAGAGTTCACGTCATTTCCAGGTCAGGAAACGGTCATGTTCTCCCAATTATTTTTCCACTTTTGCCGACCCTCTGATGCACTGTGCACCATCGCCAAAATCGCTCATTTACTCCGTTGAACTAGTCTTTCCAAAAGTCTGCCCTCAAATAATAACTGTCATCCCTTTTAAACGATTCAGAGGCTCTGAGAGTCTAAAGCCTCCCTCAAAACATCCACGGAATATGTTTAGTTCGTGCTTGTACCTGTTTGCTAAGGTGGAGCAACCAAAGAAGTTATTCACACTCACCCGGAGCATGTTGGCTTAAGTTGGGCAAGGTCAAAACACACGCATCCACACTCTCACAAGTGCAAGGAGAGGACGAATGAGGAGCCCCAAGCAGCCCCTTCTACACACTCGCTCCTCAGGGCTTAGCAAAGTTGAACAGGAAGGACTGAGGAACCTCTCCACACTCTCGCTACTCTGCACGAGTCTGGAAGGGCCTTTACCAAGGCCCAAGGCCTATCTGCCACTGCCGTTCTATCTTACAGAGCAGATGTGTGGCATATTCTTCAATTTCATACTACGATTCAACACCAGTCCAACTCTGCCCAATTCACATTAGTTTCAGACTAGTTTTATTGGATAGAGACAATGAATGCTCTCAATTGATGTGTCGAGTGTGGTACCAAACTATTATCTTTGTTCCTACCTTATTTGTACTTAAGAGCACCAGTTTTCCATCACCTGTCGCTCAGTTTTCACTGGAAATTTGAAAAAGTGATCAAACGTTAGCTTGCTTTATACTGACCTTCCACGAATAAAAACTATTGACCATAACGTCGGAAATAAACGGGCTCCAAATGAAGTCGACAGCGAGGCGAAGCTGTCCGTCGGAAAAACTTCGGTTGCTCAACGGCACTTGATACTGCGAAGGTGATTTGGGAGTGTTTTCCTTGCTCATCGACATATCCGGACGACCGTTGAGATGATCCAAAAAAGCCGAGTAGATCTCCAACATCCGATTGTCGCCCATAAATACGAACCTGTTGTGCTGCCCGTAGAAAGTCAACGACCGTATGCATCTTCTCATATCCCTGAAACGAGCAAAGTCAGTCTGGAGAATGTGCGCGACAAATAGTTGAACGACGCTATGATGTCCGGAGGCAGGATAACTGTGGCTTCAACTAATTCCGGAGTAGCAATAACTTTAGTCGGCTAAATGCATGCTACAGAGCTTGTTTTTGGTTTATTATTCATTCTGAATAATACGCTTACATATTCGTGCAGCAAATTTTTATTACCCCCCCCCCCCTCAAAATTTGACACTTTACCATTCCAATTCATGAGGATTTCCAATCTACAATGTCCATCAGCCGTCCATCTAATTGCCCCCTCCCCTGACAATCCGATCAGACTAAACCCATGGTGGTTACGGGCAAAAAACGGTTTATAAATGAAAATTTATTGCAATTACGTCGTGTTTGGTAACGTGTCCTAAACTGCTCAGCATGTGACCATTGGCATCGCCAGCCACGACTAAGAAAGGCGAAAAGGTTCGTTATGCCTTCTTGTCCAAAGGCGGAGGCAATGTTGACACCTTTCAGACAGGATCTGAGAGTTCTGATCAGCTCCCTCACTGTACACTGCTCATTTAGATTCACCTCAACAAGATGGGCATCTCAGAGGCGGTGGAGTGTAGATTATGCGATGAGGAGGACGATCCTATGTGACTGCTCTGCCTTGGCAGCCAAACACTTCGAATACTTTTCTCAGGGGCTCATTGAACCCGAAATCGCGACATAGGACAAACTTGACTTCCTAAGGGGGGCGGGTATGTACGATGTCTTCTATTAAGAAAGGGGGGGTGTCACAAGAGGCCCATGCACGGCCGAAGTGACAAAGGGACTTTGTCCCGTGTGCCTTCTTGAGGGGGGGGGGGGAGGCTGCTCAGCGTCGCCTAGAAAACGTAAATTGTCGTTGTTCTGTGGTAGTCAGGTCGTGTTTCGTACCATTTACGAGTATCTCGGATGGGGTGGGTCCCGGAGGTGTGAAACTGCGTCATGCAAGAGAATAATAACTTGCAGCGTTCCACTTTGAAATAAAGTCGCATCCTCTAAGGTCAGATGCGATAGTTTCCCGTCAACCCTTTTCTTTCTCTCTTCATTTTGTGTTATAGAACGATGGAAGATTCATTTTTTCGAAAACATCTACTTCATTCTGGGCTTGGACATGAGTCTACTAAGACATCTTTCTGCAAATGGTGCTAATTTTAGTAAAAGCAAAGAATATGGACCGCTCCCTCTGATAAGGCAATATATCGATATATCACTACTGAGGTCAGGTTATCGATATGCCAATTATTTAATGTTCATTATGTAATACCCCGTTATATAATTAACTAGTTATAATAATTAATTATTTTAAATGCACAAAGACTATGAAAAGGAGTTAATTCAATGAAATTAAGAATGGGTATATGAAATAAATATGAGATAACTAACAGACGCATATCGATACATGCAGTCGTAGCGTTATCAAGCGATCGGTCCATATTCTTTGTTTCACCCCTAATTTTTTCACTCTTCTAAGCCTAAACCAGCCTCATTTTATTATTAGCACGCAGTCCAGTCAATATAAAATGTTCGCTAAGTTATCCTGAATACAGTCAATACCTAACAGTATATTCAACAAAAATTAATTCTTACAACTGGGTGTATTGGTGCATCATGCAGCCGTAGGGCTGCCATTCCATGTCCCCTTTGTACTTCCCTCCTGTCAACAGCCAACCACAAGAATCTGCTCCTGAAAAGAAACGTAAAACTGCCGTTTTAGAATTGAGTAAGGCCTCTCGAAAGGTCAACTAGTAGGTTGTTAGACGTATGGTAATGCAACGATCTTCGTGCAAAGAAGTTATTTATATTTTCTTCAAATTTGTATGTTTTAAGAGCAGCTGAGGCTGATTGAGAGAGAACGACTGAATCGAATCGCGTTTAGCCTGCAGATCAGTAAGGGTCTCCAAAATAGGGGTATGAGCATAATTGGTTCATAATTAACCACAGTTATAGCGATCAAATCACCAAATTTTCTTTGTAATCAAAAACAGCATTTAGTGATGACATGTTTTTAATGGACAGTAGCATAAAATTTTCATCCATAGGAAATACACAATACGAATAAACAGAGTGGATAAGTTTCTACTTATGGAAATCGATGAATACGCGTGAGAGCCTGTCCTGCGCCTGTGTGTACAATCGATGATACCGTACTTAGTAACGGCTTGCATTTTGGTATTAAGGTGACTGAGTTTAGTCCGGCGATGAAAGAAATTTCGGTAGTTGAATTTATTTTCAACAGCCACAATCATCGGGGTTCACTGCATAATATCACAACTCTTGATCACCAAGGAGCTCATCATCTCAACAATTTGCCTCACTAGCGAGTTATCTTCCAACCCCACGTTTTCATTCGTTTTGTGGGAAGTAACGCGCTAAACGTGGTGAAGCACAAGAAGAATTGAAATATGAACGTCAAAAAGGAGGAGCCTTCAGGCAAAAAGGATGGTAAGGCGTCGATGCCAGCTAAGAGTGGTCATTTGAAGTTAAATCGACGCTTCGATTTCCACAATACTGAGTCAGAAGTCAAAGGAAAACAACAGAGGCCAGAGATTGTTTTCGCACACACCAAATCGTACAATTCCCACCTGAATTTCTGTTCCTCGAGAACCTGAAGAGGCGAGAGGCGTCCCTAACACTTTTGGTCAAGTTCCAAAAGACATGTCGGTTTAACGGCGTACTTTACAATTTGAGGAAGTCATTTTAATTGAACAGGCCTCGACATTGCCCAGGGATCCCAACCTAGCAACTTTATAGGCTAACTTGGCCTCAACTGTTAGCTTGACTGATATCGAAGTACGCTGCCTCTTGACAGTCTCAGCCCCTACAGTACACACCTGTTCAGTATCAAAGAGGGTGAGGCGTGGGATTGTGAAGTTGAGGACATGGGATTTTATGATAAGGGATTTCACTTAAAGTTAGCATGGCGGATTCATGCCCCACAGCACTGATGAGGTAAATGTTGCTCTCATGTTATTTGACATGGGCACATGAATACGCTCGACTACTCTGTCTCAACCCCTTCAACACCGACGAGGTGTTTCACACATCAGCTATCGTTAACACTGTGTGAAGTTATTATCAAATTAGCACTGGGGATGTCTAATTGTGTCAGCACCAATGCATCAAATCATACAGCACACACAAGAGCTTCGTCGCATCCGAACATCACGTCCCCTCAGCACTAATTGATCCTAAGAAGGATAGAAACAGGCACCTGGCACAAAACCACTACATCACAACACATGATAGCAGACTTATCAGTGGCACAACATCACGCGGAGAAGGGTTTAAGAATTCGTGTGTGCTTGGTTCATAGAGGAAAACAAAACATGACGACGTCCCAAGTTCTTACTAAAAACTGTACTAACCATATCGTTGGTGTACGATCCCGTGGTAGAGGATGAACCCAGCGATGAGGCCAATGGCAATGAATTTGGCGTTGGTAGAGTTGATTTGTTTTATTATGTCAACCGGGTTCTCCCTCGCGGATTCTTCCCAGATGAGACTTTCAGTCGCGTCGTCGCCTTCATCGCTCGTCATCGTTCTCCGCTCTGCAGTAAACTGCCTCCAGCATTTCACTCTCTCAATTATTAGAACCCCCAGAAACAATGGCCAATAAAACGCCTCGTCTAAACAGCGAAAAACATTTATATCTACCGAACTTGTCGTTATCGCAGAAGGGAGTATAAATATTCGAGAAGTAAACAAAGCGTTAAGCCTAACCTCAGTGGAGGGCTATACCATTAAAAAGGAATATCTATACTTTCTCTTCTTCTTCAAAGATGTGAGTACAAGTACACAGTTCGACTTTCCAACGGTCATCCTTCATCTTCCGAATCATGTGATCGGCACTTTAATCCTATTTTACGATATTTCCGACAAATTTGATTGATCTTAAGCCCCAGAAAATTTTTGTCGGTTGCGTTCATTATTATCAAGTTGCCAGTTTATATTATATAATGCTCTAAGAAGCATACACCAAATCTTTTGAGTCTCCCTGATACTGCTATCCACACACACACATTTTATCTGCTTCTTCGTGGAGCTCCCGCCGAGCAACTTTCACTTTAATTTTATTCAACAATGGATAAGAAAAATAAATGCAATACCAAGTGTCCACGTGTTTGCAGGTATTTGTCAATTTATGCTAAGTTTTCGAATAGATTTGTTCCTCACTACCTTACGCCATGGGTAAAATTGTTGGCAGGACTTGACGAAGAATCTCGTCATAGTATCTTGTGCGTTCACGGAGAATCTGAAGGTGGTAGGCCTTTGAGAAGAACGCTTTCAAAAAGGGTTCAAATTGGAGATACCGTGTTGCCAGTTGAAACACCTGCCACCGAAAGTTCCGAATCATGTAGAACCAGCTCAGAAAAAAGTCCAGAGAAGAAAACCGTTCGCTCTTCATCAGAGTGGCTAAGCGGATCCACCTCCTCGTCAGTGAGTTGTTTTTAACTTGGCGAGAGTTGTTTTTATCGCAACCCCTCTATAAAGTGTCAATTCTCATGGAATAAAAGAGAACCTTGGCCGTTGGCTCTGTTACACGCCCCATCATATCCGGGAAGGCGCTCACTTGCATACTAGTATGGGCCAGTAACAAAAATTGTGTATCAGACTGTAAAAACAAAACGTGAGTTCTCTTCAAATCCTTACATTGTCCGTTTTCAAAAAATATCGTTTAACATCATGGCGAAATCAGCTCAAATTTGATACTTGTTCCGGAGATCAACATGACAGGGTAAACTAAGATGTAAGAAAAATTGATCCTAAATCGACAGTAGTAGTAGTAATCAAAACTATTTTTATTCAACAAATGTATTTACTTTCTGCTACCTAAAGTCTAACTAAAAGTATTTTATTCGCATGAAAGGGATTTTCCTTTGGACTGATGACTTTCTGCTACCCAAAGAATAAGGAAAGTATTGCTATGGCGTTAAAAAACGGTTGGGTTTTCGTCAGCTCTTCATGCTTTAACGCTGACTGAATACAAAAAACCTCATTTTGGTTCAAGGTTCGTGTGTGTGTGTGTATGACGTAGTCTGCAAGCAAGTTGCTGCTGCATTATCAACTGAAAGATGGGAAATGGAGAGCGAGCGGCACTACAGCGGACACATAACGTTATTGACAGTGATCTTGGATGTCCAGATAGTATCTAGGATCTTGCACTAACGTGATAAGCCCATAGGAGCAAATATGGCAACGTCAGAAATGTGTGCAGTGGAGGCAGGTAACATCTGGGGTGGAGCATTGCCCTGATGGGATTATATTGATTGTTCCCACACAAAACAACGCAACCTTGACGTCCATTCTCTGCAACGTCATCCAGCCCCACTTCACGAAACCTGCATTTCTGTACCCCTGTGTCGGGGCCTCCCTTTTCAAGATGTTGCGCTGCTTGATTGTGTGTGAGGTCCTGAAAAGGGCCGACGAAATATTGTTGATGTGTGTGTGTGTTGGTTGTGTCTGTCGGTTGAGCGTGCGTGAGGTGAAGAACGGATTTCTCGGGCGTCGTTAGGTCGAAGGGCTCAGTTGAGCGGTAGCTCCTCTCGGTGAGGGATCCGGTTGGATTGTCGCTCCTTCAGTCGGAGACGCGAGATGAGGGTTGAGTCAGGATGTTCGGTCGAGCAGCGGGCGAGGGACGAGTTCCCCAGGCGTCGAAGCGTCGTTTGAAGGGCTCGGTTGAGCGTAGCTCCTCTCGGTGAGGGATTCGGTTGAATCGTCGCTCCTTCTTCTTCTAACGCGAGAGGGCCTCATTGTCCCCGCTGGAGCCGCTGAAGGTGGTCGGTTGTCGTCAGAGGATGTGAACGGTGTAAGGGTGGAAGATGGAATGAATTGAATGACGGTGTCTCGTTTTATTTGTTTTTTTTTTTTTTTTGGACGGCTTCCGGGAGGGAATCTTCAAAGACACCCAAATGGGTAGTGTCGGATTTTTACCGACTAAAACCCCTCCCGCGGTTGCCAACCCGGAGGTTCTAAACCAGAAGGATGGGAGGCCAGCCTGCGGATGCAGGGGGACTCATGCGCATGTGCGATCTGAGGGAGGAACGGGACGGGGTTAGCGTGGAATGAGGAGCAGGGCCTACGGATGATGTCCGAGGGTTGGGGGCATATTGTGTGAGGCAGCTGATGGACGGGTTGGGGTGACCCACCACCGAGTTGCGGAGGTTGAGGGCATAGGTTGAGGCGGCGCACTGAGCGAGGAGGCCTGTTTCCTTCAGGAGCTGCTGGTTTCTGATGCAGCGGGAGTGGCGGAGGACACCTCGGAGGGACTTCATGTAGGTGCCCTCGAGTTTGCGAAGAGGAGGCCGTGCCCCAGACGGGGATAGCGTAGGTGCTGATGCTCCTGATGATGGCGTTGAAGATACGGATTTTCGTTGGATGTGAGTCCTTTCTGTTGTTGAAGAATGGCCGGAGAGCAATAGAAGGCTCCGTTGATTTTGGCGCGAACTGCGAGGTCTGCCTGTACCAGTTGAGTTTCCTGTCGAAGATGACACCGAGGTACTTGGCCTGGTGTTTCCAGGGATTGGATGGTTCCCCACTTTGATGTTTGGGGGATATTCTGGCGGGGAGAAGAAGGCGGCTTCTGTTTTGGATTCGTTGAGGCGTAGTCCCCATTTGTGGTACCAGCTGAGCAGGGACGGCAGGAACTTATTCATGACTGTGGCACAGTGCAGCTTGGTTTTGGAGGTGTAGAGGAGAGCTACGTCGTCCGCATATTGAGCAGTGACGATCTTCTCGTGGACTGGTATGTCATGGCAGAAGATGTTGAAGAGGGCTGGGGAGAGTTTTGAGCCTTGGGAGTACGCCAGCCGTGATGCGGTGGGTGGTGGATAGAGTTTTGCCAACTCTCACCCTGAAGGTCCTGTCGGTGAGGAAGGAGTGAATCAGACTAATGAGAGAGGTGGACAGCGAAGCAGGATGAGCTTGTATATCAGCCCTTCGTGCCAGACCCTGTCAAAGGCTTGGCGGGCGTCCAGTAGAAGCATGGATGTGTGCCGATGCTTGTTCCGGCTCTCAGCTATGTATTCAGTCACCCTGAGGAGCTGGTGGCAGGGTCCGTGATGGTGTCTGAAGCCATGTTGGAAGTCTGGGAGAACCTTGTTGGTGGCCATGAACTCGATGAGGCGGGTTAAAATGATGGCCTCGGCTATCTTGCTCAGGGTGCAGAGAAGGCTAATAGGCCTGTAGCTAGTAGCTTTGTTCAGAGGCTTTCCAGCCTTGGGGATGCAGATGATTGTGGCCTCTTTCCACGCTGCAGGGAAGTATTGGAGGCGCATGCAGGCATTGATGATGTTGCAGATGGCCACTGTGTGGATCCTGGGGAGTGTCTTCAGGACTCCGTTTGAGATGCCATCGCTGCCTGGAGCCTTGTTTTTGGTGAGGCCTTTGATGGTTTCGCTGATTTCCTTTAGGGAGGTTGGTCTGAAGGTTGCAGGGTGCCCTTGAGGGAAGCTGCGTGCTAGGGAGTTGACCTCGGCGTGGAAGGTGGTGTGGTCGTCGTGCGAGGAAGGAGCACTGTTCTTCGAGAGATTCGGCGAAGATGGTTGCTTTGTCGATTTCAGCGGAGTGTGAGGGGTGTTGTTGTGGTAGAGAGGTGGAGAGTGGGGTTGCCTGTTCCGTAGGGATTTGGCGATCTTCCAACAGCGCTTGGGGTTGAGTTCAGCTTCAGCTATGTATTTTTCAAAGCTGGCGTCTCTGGTAGCTTGAAGGGCAGCGTTGAGCTCCCTTTTGGCGGCATTGAGCCTGGGTCGTAGGGACTGGAGGCGAGGTCCGCTGGAGCAGCCTGCGTGGTGGTTCTTCTTCGGATCAGGGCTCTGATGTCCGGCAAGAGGCGTTGGCGGCCTGGGGTAGCTGGGAGGAGGTTGGCGCAAGCCGTACCTTGTCCTGGATGTCCAGAGTGAGGTTGGACACATGGAGTCGATGTCTTCCCTTGATCGGGGAGTGCGACATTTAAAGGTGGAGGTCTCCAGGTAGTAACGAAGGAGAGCCAGTCGATTCGCTGGTGGGTGATCTGAGTGGCGTCTGGTGTGCCGGGGATCTCAGAATCACAGGGTAGTGGTCGAGTCGAGAGCAGGTAGGGTCAGAGGCTCTTTCCGATTGTGGTGTTCTTCGAGATGAAGAGGTCAAGGATGTCCGATTGTTTGTTCGGGTCGGCTGAGTGGAAGGTGTGGTCTGCCGGCGCATCTATGGAGAAGTTGTGTCGATGCAGCAAGCGGGGGAGGAGGCCTTTCCTGTTCTTGGTTCGGCAACCCCAAGACTGATGCTTGGCATTGAAATCGCCAGCAAGCACTGTTGGGTGGGGTGAGTCTAGCAGGGGGCAATTTCGTCCAAGTTGTGGGTATTGGGCGGGAGTAGCAGAGACAATCCGTAGTGGGCCAGACTTCAGCTGGACTGTTACTCCGCAGGCTTCAGGGATAGTGTGGGGGTGCTGAAGGCTTGATGTCTGAGGGAGTTGCGGACCAAGATGGCAACTCCTCCCCAGTTTGGGATCCTGGGCGGTCGCATCTGTATACCGAGTAGTTCGGGATGAAGAGCTTGTCGGTAGACCGTGTGTGGGTTTCAGTGATGCAGGCTACGTCGACTGATAACTCCTGTAGTAGGTCGTGGAGCTCGGCAACTTTGTTGCGGTGTTTGGCCAAGATGCCGTTGGCGTTCCAATTTAGGATGGATGTTGCCTTAGGTGCTGGTGGTGAACAGGGTCTGGGGGGGGAGGACGCGGCCTGGGAGGCAGGAGGCGATGTCCCCAGGGCACGTTCACGATCCGGAGGGGATAGTTGATGGGGTGGCTGCAGCGGGCTTGGGTGGAGTACTGGCAGCGATTGGGGCTGGGGTGGGGCGGTGATGGCTGTTGTTGGCGGCAGGGTTGAAGGCGGGGACTGTGCTGGGAGTTGCTAGCAGCAGCTCTGGCGTATGAGAGGGCAGGGGTGACCAGTGGAGCTGGTGTTGGGACTGGTCGGGGGGGCTGGTTGGTGGTTGGCACCTTCCTCTGTTGGGAGGGCTTCTTCTTAGGGGCTTTTGGGCAGCCCCTATAGGTGGCACAGGTGGGGACCCTTGCAGTGGGCGCAGACCGGCATCGCGAGTCTTTGATTGGGCAGGTTGGGGTGGCATGAGGACCTGCGCAGAAAGCGCCAGACCCACTTTGCGTGGCAATAATTGGCAGTATGCCTGAAGCTGAGGCAGCGGAGGCATTGGGGAACCACTTTGGACTTCTTCTTAGGTTCCACTTTAACTACCAAGCCATCGAAGCTGGTGAGGTTAAAGATCGCCCTGGCACTGGGGGATTTGGCGTCAAGGCGGACGAGGACGAGGGCCAGAGCTTTTCGCCTGTTTCATCCGGTAAACGGATTTAATTGGATATTTGCGGTTCTCTAGGCCGCGTTGAAGTCTTTGAGGAGTATGTTGTGGGAATATGTCGGATAACCACTTCCAAGTCTCGATCTTGGCGGACTTGGTGGGTCGTATATTCGATTTTTCCGCTTCTAATTGTGCTGTGAGGCGACGGAAATCGTCGACAGTGTTGGTACAGCCTCAACCCTGCATTTGAGTTAATGCAGCGGTGGGTGATGCCTTCTGCTCCGAGGTAGGCATGAATAGCCGGCCAACGCTCTGTTTGTTTTATTACGATTGGCGGGGGTGAGTGGAGGAGTTGGTTGTATCTTCCTCCTCAGAGTCAGAGTCAGTCGGAGTCAGACTTCGGGGAGGATGCGGTTTGGGCGAGACCGTTTCTCGGTCTTTGTAGGGGCTGTAGTAACCGTGGATTCCTCTGGTGCAGAGGGCACTGGGGAGGTGGAGCAGGACGGGGGGGCACGTTTCCTGTTAGGGAGAGGTGCGTCGTCCGAGGGGGCAGGGGCTGTGTCCATTAAGTTTGGGACAACGGTTGGAGGCTCGTCTTGAACGAGGGAAAGAGCTACCGTGAGTTCGGCGATTTTGACCTCCAGGCAGGCCATTTGGGCTGCAAGACTCGCTTGCGATGCGAGGGCTTGTTGGAGGGCCGACTGAATGTCCGAGCGGGTTGGGGTCATTGAGGGAGGTGGAGGAGATGTGGTGGAGGGTGCCTGTCGTTGTCTGGTGACAGCGAGCTGGGTGGTGGGGCCACAAGGGGCGGATGAGGTGGAGGGGCGTGGAGAGTCCTCCATGGCGACGAATCGCACACGGGGAGCTCGGTTCTAGTTATTGTTCACCGAGGCTTACGGCGTAGCAGTAAGCCAGGTTTCTTCTACTGTTCAGACGAGGAGGATTTTCGTGAGCACGAAAATCGGGCGAAACTGTTAGATCGAAGGACAGCGGGGAGCGCTGAGGGCGATGTTAACGGAAGGAAACGAAACGACGTACCTGATTGTAGAGGAAGTGGCGGAGATCGGCGAGAGGAGAAGCGGCGGGCGTCGGGAGGGACGAGGGCGGCGAGAAAGTCGAGCGTAGCAGGAAAGTCGAGCGTAGAGAAGCAGTCGAGCAGTCCGGCGAGTCCGAGCAGGTAGAGGGCTCTTCGAGGTTTAATCCACGAAGGTCTGTACCGAATCGACGGTTTTTCGTGCAGGCAGGCCCTTATATACCTGCTCCTGGAGGGAGTCGCCTTCTCTGGTTGGCCGCCTGCTGTTCCCTCCAGGGGTGGTTTTCGGCTAGCGCCCTCTGTCGGAATGAGGCGGCTTTTGTTGTGGAGAGTGGCGGCTGGCTGCCACACCCTGATTTACCAATCTTTGCCTTGTGGACAGTGACATACCATCTGTATATTTTCCAGCTCCAGACTGAGGATCATTCTTTATCGTTTCCTGGGGAGTCGAATAAGCTTTGACTGCCTTTGGCCAGTAGGCAGCCCTCCGCTCCTCCCACTTTGTCACCCTCTTATTCAAGTGGCTCCTGGTGCTCTCGGGGGTTCAGGTCCCACCGGGATCAGTTTAAAAAAAAGTCAAGATACAAATGGGCAAATGGGTACACAATTATTACTAGGGACTTATTCACTTCAATTGTGCATGATATTAATACTGTTCTGTTTTACCCGTCATTTCAGTTGACACGGTACAGTTCAAAGGAGCTCACAGTGAAAGGCGTGGGATTATTCCCCAAAATTAAAGGTTGGTGGTGTGAGGACTGTCCATGGTTGTTAGCCTTTGCCTTCAGTCTAATCATCTGGGTGAGCATTACTTTGTTACTGGATGTGATCGTTGTGCAATAACATGAAATCAATTGTAATTAAAGAACAATTGCTTAGAATTATTTCAAACGGTACAAGGGCTGTTTCATTTGTTTGATGCCTGTGACTATATGCAACAAAGAGAGGTTGGGTTCTAAATTGCACAATTGCAGTATCTGGAGTGAGTTCACTGGTGGACCAAGGCAGCTCATGCCAGCCGCTGATGCGATAAGCCCATCAGGGACTTGACTTAACAGTGAAACCTCTCAGGTCTTCCTGGTGACACTACCTTCAACCCATCTCTGTAACAGTATATTCTAAGTTCAATCTTACAGTTGTTTCTTTTTGGTTGCTCGCAGTTTGTATTCATCCTTATGTTCTGTCAAACACCTGAGGCCTGGAAAGAAGCATACTTTATTGATAAAAACAGGAATTGCTACATCGCGTGTTCACAGCTCAAGCTGATCGTCGATCCAAGAAACCGTTTCACTTCCAGCAATAACTCCAGTGTTCCTTGTGCCAGGTAGTCTTTCGGTTTCTTCAGAATAAGTTTACAGTTCATCTACCACTATATCTATTGAAAGATGGTTCTTGTAATAAGTTTTTACTTTCCTTGGCTCTACGAAGTAGAAAGGAAAGTTATGTAATCGGCTGAAAAAAACATTTTGAGTCTTCTTCAGATCTTTACGTTTCATACCCTCCTGAGTCCGAAAAACGCTATTTGGGAAAATTGTCTGTGTGTCTGTGTGTGTCACTAAAGTGTGTCTGTGAACGATTTTTAGAGAAAACCACCGTATCAAAACAGCTCAAACTTCATATCTCGCCCGCTGGTCACAATGGGACGCCAAAATAAGGGTATGAGCAAAATCCACCGAAAGTTAACTATAGTTATCATAGTGATCAAAACACCAAATATTTTTTTCTCAAAAACGGCTCTAACGATTTCGATTAAATTTTTTATATTGATATCTCCCAATAAGGCAACTATACCATAAAATTCCCATTTGTGGGAAAATGACGAGAGCAGCACAATAAATTACCAAAACTTTCGACGTAATCGAATTTAGAGTGGTTTTTAGAGAAAACGACCGAGCCAAATGACCTCAAATTTGATCTCCAGCCTACAGGTTACCATGGGACGCAAAAAGACGGGTATGAACAAAATCCACCGAAAGTGAACTATAGTTAGCATAGTGATTAAAACACCAAATTTTTATCTCCAAAACGGCTGTAACGATTTTGATTAAATTTTTAATATTGATATCTTTTGGTAAGGCAATTATACCATAAAATTCCCATTCGTGGGAAAATGACGAGAGCAGCACAATAAATTATCAAAATATTCGACCAAAAGCGTTTTTCGCGCAGTTTTTTCCTTATAAACTCCGCTGGAATCCTTATAGAATGTTAAAAAAAAATTGGTATTGTAGTCCAATCCAATACCCAGAGGGTGAGGTGTTTAAAACCGCTCATGAGATAGATGGGGCTCACTCCGGAAATTCCTGAATTTCAACTACCGCTGTTTCGCTTACTACCAGTTCTAACAGTTATTACCCAATAACTCTGCAAAAGTGATTGCTATCCTTCTTCAAAAAATTCGCGTTTACAGGTCCATTAATTATCTGTGTACCAATTGCTCAATAATCGTCCGGGAATGAGTACGAGCAGCACAATAAATTCCTGCAAGGAACTGTAAGCGCTACCGCTTCCTGCTGCTGTGAAGTGTTGTTTGACCAAGTTCAAATTAACTCAGTGATAAATGAATTGATTAAATAGAATTTGCCATGTACAAAGTGAATTGACGTAGAGCTAAGGAAAGCTGTGTGTTGCAACGCACCAGATATTTTCATTTGGGTCATAGGAGGGAATTTATTAAAGCAATTGGGTTATATCCTCCAGTAGGCAAATTACAAAAGTTAACGTACCTGTTAGGTGAGTCTGTCTCCTCAGGCTGGTGAGTTACTGTGGGCAATCGCTTTCGATGTAAAGACATCATCGTCTGGCCGTTAAGTCAGTGCAACAAACCCAAGGTCGATGGTTCGGTGCCTTTTGCCCGGGGAGTCGTCCTCTGTATTTACAAACAATCCCTTTCCCTTTCCTATGTCTCTCTCTTGCCTCTTTACTTCCAATTTTCCCTCCCATTTCGTCGTCTGCCGCTCGCCAGCATTGTACTTTTTTCAAGACGAAGCTAATTTTTTATTTGTGCTGTGGAGTTTTTTCGGAAGTGTTCCATCACTCTCAACCCGTACTTCATTCGAAATTACGTCGCCTCCAAGACTGAGACCTGCTCTTTTATCCCCGGGGAACACTGAAGGTTTGGCGCAGATTGGTGAGTCCCATATTTTATTTCCTAGTTTGTGGATTATTGGGGATGATTCTCCGGGTGATTGGTTTTCGGATTGGGGCTTCTGAGAGTAAACCCAGCACAATATTTGGGGGACACTTTGCCTATGGTTTATTGTCATTAAATTACAGTCCACTTCCTAATGGGCAAAAAGGAGTGACTAATTCCCCCCTCATTGTTCTCAACAGTCAGTGCTGGAGTCAGTCAGTTGGTCGTGGTCTTTATATACGAAGAGAAAGATGAAAGGGATGATGGAGCGTCAGGGAAGGGGCAGGGAGAGGAGGTCATGTACCTCAGGCTCTGCATCGCAGGAATGACCCACTCAATTTATTCATTCTAATCACCATAATAAGTGTTTTTGGAACAGTAAAACCAAGAGCCCTAGTGTGCATTTAACGAATTCAACTCATCAGGATACTCACCTAGACTTAGGGAACGGGGATTCCAAAAAAACCGTTATTTCCATGCATCCCATCCACTATACTTGTGCAGAAGGTGAAACTAGTACACGTTCGAATGATATAAGCGGGTAAATTAATAGTTGGATTTATTCCAGTGCTTTGAAAGGAAACCACGTCTTAATGACTTTAGATCAAGATGATGCTTAAGCTGCAGGAAGAGGGTTCTGAAAGCGAGACATGGAAGCAACGTTATCAACTTTTGTAGCTTTGCGCAAGGCTTTTAGAATAATAATCCAAGTTGTAAACAACGCTCTTCGTATCAGCAAGTGATCACGTTTATGTTCGTGTTCATTAGGTGGGCGGTTAATGCTGACTTAGCAAGCAGAAAAATAATAATACACCCAGACGACAGCCATGTCTGCGTGGATGACTGCCTGCCGTTTTCGAATGTGTAAGTAATCCTAGTGTGAGAAAACAACTTGACTACTGTCGATATCAAATTATGCAACTGAGCGGTAGTTGACTAAATGAGCACACCTCCTAATTTTCATGCCTGGGTGGTGCTGTAGTCATAATGAGAAACTAAGTAGCTTAACTGGCTCTGAACACACGTAAACTTCTAAATTGCGCTGCAACCCATCTCTAGCGTAAACATCACCAGCCGCTGGAACTGAGGTGGTTTCCATCAACAACGAACCCGGCATGAACGCTACTCGAACGAACGTTAGCCTTACCAAGGTATTTGGGGTTTGTACAAATGAAAAGGGTCGAGGAACACAAAACAGAGAGTTCACAGGATGGCCACACTTTGTAGTAGACCAACAGACTTTGAAGGGCAATGGAAAGGCCAACTGGCTGCTATCAGGGGCCGCTAGATTGTTAACATCAATGTGCAGGTGCAGTTTGAAAAGCGTTCTTCCCCGACCTGAATTAATTTCTGGCTTCAAGCTCTCAACTTAAAGCTTCTGGATAAATGAATGAAACGTACAGTTTACTGCCTTGAATTATATAGTTGGGGATGGACAGAAATGCATGCACATAGAGGAGCCACGAGAGGCAGCCAGTTCATTGGTAAGGTTACCCAATGGAGCGTGTTCTGCTAGCAATACTCGCAGCTGCTCCATAGATCCTTGCAAACTGACTTCAACGTGACTTCCAAGATATGTATTCCTTACAATAAAAATTCATTCTTTCAGAGATCGCTTCAAGAAAATTTGTGTTGTAAACGGAACGAGTTTAAAGCCTCACGAACGATCCCTTAATTCTGGCCAGGACAGTCCTCTAGTAAGTGATCACGCTGCTCTTTCTAGCTCTAGTTTTTACTTTCCTTGGCTCTACAAAGTAAAAAGGCAAGTTATGTAATCGGCTGAAATTTTTTTTTTTTTAGTTTTCTTCAGATCTTTACGTTTCAGACCCTACTGAGTCCGAAAAACACTATTTGGGAAAATGGTCTGTGTGTCTGTGAACAATTTTTAGAGAAAACAACCGTACCAAATCAGCTCAAACTTCATATCTCGCCCGCAGGTTACCATGGAACGCCAAAATAAGGGTTTGAACAAAATCTACCGAAATTTAACTATAGTTATCATAGTGATCAAAACACCAAATTTTTTTTTCTCAAAAATGGCTCTAACGATTTTGATTGAATTGTTTATATTGATAGCTCTCAATAAGGTAATTACACCATACAATTCTCAATTGTGGGGAAAAAGACGAGAGCAGCACAATAAATTATCAAAATATTGGACGAAAAGCGTTTTTAACGCGGTTTTTTTCCTTATAAACTCCGCTAAAATGATACTAGAATGTTTAAAAAAATTGGTATTGTAGTCCAATCCAATACCTATAGGATGAGTGTTGAAAAACGGTCATGAGATACATGGGGCTCACTCCAGAAATTCTTGAATTTCAACTACCGCCGTTTCGCTTACTACCAGTTCTAGCGGTTTTACTCTATAACTCTGCAAAAATGATTACTATGCTCTTCAAAACAATCGTGTTCCCAGCCTCATTAATCCTCTGTGCACCAATTGCTCAGTAATGGTTCTGGAATGAGTACAAGCAGCACAATAAATTCCGGAACTGTAAGCGCTACCGCTTTCTGCTGCCGTGATGTGTGGTTGACCAAGTTCAAATGAACTGAGTGGTAAATGAATTGATCAAGTGGACAAAGCCATGTAAAAAGTGATTTGACGTAGAGCTAAGGAAAGTTGTGTGTTGCAACGCACCAGATATTTAAAAGTAGAATCTCATTTTAAGATTCGGTGCTCCCAAAAGCGCTGTATTTCTTTAGTAATTGTCACTTGACAAGCACCAATAGAGTACGGGAATCTTCTGGAGGATGATGACTTACCCCACAAAAGGCAGTGTCCTAAGTAGAGGGGGAACGTAGCAAAAACCGACAAAGTGCAAAATGTGGATGCCACACACCAGGTCAGTCCTCTGGTGAACTCCTATGAGAGCTATGAGGTGTAATTGGCCACTGCTTGTTGTCTGTAGTGGCAAAGTCACAGTCAACCAAAGGAGAGTACTGTCAGAATCCCTGAGCGCTGCACTCCAAGTGGTCGCTGGTCAGTTACCCGTTGAGTCGATCACTGATTGGACAAAAGAAAGCGAAAAGGGGGCTTCTCGTGCTGTGCACCAAACTTCATATTGTTCGTATAAATTGCGGATGATGGTAGTGGAGGAGATGAAGAGGTGACGAATCAGTTGATGAATGGTGGTGACGTACAGGAACGTGTGCAGAACTCCTTGGGAGAATAAATTGTCTTTGTCGCACTTTACAAACACAATGTGGACGGGAAAAGGTCAATGCCCGTAAAGTGCAATGTTTCAAACGGAACTGGGAAAAAAGCAATGCTGAAGATGGAAAGTGGTGGGAGAAAAAAAAGTTTGGTCAATTGGAGGAGAGGAGGAGCAGAGCGGATAAAGCTAGCCTGGAGAGCAGGAGTCTTGAAGGCGTGAGTCATGCGTTTGATGAGACGTAGAAGTCCAGGATTCAGTTGGAGAAACACAATACGCGTCAACAAACTCACGTGATTGCCTGAACAAAAGGGACGTGACAAGTATGAGTTTATTCAAGCTGAGAGTGGTACTAAGCAAGCTTATAACCGTTACACCTAGTTTCCAAAGAAGATTATGACAAAAAAAACGGGCCACAGTTGATCTCTACCTTTGAAACTTGCCGTCCAAGTAAATAGTTAGATCAGGCGGTAAACTATGTTAACAACTCCTAGGTGAGATAGCTGGGGCACTTGGGCGACAGAAGCACAGGGCAATTAAAGTCCCACAGTGGACAGACGAACTTGATCCTCACACAAATGAGTGTTAACAGAGTTAGAATTTCCATTATGTTAAGGAAACAGACCTGAGGCAATGCTTAGCACAGGCAGTACAAAGGTTGTGGGTTTGCCTCTGTTGAGTGCGTACCACACTCTTCTCCACCCAACACTACGGTACTGAGGACCGAAAAAAGTACCACTTCTACCAATAGAACTACTCTAACACAGCTAAATATTTTATAGTACCACCAGTACCACAATTGTGCAGTAACGTATTCCATTACGTCACTTTATTCCAGTTTAACAAATTGAAGGAGTAATTTCAACAAAACGAGTACTCATAGCCAATGAATGTTTCGCTTCAGATCCCGGCAGAAGGCACTCAACAAAATTGGTATTGGATCGTTCACATCATTGTGATGACTAATGGTAAGTGAGAATTCGCATACAGTTGTAAGATAAATGGTTTAATGATACCGTCTGGTGAAGGGCCACGTGGGGATAGTTCATACGAGTGAATATGTACGCTATTCATATCTTGCCTACCCTGTCCTGTCTATCTTGCTGAGATCAAGAATGAAGACGCGGAAGGAAATACCGCTCCTAAACCTCCCAAACTGCTGAATGGGAGGGTTTAAAGAGAATAAGAAAGAGTAGCTGCCCACAGAGAGGCGTGAGAGCCACCTGACGCAATAAATGGTTCTGGCTTGGGTCCTCTTTTACAAATTCATGGAATCCCCGGGTTTTCCAGTTAAGTGGGGGAGACTGTTGTGTCCTCAATCTGCTATGTAACCACCGCCACTTTGTAACCTGCTCTTGACGATATTGTCATGTGAGGTTGTCCGTTATCTTGTCAGATCATTCAAGAGTCGAAGTCGAATAAAGCCGAGGATACCCCAACTTGTTGCCGTCCCTTGGCCACCCATACTCCTACAATAATTTTACAAGAACATAATAGTTGGTTCTCAATACGCAAAAGTAAGTTCATGGGGCCACTAGAAGCAGACTTTGCCCCCTACGTCCCTATACATTTTTTTTTTTTATCCTGCCACTCTCCCAGCCACCCCAGTGCTTAGTTCCCTAGAATTATCTGCGGGACCAACTTCGTTGGAAGACACGAGATTCTAACCGGCTAAAAAGTATTATGCTCCCACTGGCGATGGGAATCATTTGTACAGTTTTGGTAAATGAGCGGGCGAGAGGAAACTGTCTTTACTAAATGCATCAATTGCCCCACTTCAGTGAATGGAGGTGTCTCCCAACGAATGTGTTAGGTATAAATATAACTATCAGCCTTATCACCATTCTGTATCAGTTGTGAGTTCAATAGCAGCCTAGGAAGACTGGAATAGGGATACACGAACTGAAGGACTGACCACAGAAAACCTAATTGTTCTATTAGTAAAAGGCAAGCGGTGGTAGAAGACCCTTTTGTCTAGTCGTCGCCTCAGCATAGAAAACTATACATTTTCGACTTTGAAGATGCTGTCAGGTTGTAACCCGCGAATTTCACAGGTTCCAATTCGTGGTGCTAGCCAGAAATCTGCTTGCATAATACACCTTCCTCCAAGTCGTTGTGTTCCTGTTTCTCGTGAAGAGGAAAGAGCCATAGTCAAAGTGTATGAATGTCTTTTTTAAAGAAACGGTGGATGCAGGTGATACCCTCACTGCAGCCACAAACGGCCCGTGGAGGCCCTATTCTAAGGGCGTCCATGACCCCAAGATCATGGCCCCCCTGCACCACCCCCAGGCCCCATGGCACTGGTCTCACTTGGTGTGATGTTAACTATGCGCCTCCACCACCCCCGCACAAAGCAGAGGATATCCGCAAGTCCTGGCTGAAGAAAGGGCCTTCCAAACACACGACGGTGCGATGCCGCGAGTCCATCGCATACACACAGCACATGCTCTGCCGTATCTGGCCCTATCTCATAGAAGCTGCATATCTGTACCTCGCACTTGCCAATATTTGCAAGGTGGTACCTCAGCGGACAGTGATCTGAGAACAGGCCACATATGATCCACATATCCTTACTCCCCAGTGCAAGCACCTCCTTGGAGAGATGGATGATAGTTTTGTCTGTCTACGGTTGGGCAGCCCTGCACCTATCCTCCCATTTGCCAACCTCTCTGCGTAGGTGGCTTCTGGTAGTCCCAACAAAGGGCACAGGGACTGCCCCGATCCCTTCTTTGCTAACCCAGCAGCCCGTTCGTTTCTCTCTATACCCTGATGCCCTGGCACCCAACACAGTGTTACACTGTTGTCCTCGGCCAGGGCCTTCAGGCTAGTCAGACACTCCCACACCTGCTGTGATGTAAGACAGTATGAGGCTAAGGCCTTGAGAGTGGCCTGACTGTCCACCATAATGTAGATTCTCTGCCGCTTCAGTCCCCTCTGCAGCAGCCGCTGCACACAGACCGTCACCGCAGCCAACTCTGCCTGGATCGCTGCTCGAATTCTCAGCCCAAAGATGCCTGCCCCCGCAAGGCCACCCTGCATTGAGCCATCAGTGTAGTATACCAGGGCCCCAGCTTCAACAGCCAGTAATGTCCAGACACGCCCTACGCTGCAGTTCATTTAGCTGCAACTGCACTGTTTTGTTTTCCACCCTAGTTCACCAGACTGGGGCTCCATAGGTGACTACAGGCCTAACAAGTGCAGTGTACAGCCACAGGGTCATCCCAGGCCAGTCTCCTTGTCTTCCTGAGCTGCCCACATCACCACCGACACCCGCTGTAAGGCTTTTTTCACGTGTGTGGCACAAGTGAGCTTCCCATCAAGGAAAACTTCCAGGTACTTGATCTCATGCTGGATCTTCACCGCCTTACCACCCAGCCTGAGTTCCCGCAGTGCAAGGCCTGTGGCCTTCTGGTGAATGGGACTAGGCTCGTTTTGTCTGGATTGACAAACAGTCCTTGCCCATTGCACCATCTCTGTAGGATGCCACTATTCCACGCAAAACATACCCCAATAGCTCTTTTTTATGAATCCACTTTCGGAATAGGCCGCAGTTTAATGGCTTTGAAGCCAGATTCCCTTCCTTGAACTCTTAAGGAAACCATCATTCACAGAGAGCAAGAAATAGTGGAAAGAGTCCCATCTCATGTCACCCTTGGAGGCTACTATTCCCAAGGCTTGAAAGCGCTACCCTTTCTCCAAACTCACACAAACCCGTCGTTCTGCTAATTTTGGAAAGGGACGCTACGATAGCAAGGCTCAATCAAATGGGCGAAAGTGTCTCATCATTGCATTGTCGCCAGAACACGATGATTGTGCCGAGTTGAAATATTTTAAGTGCAATATGTTGTGCGAGTCAACCATATGAGTGTAAGAAACATTATCTAAGGGAGCAGATAAGAATTGTCTTAAGGTTCGCGGGAGGAGAATTAATCACGCTGATTCGAACCCAAGTAAACCTTTCATTCATGGATACGATTGAACAAATGAAGTTGAATAAAAACTAATTGTCCGACCAGCAAACCTTCCTCAGACCTTGCTGCGTCTCAGAATCAAACCTTCAATGCATTCTGGAATATGGAGGAAAATCCAAATCTGTTTGACGACATATTGATGACAATGTAAACACCTTCCTGCTCAACCTTGTTTCATATTACCTCTGAGTAAAGTTGTGCATTATTTTGTCATGAATCAAAACAATGCAAGGGTGGAAGGGGGTTACAACCGTCAACTTGTTCACAGTTCTAACTTGAACTCTCCTTTTGTCTTACAGCTCTGGGTCTGTTGATGCTGATAGTGTTGTTTTTCTGGTATGACTATTCGATTCTCTTGTTATCGACAACGTCTGCGGTGGTTTCGTGCATACTCCCCATCAAAATGTGGTTCGTACAAATTATTTAGTTGATGTCATTCCATGTGAGTACAAATTAAGCCGTGCATTGGCGGGAGTTGATGTTACATTTTCATACAATGAGTGAATGTAATATTTCGGTAAAATGCTGGTCGTGAGTTCCTGTTTGTGAGCCAGTGCCTCTCAGTGACACAGCTATCAGAATGTGAAATCTATAACAATTGTTATAACCAACTTGAGACAGCTCGAGTACTGCAAATTACAACTCCCATGGATTGGGAAAACGCGTTCCAGTATGTTACGTGAAGTGGACATTGTTGAGCTTGCCTGGAGATAGTGCGGACGACAGTTGCTCATAGGCCATGACAAGAAGACAGTGCCATGAACACTTCCTCTAAAAGGTGCTGCGCCACAAGATTGTGAAGAACCCATTTCGGGCAGGTGGGAATATTTTCCACAGACACAAAAACTGTTATCGCAAACGGGAGCCATGAGGTCGATGATTCACCTTTCGTCTGTTTATCCCAACCAGCCACTCAGTTGCTGGCTGCTTTTGGTTCCTATTGTAAGCTTCCTCATTGTGTTTCATTTTGGCTGCCCTTAGAAGACATAACCGTCAGTTCGTCACTTTTTGCTTTCCTTGGCTCTACAAAGTAGAAAGGAAAGTTATGTAATCGGCTAGATAAATTTTTTTTAGAGAGAACCACCGTACCAAATCTGTTCAAACTTAATATCTCGCCCGCAGGTTACTATGGGACGCCAAAATAAGGGTTTGAACAAAATCCACCGAAAGTTAACTATAGTTATCATAGTGATCAAAACACCAAATTTTTTTTCTCAAAAATGGCTCTAACGGCTTTTGATTGAATTTTTTATATTGATAGCTCTCAATAAGGTAATTACACCATACAATTCTCAATTGTGGGAAAAAGACGAGAGCAGCACAACATATTACCAAAATTTTCGACGAAAAGTGTTTGTAGCGCAGTTTTTTCCTTATAAACTCCGCTGGAGTTTTAGTAGAATGTTAAAAAAAAATTGGTATTGTAGTCCAATCCAATACCTAATGGGTGAGTGTTTAAAAACGCTCATGAGATACATGGGGGTCACTCCAGAAATTCCTGAATTTCAACTACCGCCGTTTCTCTTACTACCAGTTCTAAACGTTTTTACCCAATAACTCTGCAAAAGTTATTACTATCCTTCTTCAAAAAATTCGTGTTTACAGCCTCATTAATTATCTGTGTACCAGTTGCTCATTAATGGTCCTGAAATGAGTACAAGAAGCACAATTAATTCTGGAACTGTAATCGCTGTCGTAAAGTGTTGTTAGCCCAAGTTCAAATTAACTGAGCGATTTCTCCCAGTCACACATTTCTCAGTAGCTTGGTTCACTGTTTCGTTTTTAGTCAGTCAGTCCGTTTGTAGTTGTATGTCAAGTAGTCCGTTCGTTTACCGATATCAGTAATTAAAATAAAGTGCGTCAAGTTCATGTAATTCGTGTCTCGGTATTTCAATTCCCTGTGTCTTTAGGTTATGGGCCCAGGCTTTAGGTTATGGGGAGTGCGCTCGTGTCGAACTGTTGTTTTCATTTCTATATGTGAAAAACATCGCGTAAAGTGGTGACTGCAAACCTACCCGTCAGAATTAAGCCGTTTGATGGAACTGGATTTTCTAACTGGGAATACCGTGTCAAATTATGTCTCTATGATTGAAGCCTATGCTGATTCTGATTTTGCATCAGATGTAAATGATGGAAAAAGTATATCGGGATTTGTTATGTACGTCAATAAAAATTTAATAATATGGTCCTTAAAGAAACAAAAGGTTGTGGCTCTCAGCAGCACTGAAGCCGAATGTGTGGCTCTCTCGTCTTGCATGACGGAATGTATTTTTCTTAATCTTTTGAGTGAAATATCAACCACTGCTCCTATAATTATTTTTGAAGATAATCAAGGTTGTATAAAAATGTCTCAAACCAATGAAACCAAAAGATCAAAGCATATTGATTTAAGGCACTATTTTGTTACAGACTTTGTTCAAAGCGGTTTAATCAAAATCAAGTATATTTCCACAAATCTTCAAATTGCAGATGTTTTGACAAAATCTTTGTCTGGTGAAAAATTCATTAAGTTCAGAACAAATCTAGGACTTCAATAGTTGTATCAGTTTTATTGCTACAATATTGGCTGATTGATGTTTTTATTTTGTATCTTTTTGATCTGTGAAATGTTTACTCACTTGAGAGGGGATGTTGTTTTAGTTAGCTGCTAGTGATTTCTGCCAGTCACACATTTCTCAGTAGCTTGGTTCACTGTTCCGTTTTTAGTCAGTCAGTCTGTTTATAGTTGTATGTCAAGTCGTCCGTTCGTTTACCGATATCCGTAATTAAAATAAAGTGCGTCAAGTTCTTGTCTCGGTATTTCAATTCCCTGTGTCTTTAATTCTCGTGTAAGGAACATTTTGGCCATTCACATCACTCGTTCATTGATACAATGGGACCCTAGGTGTGATCTCTAGTACCTACAAGACTTCCTTTACTGGGGATGCACTACCTCTCACCTCATATCATGTTTTGTTTGTTTACAGGTGGGATTTTTTTAATCCCGACAAACTGCTGTTTGATTTCGAGCACAGACACGGCGCCATTGCTTTTGAACTCAGTTGTGCAATCGTATCAACGCTGTTTTGTGTAAGCTGCTCGCCTTTCAAAATCAGACTTTTCAAGGGGTGTATGGAGTAGATAAATAAATAGTTTGCAATAACCCTGGTACGACTGTGCCACCAGAAAACGTAGCATGTTATTTAATACATTTAAACAAAAGCAAACTTGCTTGTCAATGCTGGCCTATGAGGTGCAGTTTACTCTCTTGCACTCCCCCCCTCCCTCAGCTTCTCTTGAACTCACTCTTGTGGTCACTGAGGAGATGCCTAGTGGCATAATTGTGGGAAGCATAGACTAAATAAGTAGCAGTCCTACACCAGCCTAGAGCTTAGTTTAAGAACCTCTCACCGCCTTCCGCTGGTTCAGTTTACAACATATTTGTTACGTAAGTAATTTATAGAAAGGGGAAAGAGCTGTACATCGCTGATCCGCTCAGCAGAGACATAAAAAACGTTTCTGAACCAGATCAACCACCTGAAATAACTATTCATGTAGCCATACCATTTTCAAAAACGCGTTTGGGACATCTTGAGGAAGACACTGCAAACGATCCAACGCTGATGAAAGTAAAACATTATATTATGAATGGCCAGAGGAAAAAAAAAACTATTATCAGAGGAGTTACAAATCTATTTTAGTTTTCGAGAAGAACTGGCACTTTACAACAAACTAATAGTGAAAGGAGAAAAAATAGTCATTCCTCGAAAAATGGTAGAAACGCTACTGAAGGAAATTCACCGAAGTCACAAAGGAATTGAGGGATGCACCAAATTGGCTAGAGATGCAGTATTTTGGCCTAAATGGCTCAACACATAAAGTCTTTTGTACAAAGTTGCCCGGCCTGCCAGAAACTTCAAAAGAATAAGCAGAAGGAGCAGATCACAACAGGTGAAATTCCTGAAAGGCCCTGGCAAATAGTCGCCACTGACCTTTTCAATTTCAACCACCGAGACTTTTTAGTCATAGCAGACAGCTACTCTGGATATTTTGACTTTGTTGAATTGACGTCTACTTCCAGCTCGGTGGTTATTAAACACCTTGAAAGATGGTTTGCGACCTTTGGTGTCCCAGACCAGCTGAACTCGGATGGTGGTCCTCAATATTCGAACGGTGAGTTCACAGACTTCCTCCAGTCATGGGAAATTCGTCACAGAAAGTCAAGCCCAGAGTTTGCTCGTTCCAACGGTTTAGCCGAACGCTATGTCCAAGAAGCCAAATTACTTCTAAAAAAATGCCTCAACGAGAACGCTGATCCACTTTTAGCATTGCTAAACCATCGAAATACTCCAAGAGGAAACATTGGATCACCAGTCCAATGCCTCATGGGTAGACGGACTAAAACCCTACTCCCTTGCCTGCACTCCACTCTTCTTCCAAGTTTAATTACACCAGAAGAAGTACAGCTGAGTCTGAAGAAGTTCCATAGTAAGGAGAAAACCACCGCTGACAGAGGAAAAACTGCACCAAGCCTATTTGTCACCGGATACCAGATCATGTGAAGAAAATCCCCGAGACTTTGGGTGCCTGCAAAGGTCATCAGAAAGCTAAGTGACTCCAAGTGTGATTCAGACAGCTGTTGGTGCTAAGTATCGTAGAAACTCCTCGTTCCTACAGCCCCGACAAGATCGACAGCCTGTGGAAAATGATTTGGTAGTGCCACAACCTGTATCTCCTACTCTGAGCAAATCAAGAAAGTCTATCGCCGTAGGACCTCCCAGCTTGATGCCAGAGACACAGACTGGTGGGTTGCCAATGAAACCAACTCCTCAACACGGCACTGTATCTTCTGATACTCAGACCCCAATGCCATCTGCCAGCATGCCGTCCCCTGCCAAAAAGCTGAAGAACTCCACAGGGCCAGTGGACGCCTGGTGAAACCTCCTCGGTGGTTATGTTATTATTATTATTCAAAAATTTAGCGTATGATTATAGCTCCCGTTCATTAATACGCTTTTTAGTTACAACCTAGCTTCCCTATTCGTCAATCAGGTTTACATTGGTATTGGAAGCGATATCGCACTAAAAGGGTTGGGGAGTTAGTACGATATCAAGCCGAATGCAATTGGAACGGAGTTTTATTCTCAATTACATTCAAGGAAGTTTTACCTCCACAAACAGGGAACTGGGTGGGAGCGAACGCGAGCGCGGACGACACGGTGACGAGGGAGCCAGCTCGGTTACAATTGACGGCAGCGAAGTCTCGAGCGAATCGGGGCATTTGAGGCGCCCAGTCAGCATAAATGCCCCGGACGGGCCTCCGCTGAATCGAAGGGTTTGGTTCGTCCCGGTACACATTGTTTAACACAGTCAGCGCGGCCGTGACCGATAGTCATGTACCTTCCCATTCATCCTGACTGCCATATCCTCAGAGACACGCGCTGGCCAGGCACCACTCAGAGTTTTCCCAAATTAGTAGAGGAGAACTCAAGCTATTGGAGGGTCTGTAGCAGGTAAAAGTGACTTCAGTAATCTCTCAGTTGCTTGAGAAATTTTTCCGTTTGTACGTAGCCCTCCCCCGACCAGTTGGACAGACGCGATTGTTGTCTATAAGTTTCATTTTATTTTATTGTTACTGTCTTCGTGAAGTTTAAAATTAATTATGGTATTGATATCTTCTCTTCTATTCTGAAAATCTCGAAAAAACCTTATTTTTGGGGGAAAAACCTTGTTCGAGTGGTTGGAATCTTTGACCTCGGGCTTCCCCGCGTCATTGTCTCTGCCCGCTAATTGTCTCCAACTATTTCAATACCTGTATTCAAATTAATTATAATGATATAAAAGATTAATTTTGCTAACTAAATATTATGAAACTTGTTTTTGAAATAAATATAAAATGTTCTTAGTCGTACTTTCTAGATGTTTCATTTTTTCCCTTTATTATAAAAATAATCATAATGATGGGTAACAGAGTTTCTGTTTGATTTTTTTAACGATATTTCAAAGCAACATTTTGATTAAAAAATAGGCGTTTGTGTGAAGCGTGGGAGGGTTGTTGCGGGTTAGCATTACTGAGCCATTACCCCAGACTGACGTGACCTATTGGTCACATAACAAAAAAACTACTAGGATTTCTGGTTTTCCATCTAATATGTTTCAAAATACTTCCCTAATGAAGATTGAGGTAATTAATGATTTCTTTCAAGTAATTAAATACTGGGGTGACGGACCCAAAAATTTGGCCAGCGTTGAATGTGTTAAGAACTCTGGGTTGTATGACAAACTACTTTTGAACCAATGTGTCAGCGAATTCATTCATCGCAACACCTCTCTGTCCTGTCAGCTATTCAAGGGATGCCTTGTCGCAGTAATCAGGGAAGTTTGGAGCCATCTAAGAGCTGTCGGTAGAATTGAATTGTTGCCTGGCTGACACACTCACGGCAACTTTCATTATCACTGGTGTTAATTGAGGCCACAATGTCCTAGAACACTAAGGTGTACTGCAGAAGGGAGCTGAGAAGGGTTGTCTAGCGCATGAACTGCATTAGGTCGTCGGAGCTGCACGATGTCACTTGCCATCTCTATCAGGGACGTCAATAGATTTGTGTCTGAGTGAGCTCAATAAGCATGCCCAGAACGTTGTTTTGGCCTTGTTGGAAAGACTCCTTCCATCTTCTATTCCAACTCTGAATTAGGACTCTACGCCAGTCATTGCCTTGCTCTCAGACCAACCCTACAAACGTTTTTGGTCTCTTGCAGGTGATCAGGGGTCAGTCGTGGAGCTCCTTCTCTTCTCTGTGATTCCCATTCTTCTCCGAATTACCTACTTCTAAAGCATACAGAGATCAGATGCATTTTGCTCATTTCAGATGTACGCCGTATACAACTTGTTCCTCGTCATTACTAAGATTTCTACAGTCAGCGCGATTGTCAACCTTTCACGCAAATTTGTCATCTCAGTTCCGTTGTCACTACTGGAAATCGTTTTGGTGAGTCTTAGAAGGTCATTTTTTATTATTCGAACAATTAATCTGCACTTTTGTTTGGGGCTGGGGCAGTGTCAGTGGTTAATACTTGATGACGAAACTCTACGGAGGTCAGTGCTTAGGAAATCCCTCACTAACTGAGACTTCAAGATGCTCCAGTCAAAGTCACTTAGCTAAACAGTACATTTCACTCATTAAAATGATTTTTTTTCCTCTTCATGGTCGTTCTAGATTTTGAAAGATCCAATATCCACAATACTTTTGTATGGTAAAGACCTAACTCCAACAATACTCTCCCCCCACCACCACCACGACAACCAGTTCCATCACTTCGCTGTTCATCATTCTCAAAAAGCTGTTCCTTGTGTCTGCTTTTTGTTTGAAAATCGGAGTCTAAAGTATAGCATCCGTTGATGACGAGAATACCGCACAACACAATCAAGTCTATGACACTATGAAGAGCAAGGATGTTGTCTTAACAATCAGTCTACAACCCTGGCAAGGGGGAAACAATGCTCGAGTTTCTTAACTCTGATTTTGTTTCAGACAATCTTTCTATTGAGCTTACTGGTTATGATGGTGATTGTGGCGAGCTTTGGGATTGAAAGTCGATCTTCTCTTGTTATTGAGAAGAAGAAGTATTACTATCACACGACACCAGGCCAATGGGTAAGTTTTCTCATCGGTTATTTGGGTTAGGATAAGAGAGGGTGAACAACGGGAACAGGGAACCCACCCTGATGCTATGACTAGCAAATGCATGCGTTGTATATTTCCGCCAGTCAGGCAATAACTTGGCATGGAGGGTGTTTGAAGTAGGGGCAGAATCAAAATATCTGGCCCAAACACTTTATGGGTTTTAGAACGAGCACTAATTTGCATTGCATCATTTGGTGAGTAGTGTGGTAGGGTAGAGGTTGGCAAAGTGCATCTCTTTGAACTCTCGAGTATGGCTGTGGCAAAAATATCCTACAGGCTTGCCCAGCCTCAACGTATTCACGCAAACAATCTTTTTCAAGTATGAATCTTATTAAAAACAAACTAAGAAGTCGCCTCATATATGAGAACCTGGAAATGTGCCTAAAATTAAAAATAACCTACAAACCGGACTTGAGCCATGTTTCAAAGGAGATGCAAGAGCATCCTTCACATTAAGTAGTGTTTAAATAGATGCTTTACTAGATATCAAATTAT
This sequence comes from Pachypeltis micranthus, assembly GCA_020466155.1. Classification (NCBI taxonomy): domain Eukaryota; kingdom Metazoa; phylum Arthropoda; class Insecta; order Hemiptera; family Miridae; genus Pachypeltis; species Pachypeltis micranthus. The sequence continues at coordinate 27,857,094 of CM035777.1, read as the reverse complement.
TTTTTATCAATGAATAAAGTCCTTATTAAATATGAAATCAAGTTTTATTCAATATACCTGTGGTGGCTGGCCATCCCTTTTCCTAAAAAAGGCGCCTTGCTACGAAGTCTGGCGGCAGAGGAAAGACTTTGGATTCCCCCGCGACTCCTCCCGTCAGAGGGCGTTAGCCATGAGCCACAGCCTCCTCCTGGAGGGGATAGCACGTGGCCAATGAGAGTGGACTCCCCCTTCCGAGACAACATATATAAGGGCCTGTCCTCGACCATTTTAGAGGGATTCTCCCAACTTCAAGCAGCCACCATTTCCAGCACAAGAGGCTACACTTGGAAGACTGTGCCAGCGAGACAACGCTCTCAACCTTGCTGTGAGGAGCTACTGCTCAACCAAGCCCTTCGCCTCTCACTTCGACGCCTGGGGAGCCACGACTCAACCGAGTCCCTCGCCTCACGTCTTGCCAACTGGCAGAAAGTGCAAAACTTCGTCTGCTCTTTTCCACGCCACTTCAAAAAACCGAAGTTGCGAACATAGAGCTCGAAAAACTAAGAGATAAAATTTTATCTTTGAATGCAAAAGACGGCTCTCCTTACAGGAAAACCAAAACTCTGACAAAAAGCAACAGGTCGATCCCCCAGTTGAAATTGAATGGACGATGGATCTCACTTCCCGCGGAAAAAGCATCAGCATTTGCTGACTTACTCGAAGCACTCTTCCAACCCCACCCGGGACCTAAAGTAGAGCAAGCTACGGGTAACTTCCCATCACCAGCTATATTCTTCTCGCCTAAAGATGTACGCAGAATTCTGAGCAAATCATCATCTAGAAAAGCTCCTGGATCAGATCTGATAGTCCGCCCCCTACTCCAACACGCTCCAGAGAAACTCATAGCTCGCCTAGCTCACATATACACTTCTGCTGTAAGAATTGGTTATTTCCCCCGAAAGTGAAAGCACGCAAATATAATAATGATTCCAAAACAAGGGAAATCCGAAGATAACATAAAAACTGTAACATCTCCCGTTACATTTTCGAGTTTATGTAGCAAAGTAAAGACATAAAATGTCAAAAGAATCCCGACAGTACCCATTATTAAATGAATCTCTAAAATTATGATAAATGTTTACTACATTTACAAACAGATTTGGCTCTCAAGTTTTTAAAAACCCTGCAAATTATTACACAACGGTTTATTATTCGGATAACCAGCTTGACCTAGCATTAATGCTCCGAGACCCATCCTGTTCGATTCAGCATCGAAAAAGATCAAAATGAAACCCAAAAAAGGTCGAAAAGAACTGAACCGTAATATTAAAATTTTAAAAAACGAAAGTATCTAGAAAAAACTGAATTTTAATATGAAAACATGCACGCTAAATACTAATATCAAAATTTAACCAAAAATCTATGAAAAAAACCAAAATGATAATGAAACGAAAGAATCTAAAAAAATTGAATCGCATTAAAACCAAAATGTCGGGGAAATTGGAATGGGGGCGCTCGAAGCGAAAGGCGAAAGGGGAGTTGAGCTGCGAGCGGGAGGCGGAGTCGTTGGGAGGCAAGCGAGCCTCGAGCGCGGTTGCTTTTTTAATGAGACGGGCGGGGCGGGAGGGAGTTCAAACGACGAAACGCTGCAGCTCCCGCGTTGTACTGCGTTTCGTTAATTTTTTAACCGTTTTTTGCCCATTACAACCACGGGCTTCGTCCGATCGGATTGCCGAGATGGCAGGCACAACTAGATACCAAATCGGATTTTTGGGCGAAAGAACGAATTTTTTAGACCACGTTAAAGGCACAAAACGGCCCGAACGAGGGACGGCGGACGGACATTGCAAATTTGGAATCTCCATGTCTTGAAACGTAAAGTATCAAATTTTGAGGGGGGGTTGTAAAAATTTTTTCGTGACCGAAAACATAGGGTTATTATTCAGAATGAATAATTAACCAAAATCGTTTTAATTTGCAGTTGGCTCTTTGACTAATAAGTTTGCCTACCACTGCGGTAGGGGAAATTACCAACTTATCAACTGCCTTATGAGGACTGAAGCGTGCAGGACGTCATAAAACGTCCATCACCTTCCCAATAAAAAACCTCAGCCGCCAATCTTGATATACATGCACGCCTCACCAAAACAGCTCTCCTGACTAAGTAAAACTCACTGTGTGGTTTGCTTCTTGTTCCGCATGGACTCCGATTTATGGGCTTAAAGCGACACGCATTAGACCAGTATGGGCTTATTCTCGGGATTATTGAGTGCCATGCACAGGGCCGTTATAGCGCTCGTTCAGACTTTGCTAGTGGCCAAATGACACCATTATACCATTCGACTCTACTAATTGTTTTCTGGATTTCTTTACAGTGAATCCCCCCTCATAAAATACTTCAACTCTTTAGGTGTCTTTACCACGTGTTTCGTTTTTGTTCAATGACGCGTCATGACATTGTTGCAGTTAGCTCAAATATGGACGGTACTTGTAGGGTATTGGACAGCCCAGATGATAATTAATTGTCAGACTATACTCTTTCATGGGATAGCAACTCAACAATATTTTCGAAAGTAAGTCCAAATGGATTGTGTTCAGTATTCTACAAATTATCATTTTGCTGCCGTGGAAGTCCTCAGTGCTGCTTACTTGCTTGAAGAAAGTGAGAAGTGAGGCTTTCTCGACTTGAAATGTGAAAGCAGTTGCTGTCTGCTCAATGGAGGTACTTCTATTGGTCGTTGTGGCTTCGGCTAGCTGAAGGGTAAACTAAGTATTGCGATCGTGTGCAAAAAATGTTGAGTTTTTTTCTCCATTTGTTTAACATTTACATTGCAGAGTACATGCTTACAAGAATGGGGAGGGCTGGTTTCAAACAACTTTTTCTGCCCCCACCTTTCAGTAAAAACCTGTGATCCATCATCATACCGTTCGCTTTTCTCGCTAATTTTATTTAAAATATCTGGTGCGTTGCAACACACAACATTCCTTAGCTCTACGTTAATTCACTTTGTACATGGCTAACTCAATTTAATCAATTAATTTACCACTCAGTTCCTTTGAACTTTGTCAAACAACACGTCGCAGCAGCAGGAAGCGGTAGCGCCTACAGTCTGGAATTTATTGTGCTGCTCATACTCATTGCTGGACCATTATTGAACAATTGGTACACAAAAAATTAAAATTCGTGTTTACAATTTTTTGAAGAAGGGAATCACTATTGCGGAGTTATTGGGTAATAACTGTTAGAACTGGTACTAAGCGTAACGACGGTAGTTGAAATTCAGGAATTTCTGGAGTGAGCCCCATGTATCTCATGAGCGTTTTTAAACACTCACCCTTTAGGTATTGGATTGGACTACAATACCAGTTTTTTAACTTTCTACTAAAATTCCAGGAAAAAACCGCGCTAAAAACGCTTTTCGTAGAAAATTTTGATAATTTATTGTGCTGCTCTATTCATTTTCCCACGAATGGGAATTTTATGGTGTAATTGCCTTGTTGAGAGCTATCAATATAAAAAATTTAATCGAAATCGTTAGAGCCGTTTTTGAGAAAAAAAATTGGTGTTTTGACCACTATGATAACTATAGTTAGCTTTCGGTGGATTTTGTTCATACCCTTATTTTGGCGTCCCATGGTAACCTGCGGGCTAGATATCAAGTTTCAGTGGATTTGGTACGGTGGTTGTCTCTAAAAATCGTTCACAGACACACAGACCATTTTCTCAAATAGTGTTTTTCGGACTCAGGAGGGTCTGAAACGTAAAGATCTGAAGAAAACTCAAAATTTTTTTATTCAGCCGATTACATAACTTTCCTTTCTACTTTCTAGAGTCAAGGAAAGTAAAAAGTAATGTTACATCTGCAGTGATCCTAAAATGTAATGCGGTTAGGTGTTTTATTTATCTACTTATTTCTTGTACGACACTTTAATTTGTTTTCATGTCATTTCCGATTCAATCGACTTTATTTTAATTGCAAAAATACCAAGTCTCTCGTAGAGTGCAAGAAACTTTTTTTTTTTCCAACTCTTTGATGGAAAGAATCGCGTTTTACGTCACCCAAAACCGTAGCACAGGCACAATATTCACGAAACATCACTGTGACGCATCACACAACTTTCCTTAGCTCTACGTAAATTCGATGGGCTTCAATGGCTTTTGCTAATAATTCATTAATTCTGTTCATTTTAACTTGGTCAAACATAACGATGGTAGAAAGTGATAGCGCTTACAGTTCTGGAATGCTCTGTGGTGCTCCTACTAGTGCCACAATTATTGAGCAATCAGTACACAGAAGATTAATGAAACAGTTAACACGTTTTTTGTTGAGAACGCTAATGACTACTGTTCCAAAATTATTGGGCAAAAACTGTGAGAAATGGTAGTCAGTGTCATGGTGGGGGTTGAAATTCTAGAGTAGATCCTATACTCGTATATCTTATAAGCGCTTAAACGTTAATCGTATAGATACTTGATTGGACTACCGTAAATTTTTAAGTAAGATTCTACTAACATTTTGGCGAAATTTATAAGGCAAAACTGCGCTAAAATCGCACTAACATTTTCATCGAAACATTTGGTAATTTATTGTAATCTCTCGTTATTTAGCCACCACCGGGAATTTTAGGGTACTGTTGTGTTGTTTGGAGCTGCCCATAAAAAAAAAAAATAAATAAATCAAAACCGTTCAAGCCGTTTTCAGAGTAAAAAAATATTTAATGTTTTGATCACTATGATAACTATAGTTAGTTTGGGAGGATTTTTCTCATACCCTTATTTTGACGTTCCATGGTAACATGTCGAATAGATATCAAGTTTGAGCTGATTTTTTTTTTTTTTTTGACCCGGGGGCGTGTGGGACAAGTCCCTTTGTCACTGCAGCCGCATATGGGCCTATTGTGACGGCCCTTTTTTAGCGTCGTACATACCCGCCCCCCTTAGGAAGCTGAGTATGTTCTTCACCGCAGATTCCGCCATGATTTGGGGTTCAGTGGTCCCCTGACCGAAGTATTCAAAGCTTTTTGCTGCCAAGGCAGGGCACTCACACAGGATATGCTCTGCTGTCTCATCCTCCTCACCGCAGAGTCTGCATTCCACCGCCTCTAAGATGCCCATCTTGTTGAGGTGATATCTGAGTGGGCAGTGCCCGGTGAGGAAGCTTGTCGGTACTCTCAGATCTTGTCTAGAAAGTGTCAGCATCGCCTTCGCCCTTTGACAGGAAGGCATGACAAGCCTTTTCGCCTGTCTTAGTTGTGGCTGGCGATGCCAATGGGCGCCATTTTCCTGTATCTCCCATCGAGCAACCAGACGGTTGAGGTGACTTTTCGTCATACCTACATGTGGTTCAGGCCCGATGGGTAGGGATTCTGTACCCCTTTTCACAAGGCGGTCAGCCTTTTCATTGTCCTCATGCCCCCTGTGAGCCGGCACCCAAATGAGGGAGAGCCTGTTACGGGCGCCGAGCTGCTTGAGCGCATGGAGGCATTCCCATGCCAGCTTAGACCTAAAACTATAGGCTGCGATGGCCTTTAAGGCGGCCTGGCTGTCTGAGAAAATGTAGATCCGCTTGCCCTTGAGTCCTTTGTTCAGGATCTCTTGGGTTTTGCCCATTGTTCACGGCTGCTTATTCAGTCAGCATGCTGTCCTTATTCACAGCTGGCCACAGACATGCCCCTGGGGACAATGCCGTGGCCGTTCCACTATCCACAACCCGTGGTCGCGCCTGGTAGCATGGGCATGCTCCTGGGATGATAACCCTGAACCAGGTTGAGCTGATTTGGTTCAGCCGCTTTGTGCTCAGTTTTCCCAAATAATGTTTTTCGGACTCAGTAAGCCTTAAAAGGCAAAGATCTGAGACAAACTAAAAAAAAAAAAAATTGCGTCAGGTGGTTACATAACTTTTCTTTTTACTTCGTAGACCCAAGGAAAGTAAACGAGCGGTGCGTAGCAACGTACAACATTCCTCCATCGCTTTAAGTTCGAACACCAGCTACATATACGGGTGATATATCTTCGTTCAACGCATTTCTACAGGAACATTTATACGGAACAAAACGTAGGGACCAGTTAGTTAAGAGTCATTTGTAAGTTTGATCGAAATCGTTTGAGCCGTTTTTGAGAAAATTGGAATATACCGAAAAAACAAAATACGACAAAAATTCCCTTACTGAGTTAACTTGGCTTATAACTCCGTTCAAAAGATGGATACAGAAATAGTTACGGAGAAAGAAATGTGGGTATGGGTGGCTAAAAGACACTCCGTAAGATTGATCACATGGAGAAACAGTTACTCCCAAATTTACGGAAATGTTCGAAAAAACGTTATTTTCGACACATTTTGATTATTATCTCTGATCAGTGGACTGTCAGAGGAACATTTATTGAGAACAATATGTAGGTATTAACTATTCTAAAGCATCCTGTGAGTTTGGTGAAAATCGTTGTAGCCGTTTTGCCACAAAGCGTAAAAAACCTATTTTTGCTTCATAGGCCTATATCTCCGTTCACCGTATTTTCATGGAGATATGTATAGAGAAGAAAAGTTAGGTATTGACTAGTAGAAGATAATTTGAAAGTTTAATCAAAATCGTCAGAGCTGTGTTCGAGAAACAGTCGAAAACCCCTAGTTTTTGGTACATTTTCGACCCCCCCCCCCCATCCCATCGACCCAAATCGTCCATAACCTTATTTTGGTGTCTACAAAAAATAACGAACAAAACAAAAACCAGCTCAATCGGATTAGCCATTCTCTCGAAAATCGAACTACAGACACACACGGACCACGTACCGAAATTAGGTTTTTTAGACTCAGTAGGCCCCAAAACGTAAAGATCTGAAGAAAATTCTGACTTTTTTTTTTTTACGCGATTACTATACTTTCCTTTCTCTTTGGGGTAGTGGAAGGTAAAAAAGGTTTGCCAGGACACTGACTGAAATTGTTGCTGTATTCGGCTTATTGTACGTGGGCTGGCTTAAAAAAACCCCACCCCTGTAAATGTGACGGAACTCTCGCTCATTCAAGTTATAAATGTGCAAAGCTTGTGACAATTTAGTTTTTAAGAATAAGTAATATTTTACGACTCAATGCCCTTACTAATGTCATATGACGAACCCAAACGTCAACAATTACGTTTCTAAATACATTCAACTCGTCTTCCCGTGATTAATTTGTAAATAACCACCGCGAACCCCATGTCTGTGCAGGCTTCACCTGGTAGACGATGACACACAGCCTCACCTGGTGGACATTTTGGGTTAAACAGGTTGCCAAAGGGCTTTAATTTTGTACACATTTCTACTAACGCACAATTATCATTCCAGGAAGGAAATGCCATCAGTTGGGATGGTACATGTTAGGCTACTCAGAGCTCACCTCTGCACAGCGACCTATTCTGCCTTACTATTTAATTGGTTGTATTGGATCAGATGTTGCGAAACAAGTACGATAGTGCGTGCGAGAAGTCTTTATGGAACTGGTAAGATTACGGTGTATTCTTCTGGAGAGTGGAAGACTATTGTAGCAAAGTAGTGTGAATTTAGGTAAGCACCAAGGAAGAGAAATATGGAGGAAAAGAGAGAACCATTAGACGGTTATCCTCAAGTTGAATAAAAGATGCGATGCTATCAGTTTGCTTTGCCACAATTTTAAAATCGTTTTGTACAGTCCATTTCGCACCATAAAGCCTTTTTTTTGTTTTGAAACGGCGGATGCAAGTGATACCCTCACTGCAGCCACCAACGGGCCTATTGTAAGGGCGTCCATGTACCTCAGATCATGGCCCCCCCTGCGCCACCCCCAGGCCCCATGGCACTGGTCTCACTTGGTGTGACGCACCTATGTGCCCCCACCACCCCCGCACAAAGCAGAGGATATCTGTAAGTTCTGCACTTGCCACCTCTTCTGGCTGAACGTCACCCAAACACACAAAGATGCCGCAAGTCCATCGCATACGCACAGCACATGCTCTGCCATCTCTAGCCCAACCTTGCAGAACCTGCATATCTGTACCTTGCACTTGCCAATATTTGCAAGGTGGAACCTCAGTGGACAGTGACCTGTGAACAGGCCACATATGATCCTCATATCCTTCCTCCCCAGTGCAAGCACCTTCTTGGACCTCTCTCTGGAGAGCTGGATGAAGAGTTTTGACTGTCTAAGGCCGGGCAGCCCCTGCCAATGAGCAGCCCTGCACCTATCCTCCCAATCGCCAACCTCTCTACGTAGGTGGCTCCTGGTAGTCCCAACAAAGGGCTTAGGGCCAATAGGGATCTGCACCGATCCCTGCTAAGCCAACCTATCAGCCTGTTCGTTTCCCTCTATACCCTGATGCCCTGGCACCCAACACAGTGTTACACTGTTGTCCTCAGCCAGGGCCTTCAGTCCAGTCAGACACTCCCACACCTGCTGTGATGTAAGACAGTATGAGGCTAAGGCCTTGAGAGTGGCCTGACTGTCCACCATAATGTAGATCCTCTGCCGCTTCAGTCCTCTCTGCAGCAGCCGCTGCACTCAGACCGTCACTGCAGCCACCTCTACCTGGAACACCGCGGCCAGCGACCCCAATGGGATCACCGCTCTGATTCTTGGCACAAAGAGGCCTGCCCCTGCAAGGCCACTCTGCACTGAGCCATCAATGTAGTATACTAGGGCCCCAGCTTCAAAAGCAGGAACTCCCCCTTCCCACCTGGATCGCTCATGAATGAGTATCCGAAAGGGTAACACGAAGTTGAACTACGCGGGCATTGAGTCTACCACACGCAGTTCAGGCCCCTCCATCTTCACATTGTTAAGGATCCCCTGCATGATCAGATCCAACTTCAACATACGCACAGCCTGGAGGAACGCCATCCTTTCTACATGTATGTGGAGTGGTGCTAAATCTAGCAAGACCTCTAGTGCAGCTGTAGGGCATGTTGTCATACAGCCTGCAATGGCCAGATACACCCTAAGCTGCAGTTTATTCAGCTGCAACTGCACTGTTTTATTTTCCACCCTAGTCCACCAGACCAGGGCCCCATAGGTGACTACAGGCCTAACAACCGCAGTGTACAGCCACTGGATCATCCCAGGCCTCAGCCTCCATGTCTTCATGAGCTGCCCACATCACCACCGACGCCCGCTGTAAGGCTTTTTTCACGTGTTTGGCGCAAGTGAGCTTCCCATCAAGGAAAACTTCCAGGTACTTGAGCTCATGCTGGATCTTCACCACCTTACCACCCAGCCTGGGTTCCCGCAGCGCAAGGCTGCGCCTTCTGGTGTACGGGACCAGGCTCGTTTTGTCTGGATTGACAAATAATCCTTGCCCATTGCACCATCTCTGATATTCTCCCCATAAAGCCATAATTCATCTCGTTTGTTCGGATAGTCTTGCAGAATGAGCAGTCCATACTTTCAAGGAACGAATAAATTTTAAACGAGGAAATTGAAGAAGATTAGACTAGACTTACAGATCTACGCTGCATGCAGCGGACGATTTACGGCTGGGCCTAAGCTGAGGATTTCTTAGCTATTTTAAATAAAAAGTCTGCCCCACGATATGCATCCGTACACGTTATTGACAAGTCCTTTCGGTAATATTTGTGGTTCTTGGCTGACCAAGTTACTACTTGGACATCCAACACGACTGCAGACTGGTTGAGACCAACAGCGACATTGTCAGGCCTCAGTCCTTCTCCACTGGCAATCTAGTAGTGTCTCATTCTCACCGCTTTGCAGCCATCAGATGAGAGTGCAAACCTGCATGTAGACTGCGTCATGACTCTGCGACTCCAACTGGTTACTGCAGGCACAACAGCAAGCATTTTCCTAAATAGTGCTTTTCAGACCCTAAACTCCCCCCCCCCCTAATCGCCATGAAATATCCTCTGTCTATACAAGTCACGATTAGGGGGGATACAACGGGGGTTGCGGGAAAGTTGCGTTGATACTCACTAGATATTTTAAAAGGCACAACTAATTCCCCCGCACTGCAGTGAAGACGTATCTACAGATCAGTAGAGCCAGTCTGAGCATCCTTTGTTGAGAGCCCTGGAAGACCTTGTCTCCAAACGTGTGCACTTAAAAGGGCTCGTCGCACTCAGTCACAGTGTCTCTCAACATAGTCCTCATCTGTATTGTAAAGTCTGACTAGACAAGTGCTAGTTCTGATGAAGGCTTGGCTTCACTTGCATCTTTGACGTCGTTAAATTAGTTCTACTTTGCAGCTGTTCTCGGAAAACCTTTCCACAAAGCTGGTAATCTAGTTTGTCAACTCCTCGAGGGAGACGGAACGAGCATCAAGAAAATAATGGATACTTCAAACCCGTTTTACCTCCTAGTTCACGTGATGATCACGATGGCTATCGCTATTTTCAGCAGCGTTGTCGTCGGCGTAAGCGCTTTTCTACTTCTAAATGTAGTAAACAAAGAATGGTACCTTACGGTGAACTTAATACCAAAATCACTGCTTGTTTCGACTAGACTCCCAACTCTCAGACGCTGTGGCCGAACCTCCTTCTTGTTGGATACTCCTACTTCGTAGGCCTAGCAATCATCAACGTGTATCGAGTAAGTGTTACATTATTAGGTGATGATGTTCGGTATTTCGTTCAAATCGGGAAGAGTCTAAAATATTCCAAATCATTTTCTCACTTTACAGTCTATCATTTCGACTTACTGATTGTCCAAATTCTGAATGGTGGCATTTTCATTCATTGAAGTAATGCAGATAAAAGCACCAAATAACGTTGATAATTTGAACAAAGTTAACTGTCGTTCGGGTATCGTTCAATTAACGTTTAAAGAACGCTAACTGCTCGAACCTCGAACCCCCCCCGTTATACTTTTCAGATTTCCCTCCTGCTGATTTTGGAGTCAAGGCCAAAGCATATTTAACACTTACAATGAAGTATTGTTGAGTTTTTTGGTTCACTACTAGCACATGCAGTACTGCAGAGCAGTCGCATAGGACATGCCTTGTACTATCTGCCCAAAAATGTTACACGAGAGAAGAACGCATGAAATAAACGATTGACGACAGTTGGCATTGATCACACGACTACTCAACGACGAATTTCATTCGTCGATCGATCCAAACGATCCCTCATCGTCAATTAACCATTATTTGGTGTTTGAATATAAGTGTTACGGGGGGATTAATATTGTAAGCGATATCGCACTAAGAGAGTCGGGAATTTAGTACGATATCAAGCCGAATGCAATTGAAACAGAGTTTTATTCGTGAATTACATTCGGAGAAGTTTTACCACCACAGACAGGGTACTGAGTGGGAGCGAACGCGAGCGCGGGCAACACGGCAACAGCTTAAATGCCCCAGACGAGCCTCTGCTGAATCGAAGGGTTTGGTTCGTCCCGTAACATAAGCATTATTTCAAACGTTTGTTTCGTTTAAACCTATTTTCATTACAATATACAAGGAAGGGTATGCGGCCTGTTTACAGGTTACATCCACTAAGGTACCACCTGACCAAGATTGGCAAGTCAGAGGTACTGAATTGCGGATTCTGCGAGGTGGAGCGTGTACTGTGTACGTGTGAGGGGCTTGCTGCAGCACGCCCCAGAGTGCTTGGGGTTCATCAGCTGTGGCCGGAGGAGGTTGCGGGGATGTACCTCAAGGTTGTCTTGCGTTTTGTGAGAATGGTGGGGATGTATTGTGGACGCCGCATTAGAGAACCCCAGCTCTAAAGGAGCTGGGAGAACACGAGAGGGATCATGCACGCCCACTCAATAGGCCCAGTGGAGCCCACAGTGGGGGCTTTCCCGGTACCACCAAGCAACTATATAAAAAAGATAAATTTAAAAAAATACAAGGAACGCATCTGACTTTATGATTCTGTATAGCAGTTTGTGTCACTTCAAGTCTGCTTCTTGATCAAAAGGACTGTTCCATAACGCTCATAGGAGAGTTACATCAGTCAGAGACTAGTGCCATACCATAGTCCAGGCGCTTCCTCTTCATCCACCAAACCCAGACCACTGGCGGTACGGGGTACGGCATGTTCAAGTTTAGCCAATATCTGGGTAGTGAGTGGTTCCCCATTTGCTACCATGCAGAAGTATGACCCTGGGGAAGCCATGCCATCTAGGAGTAGTGCATAATCTGGTTTCCCACCCGATCTATTTACTTGAGTGGCGAGTTTCAAATTGATAGATCAACTGTGGCTACCTTTTTTGTTTGTTTGTTGTTGTGTCGCAAACTGGCAGTTATGAGCTTGCTTTGTTGCAGTCAGATCTGTAAGCCCCCCCCCCCCTCCCGAATTGTAACTTTCAGAGGAGCAGAAAGTTCAAGGGGGCTCCAGGCGGCAAATCCCATTGTGAGGCCTAGTTTTTTATTTGCACTTCTTTTTGGGGGGAATGACCATGTGCCCGGCCATAACAAGGCACCAGTCCTGATCTAGTACAAACTCACAGCACCAACCTGGGCCTGTTTATCGTATCAACGTAGGTAAGTGAGTACATACTTTTTCTATGCACTGAAAAATGCATACGACGTTTATATCTCTGTAATAGTTGTCCACCATGCCCAGGCCCGAACTGAAAGAACCTGAACTATTTTCGTCTTTAACTGAAGTGAAGCTGAAGTATCAAGTACAATACAGTCTTGAAATACCTGCTGCGTTGAAATAATTATGCTTCACTTTCAGGTCACTAAAGATGCAATATTCCTGTCCTTCTTAGAAGATCATAAGCTAAGCAACACCTTTCCTAGATGGAGAGCTGCAACTCCTCTTCTGGTATCAGTAAGATGTCACAAGAAAATCGTTTTCGTTTTTTAATTCCGCCCTAAGGGAGCTCAAAGAATTTCTTTTAATTTACAAGGGTGGAGTAAGTTCATATGCCACATGTATGGGTTCACCTAGTATCTGTAAAGAACTACATGACATAAGACTGTACTAGGAGCTAGCACATCACTGGCACAAAAGCGAGCGTCCATAGTGTTAGCCAAAACCCTAATCCGACCCCAAGTAGGTGAAGAGGCAGCTTGGACGGAATGAAAGTGTGGGACATATCTTCCACGAAAGCCCACTGGCACCCTCTACATCCACTGAAATACCCCCTGAATGAGTTTCCTTCAACCAGCCGAACTGAAAGTGGCTCAGAAGGCTTACTAGGCTATGGAGTGGATGGTGTTGTCATGATGCACCGCTGCAGCTATTCCTGCTCAAAGCCAAGACATGAACTACCACACCCAACACCACCAGATGCTCACAGTTTGTGGTCCATTAAAGGAACACTGGCCCATAAATATAGCACTCAGAAATAAAAATATCTGGTGCGTAGCAACACACGACTTTCCGCCACCCCTTTAAGTTCGAACACCACCTACATAGGCGGGTGCTATATCTTCGTCCAACGCATTTTTACAGGAACATTTATTCAGAAGAAAATGTAGGGACTAGTTAGCTGAGAGTACTCCGTAAGTTTGATCGAAATCGTTAGAGCCGTTTTTGAGAAAATTGGAATACCGATAAATTGATATTCGACAAATCTCCTTTTCTGAGTTAACTTGGCTTATATCTCCGTTCAACATATATATACAGAAATAATTATGGAGAACGAAATGTTGGTATGGGTGACTAGAAGACACTCCATTAGGATTTATCACACCTGGTAAAGAAGTTACCCTGGAATTTACGGAAATGTTAGAAAAAACGTTATTTTCGACACATTTTGATTTTTATCTCTGTTCAATGGACCGTCACAGGAACATTTATTGAGAAGAATATGTAGGTATCAACTATTTGAAAACATCCTGTGAGTTTGGTGGAAATCGCTGAAGCCGTTTTGCCAAAAAGCGTAAAAAACCTATTTTTGCTTCAGGGCCCCATATCTCCGTTCACCGTATTTTCATGGAGATATGTATGGAGAGGAAAAGTTAGGTATTGATTAGTAGAAGATAATTTGAAAGTTTAATCAAAATCGTTAGAGCCGTTTTCGAGAAAAATGCGAAAAACCCTAGTTTTTGGTACATTTTCGTCCCCCACCCCCCTTCCCATAGGCCGAAATCGTCCATAACCTTATTTTGGTGTCTACAAAAAATAAGAAACAAAACAAAAAAAGAACCAGCGCAATCGGATAAGCCGTTCTCCCGCAAATCGAACTACAGACACACACACATACACACACGGACCACGCGCCGAAATTAGGTTTTTTAGACTCAGTAGGGACGTAAAGATCTGAACGTAAAGATCTGAAGAAAACCCAATTTTTTTTTTGACCCGATTACTATACTTTCCTTCCCTTCGGGTAGCGGAAAGTAAAAATGCGCTGGTGCAAGGAAGTACACGTTCCGCAACACAGCTCGATCAATAGAGTTTTAGACTAGATAATCAACAACGTTGACACAGCTTCTAAATAAAGAACATCTCCAACCGGGAAAAGCATCAACAACTGCCAGTCTTTTCAATTTCCCTAGCAACATTTTTGTACGAGTTGATCCTTTTCATTGTCACCATCCACTGGCATTGCAGCTTTCGGTATTGGCCCCCTGTTTGTGTAGAATCAACTCATACCCATTAGTCCACCTAGAAATCTTTTGGTTTCACCTACGTTTAGCGTGAAACAGAGAGCTCCTCGCCAGTCAGGCTAATCACTGACGCCTAATAGCTGGGGATTTGGCTTCTTCCATTTGCCCTTCGTAATCTACTTTCCTCCTCTTTGAATCCTTACTTCCCCACCATTCGCCTCATGGAAAAAATGATCATAGGTTACATCCATTCTCTTGCAGCATCCTGTGGGTGGGTAATTCACTCATATTGCAAAGATGCAGTTCATTAAAATCCTAAGAATATCCCTAATCCATAAATTTAAGGATGATAACTAACTCCAGCGTTTTGTTGTAGGAATTTTTCTTGAATTTCACCTCCTCCTTGGCACCAAGGTAGAACAGCCACGAAGGAGCTTCTACGCGATTCATCACTTGGATTCTCCTCTTCCATTTTAATTCAGACTTTTCTACTGAAAACATACGTTTTTACAAAACTAAGCGTTTTATGCTAACTGCATTCTAAACTATTGACGAATTATGTAGTGTGTTTCAAAGAGAATACCACATGTTTGAAAACCGAGAGCACACAGAGATCTCTCTACGAGCTCCGTGTAATCTTCTTCCAGGTTTGTTGGTTATTATGTGGCTAATATACTAACTGCTCAACAAAAAGCTTTTTGATCTCTCGTGTTACTGTTTGAATTGCTGAATTCATTCTTTAAGGTGCTCGATGTTTGTCATTCTACCACCACAAGAAAAAAAAATTACAGGTGGTCAGACAAGGGCTTCTTAGGACCAGTGATAAGCTTATCACGAGCTACCCTACGTCGACATTTTGGATACGTCTTACTCAAATTTTTAAAACATTTTTGTGCCCATAACAACCATGGGCGTAGTGTGATTGGATTGACGAGCTGGTGGGCACAACTGCATACTAAATGGGATTTTTGTGCGAAATAAAAGGATTTTTTAGACTCGTTGAAGGCACAAAACGGCCCGGGCGACGTTGGACAGACATTGCAGATTTAGAATCTCGATTTTTTGAAACGTAAAGTATCAAATTTTGAGAGGGGGTTGCTAAAAAAATTTCCTCACTGAAAACGTAAGCGTACTATTCAGAACGAATAATCAACTAATGGTGTGATGAAGGCAGGTTTATTATGACGAAACATAACAGCTATTGCCTTCCCCACTGTTCTAGTTTAGCTGCATGCAAGGTTCTTTGGGCTATCAGCCAAGAAGCCTCTTGTGCCAATTATGGTTCAAGAATGTTGTCAGGAGTAGCCGGCGCTGGTAATTACATATATTTAACGCAGAGATCCCTGGCGTCTGTGAGGTCAACGGTGTAGCAGTGTTCTGTTGACCGTGTTGCACCTTCTTCAGTTAGTGGCAAAGAAAAGAAACAATGAAAAGTTCAGAAAGAATCACGTTATTAATGGGCAGAGTGAAAAGTAACGTTCATAAAAAATAAAAAGTAATGTACGAAGGGTGAACATCAAACTGAAGAACGCTAACGATACTTTGCTTACCCTTTGAGTCGTAGAAAGTAATGAACATAAACCGTGGGTACAGCTTTCGTACAAGTACGCAACCACAAGGGACATTTTATGTCTTTTTCTTTAAACTAAACCTCAATTTCCTCCGATGCGATTCCTTATGAGTGATTGGAAACGTTGAGGCTGACGGGCGCAAAAGAAACCTTTACACAAATGGTGGGTACAGCTTTCGCACAGTACGCAACCACTAGGAACATTTTATCTCTTTTATTTTTGTTTTTATGCAATGATAACTACGTTTGATTGTGCTCGTTGATGGTTTCGATATAATGGCCACGTCAATTGCAATTGACATCATCACTTAGTCACTGAGGATATTAAAACTTGTGATGTTACCAAGCGATAGATTTTGTAACAGACGTTACCATGCACCTAACCCAACACAAATTTCGTGACGCTTCTCCGTTACATATCCCGCTTTACATTTTCGAGTTTATGTAGCAAAGTAAAGACATAAAATGTCAATAGGCTAAGACAGATAAGAGGGGGGGGGGGTTGTCCCATCCTACTGGAATATCCTGCCGAACTCAATTACACAAAAAGCTTTTTATTGAGCAGCGGCCATATAAGCAACGTACAACTGACGAACGAATGAAGATTACGCAGATTTGGGAGATCGTAGTGACACCAGTAAACCAAACAAATCTCACAGCCAGTACTCACCTTTTTTTTCATAGATGAGTTCTGAATTTTCAAAGGTGTGGTATTCCCTTAGAATCACCCTGTACATCATATAGACAATTTTACAATGTGACATTGTACAGATTGCATGAGGCTGGCGCAAGCCTTGTCTGTCTAGACATTTTGGCCATGAACTTTCGTGACAGCAATCCAGCTCTCCCAAGATGTTTTCCTCTTATAGGGAGTCTTCCGTGGAAGTTTTACCTAGGAACCAACCTAATTTTATTAATGATCCGACAAGGAGTTTTACAAACAAAAAATATTATAGGGATACACGAGGAAAGAGTTAAAATTAAAACATCTAATCATTGTGTGTAGACGCTAGGCAGTTGGCATAACGTAATGAGCTGATCTGACGGGTCTTTGGAGTGAGGCAGGAAATGAGTGCAGTCCAGGAAGAAACGATACCTTTCTCTATATTGTCCTGCAAGTAGTAAAACTCTGCTCACTATATTAACTATAACTTCGCTGTTTTGCATCTAGACGCCGTCCTACACCTCTGAAGCCCGTCATATACGACATTGCCGCACACGCCTAGGAAACGATATCAAATGTGTCATAATCACAATAAATCTGCCAAAGTTTCGTTTTCTGCTGATTGTTTTTAACAATTTCTTGCCCATGGGTTTCGTCTGAACGGATTGCTCAGTAAGTAGCCAAAACTAAATATCGAATGAAATTTTTGTGCGAAAGCCCATACTTTTTAGAGAACGTTGAAGGCAAAATATGGCCTCGATGGAGGATGGACATTGTCGATGAGGAATTCCGATGCCTTGAAACGTCAAGTGTCAAATTTGTTAACAAATTTTCCAAACCAAACACGCATGCGCATTAATAAGAATTAATAATAAACCGAAAATAGCTGTTAGGAAGCACATCACTTTCTTTAACCCCTGTAAATTCGTCGATTCCCCTTTGCCCTTCTGCACCGTTATCAATTACAGTACGAAACGTCAATTGTGGCTTCTAATTAGGATACGATAAATCATAAAATCAATAACACAATCGCCTTTATTGTATATTTCTGTAAACACAGTGTTCTCAATTTGAAAAGCAACACGCTGTTATTTGAGCTGAGTAGAGATGAACAAAAAAGTTAAGATACGTAAATAAGGTAACGGTGGCTTAATGAGATGTAGTAGGAGAATATGAACCAGGCCTTACATTAGGTATGATATTTTGACACCTTGCGCAGGAGCTAGCTCCTCTTCAGGTGCTCCACAAGCCTTCTTCACGTACTGAGGGTTCACCAAAATCTCTTCTTCCATTTTTTGAAGACGTTGATCCAAATCAATAGTGAGAGCCATCTGAAGCAGTAAAAAAAGTACTTAACGGAAGAGTCACTCTAAAGATTGATTAAAAGTGTAACGTTCGCTCTTGCTTCCTTCATAGTGATGGTTTAATGGCAAGGTCCACAATAGCTCCGTCCACTTGGAGGAGAAAACTATCATTGAAGGTCCACCACTTAGTGGAAGTAGGCTGCCTCACAACGGACAAGCCTCTTAGTCTAAATGGCTTTACGGCTTAGGAAAGAGAGAGAGCTAACGCTGAGAGTTATTTGACGTACAGTAAACCTGACGTCGCTGGTCAGGTCTGTAAGGCACTGGCTCAATGGATGTCAACAGCAGATTCAGGATCAGTTATCTGGACTAGAAGGCTACCTTGCCAGCGTATACAACATGCGCAACTATTGAGAACAGTTGAAATGATTGACACTGTTACAGCACACAAGTCAAAAGAAGGGCCCTAGCTGCATGAAGCTGTCAGAGTGCTCAGTCAGGACTGTGTCCACACTGAGGCTTACAAAGTTGTGCTGGCCAACAATGGCGAGCAAGAGAAAGACGGCAACTACAAGGGGTGGCTACAGAAGGCTCAATGGCAAGGGTGTTGGACTGGAGATAAAATGTCATGAGTTGAGGAAAGGAAGGAATCGTGAAAAGGCGAAAAACAAAGTTTTGACTTATGTTCCTGTCTTTTGTCAACCCACGACTACAATTGACAGTCTGTAGCCAAGCTTCAATGAGTTGTCTTAGAAGCAGGGGTCTTTTAGGATTTTGCAAAACTGAGCTCGTTCTCCTGCTTTACTTAGCGTCTCCAGGTTCACCAAGTTGGGACCCAGAAGACCATCATGTTCTCTAATTTGGGGATCTTCATTCGCGATCAAGCCTTGAAAAAGGAATAAACCTGGTTTTGACTCATGTTTTTATGAGTTTATACCTCTGCTCTCATCTTTCCATCCACCACCACAAGGTGGTTGCTGAGGTGTCTCTCTAAACACCCTTCTCAGGTACATCTGCTAAATGTTAGTTGGTTTCTCCCTGGTACTGGCTGAGAAGCAGAGCCACGTCATCATCCTGCTACCCACGCTGGGCATAGACGATAAGCTCTTTAAAAAGCTCTTGGATATGCGTTATCAAACTAGTACAATGTCATCACTTCAATTCCGTTTAACTACAAGTCGCATTATCAATAATTTAATGGTATTTGATAAGTCGCTTACTTCATCTTCAAGTTTACACAGCATTTCTGGGCTGTTGTATTTTTCGGGGTCATCGTGGAACACAACCATTCCATCTTTTTGGTTGATTGTAGCAAATATTTCACCTTCTTCGATCTGAGAGCAAATACAACGAATTAGTTTAATTATTATGACACTTACAGCTCGTTAAGTACCCAAAGGGGTCTAATGCAGAATATGTTGAAATATCTTGAGGTTCGAGAGAAGTTGGCAGAGTCAGGGGTCACATGCTCGCCCAAAAGGAAAAGGAGACTCACCAACAAACCCCCCCTTGCCATGTGTTGACCGAGGAACTTATCGCGCATCATTATTGCCGATCTACCAGCTTCGGCCAAGGGTCTGTGATTGTGCCTGATAGCGGACAAACTTGTGACTAGTTGCGATTTCCCAATTCTCCTTTTTTCGAATTTTTTTGCGGCCACTGCTGTTCACGAGTATTCCAGCTAGTTTCGACGTTCGAACAACTATTTGCTGTGCAAATTAACTCCTTAGCCCTTGTTTCACAAAGGAGTCCTTCGTTTGCAAGGGTCCACATTCTGACACCTGTCTGGATTCCAGGTCAGTCCGATTCATTTTTTCCGCATGATCTGCTACTTCTCAGCAACTGCTCAGTTCAACCGCCAAATAAACATTCTATTCCGTGTTCTAGTTTTTATAAAGTAAATTATTTATTGTTAACTGTTTTCCCATAATTTATTCGCATTTCCCCGTCCTACGTGCAGTCCACACATTTTTATAACTTGTGAAGTTAACACATTGGCTGCCCATGACGCACTTGTGTGCGTCAAATATTTTTCGTATTTCAATGAATGTTTACATCAAAAGGCATGGTAGTAAGGTTTTCCGATTGAATGCATCGTGTTTGGGATAACCTATGGTACGGAGAAGTAGCGATGGTTCAAAGTTAACTTATTTCTTGCCCCCTCCTTTGGAGTTCTTGCTGCCCGACTGTCGAATGAGTCGTTTGCAGTTTTTCGAGTGCTAGTCATTGTTTTTGGGGCGAATTCTTCTCGGATCGGTGTTTAGTCATGGCTAAAAAAAAAGTACTGAGTGATGAGGAACTCTCAAGACTTTTGGAAGAGGACTCGGAAGACGATGTAGAGTATGAAGAAGAGAATGAATCAGACGATGAAGAAGACCCTACCCTTGATCAGAAAATGGAGGTGAGTGATCGAATATTATTTCTACCTTCCAATGTTGATCTATGTGAGCCACCTCAAAAATATCACGATAACCGATGAATTTGACATTGCATCCCTTCCCATTCTATTTGAGGATGTAGAAATGATACCTTCTCCAACTCCAGGAATATCGGCTGATTTTTTCGATCTACCTGTTCGTTATCCTACTCCTCTTTTGCCATTAGTTGATACAGTACCATCGCCAACTCCTGGTACTTCAACTGATCATTCCGTTCCAGTTGTACGTTGTCCATCACCACCATCCCCTATGGAATTTCTAATGGAAGAATCATCAGAATCTGAGGAAGACGATAATACTGGAAATGCGAAATGGCTCACATCTCGGTCAAACATTTAAAAAATAAGATTTACAGGCAAAAGACAACTCAAGATTACACCTACTCCTTCTACCCCCAGTTTTTCAACGCTTTTCAATAATTCAATAATTTTCAATAAACATTAAAATTTATATGGAATTTAGTACTTTTTCTACGTATTTCTAAAATGACTCACACTGTGAGTCATAGTAAAATCTGAAAAACTGAAAACTGGTCTCGGGACGCCCATGACGCACAGTGTGCGTCACTGTCCTGTTGAGGTTAGAAACCAATGGGCAATCCCATGATTGGGCATGGGCAGCCAATGTGTTAATATTCAGACGCTCAGATTTGGAGCCTTAGAGTCTACATTTCCCCACATAACAGAATACATGTATAGAAAATAAAATTGTTTTAAGTGTCTCAGTGTTTAAGTAGTTCTTGGCCTTTGGTCATTCCCCTCGTACAGCCTAGTGGCTGCCATGGTAATCCTGTTGCAGACAAACCAGAGGACCGAGGCACTCGAATCAACTTGAATTGTGGCAAGGAGAGAATTCCACAGAGAGGAGAAGGTTATTCACACTAGCAATAGCAGAGTTGCATGAAGTTAAGCTAAACGATTATACTATTGAGGTCTTCAATCACTGCAAATCCTGGACTGATGGCCAGCGATTTGTGTGAAAGACAATGACGGAATGGAGGAGTAGGACTATGGCATTAAGTAGAAGATGGACGATCTGGTCGAACATTTCCCCACTCTTCACAAGTGACACAACTGCAATCAGTCAGACCCTTCATCATGGAGCCTCAGCCTTTTTTTCCATATTAGGCAACACGTTGTTGATCTTGATATTGTAAAGTCTCAGTATCGGGAACGACAGAGAAGCAATGCCGACAGGGCTCGGTCTTTGACCAGTACTTTTAAACGTCTTCGAAGATCTTCTCAGGCCCTTCATGGAGATAGTGCTAATCCATACACAGTCGGCCCACCAAATCCGAAGGTGTAAACCCATCCGCCGTCACCCAATAGTGCGAGCGCATCAAGCTGCTGGGACGGGGGAAAAAACCAGCTCTTAAAGGGAAAATTAAATAGCCAACAGTTGATAGATTTTGTCGAATCGGGCAAACACAAATTTGAATGACCATAATGCGCTCAGAAGTGGATAGTGGATGAACTTCCTGGAGGAATCGGAGTGTCGCAATCCCAAAACAACCTGTACGACAGTTAGCTGCTTTATAGAGGGGAGTCGATTGAGTCCTGGCTTCACAAGGCTGTCCTACAAGTGATACATTGATCGACATCTAAATTGCCTTCAATGTACTGTCAGCAGCAGATTCAATTGCTTTCAGAACTAATAGGGTTACTCAAGTAATTCGGCTTAAGGAAAAGGGCTCGGCAGTATATTGATTGTAGAAGTAATCAGCACACAGTTCCAGATGGAATCAGGCAAGTACATGACTCACGACGTTGGATGTCCAAAGAGCAAGAACTTCTAGGAAGCGCTAGAGCCCAGCTTTCAATTATAAGCGTACCTTATGAGGATGTTGCATTCATGAGGCGAGTGATGAACTGCTCTACTACAACAGAGGGGGCAAAAGATCAGACAACTAAAGCGACAGAACGTCTCCATCCACAGTAGTCTACAGTTTGACTTCTGAGTGTGCTGCCACAAAATTCGGAGCAATTAAGTTATGGAGTGTAGATGTTGTCTTATTCCAGGAAAAACAAATCGCAAAATTACAGGCGGTCATGGAATCATAACAGCTCGAACACAAGTAAAAAACAGCTGAGCCAGAACTTCAGCTACTTCTCAGTACTTGTCCTGCCCAGCCGCATCCCGATTCTCTCTGTGTGATGTTCTCTAGCCTTCTTCCAACTCCTTTCGTCAGACGCCAGGTGCATGGTACTCTTTGGGTTCCCTGCTCTTTAAGGCATAAAACGTCTTCAAAGCAACTAACACCATAAAGTTATACAATCTAGGGCCATTTTCACCAACTGCGTTGATCCCGTTTAGAGTCAATTAACAGCACCTAACCCGCTCCCGCCACAAAACGGTCTTCACTAGATTGGTTTAAGCTCTAGCCCTGATCAAACGTTAACCCCAAAAAGTTGGGCGGTTAGGTTCGGTTAGCTCTTATCTTTCTTTATCATATCCTGATAGTTGTCCGCCATTACAGTGCTCCACCGAGTATTCGCTTTTATTATTGTGAATAATTTACGTATATTTTGAAATAATGATAATAAACAAAGATACTGTTTACAACTGCTCAGTTATTTCAGTTGCTATTCCACTACGATGATAATCTAATATGTTGGGTTAATCATCTCACCCGGCGCCTCAAAATGGCTATGAGTGCGGTCTAACGACTTGTAGGAGTATGAATTTAAATTCTGTTGCGAACAAAAGTATTACGATCGTCGAAAACAAGTTGTTGTTTGCGTAAAATGTGTCCTGAGCAGTTTCCTAAAAAACCAGACGTCATATTGCCGTGTTAGAAAACCCAAACGCAAATGGCTTACCTAGGTGGATTTAGTAGCAGATAAGTAGGAAATATTAAATAATACTACGCTTTTACACACACATTAGTGTATTAAACACAACAATTCTCCCTTCCTCATTAAAGTTCCTTGCTTGTAAGAGTTGTAACCTCTTAATTTCGGTTTTGTATATTTCTTGCTCAGTTCTCATTTTCTTGTACCGCTTCCAATTTTTCCTACACGCACAAAGCATTCTCCCGGACTAATTAGGCTCTTTCCTGCAGCTCTTGCGGTTGTAGTACGCGTATTTTCACGTTATGCTCCTCACAAGTTTCAGCTTCAACAGAGGTTAATGCGGCCACTTTGGTGTCTGACAATAATTTGGTCAAATCCGAATTGTTGAGCATTGGGCATCTATGGGATACACAACTACGTGGCCGTTTACGTTTACATGACACTTGTTGACAGGACGGGATGTCAAACAGATGCCCAATTTCCTTACTTTACTGTAACCACTGCCTTCTCAATATGTGTGTGATTACGATGTGGCGTAATCGCGTCTATGCTAACCGCATTCCACAGTGATCTCGGCTAGCATGGTGGGCACGAAAATGGCTAGCCTTGATTTACTTATCTAGCCATGATCAGTTGGATCACGTTTAGTGCTGTTTTGGTGAAAACGGCCCTTAATATTTGACTAAACATTTGCTAAATTGTCAAGCACAACAGTCATGCCAGTATATGCAAATGACCCCAATAAAACGCAATGTATAAACGCAGTAATGGTAGTACACAATTAACAATGGTTACATCACACAATTATTCATTTAAATTATGTAAATGCACTAACCATGTTTAATATGTAACGTTCAGCTTGAGCAGGAGATGTGAGTTTGACTCGACTCGCTACATCGCTCAGTGAAAGTGTCAAAAACGTCTTAGTTAGCCTTTGTATGTTCTTCTTGTCCAGAGATGAGACAACTTGCTTCGTGAGACCCATGTTCCCGTCACTGTAAATTGAAAAGAAAATAGAAAGAACGACAAGTGAGACATTTAACGCTTCAGGATACATGAACGCTAGTACACGCAAAGGGGCTTCTTCCTCTTCTACTTTGAGTTCTTTACTTTCCCAAGTTTACTACAGAACAGGAGAGAAAAATTAACTTTCGTTCCTATGAGCAAAAAGGTGTTCTAACATGAGGGGTAGGAAAGCCTCAGGTAAGGAGGCATTAAGATAGATCAACCTTACGACCCTTCCAGATTCTCACGAAGTAGCCCGAAGAGCAAGAGTATTGAGAAGTTCCTCGGCCCTCCATGTTTCCTTGCCTCACTCCATCTGACTTCACTACACCCCAAGGAACGAGAATGAGGAAAGGGTTGCTCGGGGTTCCTCATTCGCCCCCTCCTTACTCACGAGCAGTTTTTGTTCCATGAGTCCAAGGATCACGAGGAACTGATGAGGCTCGTTCCACCAGGTTACTTTGCGAGAGTGTGTTAATATCCCCCAACTTCGGTGCTCTGGGAGAGTGTGGATGTGCAATGTGCTTGCCCCACTTCAGCAAACAGGCACTACGAGGACACTCCATGAGAGTCTGAAGGGGGGCTTTAGAAGATTTCAATTGTTTAGAGTGAAATTAGACTATACTCGCCCAAGCATCAACTTACCGTATAAAAGTTTCCTGATATTTATTCACAGCCGTTCTGAGATCTTCGGTGTTGTTGGTTGCATAAACAGTTGCAAGTTCGTGATAATGTTGACTCAAAGGTTTGATAAATCGGCCAACGACTTGAGAAGTGTATTTAGGCATCGCTACGAACTGCAATATTTAATTTAAATCAGTAACTAATATAACAATAACATTATACACAGAACTTTTAAGGAGGCACTTACTTTTCCGTGTAAAATGAGTGAAACGAGCAAGTACTTCTTATACGCTTCTAACATTATGTGAGATACTGCCATAGCGGGAGTGGAAATCACAACTTCGAACATGTACAGGGCCCTTTCGTAGTTTTTTAAAGCTGTGTAGATCATGCCACCGTAGTAGTAATAAAGCAAAAAGTGCTTCGCATCGAAGGAGCCCCCCTATAAAGAAAAGATTAGAATACAGCTTGACGTTATGATGAGGATATTGTCGTGGAGGCCTCTGTAAGTGGACTACACCAAGTTAACCACTCAACTGACGAGAATGTGTCACAGTTGGCCATTCTCACCTGAAGCAGTCCTTGACTGTAGACCCATTACATTTCCTCCCCAGCATGTAGCGTCTTGACTTGACGATCTATCAAGTGTGTAATAGAACTAATAGAAGATAAGAGTAAGAGAAAGCGAGAGAGAAATTAAACTCACTTCGTCTGTAGTAGAAATAGTAGTGATATCTGTGTTTAGATGTTTCAGCGCTGGTTTGAAACACTTAGCGACCAAACACAGATGGCAGAGGTCTGCGTGTATCA
Organism: Pachypeltis micranthus; assembly: GCA_020466155.1. Lineage (NCBI taxonomy): Eukaryota > Metazoa > Arthropoda > Insecta > Hemiptera > Miridae > Pachypeltis > Pachypeltis micranthus. The sequence goes on along the minus strand of CM035777.1, from coordinate 27,831,442 downwards.
ACGTGAGCTGAGAGGGAGACGTTTGTATTTTTTGAATGGCCTCGCCGAGTAGTTCTATACCACGAAGAGGCATCTTCGCTTCAATCAACTGTCGGGTGATGATGTGACATAATTCAGCGTCTGGGAAATCAATTACGGGATATATACTGATTGATAATATTATGCAATGCAGTAGTTGCTAGTTTGTTCAAAGAGCTCAGCTTTTGGTTTATTATTCATTCTGAATAATAACCCTAAGTTTTCGGTCACGAAAAATGTTTTACAACCCCCCTCAAATTTGATACTTTACGATTCAAGACATGGAGATTCCAAATTTGCAATGTCCGTCCCCCGTCCCGTTTTGTGCCTTTAACAAGGTCTAAAAAATTCGTTCTTTCGCACAAAAATCCCATTTGGTATCTAGTTGTGCACGCCATCTCGGCAATCCGATCGGACGAAGCCCATGATTGTTATGGGCAAAAAACGGTTAAAAAAATTAATGAAACGCAGTACAACGCGGGAACTACAGCGGAAGTCAACGTTTCGTCGTTTGTACTCCCTCCCTCCCCGCCCGTCTCATTAAAAAACCACCCGCGCTTGCTCGCCTCCCAACGACGCCGCCACTCAACTCCCCTTTCGACTCACAACGGGTTCACTCGAAGCACCCCCGTTCCAATTTCTCCGACCCGACGGGGCAAAATCATCAGACGTTTTGTTTCCGTAGTTCCATTGTAGTCAGGTCATGTTTCGTATGGTTTACTAGTATTCGATGCTGAATCGAATGGGATGGGGGAGCAGTAATACTTGGTCAAGCCGTTCATGAGAATAATAAACCATTGTGTAATAATTTGCAGGGTTTTTTAAGTAGACGCTGTCCCCAAAGTCAGGGATTCAACGAAGGTTTACTTATAGAAGAGAGTATGGTCTCAGATTGGCTTAAAAGCCCTTTTCTAACCCCCAGAATACAATTAAGCTCCAAACCCAAGCTTTTATTCTCAATTGATCGTTCTCCATCCACTTCTCTGTTCTTTCAATTCAAAGTTTTCTCACTCTTTTCACAAGGTACGCTCCCTGCTGCCACCCTCACGAGCAGCTACACACCAAATGCATGTTCTTCTCAGTTATAATTAATGACAAAAACATTATCTAGTATTAAGAAAACATAAATTGAAAAAGAAGTACGATTTTCACTTACCATCTTGAGTACATATAAAGAATGAAGGTCATACTACCCTTATACGATAGTAGTCTGATAAGTACTTTGGCCCGCCGCCCAATGGAGTCACTGTTGTAAGGGAAGTACAATCATAGAAGGCTACAGTCAGCCGACAACTTTTCAGCCAAATCGGACTCATCATTTTGTTTTGTCCGTGTGTGGTCTGCAGACTTTATTATAATTAGTGATTCGTTCTCGTTATTGGGAGGGAAATCGCGCAGTGAAATAAAAAAGCGCTTGGATGCTGTGGACTGTGACTCTTTTCCTTTGATGGAAGTAAAAACTGGTTCAATGAGTTTCAGCGTGGTCGCATGTCAGGTTTTGATGAGTCTCGAAAACGGCTAATACAGAGGATAATGAGACAACAGACTGGTGATTGAAGGTGTATGAGATAGCTGCGACAGTAGACATCTCAATAGACCACATGGGTCGTATTCTACATGAAATTTTGGGCATGATAAAGCTGTCAGCGCAATGGGTGCTACGTTTTCTCACTCCGGACAACAAGCGGAACTATAAGACCACTTCAGAGCAATGTTTCACGCTGTTTAGGCGCAATTTGAAGAAGCTTCCAGAGATATTTCGTGACTGCCAACGAAACATGGACCCACGGGTACATAGCAGACCAAGGACACAGTCCAAACAGTGGACTTCGCCAGATGGACATGCTCTGAAGAAGTGAAGGCCACCGCTTTCTGGGATTCACAAGTTGTGATTTACATCAACTACCTGTAGAAGGGCTAAACGATCTCAAGGCTGTACTATGCCTAATTATTGGAAATGTCAAAAACACAGGCGCGTTTGGCAGAGAGTGCTCTACCACCATGACAACACCTACACTCCCCCACCGTCAAAATGGGCTATGAATTGCAGCCCAATACACTTTATTCCAAACTTGAAAAAGTCACTCACCAGGTAGAAATGAGGCTCAATGAACTAATATACACACTAGCTGCTGCGGTAGTGCTACTCTCATAATTCTTTCCAATATGAACACTTACAAGATTCTAGTGAATAACGAATTTGCTCCGGTGCGCACCCGGTGATGAACTCTTGTACTTGAGTGAATAAAATTTCTTGATAATCTGCTTGATTCGTGGATTGTCCGCTCGGTTGAGTTGCAGGAGGGGGTAACGACAGTTTGACGCCTAGAACCTGTAAAAATCGAATTGACAATCGTTTTTGGACTTCTCAAAGCTGCAAATATCGACAAGAATGACAGAAACAGGCAAACCTCAAGCATCGCCAAAGAGTGTTGTTGCAAGTCGAGCATTTCAAGGACGGTGTCCAAGTGTTGCCCATTTTTCAACAATAGTTCCGTCGATTTGAGCAGCACTTCACGCAAATCTCTGAAGTTACCTGAAACGGAGGTGAAAAGTAGCACCAAGCGATTGAAGAAAGTAAGCTATCCAAGAACGATTTTACTGACTCTTTTACCTTGAGCTGTTAAACTTCTGACGGTGTGAACAAACTGCTCCAGCGGGGACGTCATTTTTGAACAACCGAAACTAGTAATTCACTTCAATACATTACACGATAACGATTTTAGGCATTTCACGAATCCCCCGGCTGGAAACTGGACTTACGGTAAACAACCTGCACAATTGTTGTTGTTGTTGTTGATATATTAGTTGCACGGGCTGTGACTCAGGAACGTTAACTCCTGTTGGAGCGGGTACAGCCAATGTAACTGATAATAGCAGGGTCGCCGAACGGTTACGGGTCCGTTACGCAGCAGTGTCTTTTAATACTCATCAAAGGATCGTTAATCGGCCCCCCCGATAGTTAACAATTCACCAGTATATATAAAACCTCTAGAGTATGAGCCTGTTCGCCGAAAATGAAAACACTGTTCAAGCTGGAACATGTGTTAGGTGTCTAGTCTTCTCTGACGAGTTCATGGACTATTGAGGTTGCGTACTGAACCCAAACAGTAATAGAAACGTGTTGGCACGTTTTCAGCGATTTGCATTTTGTTATTTCTTACTACTTGTCATTTCTCTCTGCTTTTCTATACCTAAATGGAATTCAAATTTCCTTCACAATCAACGTTTTAATTTTCTTATCATTCTATTTAGTTATAAATGTTTATTGTTATTTTATCCGGATTTATAACTCTTACGAACTATACACATTCTAAACCGTTAGGAGAGATATTACTTGAAATAAGATTATCAATATAAGAATAGCACATTTGGCATCACTTCATCTGCTGAACGTATTGCATAATAATCCTTTTTTCATTTCTATCTCTCCGACCATTCAGTAAGTGTAAACACATAATGTACCACTTTTAAAATAGCAAGATGCGTTTAATACTTCCCCATAGAGGAAGAGATCGTGGGCGTGATTTCAGGGAATCAGCTGAGAGTACAATGGCCTAAGCTGTGGCTAGTAAAGCCAATTTCCTATACCCCCTGAAACAGACTTGATAGGAAGCCTGCTTTGGTCCCCCAACTGTCACTGGTACCTACTGCCTGACCCTCCTGGATTTTGTTGGTTGGGGTTGACGTCAGGTTGCGTATCAACTCAGGTTCAGCCAACCTGATGCAGACAGCCTTGTGCCCCAAAACTCTTGGCCGCCCCCACCACTACACAACTGCCAACCAACACTCATACTAATACATTACACTTATTACACTTATACACTAATACATTAAATTTCTCGAGTATGAGCCAAAAACTGAAACATGTTCGTAAAAAGAGTGAAGTTAATTTTGTTGGAAGTAGAAAAGAAAAGCAAATGCGAAGGCAACAAGCAAGTGTTGCATTATTTTCTAAATCCATTGTACACCCAGGGGCAATAACTGATTGAGCAGTGGCTTATCAGTTATCAACACTGGGAATATACACTAATTAAAGTACTAATTAATGCTTTCTAAAAGTAATGATTGAAGGGTGAAAATTTAGGGTTGATTGAGCACGTTGTTGTTTTTAACGCTCAATCATCCTGGTTCTGGGTTATCTTCCCAGGAGCATGCCCATGCTACCAGGCGCGACCACGGGTTGTGGATAGTGGAACAGCCACGGCATTGTCCCCGGAGGCATGTCTGCGGCCAGCTGTGAATAAGGACAGCATGCTGACTGAATAAGCAGCCGCGAACAATGGGCAAAACCCAAGAGATCGCAGAACAGATCCTGAACAAAGGGCTCAAGGGCAAGCGGATCTACATTTTCTCAGACAGCCCGGCCGCCTAAAGGCCATCGTAGCCTATAGTTTTAGGTCTAAGCTGGCATGGGAATGCCTCCATGCGCCCGTAACAGGCTTTCCCTCGTTTGGGTGCTGGCTCACAGGGGGCATGAGGGCAATGAAAAGGCTGACCGCCTCACGAAAAGGGGTACAGAATCCCTACCCATCGGGCCTGAACCACACGTGGGTCTGACGAAAAGTCACCTGAACCGTCTGGTTGCTCGGTGGGAGATACAGGAAAATGGCGCCCATTGGCATCGCCAGCCACAACTAAGACATGCGAAAAGGCTTGCCATGCTTTCCTGTCAAAGGGCGAAGGCGATGCTGACACTCTTCAGACAAGATCTGAGAGTACTGATAAGCTTCCTCATCAGGCACTGCCCACTCAGATATCACCTCAACAAGATGGGCATCTTAGAGGCGGTGGAATGCAGACTCTGCGGAGAGGAGGACAAGACAGCAGAGCATATCCTATGTGAATGCCCTGCCTTGGCAGCAAAACGCTTTGAATACTTCGGTCAGGGGACCACTGAACCCCAAATCATAGCGGACTCTGCGGTGAAGGACATACTTGGCTTCCTAAGGGGGGCGGGTATGTACGACGCCTTCTACTAAGAAAGGGCCAGCGTCACAATAGGCCCATGTGCGGCCGCAGTGACAAAGGGACTTGTCCCACATGCCCTAGGGGAAAAAAACGCTCAATCATGTAAAAATTACAATTTAAAATTTGGTCTAAAACATTAATGTGGTTGGTATTAATAGTTAACGTTCTACTCTCAGACTTATCGAATACACAAAAAAACATTTTGTAAGAATCAGTGAAGCTGTTTCAAAGGTTTTTTATGAACCCTACGACACGAGCATTTTATGTATTAGATTCGAATTGACCAGCTGTTCAACGAAAACGTCAATACACATTCAATTTTTTGAAAACTGGTTCTATGTTCATGATGAAACTACTGGATACTTTCAGGTAACTGGTACATACATCAAGTTCTCCAGAAGCGTCTCTTAGAAATACATTGAAGAAAAATGTGTATTCTGAATAATGCAACACACATGGGAACATTTTTTCACAACCCCCTCCTACTCAAAATTTGATGCTATGTGGCTTTAGACACGACGATTCTATATATCCAATCCACTGTGCAGGACATATTTCGCATTTAACGTGCTATAAAAATTGCGTACTTTGGCACAATAACTCTATTTGGGATCTAGTTTTGGGGTTTCAAGGCATGTTTTGAACTCACGGGACAATTTAATAAAAGTTTTCCCCACCTCATTCCAAACACCTGTCAGTTCGACTCGTCACGTCATACTGTCTAGTGTCTTTAAATATTTGTCGATTTTAGCTGTTCCAATGTAATGGTTAATCGCTTATCAGTATTTTTCGATGCTGAATTGGGGGCACTTGCGAGTCTTGGAACTGTGACTGCTTAACTTGCGCAAAAAGATAATAAACCGTTGGGCAATAATTTGCGTTTTTTAAAACCTCATGCTCTCCGTCTAGGCTACTCACCTAATTCACACTAACAACTGAGGATTGCGTCTTGGTTCACATGGTTATGGGGGACATCAACCTCCGTTCTCTCTGTCCTAACTAGAGATGCACAATACTGCTTTCTACCTGATATCCGCAATCAAAAGAAATATTTGTGACCTACGAGTATCGTATTGTGCGTTGTAGTTTTCCACTGAGGTCAGTTCAACAAGAAGCCTTTAAGGCCAAGAGAAGCCTGCGAGGAAAAATGAACAGTCAGCCGTAGAGTCTGGTTAAACGAAGTTAAGATTGTCCGATTTCGGTTGACTTTTCGCCAGCTATTTTATTCTAAAATACTTTTAATAAAAAATTTTAATTTGAAGAGAAGTTATTTGTTTGGATACGCTTTAATTTCATATAAGAATTGGGCTACGTGCAGTAGTATTATTTAAAAGGCACTGCATGAGTAGGAAGTTGGCCCTTCGGCAACCATGTCTGCAGACTGGATCTTCTAGTTCTAGTTATGGCTTAATTGTGATCAAGTTTGTGCCATGGATGCGAATATTCAAGTAAGTTTTGTTCTAATTGACATTATTCGTATCTCTCGTTGAACCACTCTTTCGAGGCTCGCGGTTGTTTATTAACCACTCGACTCGTGTTACGAGTGCGGCATTTGTCGCCGGAATTTTCGCCACGGTTATTGACTTCGAAGTAGCGAGAAGCAAAATGTCGGTAAACTCCTAAGCGGTTTTAACACGTGGGATTTTTATAGTTAATTTGTCGCGAGTGGTGATTTGTTTCGTTCCGTTGTGCCTTTGAAAGCGTGTATACCGTTCATTGTGATCCGATCGAGGAATAAGGAGTTGGTTATCATTAGTCGCATAACCAGCAGTGGGTGTGTTGATGGTGTCAGTGTGCTAGATTTTTTTTAGTCTTATTTGCCTTCCGTTTTTATTTGCCGTTCGCTTTGTGTGTGTTCTACTAAAACTATGTTTGTTTTCTACTTAACAGGCTATTCATTGCCATTCGACGTGTTACTGGCGTGTCTATGGTAATGAAGCAGTTATTTGTCCACTTGTAGTTTTCGACAAATAGTGTAAAATTTCAGTAATCATAGCTGAGTCAATTAACGCTTTGCCCAGTTACGATCGCCATTTACTTTAGGTAGGAGATGAGCCAACGTAACGTTCATAGATACGTATTTCCTTTAGTTTTTCAGTGCCACCGTGGTTTCTCGAGTGCTCATGCCGGTTCAGTCCGTAGCGTTACACCTCCCTTATATCTTAGAAAAATACTGTACTGTTCATCAGTAGCCATGGGATTGAAATACCACCACAACCGATGCAGTGGCCCCCCTGCTGAGGGGCTGGTCTCTGCATGGCGTTGAGTGTGAAGCGTGATTGACGCTTTCGTCAATTGCGAAGAGTTTCATCATGTGGTTATGTAACTTTTGGAGGAGGGGGGGAGGATTTGGCATGATTTCTGGGTTTACTCATGTTTCTATTGCTCAGACCAAAATTCCCCAGTTTTAAGCTAAGGTGTTTTAGTTGTAATGTTGAACCCGAAGCGTCCATAGAGTTTAACTTATTTAACCTCTTAAGTAGCAGAAAGGAGAGTGATTTAATTGGCTGGAAAATTCGGCTTAGATTCTTTGAAGGTTCATAGACAATGTGCTGGCATCCAGTTCTTCTAGTGTTAGTTGTTCCGTTACATACTTTGCTCAGTTTATCGTGGTAGTAGTGGCGTCACATAACCTTTTACTCATGCCGTGAAAGTGTAACAACCAGAGAACCTGAAGGTAAGGGATTCCTTGATCTCTATGAAATGCACATGCCAGAGAGTTATCGTTGATGTACACTAGCGATCTCTTCCCAAGCCTTCAACTAGTACGCATCTAGGTTGTTGCTGTCTGAATGGAATTGGCTGAGTGGCAATGACCTTGCAGTACCCGACGTCTGAATGTATTAGCTGCGGAATGATTGTGTTGAACCAGGCAATTCATTGTAAAAGCTGCCATCAAGAATGAAGTAACGTATGAATTATGGCGTGATTTTGCGTAGTCATATGTTGGGAAGCAAACCTCCTTGGGGGCTTTAATGAGGAAGGGTTAGTCCAGTGTTGTACCATCTTGGGATTTTTGATGAGCCCCATTGGGTTCACAGGCGCTGCGTCGAGCATCATAATACTATTTGGTCGCTTGTCATACGAGCCTTACCTTACGTTTTGTGTGGTAACGCAATCATTCTCGGTAAAATCTCAGAATAGTGGACGCGAGTACATTTGCGTGGAACTTCGTTTCGCGATTCAGAACGTTGACTAGCATCACTGATACTGGTGAACGTAACGGTACCAGTAAGAGTTGAGCGAAGTTTAGTCATAGAAGTGAATGTAAACAAAGTGTGCGAAAGAAGTAGGAAGAATGTAAACAACAGGAAGCGCGCAAAACTGAGCCAACGTGGACAAACAGTGTGCGCCTAATGCAACAGACACTAATGACCACAACAATAATAAATATCACTCGCGTAGTGCAACAGAACACACATTAACGACCACAAAAATAAATAAAAATCGCTCACCTCGCAATTTACGTATCCGAACTTTGAGGGGGATAAGCTTGTTTTATCGCCTCGAAGAAAGCCTTCGTGAGGTCGCGACTTTCTAGCGCTAGTATTCTTCAAAATATGACTTAAATCGTTCGACATAATTTCATCCATCCACCACATTCAGGACACTCATACTTGTCAGAGATAAAACCGAAACTCATACACCAATCCACAACAGTCCTCGTGCCTTTTTCTCTTAATTGATGAATCAATTTCGTATTAATTCGCCTATCCATGGCTGGTCGTAAAAGATGAAAAAAATAAACGCGAAGAGGGCAGTGGGTAAAGCTCTAAAGCAGGAGAAGCCGGACGGGCGCGAAAAAAATTGGATACGTAATGAACACAACATGGAGGAAGACGCATACGATATTTCGGTTACAACGGAAATTTACCGAAGGGTGGGATTCGCGGAATGATTCCATAGTTCAAGGGTTAGTCGAACGATTTAAGTCATATTTTGAAGAATACTAGCGCTAGACAGTTGCCAGTGATGAAAGTTGTAACTAGTACCAGTATCAGTGACGCCAGTAAATGTTCCGAATCGCGAACCGAAGCACCGGACAAATGTACCCGCGTCCACTATTCTGGGATTCAACCTCATTCTCAAAGCCTAGCTGTCCATGCACAGCTGCAATTAGTGTATCTATTCCCTTGTTTTCATCAATGATGAATTAGCAGTTATCGGATCGTCTTTCAATTCCCCCCCCCCCCCCAGTTAATCATACTATCTGCACTCGTAGTAACCGCTGGGCATACTTTTAGTAGACGTTCATCCAGTCAGTGACCTTGTGAGGAGACACTTTTGCTGCCGAAGCAATCGTGTCTGCTGGTAGACCTATAACCCAATAAAGGGTGATGGGCAGGATTTCGCATATACTCAGGTGACTACGGCTAAACCACGACCCTGTACGCCCAGAATGTTTGAATTTGTGGCCACCCTCTATACAAACCCGTCTTATGAACTACTTCTCGTACAATTTCATACACACACCTTATTCAAGACTTGAATCAGGGATCAAACCGACATCCATACACCACTGTAGAACATCACAGTCGCCTTACATTCTCAATTGATAAATCAAACCAGCTGAAATGTGCGAATTCATGGCTTGTCGAAAAATTGTAAAAAACCAAAAACGCAATGAGCACAGTGGGAAAGGCACAAAGGGGAGGTAGGGAAATATAGCCCAAAAGACACCGTTGAATGAATCTGGGAGAGCACACCTTGGGGAATTCAACAGTGTGGTAATTCGGGAAGTGAAGGTATTTGATGCTGCTAAAACACGTTTTGATTTAGATTTATTCGAACCGTTTGATTCCATAGTGCAAGTTTCGTGGTTCATTTCGACAGTAGAGTGCACTAGCCAGGAAACAATTGAGAGAAAACTGTGGACGAGTGAACTGTAGTCATGAATCCTACAGCCCACACGATGCAATTCAGGAGAGTGACATGTAGTTTAAATGCAGTGTTAGATGCGCTTGTGCAGATCTCCTTTACACGGAGGGAGTTGAACTGAATGGACTTCGTAACAGTTTTATAACAATCTTGTTGATTGGTGAGCAAACGCGAATTTTGATATTATTGCTTGCTGAGGAGAGTTTAGTTGGGCGTACCACTAAACCGTCAGCTTTAGAGCAGAAATGCCTCTAACACGAAGAGTGAAAATTGTTCTGAAAGATGCGTTTTTCTAATTTGCCAACTGTTGTGTTTTTCTCCCTCAACTTAATTCCACAGTCACGCCTCTAACTGAATTAAAGCAATTTCGGGCAACTGAGGCCTCACAAACTCAATACATCCACAGAACTTGACTCTTCCCTAATTAGGCCCAATGCCCAGATATTTCACAAAAACAAAAAAAATAAAATCACGACTCACTGGGATTGATAATTGGAAATTTCTGTAACGACCTCGGGGGAAATAATGTCTAGGCTTTCGTTCGGGACTAATTTCGAAAGTATTGGTAAAGGACGCCTCTTGATCGAAAAACTGCTGGATAAAAATAATTGGCAGCTGGCCAGATGGCAAAGAGGTGAGCTCCTCTGCTCAGTTCAATGATCTAAGAGGGCAGAAATAATAAACACAGAGCGTTGTAAAGATGCTGGTTGAAATAAATGTCAACAGGAGGAAACTGGTGACATCCTAATAAAATCTATTCTTTTCCCATTTTTATTATTCTTTGGCTGAGAGAGTCAACTTTTGGGCCAACTCTTGTCGACATTTTTTGGTTATCTCTTCCTGAACGAACGTTTACAGGATGGGTATCTGTAACTTGGTTCCATCATTACTTGCTGAAATCCAGAGTGTAACTTTTCATTATGAGTACTGATCCTTAGAAAGGTACCTTTACTCTGACATTTGACTGGCATGAATGAACAATTGCGATGGTGAATCGTGCTCCCTTTCAACTCCAGAAAAATGTTTCGGTTGAAAGGGGGTTTTTTTTTTTCAAGTTGCCCCCGCGAAAGGGGTTCGAATAGGTTACAATTTTGGAAGGCTTCCAAGCCCATTTCCTGATAACTTCGACTTGGAGCTCTCTTCTCCCTAGTGGGAAGGCGGCAACCAAATCGTTTCTCTCATTACAGCTGGAAGTGGGAATAACGTTTGTCGGTGTACAAGGAAGATAACAAACTTTTGACTTCTTAAAACATCTGTCAAATGGAGGGCGAAATGGACGTGCTGAATTAATTGGTGGGAAAATCGTGGGGCTAACTTATTGACAACTTGTTTGGTGCATCGTCATCTAGACCTTTTTGGCGTATCATTGAATCAGAGTTCTAAGGGGAAACTGCAGTCTCAAATTAGGGCACGGCGGTAGGGGGTTATTTTTGCTCTCGACGAATTAATTTTGTCACTACTACTTTCAACTTTAACTTGACTCGTTTGGATCATACTGAATATTTACTTCGGGTACAACGCCAAGAAAATATGTCCAGATTAAAGCGATGAGGTCTTCGCAGTGCTTATAGATAGTCTTATCTTGCAATTTCAGCCAAATCCCAGTTTCTGGAGGTCCTTGTGGCAGCCTGGATCCAGATTTGATTCGAAATATTCTCTTTGATAGTCATAGGGTTGAACCACACCTGATGTTTTGCAGTTCAGTAGCATTACGTCCTAAAAGCTTGGAACTAGTCAAACGTTTCCAGTCGGTTCTGTGTGTAAATTAGAGCGTAACTCTTCTGTTATAGATGGCATCGTGTCTAATGCATAATTTTATTTCAGGACGTGCACGTGCAGTTCCTAAATTTCGAAGATATCCAAGGAAATGAAGTACAATATTTGCAGAATGTTCTGTATTCCACGAGGTCTCCCACTCTTGAATTGCCCTGGGAAGAAGAGCAGCCACCTCAGGAATGGTCGCAGCAACCTCAGTATGGTAAGTTAATACAATGGCATGGTTGGAGTATGTGTCGCGCTGCGTTGTATTTTTCGTTTCAAGCTCACCCTAACCATGTTTCGTTCGCATTTTCAGACAGCCAGCCGAACGAACTGGTCGATGCTGGAGGGGGCAGCGGCGGTGGGAACGAGCTCTATTCCATGCCAGTACCAGTGGCAACGACTATGCAGCAGTTCCTCCACACACCTGTCGTTCCTCAGCTCCCTGTGACCTACGTAAGCAACGTTCCCCATCCTAGTTATCACCCTGGACTAACACAACCTCCACCTGTGCCAACCTATCAACCAAGTGGGCCTCCTCAGCAAATGTACTCTTCGCCAATGGGAACAGGTAAGTTTGGTCCAAGTTGGAGTTACATTTGAGTAGTTACTTATTATGTGATGTCAATCAGTTGCATTTAGTACACACTTCAGGCACCAGGCTGTAACTCCTATTCATTCTTGTTGACTGATCATTGGAGAGGGTATTAGAGAGCATCTGTGAAAGAGGTAGCTGCTACGTCAATATCGTCGCTTTAACATGCAATAATCAAGCATAAAATCACCACAGAGACGGGATGTGTAAAGCTAGTAGCGTTGATTAGGTTCCTCTGGAGAAGAGCAGAGGTGAATGATGTTTTGATAGGCCCCCAAGATAGGTCAATATGGCGGACAAGTTTACCAGCAGAGCTATAAGTGGAGGCAGTCAGACTCGCATGTTGTATCAGTTCTCTATATTTTGCCAGTGATGGTCTTGCAGGTTGAGGGTAGGTGTCAAGGGGATGTTGGGGGGGACTCCCTGTTTCCATTCTAGTTCAATATTGTGACTGATACTGCTCTGGACCGAGCTACTTGAAGAATTTGGTTAGTGCTTTTGTGAAACATCTCCCACCCTCAGGTACGCAGTGAGGCTTGCAGGTTGCCCTCGACAAAATCATTATTATTTCTTTAAAGCTAACTTGGAGAGATGTGGCTCAGTTAACATCGTACCAGAAGCTTAACATGGTTATTGCTCAGGGGTTGTGAATTCGGACTTTCTCTGTGGTCGTGGCTGGAGATGTGTGAGGTGTTGCATAGTTCTCTCAAGTCAATCTCCTCTCCACAATTAGCTTTTTCAACATGGCACCGTGTACTTGCTCCCTTTGCTGGTATTTGGTCGGATTTGTTCATGATCAGTTATGGTGGTTTGAAGAAGCAACACTTGTCAATTCCAAAGGCCATCTGGACATCTGAGTTTATGGTTCTTGTTTGAGTATGCTCTGGGCCTGCCATTTAACATTGGCTATAACCCCGCACAGCTTACCAGCTTCAGAAAATAACGTGTGATGGGTGTAAGATATGGTGAATTTTGATTTGAACCACCGGATACAAGTACAAAGGGGCGACAGGGGAGTTTAAAGAGTTTATTCACTATATGGTTGGGGAAACACAAAATGGAAAAAGATCTGGTAAGTCCAACTCGGAATCATGAGTTGGGGGAATGCTGAGAGAGCGTGCAAAATCGTTCAAACCCGTTCTGGTGTCTTCTCTGTTGGATGGTTGGGAGTCGCTGTCCAACACGTCCGAATGGTGGTGAGAATCCGAACGAGAGTAGATGAGCGGCGTATAAGATGCCGTAAGCGATGCAAAGTAAAACAGTTAAAGTCAGTTCGGTGACGAAAAGGAAACAGCTCACACGAGATCGAAAAAAGAAAATTGATGGTAGATGATGATGATTAATGATGGAAGAAAAATATAATAATAATAAAACCCCTGCAAATTATTACACAATGGTTTATTATTCTCGTGAACAGCTTGACCTAGTATTACTGCTTTGAGACCCATTCCATTTGATTCAGCATCGAAAAATACTAGTAAACCATACGAAAAATGACCTGACTACAATGGAACTACGATAACTAAATATTCCTCCAGTGCCAGGCGCCCATAAGAGTCTGTAGGCATTTATGATCTGATGTAGGGGTGTGTGGAGGAAGTGGCCATATCCTTTGTCCGCCCCGTCGGGGAAATTGGGACGGCCAATTGGCACAACGTTGCGAGTCGAGCGGGTGGGTGGTTTTGATGAGATGGGAGGGAGGAAGGGCTAACGACGAAACGTTTACTTCCGCTGTAGTTCCCGCGAGTTCTTTCAATTTGTTGACATTAGCTCACTATAATTACTCTAATTTCCCTACACGCAGTTGTGCATGTCTGATACTCATTCCAATCGACCCCGGATGTAAAAATACCTTGAAAACGATACGAAATGGCGTATTTGTTATTATACAGCGTTTTGTGAATTTTTTAAACCATTTTTTGTCCATAACAACCATGGGCTTCGTCCGATCGGATTGCGGAGATGGCGGGCACAACTAGATACCAAATGGGATTATTGTGCGAAAGAACGGATTTTTTAGACCACGTTAAAGGCACAAAATGCCCTCAAAAATGGCACAAAATGCCCTCAAAAAAGCCACAAAAATGACGGTGGACGGACATTGCAGATTTGGAATCCCCACGTCTTGAAACGTAAAGTATCAAATTTTGATGGGGGGTTGTAACAAATGTTTCCTGACCGAAAACATAGGGTTATTATTCAGAATTAATAAAAAAACAAAAACGGAAGAGGTTACAACCTCGTTCCCTCTAGTAGTGGGCGGTAGTTGCTGCTGGGAACAAGATTTAAGAACAATAGTGTGCTGGAATTTCTGCTGCTCTGTTGGCATAATTGTTGATAATTGATAATGGAAAGTAAACAATAAATAGCGGTAACAGGAAAGTGTGGTGTGGTGGATGAGAGACGGGAAAGAGTGCTGTTAATTAATGGTTAAAGGGATGGTCTTGTTTGGCTGCATACAAAATCGGAGTTGGCGATTTGAGTTCTTAACAGCTCTTGAGTGGGTGTTCATTGATGGAATGGACCGCAAAACTTGTCGCTGCACAAGGAATGGCCCTTCCTGGTGGTGTCGTCGCCAGTATTTTTTTGTCGTAGTAGTTTCAAGCCCAGTGCCATTGTAATACTTGAGTTGTCGTCAAACGTTTTCGATTTTGACATCAGCAAATTGTAGAGTGGAGGTAGTCCCGTATAATAGTGATAAGTGTGGTGCATTGTACCCTAACAGCTAGTGATTCTGTCATAGTGAGAAACCTAGTCGGGCCTCAAATTTGATGCCCTTGTGTGACCCTAACTTTCACGGTTCAGTTTTGTACCAAGTGGAATTTCTACTCTCTCGTCGTGCTAAGTGTGTCTTTCGCTCGTTGGAAGTCTCTGGAAATGTTGTCCAAAGAGCTACCATGTGTTAGTTGTGCACTCAATTCAAATCTGCCTGTGCGTAGCTATGCCTTAAACCATATTGACAAGAGGGTATCTTAGTGAATAGTCCATATCTAACATTTACGCCATCCCTCTCTTAGAAGACACGGATTTTGTCGACTCAGGATCAATGTACATTTCCCAAACATTTGACTACAATAGTTCGTTTGATACATGTACTTAAATTTTTGTCAGGACGTCAACCGAGGAGCAAGCCGAGCCCCAAAAGAGGCGGAGGAGGAGGACGAGATGGAGGAGCGGGCGGTTCTCCCGCTGCTTATCAAAACATGCCTCCTGGTCCTGGTTATCCGTATCAGCCGCAGATTCACCACCTTCCCTTCAGCTGCATTTCCAACACTCCGCCAACTCATTTCACTCCTGCCCAACACCCTGCTTCATTGTACATTACCCCTTCGTTGGGAATGTATCCACCTCAACATTTGTACCCTACCAACTACGGGCCTGTCTTCTCACCTATGGCGCAACAGCCTCCTGATGAGTTGAAGCAGATTGATTATGGAATGGAAAAAGTTGATCAACCGCTGGCTCCTATTCCATCGCCTTCGGCTCATCACAATGTTTATATGGCTGCTCAAGTTCAACCTCAACAGCTTCCTGTCATGGATGAACCATTAGATTCTACGAGCCCCCCTTCTCCTACTCCTGTCAAGGAAGTGCAGTATCAACACCAATACCAGAAGCATCAAGAAAGTCCGCCTCAGGAGGTTGAGGTAAGGTGATTTCTTTGAAACTTTAAACATTGATCAAGTTGACATTACTATTTATTAAAGTTAGTGTTA
This sequence comes from Pachypeltis micranthus, assembly GCA_020466155.1. Taxonomy (NCBI): domain Eukaryota; kingdom Metazoa; phylum Arthropoda; class Insecta; order Hemiptera; family Miridae; genus Pachypeltis; species Pachypeltis micranthus. The sequence continues at coordinate 27,815,506 of CM035777.1, read as the reverse complement.
GTAATTGCGTAATTTTTTTTTCTCAGAAGGTAGCTGGAACGTCAAATAGCAAATCACAAGCCTTACCTAGGAATGTGGCATCTACTTCACCTTCTGCAGTCAGCTCGGCGCCTGTTTCAAACAGTGGAGTTGATAAGCACGGGGCTAACCCCATAAAATCCCATCCTCCTAAAGACGCTATTATCACTACTGCTCCGCCTACTCTACCTCCAGTGAAGCGTAAAGTGCTGCACACCGAGGACCATCAGTCTCCGCAGCCCAGTCAACATTCTCCATCCTCATCTCCCAACCCAAATCCTCCTCAAGAAGCTCCTCAGCCACAGCCCCAGCCCCAGTCTCAACCTCAACCTGTTCCTCAACCCCAGCCCCAAGTTCAACCTCAACCACCTGTCAGCAGTGGTGAAAAGCTGTGGGCCGACGTCGTTAGACAGTCTCATTCAACCGACCGTCAGCACAGTGGCCCTCCGATCAATGCTGTAGCTCTTTCTGCACCGCCTCCTCCATTCTCAACTAAACCTCATTCGACTTTAGGCGGGGATGGTGGGAGTCACGCTAAAGACGATATTGACCCTGTTCTGAAAAACTTGGGAGGTAAGTTGAATCGCTGTACAGCATGTTCACTAATGGTTTATTGTAAGTGGAGCATTGACGCTTATAAGTTTGTATGTCTTTGCTTCCCATACTAAACGAAAGTATAGTCAAAATATGTGCACTCATCCATTTGTAGTAATATCTTCCACGAAGCTTAACTCCAACTGTTCATTATTCTTTTAAGTAATTTTTTTAACCTTAAGTTTTCAAGTTTTGTTGATCGTATTCGTTGCAGAAAAATTGGTGAAATATGAGTTGGAACACAAGTCGATCGTTTTGGCTCCTCGAGGTCTTACGAATCCTAGTAACTACTGCTACATCAATGCTACTCTTCAAGCTCTTCTCGCCTGCCCTGCTTTTTATAATTTGATCAAACTCATCGCCGATGTTAAATCCGCTCATTCGCAGTCGTTGAAGAAAGAGTCGAAAACCCCTGTGATTGACAGCATGTAAGTTAACGCTACTTACTCAGCCCGAAATAAGTTCTTTAGTGCGTTATGGAAAAAAAAGTTAGGTGTACTCAGTTGGGGTCTTTATGGGATGTTGATTTCTTGTAGCTTATCTGCCTGACTCCCTCAAAGTTGGGAAACATCAACAACTAGGGAACACAATCACGCTAAAATGGATACCCGGACATAAGGGATATGTGGGGAATGAGAGAGTGGACGAACTAGCCAAGGCGGGTGCCAAGGGACACTTTTGTCGACCAGAACTGTTCTCGCCTATTACAATGCAACAACTGAAAGTAAAAATAAATGGGGAAAATGTGGAGTAACGTCAGTGACGAAATAAACAACCACGAAGGGTACCAACATTCCAAAATTATGGGCATAACTAGTTATAACCTGCAAAGAACCAATTGGGTACTGGGCTTAAGTAAGGTAAGACGAAGAATCACTGGAATGCTATCTGGGCACTACGTGGTAGGTAAGACTCAACAGGATCAATACCATCATCACCGCCAGGTGCCTGTGTGGAGAAATAGAAACAGTAGATCACTATCTTAGGGAATGCCCGTTATGGAATGGTCCTAGACTCAATATATTGGGGGAGAGAATACTAAACAACGCTAGTTTGAGAGAAACAGAGTGGAAAAAGATCCTAGAATTCGTGGAGGGGACTGACAGGTAGATTCCAAAACCCCTTTGAAAGAAGCCAAGCCGACTCCCAATAACTCTTGGGGAGATGGGAAATGGGCCTGAATGGCCTCAACTTTGGTCATTGTTCCCTCGGCCTTGGCTGGTGCCCTGATATCTTCTTCTTCCCTCAAATGTGGAGCACTTTGGTGCAATGCCTTTTCACTGTTATCGTGTTTTCCTGCTTCGTCCCCCTCTTCAGTTCTTTTCTTCTTCTGAAACTTATCATTCTAATAGTTATCACCTCTTCAACCCCAAAACAATTCATGATCCCTCAGTGTCTCGTAGTTCACTGCACTTACAAATCTTCCAGCCTCCCAAACTGGTTATTTCCTTCATGTCATGACTCATCTCTCCTTGAAAACCTGTGCCTGGTGAGACGCAAACCTTTATCGGTGTGTTCTCTGTCTGTATAACAACTCGAACGATTCCCTAAAACAATCTCACGCTAAACTCCATGAAGGGTGCAATATCACAATGCCAACTGGACCTTGAGGCCTTACACGTCGTGGGACTGCTAAGTTATTTCAAGTGAAGGCTCAATTATTGCTGCCAAAGGAAGATGCCTAAAATAAAATTTAACGGATGGTCAATGAAGGGGAAAAATATCATCTCGAAAAAAATAATAGGAACACGAATTCAAATTGCATTGGGGGCCACAGTCAGGCGCATCAAGTACGGAGTTACTACGTACACTGGTTGCCAGCTTCTTCGCTCTAAGTTCTTCCTGTGACTTTCGTGAAGTGGTGTATTTTGAGCAGGAACTACTGTAGAAAAATAGAACCTTCTATGTTTAGATTTCTATAGGGCATTCATTTCCTCACTGAAACCGCCACTACTCGTCACACTCAAATGGATTTAGATATCTGAGCCAGCCTTTACCCGTTCAACAGTCTCGGACAAATGTGCATGTCAGCAGGTACCACCCGTGACAGCTGCGTCAGTTGCTATCGGTTATACCCACAACGACGTCCCAAATTTATATTTTATCGCCTTGTAGGGGCGAAATTTAAAAATAGGGAGAAGACAGGAAAAGAAGAGGTGGAAAGATTTTTGAAATTATAATAAAATATTCTGATAAGATAAAATTAATTGAATTAGAAAAGCGAATTGAAAGTTTTGCTACACAAAATAAATCAAGATGTTGAAAGGAAATGAATGATTTGGAGCGCACCTTCCATCAAAAGAGATAATTTTCCGGGCAAGGAAAGTAGCGGAGATTGGATCGGAATGGTCAAAATGCTGTGGAGCTCGGGAGCAGCTACGACCATGGACTCACTCCTCTTGTCGCCCGTCAGGCTTGCCTCCCGCCACTCAGGCGCACTAGATTCCCCGCGAACGTCTTACTGTCTTGTCCGTGACACTGCCTAATGTAATACACTCCTTTCTCGAAGCGCCCCCCCCCCTCACAAACTATTGCAAGCTACGGCCACAAAAGAGACACAAATGGGTGGAGGAAACGTCTCTTTCTTACTCAAAATGTGACAAATCATTTTACCCAGTAACAAAACAAATAAGGATGGAGGGGGGGGGGACGTTGGGTCGTTTCTTCAAAAAATTGGGGCGTGTTGAACAGTGTAAAGCTCAAGGGGTCCCTGCCAGGCACCAAACGTGAGGCTCCTGCTAGGACTTAGCCAATATACCTGAAGTTCCACGTACTATTGTTGTATTGCTACTCCCTATCTTGTGAAATTTGTCAAGTTCAATAAATAAATTCGGATCGTCGCGATTTCAGGGTGCAGTTTATCAGAGAGTTTCGAAAGGCCCCTCCCTCGCGCTTCAAGCGCGTTGAAAAACACCAAGCCCGCAAGGACACGTCGACTGATGCAGGATCCCTAGATATGATGACTGAGCCGCCTTTTGAACCTACTTTCATATACAAGATGCTTCGCAAAATGAGAAGCAAAGACAGTTTTCATGAGGAAGGTCGACAAGAGGACGCGGAAGAATTTCTATCTCTCCTTTTAAACGGTCTGAATGATGAAATGTTGGAGGTGAGTTGTGATTATTTTATCCTTAAATTTTTCTACACGTGCAATAATGATAGTTCTGAAAGCTTTTGTATGTCTTTCTAATGAAACAGATATCAGTCATCCCACGGTAACTATTGATCATTTATTGTGCTGCTCTTGTGATTTTCTTACGGTTGAAACTTGTTTTTAATAACGTTAATTTCCACTTCTGGTTTATTATTCATTCTGAATAATAACCCTATGTTTTCGGTCAGAAAAAATGTTTTACACCCCCCCCCCCCCACACACACACACAAAATTTGGTACTTTACGTTTCAAGACATGGGGATTCCAAATCTGCAATGTCTGCCCGCCGTCTGGGCGTTGTGTGCCTTTAACGTGGTCTAAAAAATCAGTTCTTTCGTACAAAAATCGCATTTGGTATCTAGTTGTGCCTGCCATCTCGGCAATCCGATCGGACGAAGCCTGTGGTTGTTATGGGCAAAAAATGGTTGAAATATAGTCAACTTTCGGTGGATTTTGTTCATACCCTTATTTTTGCGTCCCATGGTAACCTGCGGGCTAGATATCAAGTTTGAGGGGATTTGGTTCGGCCGTTTTCTCTAAAAACCACTCTAAAATCGATTACGTCGAAAAGTTTGGTAATTTATTGTGCTGCTCTCGTCATTTTCCCACAAATGGGAATTTTATGGGATAGTTGCCTTATTGGGAGGTATCAATATAAATTCTATGAAACACGTAAAAAACTTTCCTAACTAACACGCACAGTATTTCTCCCAAATGGTGCTTTTCGGACTTAAAATCGTAATGAGCGGAAGAAACTCTTCTAACATACATCATTGAAACACAAATGGTGGGTACAGCTTTCGTACAAGTACGCAACCACGAGGGACATTTTATGTATTTTTCTTTAAACTAAACCTCGATTTCCTCCGATGCGATTCCTTATGAGTGATTGGAAATGTTGAGGCTTACAGGCGCGAAAGAAACCTTTACCAAAATGGTGGGTACAGCTTTCGTACAAGTACGCAACCACTAGGAACATTTTATCTCTTATATTTCATTGTTTTTTTTAAATGCAATGATAACTACGTTTGATTGTGCTCGTTGATGGTTTCAATATAATGGCGGCGTCAATTGCAATTGACATTATCACTTAGTCACTGAGGTTATTAAAACGTGTGATGTTACCAAGCGTTAGATTTTGTAACAGGCGTTAACATGCACTTAACCCAACACAAATTTCGTGACGCTTCTCTGTTACATATCCCACGTTACATCTCCTGCGTTACATTTTCGAGTTTATGTAGCAAAGTAAAGACATAAAATGTCAAAAATTAACAAAACGCAGTATAATCGCAAATACGCCGTGTTTTGTATCGTTTTCAAGGTATTTTTACATCCTGGGTCGAATGTAATGAGTATCAGACGTGTACAACTGCGTATAGTGAAATTACAGTAATTATAGTGAGCCAAAGTCTACTAATTGAAAGAACCCGTGGGAACTACAGCGGAAGTTAATGTTTCGTCGTTAGTACTCCCTCACTCCCTCCCTCCCTCTCTCCCTTCTCATCAAAACCACCCGCCCGCTCGACTTGCAACATCATGCCAATTGCCTACAGTCGCTTACTGGTGCCGGGGGAATATTTAGTTTTTGTAGTTCTATTTTAGTCAGGTCATGTTTCGTATGGTTTACTAGTATGTTTCGATGCTGAATCGAATGGGATGGATCTCGAAGCAGTAATACTAGGTCAAGCTGTTCATGAGAATAATAAACCGTTGTGTAATAATTTGCAGGGTTTTTATAAAGCCCCATTTCATTTTCATTTCTTGTCAAACATATCTGGTGTGATACATCACATGACTTTTCAGCCCCACACATTCAACTGGTTCATCATGTGTGAGTCACTTTCTGGAGCTCCCTACCATAATATGCGCTTCCCCCACCCACCCTCCTTCCAAAGTTACATAGCCTATGCGATACATTGTCAGTTGGAGGAAACAATTCTTCTTACTCAAATACGCGTCAAAAATATTTGTCTAATCATCAAAAACACGTTGGTGGGGCCAAAAATTGTTTTCCGTGAAGGCGACGAGGAAGTGACTTCAACAAAGTGAGGTGCGCAGGCAGATTAATGTTCCAGAATTTATTGCTCTTCCGCCGCGACCTCCAGTTAAAAACTTATTAAATAAAAAGGTAATTGACAGGACTGTTGACGTGATTGTTTGAGGGGAATGGGGCAGTGGTTCGTGTTCACAGTTCAAGAACTGTATGGTAAACACTGCGAAAAAGGTTGTCAAAAAACGAAAAAATTCCGGAATTTCTCAGCCTGCTCTCAATTATCTTATGACCAATATTAAACTGATATCCCAAAGGCACCTTATAGAATTGCCACTGGTTGCTGGTGTCATGAGTGATCATGATATCTTTGTATAAGTCGTGACAGATTTACAACTTCAGTACTAACTTGGGATTGTTTCTGAATCTCTTCCTATCTGAGGAGGTTGGAGTGTAATACGTGTTACTGTGTGGCTTATTAAGAAACTATGGAAGCTGGTGCCCTTTACTGGAGGGATAGGGGACACGTTTCATTCCATTGGTGGTTTGGCTGTATGTTGAATGAGATCAGGAGTCAAAATAAGCTTGCAATCTTTCCATTGCTACGAATGCTCTTCTCTTGAGAGGTGTTGGCTCAAATTGACGTACTGCTGAATCCAAACAGCAGATATTCGCAACTAAAGTGTGTACAATCATGTGGTGTCACTTGGAGTTGTCAGTTAGGTACCACACAGTGCCCTTCAAAGTCAAGTGAGCTGGAACGTAGAATCTCTGTTGGGAACGCGATAATTTGTATTTTGGTATTCAATTGGAGCTTTTGATAAGTGTTACTTTAAATATGACAAATTGATTTATTGTTGTGTTCAGCTCAAGAAACTTGTCTCAGACCCAACGCCTATTGTCAACGGGGACGTAACTTCCAATGGCGACCCCTACGACGAAAAGCACGGTTTTAAGGTATTAAAATCACACCGCATTTATTTTTAGTTGCATCTTAAACAAGTTTAGAGTTCACTGCTGGAATAACCTGTCTGTTTATTACCGTACGATTAGGAGGTGACTTCGAAAGGCGCCCGCTTAACGACACGAGCCAATCTCGAGAGAACTCCACTAGCAGACATTTTTAGGGGTCAATTGAGGTGCAGCACTCGCCGGGCATCTGCTCAAGAGTCCACCGACAGCGTACAACCTTTTTTTACTCTTCAACTGGACATAGAGGTGAGTTGATTCTGTACCGTCTATTTGGTAGATGTAGTTTACTTGTAAAACATGGTGATCCACAGGGCCAGGAACGCATGACATGAACTGAGGATTCACAATCAGCTGCAAATCTCTCAAAGAGATTCCTTGATATTATGGAACTTTCTGTTGTTCGGTGCCATTATTTTATTGTAAGACTTGTGTATTGGACTCTTATTGAAGCATTCTAATCACTACGTATGCTCTTGTTCAACCAATGAAATGCCAATCTTGCCAGCTGATTATTGGAGCTTCGGCCCACTTGGGGGAATTCCACAATCTGTTGGGTGCAATGTTAGATCCATCGAGCCCTGGACACACATGATGACTTAATGTTTACCTTGTTGATACTCAGCAGCGTTCGAAAAGGTCGTTGGGTCCGTTTATGCCCTTCGATTAATAATCTCTGCAATATCATCAACTGAATTGGGCCCCGGGATTATAATTATTATGATCCTAATCCCAACGTAGTGACACGTCTTCCATTTCGATTTGTACAAAAACTGATGTAGCTTCTAACCACATCCTCTTATGAATGTTCAGATAGTTTGTTCAGCTCAGGACCTAGCCTGAACGTTGCTTGGAAGTCAATGTGATGGTAGAGTTTAAAATCTTCTAAAATTATGTGAGCGTTCAAAATTGAGATGGAAGTGGATAAAACCGTGCTGATTGGGTACTAATAGCCTATAACTATAGTTTATAACTGACCTTGTAGCCTCGGGAGCTTGTGATATCACTGCGTAGCCATGAATCACAGGGAGCACCTTGGAGTCGCTTTTCATGAAACATTGTGTAGAAACCATGGACCTTGATTGTGTCCTTCGAAGGAGATTTTAGTCGCAACCTCATGAGTAGACAGTGTGGGTGAACTAAAGATAAGTCCACTCAGGACGTCATTGTTGAAATCTGCGATGTTTTCGTGTAGGCACTGGCTAAGTGAGTAGTAGCATTTCTCATTAACATCAAAGGAGAAGTAGACAACCTAGGATGGCCTCTGCAGCATCCATTGAACTTGGACCTGCGAAGGTACAGCAGGTATTTGGTCATTTGCCAGTCTCCTGGTAGAGAGCTGTTGCCCGTGAGTCACTGACAACCACCTGAGGAATCCCGTACTTCTTAATCTGGGTTCCCACCTGATCTAGGTTTCTGTTTGTTGTCAACAACCGTGAACATCTTGGGAGAAAGGGGGTTCAGCCAGTTCCTTACAGGTCTTCAATACCCAACTCTACTTCTTTTCTTCTGAAGACCCTATTTTGCACGTCATGAACCTCTAGCGAGGATGACAAAAAATAAAAAATCGTGGTCGCCCCCCCCCCCCCCCCCCCCGAATGTCTCTCCTCGAAACTTGCCATCCAAGTAAATCAGGAACGAAACCATTTTAAGAACTCTTCCCAGATGTTACAGATTCCCCGCTGCCATACCTTCGTGCAGTGACATATGGGCAACTGCTTTCCTTCGGGATACTGGCTAAATGACAACGTGCCGTACTGCCCCAGGTCTGAGTTAGATGGATGCTGAGCAAATGCTCCGGCTTTTTTACATGCTGTGAAACCGCAACTTCCGTGACTTTTGACTGATAACTCTTTTTGTGAACAGTCCATTTTGATATGGAAACAGACCTGTAGAGGTGGGCAGCGGTAGGGTATGGTGTACTGAACTACTTGATGCAAATGGATGTATTCTCGTAATTTGATAGTGAAATAAAGTTGAACTGCAAAGCAGTGCTGACAGGGTGAAGTAGACGTCTCATTCTGCTCCACTTTGAGTTTACTGCAACATTAAAGTTGGCCATTGACGAGTTGTGTGAGTGTATCATGCTCTCGGCTGCGTCCTACATACGATTTACATCATTCGTGGAGATATTTATCTAGAGCCCATTCGTCAATGGCGGCAAGTTTCTGTTCTGTGGTGAAATCTGCACGGAGTTCAGCCCAAAGTGGGGGAAGCTCCCGTTTCACCCTCCACTTGTCAACCATGGCCAAACAGTCAAATCAACTGGTAACTGACCAGTGATCACCTGGAGTGCTTCTGTTGATACAGTCTTGTAGGCCTTGGTGATCCACAGGAGCGCAGCTCTCTGGGATTGGGCCAATACTCTCTTTTGATTGACTGTTAGTTTGCTACCCCAGACAACGGGGCAGTAGCCAATCACGCCTAGATAGATGCCCTTACACATGAGGATAGTGTCATGGTAACACACACCCCAAGTGGCTTTAGTAATGGCACGCAGTGAGGCAAACCTTGCAATGGTAGTGCCTTTAAGGGACTGGAGGTGTTAGTTGAAACCCCACCTCTCACCTATATTCACTCCTTAATACTTAACGTGCTTTTCAAGAAGGAATATATTTTGGATATCACCAAAGAGTAGTGATAAATACTAAGATTATGTTCTCCATGCATAATTTATTACAGGTTATTAGGTTCCAACATACTATGTATTAGATCAAACACAAATTCACAAGTTGCTGATCAATCTGGGAATTGTTCATTTAAGCACAACCCTCTCACACTATTTTTCAGAATTTTTTGCGGTACGTTTAATTTTGTTATGCTATTATAAGAAATTGGCTCAGAAGTTGAACTAGAATTCTAGAGACTGGGTAAACATTCGTCCTTGATATACCGTTCTAAATTCTTCTGACTAGGTAGAGATGATTGTCCTAGTATCTTTAAATACTGATGGTTTCTTTCGGTGTTGTCCATTGTTTCACAAAAGTGATACAGCCGAAAGCAAGGATGTTTCAAGTAGGATTAATGTAATTAAAATCTGTCAGTTTTTAGGAAATCAAAATTAGTCGACTTGTTGTTTGTATGGACCAAAATTATTTCAAATTTGGAAATTACTGTTAATCTTGGCTGTTACCAATCTAAATGGCTTGCTCGTATTAGTATGGATTACTTGTGAAGGGAGAATTATTAGATGAATTTCAGGCGTTAATGATGTAACCATTCCATGGGTAGGGACAAAAGTCAGTTGGAACTAGGAGAGTACATATTAATGAAATTGGAGCTGGGATGCTGAGTCCTCGCCTGCTTCTACTGATGGTGACATTAACCACAGTTTGAAGGCACAGCTAGGACAACCTTGAAGTACTGCTGATCGAGATCACTTGTGGGTGTACCTCTAATGTTACTCTGTTTGCTCTTATTAAAGTAGCCTTTTGGAGCACAAAGTCTTGAGTCGCCAGGAAAGCGCTCGAGTCTGGAGGCTGTCTGACCTGCCTCATGTAACTTTTGACAATTCAGATGACCTGTGGAGCAGTGCTGACAGGGTGAGGTAGACGTGCCATTCTGCACCACTTTGAGATTACTGCAACATTAAGTTTGGGCAGTGACGGGTTGTGTGCTTGCATCATGCCGTCGTTGTTGTCCTACATGTCCTACTCAACAATACCTTGTTATGATATCTTGATACTGTGCAGTGTTTGAAAGGTCGTTGGGTCTTCTTCTGCCCCTCGATTTAAAACCACTGCTACATCATGTAGACTGCATTGGACCTGTGGATTACGGTCCTAATCCCAATGCAGGTACATCGCAACTGCTATTCGTGTAAGACCTCTAATTTCCATGGTGGGTACAGACCACACTGCAGTGTTTGTGAATATTCAAGGTTGTATTACCCCTTGACAAGGCCTGATATTCTTGTTTAGTCACTATACTTTACAGCTTCCTCGACATTAGGCTGCTATAGACAGTCCTGGTTGTCAATGTTGAAATACTCAATAACTCGGGATGTCGGCTGCACCGCCAAGAGTCAGTCCTGTGATAGGATGGATCTTGGCGTAGCTATCCCAGAAAAGTTCCACGGGGGAAAACAAACTTTAGGGGTGGTGCCGTGAAATATCAGGTGCTAGTTGATTCATTGTTCTGGTTTGATGGTGAAAATCAGTGGAATTGTGAAGCAGTGCTGACAGGGTGAGGTAGACGTGCCATTCTGCACCACTTTGAGATTACTGCAACATTAAGTTTGGGCAGTGATGGGTTGTGTGCTTGCATCATGCTGTCATTGTTGTCCTACATGTCCTACTCAACAATACCTTGTTATGATATCTTGAGACTGCGCAGTGTTTAAAAGGTCGTTGGTTCTCCTTCTGCCCCTCGATTTAAAACCACTGCTACATCATGTGGGCTGCATTGGACGATCCTAATCCCAATACAGTCATCTGTTGCTATTCGTGCTGCTAAGACCTGTAATAGCCAAGTGTGAGTTCACACCTCTTCACACTGTTGTTGAAAGTTGGATGCTGGATTGCCCCAAACGTTAGGGAGCCTTTGGAGATGATAATCTCTGCTGCACACATACACGTATGTCTGAATGGAATTTTCGTACAAGTGTTGGTATTCAAAGAGTTAAAGATGACAAAATCAGTTGCTGCATAGTGTGTGGTATTTCATCTTATCTCAGTGTTGTGGTCGTGGCACGACAAAGCAGTCTATCCAGAAGAGCTACGGCTCAACACTGCGAGTTGGATGTTAAGGTAGCCTTTGGAACTCAGGGAGTAGACTCCACAGCCAAGAATCAGTCATGCTAGGAGGATCTTAGCGTAGTTATTTCAGAAACTCCCATTGTTCGAATGGATAACTTAGGGTTGGTATACTGAACTAAATGGCGTGCTAAATGATTCATCCTTGTGATTTGAAAGTGAAAGCCGTTTGAATTGTGAAGCAGTGCTGACAGGGTGAGGTAGACGTGCCATTCTGCTCCACTTTGAGATTACTGCTACATTAAGTTTGGGCAGTGACGGGTTGCGTGTTTGTATCATGCTGTCGTTGTTGTCCTACATGTCCTACTCAACAATACCTTGTTATGATATCTTGATACTGTGCAGTGTTTGAAAGGTCGTTGGGTCTCCTTCTGCCCCTCGATTTAAAACCACTGCTACAACATGTTGGCTGCATTGGACCTGTGGATTACGGTCCTAATCCCAATACAGCTACATTGCAACCTCTATTTGTGTAAGACCTCCAACGTCCACAGCGGGTTCAAACCACCCTGCTGTGTTAGTGAATGTTCAAGGTTGTATTACCCCTTGTCAAGGCCTGATAGTCTTGTTTAGTCACTATACTTTACAGCTTCCTCGACATTAGAGTACTATGGTCAGTCCTGATTGCCGATGATCAGATACTTATTAACTCAGGATGTCGGCTGCACCGCCACGAATCAGTCCTGGATATTGGCGTAGCTATTCCAGAAACACTTCCACGGTGGAAAACAAAAACTTTAGGAGTGGTACCTTGAAATATCAGGTGCTAGTTGATTCATTGTTCTGGTTTAATGGTGAAAATCAGTGGAATTGTGAAGCAGTGCTGACAGGGTGAGGTAGACGTGCCATTCTGCACCACTTTGAGATTACTGCAACATTAAGTTTGGGCAGTGATGGGTTGTGTGCTTACATCATGCTGTCGTTGTTGTCCTACATGTCCTACTCAACAAAACCTTGTTATGATATCTTGATACTGCGCAGTGTTTGAAAGGTCGTTGGGTCTCCTTCTGCCTCTCGATTTAAAACCACTGCTACATCATGTAGACTGCATTGGACCTGTGGATTACTGTCCCAATCCCAATACAGTTACATCGCTACTCCTTCAACTATTATCAGTGCTGGACCAGTCTGTAGTGTCCGTGAACCGTTGAGCAGTTGAGCTTTGGATTTGGCCTGAACGTAGCAGCCAGGAAACAAATATGTTACACGAAATTGCACAAGTTACGTAGGTAAAATGAATTGTGATGTGGTGTAGAGTGTAGCATCTATGCTGAGTGGGAAACCAGGATAAGGGATAAATAGTTAAGTCAGGTAGGAAACCAGATTATGAACTCGCAGGTGGTCAGACCTCTGTGGGGTATCACAACAGCTCTCTACTGGGAGACTGGCGGATGACCAAATATCTGCGGTATTTCGACGGGTCTGAGTTCGATGGATGCTACAGGGGCCAGCCACTTGCATGACAGAAACTCTGCAACTTCCATCATTGATATACACATTTCCTCACTCGTTGAGGGTTTAGAACAGTAATTTAATAAGGAAACAGACCTGTTGAGTGGGAAGGGAGGGCAGTCATAGAGATGGAAGAACGCCAAGCATCGTCTTCATTTGTCCCTCTACCTCCTCCGCGTTTATTTGTTAGGTAGTCTTTTGATTTGCGAGTTTCACCTGCATTGACACAATGTACGGCGTATGGCAAAATAGATCTGTTTAAAATTGTACTGTGAATTGTGAATAAAACCTGGCAAATTATTACAAAATGGTTTATTATTCTCATGAACAGCTTGACCTAATATTACTGCTCCCCCATACCATTCGATTTAGCATCGAATACTAGTAAACCATACGAAACATGACCTGACTACAATGGAACTACGGAAATTAAAAATATTCCCCCAGGCGCCCGTAAACGTCTGATCCGATGGAGGAGTGGGACGAGGGCTTCCAGTGAACCCTCGCTCGGCAATTGGCTGGCAGGACGTTGCGAGTCCAAAGGGCGCTGCGAGTCGAGCGGGCCTTGAAAACGATACGAAACACGGCTTATTTGCGGTTATACTGTGTTTCGTTAATTTTTTTTACCATTTTTTGCCCCTAACAACCATGGGCTTTGTCCGATCGGATTGCCGAGAGGGCGGGTACAACTAGATACCAAATGGGATTTTGGAGCGAAAGAACGAATTTTTTAGACTATGGTAAAGGCACAAAACGGCCGACGGACATTGCAGATTTGGAATCCCAATGTCTTGAAACGTAAAGTATCAAATTTTGAGGGGGGCGTTGTAAAAAATTTTTCGTGACCGAAAACATAGGGTTATTATTCAGAATGAATAAAACACCAAAAACCAGTTGTTGGATAATGGGTGGTTATGTTTCACCCCCAAGCTCAGCATAGAGAGAGTGGCACATTTATTGTCCCTGCTGAAAAACTGTTGCCCAATACCATCACGTGTGAGTATAAGTAGTCTACTCTGGTTGTAGTTGTGTAGAGATGGGTTACATCATTCTTCTGCATTTGAATTGTGGAGCAATGCTGACAGAATCAAGTAGACGTGATATTCTGTTTTTCAATAAGAAATTACTGTACGTTATTTAGTAATTGTATCATACAAGCAGCAATGTGCTTCATTTTTAGAAGGGGTTATTTTGTTACTTTATGGTTTGTCATACACATTTTCAGTCATCGACAACAGTCAGCGAGGCCTTGGAGAAGTTGGTGGAACACGTCCTCATTGACGGAGACTCAACTGGTGACGTCTCCATTCGTCAGCAGCAGACTCTGGCCAAACTTCCTTGCGTCCTCATTCTTCACCTGAAATGTTTTCATTACCGTCTACGCACTGTGTCTAAGGTCATGAAAGCCCTTGAGTTCCCCGTCGACCTTAAACTGGACCCAAGTGAGTACAATTCTGGTTTCCTATCGCGGTTTATTTTTATGTGAATCGAATTTTAAAAATAACCTCATTCGCGTTTTCAGGATTGTTGTCGACCAAACTGAACAACACGAAGACGAGGCAGTACAAATTGTTTGCTGGTAAGTTTGTAATTTTCTGGTAACATTATCGATTGTCAGTGAAATTACCCCGCCATCTTATATGCTCCTCACGGTGCGTTTTGCTCCTGGTGGTAAGATTGTGTACGTATCAGAATGACCACAGCCTCAAGTTGCGTGTTCCACTTCTAGTAGGAAAATATTTTATCACCCCTGGCAGTGAACTAATTTGAGTGTTGCGCAATTATATTTGCACAGCAAAGCATGGTTTTACGTGAGTACAGGTTGTGTGGTTGGCATCATATTATACTCTTAAACCTCTTTCTCCCCCACCCTCTCCTGCTTCAAATTATGTTACGCATTTTCATTCCTTCAACCAACTGAGCGTGTTAGGGACTCAGTTCTGCAAATTTATTATAAAAATGAGGTTATTTTAGATTCATTCGGCCTCAGGACGTGCAGATATGAAAACAATTCAACAAAAACCTTAATGCGTTAAAAAATTAAGTGTTGACTAGTGGAGGAAGCAGTTTTTGATATAAATCATTATTAACATCGATATCTGTCTTCGGAAATACATCTCATTTCAACGGATGCTAGAACACTGTACTAGAAGCAGATGTTGTATTTGAAGACAAAGACCGCAAAAAGCTCATAGTACAGTACTCTCCCATGTGCAATGTAATATAGTTGAGTATAATTCGTATATAGGTATTCTTTTTTTAAGATTTGTAATTTATGCATTTATTTAAACAGAAATGGACGAAGCTAATGTATTACAGAATTTGAAAATGTACATTAAAAATACTGGGATGAGAAAGGAATTAATGACTGAGATGGAAAGAGGACAAACATGTACATTTCCGTCAATCAAGAAATAGTCTCTGGGGACAAAAATTGAGCATGGTTGGGCAAGGAGTTGAACTGCTTGAGATTGTGAAATTTACTTTACTTTGAATCTGGGGTTCAGCCAGGCTGCAATTAATGACGCAGTCAACACATGTACTGGGACGAACCAAACCTTTCTATTCAGCTGAGGCTCGTCCTGGGCATTTGTGCTGACTGGGCGCCTCAAATACCCTGATTTGCTCGAGACTTCGCTGCTGTCAGTTGAAACCGAGCCATTCCCTCGTCGCCGTGTGACCCAGTTCCCTCCCAGTGACCCCCCAGTTTGTGGTGGTTAAACTTACCCGACTGTAATTGAGAATAAAACTCTGTTCCAATTGCATTCGATTGATATCGTACTTTCTCCCGAATCACTTAGTGCGATATCACTTTCATTACACCGTAACATTGGCGCCCAACTAGTGGTCGAACTTCTCCTGCGTTAGTTCGAGATGCCGGCCAAGCAGAAAATCTTGAAGGTTCTTCTAATGCGATGGGAATTTTTGACCCTCCGCCTTCAAATTGACTGTCCTTCTGCTGCAACCTACTCTCTCGCTCGTCATTATGTTTGAACGTTGTTCCTTCTTACGTTGATACACGAAGTTCTTCTTAAAGAAAAGAATAACCTGACTTCTGGCATAATGTGTCCTTCAGTCTGGGAAGACTCTCCACCTATTAATGTGTCCAGAAACTCAATTATAGTACTTCGTTGCACAATGGGGTTTTAGTATGCGCGTAGGCTTGAAACACGAATACTGTATATTGTCAAAAATTCTGCACGCGTCTTAGGATGTAATGTTTCCCAACTGTTATACCTCTATCCTTAGTACATTCAGAGACGTTACTCGCCCCTGGATTGTGAATCAACTAACTATAGCCATCCCCGCTATAGCCTACTTCAACGTTGAAATATAACTTTGGAGAGTGCCGAAGTTGGGGTAGATAAGGCGAGCTGATTTGAAACTCTAATTCGAGATCGTGTGACTGAGAACAAATCACTACTCGCACATACTGTGCATGCATTACTTCGAAGTACCATTTGTTTAATTAGTTTTACGCGAATTGATTCACATTATCGTAATCATTTGCAGTGGTTTATCACGACGGTCAGGAAGCTACTAAAGGCCATTACCTCGCTGACGTTTTTCATCTCGGGCACAGTGGATGGATAAGGTACGACGATGCGAGCGTCAAACCTGTCAAGGAAGAAGTGGTAAGTCCATGTCTCTGCAGTCATACGATGATATTTCCTCTAAAGAATAAGAAAACATACTACTCGGCCCCATAATTTTAACCACTACAGCTAATTTTTTGACAATGATGGTACAGTCCTATTTCAGTGTAACTCGACGGTTTTGTGAATTCAGTAGGCTGTAGTTTGAGAGCTGCCATAACCCTCAGCTGGGGAACATCGCCGATCCTAAGACAAGGGACTTGGGTGAGTTAGAGGGTTGTTGAAAAACTCACACTGAAGAGTCGGTGGTATTGAGCAACTACGTGTACAAGAGAAGTGGGGAATGAGCTGACTGCTACGGTGCCAGAATGTCAGACAGAAGAGAGGGACTATCAATATTGCCATACAGGATCCTGTTCAGCAGTCTATCCAAGTTGAACCTCTCGGTACAGTAAGGTTTCTGGTTAACTGAGATGGAGGCTTGGAACCTAAATTTTGGATTATTATTCATCCTGGATAATACATTCATGTTCAGTCTGAAATTTGTTTACTACCCCCTCAACATTTCTAAATCTAAATCTGCATTGCCCGTTCGCTGTCCAGGATATATTGGGTGCGGCATGAAGGTGGAACGTTTTTGAAAAAATCATAACTTCGATAATTTTTACTAAAAAAAAATGTTTATTGACATATTTAGATTCACAATTTAAAAGCATTTTAGAAATTCATGTGTGGAAAATCACATCAGTCAAGTGGCGTCCCCCATTCGCGGTACACTGCTGGAGTTCCGAAAACTCTTTCCAACGTTGCTCTCTCAACTGCGACGATTTCCACGCGAGTAGCATCCTTCAATTCCTCCAATGTGCTGGTAAACACGTGCTTTGAGGTGTCCCCACAAAAAAAGTCACATGTGGACAAATCTGGGGACCGAGGAGGCCAATGAACGTCACAGAACGTGAAAATAAGGCGACCAGGGAAAAGAGGACGAATAACGCTCATTATTGCCCTAGCTGTGTGAGCGGTTTCCCCATCCTGTTGGAACCACATACGCCGGATTGCAATACGTTTTTGTCTCAATTCAGGTGTAAAGCAGCCGGTTGTCATTTCAACATAGCGTTCTGAGTTGACGGTAACAGCAATGTCGTTGTCGTTTTCAAAGAAGTAAGGGCCGATGACGCAAGTTTGGGATGTGGCGCACCAAACAGTAACTTTTGGGCTATGCAGCGGTTGTTCGTGTAATTGTCGGGGATTTTCATCAGCCCAATAACGACAATTTTGCTGATTCACCATGCCATTGAGGTGGAAGTGAGCCTCACCGCTCATGAACAAAATTAGATCCTCTTTCAATGTTCTCTGGTGTTCGAATCTATCTTGGAGCTCCTGGTGGTCTGTTCCTCATCAATGAACCTCGTGTGCGAAGTCCTTCAACCCAACGAAGAATGGTGTTTCTAGAGGGAACAGCCCAATTTCGGTGGATATCAAAATGACGACGAAACTCACGCTGGACTGCTATGACGGACTCGTTATTATGAACGAAACTGTCGTAAGCAAAAACGCGGTGCTCTACTGTCCACAGGTCCATGACTTCAACTGGTAAAAAATGTTAAGACCTCCCGATTACAATGGTCCCTTCCCCACATTGGTCCACCCATTAGGGGGGAAGTACTGACCATTTCAAAAACGTCTTACCTTTATGCCGCACCCTGTATTTATCCTCTAACGTCGTTTGAATCTAAATGTCAGCATAGATATGCCGAACGTACAGTCTTGATCATAAAGTTAACGTACCTGTTAGGTGAGTCCGTCTCCTCTGGCTTGTGAGTTACGTTAGAGGAGACGGACTCACCTAACAGGTACGTTAACTTTAGTATTTGCCTACTGGCGGACACAACCCAATGTCTTGATCATACATACAGGATTCTTGTATGGCTAGCTTGTACGCACATTCTGTGTTCTAGATGTTGGCATTGAAATGCGTTGATCGATGATACAGTATATGCAGCCTATTGTCTTGGGAGGTAGAGCGTTATTTGACTTTTGCATTTCTGTGTTCTAATTCTGACACGCTTTGCAGAGGAAGTTCTCTACTGCTTATTTCTGTTCCTCGCTTAGTTGCAACCAATGTTCCCCAGCAAATGATTTTCTTAGAAGTACTTGATGTTTGAATTGAATTGAGGGGAATTAATGAGTAATGTGCTTCGCAGTTTCCCGTGTCCAAGTTGTATACTTGCAGTGCCCATTTTCCAAGCAGGCTGAGTGAAGTAATGGTAAAAGTACGACTCAGCTTCTCTCATCTTTGGAAGTAGCTTTTGTTATTGGTGTTTTCAGCACCCGAGTTACTTTTTAGGTGTCAATCGCCTATCCCTCATGTGCATCGTACTTCCGCTCAGTGGAGGAATCCCGTGAGAGTATTTGTCATACCAATTGTGCTTTTAGGGTGGTTTTTATGAGCCTTGGAATGTCTCACGACATTTGCTACTCCTTCGTCTGGCACCTGATTAATGGAGTGGGGGCAGTCACCTGAACTGCAGCTGCTGAGGCTGTGGTATTTGCTTTCTTTACTCCTATTGGCACTGGCCTCTTTGTGCTGATTATTTTAATTTTGATGCCACGTTTTACTTAAGAACAAGAGTTATTATTTCTTCATGGCACAATTGCATTAAGCAGTGACCAGGAATATGGAGCTATTCCTACTGGACAGAGCTGCTCTTTGAAAGCAGTACCATTTCGACGATTAGGAGAAAGCAGAGGTGGTCGAAGGACAGGGAGAGGGGGAATTGCGTTGCAGCAATCTGAGAGGTTAGAGGGAGGGGTTCGCAGCACGCAATGAGAATATCGGTCTATTTCTCCTCCGGACGCCTTCAGCACCACTTGGCTCGCTCTTTTTTCTATCTATATACTGTGGGTTACGGACCTCAATATACAGATTTACTTGGAAGCGTTGATTGAATGAGAGACGCCGGAATATTATTCCTATAACAATACTCTCTGTCCTATATGTAATCAGCAGTGTGAGATCAATGCGTTTTCTCTTGGACGCATCCCAATGTATTTCACCTCTTCGACCACCTGCAACGAACCAAATTCCAAAGCCTAATCGCTTCATTTCTTGTATTGCAGGTCTTAGCTCCTCAACCTCCGCGGGTTCCTTACCTCCTGTACTACCGACGTGCTGACACAATTGGCTCTCCGCGTACTAACTAGTCTGATTCTCTCTTTCTCTCTCTCTCTCTCGTCTTACCTTCAAAAAGTGCACTTAATATTGCAAATTGATTTTTGTACAGTGTACATATTCGTATGAATGAACACTCCTGTGATTGTCTTTGTATAAGTTGTTAAGGTCATTTATCTTCACCGACGCCTGTATTTGACAATATTTCGTTCTCATTTTATTTCTTTAGTTTTTAAATATTTGTCCCTAACTGTAAATAACTGTGCCAAAATAAGTCTGAAAAAAAAGTGGAGGGAACAAAAAGCTTGGTGCGCTCAGAGCGCCTACTTGTATTGCGTAATCAGGATGTCATTCGTTCAGTTCCACAAAGATTTCGCTTCCAAAAACGAAAAAAAAGGTGCTTTTTTTCTCTTAACGTGAAGTTGGTTTTTGAAATAGTTTATTAGCATTTTATTTTTTTTTGAGGGGCAGCTTTTTTGCTTTCCCTTCACGTAAAGATGATATGCACCCCAATTAACTTGCTTATTATTATTATTTTGTGTAATTGTTTCTTCCCCCTCCACCTATCCTGTAAATTATGAATTAAAATTTACTTTTATTTAACATACGTCAATCGTTTTCTCAGGGTATTGTAATTATTGGTTCAGTCGTAGGTTCGTTACTCCGTCAAATCCTCGTTAATTTAGTTCCCATTCTCAGTCGCAAAGTTATCCCCTTAGGACCAGCACAATGCGAAGGGTTCCAAACCTATAGCAGAAGGAGCCTTACCTATTGAGCGAACCTATCAGACGTTGCTACCTCCACAGTGCCTACGGTGCTGTGTCAAAGGCCTAGTTTTGTGGTGCGCTTTCTTCGAAACTGCGGCCCTTCATTGCTCACGAATTTAGGTGTTGAAGAAATCGGCGCTCTTCTAATTTTTGCTTAAACCCGTTTTCTTTTTAAAATTTTAATGTTTCAAATATTAAATTATGAAACGCTCTGACAGTAAATTTCAGTATATTTTGTTAACGGCGCGCTTCTTACCGAATATGTGGGGGCTAAACAATATTTTTTCTGTCTATTGTTTTGAGACCTCCCATTGGGCTTCGTCTTTAATACTACTTTCTTAGGTAATTTTCCTTTTATTTATTTTTGCGGGCTAGTTAATCTGGGGAATGTTATTGTGCGGTGTATTGGTACTGGTAATCAGGGATAATTTCGTCAGAATAAACGTCCTCAGTTCTATTGGTTGTCCCATCCTCTTCCCAGAGAGCAGTTGGTCGTACGGCTTCTTCAGTCGTTGGAAGAGCCTATTCACCTTCATCCGGTCTTTTTTGGGAAAAATGGAGCTGAATCTCTCGACTTTATAGTCGCGCGCGTTGTTTCATATATGCACGTTCGCGTTGCACCCCTTATTCATGGTTGTTCTCGAATTCGTGGTGTAGTAGAACGTAAATCGAAGGATTTTCAAACATTCCCTCCTAACGGCGCATTTCCCCCTGCTTGTATCTATGAATGGGGAATTTCATATTCAACTATGACCGAGTTGGATGCATTCCTTTCATCAGAGCTGCTCATGTAACGAAAATTTTACCCAATATTTTATAAGGTGCCTTCTACGTCTCCGCCTCACGACCATGTGAGCATTTCGTTGCTGCATTATTTGTCAGTATGTCCCTTCAACTCACATCCCATATTTCTTGCATAACGATTCAACGAGGTCCAAGATCTGTTTGTACTTAACCTTCCTCAATCGCTAGATTGTCTGTATGTACACCAAATCGACAGTATTCCGTTTATACTTGTGAAACGTAACCCAAATATTCTTTGCAGTATGGCCAGCTCCGTTTTCCCTTTGATCATGAAGTCCCCAAGTCTGTTCTGGTACTGCAGAGGTGTTAACTGATTTGATCGAGACACCTTTCTGCCCCCCACCCCACCCCATCCGCTCGTATAGTAGAAATACGCTTTAGTATTCTACAATGTTACGGCTTTCCTTTACGATATTGTCAGCTCCTTTTATCACTTCCAAATCTCCTTCTTTGCGTTACACTCAAAACTCTCTTTTTACTGCACCCCCGGGCTTTTCACGCTGCCCCTTCCCATCACTCCTGATTGTATTACATTATTCACTGCCTTTCATCAAAATGGAAATATCGCCTCCCTTTTTTTGCGCAACGTTACTGGCTAGACATTCCCTTTAACATTAACTTTCTATTCATCATGACTGCACCTCCTCTCGTCCATTGTACGCAGTCCCCTCTTTGTATCACATCCTTGGCAGAGAACCTTCAATTCAATTTAACTCGCTCTCTCCCTCTTTCTTTATCATCCCTTCTTTTCGAGATAATGACTTTTTCCACTTCAAAAGGAGCGATTTACGAAGTTTTGCCGCTGTTTTGTTTGTATTTATATATAGCATTAGCAAACTGAATTAAACCTTTAGCAAACTGAATTAAACTTTTAGCAAACTGAATTAAACTTTTCACAAACTGAATTAACCTTTTAGCAAACTGAATTAACCTTTTCACAATTAGAATTAACCCTTTCGCAATTAGAATTAACCCTTTCGCAATTAGAATTAAACTTTCGCAAACTGAATTAAACCTTTAACAAATACAAGTGAACCTTTCATTAAATTAATTCTCTGCACTAAACATGATCACAGGACATGAGTCGAGTCCCCAAAACAATATAGTTGCTCTCGAAAACGTGCAGGTCGTGCATTCCAAAATTATAACTTCTGGAACCACAACTGCGGACGTTTTTCGTGAGTTTCTGCGAGAGCTGGAACTGAATTTACAAAATTCCATAGACGGCACCCTGCTAATTATGGACAACGCGAGAATTCACCGTTCTACTATAGTCAATCAGTTTTTCGCTGAATCAGATATGGAGGTAAAGTTTTTGCCACCTTACTCACCCATGCTCAATCCTGTTGACAAAGCGTTTTCAAAAATAAAAAACGAAGCAAGGAAGATCCTGGCTCAACGAGGTGAACATAATTTGCCGGATGTCATTGCGAGGAACGTGTCTACTGTAAGTGCTCAAGAATGTTCAAACTACGTCATGGACATGTACCTCGTACTTCCTGCCGCAGCTACAGGCCAACCCCTCCACTGACCTTCCCCTTTCTATATAATTTTCTGTTTCTATATATATTAACAAATTATTAAATTGTTTGTTTATTGCGAAAAGTTTAGTTCAGTTTGTGAAAGGTTTAATTGTAATTGCGAAAGGTTTAATTCTAATTGCGAAAGGTTTAATTCAGTTTGCGAAAGGTTTAATTCTAATTGCGAAAGGTTTAATTCAGTTTGCGAAAGGTTTAATTCAGTTTGCTAAAAGTTTAATTCAGTTTGCTAAAGGTTTAATTCAGTTTGCTAATGCTATAGTTGGGTTTAATTGCGCTGGGGGTTTCATTTATAATAAGCGAAAAGGCTTTCACTTTGTTACTTCAGTTATACTCCTGTTTAACGTTTTAAAAAATGTATAGCGAATTGTAGTTTTAGTTATTTTTCTCCCCCCTAATTAATCTGATCCTATTAGTTTCATAGTTAACGTTATTTGTTAGTTCTCCAGATTTCGTTTGTTTGGCGGTTGGTGTTTAGTTTTGTCTTTTATTTGTTGAGTGTTGAAGACGAACGTTTGTTACAACGAAACAAAAAATTTCGTTTCAATCTCACACACTTAACCTCAAAATCACGCCTACTTAAGGCTTGTGTACATGGGGACAAGAAACAAATTATATTTATAATACATATTGTTATTTACCAAAATGTTATCGCTCTTTTTTGTGTACATATGATAATTTATCAACGCTGCTTCACATGTTTGATGTACATATTTTATTCATAGTGCCTCGTTATTTTATTTTTGTGTATATAAAGTTTAGTTTTATTTTGTTTTGTTTGAAGGAAGGGAGGCAGTTATCAATTTTCAATTTATAGGTTTCGTACATTTGGTTTTACTGGTTTGCATCAAGCGCGTCTTGTTTGATATTGCGTTTCCATGTCCACACTGAACAAGATGACGGGATCTTCTTGATGTCAGTGGCCGATATGAATTGAGGGAATTTATGGTTGACAGATCATTCAGAATCTGTGATGGCAGATCCCAAAATGGGCTGTGCAGAGGTGTGGCTGTATATTTTGCATAGAGGCTACTGATGTCTGGAACCCCCGTCCTTCGTCCTATTCAGACTAATAATTCTGTTACGAACTTCAGATTATCAATTTTCTCGTTAAAAGCTACATTTTTATTTATATGGTGCAAATGGGATTTTATTTGCAATTCTCGACTGAAGGAGTAGAATAGGCGTGTTCCTCCTTATTTGTTTCTGGCAATAACGCGACGTTTAAATTATTTTAACAGTTTTGCTAAGGTCCAGTTAGCCTGGTAGTTGCTTCACGGGTTTGATGGACATTTGACATGTTGCCATTTGTGCTGCAGTCGGAATGTCGGTGGTGATGAATTTTGGCGTTCTGGTCTTTTTGTCAGATTATTGGGCAGATGTGATGGTTTTGTCGTCGTAGGTCGAGTAGCTTGTTGGTTTATGCGCTAGTGCTCAATGTGACAGGTTGTTACATCTGACTCGGTCAGGCTGCGAATTTGCTGGCTGTCTATTAGAACTTACGGACGCCCAACGACAGGCCTTTAATTCCACTGTTAACCAAAACCACTTGCGTTAACACGAAAGACTTGATGCTTAGTTTGTTGATCGTTGTGGCATTTAGTGATACCACCCCTTTGAATTATGTTTTGAAATTATTACGGTTGAATACTTGTAAATACGTGTAATGAATGTGTATACGTTTTCCAATGCTTAAAACATGTTTATCCCCTGTGGAATGAACTTTGGTGTAACAGCTGTTTTGAAACAAGTGTGTAGGGCTCGATATCTGTTCTGTGTAATGCCTTACGTGATAGTATGTAACGAATTACGATTGGGCTAATTCTGCAAATAGGTGTGAGGTCATACACCTCTTCCGTACGAACGGCTGTGATGAATATTTGAGTTGGGTTGAGGATCCTAAGTTGCTGTGCGTCGAAGCTGTTGGACATAATAGCCACTACAGTGCAGGCTCAAATGTTGACTACTGCCCTCTACCCTGAAGTTTTTAGACAAGGGATGAGCTTCTAAATCGAGCTCTGTTGCCCTTCCCTTACCGCGTGGCACTTGAGTTGATTTAGGGCCTTCGAAATGTGGTTTCGGATTGGTGGCCGAAATTAATCCAACATGAGTTTGGTGCTCTACTGCTCGGTCTCTTACTTCATTGTACATGCTTAAGTCGGCATGCTGTGGAATGGTGAGTGAAGCAGTAGAAGCATACAACTCTGTTTCGTCTAATCCCTATCTAATACACATTCAGTACTGCCATTTTGAAGATTTTGGTTTGTTCAACGAGCATCAACCCTCCTTCAATACCGACATCCACTTCCTCGCGTTCGTCCCAGTGGAATCAGAAATGTGCCGAGTCCTCTTCCACTTTGGCATATCTCGGGCTGATACGCTGTTACGCCACTCATTCTCTCGTGCTCCCTGATCTTCGCCTCCCATCAGTCTCGCTTTCGTATTATTTTATAACCATCTTGAAAATTATTTTTGTAGCGCTATCGTTAAACGGAATGTAAACATTTTGATAAGACTTGATTCAATTTGACACCGCCTTATCCTGAAGGAAATAACAAAAAAGTTTTACGGATTGTTAATGAAGAGGCGTCGTCGACTGTTACGACAGCTGCTTCCACTTTTTATACATTTAAAAAAAAAAATAAATTCCGTTTGATGTAAAAAGAAAATTTTATCGTAAAATCGTGTAAAGTTTAAAAAAAAAATTTAGAACTTATCAATAAAATATGTGTAAACTACTCGGATTCGGAGGCACAATCGTGTAAAGGTTTTGTATTACACGGTTAACGTATTTTAGATTGTAGATGTTATTGTACCTATTTGTTTCATTTTCATTTTTTATTTATTTTATTTGCAAAGTGCAAAATTAATTTGCTGCTAATTCGAAGACTTGTCTGCTTGCGTTGTGATGAGACAGATTTAGTTACAGTTGTTGAATTAATTCGAAGTGTGTTTTATATTATTACAATTAAAAGAAGAGCTCCAAGTCGTCGTTTTTGTCACCCCGAATCAAATTTTGGGGATATTTGAAGTGACGCGTTGCGAGACGGAGACTCTAGCGCTGGTTTTTGTAGCACTAGGTTGAAGGAGTCTTCTTCCACCATGTCGTTCAATTTCACAGTGAGATCAGGTTCAAAGAATGAAGAATTGCTAGATGCTTCAGAGAGTAGGACAGCGTCGAGTAGGGAGCCAGTTAAAGAAACATCTCTTGAGAAAAACGTCAATCCTTCGCCACTTACTGATCGCTCATCGAGCTGCTTTCCTGTCGCCGGATTTGCTTTTGATCAGGGAGAATTCAGCCGCAGAGTAGTTGGAGGCCCAACTTGTAGCACGCTGTTGTCTACTCCGAACTGTGCAGTCCACTTTTGGCGGTATGTTCTCACACTATTACTATTGCAGTAGACTAACAAGAATTAATTTTGCCCTTGTTACTTGCATACTGT
The DNA here is from genome assembly GCA_020466155.1 of Pachypeltis micranthus. Lineage (NCBI taxonomy): Eukaryota > Metazoa > Arthropoda > Insecta > Hemiptera > Miridae > Pachypeltis > Pachypeltis micranthus. The sequence goes on along the minus strand of CM035777.1, from coordinate 27,789,252 downwards.
TCGATCGTAAATCACCAAGGAAGGTTTTTGGTGAGATAACACCAATTTTGGTCGTGTAACCTTATGACCTTGCATGATAAAACTGTATATATAATATCCAATGATTTCCTTTTTACAAACAATATTATAACTCATTTAGCTACTAATGATTGGCGGCCGTGTCCCATTATATTTGTTAGCAACCTGGCTTGGGACCCTTTCAAACACCTTCAGGAACAGTCACTCCCAGATTTAGCTATAAGTGCGTACACTGCGATTAATTTAAGTAATAATTGAGTTTTCTTTGCATTCTGTGATTTTTTAACATATTCAGTAATTTTTCAGAACAGAAGTTGAAACACATACACCTTCCATCGCATGTTCCGAAACCTGAATATGGACGGGCACTTAGGAAAAAGTGTATCCAATGCCGGAAACAAAATAAAAGGACCGATTCCGGATTTCTTTGTAAAGATTGCCCCAATCAGCCCGGCCTTTGCCTCGCTCAATGTTTTAGAGATTTTCATGGATATAACTAAATTAACATTTTGTGTAAAATCATTCAAATGATTGTATTGGTGTCATTTCAAAGTTCATATTTTGTTGTACTTGGTATATTTCAGTCTTTTCAGTTCCATGTTAGTCTGTAAAAAAGAAAAAAGGTCTGTTATATATTTCCTTGCGTGCAAGTTTTAGCTTAAGTGCGTATAAAATAAAAATTGTTCTTTTCAAAGTGTTATATTGTAAATAAAAAAATTTCAAGAAATTTAGGCATGGAGGTTTAGCCTAACTGAAAGTCATGTCCTCGGGTCCGAAGCCTGGAGTGCGCCAATCAATTCCAACGAGAGTACATGGTAAATCATTTTATGATATTTTTCACTTCAGGCCGTTCGGTAGATTAGGGTTGGGTTGAATGTGTTAATATTTGCTTACTATGATTGCAGTTGTTGCTCGTATGCTCTTTCACTGTGGATCCTTTCAACGCAGTAGACTTAGTGAATTGCCTGCACTAATGAAAGGTGAGTTGATCCTCAAAACTATTGTTTTTACATGACGTTTGATATGATTTGCGGATAATATCCAGTGATTAAATTTCTCTTCTGATGCCAAAAATGAGTATAACTTAAGGAACCGGTTGGTAACTGCCTTAACACTTGTTCTTCATTTTTACAGTTTCCCATAATTGCCGAGATACTTTGGACGCAGAAGTTTTCATGAATTACCTACACTCACGTTAGGTACGTCACAAATCTTCTATACCTTATCATTTTAATTCACCTGATGTGATGATCATATTTACGGGTAATTTGCGGATGACATCCACTGATTTTATTTAACATCTGATGCGAAATAAGAGATGAATCATGAGACTGGTTTGATTTGATGTATCACTGACCTTTTTCCCGTCATGGTTGCAGATTCGGCCTGCCACTTGCTCTGAAGATTCCTCCAGCCTTCATGCTCGTCGTACACCCATGGAATGGTAGGTCGCACAGCTTCATTACGTTTCTATTGTGACTGACTTCATATGATGATCATTCTTATGGGTAATTTGCGGATGATGTCCAGTGATTTTATCTTACATCTGATTTAAAAGATGGATGTGAAGCTCGAAGCAGTTCAAAATAGCCCTAACACTTTCTTCGTGATTGCAGATGTTATCTGTGTCTGACTGGATCCATTTCTATTCAGAAGCCTTCGTGAAATGCCTACACCATTTTTGGTAGGTCAAACATCCTCTATATCATACAGGGAGAACCATAACAAATGGTGCAGTTTCGAAGGAGTGCTGCATGCCTTGTAGGGAGTTAACGACCTGGGAGGGGTCTCATTGTGCCCGGGCAGTGGTCCCATTTTCAGTCGTTACACTGGTTTGGAGCGGAGAGCAACGAGGTTTCGTCATTCGCACGTTTTTTGAAAGTGGCCGTTCAGTCATCGCCACCCAGCGGGCCTTCCGACTGCGTTACAACATCCCACGTCGTGATCCCGTCCCTCACTGCAATGTTATCGCACGTTGGGTTCAAGCATTGGAAGAAACTGGTTCCACAGTGAGGCGTAGAGGTGCGGGAAGACCAAGAAACGCAAGAACACCTGAAAATTTGGTCGAGTGAGAGCAGCAGTGGAACAGTCGCCTCGGCGCTCTGCTCGGAGGCACGCAGTAGCACTGAACATCTCTAACACCTCACTAAGGAGGATTTTGCACATGGACTTGTCATTCCATCCGTACAAGATTATGATTGTTCAGGAATTGTCACCTCCAAACTACCAAAACCGCTTGAATCGATGCCAAGAGATGATAAACCGCATCCCACCAACGTCCACTTTTTTCAGTTCGGACGAAGCCCACTTCCATCTCTCTGGAGCGGTTAATAAACAAAATTTATTATTTAGCTATTGGTGTGACCCCAACCCAAGACAACTTCACGAGAGACCTCTCCACTCCCCGAAAGTCACTGTCTGGTGTGCCATTTCAAAATTTGGGGTGATTGGGCCTTATTTTTTCGAGGAGGATGGAAGGACTGTTACCGTCAATGCTCAGCGTTATCTTTTTATGCTGGAAAGATTTTTTGAACCCGAATTGAACCAGTTAGCTGAAGAAGAGGATCTGGGGGATATTTGGTTTCAGCAAGATGCGGCTATGGCCCACACAGCGCAAATCTCAATCGTGAAACTGCGGCAGATGTTCCCCGCACGCCTCGTCTCTCTCAGAGGTGACTTGGGGTGGCCGGCAAGATCGCCAGATTTGAGTGCGTGTGATTTTTTCCTGTGAGGAAAAGGTGTTCAAACATCGACCTCACACTTTGGAAGACCTCAAGATTCGAATCAGGGAAGAAATCGCCGCGATTCCCATCGAAATGTGCCAGAGGGCGGCTGAAAATTTCAGGAATCGCCTACATCAGTGCGTCGCTGCTGAGGGCGCCCACCTTCCTGATGTAATTTTCAGGACTTAATCTACCGAAATGGGGTGATGTATGGCGTTCAATAAAACAAACCGTAATCTTCTAAGTTGCACCGTTTTTTTTAAATCGCCCTTTGAAACTGCACCATTTGTTATGGCTCACCCTCTCTCATAATAATTGACCTTAATGTGATGATCATAATTTTGGGTAATTTGCGGATGATTTCCATTGATTTTAATTTGCATCTGATGTTAAATAAGAGTGCGAAGCATGAGACTGGGATGAGAGGGCACTAATTCATCTCATGATTGCAGATGGTTGTTCTTGTGGATTCCTTCGACGCAGCAGCCTTTATGATCTTGATACGCCTATGAATGGTAGGTCACACAGCTTCATTACCTTTCTATTGTGACTAACTTCATGTGATGATCATTCTTATGGGTAATTTGCGGATGATGTCCACTGATTTTATCTTACATCTGATTCAAAAGATGGATATGAAGCTCGAAGCAGTTCAAAATAGCCCTAACACTTTCCTCGTGATTGCAGATGTTACCTGTGTCTGACTGGATCTTGTCAATCCTTAAGCCTTCATGAATAGCTTACACATTGTTTGGTAAGGAACACATCCTCTATATCATATCATTATAATTGACCTAATGTGATGATCATTCTTATGGGTAATTTGCGGATGATTTCCATTGATTTTATTTTGCATCTGACGTGAAATAGTAGTACGAAGAGTGGAATGGGTTCGATGTATCACTGACTTTTTTCCCCCATGATTGCAGATTGTGGCTGCCCCTTTCCCTGAAGATTCCTTCATGACTCCCATTGAATGGTAAGTCGCACAACTTCATTACCTTTCTATCGTGACTAACTTCATATGATGATCATTCTTATGGGTAATTTGCGGATGATGTCCAATGATTTTATCTTACATCTGATTCTAAAGATGAATATGAAGCTTGAAACGGTTCAAAACAGCCATAACATTCTTTCCTCATGATTACAGATGTTACCTGAGTCTGACTGTATGTGCTGCCGGTCCATAAGTCTTCAGGAATAGCTTACACCATGTTTGGTAATTAACACATCCTCTATACCTTATCGTTGTACTTGACCAGATGTGATGATCATATTTACGGGTAATTTGCGGATGACATCCACTGATTTTGTTTTGCATCTGATGCAAAGTACGAGTGTGAATTATTGAACTGGTTTGATGTATCGCTGACTCTTTTCCGTCATGATTGCAGATGCTCCTTCACATTGATTCGCTCGATGCAGCAGCCTCCTTGATCGTCATACACCTATAGAATGGTAGGTCGCATAGCATTAACTTTCTATGTTGACTAACTTCATATGATGATCATTCTTATGGGTAATTTGCGGATGATGTCCAGTGATTTTATCTTACATCTGATTCAAAAGATGGATATGAAGCTTGAAGCGGTTCAAAGTAGCCCTAATATTCTTTCCTCGTGATTGCAGATGTTTCCTGTGCCTGACTGTGAATCCTGTCGATCCATAGCCCTTCTTGAATTTGCTGCATTGACGTTGGTAGGTCAAGTACCCTCAGTACCTGTTCGCGCACAAATAGGGGTGATGATATTGACACCAATTAATTTGGGCGAGCACGTTAAATGAGGGCCTCGTGTTGATAGTGTAATATTGGGAAATTACAATTAAAATGAAATGAATAAGGCTGTACTGATGAAAATAATATTTGAAAATTAATACTATAAAATTGCTGTCCATAAATAAATAAATTAAAATTCTTCTTCGGCACGGAAATGTATGAATCGGGCAGTTCTGACCTTGTTGGAACGATGACAACGAAGGAGAGTCGGCTCAAATGTGGCGTGACAGCAGTGCGCGACGTGCAGAATTTGGAGGGTATACCAAATGTAAATGTCTCATCGGAGCAGTATTAGCACGGTCGCGTTGAGAAACAGAAAAAAGGGGCGATTTCGATCAACCTCTTACTCGTAGCTATCAAGCGCACAATGGCCGGAGATTCGAGCCCACCAGGCCGGTGAATGTCCTCGAGAGGAGGGGCTGTCAGGTCTGGTCCGGTTCGGTCTTTGATGCGCCGGCGATCCTTGTGAAGCTCCGTGGTATCAAGAACCAAATAAATAAATAAAGAAAGGAAACGAAAACAGAGTAACTGACACTCTCTTGGCCGTAACAGTACCTTATGAATATAATAGGTGTGTAGTGATGTTGAGCTGCAGCATTAGGCTGAGTCAGTGGGTTAGGTTTTGTGGTGAAGAGAGCGGTTATTTTTAATTAAAGAAAATCGAACGAGTTGGAAAGCACAAACACAGAGCCCACAAGAGAGAGTATATAACAATTGAAACAGAATAAGCTGTGAACGGACTGGCGCTGTATCATGGGGTGCAGTTGTTTTCTCATACTCTTAGTTGCCGTTGAGCCGCTGGTGCGTTGTCATCCAGTCTACGGTGTATTGATAGTGGCACTCTTTGATAACTCTCTGGAGGACTGAGGCCTGACACATCCAACGTTGGTCTCAACTAGTACCCAGCAATCCTGGAGTTTCAGGTTGTCTGTGGTACCAAATCACTCATTTGGCAAGTTATGAGGCACACAAATTACTGGATGGATGGTCATATGACGAGTGTCATCTTTATATTATCCTTGCAACACATGTTGCATGATGTAAATGTTGGGGCTACTTTGTGACTAATTTCCAATTATTTTAACTTTAGCTGTCATCAAAGATATGTTTATGATGTAATATGCAGTAGGTGTGGTGTACCTAATTTCATTTGTTGATTCGTTTAACAGGCTGCTGGCAAGTTCTGTGTGACTACTTGATGTACCCGAGTCTTTATCTTCGCATTAAATACTTCTGCCAGTCCTTGATGTCCAAGTTGTGCGGGGAAGAGAAGCTGGTAATCTTGACACTTGACTTTTGTACCAACGTGAAATAATGAAAGAATAAAATTAATGTAGTCGATGATCGTTTTATCTACTTGGCTCAATTGAGGTGCTGCATCCCAAAAATACCCAGTGCTTGACTTTCAACACAGGTACATACAGTGTGAATCAGCCTCACTGTACTGTCTGTAATCTCAACTTTACTCTTTACTACTCCCATGTTTACCTTCACAATCCTAAGTTTTCCGGCGTGTGTGATCATTCAGTACACTGTAACTTGCTGTATTTTGGCGAAGTTGATTTTGAACTGTGATGACAGCACTAAACTTGCTCATTTGAAGTGGCCCTGGCCATCTTTATTCAGGCTGTGGCTGACAGGTCTGTTTTCATTCCTGAACTCTTAACTTTGACATTGCGGTCCATTAAGAATTTATTATCCATTTATGGATCATGCTGGTAGTGGTTTTCCTGGCATGAAGCATTCCACCCTGCCTGGCATAATAACCGATGAAGGTGCCAAACAGCCTGAAACTCCCGTAATTGTAACTAAAAAGTGAAACCTTGACACAATTGAGAAATGCATGCTGTGAAAGTCGCTGCTTAGTTGGAAATGAATGAAGGGGGACACGGAATGAACAGACAGCGAGGAAAGCGATCACCCATTGGGTCAAAAGGTTCAGAATCAACATGCTTTCTTTGAGGAAACCAGAGAGCGTGAGTTTATTTAGGTGACAGCTGTATCAGAGGTATAAATTCCAGCTTTATCAAATGTTCAAGCTAGACAAAACATTATTAACAACTATGAAAGTCGTCCGCTAGAAAGGCCAAAAGCAAATTGGCATGGTGGTCCAGAAGGTAGAAAATTAACCGTCGTTTAGGCATTTTTACTTTCCTCTATCCCAAAGGGAAAGTATAGTAATAAAAAAACAAAAAAAATGGGTTTGATTTCGATCTTTACGTTTTGAGGCCTACTGAATAAAAAACCTGATTTCGGTTCGTGCGTGTGTGTGCCTGTAGTTCGATTTGCGAGAGAACGGCTGATCCGATTGAGATGGTTCTTTTTTTGTTTTGTTCGTTATTTTTTGTAGACACCAAAATAAGGTTATGGACGATTTCGGCCGATGGGAAGGGTGGTGGGGGACAAAAATGTACCAAAAACTAGGGTTTTCCGCCTGTTTCTCGAAAACGGCTCCAACGATTTTGATTGAACTTTCAAATTATCTTCTACTAATTAATACCTAACTTCTCTTCTCTATACATATCCATGAAAATACGGAGATATAGCAAAAATAGGTTTTTGACGCTTTTTGGCTAAACGGCTTCAACGATTATCACCAAACTCTCAGGATGTTTTCGAATAGTTAATACCTACATATTGTTCTGAATAAATGTTCCTCGGTCAGTCCATTAAACAGATAAAAATCAAAATGTGTAGCTTCTTCACCAGATGTGATCAATCTTACAGAGTGTCTTTTAGCCACCCATACCCACATTTCTTTCTTTATAATTATTTCTGTACATATATATGTTGAACGGAGGATAAGCCAAGTTAACTCAGAAAAGGAGATTTGTCGAATATTAATTTATCGATATTCCAATTTTCTCAAAAACGGCTCTAACGATTTCGATCAAACTTACGGAGTACTCTCAGTCAACTAGTCCCTACATTTTGTTCTGTATAAATGTTTCTGTAAAAATGCGTTGAACGAAGATATAGCGCCCGCATGTGTAGGTGATGTTCGCACTTTAAGGGATTGCGAAAAGTTGTGTGTTGCTACGCACCGCTCGTTTGTTCCTGAAGCTGCTAATTTGTATTTTCTGGTGAACAATTTATTGAGAAGTTTGGAACCAACAGCATGACAAGGGTTTTTGGTCTTGGATGTGGCAAAGCACGGATAAACACAATTTTGACTAAACTTATTAGTTCACCAATTTTAGTCGTTTACTCATTAACTAAATACTCAGTTCACAACGTCCATTTTATGTTGACAATAGCATAAAGTGCTAGCGGTAGCAGGAAGTAATAAAAGTGGAATTCCCAATACTTTTATGTTGTTTCCATACCCCCTACGTTCGAAAGTGTAGATCGTTAAATAAACAGAACACTATTTCTTCTTGTAATGGAGACCCGTTGAAAGAGAGAAAACCAACAGCGAAAAAGAAGTAAGTAACTTTACAAAGAAGAAGAAGTCGTCACAGGTTTTCTTTCGCGTTTCTTTACTTTTGAGGATTGTTTTGAATTGATAAGTGATAGGAGCTGGAGCCGCTAATTGTATTTTCTGAGGTGGATATTACCGTGATTATTATGTTTATAATGGTGTAGTCACATTAAAATTGCGTGCCATGATTTCAATAATTACGCGTTTTCGACTCAATCCGCGAAACGTTCTACTCGCGAGTCGGCGGAGCGTCGAGCGGACGAATTTGTATGCAACGCAATCGAATCTACTGAATGTTAACACTAATGTGGCTAAAGATGTGATTTTATACAAATCCGACAGTGTCAAATATTTCAAGTGAGTTTCGAACGGAATCTCGAGTTTTTGTTAACTGCATTTTAATTTTGGGGAAATCTCATAAATTTGCGCTCTTTTCAGATATTTGAATTATTTCGGGATTTCTCAACTATTTTTCTGGACGTACCTCGCGCACTGGGCGTTCACGTCGATGAAAGACGCTCCAGTAGAGAAGGCAGAAATAACGGACGATACGCCTTGGTGGAGGAAAGTCAACCTCGGGGAGAACAAATACAAGAACAGCCTCGCTGTATTCTGCCTCCTCTTCGGTTTGTACCCGCATGTAGTTGTGTAAATAATTGTCATCTTCAGAGTAGGGGGTTAATTACCAATGTGCCAATTTTCATCAGTTAAATTCACGTTCAGCTTCTCTGATTTCCTCAAAACCCGAGTGTTTGTATAAGAGATTTATAGTCCTATTAGTAATTGAGGTATCAGGATTGGTAGAATTGGACCTAGCGGCTAATACCCAAAACAATGGCCACGAGTATATTCGCCCAGTTCTTCGGTTCGCGATTCAGAGCGTCACTGATACTGTTGCTAGTTACAACTTTCATCACTGGCAACTTTCTAGCGCTAGTATTCTTCAAAATATGACTTAAATCGTTTGACTAACCCTTGAACTATGGAATCATTCCGCGAATCCCACCCTTCGGCAAATTTCCGTTGTAACTGAAATATCGTCCTTCAGTTGTCGAGTTGCCGCCACCGCATGCGTCTTGCTCCACGCTCTGTTTGTTACGTATCCAATTTTTTTCGCGCCTGTCCGGGTTCTCCTGCTTTAGTGCTTTCCCCACTGCCCTCTTCGCGTTTATTTTTTGTGATATTATTCGACCAGCCATGAATGGGCTAATTAATACCGATTTGATCCATCGATTGAGAATGGAAGGCTTATGGATTGGTGTATGTGTGTCGGTTTTATCTCAGAGAAGTATGGTATGTCCTGAATGTGGTGCGTGGATTGTCTCCAAAGGCTGGTTCCTTGGATGGTTTTGAATGGAGGTGTAGACGGGATGGCCACAACTCCAAACAGTCAATTCGTAAGGGGTCGTGGTTCAGCCTGAGTAAGTTGAGTATGACTGACGTCTTCTCGCCCTTAATTGGGTAATAAGATTACCGGCAGTGATGAGTGCGATAGATCGGAATGTTTCTAGGAACACCGCGACCGACTGGATGAGTTTCTGTCGGGAAGTATGCACGATCGGGGTAGAAGGGTCGAGGGGAAATGGGTGTTTGGTGGGATCGAAAGAGGATCCAATAACTGCTTTTTCAGAGTTGTTGAAAACGGGGATGGATACACTGTTGGCAGTCATATAGGCTGTGACGGAATTAAAGATTCGTGTACAATTCCACGTGGGGATGAAGCCCACAACGAAGAGATATTTCTTTACAGAAATAAAAACCAAACAGAAGGAAAATAACTACAAATAATTGAAATATAGATGTATTAAAACAAAATAACAGACTTCTCCTTCCTGTCCAAAATCTGAACCAAAAGATATTTAAGAAAATAAGAATTAAATTAAAACGTCTTTCTACCCTACTTCTGGCATGACAAAAAAACAAAGAAGAACCAAAAAATAAACACGACTTGCGACCAGGGATCTTCTTTCTTCGTTCGAACCTGAAGCTCTCCAGAAGAACCCAATCAGGAATTGGAACCGAAAAACGGGAAAACGACTTGAAAAACGGGAGTCGGAACGAGTAAAAACGTCCTTTTCTCGGGGAACAGGAACACACGGAAGAAAAACCAAAACAAAAACACCCCCGCAAGAGAGAGAAACAACACCCTCCTCCACCTCGCATACACCTCCCATCCGTTTATCACCTGGGAAGGCACTGTTCCTAGCCTTTACCCTGGTCTGTTCCAGGCGCCCAACCGCATTTGTAAAGTAACTCGTTACACATCCCCCTCATGCGGTTGAGGTGGTTGGTATGGTTTAAGCTTAGATGGGTGCCAAGTACCTGCATCCTTACCACAAAAGTCCTGGAGCTTGCAAGTGCCTCCGGGGCTAACTGTCACCACGGTGTATGGGCCCTCATACTTGTGACAAAGCTTGGCTGCTGACCGATCTTGAGCTGACGAGAGGTTGAAGGATGTACGTAGCACTAAACTCCCGACCTGGAATTTCATTGGTGTGCGGCGCAAGTTATAACGACGGCTTTGTTCTGTGCTGGCTTTGAGGATATGCTTCTCTACTAAATGGTGAATCTCTTGCAGCTTTCTCATTCGAGTTCCCCATTCATCTGTGTTGAAGACTACAGAGTTCGACTGGTCTGGAGAGATACGAGAATGGAAAGAACTAATTGGGTTTAGTTCGCGGCCAAAGTTAAGAAAAGCAGGAGAGTACTTTGTTGTGCTATGTACTACGTTATTTAGAGCAAATGGGAATTCTCCCATGTGTGTACCCATTCAGTGTGCCGTGATTGGTCAACATATGCACGTAGTAGTTGGCGTACGTTACGATTCACCCGTTACGTTGGATTGGCTTGGCAGTGGTACAATGGGGTGGTACGGTGCTCAATTTTACATGCGTACGCCAAGGAACGTAATTGTCCTGTAATTAGGTCACCCTGCAGTCGGGGGTCCAGAATTCCGCTGACGTATTCCCTGCGTGTCGTATGAGCCGACTAAAAGGGACAGCCGGGTGGGCCCAGCTTGAAAGACAACCTCACCTCTATGAGGTCCCCGCAGGATTACATCCAACGAGGCTTAACTGTGGCTGGGCGTCACAGTGTACTCTGTCGCCACACTGTGCTCACCCTGCAGTAGGGGGTCCAGAATTCCACTGCCGTACTCCCTGCGTGTTCGTATAAGCCGGACTAAAAGGGACACAACTTACACTTCATTCACATACATGACACACTGGGAACCCCCTCACTGAGAATACACCCCCCGCAGGAAGGGGGACAGAATTCTCCTGCCGTATCCTCTGCGTGGTCGTTAAATCCGGCCTTAAAGGGGCTTAAAGCTCACGACACTGACATACACAACATATTCCAGATACTAAATACACTGCAACGGCTTGCGTGGCAGAACACATTCACTTGAAACACTCATAATGAGCGAAAGACAGTCCTGGAAGTAGCTCGCTAACACCTTTGAGCGATCCCCTATATAGGTGCGGCCTTCGGAATGAGGAGGGGGGGAAACCAGGTTTGAGCGTTCTCTGGGGCGGCTGATAGCGTGTGTCCCGCTTCACCACATCACTAGTGGCCGAGGCTGACTCTGAGCAGCAGCCGAAAATCCTCATGCGTCTTAGTCCTGGTGGGTGGCCGGACTGGCAGCTGCGGCGCATGTGGGGGCCTCCCTTTGACCCTCAACGGACCAGCGAAAGGGGCTAGAATCAATATGCCTGAGGGGAGCTTCCAGGACACTGCCTCGAGCACCTCTCGCTCATACCACTAACACACACACCAAAATGAACTCACAAGGATACACTACACCAGTCTGCTTCTTTAATCCCCCCATATTAGTAAAAATAAAATGACAAAGTCAACTAAAACTTCAGCAGGTAATAAAAACGCCACCTGCGCCTCTTCCTCGGCTCGCCAAGCTCGACTTCCTCCTCTTCGGACGATGAGCAACCTACCTCGCCGTCCAAACAAACAAGGGCGGAAAGAACCGGCAAACCGCGTTCATCTCCCCTTCTCCCACTAGTAGCCCGGCAACCCGGCTACTACAAGCACCTGACACAGCGTGGACCCTAAACTGTCGGACATGGAGCAAATTTGCGCATACGTCCAAATCATCCACGGCCAGCTGGCACGGATGAGGCCAACGCGACAGGACCTATGCGGGACCTCGTAACTGCTGCCTCTTCGAAATTTCGAAGCTGGCTATAAAGCCAATGCCCCCAACGACATCGCCCCCTGCCACTCCCCCCCTGCGGGAAACTGTGGCGGGTGTCGTGAGGGGAGAGCTGCGTAGGGGAAATGCCCAGCAGCCAGTGCCACCAGCCCCCCAAACCCAAGAAGATTCAACGCGCCAAGGTAGTACCCCAGGCCCTCATATGCGGCAGTAGCCGCTACTGCGCCTTCCTCCCCTCATGGAGCTGAGGCGGAATGGCAGTCTGCCAGGGCCAGGAAGCGCAGAGGGAAGAATAAAAGGCCCCAACTAAACAGGCCGAGGGCAGCGCCCCGCCACGCCTCTGCCCAAAAACAAGGGCAAAAGTAAAAATAAAAGTAAAAATAAAAGCCTCCACCGCTACAAACTTCCCCTAAAAACCCGCGACAAAACGTGGTGGTGGTTGGGGGGACATGTGAGGAAGGAGAGGCTGGTCCCTCAAACCCTGACGTAATGGATGCGCTTATGCGGGGTGTCCCTGCTGCGGACCTTCAACCACTAAGCGTCCGAAAGTGCTAGACATCCGCACCGCAGTGGGAGGTGGCGCCTCATTGTGACAGAAACGCCAGAAATGGCCAAGGCGCTCACGAGCCACATTTCCACAAAAAAGGAGTTGAAGCTCAGCGTCAGCCCCTGGTCGTTTCCCACGCCTGCTGTGCGACGCGGCGGATTGACCTTCAAAAGAGGACTTGGCCCAACAAGTTGTTGAGCACAACCCTGCGTTAGCTTGCAGCCGCAGGACGTCAGGCCTCTCTTCACCAAAAGCGTGGCAGACAGAAGGATTGGGTGATAGAGGTATCACCCAGCCTATACAAAACCAGAGGGGCAAGGCACCTCCAAATAGCCTGGCAGCGGTGCGCCATACGAAAGTGGCCAAGCCCCACTCAGTGCTACAAATGCCAGCGCTATGGCCACCTGGCAGTGGCCTGTACAAGACCTGTTGTGCGCCTGGTGCGCCTTGCCACATCTGAGTAAGGAATGCAAGCGTGATGCTCCTCAAATGTGCCAATTCGCGTCAACGCAAAATCCAACAGGTTGCACACTCCACACGCAGGCGCACGCTGTACCATTCGTCAGCGAGCAATTGCCCTCCAGGAGTCACGAGTGGATTATGAATAGGTCAAAAACAGTTCTGAATCCTTCAGCACAACACCAATAAGAGTTGCCCAGTTATGGCTGAGTTGCTGCAAAATGCACTCAAGAAACGCTGCAGTGTTCTCGCCATACAGGAACCATACATAGGATCCAAAACTCTTGGTCTGGGATCGCAGGCACGAGTGGTGGCTGGAGCAAGAACGGGAGCCAAGGCAGCAGTGGCCTGCATCGACCGGCCGATCCATTGACATGCTCGCACTCACGCACCTGAACAGCCAGCACTTGGCCTCTGTGCTCATACGAGCGGGTGGCTTTGAGCTGGTTGTAATATCATTTTACAGGCAATTTGGCGCGCCAGTTGCCAACAGCCTTGAACCACTCGAGCGGGCTCTAGCAGGCCTATCAGGACGACCCTGCATAGTCTGTGCCGATGCAAATGCCAGATCACCATTGTGGGGGTCCCCAACCCCTGGATGGGGCGGGCGAGGCGTATATAGAGCTGCTCACCAGGTACAACTTGATTGTTGCCAACGACCCATGACTGAGGCGACCTATGATGGTCCGGGAGGAAGGTCGTGTATAGACGTCACAGCCGTGTCTCACACCCTGCTACTCAAATTGCAGGGTTGGCGAGTCGTACCAGGTGCAACGCAGAGCGATCACATGGTTATTGACTTTGCCATCACGGATGACAACATCCTCTGCAAAGACACGCGTGAAAAGCGATTCCGCACAAAAAATGCTGACTGGCCACAATTCTGTAGGGTACTGGAAGGTGAACTGCGTGTCGGACACCGATCTAATAGCGCAAGCATACACACCTGAAGAGGTGGACAGCAAAGTGGACATATTTACCACAGCACTGCACTCTGCTGGGCTCTCTGTACTTGGCCAACAGAAGCACAGGGCGATCAAAGTCCCATGGTGGACTGAGGAACTAAATCCCCTCAAGCAAAGTGCAAATAGAGCCAGAAGGATGTACCAAAACACTGTGACCCTGATGCCAGAGCAACACTGGAACTGCCTTCATCCAAGAGAAGAAGGCCTTCCACCGCGCCATCAAACGCAGCCAAACGCGGCAAGGCTGGCGAAATTTTGTGGAAGTGGAGAGCTCTGAGAACCCCTGGGGCAGACACTACAAGTCCTCCATAGGAAAAGCAAATGTAGAGCAGGTCTTAGCTGCGATGCAAAATGAGTCAGGCTGGGCCTGCAGCATCGAACGTTCACTGGAAACCCTCCTTGAGAAGGCGCTCCCAGATGACCAAGTAGCTCGAGACACTGAAGCCCAGAGGGCAGCAAGGGAGCTGATCATGGACCTCCCGAACGAGCCCGACATCCCACTGTGGACAACAGGCGACCTCGGCAGGGCCCTTGCGACCTTAAAGCCCAACAAATCCCCTGGGCGGATAAAATAGAAAGCAATATGCTAAGGAAGGCTGAGCGAACGATCTCCAGCGGGCTCCTTAATTTATATAATGACTGTCTGCTGGTCGGACAGTTCCCCACTCAGTGGAAGACTGCGCTGTTGTCACTCTTCAAAAGGGAGGCGACCGCAATCAGTCAGACCAGCGATCATGGAGACCACTCAGCCTTCTTTCCATATTAGGCAAAAACACTAGAAATCTTGATGTTGCAGTCCCTCGAAGGAGTCTTTGGCCGCAACCTCACAGGCAGGCAATACGTGGTGTACCAAAGGAAGGTCCACGCAGGATGTCATTGTCGAGATCCGGCGTGTTTCTGCTGGCACCGCTAAGTACGTCGTAGCAGTTCTGATTGACATCAGAGGGCGTTTGACAACCTTTGGTGGCCAGCGCTCCTTAATGAACTCAAAGGTAGGGAATCCCCGCAACCTGTACTCGCTCGTCAGAAGTTACCTGACAGACAGAACTGCTACGATCGAAAGTAGGCATGTCTCCGTCCAGAGAAAGATTGAGAAGGGGTGCCCACAGGGCTCGGTCCTAGGACCAGCACTCTGGAATGCCTTCTTCGAAGGTCTTCAGGAAACTCATGGAGACTGACTGCGAGCCGTATTGCCTATGTGGATGACTTGACTGTGCTGATCTTTGCAGAGTCAGTCCGCCAAATTGAAGAAAAAACCCACCACGTGCTCCGTGACTGTCAACCAATGGTGCGAGCATGTCAAGATGCAGGTGGCTGAGGAAAAAACCCAGCTAATCCTCTTGAAGGGGAAAGTGAATAATCCACCCACAATACGCTTTGATGCCACAGGCTCCTTTTTTGAAAAGCACGTCAAGTATATAGGAGTGAATATGGTGAGAGGGGGGTTTCAACCAACACCTCCAGTCCCTTAAAGGCACTACCATTGCAAGGTTTGCCTCACTGCGTGCCATTACTAAGGCCACTTGGGGTGTGTGTTACCACGACACCATCCTCATGTATAAGGCCATCTATTTAGGTGTGATTGGCTACTGCCCGTTGTCTGGGGTAGCAACCAACAGTCAATCAAAAGAGAGTATTGGCCCAATCCCAGAGCTGCGCTCCTGTGGATCACCAAGGCCTACAAGACTGTATCAACGGAAGCACTCAGGTGATCACTGGTCAGTTACCAGTTGATTTGGCTGTTGAGTGCATGATTGACAAGTGGAGAGTGAAACGGAGCTTCCTCGCTTTGGGCTGAACTGCGCGGAGCTCACCACAGAACAGAAACTTGCCGCCATCGATGAATGGGCTCTAGAGAAATGGCAAGCGAGATGGGAATCCTCGTCAAAGGACGTGATACGTATGAGTTCTTCCCCCGACATCCGTGAACGTCTTTCTAGAAAATGGGTTGAGCCAGACCACTGGACGAGCCAGTTCCTCACGGGACATGGTGACTTCAATGCGCGGCTCCACTTCTTTCTCTCTAAAAGACTCTCCATTATGCACGTCTTGTGCCTCCAGTGCGGAGGAAACAAGAAACCATGTGCTGCTCCACTGTAGTTTCTACAACAGTGAGCGACGGTTGTTGGGAGGGCAAACGAACTCAGCAGCTTTGACTGCTACAAAGGAAGCCTATAATCATTTTGCAAAGTTCGCAAAGAAGGTAATGGCTAAGAAACGTGGTTATAGTTGATCAGTCCTTTTGAAAGTTGCCACCCAAGTAAACAGTAAGATCAGGTAGGCAACCAGATTAAGAACTACTCCCAGATGGTACGGATTCTCAGGTGGTCACCTCCGGTGTAACACACGGGCAACAGCTCTCACGGTGAGACTGGCTAACGACCAAATACCTGCCGCACTCCACAGGTCTGAGTTCGGTAGATGCTGCAGGGGCTGGCCTCTTGCATATTAGCGAAACCGCAACTACTATGACTGATATAACCCTCGTCGAGGGTTTAGGTACAGTCATCAAATAAAGAAACAGACCTGTCCTGTAATTAGGACAGCCAGAGTCCCAAAGTGGTTTAAAATGTTTGCACGGAATCTAGCCAGTATGGTAGGGGAATTAGCACTGCGAATGGGTATTAGTTCAACCCATTTGGTAAAAAGGTCTTGAAACACCAGTAGATACTCATTTCCTGATCGGCTACGTGGGAGGGGACTCATGATATCTGCAGACACAATATGCCAAGGGGTGGCATTGTAACGTGGATACATCCAACCCCAGGGGGTATTATTAGAAGGTTTCACTCGTTGGCACACGTCACATCCCCGGACATGCCGAACTACATCAGGGTACAATCCTGGCCAGTGGTACTGCCTGCCTACTCGCCAGTGGGTCTTAGCTACTCCCAGATAACCAGATTGAGGGGCATTGTGGGATTCTGACAGGATTCTGGACCCCAAAGGCCAGGGGATAACCAATTTCCAATCTTCACTGGGTGTTTCAATCTCCCCCTTCAGGAATGATTTCCGTAAATAGTAAAGATGGTTACTGTGGCGGCTGGCCACTCTCTACAACAAAAGGCGCCTCATCCCAACAGAGGGCGCTAGCCGCAAACCACTCCTGGAGGGAACAGCAGGCGGCCAACCAGAGAAGGCGACTCCCTCCAGGAGCAGGTATATAAGGGCCTGCCTGCACGAAAAACATTCATTCCATCTTCCACTCTTACACCGTCACATCCTCTGACAACAACCGACCACCTTCAGCGGCCCCAGCGGAGACGACGAGTCCCTCACCTCGAGGAGCCACTGCTCGACTGGGCCTCCGACTCATCCGAGTCCCCCAGCCGACTCAGCACAAGAAGGAGCGACGATTCAACCGAATCCCTCACCGAGAGGAGCTACGCTCAACCGAGCCCTTCAAACGACGCTTCGACGCCTGAGGAACTCGTCCCTCGCCCGCTGCTCGACCGAACAAACTGACTCAACCGAATCCCTCATCTCGCCTCTCCGACTGAAGGAGCGACGATCCAACCGGATCCCTCACCGAGAGGAGCTACTGCTCAACCGAGCCCTTCGACCTACCGACGCCCGAGAAATCCGTTCTTCACCTCACGCACGCTCAACCGACAGACACAACCAACACACACACACAACAACAATATTTCGTCGGCCCTTTTCAGGACCTCACACACACTCAAGTAACCGCACAGCTTCTGAAAAGGGGGGCCCCGACAGTTACCTTCTACTTTCCATTCTGGGTGGTGGTCTGGATTGGCCTGTACCCTGTAGAATTTTGTTCATACCATGCATCCTTCACCGGATGGACATTGGTATCAGGGGTAGTTGATTCAGAGTCCCTGGGTGCAGTGGAAATTGCATTAATGTTCACTTGAGGTGGTAGCCTTGACAATGCATTATTGGACTCATATCCGGCCTGGAACAATTATTGTTTCGGACTGTTGGAAGTCGTATGACTGTCTTCAATCACAAGGGTTTCAACACTTGCGGATGAATTCCTCCATCTACTTCAAGGACCCTGAAAGCAGAGCTCACATCAACACCATTGAGGGTACGTGGGCGGAAATAAAGCGGAGATTGCCAACACGGGTGTGTGAGGGGGATGAGAGCTTCGACTCGTATTAATATGAATATATTAAGCCGCGACAACATCAGCCAGAGAACCTCACGAAGGATTTTTTTTGAAGCCATTAAGTTCGGATACGTAAATTGAGAGGTGAGTGATATTTTCAGTTATTTTTCTGGTCTTCAATGTCTGTTGTATTAGGCTTTTTGTTTTTTTGTTCACTATGTCTCAGTTTCGCGCGCTCTCCATTGTTTACATCCCGTTTCTTTCGCGCGTTGTTTACATTCACTTTTACGACAAAACTTTGCTCAACTCTTACTGCTACTGTTACGCTCACCAGTAACAGTGACGCTAGTAAACCGTTCCAAATCGCAAACTGAAGTTCCACGCGAATGTACCCGTGGCCATTGTATTGGGAATTTACCGACCTAGCCACTGAGTCCTAATCCGGGCACCAGCTTGAGGAACACCAAGATGTTTGACATAAGCGGAAATGGGAAGGACGGCGGGTCCACTTGGGACCTCCTACAGTATGTGTTGTGATGTGAGACGGACTTAAGAGGGTTTATCTTAAGGCGAAGCTATGTTCGCCACTGGCACTATAATGAAGTCTAATTTTCTCGTACAGGGTATGGGATGTTCTCCGGCTCTTGGACGTTCACATTGAGATCTGTAAGGTATGTGATTCTGAGAAAAGGAGGTCAAAATGTATCAGTCGTAACGTACACGCCATTTGGAGAAAATAGAATTATGGAAGTTCCACTGGATTGTGTAAGTATGAAATCTGTACTTAATTATTTTTAATTTTAAAATGAGCGCAACATCAAAATATTACAACCCTCCTGTTTGACAGTTGTGTGTGTGTGTGTGTGAGATGGTGACATTGTTTACATTCGAAAGTATTTCAGCAGCCCAGTGGTGGTGAGGGCAACATGAAGTCATCCAATCAGCGCTTGATAGGGGTAATAGATTAGTGAATTAAATTAGAGCACTAGCCAATTTGTAGCTAGGAAGTTGTTGCCCTTTTAGTTTTTTGTAGTTGACAATTTGTCAGTTCCTACTTGTAGTGTGTATTGAGGTACAGCTCATCAATTATGCTCAGCTAGGACGTTAAATATAATTCAACAACAATAAATGTTTTATATTACCAAACCCTTTATGGATCATATGATTCCTGTTAAGGTACAGCCACTATTAAAAACAGATCTTCAGACTCTTAAGCTCACTCTAAACTATCCCGTGGTGCCTGTTCGCTGAAGTGGGGTGAGCAAAAAACGTGTGTTCACTCTCTCGCAAAGTATCCTGGCGGAGTGAGTCTTATACATTTGTTCCCGGTGACCACTTGACTACACAACCCCCTTTTGAGCAAAGTTAGGCAGAACGAGGAACTTGGGGCAACCCCTTCCACATTCTCGCTCTTCGCCATCTGGCAAGGTAGGGGCAAAGACGAACAGGTAGGGCCAAGAAACCTCTCCACAGTCTCACTCCTTGGGCTACCCCCCGGGAGTCTGGGGGGGCTTTAAGAAAGTGGTACTTGTGGTCAAGGGGGTGGAACTTGTAATGGTTTGCGGCGGACTGCCGATGGTGGCAACACTGTTGTCGCCACCCGTGCAGTTCGCCGATGTTTATATTAGCAAAGGAGCCACATTTTTCAATGTAACGGCTACCGATATTGCTTACGAATCTCCCCCATTTTCAAGCCAGTGATCAAGTAATTAAAGTCCCCTTATATTCTGTGAAGTAAGGTAAGCGATCAGATCTTGGTGTTTCATTTTCCCCATTCTCCCCCTATTGTCATTTACTACAATCCGAGCATAGTTTGTTTCATTCTAAAAGGAGTTCATTTCATTTCTAGTTTTTCCTGATTAAATTCAAGTGGGTCCAATTTGGTTTATAATTTCATTTCCCAGTACTTTCCTGAGAGGCATTATTTTATTTATTTACATCAAGTGAGTATAATGGAGTGTGTTTGATTTGTTCGTTTCTTTTGGGCTCGGACACGACCTTCACTCGCGGGTAATTTGTAAAAGAATTCCCCAAGTACTTCACGAACTCCAAGTGAGGTGACGAGCCTTTTAACTTGATCATGTCCACGTTAATTAGAACCTTAGTTCTTTATTTCATCAAGTATTCTACTTTTACAATGTTTGTGAATTCTATTCGAGAAATCTTTATTTTGTACAGATAAGTGCGGCTGAGAGTAGAAGCCAAGCGAAAGCTTCTCTCCCCCTTAAAGTGAAGGGGAAGCGGTTGTACTATCTCATGGATATGAGGGGAGAGTTTCGTAATCCGCTCCTTTTTGACGCCACCGTTGGGCTACGCCGTCAGTTGAGCTAATATTTGATTTTCTTCTTAATTCGATTGTAAATACATTTGTTTCCGTAGAAATCGTTGTTTCCTGTCACAGTTTTGCTTCCAATTCCTGTCCTTACAGTCCACAGTACAATAATACTCACATTTTGAGGCTGTGGATTCATCCTGAACTACTCAAGCTCTGCATCTGACAGCCAACTGGATGTTGCCTGTTTGTCATGTTTTGTGATAGTCCTCATCGACTCAGTGATTATGTGTGGGTTTTCGGTATTACGCTGGTCTCTGTTTCGGAGATCGTGCTTTAATTGAAATTAATTAAATGAAGTGCTTCACACTAACCCCCCGACCCTTATGGGCTCACCTATGTTTTCCCCAACAGTTTTTATGCTACTACTGTACAAAAGCTGTTTCTCAATACTGACTGGACTGAAATTTTCCTACAAGAGTTGCTAGCCACTCACACAAAATAGTCCAAAAACTGTGGAATTGTGTGAGCTCTTCCCTCATTTACTGTCAGATCATTAAGTCTCACAGGTAACACAAGTGTAAATTGGTATTCCCTACCTTGACATCATAACATACCTTCCATTTCTAATTATCTCGTCTGTGCAAAGTAAAACGAAAGTTACTCAATTTTTTGTTCGTTTCAGTCAAACGCTGAGTCTGATGAACATCATCTGAGAAGTGTATTCCTGCGGGTCAACATGGGACAGTAAAATCAGTGTATGTGCCAAATCATTTCAAAACTATAGTTATCACTGTAATCAGAACATGTTCATTTCCCTAAATGGCTCAAACAGTTTCGAGTATTTCTTTTGTGCAAACAGCTCCGAATGATAAAACGGTAATTTAATACGTTTTTTTAAAATGAATAACACATAGACAGACTAGCATTCAGAAAAAACACTTTTTGTGTAAGCCCATTAAGCTATTCCAACTATGGAAGTTTAAAAACAGTCGTAAGATGAACAGGAGCGACATCAAATATTATCGTTTAATCTTTTTTTACTTTTCTTGGCTCTACGAAGTAGAAAGGAGTGTTATGTAATCGGCTGAAAAAAAAATTCTGACTTATCTTCAGATCTTTACGTTTCAGACCCTCCTGAGTCCGAAAAACACTTTTTGGGAAAATGGTCTGTGTATGTGTGTCTGTGAACGATTTTTAGAGAAAACCACAGTACCAAATCAGCTCTAACTTCATATCTCGCCCACAGGTTACCATGGGACGCCAAAATAAGGGTATGAACAACATCCACCGAAAGTTAACTATAGTTATCATAGTGATCAAAACACCAAATATTTTGTTTCTCAAAAACGGCTCTAACGATTTTGATTAAATTTTTAATATTGGTAGCTCTTGATAAGATAATTATACCATAAAATTCCCATTTGTGGGAAAATGACGAGAGCAGCACAATAAATTACCAAAACTTTCGACGAAATAATTTTAGCGCGGTTTCTACAGAAAACAATCGTACCAAATCAGCTGAAACTTGATGTCTAGCCTACAGGTTACCATGGGACGCAAAAATAAGGGTATGGGAAAAATCCACCGAAAGTTAACTATAGTTATCATAGTGATATAGTGATCAAAACACCTAATATATTTTTTCTCAATAAGGTCTCTAACGATTTTGATTAGATTTTTTATATTGGTAGCTCCCAATATGGCAACTATACCATAAAATTCCCATTAGTGGGAAAATGACGAGAGCAGCACGATAAATTATCAATATTTTCGACCAAAAGCCTTTTTAGCGCGGGTTTTTCCTTATAAACTCCGCTTGAACGTTAGTAGAATGTTTAACAAAATTGGTATTGTAGCCCTATCCAATGCCTACAGGGTGAGTGTTTGAAAACGCTCATGAGATACATGGGGCTCACTCCAGAAATTCCTGAATTTCAACTACTGCCGTTTCGCTTACTACCAGTTCTAAAAGTTTTTACCCAATAACTCTGCAAAAGTAATTACTACCCTTCTTCAAAACATTTGTGTTTACAGCCTCATTTATCGTTCGTGTACCAATTGCTCAATAAGGGTCGTGCAAAGAGTACGAGCAGCACAATAAAATCTGGAACTGTAAGCGCTACCGCCCTCTGCTGCCGTAATGCGTTGTTTGACCAAGTTCAAATTAACAGAGTGACAAATGAATTGATTAAATAGAATGAGCCATGTACAAAGTGAATTGTTGTAGAGCTAAGGAAAGTTGTGTGTTGCAACGCACCAGATATTTCAATTCTGGGTCACTGAAGACTAGTATTTTTTATTTTCCTCGGAAGCTACTAACGCACCGTTTTTGTACAGAACCAAACAGAATGAGTTCAGATACGGAATACTTACCAGATCAACCCACATCTCTTGAAGGGTTCCTTCAATTTTGTCCCAATCGTTCGTTCAGAGAGGTTTTCTTTTTTATTTGTTTGTAATGAGCTCAGTTAGAACTGGAGAATTATGTTTTTTATTTATTTATGCTGCAGGCCTGAGAATAGTTTATTTTATTTATCGTATAGTTTTATGTACTCTGAGAAAATAAATTTCAATAAATATCAATTGCAGGGATGGGAGCTGTTTTCCGCCAACAAGGTTCTGGCGCTACAGTGCAAACATGAAATGTGTGTCCCCACTCCTTTACCTCCTTCCTTCGCTCTTGAAGGGCCCTCCCTGCTCCATAAGCCCCCTGCAGTTTTCAGTTGCGTTTTCCCATGTTCCCCGCGTTGTGCGAATTTCCTTATACCTTCCTTTTTCTCACTAACTTCGGGCCTTCGTTCTTCCGGACCCAACATCTCCAGACTGACGTATATTCTCTCAGTTGGAGGGAAGCACAAGGATTTGCCCTGTCGACAAGAGGCAGCTCCCATCTTTCAAACCCAAAGTGATTCCTTCATACGTTTTCCTCACTCATTTTGTCTTTGTGCGGCAGGAATCAACTCCTATTCCCCAGATCATACAGCCCACTCGTGCGCTTCGCATGTTCTACCTTTTCCCCAGGAAAGAACGTACGTACAACATTTGTACGAATTATCTACATGTTGATTACTCAATGAAGGTCGTGGTGTAAGTAGAACCAAAAAATAACTGTACACTCGAAGAAAAGAGGAAGGATGAGCGATAAAAACAACTAAATGCATGTAGAGCTGAGGAAATTCGTGTGATCTGTCGCACCAGGTTTTAAATGCATTTGAATTTTTCAGTAGGTTGTGCTAATTGAGGGAAGAGGGAGGATTTGGGGCGCGTCAATAATAAATACAGTGACAAAATATCTGGTGCGTAGCAACACACAACTTTCCGCCACCCCCGTAATTTCAAACACCAGCTAAATAGGCGGGCGCTATATCTTCGTTCAACGCATTTTTACAGGAACATTTATGGAGAACAAAATGTAGGGACTAGTTAGCTGAGAGTACTCCGTAAGTTTGATCGAAATCGTTAGAGCCGTTTTTGAGAAAATTGGAATACCGATAAATTAATATTCGACAAATCTCCTTTTCTGTGTTAACTTGGCTTATATCTCCGTTCAACATATATATACAGAAATAATTATGGAGAACGAAATGTTGGTATGGGTGACTAAAAGACACTCCATTAGAATTTATCACATCTGGTGAAGAAGTTACCCTGGAATTTACGGAAATGTTCGAAAAAACGTTATTTTTGACACATTTTCATTTTTATCTCTGTTCAATGGACTGTCAGAGGAACATTTATTTAGAACAATACGTATGTATTAACTGTTAAAAAACATCCTGAGAGTTTGGTGAAAAACGCTGAAGCCGTTTAGCCAAAAAGCGTAAAAACCTATTTTTGCTTCATGGGCCTATATCTCCGTTCACCGTATTTTCATGGAGATATGTATGGAGAAGAAAAGTTAGGTATTGATTAGTAGAAGATAATTCGAAAGTCTAATCAAAATCGTTAGAGCCGTTTTCGAGAAAAATGCGAAAAACCCTAGTTTTTGGTACATTTTCGTCCCCCCCTCCCCTTCTCATCGGCCGAAATCGTCCATAACCTTATTTTGGTGTCTACAAAAAATAACAAAGAAAACAAAAAAAGAACCAGCTCAATCGTATCAGTCGTCCCGAAAACCCCCGGAAATCGAACTACAGGCACACACACACATACCACGCGCCGAAATAAGGTTTTTTAGTCTCAGTAGGCCTCAAAACGTAAAGAGAGTTTTCTTCAACCCAACCTTTTTTTTTGACCCGATTACTATACTTTCCTTCCCTTCTGGTAGTGGAAAGTAAAAAACGAGTTAAAAGGTTATTTTGAAGAGCTTAATGGTTATTTCTTATATGTGGCTTCGCGGTGACAAAAGCCGTAAATTTCGTGGATTTAAATGAAGTATAACGCGGCTTTAAACAGCTGTCAGTTCGCAACTGCCAAATTCTTCAGTTGTGTAGAACTTAAACTAGAACGAACCTAACACTAGACCTGTAGCGCTCTCCCGGAGAATTAGCGAACCAATGCTCCCGACTGTTGATGAAAGAACTGTTTTGATAAGCGAAGTTGTGAGTTGATAAGAACTGTCGGCGAAACTGCCGTCTAAGGTTTTTTGAAATTCGAAACGATCTCAAAATCCTGTAACATGATTGATATATATTCGTAGAACTGGTCGGTCGGGGGGAAGATTTTGTCTTGTCGTTAGGGGAAGAAGAGCAGTGTCTTGTTGCGAGGAAATGGCCGACGGTGAGGCCGAAGAAGTGAACGATTTCGAAGACGTAAATTCTGAGTCTGCATATTTCGAGGCTACAATGATAATACCCGGTAGAGCACGATTTTTAAACTTGTAGCTGTAAATTCATGGTTTTTGGACGAAACTGTGTCACGAACGAAATTGTAGCGATTGTTGTCAACTACGATGTTTCCAATTGAGATGAAAATACAAAGTACAGTCGCTACATGACGTCATAACGATGATAAGAATTGGCAGATCGGTCGTAGGGGTGTGTACTACCTGACTCCCGGCTAGTTTGTCGTGACAGATCCATTATAGTGGGTGTGTACTACACATGGGATCCCAAATCACACTTGTTGATTCAAACCTTCGCATTGGTCCTTTTCATGCTTTAGGGTCCCAGCTAACAACATCCCCTTTGTGCAACTACTGTCTCAGTTCACCTTGATGGCGAACATCCTATCTGTTTTAATGCTGTCATACGCCATGCTTCCAATCACTGTGCAGTGCTGCTTATAGATTGTGATGTCTCGAGTGAATATGGAGTACTTTTGGACCTGCAGCAAGAAGTGGTCCAGATTCGATGATCCTAATTTCATGGTAAAAGCAAAGAACATGGACCGACCCCTCTGATAAGGCAGTATATCGATATATCACGACCGAGGTCAGGTTATTGATATGCCCCACATCGCTCGTAGGCTCTTTCCCGCCAACTGCGCCTGTGACGCATCGTAGGCTCTGGCGCCATGTTTGAAATTAGAAATAACGACATTGTGTACTTACAGGTTCTAAGAAGTCGCTGACGAACTGCCGGATGCTTCCTCTCCTCCACTGTTCACTTTGCACTTTGCTCAGAAATGCCCTCGTTAGATCATCACAGTCACTTCTCGTCCTTCTCCAAATATATTCGAAGAGGTACGAATCAAAATGATCTGTGACCGATCTAGAATCCCTCGCTTGATAGCCGCCCATGTTCCCTCGATTGAATTTGTGTGGGCCTCTGTTGCCGGGTCCTTGAAAAACATGGAGTGGTTATCGGTTAGGTGACGGAAACCTTCGTCCTCCAGGCAATCATAGGCCTTCCAGCAATCGGAGATTACTGTCGTGCCCGGAAGAATGAATTCCTTTATGGTTGCGAGGAGGACTTCCTTCCCTCGGTTTTCAACGACCCGGAAAAAGCACTTTCGGGACCCACGCTCCACTCCACCAAACACCCAGCGTCCGTCTACCGATTTGCCCCTGTTAAATTTCCTCTTACCAAATTTAGATTCGTCAATTTCAACAACTTTTTCATCGCCACCTAACTTCATGCACGCTTGACCACGACACACTTCCATACATACTTCACGACACAACATCATCCAGTCGGTAGCGGTAGGATCAGAGATTTCACACTGGTAAGCAATCAAGGATGACGAGGTAAAACGTAAAAATGACGAGGCCAGCACAATAAATTATCAAAATGTTCGACGAAAAGCGTTTTTAGCGCAGATTTTTCCTTATAAACTCCGCTGGAATTTTTGTAGAATGTTAAAATAAATTGGTATTGTAGTCCAATTCAGCACCTCCAGTTTGAGTGTTTAAAAACGCTCATGAGATACATGGGGGTCACTCCAGAAATTCCTGAATTTCAACTACTGCCGTTTCGCTTACTACCAGTTCTAAACATTTTTACCCAATAACTCTGCAAAAGTAATTACTATCCTTCTTCAAAAAATTTGTGTTTACTGCCTCATTAATTATCTGTGTACCAATTGCCCAATAATGGTCCTGCAATGAGTACGAACAGCACAATAAATTCCGGAACTGTAAGCGCTACTGCTTCCTGCTGCCATAAAGCGTTGTTTGACCAAGTTCAAATTAACTGAGTGATAAATGAATTGATTAAATAGAATTAGCCATGTACAGAGTGAATTGTTGTAGAGCTATGGAAAGTTGTGTGTTGCAACGCATTAGATATTTTTCTTTCAAAAGTGCTTCATAGCGACTCACTTCTGAGAGAGCAAAACAGCCGTGGCAAGACGACATCAAAGTGGGGACCTTGGGTTGTTAGGGAGGTCTGTAGTGGATGCAACTAGGTCTGGAGGTGTGTTGGGAAGGCATGAGTCTGCCTGTAGACACCTTCACAATAACGCCTTAGTGATTGTACAAGTCAAGTCAATACAACGTGAAGTATTAAATGAGAATTGTTTGTGTGTGCAGAAGTCATCATCAAAGAGGACAACGAAAGCACCGAAGAGGATTACGCCAAAGGTAAGAGCTTTTTTAAAGCCTTCGTAAGCCTTGACATTGACATTACTACCATCATCAGTGCTTCTCTTCATTTGTAGATGCTGATGACAAAATTGAGTATCGGTTGAGAGGTGCAGTCGAGAATGAGGTTGTGAACGTCGCAGGTGATGTCCTTCGAGTGTTATTGATCAACAAGTGGTCGTCATAAGTCTAACCTTACTCAGAAATGTAATTCTTCCTCTCATTTACAGAATTAGAGCCATTACCAAGCACCGATTGCATCGACGAGCTGTCCCCCCATGTCTTGGAGGGTCTTCAAGAAGTCCTCCCCAAAGGTCAGTTATTTCCAAGTTTTGAAAAACAGACGTGGATGTAGATGTGCAAAAGTAAAAGCGATGTTTTGGCTATCAACATTCAACTCCACTTAAAAATAAAATAAATAAAAATGCAT
This sequence comes from Pachypeltis micranthus, assembly GCA_020466155.1. Lineage (NCBI taxonomy): Eukaryota > Metazoa > Arthropoda > Insecta > Hemiptera > Miridae > Pachypeltis > Pachypeltis micranthus. The sequence goes on along the minus strand of CM035777.1, from coordinate 27,761,430 downwards.
GTTATAAATGTTGGTGTAAATACGGATGTGCAACAGCACTCAGCTGCACTCTCATCTCCTCTCCCTCTCTTTTCCTCTATTTTGTTGTATGTTTCAGTGGTCAAACCATTCCCCTGTGATATATGTGACTATCGAACTACCTCCAACTACCATCTTCTCCGCCACAAAAGGACACACACAGGTGAGCTCTCACTTGCCCTTGTCCACTCTTGTTCATCTTTTTGGGATCATAATTTTAGTTGAATCCCCGCTCTGCTTCCCTCCGACTTGAACTGCTGTGAGCCATTCTTTCAACAGGAATCATGTGTCCTTGGTTTGTGGAAAACGTGAACTATTCTTACTGGATATTAGAAAGTTGCCTTTGTGGGTATGTGGTAAAAGTTTGGTTTGGCGTATGTCACCAAGGATTCCTGGAATTGCTCAGGGGAGCTTGTGAATCAGTACTTAGGCTCTGTCGTAACACACTCTTAGTGATATTTCACCCCTCTACATAGACATTCACAGGACTGCAGGGTTTCTACAAAGACAAAGAAAGGCCTCCAAGGAACTGGGAAACATTTCCAATGTAAGAGGCAGCAGTCCTTGCTACTGTTAAGGGTAAATAGAAACAATATCGCACTAAGTGAGAAGGAGAGTGAGTACGATATCAACGGAATGCAATTGGAACACATGGTTTTATTCTCAATTAAATTCGGGTAAGTTTTACGACCACAAACAAGGAACTGGGTGGGAGTGAACGCAAGCATGGATGATACGGCGACGAGGGAACTGGCTTGGTTACAACTGACAGCAGTGAAGTCTCAGGCGAATCAGGGCATTTGAGGTGCCCAGTCAGCACAAATGCCACGGACTGAAGGGTTTGGGTCATCCTGTTACACCACTCCGCCCTTGATGAAGCGCCTGTCCTCAGGTACTCATGAGCACTGCAGTTTCTTGCCATGTACTGCAATCAGGTCGTTGCTGTCCACCCAACAAAGAGGAACCTAATCTTGAGCATAGAGAGAGAGAGAGAAAGTTCCAAAGGGTGACCACGTTTGTGGCGGGAGTGTTGAAATAACTAATAAACATTCACCTCACAATGTCTCTGGCGTACACATCTTCTGTGGATCGTACGTCTTCATCCCTCACAGCTGCAGCATCCATGGTTCAGAGAATCGATTCGTGTCTTGGCGAAAGACGATTCCTTCAGTAAGTTTCCCTCCTGCTCAAAGGACACCTGCCCTCAGGTGTTCCAGAAGGGGTAGTGCTGAGCAGGGATGCTGCGGTTAGTTGCACTTTTGGGAGCAAGTGCGGCGTCCTGGCACATGGGGTGTAGCAGGGTGTGATGCCTGTGTTGACATTATTCACACGTATACGTTGAGTGGCAGCTCTTGAGTGTGTGTGAGGCTGCCAGACAATTTGTACAGAGACTGTGCGTTTCCACGTAGGTTCTTCGAGCCTCCTGGCTGGAGTTGAGGAAACGTGGGCACTTTTTTACCCCATGATGTTTGCTGCAGATAGGGCAGGGATGTGGCTCTGGCGATGGAGTTTGGTCTTCACCAGGTCTTTTTGAAGGCGCGTGGTTTCTCCGAACTCGTTGTTTGAGAGGTCGTTCGGGGGAAGATGTCGATGTTGATGCAGGATGGGGGATTGAGTCAATACAGTACAGTTTGTAGGTTTCTGCTGACGAGCCTCCGCTGAATGGAAGGGTTTGGTTCGTCCTGTTACACTCACTTATGTCAAACTGGAAGAACTTTCAGTTGTCATTCAGCCACTGCATCCACTCGCAGGAACAGTATGAAAAGGCTGACAGCTTTTTGAAAATGGGCACCAGGCCCGAGCCTCACATAGGATGAAAATTCACCTAAACCGGCAGTTGATTCAGTTCGAGACACAGGAACAACAGGCTCACTGGCATGACCAGCCATGTCTAAGATGGGCAAAAAGGCTCCAGGTGTCTTCCTGTTCAAGGTTGCACTCACCAGATGAGAACTAAGAGTCGTTATTACCTTCATTTCTGGGCAGGGCACATGTTCACGCGTCAAATGTAATCTCGCCTTCTTCAACAATCTGCAGCAACCTTTGGCCAGCCAGCCTCCTCTACCCCTCGAGCAACCCTAATCTTCTTTAGATTCAGCCTCACTGATCACAACTAGTCTGCCGTTTGTGATTGCTAGCGTCACTGCTACCGAGCTTTACCAGCGTGTTATGCTCAATACGACTTCGCGACCCCGAAATTTCCAGTTTAGTTATTTTGTGGGATTGGAGCCAAGTTCGTCCAAATTACTGTAACTTCAGTGACCACAGTGACCAGTTCTACTGTCGCTGAACAGTGCCTCACTCCCCTTCATTTCAACAGATTCAGGAGAACTTTCAGTTTGTTTGTTTCTTTGTTCAATGTAACCTGCCTTTCATTTATTTCCTCGTTATTAATTAAAGTTAATTTCATTTTACCATTCTTACAGTCCACTTCTTTCAGTTTGCATTGCCTTTTATTTTGATTCAACAACACACCCTATGGAAGTGTCTTAGCAGTCAGGCCCTTCAAACACTTCCCAGGAGTTCATTTAACCACAAACCACAGCAGTCTGCAGTGAAAGACATACTCAGCCTCTTAAGGGACATCGTCACAATAGGCCTAAAGTGACGAAGGAGCCTAGCCCCATTAAAAAAAAACAACAACAACAAACGTCCTTTTCAGTCATTGGGAAGGTTCAATTATTCAGTTTACAAATCTTGTTCAGGGATCACTCTCTGCTCTCGTCTTATACTGTATCTAGACCATTATTTGCCTAGTGTTGCTCAGCTTGTAACATCCAGTACAATGTTTAACTGCATCTTTTGGTATTGTTTGAGGAAGTTGTCAATGTGCACAGGGAGGGTGGCCGTGCATCCTGCATTCGCAGTACGTCTCTACCAATCACCACAAAGAGGATTAAACTGCCGCTTTTTAGCTACTCTCCGGTAGAATGGACTGTCTCTTTTTATTATCAATTGCGATTGGTGCGTCTGTCGCTTCTTCCATCCAGCTGGAAGGGATGAGGGTGGGACCAGCCTAAGCACATTAATTGGTTGTCCCTTCCCTTCACTCTTTCTTCTTTCTTCTACTACATCTCCCTTTGTCCTTTCAGTTTAAGATCGCCCACTTTTTCTACGCTCCCTTCATGCAATAGCTTCCTGAAGTGTATCACTGTGTCATTATAATTACGTTGCAGGGGAAAAGCCGTTTGCTTGTGATCAGTGTGACTACAAGGCGGCTGTAAGTGACCACCTCCAGCGACACAAAAGGTTGCACACAGGTAAATGATTCTTCTTCTGTTTCAATTGGAATTTGCCGTTACAAAAACTTGTTTGTACCTGTAATGTTGTTATGTAGGAGAGAAGCCCTTCGCTTGCAACGAATGTAGTTACAGAACTGCGAACAGAGGAAATCTACAGTGTCACAAGCGAACGCACTCAGGAGAGAGACCGTTCGCTTGTGATCAGTGTGATTATAGAGCTGCGGATAACAGAAGCCTTCAACGGCACAAAAGAACACACACAGGTGATCACTTCCGTGATATCAACATTTCGTTTTGTGTAGTTACTTTTCAACTTTCCGAATAATATTTGAATCGTTTCGTTTCAGGAGAGAAGTTCTTCAGCTGCAACGAATGCGACTACAAAGCTGCGTACAAAGGAAGTCTTCAGCGGCATAAAAGGACGCACACTGGTAAAAACTGTTTTCCATCCATTGAGCTTTGCTACGGTGGCGCGTATAATGTATTTTGCATCTTGGCAACGTGTTGCAGGAGAGAGGCCCTTTGCTTGTGATCAGTGTGACCATCGAGCCATTGAAATGGGTGCTCTCCAGCGACATAAACGAACACATACAGGTGATAGTGCTGTTTCCAATTTTATTTTATTTCGATTGGACATAAACATAACATCTGATTTTTGTTATTTTCCGCTACCCCAAAGGGAAAGTAAAGTATAGTAATAGTGTCAAAGAAAAAGTTGGGTTTTCTTCAGATCTTACGTTTTGAGGCCTACTGAGTCTAAAAAACCTAATTTCGGAGAGAGGTCCGTGTGTGTGTATGTCTGTGTGTGTCTGTAGTTCGATTTGCGGGAGAACGGCTGATCCGATTGAGCTGGTTCTTTTTTTGTTTTGTTCGTTATTTTTGTAGACACCAAAATAAGGTTATGGGAGATTTCGGTCGATTGTAAGGGGGGGTGGGGGACGAAAATGTACCAAAAACCATGGTTTTTCGCATTTTTCTCGAAAACAGCTCTAAAGATTTTGATTAAACTTTCAAATTATCTTCTACTAATCAATACCTAACTTTTCCTCTCGATACATATCTCCATGAAAATACGGTGAACGGAGATATAGGCCTATGAAGCAAAAATAGGTTTTTTACGCTTTTTGGCAAAACGACTTCAGCGTTTTTCACCAAACTCTCAGGATGTTTTTGAAGAGTTAATACATACGTATTGTTCTAAATTGTTCCTCTGAAAGTCCGTTGAGGAGAGATAAAAATTAAAATGTATCGAAAATAACGTTTTTTCGAACAATTCTGTAAATAAAGAAATTGGGTTATGTCCGCCAGTAGGCAAATTACTAAAGTTAACGTACCTGTTAGTGAGTCCGTCTCCTCTGGCTTGTGAGTTACTGCAGGCAAGCGCTTTCGATGTAAAGACATCATCGTCTGGCCGTTAAGTCAGTACTGGAGTCAGTCAGTTGGTCGTGGTCTTTATATAGAGAAAGATGAGTCGGGGAAGGGGAGAGGTCTTGTTGGTCGTCTTGTTAGTACTGGACTGTTGTTAGTAGTATTAAAGGGTTATGTCCGCCAGGTAGGTAGCTAATTTGCCTACTGGCGGACATAACCCACCCTTTAATACCTAACACAGCCAGTCCGCTAAGGTACTACTAACAAGACTGACCAACAAGACCTCTCCATCACCCCTTTCACCTTTCTCTTTGTATATAAAGACCACGACCAACTGACTGACTCCAGTACTGACTTAACGGCCAGACGATGATGTCTTTACATCGAAAGCGCTTGCCCACAGTAACTCACAAGCCAGAGGAGACGGACTCACTAACAGGTACGTTAACTTTAGTAATTCTGTAAATTCCGGGGTAACTTCTTCACCAGATGTGATACATTCTAATGGAGTGTCTTTTAGTCACCCATACCCACATTGCGTTCTGTATAATTATTTCTGTATATATATGTTGAACGGAGATATAAGCCAAGTTAACTCAGAAAAGGAGATTTGTGGAATATTAATTTATCGGTATTCCAATTTTCTCGAAAACGGCTCTAACGATTTCGATCAAACTTACAGAGTACTCTCAGCTAACTAGTCCCTACATTTTGTTCTCTATAAATGTTCCTGTAAAAATGCGTTGATCGAAGATATAGCACCTGCATTTGTAGCTCGTGTTCGAACTTGAAGGGATTGCGAAAATTTGTGTTGCTACACACCGCTCGTTTGAAATGGCTCCAGGTTGGTTCTCAATACGCAAGAGTAAATTCATGGGGCCCACTGGGAGCAGATCCTCCCTCTCACGACCCCCTAAAAATAACCCGTATATCTCGTTCTCCATAAATATTCATTCTGACAGTCCATTCAATATGGATAACAACCAAAATGAACAAAGTAGTCGTTTTGTTACAGGGGATAAACCATATGCTTGCGACATGTGTGAATACAAAGGGGCATCTAGCGACCAACTACGATGCCACAAAAGGACGCACACAGGTTGGGGATTTTAACACAATTTAGTTTCTTACGTTGTTAATTGAAGTTTTGATGGTGAGTTTTGTTGTGTTGTAGGAGAAAGGCCTTTTGCGTGTGATCTATGCGACTACAGATGCGCTGAGAGTGGGAACCTGTTGCGACATAGGAAACATCATAGTAAAAACTAGAGTTGAACGGCCAAGTGCTTGTAAATAATTCGTATTGTAGGTTAAACTCCGTCGATTATTTTTCACAGCGCGCGTTCGTTGTCAGTGTTGCAGTCTTGTACAAGTAAACCTTTTTGAAATATTGTCATGCGAAGATCTGTGGTTTTGTATTAAGGAATAACATAAGTTGCGCCTGTTGATTCGACAATATTAACGAGTTGAGCTGGCTTTAGCATAAGATGATCTGCTATATTTTAGGGCTTCCCTTGACACCGCAGCTCTGAGGAACTGTGTTTCCATTTCAATGGCAAAACTCAGGCCATGAAACCTGCACCTAAGCTAGTAGTCACAAAAATCTTGCTGGTAGTTCAAAGTGGTTCTGGTGTAATGAAAGTGGGCAATGGTCGTAAGATAATTAAGAGCAGCCTATACATTTCGGTATTCGAACTACTGTCGTTTCGTTGACTAACTTTTTACTTTCCTTGGCTCTACGAAGTAGAAAGGAAAGTTATGTAATTGGATGAAAAAAAATGTTTGAGTTTTCTTCAGATCTTTACGTTTCAGACCCTCCTGAGTCCGAAAAACACTATTTGGGAAAATGGTCTGTGTGTCTGTGAACGATTTTTAGAGAAACTACCGTGCCAAATAAGCTCAAACTTCATATCTCGCCCGCGGGTTACCATGGGACGCCAAAATAAGAGTATGAACAAAATCCACCGAAATTTAACTATAGTTATCATAGTGGTCAAAACACCAAATTTTTTTTTTCTCAAAAACAGCTCTAACAATTTTGATTAAATTTTGTATATTGGTAGCTTCCAATATGGCAACTATATCATAAAATTCCCATTCATGGGAAAATGACGAGAACGACACAATAAATTACAATGTTATAGGATGGTTTTATCGGGTTGTCTCTCAATAAATAATGTCTTTCCTTTCCAACCAATATATTCGTCCGTTCCAAGTATCGTATAGCCCACAGGTACAGAGATAGAAAGAGGAGCGAAGTAGTGCCGTTGGAGTCCGGAAGAGGAATAGGCCGAGTGCCTCGTTGTCCGCCGCGGTCCCGATTTTCTTAACCTCCCGATCGCGGCAATGCGGTCCCTCCCCTTTCCCTGTTCATCAGCAGCTATCTTCCTCTTCAGATTTAATCGGAGCTGCTTCAGATGGCTCTGCCCGATGAAAGTAGCTCCGGAGTTCCGAGTCACAGCTCATTCCGATCAGACCCGTAACAACCATAACTTTCGACGAAATCGGTTTTAGCGCGGTTTTCAGAGAAAACAACCGTACCAAATCAGCTGAAACTTGATGTCTAGCCTACAGGTTACCATGGGACGCAATAATGAGGGTATGGACAAAATCCACCGAAAGTTAACTATAGTTATCACAGTGATCAAAACACCAAATATTTTTTTTCTCAAAAACGGCTCTAACGATTTTGATTAAATTTTTTATATAGATAGCTCTCAATAAGACAATTATACCATAAAATTCCCATTCGTGGGAAAATGACGAGAGCACAATAAATTATCAACATTTTCGACGAAAAGCGTTTTTAGCGCAGGTTTTTCCTTATAAACTGTAAGCGCTACCGCTTCCTGCTGCTGTAAAGAGTTGTTTGACCAAGTTCAAATTAACTGGGTGATAAATGAATTGATTAAATAGAATTAGCCATGTACAAAGTGAAATGTTGTAGAGCTAAGGAAAGTTGTGTGTTGCATCGCACCAGATATTTTTGACGATGTTTGCCCTATAATTCCAGAACCTTTCCAAAACAATCACGTTGACAATGACATTATGTATACGCTGGTCACTAGATAAAGGTTGTGACGTAAGTAAAAGCAAAGTGATAAATTCTGGAACGTAAAGAGCTACCAGTGTCTCGCTATGGAATGTTGAGCCAAGTTGAACATGCTGGATCACTTTGATAGAGCGGCCCAAATCGTTGAATTTACGTGGTGCTGAGGAAAGTTGTGCAATTTAATGTGCGCGCTTATTCGCCTCGACCAGTCTTACAGTAAAAAATGTTCGGCTGTTTCCGTGGCTGGGCTACCGTAGATTTAAATTAGTGTAAGTGGCTTGTAGCATTCATTCAGTTGTGAAACAGAACAGAATCGTTGCCAGTGTATGCTCAGACCTGGGCAATCCAGGGTATCCACACAAGCGGTGGCGTGATCTTGTGTTTACCGTGCGGTTTTATTCATTACCCAAAATTTGTCAAAAGGGTCTAAGGGTGTTGAAGTGTGGCGCATCTTATGGCTGTCGCATTCCAAGTTTTCTTCAGCAGTAACGCTCGAGGAACCTTCGGTAATACATAATCTGTAGGAGTGGGGGGATATAACCTTTGTTAAGGGACAGTCACGATGAGGAGGAAACAGAGCTGTTGGAGCGGTAATGAACTTCTTGATTCCTCCAGCTAGGAATTGATATTGGTTGGAACTCCCTAGACACATTTTTCTTCAGTGCATCTGTGAAGCTTAGGCTACAACCAGAAACTGCAATATTCTTAATAATGAGAAGGCTGGGCAGCCCACATGAACATGGATCTCTTTGTCACCTGCAATTTGTGAGGTTCACAAGATTCCCGATTGTTGGTGAAGCAACTCTTTGTGCCGTAACCCAGTTGATGCTCTCGATTTGGGAGTAAATCGACCCCTTTACAGTCAGTTAGTCTGGGTTTGTATCAACAGCACATGATCTGCTCCCTAGTGCCTTAATTCAAACACGAGATGTAACGTGGCTTCTTACTCTCCCAAAGCCTGCTGTCAGGACTGTGCATGTTAGTGCTTCGTTTCTGTGGAGATGTAGCTTGACTGTGAATAGGCTACCAATACCACAACCACTGGGCCCAGATACTTTTACAGAAACCGGCCTCTGAATGACGTGTTCCCTACCTGTAGTTATGTGCCCTGAGGATTTGGGCGTTGATTATTAGCAAGCTCTACAATCGGACAATGCTATGTTCTTATCAACTCAGTACAGAGCAACCTCCTACTGCACTGTACTTCAAAATGAACCCTTTAAGAATATTATTATTACGGCCTACGAAATACTCTCCCCTCCATCATGGTATTGTACGTTCTAGAAACGAAGGTTCATGAATCGAATACTAGAAGGAGCCGTAGTGTTCAACACATTAAACTACTTCACTACACTTTAGTTAATTGTGATTTATGTAGTCTGCTTTAAGTAACGTTATTTTCCTTCAAAATTGTAAGTAGCGAAGCTGAACAAAGTAGAGGTAAACAGATCTTATATTTATGTTCCGGAATTAGTGTGAAAGTATTTATTGAATGTCTGCTCGCTCTGGCGTTATGAAAACACTTCCAAACAATACCATTTGCGTGGCATTTTAACTACTGTTGTGAGCCATCAAACGGCTGGGTTACACCGCGCAGGCACCATCGTCAGTTGGTGTTGTCGACTAACATTTCCAAATAGATCCTTACAATGGGAACTCCTGTTGAGATACGTTCGTGAGCGCCGTGCTGCATTATGTAACTGCAAAGGAGTTTGGTGTTGCGCAGTGTTCTGTCGTGTTGCCTATGACACTGAACAGTTTTGAATGCTTGCGAACAAAGGTTCCGTGGCAATGTCCTTCATGCCTTAACAAGTGTTCGGCGAGGCATGAGCGACCTGCCAATGGAACCTTTGTTGAATGCTTGAGAACACCTATTTATTCAGCCGTTCCCAAGCAGTGTGAGTGGCAGAACATTGCTAAATGGATGATAATACATGTTCATTCAGCTGCCCTCAGGTGATCTAGGCATTTAGAACGCTAGAAAACAACAAAATGATGCTTGTGTGGTGTAAACCAGTCTTTGGTTAGTCTTTAAGTCAATACACCAACCGTAATTTTGGTGAATATATTTTTGTATGAATTGCGTTTATGTTAATTGCTGACGAGAAGAGTTGGAATTTTCGAATGATTTGAAATAGAAAAAGAAACGATATTTTTTTAATTAGAAGTTTTCGATGCGCCCTGCGTTATCCTGCAGACTGCTACGTCATCAGATGAATGAACAATTTCCTTAGCCCTGCAGAGTAGAAAGGAAAGTTACATAATCGACTTGAAAAAACATTTTGTTTCATTCAGATTTTAAGGTTTTTGTCTCGAGAACGACCAACCATGTTGATTTGCCATTTTAGTGCAGTTATTTCCTTATAAGTAAACTATCTATGCAGTAGAAGTTGAATCAGGGTCATTAAAGATCATGATCAGTCAGAAATGCGAAACTAAAGTCGTTTTTTGACATTAATCGCAATATTTGCTCTATAAATCTAGAACTTTGAAAACGAACGTTCCTAGAAAAATCATGTTGGCATTCGTAATAGTTACCTGTACGTTGGTTTTAAAGTGAAGGTCGCAGCGCGCCTAGCACCGGCTTAATAAATGCTGGAACTTGAAGTGCTACCAGTTTCTTCGTAGTAAGTTCGTAAGAACTGAGTGAAAAATAGTTTGGGTTAAATGGGGCTGAGGAAAGTTGTGTGGTGCGTAGCACTTGGTATTTTTTATGGTGTCATCCCATTGAAAAAATAAATGAGCAGTTGCCGCTGCGAGATCCTGCTTGTCTTATAATGAATGTGTCAGTATGGCTTTACAGGTCTGGGAGACCTGTGAACTGAAAATGTTTCCAACATCTGCGAACGTCTTGGGAGAAAGTGGGTTGAGCCAGAGTACTGAACGAGCCAGTTTCTTACTGGAAATGGTGACTTCAATGCCTCCACTTTTTTTCCGTCAAACTTTCCATCTTGCCCCTGCAATGCTGGGGAAACGAGAAACAGTTGTTGGAAGAGAAGCCAAACCTTCCAGCTTTGACCGCTACTAAACAGCCTTAGTGTTAAATTAGTGTGCATTAGTTGCTTGTAGCTCATCCACATCTATCTCTATGTCGGGGTCCCCTTTTCAAGGGCGTGTGTGGCCTTAAAAAGGGCCGACGAAATATTGTTGTTGTGTGAATAGGTCCTGTCTGCTGGTTGAGAGAGTGTGAGGCGAAGAACGGGTTTCTCGGGCGTCGTTGCGTAGGTCGAAGGGCTCGGTTGAGCAGTAGCTCCTTTTCCTGCAGACGCGAGATGAGGGACTCGGTTGAGTCAGAAGGTTCGGTCGAGCACCGGGCGAGGGACGAGTTCCTCAGGCGTCGAAGCGTAGTTTGAAGGGTTCGGTTGAGCAGTAGCTCCTCACGGCGAGGGACTCGGTTGAGTCGTCGATCCTTCTTCTTCAGACGCGAGAGGCCAAACTCGTCGTCCCCGCTGATGGTGGTTGGTTGTTGTCGGAAGAAGAGATCGATGTAAGAATGAAAACTGTTTGTCCGTGCAGGCAGGCCCTTATATACGTACTCTTGGAGGGAGTCGTCCTCTCTGGTTGGCCGCCTGCTATGCCCTCCAGGAGTGGTTTGTGGCTCGCAGCTAGCGCCCTCTGTCAGGATGACTTTCCTGTGAGGCGCCTTTTGTAGGTAATGGTGGCCAGTCGCCACACTCTACATCAATCTATCTCTATTGATTACTAACTATATCTTTTCACACCTATCCATCTCTATTTATATCTAACTATATCTATCTAGCTCTATTGATATCTGACTATGTCTATCTACATTTATCTATCTCTATTTATATCCAACTATATCTATCTCTAATTATATCTAACTGTGTATGTCTACATCTATCTATGTCTATTTAGATCGAACTATATCTATCTACATCTAAGGCGACTCTGTAAACGACGAACTTTGATTCATATTCTTTACTTTCACAAGAACTATTTCACAACTTTCTAACTAACTGATGGGTGGTGAGGTAACCAGGGTCCTATTTTACCAACAGATGGGATTAGTTTTTTGGAGATCAGCGATAGTGATTGGCAGGTGTTATCGACAAATTGCTGGGCGCTGGGAAACCTACCACCATGACCATGTCGAACAGGACAGAATAGTAGCCTGTATATGCACAGAGCCAATCCACGCTAATAAAACCAATAAAGTTTTGTCCCCTACAAGTTGATACCTCTTATACTGTGCTGTGAACGCAAATAACTTAAAGGGAATGAACCCACGATAAAATAAAATTTGCTGAATATACAAAACGTTCAAATAAATAAATAAAAGAATCTCAGGGCTACAATACAAATAAATAACTACAAATTAACTAATTCTTCTCCTAACTGAGCTCATTACAAACAATCATAATTTGAACTTCGTCAAACAACGCTTTACGGCAGTAGGAAGCAGTAGCGCTTACAGTTTCAGATTTCATTGTGCTGCTCGTACTCATTGCAGGACCATTATTGAACAATCGGTACACAGAGAATCAATGAGGCTGTAACGGGTAAAAACGTTTTGAGCTGGTAGTAAGCGAAACGGCAGTAGTTGAAATTCAGGAATTTCTGGAGTGAGCCCCATGTATCTCATGAGCGGTTTTGAACACTCACCCTTTAGTTATTGGATTGGACTACAATACCAATTTTTTAAAAACATTTTACAAGAATTCCAGCGGAGTTTATAAGGAAAAAACTGCACTAAAAACGGTTTTCGTCGAAAGTTTTGATAATTTATTGTGCTGCTCTCGTCATTTTCCAACGAATGGGAATTTTATGGTATCATTACCTTATTGAGAGCGATCAACGTAAAAAATTTAATCAAAATCGTTAGAGCCGTTTTTGAGAAAAAAATTGGTGTTTGATCTTAACTATACTAACTATAGTTAACTTTCGGTGGATTTTGCCCATAGCCGTATTTTGGCGTCCCATGGTAACCTGTAGGCTAGACATCAAGTTTCAGCTGATTTGGTACGGTGGTTTTCTCTAAAAACCACGCTAAAATCGATTTTCGTCGAACATTTTGGTAGTTTATTGTGCTGCTCTCGTCATTTACCCACGAATGGGAATTTTATGGTACAGTTGCCTTATTGAGAGCTATCAATATAACAAATTTAATCAAAATCGTTTGAGCCGTTTTTGAGAAAAAAAAAATTTGGTGTTTTGATCACTATGATAACTATAGTTAACTTTCGGTGGATTTTGCCCATACCCGTATTTTGGCGTCTTATGATTACCTGCGGGCTAGATATCAAGTTTCAGCAGATTTGGTACGGTCGTTTTCTCTAAAAACCGCGCTAAAATCGATTTCGTCGAAAGTGTTGGCAATTTATTGTGCTGCTCTTGTCATTTTCCCATTAATGGGAATTTTATGGTATAGTTGCCATATTTGGAGCTATCAATATAAAAAATTTAATCAAAATCGTTAGAGCCGATTTTGAGAAAAAAAATATTTGGTGTTTTGATCACTATGATAACTATAGTTAAATTTCGGGGGATCTTGTTCATACCCAAAATTTTGGCGTCCCATAGTGACTTCCGGGCTAGATATCAAGTTTGAGCTGATTTGGTACGGTGGTTTTCTCTAAAAATCGTTCACAGACACACACACACAGACCATTTTCCCAAATAGTGTTTTTCGGACTCAGGGGGGTCTGAAACGTAAAGATCTGAAGAGAACTCAAATTTTTTTTTTTCAGCCGATTACGTAACTTTCCTTTCTACTTCGTAGAGCAAGGAAAGTAAAAAATAGGAAAAGAACTTCTCGACTCTGTAGTGGTGCGGGAATCAGGACGAAAGTCGTTCATGCAAACTAAACGCAGACTGCCGGATGAAACGAGAGGAAACTCACGACTCGAGGCGGAGCTGAGCAGGGGATCCCGATGAGAGGTGGCGATAAGCGACAACGGCAGGACTAAGGTCCAGTTTTGACCATCGGAAACCGCGACTCTATCATTCTTCCTTTATCGTCGCTAATTTCTTTTGTTTACGCCACACTCTTTCGTAAATATTTTGCGTATTGAGCTCTATTTTGTTTGTGTACGTTTTGTATTAGTGTTGTTATAACTACGAACGGACGAGTTGAGAACTTGTCGACAGAGCTGGTTGTCATAACAACCTTCGAAAACATCATACTGATAACGCGACTTCAGTCAGTTTCGCTTTGAAGTTAATTCCGTGATTTCATTTCATTAAACAAATTATTTCATTTGAATTAGTTAAAATCCGCTGTTTTGAACGCACTTTACACTTTGCAGTTCCTCGGAAACGTGAAAATGTGACCGCTCGCTTCAAATGAAACTTTAGATTTCAAGTTGTTTCGAGATCTGACTGAAAAACTAAGCTTCACGTGATGCAATTGAAACATTTGAAAAACTTGTCTCTAGCGAAAGTAAGTCATTTTTAATCAAAAGCGAAGCATCACAGAACTTTCCTTTCGAGCTATACCCGGGCGCTATTTTGGTCCTCTTTTCTACAGAATTGTGGCTATTGATTACTTGTTCCTCGTGAATTTAAGCAAAATCGTTTCTCGGTACAAAAAATATTCAATTTTCCTCTTTTCTCGGTACATCGAGTGAAGAAAGTACAATTATCAAGCTACCCCGCGTTTTTTACCGGAAAAACACCTTTTTACTTTTCTTGGGTCTGAAAAAAACGTTAACGTTATCTCTGTTCAATGGACTGTCAGAGGAACATTTATTCAGAACAATATGTAGGTATTAACTATTCGAAAACATCCTGTGAGTTTGGTGAAAATCGTTGAAGTGGTTTTGGCAAAAAGCGTAAAAAACCTATTTTTGCATCATATGCCTTGATCTACGTTCACCGTATTTTCATGGAGATATGTGTAGAGAAGAAAAGTTTGGTATTGAAAGTTAATTTGAAAGTTTAATCAAAATCGTTAGAGCCGTTTTTGAGAAAATTGGAATACCGATAAATTAATATTCGACAAATCTCATTTTCTGAGTTAACTTGGCTTATATCTCCGTTCAACATATATATACAGAAATAATTATGAAGAACGAAATGTTGGTATGGGTTCAAAACTTAGCGCACACGAGTCACATCGTCGGTGTTTGTCGAAGTCGAACGTCTTCCAGCACGATTTATTATCAGCGACCTCTTACTGACCCTCCAAAAAGGCCTGGTAACACCGAAACACACCACTTCTTGCAAAAGCAATATCTGGGCAAGCCTGCTTGATCATATCAAACGTCTCCGTCGCAAAATTACCGAGTTTCACGCAGAATTTAATCGCATACTTCTGCTCTAACGAACGCTGCATTTTCGGCTTGCACCACTCACAGTAACACGTCGCGCGAAAATGCCTGCTCTGACTCATCAGGTGCTCAGTTCGTTAGCTAGGAACGCCCTCTGCCGAATCCAGTTGGTGCGAGCACGCTCTAAAGTACAGCCGCGGCGGAAAAAAATCAGTTCTATTACTTTCCGGACAAATCCTGTTGATTGGAATGTTAGTAAAATGGGGCCTGGGGAAAGTTGTTTGATGCGTCGCAGCAATATCCTCATACAGGAACGCCTTCAATCATTTTCGTATAATCTGAGAAGTTACGAGATTGATTCTGCTACTACAAATTACAATTGCCTTATCAGTGGCGTCGTGCAACTGATAGTTCGATTATGTTGCATTTCCCTTGCACTCCCAACAAATTCTCTTCAAAATGGTCGCCAAACGTAACACTATTCTGTTTAGGATGGTCCAGCGAGCGTTATGGCATTAGCCTGGTCACCTAACAATCTTAAACTGGCCGTCTGCAACAGCGACAGATGCATAATTTTGTACGACGAAGATGGCGCGAAGAGAGACAAATTCCCGACGAAACCCGCCAATTCGAAGGTACAGTTACGTTTTCTGTTTCGTTCGGCGTTAATTAAACGATCGCTCAGGTAATGGTTATATTTTTATTGAAATGGTAAATCAAATAACAATGTTGGAGCTCAAGACTAGTTTGAACGCTTGGTTTGCACCATTTTGAGGATCTTCACTCGCAATCAGTGGATGTTGATCTTTTGAACACTTTACTAGTTGTGATGCTGATCCATTTGTAGAGAGTGCTCTTGCTATTCCTTGTTTTCATTCTGAATCGTTAGTTCGGCAGGGAATTCCTTTAACCTTCTCCTCTTATCTTACTTTTCGGCCCTCACTTAGCCACTTTGTGGCTTCTAGTCTGTCTTTCTAATGGCTATCCTAAGATCCTGCATAAAGTGGACATGGTACCAGTACCTAAAGTGATGTTGGAAGGCTTGCCCTTGTAATAGGTCCGATCCTGGTTCTGGGTTATCTTCCCAGGAGCATGCCCATGCTACCAGGTGCGACCACGGGTTGTGGATAGTGGAATGGCCACGGCATTGTCCCCAGGGGCATGTCTGCGGCCAGCTGTGAATAAGGACAGCATGCTGACTGAATAAGCAGCCACGAACAATGGGCAAAACCCAAGAGATCGCAGAAGAGATCCTGAACAAAGGACTCAAGGGCAAGTGGATCTACATTTTCTCAGACAGCCAGGCCGCCTTAAAGGCCATCGCAGCCTATAGCTTTAGGTCTAAGCTGGCATGGGAATGCCTCCATCCACTCAAGCAGCTCGGTGCCCGTAACAGGCTCTCCCTCATTTGGGTGCTGGCTCACAGGGGGCATGAGGACAACGAAAAGGCTGACCACCTTGCGAAAAGGGGTATAGAATCCCTACCCATCGGGCCTGAACCACATGTAGGTATGACGAAAAGTCACCTGAACCGTCTGGTTGCTCGATGGGAGATACAGGAAAATGGCGCCCATTGGCATCGCCAGCCACGACTAAGACAGGCGAAAAGGCTTGTCACGCCTTCCTGTCGAAGGGCGAAGGCGATGCTGACACTCTCTAGACAAGATCTGAGAGTACTGATAAGCTTTCTCACCGGGCACTGCCCACTCAGATATCACCTCAACAAGACAGGCATCTCAGAGGCGGTGGAATGCAGAATCTGCGGTGAGGAGGACGAGACAGCAGAGGATATCCTGTGTGAGTGCCCTGCCTTGGCAGCAAAACGCTTTGAATACTTCGGTCAGGGGACCACTGAACCCCAAATCATGGCGGAATCTGCAAAAAGGACATACTCGGCTTCCTAAGGGGGGCGGGTACGTACGACGCTTTCTACTAAGAAAGGGCCAGCGTCACAATAGGCCCATATAAAAAAGCGGCCGCAGTGACAAAGGGACTTGTCCCACACACCCTAGGGTCAAAAAAAAGAAAAGTTGAGGCCACATGCTGTGTAGCATTCAGGGCAATATACGAAATACGTCGCTTAGCATCACATTTCTCAAGTCATATGCGCCTTCAGCTCGTTCAGAGTCTTGTGATGCCCTATTTCGACTACGCAGCTGCAACCATCTGCTATTTGAAGAGTGGCAAGCATGCTTGACTACAGATGGCAGAGAATGCGGCTATTCGGTTTATTTTGCGACTGCACCTGGATGAGCACGTTACGCTCCATTATGAAGACTATGACAGGGTGATGAAGACTACACCCACCATCACAATAGATAGACTGTTTGACCTTCTCCCTTACAGACCCACTAAGCTCGGAATAGCTAAGGTGCCACAGGCGACTTATGGACACCTGGCTATATTCAGGGACTGGGAGACCTTTAAGGAGCTCAGGATGATGATGGACGCAATTGTGCCCATGTATGAGCTCGACAGTAAATATAATGTTCAGCCATTGGGAGGTCCATGGAACAGCGGGAGTCGTCAGTTTTGGCCTCCCAATGGCATCAGCATCTTCACAGATGGATCAAAAACTCTGGAGGGAACAGGATCTGGGGTGTGGATAAGTGGCTCTGGAAGGAGTGGGACGTATATTGCCCTAGGCCTCACTCCATCTGTTTTTCAAGCAGAGATTTATGCTATTATCGCAGGGGCAATCCAAATGCATGAGAGAGGCTGTAGCAACTGAACTATCAATATATTGACTGATTGTGCAGGATGTGGCTTAACTCCCTAGCAAGTGCGAATAGAGTTAATGTGTATTGGATTCCAGGACACAAGTGGATCATTGGAAATGAGAGAGCGGGCCATCTGGCCAGACGCGGTTTGTTTACAGTACCTATTGGGCCACCGCCCCATTGTGGGATTTCTCTGTCACTAGTAAAAAGAACTGTGATAGAAAACGCCAGAAGACTGCATCAGACAGTCTGGAACACTGCGGTAGTAAGACACTCCAAATGCTTTGTCTCAGAGCAATAACATGGGATAAGACAACCTTCTGAGGATGGAGAGGAAGGACTTAAGGCAGATTGTTGGAATCATAACCGGGCACTGCAGAATGAACAAACACACGTATGTTATGGGTATAGTCGACACCCCTCGATGCAGGTGGTGTGGCACGGACGAAGCGACTCCCAACCATGTCCTGGCCCAGTGTCAGAGACTAGAGAGAGAGCGAGTTTTGGTCTTTGGCACCACTTCTCCCAGGATGGGTACCAACGAAAACTCTTTCAGGAACTACCTGGCTTTCCTCAGGAAGCTAGGCATTGACCTGTAAGGCATTAAGACTGGTACAATAGGCCATCTGGCCGCGGTGCACATCCCACCACTGGGACAGTCAGAAGACTATATATACGCCCCATTATAAGCAGTTAGGATGCCTGTGGATTAAAGAACGTCAGCAGCTACATATCGCCTGTCTGGTTTTCATGATATTGAAACGTCATAGAGCGCAGTATCTACACCAATCATTCGAGTTTCTCTTTCAGCGCAGTGTTATTAGAATTCCTGCCCATCGAACAAATATGTTGGCAAGATCATTCGTAGTCCAAGGGACAAAGATACATAATGAGCATGCAGATCTGTTCCAAAAGTGTGGTTTACAAGTGTTCTAAGAAAAGTTCAAAAAAATATTAATTGAGAGCTATTAGATTGTGTTGTTGATGTTTTCTAGTTAGAATCTTGTAATAATATTACTTATTCATTCATCATGCTCCTAGATTGTAAATAGTTTTCTATCTATTGTTATACGTGTTTTTAGGTAAGTGTCTATTAAGTCTTGAGATTAGGGAATCCGCTGTGGAGGAATATCCAAGTGCTCACCCTTCTCTAATGTCGGGGCAGTGAGTACAAGTGTATTAGTAAACGTTTATGTATGGGCGAGTGTGTTAGTGAGTGAATGGCACCAGAAAAGTGAGTGGCCTCTGTCAGCACGCACATGAAGCAATTTCCTAGACTGGGTTAATTGGTGCATCTTTTTTACTCACTCCAACTCAGTCTAACTGCGAGTTGTTATTAAGGATATTGATCAACTTAACCGAAAAATTATATCCTGGAGGTTAATTACGCTACAGAGGGGTTAGGTATTTTGGAAACAAAATACCAAGGAGATGATTTAACTGACCATTGTGTTGTGAAGAAGATTGACTCTTGACTTTATGAAGTCATTAGAGCGTGGAGGTGGAGTAACTATCAAGAAGGTTATGGAGGGATCAGTTATCAAGTATTGTTGATTACCTTGTGGACAGATTGGCTACCTAATGAAGATCAGTTATAAAGCAAGTGGGCTCCTCTATGAAGAGATTATCTTATCTCATAGATTGACTACATTATAGCGTACTTTGTTACAACGTATCTGTCCCTCTTATAAAGAGACGTTCTCGAAAGGACGGACTATCCTGATTATTTTTGCAGAACACACGAATGAGTTATTTGGTGAAAGGCCTGGCGTTTTCTCCAGATTCAAACAAAATTGCTGTCGGGCAAACAGACGATATTATCTTCATATACAAACTCGGGGATGACTGGTGAGTTTTGAAGTCTGAATCATTCATTTGATTTTCCGTGTATTTGCATTATTTGTAATGACGTTTTCAGAATGGTGTGTCATTTGATATCATTTAGAAACAAGTTGAGTTTTAGTTTGACTCTTTAAGTGAACAGTTCGTTTTCCAGTCGACTGAATTGGTGTGTGAACATGACAACCGGCTCCTTGGGATAGGTAGAGACGGCTTAACTTGGTAATGATCGTACTTAGTGCCAATTCTTGGGAATGTCATGTTCTTTAGCACCCAAGCATCTTGTGCAGGTTCACGTATCAAACAGCTTGATGCAGTGCGTAGTGTGGGGCTAGGGATGTATTTTTATTATTCATTCTGAGGGCCGTTTTCACCAACTGCGTTGATCCCGTTTAGACTCGATTAACATGCCTAACCGCCTCCCGTCACAAAAACGGGTTTCACCAGATTGAGCGCTCTAACCCTGATGAAGCGCTAAAAATTGGGCAGTTAGGTCCGGTTAGCTTTTATCTTTCTTTATCATATCCTGATATTTGTCCGCCATTACCGTGCTCTATCGAGTATTCTCTTCTTTTATTGTGAATAATTTACATATGTTTTGGAATAATATTAATTATAATAATGAACAGAGATGCTGTTTGTGTTGGTTAGTAATGAACCCAATAGCTCGAATCTTTACTTTTGCCGTCACTACTGCTCTAGTGGCGCCCTCTTGATGTCTACCTATGTTAAACTGTGATGTGATGCCTCGTGTTCCCTTTTTCTATTCTTCTATTTAAATTCGTTTAATATGTTTCATAAAATAGTAAATCCTTTCTTTGAAGTTGTCACTTCCAGTCGTCGCTGCATTTCCCTCGTTACTTTCAAGAGTTTGCTTTTCTACTACGATGATAATCTAATATTTATCGTCATCTCACCTGGCGCTTCAGATGGATATAAGAGCGTTCCAACTTCAAGATATGAATTTTAATTTCTTACAATTACAAGTTGTTGTTCGCGTAAAATACGTGTTGAGCAGTTTTAGAAAAAACTCTAGACGTCATATCGCCGTCAAAATGCCCAAACGTAAATGGCTTACGTGTTAGTGTATTAAACAACATTTATTAAACACGACAATTCTCCCTTCCTTGTAAAAGTTCCTTTGCTCGTAAAAGTTGTAGCCTCACGATTTCGGGTTTTATTATTTCTTTTTCAGTTATCATTTTCTTGTACCACTTCCCATTTTCCCTGTTCACACAAAGCATTCTCCCGTACTAATTTGGGGGTTTCCTGCAGTTCTTGCAGTAGGAGTATGCATATTGGCATTATAGAGGGCTATCATTTTTGAACTCAGTGGCCAAAGTGTTTTCTGCACTTTTGCTGAGGCGTTTGACTGACTATGTTACAACTAATGGCCTTTTGCATGAAAACCAGTGTGGCTTTCGTAAGAAATATAGTACTGTAGATGCCATATTTGTTCTCACTAGTGTGGGAAAAATTGTGATGAGTCGAAGAGGGGGGGAAACTCTACGCCTTTTTCGTCGATTTGAAATCAGCTTTTGATCTCGTTTACAGGCAGTTTATATATGTAAAACTTTTTGACTTGGGGGTGTCTGCAAAGTTTGTCAATATTTTGAGGGCTATGTTCTCGGGATCAGTTTCTTCTGTTTGGACGTCAAATGGGCGAACGGAATATTTCGAGGTAATGAATGGGTTACGTCAAGGGTGCCTTCTAAGTCCGTTACTATTTTCGTTGTTTATTGACGATTTGTGTGATGCAATGAAAAATGGGGTTACAGTTGGTAGCATATTGCTATATGCCGACGATATAGTTATTTTGTTGGAATCTGCGGAGGGGTTGCAGGAAAATGTTGATGCTTTGGCAAACTATTGTGAAAACTGGGGTTTGGAAGTTAATTTGCAAAAATCAAAAGTGATGGTGTTTCGGCAGGGTGGTAGACTGGCAGTGGGTGATAGATGGCATTTTATTTCTACTTGTTTAGAGGTTGTTAATGAATACACTTACTTGGGTGTTTCATTGACGTCATCCCTGTCATTTTCTAGACATGTCTCAGTCAAAGCGACTGCAGCAAAATTTGCATTGAATAATGTGTGGAGGAATGCGGTCATGTCCCCGTCGATCCCTTCCCAGTCGAAGCTACAGATTTTCAATGCTGTCTCGCGTTCAGTCTTATGTTATGCGGCGCAAGTATGGGGTTATGAAGAATTTGAGGCGGCTGAGAAGGTGCTTCGCTATTTTATTAAAAAATTGTTTTGCTTACCCCAATGCACCCCTAATTATGTACTTTACCTTGAAACTGGCCTAGATAGCATATTTGGTTTTACTCTATCCTTGCATTTCAAGTATATTGTCAAAGTCTTGAAATTGCCTCAACACCGCTTTCCCAGAATTATGGCGGAAGAAATATTTAATCGAGCCATTTATTGGTTTGCTGGTTGGTTACGCTTGGCTCAGAAGTGTAGATACCCGGCGGGAGGGTTGAATAATATACTTGCTGCTTCTGATTGGTTTAAGGAGTTAAGAGTCCTTGACGAATCACGTTCTGAGGGGCCAGTTTCAGCCCCTGCAGAGGTTGGGCACCGACAGGCCCAATTGGAGAGAGCACGCCAAACTAACAATTATTTATTGTTTAAACAGCTCAATCATAATATTAGGTGTGCGGACATTACGGTAGGTAGATCTTTGGGATTGAACAAAATTAGGTGGATGCTTAAACTGCGTGGAGAACTAATATGGTTAAATGGAAGTCCACATAGTAAAAAACTCGTCAAAAATTGTGCTCTTTGCAATTATAATGTCCGTGAGGACTTATATCATTTCTTGGGGAAGTGCCCTATTTTAAATGAGTTTAGGGTCCCATCATTGGGTAAGTCGGAATTTAGTAGGGAGGAGGTTGTACGGGTCTTGGACGATCCCTCACGTTGGAGTGCCCTAGTGATTTTTGTACAATGTGCACTGAAGTACAAAAAATTATTAATTTCTGAGTTTAATTTTGATTAGTTTCTTTGCCTTTTATGATTTGTTAATTTAAATTTGTATTCCTTTTATTTTATTTTTTCTCTTCTTTTTAAATTTATTTACTTAATAAAGCAGCGATAACTCCTGGCAGACGGATTTCCAATAATCCATTGCTGTATAGCTTTTATTTCTTTTGTGATATACAGTTGTATATAGTTTATTTAATACTTTTGATTAATAAAGCTTTTTTCTTCTTCTTCTTCTTCTTCTATTGGCACTGTATGCTCCTCGCCAGTTTCAGCCCCTGCAGAGGTTTTTTTCAGGCTCTCGACAATTATACGAATAGATGAATCACATTAAGTAGAGAAATAAAAAGGAAATCAAGCAAACGCCGTCTTGGATGAAAACGCAGTCTCTAATCGTGTTATCTTGCGTAGAACAACAATGGTTGGCATCGATATAGAACATAATCGATATATAACAGTCTAAAGTTAACGTACCTGTTAGGTGAGTCCGTCTCCTCTGGCTTGTGAGTTACGTTTGGTACGTTAACTTTAGTAATTTGCCTACTGGCGGATATAACCCAATTTCTTTAATATAACAGTCTCCCACGCTAATTTTACAGAAACGAAATGAACAAGTGGTTTTTAGAAGACAATCATGATGTAAAAATCACTATAAAATGAAAAAAAATATAAAGTGAAAAATAGCTTAGCTAATCATTTGACGCTTCTACAAGTTTAAAGGAACATTCATAGTCTTGAAGTCGTACAGGCTGTTTGCGTTCCCTTCCTGATCGCCTTTGTATTGGTTGGAGCTGCACCCCAGATTGGTATTGGTTTTCTGGCATTGACTCTGGATGATCTGAGTTTTGCTCCTGTGGTGGTCGGCTATCTGGTTCATGAACAGCTTAGTGATGGAGCAAATGTCACTGTTTTCTTGGGTGACGTTTTAATAGAAATAAACAGCAATTGGTTGATATGTCGCTTTATGGAATATCCATTTTCATCGAGTTTCACAATGTAGTGGAGTTTTCCAAGCTTCTGGACTATTGTTCCGGGTTTCCACGTTGGCTTACCAGCGGGAGGGTACCATCTTGCTTGTATCCGATCTCCCACGCTAAGTTGACGGGTTCCAGGTGAGATGTCGAATGAGGATGGTGGCATTTGTGGTGGTGGGTGTGGAAGGTCATGTTTAATACGTAATCCTCGTTTTAGATATAATTCTGCTGGAGATAAGCCTGAGGAGAGCGGAGTAGATCTGTATCGCATTAAGATTTCTTGGATTTTCCTTTGGAGAGGTAGTTTTGATGATGTCATTGCTTGTAAGTTTTGTTTGAAAGTTTGGACATTACATTCTGCTAATCCGTTGGTAGCAGGGTGACCTGGAGCAATAAACTTTTGGAGAATGCCCTGATCTTTGCAGAATTTGGAGAATGTTTCGCTTTTAAAAATAGTTGCATTGTCAGAAACCAGTGTCTTTGGCAATCCATGAGTTGAGAATATATCTTGAAGATATTGAATTGTTGATTCTGATGTTGGTGCATTCTTGGAGTAGCGGACCTCTAACCATCTTGATTTAATGTTAACTAATAGAAAAAATTGATGATTTTGAAATGGGCCGGCATAGTCCATGTGAACCCTTTCAAAATTTTCCGAGGGTTCCTCCCAGTGATGGGATTCTTTTTTATTTGCCCACATTCTTGGCAATTGCGAACAAGGTGTTCTATATATTTATCTAAGTGTTGCCAGTAGACATGTTATCTTGCGTAGAACAACAACAATGGTTGGCATCGATATAGAACATAATTGATATATAACGTAATCTATATATAACAAATAATTTGGTCAAATCTGGATTGTTGAGGGTTGGGCATCTACAGGATGTACAGTTACTGGGCTGTTTTCATTTACACGACACTTGTTTACAGGACGAGATGTTGAACAGACGTCAACCTCATTATTCCACTGCCTTCTCGATATGGCTTAATCGCAGCATAATCACGGCTATCCTAACCATGATCAGTTAGATCCTGATCAGCGCTGTTTTGGTGAAAACGGCCCTGAATAATAAAATCCCCCCTCAAATTTCGATTCTTTACGTTTCAAGACATCGGGATTCTAAATCTGCTTTGTTCATCCGCCGTCTAGGCTGTTTTGTGCCTTAAACCTGGTGTAAAAAATCCATTCTTTCCCACAAAAATACCATTTGGTATCCTGCTTGGCAAACCGACCGGACGAACCCATGGTTGTTATGGACAAAAACCGGTTTAAAAAATTAACAAAAACGCAATTCTGGCAGTTTAGTTGCAAATACGCCGTGTTTGGTATCGTTTTCAAGGTATTTTTAGATTCTGGGTCGAACGGAATGAGTATCAGACGCGTGCAACTGTTGATAGTGAAATTACTGTAATTATAGTGAGCCAATAGCCTACAGGCGCTTGCGGGTGCCTGGAATATTTAGTTTTCGTCATTCTGTCGTAGTCAGGTCATGTTTCGCATGGTTTACTGGTATTTTTCGGTGCCGAATCGAATGAGATGGGTCTCGGAGCTGTGAGACTAGATCAAGCTATTCATGAGAATAATAAACCGTTGTGTAATAATTTGCAGGGTTTTCATTTGAAGCACATCTGGTCGCTTTGCTTCTAACATCTTCTAGAACCCTGTTATTTGCAAAACGGTCATAAAACCACATCATTTTACTTTCCTTAGCTCTAAGACGTGTAGGATAATAACATTCTCTCTTAGGTCCACAGGAAAGTTATAATATCGTCTCTCTTTTACTTTACAGGGGCGACAAAAAAGTGATATGCAGCAAATTCCCTCAAAAGTCTCCCGTGACGTGTCTCATTTGGCTGAGTGAGGGGCCCATTATTTTTGGACTGGCCGACGGTAAAGTTCGCGCTGCTCATCTGGCGTCAAATAAAACGCAGACGTTGTACGCAACTAATTCCTACGTTGTCGCTTTGGCTTCTAAGTAAGTTCATCAATTATTAAGTACGAGTAGAAGCCGAAGGTTGCCGGGATGATTCGATACGCTTTTCGTTTTTAGCATTCGAGGAACTGGGTTCGTGTCTGGACACGCCGATGGTAGTATAATTCGTTACTACGTTGGCGAAGATGCTGCTATGGAAAAACAGGTTAGTTATCTCAATTGTTAATATGAGGGTGTCAGGTGTCCACTTTGTACTGTTGCATTTTCCTTGGGTCATTACAGGACCCAGGGGGTCTCAGCTCACGAACTCATTTAGTTCCAGGTAGCTCATTTCTGTGAGAGATTTTTGCATAGGTCTGCAGCCTTACACTTCTTTTACAATCGTATCAGTGTCTCTTGCAGAAGCCACGCTGCATCTTCTGACATGATGTGCTGCACAGAGTGAACTTCAACCAGTCAGGAGCTCTGGCGTGCTGTCTTTCTCTGTGTACGCGCCTGTCTCTCTTTCTCACTCTAGCTACAGCTCTAAAGGCTATCTGAATATTTTCCGTTCCACAATACACTCCAATGATGCTGTTACTCGTCGCCCATTACCTAAGTTATGGGTCGGCAGTGTTGTGTGACCTCAATAGCACACGATTCGTGTACAGATTGAAGTTGGATGAGTCAATTACGCTGTACTATCGAAGATTAGGGCTGAAGATCAAGTAGAAAATCAAATACAAGGTTGCTCTGCTACTTTTTAATAGCTTGAAATTAAAAAACCCTCCCTACATTGCCGAATACTTCGCATTTCCCCATTCAATCCTCCTCCCACATGAGACATGGTAGGACCTAATTCAAACACCCTGTCATCGAACCACTCTCTTCAATAAGTCTTTCATTGCGACAGCTGTACGAATTATTATTGAGAACCTGATGACACCTCCGTGAGCGTTGTGTCGTTCTCTTAGAGGAATTGGATGCGTAGAAAGACTTTAACAGCGCCCAGAAATCATGTACCGCCCAGCAACAATAGGAAAGAACAATAACCTCGAAGTTACTTATTTTTGTTGATCTTTTTTCTGGGATGATATAAAAAAGGGGCTTATGGCCTTAATCCTTCCTGGTTGTTTAAATAAAATGTATAATCAATCAATCTCTATCTCTATGTCACTCAAATGTAGTGGTTACTTACAGCTGTAACTTCTTCTGCTGTGTTGTATTTTATTTTTAATTACCTTTATCGTTAACGTGATATCTGAAATCTAAATTCGTGGACATAAGTAAACAATGAGGAATAGCTCTTCTACGTACAATGAAGTTGAGAATGCACCAGGCTGGTTAGTGCCATTGAAATACAGCTATTAATTTATTGTTTTCTTGCAGTGTCGAGTGGTAATGCATCCTACTCCTCCTTTCTGCCTTGCCTGGCCGTCCGGGGGCTTCTTAATGGCTGCTGGTTGCGATCGAAGGGTCATATTTTACGACACCGACGGTCGCCCTTACAAGCAG
Source organism: Pachypeltis micranthus (assembly GCA_020466155.1). Classification (NCBI taxonomy): domain Eukaryota; kingdom Metazoa; phylum Arthropoda; class Insecta; order Hemiptera; family Miridae; genus Pachypeltis; species Pachypeltis micranthus. The sequence goes on along the minus strand of CM035777.1, from coordinate 27,734,578 downwards.
TTCGACTATCCGAATGAAAAAGAGTTTACCACAGCAGTGTGCAGTCCTAGCGGACAAGCGGTGGCCGTTGGAAGTTTTAACAGGTTAGATATTTCTGTGCATTCAGGGAAATTGTCTTCAAACGTAGCGCACGCTTGACAGAACTGCCAGAGTGTTTTGTATGAATTATGTTTGCTTCAAGTTGAAGGTAGTTGAACAATGTGCGACCAAAAGTTACTCTTATATAATGGGGGTGAACCCACGAAAATGAACTACTTGTTGTAGTAGAGGAAAATTATTTACTTTAAGGTATAACACAATTTCTGTTCATGGTAAACAGTGGTTAATTTCGAGATACAAAATAAAATAAAAGGGAATACTTCTCAAGGGGGAAAGTCACAGATATAACCAAGTAGGTACAAGATAGCGCAAAATCTATATACATATAAACGGCAATCTCTACGTAGAGGGTGAGATTTGGGCAGTTCTAAAGTATTATTGGGGTACTCGTCTGGTACCAGATTCCCCGGTTTACCCAAGGGGAAGATGTAGCAGAGACCAAAAATCGCTCCCTTTCGAGCTGTGGCACTGGGTCGGGAGTTTCTTCATCTGTACCACACCACCTATACTGAAAGTGTCGACACAGACCATAACATTCTCGTGTTTGTTATTTTGCAGTGCTCCGATGATTCCCAGTATCTGCCTCAAGTCCTTGCTCAAGAGGCTTCATCTTATCTCATCTCGTGTGTTCGTCCTGAGATAAAGTGTGATGCAATCTTCTGGCATATTCTCCCACAGTCCTGTTGGCTAGTGATGGAGATGGCCTATAGGAACAGTAGTAGACACCAACTCCATTTCCAGGGTAAATTGGCCAGGAATACAATGCATTATTCGCGTTTGCTAAGGAGTTAAGCTGCATCCTGTCCTCCCGCGCCAGTTTTGACGTGAAGTTCTTCAGCGCCTTACACGACGCCTGTCTATCAGTCATTAGGTTGATAGTTTTATTGCTATAGCTTTTTAAATTCATTATGATGGTCCTGGCATCGATAGCATAAATCTCTGCTTGAAAACCCGTTGGAGTGGGACCCAGGGCAATGTGCGTCCCACTCCTTCCAGAGCAACTTATCCACACCCCAGAGCTAATACCAGCCCATGCTAATACCATTAAGAGACCGAAACTGACGACTTTTGCTGTTCCGTGACACGTTGTGTTTCCTCTAATTGTATCAAATGACCCAGTTGAACACAGCCTGTGAATTTTGTTGAAACCGCAATAATCGTTTGCCAAAAATTGAACCTACTGAGGTACTTAGAGGGAGTACCTCCAGAATTGGTCTTGGAGAGCCAAGTAACATTTGAGCTGAGTTAATAAGGAAAAAACTGCGCTATAATTCGATTTTCGTCGACAAGTTGGGTAATTTATCGTGCTGCTTTCCAACAAATGGGAACTTCATGGTATTGTCGTCTCAATAGAAGCTGTATTAGGGGTTTTAGATCCGTTTAAATTAATAATATTTGGTGTTTTGATTACTATAACTATAGTTAGTTTTGAGCTGGTTCTGCTCATACCCTTATTTTGGCGTACCATGATGACCTACCCCTCTCAAAATTCGGGGACTTGAATTTGATAGCAACTGCTGCTACAAGTCAGTCATAATCAATGATATCTAGGAAACGAGTACTCGCTTCGTGTACTTGCCGTGAAGGTAATTGAAAAAAGCTTTATATTGTTCACACATTGATATAATTCACCTCGTTCCATTCGACGCACCTTCAACAAATCTCCATTATTTTAAAATGTCACTCATCACAGAACATCGTGGATCCTCTACGTTCATTTTGCTTCGCTAACAACCAAACAAGACAGAGTATGCAAAATCAAATAAAAAATAATCAACGAAAATCACTAATTTACAACATAATTACAAGTTGCATTGCAATCACAAAATTAACCAGAATGATACAGTTTTTCGTCGAATTTAATATTTATACTTTAAAATTGAATTGTTTTCTTCGCTCAATTGAGAAGCGGAAGCGTTCCTAAATGATCGGGTTCGCAAGGCACGTCGAGGTCTCGATAGGTGATGAGCGGCCTGTTATCCATCGACCTGCCGTGGAAGTTATAAGATAAGAAATTATTCGAGATATGATAAACCCCTTTGCAAATTCTGTCTTTACGATTAGGTAGGGCTGTACAGATCGGAATTCCAAGGAATGAAGGGAAGGAAGAATCTTGCCTTGTCTCGTTGGGTTAGGAACTTTAATTCGATAGGTAGTACCTGAAACAGTACAATAATGATGGGGTCTTTTGGGACAATGGTGACCGATGCAGACTGGACAATGCTGAAGTGATGATGAAGAGGACATCAATATGTAGACAGATCCCCTAAGACAGTGGAAATATGGAAGGTGTATGCTGACTATAACAAACAGGCTAATATGCCAAATTAATTGGGATGCGAACGAAAAGTAAGGGACAGTACGATGGTAGCGGCTTGAAGGCGAACAGAATGAAAAAAAGGAAAACGGTGACTCTCCCTCCTGGCGCTAGGAAGCAGCAGGTCTCAAGACGCCAGTACTTCAACACTTGGTTGTAAAAAAAGTATTTCTTTCTTTCAAAATAATTTGTAATCCTCCTCAGGAATAATTCAAAGAATTTTAATAAGACCAACCAATATTTTTTAGTTAAGCCACAATTGATAGCAACTAATTGGGTGCTTGAAGGTGGATCAATGACACCTATGCTCCATCTCCCTAAGCAACCGATACTGCTAATTCAAAGGTGGCGGGAATTTCAAATTTATTCACGGCACAAATGGTGGAACAGGACTTGCAAAATCACAGATCCAGAATTGCGAGCTTTTGTTGACAGGATTCGAACCTATTCGTGGGCCCCTAGAAAGATGACGTGGGAAGAAATGCCTCCTAAGGAGATAATAAATTTATACTCCGTCACAGCGCTAACGTGGAAAAGAGATGGATCTCGTGTTGCATCAGGATCACTTTGCGGATCAGTCGACCTCTTTGAGTCTGTGATCAAGTAAGTTCTGCTTCTTACGACTTGTCAATCAAACTGTCGTCTTGTGCGTACAAATCATCAGTTGATTCAAGTCAATTTTACAATTTATTTTTAAAAAAAACAGTAAATAAATTGATTTATATTAAAATGTAAGTAATAAACGGAAATAAAAAGCATGCAGTAGGCCATTATTCTGGGGCTGGAGGAACCCAGCGATTATCAAGAATAATTGAACCAGCTCGAGCCAAAGAATTAATTTTCACTTCAAGAGTTCTTGGTGGAAAAGAAGCCACGGAATACGGTATCGTTAATCATTGTGTTGGTTCTTCAAATAAAGATGGTGCCTTTGATACGGCGCTGGAAATAGCAAGAGAAATTTTGCCACTAGCAGTTAAAATGGCAAAAGCTGCAGTTAACAAAGGGTTAGAAGTGGATATGGGTTCTGGAGAGTTGATTGAAGAGCTGTGCTACTCCCGGGTTGTGCCTAGTAAGGATAGATTGGAAGGATTAAAAGCTTTTCAAGAAAAACGCAAAGCGAGGTACACTGGAGAATGATCTTAGTCCAAGGTAAACGTAATTTTTATTCATAACCAAATCTTGACAGCCGCCTGAAAGTAGAAGCTTCAGTCTGCCACATGTGGTAACCTGGTGGCAGTTTTTTTCTGTAGCCAAGCACACCATGGAATTGGCGATTCACAAATGAAAATACTGTACGTGTTCATTGTATAAATATGTAATGCAGTCCTGCGAACGATAGAGAAGGCGTGCCCACAGTTACTGGGAGTTTGGAACGCCTTCGTTGGAGGTCTTCTCAGGATCCTCGCACTTGGAGACTGGCAGCGAGCCAAACACCAATGTGGATGACCTGACTGTGCTGATCTGTGCACAGTCGATCCACCAAATCGAGGCAAAAGCCCATCAGGTGCTCCGAACTATCAACCAATGGTGATAGCGTGTCAAGCTGCGTGTGTCTAAGGAAAACCCCCAGCTCGTTCTCTTAAAGCGAAAATTAAATAGCCAATCGTAATTCGTTTTGATAGCCTGAGGCTTATTTTTGAGAAGTAAGGACTTGGAAGTCAGTGTAGGTGAGAAGCAGCGTTCCAGCATACACCTCTAGTTCCTCAAAGGTACAAATCCTGCAAGGTTGGCTTCATTGCGGGCCCCTTGGAATTTGTGTTTTCGTGACACAATCCTCGTGTACAAGGCCATTTGCTTTAGCTGCTGTTTCATTGCCTGGGGTAGCAAACCCTCAGTCAATCAAAGAGAATACTGGCTCATCCCTGCGGATCACCAAGGCCTACAAGACAGCATCCACTGAAGCGCTACAAATGATCACTAGCCGGTTACATGGCCATTGAATGCGTGGTGGACAAGTGGAGAGTGAAAAGTTGGTGGCAACGTGCATTGAGGCGTGCGGCTGTCGACACTGGGTGAGCATTGGATCAGCAAACTTTGGTTCAATCCTCAACCAGGCATCCTTCCTCCTCCAAACCCAGGGGTGTGCAGAAATGAGTAGGTGCCATACAGCTGAGCAAACCAGAGCAAGCTGCCTAATGATTCCATTCCAGGGGAGACAGCAAATAGGCCTCATCTGGCCACAGTTACTGCTGCTGTTCCCACAGATTTGCATTCATCGTCATCAGGACGAAGTTGAGGGGGGTTGGGTAGCCGAGTGTCTTGGGACATGAGACTCTCCTCCCCAGGTGAGGATGAAACCAGCAGACTCTGGTTCAATCCGTGATCAGGCATTTTCCCATCTCCAAACCCAGAGGAGTGAGGCAATGGGTACATGCAATAACCCTGGGCTATCTGGTGCGGCTTCTTAACGAGTTCACGCCAGGAGAGATAAGAAATGGGCCTCATCTGGCCCTGGATACTGCTGCTGTTCCCACAGTTTCGGCTGAATCCCTCAATTCATCATCAAAACGGAGAAAGAGTGGATTAGGGAACGACCCCAATATTGCAAATCCAGATATCACTGTATACTTTACATTAGTAAAGCGCTAATATTATACAAAAAAGTAAGCAACGTTCTTTCCTCACTTCACTGTGTACATTATTGACTAGTTTTGAGCGCATAGTCTCGTTTGTTCAATGCCAACAACATCCTATCATTATTTACAGGCGAACGGTGTGGAAAAATAAGTTTGAATTGACGTACGTTGGTGCGAGTCAAGTTCTGGTCAAGCCGCTCAATGACAATTCGAGAGGAGTAATTCTTCGTTCGAGGTTCGGTTATGAAATTGACGACGTTCGGATACTTGGTAATGACAGATATCTCATCGCTCGAACCCCCGAAACTCTCCTGTTAGGTACGTGTTCTTTTCCATTATCACGGTTATTGTGTTTTCTCGCAAAGGGGAATAGTAGAAAGTAAGTGTGTGTATTGAGGCGAGGCCAGGATTTGGCAAAAAGAAGGAACTAGAACGATAGAAGTTTGGCGATGACGTAGTAAAAGTTGGGAGCTTGAACACACAAAACTCGAGTTGTACTTCACAATTCTACCTGCCACTACCCTCCCCCTCCTCATTTCTTAGACTATACACTGATGATTTACTTTCGACGACCTAGTTCCTCACAGGGCATGACAACTTCTTTCCTCTCAAAGACTCCATCCTGCTCATCTTGCGCCTGCAGTGCAGAGGAAACCAGAAACCATGTTCTGCACTACTGTAGTTCTTACGACGGTGAGTGATGGTTATTGGAAGAGCGAAAAAATCCTTCCAGCTTTGACTTTGGCAAGCTTATAACCATTTTGCCCAGTTTGCGAAGAAAGTTGTGACACAAATACGTGTTCACAGTTGATACTTCCCTTTGAAACTTGCTAAGCGAATACAACAAGGCAATACTGGGGTGCCTACAATGGGAGTCATTCAGGACAGTTAGATCAGGTGGTTAGGGATTCCTAATTTTCATACCTCCCGTTGGTAACACACGGACAACAGCTCTCTACCGGGAGACTCACTAAAGGGCAACCTGCCACACTTCCACAGGTCTTGGTTTGGTGGATGCCAACTGAGTCCCCGAGCTCTCGCACAATGAGAGCAAGGATCAATCATTTTGATGAAGGAATAGATCTGATTAACTTAGTGCTCTACGTATCACCAAGTCTTCCTCTTGGCCTTGAGGGATATAATGCCCACAGCCCTCATTTGCATCCTGCATCATTTCTGGAATCATGTCTGACACTCAAATTATGTTTTACCAAGTTTAAATGGACTGAATGAAAAGTAGATTGGATTATGTTATAACATAAGGACAGCTTGAACGTTACATTTGATAAAGCCTCGATCTTACTTCTGCACTTTTATATTTCCACGTTTTGCATAAAAGACATCCAACATTGAAACAAGTAACACCCGTGTAAAAAAACCAGTTCCCTCCTTTTCCTTCCCTTCCACCGAACTTCTTCCTTCTCCTAATACTGTCCCCAACAGATTAGTACCTAAGTTCTCGAAAATAGCTGAATGTATGTTGGGACTGAGGAAAGTTGTGTGATGCGTCGTACCATATTCTGAGCGAAAAAACGCCTCCTTCCTCTTCACGCTTAAATCACTTTGTTCTGTTCAGTCCATGATTCCAGGTGAAGTCGCATCTTCACTCTGTCTAATTTTTAAAACTTTTCTTTTCTTTATACCGCATCATCCATTGGTGAACACCCTTAGTCAGTCATGAGGAGGTGGAACGTCGTAATTAGTAGCTTCTGCAACCAGCGCCAAAAAGGTTCAACAACACGCTTCAGAATCCATAGGCACATTCGTCTCTCTCGTTCGGCCCCTTAACTTTGCTCTTCACCAACCTCTCCCGTCAATAAGAGGTGTAGCTTCAGAACTGCAGTGTGCGAGAATTTTAATTTATTATTCAATAAAAAAGCGCTACAATGCACGCAAAAACGTCTAACACTTCCTCGATAGATACTTACTGTGTGAGATCCATGGGCCTTGTTAAGGTGCTACGATGGGAATTTCGTGATTCCCATTATACCTTAACACATTGGCTGCCCATGTTTGGCCAACAGTGCCCATGACGCACACGTGTGCCCCAAGTATTTTTCGTATTTCAATGGATGTTTGCAACGAAAGGCATGGTAGTAAGGTTTTTCGATTGAATGCATCGTGTTTGGGATAACCTATGGTACGGAGAAGTAGCGATGGTTCAAAGTTAACTTATTTCTTGCCCCCTCCTTTGGAGTTCTCGCTGCCCGACTGTCGAATCAGTCGTTCGCAGTTTTTCGAGTGTTAGTAATTGTTTTTGTGGTGAATTCTTCTCGGATCGGTGTTTAGTCATGGCTAATAAAAAGTCCTGAGTGATGAGGAACTCTCGAGACTTTTGGAAGAGGACTCAGAAGACGATGTAGAGTATGAAGCAGACGACGAAGAAGACCCTACCCTTGATCAGAAAGTGGAGGTGAGTGATAGAATATTATTTCTCCCTTCCCAATGTTGATCTATGTGAGCCACCTCAAAAATATCACTAGATAACCGATGAATTTGACATTGCATCCCTTCCCATTCTATTTGAGGATGTAGAAATGATACCTTCGCCAATTCCGGGAACATCGGCTGATTTTTTCGACCTACCTGTTCGTTGTCCTACTCCTCTTTCGCCATTAGTTGATACAGTACTATAGCCAACTTTGCGTTGGTATAAAAAGCTAGGGATTCATGTTTCTCAAATGATGCTGATGAATTCCCAATTAATGTGTAACGAATTTGGACGTAAAATCAACTACGACTTGAGAATGACAATTTGCGAAGCTCTTCTTCCTTACAAGCCATCACCCGAAAAGCCTTTGAGTTGTAACATGCACGTTCCTGATGAAGTGGAGAAAGTTGAGGCAGGAAAACGCAAAGTAACTAAACGCAAACGTTGTAAATAGTGTTACAAAAATGGAATTCTCTAGATACTTCGCAGTTGCTCTCTGGCCATCGTCGAGATCGCATCGCTTATCTTGTTATTATCTGCGCTCTCTTTTCATCGTTAGTTTTCTTCTCAGTTGCTTCCTGGTTCGTTGCAATAGCTGTCTGATCTTGTTCGGATCTCTTATCTCCCTGTGGACGTATCGTACTTACAAGAAGTTGAGCAATGGGAGAAGACATGGACGGGAGAACCCAAACAAAAAAACGTAAGATAACAGATGCTCCATTTATCTCATATAATAAGTTCGCAGTGTTATCTGGCAGTGACAACATGGATTTAACTGTTTCAACTCCTGAATCACGTAGGCCTCAAAGGCCTCCACCTATTTTTTTCAGTAATATCAACAATATCAACACTCTTCTGAGACATATGATAGATCAATTAGGTATAAAGGCGTTCAAGCATGTAACTCTTCAGAATAAAGTCAAATTCACTTTCGAGCTCACCGACGATTATCGTAAGGTGGTAGCCTATCTCCAACGCACTGAGGCTGAATTCCACACGTTTCAGCTAAAAACTGATAGTGTTGTGATTAGAGGGCTGCACCCAACAAGCAGTTGTGAACAAATTATGTCTGAACTTAAAGATAAAGGGTTCGAACCAGTACAACTAGTACCTGTAATACACCCTATTACGAAACACTTCCATTACTCTTTCTGGACCTAAAACCAAATCCTAATAATTCTTCCATATATTCTCTGACCGACTTGTTCTATGCCAAAATCAAAGTTGAAACCCCCAGACCAAAAAAGCAAATTGTCCAATGCCTGAAGTGCCAACAATGTGGACATGGCAAGAAATTTTGTTACGAATCACCTCGTTGTGTTCGCTGCGATGGTTATCACTCCACCGATAAATATACCAAACCGTCAGGTGACCCACCAACCTGTGTCAACTGCAATGGGCAACGTACGGCGAACTACAAAGGTTGTCCACTCTTTAAAAAATTGCAAAATTCGCCTCATATCACCAGTCAACGGGAAGCATCATCTGGGAAAGACAACCATGCACCACCAGCTGATGGACTCCCAACAACACGAATCCAAAAGCCCACATTTTCACTAATGCACCCAAATATGAACTCACCAGTACATACACAAACATATGCGTCTGCTTTGAGACAGAAAAGTGACACTAATGGATCTTCCGAGTTTTCTTCGCTTATGGCAAAAATCGACACGTTGATTTCCCTTTTACAACCACTGATTAACACAATTTCTCAAATTCTTCCTGTTCTGATCCAAAAACATGCTCGCCATTGGCCTTGTCGACTAAGCGCTTATTATATTTAACACTAATCAAACCGATATGGTACTACTCTTCTGGGTTATGGGGCTCCGCAGCGAACAGTCACATACACTGGATACAAACCACACAGAATCGGGTCCTCCGTCTCATCACTGGGTCACCATGGTATGTTAGGAATACTCTGCTTCATAAGGATCTCAATATACCATTCGTACATGAGGTACTCCGTCAAAACTACATCCAACTCCACAGATCAATGGAAAGCCACCCCAATAGCCTGATGACGGAAATGCTAACCAATTTACCTCATCCACGAAATCAGCGAAGGCTAAAGCGAAAGCGACTGTCAGACTTTCTCCACTAGTCACTTTTATTTTTATTTTTCTCTCTTTTTTTTGGTAAATTATTATTCTGTGTAAATATTTGTAAACTATTATCACTACGTCTGTACATATTCAATATGTCTATCTTATATTAACGCGTTGTTGTAAATCTCACAAAGTCAGGTCTGCTAATGAGCTGTTCCTGCTACATGCTTCATGTTAATTAGGAATTTCAATTCCTACTATATATCTTGTTTTCATAATTGTAATGTTTATAAAGTGAACAATAAAGTTATATTAATCTAGATACTTTGCAAAGATACTACTTACTTCGGTTCAGACTGCCTAGATAAACCAGGACTGTGCCTGAAACCCTGCTTCAGACTATTTCACTGGGATTTACCATAAAAAATGTTTAAATCTCATACTTTCTGTATTTTGAAACTGTTCTGTAAATTTCAATAAATATTAAAATTTATATGGAATTTAGTACTTTTTCTTCACCTTTCTAAAATGACTCACAGTCGTGGGCATAGTAAAACCTGAAAAACTGAAAACTGGTCTAGGGATGCCCATGGCGCACAGTGTTCGTCACTATCCTGTTGAGGTTAGAAACCAATGGGCAATCCCACGATTGGGCATTATTATAAGTGAAACAAATGGTGAAAGAAGGGAAACCTTGTGAGAAAGAACAATGAGGAAAATAATTCGAAATGAAAGGGGTTTATATTAAAATAAGAAATTCTGCTTCGAAAATGAAAATACAAAGAAGGCTCGAGGAAAGAAATGAATAAATGAATTTGATTTTCGTTGGGGCCCTTGATGAGGTGGATGAAAATACGGTGAATGTGGCGACGCGTATAAAAAGGGTTTGATGGATCGCGTCTTTAAGAGTTGGATCGAACGCGGTTGTACTGAGTAGATGTAGAAACGCACTGATCGCATGAGCAGCTCAGTAGGCGGAGGAAAGTTGGAGGGGTGATGCCAGTTTTGGTGTGTCTTGATGGGATTAGATGGGCAAAGTTTTCAAGGCCACGTTGCTGCTCCATTCTGTTGTTTGCTGAAGGAGCAGGGGAGCCGGTAGTGAGGAGAGCGCAGAGTTCGAGGGCCTCAGAAATTGTCGCCCCAATATTAAACAGGCCTAATTTTGTGACGTTGACTATATAAAGTACGCTCTAAAACGCTCTAAAAACTGTACTCGACAAATCGCAAACGCACATTTTATCCCCGTTAAAATGTTTTCAGGCGATTTACAATGCAACTTGCTGAGTGAAGTTCCCTGGTTAGACTCCGGAGGACAAGAGAAATTTTTCTTCGATAACCCGCACGTCTGTTTGATTTTCAACGTTGGAGAATTGACGCTCGTGGAGTACGGGAACAACGAAGTTCTGGCATCAGTCAGGTAATTGTGTGACGTATTATTCGCCATGTTATGAGATCATCCCTCGAAATCCCCCCCACCAGCCTTTGAGAGAAAACGGCTGAACCAAATCGACCCAAATTTGGTTTGATTTGTCAGCAGATCGACATGTGACGCCAAAGTAAGGGAATGAGCAAAACAGGAACAAAAATAACTGCACTGCTATCATAGTGATTTAGTATCACTCAGCTTTCCTTATCGTTATTGTATACTAATGAGTTCTTTTCTGCAAACTGCTCCATAAAGACACAACCAACAGTCTATGTATTTGTTTCAGAACTGAGTTCATGAACCCTCATTTCATTAGTGTTCGTCTGAACGAAAGAAGACACTCAAACTCAACGGAAGAAAGCAAGAAGTTGGCTTATCTCATTGATCGGAAGACTGTCTGCATCAGTGAGCTATTTAATATGTTAAATGTTTAGTTTCCGCCTCCTCAAGCGTCGAACATGCAAAATACTTAGTAGGATCGGCTAAATGTGAAGGGGGTATCGCACGCTGAACAGCGCACCAGTTTGTGTTCAATTACATGTACAACCCTTACGCCAAGATAAAGTGTAAAGTCTTAAGGTGTGGCGAAACGCTCGTACGGTGATGGTTGTCTCAAAGGCATAACTCACGTAGCTCACAAAGTCCCACCCTGAGATGTCACATTTATGAGCTGTCCCTCAGAAAGGCAACCAGTTGCAGCACGCTGTCCTGACTATTGTTTCATGAAGAACGAATGCAGAAGGGCAACCGCGATCCCCAAGATAACGTGCTCACGAAACGCTTGGTTTGGTTTCGAATTACCTTCCCCAGGGGAGTAGAGTTGTAGGGTAGGGCAGGGTAGATGGCGCCGTCTCGTTTTTATTGAAAAGATAAAAAGGAGTTTTTCTCTGCCCGGGCATTTTTACGAAGTCTGACATGACTTCCTCCAGTCCAAGGGGATAGCAGGGTGTCTAGGACCTTTGCCTCAGGCGTGAGGGAGAGTTCCCTTATCTTTCCTCGAGCGTACTACCTCTGTACTGTACGATTTCAAACCTAAATCACTCACGTGGGTATGAACCCACGTCCACAAATAAATAAATAATATCAGGAGCACAAAAGAAAAACGAAAAGAAATATGCAAAAGAACTTCAGCTTGTATTAAACAAAAAAAACTATATAACGGGAGAAAAGAAAAAATATATATATGCAGTTGAAACTAAAACTAAACCTCTCAGGGGATCGTACAAATAAACTAAGTGACGAAAATATAAAAAAAATAGTAAGGCGAAATAAAAGGAAAACTTCTCTAAATTCAGCAAAAATAAATAAACGTGGCAATTGAGCGATTGGCAAAATCTTCAGAACTTCGGGGGGGTGAGCCTCGAACTGTAACAATAAACCGACCATGTATGAGAAGGAGGTATGCTAAGGGAACGGAACAATGGGGATTTAATGAAAATGTGACGTACCGGTACGGAAAATGGTAAAGTTTTTTTCGGAAGAAATATTTTTCGGCGGACAAGACCGCAGATGAACGATGAATGACAGAATGACGGGTTGCAGTTTACCGTTTAGTGCTCGCGTCTCTCGGCAGATAGCGGTACAGGCGGAAAGGAGATCTTAAACCGCTTCCGCCCTAATTATTCATGTCACAGTACACTAAGTGTGCGTTTATGATAATGTGTTGTGGGGGCACGGTCGGGTTTCAACTGGGGCAAAAACGACCGAAACACTGGGGAAATTTTGTGGATCGAACTGGGGAAGTCCCGTCAAAAATGCGACGTAACTGGGGCAGTTTTAATCGGTAACTTCGTCGTGATGGTAGAATTGTCCTGTCGTCTTCACCGGGATGCCATAACGATGCGCGATCTTGGTGAGGTACTCCTCGATGTCGTTATCCTCCAAATATGTGGTCCAGAATTCCGTTACAAACTGTAGAACGAGTTTTTTAGACCACTTTAAAGGCACAAAACGGCCTGGACGGCGGACGGACATTGCAAATTTGGAATCTCCATGTCTTGAAACGTAAAGTATCAAATTTTGAGGGGGGGTTGTAAAAAATTTTTCGTGACCGAAAACATAGGGTTATTATTCAGAATGAATAATAAACCAAAACCGCACTAAAAACTCTTTTCGTCGAAAATTTTGATAATTTATTGTGCTGCCCTCGTCATTTTCCCACAAATGGGAATTTTATGGTATAGTTGCCTTATTGGGAGCTATCAATATTAAAACTTTAATCAAAATCGTTATAGCCATTATAGAGAAAAAAAAATTTGTTGTTTTGATCACTATGATAACTATGGTTAACTTTCGGTGGATTTTGTTCATACCCTTATTTTGGCGTTCCATGGTAACATGCGGGCGAGATATCAAGTTTGAGGGGATTTGATACGGTGGTTTTCTCTAAAAATCGTTCACAGACACACAGACAATTTTCCCAAATAGTGTTTTTCGGACTCAGGAGGGTCTGAAGTGTAATGACCTTCATTTCTACTTGTAGAGCCAAGGAAAGTAGAAACGATGGAAAAATAATGTGAAATTGGACGATTTGAGGTAATTTGTAAAATAGTTAAGTGTTCCAAATAGTCGCGGCAGAGGAGGGCTTGTCATGGTGTGGAAGGCGAAATAGATGAGGTGAAAAGTAGACCATGGCAGGACTTCCAGGCGTGTGGTTTGCAGACTGGTGGGTGTGTTATTAAGTTGTATTGTGCAACCTCGCCCCGCAAATCTGTTTACGTGCCTTGCAGCTAGTTTGTAATACCTTTAGCACCAGCTTCATGCAAGCTACTTTGTTTTATTCCAGTGGACTTGATATACGGCATCCCTTTGATGCAAGTGCCCCACGACTCCAAAATTGATTGGCTTGAATTGAATGAAACGAGTCACAAGTTGTTGTTCAGAGACAAGAAAATGCGCTTGTTGCTGCTTGACACGAGAACAGCCGAGAGACAAGTTATTCTCAGTTACTGCACGTACGTTCAGGTGAGAGTTCGAGGGCGCTCTTGCATATATTCCTCTGTGTCGCATTTGGTGTTTTCTTGTAATGCGCTTTGGGTTTTCAGTGGGTTCCAGGAAGTGACGTTGTGGTGGCGCAGTCTCGTAACAGCGCATGTGTTTGGTACAACATTGACACGCCAGAGCGAGTCACTACTTTCCCCATCAGAGGGGACATTATCGACATCGTCAGGGAAAATAAGAAAACTGAGGTTTGTGAAATTCTTTGATGGTTAACACGCTTTCTTGGTTACCTCTTAGGATTTATTACGCACGTACTTATTTGATTATGTTACGCTGCATCAAGAGGTCAAACACCACCATCGAGGAGTGAAACAGAGACTCCGTGACTTCAAATTTTAAGATTCGGAATTTTGTTCGACTTTTTCTTCAAAACATTGCAAAACTTCACTTTGTTTTCCCACATCTTCATCTCTTAATATCCTCGCACTTTCATAACTATTAAGTGTGGCTTAAATTCTTAATTGCTTTCATTTCTGAGTGAGCCTTGTGACCACGCCAGAGAGCAAGTCCCCTGGACCCCTGGATACATGCTACTTAGAGCCAGTGACTAAAATACGAAAACGTGGAACATGCTTTAGCCTACAGATTGAAGATTGCTGATTTCGTATGGTTTCTTGAAACGGATCCCCAACGGTTAATATTAAATTAGCGAGGCTGCAGGGTGGGAGAGAGCAGTGGAGTGAGATGGAAGGAAGGAAGGGAGCTGTGACGTGGTGCTGTGAGAGAGGGAGGTGGCGAGGAGTGGTGGGTGGGCAAAAGTCATTTAATAAGAAAACAGACCTGGTGGGCGAAAGTTGGGACAGGGATTATGACTAATGAAAAGGAACAGTTTCTGTCAGTTAGATGAAGGCTGAAGCACGTTCCACAGTACAATGTTTAAAGATATTTATTTTATTTTCTTTGAAGAGGAGTGCACTTCGAAAGAAGAAAGGGCTCGACCCATTTTTGAGGACGAATCCTTCGAGCCAGGGCTGAATCTCAACAGATTACAGCGCAACAACTACCCTACCCTGCCCAACATGAAAGCTGTATAAAAACTACCGTCTCGACATAGAACTCCTGTAAAGGAAAAACCCTGCAAATTATTACACAATGGTTTATTATTCTCATGAACAGCTTGACCTAGTATTAGTGCTCCCCCATCCCATTCGATTCAGCATCGAATACTAGTAAACCATACGAAACATGTCCTGGCTACAATCGAACTACGGAAACAAAACGTCTGATGATTTTGCCTCGCCGTCGGGGAAATTGGAACGGGGGCGCTCGAAGCGAACCCGTTCCGAGGCGAAAGGGGAGTTGAGTGGCGGCGTCATTGGGAGGCAAGCGAGCGGGAGGCGAGCGCGGTTGCTTTTTTAATGAGACGGGTGGGGAGGGAGGGAGTTCAAACGACGAAACGCTGTAGCTCCCGCATTGTCGTTTCGTTAATTTTTTTAACAGTTTTTTGCCCATCACAACCACGGGCTTCGTCCGATCGGATTGCCGAGATGGCGGGCACAACTAGATAACAAATCGGATTTTTGGGCGAAAGAACGAATTTTTTAGACCACGTTAAAGGCACAAAACGGCCCGGACGGGGGACGGCGAACAGACATTGCAAATTTCGAATCTCCATGTCTTGAAACGTAAAGTATCAAATTTTGAGGGGGGGTTGTAAAAAATTTGTCGTGACCGAAAACATAGGGTTATTATTCAGAATGAATAATAAACCAAAACAGCTACTGGGGTTGAGTGCGCAGAGTATACTTGTATTATTATAATGATCGCCGCGTGATCTCTCTAGTCTTTTTATTATCTTATCACAAAACAATGGCCACATCGTCCAGAAGCCGATAAATGAAGTAAAAACATTTTTTTCCATTTTGGCCACATTTGTGGTAATGTATTATCAAATGTTAGGGCGGCAATACAAAATACGGATCCTTCACCACCTCCCGACTCGATGTCGGCGCTTGCCATGCTGGCAGGGGAACTATTCATACTCATTACTTTTTTTTTTTGACCCAAGGGCGTGTGGGACAAGTCCCTTTGTCACTGCGGCTGCTTTTTTATATGGGCCTATTGTGACGCTGGCCCTTTCTTAGTAGAAAGCGTCGTACATACCCGCCCCCCTTAGGAAGCTGAGTATGTCCTTCATCGCAGATTCCGCCATGATTTGGGGTTCAGTGGTCCCCTGACCGAAGTATTCAAAGCGTTTTGCTGCCAAGGCAGGGCACTCACACAGGATATACTCTGCTGTCTCGTCCTCCTCACTCACCTCTGAGATGCCCATCTTGTTGAGGTGAAATCTGAGTGGGCAGTGCCCGGTGAGGAAGCTTATCAGTACTCTCAGATCTTGTCTAGAGAGTGTCAGCATCGCCTTCGCCCTTTGACAGGAAGGCGTGACAAGCCTTTTTGCCTGTCTTAGTTGTGGGTGGCGATGCTAATGGGCGCTATTTTCCTGTGTCTCCCATCGAGCAACCAGACGGTTCAGGTGACTTTTCGGCATACCTACGTGTGGTTCAGGCCCGATAGGTAGGGATTCTGTACCCCTTTTTGCAAGGCGGTCAGCCTTTTCATTGCCCTCATACCCCCTGTGAGCCGGCACCCAAATGAGGGAGAGCCTGTTACGGGCGCCGAGCTGCTAGAGCGCATGGAGGCATTCCCATGCCAGCTTAGACCTAAAACTATAGGCTGCGATGGCCTTTAAGGCAGCCTGGCTGTCTGAGAAAATGTAGATCCGCTTGCCCTTGAGTCCTTTGTTCAGGATCTCTTCTGCGATCTCTTGGGTTTTGCCCATTGTTCGCGGCTGCTTATTCAGTCAGCATGCTGTCCTTATTCACAGCTGGCCGCAGACATGTCCCTGGGGACAATGCCATGGCCGTTCCACTATCCACAACCCGTGGTCGCGCCTGGTAGCATGGGGACCTCCTGGGAACCCAGAACCGGGTACTCATTACTTACAGTTTCGGCTCTTAGTTTCCACTAGAAAACACTACACGTATCGCGTTCACTACTTCATGCACTTTTTAAAGTAAAAGACACCTGACACCACGATAATAAAAAGACTAGAGATCACGTGGCCATCATTATAATAATACTTTTTTTTTTTAAATTTTTTTTGAAGTTCCCTTAAACTTAAAACATGTCAAGACAAATAAATTATAAATTCTTTTAAATCAAATTAGGCTGCAAATTGAACTTCACTCTCCGAATAAATTAATACAAAATGAAAAACCTACTCTGCCAAATCAAAAGTTAATAGTCAATAATCAAGCCTTTGTGGGGGTATCACTGTACGACCTGATCTTGTTGTAAAATGTCCTTCTTTTAATGTTTACGTTTCTTCTGGTGAAGGATTCTTCATAGTTTCAGTTGGCATTTGCGTAGCTAATGGTGCGCAAGATTGCGTTGTCATGTTGTTGACGTCTGTTGAGTTATGTCCATTGTTTGGAGTTATTAACTGATGAGTCATGAGTTGAGTTGAGCCACGATAATAAAAAGACTAGAGAGATCACGTGGCGACCATTATAATAATACAATACTGACACGCAACCGCACGGGAGCAGCTGTTTCAGAGGGCTAGTGCAACAACACGATCGAAACTGCTGCCTTTCTACAAAAGAAACACAAAAGCGTTCAGGCATAATCCCACAGATGGTAGCGTCGCACCACTGGCCGGTTCAAATCGAGTGAGAGTTCCAAATGTTCGAACAAGCAGTTCCTCTCGTACTAAGCAGGAATAGTAAAACAACAGCAGTTCATCAGTAGGGTACAACTAACCCGTCTCACTACAGTCTGACCCAGCTCACCTTCCTTATTGGCGGGTGAACAGTCCTACGCTTTGAACTATGCTTCACAATGACAGAAACAGCCAACATTCAAGGATCCAAGGGACGTTGGCTTGGCCACCTCGAAACAGATATCCCTGCAGTAGCTTTTCTGACATCTCTTGCTGAAAGCTCTTCAAGCCACTCGGGATCAATCCAGCCTGCTCTTTGTACTATGTGATGTTTCTGTCTTCATCAAGCTGACCTTAACTGGGACACCTGCGTTATTTGACGGATGAACTGCCCCAAACTTGCCAATCTGGTGCCCTTGAATGCTAGGAAGATTGTTGCTGGGTAGGTACAAATACTTAGAAGACAATCTCAAAGAAAAATAATAACTCACACAAGATTGCATGTTCATCATTGCAAGTTCCTCGAACCGAAGTATAAAACTCCGACTCATACCTTCTTAAGTAAGAAAACTGTGAAAGTAGTTGAATTTCCTTGGCGAGTGGAGAACCGCCTCCCGATTAGAGTCAAGCTCAACGGGGTCTTCTTTTCTGCTGGTTTTTCCAAGCCTCTGTGGTTTCATTCGAAAATAGATAGATACAGACAGGAAATATTTAATTCACTCATGTGCGTCACTAATTAAACAGCGAGGCATTGGGCTACCTGAAGAGATGTGTACCATCATCCCTTTTAAGTTCTGCTACTTGTTCTCTCACTGAACTTCTCTTTATTTTTACCTGCCACTACACACCACACCCAATCTGAACGTTTGTATACTCCTTGTAGTTGTGCGATTGTTACTTCAAAACAGATCATAGCTCAAGAAGGGACTCATCGCGTCGGTTACGAATTGGACGAAGGTTTGGTCGAGTTTGGAACGGCCGTCCACGACTCGGATTTCGGTAGAGCCATCCTTTTCTTGGAGTCTTTGGGGCCGACGAAGCCGGAAACTGAAGCCATGTGGCACAACCTCGCTGAAATCACTCTACAACTGAACAACTTGAGAGTTGCTTTGAGGTTGGTTGGATTATTGGATTAGGGATAACATTGCGATACGGACGTGGAAGAGCCTCGATACAACACTCGTTTCGTTGCAGGTGCTACGCAGCTTTGGGAGATATCCCCAAAACCCATTTTTTGGAAGAAACGTTGAAAATTGCGGAGGAAAATGCCAAAATAAACGGTAATTTGCTCAAGTCGTTCAACTAGTACTAATTTCACAGTTTCCCCCAACGTCAGGCATACGCACACTTTATTTGATTCCGATACATTTTCCAAGTTTCCCAGAAACAAACATGTCCGGCCGAATTATACGGTCATTGCTGTGACAAACCCAGAAATTTTACCTCAAGAGAAAAGGAACTTTTTCGGAGGATTTTTGCTTAGTGAGTTTTGCAACAACAAAAGGTGGAAATACAAAGCTTCAGTCTTATGTTACGGGGGGGATTAATATTGTAGGCGATATCGCACTAGGTGAGTTGGGAAGTTCGTACGATATCAAGTCGAATGCAATTGGAACAGAGAGTTTTATTCGTGAATTATGTTCGGAGAAGTTTTACCACCACAGACAGGGGAACTGAGTGAGAGCGAACACGAGCACAGGCAACACGGCGACAAGGGAATCGGCTCGGTTTCAACTGACTGCTGTGAAGTCTCGAGCGAATTGGGGCCTTTGAGGTGCCCAGTCAGCATAAATTCCCAGGACGAGCCTCCACTGAATCGAAGGGTTTGGTTCGTCCCATTACACTACTCTTCCCTTGATGAAGTGCCTATCCTCAGGCACTCATGAACACTGCAGTTCAGGGTGTTGCTGTCCACCTAACAAAGGGAACCTAATCTTGAGCATAGCGAGCGAGAGATAATTTTGATTAAAGTTCCAAGAGGGTGCCCCTGTTTATGGTGGGAGTATTGAATAAATGCAAATAAACAGTCACCTCACAATGTCTCTGACGTAAACATCTTGGGAAGTGTGGATCGTACATCTTCGTCCCACGCAGCTGCGACATCCATGGTTCAGAGAATCGGTCCATCTCCTGGCGAAAGACAATTCTCTGAGTGAGGGGAGTCGGAGTTTCCCTCCCCCTCAGAGGACACCCGCCCTCAGGAGTTCTAGAAGGGGTAGTGCAGAGCGAAGATGCTGCATCTACTGTGCAGTGGTTAGTTACACTTTTGGGAACAAGTGCGGCGTCCTGGCTCATGGGGTGGGGCAGGGTGTGATACCTTTGTTGACAGTATTCACACGTGTACATTGAGTGGCAGCTCTTGAGCGTGTGTGAGGCTGCCAGACAATTCGAACACAGATTGTGCTTTTCCACGTAGATTCTTGGAGCCTCCTGGCTGGAGTTGAGGAAACGTGGGCACTTCTTTACCCCATGATGTTTGCCATAGATAGGGCAGGGATGTGGCTCTGGCAATGTGGGTTTGTGTTGACCAGGCCATTTTGGAGGCGCGTGGTTTCCCTGGACTCGTTGTTTGCGAGGTCGTTCAGGGACAGACACCAGGGAAGATGTCGCTGTTGATGCATGATGGGATAGGTTGTGAGTGAACGATCCATAGGTTTCCGCTGACTATTATGTTTATGCTGCTGCGATGCTAGATAAGCATTGACCTTATCTATGTATATGTGTGCGAGATGCTGGTACACCAGAAGCTCCTTTACAGCTGTCCTGCCTTCCTCCAAGCAGCAGTCGTCGATTGAACACAAAGCTGTGTTCAACTGTTCGTCAAGAACGGACAACGTTCGAACATAATGACGGGCGAGAGAGTAGGTCACAACAGTAGGGCAGAAAATTGAAGGTGGGGGATCAAAATTTCCCATCGCATTAGAAGAACCTTCAAGTTTTTTTGAACTAATGCAGAGGAAGTTCGACCACTAGTTGGGCGCCAATGTTACGGGGGGATTAATATTGATGGCGATATCGCACTAAGAGAGTCGGGAAGTTAGTACGATATCAAGCCGAACGCAATTGGGACAGAGAGTTTTATTCGTGAATTACATTCGAGGAAGTTTTACCACCACAAACAGGGAACTGGGTGGAAGCGAACGCAAGCGTGGCCGTGTCGGCAACGAGGGAACCGGCTCAGTTTCAACTGACTGCTGCGAAGTCTCGAGCGAATCGGGGCCTTTGAGGTGCCCAGTTAGCATAAATGCCCCGGACGAGCCTCCGCTGAATCGAAGGGTTTGGTTTGTCCCGTTACACTTACAATAGGATCACAGATTGAAATCTTACAAATGCAAGGTGAAGCTGGGGAGAGAGGAGAGCTTCGTATGAATACGAGGTTTAAGGTTTTGAAAGAATGAAAACAGGCTGCAGGTCGACGCGAGATGGAGCTTCTCTTCTCTGGCTCTGCAGGGCTTAAGTACGTTATCACAGTGGCCTTTTTGAAAGTGGCGGAAGGTTTTAGAGTATTATAGTGTTGTCAATTGTCAAGCAGGAGCCTCCAGTTGTCGCTGTCCAACAAATTAGGTCTCACTCACCTCATTTGTTTCAAAAGCTGATCTAAAACTTTGTTTCAAAATGCCCCAGTTAGAAGAACCTTGACGACGAAATTCGTGATGAGTCATGCGCTGACTAACAAATATCTGGTGCGTTGCAACACACAACTTTCCTTAGCTCTACGTCGTTTCACTTTGTACATGGCCTTTGAACTTGGTCAAACAACAAGTCACAGCAGCAGAAAACGGTAGCGCCTACAGTTCTGGAATTTATTGTGCTGCTCGTACTCATTTCAGGACCATTAGTGAACAATTGGTACACAGATAATTAATGAGGCTGTAAACACGATTTTTTTGAAGAAGAATAGTAATCACTTTTGCAGAGTTATTGGAAAATAACTGTTAGAACTGGTAGTAAGCGAAACGACAGTAGTCGAAATTCAGGAATTTCTGGTTGACAGGCAGGAATCTTAGGCAGTGTCCTGACTCACTTACCCTTCAGCATTGGCTTCACAGGGCAGTTGTATGTACGACATTGCAGCCTACAGTGATGATGTGTACAAGGAAGCAAGACTCAGCCCTAAGGCTAATGTCGAAAAGTTTGATGGTGGTACTGAGGTCCTTGTACTCCTCCAAAAAAATGGGAATTATGGTGTGATTGTCATATTGGGAGCTATCAATATAAAAAATTTAATCAAAATCGTTAGAGCTGTTTTTGAGAAAAAAATTTTGTGTTTTGATCACTATGATGACTATAGTTAACTTTCGGTGGATTTTGCTCATACCCTTATTTTGGCGTCCCATTGTAACCTGCGGGCTAGATATAAAGTTTGAGGGGATTTGGTACGGTCGTTTTCTCTAAAAATCACTCTTACGTCGAAAGTTTTGGCAATTTATTGTGCTGCTCTCGTCATTTTCCCATTAATAGGAATTTTATGGTATAGTGGCCATATTGTGAGCTATCAATATAAAAATTTTAATCAAAATCGTTAGAGCCGTTTTTGAGAAAAAAAATATTTGGTGTTTTGATCACCATGATAACTATAGTTAAATTTCGGTGGATTTTGTTCATACCCTTATTTTGGCGTCCCATGGTGACTTGCGGGCGAGATATGAAGTTTGAGCTGATTTGGTTCGGTGGTTTTCTCTAAAAATCGTTCACAGACACACAGACCATTTTCCCAGATAGTGTTTTTCGGACTCAGGAGGGTCTGAAACGTAAAGATCTGAAGAGAACTCAAAAGATTTTTTTCAGCCGATTACATAACTTTCCTTTCTACTTCGTAGAGCCAAGGAAAGTAAAAAGGGCGATGAGTGTTGCGTTTGTTACTTCCCACAACCTTACTAAGTAGGAAGAAATGTTATGTAATCGGTTGAAGTAAAATTGACATTTCTTCATAACTTTACGTTTCAAGCGCTACTGAGTCTGAAAAACCATTTGGATTAGTTAAAGATTAGCTGTCATGGTGTGACATGGTGATTCCATCAGCCCCTAAGCCCAGTAAGCCTTCACAATTAAGGCCGCTCTGCATAGTTTGGTTGACAGGCAGGAACTTAGGCAGTGTCCTGACTCCCCTTACCCTTCAGCATGGGCTTCACTGGGCAGTTGTATGTACGACATTGCAGCCTACAGTGATGATGTGTACAAGAAGCAAGACTCAGCCCTAAGGCTAATGTTACGTAGATGGTGGTACTGAGGTCCTTGTACTCCTCCAAAAAAATGAATGAATGAATGATTTATTAGCAACTAGGGAGAATTAGGGCCATTAAGCCCTCTCTTCCATTCTCCCTGAAAACAAACATAACTCAATTTCCTCAGCTTTTTGCTCATATAAATAGTTTTCTTATTAACATGTGTAACGTCCCAGCCAGAGTTTAACAATAAGGAAATAACTGCGCTAAAAACACATTTCATACCAGAAAATTTTGATTAGTATTTTGTGCTGCCACTAAGGCCTCTATCCCACGAATGGGAATTTTATGGTGTGATTGCCATATTGGGAGCTCTATCAATATAACCATTATATCAAAGCGTTAGATCGTTTGAGAAAAAATTTTTGTGTTTTGATCATTATGCTAACTATGGTTAACTTTCGATGGATTTTTCCATACCCTTATATTGGCATCTCATAGTAGCCTGCGGGCGAGATATCAAATAACTAACACTTACGGTCGCACACCATTCATACCAGCTGGCTGAGGTGGGTGAAAAACACATACACACACACAGACCATTTTCCCAAATAGACCTCCTCTTCCGACTCAGGGGGTGTGACACGTAAAGATCTGAAGAAAACTCAAAATTAACAGAATGGTTCAACCGATTAACAATAAATCAATACTTTGTAGAGCCAAGGAAAGTAAAAATAAAATCACTGAGCCCCAGCGTAATCCTATCGCCGCCTCCCCGAACTGGCCAGGCCCACCCACTCACTCGCTGGTTCCATCCTTTCATACAGTACTCTGAAACACAGACATGCAATCTTAGATGCTAAGAAGGGTGAGAGAGAAAAAGAGAGATGTAGGAGGGAAGCAGCCTATTGCTTGTGTGAATGTGTTCTGTGTTGACTAGGACGACAATTTTACTGAGCCCTAAATGCCCAGGAAGCAGCTGGTCGATACCCTTCAAGCAGTGGCTTATGGTAGATGCTGCAGGGGGTTGTGCAATGGTTCTAGTCAATTGAAAGGGAAAACTAGAGTTATTAATCTCGAGGTTCACACAGGCAGTTGTAAAACTACTACAAACCCGACAAACATAACTCCTGCAATACGATAAATTGCTATTACATTCAAGGTCAAGATGGTATGGATTGCCCTGAAGTCTGGGTTCGAATGGCGATTCTCAACAAACAATTGAAAACAGCGGAGGCCGTTTATTTGGAGCAAAATCAATTGGAGAAGGCTTTGGACATGTACAAGACTCTGCACAAATGGGAAGACGGTGAGTTAGACCCAAAGCTCATTCATGATGTATTATTGAAGACGTGGCATTCTATTTTCTGTATTATAGATACGTTATATGTAGTTTTTGATTGTTCCACTAATGAACATGTATGTAGCTGTCAATTACATACCTCTTCTTTCTACTCCCTTGGGCCAAGGCTAGTAAGAAAGTGGGGGTGACCAAGTTGTGCACATTGGTAGTGCATAACCAAGAAGAAGAAGAAGAAGAAGATAGCAGGGAGGTAGCTGCAAGCCATAGGACTCTGCCAGAGCTGTAGGACCAGTGGTATTTCGCCGTGGCCTCATTAGGCCCATGTCCTAACTCCCGCGCACAGCGGGGCCTGTTGGGGGGCCTGCTTAGTGTCCCAGCTGCTGCTGGTAACCATTGCCTCACCCCCCCTGGGTTTGGAGGAGGGGGGTGCCCAGTCAGGGATCGAACCAGAGTCTGCTGGTTCTATCCCTGCCTGGCTCGAAGGCCTCACACCCCAACGCATAACCAAGAACTAACATAATGATAATAAGCAATGGCGGTCATTTGAAAGAGCCTAGCAGGTGCATTTATGGATCAGTGACAAAAACAAATTATATCCCTACTCTCATAATGCAAAATATTTTTTTACCAAATCACATAATCGACTAAAGCAGTTTGGCTTAATGTATATAACGACTGTTCGGATTTAATGTTGACAGCTCTGCAATTAGCCGAATCAAACGGGTACAACCAACTTCAAGATTTGAGGGATGAATACATCAATTGGCTTTTAAAGTCGGGGCAGCTTGAAAAAGCTGGACAAGTGAAGCAAGAGCTTGGTGAGCCTTTGCAAGCCGTCGACCTGTACTTGAATGGAGGGCTTCCTGCAGCTGCTGCCAGGTAACGCTTCGACCCCTACACTCTACGCGTTCATCAGGATTCGATTTTAGCGGTAATTTATTTTCAGGCTCCTGATTACTCAACCCGCGCTTCTTCAAAATCCGGGCTTAGTGAGGAAAATCACGTCTGTTCTCATTGACACAGAGTTGTACCTACAAGCTGGCCAAGTGTTTGAGGCAGCGGGGGATAATGATAACGCAATGGTCAATTATCGTAAGGCTAACTCGTACAGCACAGCACTACAGCTCGCTCGCTATTCTGCTCCTAAATGTAAGTAAGCCTCTTTCAGAGAACAATATTGATGCAGTTGACTATTTGCGGGCTGCTTATGTTTGAGTATGTTTATCGCGTGATTGCTATACATATGTGTTAGGTTGTGTCTCTCATGAATATCACTACTCCAGCTCTATGTATAAAGGGATTGGTTGGGGAAGGAATGAAGGAATAACACTCCCTTTCTCCCTACATTATTCAATACCTAATGGCAGAGACAAACACAGACCAAACTTAGGTGATAGTGTCATGGAAAACCTCTATTGACCCACTCAGCCAACGTGTTCTGTCTTTTCCTGCACCATCTCTCAGGTCAGTGGTTGTGAAGGAAGGAGACATGGTTGGCAGTTCGATAGCGCTCACTTGCTGTCAGCATTGGGCTCTGTTGGAAACGTAAGCTGCTTCCCGCTGTTTCGCCCTGGGGCCTGCTGACCAACCCTTATCAGTTTCCCCTCCAAGGTGTCCACCTCACCGCTCACAGCCACCATCCCTTCCCTCTCACCTATTACTCTCCACCGCACCGGCGATCTAGGCAGAGCCCTCAATTTTTTCGTGGTTTTAATTGCACAATCTTTTATACCCCCTTTTGTGAAGCTTCCTCTAAGTATTGTTGTGACGCGACGAAGTGGTTCCCGTCGCTAAGTCCAGTGTTTCCCGGCTGGGGAAAAGCGTCCCTCACGTCCATAAAGGTGAGTCCCTCGATTTCCTATTTCTCCGTTCCTGTATTTGGTCCCTTTTCAGGTCAGTGAGGTCTCGGCATCGACAGAGGCACAGTTTGCAGACAAGGGGGGAGAAATTAATTCGATCGGATCCGGGGTGTTGGATAATACAGTCCACTTTTAATTCAGACAACTAGGGTTGGCTATCCCAGTATGTTTTCAACTGGCTCGATGTGTCAATACCCTTCAGCTCTGTGTAGTCTGTAATGGAAGCTTCTGTTTAGTTACATTTAAGCCCTAATTATGTACATTAGTTCGGCTGGGAGCGTGCACCTCAAAATAATGTTTGCTGCATTGAGGTGGACAATTGAACAATTTATATTTCGTCAGTCTGGATTTTTACAAAAACTGGAAACAGTTCTTCAATATCAATTAGCTTCATTCCTGCTGCAATGGCGCCACCCTGCCTTCTTTTTAGTTTCCTTAGCCCTACGAAATAAGAGGGAAAGTGATAGTCTGTGTGTGTCTATGAAAGTGCTTAAGAGAGTCAGACCCTAAATCATGGAGACTGCTCAGCCTTCTTTCCATATTAGGCCATACACTAGAAATCTTGATGTTGTAGTCCCTCGAAGGAGTCTTTGGCCGCAACCTCACAGGCAGGCAATACGGGTGTACCAAAGGAAGGTCTGTGCAGGATGTCATTGTCGAAATTCGGCGTGTTTCCCTGCTGGCATTGGCTAAGTACGTCGTAGCAGTTATGATTGGCAGTGGCTGAGGAAAAAACCCAGCTAATCCTCTTGAAAGGAAAAGTGAATAATCCACCCACAATACGCTTTGGCGGCCACAGGCTCCTTCTTGAAAAGCACGTCGAGTTTTTAGGAGTGAATATAGGTGAGAGGTGGGGATTCAACCAACACCTCCAGTCCCTTAAAGGCACTACCATTGCAAGGTTTGCCTCACTGCGTGCCATTACTAAGGCCACTTGGGATGTGTGTTACCACGACACTATCCTCATGTATAAGGCCATATATCTAGGTGTGATTGTCTACTGCCCCGTTGTCTGGGGTAGCAAACTAACAGCCAATCAAAAGAGAGTATTGGCCCAATCCCAGAGAGCTGCACTCCTGTGGGTCACCAAGGCCTACAAGACTGTATCAACAGAAGCACTCCAGGTGATCACTGGTCAGTTACCAGTTGATTTGGCCGTTGAGTGCAGGGTCGACAAGTGGAGAGTGAAATGGGAGCTTCCCCTGCTTTGGGCTGAACTCCGTGGGGATCTCACCACAGAACAGAAACTTGCCGCCATCGATGAATGGGCTCTAGAGAAATGGCAAGCGAGATGGGAGTCCTCGTCAAAGGGACGTGATACGTATGAGTTCTTCCCCAACATCCGTGAATGTCTTTCAAGAAAATGGGTTGAGCCAGACCACTGGACGAGCCAGTTCCTCACGAGACATGGTGACTTCAATGCGTGGCTCTACTTCTTTTCTCTGAAAGACTCTCCATTATGCACGTCTTGTGCCTCCAGTGTGGAGGAAACAAGAACTACTCTACTGTAGTTTCTACAACAGTGAGCGACGGTTGTTGGGAGGGCAAACGAACTTAGCAGCATTGACTGCTACAAAGCAAGCCTATAACCATTTTTTGCAGAGTTCGCGAAGAAGGTGATGGCTAAGAAACGTGGTCATAGTTATCTGTCCTTTTGAAACTTGCCACCCAAGTAAATAGTTAGATCAGGTGGGAAACCAGATTAAGAACTCCTCCTCGATGGTACGGGATTCCTCAGGTGATCACATGCGGTAACACACGGGCAACAGCTCTCTACCAGGAGACTGGCTAACGACCAAATACCTGCCGTACCTCCACAGGTCTGAGTTCAGTGGATGCTGCAGGGGCCGCGTCTTGCATATTAGCGAAACTGCAACTTCCATGAATGATGGGTACAGTAATCAAATAAGGAAACAGACCTGCTTAAGAGAGAAGAGCTATACCAAATTGGCTTTTGATACGATCAGTTCAAATTGGGCCTTCAGGTCAACATGGGAAATTGTATAATTCGTTGGCCTAAGGAAAGTAACAACTGAGATAGCTTCTGCCGCGTAGAGGGGGACGTTCGATTCGCTCAAAGCAAAGGATGAGGAGAACCTCAGGGCAATGCGATAAAAAGTGAGAGTATCTGGTATCATTTGGTTCAGGTATCCATGCAATGGAAGTGTCGTGTAGTATTGAGGAAGTTTTCCTGGATTAGATGTAGTTATCCACTGCAGCCCCAAAAATTCTAGGTGCTAAGTGTTCTAAGATGGCTGAACCTGGTACCTGTGGCGGCTGGCCACCTCTCTTCAAACGGTGCCTCGTTGCGAAGTCTGTCTCATCCCGACAGAGGGCGCTAACCACACGGTACTCCTGGAGGGGATAACATGTGGCCAATGGGACAGGACTCCCCCTTCTGACAAAACGTATAGAACGGCATGTCCTCGCCTGTCTAAAGAGCGTTCCCCACCACAACTGCCACACTTTGACATCTGAGGAACACGACTCAACCGAGCCCCTCGCCTCAGGGAGTCCTTCGCCTCCTCGGGGACCCCCGACAGTACCATTCAAGGGGAGCTGATTGATCTGCCTATCCCAGAAGTATCACAAAAGAAACTTTGAACGATTTATGAGGTCGAGAATGCTTTCATTTTCAACTCTACAGCTAGTAATCGATATCCCTTTAGTTATTGTAGTAAATTTGTTACACGCTTAAATTATTGTTGCAGTGATAACCGTTTTGGAAGAAGAGTGGGGCGACTACCTCGTTGAGACCAAACAACTCGATTCCGCAATAAACCACTACATTGAAGCCGGTAAAACTCTCAAAGCTCTAGACGCGGCAATAGGAGCCCGTCAATGGAAGAAAGCAGTCCAAATCATACAAGTCGTCGAGGACTTGAGCCTCGTCAAAAGTTATTACTCTCAACTCTGTCAACACTTTGCGTCAGTCAGGGATTTTTCTGTCGCTGAAAAATTGTACCTTCGCGCCGAGATGCCCGAAGAGGTCATTAAGATGTACTTCGCTGCCAACGAATGGGATAAGGCGTTCAAATTCGCTTCGGAGAATATCGAAAGCGACACGATTATTGACGCCTTTTTGGCAAAAGCAGAAGACTGCGAGAAGTCGGGGAAGCACAAAGATGCTGAAAAGTTGTACATTTTGTGTGGGAGCGTTGATTCGGCCATAGCGATGTATAAAAATCTAGGCCAACACAATCAGGTAAACAAAAGTCTCTTTACAGTTGCTGTTATTAACAGGGTGCAGGTAGATGTAATGTTTTAAATGTCAGTACGTAATTAGCAGCGGGAGGTGTGGCGTGTGTATATTTGTTCCGACAATGCAAAGAAACAGGTATGATCTACGTGGGCTACGCCATGTTGAGGAACTATGCTGAATCTCTGAAGCACATTGTTGAGCCCTTCCACGCATGGTAACAGGCCTCCTCATGTTAGCAATGTCTCTCCATATTTACCCTCTCATTCATACATCAGGAACTGAATTAGCTAAAGTTAACGTACCTGCTAGGTGAGTCCGTTTCCTCTGGCTGGTGAGATACTGTGTCTGGTCATTAAGTCAGTCAGTTGGTCGTGGTATTTATATACGAAGAGAAAGGTAAACGGGATGATGGAGTGTCGGGGAAGTGGGGGAAAGGAGGTCATGTACCTCTGGGAAAACCCACTAGAGGTGAATGGAACGTCTTGAATGGTCTGTCAATTGTGAAATCTAAGTATTTTTTACTTTCCGCTACCCGAAGGGAAGGAAAGTATAGTAATCGGCCCAAAAAAAAAAATTTGGGTTTTCTTCAGATCTTTACGTTTCAGACCCTACTGAGTCTAAAAAACCTAATTTCGGCGCGTGGTCCGTGTGTTTGTATGTGCGTGTGTCTGTAGTTTGATTTGCGGGAGATCGGCTGATCCGATTGAGCTGGTTCTTTTTTTGTTTTGTTCGTTATTTTTTGTAGACACCAAAACAAGGTTATGGACGATTTCGGCCGACGGGAAGGGGGGGGACGAAAATGTACCAAAAACTAAGGTTTTTCGCATTTTTCTCGAAAACAGCGGTAACGATTTTGATTAAACTTTCAAATTATCTTCTACTAATCAATACCTAACTTTTCGTCTCCATACATATCTCCATGAAAATACGGTGAACGGAGATATGAGCCCCTGAAGCAAAAATAGGTTTTTTACGCTTTTTGGCAAAACGGCTTCAACGATTATCACCAAACTCACAGGATGTTTTCAAATAGTTGATACCTACATATTCTTTTCAATAAGTGTTCCTGTGACGGTCCATTGAACAGAGATAAAAATCAAAATGTGTCAAAAATAACGTTTTTTCTAACATTTCCGTGAATTCCAGGGTAACTTTTTCACCAGATGTGATAAATCTTAATGGAGTGTCTTTTAGTCACCCATACCACCATTTCGTTCTCTATAATTATTTCTGTATATATATGTTGAACGGAGATATAAGCCATGTTAACTCAGAAAAGGAGATTTGTCGAATATTAATTGATCGGTATTCCAATTTTCTCAAAAACGGCTATAACGATTTCAATCAAACTTTCGGAGTACTCTCAGCTAACTAGTACGTACATATTGTTCTCCATAAATGTTTCTATAGAAATGCGTTGAACGAAGACATAGCGCCCGCCTATGTAGGTGTTGTTCGAACTTAAAGGGGTGGCGGAATGTAGTGTGTTGCTACGCACCAGATATTTGTACAGGGTGGTCTGTAAATCCGTCAGTTGGTTGTTTTCGTTTGTGTAGTGTTTTGAGTGGTGTGAATATGGTGTCGCAGCTAAAGCCGACAAATACCTTCCCTACTTCCCTTCAGTAGGAGAAACTGTTACCAGCATGAACTAACTCATAAACCTCAACTTGTTTTGTTTTTCAGATGTTGCAGTTAGTGAAGGAGTACCGGCCAGATCTGTTGACAATCACAAACTTGCATTTAGCCAAACAACTGGAGGGAGAAGGAAAGATACTCGGTGAGTCCAACACTTAGCTCCCCTCCCTACTCCCCCACACCGCCACGTAGTTAAATGAATGGAACTCAGTTGATATTTCTGTTGGGTTCCAGAAGCTGAAGAGTTATACGTCGCAGCTAACGAGTGGACAGCAGCTGTTACTATGCTTCGAAACAACGGCATGTGGGAACAAGCGTATAAAGTGAGTTGAACGTATATTGTTTGTAATTCAAAGAAGGTGTGACATCTGTGTTATATGAGAGAAATGAAGAGTAGTCCGTTTGAGGATTAGAAGCAGAATGAGAATTTATTCAAACAAAGGATAAACAACGCGTCTCATAACAATGTTATAGGATAGTTATCGGGCGTCTCTCAATAATTAATCCTTTCCTTTCCAACCAATATATTCCTTCCGATAAATAGTATAGCCCCACAGGTACAGAGATAGAGAAGAGCGAAGCGGTGCCGTTCGGACTCCGGAAGAGAAATAGGCCGAGTGCCTCGTTGCGCGCCGCGGTCCCGATTTTCCTAATCTTCCGATCACGGCAATATGGTCCCCCCCTCTCGCTGTTCATCAGCAGCTATCTTCCTCTTCGGATTTAATCGGAGCTGCTGCAAGTGGCTCTGCTCGATGAAAGAAGCTCCTGTGTTCCGAGTCACAGCTCAATCTGATCATGCCCGTAACAACAACAACTATAATCAACAGTGTAGGCAACGTTAAGTTTGGACTTGTTACGTTTTTCTCAACACGCCCCCTCAAGACAAAACTTAACTCACCCCAGACTGTTGAGAGCAGTACAAAAACTTTCCTTTGTTTAAAGGTTTGGTCAAGAAATCAGCTGGCATTTCATCAGTTTTGATGTACATGATTTTCACGATGTTCTCATTCACCGTTTGTTGGATGAACTTGTTTCGAATGTCGATGTGTTTTGTTCTTGAGTGATACACAGGGTTAGCAATTGAACATCTGCGCCCCCTGGCTATCATTGTACAAACACGTTGGGCTATTAATCGGAAATCCCATATCGCTCGACAATCTCCTAAAGTATAAAGCTTCTTTTACAGCATCTGAGATACTTAAGTACTCAGCTTCCACACTTGATTAAGCCACCGTTCTTTGCTTTTTCGACGACCAAGTCACAGCTGCTCTTGACAGTTTAAAAATGAAACCACTATATGATCTTCGATCGACGGTACTATTCCCCCAATCTGCGTCTACGAAACCCGTGAGTTGGTCGTGCGTCCTCATACACGTCAACTTCTAATCAAGTGTGCCTTGAAGATAGCGCAGGACCCTTTTTGCCGCTTTCCAATGTACTTCGGAATTATTCGCGTTAAACTGGCTGAGAAAATTAACAGCGTACGTTAAATCAACGCGTTCCCATCGTAAGGTACATTAGTGAGCCTATCAAACTTCTATAAGGAAGTTCGATAATCTCATCCCTGCACAACAGAAAATTCTCGAACCTAGTACATCTCAATCTTCAGAACAGAAAGAAAAATATCTTGTGCGTTGCAACACACAACTTTCCTTAGTTTTCATTTATCACTCAGTTAATTTGAAATTGGTCAAACAACACTTCACAGCAGCAGGAAGCAGTAGCGCCTAATATTCTGGAATTTATTGTGCTGCTCGTACTCATTCCTGGACCATTATTGAGAAATTGGTACATAGATAATTAATGAGCCTGTAAACACGAATTTTTTGAAGAAGGATAGTAATTACTTTTGCAGAGTTATTGGGTAATAACTGTTAGGGTTGGTAGTAAGCGAAACAGCGGTAGTTGAAATTCAGGAATTTCTGGAGTGAGCCCCATGTATCTCATGAGTATACCTCACCCTCTGGGTATTGAATTGGACTACAATACCAATATTCTTTAACATTCTACCAACATTCCCGCGGAGTTTATAAGAAAATATCTGGTGCGTTGCAACACACAACTTTCCTTAGCTCTACGTCAATTCACTTTGTACATGGCTAA
This sequence comes from Pachypeltis micranthus, assembly GCA_020466155.1. Taxonomy (NCBI): domain Eukaryota; kingdom Metazoa; phylum Arthropoda; class Insecta; order Hemiptera; family Miridae; genus Pachypeltis; species Pachypeltis micranthus. The sequence goes on along the minus strand of CM035777.1, from coordinate 27,701,750 downwards.
TTGTACTTAATCAATTCATTTATCACTCAGTTAATTTGAACTTGGTCAAACAACAGGACACAGCAGCAGGAAGCGGTAGCGCCTACAGTTCTGGAATTTATTGTGCTGCTCATACTCATTGCAGGAGCAATATTGAGCAATTGGTACATAGATAATTAATGAGGCTGTAAACACGAATTTTTTGAAGAACGATAGTAATTACTTTTGCAGAGTAATTGGGTAAAAACGTTTAGAACTGGTAGTAAGCGCAACGGCAGTAGTTGACATTCAGGAATTTCTGGAGTGATCCCCATGAGCGGTTTTAAACACTCACCTTTTAGGTATTGGATTGGACTACAATACCAATTGTTTAAAACATTCTACTAACCTTCCAGCGGAGTTTACAAGGAAAAAACTTCGCGAAAAACGCTTTTCGTCGAAAATTAAAATAATTTATTGTGCTGCTCTCGTCATTTTCCCACACATGGGAATTTTATGGTATGATTGTCTTATTGAGAGCTATCAATATAAACAATGTAATCGAAATCGTTAGAGCCGTTTTTGAGAAATAAATATTTGGTGTTTTGATCACTATATCACTACGCTAACTATAGTTAACTTTCGGTGGATTTTGTTCATACCCTCATTTTTGCGTCCCATAGTAACCTGTAGGCTGGAGATCAAATTTGAGGTGATTTGGTTCGGTTGTTTTCTCTAAAAATCGCTCTAAAATCGATTATGTCGAAAGTTTTGGTAATTTATTGTGCTGCTCTCGTCATTTTCCCATAGATGGGAATTTTATGGTATAATTGCCTTATTGGGAGCTATCAATATAAAAAATTTAATCAAAATCGTTAGAGCCATTTTCGAGAAAAAAAATATTTGGTGTTTTGATCACTATGGTAACTATAGTTAACTTTCGGTGGATTTTGCTCATACGCTTATTTTGGCGTCCCATGGTGACCAGCGTGCGAAATATGAAGTTTGAGCTGATTTGATACGATGGTTTTCTCTAAAAATCGTTCACAGACCAACTTTAGTGACACACACACAGACCATTTTCCCAAATAGTGTTTTTCGGACTCAGGAGGGTCTGAAACGTAAAGATCTGAAGAAAACTCAAAATGTTTTTTTCAGCCGATTACATAACTTTCCTTTCTACTTCGTAGGAAAGTAAAAAACAGTAAAGAGATACTTTCTTCATCTTTTATGTTCGAAATTGCCAATACAGCAGAGATCTCACTTCAAGAAGCGTTCTCAAGCTGCAGTTCGAAAAGAATTTTCGTCTCTCATTCTAAATAAAACCTGGGTCCATAACCTGTTATATGAGAGAAATGAAGAGCAGTCCGTTTGACGATTAGAAGCAGAATGAGAATTTATTCAAACAACACGTCTCACAACAACAACTATAATCAACAGTGTAGGCGACGTTAAGTTTGGACTTGTTACGTTTTTCTCAACAATCTGCCACTGATATATACGCGTTCTATGTGACAGACGTTACCAATTTTTAAATTCATCCCAGTGAATGAACTTGGCATCACCAGTAGGGTCTACCAATTGGCTATTCACGAAAACATCTAGCTTTTCTCCTCTAAATTAGCAGCCTTTCACGCAGTTCACCTCAAGTAACGCTAAATCCGTTTAAATTCCTTAAAGTGTACAAACTCCAAGCTTTCTCTGAGCCCACAGGAATAAAAAAATGGTCTGTTCTTGAAAAGGTAGAGAAGCAGAAAAAAATAATAGAATTGAACCTAAGTCGTTTAATTAAATTGAGAGAAAAAAAAGAGAAGAAATTTGGAATAAAAGAACGAACGAACTCAATAAATTAAACACTTCTTCCACGAGAAAATTAATAGTTCTGCTTTGACGCGAAAAATAAATTGAACTAAAAGTCTGACCGTGATGCTGATGGTGATATATCTTCCTTCTGCTGAATGTAGAAAAGAAAACTTTACTTGATAGTAGGAGTGGTGTACCAATTGGAATGCTGATGATCCAAAAAGGGTGGTAATGGGATGCTGATGACCCAAAAAAAGAAGGCAAATTCGGTGACGAGCGCTCGTAGGATGCGGCTGACCTTAAGATGGCAGAAGAGGCAAGTGAAGAAGAGGTGCGTGCAGTCCCATGCCACTGGCCAGCTTCGACAGGGGTGGTGGACAATGAGTCACCGACTCCCGTCCGACAATCGAGTCCGTGTTCCACTCCTTCATTTCACCCCGGCAGCAGTGGTTAGGCGTTAACATGGTCAACAGTCATTTCACTACACATATGACTGAAGAACAGTGCCTATTTAGCTCTCCTACACAAACAGTCGTGCTTCTGAAAAACGACTTCGTACATCCCTAGTTAAACCTAGAATTATATAGACTGAGTGAAAAATGGACTGGATTAGTTGGTAGTGGGATAAAAGTCAGTGAGTGAAATTGTGTGACGCGCCACACAAGGTATTTGCTCCGAGTATTTGTACTGCTGTACCACTGTAGCGCTCTAGCCCCAATGTGTACTTCTTCCTGAAGGATTTGGAGAATCATCGGCGTGTTATGAGCTGTAAACCACTTCAGCTACATTAATACAGTTATCTTAAGTCCCCCAATTAATGTCAGGCTTGTTGCAGGTGGCCCGTCAGCACGGAGGAGAGCATGCGAGCCGACACGTCGTTTTTGCCTGGGCGAAATCGCTCGGAGGAGACTCTGCAGTGAAGTTACTGCGACGTTACGATCTGCTCGAAGGCTGCATTGAGTACGCCTGCGATAGCAATCAGGTAATGACCCTTCGAAACCGGCTTTTTTTGTCTACGCACCCAGCAAAGGATTTGGAGTGGGTTAGACATTTAAGCACTTAATAGGCAATTTCAGGTGTGACGTTCTTCTATCTTCTCATTGCTGATTGAGGAAGAATGCATTTACGAGAACTAAGAACTGTGACGCAAAGGTAGTTCACTAACCACTTCACTCGCATTAAAAGAAGATATCGCGGTTAACCATAACCATTGGTTCCAATTTTAAGTATTCTGTAGAGGCACATCCTCTTAGCACTCCTGCTAGTATATTGCACCACCTCCCACTTGATCCTGCACGTTCTGGATGCTGCAGGGGGCAGCCTCTTGCATATTAGCGAAACCGCAACTTCCATGACTCATATAGGAAGCAGACCCATATTATTTATGTAATAAGATGGCGTAGGTCGGTATTTTGGTAGGCTCACGTCCAGTTGCCTGGAGGTGGTTTGCACAATTTGGGTCGTCTTTGTTTCTAATCAGAGATTTAATGTGTTCTCGATGTGTTCGTATTTTTTGTCCTGTTTGTCCTATGTACGCGTGTTTACACGTTCAAGTTATTTTATACACCCACTTTGGTCGAGTGGGTCTGTTTTGTCAGTCTTTGTAGATAGTTTGGTTCTTAGTGTGTTGTCCGTACGTAATGCAATTAGAATTAATGGGGGGGGGGGGGCAAAAACGCCTCGTATTTCACGCTTCACTTTGGAATTCCCTCTTTTCCAGTTTGATTTGGCGTTTGAACTCTCGAAACTCGGCAAAAAAGAGAAATTGACGGAAATTCACCACAAGTACGCTCTTTTCTTGGAAGCGAAAGGAGAATTGAAGAAAGCCGAAGAGCAATTTGGTAAAAGCGGCCGCCCTAAAGACTCGATTATGATGTAAGTTGAATAAATTATCTTAACATTTCATCCAGTGGGGAACACACGACATGGCAGTAGCCAACTACTTTTATGATAACCGGTAGCTATCAAGAATAATAATCAACTAAAGTTAACGTACATGTTAGGTGAGTCCGTCTCCTCTGGCTTGTGAGTTACTGTGGGCAAGCGCTTTCGATGTAAAGACATCATCGTCTGGCCGTTAAGTCAGTACTGTACCACCTTACTAGACAAACAATACAAAGGACGACAAATGAGAAATTTATAAACAAAAAAACTTCAATGGATCATAAATGAACAAATCAACACAAAATGCGACACCATATTCACACCACTCAAAACATTACACACACGAAAACAACCAACTGACGGATTTACATACCACCCTACACAAAAAGACGGAAATTTCACAATTGACAGATCATTCAAGACGGTCCATTCACCTCTAGGGGCCGCGTTCACCAAAACGCCGCTGATCGTGATCCAACTGATCAGGGCTAGATAAGTTGATCAAGGCTAGTCATTTTCGTGTCCACCACGCTAGCTGAGATCACTGTGGGATGCGGTTAGCATAGACGTGATTACGCTGCGATTAAGCCATATCGAGAAGGCAGTGGACTCATGAGGCTTCAGTTAAGTAAAGAAATTGGACGTCTGTTCAACATCTTGTCCCGTAAACAAGTGTCATGTAAACGTAAACGGCCGTGAAACCGTGTACCCCGTAGATGCCCAATGCTCAATAATCTGGATTTGACCTAATTATTGTCTTACACCAAAGTGGCCGCATTAACCTCTGCCGAAGCTGAATTTGGTGAGGAGCTTAAAGTGAAAATACGCCTACTACAACTGCAAGAGCTGCAGGAATAAGCCAAATTAGTCCGGGAAAATGCTTTGTGCATGTTGGAAAAATCGGAAGCGCAACAAGAAAATGAGAACTGAGCAAGAAATAATAAAAACCCAAATTATGAGGTTACAACTTTTACAAGCAAGGAACTTTAACAAAGAAGGGATAATTGTCGTGTTTAATAAAAGTTATTTAATGCTCTAATGTGTGAGTAAAAGCGTGGTATTATTTAACATTTCCTACTTATCTGCTACTAAATCCACCCAGGTAGGTAAGCCATTTGCGTTTGGGTTTTCTAACACGGCAATATGACGTCTGGTTTTTTAGGAAACTGCTCAGGACACATTTTACGCAAACAACAACTTGTTTTCGACGATCGTAATACTTTTCTTCGTAACAGAATTTAAATTCATACTTCTAGAAGTCGCCGGATCCTGCTCATAGCCATTTGAGGCGCCGGGTGAGATGACGATAACCCAACATATTAGATTATCATCGTAGTGGAATAGCAACTGAAATAACTGCGCACTTGTAAACAGTATCTTTGTTTATTATCATTATTCCAAAATATACGTAAATTATTCACAATAATAGAAGCGAATACTCGGCAGTGCGAGGTAATGGCGGACAAATATCAGAACATGATAAAGAAGATAAGAGCTAACCGGGCCAAAACGCACAATTTTTTGGGGTTAGCGCTTGATCAGGTCTAGAGCTTAACCCAGTCTGGTGAACACCGTTTTTGTGGCGGGAACGGGTTAGGTGCTGTTAATCGTCTCTAAACGAGATCAACGCAGTTGGTGAACGCGGCCCTAGGGGTTTTCCCCCTGAGGTACATGACCTCCTCTCCCCGACCCTTCCCCGACGCTCCATCATCCCGTTTACCTTTCTCTTCGTGTATAAAGACCACGACCAACTGACTGACTCCAGTACCAAGGCCCACAGTAACTCACAAGCCTGAGGAGACGGACTCACCTAACAGGTACGTTAACTTTAGTAATTTGCCTACTGGCGGATATAACCCAATTTCTTTAATAATAATCAACTACTAACTTTTGGCAGCCGATAGGAACAACACAACTTCACTCGTTTGGAATTCGACTCAAATGTACTCCCAAGCTTTAAGATCAACCAGGGCAGTCTACCCATCATCTTGGTTTAGAAGTCAAATTTAAGTTGTTCAGTTTATGATGATCGCCTGCAATTCAGATGCTATGTTTGGGTTTACAAAATATGGCGTCGATAACCGTTGTGCTCTACGTGCCTGGCCAGGGACACTCCTGGAACCTCTGCATCAGTCAGTCCTGCTCAAACACAGCTGGTTTGTCTCCATACAGTCCATTATTATTAGTATTTGCGCCCCCCCCCCCCATTCCAACCACAAGGCAGAACCAAGAGCATGGCAAAAGGCTTGCTACCCTGTTGGATTGGAGAGGGTTGACATGACGCCTTAAAAACGAGAGTCGCTTTCCTACCTTTTTACCTGCTGACTAGAAACAAAAAGCTCTCTACCTCTGTGCGCAAGCGACATTTCCAGTTGAATTTGACTCTTCATTTTTTCCCTAAAAACTCCGCTTGTGACGACAAACAAATTTAACATTTTGTGGGGATGAACCCAAGGTAAATCAAGGGTTAATATAATATAGGTAAGTGGAAAACAACAAAATAAACGTGATTAGGATAGGTGTCGCTTTATTTAAGCAAATCAAAAAAAATAAAAATAAAAATTAACTTTATCTTTAAGTAAACAACTCAGGGTAGATCTCTGTCACAGATATACATGATAGGTACGATAGATTTCTGAAATTAAGCGGGTACTTGTGCTGACTGACTCCTATCAAAGGCAAGCGGTTCATCGTGGTCTTGCGGTTAGACGGTCGATTCATAATTCTCGGATTGTGGATCGAATCCCCGGCGCGATTGCCGTAATTTTTGCCTTAGTCAGCAGCTCTTCAAAAGCATCTCCAAATTTCCTTCCCCCCGTAACAATGGCGCCCAACTAGTGGTCGAATTTCTTCTTTCCAAGAAAAAGAAGAGGCCCCGAGAGAAAAATTAAAAAATTAAGAGAGAAAAATAATGAGACGAGTTCTCGGGTCCGGGATTCGCTGACGCTGTGAAAGTTCCAGCGAGAAGGTGGAATGGGCGACGCGCCTACTACAATGCGAGGGAACGAAGACTTTCCTTGTAGCCTTTCTCGAATCAAAGATCGGATTTTCCGGGGATTCGCTCAACTCTCGTAAAATTCTTTCCCTAAAAAAGAGTTCGCTCCAGGAGTAGCGGTTAATAGACGAGGGGGGAGATGTGCTGACTGACTCCTATCAAAGGCAAGCGGTTCATCGTGGTCTTGCGGTTAGACGGTCGATTCATAATTCTCGGATTGTGGATCGAATCCCCGGCGCGATTGCCGTAATTTTTGCCTTAGTCAGCAGCTCTTCAAAAGCATCTCCAAACCTCTTCGTCACATACTCACTACTTTCAACGGCCGTGGAGTATATTATAAGTTTACTAACGACTACTTCCCAAGGATAGGGACGTATCCAATGAAATGGAACGGGAAAGGAACGTAGTTCTGGATGTATTCTTCGGGTTTGGAGCAGTCAGTGATCTAGCTTTTGAGCTCCGACCTGAAACTGAGCAAAAGACAGGGACCTCCTCATTATGATGTTTCCGAGATGTGGTTTGAGAAGAGCTTGAGAGGAGTACGAATATTAGTACCACCTACCGGTACGTGATGAGTGGGTATCTTGGCAGAAGCCACGCAGTTGGTGAATAAATATTCTTTCGATCTCAACAAGGGTGAAATTTTGGAAGAGACGGGAAATGCTGATGAGCTGTAGATACGTCAATGCTGAACGGCGGAAAAAGAACAATAGAACTCCGAAGCGTGGTGCCGGGCCTGTTCTCCCAACTCGCCTGCAGGTAGCAGTACACAATGGATTCAACAATTTGTCTCCAAATTCATCAACGAATTCTGGACCTATCAGTGCTTTTTTTTCCTTCTGAAGAATATATTTATATAAAATAACTGTCCCACTTCTTAATTGGAAACAATGGCTGGAAAAGAAATAAACATAATTTTCCCGTACGCATTTACTGCCATCTGGCGGAAGATGGAACGGGTGGCGCTGAGAACTGCGAAATATAAAAGTGGCGGGACTACAAATTATTCACGCTACACGCTACCAAATGACAAACTCTTATTCCACCGAGGAAGCCAACTCGGAACCAAATCAAGCGTTTTATGGCACCTTATCTCAAGGATTGCAGTTGGCCTTCTCTATTTGACCTAAATAAAACAACAGTCAGGATAGAGCGCCGAAAATGGGTTGCCTTTCTTAGGGCCAGCTCTGAGGTATGATGCCTCATTCCTCCTCCGAGACAGCTCTCAGTAAAATACGCGTCATAAAAGATTCCAGGACCTAACATGTAAGGGGTGTACGCATAATCAGAGAAGTGGTGCGCTGTTTAGTGTGTAGTGAAGGTATCTCATACAAACTGACATTTAGTTGGTCCCACGGGGTATTTCGCCCTCACAAGGTTGGAAGAGGTGGAAGCCAAACCATCTGTTGGATCAAAACAGCATTGTTAGTATTGATTTTGTTTAAACCCCCAGGAGTGAGTAGGTTCTTGTTTTTTTAACACCAGTGCATCTAAACGTCGCCATGTTTGAGCGTAGACTAGTAGTTACAGAATGTATTAGTTATCTATTAGTTACACAAAAGAACGTTCCACATTCTCGCTCCTCATGTTACTCCACAAGAGTCTAGAAGGGCCTTTACATAATAGCAGAACAAAGTAAACAGAATGGAAGACCAAGGACAATCAAGGGAATAGGTGACCTTGGCCGAAAAAACATAAATTTAGGGCGGGAGTTACGTGAGCTAAAACAAGTTAATTATCTTAACTACATTTTGCCCATCACTGTGGCGTGGTGATGAACATTTACATTCAATGATGTTTGTATTCAGTTCTTATCGTTACCTTTGCATATTAATTTATCTGTCACCCCTGCAGGACATGTTTGTGAGCGTCATGGTCTGGTTGTCTAAGATGCACTGTAAATTTGTTTGATAGCTGAATGGAAGAGTGTGAAAAAGTGGCGTGTAATCACTTACATTTAGTTAGGCTAGATATATTGTGTACGTACTGCAACCTAAACGGTATCTACTCTTTAATACTGGCAACTGTATTTGTTCTCAGTGAGGGATATGGCTCGGAATGAGGTATTGGGAATCGAGGGTCAGTGGGATATGATGATGGTTAGGGAACAGGGAAGTTTTGGATGGTGGAAGTGGTTTGAGGGAAAGGTTTTAAGGGATAGGGAAGAAGTTAGGCTGTGGGGAAATGTGTGCAGGGCCTCGAGTGAGAGTGTGTAGGGGTGTGTTTGTTTGTATTTGCGTGTTGTGTTAATGTGTGGTCGTGTGTGGGTGGTGCCAGGGATGGACGAATATCAAGTAGCCCATCCCTGGACTGCAGGTGTGAATGTATTTAAGGGCTGAACGTATTTAAGGGTGAGTGTATGTGTATGTTTATGTGTTAATGTTTGCTAGGGTGGGAATAGGTGGATTAGAAAAGGTTTCAGGGGGGGGGGGATGAATATCGAGTAGTCCGCCCTCAGCATATTGGAAAGGGCATCGCAGTTCAGGCTGGGATTAAAGACCACGGCCTGACATCCTTCTCCCTGGGAATGACGGCTGGTGATAATGCGTAGGTGCCGGTAAAACGCCTTTTGGCTATTCCAGCACTGGGTCCTGATACACATTTAGGTCTGGAGGCTGCTCAAGTCGCAGCCGTATAGCTGGCTTTTAATGAGGTTTTAACTGTCGAGTTTTTTCAATTATTAAACTTCGACTCACTATAGTCACTGTAATTTCACTGGTTTTGGTAAAAACGCAGTCACACACCTCTGAGACTCGTTCCATTTGACCCAGCATCTAAAAATTGCGATAAAACTGCCAAAATTACGTTTAAATTAATTTTTTAACCATTGTTGACCCATAACAACCATAGGCTTCGCCCGATCGTATTGCTGACTAGCCAATACCTGCAGTTGCGTATCCTAAAATGTTCATCTGTCTGTCCATTGAACAAAGATAACAACAAAAATGAGTCAAACGTGGCTGAATTGAATCATCCTGACAGGGTGTCTTTAAACAACCTTCATACCGACTTTTTGTTGTCCTTTATTGAACCGGATTTGCCGAACCGTAAATGACTGTTTCTCCGATTATCTCCAAAACGGCTCTTGTTGTTTCGATCAAACTTACGGGATGCTCCCAACTAACTACTTTCTAGATAAATTTGTTCTTCATATATGTTTCCGTCCGGTACACGTTGTGGATCGTCACATTTACGGGGGTGTGTTGCTATGCTCGAGATATTTATTATTTCGCAGACAGAATAGTTTTCTAATGCGATCAGAGCCCGTGTGAGAGCTATTAATTCCAATAGTATATCAATATCCCACAATCGAGAGAGCTGAAAGAACTTTCTTAGTGCAACCGGAAGATTATAGACGAGTTAGGATTATAGAGGCGAAGTCGGCATTGGTTTATGACCTTCCCACAAGAAAAATGAAGCCCTGACAAGTTCGCTAAATGGTCAATTAAAAGGCTTTGAGAGTTATTATAGCGGGTTTAAATTGTTGTATGGATGAGGCGTAGGCCCCAGAGATATCAAAAGTTCATTACCGCGACAAGTAATAAAGGAAGTCATCCCCCTAACACAGGCTTCAGCCCATACAAGCGGTTAATTTTGAATAATTCAACAAATTACTCTTCCGTCCCATCAATTTGAAGTAAAGTGATGTTTCATCAAGAGAATTCTCGCTTTCGGCCCGTTTTCAGGATGAGGCGTAATTATGTGTTGGTTTTGAAGTGGGGATTACTCTACTGCCACGTCGACGCAACTTTCCTTATTCTTATTGTAAACTAAATTGTAGCTTTTTATCACATTTCGCTACAGTTCTGGTCGTAAATTATAAGTCATTTCATGCGTCGATTTTCTCTGAAATCCTTTCAAGTTCCTTCGGCGTGTTTTTCATACTGAGGGCGCCCGGATTTCTCAAGTTCTGTACCTTCAACAACAATTGATACTGAAGTGCAAGATTCTATGAAATTAGAACCACTCATGTGGTGCATCACACAACGTCCTCAGCCACGGACAATTCGAACTACTTACCCAATCTATTTATTGTTCACTGAGATCGCAGGAACTTGTTAAACAGCGTTCTACGTAGAAACTGTTAGCCCCACAGTTTTGAAATTTAATGCTCGTCTGCTCCAAACCAAAAGAGATGTTGGCAAGATTCTTCAAGGAAGGTATGAACAGTTTGAGATCACCGAAACCATTGAGAAAAAAATGTAAAAATATCAGGTGGGACGCGTTATATACAACTTTCCTTGTCCCCACGAGCATTCACCGACATTAATCACTCTAGCACAGTGTTTCCCAACTTTTTTTGTGCCATACCCTCTTATAACATTTCTACAATTTTTCTGCCCCCGTAAATAATTTTTTTTAAATTTATTTGTTACTTAAGGCACATAAACGATAGGTTTTGTTTGGAAAAAATAAAATGTTATCGAAACATAGTAAGTAAACGAACTACATCACTCGCGACGAAGTTGTGGAAACCCATTTCAATAATAAAATGGAGAAAGAACGATTGTCCATTTCCACTACATAACTCAAATTTAGTGGAAATAGTCCACTTTTCTTTCTCCGTTTTATTACACTAAGTAAATTTTCGAAACAAATAATAGAAGAATTTAATTCAAAAATGAGTTTTTAATTGAATAAGTGTGATCCTTGCGCTTGAGGAGAGGGACTCACCTAACAGGTACGTTAACTTTAATAATTCCCCTAATGAGTTGTCTGGTGCTGGCAGGAGAGGGGTTAAGGCCACCAAACTAGGAACCCTCTCCAAGGCCACAGGCATGTGCTCAGCCCTCCTACAAATGTATCCATTCTCACAAGACCACGTCTGGCTAATGCAAGTAATGACCGCTTACAGGAACACTATGACCCTCCAATGTGTCGTGTCGTTACAATGCTTCACAATTTACGTTTTGATTCCAGGTACATGGACCACAAGAAATGGTCAGATGCAGAAAGAATCGCGGAGGCAAACAAGGACGAAGTTTTGCTGCAAGAGGTGCTTCACGCTCAGGCGGCTGAAGAATTTCACCAAAGAAATTTTGAAAAATTTGAAACTTTGAATTTACGAGCTCGCAAACCTGAGGCTATCGTTCACTTATACAAAGTAAGGCGTTGATGACTGTGGTGCTGGAGGGTTGTAACGGGGCAAAACTACTTTTGCACAACTGCCTGGTGTGGTAGGTCAGGATCACAGTTAGAATAACCTGTCACATTCCACCTAGTTTTCTAATGACAGGGGCTGACACTGAACCATCAGGCGCATTTTGAGGCCAGTGTTTAGGTAGCCATACACGAGCAGATATCGCGTTTTTAAACGATATCTGTGGGAAAGATCTGTGCGTTAGTGGGCGTTAAAATATGATGAAAGATGTGAAAATCGACCAGAGATATCTGCGAGAGTTCAAATCAGGCAGATGGTAGACTTGAAATAAGGGGGAAAAATAACTAAAGAGAGCGAACAAAAAAGTACGTGAGGAGCGTTAAACGATTTAATTTAGGACTGATTCAGGTTATCCATAGCAGAAGGCTACATCATGGTTGCACAAAGTTAACCGCCAGAATACGAATTTCGTTTGAGTCCTTTCCAACAGGTAGTCGGGCGTCTGCCTTAACCTGCAGCCTTCTCAGAAGCGATGTCTGTGGTTCAAAGAACTGTTCGATTGGATCGGGGAAAGTCCCTTAAGGTTAAGATGTTCAGTTGTCCACGAGTGTTTTCCTCTGTGAGATCTCTCCTCTAAAGAAATCAGTTTCTATTGGTGTGTTTTTGTGCGGTATCAAAAAATGGGTAAAAAAGAGTGGCCAAACGAGTTCATCCACAGGTAGTTGTGGGAATCCCGCGGGTTGTTCTCCCTAAGGTGCTTCAACAACTTCGTGTGCCCGAATTTCTTCTTTCCGAAACCCATGACTTCTCCCAAACTTGTATTTTTTTGGCTTAGCCGTTTCATGAGCAACAAAACAAATACCCGCCGCAAAAGACGCTAATTTACTCTTTTTACTACGGATAGTCACTAACCCCATGGCATCAACTTACGGAATGTGTGACCGATCTGGAAAAAATTTCGGATTCCACTGATAACTCGAGTCTGCCAGACGAACGTCGGTGAAAGACCTGAATCTGTCAGATTTCATCCCACGAACGAACAGATGACAGATGTTAAAGGGCAATGACCGATCTCATCGGTCACTCCAGATCGTTAGCGATATCTGTCAGATGAGATCGGGCGACCAAATCTGCCGCAGATATCTGCTCGTGTATGGCTTCCTTTTGACGCGAAGTGGATGCTTTAGACGGAATCTTATTTCCATTTGCCAAAACAGGCTCGATACAACTCAATAGAATCCTTGTTCGAAACTCCCCAAGGTGATTCCTTGGTTCCTCCGCCCCATCCACAACAGTACAGCGTGCTTTTTAAATTACCAATCTCACTGTTCTGTTTGGTTTTATCTTGCTAGAGCAGCTTCCAGTGCTTTGAACCCATTTCTTAGCTGGGGTGTTTACCATTAGATTAGAAAAAGAGTCAGAAGCATGCGATGTGAGTATATACCCAACCTGCTATCTGTTTCCTGTGGCAAGCAATGCTCAGAGTATCAGATCACACCTCTGCTTCATATAAGAGGATGGAGCGTATGCTCATAAGTACCTGTCTTACATACATATTGCCCACCAGACGGGAAAGAGTCATTGTTGACGTGGCAGCTTTATCTGCTGCTTGCTGGATGTGGAAACCAAATGAAAGCTCCCACCATCCACCATCACGCCCAAATATCGAAATGCTCCCCTTTAATGTAGCTCTGTAGTTTCCACAGGAATGTGGAGGAGAGTCTAGACTCTTTGCCTCGTCACGGAAACTAGCTCTGTATTCTGCGTGAGGGACTGCCCATAAGCTCCCATCCACTCCCTCGCCCGTTGCATTACTTGTACCAAAGTTATGTGGACCGAGTTACTGCCACCATGTCATCCACGTACCCCACCAGAATCATGTTGTCAGGCATTTTGAGACAAAGCAGGCCATCATACGCCATGTTCCACAGATTCAGCCCAAGGATTGACCCCTGTAGTTACATACCTCGGGTTCCATTCCTGGGCTGTCTTGTGCATAAGTGAGCAATCCCCTAGATAGCTTTTCATTACCCAGAGTATGTATTTAGGTACGCTAAAGGTGTCCTCTAGAGCCTTCACAGACAGGATGACCAACAACCCTACACTCTGGGAGGAGTGGTTACCCTGTTGTGTAGTCATAAGGTTGTTCCGCCACTTCTCGAATCGCTCCAATAGCCCTGTGATGAAACCATGCTGACCTGCTGACAAATCACTCGCACATCTGATTGCAGTAGAGACTTAGATGATACTGATAGTAATGGCTTTTTTTTTCCTTTTCCGAGGGCGTGCGGGACAAGTCCCTTTGTCACTGCGGCCACATATGGGCCTATTGTGACACTAAACCTTCCTTAGTAAACAGCGTCGTACATACCCGCCCCCCTTATGAAGCCAAGTATGTCCTTCACTGCAGATTCCGTTATGATATGGGGCTCAATAACCCCCTGGGCAAAGTATTCAAAGCGTTTGACTGCTAAGGCAGGGCACTCGCGGATGTGGTCCGCCGTCTCGTCCTCCTCACCACAGAGTCTGCATTCCATCGCCTCTGAGATGCCCATCGTGTTGAGGTGATACCTGAGTGGGCAGAGCCAGGTGAGGAAGCTAATCAAGACCCTCAGATCCCTCCTGGAGAGTGTCAGCATCGCCTTTGCCCTTGGACCAGAAGGCGTAACAAGCGTTTTCGATTGTCTAAGTCGTGGCTGGCGCCGCCAATGGGCGCTATTTTCCTGGGTCTTCCATTGGGCCACCAAATGGTTCAGGTGACCTTTAGTCATACCTACGTGAGGTTCAGACCCAATGGGTAGGGGTTCTGTGCCCTTCTTCGCCAGGTGATCGGCCTTTTCATTGCCCTCATGCCCCTTGTGAGCCGGCACCCAGATGAGGGCAAGCCTATTGTGGGGGCCTGCAATGGTCTTTAATGCGGCCTGGCAGTCCGAGAATATGTAGATCCGCTTGCCCTTGACTCCTTTAGACAGGATCTCTTCCACGCACATCTTTATAGCTAGAATTTCAGCTTGGAATATCGTGGCGTACTCTCCCAGCGGCTTAGCCAGACTGTAGTTGGGCCCAACAATGCCCAGTCCGGCTCTGCCTCCCATGACTGAACCATCGGTGTACCACCGCAGGGCACCCACCTCAGTCCGGAACATCTCCTGCTCCCATTGTTCCCGCGAGTGGGTGCTGACCCTGAATGGCAGCCGAAAGTTCTTTCGCTCTGACATGACGTCGGTAGCAAGGACCACTGCCTCTTCCAGTTTGAACTGTCTAGTTGTTCTTTGGAGGCTTGCCTTAACCCTGGTGGTGATGTTCCCTGTCTGCAAAAGCCTTACTGAAGCCTTACTAAAAGGACTTCCATTGCAGCAGTATAGTAATGGCAATAATTGTGTAGTAGTGACACCATACACACGGAAATTGTTCTCAATGGAGCCAAATACAGTAAGATACAATATCCCTGGCTTAACAGTACTCATTACACAATTTCCGTCTATCTTCACTGCACGTTCAAGAAGTATGACTCCCTCACTCATGTCACGAACAAGTTTGAGGTGCTTCACGTTCACAACTGCCATGATACTTGAAAAGAGTTGATGCAATCTGCTATCAATCATACAATATGCTGTTGCTGCAATGACTTACAATGAAAATCTGAGCATGTTGACACGAGTAAATCTGTCACATGGTTCAAGCTCACTATAAAACACTACTGTGGCGACCCACCATTACATGTACATAGGTCTATAATTGAAATACAAGAGCTAGTCCAGACGGAGGTAGGAAGGGATGGCGACCCTTCACAGGCGAGAGGGGGAGAGGGCCCCTTTTATAAACGGCCCTTCAAGCCCTTCAGAGTCAGTCTGGCGAGGGTAAACCTCAAGTCAACATCCTTTTACTCTTCTCACCCTTGAAAGAAATCGTAGTCGAGTTACGTTTAGATTTGTTACACCCTCCTTTTCACTCACCTAATATCAGTACATGGGCTAGCTGGAAAGCTAGGGGCAGTCTGTTATTTTTCCTTATACTCTTAGTACATGACTAGGGGTCGTCAAAGAGTTTCCAGCCTCAGAAACTAGTATGTGGGCTAACTGAAAAGTTAGGTGCCGTCTGCGTTTAGTGCCTAGTCATAGACGAGCTAATTAACCGAATAAATAACACGGGCCTTTACTGCCAATTTTATGCTGACGACGGTGTCATCCTAGCCAGTCACAAAACCCTAGACACAGCTTGCCATTTGGCGAGCGAGGGGATGAAACTGGTTATGGAATGGTGCCCTACACATGGACTAGCGGTAAATCCGACAAAAACGACAGCAACAATTTTTAGTAGGAAAAGAACCGAGACCACTGGCTATTATGTGATGATGGGAGGATGCAATATTCCTCTCTCATCATCAGTGAAATATTTAGGAGTCATACTAGACAGACAACTTAGGTGGAAACAACAGATAGCTAGTCAACTAGAAAAAGGAAGGAAACTTCTCCTGCATATCAAAGGCCTGATAGGGAAAACATGGGGCCTAAAACCAACATTTGTGAAATGGATATATGAACGATAGTAAGACCTCGAGTTGTGTATGGAGCACTGATATGGTGGACAGGAGTAACCAAAAACAGTGCCCTGTACAAGTTAGACAGAGTCATAACTATGTCAATTACAGGGGCATTTCATAGCACACCCAATGTCATAATGGCCGTACTGACAGGGGTGCTACCAATGAAATGGGAGGTCACACAAGAGGCAATGAGAGGGGCACTAAGACTCAGGAAAAACAACGACTGGAACCATTCACACAATCACGGCCACGGAACTGTTTGCACAACCGTCATAAGCAGCATACCAGAGGCAAACATGCCAATGGATGACAGGACAACGACATATCAATTCCAGGGAAACCTCAACACTAGAATAGACTCAAGACAAGTGTGGGAGACCAGGCCGTCAATGGCGGATGAATCTGAAATCATCTGCTACACAGACGGCTCCAAACATTTAAATGGTAACGCAGGAATGGGAATATACATTCCTGCACTAGAATGGGAAGAATCACTTTCACTAGGTACTAATACCTCAGTGTACCAAAGTGAACTCATAGCGATAAATGAACTCATAGCGATAAATTTATGTATTAGCACACTTGTAACGAAGAACATTAGGAACACGAATATAGCTATCTACACTGACAACCAATCTGTGGTAAAAACATTAGGCAATCCAATAGTCAGGAGCTATCTCATAGATGAAACAAAGCACAAGGTTGGGAAACTCCAACAACTAGGGAATACAATTACGCTAAAATGGATACCCGGGCATAGGGGGTATGCGGGAATGAGAGAGCGGACGAACTAGCCAAGGCGGGAGCCAGAGGACACTTCTGTGGACCAGAACCGTTCTCGCCTATCACAATGCAACAACTGAAAGTAAAAATAAATGAGAAAATGTGGAGAAATGTATGTGATGAAATAAACAACAATGAAGGGTACCAACATTCCAAAATTATGGGTATAACTAGTTATAACCTACAAAGAACCAATTGGGTACTGGGCTTAAGCAAGATAAGACTACGAAGAATCACTGGAATGCTATCTGGGCACTATGCGGTGGGTAAGACCCTAAACAGGATAAATCCGAACATCAACGCTAGGTGCCCATGCGGAGAAATAGAAACAGTAGATCACTATCTTAGGGAATGCCTGTTATGGTTTGGTACTAGACTCAATATATTGGGGGAGAGAATGATAAACAGCACTAGTTTGAGAGAAACCGAGTGGAAAAAGATCCTAGAATTCGTGGAGGGGACTGGTAGATTCCGAAACCCCTTTTAAAGAAGCCAAGCCGACTCCCAATAACTCTGGGGAGATGGGAAATGGGCCTGAATGGCCACGACTTCGGTCATTGTTCCCTCGGCCTTGGCTGGTGCCCTGATATCTTCTTCTTCTAGGTGCCGTCTGGTTTCTTCCAAACAACCCTCTTCTTCAAAGATTTAGTAACGAACACAAGTTCCTTACAACTACTTATATAACAGAGTGGTGATCATCAAAGATGAGACTGTTTTGGTTTATTATTCATTCTGAATAATAACCCTATGTTTTCGGTCACGAAAAATTTTTTACAACCCCCCCTCAAAATTTGATACTTTACGTTTCAAGACATGGGGATTCCAAATCTGCAATGTCCATCCGCCGTCCAGGCCGCTTTCTTTCGCACGAAAATCCCATTTGGTATCTAGTTGTGCCCGCCATCTCGGCAATCCGATCGTATGAAGCCCATGGTTGTTATGGGCAAAAAATGGTTTAAAAAATCAACAAAACGCAATATAATCGCAAATAAGCCGTGTTTCGTATCGCTTTCAAGGCCCGCTCGACTCGCAGCGCCCTTTGGACTCGCAACGTCCTGCCAATTGCCGTGCGAGGGTTCACTGGAAGCCCTCGTCCCACCCCTCCATCGGATCAGACGTTTACGGGCTTCTGGCACCGGGGGAATATTTTTAATTTCCGTAGTTCCAATGTAGTCCGGTTCCACTAGTATTCTATGCTGAATCGAACAGGATGGGGGAGCACTAATACTAGGTCAAGCTGTTCATGAGAATAATAAACCGTTGTGTAATAATTTGCAGGGTTTCTTTGTTTTAACTGCTCGATGGAGCATTGGTGAAGAACGATTTATAGATATTGACTGGTTGTAGACAGATGTGTTAGTTACAGTTGTAAAACACTTTTTTAAAAGCCGAAAATCCTCTTTCGGTTTATTATTCATTCTAAATAATAACCCTATTTTTTTCGTCAGCGAAATTTTTTACAACCCCCCCTCAAAATTTGATATTTTACGTTTCTAGACATCGGGATTCTAAATCTACCATGTCCGTCCGCCGTCCGGCCCCGTTTGGTGCCTTTAATGTGGTCTAAAAAATCCGTTCTGTCTCACAAAAATCACATTTGGTATCTAGTTGTGCCCATCATCTCGGCAATCCGATCGGACGAAGTCCATGGTTGTTATGGGCCAAAAAGGTTAAATTAATTAACAAAACTCATTTTAATCGCAAATACCTCGTGTTTTGTATCGTTTTCAAGGTATTTTAACATCCTGGATCGAATGGAATGAATACCAGACGTGTACAACTGCGTATAGTGAAATTACAGTATTTATAGTGAGGAAAACAAATGTCAAATACTGCTTAGTAGAAAATAACTTAGAACCTTACTCAAAATCGTCGTATACGTTCACAGGTACTTGGCAGAACCTCAACGCAATTATGGGGCTAACCACTGGAGATGGTTGTTATTAAATTATCATCGTCTCTTATCAAAGTAGCTCCCCCGTTTTCGGTCATTCTGAATAATAATCTTACGTTTTCGGACAGGAAACATTTTTTACTACCCCCCACCTCCCTCAAAATTTGATACATTACGTTTCAAAACATCAGATTCTAAATCTGAATCTGCAATGTCCATCTGCTGTTTGTGCCTTTAACGTGGTCTAAAAAATCCGTTCTTTTGCATAAAAACTCCGTTTGGCATCTATTTGTGCCCGCCTTCTCGGCAATCATCAACAACAAAACGCAATTTTGGCAGTTGTAATCGCAAATACGCCGTGTTAGGTATCGTTTTCAAGGTATTTTTAGAACCTGGGTCAATTGAAATGACTATCAGACGTGTAGAATTGTGTATAGTGAGATTACAGTAATTATAGTGAGCCAAAGTCTGCCAATTGAAAGAACTCACGGGACGATAACTACAGCAAAAGTAATTGTTTCAGTGTTTGTGCTCTCTCCTTCCCATCACATTAAGACCATCCGTTGTGGTCATGTTTCGTATGATTTACTGGTATATTTCAATGCTGAATCGAATGTGATGGGTCTGGGAGGTGTGAAACTAAGTCAAGTATTCAAGAGAATAATAAACCGTTGTGTAATACTTTGCAGGGTTTTTACTTTCCTTGGCTCTACGAAGTAGGAAGGAAAGTTATGTAATCGGCTGAAAAAAAAATTTTGAGTTTTCTTCAGATCTTTACGTTTCAGACCCTCCTGAGTCCGAAAAACACTATTTGGGAAAATGGTCTGTGTGTCTGTGAACGATTTTTAGAGAAAACGACCGTATCAAATCCACTCAAACTTGATATCTAGCCTGCAGGTTACAATGGGACGCCAAAATAAGGGTTTGAACAAAATCCACCGAATGTTAACTGTAGTTATCATAGTGATCAAAACACCAAATATTTTTTTTCTCAAAAACGGCTCTAACGATTTTGATTAAATTTTGTATATTGATAGCTCTCAATAAGGCAATTATACCAAAAAATTCCCATTTATGGGAAAATGACGAGAGCAGCACAATAAATTACCAAAACTTTCGACGAAATCGATTTTAGCGCAGTTTTTAGAGAAAACCACCGTACCAAATCAGCTGAAACTTGATGTCTAGCCTACGAGTTACCATGGGACGCAATAGTGAGGGTATGGGCAAAATCCACCGAAAGTTAACTATAGTTATCATGGTGATCAAAACACCACATTTTTTTTTGTCAAAAACGGCTTTAACGATTTTGGTTAAATTTTTTATATTGATAGCTCTCAATGAGCCAATGATACTATAAAATTCTCATTCGTGGGAAAATGACGAGAGCAGCACAATAAATTATCAAAATTTTCGACCAAAAGCGTTTTTCGCGCAGTTTTTTCCTTATAAACTCCGCTGGAATTCTTGTAGAATATTAAAAAAATTCGGTATTGTAGTCCAATCATATACCCAAAAGGTGAGTGTTTAAAAACGCTCATGAGATACATGGGGCTCACTCCAAAAATTCCTGAATTTCAACTACTGCCGTTTCGCTTACTACCAGTTCTAACAGTTATTTTCCAATAACTCTGCAAAAGTGATTACTATCCTTTTTTTAATAAATCGTGTTTACAGCCTCATTAATTATCTGTGTACCAATTGCTCAATAATGGTCCTGAAATGAGTACGAGGAGCACAATAAATTCCGGAACTGTAAGCGCTACCGCTTTTTGCTGCCGTAAAGCGTTGTTTGACCAAGTTCAAATTAACTGAGTGATAAATGAATTGAAGAAGTACTATTAGCCATGTACAAAGTGGATTGTCGTAGAGCTAAGGAAAGTTGTGTGTTGCAACGCACCAGATATTTTACATCTAAATCCTATATCTACAACATTTTTGTTTCCCGAAAACGATTTTGTATCGAGTGTTATCTTTCAAGCGCAATTTAAGGTTGCCCTTGGTTGATGAACCCGACAATGAATCACTGTTCTTATACGCCTTTACCGTTTTATTACGCTAATTGAATCGTATTGGTTGTTTTGAAGGAGTCTGGCATGTGGATGGAAGCGCTCAGAGCCTGCACAGAGTACATGCCCTCAAAACTGAACGCTCTTCAGGCTGAATATGACAAAACTGCAGGGAGTCGTGGCTCTCAAGACGTCGGCGCTTTGATCACAGAGGCTCGACAGTGGGAGAAGAACGGCCAGTATCTTACGGCGGTCAAGTGTTATTTGAAGGTGAGCTCTATTCTGTACTTCTGCGCGTATTTTAAGCGCGCGATGTAATGCAAGAACTTGGTGTATTTATTTAGGTGAACCAGAGCAATTGTCCGGACAATAATGTGATTGGAAAGGCTCTTAATGAAGCAGCGAGAATCGCCAACAATTACTTAGATGGGGACGAAGCGGTGGGTGTCGTTGAAGTTTTGGGTACGTGATTTTATTTTCACTTCTGTTAGCTTATTTGTAAGATACCTAACAATACGAGATGGAGTTAACAAATCACGCTGCTCCTCAACAACATTCAAGTTGAAAACGCGTTTCACCCCCTATTATTGCAGTTAATGAGTTTTTATTCGATTTCAGGGCCTCGTCTGATTGAAATGAGACAACACAACATAGCGGCTCAGTTGTACATGAGCGTTGACATGATTAAGGAGGCGCTGGACACTCTGATTGCCAATGATGATTGGCCTCGAGCAATGAAAATTGTGAAAGAGCTCGAGCCAAGGTATTATCCCAGACTTCTTTTCTAGTAGATGGAGTTATAAGGGTTCTCGTAGCTCTGGGTTTCCACCTCTTATTGACCTTTCCAAGTCTGAAGCTCTGGGTGTGATTCTAGATCGGAAATTAGTCTGGAACGAGCACATCAGATACATGACCAAGAAGGCGACAAGGGCCCTTTGGACGTGTCAGAGAATGTGCGGGAGGACATGGGGTGTAAAGCCCAGAATGGCCTGCTGGTTCTACTAAGCCATATTGAGACCAATAATCTCATATGGGTCAATCGTGTGGTGGCATAGAGCTGCCATTGGAGTGAATGGCAGCAGTCTAGCCAAAGTACAAAGGCTGGGGTGCTTACTCATAGCGGGGGTGATGAAGACTACACTCACCGTCACCATGGAGAAACTGTTCGATCTTCTTCCCCTGGACATCTATGTCAAGGTAGAGGCGATGAAGGTGGCTTACAGACTCACTAAGCTCGGAATAGCTAAGGTGCCTCAGGCGACTAATGGACACCTGGCTATATTCAGGGAGACCTTCAAGGAGCTCAGCATGATCACAGACGCAATTGTGCCCATGTATGAGCTCGAGAGGAAATATAATGTTCAGCTATTGGGAGGTCCATGGAACAGCGAGAGCCGCCAGTTTCGGCCTCCCAGTGGCATCAACATCTTCACAGATGGATCGAAGACACCAGAGGGGACAGGATCCGGGGTGTGGATAAGTGGCTCTGGAAGGAGTGGGACATATATTGCCCTAGGCTCCACTCCATCAGTTTTTCAAGCAGAGATTTATGCTATTATTGCTGGGGCAATCCAAATGCATGAGAGAGGCTATAGCAATAGAACTATCAATATATTGACCGATAGTCAAGCGTCGTGCAAGGCGCTAACGAACTACTGCACGACGTCAAAACTGGTGCGAGAGTGCAGGATGTGGCTTAACTCCTTAGCAAGTGAGAACAGAGTTAATGTGTATTGGATTCCAGGACATAGTGGGATCATTGGAAATGAGAGGGCCAGACGTGGTTCGTCCACAGTACTTATTGGGCCACCGCCCCATTGCGGGATTTCTCTGTCACTAGTTAAAAGGACTGTGAGAGAACACGCCAGAAGACTGGATCAGACAGTCTGGAACGCTGCAGGAGTAAGACACTTCAAACGATTTGTCTCAGAGCAAACAAGTGAGACAAGAGACACCCTTCTGAGGATGGAGAGGAAGGACTTACGGCAGATTGTTGTGATCATCACCAGGCACTGCAGAATGAACAAACACTTGTATGTTATGGGTATAGTCGACACCCCTCGATGCAGGTGGTGTGGCACGGATGAAGAAACTCCCTACCATGTCCTGGCCCAGCGCCGGAGACTTGAGAGGGAGCGATTTTTGGTCTTTGGCACCACTTCTCCCAGGATGAATACCAACGAGGACTCCTTCAGGAACTACCTGGTTTTCCACAGAAAGCTAGGCATAGACCTGTAAGACACTAGGACTGGCACAATAGGTCATCTGGCTGCGGTGCACATCCCATTACTGGGACTACAGTCAGAAGATTATATATATATAATATCTCTCCGATCTCCGTCAATGGAATAAGGATGTAGATGCGTTTCTCTGAAATAACGAGTTTTTATTTTACAAACGATTCGTCAAAGGGGGGCGGGGGTATTGTAGAGAATATAAAGATTATCTCACCTGAAATAACGAGAAACTACATTTAAAGATCCTATTCCGGTATTGTTCAATTGTAGAGTTAACTTAATGTCACCTCAATTAGACAACGCGGTGCACTATGATAGCATATCTTTCATCTGTCCTCGCAACTGCGGTCCACTTCTAACATCGAGTTGGCTCTTCGATCACGCGGCAGATTCTAAATGTGACGCACTCATAATGGGTGACATTGTCATTCATTACATATATATATAAGTCTGAAGCTCTCGAAGGCGTTCCTCTATTTTTACCGAGGGTTAATTCCTTTGTGCTTACTCAGGTAAAGCCTTCAATGCCATCAGGTAAAAGGGCTAGACTATTATTAGGGCTAGCTCTAAGACTTCCGTAGGTCAAGCCACTCTCAATGCTCCTCTGAATTCGACAGTGCTGATCCGTTGGTTTCACTAGTGCAAATGGAGAGCGACAGCCCACACTTCCACTTTGTACAATGGCCCTCAGAAGTAGCCAGCAGACATACAATGCCAGCCCTCGTCCATAACGTTGCAATGAATCTGTTGGAAAGAACGTGTAATATCTGTTCTTATCTGCTTAATTTCGGGTATAGGTCCCCAGTGGGTGACCGTGAAGATTAAATTGATTTTTGGCAACCGATGGCGTGCTAAGAGCTTGCTGTGGATTGACTCGCGGTACCTCCAGGACCAGCCCATGTTAATTGAACTGCAGGGTAGATGTAACAGATGTTCAGGTGGAATACGCAAAGAAAAGATTTGGGACGTGATATGCGGTGCTATGGTTCAATTCTCGCTCTTATAGCGAATAACTCCCTGTTTCCACCTTTATGTACTCAGTCCAAGGTCGTACATATGTTGACAACTCTTCACTTGTCTCAGCATACACTCAGTGTGAGGGAATATTAGTCAGTACACTGATCAATCTTTACCGAGGCCATTGTGTCTTTGGGTTTGGGGGGGGGGGGGGCTATGGAACAGAAGCTGGTTGATGCATGGCAGGCTGATTGAACTATGGAAGATTGTGGTGAGTGGGGTTGGTGGGGAGACAATATTTGGAACATTGGAAAGAGAGAGGCTGTCTTCATGACTCACATGAGGGTGATTGCCCATGAGTTCGAACAACAGGTTAACCCATTCAGTGCGGGCCATAAAAGGGGAACAACCTTCCATCCTGAAGTAAAGTTTTTGTGACATGTCTCAAAGAGAGGGGCGCAGTAATATTACTACACCCGCACTGGATGGGTTAAAGGTAATCCCCAATAGTTGGAGCACTTGCAGTGCGTGATAGTAAACATGGGCCAACCAACCCACAATGGCCCAAGCTCCATCCAAGCGATTGAATGAAGTGCAATTACAGGTGATTTCGGGTGCTCTGAGGAAATAATCTCTGTTGTGAATGTTTCAGTTACGAGTCGTACGTCGAGACGCGTTACAAGGAATCGATGAGGTCGCAAGGGCGCGCGGAGCAACTCGCTGACATCGATATTGTTTCAGCTCTCGATCTTCTGTGTGAGCAGGGCCAATGGACCAAAGCCTTGGACATGGCCAAAGCGCACGGCCCTAACGTTGTCAACAAATACGCAGCTCTCTACGCTGCTCATCTGATCAAAGTGAGTGCTGGTGTTTGGCGATAGGTTCCCTCACAACATTCACTCGTGTATTGATATTTTCGTTGAAACGTTTCAACAGGTTATTCGTAAGCATGTTGTTGCGGATCGCGCTGGTTTTTCCTCAGAGTTTATGGGCTGTATAAAGAATATGAGAGAGTTTAACTCTGCTTACATGAAATGCAACACTATGAGTACTCACGATACCGGAAGCTGGAGTTGCAGGCCACCAGCCAGCGGGAGAGACAAGGAGACGAGTTTGGCGATGTTGCAGGCTGAACGGATAAATCAATTTATCGCATAGTGACGGAGGGAATTTTAGACACCTTCAGACAGCCGACAACTCCCTAAGTTAAATAACTAATAAATAAATAAATATTACGGAAATAGTGAAGAAAGGCGTGATAGCACGAAAGGTACAACTGAGGAAAATTGATAACGGTGAGAGACTGACGTGAAGGAGCAGGGTAGAGCCGCATGGCCTGTGATGTGGCACACCAGGTGACGCCACCTCCCGAACAGCGCATTTAAGCGCCTCATTTTAAAGGCGCCTACACATGTTTTGAGGCTTTCGTTCACTGATGACTCAATTCGCTCAACAGGGAGGCCACTTTTGGTTTATTATTCATTCTGAATAATAACCCTATGTTTTCGGTCACGACAACCCCCCCCCCCCTCAAAATTTGATACTTTACGTTTCAAGATATGGGGATTCCAAATCTGCAATGTCTGTCCGCCGTCCCCCGTCCGCACAAAAATCTCATTTGGTATCTAGTTGTGCCCGCCATCTCAGCAAAACGATCGGACGAAGCCCATGGTTGTTATGGACAAAAAATGGTTTAAAAAATCAACAAAACGCAGTATAATCGCAAATACGCCATGTTTCGTATCGTTTTCAAGGTATTTTCACATACTGGGTCGAATGGAATGAATATCAGACATGTACAACTCGGTATAGGGAAATTACAGTAATTATAGTGAGCCTAAGTCAACTAATTGAAAGAACTTGCGGGAACTACAGCAGAAGTCAACGTTTCGTCGTTAGTACTCCCTCCCTCCCATCTCATTAAAACCATTCGCCCGCTTGACTCGCAACGTCGTGTCAATTGCCGAGGGTTCGCTGGAAGTCCCCGTCCCAATTTCCCCGATTCTTTTTGCCTGACGGGGTGGAGGAAGGTTAGGGCCACTTCCTCCACACACCCCTCCATTGGATCATAAATGCTTACAGACGTTTATGAGCGCCTGGCGCCGGGGGAATATTTAGTTTCCGTAGTTCCATTGTAGTCAGGTCACGTTTCGCATGGTTTACTAGTATTTTTCGATGCTGAATCGAATTGGATGGGTCTCAGAGCAGTAATACTAGGTCAAGCTGTTGATGAGAATAATAAAACGTTGTGTAATAATTTGCAGGGTTTTTGTAACGTGTCCACCGTCGATACAATGTGTCAAAGAACTAAGTTCTGAGCTCTGCCACACGGCTATGTATCATTTGCATGGCAGTGAGTAGCACGATTTAGGGGCACCAGTCTGCTTTCTATCATGAGTCATCACACCTCAATATTCTTACAACATTTACAAGAATCATGATACCAGGAGCTCGTAGAAAACGAAGGTATAAAGCTTCCCAAAAATATCCAAAACCGTTTTATCGCAAAAAACATGATATGACGTCAGTTTATCATTTTTCAGTAATAATAGTGGTTAGGCTTCGAGCAATTTAGATGATGTGGAATGAGTTTCTTAGTGGTGGCGTCGTGCACCATTGCAAGAATGATATAACTAGCGGCTCGAAAGCACAGCATCCAAGTGCTGGATGTTCAGGGGGGTGAGTGTGAGCATGTCCATGGACGGGTCAATGTAAGCTCCTGTTCTCACTCCAGCCACTACTCGTGCCTGCGATCCCAGACCAAGGGTTTTAGAACCTATGAACGGTTCTTGTATGGTGAGAACGGTGCAGCATTTTTTTTTAGTGCTTTTTGCGGCAACTCAGCCATAACCGAGGAAGTCTCATATTTGTGTTGTGCTGGCATCGTCTCCACTTCCTTCGACCAGGTGGTTATGAAATGTTTGAGGTCCTCCACCTCTTCAAATCCCCCTCGCCTCACCAGCTTCCTTCAAATTGACGAAAACGTGGCAGAAATCGCCCTGGCCAAATCTGCTGTAACTCCAGCATTGCACGAGGAGTATGTGGGCGTGCATTATTATGAGGGAAGATTCATTCCTTTTTGCAGCATTACCCGTCTATTCTTTTTGCACGGTGCACCTTAACCTTTTAAAGGTTTCACAGTATTCTGGTGCATTACTGGTAGTGCCATGAGTTGTGAAATCGACAAGGATAACCTCCTTCCTGCCCCAAAACTGGTTTAGCGCTGCGAGGGTTGTTAGGGTATTTGAGGGGGGGAGAACGCATATGGCGTCAATAATACTTGCTTGTCAGATGTTACCTGACGAATAGAATTTCTACCATCAAATGCGACACGTCTCAGTACCTCGAACCAGCACCCTGGAACCTCCTCTTCGAAGGCCTTCTCAGGCGCCACAAGAACACCGACTGCGAGGCATACCCCTATGTGAATGACCTGACAGTGCTGATCCACATCGAGGCAGTGCTTCGAACTGTCCCTCAACGGTTTGAGCACAAAAAAAAAAAAAAAACCCCAGCTAAATAAACGGTCAACTGTCAAAATATTTTGGTGGCCGCAGGTCCCTTCTAGAGAAGCAAGTTAAGTACTTAGAAGTCAATATAGGTAAGGGGTGGCGTTTCAGTCGACAACTCCAGTCCCTCAAAGGCACTAGCCTCCACAGGCCTGGGTTTGATGGATGCTGAGTGCGTGCCCAGGCTCACAGGTCACTTTCAACTGATATAACTCTCAGATGAGTGCTCAGGAACAATAATTTTAGTAAGGAAACAGATCAATCATCCCACAACCTATGTTCCTTATTGCGGCCGATGAATTTTATTCGAATTCAAATCTGTTCGTGAACCAGAAAATGCTAATTGAGGTTTCCCTTTCAAATTATCTTTAAAAATGAGTAGCCTAACAATTCCTTTCTGTTTTTTAAGATTAATCGTTTTTTTCTTGTATTTTCCATTGAAAGACTGGCCATGCGATGAGAGCGTTGGACCTGTACAACCAACACGGGGCTCCTGCCGCTCCTCAGAACTACAACATTTACAGAAACATTGCGTCGAATGTTTTGTCAGTTCATCGCAGCGAAGAGACGTACAGGAATTACGCCAAGATGAGGGACATGTTCTTCAAAATAGTGAGTGAACGCTTTTCACCATCGTTGGCGCGTCTCGTGACAGTCTAAGAACAAACTGCTGCCTGCACTGATGATGGTTAACCTTTAGCAATTTCTGTGTGAAAGGGCAGAGACAGATTTTTAGTCGATATGGCAAGAGCTCCGTGTAGTAACAACTTTGTTTTCACTTCAACTTCAACAAAATCTTCCTGATGCCTTGGATTTCACACAGTGCCCTTAACAAATCTTTCTGTTGGTTCCAGAATGAGGCGATGCTCAACTCCCCTGAAGCAAATTCTCCGACTCAGACGGAATTCGAGACTTTGATGTTGATTGGTCACTACTACGCCCTGCGGTTTGCCGCCAAACATATTTCTTCACTCGAGAAAATCGTTACCAAGATTTCAATCTCGCTGTTGCGCTACTCGGACGTTATACCGGCAGACAAGGCGTATTTCGAAGCTGGGATGGACGCTCGGGTGAGTTTATCTGCTGTTTAGAGTGTTTCATATTTAGAGTAAGTTGGGGTCACAGATTGTCATAAACCTAATACAACCTCAGCTCATGGCCCCCCTGCACCACCCCTAGGCCCCACAGCGCTGGGCTCAATTAGTGCGACCTGACCTATACGCTCCCACCACCCCCACACAAAGCGGACAACAGCCGCAGGTTTTGCATTCGCCACCTGTTCCAGATGAAGTGTACCGCCTGACTCCCTTAAAGACACCGGGCAATCGTGGTCTAGTGGTTAAGACAATTGTTCATACTTGTGGATCGGAGCTCTGGCGCGATTGCCGTAATTTTTGTCTGAGTCAGCGGATCCCCAAACGTCTCGAAACCCCCCTCGTAACAGTTGACTCTAATAATTACTGTAATTTCCCTATACTCGGTTGTACACGTCTGATATTCATTCCATTCGATCCAGGATGTAAAAATACCTTGAAAACGATATGAAACACGGCTTATTTGCGATTATACTGCGTTTTGTTAATTTTTTTTAAACCATTTTTGGTTCATAACAACCATGGGCTTCGTCCGATCGGATTGCCGAGATGGTGAGCACAACTAGATACCAAATGGATCCAACATCGGATTTTCCGGGGATTCGTTCAACTCTTATAAATTCGTTCATTAAAAGAGTCCGCTTCAGGAGCAGTGGCTAATGGCGAGGGGGGGAGATGTGCTGACAGACTCCTATTAAAGACACCGGGCTATCGTGATCAAGTGGTTAAGGCAGGAGTTCCGTGCGATTGCTGTTAATTTTTACCTGAGTTGGCAGCTCTTCAAACATCTCCAAACTTTCCGCAGTACAATAGTACAGATAACAAGCCTTCAACAACAAGCGCATGTGGAGGGCCACATTTTTATTTTTTTTATTTAGAGTAAGCATTCAATTGGGTTCAACATACCGAGAATTCTGTCCTCCAACCTCCTGGAGGTGTGTTCTGCAGTCCCCGCTTAAATGAAGGGGGTTCTACAGTGTGTTATGCATGCAAAGAAAGTTTAAATTATGTATGACAGTGGTATTCTGGACCACCAACTGCAGGGTGTCATACGTCCAGCGACAGTTAACCCTCAATAGTTATAGATGAGGGAAAAATTGGGCTGTTTTGTGTTGCACTGTATTAACCGCATATTATCACGTCGTAATCTGTGTGTTGTTGTTATTAGGCGATCGGCCTCAACACGGACGCTTTCTTGTTTCTGAATCATTGCCTCGACATTCTGGAAGCCATGGAAGACGGCGGTGACGTATCTGTGGACCATTCAGACCTTCTCTCCACAGATTTTCCACAGCAGATCCCTCTCCCAGAGCACCCGTATCTACAGCCTAAGGAGATCGAAGCTGTCAAAGAGTGGGTTCTGTCTGTGTCGATGGACCGCAGTGTTGATGTGGTAAGTAGCTGCACAGATCTCATGTAAATAAGTTCTGTACTTCAGGTGCCCATTGTGGCACTGGCTACATCCCATTGATTCGATCCACTTAATCTGAGCACATGGCTACTCCACCCAAACCAAACACTCAACACACATTGGGGGCTTGCTGGATGGCATTGAACTAATTACTTCTTAGTATTTTACTTTTATATCCTGCTCCTGCTGGGTGCTGCCCAGTAATGCTGGGGCTAGTTTTCAAGGTGGTGTAGCCTGCTCAGTCAATGCTATAGGAGTTCTCCATCTCTCTGTTAAGTGTATTCTGCTCAGAGAATGACTGAGTTTGATATTTTGCTGTGGCAACCCTTCCACCTGGGCCTGCTATGACAATTGGTGCTAGAGAACAGCAAGCGCAATGAGTGGTAGGGCTTGTAATCCAGCAGCCCCATCTCTCGCAGTGAGCTACTGGGCAAACTAATACCGGAAATGGTTACCTCGGCCATTTTTTGATGGGACAGAGAAATTTCTGGGGATACTGCACGAAATTTAGGGAAAATGTGACTCCTTCTGCGAATACACTGCACAGAATGTTTTCTTTGCGAACAGAGGAGCTTCAACCATCTACTATCGGCAACAATAATTCGTATTAGGTTTGTTGTTCAATGGGTAAACCTCTCAGTGTTCAGTATACGTTCAGTTAACAACAGATTCATCCCTCACCCCTCACCTGCAATTATCGGCCGTGGTGAGACGTAGGATCGTGTCGCACCCGAGTCAATTTGCGACGCATTGTCGACCACATGGGGACCGCTTCACATCGATTTCGGCTGTTTTGGACTTAACGAACTGTTGTCTCTCTCCGTAGCTCTCCATTTTCCACTGGTCATGACGCGCGCTACTGCAGAACTGATCAGGCCTATTTAGCATAATTTTATTCAGATCTTTTTCGTTTCAGACCCTACTGAGTCCGAAAAACACTATGCGGGCAAATGGTCTATGTGTGTGTCTGTGACCGATTTTTAGAGAAAACGACCGTACTACATCAGCTCAAACTTAATATCTAGTCCGCAGGTTACCATAGGACGCCAAAATAAGGGTATGAACCAAATCGACCGAAAGTTAACTAAAGGTATCATAGTGATCAAAACACCAAATTTTATTTCTCAAAAACGTCTCTAACGATTTTGATTAAATTTTTTATATTGGTAGCTCCCAAAATGGCAACTATACCATAAAATTCCCATTTGTGGGAAAATAACGATAGCAGCACAATAAATTACCACAACTTTCGACGAAATCCATTTTAACGCGGTTTTTAGAGAAAACAACCGCACCAAATCAGCTGAAACTTGATGTCTAGCCCGCAGGTTACCATGGGACGCAAAAATAAGGATATGGGCAAAATCCACCGAAAGTTAACTTTAGTTATCATAGTGATCAAAACACCAAATTTTTTTTTCAAAAATGGCTATAACGATTTTGATTAAATTTTCTATATTGATAGCTCTCAGTATGGAAATTATACCATAAAGTTACCATTCGTGTGAAAATGACGAGAGCAGCACAGTAAATTATCAAAATTTTCGACGAAAAGCGTTCTTAGATTGGTTTTTTCCTTATAAACTCCGTTGAAGTGTTAGTAGAATGTTTAAAAAAAATTGGTATTGTAGTCCAATCCAATACCTATAAGGCGAGTGTTTAAAAACCCTCATGAGATGCATGGGGCTCACTCCAGAAATTCTTGAATTTCAACTACCGCCGTTTCGCTGACTACCAGTTCCAACAGTTATTACCCAATAACTCTGCAAGGTAATTACTATCCTTCTTCAAACAATTTGTGTTTACAGCCTCATTAAATCTCTTTGTACCGATTGCTCAATAATGTTCCGGGAATGAGTACGAGCAGCACAATAAATTCCGGAACGGTAAGCGCTACCGCTTTCTGCTGCTGTGACGTGTTGTTTGATCAAGTTCAAATTAACTGAGTGATAAATGAATTGAGTAAGTAGGAAAGCCAGCTCGTCTTTTTACCTGGCAGCGGCAACCCTATTAATGAATATAGTTTGGTTGGGTGTGTTGTTGAGAAAGCTTCTCCAAAACATGTTGGGCTTGTTAACTAGCACAGAATGACAGGGCTTCTTTTCCTACCATCAATGGGCCACCTCCTCAACGAATATTGCACGTGTATTTATGTCAACTCTCAGTCAATGCTTGGGCTTATAGCTGGTGTAACTCACGCAGAGCTCTTAATTCAGGTGGCATAGCCATTGATCTTGTTACCTCCCTATGATAACCTTAAGTGAATAACAGGATTGTTTTCCAACTGAGGAAACTTCTTCAATGAATGTTTTACTTTGATAATGCAGAATTGCGCCATTGCAGCGTAAGGTTATATTTATTTGCACTTTGGCTCATCTATGACTATGATGTGTCTCCAAGAGTGTAAAGCTCCAATGTAGGACTTCGTGATTTTCAGAACTTGGCTGTTGACGACCGGGGCGTTTATCCCGCTTCATTGACGGGCATTTCAGGACCTCCAGCTTCACCTTGTCTGGTCACAGGGTTTCCTGTTCTCCAACGTGGCATCAGGTAATCTAAGTTCTAATTACAATTTTCAAGTGGATTGCATTTGTTGCTATAATAATGCGATAGTTTATGTAGTAGGGGGAGTCATCATTTCTCGCCAGTGCAGTAACCCATTTGCACTGTATTCACAGTGAGTGTTGCAATTGTAATTTGATCGGCTTCTGCCGTGTGAGGCTGTGGTACTTCCAGTTGCCTACGCAATGCCAGGTGAACTCAAGGTTTGGTTGGCTGACATGACTTGTCAGAAGGCTCTGTTTCCCCTTGATGGTCTACTTTTTGAACTCCTGCTAAACCCCAAAAAGTGCTGTTGTAACGTTCAGCAGGCCCCAACATCCTCAGTCCTTCACGACGTCACTTTCCTGACGAGCTACCTGTCGTTTGTGAGCTGAGTTGGAGGAGTGGCTGTGATATCGTCAAGGTACACAGTACAAATTTTGTTTTGCAGTCCTCAGAGACATGAGTCCATTAGTCGTTGAAAGGTAGAAGGAGCATTTTTTAAACCGAAGGGCATCCTAAGAAATTCCCACTGACCGTGTTCTGAGCTGAACGCTGTTTTCTGAATGCTCCGCTCATCTAATTTTATTTGGTGAACGCCGGAAACTAATTCAAGGGTTGTAAAGTATTTACTGCGACCAAGTTTGTCCAGTAAGTCCTCTATGTTTGCTAAGTTATATTTGTCGCCTATCGTTTTCTCGTTAAGCTTTCGATAATCGACGACCAACCTGAACTTCGGTTTTCCAGAGGCGTCCATTTTTACTTTCCTTGGCTCTACGAAGTAGAAAGGAAAGTTATGTAATAGGTCGAAAAAAAAAATTTTGAGTTTCCTTCAGATATTTACGTTTCAGACCCTCCTGAGTCCGAAAAACACTATTTGGG
Source organism: Pachypeltis micranthus (assembly GCA_020466155.1). Lineage (NCBI taxonomy): Eukaryota > Metazoa > Arthropoda > Insecta > Hemiptera > Miridae > Pachypeltis > Pachypeltis micranthus. Next base: position 27,668,146 of record CM035777.1, on the reverse strand, counting down.
AAAATGGTCTGTGTGTCTGTGAACGATTTTTAGAGAAAGCCATCGTACCAAATCAGCTGAAACTTGATATCTAGCCTACAGGTTACCATGGGACGCCAAAATATGGGTGTGGGCAAAATCCACTGAAAGTTAACTATAGTTATCATAGTGATCGAAACACCAAATTTTGTTTCTCAAAAATGGCTCTAACGATTTTGATTAAATTTTTTATATTGATAGCTCTCAATAAGGCAATGATACCATAAAATTCCCATTTGTGAGAAAATGACAAGAGCAGCACAATAAATTATCAAAATTTTCGACGAAAAGCGTTTTTCGCGCAGTTTTTTCCTTATAAAGTCCGCTGGAATGTTAGTAGAATATTAAAGAAGATTAGTACTGCAGTCCAATCCAATACCTAAAGTGTGAGTATTTAAAAATGCTCATGAGATACATGGGGGTCACTCCAGAAATTCCTGAATTTCAACTACCGCCGTTTCGCTTACTACCATTTCACACACAGTTATTACCCAACAACTCTGCAAAAGTAATTACTATCCTTCCTCAAAAAATTTCAGTTTACAGGCTCATTAATTCTTTGTGTATCAATTGCTCAATATTGGTCCTGAAATGAGTACGAGCAGCACAATAAATTCCAGAACTGTAAGCGCTACCGCTTCCTGCTGCCGTGAAGCGTTGTTTGACCAAGTTCAAAGGAACTGGGTGATAAATGAATCGATTAAATAGACATAGCCATGTACAAAGTGAATTGTTGTAGAGCTAAGGAAAGTTGTGTGTTGCAACGCACCAGATTCTTTTTTTTTTGGAACTACCCTGAGGGCCGAATAATAGGCCGAAAAGCTTGGCCGGATAATTTTTTGGTCTAGCATTTTGTTGATTTGTTGCTAGACCTCCTCTTTGGAAACCTGGGGGTACCTATATGCTTTGTTGTGAATGGGTACTTCGTCGGTGGTTTGAATGTGGTGTTTAATTTGTGTAGTGGCCGTAAGACGATCGCCCTCTTGTTAGAAAATGTCAGGATATTGGTTAACAAGTTTTACGAGTATGATAGCTGTTTTTTCTTCCAAGTTGAGGTGATTGAGTCTCAATTCAGCGGCGCTGTTGCGACGGGATTTTGTTTGAGTGTGATTGAGATTAGCATTCTGTTTGTCGATTTCAGCTTCGAATGTAAAATTTTCTGGGAGGTCGACTTCGTGACAACCCTTCTTTTTGTCGCCAAGGCTCTCCATAACTCGATAATGCATCTTTGGTTTGGTTTTTTATATTACTCGTGAACTAAGCACCGAAAGCACGTCCAGAATCGTTTCACCCGTGCAAACTGTTACGACGGTCGTTGCTGACACCAGATTTCTTCATAGGCTGATCAATGACTGGCTGATTTTGGCCAAGTTTGATCTCAGTGTCAGTCCGCTCTTGTCGATTATTCCACGTACCGTTTTTACTTTCCTTGGCTCTACAAAGTAGAAAGGAAAGTTATGTAATCGGATGAAAAAAATTTTTTGAGTTTTCTTCAGATCTTTACGTTTCAGACCCTCCTGAGTCCGAAAAACACTATTTTGGAAAATGGTCTGTGTGTATGTGAACGATTTTTAGAGAAAACTACCGTACCAAATCAGCTCAAACTTGATATCTAGCCTGCAGGTTACCATGGGACGCCAAAATAAGGGTATGAACAAAATCCACCGAAAGTTAACTATAGTTATCATAGTGATCAAAACACCAAATATTTTTTTTCACAAATACGGCTCTAACGATTTTGATTAAATGTTTTATATTGATAGCCCTTGATAAGGCAATTATACCATAAAATTCCCATTCGTAGGAAAATGACGAGAGCAGCACAATAAATTTTCAAAAGTTTCGACCAAGAGCGTTTTTAGCGCAGTTTTTCCTTGTAAACTCCGCTGGAATTTTTGTAGAATGTTAAAAAAAATTGGTACTGTAGTCCAATCCAATACCTAAAGGGTGAGTGTTTAAGAATGTTCATGAGATACATGGGGGTCACTCCAGAAATTCTTGAATTTCAACTACCGCCGTTTCGCTTACTACCAGTTCTAACAGTTATTACCGAACAACTCTGCAAAAGTAATTACTATCCTTCCTCAAAAAATTTTTGTTTACAGGCTCATTAATTCTTTGTGTCAATATTGGTCCTGAAATGAGTACGAGCAGCACAATAAATTCCAGAACTGTAAGCGCTACCGCTTCCTGCTGCCGTAAAGCGTTGTTTGACCAAGTTCAAAGGAACTGAGTGATAAATGAATTGAGTAAGTGCACAAAGCCAAGTAGAAAGTGAAGTGACGTAGAGCTAAGGAAAGTTGTGTGTTGCAACGCACCAGATATTTTCAACTAATTACTTACGCAGACGCCCGTCGTGCCTACTAATGAGCTATTTTCTTATTTTAAATGCTTCTAACGTCGATGATTTTCAAATTCGTACTGGGGTTTCGCTTAATTTGGGAAAGTGTGGTGCATATTTCCATTAAACGTTGCTTGTGTGCTTTCCTCGGGTAAGCTGGAAGCTTTGGCTGGACAACCAGATACAAGATCAACAGCTAAATTTAAATAATTTATTGGTAACTTTGGATTGAAGTGAGACTGAGTGTTCATATACTCGAAGGCTTGAATCCCAAAGACCTGAAGAGAACAAAAAAAAGAAGGTTTCAACCAGTTACATAACTTCCCTATCTACTTTGTAGAGTCTAAGGAAGTAAAACTATGAAGTGCGAGTCAAGATAGCCGAATAAATTCCCGAACTTGAAGCGCTACGACTTTTTTTTGTTGTAGGTTTTGAAGGTATTTATTGCCCATTTAACCCTTTCAGGGGAAAAGATGCGATTCGCATACCCTAGGAGCCTACGCGGGTGCGGACGTTCCCTGCCTGGCTCCCGGGGTGGGGCAAAAGCCCCTTCCTCAACAAGGGTACACCCTGGAAAGTGGGTATTAACCAACACCTCCAGGGTCTCCCTGGCATCTTCCGTGAAAGTTCCGTCCGTCCTTCTTATGAGGCCTAGTTCCTGAGGTTTGTCCAGCGCTACCACTTAATAAGTCAAATGTGAAGTTATGTTTTAGCTTTAGTTAACGGAGTGAAAAATAGATAGGATTTGTAGCTTGAGCGATAATACCTGGGGCCTGAGGAAAGTCTTGTGATGCGTTCTTTTAACGGATTTACTTAATTGCAATTGTCTTACCCGTGTTATCCTAAATAAATTTGTATGTGACTCACCCAACTTCCGACTCCCCTAACCTCTCTGTCCCTGAAGTGTTCGCCTTCATCCGCCTCGTCGTTCTCCGTTGACTCTTATACAATTCTCTGGCAGGTTCAAGAGGGGCTCCGCTCACGCCGATGACTGGTCGACTCTCCAAATGGCCTTAAAAATGCACCCAACGGAAACTAACTTGGCCGACGTGATGTCTTTCATTTACAAGTGGTTCGGGTCTGTCAGCGAAGGCTCCTCAATGAAGAACTAGTTCAAATGCTCGACCGTCAACATCTAAAGCGAATCTGTACTTATTTATGTTAATTCAAGTGTGGCGATAGTTTTTTGGATCTGTGTTTTAATTGTTTGTAATTATTGAAGTTTAACCCGTTAATTTTGTTAATTATTCAATGCGTTGTGTAAAATAGTCTTAAATACAAGTTACCCCCGAATTTTTGGTTTGCTGCTTTAATTAACCTGTCGAGAAAACTAGAATTCGAATCTATGAGGTGGGCAGTTCACTGTTGGCGCTTCTTATCTCCTGTGGAAGTACAGTAGGTTGTCATTTAGTCAGTGTACAGGTGGAGCGCTGTTGCTTGTGTGTGACAACACAGAGGTATGACCCTGGGGAATCTACTGCCGTCTTGGATGAGTTCTGAATCTGGTTTCCCTCCTGAACTAACCATTTACTTTGTAATGGTTTGCGGCGGACTGCCGATGATGGCAACACTGTTGCCGCCACCTGTTTATATTAACGGAGGAGTCGCATTTTGGTCTTATAACGTCTACTGACATCGCTGACGAATCTTCCCCCTTTTTTTGGAGCCATATTTAAATTCCCCTTATATTGTGTGAAGTAAGGTAAGCGATCAGAGCTTGGTGATTCATTTTCCCCATTGTCCCTTTATTGTCATTTAATAGAATCCGAGAATATTATCCGAGGTTATTTGTTTCATTATAAAAGGAGTCCATTTCATTTCGAGGTTTTCCTGATTAAATTCAAGTGGGTCCTAGTTGGTTTATAATTTCATTTCCCATTACTTTCCTGAGAGGCATTATTTTTTTTCATTTTCATCAAGTGAGTATAATTGAGTGTATTTAATTTGTTAGTTTCTTTTGGGCCTGGACACGACTTTCACTTGCGTTCTGTACGCGGGTAATTTGTAAAAGAATTCCCCAAGTACGTCACAAATTGGTAGCAGAGCCTTTCCAATTCACCCCTCTCGAAAATACGTCGCGCTTGCCCCGCGTATTTTCTGCATTTTCGCGCGTACGAAAATCGTGCACGTGTTCACGTTCCTGTTGCGTCCTGTTTGTGTTCATTGCAACCCCCCCGTCCTGTTCTTGTCGATCATTACATCATCGACCACCTTGTTCACTCCTGTTTGTTTTTGCTCGGATTGTGCAATACTGCCCCATCATGAGTCGATCATCGTCTCCTGCACCCCCAAAACCCCTTGACGACACCCTCTTTTGTGACAAATGCAAATTTGTGCTTCCCCCAACACAACACACATCCTCGATTAGCTGTGCCGTGTGTTTCGCTCTTTTGTGCGTCACGTGCGCCCACTTTCAATTTTCGGCGTGGCTAAAACGCAGTCACGAAGCACGCCAAAAATATGAATGCCGTTTTTGCCGTACTCCGGCGCCATCCCTTCCTCCCCCATCTGCTGACTACTATCTGCTGCCAATGGACGTCCCCAGTAGTCGGGCGAGTCCTCAGGATTTGCCACGATATTTAGAGAAACCACTCTCCACGATTCCCATATTCTATACTGACAACCCTATGAGTGTCGTCAAATTTTTTTTGAAATTACTCACGATATTCGAATGTGCCCCAGAACATTTTTCGCAATTTGTACGACAGCACTGTGCACTGCTGCCCAAATTTTCATATCTGCGTACCCGTAACCTCCCTCTTCCCCGCGTTCACCTTTGAGGAATTGTTGTCGCATATGCTAACAGACCTCATCCCTGTCCATTCCCGACACGAGCTCGTTGTGTCCACCTACACCGACTTCAGGGTCCTCAGGAGAGATTCCGCCACTATGTGGATGACCTCCTAGCGGTGCAGCGCATACTACAGGTTTACTCAGAAACAGATTTGATTGATCTTATCCTCTCGCATGTTAACGATTCTACTCGTCGTCATTTTGTTTTCCAATTACACCCATCCAACAAGCAAGCTCTGTATGGGTTGGTAAAGGCGGTTGAGGATGTCTTAACCTACTGAACTGGGCTGTGGCAGCTAGCCACCCTTCTTCAAAAGACGCCTCGTCGCGAAGTGTGTCTCATCCCGACAGAGGGCGCTAGTCGTGAGCTAGTCTACTCCTGGAGGGGATAGCACGTGGCCAATGAGAGAGGACTACCCCCTCCAAGAGAATTTACATAAGGGCCTGCCTGCAACAACAAGTCTCATTCTCCTAACTTCAAGCAGCCACCATCTACAGTACCAGGGACTACACGTGGAAGACTGCACCAGTGGAGACGACGAGTCCCTCACTGTGAGGAGCTACTGCTCAACCGAGCCCTCCGAACCACACTTCAACGTCTGAGGAACACGACTCAACAGAGACTCTGAAGAAGAAGGAGCCACGACTCAACCGAGTCCCTCGCCTCACGGAGTCCTTTGTCCCAAACCTTGCCAAACGGTAGAGACAGAGCCTACAACATTTCGTTGGCCTTCAAGACCACGCCATTTAAAAAGGGGCCCCTGACATGGACGAAACAGTTCATTGCCCATTTAAGAGGATGAGAGCCTACGGAGGGCTTGCTTCCCCCAGGGGTTTTGAGATCTCTCCACTTCTTTTAATGACGCGGTGGAAGGCCTTCTTCTCTTGGACAAACGCAGTTCAACGTGTGGCTCTGTCATCAGGATCACTGTTGGTATAGTCTTCTGGTTATATTTACACTCTGCTTGAGAGGATTAATTTCATTAGTCCGCCAGAAAACTACTGGGGAGGAAGGATATGAGGATCATATGTGGCCTGTTCACAGGTCACTGTCCGCCTCTTCGGATGAGGCAGCTATGAGCTGAAGAAGAGATGCTAGTTATCTGGATTTTCCACTCTCGAAGCTCTCCACGAGCTGTGCTCTTTTCCTGTCAAAGTTTTACCGAGATATTCCAGAACTGGAGCGATTTTGTGATCGAATAGTGCCTCCATGGTCTCTGGAGTATGATCAAGACTCCAGTTCGTCGTCGGAAAAAATCTCAGGATCAGTCCCACATCAAAAAACGGTGGCCATGAATTTACCATGTGGGGCCTGGCCAACTTCACCGGCATCATAATTATACTGCCAATTCAATTTCGAAGAAAAACCAGTTTATTTTGACGATAGACAGAAGGGTCGCTGGAAGGGATCGTCTCTCCCCCTCCATTTCCTCTTCATTTTTCCTCTCCCTCTCCGATTGTTCTTTTTCTTCCAATTTTTTGGCTTTTTCCTGATCCAACTTTCTTCGGAAACAAGAGCCGTTTTATACCCCTTCCTTTTCACCCATTTTTCTATGTGAAAAGTGCAACAGGTCAAAAAACCCTTCCGTGTCTACTTACGATCAACTGTGGCTTTTCTTAAAAGCGTTGCCGCCAATCGAAGAGCTACGGAAACTTGGGGTGAGTCCTCTTTCATTTCCTCATTCCGTTTATATTTTTCCTGGTGTATTCTTTTTCCAGGTGCTTGAGGGTGTTCCGTCCAGAGATCAGAATCACACGAGCGGTATCTAATTTCCCATTACAAGGGAAAGTAAGCAATTCTCGTATAATTACCCACCCTCGTGATAATTGCTATTTCGGGGTACTTTCGCGCTTCATGGTGATACAGTCCACCAAGCCACTTGAGCACAAAAAAAAGAGGGATTTTCCCCGAACAACTTTTAACGCTGCCAATCCCTCGCTTCACGTTTTAACTCTCATTTATAAAATGTAGGAACAATGATCCAAAACAACAACCAGGGGGGTGGAGCGAAAAGGTTTATTCGCCCTCACGCAGTAACGAAGCCATAGTTCTTTTAGCTCAATTTTGAATGGAGTCTTAAAAGCTTAAAAGTAACAACATCCAACTTCTGGGATCCAGTACAGTTGGAAATGCCATCCGCAATTGCAAAACGAGAGTCCTTTGGGACCTGCTCCGATCTTCAGTGGCGAGCCTAGCCAACTCTCCTCAACTGGACATCGAGCACAGCACCAGTCATCGCGCTCGTGGACGAGTTAGTGAACTTCGAATAGAAATATCTGGTGCGTTGCAACACACAACTTTCCTTAGCTCTACAACAATTCACTTTGTACATGGCTAATTCTATTTAATCAATTCATTTATCACCCAGTTCCTTTGAACTTGGTCAAGCAACACGTCACAGCAGCAGGAAGCGGTAGCGCTTGCAGTTCCAGATTTTATTGTGCTGCTCGTACTCATTGCAGGACCATTATTGAGCAATCGGTACACAGATAATTAATGAGGCTGTAAATATAAATTTTTTGAAGAAGGCTAGTAATTACTTTTGCAGAGTTATTGGGTAAAAATGTTAAGAACTGGTAGTAAGCGAAATGGCAGTAGTTGAAATTCAGGAATTTCTGGAGTAACCCCCATGTATCTCATGAGCGTTTTTAAACGCTCATCCTTTAGGTATTGGATTGGACTACAATACCAATGTTTTTTTAAATTCTGAAAAAATTCCAGCGGAGTTTATAAGGAAAAAACTGCGCTAAAAACGCTTTTCGTCGGCAATTTTGATAATTTATTGTGCTGCTCTAGTCATTTTCCCACAAATGGGAATTTTATGGTGTGATTGCCTTATTGAGAGCTATCAATATAAAAAATTTAATCAAAATCGTTGAAGCCGTTTTTGAGAAAAAAAATTTGGTGTTTTGATCACTATGATAACTATAGTTAACTTTCGGTGGATTTTGCCCATACCCTCATTTTTGCGTCCCATGGTAACCTGTAGGCTAGACATCAAGTTTCAGGTGATGTGGTACGGTGGTTTTCTCTAAAAACCGCGCTAAAATCGATTTCGCCGAAAGTTTCGATAATTTATTGTGCTGCTCTCGTCGTTTTCCCACAAATGGGAATTTTATGGTATAATTGCTATGTTGAGAGCTATCAATATAAAAAATGTAATCAAAATCGTTAGAGCCGTTTTTGAGAAAAAAAATATTTGGTGTTTTGATCACTATGATTACTATAGTTAACTTTCGGTAGATTTTGTTCAAACCCTTATTTTGGCGTCCCATGGTGACCTGCGGACGAGATATCAAGTTTGAGCTGATTTGGTACGGTAGTTCTCTCTAAAAATCGTTCACACACACACAGACCATTTTCCCAAATGGTGTTTTTCGGACTCAGGAGGGTCTGAAACGTAAAGATCTGAAGAGAACTCAAAATTTATTTTTCAGCCGATTACTTAACTTTCCTTTCTACTTCGTACAGCCAAGGAAAGTAAAAAGGATTGTTAGGCTGTCTAATTCCTCTTGAAATATTCACGTTAAAGATTGATTGCATCTCTCGGGCGAGGGATTTTCGTTAAGTTCAGCTAACCTGCGGAAGCAAGGTTTGTTTAAGTACGAAAATACCACCTTACGGTTCTCGAATTCCCTCGCGCAAGCGTCGCACTCTCGAAGTTCAGTTAAACGCCCTCCGCCTCTCCCCTCATCACATCTTACGCACCTAACGCGTAAAAAAGCGTTCGCCAAAGTTCGGCGGCACGAGCCGGTTGTTGTGCATTCCCTCCAGAATCAGCAGGCGGCCTTGACCTCGATATGAGGGCTGAGGGAGCTGGTTTTCGTGGTTTTGTGGAAGCCATTCATGTGAACGGCCCCGCGGGGGCACAACCGGTTTTCTTTACGTTCGATACCGATAATTCGTCTTGTTCGCTCGTCATAATCGGTCAGCAGAGCAGCTTCGACTGCTTTTACTTGTTTCGCGGCAGCTAATTTCTGTGGTGGCTCGAGAAGCGTACTTCTTGCGTTGTTGCTATCGTACTGTTTAGAATACGATCGTCGTTCGTCATAAGAGGACAAGGCTCACTGCAACTAACGCGTCCATCCGCCGTCCACCGTCCCCCGTCCGGGCCGTTTTGTGCCTTTAACGTGGTCTAAAAAATTCGTTCTTTCGCACGAAAATCCCATTTGGTATCTAGTTGTGCCCGTCATCTCGGCAATCCGATCGGACGAAGCCCATGGTTGTTATGACAAAAAGTGGTTAAAAAAATTAACGAAACGCAGTGTAATTCGCAAATACGCCGTGTTTCGTATCGTTTTCAAGGCCCGCTCGACTCGCAGCGCGTGCGTGCGAGGGTTCACTGGCAGCCCTCTTCCCACCCTTCGTAGTTCCATTGTAGTCAGGTCATGTTTCGTATGGTTTACTAGTATTCGATGCTGAATCGAATGGGATGGGGGAGCAGTAATACTAGGTCAAGCTGTTCATGAGAAATATCTGGTACGTTGCAACACCGCAATTCATGAGCAATCCAGGTGAGAAGGGGGAGTTCCCGCTTTCGAAGCTGGGGCCCTGGTATACTACACTGATGGCTCAGTACAGGGTGGCCATGCTGGGGCAGGCATCTTTGGGCCGAGAATCAGAGCAGCAATCCCATTGGGGTCGCTGGCCACGGTGTTCTAGGTAGAGGTGGCTGCAGTGACAGTCTGTGTGCAGTGGCTACTGCAGAGGGGACTGAAGCGGCAGAAGATCTTCATTACGGTGGACAGTCAGACCACTCTCAAGACCTTAGCCTCATACTGTCTTACATCATGGCAGGTGTGGGAGTGTCTGACTTGACTGAAGGCCCTGGCCGAGGACAACAGTGTAACTCTGTGTTGGGTGCCAGGGCATCAGGGAATAGAGGCAAACGAATGGGCTGCTAGGTTGGCAAAGAAGGGATCCACGCAAGCCCTTATCGGCCGTGAGCCCTTTGTTGGACTACCTGGAGCCACCTAGCTAGAGAGGTTGGCAAATGGGAGGATAGGTGCAGGGCTGCCTGGCCTTAGACAGTCAAAACTCTTCAACCATCTCTCCAGAGGGACGGGCCAAGGAGGTGCTTGCACTGGGGAGGAAGGATATGAGGATCATATGTGGCCTGTTCACAGGTCACTGTCCACTGAGGTACCACCTTGCAAATATTGGCAAGTACGAGGTACAGATATGCAGGTTCCGCAAGGTAGGGCTAGAGACGGCTGAGCATGTGCTGTACATATGCGATGGACTCACAGCATCGTTGTGTGTCTTTCTTCAGCCAGAAGAGGTGGTGAATGCAGAACTTGAGGATATCCTCTGCTTTGTGCAGGGGGGGGGGGCGCATAGGTGACCTCACACCAAGTGAGACCAGTGCCGTGGGGCCTGGGGGTGGTGCAGGGGGGCCATGATCTGAGGATCATGGACGCCCTCACAATAGGCCCGTTTGTGGCTGCAGTGAGGGTATCACCTGCATCCAAAAGAAGAAAAAAAAAGTGGCCTTCTAAGGACAGAATAACAAACTCGCAATGCTCCTCAGAGCAAAAAAAGGCTACTTTGCGCATCTCCAGTTACGTTTGACAGGACATGCTTAGGTTCCTAATGAACTTGTGTACTTCTGCACAGCTCAGTGAAACTAATCAACTATTTACCGAGCCCGCTTATATGGCAGAATCACGAATAAGTCAAGCCCTAATGATATGATATAGTTAACATGTTGATGCCATTAAAATCACTTGGGAGTATTATTTTCATTTTACAAAATCAGAATGACAATAGTTACGCAAATAGAAAAGTGGAAGAAATGATCTTTTCCACTGAGTTGAGCAAAGTGTAGATCCGTTTCGGCGATAAACCATCCTCAGTACAATTGTCAACCCGCACATTTCAACATTTACTTTTGGCGGTCCATTTTACACGTTTTTTGAAAATTCGTTCTTTAACTTTTTTACGTAACCGCGATAGTTGTATTATCCGTCAAAATTCGCTCATAAATAAACAAATGAGGGTCGCGGCTAATCGCGAGATTTAGAACGGCCCGTCGAACGTCAAGTGGTGGGGAAATGGTGGGGGAGTCGACGGGAACGAGGATTGTCGTCATCGTCGTCGGCGAAAGGAAAAGAACCGTGAGGTTGAAATCAGTCGACGACGTCGTGGCCGCCTTTCGACGTCTTTTTAGCGCATTACGTTCGGTTTCATTCTCGTCGTCGTCGTCGTCCGCCGGTCCGCGCTAATCCCGTCGACGCGGAGTCCGATACCTCGTAATCTGTCGACGTTCGCGTTTCGAGCTACGCGTTATGTGACGTCGAGTCGCTGGCTCTTCGCTGTTTTTTTTTTGGATCGCCGCAGGTGAACTTATTTTGAGATTATTATTTACAACGATAATTTTAACGAAGGTAACACACGCCCATCAGGGCAAGAAACACGGGCCCAGAAATATCGAGCTCTCACATCACAAGCCGTTTGCACGATCTATGCTACTTGTCCTAAACTTCTAGAGATGTCGATTACATCCTGCAGTTTCGTGGGGTTCTACATACACACTGGGCGGAGCAGTTATAAAGTTGCTTTGTAGCAGTCAAGGCTGGAACAGTTGTAGGACTTACAGCGGAGCAGCATGATGAAGTCGTGGAGAGAAATGAAGTGGAGCCACGCTTTGAAGTCGTCATGTCCCATCAGGAACTGGCTCGTCAAGTGGTCTGGCTCAACCCACTTTGCTCCTAAGATGTTCGCAGATGTGAAAAACGTAACACCAGATTCCTATCTTGCCATTTTTTTTTTGACCCGAGGGCGTGTGGGACAAGTCCCTTTGTCACTGCGGTCGCATATGGGCCTATTGTGACGCTGGCCCTTTCTTAGTAGAAGGCGTTGTACATACCCGCCCCCCTTAGGAAGCTGAGTATGTCCTTCACCGCAGATTCCGCCATGATTTGGGGTTCAGTGGTCCCCTGACCGAAGTATTCAAAGCGTTTTGCTGCCAAGGCAGGGCACTCACAGGATATGCTCTGCTGTCTCGTCTTCCTCACCGCAGAGTCTGCATTCCACCGCCTCTAAGATGCCCATCTTGTTGAGGTGATATCTGAGTGGGCAGTGCCTGATGAGGAAGCTTATCAGTACTCTCAGATCTTGTCTAGAGAGTGTCAGCATCGCCTTCGCCCTTTGACAGGAAGGCGTGACAAGTCTTTTCGCCTGTCTTAGTTGTGGCTGGCTATGCCAATGGGCGCCATTTTCCTGTATCTCCCATCGAGCAACCAGACGGTTCAGGTGACTTTTCGTCATACCTACGTGTGGTTCAGACCCGATGGGTAGGGATTCTGTACTCCTTTTTGCAAGGCGGTCAGCCTTCTCATTGTCCTCATGCCCCCTGTGAGCCGGCACCCAAATGAGGGAGAGCCTGTTACGGGCGCCGAGCTGCTTGAGCGCATGGAGGCATTCCCATGCCAGCTTAGAGCTAAAACTATAGGCTGCGATGGCCTTTAAGGCTGTCTGAGAAAATGTAGATCTGCTTGCCCTTGAGTCCTTTGTTCAGGATCTCTTCTGCGATCTCTTGGGTTTTGCCCATTGTTCACGGCTGCTTATTCAGTCAGCATGCTGTCCTTATTCACAGCTGGACGCAGACATGCCCCTGGGGACAATGCCGTGGCCGTTCCACTATCCACAACCCGTGGTCGCGCCTGGTAGCATGGGCATGCTCCTAGGAAGATAACCCAGAACCAGGATCTTGCCATTTATCCAAAGCCCAGAGTGAGAGAAGCTCCCTTTTCACTCTCAACTTGTACACTCAATGGCTAAGACAATAGGTAACTGGCCAGCGATCACGCTGTCTTCTTGGCGTTGGTGATCCAGTACTTTCCTTTGATTGACTGTGAGTTTGCTACCCCAGACAACAGGATAGCAGCCAATCAAAGTAAATAACCTTGTGCACGAGGATTGTGTCACGGCAACGCACACCCCAAATGTCCTTGCTAATTGCTCGTAATGAGGCAAACCTTGCGAGGGCAGTATCTTTGAGGAGCGTGGGGAGAACACAACCCAGGACAGTTTCACCTATAGCTCAGAATTAATTGGCACTGGTGTTAAGGATGGAAGGACACACCTAGTGGCAGGAGCAACCTAAAATGCATGGCATGATATAAAGATAACTAACGGTCAATCAAATAAACACCTTCAGCAGCTCACCCCTTTCACCTTGACGGTCAAAGAAAGCAAATATGTTGGAAGATAAAAACTAAAATTGATACCACAGGAGCAATTATAATAATAAAACTGTAGCCCTCACTTTACAATTGACATCATTCTATGGCGTCTTACACACACTCAAAAATTCCAGCCCTCAGGTAAGGGACAGTGGTTACTCGAGCATGGGTGCGTTGTTCCTTTCAAGAATTTAAATCCGAGGGCAGCCAGCTCCAGGCCTTCTCACAACCGAAGGTGGGTAAATGCTTTTATTTCCCCCACCATGGCTATCCCCCTCTCCCTCCTGCCATATGTCATCGCCTTTTGTGGTATAACTTCGGGGTTGCACCATTTTCTCGTTCCTTCCTCTATCCTCTTCTGATGGAGCATGATCTGGACCAATTCATCCACAGCCATGCACCTCTCTTGATTCCTCAACATTGGTGGTGAATGGCCCAGAGCTCCCCTATTACCTCCTGCAGGAACTGGCGGGATTGGGCACCACCTGCCCCCAGTACATACAAAAAGAGTTCCATAATGTTAATGATTAGTAGGTTTCAGTAGATAAGTAAGTCTTCGGAGACTTTTCAAGAATCGTGGGGCATTCCAATGTGGTAGAGGTGGAATGACATTGGCCACACTGAGATCGAGCAGCTCAGCTCTACCAACTTACTGGCAAGTCCGTGCGACTGGTGCGAGAGTGCAGGATGTGGCTTAACTCCTTAGCAAGTGCGAATAGAGTTAATGTGTATTGGATTCCAGGACATAAGGGGATCATTGGAAATGAGTGTTGGACCATCTGGCCAGACGCAGTTTGTCTATGGTACCTATTGGGCTTGTGGCATTTCTCTGGTACTAGTAAAAAGGACTGTGGGAGAACACGCCAGAAGACTGCATCAGACAATGTTTGACGAAAATCGATCTTAGCGCGGTTTTTCCTTATAAACTCGCCCGAAATGTTACTAGAATGTTCAAAAAAATTGGTGGATAGCCCAATCTAATACCTATAGGGTGAGAGCTAAACAACGCTCATAAGATATTTAGGGATCACTGCAGAAATTCCGGAATTTCAACTACCGCCGTTTCGCCAACTACCGGTTCTAAACGTTTTCACCCGATAACTCTGTATGAGTGATTATTATCCCCTTCAAAAAATCGTGTTTACAGTCTCATTAATGATCTGTGTACCAATTGCTCAATAATAGTCCAGGAATGAGTACGAGCAGCACAATAAATTCCGGAACTGTAGGCGCTACTGCTACCTGCTGCCGTGAAGTGTTGTTTGACCAAGTTCAAATGAATTGAGTAAGTTGAAAAAGCCATGTACAAAGTGAATTGGCGTAGAGCTTAGGAAAGTTGTGTGTTGCAAACCACCAGATATTTTTGAGAACGTTGCCCGTACCAAAAATGTCATTCAGTGAGTCAAGCTGAGGGGAGTCACCTGGTGAAACGCTAGGTAGCTGTAGGGGCGATTGTCCCTTGTTATTGTCGGGCACAAATGGATAAAGCAATTGACGTAAGAGAACTGTATTTAGAGTGGTGATCGCGGAAATATTTACAAAGTACTTATAATCAGAATTCGTGTAACACTGAGAATATATTAACTTTAGACTGCACTTCACATTGTAGAACACTGCCAGACTTAGTCTGCTTAGGAGGTTATGAATGAGACCACAGTTACACGACGTTTTGGCGTTGGGATTTTCACAGGGGGGTGGATATGATAAGAACCGAGAAGCGCACTGTGTTGCACGGACGAGATTTGATAGCGGGCTGATTTGTAAGTGCTCAGTCGTGGAGAGGAATGTGAAATTGAGGAGAAGGAAATAAAGAAAGGGGAAAAAACTCACAGCTGTTAGAAACAACCGAATGCAACGGGGGGATTCCTGCAGGTACGAAGGGCAGGTATTGAAATAGGAGACAATGACTGGGGAAGTCTGAGGTCAAAGACTTGAACCAATTCGGTGGTTTGCGTCGAACAGTTATCTCTTCACACGCTATACTTGGGTTCCACTTCCATCACTCGCCATTTTGGGTTCTTTCCACGGCTCCCTACCTCTACAGCCCTCCAAAATTGGCTGCTGGGTGTTTCATTCGTGTTCTGTTCTCCCTACGAGTTCTTTCGAGCTTACTTCGGCTTCTATTTCTTCGTAGTTTTACATGCCTTCAAGTCGTAGTTTATGTTCGCCGTTCAGTTTAATGATATCACATTTCATCTGACATAGACCAGTGCACCCTTCCAGAGACCCTCTCTCTCTCTGTTCGTTTTGCCCTTCTTCTTCGACTAGATGGGCGCCTTGCACCACACTATCGTCAGCTTGGCTGAAGATCAGGGAGAGGCGAATGCGTCAAATGGCAACATTAGTTTTTAAGACCCTCAAATTCAAACAGACCGCTTATTTGTACGAAAAGTTCAAGCTCCTACTCCACAGAGACAGGCGAGCGAGGAACGAAGTGTTGAGGATATACAAGCACTCGCCCTTCTCACTGTTTTGCTCGTGTTTCTGTTTTCAGATCGGTATCCTTGGAAGGTTTTGGTGTGTATGTAATTCATGATCGTATGGCTGGAGTTTCTGTGTGTCCTTGTTTTCAGTGTTGTCAGTGAGAGTTTTTCAGGTTAAAACATGAAACCAACCAGGACTATTGTGTTGTTAGGTAGTCTTTATATATTGTTCGAATGTTAACACTATGAGGAATTATTGTGTTTAAGCTCCAGGGGAAATGGTAGAGAGGGCTGTATGACCCTAATGTCCCCTGGTCAATAAATAAATAAATCAATTTCTCTCTGGTGGGCGACGCATCACACATCGTTCCTTGGCCCCACATACACTCAGCGCTTTTCATCACCCTATCAACTAATCAAATCTGTTTCTCATTCAATTATACTTTCGTTCTAAACGAGCGGTGCGTAGCAACACCCAACTTCCCCCGTAAGTTCCAACACCAGCTACATATGCGGGTGCTATATCTTCTTCATTCAACGCATATCTACAGAAACATTCATTGAGAACAAAATGTAGGGACTAGTTGGCTGAGAGTACTCCGTAAGTTTGCTCGAAGTGAGTTTAGCGCCGTTTTAGAGAAACGTGGAATACCGATAAATTAATATTCGACAAATCTCCTTTTCTGAGTTAATCTCCTTTGGGATCCGTCTGTAATCGGCTAAAACACGACTGAGTCCGAAAAACGCTATTTGAGAAAATGCTCTGCGCGTCTGTGAATGCGATTGAGAGAAAACCACTCGAATCAACTCGAACTTGATATGCAGCTCGCAGGTCACAATAAGACGCCAAAATCCGCTCAAAACTACGGCTTTCATAGCGATCAAAACACTAAATGTTTTTTCTCAAAAACGACCAACTATTTTTATTGAATTTTTGTATGGACAGCTCCAAATAACCCGTGAATACCCTAAAGCTCTATAGGATATAAGTCTATTCAATGAGTCTGAGGGTCCTTTACTTCTTTGTATATGTACCGCCTGACTCCCTTTAAAGGCACCAGGTAATCGTGGTCTAGTGGTTAAGACAATTGTTCATACTTCTCGACATAAAGTGGAGGATTGTGGATCGGAGCTTCGGCGCGATTGCCGTAATTTTTGCCTGAGTCAGCGGATCCCCAAATGTCTCAAAGCCCCCCTCGTAACACATATGTACTGTTATAGTATTTATTATGCCAAACGGTATGAGGAAAATAGAAATTAGCAATAATGCATCGTTTCGTCTTTGACGCAAAGCGCCGAATCAGTCCAGGTTTTTGACCTCGGAATTTCCGCACCTGCCCTGACGGGACTCACCAACGTACCACGTACCTGCAGAAATTCCACTACCGTGGTTATTTCCAACAGCGGATTTCCCTGAAGTGGTTTTCCGATCTTTTCCCTCTCTTCCTTTTTCAGATTCCTCTCAACAACAGACACCTCCTCCCAAACTCATTCACTACGAACTCTCACGGAAGTCGATCATCTCTAGTGCTCCCAACACGCAGTTACCTAACTGGCACTTGTTTCGGATTTCTCCTTCCTTCTCCATACAACTAGTTTCACGCCCCCTTTTTTCGTGCTTATACTCAAATCATATCCTGTTCAAATCACCTCTTCTTTGAACATCCAAGTCTTGTGACAGAGTCACGACCGCCGGACTCGGGAGGCCAGGCCCTTATCAATGAAGAGGGCTCTGAGCCGGAGAGCTCAGTCTCCTTTTACGCGCCGAACCGTCGACCGATCGCAAGCGAAACTTGGTGAGCCCCTACACTCCTTACGTCGGGAGAAGAATTATTTTGCCGGTATATTTTAAGATTTTATTTCCCTCTTTCATTAAACCGAAGCAGTTATTTTCTTTTATAATTTCCAGTAATAAAGCCTTTTATTTTTTACTCTCAAACAAAATTGGTTCTGTCCCCCAGAACACCCGTGACACTGGTAGCAGAGCGTGGTTTTATGTCGCACTAACAACTCTAACTGTTGCAATCTTTGCGTCATATCAGCAAAGGTCGCAGAGAATGATTTTATCTCTGCGGCCAAAGTATCAAGGGCTGTCGATCTATCTTCCGACAGCTGCGTGATAGCCTGTTCCAGTCTGTCCCCCACCTGATCAAGTCGACCTTCCAAGGCCTGAACTTGTTTTTTTAACATGTCCTGATCCGCTTGTATTTGTGACATTTGTTTGTTTGATGGCGAGTCCTTACATCTGGCACACTTCCACACCGCCTTCCGCTGGCCCTCCTTCGACCAATTCTCCGGCGTGTAACCGACGCAAACGGCATGAAAAATTCGTTTGCAAATGGAACACAGAGCCGCTTCCGCTTGCGTAGCGATCTGTTTTCTACAAATTTCGCACGGATCCATGGCCAGAAACGGAATCACAGCAGAGGGGCCCAAGTGTATGAGAATCCCACCGGGTTAGCCTGATTAAATGCACTAGACAGCCACGAAATGTGTGACAAACAATAAAATAATGAGCGAAATACCTATGTGAAACACAAAGCAACGAAAAAAAAGAGAATTTATAGTTTTGTTTTTTGCTCTGCTACCAGTGTCACGGGTGTTCTGGGGGACAGAACCAATTTTGTTTGAGAGTAAAAAATAAAAGGCTTTATTACTGGAAATTATAAAAGAAAATAACTGCTTCGGTTTAATGAAAGAGGGAAATAAAATCTTAAAATATACCGGCAAAATAATTCTTCTCCCGACGTAAGGAGTGTAGGGGCTCACCAAGTTTCGCTTGCGATCGGTCGACGGTTCGGCGCGTAAAAGGAGACTGAGCTCTCCGGCTCAGGGCCCTCTTCATTGATAAGGGCCTGGCCTCCCGAGTCCGGCGGTCGTGACTCTGTCACAGTCTTCAAATCTTGTGATCTCCCAACTCTTCAAATTACAATTGCGTGCTACACCAAAACCCGTTTTCGAGATTCATTCAAGTCTATCCTGGTCAAAAAAAAATTGTTTTACTGGTCTAGTTCGCTATTTTTTCACTAGTTTTGAGGTTAGGGCAACTGTGACGTGATAGAACAATTCTAACCTCAAATTCGTAATCGATGAGTGATCTGGAGGCACTCACACCTCGGAGCTAATACACCAAGGGCTGGTGGCTTATCGTGTCAACAGCCTTAGCAACGTCCAGGGCAACTTCATGTTATTGCTAGTTTTGGTTTATTATTCAGAATGAATAATAACCTTATGTTTTCGGTCACGAAAATTTTTTTACAACCCCCCCTCAAAGTTTGATACTTTACGCGTCAAGACATGGGGATTCCAAACCTGCACTGTCCGTCCGCCGACCCCCGTCCACCATCCCCTGTCCCCCGTCCGCTGTTTTGTGCCCGAAAATTCTAAAAATTCGTTCTTTCGCACAAAAATCCCATCAGGTATCTAGTTGTGCTTGCCATCTCGGCAATCCGATCGGACGAAGCCCATGGTTGTTATGGGCAAAAAATGGCTAAAAAAATTAACGAAACGCAGTATAATCGCAAATAAGCCGTGTTTCGTATCGTTTTCAAGGCCCGCTCGACTCACAGCGCCCTTTGGACTCGCAACGTCCTGCCAATTGCCGTGGGAGGGTTCACTGGAAGCCCTCGTCCCACCCCTCCATCGGATCATCGTAAGCCCCGTATCTCAACATAAGCGTTCATTTCCAAGCCTGACGGGCAGTGGGGAGTTGATTTGTGCTTTGCACCCAGTCGGACATTCAAATCTCTGGTTTCAAACGCTGACTACATTTAAAGTTGGTCAGTTTTTCTGCCGGGGGAAGGGAGGACCGGGCCATGAAAAGTTAGACTGTCAGGTTTAACTCTCTGATATGTAACTTAGAACAGTTACGTCGCCTTCTCCCATTGAGACAGTTAATTGATTTCAGGCGCCCCACAACCGCAGTCGCTCTTGAACACACCCAGAACCAGAGCTCCCAGTTTAATCTGACGCCTTCAGAGCGTCTGAACTTGAAAGATGGAAAATTATTTAAAAGGGAATTGGCGGGCTCGCGAGCAAAAATCAAACTAAATTTCGAGTCGGTCTTTTGTTGCCCGATAGTCGACGAATGTCGGTAGCTTTTTTTTTACCTTCCAGAGCCGCGTTGAGTTCTCATGAATAAATATTGGAAGAGAGCGTTAGCGGAGAGGTGAGAGATTTGGATGGAGGGGAGATGTCAGCGACAGACCAGAGATCAGCGAGTCCGAGGCACAACACTCAGAACCTGTTCCACATTTCAATAATCTCTGAAATCTCCGTATTTAATTCTCATTAGACTCGACAAACTCCACGAGTCGCTCAGTCGCCGAGCGCGTTACAACCAGCCTCAAAACTCCGATCATTAGGACGTTCCGCTGAGTCGTACTGGCGAGACTTATAAGACGCCCTTATAAAATTCGTTCAAACGGAAAAAGGGTAAAACGTATAAATATTTAAGAACGAACGGTGCGTAGCAACACACAACTTTCCGCCACCCCCGTAAGTTCCCCCTGAGTCGGGAAAAACCTGCAAATTATTACACAACGGTTTATTATTCGGATAATCAGCTTGACCTAGCATTAATGCTCCGAGACCCATCCTGTTCGATTCAGCATCGAAAAATATCATAATGAAACCCAGAAAAAGGTCGAAAAGAACTGAATCGTAATATTTAAAATATCTGGTGCGTAGCAACACACAACTTTCCGCCACCCCCGTAATTTCGAACACCAGCTACATATGCGGGCGCTGTATCTTCGTTCAACGCATTTCTACAGAAACATTTATGGAGAACAAAATGTAGGGACTAGTTAGCTGAGAGTACTTCGAATGTTTGATCGAAATCGTTAGAGCCGTTTTTGAGAGAATTGGAATAGCGATAAATTAATATTCGACAAATCTCCTTTTCTGAGTTAACTTGGCTTATATTTCCGTTCAACATATATATACAGAAATAATTATAGAGAACGAAATGTTGGTATGGGTGACTAAAAGACATTCTGTAAGATTTATCACATCTGGTGAAGCAGTTACCCTGGAATTTACGGAAATGATCGAAAAAACGTTATTTTCGACACATTTTAATTTTTATCTCTGCTCAATGGACTTTCGGAGGAACATTTATTGAGAGGAATATGTAGGTATTAACTATTTGAAAACATTCTGTGAGTTTGGTGGAAATTGCTGAAGCCATTTTGCCAAAAAGCATTAAAAACCTATTTTTGCTTCAGGGGCCCATATCTCCGTTCACCGTATTTTCATGGCGATATGTATCGAGAAGAAAAGTTAGGTATTAATCAGCAGAAGATAATTCGAAAGTTTAATAAAAATCGTTAGAGCCGTTTTCGAGAAAAATGCGAAAAACACAGGGTTTTTGGTACATTTTCCCCCCTTCCCGTCGGCCGAAATCGTCCATAACCTTATTTTGGTGTGTACAAAAAATAACGAACAAAACAAAAAAAGAACCAGCTCAATCGGATCAGCCGTTCTCCGGCAAATCGAACTACAGGCACAGTCTGTTTCCTTATTGGATGACTGTACCTAAACCCTCGACGAGGGTCATATGAGTCATGGAAATTGCGGTTTCGCTAATGTGCAAGAGGCCTCTGCAGCATCCACCGAACTCAGACCTGTGGAGGTACGGCAGGTATTTGGTCTTAGCCAGTCTCACCGTAGAGAGCTGTTGCCTGTGTGTTACCGCGCGGAGGTGACCACCTGAGGAACCCCGTACCATCTGGGAGGAGTTCTTAATCTGGTTCCTACCTGATCTAACTATTTACTTGGGTGGCAAGTTTCAAAAGAACAGATCAACTATGACCACGTTTCTTAGCCATCACCTTCTTCGCGAACTCTGCAAAATGGTTATAGGCTTGCTTTGTAGCAGTCAATGCTGCTAAATTCGTTTGCCCTCCCAACAACCGTCGCTCACTGTTCTAGAAACTACAGTGGAGCAGCACATGGTTTCTTGTTTCCTCCGCAGTGGAGGCACAAGACGTGCATAATGGACAGTCTTTCAGAGAAAAGAAGTGGAGCTGCACATTGAAGTCACCATGTCCCCTGAGGAACTGGCTCGTCCTATTTCTTGAAAGACGTTCACGGATGTTGGGGAAGAACTCATACGTATCACGTCCCTTTGATGAGGGTTGATGAAACTTGATATCTAGCCTGCAGGTTACCATGGGACGCCAAAATAAGGGTTTGAACGAAATCAGCCGAAATTTAATTATAGTTATCATAGTGATCAAAACACCAAATTTTTTTCTCCCAAAAACGGCTCTAACGATTTTGATTACATTTTTTATATTTATAGCTCTTGATAAGGCAATTATACCATAAAATTCCCATTTGTGGGAAAATGATGAGAGCAGCACAATAAATTATCAAAATTTTCGACGAAAAGCGTTTTTAGCGCAGTTTTTTCCTTATAAACTCCGCTGGAATGTTAGTAAAATGTTAAAGAAAATTAGTATTGTAGTCCAATCCAATACCTAAAGGGTGAGTGTATAAAAACGCTCATGAGATACATGGGGCTCACTCCAGAGATTCCTGAATTTCAACTACTGTCGTTTCGCTTACTACCAGTTCCAACAGTTATTACCCAATAGCTCTGCAAAAGTAATTACAATCCTTCTTCAAAAAATTCGTGTTACAGCCTCATTAATTATCTGTGTACCAATTGCTCAATAAAGGTCCTGCAATGAGTACGAGCAGCACAATAAATTCAAGAACTGTAGGCGCTACCGTTTCCTGCAGCTGTGATGTGTTGTTTGACCAAGTTCAAAGGCCATGTACAAAGTGAATTGACGTAGAGCTAAGGAAAGTTGTGTGTTGCAACGCACCAGATATTTTTATAACAAGTGATGAAGAATTTGGTTATCTCGCATGGGCAATGCGTCAAATAACAACAATATTCATCTGGTCTGGTTCTAGGGGGGAATTAATTCGTAAAAAAACTTCGTAGGGCAAAGGGGACTAAAGAATAAACCGAATCTCCTCCTCAACTCAGGTCTTCGATTCAATTGGCCCCTGAAGACGGTGAGGAATCAGAGAGGGAGGCCAAGTGCAGCGTCCAACAGACGAAAGCAGGGCATTTCGCTGCTGACGAGGTGAGAGAGGGAGGGGGAGCTACAATTGGAAAATTGGCCGCAAGGAATTAACGGCGACCATTATGAGAAACGAATTGCTTTATCCTGCTGCCCAGCGGACGCCTCAAGTCTGAGGCTGGAGCTGATTTGACTCGCATCTTGTGCCACGTAACAAACAGGGATAGGGCAACTAATCCACTGAGCCCACGATATATTGTTCGTCGTCGCTAGAGACTCTTCATTCAATTACAACTCTGATGTGAGCAATTGAAAAGGTCGTTTTTACTTTATTGTCTCAACAAGAGCCGGGCTTAAAAATTTCTTTGGAGTTCGTTTTCATTTTGGTTGAGCGGTTGGGGGGAAAGCACGTGACGGGGAGGAGTGAGAGAGGGAAGGTGTTGTGCACGAAGATCTTGAGACTTTGAAGCTCCAAACGCAGTCCCACGTAACCAGCTGTTCCTGTGGACCTTGGGTTTTCAGCTCTCCCTGAAAGAGTTGCCGTCGTAACTCTTGATGAGTGGGTGGATGTGGAGAGTAGAGACAAAGCTGGAAAAAAACCTTATTCCTGATGTTTCAGAGCATGCGACTAGACGCCACTCGCAGAAAGCTCGTTGTTGTCGAATTTTTTTGAACTCTCATATCGGACGATCACCTTGGCCTAAAGCCCTACTCAGGTCCACGCCTGAATTCCTAAGGAATGCCATTTATTTCCTACAAGAGATGAGGTTCATTTTTGAAGAAGTTGTTCCAAAGACCAGAAGTCGCTATGTATCAGGTCTGACACCCTAAGAGCGCCCATAACCCCCACTTCTTCCATTGTTCATTCCCTGTTCATCATCGCATGTTGGACCTGACATGAGGCGTTTGGAGTGTCTTGCTCCTGCAGCATTCCACACAGTCTGAGCAATTCTCATGGCATATTCTCTCACAGTCTCCTCGACTAGTGACAGTGGCTCCCCACATATCTGTTTCCTTAACTACAGGTACAGTAGACGAACTGAGTCTGGCCAGATGGTCTGCTGGTCTGCCTTCTCATTTTGGTGCAGTTGTGCAGTAGTTCTTCAGCGCTTTGCGACCTACTTGACTGTCAGTCATTGTGGTGATAGTTTTACCTCTATATTCCTTTTCACGCATCATGACAGCCCCCGTGGTGATTCCATAAATCTCTGAGGAACCATTAGAGGGCAATGTACGTCCCGCTCTTCCCAGGGCCACTTATCCACACCCCAGAACCTGTACTCTCCAGGGTTTGTTGTTTCGTAAGCTTCATTCTGTTCACACTCTGTAAAACCGCACGGACCAGATCACGTAGGTAGTTCTCCAACCAAGAAGGAGCAGACCACCCGGTTGGACGTCCGAATAGTTCAGGCGAAAATGAGAAAACTCCAAGTTACAAGAAGAGGGAGCAGAGTACCTAGCCCGACGAACTGTGTGCCTTACCTCCACCCCTGCCCTATTAGACGAAAACAAAAAATAAATAACTTAGGCAGAAGCTCCGTCTCAGCCAACCAAAACCTGGCTCCGCCGTACCCTGGACATGCCAAGAGGCATGACTGATGCCAGGAGGGCCTGCTGTTCCGCCGGAAGATGTGTCACTGCTAAGGCGAAAGCGTCCTTGCAGTCAAAGAGAAGGGAATAGGGGCGACCGGAATAGCTATATGAGGCTGGAAAGAGCAGAAACAAATGGTAAGGCCATCGTAGTG
Source organism: Pachypeltis micranthus (assembly GCA_020466155.1). NCBI lineage: Eukaryota > Metazoa > Arthropoda > Insecta > Hemiptera > Miridae > Pachypeltis > Pachypeltis micranthus. Next base: position 27,643,599 of record CM035777.1, on the reverse strand, counting down.
CTGTCGGGTGGATATAGGCCACAGAAGAGGCCTAGGCGCAACTGTCTCCACACCGGTCAGGAACAGCAGGTCACACTCATACTCAGGGTGCTGGAAGAACAATGCCCAGGCTACTGCAAGTCTATTTCTTGGTATCGCTGTGTTGACCACTGACTGCTAGGTCGTCACCCCAGTCATAGTGCACCATGGTACGGTACAACTACAATTTTCGCCGTTTCGTAGGAGTATTTCGTATCGTTTACTGGTATTTTGCGATGCCGAATCGAATGGGATGGGTCTACGAGATGTGTGACTAGGTCAAGCTGTTCGAGAGAATAATAAACCATTGTGGAATAATTTGCAGCGTTCTTCTCGTTAAATAAAATGGAGTCTAACGTTGTACGGTTGTCGGAAGGCAAACACAAGACTCCATTTTATTTAACACGAAAATATACGATGAATAGTTAGAATTAGCAGTTGACAAATCAACCTGCTGGGTTGCAGCGCAGCAGAATTGGTGTATGGGAACACCCTCAGGTACTCAGCAGTTTGTGTCCAGACCAAACCGTGGAGTTTGACAGATGCTTCTGCACTCAATAGGAGAAACTTGCACGGTTCAATTTGAACCCCCGGCGTGTAACCTTTGGACCTACCTCCTTCATAGCTACACTCACATCCATACGACAAAACCTTGAACCGTAAGGACCCAGGGACATCAGCTGTTCGTTCGCGCTTCTTAACATGTTTTCACTCGACATCGCCTCCAGCGTCCGACGACACCATCTTCTGCAACTTCCCATTCCCCAAGCCGATACAGTATCGCAAGACAATTCGTGGAATGATGGAGGTGGAGGTCGGTCTTCCAATCGCTACGCACGTTTTCCATTTCCCAAGTAACCTTGGCTTGCCGCTTCCAGGCTCTCATTCCTCCCAGGGTTCTAACCTTCGATTTCCTTTTATAAAAACGTTAGCGGTCTCAATACAACAATTCGGCAATCGTATCTTCACATCGCGATCTATTGCCACCCAAATATGTAGTTTCCACTCTCAGTGAGTTAACAACCATCATCAAACCGCCAGAAAAAAAAATGGACTCAGCTCATCGTCAACAAACGTTCTAATTAATTCCGCCGCGTTTTTTTTCTTGTCTCATCTGCCCGACAGAGATAAGAGTCATATCTGCCAGTATTTGCCTTTTACTTGCCGAAAGAATTAAATTAACTGCTGAAAAAAATGTGGAACGTGCTGGAGTTTGTTTGTGGGGAAATTTTCCATTCGTAAGTTCCGTCGTATGGGAACGAACGCCAAATTACGATTATTCATCAATGAGAGGCGTTTCAATTGCCACCGTGTTAACTCTAAGGTTTTTTTTAAATTGGTTTTTCACAATTCCAGCACCCTTTTTACTTTCCGCTACCCGAAGGGAAGGAAAGTTATGTAATCGGGTCAAAAAAAAATTGGGTTTTCTTCAGATCTTTAGGTTCTGAGGCCTACTGAGTCTAAAAAACCTAATTTCGGTGCGTGGTCCGTGTGTATGTGTGTCTGTAGTTCGATTTGCGGGAGAACGGCTGATCCGATTGAGCAGGTTCTTTTTACTTTCCGCTACCCGAAGGGAAGGAAAGTATAGTAATCGGCCCAAAAAAAAAAGTTGGGTTTTCTTCAGATCTTTACGTTTCAGACCCTACTGAGTCTAAAAAACCTAATTTCGGAGAGAGGTCCGTGTGTATGTCTGTGTGTATGTCTGTGTGTATGTCTGTGTGTATGTCTGTGTGTGTGTGTGTCTGTAGTTCGATTTGCGGGAGAACGGCTGATCCGATTGAGTTGGTCCTTTTTTGTTTTGTTCGTTATTTTTGTAGACACCAAAATAAGGTTATGGACGATTTCGACCGATGGGAAGGGGGTGGGGACGAAAATGTACCAAAAACTAGGGTTTTCGCATTTTTCTCGAAAACGGCTCTAACGATTTTGATTAAACTTTCAAATTATCTTCTCCTAATCAATACCTAACTTTTCTTCTCCATACATATCTCCATGAAAATACGGTGAACGGAGGTATGGGCCCCTGAAGCAAAAATAGGTTTTTTACGCTTTTTGGCAAAACGGCTTCAGCGATTTCCACCAAACTCACAGGATGTTTTCAAATAGTTGATACCTACATATTCTTCTCAATAAATGTTCCTGTGACGGTCCATTGAACAGAGATAAAAATCAAAATGTGTCGAAAATAACGTTTTTCTAACATTTCCGTAAATTCCAGGGTAACTTCTTTACCAGATGTGATAAATTCTAATGGAGTGTCTTTAGTCACCCATACCAACATTTCGTTCTCTATAATTATTTCTGTATATATATGTTGAACGGAGATATAAGCCAAGTTAACACAAAAAAGGAGATTCGTCGAACATTAATTGATCGGTATTCCAATTTTCTCAAAAACGGCTCTAACGATTTCGATCAAACATTCGGAGTACTCTCAGCTAACTAGTCCCTACATTTTGTTCTCCATAAATGTTCCTGTAAAAATGCGTTGAACGAAGATATAGCACCCGCCTATGAAGGTGGTGTTCGAACTTAAAGGGGTGGCGGAAAGTTGTGTGTTGCTACGCACCAGATATTTTATTTTGTTTGTTATTACTTTCCGCTACCCGAAGGGAAGGAAAGTATAGTAATCGGCCCAAAAAAAAAATTTGGGTTTTCTTCAGATCTTTACGTTTCAGACTCTACTGAGTCTAAAAAACCTAATTTCGGCGCGTGGTCCGTGTGTGTGTGTGTGTGTGTGTGTGTGTGTGTGTCTGTAGTTCGATTTGCGGGAGAACGGCTGATCCGATTGAGCTGGTTCTTTTTTTGTTTTGTTCGTTATTTTTTGTAGACACCAAAATAAGGTTATGGGCGGTTTCGGCCGAAGGGAAGGGGGGTGGGGGACGAAAATGTACCAAAAACTATGGTTTTTCGCATTTTTCTCGAAAACGGCTCTAAAGATTTTGATTAAACTTTCAAATTATCTTCTCCTAATCAATACCTAACTTTTCTTCTCTATACATATCTCCATGAAAATACGGTGAACGGAGATAAGGGCCCCTGAAGCAAAAATAGGTTTTTCACGCTTTTTGGCAAAACGGCTTCAGCGATTTCCACCAAACTCACAGGATGTTTTCAAATAGTTGATACCTACATATTGTTCTCAATAAATGTTCTTGTGACGGTTCATTGAACAGAGATAAAAATTAAAATGTGTCAAAAATAACGTTTTTTCGAACATTTCCGTAAATTCCAGGGTAACTTTTTCACCAGATGTGATAAATCCTAATGGAGTGTCTTTTAGTCACCCATCCCCACATTTCGTTCTCTATAATTATTTCTGTATATATATGTTGAACGGAGATATAAGCCAAGTTAACTCAGAAAAGGAGATTAGTCGAATATTAATTTATCGGTAATCCGATTTTCTCAAAAACGGCTCTAACGACTTCGATCAAACTTTCGGTATACTCTCAGCTAACTAGTCCCTACATTTTGTTCTCCATAAATGTTCCTGTAAAAATGCGTTGAACGAAGATATAGCGCCCGCATATGTAGCTGGTGTTCGAACTTAAAGGGGTGGCGGAAAGTTGTGTGTTGCTACGCACCGGATATTTTCTATCAAAGCCAGTCGTCTTGGCTGTTGTTTTAATTGGCAACGTCTAAGGTAGATTCGAAGGGCACGTTCCATTCCAATGCTGCCCCAACGAATGTGGGTATTGCAGTCCCAGCACAGATCCTTTGCCCATTCACTCCTGCAACCGCTAGGCACCCTCTCACTGATCCATCTGTGTAATATACCGTAGCGCCAGCCTCAAAAATTGCACCACTCCCTTCCCATTTGGACCTTTCATGAATCCTTATACTGAAGGGCAGTTCGAAGTTGTTGTTGCGTATTTCATTCGTACTGAGCCCCTAACATGCGGAGCAGGCCTCTCCGCGCACACCCAGTCCAACATCAGACGGTGCCCTTTTACCCCGCCTGACATACGTACGTATGGCAGCTCTCTCCACACACATATATATGGAGAGGTGCAAAACCCAGTGGCGGTTGTCTAAAAGTCCGACCTAAATATTCATGTGAACTTGGAAACACACCACCTCACAGTGGCAGAAAGCGCATACAGCACCGACAGTTCGGTAATTTATTGTGCCTCCAGTACTCAGGCCATGGTCATTATGGAGCAATAACGCAGAGAATTAAGGAGGCTATAAACACGATTTTTTTTTTTAGAATGATAATGATCACTTTTCCTGAGTTATTGGGTACAAACTTTGAGAAATGATCGTAAGTTGAACCGCAGTGAAGGAATTTCTGTAGTAGCCCCTATATATTGTATGAGTGCTATTAAACCCTCACCAAAATTGGAATAACACCTCAATTTTCCTGAAGATTCTATTATTATTTGAACAAATACAGAAAATGAACGTGGACAAAAAACATTTCACGGCAGCAGAAAGCGGTAGCGCTTACAGTTATGGAATTTATTGTGCTGCTCGTACTCATAGCAGGACCATTATTGAGCAATTGGTATACAGAAAATTAATGAGGCTCTAAACACAAATTTTTCGAAGAAGGATAGTAATTACTTTTGCAGAGTTATTGGGTAAAAACTTTTAGAACTGGTAGTAAGCGAAACGGCGGTAGTTGAAATTCAGGAATTTCTGGAGTGAGCCCCATGTATCTCATGAGCGTTTTTAAACACTCACCCTTTAGGTATTGGATTGGACTACAATACCGAATTTTTTTGACATTCTACAAGAATTCCAGCGGAGTTTATAAGGAAAAAACTGCGCGAAAAACGCTTTTGGTCGAAAATTTTGATAATTTATTGTGCTGCTCTCGTCATTTTCCCACGAATGAGAATTTTATAGTATCATTGCCTTATTGAGAGCTATCAATATAAAAAATGTAATCAAAATCGTTAGAGCGGTTTTTGAGAAAAAAAATATTTGTTGTTTAAATCACTATGATAACTATAGTTAACTTTCGGTGGATTTGGTTCATACCCTTATTTTGGCGTCCCATGGTGACCTGCGGACGAGATATCAAGTTTGAGCTGATTTGGTACGGTGGTTCTCTCTAAAAATCGTTCACATACACACAGACCATTTTCCCGAATAGTGTTTTTTGGACTCAGGAGGGTCTGAAACGTAAAGATCTGAAGAAAACTCAACATAACTTTTCCTTTCTACTTCGTAAATCGATTTTCGTTGAAATGTTTGGTAATTTATTGCGAGAGAGAGAGAGAGAGGAGAGAGGGGAGAGATTGATTGATTGATTAAGCATGCTCCTGGTAAGATAACCCAGAACCAGTGTCTCTGGGCAATAGTGTACTATTAGATGCAAATATTGTGTAATATTGAACAATAGTGAGCCCTTGAACTCTAATTTAGTGCCACACGACCCGTGTAAATAAACAAAATTAATTTGATTATTTTTTTGCTCGTCAAATAAACTGCTCACAATAAATTCGTAACGCTAACATTGTCGTGGCGAAACAACTTGAGGCCTCCCCCACTTGCCCTTAAACTAGCCCGAATTAGCCAATTAACATTCAGAGCACGCCTAGCAGATTTCCTCGCTCTTCTACTTTTGCCCTCTTAAAACGTCTCGAATTAGCTCTCCTTGAAAAACGGACGTTAATAAATTAATGGCAGTCGGGCACGCAAGGGAAGAACCATTTCTGTCCGAGGCATTCGCCGAAGAAACGAAAAACTTCAACGGGTAATTTGGTCCGGCTCATTGTGAGATCATGGCTGTATTACCTTATCGTATCTTACCATTTCATTGTCAAGGTCTCGTTTGGCATCTTCCAACATCTTCTAATTTATTGATAGCGATAAAATGGGCTAATTTATCGTATTGAACGTTCACGACGGCCACAATGCATAATACGGGATGGTGAGCTATAAAAACTGGACAAGGAAATCGAAAAATGGCGATATTTTCTACCTGAGGAGCAGTGTTTTATTCTGGTAACTACGAGGATCGAAGTAACGGTTAATGTTGCATCTCTCTCTTTCCACGGGTGATTTGCGAGTGCACGAGCTCTTGCCAGTTGAACAGCGGACTCACTCTCAATCTTCCTCGCCGTCAGCTTTGAGTTTTGCTGTTCTATAATTTTTACGACGTTTGACTATTTTCTGCGTACAAGTTGACTATTTTGGTCCTGGCGGCTTTTGGTTATTCCTTCTCCTGCATTCTCGCACGGTGCCAGAATTCTATGTGGTTCCATATAAAGCAAGCCTGCACAGAGCTGACGACATTTACCCACAACAGGTTTCTATCAAGACCGCTCCACGCTACGGGCGTTACTAAACAGGCAATACAACTTCTGCTTGTCGGCCTGAGCCGTTGATCCAAATAAACGGTTTAGAAGAGGGTCAAATATCTTACGTCTCAGTGTCGACTACGTGTAAAGAGTAATTAACAAACAGATGTAATGAAAAAGAAATACAATTAAGATAACGGATAACATTGAGATAATTGACGCGTGCGTAATCAATTGCGCCACTAAGCGACGCACGTGGGTTTTCCTTGAATCCTAAAAAATCGTCAAATGGTAAAAAGACGACTTAAATTCAAAAACCGTGGAGAGGGAAAGTGTCAACCAAAAGCGAAAGCACTAATTCAGTTGGAAAGGAGGCAGATATTAAAGTATCTGGTGTGTAGCAACACTCGACATATTCGACGATCTGCTGTGTGGGCGCTGTGTCTTCGTTCAACGCGTTTCTACAGAAATACAGAAATACTTATGGTTGATGCTAGTTGGTTAAGAGTACCGCAAGTATACAGAGTAGGGTAGGCGGGGGTAAAAACTACCAGTTTCATGTTTTCATGATATCACGGGCCCTGAAAGAGTGCTATTCATCTGGCAAAGCTGGGATCTGGTGCTACAGGATCCTAGATGCATGTGCTGGAAGGTGGGGCGCAAACGGACGAGCAAGCTATTCGCAGTAACAATATTATGAAAAAGTGGAAATGGTAGCTTTTGCCCCATGCAACGGGGAAAAAAGTACCATTGAATTTCTGTGGTAGTTTTTACCCCAATTGTAAAACAAGAGGCAAAAAATAAAACACTGAACACAAAATCGCGTTGAATAGGAATGCTTTATTTTCCATTAAACAAAATAATAATAACTCTTACGTAAATGAGCCAGTTAGACTGGGTTACAAACTATGTTGTCCCTTTTCTTGTACAAAACAGAAAAAATGTATTCCAATCAACTGGTAAAACTGAAAAGTAGGAATACCTATAGGTAACTTCTGAAATGACTAGCTGGCCGAGAGCTTGGACGAAAATTTCTCTGAAAGCATAATTAAAGCAACAAAAAGGTAAACGAAAAATCATGTTAATTAAAACGTGGCCTTAATGACTGGCTAGCAGATCTTCTTTGAACGAAATCGTGTACAGAAATCTCGAATTTGTATGAATCAAAGGTGTAGTTACTTTCATGTGAACGTCCCCTTTTTCGAAAAAGGCTTCCTCACTTGTCTCAGCGAAACGTTGACTGCTAGGCACCCTTTTGAAAAACTGTCCTCCATATCCATCATCGTGGATAGACACGACCTTAATGACGTAAAGGCGAAAAGAGTTTTTCGTTTTCCCTTGCACTTTTATGACCACGAAGTTTCCTTTTTGAAGTTCTAGGCTGTGACGATGAATGTTCGTCGACTCCTCATCTTCGATTTCTTCGTCGGAAAACGTGATATTCAAGTCTGAGCTGCTGTTGTGGACAGAGAAGTTTGAGTCCGAATCCGAAGAACTGAAGGAGCAAGCAGCTGATGGTTTGGGAACTTTCGACGAGGTTTTCTTGAAAACAAGTTTTCGCGGTTGAATTTGTTGTAATTTTTTTCTTGATTTTGCTGCTTTTTCTTTAGAACTCGTATCTTCCAGCTGTGCTTCCAACCATGCCTTGTTTGGTGATGATGTGAGAAGAACTGACTTCAGTCCTCTCCCTGTCCGTTTTCTTATGATTTTCATCTTCGGAAGTAGAATTATTTTCTCAGGCAGCGTTGGTCTGGAAGGTCCAGGTTTTGGATCCGTCTCCGGTGAGAGCAGGGCAGCCTCAATTTTTCGAAACCATCCGAGATTTTGAGATCCCACTCCTCTTTTCAGTCGCGCGAGCAGAGCTGCAGCCTATAACTTTTGCAGCTTGACGAATTGAAACATTGTTCCGGTTTAGATCACGAGCTTGATTGAGAAAAGATTCTGAAATGTGCTTGCGCTCAGTTTTCCCTTTGTAAGATCTGAAAAAGCCAATAAGAAAAAATACATTACAAACACAATTATGGGCATGGGATCCTTTTAAAATAATATACCTATAAATATAAAATAATATATATATATAGAATGATATAAATAATGAGTTTTTCAACATGATGCAAAGGGAGGAGGGGGAAAAACTACTATCCTAACAAGAAGGAAGTTTTTGCTCCATGACGGGTGGTAGTTTTTTCCCCAAGAGATGGCCGGCACATTATCCTGCTCTTCTGATCCATGAGCTTCCATGAAGTGACCGAGGGGCGGCAGAAAAAACAATTCAACTTACGTGTTGACAGTTGCACTTTCGAAACTTGAAGTATGCATAGCCAGTTAGTCGCAATGCTATTCTCAAGAACAGTAAATCTTACATCAAAATGCCGAAAAACAAACTTACCTCATTTTCTCGTCACCAACAGTCACCAACTCCTCGCGTTATCACTGACAAACTGACTCCAACAGGTGTGACACTTAGACACCTTGGAGACCCGTCCAGCATGGTTACCATCAAAACAATCGCACTGGTAGTTTTTGCCCTCTGGTAGTTTTTACCCCCACCTACCCTAGTAAGTAACAAGTTATATTGCAGCTGGGGCCCTGGTATGTTATACTGATGTCTCTGTGCAGGGTCGCCTGGCAGGGGCAGGTATCTTTGTGCTGAGAATTAGAGCAGCGATCCCATTGGGGTAGCTGGCAACAGTGTTACAGGCAGAGGTGTCTGCAGTGACAGTCTGTGTGCAGCAGCTGGGGGGACTGGAGCAGCAGAAGACCTACATTTTGGTGGACATTCAGGCCACTCTCAAAGCCTTACCCTCGTATTGTCTTACTGAACTGAAGGCGCAGGCGGAGGACAACAGTGTAACTCTGTGTTGAATGCCGGGGCATTAGGAATTACAGGTAAACGAACGGGCCACCTGTCGGCCCTGAGCCCTTTGTTGGGACTACTAGGAACCACCTACTTAGAAAGGTTGGCAAATGGGAGGATAGCTGCAGGGCTACCGGCCTTAGACAGTCAACACTCTTCATCCGACTCTCCAAAGGGAGGCCCAAGGAGGTGCTCGCACTGGAGAAGAAGGATATGAGGATCATATGTGACCTGTTTACAGGTCACTCTCCGCTAAGGTAGCACCTTGCTAATATTGGCAAGTGTAAGGTTCTGCGAGGAGGGGGGGGGGGCTAGAGACAGCAGAGAATATGTTGTGCATATGCAATGGACTCGCAGCATCGTGCCATCATGTGTTTAGGCGGCCCTTTCTTCACCTGGAAGAGGTGGCCTAGGCAGAACTTCCAAATGTTCTCCACTTTGTGCAGAAGTGGTGGAGGTGTAGGTGACGTCACGCTAAGTGAGCTCAGTGCTGGGGGGCCTGAGGGTGGAGCAGGGGGGCCATGAGCTGCCCTTACAATAGGCCCATTTGTGGTCGCAGTGAGGGTATTGCCAGCATCCTCCTTTAAATAAAAAAAAACAAAATAAAAAAGAAAAGTTTGAGTGTCGTTGATGAGAAAATCGAAAAGAACTATCATTCAACGTTTAGTACATCTCACATTTTGCCCTGTCTTGGCTTATACTGCTGTTCAACGGATAGATACAGAGATAGAAGAAGAAGAAGAAGAAGAAAAAAAAAGTTTATTGACAAAATAAAACAAAGTAAAAGATTCCTTCTGCATTACAAAAATAAACAATACCGACATGGTTTTCCAAACCGTCTGTCGGGGGCGTCAGCAGGTTATACTAGGAACATACGAAAAGAAAAAAAAGAACCTACAGTGAAAACAAAATACAATAAAATAAAAGGAAATTAAAAATTAAATTCATGTACCAACGAAGAGCGATATTTCCAGGCCATCCTACCAAAAGCCACCAGCTGAGGATATCCACCACCATCCAACAAAGCCACAGCCTCATTCCGTGAAAGGACAGGTTTATTAAAAACTGTAACCCTAAACTTCACATACAGATACAGAGATAGGTTTAGAGACTTAAATATGGGTAAAGGTAGCTAAAAGACCGATAAAACTTAATGAAGCTGTGGAAATTCCAAACAAATGTTACCGGCATGATTGGATTAAACAGTGACCTGAAATACAGAACAGTTCCTGCCAGGCAGAGCCGTTTTGACTCGAAGGAGAAGACGAAGTTGGCCGAAGGACAGGGAGAGGGGGCATCAGAGAGGTTAGAGGAACCGGGTTCGTGGCACATGGCGAGAATATCGGCCTATTTCTCCTCCGGACGCCTTTAGCACCACTTGGCTTGCTCTTTGCTCTATATATCTACTGTGGGCTTAACTACCAATATTTGTGGAACGGGCATCAATATACAGATTCGTTTGGAAGAATTGTTTGATTGAGAGACGCCCGAATATTATACCTGTAACACACATGAAAAACCCTGCAAATTATTACACAACGGTTTATTATTCGGATAAATAGCTTGACCTAGCATTAATGCTCCGAGACCCATCCCGTTCGATTCAGCATCGAAAAATATCATAATGAAACCCAAAAAAGGTCGAAAAGAACTGAATCGTAATATAAAAATAAACAAAAAAAAACGAAAGTATCTAGAAAAATAAGTGAATAATGAAAAGTTCAATCGAAGGTAACAGATATTTTGCTAACGGAAATAGTTGAGACGGAGGGAAACAGTCATTCGTGGAGGTGAAGACGAGAACAAGGCAATCGGACGATAAAGAGACAAATCGTAATGCCAAAGGTTATATACGAAACACGAGCGCTTCCTAGAGGAAGCCAAAAAAAAAAAAAAACCGGCGCCCGTAAAGGTTGTGAGTCGAGTCAAAAGGGGAGGCGATCGGGCGGCGTTGCCAGTCCAGACGAAACGTTGACTTCCGCTGTAGTTCCCGTGTTGTACTGCGTTTCGTTAATTTTTTTAATCGTTTTTTGCCCGTAACAATCATGGGCTTCGTCTGATCAGATTGCCGAGATGGCGGGCACAACTAGATACCAAATTGGATTTTTGTGCGAAAGAACGAATTTTTTGGACCACGTTAGAGGCACAAAACGGCCCAGCCGGCAGACGGTCATTGCAAATTAGGAATCTCCATGTCTTGAAACGGAAAGTATCAAATTTTGAGGGGGGGTTGTAAAAACATTTTCGTGACCGAAAACATAGGGTTATTATTCAGAATGAAAAATAAACCAAAACACAACTGTTGACTCATTTTGGTTGTTATCTCGGTTCAATGAACTGTCAGAGGATCATTTATGGACATCCCGTTCATTTTGATGGAAATCGATAAAACCGTTTATTTAACGACATTTGTACGAGACAAGCCTAATAACAAATTATAATAAAACCTGGCAGAGAGGGTATAGAGTGCCAATGTTATGGCTGGAGGGGGGGGGAGTACAGAAACCAGCAAAGTAGAGGAGAGCGCAGAAAGAAGCCGCCTAGTTGAGAACAGAAAAGGCTTGGATGTTGAGGTCCAGATTGGGGGAGTGGAAGACCGTAACGAATTAGCTGTGTAGGGTAAACGGCTCAGATGGGGGGGGGGGAGTGTAATTTGTAGGGCCCTATAGGTACAGTAGACTGGCCGAGTCTGGCCTTTTCTATTAGGACAAAAACTGAATATATTAGAAAACATGGAAATATATAAACAAAAAAACTTCAATGGACAGATCATAAATGAACAAATCAACACAAAATGCGACACCATATTCACACCACTCAAAACACTACACAAACGAAAACAACCAACTGTCGGATTTATAGACCACCCTATATGAAAAGGACTTAGAATCGACAATCGACAGACTATTTATGACGTTTCTTTCCCTTCACCTCTAGTGGGTTTCCCCAGAGGTGCATGTCCCCCTTTCACGACGCTCTACCATCTCGTTTACCTTTCTCTTTGAATATAAAGACCACAACCAACAGACTGACTCGAGTACTGAGTTAACAGCCAGACGATGATGTCTTTACATCGGAAGCGCTTGCCCGCAGTAACTCACCAGCCAGAGGAGACGAACTCACCTAACAGGTACAGTAACTTTAGTCATTTGCCTACTGGCGGACCTAACCCAATTGCTTTAATACCTACTCTATTAGAGTTTGCTAAAGAGTTGAGCTGCATGGGGACCTATGTACCTCCCATTACTCCCAGAGCCACACACACCTCAGCCTGTACCCTCCAGGGTTTTAAATCCATCTGTGTAGACATTAACAGTACTGGTAGGTGCAGTTTCCATCACATCCTGCTATTAATAAGCACCCCAGCCTGTGTACTTTGGCTAGGCTGCTACAGTTTACTCTTATCGAAGCTCTCTGTCACCATACAATCGATCCATATGAGACAACTGGCCTCATGAATCTTGCAGGCCATTCTAGACTTTAAGCCCCGTGTTCTCCCACATATTCCTTGACACCTCCACAGGGGTGTTTACATGCACGTTCTTGTTCGTATATCTGATGTGCTCTTTCCAGGTCAGTTTTAGAACCAGAATCACACCTATATTATTAATTAGATTATTCTGAGATAAAACTACGTCGTCCATTACTTCTCGTGGCCTCAGTTCCAGCAGTTCTTTTTATCTAGTGAATGGCACTATGGCGGTCTTAGCAGGGTTGATGGAGAGTCCTATCTACTGTACCATCGATAGAAACTATAGGAGAAGCGATTAACTCAATGTAAATGGGGAATGGACAAACAAATACCACAATACTCAGTCTATTCAAAAAAATTAAAGAAACCACTCAAAAAATCAATACTTAAAATAATATAACGATCAAAATTATTCTGTCTTGAAGATTTAAGACAACCAAAGCCCAAGTAATTCATAATTCGTGGGAATGGTTGAAACCAATTGAACACACGTGAAGCAAAGCGTCCAACATTCTAACGCTTGTGACATTTCTGTTTCAGGAATCGACGACAGGGGTGATGGGGTTGAGGGAGGTGATCCTGGTTCATATGTTGCACATCTTGGCGGCTTCGTCCCAGGACATCATGCCCTACAGGCCCAACATGACCCCGCAAGGTTATACTTTTTGTTTTCACTTTAGTAATATTACTCGTGTTGTTTTCTTCTCTAGAATCTACCATCTGTGTGTACATCGTACAAGGGCTCTAATTCTGGGTTTCTCGTCAGTGGATCAAGAAGTATTGTTTCCGCTCGATTAATTCATCTTTTCATCGAAGGTACACTTCGGAGCCCCGCTGAGCCAGAAGCATCACGTTTCAGGGGGTGGTTCGACCTGTGAAGACATGCCCTGAGAGGTTTTCTGTAGTTCTGTCTCTTGGGGCTATCTCTTGAAGTTATGGCATGCAGGTAGTGATGCAGAATTGGTCGTTAATAAGGTGTACCGGGACGAACCAAACCCTTCGATTCAGCAGAGGCTCGTCCAGGGCATTTATGCTGACTGGGCACCTCAAATGCCCCAATTCGCTCGAGACTTCGCTGCCGTCAGTTGTAAACGAGCCAGTTCCCTCGTCGCCGTGTCGTCCGGGCTCGCGTTTGCTCCCACCCAGTTCCCTGTTTGTGGTGGTAAAACTTCCCCGAATGTAATTGAGAATAAAACTCCGTTCTAATTGCATTCGGCTTGATATCGTACTAACTCACCAACTCTCAATATTAATCCCCCCCCTGTAACAAAGGTAATGGGTCTGTTGAGTTGAGCTTGAATCTCAGTCCTTCTTAAGAGCCTCATGAACACCAATATCAACCCCTATGTGGACGACCTGGCTGTGCTGACCACCAAATCGAGGCAAAATCCCATCAAGCGCTCTTAACCATCGCCCAATGGTGCGAGCACGCCAAGCTGCGGGTGGCCGAGGAAAAAGCTCATCCTCTTAATGGGAACAGCCTGCTGTCTATACGATTTGGTGGACACTTGAGAAGCAAGTCAAATACTTAGGTGCCAACGTACGTGAGAGGAAGCGTTTCAGCCAGTCCCTCAAAGTCCCTCCACTACCCTCGCTAGGTTTGCTTCACTATGAGCAATTAGCAAGGCCACATGGGATGTGTGCTACGTGACAATTTACTTAGGCGTGATTGGCTACTGCCACGTTGTCTGGGGTAGCACATTCACAATCGATCAAAGAGAGTACAGCATCCACTGAAGCACTCCAAGTGATCACTCTGTGACTTAGCATGGTGGACAAGTGGAGAGTGGACAGAGAGCTTTCCCCACTCTGAACTGAGCTCAATATTGGCCTCCTGAACGAATACCTACTAGATTAATGGGCAAGGGAGATGGGAATTCTCGTCAAAGGTACGTGATACGTATCAGTTTTCCCCTGAAATTTATTATATAATGGCAGTCCTAGTACTCAAAGTGCCGCTTTACGAGTCTGTGCTTTGGGATTAACCACCAAGTAAAATTATGACAAAACGCTTGCAAAGTATGAATGAATAAGATCAGATATACGACAGTTGCAGGGGTGTGTCTCTGGGAATCACAACAGCATGTCCATTCATTAGCACTTGTTGCTAATTTCAAAACCTAACCCAATTTATTACTTAAGAAGAATAAATCGTGCGAGGGGTGGTGGGCCCACGAGGGATCATCGACGACAGACGGGTTTATTCTAGATACAAGTATTATTTGTACAAGTCTGAACCGTATTATTGCCACACGAGATTCTTCCGATTAATCTTCCCGATAAATGCCATTCAACAGGCAACAACCTTTCGAGAACAATCATATCGATAGTCCTATAAGACACCCACATAAAGGTTTATTGTTGACTAGAATCATGTAAATACGATCTTATCAACTTCATTTCAGAGAGATGTAAAGGCGTCGTTTTGAGAGGTCCGTGCACGAGTTGGACTCAGAAATGGTACTTCAATCAAACTATTCAGGTAAGAATGAAGCAAATTTCAAGGGTAGCATTAATTTTCCCGGCCTGACGGATTTCCCTTATAATGTAGTTATATTAAGGAACCGATTTTTCAGGCGCTGCTCAACCAATCGCTTTACTTTTTTTTAAATTTTGTCAAGAATATTATGCTGCAAAGACTGTGCCAAAGAAATACCAGCATGACGTTGTGAAAAAAAGAGGCGAAGTTTGGAAGAAAATGTAGATTTGTTACTAAATTTATCTGGACTGCACGCAATGCCCCAGATGTTGAAAATAAAATTTCGATAAATCCTTGGCACAGTTTGTGTATAGTATACCAGTGGACATTAAACGAAAGAAATCCATGAAATAAGTTCAATAGTAAAGGAGAAAAGTGTTCCTGAGTGCTGAAAAACGTGATTGTTCAGAAAACCCGTTTTTCTGAAAAGCAGTTTTTTCCTTGACGTGACGTCTTTCAAAACTTTTGAACTTTTCCAAAGTTTGTTTTGGGTGACGGTGACTCTTTCTAGAAGAAGAAGACAACAACAACGAATAGGTTGTAATTCGACCGGTTATTGATGTTTGCTATTGTCAGATTTGCATCTTGTTTTGATTTTCGTCAGCCTGTAGAGCCCAGATCTACTAAAAAGTTGCCTTCATGGTAAAACACAAAACACCAATGCGAGTGTGAACAATGTTATTTGGGCATATATTATAAAAAGAAGTTTTGTGGGCTTACTTGTTCTTCGATTTGGGACGTTCTCTGCAGTACTATCGTTCAACAGAGGCAATATTGCCATCTGCGAAGTACTAAAGAACCTCACCATCGATCCTGGGTCATGTTCCCTGGCATTGAAAAAACTTGATGAAGAAAGGCTAGCTATCAGTTCGCTGAGGAGGAAGCTGATGATCTAGCTTACGGAGCGGGGCTGCACTAGCGGTGCGCGCTCGGTTTGGGTATTTTTTAAACCCACTTATCCGTTATATAATAAACTATTCGTTAACCCATTCAATGCGGGACCTTCCTAGCGCTCTACACTCCCCTACTGAAGAAAAAACAGGATTTTCGAGTGTGTACTTCTCTGGTGTATTGCGGCTCAGGTATAAGAGGTACGGAAAAACGGCGCATACTGGTGCGCTGAGAAAATCATAATGAAGGCTATCCCATCCCACTGCAGCCCCTAAAGTAGAAGATCCCCTCCTTCGAATACGAAAACGTACAGAGCGATGTGAGAGGGACTTGGGATAATATTACCTCAAACGTAAGAGGAGTGAAGGGTCATGAGGTAATATTACCTCATCCGCGTTGAATGGGTTAATATTATTTTTGGAAAATCGATTTTTTTGACCCAAAAAATTACATACTACCCTTAAATACTTTAGGTGAACGATGATTGTTGAAATGACCCTGCACGTTGTAACGTTGTATTCCAAAGGTGGCAGACGGAAAAAGGAAAAACCACTCGCTGGTAGTGAGCACAGGTTAGGTTGTGATCCTTAGTGAGAGTCGAGGTGGCCCATACTGTGGCTCATCAGCATGTACATCAACAAGCAAGGTATGAGGTGATGGGAGTGAAAGGAAGACTTGAGAAATGTACTGTTAGCGTTGTCATTAGCTGTTCCCAGTTATTAGGACAGCTAAGAATCACCTACTGAGGGCTTCGGCAGAGTCAGAGTGGTAAGGGGAAGGGGGACATACTACGTCTAGTGCTACTGGTTTTGTGCTGCAAGCCTTAATTTAAGTTGACAGTGCGCAAGGAACTAGCAGACTTAAATTCGCAAGAGGAATTGACCGCAGAACCGATGGATATCCTACGTTACGCTCTGTGGTAGTATGAAGGTCCTCTTATCTTGTTCTAACCTCGATAAGGTGACCGTAAGGAATCAAACCACTCTCATGAACTGTTTGAGTAGCGCGTACATTCTCAGAGAAGAGCTCTCAAATGCGACTGGCAAACCTCAGCGAGGCGAATTTTGTAGGAAATTATCGCATAATTGTTGAGTGACTGAAAGAATTGTAATGCTCCGACATGGCTGAAACTGAGGGGTCGGAGGATTAATGATAATAAATAATTAGGAAAGGTGCGAAGAGATATGTAATTAGAGAAGGAAGAGAAGGTGCTGGGAGACTAGAAAGAAGAACTGTGGAGACTAGGTAAATATATTGAAGAGTTAATGGAGGGGAACCTGCTTCCTCGGGGGTCGGAAATGGAGAGAGACCTCAGGTTTTGGATGGAAGGCTCGGCGATCGTCCTCTGCTGGCTAAGCACTCTCGTTTCAGCTTGCTCCATATTTGGGCCACTCGCCACCTCGAATTCGGTTCTCAAGCCGGTACCTTATCTATCACTCCTACTGCCAGTGATATGGTTAACGGCAAGGAGGAGAAACAATATGAAGCCTTCTCTTTAGGGGGAGAATGCTGATGCTCAGGAACAGTCCTTCCTCTCGATAGCGCCGTTCCTTAGGCGGTACAGAATTAAGTGAGTGAGCCAGTGAGGAACGTGACAAGATCGTAGTGCATAGTTCTCCTGAACTTTCTTCTGTTCGACTGGATTTTTTATCATGTGCAATACTTCTCATACAGCAATAGGGTTGAGTCCTCGTTCTGTTCTTTATCCAGCCTGCGCCATTGAAATCGACGTGCGTGTTGAATGAGTCTGCCCTCCCTGCTTACACGTGTTATGAACGAGCGATTGTCATGTAAACACTCCATCATTGGGTAATAAGGCCAGCACAGAGATTGTGTCCGCTAGTCATGGGGCAAAATTATCCATCACTGGAAGAAGTCAGTCGTTTTGCGAGGGAAGTGGCAGATCGTTAATTAGAAAGCGAAGCAGGAGTGCACCATTTGAGCCCTTCAGATAAAGGATAACGTGGCGCCCAGCACAAACTTCCAACGTTCAAGTTATTCTCATTTCGTTCATTTAATAACGAACTGGGTTGTGTTCTGCAGTAACGCAGTCGTAATGTTGAGCCCTGTGAACCTCTGTATACTCTGTAAATGTGAAATGAATTAATTAAGTTGAACATTGAAACGACGATGGTACTACCTTTTCATCCTTTCTATTTCACGCAAGGTGTGCAGAACCTTCGTTTATGGAGGATGCAAAGGAGAAAACGTGTTCAACACTGAAGCCGAATGTCTTCATTACTGCATTGGCGGAGACCGTGAGTATCCGTTTTTCGTTGAATTAATAGTAGTCATTATGAAATAAATCTGACCCCGATATTTAAGGTTTTATTTAACAAAGTTCAGGCTGTGGATGAATGAGTAGGAATCATGTAACTAACTATGAGTGTCTGTAGTGACAGGCAGCTTGTCTGGACGTACTAAATAACGTATACGAGTTTATCATACTTTCCTTCCCTTGTTTCTGTCTCGGGTGTAATCTTCCGAGTATCTCGATCGCCTCCTATTGCGCTGCAGGCGTTTGAATTTTCAGATCTTACCAACGTCTCTAGCAACGAATTTTAGAATTTTAGTGATGCCACTAAGGCCTCTACCCTTACCTTTCTTTGTCTCCCCTCTCTATTGTCCTCTGTACTACGTCTAACCCATATATTATACGAGATCGTTCTACCACGTTGTGTTTTATTATAGGATCCCACCTCCGCTGTATATTGGCTCTGCCAATAGATGTGAAGGCATGATTTGGAAATGTGGCAGCACTGGTGAAACATATTGTGTGTGACGTGAAGGGACAAACACAATTTTATCTTTTTTTTTTGACCCGAGGGCGTGTGGGACAAGTCCCTTTGTCACTGCGGCCACGTATGGGCCTATTGTGACGGCCCTTTCTTAGTAGAAGGCGTCGTACATACCCGCCCCCCTTAGGAAGCTGATTACGTCCTTCACCGCAGATTCCGCCATGATTTGGGGTTCAGTGGTCCCCTGACCGAA
This sequence comes from Pachypeltis micranthus, assembly GCA_020466155.1. Taxonomy (NCBI): domain Eukaryota; kingdom Metazoa; phylum Arthropoda; class Insecta; order Hemiptera; family Miridae; genus Pachypeltis; species Pachypeltis micranthus. The sequence goes on along the minus strand of CM035777.1, from coordinate 27,624,637 downwards.
GTATTCAAAGCGTTTTGCTGCCAAGGCAGGGCACTCACACAGGATATGCTCTGCTGTCTCGTCCTCTTCACTGCAGAATCTGCATTCCACCGCCTCTGAGATGCCCATCTTGTTGAGGTGATATCTGGGAGGGCAGTGCCCGGTGAGGAAGCTTATCAGTACTCTCAGATCTTGTCTAGAGAGTGTCAGCATCACCTTCGCCCTTTGACAGGAAGGCGTGACAAGCCTTTTTGCCTGTCTTAGTTGTGGCTGGCGATGCCAATGGGCGCCATTTTCCTGTATCTCTCATCGAGCAACCAGACGGTTCAGGTGACTTTTGGTCATACCCACGTGTGGCTCAGGCCCGATGGGTAGGGATTCCGTACCCCTTTTCACAAGGCGGTCAGCCTTTTCATTGTCCTCATGCCCCCTGTGAGCCGGCACCCAAATGAGGGAGAGCCTGTTACGGGCGCCGAGCTGCTTGAGCGCATGGAGGCATTCCCATGCCAGCTTAGACCTAAAACTATAGGCTGCGATGGCCTTTAAGGCGGCCTGGCTGTCTGAGAAAATGTAGATCCGCTTGCCCTTGAGTCCTTTGTTCAGGATCTCTTCTGCTATCTCTTGGGTTTGGCCCATTGTTTGCGGCTGCTTATTCAGTCAGCATGCTGTCCTTATTCACAGCTGGCTGCAGACATGCCCCTGGGGACAATGCCGTGGCCGTTCCACTATCCACAACCCGTGGTCGCGCCTGGTAGCATGGGCATGCTCCTGGGAAGATAACCCAGAACCAGGACAATTTTATCATAGTGGAGATCCCATAGAAAATAAATAAATTTGAACAAAAGAATGCATTTTAAATAACGCTTTATTCAGCAAAATAATTAAAAAAATGAATTAATTCTTCATGTATATTCGGTACTTGACCGGAAATCACGGTTATTTTGCCACAGATATATAGGTGCTAATGGTATATTCGGTACTTGATCGTAGGGGGTACTCGTATTATAGTTAGGTACTACTTACAGGTTCGATCGGCTGTCGAATAGTGTTTGACTGACTGACTTCTATAAAAGGCACTGGGAAACTTGGTAGATACTACAACCTTCTGAATTCACAACCACTGAGCACACCATTGAAACTCCTCATTTACAAGGCATTATCAGACCCACAATAACATACGCGTGTCCTGTCTGGCACACAGCAGCATCCACTAACATACGCAAGCTACAAGTAACTCATAACAAATGCCTTCAGATCGCCACAAACAGCCCTTTCTGCACATGCACATCACGACTACACGAACTCCACAACATGGAACACATATCAGATCACATCACACGAATCACACAATCGTACACAGACAAACTTGCCTCACACCCCAACCCACTAGTTAGAAACCTCAACACCCTTAGGAGACCTCAATGGAGGAGCGCAAGGCGAGGGCGGCGGATCTGAGCCTCTCTTGTAAATAATTGTAAATATTGTACCGCCCCATTTACAATAAGCTGGAGGGTACATACTAATCGTTCAAACATTTTTATCAAGTACTTATTAAAACCTTTTTCAGATACTCTGCCTCCTTATCTTTTACCTTCGAATACAAGCACTACGAGCGCCGTGCCTGCATACGATAGTTTGGCAATGTCCACAAGCCTGCGCCCTCCAATGCCGGACAAAGACCGAGGGAAGGAACTGACTTTCCCGCAGACTGGGTTTCAAACTGTCTTCATGATGGCTCAGAGCAACGCTTTCATACAGTTGGACGGGGTGCGAATACCGACTTTTCAACTGAGGTACGCTCTGCTTTATTCGTTCTTAATAGTTTTATTAATTGGAGTGACTTGTCAGTATAAACCATACACTGGCAACACTGCTAGTTCCCACCTAGGCTAACTTTTCGAATGATCTTCTTCTTCCGTAACGCAATGTCATTTAGCTAACCATGTGTTATATTTCTTATAAAAGCCAAACTTTTCTGTTGCAACCCATTTCCGTCAACATGGCTGAGTTAAAGTGACCCAAAAGCACGATAGAACGTCTGGAGAACTTTTGTTTATGTACGGTTTTGTGGGGCTGCGCAGATATTTTTACTTTCCGCTACCCAAAGGGAAAGGAAAGTATAGTAATTGTGCAACAAAAAAATTTGCGTTTTCTTCAGATCTTCACGTTTTGATGCCTACTGAGTCTAACAAGAACGGCTGAACCGATTGAGCTGGTTGTTGTTTTGTTTTGTAAGTTACTTTTTGTAGACACCAAAATAAGGTTATGGACGATTTCGGTCGATTGGAAGGGGGGGGGGACGAAAATGTACCAAAAACTAGGGTTTTTCGCATTTTTCTTGAAAACGGCTCCAACGATTTTGATTGAACTTCCAAATTATCTTCTAATAATTAATACCTAACTTTTCTTCTCTATACATATCTCCATGAGAATACGGTGAACGGAGATATAGGCCTATGTAGAAAAAATACGTTTTTTACGCTTTTTGGCAAAATGGCCCCAACGATTTTCACCAAACTCACAGGATGTTTTTGAATAGTAAATACCTACATATTGTTCCCAATAAATGTTCCTCTGACAGTCCATTGAACGAAGAGAAAAATCAAAATGTGTCGAAAATAACGTTTTTTCGAACATTTCCGTAAATTCCAAGGTGACTGCTTCACCAGATGTGGTCAATCTTACAGAGTGTCTTTTAGTCACCCATACGCACATTTCGTTTTCTATAATTATTTCTGTATATATATGTTGAACGGAGATATAAGCGAAGTTAACACAGAAAAGGAGATTTGTCGAATATTAATTTATCGGTATTCCAATTTTCTCAAAAACGGCTCCAACGATTTCGATCAAACTTACGGAGTACTCTCAGCTAACTAGTCTCTACATTTAGTTCTGCATAAATGTTCCTGTAAAAATGCGTTGAACGAAGATATAGCGCCCGCATATGTAGCTGGTGTTCGAAATTACGGGGGTGGCGGAAAGTTGTGTGTTGCTACGCACCAGATATTTTGGATTCGGAGCGACTTCCTTCTGAGAACTGCCACGGGTCCACGTGTCTCCTTTCCTTCCTTCCACATCCGCCCGTTCCTTTTAAATTCCTTATCTTTCCCGCATTTCTTGCCGAAGAAGAAGGTGCCGACTCTTCCTTTCCTTTCAGGACGAAATCGCCTCCCGTCGCTGCCACGATTAACGTGCCACCAGTTCGATCACTTGAGGAGTGGGAAATTCTTTCTCGATACGTTGGTCTTCAGTTTTGTTGTGACCCATTGATCGTTATGTCCTGAAACGACGCTTTCAAGTTGAGGATGAGCGTCAACCCCCTCCGAAAGGATGAGTTGGCGTTCGAGCTCCGAGTGAGGGGAATAGCATGTCCGGGGACGTTTGAGGGCTCTCAACCCCCAGGATCAGCTGGCAGATGACGAGGTCGTGCAAGTGATCCCGCAGACCGAACTAAGGATCTGCACAGAAAAACTGCGAGCGCTCAGCGCAGATCAAACGGGTCTATTAGACTCGTGCCCGGCGAACGAGTAGCAAGGCGCACAGAGTCGAGCATGGCACCTGTACCGCCGCATACCGATGCTGCGTATCACCGACACGGCTCAGGAAAAGCAGCGCCTTCTCCTGCTCCAGGGAGTAAAGGGCGTATTAAGACAGCCGCGAGCTTGGGGAATCAAATGGTGCGTCCCCACAACCGAACTCCCCAATATACGAGCGACTGGAGGGCATAGACAGACGTACTTCAACCTGGAGAGCACACCCCCGTTACCGCAAGTGCCGATGGATGCGAGTGGTAGCCCGCGACAGGTGGCCCTGAGGGCGGACGAGTTGAGCAATGACTTCATCCAGCACAGGAGCCTACTTAAAACGTATGCAGGCCGACATGCGCCAGATGATGTCAAAGGGGTGTGTTCCTCACAGAGGAGCAGAAGGAAGTGATCACCTCTTCCTTCGATGAGGCGATGGTGCCAGTGATGGCGTCACTGGAGGATTCTGTTACCACCCTCCAGTACAGTCGACTGAAGAATGAGGCCCTGCTCAGAGAGGTTAATACCCTTCAAGACCATACTTTAGGGTCACGAGCGACCTGCTCCGAGTAACCTCTGAGCTGGAGAGACTGGAAGCGAGCGCTACCAGTAATGAAGCTGCACAGCGGGGAAGAGAGGAAACTCAAGCAGCATTAAGGGAGCTGCACCAGAAAGTCGATTGCCTGCAATTACCACACCCTAGCGTAGGATGAACTAATCTTTCTGCGAGGGGGGGAGGGGGCTAGGCTAAGTTCCCTCCCTACGACTGAACCATTACAAATCCAAGAACAGTTACTTCGTCAGCATGAATAGTTTGCTGTTAGAAGAAGCTCAACCCCAGAGTTTACAGGGCGAATGCCTTTTGGCAAAACCCAGGATAAACCCCTCCTTCCTAACCTTTACTCATAGATGCCACAACACGGATTGCCTCCCAATTTCCATACTGTTATTGAGACTTGATGATATTTTATTTCGTACGTACAATTTCTCGTTTTCAGAATGAGCAGAGAGATATCGTTTAAATTCAGGACTCGACTGCCTCACGGCCTCCTCGTCTATCACAGCATCAAAAATCGTCCGGAAGGTCTCAATCCCTACGCCCTCTACGTCATTGTGGAGAAGGGTCAGCTCAAAGTCGTTCACGTCTTTGGAAAACATTCGACGTCCGTGATAGTTGGCGAAGGTAAGTTGTTAATGGTGCCCTTGGGGACTATGGGGAAGTTGAGTGTTGTTCTATGTTGTAGCTAGATTTATTGAGTAAACGAGCCCGGTGAGGAATGGCGCAATAACTTGCTGCTTATTTTGAAGCTGCCTATAAATTTCGCCAGTCAGCATTTGCTAGACGAGGACCACCAACAGCTAAAGATGCTTATACCCTTCGCTGATCTTTATTTGCCTTGGGCACGTGTATCCACTGCTACGCTTGCTATTTCAGGTTTAAACCGAGATCGTTGGCACAGCGTTACAGTCACAATCGACGTAAAAGAAAGCAAACTTCGAGCCAAAGTTGACGATCAACGACACGAAGTCAAGATCCAAGGGATGGCACGAAGGAACTACGGAGTCACGACTGACCTCACATCCGTCGTTCTAGTTGGAGGTTGGTAACAGGTACAAACCTTTTCCCAAACTATTTTAATTGTATTTACCAAACAATTTAGCGTCTGTAGTAATAAGTTACTGTAGCGTGTAATTTATGGATATGCGACTAACTAGTTTTTGTGAGGATTTTATTGGAGCGCTGTTCAAGTTAACTTACTGAAGGGGTGATGAGGGTGGGCACTTGTAGACTACTAGTTTTGTTTACAGTATGTTGGTCTCCTTACAGGCTTGAGCCCGGAAGAAAAGCTTCACGGGGTGAAATACATAATCGAATCTTTCGTCGGGTGCATCAAAGACATGTCTCTCAGTGCAGGCAAGACTGTAGCTGACTTGGAGCCTATAAAACCTTTGATTGCGACTAAGCACGACAACGTTCTAGAAGGCTGCATCGACAAGTAAGCCGACTGTGACCAGAATTGCGTTCTTTTCATCGATATTCGACTACCTGATTGAGCTCTGTACTATTTCGTATTGCAGGTGCCGCACGAGGGAAAACTTGTGTTTCGTCGGGAGCATGTGCATTAACCACTACAACCACCTGTCTTGCGACTGTTTTGGCACCAACTATGAAGGAGAGCAATGCGACATTTACAGTACGTATCGCCACATTTTGATGGGTTGAAGGATTCGTGATGCGAAAGGATGTCTTGTAGTGATGCCATAAAAACATCGCGAGACTTGGTGTCTCAAAACTGTGGTAGTCGAGTGTGCAAAGTCATTAGGAACGTTTGTACCCTTTTCAGTCATAGAGGCATTCTTATGTGTATTCTGATCATCAGGCAAGTGCTTGGTTTGATTACTAACTCACTGCTGTGGTGTGGCCGGGAGGAAGAGAGTGAATGCCCACCTGATTGCTTGAACCGATGAAATGCTGGAGAGCTTAGTGATCTATTTGGAACTAGGGGAAGAACTCTCTGACAGACCGACGAGGTGTCCTGGGATGAATGGGGAGGTGTGAACTCTCCCACTTGCTCTCGTTGCTTGTTGCAGATACCCTCTTAGAGTTACTGGAGAAGGATGGCTGTAAAGTGAAAGCATGCTTGGTTATAATTGTGGGAGGACAATTCGCGAGTGTGATTAGCGAGCGGATGCAGTTCGCTGTGAACCCTGTACAACGATGGTTCAATAGGCAAGGATTATATGTCAATCCAGACAAAACCAGCCTAGTCCCGTTCACCAAGAAACGCAATTTTATAATGCGGGAATTCCTGCTCAGGGGAAGGGCTGGACGATCCCACAGGAGGTAAAATACTTGCATGCCTTCCCAGCTAGTAAGCTCAAGGACCACACATGGGAGGAGAACCATACAACGCACACATCTGTTGTTGGGTGCATGAGAGGGGGAGCTGAGGATCGCAATAAAACTGAAACTCGGTGAGCGTGAGGAGGAATGTATTATACGTGCGTGCGAAATTGAGTTGAATTAAAATTGAGGTGAGATTGAGTACAAACGTAGCACTCGGAACGTGTGAACTGGCGCGGGCAACCGTATGAGAGAGTGAGTAGTTACTGGGGCGATAGTTGGAAGCGGAATGATTTTTTAAGAGCTCTGTCGTCGATAGGAAAATGAAATTGGGAGAAAGAAATAAAGAAAGGGGAAAACCTAGAAAAGGAAGCTGAGGGATTCCCGCAGGTGAGGGGCAGGTATTGAAATAGTTGGAGACAATTAGGCGGTCGGAGACAATGACGCGGGGAAGTCCGAGGTCAAAGACTCTAACCACTTTGATGCTTTGTGTCGAACATCTGTGATGCTGGAAGTCGAGAAAACGGTTGCAAAAACATGGGGGCTGCAGCTGAAGAATCTCCTAGTGATGTTCAGGGTAATTGTTAGGGTGGTGGTCACCTGTGTTGTTCGGGCCTAGTGAGCCCAGACAGGAAAGAAGCATTTGAGTAGGCTGCAGTTCAGGGCATGCATAGCTGTGACAGCGTGCAAATGAGAGGGCTAGCTGGGCCTCACATGGGTATTTGAAAACAGGCGGGGGGGGGGGGTCCTCATGTCAGGGAAGTAGAATTTGACATTCAGGATACTTATTCATGAAAGATCCAGATAGGAACGAAGTAGAAACGAGGAAAGAGGTGGTTCCACACTTGGGTCTACAGGCATGGTATACAGTACCGACAGATCAGTATGAGTTGGCCTAGCAGGTGCAGGAGTTTATGGGCTAGAGATTGAGGAAGTGGTACTACACTGGTAGGGTAGTCTGACAACAGTTTCTCAGGCCAAGCAGCGATGGTGTGCACGCAGCACCTCCTGTACAGGGTGCTGAAACAGAAAAAGACCTATATTATACCAGGAAGTCAGGCTGCACTAAAGGCCCTGGCTTCTTATACTATTTCACCTGCTGGTTTGGAAATGCCTGACTGCTCCGAAGACCCTGGAAAAAGTGAACACTTTTTGCCAGTTCGTAGAGGACTAGAAGGGGATGAGAACGCCGACAAACTTGCTACAGACGGATCTGCATTGATCCCAGTCGGACCTGAGCACTTTGTAAGAACCATCAAGAGCCGCTTGAATAAGGAGGTCGGTAAGCATGAGAAGTGCAAGGCAAGGGGATGTATTATATGTATTGATGTATTGTTTATTGATGTATGTATTATACTCTCCATAGAGCAATAGGTTTATCCACTAAAGTGCCACCTGTCCAAGATTGGTTAATCATAAGTACAGAGCTGCAGATTCTGCGTGGCAGGGTTGGAGACAACAGGGCTTGTGCTGTGTACACCCCTATGAAATAATATTGGGAAACAACCTTACCAAGCTGTGGCCACTACGTCTCTGCTAATGAAACTCACAGGCAAATTGAGCTTTACGGTCAATTGGGTATAAACACAATTTTCCAAGGTTCTCTCCTGTTTACCCCAAAGGTCTCTCTCATAACGATGATACAGAAGTAAAAGCAGTTATTAGGTAAAGGCAGTTCGTTAGTCTTAAGAATGTTGAAGGCAATGTCAGACAAAAAAGAATGCTTGGTGGATTTGGCAGCCATGGGTCCTACTGTGCTGCTGTGGGGTTTCAATACAATCATTACTCCACAGAAAATGGTTTGTCAGGGGTGGTTTCACGTTTCACAACTACTTGCTACATCACTATTGGTTCTTTACGTCTCATATTGCAGGACTGGTCTCAGGTACTCAAATGAGATCCAGGTTAGATGGTGTATTATGTTAGGCGTGCCTACTAAAGCTTCGGTTATTGTTGTTTGCAGCTGCCACAATACTCACAGTGAGGGGATCGTCATTTGTGTCCTATCGAGTTTACGACTGGAAAGATCGAGTTCATTCGTCGGCCAATCGAATCAGCCTTCACTTCAAGGTAACATTTGAAATACGTTAACAATATTCGTGGTATGTAAGCCAAAGCGAAATATCTGCGCAGACCTTCCCTCACCCCCGCATACATTCTGTTCCGATCTGGTTTTCACTTAGTTTATGTGAACTTGTAAAACAATGTTCTAGCTTCAGTGGTTAACGTTCAGCGTGGAAACTAGTAGAGCTGGAAGTCCTCAAAGTGATTATATTGAAAGCCGACGAATCCCTTCAACACTTTTCTTGCACTATACGTTGTTTGTGTAACCCTAATGTTACCCGACTCCACTCCATGAGCTTCTGACGTCGCCATGTGAAGATCCGTCCTTCTATTTGCACCTCTTAGCTGAACAAGCTAGTAAGAGATCCTAGCTGCCAAATGCTATCTGGATATCCGGGATCACTGGAGACTGGATGGGACTGTCAGGCCTAAGTCCTTCTCCAGACTCTACACAGTAGTGCAACTTCCCCACCCTTAGAGGACAATGCACCGCAATTCCCATGAGTACGCATGGAACGTGCTGGTTGTGGAACATTCAAAGGTGAAATGGCCACATGAAAGCGTTGTATTTTTGAAGGTTGGACAATATCACGCTAGATGAAGTCAACCCATCCTGTCACATGATTGCAAGTTGCCGTTAGTCCAGTCCAATGTATCGGACGTTTGTGATGTTGAGCTTTATCGCGAGAGCTATCATTTTGGTCAATTTAGGACTCAGGTTGGCGTTTGGTTAGCGCTCACTGTTCTTATTTACACAAAAGGTTTCGGCTGCGACAGGCAACTACATTGTCAGATATTTGACAAGAACACTGACCGATTGACATCGATTTGCATCGATCAATTAGAAATAATGCTATAATCACTAAAGTTAACGTACTTGTTAGGTGAGTCCGTCTCCTCTGGCTGGTGAGATACTGTGGGCAAGCGCCCTCGATGCAAAGACATCACAGATCATACGTCAGTTTATTGTCAATCTTGTGCGCTAAGTTATTGACTCAGATCTATTTTCACTCCCAAAATGTCAATCAGGATGCTTTCTCATGTTGCTCTAATGTCTGAAGGACTTGAATTTCACTGGTTAATGCAGAATTTGAAACGTTTTCTTTGTGCCTTTTCCCTCAGACTCATTTCGACGATTCAGCTCTTTTTTACGCCAGTGGGGAGTCCCCTAATCACCATCACATCGCAGTGTCCGTTCTCAACGCCACGATAGTTGTCGACGTGGATCTCGGCGGAGGCAACGTCGTCACGCGAGTCGGGGAAGAAGTTATAGACAATCAATGGCACAATTTGACGATTTTACACCGAAACAATTCCGTGTCTGTTTACCTCGACGGGAACGTCACTCAACTTCTTCTTCCCGGGAGTCACAGGCATCTGTACATCGATCCAGAAATATACATCGGAGGCGGCCCCGAGCTTCACAAACGGAAAGGTGATTGTATTGGTTTAGTTGTTGTTGAGAACAAAGAGAGGGAAGTAATCACTCTTTGCTTATTATCAAGTGGACTGTAATAAAACTAGAATAAAACCATAGGCAAAGTGTCCCCCAAATATTGTGCCGGGTTTACTCTCAGAAGCTCCAATCCGAAAACCTTTAGCGTTTCCCGGGGATGAAAGAGCAAGTCTCTGTCAATTTCAATTGAATTACGTGTTGAGAGTGATGGAACACTTCCGAAAAAACTCCACAGCACAAATAAACCGGTATTTTAAGAAGTACCTTTGGTTATGAGGTACTGCTACCATCGCTAAGATACTGCAGTGCCCTAGCATTATGACCAAAGGACGAGCTCCATTGGGCATTGTTCTGAGAACACTTCTAGTTCCCGACAATGCCTTGTCATCATTCCCAAACAGTGATTGAAGCGTAGACTCGTATACACGTATGCCATATCCTTCCAAGCTTGTATCAATTCCAAGAAAAAATGAACAAAACAAAAAACGTGTAAAGAGACTCGTGGAATCTCCACCAAGCGTTACATTTTGTAAAATACGTTACCAAGTTTATCCAACACAAATATTTCGTGACGCAAAGTAAAGACATAAAACGTCAAAAACACAAAATAATCGTAACCCAGGTGGGACTCGAACCCACAATCCCCGGTTTTGGAGACTGATGCCTTATCCATTAGGCCACAGGGGCTGTTGCTTGCAACTCGGGTTAAAACTTTCGTGACGCTTCTCCATTACATATCCCGCGTTACATTTTCGAGTTTATGTAGCAAAGTAAAGACATAAGGTGTCAAAAAAAATCGTAACCCAGGTGGGACTCGAACCCACAATCTCCGGTATAGGAGACCGTTGCCTTGTCCACTCGGCCACAGGGTTAAAAAATTTCGTGAACGCTTGGCCGTTACATTTTCGAGTTCATGTAGCAAAGTAAAGACATAAAATGTCAAAATTTCGTCGTCTTGAAAAAAAGCACAATACTGGCGGTAGACGACGAAATGGGAGGGTAAATTGGAAGTAAAAGGGTAAGAGGGGGGGACATGGGAAAAGGAAAGGGATTGTTTGTAAATAAAAAGGACGACTCCCCGGGCAAAATACACCGAACCAACACTACAGTTGTTTTGTACGAATGAGTGTGCTGTTTTGTACAAGAAAAATGGCGGGTAAGTCTATGACAAATACAATAGTAGTAGCCCAAAAAAAAGTGTTGCTCCTGGGTCTATTGCCAATAATAGGCCACTTAATTGAATAATCGGTCCATTCAGTCAGGTATCCTCAACAAGATCCCAGTCTGGAATGACCGAGTGTGCAGCGTGGTAGAGTCACTGCCTTTCTCACAATGCGGCCTCTCTCCTCAGCTGGTAGATGTTTCAATGAGCTTGATCTCGTTCAGTTCTTTTGTCACTGCAGTTTACACACACATCAACCTCCTTCCCATTTAATCTTACTACTTCACACAGTCTCTTAGAAGCTGCTAGAAAAGTCCCAATTCAATGTACCACACTTTTCCCCGATCTTGACGATCCCAATTATTCAATAATACACCCAACCTTTACCTACCTAACACAAACTCTGTTGTGATGTTTTTCATTCTGTTTCAATAATCCATTCAGTAAGTTGGCATCCCTGACGCAATCAGTTAGTGGTATAAATTTGGTTTTATGCGCTCTCCGCACTCATTGAATGATCTTGTCCAGGTTTGTATCATTATCGAAATGGCTTATGGAATGTCTAGTACAGATGCCCAAGATTGTATTCCTCGTCTGCAAGGGTCCACTAGACAGTGCAAGCTTCTCTGGACTAGATGACACAATGGGTTGCCAAGCAGATAAGCGAGACAGCCTGCAAGAAGGTCGATACTAATGGCAGACTTATGGAATGTCTGGTACAGATGCCTGAGGGTATATTCCTCCTCTACCAGGGTCCACAAGACAGTGCAAGCTACCTGGCCATCAGCAGCTCCTCTATGTCAATGACAAAGGGACGTGTTAGAAGTTTGGGGCCTGCACGAAGGTCGATACTAGTTCCAGACTAATAGAATGTCTGGTACAGATGCCTGAGGGTGTATTCTTCCTCTACCAGGGCCCACAACACAGTGCAAGCTACCTGGCCCATCAGTAGCTCCTCCATGTCAATGGCGAAGGAACAAATGAGAAGTATGGGGCCTGCGCAAAGCTTCTCTGGACTAGGTGACACAATGGGTTGCCAAGCAGATGAGCCACGAGAGAATACGACAGTTCCATATAAGGAGCAGAGGGTCCTGAACAAAAGCGAGTTGTGCTGCCTCAGTATAATGCTCAACATCAAGGCCAGACACTTCTCATTTGTTCAGCAATCCCATTCCTCATAAGAGTGTGAGTTTCAGTCAAAAGTCATGAATGTTGCAGTTTTACTAGCTTTCGAGAGCACAGCCACTCCACTCAGGCATGTGGGGGGGGGGGGTTCAGCAGGGTATAGTTCAGCTACTCAGAGAAGAGCTGTTGCTTGTGTATAACCATGAGAATCTGTGCCATTTGGGAGGAATTCTTTATCTGGTTTTCCACCTGATCTAACTATCTACTTGGGTGGCAAGGTCTAAAGGCACAGTTCAACTATGACCACGTTTCTTTGCCATAGCTGCACATTGATGTCGCCGTGTCCTGTAAGGAATTGGCTCGTCCTGTGCTGTGGCTCAACCCTCTTCCTCCAAAGATGTTCACAGATGTCATGTCCCTTTGACGAAGATTCCCATTTATCTAGTGCCCATTCTTCGAGCGTGACAAGTATTCATTCACTAGACAGGTCATTATGATTTTTGATCCTGAGCAGGGGATCCAGTTGTCCTCAATGCACTCAATGGCCGAGTCAATGGGTTATTGTTAATTGACTCTGAGTAGTTTGCCAATCACGCCTTAGTAAATGGCCTTGTAAATGAGTGCAGTGTACCACGTACCTTTTCTTGTCGTGCATGCTGATGATCAAAGGTGCATTGTAACGAAAAATATTCAAATATTGGGCACTGCATTCAAAATATATTGTGAGAACTCATTAAAAGGAAAATAGTAAAACTTGGGGGAAGTTAACAAATTAAATTTCTACTGCCTCAAACACACTGTTTTTGAGGTTGGTTCACCAATAAGTCTACGATACGTCCGATGAGCGATTGTAGATATCGTCGAGGTTTGATCAGGCGGGGTCGGAGAAGACAGACGCATGAGAGAACGTTCAGTCTGGCTAGCAGCCCGCAAATGGCGCTCTGGGGAAAAGAAATAGGAGGCTAGCCCGTCATTGTGGCGTACTACTGTCCTCCGTGCTGTGGTTGTGGGCCCCGTCATGAGTGTCAGGGCAACACACAGATGAGTTTGGCTGTAATATGGGATCGTCTAGTCGGGTGAGGGCGATGTCAGGCTTCAACACTTGAATAAGCCCCGTTCAAAGGTGTCACTTGCTGTCCACAAACCTTCAAGATGTCAAAGCACTAGCAACCACCCATCACTATTTGCCTCTACCTTGAATAACCACTGTTATGTTACATCCCACGTCAGCCAGTCATACTGAGCGACTTAGTCCGTAACTGTTAACCATTTTTACTCTATTTTGTTGATCTCGCGTGTATTTCCAGGTCTCTACTCGACCAACAACTTTGTGGGATCTCTGAAGTACGTGTTCTACAACGACGTCTCGATATTGTACGAACTGAACAAGACGAATCACAAAGTTCATTACATCGGGGTTTTAGAGCCGCTGTTTGTCGAAGAAGACGTCAATGTCATTCCGATGACGTTTCCATTCCCTTCTAGTCACTTCCTCTGGAAAGCCGGCAATCGAGACAATTTGTCGATTGAATTCGACTTCAAAAGCAACAAAAATATCGCCGTATTGGCAGCGTCGACGGTAAACAACGGCGGTGGCACTTGGGTGGTAAGTTGATGAAAAGAATTCAGGTTTACCCGCTTGTGTGGGACTAGAAACGTGCTGCGATTCCCAACTAATGTAATGAGCAACGTTTTCTTTTTCGTCAGTTACGAGCTGTTAATGATGAGTTGCGGTTTGAGCTGACGCCTGATGTCAACAGAAACGCTACCCATTTAATTGCTGTTAAATACGAACCTAAAGGCGCCTGGCACACTGTGAGTAGACATTTGTCGTGTGAATTGTACTCATTTTGATTGCTTCTCATTCCTTTACATCCTCATTTGTCATTTCAAGAGATCGATTTCTGAGTCGGGTATTTTAAGATGGACGTGGTCTCATTGATAGATCTCGAACAAAACATCTCTGTTTCAAGTAACTTTGTGTCTCGATTACAATCACTTTACTAACCGATAAATGTGGTAGGTAGAACTAATTTATGCCCGAGGAGAAGCGAGCATAGCCGTTGACTACAGACATCGGCAAAGAGCGAGAATCAGCGGGAAAATCCAACTGGGGGACAAAATTGTTGTCGGCAGCACTTACAATGGGAAGTCAAACATCGGTAAGTGGATCGTGTTGTTATTGTTCATCTCACAGTTAATGTTTTATAATAACCTTGACCGCTAGTTGTAAATCACACGCTGTTTCACACCTTTATGCGAGCTGTTTTTAGGAGACCACAGAAACGCTACTGTATTTGTTTGACCGGGCACAAACAACGAACGGCTTGTATACATGGTCTATTCTGATTCGGTTGATACAAGAATATAGATGCAAGATTAATGGTTGGTGTACAGAAACAAGAATAATATTCGAACAGGCGCGCGCGTCACAGCAAAGAATACGCTATATTCCCCAAAAACACTTGGGCCAACGTGACAATACTTAAATTGCCCACGAAGGGCCACCAACACAACACCAAACTGGATGGAAATTTTCCCTTCGAAAACAAACCCTTCAGCGTCAAGATAAAACAAGAGGGCTAGGGTGAGCCCAAATGGTTTAATTGAACTGAACTTGAAGAGTATAGATTTAGAAAAAGGAAAGGGCTAGGATGGAGCAGGAGTGATTCAGGGAAGATGGCGTCACAAAGAAAGTGACAGCATGGAGTAGTCGGATACCTTCTGCTCGGCAGAACAGTATTGTTCTACAATAGATGCAACACGACTTCAGGAAAAACACTTGTGTGTCTGGTTGTGCCAATACACTTGTCTTCTGTGTCTGACGCTTGTGGGCCTTGCTTGCAGAGGCCTAGGTCACTCGCACAGCGGGATAAATGATTTTAACAGTGCCACTGGCTTCAAGCGTCAGTTTGTTATGAAACTCCATCATGTCTGCCTTGTTGCGAACCCCGTTCAAGATAAGCCTACGTCCATAACTCGCTTCTGAATAAATTGAAGACCAGCAACAACATTTACAACGCCACATTTCGTGAGCTGGAACACCCCGGTTCTCAGATTAGGGCAGGTGAATATAAGCACCTGGCTCAGGATCTCTGAAAAGTGCACCAAGCGAAGAATGCAGTCCCCCATCTCCTCTGTGTAGGTCAAATAATGTTTTCAAGACTTTTCTTTATTTAAGAGCCTACAGTGGAGGCGAGATACGTATTGACATCATAAGTGGCTCCATGCCAGTCAACCTAGAAGCGTTATCACATCAACAGTCCAGTTCTGGCTTATTAGCACAATCTCTAGGCTTCTTCCCTACATCCTCCTTATGGGGAGTTCAGGAGCCCAATCTCTTCCACGAAGCTGAGGTTCTCTTCTGGAGATGGAAGAGATAATTTGTTATGAGGTAATAGTTTGCTAGATTGAGCAATGCTCCAGCCTTTGCCAGATCTCCGTGTTAAACCTCTTCGTATTTCTCCCTCATTTTCCAGGCGCCACTCTTGCTAAATTTGTAGATCCTTTGCCTCTCGTTTGCTCTGATGCAGGTGCCTCTTTCTTCTTCCCTTATTCACAATTGTAACCCACGATGTTCCACTGACAAGTGGTGCACTAGGAGGAGCAGGATGGTACAAGCAAGAGATTCCCCTCCTGCTAGGCTCTACCTCATCAATGTTTTCCATCAATCACCATAATTGCTGCTTTTCTGATGGAATGAGAAGTGTCTGGCCTTGATGTTGAGCATTAGACTGAGGCTGCACAACTCGCTTTTGTTCAGGATCCTCTGCTCCTTGTATGGAACTGTCGTATTCTCTCGTGGCTCATCTGCTAGAGATTGCAAGTAACTCAGTCTAATGTAATGTTCAGCAGAGGCCCGTCTCACTCATCTGTTTGGCAACCCATTGTGTCACCTAGTCCAGGGAAGCTTTGCGCAGGCCCCAAACTTCTAATTTGTCCCTTCGCTATTGATATGGTGGAGCAACTGATCGGCCAAGTAGCTTGCACTGTGCTGTGGACCCTGGTAGAGGAAGAATACACCCTCGGGCATCTGTACCAGACATTCCATAAGTCTGGCACTAGTATCAACATTCGTGCAGGCCCTAAACTCTCACACATCCCTTCGTCATTGACATGGAGGAACTACTGATGGGCCAGGTAGCTTGCACTGTGTTGTGGGCCCTGGTAGAGGAGGAATACACCCTCAGGCATCTGTACCAAACAATTCCAGGTAGCTGCACGGTTCATATATATGAGACCCTATCGACAGCCTCCTCACGTTGAATGCCTCATTAAGAGCTTCAGTCAACAGTGATAGCCCTTCTCTGATACTTTACCTTAGTTTTATAAGCAGATATCAAACAGTAATCAACAACCACACCCACAGTGCTCTTTTTTCAGTACTTGCATCATATTGCGAACCAGTTGCCTCCTTTAATCGATTCCTTCGTGTTTTCGCTACAACAGGTTTGGTCGGCTGTATGAGAGAAGTAGTCATCAACGATGTGTCCATCGAGCCGCGGTTCATCGTCAAAGCCAATGTTTCAGTGGGTCAAATCTCCTTGGACAATTGCGAGCTCGTCGATCCCTGCAAAAGGCCCAACGCCTGCGAGCACAACGGCAAATGCTCAGTCAAAGACGACCGCCTCACGTGCGACTGCAAAGACACGGGGTACATCGGGAAAAATTGTCACTTCGGTGAGCGGTTTTTTCTTAACAATCGCTTCAAAATCTCACTGGCTGCTTTCCTGCGATTTATACAAATGGCGTTTGTTTCAGCGAAATTCAGAAAAACTTGCGAAGAGTTGGCGCTTCTTGGGTACACGAAACCCGATGTTTATTTAATCGACATTGACGGTAACGGTAGGTTCCCTCCTGCTCACGTTAAATGTGAATTCCAGTCTTTCGAAGACTCGACAAAAACCATTGTCGAACACAATCTACCGAGTCAAGTCGTAAGTTGTTCTTTGGAAATGTTATCGTATGTCTTTTTAGATACTGTGCTGTACACACTTATACAAGCACGCGGGAAAGATCGTATCTGTTATTTAAATTAGCACTATTAGAGTAAACTGATGTAATCGGAATACCTGGATAACAAAGTGCATTTTCTAAAATCACACATTACTCTTAGGAGTTAAAATGACTACGTGTATCATTGTTTTTGCAGACTGCAAAAATGTTCTCAGGCATGTTTCCCACTGTCCTAAAGGTCCTGCAGTGCTGTTTTATAGGTGCAGGTATTGCTGTTGAAGTAGCCATAGGTAAATTCGGACAGGTAGAACGAGCGATGAGGAGTGCGAGTTGAGCGCTGAAGAGTGAAATGGCTCTGAGTCTCATGCTGAAACCAGGTGCAATTCCTCCTGAAAGTTGTACTGTCCAGGTGAAGCTGCTTAGTGGAGCCAGAGGCCGCATCAATGCAGAAAAAAAGAAAAGGTTGTTGCAGTCCTTGGGGTTTGGTGATAGATGATGACCTAACCGTCGAAATCGATTTAACAATTGTGCTCATTATTTCTGTGGAAATATAGACAATTTATTGTTTACTCTGTTTTTAATGAAATGGGTTTCCACAATATCCTCGCGAATGATTTAGTTCATGCAAAACCGATGTTGTGTAGATGATCGAATAATGGGGGAAAAGGCGTTCGAAGGTTTCAGTCAGGATAGGTGGCTGGCTGTGGCCAGCTGATCTTCAGGTATCGCAGTAATTGCGGCATGTTTCCATTTCTGCGGGAAATACGATACAAAATACTGCACCTTAATAATAAGAGCTTTTACATGGATCACGCGACATCCTTCCCTCTTCTTCTAATTGGCTTTTCAAAAGGGTCTCTTTCATTCTTTAGGGTGCACGTTACGTTTGAGTCAATCACCAAACTAGATTACTCACAAACCATTGGCGCGCACAATTCACTTCACTGCACAATGTTGGCTAAAATGTTGTACATTGTAGACATTGTGAATTGCTCATAATCCTGGTTTTCTGTGGCAGGACGTCCGAGGAGCGACTGAGACTGACTTCAGCTACACGATAACCTACAGGGAATTCACTTCTGAAATGCTCCAAGAATTAATATCCCACTCCCTCTACTGCTCTCAGTACATCAAATACGACTGTTACAAGGCTCCTTTGGAGCTTCATTCGGCAACGTGGTTCGTCTCTGCCGCTAACAACGGGACAGTCGACTATCTAGGAAATGTGAAACGGGGATCTTGCCCGTGCGCAGGTAAGTTGAGCATTTGGTTTTATGTTGCAGAAAGAGTCTTAGGACGGCTACGTTTTCTTTGTGGGTATTCATTCATCAAAATGAGCGATGCTACAAGCCTTGTGTTTAGTAGCAGAGCTGCAGATGTGGTTTGTCGAAACCATCGTCTTTGAAGTGTCATTGGCAGCGCATGAAGGGGAGCGCTGAGAAGCACATCTGGGGTCGACAACCGTGAGGCGAACTAGCAACTCTGTCCAGGGAGTTTCTGTGCTAAGCATGGCCTTACTGGTGGTGACACATGCTATTTTCTTAAGACTGATCATTCACAAGCCTTCCAACTCGACAAATCGCATGGTTGTGTTACAGGGGGGATTAATATTGTAAGCGATAACGCACTAAGAGAGTTGGAGAGTTAGTTCGACATCGCTTCCAATATATATATATTTTTTTTTTTTACCCGAGGGCGTGTGGGACAAGTCCCTTTGTCACTGCGGCTGCATATGGGCCTATTGTGACGGCCCTTTCTTAGTAGAAGGCGTCGTACATACCCGCCCCTCTTAGGAACCTGAGTATGTCCTTCACCGCAGATTCTGCCATGATTTGGGGTTCAGTGGTCCCCTGACCGAAGTATTCAAAGCGTTTTGCTGCCAAGGCAGGGCACTCACACAGGATATCCTCTGCTGTCTCGTCCTCCTCACCGCAGAGTCTGCATTCCACCGCCTCTGAGATGCCCATCTTGTTGAGGTGATACCTGAGTGGGCAGTGTCTGGTGAGGAAGCTTATCAGTACTCTCAGATCTTGTCTAGAGAGTGTCAGCATCGCCTTCCCCCTTTGACAGGAAGGCGTGACAAGCCTTTTCGCCTGTCTTAGTCGTGGCTGGCGATGCCAATGGGCGCCATTTTCCTGTATACCCCATCGAGCAACCAGACGGTTCAGGTGACTTTTCGTCATACCTACGAGTGGTTCAGGCCCGATGGGTAGGGATTCTGTACCCCTTTTTGCAAGGCGATCAGCCTTTTCATTGCCCTCATGCCCCCTGTGAGCCGGCACCCAAATGAGGGAGAGCCTGTTACGGGCGCCGAGCTGCTTGAGCGCATGGAGGCATTCCCATGCCAGCTTAGACCTAAAACTATAGGCTGCGATGGCCTTTAAGGCTGTCTGAGAAAATGTAGATCCGCTTGCCCCTGAGTCCTTGGTTCAGGATCTCTTCTGTGATCTCTTGGGTTTGGCCCATTGTTCGCGTCTGCTTATTCAGTCAGCATGCTGTCCTTATTTACAGCTGGCCGCAGACATGCCCCTGGGGACAATGCCGTGGCCGTTCCACTATCCACAACCCGTGGTCGTGCCTGGTAGCATGGGCATGCTCCTGGGAAGATAACTCAGAACCAGGTTTCCAATATTAATCCCCCCCGTAACATTGGCGCCTAACTAGTGGTCGAACTTCCCCTACATTAGTTCGAGATGCTGGCCATTGAGGGCAGGTGTCCTCTGAGGAGGAGGGAAACTCCGACTCCCCCTACACAGGGTATCGTCTTTCACCAAGAGATGAACCGATTCTCTGAACCATGGATGTCGCAGCTGCTTGGGACGAAGACGTTCAATCCACACATCCCAAGATGTGCACTTCAGAGACATTGTGAGGTGACTGATTATTTGTAGTTCTAAATTCAATACTCCCACCACAAACATGGACACCCTTTTGGAACTTTAATCAAAATTCTCACTCGCTCGCTATGCTCAAGATTGGGTTCCCCTTTGTTGGGTGGACAGCAACGCCCTGCAGTGTTCATGAGTGCCTGAGGACAGGCACTTCATCAAGGGCGGAGTGATGTACTGGGACGAACCAAACCCTTCCATTCAGCGGAGACTCGTCCGGGGCATTTATGCTGACTGGGCACCTCAAATGGCCCGGTACAGTAGCGTAATGTGATAATGAGCTGCAATAGACTTCCAACCAGTTCAAAGGCTATCGCCGCTACTCCTGCTGTAAATGTGGAAACTGAGAACTTCGCCTTTTGCTAACAAATATCAGCTCCACATTTTTCAACCCATCGACAAAATATCTGGTGCGTTGCAACACACAACTTTCCTTAGCTCTACAACAATTCACTTTGTACATGGCTAATTCTCTTTAATCAATTCATTTATCACTCAGTTAATTTGAACTTGGTCAAACAACGCTTTACGGCAGCAGAAAGCGGTAGCGCTTACAGTTCCAGAGTTTATTGTGCTGCTCATATTCATTGCAGGACCATTATTGAGCAATTGGTATACAGAAAATTAATGAGGCTGTACACGAATTTTTTGAAGAGGGATAATAATCACTTTTGCAGAGTTGATGGGTAATAACTTTTAGAAGTGGTAGTAAGCGAAACAGCGGTAGTTGAAATTCTGGAATTTCTGAAGTGAGCCTCATATACCTTATAAGCGTTTTTGAACACTCACACTTTAGGTATTGAATTGGACTACAATACCAATTTTCTTTAACTTTCTACTAACATCCCAGCGGAGTTTATAAGGAAAAAACTGCGCTAAAACCGCTTTTCGTCGAAAAGTTTGATAATTTATTGTGCTGCTCTCGTCATTTTCCCACGAATGGGAATTTTATGGTATAATTATCTTATTAAGACCTATCTATATAAAAATTTAATCAAAATCGTTAGAGCCGTTTTTGAGAAAAAAAGTTTGTGTTTTGGTCACTATGATGACTATAGTTAACTTTCGGTGGATTTTGCTCATACCCTCATATTTGCGTCCCATGGTAACCTGTAGGCTAGACATCAAGTTTTAGCTGATTTGGTACGGTGGTTTTCTCTAAAAACTGCGCTAAAATCGATTTGGTCGAAAGTTTTGGTAATTTATTGTGCAGCTCTCGTCATTTTCCCACAAATGGGAATTTTATGGTATAATTGCCATATTGAGAGCTATCAATATAAAAAATTTAATCAAAATCGTTAGAGCTGTTTTTGAGAAAAAAAATATTTGGTGTTTTGATCACTATGATAACTTTAGTTAAATTTCGATGAATTTTGTTCATACCCTTATTTTGGCGTCCCATGATGACCTGTGGGCGAGATATGACGTTTGAGCTGATTTGGTTCGGTGGTTTTCTCTAAAAATCGTTCAAAGACACACACGCAGACCATTTTCCCAAATAGTGTTTTTCGGACTCAGGAGGGTCTGAAACGTAAAGATCTGAAGAAAACTCAAAATTTTTTTTTCAGCCGATTACATAACTTTCCTTTCTACTTCGTAGAGCCAAGGAAAGTAAAAATTGCAATGCAGTGACAAGTCTTTCACGGGAAATAATGCATTGACTTCTTTTTTTTTTGTATCATCGGTGTGACCAAAACAAGGCAACTTCGTCGATTGGCAATAAATTTCTCTGGACGGATGAATTCATGCTCTTGAAGTATATTCAGGCGCACGCGATACAGAACAGGAACACATTCATTCAGAGTTACTTTGTTTAATGTACAAACCTACAGCTGTTGCAAAAAGTAGAAATTCTGCGTCTATATTTGAGAACTCACTATTAGAATTATTTTATTGTATTGTTACGGGACGAACCAAACCCTTCCATTCAACGGAGGCTCGTCTGAGGAATTTGTGCTGACTGGGCACCTCAAATGCCCCGATTCGCTCGAGACTTCGCAGGAGTCAGTTGAATCCGAGCCGGTTCCCTCGTCGCCGTGTTGCCCGCGCATGCATTCGCTCCCACTCAGTCCCCCTGTCTGTGGTGGTAAAACTCCAAATGTAATTCTCGAATAAGACTCTCTGTCCCAATGTTATTCGGGTGACGCCGTACGTTCTCCTTAATCGCGTGGTGCGACTCCACGCCCGAATGCCAGTTGCACCACCCTTTGAGGAAGTAATGGAGCGTAAGGGAAGTGGGTGGTGCGACGGGAGTGACCTAATGTCCCCGCCTTGTGGGCTGGTCGGGGGCGAGGGGAGGGATTATACGGCGCTGGAGCAGGCAATTGGGGTAGTCACTGAGGGCAGATTGAGTGGGGTAGAGTGACGCTCCGATTCCCCATGGAAGGTGCGTAATCATCATTCGGTCTGTGGGGAAAGTACTTGCTGTAGCAGGAGGGGTCGAAGAGCTGGAGAAAGTACTTGCTGTAGCAGTACAGGCCGAAGAGCTAGAGGACCTCATAGTCGTGAGAGTGAGCAGTGGGTACCACGGCAGCACAGAGGGTTGGGAGCTCTACGTCCGACAATTGTAGATCTCCCAAGTTTGCGTGTTGGTGCAAGTGTATCGCCGTTGCACCCGCCTTGAAAGCCAGTACTGTGGTGGTGGGATCATTACTGTGCACCGATCTGGCGTAGTGCGAGTTGGGGGTATCCCTAACCTGGAAATATTAGGTGTGGTTCTCATCAGCTAGCCTTTTCGGCGAGCTGGCATCCGGACCATAGAATTAGGTGGGATTGCCAAGTAAGTGCTGGTTACCAAATAGGCCCTGGCATGTCTATGCTCTCGCTGCTTCGGGGCACTGTTGGGGGAAGAGCTGGAGCAGAAGTCCGAACACGAGTCTAACAGATCTGCGCTGAACGCTCGCAGTTCAGTTTGCGGGATCAGTTGCGCGACCTCTTCTGCCGCCAGGTGAGCCTGGGAGTTGAGAGCTTTTCTCAAACGAGCTCTCATATCCGCAACTGTTCCCATGTATGCTATTCCTCTTCCGGACTTCGCTCTTCTTTCCTTTCTGTACCTGTGGGCTATTAACTGGAACGGACCATATTACAAGGATATATTTGGAAGGAATTGTTGTTTATTGAGAGACGCCCAGTAACGATCTTATAACATTGGCGCCCAACACCGGAATCCCCCCCGTAACAGTGTAGTTATTAAACACCATTCACTTTAGATCACGGCTTCAGCACTATCAATTTGGAGTAGATGAGTCGGAAATGACCTATTGCAATTTTTGTCTGTCGTTCAAATACTATCTCGCTGCTTTGTTTGGAGCGCTCATGAATTGGGAACGGCTCCTCACCAGACTGACCTTTGACTGCCAGACTGTTCAGTAATGTGCAAAAACAAGTTGTACTGCAGTGGTGTAGGTCCAATGAACCAAATACTCCATTACATGTAGACTGTGGGGTGAAGGAAGCCACATCACTCATGTTTGGCAGCATCTGCAAGCAACCTCGATGTCATTATCACCTCAACTGGTGGTCATTCTACCAAGAAGCTTCCTGTTGACTTGGAGCGAGTGAAGGACCAAATAAGCGACTATATCTAGAGCTACCACTATACTAGAGGCACCAGTATACTGGTTTAGTTTGCCGCTGTTCCACTCGCTCCACTGTAGTATAAAAACAGCCTTACACTTTGGTTTGTGGTTGCAAAAATGAAGAAGTTCTAACCTCTGCTGGTCAAGACAACCTCGCCTCCACTGGGTGCGTACTGGAGGCATGGTGAGAGAGTCCAAGGTCCTGCCAGCAAGGAAAACTGTGTCGTAAGAAAGAAGAAAGTTCTTGTCTGAGTAGTCATTGTCTGGGTATCTGAAGGATGGCTGGAGTTGCTACCCAGTAGCTGGACGCGATTGTAGTTCAGATCCCAAGCTAACTGACTCCTTTTCACGTGTTGTGGACTTAGGAAAGCCCGATTCTTGGAATCTGTGTGTGAAACAAGCGTCACTGCAGGCACAATGTCTCTTGGGCCATTTCTGAACCAGGGCCTGCTAGGTCCTTAGGCTGCTCATGCTGCAGCTAACTCAAGTGGCACATGTGGGAGGCTCCTGCCCACGACCAACTGACTCAACCATCATGAGAGTGTCACGAGCTGTAATCCCCAACATCCGTGAATGTCTTTCAAGAAAATGGGTTGAGCCAGACCACTGGATGAGCCAGTTCCTCACGGGATTTGGTGGCTTCAATGCGCGGCTCCACTTCTTTTCTCTGAAAGACTCTCCATTATGCACGTCTTGTGCCTCCAGTGCGGAGGAAACAAGAAACCATGTGCTGCTACACTGTAGTTTCTACAACAGTGAGCGACGGTTGTTGGGAGGGCAAACGAACTTAGCAGCATTGACTGCTACAAAGCAAGCCTATAACCATTTTGCAGAGTTTGCGAAGAAGGTGATGGCTAAGAAACGTGGTTATAGTTATCTGTCCTTTGAAACATGCCATCCAAGTAAATAGTTAGATCAGGTGGGAAATCAGATTAAGAACTCCTCCCAGGCGGTACTGGATTCTTCAGGTGGTCACCTCTGCGTGGTAACACACGGCAACAGCTTTCTACCGGGTGACTGGCTAACGACCAAACACCTGCTGTACCTCCACAGGTCTGAGTTCGGTGGTTGCTGCAGGGGCTGACCTCTTGCATGTTAGCGAAACTGTGTCACGAGCTGTAAAGCCAAGGTGTTGGATTCGTTTGGGGCTGTTTGAATGGAGAGGTTCCTTAGTAAGCTACTGTGTTGGTAGGAGAGGAGTAGTCATCTTCTTTTTGCAAGTTGTAGACATGGGAAAGTCCGATTCTTGGAATCTGTGTGTGAAGCAAGCGTCACTGCAGGCACAATGTCCCTTGGGCCATTTCTGAACCAGGGCCTGCTAGGTCCTTAGGCTGCTCAAGCCGCAGCTAACTTAAGTGACACACATGGGAGGCTTCTGACCACGACCACTGACATAACCCCATCATGAGAGTCTCACGAGCTGTAAAGCTGTGGTTGGATTCGGGTCAGTTTCAATGGAGAGGTCCTTTAGCAAAATATCTGGTGCGTTGCAACACACAACTTTCCTTAGCTCTACAACAATTCACTTTGTACACGGCTAATTCCATTTAATCAATTAATTTATCACTCAGTTAATTTGAACTTCGTCAAACAACACTTTACAGCAGCAGGAAGCGGTAGCTCTTACAGTTCCATAATTTGTTGCGCTGCTCCTACCCATTCCAGGACCATTATTCAGCGATTGGTACACAGATAATCAATCAATGAGGCTGTAAACACAAATTTTTTGAAGAACGATAGTAATTACTTTTGCAGAGTTATTGGGTAAAAAAGTTTAGAATTGGTAGTAAGCGAAAAGGCAGTAGTTGATTTTCAGGAATTTCTCGAGTAACCCCCATGTATCTCATGAGCGTTTTTAAACACTCACCCTATAGGTATTGGATTGGACTACAATACGAATTTTTTTTAACATTCTAAAAAATTCCAGGGGAGTTTATAAGGAAAAAACTGCGCTAAAAACGCTTTTCGTCGAAAATTTTGATAATTTATTGTGCTGCTCTCGTCATTTTCCCACGAATGGGAATTTTATGGTATAATTGTCTTATTGAGAGCTATCTATATAAAAAATGTAATCAAAATTGTTAGTGCCGTTTTTGAGAAAAAAAATTTGGTGTTTTGATCACAATGATAAACTATAGTCAAATTTCAGTGGATTTGGTCCATACCCTTATTTTGGCGTCCCATGGTAACCTGTAGGCTAGACATCAAGTTTCAGCTGATTTGGTACGGTAGTTTTCTCTAAAAACCGCGCTAAAACCGATTTCGTCTAAAGTTTTGGTAATTTATTGGGGTGCTCTCGTCATTTTCCCATGAATGGGAATTTTATGGTATAGTTGCCATATTGGGAGCTACCAATATAACAAATTTAATCAAAATCGTTAGAGCCGGTTCTGAGAAAAAAAATGTGGTGTTTTGATCACTATGATAACTATAGTTAACTTTCGGTGGATTTTGTTCATACCGTTATTTTGGCGTCCCATGGTAACCGGCTGGCGAGATATGAAGTTTGAGCAGATTTGGTACGGTGGTTTTCTCTAAAAATCGTTCACAGACACACAGACCATTTTCCCAAATAGTGTTTTTCGGACTCAGGAGGGTCTGAAACGCAAAGATCTGAAGAAAACTAGTGTGTTGGTTAGGAGAGGGGTAGTCTTACCCAATGTCTTCTGCCATCGCCTCTCAATCCTCTGTCCATAAAGATGACATCCTGCAGTCTGCCTCCCTCCCACTTCCGCCGTTTTATTTTGATTAACTGCAGGTGTTGAGGATTCGTCCAGTGAAGCTTGTAGAACGGTCTGTTGGCATTTTGTAGGTGACGCGGCATTTAGAGCAAACACTGAAACTAACGTCGAGTTCTTTTTTCAGAAAACCGCACCTGCGTGAATGCCGATCAGTCGTGCAACTGTGACATATCGGACGCAAAGTGGCTCTCAGATGAAGGACACTACATTTCTCCCAACTCTTTAGGAATCACTCAAATGGTGTTCCTTCAACAAAGCGACCTCGAAGAAGACGCTCAAGGGCGAATCACATTGGGCCCGTTGGAGTGTGTTGAGACGAGTCAGTTCACAATTTAATTTAACATTTTTGGACACGTTTCATCGCTTACTAAGTATTCAATGACTTCGGAGTATGTGGAGCTGCACGTGATCTTAACTGTGAAGCAAGCTGGCTTTCACATTCTGTTTTATCCGTGACGCTAGGGCAAAGCTGTTCAGAGTTTCAGTGGTAGGATTGGTGTAGTTTGAATGAAAAAAAAGTCCACACTCTCCCGAGGCAGTTGAAACGATATTTTAGGCTTCAATGGGTTTTAACCATTATAACGCACAAAATACGATGAATATTTTTTGGCATTTGGGTCCTCCTTGCAACCGCTTTGCTCTTACTAAAGTTAACGCGCCTTTTGAGTGAGTCCGTCTAGCTGGTGAGATACTGTGATCGAGCGCTTTTGATGTAAAGACATCATCGTCTGGCCATTAAGTCAGTCCTAGAGTCAGTCAGTAGGTCGTGGTGTTTATATACGAAGAGAAAGGTAAACGGGAGAGAGGAGCATCATGGTAGGGGGTGGGGAGGAAGGTCATGCACTTCTGGGGAAACCCACGAGAGGTGAAGGAAAAATACTGACTCAATGGCCAGACGATGATGTCTGTTAGGTGCACGAGAGGGGGAGCTGAGGATAGCAATAAAACTGAAACTCGGTGAGCTTGAGGAGGACTGTAATGTACATGCTGCGGAATTGAGTTGAATTAAAATTGAGCTGAGATGGAGTACAACTGGGCGACACAAGGACAGTACTCGGAACGTGTGAACTGGCGCAGGCAACCGTATGAGAGAGTGAGAAGTTACTGGTGCGTAAGTTGGAAGCAGAATGATTTTGGAAGAGCTCTGTCGTCGATAGAAAAATGAAATTGGTAGAAAGAAATAAAGAAAGGGGAAAACCTGGGAAAGGGGGCTGTTAGAACCAACCGATCGCAGGTGAGGGGCAGGTGTACTGAGGTAGTTTGGAGAGCTGCTGACTCAGGCAAAAATTACGGCAATCGCCGATCCGAGATATGCGAGAATCCCTCCAGAGCTATCACCAGCTGATCGACGAACGCGCGTGAAAACGAATCCACAATCCTCGACTTTCGTCGAGAATTATGAACAATATCTTGACCACTAGACCACGATTGACCAGTGACTTTAATAGGAGTCAGTCAGCACATTGAAATAGTACAGGTATTGAAATAGTTGGAGACAATTAGGCAGTCGGAAACAATGAGGCGGGGAGTCCGAGGTCAAAAACTCTAACCACTTCGACGCTTTGCATCGAACAATGTCTTTACATCGAAGGCGCTCGCCCACAGTATCTCAGCAGCCAGAGGAGAAGGGCTCACCTAACAGGTACGTTAACTTTAGTAATTTACCTACTGGTGTATCTAACCCAATTAGCTTTGCTCTTGTCATGACGACCAGCTTTGGCAAATGCACCATTCTGCCTTCGGTCCGACGTTTTCTCAGCATCCCTTAATGACCTAGTCTTGCCTGTTTGAGTCAACGAATCACATTGTGCAGGTATCTCCTAGGACCCAAGGCAGGCCATACTAATCGTCTGTTATAGGATGGTTTCCGGGCGTCTCTCAATAAATAATCCTTTCCTCTCCAACCAATATATTCCTTTCGATAAATAGTATAACCCACAGGTACAGATATAGAGAACAGCGAAGTGGTGCCGTTGGAGTCCAGAAGAGAAATGGAATGACTGCCTCGTTGCGCGCCGCAGTCCCGATTCTCCTAACCTTCCAATCGCGGCAATGCGGTCCCCCCTCTCCCGGTTCATCAGCAGCTATCTTCCTCCTCAGATTTAATCTGAGCTGCTTCAAGTGGCTCTGCCCGATAAAAGAAGCTCCGGTGTTCCGAGTCACAGCTCAATCTGATCGTGCCCGTAACACGTCATTAAACATCTTGCATTTGCAAGAAGGGCGCTGGGGCCTTATAATCCAAATACTCCGAACTGAATTGGTCAACTGTGGTTCTTGACAGCCTGGTAGTTCCTAGAGGAAATATAACAGATCAGATCTTGCAAAACGCCATCCAGGGGAAGCAAATAAAACGATAACGAGCTGGGTGCTGTGGGAGAAATGCTCCACGTAAATGGACAAAGATAAATGCGTAGTTAGTTTTGTATCTCCACATGTATTGAACTTATTTTGCTTATGCACACTTGAATTTCCAGACACCCAGAAGTACGTGGTAACATTCACAACCAGTCAGTCCTACATCGAGGTTCCAGGCTGGCGAAAGGGGGACATCGCGTTCAGTTTTCGAACGACCGGAGAAAAAGCAATTTTACTTTACCAACCCCCGATACGCCCACATCATCCCTCTTTTATGGTTGCCCTGACTGACGGTGAGTATTTGAGAATTCGTTTTCACGCGCGTTCGTCAATTGGTAACCGTCATTTATCGTTACGATTGTTATATTTCAGACTTTCAGCTGACGTTCAATTTCACGCTAAACACTGGGAAGTCTCGAGAGCTAGAAATCAAATCTCAGAGGAAGTTGAACAGCGGAGAGTGGCAGAAAATCTGGATAGACTACAACGAGCATCACGTCAGATTCATGATAAACACTGACTATCAAATGGTCGATCTTCTGCCAGATGAAGAATTTGGACCGTTTGAAGGCAGCATGTTCATCGGCGGAGCCACAGAGTGCGTTAGAAATACTCTCGTTTCGAGTTTGAATAATTTTTTTATTCCGTATTTTCTGTTCTCCTTTGAAGACATCATGAAGTAGAGTAACATACCCTCAGAGTTCGCCAGTGCCGGAGGGCATGGAAACGTGTCGCTAGTTGAATGATGAATGAATGCAAGGACGCAACATACGCGAGCGAAGAAGAGGATTTTTGCAACTAATACATGTAGACAATGAATATTATATGTGTAAGTACCGAGGTAAAGGGTGGACCGTCAAATATAGTTGCGAGGAATGGCAATTTCCAATGACAAGATATACTACGATGGGAAGCGGATGGACCATTTATAAGTCGATGTCGCTGGATGTAAAAAGAAGAAGAGGAGAGTTTGACCAAGAGCTGTGCTACTTTCACATTTGTTTAACCAAAAAGTTACAGCAAGAAAAAATGGACAGGTCTGTTTTCTTATTAGGTGACCTAAACGAGGGTTATACCAATCATGGAAGTTGGGTCTTCACTAATATGCAAGAGGCCGGCCTCTGCAGCATCCACCGAACTCAGACCTGCCGAGGTTGGGCAGTCTCCCGGTAGAGAACTGTTGCCCATGTGTGACCGCGCGGAGGTGACCACCTGAGGAATCCCGTACCGTCTGGGAGGAGTTCTTAATCTGGTTTCCCACCTGATCTAATTATTCATTTGGGGGACAAGTTTCAAAAGGACAGATAACTATGACCACGTTTCTTAGCCATCACCTTCTTCGCGAACTCTGCAAAATGGTTATAGACTTGCTTTGTAGCAGTCAATGCTGCTAAGTTCGTTTGCCCTCCCAACAACCGTCGCTCACTGTTGTAGAAACTACTGTGGACCAGCTTGTGGTTCCTTGTTTCCTACGTACTGGAGGCGTAAGACATGCATGATGGAGAGTCTTTAAGGGAAAAGAAGTGGAGCCGCGCATTGAAGTCACCATGTCCCATGAGGAACTGGCTCGTCCAGTGGTCTGGCTCAACCCATTTTCTTGAAAGACGTTCACAGATGTTGGGGAAGAACTCATACATGTCACGTCTCTTTGTCGAGGATTCCCATCTCGCTTGCCATTTCACTAACACCCATTCATCGATGGCGGCAAGTTTCTGTTCTGTGGTGAGATCTGCACGGAGTTCAGCCCAAATCGGGAGAAGCTCTCGTTTCACTCTCCACTTGTCTACTGTGCACTCAACGGCCAAGTCAACTGGTAACTGAACAGTGATCACCTGGAGTGCTTCTGTTGATACAATCTTGTAGGCCTTGGTGACCCACAGGAGCGCAGCTCTCTGGGATCGGGTTAATACTCTCTTTTGATTGACTGTTAGTTTGCTACCCCAGACAACGGGGCAGTAGCCAATCACACCTATATAGATGGCCTTATACATGAGGATAGTGTCAAGGTTACACACACCCAAAGTGGCCTTAATAATTGCACGCAGTGAGGCAAACCTTGCAATGGTAGTGCCTTTAAGGGACTGGAGGTGTTGGTTGAATCCCCACCTCTCACCTATATTCACTCCTAAATACTTGACGTGCTTTTCAAGAAGCGCGTTTCATACGGCCAAAAGGTTTTGATTGGATTAGCTGGGTTTTTTCATCAGCCACCTGCATCTTGACATGCAAAGATCGCACAGTGGATGACTTGCCACATAGGCGTATGGGTCGCAGTCAGTCTCCATGAGCTGGTCCAGGGGCACCCCTTGCTGGTTCCAGGGGCGTAAAATCAGCCGCGTTGCATTCGCCGCCAAGAGTCTGCGTATTGTTGAGTCGTCTCTCAATTTTCCGTATTTACTATAATATCGTGCAGTCTATTTTGGGTTGAGCTCACCCGCACAATCATTTCTTTTATTTGGACCTATGTTTGGAGAACGCGTTCGGTCGGTGCCCGGGCGAAGTTTTCGAGTCAGACGCGTATCGTCCCTCGTTATCTATGACTTCACACCAGGTCGGATCGTTCCTTTTAATTCTTCAGAGCATCGTGCAGTTCACTTTTATTTTACGCCATTTCTTTGGTTGTCATTCCCCTATTCCTCATTTAATGCGAAATTACTTTTTTTTATTGTAACGGAGCTCCTTTAGGTTTTAATTTTGATTGGGTTTTATTTTGATTAATTAGAAGCAGTTTTATTTCGGCATTTATGTTTTATCACGTACATTCAATTTTCTCCTGAGAGTTTTCTTTGACCTCCTACATCCACCTTCATTATTGTTGGAGGCAATTTGAATGACACTGACTGCCTCGCGAATTGTCAAAACCTTTAAAACTCTTCGAACTCTATTTGTTTTCAGGGAGCTTCTGGAAGAACGATCAGTGCGTCAGGGTTTGATCGGATGCTTTCGAGGTTTAGTGGTCAACGGAGAAATCTTGGACATTTATTCCTACATGTCGGTTCACCTGCTTGAAATCATAAAAGACTGCAAGCCGTCGTGCGACCCCAACCCGTGTAAAAATGGGGCCCGGTGCAAGGAGCTGTGGAGCACGTTTGAATGTGTATGTGAAAATCGTTGGGCCTACATTGGAACCTACTGTGAAACTAGTAAGTTTATCGTTCATAAAATTAGTCTTCCGAAGATGTTTCGACTAGGATAGACATGAATGAATCTCGGAGACGTGTATGTTACAAGATTTGGAGACTTGGATGTACAAGAAGAGGTGACTTAAACAGGATATGATATGAGTATATAAGCGCGAACAAGGAGGGCTCTGAAGGCGTGAAACTGGTTGTACGGGGAAGGAAGGAGAAATCTGAATTCCCCCTGAGGGCATACGGGACAAAGTCCCTTTGTCACTGTGGCCACGCATGGGCCTATTGTGATACTGACACTTTCTTAGTAGAAGGCGTCGTACATACCCGCCCCCCTCAGGAAACCGACTACGTCCTTCATCGCAGATTACTCTACGATTTGGAGTTCAATAGACCCCTGAGCAAAGTATTCAACGCATTTGACTGCACATTCACATAGGATGTGCTCTGCCGTCTCGTCCTCCTCCCCGCAAAGTCTGCATTCCACTGCCTCTGAGATGCCCATCTTGTTGAGGTGATATCTGAGTGGGCAATGTCCACTGGAGAGCGAAGATCCTGTCTAGAGAGTGTCAGCATCATCTTCGCCCTTTGGCATGAAGGCGTAACAAACCTATTCACGACTTATCGCCAGACGATTCAGGTGGCTTTTCATCATACCTACGTAGGGTTCAGGCTCGATGGGTAGGGATTTCATACCCCTTTTCGCAAGGCAGTCAGCCTTTTCGTTGCCCTCATGCCCCCTGTGAGCCTGCACCCAGATAAGGGAGCCTATTATGGGCGCTGAGTCGCTTGAAGACACTTCCATGCCAGCCTGGACCTAAAGCAGTAGGCTGCAATAGCCTTTAATGTGGCCTGGCTGTACGAAAATATGTAGAATCCACTGTGTTTGTTACATTTATGTACAGGGTGTGGCACCGTATCGTATTTCCGCCAGAGGTCGCGATTGCAGTTCTTGAACACCGTGGGCGTCTAGTAAACAGCCCTAATCTTAAAATAGCCTAGATGCTACGTGTAAGTACGGAGCACAATTGAAGAGCAACGATTATTGAAAGCGCTGCCGTTTGGCGACCGAGGTACCCAAAATCGACTGTTCATGTTGTGGCGAAATACAATGCTTAA
Organism: Pachypeltis micranthus; assembly: GCA_020466155.1. Taxonomy (NCBI): domain Eukaryota; kingdom Metazoa; phylum Arthropoda; class Insecta; order Hemiptera; family Miridae; genus Pachypeltis; species Pachypeltis micranthus. The sequence goes on along the minus strand of CM035777.1, from coordinate 27,591,711 downwards.
GAGAAGTCCAAGGAAAGTTCCACTAACTCAGCGGAGAGTTTTCATTCGAGGAAACAGGTGTTGCAGATATTAACTGACGCCAATAGAAGGTGTCAGCGAGCGAACAATGCGTCGGATTTCAGAGAACCTATGTTACAAGTCGTACACGAGAAAGACAGATGCTATCTGAGGCTGTCAAAACAAAGTGGATTGCTCGCTGCAACCTGGTAGTGAGTTCTGAGGGCGAATCAGATTTTTCCCGATGACAAAATTTTCGCTGTTGTGAAAATTAACCGGAGAACTGATCGCTGGTTCACCCACGACCCTGAGGACGTCCTGATTGTCACTCGAACAAACTTTCCAGCTAGTATCCACATCCTAGGTGTTGAGTTTAGTGAGGGCGACGTTATGTCGCCACGAAAGAAGTTTATCTGAACGTTTTAAAGGATGTTGTGGTACTGCGGATGGTAACTGTGGCCATAGGGAGGGCGTTCTTCAACAACCGATTGCCTAAACTTGTTTCTCCTTTCCGCAGATATTAACGAAAACGGCATCACCCTCGTTGTCAGAGATAGCTACATCCAAAAAAATTTCCTCGCTGGCGACTCGTCCAACGACACGGAAAAAGATCTGTTCAAGAGATTGCTCAATGAAACTGTGCTGGTCAACATTAGAACTTACGACAGCCACTCACTAGTCATTCACGCCAACGACCATTTGAACAATTTCGTTCAGCTGTTCATTCACAATGAGAGCACCGTCGTGTTCACGTTCAATTCTGGAGATGTAATCCACAATGTGACTGTTGATTACCCCGGTAAGTAATGTGCCTGTGGTTTACGAACTATAACTGCCTTATTGAATCAATACGAAGTTTCTTCCAGCGTTGTGTTTCGGCCAAAGTTAGGTCCAGGAGGTGCTGTACTGAGGACGTTTGGAGATGCTTTTGAAGAGCTGCTGACTCAGGCAAAAATTACGACAATCGCGCCGGAGATTCGATCCACAATCCTCGACTTACGTCGATTTGATCCACTAGACCACGATCAACAGCTTGCCTTTAATAGGAGTCAGTCAGCACATCTCCCCCCTCGTCTTTTAACCGCTGCTCCTGGAGCGGACTCTTTTAAGGAAAGAATTTACGAGAGTTGAGCGAATCCCCGGAAAATCCGATCTTTGATTCGAGAAACGAGAGGGCTACAAGGAAAGCCTTTTTTCTTTCGCATCGTAGTAGGCGTGTCGCCCATTTTATTTCCCTTCGCGCTGGAACTTTCACAGCGTCAGCGAATTCCTGACCCGAGAACTCGTCTCATTATCCCCGCGTCCACCCCTCAATCCATCGGGACCATGAGGGCAGTATCCGCAATTATCCCCTTGGTCACCTTTGCGTCCAGACTTTCCGTCAAATCCTACTGATCCGTGGTTTCCAGGCATTCCAGGAGGACCAGGAGGCCCCATTGGTCCAGGAGGCCCTTCAATAGTACCGGGTATGTGACCTCCAGGAAGTCCTTCTAAGCCTTTGTCTCCCGGCTCTCCTTGTAAACCAGGCAATCCTTTTCTGCCGTGATAGCCAGGGTTACCAGGTTCACCTCGACGCCCTATTACTCTGAATCCAGCTTCGCCTTTTCGTCCAGCAGGGCCAGTTTGCCCTGGGTAACCTGGGGGTCCTCTTTCTCCCTCATATCCTTGTTCGCCTTTAGAGCCTCTTTCTCCTTTGACTGTTAGACCTGGGTTGCCACGAGGGCCTGGAGGACCGTCTGGTCCAGGAGGTCCTGAATAGCCTGGGACGCCTTGAATGCCCTTCGCTCCAGCGCTTCCTGTGTCTCCGCGAGGTCCAGGGTACCCTGTTGCCAATGATACCTTGTCTTCCACTTACTCCAATCGTCCCGAGGGAACAATCTACTCCTTTATCCCCGATATCACCAGGCTCTCCTCTTCGACCGTAGTCTCCAATAGGTCCTGGATCACCTCTGGTTCCCTCGAGTCCTACATCCCCAACTACTCCGTTTTCACCTGGATTACCGTCATCCCCTTTCTCACCTCGTAGCCCTAATATTCCGTTGTCACCATCCTCACCTGGCATGCCCATGTCTCCTAGAACTCCTCCAGGACCTGGACTGCCTCGCGGGCCCTCCAAACCTTTACGTCCTGGAGTCACATTCCCCGGCAAACCTCTAATTCCTGGTTCTCCCGGAATCCATAATTTCCTGGGGACCCTTTATCTCCAGGGTATCCCCTTAACCCGTCGTCTCCAGCTTGTTCTTTAAGCCCATCTTCGCCCACATCTCCTTATACGCCTTTGGCGCCAGTAAATCCTTGTGGCCCTTGTTCTCCTGGAATGAGCGACTGGCAACATCGCCACGGTCTCCTTTTTTACCTCTGTCGCCTTTAGCTCCTTCTTGCCCTGGACTTCCTGGTTGACCCCTGAATCCTTTCAATCCTCGATCCCCAACAGCTCCACGGTAGCCTTTCACACCAATGAAGCCTCTTTCAGATCTGCCTTGGTCTCCTCGATTACCAGACAACGTTGGGCGCCATTGTACTGAGGACGTTTGGAGATGCTTTTGAAGAGCTGCTGACTCAGGCAGAAATTACGGCAATCGCGCCAGAGATTCGATCGAATTCGATATGAATCGACTGTCTTATCCACTTGACCACGATCAACCGGTTGCCTTTAATAGGAGTCAGTCAGCACCCTGTTGACCGTGAAGGTAAAGAGCCCTGTGCGGCTCTTGGGCGAATTATTAATTCTCAAGCTCCCGTGTGAACCCCAACCCCTCTCTGCTTACTTTTCTTTTCATTTCCCGCTCCCTCAGAGTGAAATAAATTCGACTAAGGAAAGTCCTTATTTTTTTGATATTGAGTGTTTCCCGCGTACCATATTCTATCGGGTGGCAAATTATTATTGTACGATCGACCCTCTACCGCATGAACCAGCAGCAGGACTCCCGGCTGGGATCGTCGTCTCCTCCTCTCCTTTTGGTGAGTGCATTTTCGTAGTAATTTGCCACAGACCACTAACGAATTTCAACTCAGATTTCCTCTCCGCCGCTTTCCCTGTCCTGTCAGGTTCATTTCCAATTAATTGTTTTCACCCGCAAACCTCAATACCATGCTCACCTCATCGAGACAGGGAAACTTTGACGCGCGAACAGTTGAGTACTTCTATCAATCTTTCAATTCCTCAGAAAGGGCAGTTTTTTTTTAGCAAGAAAGAGGGATAAGCAGCTGTGTGGTCATGGCCAAAGCGCTAGAATTCTATGTCGCAATCTATGTTTGGCCAGTAGACTTTGGATCTCGCCAAGGCCTTCATTTTCACAGTACCGACGTGCCCTTCATGTAACTCGTTCAAAATGGCTGATCTAAGTTTGAACCTTTGTTCCGAACTCAGCACTTAGCCAATCGAAATGTCTAACGACGCTACAATTGTTTTCGTATGAATTTCAGAGCTGAACAGCGGGAAATCTGTGCAGATCGCGATTGTGCGAAATGACGAAGATACCGAGTTACACGTAAATGACAAGATGAACAAAGTTTACGCACCCGTCAATCTTCTGACGAATTACTCCGACAAACCCTGGATCAACCCCGAAAACGGTAAATCCTTCTTGTTTACAACTAATTAGCTGAACCGGCGAACTTTGTTCCGCCTTAGAGGTAATCAATGAGCAGATTTAGTGTTTTATTAAGCTAAATTGTTATTAGCGTAGTAACTATAAATTTTAAAAATCAATTATTTTAATGATTCTTCATTGTCCATGTATTTTGGCGCGTGTGTTGCACTCTTCAGTGAAGCGTCTTGCGATAGACAACATCTTTCGTTTTATTATCCAGCGCAAGCACAAATAATGCAAATGGTCTTCCGACCTGTGAACATGCCACGTACAACACTGGAAAAGTTATTATTATCCCTTGCGAAAAAATCGTGTCTACAGGCTCATCAATTCGCTGTGTACCAATTGCTCAATAATGGTCAGGGCGTGAGTACGAGCAGCTCGATAAACTCCTGAACTGTAAGCCAAGACTGCTGTGAAGTGATTCCCCCCCCCCCACGTTTATTAAACTTTCAGTATTACATTAATACTGTATGTAGTGCCAAAACACAGAATAAATAATATTTTTGTACATAAGTACTATGGGACTTGTGCCAGGGTTACTGTCCAATGACAGGTCCTGATGCTATTCTTCGTTTTGATCACAATACTAGTGATATAACACAAACGGTAACAATTATTGACTAAAAAATGGCTTGGTAATGTAGTAACTATTCAGGTACTCATATGTATTACACTTAAGTCAAATGAGTCAGGTGCTCTTTTTCTTTTAAGGCGGTTGGGCTGATGTATTCCCCAAAGTGACAGCAGGTTTTGAAATATACTAGGAGTTGGATGGTTGGATATGGTGGCATGTTGGTTGATTAAATAACCTCTGCAACTTCTGGGATGTCTTGATCTCGGTGTAATAAGTCGTTTCTTGCGTACTATGGTGCATTAGTTAGCATTCTCAATACCCTATTCTGTTGAGTTTGGATCCTCTTAATTTGAGTCATGCTGGCCAAACCCCAGATAGAACAGCCGTATTGCCATATTGGTCTTATTAAAGTAAGATACAACAGACGTTTGGTGTCGAGGGATAGAGGTGACGTGCGTTTGAGGAGACTTATTCTGGAACGCAGTCGCTTGACCAACTCTCCAATGTGGATCGTACGCGAGTCGTTGTTGTAGGAAGAAACCTAAGTATCGAACTACAACAACACTTGGGATTTGGTTACTATTTAGCGTCAGCGGATCTGTTTGGAAATTCCTCTTTAGAGTACATGTGGTGGCTGACGATTCGGTGCCATTTATGGCAATTCTCGTCTGTTGTTCGATCTCTTTGAGGTGTAGCTGGATGTTGTGAGTTGCCACTGTAACAAATGGGTTATGAGATAAAATGGTCGTCTGCGAACATGGTGGAGGTCGTGTTGGCGATACTGGTATGGGCCCCCAGACACTCCCTTGAGACACTGATGCACTGATGCTTTTGCAAGGGGATTGTGAGGTGTCGCACCTAACATGGAACGTGCAATTTGCTATGAAAAATAGAATGAGCCGATAGTAAGTATACAGTAGCAGTGGTTTTATTTTGAACAGCAAACTGAGGTGCCAGATCAAGGTGAGGTGCTCAATGAAGAGCGTTCGCTTCTTGGTTTTCGAACGTAGCGAGAATCTCTTCTACAACCCTATGGAGTTGCTAATGGCACGAATGGAGAGACTGAAACCCACTGGAAATCCGGTATGGCAGGCGTTAGGTACGGGAGAAGTTTTAGTTTAGTTAACCTATTTCAAATGCACTGCGTGATGAATAAATTAAGTAGAGAATGCCACGAACACGAGTGAATAGAGGTAGAACTGAGGAAAGTTGTGTGATGCAGCGCATGTGGTATTCAAGTCCAAGCTGAGTTTGGTGCCAGACAATAATGCTGGGCTAGTTAGTACAAATCCTGATTGTAACACCAGTATTTGTGCCACAGGTTAGATGAAAAGCGTGTCGAAATGATTATAGCAAATAGTGGGCGTATGACTTGGAGATGCAGAGGTAATTGCTTCAACGATTGTCATACCCCAATCGGTATAGTTTTGTAGCAAATTCCGTTCTTCGCATGCAGCACGATATATTGGGAATATTGCACCATTAACAGTCCATAGTGCCCAATACGACATCCCCATGTGCATTCACCTTAAGAACCACAGATAGAAGCATTCATCGTTCTTTGAACCATCAGTAGAGCTCACACCTAGATAACCAGGAGCCGCTTTGCTTTGCTTGACAACAGGATAAAAAACGCTGCAAATTATTACACAACGGTTTATTATTCGGATAATCAGCTTGACCTAGCATTAATGCTCCGAGACCCATCCTGTTCGATTCAGCATCGAAAAATATCATAATGAAACCCAAAAAAAGGCCGAAAAGAACTGAATCGTAATATTAAAATAAACAAAAAAACACGAAAGTATCTAGAAAAAACTGAATTTTAATATGAAAACATGCACGCTAAATACTAATATCAAAATTTAACCAAACATCTATGAAAAAACATAATGAGAATGAAACGAAAGAATCTAAAAAAATTGAATCGTATTAAAACGAAAACGTCGGGGAAATTGGAAGAGTAAGGCGAATGGGGAGAGACCGGTCGTTGGGAGGGAAGCGAGCGGGAGGCCGCACTCGCTCGCCTCGAGAGCGGTTGGTTTTAATGAGACGGGCGGGGCGGGAGGAATTCAAACGACGAAACGCTTGTAGCTCCCGCGTTGTACTGCGTTTCGTTAATTTTTTTAACCGTTTTTTGCCCATTACAACCACGGGCTTCGTCCGATCGGATTGCCGAGATGGCGGGCACAACTAGATACCAAATCGGATTTTTGGGCGAAAGAACGAATTTTTACACCACGTTAAAGGCACAAAACGGCCCGGACGGCGGACGGCGGACGGGGGACGGGGGACGGGGGACGGGGGACGGCGGACGGACATTGCAAATTTGGAATCTCCATGTCTTGAAACGTAAAGTATCAAATTTTGAGGGGGGGTTGTAAAAAATTTTTCGTGACCGAAAACATAGGGTTATTATTCAGAATGAATAATAAACCAAAAACCCTGCAAATTATTACACAATGGTTTATTATTCTCATGAACAGCTTGACCAAGTATTACTGCTCCCCCATCCCATTCGATTCAGCATCGAATACTAGTAAACCCTACGAAACATGTCCTGGCTACAATGGAACTATGGAAACAAAACGTCTGATGATTTTGCCCCGTCGGGGAAATTGGAACGGGGGCGCTCGAAGCGAACCCGTTCCGAGGCGAAAGGGGAGGCAAGCGAGCGGGAGCACGGTTGCTTTTTTAATGAGACGAGCGGGGAGGGAGGGAGTTCAAACGACGAAACGCTGTAGCTCCTGCGTTGTACTGCGTTTCGTTAATTTTTTTAACCGTTTTTTGCCCATTACAACCACGGGCTTCGTCCGATCGGATTGCCGAGATGGTGGGCACAACTAGATACCAAATCGGATTTTTGGGCGAAAGAACGAATTTTTTAGACCACGTTAAAGGCACAAAACGGCCCGGACGGCGGACGGACATAGCAAATTTGGAATCTCCAAGTCTTGAAACGTAAAGTATCAAATTTTGAGGGGGGGTTGTAAAAAATTTTTCGTGACCGAAAACATAGGGTTATTATTCAGAATGAATAATAAACCAATAGCCTACGTCCGTGTTCTTGTACTAAGCTACCTCCTCACCAAGGCCAAATAGGTTCTGCCGTTCTTGAGTTATAAATAGTGTAACTAACGCGAATTTCTTTAATGTATCTGCGTGACGTAGGTTCATTTTTCGTTTTTCAGAAATTCTCGCTCCGCCTAGACCTCCAGCGCCGCCTACAGAGTATTTTCAAGTAAGTTTGGGCGGCTACAGCAATCTATTGCACACACACGGCCCTGAAATGACTCCTCTGATGGGTTACGTTGGATGTCTCCGAGGTCTTAAAATTGGAGCGAATGTCGTGTACTTGACGGAATACATCGAAGCTGATAACACGAGTGGTGAGTATTCTCTATCTCTCTTCCTGGTATTCAGTAGTAGCTCTTGAGTGATACTATTAATTCTATATATGAGGTAAAATGGCGAGCTTAGCATAAAGCAATAAATTGTCGACGATTCGGGGAAAACAATTTTTTATTTTCCGCTACGCAAAGGGAAAGGAAAGTATTGTAATCGTGTCAAAGAAAAAGTTGGGTTTTCTTCAGATCTTTACGTTTTGAGGCCTACTGAGTCTAAAAAACCTTGCAGCGTGGTCTGTAGTTCGAACGGCTGAACCGATTGAGCTGGTTCTTTTTTGAAATTTTATGTATTTACTTTGCTACGTAAACTCGAAAAGTGTAACGGCCAAAAGCGTCACGAAAATTAACCTTTGAGGCCGATTGGACAACCCAACATTTTAACCCGAGCTGCAACCGCAGTCCCTGTGGTGTAATGCATTAAGGCATCAGTCTCCTAAACCGTAGGTTGTGGGTTCGAGTCCCACCAGGGTTACGATTTTGTTGTTGTTGACATTTTATGTCTTTACTTTACATAAACTCGAAAATGTAACGCAGGATATGTAACGGAGAAGCGTCACTAAATTTTTGTTGGGTTAAGTGTATGGTAACGTCTGTTACATAAATGAAAAATATTTTTTGTGCTGTAATTTTATATTTCTTTATTTAAAATAAACAATATCTGGTGTGTAGCAACACACAACTTTCCGCCACCCCCATAAGTTCGAACACCAGCTACATAGGCGGGCGCTATATCTTCGTTCAACGCATTTTTACAGGAACATTTATGGATAACAAAATGTAGGGACTAGTTAGCTGAGAGTACTCCGTAAGTTTGATCGAAATCGTTAGAGCCGTTTTTGAGAAAATTGGAATACCGATAAATTAATATTCGACAAATCTCCTTTCCTGTGTTAACTTGGCTTATATCTCCGTACCACATATATACAGAAATAATTATAGAGAACGAAATGTTGGTATGGGTGACTGAAAGACACTCCATTAGGATTTATCACATCTGGTGAAAAAGTTACCCTGGAATTTACGGAAATGTTACAAAAAACGTTATTTTCGACACATTTTGATTTTTATCTGTGTTCAATGGACCGTCACAGGAACATTTAAAGAATAGAATATGTAGGTATAAACTATTTGAAAACATCCTGTGAGTTTGGTGAAAATCGCTGAAGCCGTTTTGCCAAAAAGCGTAAAAAAACCTATTTTTGCTTCATGGGCCTAGATCTCCGTTCATCGTATTTTCATGGAGATATGTATGGATAAGAAAAGTTAGGTATTAATTAGTAGAAGATAATCTGAAAGTTTGATCAAAATCATTAGAGCCGTTTTTGAGAAAAATGCGAAAAACCCTAGTTTTTGGTACATTTTCGTCCCCCACCCCCCTTTCCATCGGCCGAAATCGTCCATAACCTTATTTTGGTGTCTACAAAAAATAACGAACAAAACAAAAAAAGACCCAGCTCAATCGGATCAGCCGTTCTCCCGCAAATCGAACTACAGACACACACACGGACCACACGCTGAAATTAGGTTTTTTAGACTCAGTAGGCCGTAAAGATCTGAAGAAATCCCAAATTTTTTTTGGGCCGATTACTATACTTTCCTTCCCTTCGGGTAGCGGAAAGTAAAAACTGCGAAATTACATATCTCAACAATAGAAACCAGCCGTTATTCAGAAAAGCTCTTGCATAAGATGTTGAATCGGCATTCAACTGCCTCTGATTTGCCCATCTTATTGAGGTGGTAGGTGGTGCCCAGTGAGGAAGGTAGTGAGGACCAGTTCCCAGTTGGTGAGTGTAAGCATTGCCTTTGCCTCTGAACGGGAAGACGATCGAGCAATGGGCTTTTTCGCCTATCTTAGTTGTGACTTGTTCCTCCCTTCCTGCCACCTGTCGATTTTTTCGTCGGATTCCGTGCCTGCCTTTTCATTGCCCTGATGGCCTCTACGAGCCGGTATTCAAATAGCGAAAGCCTATTATGGGCACTGAGCCGTTTGAGCGCCTGAAGACATTCCCGTGTTAGTCTAGATCTGAACGTACAGGCCGAGATGGCCTTTAAGGCAGCCTGGCAGTTGAAGAATATATAGATCCACTTACCCTCGAGCCCTCTTGCCAGGATCTCTTACGCCCAGATATTCATGGCTAGAAATTCAGCTTGATACATCGTAGTGTACTCTCCCAGCGACTTAGCAAGGCTGAAATGGAGTCCTGCACTGCACAAACTCATCACAGAACCATCAATGTACCATAGCACCTCCTGTCTTCTCACCCACTGTTTCTGTGAGTGAATGCTGTCGCTAAATAACAGCTGAAAGTCCTTCCACTCTGGCATAACATCAATAGCAAGGGCTGATACCTCTTCTATTTTGAAATGTTGCACAGTTCGTTGAAGGCTTGCCATTGATCTAGTAGAAATGGTACTGGCTATCAATAGCCTTATCACTCCTAGGTGTGCAGTTCTTTGAATGTGTATGTCGAGGGGTGAGTGATGCAATAGGACTTCTATTACAGCAGCGGGGCAAGTGTTCATAGCCCCTGCGATTGCAAGGCAAATCTGTCTCTTCAGTTTCTGGAGCTGTCCTTGAAACGCCCAACGGCTTGTCGCTTTCTGCCTTACAGTGGTGTTATTGGAAACACAGGGTGTTATCTCCCCTTGTAGTGCTATTCCATAATTTTTGGAGTGACGCCCCGTTATCTACTGCACACCCTTGCGCAGCACGCATTCAACATTTGAGTTCCATGTGGGTTGTTTGCCCAATATCACTCCAAGATATTTTACCTCTCATCAACTGGGGTCTTGCTTCTTGTGTAGTCTCTCGGACATTATGTGTGAAGTATCAGTTTACACAGAGTTTGCACTTCAATTCTGACATGGTCCATGTACATCCTAAAAAGTCAATTTGATCTCATGATCCTTCTGATGAGCTGCGTAAAAGACTAATTGTCAGAGCTATTGCGTTCTAATGGCCTGAGGCGGAGGAAAGTTATGTGGAGCGTCACACTGATGTTTTAGAAGGCGTACTTTTCTCTATTAGCCCATTAAAAACCGCTTTGTCCGCTAAAACTTGACCATCATCAATCAATCGACAGTTCATCTCATCTTGGATCTCGGTTTCAGAGTTTTCGGGCAATGGAATGAAAAACGGGTGCAAAATGAAGTGCGACGAAAATCCTTGTAAAAATCAAGGGATTTGCATCGAAGACTTCCACAAAGCCGACGCATCTTGCGACTGCGAATTCACGTCTTACGAGGGCGAGTCGTGCAACGAAGAAAAAGGAGCGGATTTCGGAGGAGAGTCCGGTTTGATGAGGAAATTCGAAGTCCATCCCGACAGTTCGATCCAAAGCATCAAGTTGCAATTGGCGTTTTCCAGTTCGGACAGCAGAGAAAGGGACATGCTTCTGGCTTTACTTCAAACTGGCAACAAGTTAGTTTCTTTACCACGTACTTCACTAATGGGCAATTAAGCAGCTCGTTAAGTTATAATTGTATAAACTGTTATTTTCAGAAAAAGTTATTATTTGCTAATTGGGCTCACTGCTGAGGGTCACCTTCGGTTCATTGAAGACAGACAAGGATCGCCGATCGGAACGACGATCAGTGATAGATCCTTCTTGAACGGAGCTCGTCATTCCATTTACTATCGAAGACTGAATGATACTGCGACTCTTCTGGTAATTAACCTAACTATTACGCACCATATCATCAATTTGTCTCTCGTGCGTTGGTCGTAGACACTGCAGATCGAGATAATTGGTTGATGAACGTTTTTACCTTCCTTGGCTCTACAAAGTTGAGAGGAAAGTTATGTAATCGGCTGAAAAAAAAATTTTGAGTTTTCTTCAGATCTTTACGTTTCAGACCCTCCTGAGTCCGAAAAAAACTATTTGGGAAAATGGTCTGTGGGTCTGTGTGTCTGTGAACGATTTTTAGAGAAAACCACCGTACCAGCTCAAACAGCTCAAACTTCATATCTCGCCCGCAAGTTACCATGGGACGCCAAAATAAGGGTATGAACAAAATCCACCGAAATTTAACTATAGTTATCATAGTGATGAAAACACCAAATATTTTTTTTAGAACTGTAAGCGCTACCGCTTCCTGCTGCAGTAAAGCGTTGTTTGACGAAGTTCAAATTAACTGAGTGATAAATGAATTGATTAAATAGTATTAGCCATGTACAAAGTGAATTGACGTAGAGCTAAGGAAAGTTGTGTGTTGCAACGCACCAGATATTTTCTTTTCATTTTTTGTTTGAGGTTATTTTTACTGTTTTTATTGTTTGATAAGGTGCTCGGGAGTGAAAATGTCGTGTTTCCTAGTAATACTTAACACGTAAGGCTGTTTTGGACGGTAGAAATACCGATAAATGAAATGTGAACAGAAACAAAAAAAAAAGGGTGGAAAGTGGAAGCACTTTTCTCTCAGTTGTAGCCCTCCCCCCTCACCACTAGGATCCCCCATCGATCATGGATGAGCTATTATTCACTTGTCAGCTTTGTGCAAGTAAACTTGTAAGAGTCAAAGGTGGTACGACTCCTCCAACGTGAAAACGAGCCTTCACAATAGAAAGGTGAAGCAAAACGTGCCAGAAAACCACTCGAACTGCTGCTGGTGGGCTGTTTTTCCTCCCACTTTAAAGCCCTGCCAGAATCTCGAGGTGACTATTCGTTGAAGTGGGGCAAGCAAACTCTCGCAGAGTTACCCGAGGAAAGAGGGTTTAGAGGTACCTGGGTGCCCTGTTCATCATCACCTCACCCCGTATGACTTCGCTATGCGTGTTGGTTCGCTAGTTCGCAGAGTTAGCGTGGGAAATAAATTACTAACTCCGAAAAGAATGAAATTAACAATGAAAAATTATAATTGAAAAAATATAGTGTAAAGTATCGTTATGTTAAGTAATCGTGGAAATTAAGATGCGTCTTCTGGGCTCCAAATTAATCGAATTTAAATTGAAAAATAAATGAAATAGTCCGCGTTAGAAAAAGAAAAGAAAGGAAACAAACGATAGTTCTTCTGGGAAACAAAGAAACGAAAACAGAATTTCTGACCATGATGTTGGTGGGAGACGATGCGATGTGATGCGTAGAGTGGTCGTCGTTGAGTGGATCGTCCTGGTAGTGGTAAGAAGTAGAGCAGCTCTGAATTGGTAACCACAGATCTGGGTTATGGGATACTGATGACCCAAAATTTTCAATTGCTAGTGCGCACGTGAGGATACTGCTGACCCGACGGCAGAGGCGAACATGAAGAGGTGGCGTTAGGCGGCGAGTTTAGACTTGGGGAGGTGGACGGCGATGCAGCCTGCTTCTTTTGGCGATGCACTAACAAGTCCAACGTCCCAATATTTCACCTCACTTTTTCCTAATAAGATCCGCCTTAAGGTGTAAACAATGCGCCCATGAGCGAAAATGAGGAAGGAGTTGCAGGCTTTGTACCACGAGTCGCAGGATCACGAGGAACAGATGAATGAGACAAGCCTTGCTCTGATACTTTGCAAGAATGTCGAGTGTCGATGCGTGTGGCTCATCTGACTCGGATTAAGGCGCCCCTCCAGACTCTCGCTGAGTGTCCTCAGGGAGCTGTTCACCGAAGTTGGACAGGGAGAAAACACACGCACTCACGCTCCCTTGAAGTCTAGCTGGAGCATCTTTGCTGGGTCAATTGGGAGTGCACGACAAACGACTCAGAGTAGAAAAACTGCTCTCTGAGAGAAGTCAGGCGAAGTGACGAGAGGTCGAGAAACCGTATGCAAATCCTTTCTAATTCTCGTATTTTTACTAACAAAGTGTGATAGTAAGATTTCCACCATGACTCTTTGTGCAGCCGTGTATGAGAAGTTGAAGTTGTTCGAAGGATAACTCGATTAAGTTTTCAGATCGATCGCCTTGAAGTTCCTCTCGGCCCAGTGACTGTCCTCAGTTTGAACGAAGAGCCCGAGAAACACGGAAGCGAAATTCAAATCGGCGGCCTCAATACGACCGACCCTCGCTTTGCAGCCTACACGAGTTACAGCGGCTGCTTGTCAAGTAAGAAACACAAAAATGCAAACCACTCGCTTGAATTACGTCCCTAAAAACACCCTCTTAATATTATAAACCTTGTGTTGAAGATGTCCTCGTCGAAGTGGACGGCCAAGAAATCAAACCTTTGGAAGAATATTTCGTCTACACTAAAACCAAAACTGGAATCAGCGTGTCGGTCAAAAACTCGCACGGCATCAGAAGCGCTCAATGTTCGTTTTTTGAAGCGATGAACAAACCCCGCCCGGGGCCAGCCTTGAATTTAAGTTCTGTTGGGGTAAGTAATGCAGATTAGCGTTTCAACCAACGCCTCCAGCCCCTCCAAGGCACTACCCTTGCAAGGTTTGCCTCATTGTGAGCGTTTAGCAAAGGCCACTTAGGGTCTGTGTACAGTAGATTCTCCATTCGGATTTAAATATTTCGTGTAGTGTATTTGCAGCATCACAAGAAAAATCTTCAAAAGCTCCACCAGTCTTGAAAGAAATATGGCGTCCGTATAGAGTGTCTTTCTCTGATAACCGCTCCTAACTTTTACTCTAAGGGACTATCTGCGTCTGGACTAGCAAACTCACTCAGTCGAACCAAACTTTTGTTGCGCTCCTGAGGATCACCAAGGTTGAAGCACTCCAAGTAATAACTGGTCAATTACCTGTTGACTTGGCCAAAGCTTCCCCCCAAACAAATCCAAACTCCATATAGACCTCCCCACCTCCCTAGATGAATGAACATTAGATAAATGGCGAGCCAGGTGAAAATCCTCGTCAAAGGAACGTGACATGTACGAATGCCTTACGAGAAAGTGGGTTGGGCCAGGCCACTGAACGAGCAAGTTCCTTATAATACATGCCGATTTCAATGCAAAGTTTCTCTTCTTTTCTTTACAACCCCCCCCTCCCCCGGCTAAATTTGATACTTTACGTTTCAAGACATCGGGGTTCTAAATGTCTATCCCCCGTCCAGGGCCGTTTTGTGCATTTAGTGTGGTCTAAAAAATTCGTTCTTTTGCAAAAAAAATCCCGTTTGGTATCTAGTTGTGCCCGCCTGCTTGGCAAGAACCCGTTAAAAAAATTAACAAAAATGCAATTTTGGTAGTTTTAACGCAAATACGCCGTGTTTGGTATCGTTTTCGCATTATTTTTGGCAGCTTTTAGGAAAGAACGAGTTATTTATTTATCGACCAGGGAACAAACAACAGGATGTGACTGAGACGTTCTATGAATTTTGGAGGTTAATCAACGGGCACTTCGTTATACCACTTCCTCTTAAGTCGTCGTCTGGGTTCGTTTGAAATGACTAGAGGGTTTCTGTAGAGACTCAAGCAGTTGGCGAGCTTGTTATATAATTCGTTTAAAACATTGTGTGTTTAAGTATGCTCTGGGCCTGCCGTTTAACATTGGCTATAACCCCCGCACAGCTTAACAGCTTCAAAAACTAACATGTGATGGGTGTAAGAAATGGTGAATTTGGATTTGAATAACCGGATACAACTAAAAGGGCGACAGGGGAGTTCGAAGAGTTTATTAACAATTGCCGGTTGGGGGAACACAAAATAAATAGACGATTTCGTACTTTAACAAATCCAACTCGGAATCACGAGTGGCGAACGTCGAGAGAGAGAGCGCAAAATCCATCAAACCCGTTCCGACGTCTTCCCTGTTGGATGGTCGGAAGTTGCTGTCCAACACGTCCAAATGGTGGTGAGATTCCGAACGATAGGACATGAGCGGCGTGTAAGATGCCGTAAATGATGCAAACAAAACTAAGTTAGGTGAACAATAAGGAAACGGCACGTACAAGATCGCAAAAGGAAAACTGATGGTAGATGATGATGATAGAATAATCGTAAAATATAATAATAACGGAAGGTAAACTTTAAGTAGCGGTATCTGGAAAGCGTGGTGTGGTGGATGTGAAATGGGAAGGAGTGATGTTAATTAATGGTTGAAGGGATGGTCTGGTTAAGCTGCAATGCGATCCCCTCTCTCCCTGTCCTTCGACCAAGTTCTTTTTCTTCATTCAATGTTTAATCCACACTGCTTAAAGAACGGCTCTGCTCGATAGGAGCGGCTTCCTCTTCCAGGTCACGGCTAGTAGCAATAGTGATATTTCAATACGAATTAACTTAACAACGAATGGAGGGCTGCTATTCGTCATTTACAGTAAAACATATATCTTCTTACAGGGGCAAGAAGCTGATACTTGGACTATCGACCCACCTTTGAAGATTCCGTACAAATCTTTATATTCCAACCCATCAACTACCGAAGAGGGCACTGGAAGAGGTGAGAATTCTTGTTGTTCATTTACTGCAATGCTTCTTCTACTTCTTATTTATTTAGTGTGGTCACGAGCCCAATGTACAAAAAGAAAAAAAGTGCAGTACATCAGAAGGGCTATCTCTATCTTGTGTATTTCTATTCCAACAGAGCCGTAACCTTTCCGAGTTAACTGTCTCCAATCACAAAGTACACCCCAAAAGCCTTCCTTAGCTCTACAAATTAGAAAGGAAAGTTATGTAATCGGCTGAAAAGAAAATTATCGAGTTATCTTCAAATCTTTTACGTTTCAGACCCAACCGAGTCTGAAATCACTATTTGGGCAAATGGACTGTGTCTGTTAACGATTTTTAGAGAAAACGACAGTATCAAATCAGCTCAAACTTGATATCTCGCCGACAGGTTACCATGGGACGCGAAAATAAGGGTTTGAACAAAATCCTCCGAAAGTTAACTATAGTTATCATAGTGATCAAAACACCAAATATTTTTTTTCTCAAAAACGGCTGAAACGGTTTTGATTAAATTTTTATATTGATAGCTCTCAATAAGGCAGCTATACCATAAAATGCCCATTTGTCAGAAGATGACGAGAGCAGCACAATAAATTACCAAAATTTTCGACGAAATCGATTTTAGCGCAGTTTTTAGAGAAAACGACCGTACCAAATCAGCTGAAACTTGATATCTAGCCCGCAGGTTACCATGGGACGTCAAATTAGGGGAATGAGCGAAATTCACCCGAAAGTTAATTGTAGTTATCATAGTGATCAAAACACCACATTTGTGTGTGTGTGTGTGTGTGTGTGTGTAATAGCCCTTAATTCGTTGTTTCAGTTCTCTTCATAATCGCTGTGAGCATATTTTGCACCGTTCTCATAAGTACGCTTTACCACGTTTATCGCACGCACCGAACGTACGTGAGGAGGAAAAACGCCAACGCCTCGATTTTGTGGCAGAGCAACGTGGCTTATCAAGACCCGCCGCCCATCACTTTGACGCCTCCTCCTCAACTTCCTGTCGTCGCTAAAGCCGTTCGTTCCCGAAGTGTAAGTTCGTATTTCAGAAATTGTGTCTAATGATACGCCATGTTTTGGTGTTTGTTGCCACGTTGACTGGTTAGTCCGACGTAGAATACTGGAGCTGAGCCTTGGCGTGTTTTCGAAACAGAACTCACTAATCACCCCTTGTAGACCCTTACTGCCACAGTTTGGCCATTCGGGAAGTTCCACCAGGGCACACTGCTTCCATTGGAACGGTAGTGTTTCTTTATGGTATTTTCTAGTTCTGGGCAATTTATCTGAACCATTTAGGTTTAATTGTTCAATTTACAGGCATTCCATTGAGTAGTTACCAATCATACATGTCAATAATCTAATTAAACCGTCCGTCAACTTCCTTTTCGTCTGTCTCAACTTAATATTAAACTAGCTTCTCTAATGAGGGAAGAATTTGGATCGTTCTTCGAACTCCACGCTGTCTTTCTTCTACAATACTGTAGAGGCTCGAAGATAGTTGTTTGATGATATCGAAGCCGTTTACGCCATTCACATATTAAATACTGTTACCGTTGTTCCCAAGTAACTGTTTGACCCATTGTCAGTCATTCAGTCTCTATCTCTCTTGTCACTCGTAATCGCTTTATCTTTGTCGTCCAATTATTACTATATTACACGTCTATAGTCTCATTAATCGCGTGCATTTATTAGCATTGATAGTCCCTTGTCACAACAAGTTGGCGACGAGGATGGAATATTCCGAGTCCCAAAAGTGGTGACGGGGATCGCGGGCTTGCGGCTACTTTGCCCAAACTGAGACGTGTCCAGGCGGATCGGACTGCCATGAGGAGAACGCGTATTGGGACTAGAAAGAGAACTTCTTCTTAGATTGGATTTGACAGGTGTGCCGAATGGTACGGGCTTGTAGTGCCGCAATTGGCGTGACGGTCTGGTGAAGACTTAGGAGACTGACGTTCGAGCAGACTTTTTACTTTCCTTGGCTCTACGAAGTAGAAAGAAAGTTATATAATCGGCTGAAAAAAAAGAAATTGAGTTCTCTTCAGATCTTTACGTTTCAGACCCTCCTGAGTCCGAAAAACACTATTTGGGAAAATGATCTGTGTGTCTGTGAACGATTTTTAGAGAGAACCACCGTACCAAATCCACTCAAACTTGATATCTAGCCTGCAGGTTACCCTGGGACGCCAAAATAAGGGTTTGAACAAAATCCACCGAAAGTTAACTATAGTTATCATAGTGATCAAAACACCAAATTTTTTTTCTCAAAAACGGCTCGAACGATTTTGATTAAATTTTTTATATTGATAGCTCTCAATGAGACAATTATACCATAAAATTCCCATTTGTGGGAAAATGACGAGAGCAGCACAATAAATTATCGAAACTTTCGACGATTTCGATTTTAGCGGGATTTTTAGAGAAAACAACCGTACCAAATCAGCTGAAACTTGATGTCTAGCCTACAGGTTACCATGGGACGCAAAAATAAGGACATGGGCAAAATCCACCGAAAGTTAACTATAGTTATCATAGTGATCAAAACACCAAATTTTTTTCTCAAAAAACGGCTCTAACGATTTTGATTACATTTTTTATATTGATAGCTCTCAATAAGGGAATTATACCATAAAATTCCCATTCGTGGGAAAATGACGAGAGCAGCACAATAAATTATCAAAATTTTCGACGAAAAGCATTTTTAGCGCGATTTTTTTCTTATAACCTCCGCTGGAATGTTAGTAGAATGTTTTAAAAAATTGGTATTGTAGTCCAATCCAGTACCTGAAGGGTGAGTGTTTAAAAACGCTCATGAGATACATGGGGCTCGCTCCAGAAATTCCTGAATTTTAACTACTGCCGTTTCGCTTACTACCAGTTCTAACAGTTATTACCCAATAGCTCCCAATAACTCAAAAGTAAATACTATCCTTTTTCAAAAATCGTGTTTACAGCCTCATTAATTTTCTGTGTACCAATTGCTCACTAATGGTCCTGGAATGAGTACGAGCAGCACTATAAATTCCAGAACTGTAGGCGCTACCGTTTCCTGCTGCTGTAACGTGTTGTTTGACCAAGTTCAAATTAACTGAGTGATAAATGAATTGATTAAATCGAATTAGCCATGTACAAAGTGAATTGACGTAGAGCTAAGGAAAGTTGTGTGTTGCAACGCACCAGATATTTTGGTCTTATTTTCGGTTGGCATTGTTTCTAATTAAAAGGAATTATAGCGAGTTTAATGTTACAAGTAATTTGAGCCGCCCAAGACTGCTGATAATAAAACGCGACTGAGAAAACGTATTTTACCTGAGGACACGTGTTCGTGTATGATTATTTAAAACGAGGGGGTGACAATGTGTAGTTTCGAATGAAAATAACTCATTTGGTTTAATAAAAGGTTGTCAATTTTTAAAATGTGTGGGACAAACGCGGGTTTCGACGGCCTAACCGAGGTGACGAGCAGAAACAGTAAATAATGTAGTAACTACTGTAATATTAATGTGTATGAATTTTCTTGACGATAATTTGGTGGCTTGCAGTGGAGAGACGTTCGAATCCCGTCGATTCGCAACTAGTTGGTCCGAATTAGACAGTGATCTGCAGGAAGCGAAGAAACGTGTTGGAAAGCTGATTTTTCATCGGTTCAAAGTCAATAACTGAGGGACCTGAGATGGCATGTCAAACAATACCTTTATACAAGCTTCCACTCTCCTCATGAATAACCCCACACAGAACGTCATTTCACTGTTTAATCCAAACGCCATTTACTGCGCAGTTATAAAATCGCATTTAAAATTATAACCTAACGTTTGACATTATCCAAGGTTTGTGAGACTACGAGCCTGTACGTTAACGACAACGGGCGCCCCGTACAATACCAGGAGTCTCCCTTGCGCCCGGCCATCAAGCTCACTCGATCGAAAAGTGTGAGTAAACTAGTAAGTTCAGGAGTGGATTATGGAATGAGGACGCCTTGACATGATGTGCCGCGAGCTCTTTTGTTCATCGGGGGCGGTGAATTGTGGATGTTGAGTCGATGTATTGAGATTGAGCTCTGAGAAGTTGGAACTGGACTGTGAATGAATTGAAGGATTTGGGCGAGCGGTGGGCAAGAACCACCTCTGGCTGGAACTGCGACTGTCATGTGAACCGAACGCATGTCGTGCAATTATATTTGTTTTGTTTCTACAAAGGTTTTAACTTGAACTTTGTTGTGTCGCATCTTGTTGTGAAGTTATTTCTACTGGAAAAGCATGATTTATTCGGTAACACACTATTATTATTTCAATGTAAACGCACAGAGAGATCCATTGCTGCATGCATTTTTTTATTAAATTAAATTTGCTTGGTGGCACCGAGAAAGCTCCCACTGTGGCCACAACTGGGCCAATTGTGTGGGCGAGCATGAGCCCCATCAGGTTCTCTCAGTTCCACCCCCAGCTCCCATGGAGCTGGTGTTCTCTGATCCAAAATACACCATTCTCATGCAAAACGCAAGACAACCTTGAGGTTATTAAAGAAATTGGGTTATATCCGCCAGTAGGCAAATTACGATAGTTAACGTACCTGTTTGGTGAGTCCGTCTCCTCTGGCTTGTGAGTTACTGTGGGCAAGCGCTTTCGATGTAAAGACATCACCGTCTGGCCGTTAAGTCAGGACTAAAGTCAGTCAGTTGGTCGTGGTCATTATATACGAAGAGAAAGGTAAATAGGATGGTAGAGTGTCGTGGAAGGGGGGAGGAAGGAGGCTATGCTCCTCTGGGGAAACCCACTAGAGGTGAAAGGAACGTCTTGAATAATCTGTCACTTAACTTAGAGTACTGACTTAACGGCCAGACGATGATGTCTTTACATCGAAAGCGCTTGCCCACAGTAACTCACAAGCCAGAGGAGACGGACTCACCAAACAGGTATGTTAACTTTAGTAACCTTGAGGTTCATCTCCGCAACGTCCTCTGGCTGCAGCTGATGAATCCCAAGCACTCTGAAGCGTGCTGCAGCCAGCCCCTCACACGTACACAATACATGCCCCACTGTCTCGAGCACCACCTTGCAGAATCGACAATTCTGTACCTCTGACTTGCCAATCTTGGTCGGGTGGTACCTTAGTGGCCAGTGACCTGTAAACAGGCCGCATACCATCGGTATACTATCTCTCCAGGTTGAGGATATCCCTCATTCACTGCCTGGAGAGTCTGACAAACAACCTTGACTGCCTTTGGCCAGGCACATCCCGCCAATAGGCAGCCCTGCATTTCTCCTCCACTTACCGACCTCCTTGATCAAGTGGCTCTTGGTGGTCCCTAGGAAGGGCACATGCCCCACTGGAGGAAGCGCTGATCCCTTTATTGGCCTCCTCGTTTCCTTTTATTCCTGCTTGACCTGGCACAGTGTTTGTGTTTTCCTTTGCCATGGTCTTCAGGCCTGTCAGGCATTCCCAAACTAGTCCCGACGTGATGGTATAGGAAGCCAAGGCCTTAAGTGGAGCCTGACTGTCCGACATAATGTACTCTTTCCCACTTCAGCCCCTACACAGGAGGTGCTGTGCGCACACTGCCCCAGCGAAGAGCTCTGCTTGGAAAACTGTCGCCTGATAACAAACTTGACTGCCTTTGGCCAAGTACATCCCGCCAATAGGCAGCCCTGCATTTCTCCTCCACTTACCGACCTCCTTGATCAAGTGGCTCTTGGTGGTCTCTATGAAGGGCTCAGGTCCCACTGGAGGAAGCGCAGATCGCTTTATTGGCCTCCTTGTTTCCTTCTATTACTGCATGACCTGGCACCCAACACATTGTTGTTTGCCTTTGCCAAGTCTTCAGGCATATCTGTCGCTCCGACACTGACCCAGACAACTAAATCTTTCACTACTATACTGGAAGTACGGACACAGCTGGTTGGCGAGGGGGTGGGGGGATTCTTTTATTAATCGGAGACTTGGATTGCCACATGAGTTTAAATTGAAGTGAAAGGTTTTTTTGGCACTTAGGAGGGAGAGTCTGCTCCTAATGTCCTGAGGTGTGTATTGAGGACTATTTAGCAGTCAGGTCGGCACTCTCGCCTCTCTGCAATGGCAGCTCTTCTTTCTTGTCCTCTTGGCCATGAGAATCTGTTGGAAGTGATGACTACAGAAGAATGTGCCCTTACTCCTGGCCCTTGACACTTGGTTCCTTGCATTACAGCATCTCTCCAGTAGAATCTAGGAGTGCACCCCCATTCGCCTACATCCTCCCATACTGCCCAGCAGTTTGATAGGATCAGGAGCATTTTTCTCAACATATCTTCATTCTTCAGCTCGTTCTTGTATCAGTGAGCTCCTCAGTTAAAGTGAAGCTAGCTCACTATATGCCGGTTGAGGTTGCCATGAAAGATGCAAACGATCGTCAGCTGTGGGGACTAGCCCTCACCCCACTCCGCCACCACCACACACTTCCCCCCACCTGGTATTTCGGGGAGTTGCATGTTAGTAGATCAAATAGATTTGCATAGCAGGGTGGCAATTGTGTGTTCAAAGGTTGGTTCCCAATACAATGGCTGTGGGTATATCAGCTCAGGATTCAGAACAGTTACTAGCGTCAATGTTACTTGTGCGCTTAACAGTAGCAGCAAGAGTTGAGCAATTACGACTTTTATTCATCGATAAAAAGGCTTGCAGAGTGTTGTGGATTGGTGTACGAGTGGCGGTTTCATCTCAGACAAGTATGCATGTCCTGAATGTGGAGCATGGGTTCATTTTACGTATATTTGTATGAATACATTCAGCAGCCCTGGCGTAAGCCTCCGACTATTATGGCGGACTATTTAGAAGCAATCTAATCAGCTTAGCTTCATTTTTACGACAAAACGCTCAACTGCTTCTGTTAAGCTCACTAGTAACACTTCAGAATCCCGAACTGACGTTCCAGGCAAATGTACCAGTTTGGGGTAATGTTTGGTCTCATCAAGTACGCCCTAGATGGATATTTGAGAGCTTGCAGAATCACTTCTGGGACACAGGTGAACGGAAATTGGTCACCTGTTCGGCACAAGTCGAATTAGATGGGGGTTTTGACCTCAGAATGTCTGCACTTAACGGTAGGTCATTGTTTAATCAAACACCTTCGTCCTCAAGCCCTTTTTTTACCCCCTCAGTTATTTCCAAGTGAAAGCGAATTTCCCCTGTTCTGGACTTTCCCATCTAACTTTTCCCACCCTCAATTTTAGATTCCTCTCCCCAACAGACAGCTCTTCCCAAACTCTCCCAATAGACATTTGTTTCACCTCTCATCGACATCTCATTCGGATTTCTCCTTCCTTCCCCGTACAACCAGTTTCACGCCTTCAGAGCCCCCTTCCCCTAGTTCACGCTTCCATACTCAAATCATATCCTGTTCTAGACACCTCTTCTTTGTACATCGAAGTCTTCAAATCTTGTGATATCCAAACTCTTCAAATTACAAGTTCATGCTAAACTAAAACCCGTCTCTGAGATTCATTCAAGTCTACCCCGGTCAAAACATACCCCTCTGAAAACTAGCGTGCATAAAAGGAAGGAAAAGGTATCCCGTTTTGGCGGCCTGACTTTCAGTCTCAGCTCTCTCAACCTGGGAGATTCGGTGGAACAGTTATAAAATTAAAGGGGACGATATTATAACAGGAGGACAAAGGGAAGAGGTGGTAAGGTAGAGAGAAGTGTTAATCATCCGTGCCCTCCTCCCAACCAATGCGTTGGCGTAGGCGTCAGACCCTCCACTTTGATCCCAACCACTACCCACAGGCATTGCAGTGGGAATCAACCAGTTCAGAGGTTCTAACAACGTGAGGATCACGAGGTTGAGACGACAACGTTTTAGAAGTAAATTGGTCAACATCAACAAGATAAAAACGTTTGAATCGGAAATAACTGAATTTATACAGCAAAATAGACACAATATTTCATAAACGCAAACAAAATATTATAAAGCACACTTACCAGAAGTTTTTCTATTTGCCTTACACTAAACAAAACAAGTAGGATGCGGTGAAAAACATAAATTACCAATTATTTCTGCAACAAGCTATTGTTTCTGTATGATGTTTACACTTTGTACTAGCCATCATGGTGGCGTCCCAATGTAGCCAACCGAACAACTTTAAACACGTTTTGGCGGTAGTTTTAGATGGGGGATCAAGTATACCACCTCTCCCCTACCTCAACACAAAATTTACTCCACTCGAAACGAAAACAACCAACTGACGGATTTACAGACCACCCCATACAAAAAAGACTCGGAATTGACAACCGACAGATTATTCAAGACACACGAAACTGCCCTTACACTCCTTTCCCCTCACTTCCAACGGATTTCCCAGGAGCTGTATGACCTCCTTCTCTCCAACTAACTGACTTCAGTATTGACTTAATGGCCAGACGATGATGTCTTTACATCGAAAGCCCTCGCCCATAGTATCTCACGAACCAGAGAAGGCGGACTCTTCCCAAACAGGTACGATTGGTAATGTTGTGATCACGGGGTCATCACTACGTAATATCAAGCTGAAAACAGTAGTTGAAAGTGAACCCTGGAAAATTCAAGTACCAAATTACTAACATTGGTTTTTAAAATGTATTAATATCCACATGAACAGGTACAGCCCGGTAATTTTACATTATTATAGAAACCCCCACTCGTCACAATGCGCGATCATTGAAAGTGCGTTGAGTACCAATGTTGGTGGGAGGAGGGGTGGTACAGAAACCAGCAGGGTTGTGAGGATAGTGCTGGGGCTGGTGGCCATAAATGCTCCCTCCACCCGCAATGACGTCTGCACTTGCGAACCTAACCATTGGCATGAAATCCGTCACAAACTTGTCAGCACGTTGCATTATCGATAGCTCGCCTCACGCCCCTCTTTTTACTTTCCTTGGCTCTACGAAGTAGAAAGGAAAGTTATGTAATCGGCTGATAAAAAAATTTTGAGTTTTCTTCAGATCTTTACGTTTCAGACCCTATGAGTCCGAAAAACACTATTTGGGAAAATGGTCTGTGTGTACGTGAACGATTTTTAGAGAGAATCCACTCAAACTTGATATCTCGCCCGCAGGTCACCATGGGACGCCAAAATAAGGGTTTGAACAAAATCCACCGAAAGTTAACTATAGTTATCATAGTGATCAAAACACCAAATTTTTTTTTCTCAAAAATAGCTCTAACGATTTTGATTAAATTTGTTATATTGATAGCTCTCAATAAGGCAATGATACCATAAAATTCCCATTTGTGGGAAAATGACTAGAGCAGCACAATAAATTATCAAAACTTTCGACGAAATCGATTTTAGCGCAGTTTTTAGAGAAAACCACCGTACCAAATCAGCTGAAACTTGATGTCTAGCCTACAGGTTACCATGGGACGCAATAATGAGGGTATGGGGATAATCCACCGAAAGTTAACTATAGTCATCATAGTGATCAAAACACCAAATTTTTTTTCTCAAAAAACGGCTCTAACGATTTTAATTACATTTTTTATATTGATAGCTCTCAATAAGGCAATGATACTATAAAATTCTCATTCGTGGGAAAATGACGAGAGCAGCACAATAAATTATCAAAATTTTCGACCAAAAGCGTTTTTCGCGCAGTTTTTTCCTTATAAACTCCGCTGGAATTCTTGTAGAATGTAAAAAAAATTGGTATTGTAATCCAATCCAATACCTATAGGGTGAGTGCTTAAAAACGCTCGTGAGATACATGGGGCTCACTACCAAAATTCCCGAATTTCAACTACCGCCGTTTCGCTTACTACCAGTTCTTACAGTTATTACCCTTTAACTCAGCAAAAGTAATTACTATCCTTCTTCAATAAATTAATGCTTACAGCCTCATTAGTTATCTGTGTAACAATCAGTAATGGTTCTAACGACTGAACTGCTACCGCTTTCTGCTGCTGTGACGTGTTGTTTGACCAAGTTCAAAGGAACTGAGTGATAAATGAATTGATAAATAGAATTAGCCATGTACAAAGTGAATTGATGTAGAGCTAAGGAAAGTTGTGTGTTGCAACGCACCAGATATTTGAATCTGTCAAAGAACGCAGTTTCCTCAACTGTTTGACTACGATGAACATTAACTGAGCGCATGTCAATTTGCAGCAGGACGACAGCCTCAAAGTGAATGGAACGGACATCAAAGCTGTGTACAGATCCTCGCCGGTCACTCCGACGCCTACGGTCCGTTTTTTGATTCCGTCTGAAGTCTCCTCAAAAGTCGAAGGTACGAAATCATTCCTCGCTTCTCCCGAGATGGTGAATTATATAAATTAATGCCCGTTTTATCTGTCCGGCCCCCTCATCACACACAACGCTGTCCCTCGTTTCTGAGCTGAGACGTCTACTACTCGCGTTAATAACATTTTTTTCTCTAAATCTCAACCATTCATGAATCATTTTTCTGTGCAGTTGCAGAAAACGGGATCAGTGACGATGCCAATTCAGAAGAAAATGCTGAAACAGAAGAGCTAATCAACGTGAGTCAAACGCACTTTAACGTATCATTTGTCGTTCGCAGGATCAGGCGCACCACGGTCTTTTCTGTGGTGTGGCTGATTCCTCTACTTGACTCGTCAACGACTGTCGTAAGGTATTTCAGGCTCCAGTAACACCCAGCCATTTACGGACAAATCAATTTGCTCTACTTTGCCACGTCTTTCCATTCGCCTAGAAACAGTGGTATTTCATTAGTATTTATTATAGCGCGAACGTCCCTCTTTGGAAGTTTCCTTAAATCCATATTGTCTAACTCGTCTTCTTCACAAAATAGTGTGACAACTTTCCAAATATCTTTCACGTACTTCTCAAAAACTTGTGGTAGACCAAGGGATTTAATGTCCATGTACGTATTGGACGCGTTTTTGGCAACGGCATATGCGATCAATCCTGTGGGACATTGGATTATCTCCTCGTGTAACACCACTCCATTGTCTCTGCAATATAAAGCGAAAAATGATTCACGTTTGTCGTCATTATTTTCAACGATCCGTACCAAGCATCTGTGCTGATCAACAACAGCAAGCACGAAGAAGAAGAAGTGTAACCATAGGAGGAGGCTACAATCATATCAGGGAAGGCTGAAAGGCTGATATGGGGACAGAAAATGATCGAAGTCGTTGAACGGAATTGGGAGCGTGGTGGCTGAGCCAGGCGGGGATAGAACCAGGGGACTCTGGTTCGATCCCCGACCAGCCACCCCCCTCCTCCAAACCCAGGGGTGAGGCAATGGGTACCGGCAAAAGCCTGGGGCGGGCCTCCCAACAGCCTCTTGAAAGGGGAGTTGGGACATGGGCCCTCAGTGGCCACGGCAAACTGCCATTGGTCCCGCAACTTCATTGGATGCGCTGCGGTCGGTGCACCTGAAGGCTGTCTCCCTGTTATCTCTCTCTTGTTGAACGGAACCAAAAAGGAGGTCATGAGTTGGGGAGGGGAAGGAAAACCCTTGGGAAAATTTTCCGATTTGTGAGGCATTCATAATGGGAGAATAAACAAAGTTCTGCCGAGTTTACCTATTCTTCACCAAACCACCACAACACATCATGGAAAGTAAAACAATCACCGTTCAATTCAGAAGGAGTTGTTTTAGTTTATGGGCCATAGTTCGCTGGTGGTCGCCCGAGGCTGGTGGGGGCCTGAGAAGATTATCCGCACTTCCTCTTTTTACCGCCTCCCATCTCTTTTTTTCTATCCGTGCCCGGTTATTCTTATGTTCACCGCCTTTCTGAACACGTTGGTTCTGAGCCTTTCGCGATCTGTTCTATACTAAATATAAACCACAAATCAAAGTCATATTTCACTTTGAGTTTTCCGGTTCTGTCGTCGGGATGCATCTTAAGGCCTTTTCATCCTTCCAGTTGTGGCTCGAGCGCAGCTTTGGCGCCTTTTGGGACTCGAGAACTTCTACTGCCGACCTTTCGGTCGGAGTTGTGCCAGCCCAGGGGATGAGGGAAAGCAACTGGCCTAATGGCTTCAGGAGCCCACCCTCCAGCACTTAGTGAACCAGACCAGCACCAATCCTTCCTCAATCTGCCAGTGGGCCCCCCTCATCGGGGTATCAGCGGGACGTCTAGCAGCCCATGCTACCAGTTACTAAGCGGTCGCCCGCTAGCGGCCTTCTGGTGTGCCTCGGAGATCTGATATTGCTTGTGGGGAGCCTCTCAGGGTCTCAGGCCTCCTACCTCTTCCCCCAGCGGCGCCAACTAGCCTCTGCCTCCTTACGCCTTTACTGCATGTGGCGTCAAAGGCAGGTGCAATACTGGGGAGGCTATGGTCCCTGGTCAGCTATATGACTAAGTGAGGACGCTCGTCGCAAAGTCCTCCTGCGCCGGGAAGCCAGTCACTGACACATAATGGGTCAGGTCAATCAGGAGCTCATCCCAGAACACCGTCCTTCCTCAGATTTGCGCACTGGCTTATCCTTCTGGAACATTCACAGAGTACATGTTCCGCTGTTTTAGGGGCAATTCCAGAGCTACACGTCTCTTCGTCACAGAGACTGAGTCGTATATTTATAGTCATCGTCTCTAGTCCTCTTTAATCTCAGATCTATGTGGCTTTCAGGCCTTTTAAAGCCAGCCAATTCCTGGCCTTGAAAATTGGTGGCTACTCGTTTCCCAACTTTTTCTTGCATTCCCAACGAAAATGACCCAGCACGTCTCTGTCTGAGTTCATCTTGAAGGAACTGGCACAGCATGTTCCCCCTACCATTATCACTGTTGTCCGCGTCATCGAACTATTGAACTTGCTCGTCCACCAGTCTCCTCACGAGTATCTCTTCCTCAGAAGACAAGAGCGATCTATTCTCCAAAGTGGCTGAACGTAATTTCGGTTGAAGGCTACTCTACAGAATAGAAGCACGTGTCACAGCATCTCTTAGCGTTGTAGGATCAACACTGATAACTACTTCTCTAACCCATTGGCTTCGCAACCCATTTAAAAACTGTTCCGCAGTTATCACTTCTCTAGCATCCTCATTCGGCATGGCCCTCCAGGCCAAACCATCTACATCTGCTGCAAACATAGCGATATCTTCAGAGGCTTCTTGAACTCTTTGCCGTAGACGCGCCAAAACAGACAAGCTTGTCCCTGAGTCCCAAATCGCTGCGACAAGGCGTCTTCCATGGATGCAAGATGTCTATGATCTGAGGGGACAGTGGAAACAACTGCAAGGGCAAAACCCCGTAAGGCCGCCCCTGCTGTACTAGAAGGATGGTATCAATTTGTTCTCTCCGAGTCATCTTTTCTGAGCCAGGGGGTTGCATACATGTTTCCCTCAATCTGCAAACTTCTCCCATTAGGTTGAATAATTGCTAGATCAAGATATCTATCTGATCTATCGGATTTATTGTTGGCTCTTCAACCACTGGCACATCTAGTGGGTCAGTCTCAACATTTGTCAAGCCACCAAACTCACATTCTTCACCGCGTCCCACAGGAAGACCTCGATTCCGCTGGCAAATGCGTTCAGCGATGGAGTCCATTCTCTGACACCAATGTTATGAACTCAGGCAAGGAAGAAAGAATACTTGATTTTAATAATCAGACAAGAAATCTTACGGAACGATTGCCCTGAAATCCCCGTGCCCCAGCAAGAGCTGAGACACAGAAGTATTCAAGGCTAACCCACCTCACTTTCAATCTGCCCTCCACAGACGGGAATAGGGTGTACCGCACAAGGAACGGCGCTATCGAGACGAAGGGCTGAGCATCAGCATTCTCCCCCTTGAGAGAAGGCTTCACTATCGTTTCTCCTCCTTGCCCTAAACCATATCACCGGCACGAGGAGTGATAGTTAGATAAGGTACCAGCTTGAGAACCGAATTCGAGGTGGCGAGTAGCCCAAATACGGAGTTAGCCGAATCGAGAGTGCTTGCTCAGCGGAGGACGATCGCCGCCAAGCCTTCCACCCAAAACCCGAGCTCTCTCTCCATTTCCATCCCCCGAGGAAGCAAGTTGCCCTTCACTAGCCCCGAATATATTTATCTAGTCTCAATAATTATTCTCTTTTATAGTCTCCCAGTACCTTCTCTTCCTTCTCTATCATCACCTATCTCCGGTATTTTCCTATTAATTATCATTAATCCTCGACCCCTCAGTTTCGGCCACGTCGGAGCATTACTAGGGCACACGTGCAGCGGCCAGTTTCCGCCTCTGTCCATCTTTCTTGCCACGCACTTATTATGCGGGCTTTTATTGCCCTTCTCCTGGACGAATTCGGGTCCTCTTCATTTAGAAGTAACGATATTTCAGGAAACGTAGTGTGAGTCGATCCTTTTTACTTTCCTTGGCTCTACCAAGTAGAAAGGAAAGTTATGTAATCGGGTGAAAAAAAAATTTTGAGTTCTCTTCAGATCTTTACGTTTCAGACCCCCCCGAGTCCGAAAAACACTATTTGGGAAATTGGTCTGTGTGTCTGTGAACGATTTTTAGAGAGAACCATCGTACCAAATCCACTCAAACTTAATATCTCGTTCGTAGGTTACCACGGGACGCCAAAATAAGGGTTTGAACAAAATCCACCGAAAGTTAACTATAGTTATCATAGTGATCAAAACACCAAATATTTTTTTTCTCAAAAATGGCTCCAACGATTTTGATTAAATTTTTTATATTGATAGCTCCCAATGCAGCAATTGTAGCATAAAATTTCCATTTATGGGAAAATGACGAGAGCAGCACAATAAATTACCAAAACTTTCGACGAAATCGATTTTAGCGCGGTTTTTAGGGAAAACAACCGTAGCAAATCAGCTGTAAAATGATTTCTAGCCTACAGGTTACTATGGGACGCAAAAATAAGGGTATGGACAAAATCCACCGAAAGTTAACTATAGTTATCATAGTGATCAAAACACCAAATTTTTGTCTCAAAAACGGCTCTAACGATTTTGATTAAATTTTTTATATTGATAGCTACCAATAAGGCAATGATAAGATAAAATCCCCATTTGTGGGAAAATGACGAGAGCAGCACAATAAATTATCAAAATTTTCGACGAAAAGCGTTTTTAGCGCAGCTTTTTCCTTATAAACTCGCTGGAATTTTTTTAGAATGTTAAAAAACATTGGTATTGTAGTTCAATCCAATACCTAAAGGGTGAGTGTTTAAAAACTCTCATGAGTTACATGGTGCTCACTCCAGAAATTCCTGAATTTCAACTACTGCCGTTTCGCTTACTACCAGTTCTAATCGTTTTTACCCAATAACTCTGCAAAAGTAGTTACTATCCTTCTTCAAAAAATTTGTATTGACAGCCTCATTAATTATCTGTGTACCAATTGCTCAATAAAGGTGCTGCAATGAGTTCGAGCAGCACAATAAATTCCAGAACTGTAGGCGCTACAGCTTCCTGCTGCTGTGACGTGTTGTTTAACAAAGTTCAAATGAACTGAGTGATAAATGAATCGATTAAATAGAATTAGCCATGCACAAAGTGAATTGACGTAGAGCTAAGGAAAGTTGTGTGTTGCAACGCACCAGATATTTTCATTCCTGTCATGCTGGTCTCTTTTCCTATGCTCCTTTTGATGCGCTCGCCGGCTGATGGTGAATTCTCCGGCGAACTTGGTGCTCGGGGCAAGACTGGTATTTTTACTTTCCGCTACCCGAAGGGAAGGAAAGTATAGTAATTCACTTTAATTTTCTAGCCTCGTAGTGCTTACGTTAATCAGAACAGTTGGTCCGAACGGGCAATCACAATCACTATTACCAACGACACTCTTGCGTAGATTGAAAATTTATAATTGGATACTATTCTGAGTCAAAGAGTAACGTGCGACGTTCAATATGGATTTCGTTACGCTTATGCTAAAGTTACTGAAATACAATCTAATTGACGTACGCCAAATAACTGGATAATTTTAACGTATGTCATTTACGTTACAGAGCGTTCCTGACGCGAATGTGAAGACGTCGGCGACGAATGACGTGTCTTCTAAACTCGGGCCGGACGTGGCGACTTACACAATCGACGAGGACCACGATGGTGAGCTCGAGGAAGAGCAAGAAATGGCACGATTGAGGCCGCTCAGCAATGATTTCTCAATGAGCGATAAGGTACTAGGCAGTCACGATTGTTAATGCGATCCTTCTACTCAGTGGAAATTATGAATTAGTACTGTGGAACTGCTGTGTCCTCAACACCAAAGACGTGAAATTTAAAATCCGCAAGACTGATTGCTTAATTGATTGGTTTATCCTGCGGGTGTCTCATGTTAGGTTGTTCTACCGAGATTGAGAAAGATTAGGCCAATTTCGAATTAGGCGAAATGTTGAAAAATTCAACAAAAAAAAACGGACCTAGATATTGTTTTTTTGATTCCGAATTCGTTTCATTCGTGACTAGTGCACTAACGGTCAAACTTTCTATTACGGATAGCTTATTTCAGACCAGTTGTTACGAGGGGGGTTTGGAGACGTTTGAAGATCCGCTGACTCGGGTGTGGTTGAGCCTCAACTCTCAATGAACTGAGAAGTAGCAATGGACGACCGTCGTGTCGGCAACTCGACGAGTAGTTTAATTAATTTACCGTGTGCGATTTGTAACGTGTTTGTAATTGCTGCTTCCATTTCTCAGGTGGAGGAAAACTTCAAAAATAACAACGGCCTTCTTGTGGTCGATGGTAATACGCCCTTCCCCTCTGTAATTTCCCATTTGCATCCCGAGACTGCTGCATGCTTTGTCTTGTTTGTTTATTTTTGGTTCGTATGAAGCTATTGAGCTCAGTCAGTTGTGAACGACTGCCATCGATTGCACGAAATAAAGCTCCCGTAGAATATTTTCTAATTGCCACGCAGAATATCAAACAACAACATGATCAACAACTAAATCAACCTATTTTTACTTTACTTAGAAGACAGTTACACAGAAGTACAGTTTTCTTCAGTTATTTTACGTTTCAAGGGCTCTTGACTATAAAATATCTGGTGCGTTGCAACACACAACTTTCCTTAGCTCTACTTCAATTCACTTTGTACATGGCTAATTCTATTTAATCAATTCATTTATCACTCAGTTAATTTGAACTTGGTCAAACAACGCTTTACGGCAGTAGAAAGCGGTAGCGCTTACAGTTCCGGATTTTATTGTGCTGCTCGTACTCATTGCAGGACCTTTATTGAGCAATTGGCACACAGATAATTAATGGGGCTGTAAACAAGACATTTTTGAAGGGGGATAGTTATTACTTTTGCAGAGTTATTGGGTAAAAGTGTTTAGAACTGGTAGTAAGCGAAACAGCAGTAGTTAAAATTCTTGAATTTCTGGAGTGAGCCCCATGTATCTCATGAGCGTTTTTAAACACTCACCCTTTAGGTATTAGATTGGACTACAATACCAATTATTTAACATTCTACAAAAATTCCAGCGGAGATTATAAGGAAAAAGCTGCGCTAAAAACGCTTTTCGTCGAAAATTTTGATAATTTATTGTGCTGCTCTCGTCATTTTCCCACTAATGGAAATTTCATGGTATAATTGTCTTATTGAGAGCTATCTATATAAAAAATTTAATCAAAATCGTTAGAGCTGTTTTTGACAAAAAAAATTTGGTATTTTGATCACCATGATAACTATAGTTAAATTTCGGTGGATTTTGTTCAAACCCTTATTTTGGCGTCTCATGGTAACCTGTAGGCTAGACATCATTTTACAGCTGATTTGCTACGGTTGTTTTCTCTCAAAACCGCGCTAAAATCGATTTCGTCGAAAGTTTCGGTAATTTATTGTGCTGCTCTCGTCATTTTCCCACAAATGGGAATTTTATGGTATCATTGCCTTATTAAGAGCTATCAATATAAAAAATTTAATCAAAATCGTTAGAGCCGTTTTTGAGAAAAAAAATATTTGGTGTTTTGATCACTATGATAACTGTAGTTAACTTTCGGTGGATTTTGTCCATACCCTTATTTTTGCGTCCCATAGTAACCTGTAGGCTAGAAATCATTTTACAGCTGATTTGCTACGGTTGTTTTCTCTAAAAACCGCGCTAAAATCGATTTCGTCGAAAGTTTTGGTAATTTATTGTGCTGCTCTCGTCATTTTCCCATAAATGGAAATTTTATGCTACAATTGCTGCATTGGGAGCTATCAATATAAAAAATTTAATCAAAATCGTTGGAGCCGTTTTTGAGAAAAAAAATATTTGGTGTTTTGATCACTATGATAACTATAGTTAACTTTCGGTGGATTTTGCCCATTCCCTTATTTTTCCGTCCCATGGTAACCTGTAGGCTAGACATCAAGTTTCAGCTGATTTGGTACGGTTGTTTTCTCTAAAAACTGCGCTAAAATCGATTTCGTCGAAACTTTTGATAATTTATTGTGCTGCTCTCGTCATTTTCCCACAAATGGGAATTTTATGGTATCATTGCCTTATTGAGAGCTATCAATATAAAAAATTTAATCAAAATCGTTAGAGCCATTTTTGAGAAACAAAATTTGGTGTTTCGATCACTATGATAACTGTAGTTAACTTTCGGTGGATTTTGTTCAAACCCTCATTTTGACGTTCGATGGTGATCTGCGGGCGGGATATGAAGTTTGAGCTGATTTGGTACGGTGGTTTTCTCTAAAAATCGTTCACAGACCCACAGACCATTTTCCCAAATAGTGTTTTTCGGACTCAGGAGGGTCTGAAATGTAAAGATCTGAAGAAAACTCATAATTTTTTCTTCAGCCGATTACATAACTTTCCTTTCTACTTCGTAGAGCAAGAAAAGTAAAAATTCTATTTGAGAAAATGATCTGTGTGTTTGTGAAAGCAACTGAGAGTTGTCCTTCCTCCTCTGTTTTGAGAGTTACAAATAAACGAACTCTCAGGTAGAAAAACTTTTAACTGAAGCGCTGATTCTGTGATACGTGTTTGTTCCAAAGTGTGCATGAATGACTCACCGAAGACGATGGCGTTTCCCTGGGCCCATTATTTACGAGAGTGATGATGACGAGGCGACGATAGTAGACGTAGGGATGGCACAGGCAACTTGGATCGTGCACGGGAATTGAAAATTAATACAATTTTGAATAGGAACGCCGGGCAACCTGGCCGTTTCGAGTTACGCTAGATAAATATGTGAAGACGCGTAAGGGAAGAAAAGGGGCTCATTGAGATTGAGAAGCGAACGGCGAGCTAATAAAACGAGCGGTGCGTAGCAACACAACTTTCCGCCACCCCCGTAAGTTTGAACACCACCTACATAGGGCGCTATATCTTCCTTCAACGTATTTATACAGAAACATTTATGTAGAACAAAATGTAGGGACTAGTTAGCTGAGAGTACTCCGTAAGTTTGAACGAAATCGTTAGAGCCGTTTTTGAGAAAATTGGAATACCGATAAATTAATATTCGACAAATCTCCTTTTCTGAGTTAACTTGGCTTATATCTCCGTTCAACATATATATACAGAAATAATTATAGAAAACGAAATGTGGGTAAGGGTGACTAAAAGACACTCCATTAGGATTTATCACATCTGGTGAAAAAGTTACCCTGGAATTTACGGAAATGTTCGAAAAAACATTATTTTCGACACATTTTGATTTTTATCTCTGTTCAATCGACCGTCACAGGAACATTTATTGGGAAGAATATGTAGGTATTAACTATTCTAAAACATCCTGTGAGTTTGGTGGAAATCGCTGAAGCCGTTTGGCCAAAAACCTACTTTTGCTTCATAGGCCTACATCTCCGTTGACTGTATTTGCATGGAGATATGTATTGAGCAGAAAAGTTAGGTATTGATTAGTGGAAGATAATTTGAAAGTTTAATCAAAATTTTTTTCGTCCCCCACCCCCCTTCTCATCGACCGAAATCGTCCATAACCTTATTTTGGTATCTACAAAAAATAACGAACAAAACAAAAAAGAACCAGCTCAATCGGATCAGCCGTTCTCACAGACACGGACCACGCGCCGAAATTAGGTTTTTTAGACTCAGTAGGCCTCAAAACGTAAAGATCTGAAGAAAACCCAATTTTTTTGTTTTCGCGCGATTACTATACTTTTCTTTACCTTTGGGTAGCGTAAAGTAAAAATCCAAGGAGCGCTGGTTATTATTTTTTCGTGAAAGGGGGCGGTTGGTCGACTAAGTTTGGGAATCACTGTTGTATAGCATGCTTCTTTTTTTAATCTCATTTTAACATATTTGCAGAGTACAATTGAGCTAACTGAGCACGATGGTTTGACAAGCGCACAATTAAATATCCGCCGCTTGCACGTCGACAGCCTTGCTGCACGCTTGGAGCGTCCTTCTGTACTAATAACTGCCCTCTTGTTTCAGGAGCCTTTAGACAGTAACGGAAAATCTCTTTCTTCTAGTATTTCTTCGATATCGTCAACAGGTAATTTGACAATCGAGTTGTTAAGACTTCTAGATTTGAGATGAAAGTGTCGTAGGCAGGCGATGTCAGGGGGATCGTAGCTTGAAGGGGGATAGTGTGACTTGACGGCCTCTGTGGGTAATTTGGTGCACAGTGAGCTCTCAGCTTCCAAATTTAATACTTCCAGCTTCGTTTTATTGCGCTGTTTAGGCCTTTTGATATGCAGCTGTGCCTGGTTATAGTTTTGGTTGGTAAGACGAAAGAGAGGAGACAGAAATTGGCAGGTTTAATATTTCTTTAATGTATGTAAACAGAAGGGCCGAGTGGTAGCTATTGTTGCGTAAGGAAGGCGTACAAACACACTGTATCACAATGTAATAGAGCTTCGTGGTCAGTGGAAATACCAGAAATCCACGGCAAAAGCTTGGGGAACGAACGACACAACACAATCGGTAGACAACAAAAAACCCTGCAAATTATTACACAATGGTTTATTATTCTCATGAACAGCTTGACCTAGTATTAGTGCTCCCCCATCCCATTCGATTCAGCATCGAAAAATACTAGTAAACCATACGAAACATGACCTGGCTACAATGGAACTACGGAAATTAAAAATATTCCCCCGGCGCCGGTAAACGTCTGATCCGATGGAGGGGTTGGCGAGGGCTTCCAGTGAACGGCAATTGGCAGGACGTTGCGAGTCCAAAGGGCGCTGCGAGTTGAGCGGGCCTTGAAAACGAAACGAAACACGGCTTATTTGCAATTATACTGCATTTCGTTAATTTTTTTAACCATTTTTTGGCCATAACAACCATGGGCTTCGTCCGATCGGATTGCCGAGATGGCGGGCACAACTAGATACCAAATCGGATTTTTGTGCGAAAGAACGAATTTTTTAAACCACGTTATAGGCACAAAACGGCCCGGACGGGGGACGGACATTGCACATTTGGAATCCCCATGTCTTGAAACGTAAAGTATCCAATTTGTGGGGGGGGGGGGTTGTAAAAAAATTTCGTGACCCAAAACATAGGGTTATTATTCAGAATGAATAATAAACCAAAAACGCAACTAGCGAGGAGGTGAAGTGAAGTCATTGCTGAAATCAGGTGCGGGACGGAAGAGGGGTGGTACAGTGCAAAGAACTGATTCTCCCGAGGGCGCGCGCCCGGTCCGAAGGGAACACAGCGAGGCAACAACCAGGCAGACACAACAAACAAAGACTGAAATCTGCGTAGTGATTTGGCGCGTGAACAGGTGTGGTAGGCGTTCAGAGCCGCAGAATTAAGGGAGTAGTTGGTATTGTGGGTGAGTTTGTTTACCTTGGAGTGACGTTGAGCGCATAAA
Organism: Pachypeltis micranthus; assembly: GCA_020466155.1. Lineage (NCBI taxonomy): Eukaryota > Metazoa > Arthropoda > Insecta > Hemiptera > Miridae > Pachypeltis > Pachypeltis micranthus. The sequence goes on along the minus strand of CM035777.1, from coordinate 27,554,150 downwards.
TAATAACGCCAGATCCGCTAAGGCTGCCATGAACTATGCTTGCCCCCCCCCCCCCCCAACAGGGGGCCCCTCACAGCCACTCATTGGTGTGGGGGGTCTCTCATTTAAAATCCTGGGGGTTCCATTGTCCGCCACATTTAGCTGCCCTGCGCCAATCTGAAGCGCCTCTTTCAGCTTTCCCAGTGGGCACTGGGATACCTGATACACCTTGAGACTGGATTGCGCAATTTGCTGCATTCACTCTCAACGAACACATCAATTACATCTTGAGGGTCTCGAAGATGCCTGAATCCCATCTTCCCTGTAGAGTGGCATTTGTTGCTATTGCCACACAAAAAAAGTGTTCGGTCATTACAGAAGGTAAAAAGTCCTCTTGCTGGCAACAGGCTGACGCTTCAGAGTGTTTAACGCCCTATCTTGAATTGAAGCAGTGGCAGTCTGGTCAGAGGCTCTCTGGATATTGCCAGGTCAGAGTTTTACCTGAATGCCAAGCCATTCCAATAGGGAAGGTGTGAGAAGTGCTCACCATGCATTCACAGAGAACGGGAAGACATCTTTCACTTGTTCACGTGTTTCACTGTTTTGCCTTCAATCCGAGTACTTTGACGCGCGCTGAAGTCATAAATATCCTTAATAGTCCTCACTCATGAAGTCGCTGTGGCTTGACGCTACCGCTCAATACTGCTGTGAGAATTCAACTTCTAGCTGTAGTTACTCTTTTACCCTAAACACGTCGTAATATCGACTGAATCCTCTTTTTCCCCCCTAAGTGGTCAGGTGAGCTGCTGAATCTTCTTCCACTAGAAATTATTTTCATACGGCAGATCTGAAATATTGTCAACACATTAACTGAGGGATTGTTAACACGTTCCTTCACAAATCCGATTCATCATCTCATCTTTTTTCTTTTTTTCGTTTATCGCAGGAAGTCGAAAGAAGTGGAGTCGATTCTTGGGGCCAATGTTTCTCAACGAGCGAGTCCGAACGTTCGGGAACCCGCTGACATATTTGGGAGCCCCGAAACGAATATTCGAGCAGCAGTCGTGCAACCGAAGCAAAGAATCCGTCATGTCGATGGACTGATTTACTTAACGTTAGTTTAGTTTGTAAGATTTGTGTTGTTGGTGTCGCGGCTCGACGCCTTCCGCCGCTCCAGCCCGGTTCAATTCGTAGTTTTCTTCTTGTCAATACTAGTAAGGTCAGTATTACGCGAAATGGGATCTACTTTAGTCGAATACGTTGTACTGTGTTAGTTCGTTAATTTCGCCTGTCAAAAGGTGTGTATTGGTTTTATAAATTTCTTTCACGTAGCACCAACGACTTTCTTTCGAAATCCACTGTTGAAAACATACCGGGGTAGCCAACCCTAAGTTCTCCTGAATTAGAAGCGAACTGTATCACCTAATAACCCGGATCCGAAATAATGAATTTCCCCCCGTCCTTGGTTGAAAGCTGTGCCTCCGCCGATACCGAGACCTCGCCGACCTGGAAAGGAATAAATACAGGAACGGAGAAAAAAAAAGGAGGAAATTAAGGAACTCACCTCCTTGCACACTGCAGACGCTTTTCCCCGGCCAGGAAAGACTAGACTTAGCGACGGAAACACTTCGTCCCGCCTAAACAAAACTTAGCGGAAGCTTCACTTCGAAATTACAAAAGGTAGGGGGGGGGGGGAAGGTTTATATATATCGCAATTAACACATCAAAATTAAGGGCTCCGTCTCGTTGGAAAGTAGAAGAAGGTGAGAGGAAGGGTTAGGCCAGTTTCACACAGGGAGCCGTACGGCTCTCGCTCGCGAAGAGGACAGCGCGTGAGACTGAAATACACTAGAAGCAGTGGAGGTTTCACACGGAGAGCGAGAGCGGTGAAGGCTCGCGAGCCGCGAGTCTCGGGCTCTTCGACGAAATACAAAGAGGGGGATGAGAGCGTTCACACGACGAGCGAAAACGGCTCTCGCTCCTCAGTTTATTGCCATCCATCCATCGATTTGGAGTTCTACATGGAAATATGTGAATTGAAAACAAAGCAACTCAACTTAATTCAATGTTATTGCAAGCCTTAATTCAGGCTTAATGCAATTACGCATGTTGGTATCTTAAAGTTGAATGGCATTCTTCACCTTGCTGAGGAGCTCAACAAATGTGTCGATTGACGTCCGGAAGAAGTTGAAAAACTTTTTGTCATCTTTTCGAAGTTTTTCGTAGAGTGTGGTGTAAACTCCTTCTCCACCCCGCTGTTGGACCCAATACTGTCTGGTACTTTTTTTTGTTGCGTTTTTGGCGTTGAACACGATGGCGGTGAAGGAGGTAAATGGCCAAAGCATGCGATCCATCGTTCTTCAACTCTGTGCAGATGACTGCCCAAAAAAAGGCGATCGAGAGCCAAAAAGGCTCTCCGTGTGAAAGAGTGGAAGTCAAGAGCGGAAAAAGCACCTCATCGCGAGTGAGAGCCGTATGGCTCTCCGTGTGAAACCAGCTTTAGGGTCTGTGAGAGCTGAGTGGCCTCAATGGAGGGAAAGAAGGCGATAAGGTCCCGCCGGCGGGCCCGGGCAATTCGGCAGGACGAACTTATGTTTCCAACATCCACAGGCTGTTGACTTGTTGTATGTGCAGTTCTCTGACTGTCCTAAAGCTGGGTTGAGCACCCTATTCCCTGGCCTAATGGTCTATTGTCTCACAGGTCCATGCTGTCTTCGTTGATGTCCATCCTATGGGAAGTAGTACCAAAGACCAGAAATGGCTCCCTCTCAGGTCTCCGCCACTGGGCCTGGACATGGTAGGGAGTCTCCTCATCTGTGCTACACCACCTGCCCTTAGGGGTGTCAACTATGGCCGTAACATACATGTTTGTTCATTTTGCAGTGCTCAGTGATGATCCCCAGTCTGCCTTAGGTCCTTCCTATCCATTCTCAGTGGGCTGTTATCTCATGTGTTTGAAGTGCCTCACTCCCACAGCATTGTAGACTGTCTGATACATTCTTCTGGCATATTCTCCCACCGTTCTTTTGACTGGTGACAGAGAAGCACCTCAGTGGGGAGGTGGCCCAATATGTATGGAAGACGAGCCCGCACTCTCATGCTCAGGAATTCAATATTTGTCAACTCTATACGTGTCTGGTCGCAGCTGCGCCTCGGGGAAAGTTGGCACCACCACCCTCTGTCCAGGGAGTCCTGCACTGAAGGTGTCACACTGTCGAGCTCTCTTCCCACCTTGCCTGCAGGGCCACGACCCCCACAACCCCTATCAATAACCTGCGCTCGCTGGACTTCTCCTAGAGGAGCGGAGGAGGTCCCAGAGTGCTTCGTGATATTCCGCTAGAGCACCCTGCTTAATGTGGAGCATCGAGTGGTCCAGAACCAAGTGCATTATTCCCCCCCCCCCCACCGCAGGTCTATCTACCCCCACTATGATCACTGTCGTCAACATAAGCGATGGGGGCAAAACCATTAGCCTCTAGGAGGCGCTGCAAGGGGTTCATAAGCACCTCCCCCCCCCCCCCACAGGGAGCAACCAACATTAGCCTGCATGTGAGCTCATCAGTGACCACACCCAGCGCAGACCAGAGAAACTGTGCAGAACGAGCAACAAATGTGGAGGAATCCTCTGGCCACTGCCATACGCTTCCAGTACGAAATTTGAGATGAACGAACGAAGTCTTACGACGAGCACAGGCAGGTATCACTTTCAATATGCCAATTCTGATGCAATTGTGACATTAACAATGGGATGTGCGTATATTGAACTGTACAGCAAACTGAAGTAAGCCTCACCACTTACACTGAATGAGTTCTGAAGGATACTGAATAATACGAGTAAAATATTAAGCATTATAATTCGCATTAGCCTACCCTAAAATGTATAAAACTAGAAGCCGTGAATCGACGTTTAGATTGTCAATTTAGAAGTGAGCCAAAATCAGACGTCAAACCTGGAGAATCAGGATATTCATAGTATCAGTTCTATCTCCTGGTTTGATCTGGTCGAGTTGTTACCATAAAATAATAATTAATGTCGCTAAAGTCAAAACAAACAAAAATTAAGTCTAAGATAAATCACAATTTTTAAATAACGGGAATATCGAGGGAAAAGTCTCGTGCGTGGGAGTTGGCGATGGGTTCCAGCGCCTCTTTTGCCTCCCAGTTGTGCAGCCTGCAGCTTCAACACACAATTATCCAAGAAATTTGACCACAGTTCAGACTTTTCTTAACACACAAGTTGACATTCAGTCATTTTAAGAGCAGCGTCGAAATATAAAGAAGTATGTACAACAAATAGGTTTATAACTGATAACAACTATGTACAGGTTTCATCGATACTCTGCTATTCTGCCCTAGTCCTCTTTCAGGGTGCTATGTTGAAAGAAAACGTGCGACGGGGTTTGAAACCCATGATACCGCAGTCACTGTCCGCATCATCCGACAACCTGCAAGAATTCAACGGAGTCAGATTTCAAACAAAAATTAACGTCGAAACGGTTGGTAGTGAATATTGAAGATGTTTATGATGTATGTTCACGTTAAAAGGACTATGTTGACAGTTGAAGATGTTGATGTTGAAAGGTCAACACCTTCCCTGCTACGAGCGGTATTACCGCGCTTTCGTGTTCCTCCCCATGACTAGAGTGGTAAAACCGCTCTCGAACCTTGCGAAAACCCCGTACAATCCAAGCCCGTATTGAGACGGTAGTAGCTCCATAAGCCCTTTTCAATACAGGTAGTAGTGGAAATGACCCTTGTAAATGAGCGGGGAGTACCCGCTGAGGAGTTCAGGTTGCGACGGTTTTCTATTTTCAGTCTGACGAAAGCCTCAACCGAACTCGTTTCTCCTGCGTTTTCGGCAATTTTTTTGTGGTAAGTTGTATATTTTACTTTACCATTCTTTTTTCCTGTTACTAATGAGCATATATTGATGGCATTTATTGAGAGGAGGATTGAAAACAAGCATGTGGATGTCTAAACCCATCTCACTTGTCTACTGGCCTACTTTTTGGGCTTTCCCTTAGATGTTATATACGTATGTATGTTTCAATTCTTCGCCCATCATGCTATTTATCTATGATATTTTCCAGAATAAACATGGTTAAAACTCGAGGGGGTCTCAAAAGACCCCGTAATGAGGATGAAGAGCCTCAACCGCATGTATATGAATGGTTTGTGACAATAAATTTATTATTATTCTTTTGTGATATGGATGTATTTTTCTGTAATACGTATTTCTATGTATTTCAACAAAAAAAAACCACCCGCATGACGCCGATTCGCGTCGTTACTTGCCAAAACAACGGCATGACTCAAATGTGCGTCATTTATTAATTAATAGATAATTAATTATCTTTCTTTGGATCGGAAAACCGTTCATTTTACATTTTACACTCTCGCACCTTCCCTTCACACAAAATAGAAATATCTGGTGCGTTGCAACACACAACTTTCCTTAGCTCCACGTCAATTCACTTTGTATATGGCTATGTCTACCTAATCCATTCATTTACCACCCGGTTCATTTGAACTTGATCAAACATTTTACGGCAGCAGGAAGCGGTAGCGCTTACAGTTCCGAAATTTGTTGTGCTGCTCGTACTCATCCCAGAACCATTATTGAGCAATTGGTACACAGATAATTAATGAGGCTGTAAACACGAATTTTTTGAAGAAGGATACTAATTACTTTTGCAGAGTTATTGGATAAAAACGTTTAGAACTGGCAGTAAGCGAAACGGCAGTAGTTGAAATTCAGGAATTTCTGGAGTGACCCCCATGTATCTCATGAGCGTTTTTAAACACTCACCCTTTAGGTATTGGATTGGACTACAATACCAATTTTTTTTTTAACATTCTACTAACATTCCAACGGAGTTTATAACGAAAAAACCAATCCAAGAACGCTTTTCGTCGAAAATTTCGATAATTTACTGTGCTGCTTTCGTCATTTTCCCACGAATGGTGACTTTATGGTATAATTGCCATACTGAGAGCTATCAATATAGAAAATTTAATCAAAATCGTTAGAGCCGTTTTTTGAGAAAAAAAATTTGGTGTTTTGATCACTATGATGACTATAGTTAACTTTCGGTGGATTTTGTCCATACCCTCATTATTGCGTCCCATGGTAACCTGTAGGCTAGACATCAAGTTTCAGCTGATTTGGTACGGTTGTTTTCTCTAAAAACCGCGCTAAAATCGAATTCGTCGAAAGTTTTGGTAATTTATTGTGCTGCTCTCGTCATTTTCCCACAAATGAGAATTTTATGGTATAGTTGCCATATTGGGAGCTACCAATATGAAAAATTTAATCAAAATCGTTAGAGCCATTTTTGAGGAAAAAAATATTTGGTGTTTTGATCACTATGGTGAGCTTTCGGTGGATTTTTGCTCATACCCTTATTTTAGCGTCCCATGGTAACTTGCGGGCTAGATATCAAGTTTGAATGGATTTGGTACGGTCATTTTCACTAAAAATCGTTCACAGACGCACAGACCATTTTCCCAAATAGTGTTTTTCGGACTCAGGAGGGTCTGAAACGTAAAGAACTGAAGAAAACTCAAAATTTTGTTTTTCAGCCGATTACATAACTTTACTTTCTACTTTGTAGAGCCAAGGAAAGTAAAACGAGCGGTGCGTAACAACACACAACTTTCCGCCACCCCCGTAATTTCGAACACCAGGGGGCGCTATATCTTCGTTCAACGCATTTTTACAGGAACATTTATGGATAACAAAATGTAGGGACTAGTTAGCTGAGAGTACTCCGTAAGTTTGATCGAAATCGTTAGAGCCGTTTTTGAGAAAATTGGAATACCGATAAATTAATATTAGACAAATCTCCTTTTCTGTGTTAACTTGGCTTATATCTCCGTTCAACATATATATACAGAAATAATTATGGAGAACGAAATGTGGGTATGGGTGACTAAAAGACACTACATTAGGATTTATGACATCTGGTGAAGAAGTTACCCTGAAATTTACGGAAATGTTCGAAAAAACGTTATTTTCGACACATTTTGGTTTTTATCTCTGTTCAATGGACTGTCAGAGGAACATTTATTGAGAACAATATGTAGGTATTAACTATTCGAAAACATCTCTAAAGTTTGGTGATAATCGTTGAACCCGTTTTGCCAAAAAGTGTAAAAAAAACCTATTTTTGCTTCGGGGGCCCATATCTCCGTTTACCGTATTTTCATGGAGATTGGGGAAGAAAAGTTAGGTATTGATTAGGAGAAGATAATTTGAAAGTTTAATCAAAATCGTTAGATCCGTTTTCGAGAAAAATGCGAAAAACCCTAGTTTTTGGTACATTTTCGTCCCCCTCCCCCCTTCCCATCGGCCGAAATCGGCCATAACCTTATTTTGGTGTCTACAAAAAATAACGAACAAAACAAAAAAAGAACCAGCTCAATCGGATCAGCCGTTCTCCCGCAAATCGAACTACAGACACACACACGTACCACGCGCCGAAATTAGGTTTTTTAGACTCAGTAGGCCTCAAAACATAAAGATATGAATGAAGACAACCCAATTTTTTTTTTTTTTTTTGGACCCGATTACTATACTTTCCTTCCCTTCGGGTAGCGGAAAGTAAAAATCGATTCCGTTTTCGCGGTAATTTCTGGATGTCGAATGTGTTAATGTTGACTGATGATGTCGAAAGGTTGACGGTGAACGTACGTGTTAGAAGGTTTATTAAGTTGCACGTTGAAGATGTTCAAGTTGAAAGTTGCAGTACAAAAATTTATGCGTTTCTAAATTAGATGTGGCTACTAAAATAATTGGGTTAGTTCCGCCAGTAGGTAACTTACTAAAATTAACGTACCTGTTTGGCGAGGCCGTCTCCTCTGGCTGGTGAGATTCTGAGGGCGAGCGCTTTCGATGTAACTGACTTAACCGCCTAACGATGATGTCTTTACATCAAAACCGCTCGCCCACAGTAACTCACAAGCCAGAGGAGACGGGCCTACCTAACAGGTACGTTAACTTTAGATGTGGCTATGTTCGAAAGGTCGAAAACGCGAAAAGGACAAACAGGAACAGAAGAAAAATAAACTCACCTCAACCGCTTGGGAGTGATATTTTCGTCGTCGCTGTCATTCGATTCCGGTTTCGTCTGTAACAATTGGAAAGTGACAATGAGGTTCCATTCAATGATAAACCGAGGCAATTGGCTTAACTCGGGAGTTTTCGATGCTAAATGACAGGTCTGTTCCTTATCAAAATGGATTTCTCAACACTCATATATTAGTTATATCAGCCACGAGTTGCAGTTTCGCTATCGGGCAAGAGGTTGGGCACTCGTTCTGCATCCACCAGTGGAGGTACGTGTCATTTTGACAGTCTCTTGTCTTCTCTGTTGCCCATATGTTACTGCACAGAGCTATGAACCTCTCCGTACTCCGTAATCTGGTTCCCTACTTGATCTAACTATATACAGGGACAAATTAATTGTGATCACGTTTGCAAACTGGGTGAAGGGTGTAGCAGCCCAAGGTTGGTAGGTTTGGCTGCTCTTCCAACAGCTACCGCTCACTGTGGGAATGTGGTTTCTGGTTTCCTCTGCATTGAATGAGCAGGATGATAGAAAAGAAGTGGGGCATTGAAGTTGGCTTGTGTCATAACCCACTTTTTCCAAAGACGTTCGCAGGTGTTGGAAAACAACTCATATATGTTACCTCTTTGTGACGAGGATTCCCATCTCGCTTGTCATTTATCTAATGCCCATTCGCGTAGATTGGCAAATTTTCGTTCAGTAGAGAGGTCTACTTGAAATTCAGCTCAGAGCGTAGGAAGCTCCCTTTTCACTCTCCTCCCGTCCACCATCCACTAAAAGGCCAAGTCAACGGGTAACATGAGACTCTTTCAGGCGCTTCATTGGATGTGTCTTGTAGGCCTTGGTGATGCATGGGCGCGCAGCACTCTGCAGTCGGGGCAGTAGCCAATCACACCTCGTACAGGGTGCGGCATAAAGGTCGAGCGTTTTTGAAATGGCCAGTACTTCCCTCCTAATGGGTCGCCCAACGTGGGGAAAGGACCATTGTAATCGGGAGGTCTTAACATTTTTTTACCAGTTGAAGTCATGGACCTGTGGACAGTAGAGTACTGCGTGTTTGCTTACGACAGTTTCATTGGTAATAATGAGTCCATCACGGCAGTCCAGCGTGAGTTTCGTCGTCATTTTGATATCCACCGAAATTGGCTGTTCCCTCTAGAAACACCATTCTTCGTTGGGTTGAAGGACTTGGCACACGAGGTTCATTGATGAGGAGTAGACCACCAGGAGCTCCAAGATCGATTCGAACACCAGAGAACATTGAAAGTGTACAACAAGCACTAATTCGCAGCCCGAGTCAATCAGCTCGCCTGCATGCTGCTGAACTTCGCCTCAGTGATCGATCGGTTAGGTGTATTTTGCATCTAGAGTTGAGGTTTCACCCCTATAAGTTGTCCATCGTGCAACAATTACACCCAGGGCATTATGCACAACGAATGACCTCCGCCCGTGAGATGGAAGCACTTATTGAACCAAATGAGGATCTCATTTTGTTCATGAGCGATGAGGCTCACTTCCACCTCAATGGCATGGTGAATCAGCAAAATTGTCGTTATTGGGCTGATGAAAATCCGCGACAATTACACGAACAACCGCTGCATAGACCAAAAGTTACTGTTTGGTGCGCCATATCCCAAACTTGCGTCATCGGCCCTTACTTCTTTGAAAACGACAATGGCATTGCTGTTACCGTCAACTCAGAACGCTACGTCGAGATGATAACCGGCTTCTTTACACCTGAATTGAGACAAAAACGTATTGCAATCCGGCGTATGTGGTTCCAACAGGATGGGGCAACCGCTCACACAGCTAGGGCAACAATGAGCGTTATTCGTCCTCTTTTCCCTGGCCGCCTTATTTCCAGGTTCAGTGACGTTCATTGGCCTTCTCAGTCCCCAGATTTGTCCACATGTGACTTTTTTCTGTGGGGACACCTCAAAGCACGTGTTTACCAGCACAAGCCCCGAACATTGGAGGAATTGAAGGAAATCGTCGCAGTTGAGAGAGCAACTTTGGAAAGAGTTTTCGGAAATTTCCAAGAAAGACTCCAGCAGTGTATCGCGAACGAGGGACGCCACTTGATTTTACACACATGAATTTCTAAATTGCTTTTAAATTGTGAATCTAAATATGTCAATAAACATTTTTTTGAGTAAAATTTACCGAAGTTATGATTTTTTCAAAAACGTCTGACCTTTATGCCGCACTCAGTACATGAGGATAGTGTCACAGTAACGCACACCCCTAGTGGTCTTGCTAATTGCTCTCAACGAGCCAAACCACGCAAGCGTGCCGTTGAGAGAGCACTGACTCTGTAACGCCTGTGAGGGAATGGAAGTGTTAGCTGAAACACCACCTCTAACCTACATTGACTCCCGAGTCCTCAAGAACAACTGCTGCATAGACCAAAAGTTACTGTTTGGTGCGCCATATCCCAAACTTGCGTCATCGGCCCTTACTTCTTTGAAAACGACAATGGCATTGCTGTTACCGTCAACTCAGAACGCTATGTCGAGATGATAACCGGCTTCTTTACACCTGAATTGAGACAAAAACGTATTGCAATCCGGCGTATGTGGCCTGTGCCGCCTAAAAGCATTGACAATAGGCTATTTAATTTAGCCAAACGGCGCAACCATCAGTCAGACATGGTCAGACCCAATGAGCGAAAAATACTCTGGTTACTGGATGCATACAATTCAAAATATCTGGTACACAGCAACACACAACTTTCCTTAAATCTACGTCCATTCACTTGTGTTCATGGCATTTTTCTACCAACTCAATTTATACTTTACTCAGTTCATTTGAAACACCACTTCACGGCGCAGAAAGCGGCTGCGCTAACAGTTCCGGTATTTATTGTGCTGCTCGTACTCATTGCCTGACCATTATTAAACAATTAGTGCACAGAAAATTAAAGAGGCTGTAAAAACGATTTTTTTTCGAGAGAGTAATAATCATTTTTCCAAAGTTGTTGAGCAAAAAGTTTAGAAATGGTAGTAATCGAAACGGCAGTAGTTGCGATTCTGGAATTTCTAGAGTGACCCCCATATATCTTATTAGCGTTTTCAAACGCTCATTCTATAGGTATTGGAATGGACTACCAGACCAATTTTTTTCGAAGATTCTAGTAACATTTCAGTGGTGTTTATGAAGAAAATACCGCGCTAAAATGGATTTTCGTTGAAATTTTGGTAATTTATTGTTCTGCTCTCGTCATTTTCTCATGAATGGGAATTTTATGGTACGCTTGTTTTATTGGGAGTTATCAATACAAAAAATTTAATCAAAATCGTTAGAGCCGTTTTTGAGGAAAAAAATAATTGGTGTGTTGATCACTATGATAACTATAGTTAACTTTCGGTAGATTTTATTCATACCCTTATTTTGGCATCGCATGATGACCTGCGGACTACACATCAAGTTTGAGCTGATTTGGTTCAGCCGTTTTCTCTAAAAATAGTTCACAGGCACACACAGACCATTGTATCAAACAGTGTTTCTCAGACTCAGTAGATACTGAAGCGTAATGACCCGAACATCGTAGAGCCAAGAAAAGTAAAAATCTGTTACTACGAGCAAATAAGTGTCTTGAATCGGAGAACAGATCAACAACTAACTCAATGCATATCAGCTGGGGCACAGTTCTATAAAATCCATCACTTCAAAATGGTGCGAACAAAACAACTAAATCGAACGTTCCTCACCTTGTTTTGGCAAGAATCTGAGCACGAACAATGGCCAGCGCACCGGGAGTCGCGTCGTTTGCATGTACAGCTTTTGCGGGAGCAATCACCACGGCAGCTGCATTTGGGTGGCTGGAATTGAATTTCAAACATTTTAGAAATTTGTTACGATTGTGCGACGCGTTGAAATTGAAGCGAGATAGAATGACAATTAGAAGGATCTCAGATCACGTCAGGGGTGAGGATTCCACTGAGGATAAGCCAAATAAAGAACTGAAGACCCCCGAGGGCACGCGGAATAATAAATACTGTCCAATTGAATTAACAAATCCCCCTTGTAAGTCACATTTATGCGCTAAATAGAGATGGGAACGATTAAACAAAACAATTTGGAAACGTTCCAGCAAGAAAAAGTTGTGCAGCTACAGCAAAATGTCTTCAGTTCTGGTTAGGCACGGTCACTGGGTTCCCAAAATATTAGTCGAACGCGTTTAATTTTAAACCGAAATGGAACTTAAACAAGCAACTTATTCACGACAGTGGACACAATTTAATCCAACTGTTCACGCCACTCAGAAGAAGTTTGCTTTGTTTCACAACAGCGATAACGCAGAATTCTTCTCCTTATTTCTATTATTCATTTCATCTGTGATGTGGATCAACAATGACTCATACATCTCATCAAACTTCAGAAAAGTGGCAGATTGTAGGCGAGGGCGTCTATACCGACGGGGCAGAGGTGGCTCTTGCAGCTACGGACTCCCAGCATTACCAGTGCTCGAACTGCTAACGACCTTGACCAGTAGCTCAACTTTTAGCTTTTTTATTTTTCTGACCAGAAAAGGATCACAGATCATCAGCATTCCACCCCTTTTGGTTTATTATTCATTCTGAATAATAACCCTGTTTTCGGTCAGGAAAAATGTTTTACAACCCCCCCTCAAAGTTTGATACTGGTTGTTATGGACAAAAAATTGTTTAAAAATTAATAAAACGCAGTATAATCGCAAATACGACGTGTTTCGTATCGTTTTCAAGGTTTGTTTTTACATCCAGGGTCGAATGGAATAAGTATCAGACGTGTACAACTGCGTATAGTGAAATTACAGTAATTATAGTGAGCCAAAGTCTACTAATTGGATGAACTCGCGGGAACTACAACGGAAGTGAACGTTTCGTCGTTAGTACTCCCTCCCTCCCATCTCATCAAAACCACCCGCTCGACTCGCAACGTCGTGCCAATTGCCCACGGGCGCCTGGCGCCGGGGGAATATTTAGTTTCCGTAGTTCCATTGTAGTCAGGTCATGTTTCGTATGGTTTACTAGTATTTTTCGATGCTGAATCAAATGGAATGGGTCTCAGAGCTGTAATAATATGTCAAGCTGTTCATGAGAATAATAAACCGTTGTGTAATAATTTGCAGGGTTTTGCTTTTGAAGGCGAGAAAATATGGTCACGGGCAGTTTCCATTTACAAGAAGGAGGTGGCAGGGCCAAAATGCACCTGACACGAAGTGTTCTTTTTGCACTTTGAACCCGCCCTTTTGCACGAAAATTCCATTTGGTATATTGTCGTGCCTGGCTGCTTGGCAATGCTATCGGACGAAACCCATGGCTGTTATGGACAAAAATTAACTGAAGACTAAATTTTAGCAGTTTTATTGCATTTACATCATGTTTGTTATCCTTTCCATTGTATTTTTTAATGCGAAGTCGAATAGGACGGGTCTTAGAAATGCAAGACTGCGTAGAGATGGACAACAGCGAAATCACAGTAAATATGGTGAGGTGAATTCTACGAGTTGAAGGAGCATCGTTGCAATTTGAGTTGTCGTTTTCCGGATTGTTGATGTACCCATGTGATATCCCTAATATTATTCGACGTTAGATTGAATATATTAGGTCACAATCATGTTGCGCGGAAGAATAATAAACCAACCACTAATAAACCAATAATTTGCAACGTTTTTAGAAGTGTCCCCAGTTGATAGGCCTGGGCCTAGCATTATTTACTCTCCCTACATCATTGCAATCAATCGCCAAAGAACTATTAAAATCTCCAATATTCCCCACAGATCCATCTTCGACCGGGACTCCCCTGCCACAACCAATGTGAGGACTGCAATCGATCCTGTGTGGTGTGCACCAGAGAACATCACATAAGAAAATGGTCAGACGATTTCATTTCCACTGTCATGTGTAGAAGTTAACTTTATTTTAATATTTTCTCATCTAATAATTAATTTATTTTTCAAAGTGTTTAAGCTATTTTTTTCTCGTAAACACAAATAATTTACCAGACTGGGTTAATTGGTGCATTTCTCTTAATTACACCGACTCAGCCTAACACCAACTGTTGAGAGAGAGTTGCTGTCTAAGAGTTTCGAAATGCTAGGCGATTTGGAGAGGCTACTACTATTCGGCTTCTGTTCGTTTTGGCGGGACTTGGGATGGAACCTCCTAGTGGCCCCGTGAATTTTCTCCTGTATACTGAGAAAGAACCCAGAAACGTTCCGCAGATTGCATCAGGTTGGCCCTTTCGCCTTTCTGCGATGCCTGCTCTTCTTTATTGTGCTTTTCCCCCCACACGAAAATCCAGCAGCGTGCAACAGTCTCTCATACTAATCCTGGAGCTTATAGGTTAGTTTCTAGAAGGCAATATAGCAAGGCTACCCACGAAACATACAGGTCTGTTTCCTTATTAAAGTGACTGTTCGTGCGCCTAAGAGAAGCAGTTTATCATAACACCTCCAAGCTTTTGAAGAAGAGGTGGACTCATACAAAAAGTTCCTGTCATGTTTCGTCTGATATCTCGCCTCAAACCTATCGCTACTTCTCTCGCCTCTTTTGCCCCGAACGCAACCTTCTCTGCTTCCGAATTTTTCGGTGAATCCGTTTCCCTATACGCCTTTTGGGATAACTCCATTACTCCTGCCATCGGAGAACTTCATAACAAGAACCGCCATCTTCATCTACGAGACGCCACCGTATCATCTTTTCTGCAAGTTGCCTTTAAATTGCCTTTTATTTTTTAATTTACATTTCGAAAAGAGCCCTAATTTATTTTATTAAGTTTCATTTTATGTTCATACATTCTTTTTAACGACTGACAACCAAGGCTGAATCTTTCTTTCTTCCTTTAACCTTGTTTGCCATAGGTAATTGGTCACAATTAGTTCACCCCACTTATGTGCAAACAGTGACTGTACCTTAATTACTCTCAAGCAGAAAGTCATGGAGGTTGTGGTTTCGCGACGACGTTTCAAGCGCCCGGGCAATAGCTCAGCATCCACCAAACTCAAACTGGTGGATGTGGAAGTACGGCAGGTTGTGATTTGGCCAGTTTTCTGTAAGAGAGCTGTTGCTCATGTGTTACCACACCAAGGTGTGACCTTGGGGAATCTGTACCATGCGGAAGGGGTTCTTAGCCTGGGTCCCAACCTGATCTATTTACATGGGCATCAAGTTTCAACAGGAGAGATCAACTGTGACACCTTTTTGTTATGACCTCCTTGGCAAACTGGGCGAAAGAGATAAGCTTGCTTAGTGGCAGTCAAAGGTTTGGCTGCTCCTCCATCGCTCGCCCGTTCACCACGCAGCAAAGTCCCATCAGTTTCATCGAACTCATTTTACTGTAAGTAGCTCCAACAATATTTCATTTAGTTTCGTTTACTACCAATTTGTACATGGTTGTATGATTGGTGGGGTGGCTCAGCGTCAGAATTTCCTGTTCCTCCATATGCGTACCCTTTTGGGTACATCTGTCCACTAACAATAAGCTTGTTGGTTGGGTGGGTGGTGCCTAGTAGTAGAGGAGGAGAGTTGTAGTAGTGTTAAACGGCTCATACATACATCGTACACGTAAAAACGAATAATTACCTTCAACGCCTGAATTCGTTTGAAGAGAGGAGTTCGGGCCCAGTCAGGATCATTGACGTCATCGTCAATTTCTATTGAAGTATCTACATCCTCTTCAACCACATGTTTGAACGTCGTATTGATCGCTCTGTTACTGGCTTTCTTCCTTCCGGTCGCCTTTTTACAAAACAAAACAAAGTTCATCAAAAGTCGTACTAAAATGACCACATTTGATAACTGCAGCTAAGATTTATGAGGGTGGCGTCTCCAAGACTCGGGCAGGAAATATCCGGCACTAGGATTGGCACAATGGAACTTAAGCACTCTAGAATGGTGCTTATACCGGGCGTCCTACCACCGACTCATCAACTCAATCAACTGCCACCAGCCACCTGCGTTTTGTTTACATGGGAGTTCATCAACTGGTACGGTTCAAAGTTCATGCAAACTTCGTCCCCATTTCCCTCAAGCGTTGGGTACAACTTTTTATTTGTTTTACTTTATATTTTATATTAGTCGCTGGCAAAGTCACGCCGTTCAAATTCGTAGAAGTGATTTCATTCAAACTTCGTCCCTTTTTACGCTGAAGCGGAGGGTACAATTTATTATTTGTTGTATTTTATTTTATTTTTAGGTATTTTTATAACATAGACGACATGCTTCAATAGCATGGACCCTACATTTTTAAATACACCTACACGCAACCAGGGATGTATTTACCCCCCTTACATCTCTGCCCGCAATGCCCCCTAACGAGTGGAGACTGTCCTCAGTCTGTTGACGTGGGTTGGAAAATGTGGGTGTCACCTGATAAACGTCTCAGTCTGGTGGGTGATTGGATTGGGTGCTCTCAGAAGTGAAAGAGGTACCAGTTGACGCTATTAGCGGCCAGTGGGTGCCAGTTGATCAACTCCCCTTATCCCAGGTATGGGACAGAAAGTTTTTTTTTAAAGGGTGATTTATTATGGATTCAGTGGGAACGATACAGAGAACATTTTTAATCATCAGCTTCTCAATTACATGGGCCAGAACCATATATTTGTGTTTTTTTTAAACCTATGTTTGTGGTGCGTAAAATAAACCTATAACCTGAAAAATAAAACTATTTTTGAGAGAGAAATGAGTAATACGAGTGGCAATATATAGAAAACAGAGGAAAGTAAAAAAAAGAAGAGTGAAATAGGTTAAAAATAAAAAGAAGAGTGAAATATGTTAGCAATAACTACAGCTCTTCAACTGAATTAGGTTTTCAAAAAAATACTTTGAAAATAAACACTTCTGAGTAAAACAAAATGGAGGCAGTCCACGATTTAGGAAAAATGTATTCAACTGTTACGTAGGAGGAATTAATACTGGACGGTCGTTGATGCTGATTAGCGTTGTGTCAATTATGTCCCTTAGTGTGGAAAGACAGTCGAAGTTTTCTCGAGGAGTTCTACTTCCATCGGATGTTGATGACGATTGGGAAAACGCAATTTGTAGCGTATGGATTAATGAGATTTCTAAAATATCCGGATGAGCGCCCAATTGGAGGATTTGCGATTGGTAACATAAACACCTGTGTACGTTCAGGATATGTCACTCTTTGGAAATAAATACGAGCTTCTTGGTGATGGGTTGATGCGTAAATGGACGTTTATAATGAACAGCGAGATATGAATACATCAAAATATGAGGTTTTCTCGATATAGTCTCTCTGACCCAGGCATAACACAAAGAAATCGCTGGTTAAAAATAAATGGTAAGAGAATGAATGTTCAAACCAGTCTTTTAGATGTTGCAGTGACGACAGTGCCGTGTAAGGAACCGAAAAGATTTAAAGGAACCGGGATTGGGAATTAAAAGACTGCGGAGCGCATGGAAACACAAGGTCGGGAACGATCGCAAAAACGGGAATAAGTAAATAGGAAGGTAGCAACAACAACCACAACGATAATAATGAAAACGAAAAGGACGGCAATTGATAACAGGGTGAACCGTTTGATATCACTGCTCCTAGTTACTTTCCTTGCTCTACGAAGTAGAAAGGAAAGTTATGTAATCGGCTGAAAAAAAAATTTTGAGTTCTCTTCAGATCTTTACATTTCAGACCCCCCTGAGTCCGAAAAACACTATTTGGGAAAATGGTCTGTGTGTGTGTCACTAATTTGTCTGTGAACGATTTTTAGAGAAAACCACCGTATCAAATCAGCTCAAACTTGATATCTAGCCCGGAAGTCACTATGAGACGCCAAAATAAGGGTATGAACCAAATCCACCGAAAGTTAACTATAGTTATCATAGTGATCAAAACACCAAATATTTTTTTTCTCAAAAACGGCTCTAACGATTTTGATTAAATTTTTTATATTGGTAGCTCCTAATATGACAATTATACCATAAAATTCCCATT
This sequence comes from Pachypeltis micranthus, assembly GCA_020466155.1. Taxonomy (NCBI): domain Eukaryota; kingdom Metazoa; phylum Arthropoda; class Insecta; order Hemiptera; family Miridae; genus Pachypeltis; species Pachypeltis micranthus. The sequence goes on along the minus strand of CM035777.1, from coordinate 27,536,163 downwards.
AATGGGAAAATGACGAGAGCAGCACAATAAATTGCCAAAACTTTAGACGAAATCGGTTTTAGCGCGGTTTTTAGAGAAAACAACCGTACCAAATCAGCTGAAACATGATGTCTAGCCTGCAAGTTACCATGGGACGCCAAAATAAGGGTATGGACAAAATCTACCGAAAGTTAACTATAGTTATCATAGTGATCAAAACCCCAAATTTTTTTTCTCAAAAACGGCTCTAACGATTTTGATTAAATTTTTTATATAGATAGCTCTCAATAAGACAATTATACTGTAAAATTCCCATTTGTGGGAAAATGACGAGAGCAGCACAATAAATTATCATAATTTCCGAAGAAAAGCGTTTTTAGCACAGTTTTTTTCTTATAAACGCCGCTGGAATTTTTCCACAATATTAAAATAAATTGGTATTATAGTCCAATCCAATACCTAAAGGGCGAGTTCTTAAAAACGCTCAAGAGATACATGGGACTCACTGCAGAAATTCCTGAATTTCAACTTTTGCCGTTTCGCTTACTACCAGTTCTAAACTTTTTACCCAATAACCCTGCAAAAGTAATTACTATCCTTCTCAAAAAAAATTGTGTTTACAGCCTCATTAATTATCTGTGTACCAATTGCTCAATAATGGTGTTGCAATGAGTACGAGCAGCACAATAAAATCTGGAACTGTAAGCGCTACCGCTTCCTGCTGCCGTAAAGCATTGTTTGACCAAGTTGAAATTAACTGAGTCATAAACGAATTGATTAAATAGCCATGTACAAAGTGAATTGACGTACAGCTAAGGAAAGTTGTGTGTTGCAACGCACCAGATATTTGTGTTTAGAGATGAGTGTGGCTTTGAGTGAGTTCCATTTGCTAAAATATACGGCGGAAACACAATGGAATGAAAAAGAAAAGTTAATGGATATTGCTGACTCCTATAGTTTTTAAAAATATTTGGTGCGTTGCAACACACAACTTTCCTTAGCTCTACAACAATTCACTTTGTACATGGCTAATTCTATTTAATCAATTCATTTATCACTCGGTTAATTTGAACTTGGTCAAACAACGCTTTACGGCAGCAGGAAGCGGTAGCGCCTACAGTTCTGGAATTTATTGTGCTGCTCGTATTCATTGCAGGGACATTATTGAGAAGTACCAGTTTCACAGATAATTAATGCGGGTGTAAACACAAATTTTATGAAGAAGGATAGTAATTACTTTTGCAGAGTTATTGGGTAAAAACGTTTAGAGCTGGTAGTAAGCGAAACAGCAGTAGTCGAAATTCAGGAATTTCTGGAGTGACCCCCATGTATCTCATGAGCGTTTTTAAACACTCACCCTTTTGGTATTAGATTGGACTACAATACTAAATTTTTTCAACATTCTACTAAAATTCCAGCGGAGTTTATAAGGAAAAAACTGCGCTAAAAACGCTTTTCGTCGAAAATTTCGATAATTTATTGTGCTGCTCTCGTCATTTTTCCACTAATGGGAATTTTATGGTATCATTGCCTTATTGAGAGCTATCAATATAAAAAATTTAATCAAAATCGTTATAGCCGTTTTTGAGAAAAAAAAATTGGTGTTTTGATCACTATGATAACTATAGTTAACTTTCAGTGGATTTTGCCCATACCCTTATTTTTGCATCCCATGGTAATTTGTAGGCTAGACATCAAGTTTCAGCTGATTTGGTACAGTTGTTTTCTCTAAAGACCGCGCTAAAATCGAAAGTTTTGGTAATTTATTGTGCTGCTTTCGTCATTTTCCCATGAATGGGAATTTTATGGTATAGTTGCCATATTGGGAGCTATCAATATAAAAAATTTAATCAAAATCGTTAGAGCCGTTTTTGAGAAAAAAAATTTTGGTGTTTTGATCACTATGATAACTATAGTTAACTTTCGGTGGATTTTGTTCAAACCCTTATTTTGGCGTCCCATGGTAACTTGTGGGCGAGATATCAAGTTTGAGTGGATTTGGTACGGTGGTTCTCTCTAAAAATCGTTCACAGACACACAGACCATTTTCCCAAATAGTGTTTTTCGGACTCAGGGGGGTCTGAAACGTAAAGATCTGAAGAGAACTCAAAATTTTTTTCAGCCGATTCCATAACTTTCCTTTCTACTTCGTAGAGCCAAGGAAAGTAAAAAGGGCGCGAGCAAGGCAGAGATGAATTGGCTGAATTGCGGAGTTGAGAAGGGCAATGAGGCAGTTAATACGATGGAGGGAGGCAACAGAAAGCGACAATCACCGTTATATGAGGTGAACATGTCTGATTTCTTGTCAAAATGACAGTTCCTGAACCCTCGTAAGAGAGATAAATTAATCGAAAGTCATGCAGTTCGGTTATAGTGCAAGCCCGGGCATTCGCTCAGCATCCACCTAACCCATACTGACCTGTGGAGGTACTACAGGTTGCCCATATGTTACCACATAGAGGTATGACCCTAGAAAATCGGTACCACCTACGGGAAGTTCTTAATCTGATTTCCCACCTGTTCTAACTACTTGGACAATCTGTGGGAACCTTATATTGCTCGGTAGCAATCAATGCTGTCTAACCCCCCCACTTAGAATGCGAAAGAAAACCAACAAAGCCGAAACCTTGTAAATGATGTTTCTAACCTAAAATTCGTGTAGAAATAAATAGTCACTTACAGTATGCTGTAGAATGAACCATGTCGGAAATGGACAAAAACGGTTTTACTCAACCAAATCTTTTGGTCTGCCCAGAATGGCAGGGGAGGTGAAGACCACAATTTTGTCGTTGTCACTCCAGAGGTCAGTTTCTCTTTCCAGTTATCTGACTTTACGTGCACTGGGGAGAGGGGCAAATAAAGGATTGATTTTTTTGTAATCACCTCTTAACCAACCCTCTTTCCCATTTTGTTCTAGTTCCCTCTCGACTGCTGAATGAACAAGGCGAACTGCTTTGCTTTACTACTTAATCCCCCACCCACCCACCCACCCACCCACTCCCACAGTTTCGCTTGTTCATTTCATTCTATTCAAGAAATTAAAGAACTTCGCTTTCCTTGGCTTGACGAGATGTCTGAATCATCCGATCTACACATAAGCACAAATAACATAAATTGGTTCCAGATCTCCGATTTAACTACAGCATTATAAGACATTACTTCACATAAATGCCACAAGATGGATGGATACTTGTAGTTATTAGTCCATATCATTGTTGTTGTTGTTGTGTTACGATGGGGGGATTGGAGATGTTTGAAGAGCCACTGACTCAGGCAGAAATGAAAGTGATTGCAAGCTCCTGTGATCCATTGTCCAACTTTCGTCAGGATTATGAACCATCGTCTTTAACCACTAGACTACAATCACCCGGTGCCTCTAATGGGAGTCAGTCGGTATAGTTGCTGGGTTTTTTTTTGTCTATTGCTGTTTTTCAAGCGTGTGCTGTCGTTCTCTTTTTTGAGTGTTTGGAGAGCTTCTTTTGGTTTGCACCGCATGTTTTTACTTTCCGCTACCCGAAGGGAAGGAAAGTATAGTAATCGGCCCAAAAAAAAAAGTTGGGTTTTCTTCAGATCTTTACGTTTCAGACCCTTCTGAGTCTAAAAAACCTAATTTCGGAGAGAGGTCCGTGTGTATGTCTGTGTGTATGTCTGTGTGTGTGTGTGTCTGTAGTTCGATTTATGGGGAGAACGGCTGATCCGATTGAGCTGGTTCTTTTTGTTTTGTTCGTTATTTTTGTAGACACCAAAATAAGGTTATGGACGATTTCGACCGATGGTAAGGGGGAGGGGACGAAAATGTACCAAAAACTAGGGTTTTTCGCATTTTTCTCGAAAACGGCTCTAACGATTTTGATCAAACTTTCAAATTATCTTCTCCTAATCAATACCTAACTTTTCTTCTCTATACATATCTCCATGAAAATACGGTGAACGGAGATATGGGCCCTTGAAGCAAAAATATGTGTTTTACGCTTTTTGGCAAAACGGCTTCAGCGATTTTCACCAAACTCACAGGATGTTTTCAAATAGTTGATACCTACATATTCTTCTCAATAAATGTTCCTGTGACGGTCCATTGAACAGAGATAAAAAGCAAAATGTGTCGAAAATAACGTTTTTTCTAACATTTCCGTAAATTCCAGGGTAACTTTTTCACCAGATGTGATATATCCTAATGAAGTATCTTCTAGTCACCCATACCAACATTTCGTTCTCTATAATTATTTCTGTATATATATGTTGAACAGAGATATAAGCCAAGTTAACTCAGAAAAGGAGATTTGTCGAATATTAATTTATCGGTATTCCAATTTTCTCAAAAACGGCTCTAACGATTTCGATCAAACTTTCGGAGTACTCTCAGCTAACTAGTCCCTACATTTTGTTTTCCATAAATGTTCCTGTAAAAATGCGTTGAACGAAGATATAGCGCCCGCCTATGTAGGTGGTGTTCGAGCTTAAAGGGGTGGCGGAAAGTAGTGTGTTGCTACGCACCAGATATTTTGTGTTTTGTGATCTTCCGTTGGGCATGAATTGTTTTGTTTTACTATTATATTTACTCCTGCAATGAGAGTTGTATTTTTTACACGAGGGTAGTAAGAAAAGTTGAATAATTCGTAAAAAACCTTATTTTTCAGTTTCCATCAAAATTTTTTTTTTTAGATTTACAGGGTTTCAGAGTTCATAAGCATTTAATAAATCGATCTGTGGAACACTGGAAAGGCAGGTCTCCAATTAATTAACCACCAGACTGGAGTTCCTAGTTTCACTCTAGAACCACATACTGACTGATGGCCAGGTAAGCGTGCAAGGTTAATGAGGGGGGGGGGGGGTTAGTCTATGAGACCCCAGACAGTAGCTAGAAGAAGAAAAGAAGCATAGAAGACACAAGAGCACCCTATAGCCAACGTTCGTTAACTGAGTATTGTCTGAAGGTAGTAATTTAAACTCATCGACTTACTGCAGGGTCTGCTCCCACGAAGTTCAAGAAAGCGTCTTGGAAGGACTTTGCCTGAAACAAAGACGGACGTTCGTATGGTAGAGAATTAGACAATTGTTCCCACACGCTTTCTCACACCGTGTTAGCCCACAAGCCCCTCATACCAGCACAGGCTTCCTCTACTGGTAACTAACCGATACGTAGCTGACACAACATGAAAGTAGACGTTCACACTTCACCAGCCAGGGTGAAAAGGATCTGGGTGGATCTTCTCCCAACAATCACATAACCACAACACTGAACTGATAAAACCAGATATTTTCCACGACACCCAGCTAGAGTTCTGTCTCTATGATAATGTACACAGTACTATTTCAACAACCCAGGTTTACTCATGTGAACATTCGATCTCGGGCATTTGACGAGGTTTTGTGAAAGTTCTCAAAATACAGCGCACTCATCATTACGTTTTGGCACAGTATTATCTAAACTTACAGAATTGCACGAGGAATGAGGGAATAAGAAATTATCATGAAGTCTGGAATTAAAAGGCAGAATCAACCATATAAGACGCATTTTGGACACATTTAAAATCTCGATGATGTTGAGCACTCAATGGAATTATTGGTTTAGCATGGTGAGCGAGTTTTAAGAAAAAGGGGTAGTGTTGCCAATTGCAATGCAGGCACTCTAACTCATCTTTTCATAGGACGAGCGCTGGCACTTTGAGATCAACTTTGAGACTGCCTCTAGCGATTCCTTCAGATATTGAAGGAATCCCGCTATCTAAGTCAGGGACGAACAATCGCTTCACTATAAGTGGTTCCATTTACTTGAAACCAGATGATGATGGCTCTGAGCAAGCGCATAACCTCAGGGGACTGAAGATGTGGTGTGGATTGGCCCCTGGGAGCGTAATATAGTGACAGTCACGAGGTTCCACTGACATGGAATCACTGTGTTTACAACTCGGTCTTTCGCAGTTTGTGTGATGAGCCCAAGGAAAAACCATTCCACATCATCTTTTATCGTACACTTCCAGCTCTGCACTCTTGCAGTGGTCTGATCAAGGGCCTCCTGGACCTTACTGAAGGACTAGGACTCTTTGACTAAGTGTTGGGTGCTGCTTCATCACCAATGACAGTTACAATCTACAACCAAACCCTCCTATAACCTTCAGCACACATTAGTCGTCAGATTGAGATAAATACTTGCTTGCACGAAGGACATTTGATGTACACCTCCCAGTAAAAACATCAACACTTACACCTAACGAATCTTTTCAACAGATTTCATTATTTATACTCACTTTCAGTACTCAATTCAAATACACAAATTAACGTGATTCTGATATCATATTAGTTAACATAAATAATTCAAATAGTTATTAGCGTGATTAATTATCGAATTATTACTCAGGAGCTATTCAGCAAATCTTCCAACCATCCAATTTCCACGATGCCAGCACAAACTGTTTCAGCAGCACGGGTTACAACTTTATACCTCTTATTTTACTGCCTCACGTTATTCTCATTATTTAAGATTAGTTTTTTCTTATTTTAAGTTGACAATCATGTTCTGATTACATTGTTTTGTTTTTTAAGTCAATTTAATGCTCCCGTTATATTTTATTAATTAATTTTCATGAAGTAAAATCACAAGTGCTGTGCTGCAATCAATCAATATTTTCCAGAAATTACGTTAAAACGAGTATGTTTGAGGGACGTCAGAGTTAACCTTATTCTCTCCACGAATCAGTGTCGATGTGTAACCTGTTTACTCTCACAGTGACCTCTCCTTGTGATCCATAAAGAGCGTTGTACCAGCCATCTAGATGTGTAACTTGTAACATTGAGCCCATTACAGGAGATCAGGCTAGATTTACTACGTCTCAGTTCAGCATTTCTCGTGCGAAGTTAACTACACACACGGGCCACCCGCTGAAATCAGGGTTTTTCGGTTTCGTGCACTCACATTTTGGATCAACACGCGATTCAAGCAGCAGACAACTTCGTGCTCCAATTCACAAACTATGATTTGCTACTTGGCTGATTCGGGGGCTTAATTATAAGCTTCCGATCCACCGAATTCTTCGCCAAAGGAAATAAAGAGGACTCACTGGTTTCTTGGGGTTTTGTTGGTACCCCTCCAATTCCTCTTCTAGCTCCTTAACTCGTTGGCGGAGCTCTTCCATTTTTTCCAACTCCGAAAGGTGGATTTTTTCGGTTTCAGAGAGGAAGTCACCTCGGTCTCCTGAGCTTTGAAGGCGTTTCAGCAGAACGTAAACCTGTTGGAAAGAGGGAGGCGATTATTAAAATGGCGAACTAATAAGGCGAAGCAGGTATGACACCTTCAATATCCCTGAAATTAGCGAAGCTGCTCGACACAACAGAAAATTGACAAAAACGATTAATAGCGATTGGTGAGAGCTTGCAAGGAGCCAGCAGCCCTGGGAGTTAGTTAAATACTCGGTTTTAAACCTAATAAATGGTTAAACCAACACAACTTGAGTCTAATTGTCTCAAGGTGCAACTGCAATGCATCCTGTGAAGGTTCCGTAGCGTTTAGGACACTGTACAATCCCCAAAATTAATAAACGTGTGGTAAAATAGGAGTGAGCAGACTTTACAAAATTTTTAAAAAAATGTCTACTTGTCATAAATTTGAAGGAAAAAAAAACATTAATGGTAAATAAAAGTGAAATTTAGGTTTCGAATCACTAGGACGACGTGGAAGTGGTAATTCTTCTTCAAAATTTATTTATTTTCCTCTTTTTTAAAGCTATTTATCCCACCTGTACGAGTGTAGCCCTAGACGAGGTGCCTCCTGATGAAATTTGTGACAACTGCGGGAGGTTCGGAGTCGACAAAAAGGATTAATAAAGATAACTGTAAGTCAATGAAGAACAAACGATCTCTTCAATGCTATGGCCAAGACTGCTGCCTTCGCTCACCTGAGTGGCAACGAGAGAGGAGGCTGCTCGAGGGTAGCAATAAGGAGCGTCCTCTCGCAACCTTCGAAATTTATTACAGTTCGAGATGTCGAGTCTCCTCGATGTTAAAACAAGAGGTGTTGGATGAGGAGGCAGCTACAGTTGTTAAAAGTCTCATACAGCTGATGGCAGCTGAGCATTGAAGGCTCTAACTAGTGAGTGCCATTGCTCAAGTCAGCCATTAACGGTCTGGCTCCAACATCCAAACTAGTGTACTGACTGACTCCTATTAAAGGCACCAGGCGATCATTGTCTAGTGGTTAAAACAGTGGTTCATAATTCTCGACAAAAGTCGGGAATTATGAATCGGAGCTCTGCGCGATTGCTGTTAAATTTTGCCTGAGTCAGCAGCTGTTCAAACGTCTCCAAACCCTTACCTCAGTACAATTGCCGTTAAAGCTGCCAGTACACTGTCGTTGAGACTAGACGAGCAGGTGAGGGCAAGAGTGTACACAGTGTGCTCGTCATGTCTCTGCCTCGCCTGTGCTCAGTCTGGGAGCGGTTTTTTGGGAAGAGTAAAAGGGCCGAAGCCCCCCCCCCCAGCCCCTCGGCGAAAGTGTACTTTGTAACCTCGCTGTACAATCTCGTGGGTCCTTGTCGGATGAAGCCTCGCCGAACATCCTGGCGAGGCGCCTTGGCGAGAGTGTACTGGTACCATAATAGGAGTCAGTCAGTACACTAGGCTTCAACATCGATCCGTGAGTGAGGGTGTCAGATCCAAATAGTCTCATGGGACGACCCAGTTGGTTCAACAATGGAGCTCCCTTCCTACATCCGATCGTGAGTGCAGTGGTGGGACTGGGTGAGAATTTCCATCCCCTGCCACAGTACTTTTTATGAGCTGTTGCCTTCCCACTTTCGAGTTTATTGAAGCACCATCTACAACACAGGTTTGTGTGAATTCATTTAAGTTAACAAAGGGTGCAGATCTTTTTGGGACACCAACGATGCATCCTGTGCTAATATTAATACAAGGAACACAAAAACGCCTTTTAGAAGTTACAGGGAGGGGGGAGAGGACACCCTGGTGAGAGCTGTTTTCATGGTTTCGAGTGTCAGGGCTCCTTAGAGGACATCCCCACTTCAGTTGGTCCTACAGATTGGAACATGCTGGCTTTAGAATGAACACGAGCCCTCAGAATACTCCACGTTTGGTCTGCACTGTAAGGGATTGAAGGAACGAGAACATCGAACATTAAATCTAATCAAAGTGCATTGCAGTGAACAACAGGATCGATTGCTTGCATTCAGCTATTCAGATCGGAATACCTCCTCAATGAACACTGGGATCACGTTCCAGCATAGCAGTCGTCATACTGCACACTGCACCCATTACAATGAGGGCAGCGCTATTCACTTCACTTCAGCTTCACACAAGGCACACTCTCCCTGGGCAATCGAACTACTACGCCTGAAAAATGGACACCCAATCAGTATTGGGGTGATGAGTCAATTCCCTTCAGTGTTGACACTCAAGCCAGTGCTGAGATCCCAGACTCTGGCCCAATCACAAGTTTGGAAGCTCCACTCTTTTCAGTCCCGGCTACAATAGATCCCAGTGACCCCAATAAACTCACCTTCTCTTCGTACTCCTTTTCCAATCGCTCGATGGTTTGTTCGTGGAACTCCGAGTACTCCTCCAACTTTTTCCTTCTCGAGTCGTTCAGCTGCTCTTGTTCACTCATCACTTCCTGTCAATCGTTAAACAACATATTACAAATAAGACAAAAATAGAAGAACAAGAACATCGAAATCCGCGCTTGACAAAAACAATTACCTTCAGCTCAGCCAACTGTTGACTGACGTTGATGGACTCTTTGACTCTTTCGGCCACAAGAGAAATTACGTGCGCAACAGCGAATTTAGCGTCACTCATCGTTTGTAAAATGTCCCAATTACCGCGAGTTTTATCATCTGAAAAAAAGAAGTGGCGACTATAGAAGAATATCACCAGGTCTTGAACTAAAATGTTCAGTTTGAGATATACCGACCCTTTCTCCCTTCCATTCAGTGACTATTATTTCATTCGCTTCACCTTTCAGTAGGGTATACAATAAACATGTCACAGGTTGAATAGTAGTTTACCAGGAAGAACCACACTCTTCGCGCTAGCGAGGTTAGCGAAGGCTCAGTCCGGGTCATTTGTGCTGACTAAGCACAATCTCACTAGAGAAATTTGGTGTCAGCCGTCAGAATGAAGCTGTAGTCCCACGCTAGGGTTTGCACACACCCAGTTCTCTGTTCTCCAATCACATTCAGTGTTCATCGTTTATCCTCTCCTGTACATCGTACAATATCACAACAGCCTTTTTCCGTACAAACCCGCCTTTTTCCACTACTGACATCTTGGTCTAGACGAGGGCACAATGAACGCTCCATTAATCGCTACGCTTATCGTTAATACACGAACCTTGATGAATGTCTAACAGTTTCTGTTGAAGGTCGGAAATTTCTGCGCTCCTCATGGCCAGATCGTCTTCGATGTCCTTCATGTCTTTGAACAATTTAGCTTTTTCCTCTTGAGACAAGGATGGATCGTCGAGACTGTCCTGAAATACGAGAATGGGCAAAATCAGAAAAATGTGTTTGAGCCGCGTTCCGACGAGCCAGTCACATATTCGTCACAGTACCTTTAAAACCAGTTTTCTCCCTACTATAAAATGTCCAGTAAACGACGAGTTGACTCCGTCGACTGATTCTTCAAAGTTCATTTCGTTTTTACCATGTCCAGTGTTTATATTTCCAATCCATGCCTAGGGAATTGTTTTAAATTTGTCAAGGAGCCTGTTTTGGTCTACTCGCCCTATTTTTGTTTGGTTCCCTAACTCTGCTTAGGCCCCAACATGGTCACTTTCTTCACGAATTCGACGCCAATCCACACATGCCTAGCTGCGTTACAAACTTGTCCAGGGCGATCTGCAAGCCCTGTTTGGTACCTGTGAGGACATCATCGGCGAAGGCTAACCCACACACCTTGAGATACTACCCTACTTCCTGAGGCATGTTACCCAGCGCAGTGTCAATCACAAGACTGAAGTTGTCCCCTACCGAACACTCCAAATTCTTTGCTCAATAGAGAAGCCGGTGCTAAGTTAGTTGGAACAAAATGAAAAGGAAGTTGACGGAAGGTAATTATATTATTGACAGTGAACTACGTAATGGAAGAATAATCCTGGACTGTTCGGATAAATTGTGGATGACGGTGGTAGAGGAGATGAAGTGGTGGTGAGTCACTTGATGAATGGTGCAGAAGTTTGGGCGACATTAGCGTCTCGCGGGTTTGCCCTTCTAAAGACTATTTGCAACGACATCCAGGAGGTGGCCTTTGCCTGTTAATAGCTCCGTATTCACGGAGGCTAACCTGCTCTTTCAATATAGAACTGCAAAACTCCTTTCATTCTTTTCTCTCTCCTTTCCCTTCCTTCCTTAATTTTTTTCGTAGTTCGACGCTCACCCAGTCTCCGCGCTCGAGCGGTAAGTTTAGTTGTTTTTTTTCCTTTATTTTCCAAACATACAGTCCACTTTACTTTTTGCATCGTTTAGTTTAATTTCGCGTAACCAGGGATGTATGTAGAACTCCTTGGGAGAACGAATTGTCTAGTCGCCCTTTCGAGAACACAATGCGGAGTTCCTCGTGGAGATAAAAAGGGTGTCTTGTACGAGAAAAAGGTTAACAGATGTACAGTGCTACGAACAAAACAGAACTGGAGAAAAGGGCAATGCGGAAGATGGAAGGGTTTTGTGAGTTGGAGAAGAGAGGAGCAGAGCAGATAAAAACTAGCCTGAATAGTAGGAGACTTTAAGTTCTGGACGATAAGGCGTGAGTCATGCGTTTGATGAATCGGAGAAGTCCAGAGTTCAGTTGCCGAAACACAATGCACTTTAACAACTCACGTAATTGCCTAAACAAACACCGCATCCTATTGGCACATCTCATGTCTAACCTGTACAGAGAGCTGACGTAATTGACAATTCGATAAGGACACCCCCACCACAGAAGCAATAGTCCAGGAGAATGCACTCAGGATGTTGCAAATGACACCAGCCACCTTAGTGGAGGTGCCAGTACTTTTTGGAAGTCCTGGAAGACCGCAGATGACACTGGAATTGGTCTACAGCTTCCCAGCCCACCTCCTCAAGTTTTGGGGGGAAATACAGAAGAGGTACATGAATATAGCTGAAGGTTTTCCCGTGTAAAGAAGTAAATTGAGATCCAGCAACTTAACAGCCTTCGGGGTGAAATACCACTCCAATTGTGTCACACCTGCGTATTTGCGAATTATTGTATCTACATGAACATAACACATAAAATAACAAATGTGAGTACTGGATTCGTGGGTGACAGCAGTACCAAGATGGGACTGAAGAACTAGTGGCTCAGGTATGGACAGTTGTCTTGGGCTCACTCCACTACACTGCCAAACTTCGCAGTGATACAACCTTGTTTGAACGTTCTCTACCATATCAATGTCCCTTTATAATTCCACCTTTCGATCCTTGTGTCATAAAATACACATTTTGTACAGCAGTAAGTGGTGGGTGTAACTAACATTGACACGCCCGTTGAACCCCATTCTCGCTACTTATGCGCTGTAAGTTGCATATGTTTCCCAAGAAATCAGGTCCCTGTTCGTGGGACACTTCAGTAGCCTCCTTGGACTCCCTTCTCTCCAGACACGAAAAGTCCTGAACTCCCGCTTTTGGATTTCTCGTTTCAACATTTCAGGGTCGTTCAAACAAAGAGAGAAGCTAACGCTCCTGAAGTGGGTTATTTATTTTGTTTCATTAGTTTCAGCATGCAATGTGCAGGTTCAGCTAGAAGGACACTTATTATTTTGATTTTTTTTTAGTCAAAAAGTTAATTATTATTTATTTATTTATTTTCCCAGCAATAAATTCTACTTTAAATTTTTTCGTTCCCATTGATTTCTTTGATTTTACCTTTCATACTTTGATTTTGGGTGGGATTCGACCCCTACAGTTATTTCTTCGTTTCTAAATTGTCGTTTATTATTCGTCAACGAATCAATGAGGATTCAACGAATTAACGTGAACAATTTCAGTTTCTGAAGCTTATGAATGAATCGGCTTTGGTAACTTCAAAGCAACCTATCGCTTTTTGAAATAATTAACTGACTACTGAGGCATCAGTACTTCATGAACTTCATGATTGCTCAACGATAGTGCACTTGTAACTGTCACAAATATTTATATTCCTTCGTCGGCATCCACCAGAACAGATGAGACTTAAGTCAGTCAAATCGGATTCCCTCTCCAAGTCGCAACTAGCCTTCTTCCACCCAACTCTAATGAACCACGATTTAGATTTTTAAAAAGGCAGTGCCAAAGGATATTACTCACTTTTACAGCAGCATGTTCTTTGCTGAGCGTAGCACGGTCCTGAATCAAGCTATCCAGCGACTTCTGCGCTTGATATTCTGATTCGATCAATTCCAATTCCTCCGATAATTTGTCTTTGATACGGTCAGTCAACGAGCTCTTCAACCTTTTCAGTTTTGCCGTCTTTTGCCTTTCGAGCGCAGCCTGAAACCAAAATCGATAATATCAACGTTCAAACAAAATCAAAAAAGTAAAACATCTGGTGCACATAACTTTTCCTGAGCAATTTTAATCACTCTAACAATTGATCCAAAGTGCTTTTCAGACAACGAAAGTTAGCCTCTTTACACGCACACTGCGCCATTCTAGGCAAGTCAGACTGGGTGGGTACACAACTAAACCGTGAGCTAACTCCCTCCAATGTTGTTTGTGACAAGCTCAATAGACAGAGTCTGCATGTTCATTGAGGGCCGTTCATTTTGCGTGCAGTATAAACTGACTTTTCGTATTTTTCATTCTATCATTTGTCTTTCGTTCCGTCAGTATTCTCCTGTGTTTCTTGCAAATAGTATATGCTAGTTTCTTTGCTCTTCTCCTTCCTTACCCTTTAGCATCAGAACTGACGAACTTTCACGGCATCCCAAATTCGATTTTGTACGCCCAGAATTTATTGAACTGCCCCTACTCAATTCACAACTTCGATCAAGTCACCACCTTTTAGATCTTTTACAAGAAGCTTTTAGGGGAAGCTATTTGCACTCAAAAGACATTTAACGTTTAGTTCAGTCATGATATCTGAAGAAAACTCAAAAAAACAATTTTTGTTTATCGATTACATCCCTTTTCCTGCTACTTCATAAGGCAAGGGATTTTACGAACACAGCATTGATCGTGATCTAACTGATCACAACTAGATAAGTAAATTATGGCTAACCCGTTTCGTTCCCACCACCCTAGCCGAGAACACTGTGGAACGATCCCAGTTATGATAGCCATGATTAAGCCTTATCGAGAAGACAGTGGACTAATGAAGTTACAGTAAAGTAAGACGATTGGGCGTTTGTTCTACATCCCATCCTGTAAACAAGTGTTGTGTAAACGTATGTGCTGGAATGATGATTTTGAACACCAACTCCACTATCTACAGAAACTGCATCTTCTTGCTCATTTTATTTCACGTACTCAAACAACACTTACGTGTCGCCATTAGCTGCTCAGTAAACCCCTCATGGCCTTCTTTTAAACTAATTAAAAGAAGGAGGAGTGCCAGGCGAAGGGCTCCTCACATTCAGGCAGCAGTCGTCTACATTCTGTTCGTCTGTTACATGCGTAATTGTCAATGCTCTCGTATTTAGTTTCCATATCCGCAGTTATTCAGTTTTGAAACCTGCTGCTACTTAGTGCCGTCGAGGGGACAGTATGCTTAGTTTGAGTTTCCTTGACAGTTGTACCCCAAACGTTACAATGTAAACTGGGTTCGTTCAGAATATGCGTGTTCTAAGTGCCTCACCATGTCTTCAGATTACGAATGACAAATCTCGAATGTAAACGTGCAAAACATAAAAGCACCCCATATTTGTACATCCCGTAAACGCCCAACCCTCAACATTCTAGATTTGACCAAATAATTGTTTCTAATAATTGTCAGAAGCCAAGGTGGTCGCAATAACCTCCTGCAGACGCTGAAACTGGTTAGGAGCATAAAGTGCAAATACGAGTACTCCAACTGCAAGAGCTGCAGGCAAAAACCAATTAGCCCAGGAAGATGCTATGTGTGAACAAGAAATATCTGGTGCGTTGCAACACACAACTTTCCAACTTTCCTTAGCTCTACATCAATTCACTTTCTAACATTCCAGCGGAGTTTATAAGGAAAAAACCGCGCTAAAAACGCTTTTCGTCGACAATTTTGATAATTTATTGTGCTGCTCTCGTAATTTCCCCACGGATGAAAATTTTATGGTATAGTTGCCTTATTGAGAGCTATCGATATGAAAAATTTAATCAAAATCGTTAGAGCCGTATTTGAGAAAAAAATTTGGTGTTTTGATCACTATGATAACTATAGTTAACTTTCAGTGGATTTAGCTGATATCCTTATTTTGGCGTCCCATGGTAATCTGTAGGCTAGACATCATGTTTCAGCTGATTTGGTACGGTGGTTTTCTCTAAAAACCGCGCTAAAATCGATTTCTTCGAAAGTTTTGGTAATTTATTGTGCTGCTCTCGTCATTTTCCCACAGATGGGAATGTCATGGTACAATTGCCTTATTGAGAGCTATCAATATAAAAAATTTAATCAAAATCGTTAGAGCCGTTTTTGAGAAAAAAAGTATTTGGTGATTTGATCACTATGATAACTATAGTTAACTTTCGGTGGATTTTGTTCAAACCCTTATTTTGGCGTCCCATTGTGACCTGCCGGCGAGATATCACGTTTGAGCTGATTTGGTACGGTGGTTTTCTCTAAAAATCGTTCACAGACACACATACACACACACACACAGACCATTTTCCCAAATAGTGTTTTTCGGACTCAGGGGGGTCTGAAACGTAAAGAGCTGAAGAAAACTCAAATTTTTTTTTTTCAGCCGATTACATAACTTTCCTTTCTACTTCGTAGAGCAAGGAAAGTAAAAATTGAACGCGGTACAAGAAAATGAGAGCTGAGCAAGAAATAATAAAAACCGAAATTGTGGGGGTTACAACTTTTATAAGAAAGGGAGAATGATCACGTTAAATATAAGTTGTTTAATACACTAACGTGTGTAACTGTGTAGTTATTTAACATTGCCTAACTATCTGCATTTAAATCCACCCAGTTAAGCCATTTTCGTTTGGGTTTTTTAACACGGCGATAGACATCTCAAATTTTTTTCTAAAACGGCTCAACACACATTTTGCGCGAACAACTTGTTTTCAACGATCGTAATACTTTAGTTCACAACAGAATTTAAATTCATTCATCTTGGAGTCGTTGGAACTCTCCTCTATCCACCTAGGGCGCCGGGTGAGATTAGACTATCATCGTAGTGGGAAAGCAACTGTAATAACTGCGCACTTGTCGCATCTTTGTTTATTATTATTATTATTCAAAAACACATGTAAATTGTTCACAATAATAGAAGAGAATAATCGACAGAGCACAGTAATGAAGAACAGATATCAAGATATGATAAAGAAAGATAAGAGCTAACTGGACCTAACCACCCAATTTTGGGGTTTAATGCTTTATCAGGGCTAGAGCTTAAAGCAAACTAGTTGTTTGCGTGACATTAGCGTCTCAACGGGCTTGTCCTTCAAATACTACTTGCAATGACATTCAGAAGATGGCCTTTGCCTGTTAACTGTTGATAGCTCCGTATTCGCAGAGGCTAACCTGCTCTTTCAAAACCACCTGGAAGTACAGGGTGAGCCATAACAAATGGTGCAGTTTCGAAGGGGTGCTGCATGCCTTGTAGTGGGGTTAACGACCTGGGAGGGGTCTCATTGTGCCCGGGCAGTGGTCCCGTTTTCAGTCGTTACAATGGTTTGGAGCGGAGAGCAACGCAGAGGGCACGTTTTTTGGAAGTGGCCGTTCGTTCATCGCCACCCAGCGGGCCTTCTGACTGCGTTACAACAACCCACGTCGTGATCCCGTCCCTCACCGCAATGTTATCGCACGTTGGGTTCAAGCATTGGAAGAAACTGGTTCCACAGGAAGGCGTAGAGGTGCGGGAAGACCAAGAAACGCAAGAACACCTGAAAATTTGGCTCGACTGAGAGCAGCAGTGGAACAGTTGCCTCAGCGCTCTGCTCGAAGGCACGCAGAACCCGAATTGAACCAGTTAGCTGAAGAAGAGGATCTGGGGGATATTTGGTTTCAGCAAGATTGGGCTACGGCCCACACAGCGCAAATCTCAATGGTGAAACTGCGGCAGATGTTCCCCGTACGCCTCGTCTCTCTCAGGGGTGACTTGGGGTGGCCGGCAAGATCGCCAGATTTGAGTGAGTGTGATTTTTTCCTGTGGGGCTACTTGAAGGAAAAGGTGTTCAAACATCGACCTCACACTCTGGAAGACCTCAAGATTCGAATCAGGGAAGAAATCGCCGCGATTCCCATCGAAATGTGCCAGAGGGCGGCTGAAAATTTCAGGAATCGCCTTCGTCAGTGCGTCGCTGCTGAGGGCGCCCACCTTCCTGATGTAATTTTCAGGACTTAATCTACCGAAATGGGGTGATGTATGGCGTTCAATAAAACAAACCGTAATCTTCTAAGTTGTACCGTTTTTTTTTTTTAAATCGCCCTTTGAAACTGCACCATTTGTTATGGCCTGCCCTGTAGTAGCTTTGAAAACGCGCCCATGTATGTTTCAGCCCTGTACAACATCTCCGACTTGTAAAATTAGAAATTCAGTTCCTGGTCGCCCTTGTGTCAATATTGAACTGCGATCGAGTGGTAAGTTTCGTTTTTTTCCCCCCTCTATTTTCCAAACATTCAGTCCACTTCATTTTTAGCATCGATTAGTTTAATTTAATAGTTTAAAATATTTTTAGCACCTTCGAGCCTCGATAAACGACCATTTTGTAGTTAGTTTCAAGCGTTGTTCAGATTCAGTAGCTGCAACTCAGTTGAATTTGGAGTCAGCTTATAAGCTTATATTGAAAGAAAGACTTGGGTTGTCAGAGATCCGTTGTTTTGACGAATTAGGTTTCCCTGTTTGCTCGAAATTCGTAATTCAACCACCCTGGAGGGATCGTCTGCCTTTCAAATTGGATAGTTAGGAAATACGTTTGTAATAGTACAGTCCCTTGTTCAGACCTGTCGTTGTTGGTTGTTTCATTCCCTGAAGAATCACTACAAGTTTGGGAGTCTAAACAGGATCAACACAGTTGGTGAAAACAGTCCTTAAAGAAGAGAGACTTCAACGGAGTCGATGACAGTAAACAAAAAATACAATCCCAACTCACCATGATCCTCTTATTTGCCGCTGCTGCAGCTTCGAGTTTCCTTTTCAGCACATTTTGCTGCATACTATGAACTTGTTCCATTTTCTTCAATTGATTTTGCTTTTTCATATTTTGAGTTCTCAATTGACAAACTTCTCGGTCTTTTTCTTGTTTCCAAAAGCGGAACTTGTCATTTTCCGATTTCATTTGTTGAATCAGACGAACTTTGAGTTGTTTGCCAGCCTGCAAGCAGCGATCAACATAATCAGAAATACATCAAGGGCATGAGGAGGTTTTAGTCATCTGTTAGTATTTACGTAGACGAACCAAAATTATAAGTCCATAAGAGACCAAGGTAAAATTAACAAAACGAACGGTGAAAATCCGTTTAATGAACGAATAAAACCAAATATGATTGTGAGGGCCCACTGCACAACGAAATGAAATTGAATTAAACGAACTAACCAAATATTCATAACTCAATGTAAAGACTGAATGGGAACAGTGGAACATAGGGTCATTCCTGAGGTGGGTGCACTATGGTACACGACCGCTCAGTGATGGGAGCTGGTCTGGTGATCATAGAACCCAACTTCAGACTCACCAAGCCATTGAGAGAGTACACGACAATATATCAAGTTCTAGCCATAAAGAGTTGTGCACAAGGGATATTCTTGGACAGGCTGCCTTAAGGCCATCTCAACAACCTTCAGATCTAGGCAATGGGAATGTCTTCAGGCGCTCAAACGACTCAGTGCCCATAACAGGCTTTCCTCTATTTGAATACCTGCTTATAGAGCCCACAAGGCCAATGAAGAGGCACTCTGCCTTGCGAAGAGGGACACAGAATCTATTCGACGCAAGCGCCTAATCTGTCCAGGTTTTTGACCTCGGAATTTCCGACACCAACGGGCACCTGTGGCAAGGTCATTGTTCCTCCAAAGGTCTTTGTAATTATGGAAATTCCAAATCAGCAGATATTTCCAACGGTGGTTTTCCCACCCTTCCCCTCTCCTTCCTTCTCATATTCCTCTCCACAACAGATACGTTCTCCCAAAATCATTCTGCTACGAAGTGTCGCCGAAGTGAGTCGTCTCCAATTCTCCCAACGGATACCTCTTTCAGCTCTCATCGACTTCTAGTTCGGCTTTCTCCCTCCTTCCAACAACCAGTTTTCACGTCTTCAGAGCCCTATTTGTTCGCGATTCCATACTCAACTCATATCCTGTGTAAGTCACCTCTTCTTTGTACATCCAAGTCTTCAAATCTTGTGATATACCAGCTCACCAATTACAAGTTCGTGCTCAGTAAATACCCGTCTCCGAGTTTCATTCACGTCTATCCTGGTTCAAACAGAATCCCTACAAATTGGGCCAGAGGAGGTGTTGGGAAACTGACAGGTGACCCGGGACTCTAAAAGGAGTCTGTATATCCTCCGCTCTATCGCTTCCAGGATAGGCCTTTATGGTCCTACCCAACGTCCATGGGACACAAGGATCACCAATTCTCCAACTTGCATGTCAGAAGTGTAATCCACGTATTTCTTTCTTGGAGATATCAAATATCTGTTTTAAAGATATTTGCACGACAGCATCCCCCTACAGTACTTTACTTCAGAATTAGTGTGTGTGTGGAATCTGTCGTTTTGCAGGAATAACCGCAGTTTCTACTTCAAGCAATAAAGGTTAAGAATGCTGACACAAACGAACTGAATCCTCTAATAAAACTTAGCCAAAGTCCTTTAGCCCCTGTGGCATACTTCTCATGTTCTAGCGTCTGTCCCTCCACTTTTCAAACAACCACACCCATATCTAGCTCGGCACGCTTCACACGTCCCACCCATAACACCAACTCAAATTCTATTCTGCTACAACAAAACAGAAGAGGATGTTTGATACTATGAAAGTGTCGCACAACAGCCTGCACATCCCATTAGTTCTCTGATTTGACCCTTGGCAGACTAATCCCCCTCCCCACCACTATTTCTAGTCTGTGACCCCTGCTTTATTCCATCTTTAACGTTTTTCCAGAAAGTTCTAATAACTCTCACAAAACAAACCACATGCGTTCAGGGATTTCAATTCACTCTTTCAATGATCAACCCAATAAGTTCACAGCACCCAATGCCCCTCTGACCACCTCACACTAATTTCGTAGACAATACCCTCAGTTGTCAATGTTGGGTGATGGGACGTTTATCCTCATACAGCTCCTCTCTGGTACTAATTAACCCCATTTTGCTCCACTATTCCCCAAAACTTCTCTCTCTCTTGCTGAAAAGAAACTGTCGAACACAACAAAAGTGAGACGATACGACCGCAAGTTAAAAAGACCATGGTCCCTACTTTTTGAAATACATTCGGAACGTATAAACGAATTCCAACAACCCCTTCCAACTTACCAGGATCTCATTTCTGAGACTTTTTATTTTCTGCTCAGAATGTTCTTTCATTTTGATTATTCTTTCTTGTTCGGCTACTTTCTTGGACAAGGTAGAAACCTTCTGTTCCAGTTCTTGCAGGCGTTTCCTCCTTTGCTCCGATACCCTGTAAAATGAAGAAAACATACAGCGAATTGAAGCATTGGAACCGTTTTTCACATTATTACTCGGTTCGGTGTATTCCTAATGTCTGGGCCACGACACCACTCGTAAGTAACGTTTTGATAAGTTGGAACTGTTACTTGATATCTGATAATTACAACTATTAAGCTGCCTACTGCCTAGCGCTAGAATTCTTTAAAATTCGCTCGATTGAATCACCTAACAGTTGTACTGTAGAACTGTAGAATCGATCTGTGAATACCACTCAACAGATTTCCGCTATAACCCAAATATCATACTTTTAAAACAATATTTTTCCTTGAGCGATGGATAGGCAAATTAATACAAGGTTGATTCATTGGTTGAGTGCAAAATGCTTGAGGAGTGTAGTGGATTGGTATGTGGGTGTCGATTTCACCTCAGAATCCCCCCCAGTCAGACTTGTAACTTCAGAGGGCATTTTTAATTATTCATGAGTTTCACGTCACAACAATATCATATCTCTATCTCTAGCATTGCACGTGCACTGTTCATTCACATTCCCCATCCATTACAGAAACTCAATTTTACGCAGTCACAGTGTTTAGGCACTCATGGTAGGACAGGGTCTCCACAATTAAAGTTCCTGCTCCTGCCTATATAAAACTAGTGATATTTATTTATTTTGTTCAAATATATTTTCTTTTTTGTATTAAAATGTAACAAGTAAAATATGGTCAAGAAGAAGTCAGCCGCGATCAGAGGTCTACCACAGCCGCTATTCCTCGATATTCGTCTGCCCGCGCAACAAGGTCTGAACATTTTCCTTTACTACCAGCTTGTGTATCTCTTGGCAGGTTCTTCCAATACCAAATGAACATTCCTTGTTGGAGCTCTCAAGCGAAGAAAAATCCGAAGAATAAAGGTGTTAGAAGACTACAACATCTACGCATCTTATTGCCAGCGAAAGGTGGGCCCCATAAACAGCTATGGACTTCCACAATTCTTCCTTCAGTCCACAATTCTTCCTTCAGAAGGTCGGACGAATTGATTCATTTTCTTTCATTTTTATTTGCAATTTTATTTTACCAGAAACGAATTTATTTTTCATTTTTTAAATTTTAGGTAGATATAGTTAAGAGCAAATAAGGTGAGGGGCTTCTTTTATTTTACTGTCCTCTCAAAGGCCTAACCTAACAAACATACAGTTTACATTCCTTCCCCCTACTTTTGTGCGCTTTGTTTTCATCAACTTTCACGACAAATATTCTCTCAAGTGCTCCTGCTGCTGTTAAGCTCACTACTACCACTACTGTTTTCGTCGAGCATCTCTGCTCGTAACAGCCTTGTCATAAGATGCATTCCACAGGTCAAGGGCCAAGTATTGACTCCTTCACAGCCCTAGCTGACAAACACTTCACACATTGCCCCTCCGAGTCGCGATAGAGGAGCTTCCTGGTTTCAAATTATCAAATCCTTATGTACGAATAACGGGACATTGGGAATCAACCCTTGGTTTTTCCTCGTTTTCCTCTCTATGAGCTGAGATTAATTAGGTGGGCGTTTTGGGATGAAAATGAACTATTTTGCAACGATGAACGGTCACAGATGTTGGGGAAAAAATTCATGCATGTCACGTCCTTTTAACGAACAGTTTTATCTCACTTGCCATTTATCTAAATGCTCTGGTATCCACAGAGTTCAGCCCAGATCGGAGGAAGCTCCCTTCCGTCTCAACATGCCCACCATGAACTCAACTTCATGTCCAAATCAATGGGTAACTGGCCAGTGAGTGAGCAAAGCACTCTCTTATGATTGAGTGCGAGTTAGCTACCTAAGAAAACAGGGCACTAGCCAATCAGGCCTAAGTAAAAGGCACACACCCCAAGCCTTCCTAATTGCTCATAATCAGGCAAACTGGAAGAGGGTGGTACCTTTGACCCTTTGACGATCTGGAGGTGTTGGTTGAAACACCACAACTCACCTACACTAATACTCAAGTGCTTGACTTGCTTGAGGGCGCCAAAACGTTTTGACAGTTGGATTTAATTGTCGCTTTAAGCGGATGAGCTGGGTTTTTTTTCAACCACCTGCAGCTTGACCATTGAATGACCATTTGGAGCACTTGAGTTTTTTTTTTCTTCGATTTGGCGAACCAACTGTGCACAGTCAGGTATTCCACGTATGTATATGGCTCACAATCAGTCTACGTGAGTTCTGGTTTGATGGTAGAGCCCTGGGGGTACCCTTTCTCTATCGTTTTCCGGACTGAGACATGTCTGCATTCAATCGTAGCAGTTCTAATCGTCAGGTAACTTCCTACAAGCAAGCATAGGTTACGAGGAATCCCACAATCATTACGTTCATTAAGAAACGCTGGCCGCCACAGGTGGTCAAACGCTCCTCTGATGTCAATGAGAACTGCTACGACGTACTAACTGGTGCCTCCAGGAAAACATGCTGAACTTCGATAATCAAGTTCTGCGTGGACTTAACTTTAGTACGCCTATATTGTCTGCCAGTGAGTTTTAAACCCAAAACTCCTTGGAATGACTGGAATATCCAGATCTAATATTTTGCTTAATATGGAAAAAATACTGAGCAGTCTCCATAATATCGAGTCTGACTGACTGTGGTCGCCTCTGAGATTTGTTGAGTTTCAAGGTTGGAAGTGGCTTTGTGTTGCACACAGACGCCAGTGTAGATCAAAACCCCTAACCAAAATGCATTTTATCCATCGCTTCCTAGAATACCGAAGTTATTTAATCGTTTGAGAGGACCTTAAACTCAGAACAGGCTCATAGCACTTCAAATAAAAGATGAGTATTCGACTTCTTACTTCGTTTGGGCATTATTCGACAAGGCGCATAACGTGGTTTCCTGCATTTGCTGCATTAGATCTTCCTTCTCTTTCTGAAGTTCGGCAATTTGATGTTTCAAATCTTTGATACTGTCCTGCCCTTCGATTTCCCCAAGATGACCCGCGCTCTCGCACAATTTAGACATTAGCTGTTCCTTCCAAACGAGGGACTTTGTGATCGCCTGCAAACATATAAAGGTCAGAGATATGTAGAAAAAGAATTGGGATGTGATGAATGCATACTAATTGGCTTTCCTCAATACAGAGAGTATTAGTAGGAACCACAATGAGGAAAATCAGCAGATGCGACGCAACACAAAACTTTCATGATCGTAACCAAACCTAAAAGTACTTAATTGGACTATGTCCTCAAAGATTTCTCTCATCAGGGAGATATGCTGGGAATGTGTTTCTATTTATTTCTAATACACTTACATGTATTTCTTTGTTGATTTTAGCTTGGGACAAAATGTGTTCGTGTCGAGTTGGAGACGTTGGGCCCAGGGAGTCATCCTCGCAGCTTCTCTGCGCTTGCTGATCGAAAGATATTCTTTCTTGCTCGGCTTTAATTTGATCAGCCTGAAAGAATAAGAAACGTCAAGCCCCTCCAAATTGAACATTTAACAATTGTAAAGTGTGAAATTCCAGACAGGAGCAACGACTGATCATCTGTAACGCAAGGAAGAAATTCAGTATTGGAAAGGTTAGTAGAAAGGATTTACGGGGAAGGTGAGGTGGGAAGCCCTGGACCAAAAGCTTTGTTTCACTACTACCTTCATCTCAATAATTTTCGTCCTCATGTCTTTCATGACATCGTTACTAGGGTCGATGTCGCTCTTTTCCATCATGGAGTCAATGGCGTTCAACTTTTCTTTTATACTTTCTTCCATCTTCTCGACCTGAAATATGAAAGTAGAACATTAGACTTTACCATGTAATTGTTGAACAAACTCACGCTGAAGTAAGACCCAGACACACACCTCGCTAGTCACATGTAGGACCACGTACAGAGGCAGTACGTATGACAGATGGAGAAATAAACCTCGAGTACTGCTTAATATTCTTTCAATACCCGAAGGCTTTCAAAGGCGTATACCCTCATAAACAGTCGAACAAGAGTTAGGCAGGATGGCAGTTAGCTAACTCTAGAGTATCCTTGCAGTGGCTATTTGCCGAAGTGGGGTAAGTAAAGTACGCACATCCTCACGGAACGCGTTTTCCAGTCAGTAGAGGCATCCACACTCTTGTGAAGTAACCTGTTTGAATCTTGAGCAAAAGTCAGGCTAGGGAGAGGATGAACGACGAGCCCAGCCATCAGCAACCCCTTCCACACTTTCGCTCCTTGGCACGTAGTCGAACGAAGTGAGGCCAGGACTTTCATTGAAGGCTGAGCTGAGGAACCTCTCCACATTCCCGCTCCTTGGGCAACTCTGCATGAGTCTGCAAGGGCCTCAAGATCTAAGTCGTGGACACTGGACGCTGCTGGGTCGTCAAGCGACTCACCATGACTAGCCGCACACAGACCAAACGAGCTCCCCATATTTTTTGTAGTCACCAGATCACTCAATCATATTTTCCGAATTCCCTTAGTTTTCTTTTTACACTGCCGAGTTTACGGGCTCAATGGTCACTTCTTCCTCTTGTCTCAACTGGGGATTGATGATTCTTACTACCAAGGGCACTGAGGCAATAGTTAAACATTTTACACGCTTTTGGGAATTCATATCTAATGAAACTTCAACTATACATTTTTGTGATCACCGTGCATGAGATTTTAAAAATTACCATAATAGTTCTCTCATGCATGTTGGCATTTTGAGACAAAGCGTTGTACAAAGCATTACTGAGGTCTTCAATTTTCTTGCACGCTTCCGCCAGGTCGATTTTGAGCGTTTTATGTTCAGGAGGGCAGTCCAAAGTGGTCACTCCACTGCCAATTATCTTCAGACGAAGCTCTTCATTCTGGAATAATGCACCTTGAAATTATTTACTGCTTCAAACCTATTAAGTAAAGCAGGAACATTTGAGAGAGGTTCAGTGGGAAGGTTGAAGAACACTGTAGAAGTCTTGAGCATCAAAACATTGTACGTGAATAACGAAAGTATAAGGAGGCGATTCGTGTCGTGACCACTAACAAAGACCAAGGGCGCGACAAGAACCATGGGTCGAGACTGAGACCGTGCAGTAGCCCAAAACTTGGCACCCAAGTAAATCGATCAGGCGAGAAACTAGATGAACTCCACTCTCGTGGTATTGAGTCCGCCACAATCCTACGTCCCTTTAGTGACACATGGGCAACAGCTGTCCACCGGGAAACTGGTTCAATGACAACCTGAGGGAGTACTAGTGCTCTCACGTGCTAAACAAAATCCTCCTGTACGTACATATATTAAGTACATTTGTCTATAAAAAAGCTTGACTTTGAGTTCAACATGACGTATCGTGAGGAAGCGAACCCCAGGTTTGACCAGTTGGTGAAATTTGTTCGAGACCAAACGAAAATCCTGGCACATTCACAAAAAAATGTCAGTGGCTGAATCAAATCTAGGTGTACTGCGAAAGCATCGCAAGCGTTCATTGTTCAACAGCCCAACAATCCTTCCAATTTAAAAATGTCAAAATTCGAATTTATTTGTCCATTTTGTAAAACCCTCACTTCTCACTCTCTTGAGTCGAGTCCCACTCTCCTGAAAATGGAGAGCAACAACTTGTCCTGCCAATTCCGCATAGACCTACACAAATAATATCTTAACACTCAGGATGCCCAACAAGCAAGAATTAATACTTTGTACGGGCTCACGAACTATGCACTTTAATTACAGGGTAGATAGTTAAACGTCTAGAAATGAGGACACTCTATGCCCCTGTTTCAGTACAACTCAGCAAAGATTGAATATTCATAGCAAAGCGCAATCAATGAGACGAAAATTTCATTAATTAATGGGGGGGGGGGCTTTGTAAAGTACTATTTCTGATATAGTTCGATGAACTGCACCAAGATCAAAGTAGAGCCAAAGGAAGCCGCAAAGTACACAATACCTCCCCACCTCCCTCAAGACTCGACAAAAATCTTGTTTGCCAGGGTAATTTGAAATTTATTAAGTTGCTCCTACTTATGCCACGACCATCATTAATCAGTGATTCATGAAACTGACACATTCTGAAAAGGCTCGTGTTTACTAATTTGGAATTGTCATGTTAAAACTATGAGTAATGGTAGTAAGTGAAATGGTTTGAATAAGGGATTGTCGAGAATGCTCCAGATCAGCTTATAAACATAATGGTATCAAACACCAGAGAGAACTGCACTGAGACCGAGTTTGAGTGAAATTTGTGATAACTTATTGTGCTGCCCTTGTCAGTTCTCCACGAAGAACTGTCCAGACGAAAAATGTAATCAAAATGAAACCATTCGCAGAACACTGAATTTTCAGTGCTCGACTAAACTGAGCCTCACCTCTTTCCTCAATCGTGATAGTTCAGCGCTAGCGGGATCTTGGTTGACAACAGGTTTGTTCTTTATTTTCTTCGCACGGTCGGCGTATCGTAAAGTGCTCAGTGATTCATCTTGATTGTAGTCTGCAGGGCTTATGCACGCAATCATCAATGTTACAGAATTCCCACCTAAGGAATCTGTAAAAACACACAAAGTATGAATTTTTTTAAAAATGCTCAGTGCTC
The DNA here is from genome assembly GCA_020466155.1 of Pachypeltis micranthus. Taxonomy (NCBI): domain Eukaryota; kingdom Metazoa; phylum Arthropoda; class Insecta; order Hemiptera; family Miridae; genus Pachypeltis; species Pachypeltis micranthus. Next base: position 27,508,922 of record CM035777.1, on the reverse strand, counting down.
CAGCAACATACAATCAAGAAATAATAGCTAATCCTTCTGGGGTTTGAACACAACTAGATACTCGTTAATGAGGCTATTTGACAAATACCTTCTTTCCATTAGATTACTGACCTTGCAAGAGCCTGGTCAATTTGCTGTCTCGATAATTTATAAAACTACTGCCTTCGCCGAGTTGAGAAATGACATTGCCGAGCATCATGAGGCCTTTGTTGATATTGATTCCCTCTTTGAATCTGTCTCCGGTCGCTCCAGTCTTTTTCGAACGCTCCGAACCTGCCAAGTCGACGAGATGGAACTTCGAAGCCATAATTTCTTTCCTAGAGGGATAAAAATCGAAAAAAAGTCTGACGTTAAAGCTGATACATGAACTACATCGCGGATATAAAAATTGTCCTTAGCTAGTTTCACCGGTGTACACAAGCAACCAAAGCCAACCACTGTATAGATAATCGACATAAAAAGATACTTGGATTTTTGCAGTTATTAACCGTATCACCAAACAAGGCGATGTGTGAGTTTTAACATTGACTCATTTTTACCCTAGAGGCCTTTCCCACCAAATAACATTAGTTTGGAGACCACTGCCACATAGTTATTCATGAATCGACAATTCGGGTTTTTCAATTAGAAAAATACTGTGTTTTTATTCAAGGAACAAGGCAGATATGGGTATAACGTCACAACAGTACATATTATCTAAATTTACACTCAGTAGTTGCCAAATCACTAGTAAAGCATTAATAAGGAGGAGGGAGTTAGGAGGTAGGGTCGGCTCCTATGAATTTACTGAACCAATCCAGAACCGTTCAGCCTACTGCATCACATTGGCTCTGTGCGATGGAAGCTCTTCTTTATGGCAATCTCCACCCTCACAAAAACCTCGCTGCGTGCCACCATTCCTATACTACCCAGCAGGAAGGAGCAGTGTTTCCTCTATGTATTCATTCTTCATTTCATCGCTGTGAGATACTGACTGTGGATCAACAAGCTCCATCCTCTGCTCAAGGGCTCTAGCATTGAAATCGCCGCTCCCCACTGTGCTTATAGCGTCCTCTAGCTCCTCCAATTTCCCCTCAAAGACTCCAATCGGGTCAGTAGAAGAAAGGTAGAAACTAAAAAAGCGTAGGTATATCACCCTTCACCCATATATAGGTATGTTTCCTTATCTGATGACTGTTCCTAAACCCTCGACGAGGGTTATATCAGTCATGGAAGTTGTGGTTTTGCTAATATGCAAGAGGCCGGCCTCTGCAGCATCCACTGAACTCAGACCTGAGGAGGTACGGCAGGTATTTGGTCGTTAGGCAGTCTCCCGGTAGGGAGCTGTTGCCGTGAGTTACCACCTGAGGAATGTCGTACCGTCTGGGAGGAGTTCTTAATCTGGTTTCCCTCCTGATGTAACTATTAACTTGGGTGGGAAGTTTCAAAAGGACACATCAACTATGACCACGTTTCTTAGCCATCACCTTCTTCAGGAACTCTGCAAAATGATTATAGGCTTGCTTTGTAACAGTCAATAGTGCTAAGTTCATTTGCCCTCCCAACAACTGTCGCTCACAGTTGTAGAAACTAGTGGAGCAGCACATGGTTTCTTGTTTCCTCCGCGCTGGAGGGGCAAGACGTGTATGACGAAGAGTCTTAGAGGGAGATGTGGAGCCGCGCATTAAAGGCACCATGTCGAGTGAGGAACTGGCTCGTCCAGTGGTCTGTCACAACCCATTTTCTTGAAAGACGTTCACAGATGTTGGGGAAGAACTCACACATGTCACGACCCTTTGACGAGGATTCCAATCTCGCTTGCCATTTCTCTAAAGCTCATTCGTCGATTGAGCAAGTTTTCGTTTTATGGTGAGACCCACACAGAGTTCAGCCAAAAGGGGGGGAAGCTCCCGTTTCGGTCTCCACTAGTCAACTATGCACTCAATGGCCAAGTCAACAGGTAGCTGTCCAGTGATCACCTGGAGTGGTTCTGTTGATAGTCTTATAGGCGATCCACAGAAGCGCAGCTTTCTGGGATTGGGCCAATAGTTTGCTACCCCAGACAACGGGGCAGTAGCCACTCATGTATAGCCCCAACGCTGTGTCTGGCCACCTAGATAATGTCAAATAGTGTTGCTTTTACCCACGACAATGCTCGACCTCACACTGACAAAGTAACTAAAGAACTCCTACAAGAATTTGACAGGGACGTGTTCGATCATATTTTGTATTGTCCAAACCAGGCTCCTGAAAGAACATGTTATCACGGCGTTAAAAAGACAGGCAGCAAAAACTTAGGCCACACTACAATCTACAAAATTTGAAAGCTTTAACATTTGTAAATTTTTGTACAATGAATATTTGTGCAGTATCTGTACACGTTTTGGTTTATTATTCATTCTGAATAATAACCCTATGTTTTCGGTCACGAAATATTTTTTACAACCCCCCCTCAAAATTTGATACTTTACGTTTCAAGGCATGGAGATTCCAAATTTGCAATGTCCGTCCGCCGTCCCCCGTCCGCCGTCCGCCGTCCGGGCCGTTTTGTGCCTTTAACGTGGTCTAAAAAATTCGTTCTTTCGCCCAAAAATCCGATTTGGTATCTAGTTGTGCCCGCCATCTCGGCAATCCGATCGGACGAAGCCCGCGGTTGTAATGGGCAAAAACGGTTAAAAAAATTAACGAAACGCAGTACAACGCGGAGCTACAAGCGTTTCGTCGTTTGAATTCCTCCGCCCCGCCCGTCTCTTTAAAAAAAACCAACCGCTCTCGAGGCGGCTCTCGCTTCCCCAACGACTCCGCCTCCCGCCGCTCGCCGCTCAACTCCCTTTTCACCTTTCGATTCACCCGACGTTTCGGTTTTAATACGATTCAATTTTTTAGATTCCTTCGTTTCATTCTCATTTTGGTTTTTTCATCGATTTTTGGTTACATTTTGATATTAATATGTAGCGTGCATGTTTTCATATTAAAATTCAGTTTTTTTTAGATACTTTCGTTTTTTTGTTTATTTTAATATTACGATTTAGTTCTTTTTTGGGGTTTCATTATGATATTTTTCGATGCTGAATCGAACGGGATGGGTCTCGGAGCATTAATGCTAGGTCAAGCTGTTTATCCGAATAATAAACCGTTGTGTAATAATTTGCAGGGTTTTTTTTCGTACTAAACCGAACTTGCTTTGCGGATATACTTCACACATATTTCTAACAATCCTAGTTCATTCCGTTCGTTTTCTTTAAAAATAATAATATCAATAATTTTGTATTGGGGGCTTCATCCTCGCGAGATGTTACATCCAAAATGTTTATTCCTTCACATTTTGTATCAATTAACATCGTAATAACGTTTTGACAAGAAGTCTGCACACATTTCAGATGTTCAGATCGCTCACTACCGCATTCTCAGCTCAAATCGTACGACTAACTGCACTTGCGTAGGAGCTGGGGCCTCTCGAGTGTGTCAGGCGCTACAAAAAACAACAATCCAACTGGCTTGAGGCTGTCTCTCCACTTAGGGTCTCCAGCTCAAACATAAAACGCGGTTTTCACCTTGAGAATGAACTGATTTAGCTCAATTATAAAAGCAGACGATCGATGAATAAATATATAACTCACGGATTGTCTTTGTTCATAATTTTGATGCAGATCGTGAAGACAGCATGAGAACGGGACGACGCAGCGTTCATAGCTGTAGCCCCGACAACTCGACCCGACGATCCCTGCAAACGAACCATTTCTGTGGTTATTTTAAGTTTTCGAGCCGAATAGATTCAATCAGACATTTTTGATTACTTCTTTTAAAATAGCGAGCGTGCTATCAGCTGAAGAAACCGGTAGTTCTGTTAAACCTGGGATACAGATGCCGTCGTTCGCTTCTCTCATATCAACAATACTTTGTTCCTTCGGTTTATCGGTCAATAAATCATACAAGCTTTCGTTGTACAACTGCAAAATCGAAGAAGCACAAGTATTATTCTAAACATGAAATGAACATGATTGAATCCAGTATTCTAATGACATGAAGACAACAGACTAAAATTTGAGTTAAACCTCCAATTATTACAACTTACCGCCAAATAAAGTTTTCAACTTGAAAGAATGGGTGAAGTACGAGTGAGGAGCAGAACTGAGGGAGAGTTGATTGCCTGTATGGCCAAGCATGCACTTCAACCCCTTGAGTCATTCAATGAATCAAGCTTGATTCAAGCTTTTGATCAAAATGATAGACCTGCAGAGCCGTCCATCACAGTCTTTAAGCCCCGTTTTTAGTGGGCTCATGTTAAGTTATTTTCAGATGGTTTACGAGAACCATCGTCTTCAATAATATAATTATCTACGTTCATTACATATACATTCACCATAGGTCGTTTTCTCAATCTTGGTCGTAATATGTAAGCCATTGGACACACGTGATCTGCAGACACCGCTATCGCAGTGCCTGTTTTCTCAGATCGTCAGTAGAGTTCAATTTATAACCTTGAGACCTACTGTAGTGCATGTTCACGCCTCAGTTCGCATATATTAGGTTTGCGTTTTTCGTTTAGTGTTTAGACATTCCCTTCACATGACAGAGAACATGAAAGGAAAGTTACCTCAAAAACCCCGCTAGCAAACTGAAATACAAGTTAAATAGAAGACTTACCTCCAAAAACGAAACTGAAACTCCAAAATCGTAGTCACTCTTTTGCTCTATTCTTTCGAAAATTTCGTAAACTACTCGAGGGATTACGCCCAACTCGCCCTCCCCGGAATAATTGGTTCCCATAGTAAACGTTTTGCCAGAACCAGTTTGACCGTATGCCAGTATAGTCACGTTGTACCCTAAAATTCAAACAATGACAAGTTTAAAGGAGTTTGCGATAAACCAAAGTTGGGTATTATAACAGAATGAGCGGATCACAAGACAGAACACTTAATTTGGGAAACATACCTTTGAACAGGTTTTCAAGGAGGTTTTTAACAGCACAATTGTAGACCTTACTTTGCCCTTCATTCTCGTCAAACACATAATTAAAGGTGAAGGCTTGATTGTTCTTCCCTATACTAACCTGCAACATATCGAAACACATTTTTAAAAGTTGTGACTTGGCGCTTTGCTTATTTTTATTAATGTTCACAGTGAGTGTGCCGCTACAACACTGCGCCTCAAGACATACAGACTGGTGATGGACTCTTTTCTTCGGAGAGTGAACCTGGCGTGTTGTTACGCCCAAGGATACCCTGTACTCATCAGGAGCGGTGTGCAAAGTATGCTATCTGACCTAATGGTGCAGTGTAGCACAGGGGGGCTGGTCTGGGGTGGACCTGGATAGAGCACATCAAACATACCACCAAGAAAGCGACGACGGCACTGTGGACGTGTCAAAGAATGCGTTCGAGAGCATGGGGCAAAAAGCCCAGAATGGCCCATTGACTCTGAGGGCATTGTGCAACCAATCTCTTGTGGGTCGATTGTATGAAGGCACAGAGATGCTATCAGAGAGAACTGTAGCAAAGACTAATAACTAAAGTATCACAGGGTAGTAATGGGCATCTGGCTGAATTGAGGAATGCGAGAAATTTGACAGAGCTTGATATGATCCCCAATAAGATGTTGCCCTGGTACAATTTTGACAGGAAATACCAAGTGCAATGAGAAGGAAACTAATGGAGCTATAAAGCTGTCAGTTTTAGCTTCAGAATGGTATCAACGTGGAACACAGATGGATCTAAAACCTGTGGTCTCTGGGAGGAATGGGACATACATTTCTCTAGGTCCTAAACCACCGCCCGGGCTGTTATGATGCACATAAAGGAATAAAACAATCAACATAATGACTGATAGGCGTCCTGCAAGACACTGAAGAACTGCACGTCATCTGGTAAGGGAATGCAAGATGCGACTCAACTCTTTAGAAAACTCTAACAGAGTTTAATGTTCAATGGTTTCCTGGGTTTAGAGGGATCACTGGGAATAAGAAGAAGGACCACCTGGCTAGACTAGGTTCTTCTACTGTACCAGAAAGGCTACAACACAATTGTAGGGAATATGCATCACTAGTCAAGAGGACCGTGAGAGAATATCCCAGGAGAATGCGACAGACCATCTCGAACTTTATGGGAGCGAGCCACTCTAAATACTTATCTCACAAAGATGCCTTTAGATGTTGGAAAGCAAGGACTACAGCATGATCACCATGGGACACTGCTAAGTGAATAAACACGCGTATGTTATGGCGATAAGCAACACCCCACAGTACACGTGGTGGGGTACACATGAAGAGACTCCTTACGATGTCCTGCCCCAATGCCGGAGACTTGATATGAAGCGATTTGTGGGTCAACTTCTCCGAGGGTTAACATCAAAACAGAAAATACCTGGCGTTCAGACTTTAGGCCTGGCACAATACGACTTCAGGTCGTGGTACTTATCCCGAAAGACACTCAGAGTTTAATAATAATATGTTGCAGTCATCAACAATTAAAAAGTTCTTTTTCAACTGTCACTCTCACCCCAGGCAATTGTTTGTGTGTTTTGGACCCTAGAAGCTCAAAGGCTTGAACATTCAAACAAAATTAAGAAATGGGTAACAGTACCTGAGGAATGCCTGGTACACGCTCGACACATGAGCGACATCCATTATCAATTTCGCTTTTCACCAGAGGTCTAATTCGTAGAGCTACTTTGACAGCTTCCATCTGCAAATAATATGAAAGAGTTAATTAGTTGACCCAAGCTCGTACAGAACATGGTAAAACATGATCAAAATGCAGCGCCCGGGTTGTAAGGTCAGGGGCGTCGTCTCGAATTATCGAAGCTTCACCTACTAGTTCTCATCCGAATCATTACCGAAATTTGGAATTAAACCGCACTCATCATATCCACACTTCGTCAATTATGCCTTGTAATAGAAACTAACGAGTCCTCCAAACTGGTGCTGGAGGAGGACAGGTTCCATCTGAACCTGCTCACGAGTAAGATATGGTGGGCTTCATAATCTAAATTTGGAGAGATTTGCTATTCAAGTTCCCCCTTCCACAAATACATGGATGTGTTCTGCATTTAATCGGGCGGGCCTGAAATCGTCAGCAACACCCCTGAGATCCCCCCACCCTTCAAGATATAGAAAAAGTAGGGAAAACACCTCGCCAAGGCACATTAATGGCAATAGCGACACTATGAATTACTCCTACGTTTTTCCAAATCCATTCGATATTTCTGCACAGGAGTGAACCTCAATGCCAGGGCTGTAATGTCACAAGGAACAAAGGCTTTAAAGAAATTGGGTTGTGTCCGCCAGTAGGCAAATACTAAAGTTAACGTACCTGTTAGGTGAGTCCGTCTCCTCTGGCTTGTGAGTTACTGTGGGCAAGCGCTTTCGATGTAAAGACATCATCGTCTGGCCGTTTAGTCAGTACTGGAGTCAGTCAGTTGGTCGTGGTCTTTATATACAAAGAGAAAGGTGAAGGGAGTGATGGAGCGTTGGGGAAGGGGCGGGGAGAGGTCTTGTTGGTCAGTCTTGTTAGTAGTAGCCGGACTGGCTGTGTTAGGTATTAAAGAAATTGGGTTGTGTCCGCCAGTAGGCAAATACTAAAGTTAACGTACCTGTTAGGTGAGTCCGTCTCCTCTGGCTTGTGAGTTACTGTGGGCAGCGCTTCCGATGTAAAGACATCATCGTCTGGCCGTTTAGTCAGTACTGGAGTCAGTCAGTTGGTCGTGGTCTTTATATACAAAGAGAAAGGTGAAGGAGTGATGGAGCGTTGGGGAAGGGGCGGGGAGAGGTCTTGTTGGTCAGTCTTGTTAGTAGTACCTTAGCCGGACTGGCTGTGTTAGGTATTAAAGAAATTGGGTTGTGTCCGCCAGTAGGCAAATACTAAAGTTAACGTACCTGTTAGGTGAGTCCGTCTCCTCTGGCTTGTGAGTTACTGTGGGCAAGCGCTTTCGATGTAAAGACATCATCGTCTGGCCGTTTAGTCAGTACTGGACTAAAGTAGTACTGGGTACTAACACAGCCAGTCCGGCTAAGGTACTACTAACAAGACTGACCAACAAGACCTCTCCCCGCCCCTTCCCCAACGCTCCATCACTCCCTTCACCTTTCTCTTTGTATATAAAGACCACGACCAACTGACTGACTCCAGTACTGACTAAACGGCCAGACGATGATGTCTTTACATCGAAAGCGCTTGCCCACAGTAACTCACAAGCCAGAGGAGACGGACTCACCTAACAGGTAATGCGTTAACTTTAGTATTTGCCTACTGGCGGACACAACCCAATTTCTTTAATACCTAATACAGCCAGTCCGCTAAGGTACTACTAACAAGACTGACCAACAAGACCTCTCCCGCCCCTTCCCCAACGCTCCATCACCTCTTCACCTTTCTCTTTGTATATAAAGACCACGACCAACCGACTGACTCCAGTACTGACTAAACGGCCAGACGATGATGTCTTTACATCGAAAGCGCTTGCCCACAGTAACTCACAAGCCAGAGGAGACGGACTCACCTAACAGGTACGTAACTTTAGTATTTGCCTACTGGCGGACACAACCCAATTTCTTTAATACCTAACACAGCCAGTCCGGCTAAGGTACTACTAACAAGACTGACCAACAAGACCTCTCCCCGCCCCTTCCCCAACGCCCCATCACTCCCTTCACCTTTCTCTTTGTATATAAAGACCACGACCAACTGACTGACTCCAGTACTGACTAAACGGCCAGACGATGATGTCTTTACATCGAAAGCGCTTGCCCACAGTAACTCACAAGCCAGAGGAGACGGACTCACCTAACAGGTACGTTAACTTTAGTATTTGCCTACTGGCGGACACAACCCAATTTCTTTAATACCTCAACACAGCCAGTCCGGCTAAGGTACTACTAACAAGACTGACCAACAAGACCTCTCCCCGCCCCTTCCCCAACGCTCCATCACTCCCTTCACCTTTCTCTTTGTATATAAAGACCACGACCAACTGACTGACTCCAGTACTGACTAAACGGCCAGACGATGATGTCTTTACATCGAAAGCGCTTGCCCACAGTAACTCACAAGCCAGAGGAGACGGACTCACCTAACAGGTACGTTAACTTTAGTATTTGCCTACTGGCGGACACAACCCAATTTCTTTAATACCTAACACAGCCAGTCCGGCTAAGGTACTACTAACAAGACTGACCAACAAGACCTCTCCCGCCCCTTCCCCAACGCTCCATCACTCCTTCACCTTTCTCTTTGTATATAAAGACCACGACCAACTGACTGACTCCAGTACTGACTAAAGGGCCAGACGATGATGTCTTTACATCGAAAGCGCTTGCCCACAGTAACTCACAAGCCAGAGGAGACGGACTCACCTAACAGGTACGTTAACTTTACTAATTGCCTACTGGTCGACACAACCCAATTTCTTTAATACCAAACACAGCCAGTCGGGTTAAGCGACTACTAACAAGACTGGCCAACAAGACCTCTCCCCGCCGCCCCTTCCCCAACGCTCCATCACTCCCTTCACCTTTCTCTTTGTATATAAAGACCACGACCAACTGACTGACTCCAGTACTGACTAAACGGCCAGACGATGATGTCTTTACATCGAAAGCGCTTGCCCACAGTAACTCACAAGCCAGAGGAGACGGACTCACCTAACAGGTACGTTAACTTTAGTATTTGCCTACTGGCGGACACAACCCAATTTCTTTAATACCTAACACAGCCAGTCCGGCTAAGGTACTACTAACAAGACTGACCAACAAGACCTCTCGCTGCCCTTCCCCAACGCTCCATCAATCTCTCTTCACCTTTCTCTTTGTATATAAAGACCACGACCAACTGACTGACTCCAGTACTGACTAAACGGCCAGACGATGATGTCTTTACATCGAAAGCGCTTGCCCACAGTAACTCACAAGCCAGAGGAGACGGACTCACCTAACAGGTACGTTAACTTTAGAACAAAGGCTTAATAATTCGTGTTACCTGATAGCTGCTAGTAACTAACGCCGGATATTGCCTCGTTCAAGAGGCCTTCAATTATTGGGTTCTAAAAAATTCGAGTCGAATCATTGATCTATTGACGTAGAGAAGGGATTCTCATCCCTTTCCTCCACAGTTTACAACTTACCGACACATTTTTTGGCCGCCCCGTCAACCGTGTTCATTCAATTTGCTCGCCTTTACCCGATCGAGTTTTGTCGCCATGTTGTTAATTTTTATGGTTAGTGCTTTCCCCGCTGCATAACGTTTTGTACAATGCATTTAGTTAGTCCAGTGACGGAATTCGAATTTAGACCGACGGTAGCGCTAGGCAGGTAACACCAGTAAGCAGCAGCTCTTTACTGGTAACGTCACACCTGACACTACATTTCAGCCACCGTAAACCGATGGATGGATAGCTAATGGCCGAGTGCAGCGTGGAACTGTAAGCAGCTACCACGATCACCTTCTGAGGTCAAAAGGCAAATCTCCTCCGCCAACAATCAAGCTCCGCTTCAGAAGTACATATTTAGAGATTATGTTTTAAGGCAGGAGTTCTCAGATTGTATTTTGTAATAACTAGAAGCAAGATGGAAACGGAGATGAGCAGGGAACTACGGTTCAAGGTTTAATAAGAACAGATACCGACTTACCTCAACGGGAATCTGATAAAGGGCAACTGCGATTACCAGTTGTACGAAAAACAATAACTACAACAAAACCCTAATCGGCGGTCATTAAAACGGAAATTAACGCAATTACTCAAACGCTTTTAGGAAAAACAAGAGTCGAAGTAGACGACCGCGTAAGAAACTGTAACCAACTGTATGAGAATAACCGCCAACTTGTGTTTGAAACGAAGATGACCGTTAAAGAATGAGCAGTGTTGCCACTCGATCTTTCTGGTAGTTTTTTATCAACTTCTGGTTTTACCGATGCTTCTACAAATCTTCTCTATGTATATTGGATCAATAATGATATTTTGTATTAAACTTTACAATAACATAATTGCCTAAAACCATGAATATCTTGCGTAAAGTTATTCCAAGATATTGTGCTAGGTGTGTGTTAATTTCAAAATGTTGGCCAAAACAAAAAAGCCAAGGCACATCTTTTAGTTTATTACTGATTCTGCGAAATACACCTGTTTTCGTTCAGGAAAACGTTTTAAAAATTAAACACTCAACGTTTCGAGGCTGTGCAATCCGTCTTTTGCACAAAAAATCCATTTGGGTTCTAGCTGTCCCTATTGGATCAAACCCACGGTTTTTATGAGCAAAAACATGGTTTAAAAATTAATAATACAACATTCTGGCAATTTTGTAGCAATTACTTTGTGTCACATCATTTTCCAGGTTTTTTTCGATGCTGAGTTGAATAGAACGTGTCTTCAAGGTGTAGGATTGTGTCTAGATGGAAAAAAGTGGTAGCGTTACAAGGGGTTTTTTGGAAATGTTTGGAGAGCCGCTAACTCAGGCACAAATTACAGCGATCACGAGCCAATGTCCAACTTTTGTCAGATTTTGAATCTTTGTCTATAACTACTAGACTACGATCAATTGGGTACCTACAATGGGAGTCAGGCGGTACAGTAGCACACTAAGCATTACTAGGGAAGTAGGTTGAGCTCAGGAAACGTGTTAAAAAAAAAGGAAAATAGCTTCCTGAAGCAGGCAAATTTATGCACATAATAGTCGGTCTTCTGTCAACACCCATTTTATTATATCATTTGCAAAACTAGTGATGTAATATTCGAAAACACTCCATTGTTTAAGAGACACAATTAGATGCACTATGGATGAATCCCAGGAGACTTTGAATGGTTCAAAATAAAAAAAGGGGTGAACTAAAGAACATGGACCGACCCCTTGATTACGCTACGACTGCATGTATCGATAGGTCGCTTGATAACTCTACGACTGCAAGTATCGATATGCGTCCGTTAGTTATCTCATATTTTTTTCATATACCCATTCTTAATTTCATTGAATTCACTCCTTTTCTTAGTCTTTGTACATTTAAAATAATTATATAACGGGGTATTACATAATGAACATTAAGTAATTGGCATAATCGTACAGCTGTCGTTATTTCTAATCTCAAACATGGCGCCAGAGCCTACGATGTCGGGCATATCGATAACCTGACCTCGGCCGTGATATATCGATATATTGCCTTCTCAGAGGGAGCTGTCCATATTCTTTGCTTTTACCTAAAAAAAGAAACACACACACATACACATAAATGTCTTTAAAAGTAGGAGGAAGTCTTCCTTACACTAGAAAACAGGTATACATATGTTAGGTTTCGAAAAAATTATTATACTGGATAAGATTATTTCAAGAAATTGCAAGCCAAAATTGAATTGAAAATTTTGTCTAGCCTGCTGAGGTTATTCTTGCGCTCTTCTTGTTTTCCTAGCATTTTAAATAGTACCGTTTGGTGACTTCTTACCTCAAAAATTTCTCAAAGGAAGAATTTAACATTAATTATACAGCATATCTCGCATTTAGAGGAATACGCAAACCTACCAAACAGGTGGTTCGAAAGGAAACGGAAACGTCCGAAGACTCTCGGCTGTTTTCGGCTCCCTGTTGTCACAAGTCTTCTGATAAACAGTCCTTGGGAATGAATATTGGAATAACCGTGAGTTTGAATTACTTATGTTATTTGATTATTCCCCTACGTTATTGGTCGCGTGAATAAGATCGAAGACTGAGATATTACAGCCTGCGGTAAGATCTTTTGTAATGAAAAGATTACATAAATCAAGTTGGCGTATTTTTTTCAAATTAATGAAGTTTATTAATATATTAAATAATAACTTCGGTTTCCTGTAAATTATTTAGGGCTAAAAGTGTATTTTGCATTAAGAATGTAAAATTTAGATGTATTTTAGGACAAAATTTGGAATTTTGGGTCCAGTCAACCTGTTTTAAAATTTGTTTACATTGAAAATGTGTACCGTATGGAATATATTTTATTATCTTTATCGGGAAATTGTGAGTGCACTAATTATCTAGCATTCCCTCTCTGGCAATTCTCACCCTGTAGGGTTTTGGTACTTTTAAAAAAGGCAGGGCGTTATTTCTTCCCCTTAAGTGTTATGTGCGTACAGAATTAAGTGAAGTCAACTTTACGCGGTTTTTGTTCGCGAGCAAAGATATGAGGGTTAGATATGTGTGTTTATCTGCAAATTCCACGAAGGAAATGACTGATAAGCTCATGTAACAAAGGGCGATAGTACAATCATCAACAATACGAATTCAACCCCGATAAACGCGAACTCTTGCATGAAGAATTCCAGGAAGAAGTGAATCCTGTCGTCTGTGTGCGTCCCTTTATACACTTGTATTTTTGCAATCTAAGGTAACAAGGACCCTATCCCAATACATATTCTCTGTTAACTACCTGAGAACCTCATTGGGTAAGAGTAAGAAAGGCAAACGAGAATTGGTAAATGCTCATAGTAGGCAGCAGTATCAGACCAGAATTGATGTAATGTGAGCACGAGAGAATTAGAAATGAGTTCAGTATTACGAAGGATACTTCAAGCTAGAGGCTATATACTGAGAAATTAGTGTGAATGGTCAGTTTTGGGGATTTGGGAGGGAAGGGCTGCTTCTAGTGGCCTCATGAATTTACTACAGAGTATTGAGAACCTGGAAACGTTTAGCACATTGCATCAAGTTGGCCCCTATGCCTCTCTGCGATGGAAGCATGTCTTTCTTGTCTTCATCCTCACGAGAATCTTGCAGAGTGCAACCACTCTCATTCATCCTCCCACTTTAGGATGTTCAAGAGTGATCTTTCCTTCATGTCTTCATCCTTGCAAGTTATTGAGCCTCCAGTCTATTCTGGCCCTGCCCTGGAATGCAATGCATCTTAAGTTTTCGTAGGAATTCAGCATGTTGTACATGAACCACTTCTCAGATTGTTCCAATGGTTCAGTACCCTGTTCTGAAAACATGCTGGCAGTTCACCCCCACACCTAACGGCACTCAGAAGGTGAAGTAGCAACCCCTTCCCCTCCAGTCTTCAGCGCACATGAGGGTCTGCTTGCCGATACTGATCTTGAACCCCCTTTACCTTTTGGAATGAGAACCAGCCTTGTTTTCTTCCAACATTTAGGAAAAAGTACATGCTCTGCTAGGAGGTACTGAGGTGGAGGGTTGTGAACTTCATCGTTGGATTATTGAATGTGAAATATCGTGACTAGAGTTTTGTCAAATGGTAGGAATGAGTAACGGCAATTTGAAGTAACTAATATGAACATTAAGGTCAGGGGGAACCAGAGTATTGCCTGGACACTTCCCAATGGTTTAAAACTATTGGTATTGAGTGAATCCCGAGGGTGTTGATTCGAGATTCAATTTCTGAAGGAGCGAACGTTGAGCATAACTGAACATAAGGAAAGGGAATACGAACCCAGTCGCGCCTGTTTGGACTAACGTTGGAGGATTCACTCTAAACACAGAAGCGCATGCTGGATGGTATTTGCAGTAGTTCACTGGAGTTCCCATTTTGCGAGATGAGTTTTGTAACGTGGTAAATATCAGTTCCCTCTGATCTTCATTTAAATAGAACTGATGCACTTGCTCACGCTCAAACGTCAAATCCCTGCGACATGCGTCAATTCCACGATGTTCATCCTTTTTTGTTGTAACGGTGCATGTGTTTATGTTAGATCGCTCTATGGCCTACACGTTTACTGATGGAATCTTGACTTCAGAATTGACGATAGACTGACTTCTATCAAGACTGAGCATCCCTCGAGAGATGAAGTTAAATCAAATGCAAGTTACATGGCAGTCTCTCACTGGTGGAGTTTTCAGCGCATTTGGCGGACTTTTAGGAAAGCTTTGTGGTCGTTTTGTAAGTGATTTTCAATTAACGTCGTATGTTAATTAATGTCAATGAATCTGTGGTAACTTATTTACTAAATAAACGAAAGGGAACTATAACGTAACACTTAAGGCTTCTAATCACTCATAATAGTTCAGAATGTCTATTTTGGCCCACGACAAAATCTGCTGTAGGATTAGTGCAGGTGTGTTTACATACAAAACTCCTGCTCCTCTTGGGCTCCACACTTTTCTGATTAAAATATTAGCAAATACTGGTGAAAACTTTCTGAAATGACACATCATGGGGCTCTGTCGGACAGCCATGCCTACGATCAAGTCCTTAACATTTATGCCTGTGCGCTGGTGGGTTTGCTACCCTCTCGGTCAAAAGGCAAAACGGATGCAGAGAAGAGGGAACAGATACAATCAAACTGCCGACCCTTTGGTTTCAAAACGGCTCTGCCACTTTGTTACATTGACCTAAATTGAGGCGTTGGCATCCGCATCCTATTTCACAAAATGACTGAAACTGGGTAGGTACTATCAAAACAAACCTAGAAGTTGTCAACTGGCACTTTGCCTTATCTACAAGGACTTTCAGGGTAGTTACAGGTTATCGCTCCCTAGTTTCATATTTCGTAAAACCAAGTACAGTCAGCTCATACATTTTTGACAAAATATCTGAAGATATCTTCTCTAGTCAAGCACAAGTTTAGGAAAAAGAGAAAGCATTTGACCGCATTTGGCATGATAGGCTTCTCACATAATTAAAGCCCATCCTTTCTGGTGCTACATAATCGTTCAATAGAGCGTTCTTCGGCTGTAGGGTGAACGATTAATTTGTATCAAATGGTTTATTTTGTTTCTGTTTAATTGCATGACATTCGGTAATGCTACCTTGGACCAAATCTAAGTGTGTATGCGGTACAAAATATGTATCAGAGCGCCGAAAAGATGTCAATGATGAAGAGCATGAAAACAGGCTGTCTTTGATCAGTTGGTGAGCCGTTTTCGATCTTAGGAACTCCCGAGTTAAGCGCTTCATTGATTCTTCCCACTTCCCATCAGTAATTTACCACCTCTTCTGCGCCACTCCACATGGAACTGTGAGTAGGGTCCCCAGGCACACAATTAACAGGTCCTCATGAGCAATACTATAGTGTATAGAATGAAAATAAGTATTATTGCGTTCTCTTGAATGTTTTATTAGAAATAGAACATACAGGAAACTAGTTAGCTGAGAGTACTCCGTAAGTTTGATCGAAATCGTTAGAGCCGTTTTTGAGACAATTGGAATACCGATAAATTAATATTCGACAAATCTCCTTTTCTGAGTTAACTTGGCTTATGTCTCTGTTCGACATATATAGAAATTATGTTTGCCCCAAGGAAAACTGAGTTAAAAAAAAAACTTTTAAAACTTTATTACAGAATCACTTGGTTTACAAAGGGTACAATCGTTGGAGACGGCTCACACAAAAGTGAAGTATCTGAAGTGTTGATTGTCTAAGGACACCTCATAGGAAGGTGGATACTGCTGAGCTAGTCTTATAATCCCGAGAATCGGGTTAAAAGTTACATACCACGCAAATATCTTCTCGTAACTTATATATACAGAAATAATTATGGGGAACGAAATGAGGGTATGGGTGACTAAAAGACACTCTGTAAGATCTATCACATCTGGTGAAGCAGTTACCCTGAAATTTACGGAAATGTTCGAAAAAACGTTATTTTCGACACATTTCAATTTTTATCTTTGTTCAATGGACTGTCAGAGGAACATTTATTGAGAACAATATATAGGTATTAACTATTCGAAAACATCTTGAAAGTTTTCTTGGAAGTCTTGTGGCATGGAATTCTCAAGACGTTCCTTCCACACGTGCCTCTGTGAAGGAGGAAACCGAACTTCTCAAATAAATAGGAGAGTTTTTCAAATGTAAGCGTCTTGAAAACTAACGTTGCCACTTGCAGCATTCGCCTCTCTCTTATCTTCAGCCACCTGAGCTGACGATAGTGCGGCGTCAGGCGTTTGTTCATTCGAAGGCGTACGGCGAAACGAAGCGCGGCGTTTTCAACTTTCTGTAGTCTCCTGGTCTTCACTTTTGAGATCGGTGAAAGCTGCTGCTGCGTAATCGAAATGGGGCATAATTACACTCAGTACAAGCTGCAGGCGCACTTGACGGGAGAAATCAGCCGCTAAACGCCTCAACTGGCTAATACCACGAAAAACCGCTTTGCACGTCGCAGTAACCTGTCTGTCCCAGCACATATTAGACTGAATCAGAACGCCCAGATTCTTCGCATAGTCAACGTACTGCAGCTGGGAGGAGCCGCACATCACGCTGGGAACGCATAGGCTGTCTATCTTGGCCAATAATTTGGGGTACCCTAGCAGCATGGCCTTCATCTTGCTTTGCTTAATTTCCATGCCTGTTTCCCTGCACCACTTCAACACATTGTTCAGATCCTTACTGAGCCTTTCGATAGTCTCATCAAGGGCGCGAGGTTGCAAGTCATCAGCGTAAAACATATGAGAGGTCCCACCGGGAGTACCTCGTGAAGTGTGTTGACATATAGTGTGAACAATAGTGCCGACAACACGGAGCCATGCAGTGTGCCAACCTCTAACTTTCTCCGTGAGGACAATTCACTGGAGTCACTCTTGGCTGCAATTCGCCTGTCCATCAAGTATGATCCGAATCATGCCAGCGTGGCTCCCTCCAGGCCTATCGTCTTGAGCGCCGAAAGCATCACATCCATTCTCATTCGTTCGAAAGCAGCCAAACAATCAACGAGGACGACAACTGTGACTTGTTTTCTATCCATAGCTGCCCAGAAGTCGCCAAGAACCCCAATGAGCGCTGTTTCTGTGGTGTAGGAAGCTCAGTAGGCAGACTACCGAGATTGGATTGCAGTTGGATTGAGTATATTAGATTCCAATCATGCTGCGCAAGAGAGTAACAAACCTTAATGTACTCATTTACAGCGTTTTGTACAATTGTGTTGACAATTCTCCTTATTTCAGGACACTTGGGTTTTGTCCGCCGCTTGTTTCATTTGTATGGTGTGCGTCAACACTTGCGGTTTCATGATGTTTGCCAAAAGCTTGAACGCCTCTTCGTCTTCCCTACTCCCAGTTCTTCTCAGCTCAGCGTCTAGTTATTTTGTTTCAGTAAGTCCACGAACTCCGTGCTAAATAATTGTGTCGCCCTTCAATATTATGCGCGAGCAGAGGTATTAGTCGAGGCTGATTCATAATTGAGTACATTTGCCTTCATAAATCAACTGATGAGCTCGTTGGATGCAATTTATTAATTTTATTCTTCAACGTATTTTAACTGTTATAGTTAACTCAATTTTATTAACTGAGCGAAACGTCGGCCTTGAAAAGCTGTTAGTTTTATTGTGACAGACTCTCAATAATTCACACCAAAACTAAACTCTTTGTTAGAGTACGTAGGGACAAATATGTAATTTGCTGATTTTGGATACTTTACTGATGGTCTCCAATTTGTTTCAGGCCATAATTGGAATGTTGATGTTTTCCGAACAAACTTCCATGCTTTGGTGGTTCGGAACGACGTTGATTCTTCTCGGCATATCTGTGATTTCTATCGTTGACAAACCCAAGTCAGAGTGAAAGAGTCGTCGTTTATTATAACCCTGTTTCCTCGTTTTTGTGGGTTTACGTAGAATTATGTTAAGCGAATATTGTTGGGCGAATAAATTTGTTGTCTATTTTTTTAACGAACCCTCGATTGATGTCAGTCTTATTTGGATGGTTTTGTTAAGCATTCGCTTCTGATAACTCTTTTGTTTCATAGTCTGGTTCTCAGTCGACACGATGACGTTTTAGAGAGTAATATTATTGTCTAGGAGGACGTGGGTGCAAGTACTATTGCACTTGCCACAGGGTAATGTTCACTCAAAGAGTAACGGTTTACACTAATGCAATCTACTCGTAGTTCACTGAAGCAATAATTACACCGTAAGGGCTATTAGAGTCCAGGTTTCTCAACAAATGATTCATTCCTGTATGAATCTCTCGAGCACGAAGTGGGCGGGGAAACAGCCTTTCGAGTATTTTTACTTTTCACTACCCTAACTAAAAAGTTGGGCTTTCTTCGGACACCTGCATGTTGTACTGGATCCGAAAAACTTAATTTCTTTGCGTGGTCGGTGTATTCGTGTTTAACTCTCCTGGCTAGCTAGTTGAGAATGTAGAGAAGGCAGGCGGACATAGACAGTTGGTCAAAATGGGATGGGGAGTAGATGTAAGCAACAAATTAGTTGTATGAGGTGAACAGCTTCAGGCAGAGGTTCAGGTAATGTTTATGGGAACAAATTGATGAATTGTTGATTGAGTAGATGGGTGCTTCACAAAAATGTATACACACTTTGAAATTCCATAAAAAATTTATTTACCGTTCTGCAAAGTTAAATTTCAGGAAAATAGAAAGCTGAAAGTCCAATGTAAATGAAACATAAATAACAAATGTTAATACTGTTCAAATTGGTGACCTGCAGCATCAATACAATTCTGAGTACGAGTCACCACAGATTCTGTACATCGTATCAAAACGTCCAATGAGATTTCTCTACACACTGTTTGAATCTCATTCCAAAGAATGTCTAGGTTACGTGGTTTACGTTTGTACACCTCATCTTTTACTGTGCCCCACAAGAAGAAATCCAGTGGTGTAAGGTCTGGAGAGCGTGCTGGAACCTCCATTGGCCCCCTGCGTCCTATCCACTGGCCCGACAAATTTTGATCCAGGTAAGCTCGTACGTCACTGTGATAGTGCGGTGGAGCACCCTCTTGTTGAAAATAAAAATCATCATTACCGTATAATGCACGAATGGCAAGAAATATGGAATCAGCAAGCATTGTTAGGTAATTAATACCAGTTACAGTGCCTTCAAATCGAAAAGGTCCAATGAGTCCCCTTGAAGACAAACCGCACCACACATTTACACCAGGCAAATTTACAGCTTTTTCAATTGTAATGTGAGGATTTTCTTCACACCAGTAAACACAATTGTGCCTATTGACAGTTCCATTAAGTTTGAATTGGGCTTCATCCGACCAAATAGTGCTACCCATAAATCCCGGTTCACGTATCACCATCTCCTGAATCCATTCACAAAATTGCAACCTTCGATCTGGATCGTCGTCATTTAGCTGTTGCACCAGCCTTGGAATGTAAACACGATACTTGCCTCTCTTCAGAATGCGTAGCACGCTGCTAACGCTTACATCACTTTCACGTGCCCCTTGCCTTGAAGATTTGTTAGGAGAGCGTTAAAACAGTTACAAGACTGCCGTTGATGACCCATCACTTGTAGCTGTTCTAGGCCGACCTGAATGACCTTTATGCACAACACACACTGTTCCATGAACTTCGAATTTGTCTCGTATGCGTGTAATTGTTAATCTTGAAGGTGGTTCTGTATCATACTCCCTTCTCCACTGTCTTTGAACTTCATTTACATTCTCAAACTTCCAGTACTACTTAATAACCTGCTTACGTTCTTCAAAACCCAAACGTACGTCCCCCATGTTGATATTACAAATTCCAACTGTGTGGGCCTCGTTGCGAGACGGCAAGCTCGGCATCCAGCAACATGTTTCCTCTTGCCCATCGTCTTCCCCCGCCACTCCTAGCTTCTTCCGACGAGCCGCGCGAGGCGGAAACCAGTGCTTTTCGCGTCGTCTTCTGTCCTGGACCTTCGCTATTTTCTCTCAAAGTGCGTATACATTTTTTTGAAGCACCCTAGTTGGAGTCGTGGTCCTAGTAGGTGATAATAGAGCACAGGAGTGATGTTATCGCACATTTTGCTAGGTTGAAAGAAAGGCCGACGAGCTGAGGCTATCCTGCAGGAGGCACATTTAACATCAGTCTGAACGCGAGTAAAGACCTTGATATTGTACGATGATGACAAAAGATGAAATGAAAAGGGCCAAAGTGGGAGCCCTGAAGGATATCAAAGCAGGCAACAAAAAGTGCTGAGAGTTCTCCTCCGCCTGTCCTCCTTAAGCGGCCTAAAATCTACCAGATAATTGTGGACTCACTCCAATGGAGAGCCAAATACACCAAGCAACTCAAAGACACGCAGTGGAAGACCCTAGAGAAGTCAGCTGTCAACATGTATTTATAGCCTGTAGAGCATACTCTGGCAAGGACATTAGTTAAGTACCAACAGAGTGGCTAGACACAAAGCCTTGCTGCTTGTGTACCATGCCGGTTATGAAACTTGGATGAGAGACGGGCAACAATAAGCTTTTTCAAGAGGTTGGGGACTGTGGAAAGAGAGCAGTCCTTTGACTGGTTACCCTTCTTGAATACCGGGAACAATCCTGTTGATAATGAGGTGTTGAAGAGCAAAGCCAGGGCGAACAACTAGGAGTGGAGAAACCCACGAGGGACTATGTCAGGGCACGTTTCCTTGGTCACATCGGCTCTATAGAGGACAGCTAATGGACATGATATCAGCGAGGGAGCTAATTGGTCAGGTTGGAAAATGGAAACAAAGTACTGGGCAATGGATTGAGGAACACAGCTGTATGATTGTTACTAACATTACACTTCTGTAATTAATTTTCAGAAGCTCTTAGGGTCATGAGGTCTAGAGTCCCTTAGGTAACTAGAGTCATCAATTGAAGTGGGTGAAACAAAGAACAGGGACCGCTTCCTCTGATAAGGCAATATATCGATATATCCCGACCGAGGTCAGGTTATCGATATGCCCGACATGGAAGGAAGTACTCCTCGCAATTGTAAAGGAATTTGTTCTTCCGGGCACAACAGTTTTCTCCGATTGTTGGAAGGCCTATGATTGCCTGGAGGACGAAGGTTTCCATCACCTAACCGTGAACCACTCCTTGTTTTTCAAGGACCCAGCAACAGTGGCCCACACGAATTCGATCAAGGGATCATGGGCCACTATCAAGCGAGGGATTCCCTCTAGATCGGTCACAGATCATTTTGATTCGTACCTCTTCGAATATATTTGGAGAAGGACGAGAAGTGACTGTGATGATCTAACGAGGGCATTTCTGAAGGATGTGGTACAGGAGTACCGAGTGAACAGAGGAGGAGAGGAAGCATCCGGCAGTTCTTCGTCAGGGACTTCTTAGAACCTGTAAGTACAGTATAACATCGTTCCAACTTTAGTTAAATGTACGTTTTCGCCAATCCGTTAGTTATCTCATATTTGTTTCACATACCCATTCTTAATTTCATTGAATTAACTCCTTTTCATAGTCTTTGTACATTTAAAATAATTATATAACGGGTTATGACATAATGAACATTAAATAATTGGCATAATCGTACAGCTGTCGTTATTTTTTAATTTCAAACATGGCGCCAGAGCCTACGATGTCGGGCATATCGATAACCTGACCTCGGTCGTGATATATCGATATATTGCCTTATCAGAGGAAGCGGTCCCTGTTCTTTCATTTTACCATGGAAGTTGTATTGTCTTTAGGGATGCAGAAAAGAAAAGAACGAAGGGAAATTTGAACAATAAGGATTATAATTATATATTTCATAATATAAGAAAGGTAATAAACGACGTTAGCGCTAAGAAAAGTAAAGCTTAGGATAAGGTCCTTATAACGTCTAAAACCTTCGTGTGTTATTGACGATCCGGAGCGATTGAAGATTACGCGCAGGTTCACATTTGAAGGTTACTTGACTGATGGAATTGTTTTCGTGAGCTTAAAATGGAGTGAAGGTTTTTGATTTCCCTCATAAATTTATGTACCAGTAAGCGGCTCTAATTCTCATCGTCCGTTCCTCGCGAGTGCCTTCCAGTCCGTCCTGAGCAATCGCTAGAGTTTTTGTGTCGTTTCGTCCAAATGTCGTGATCAGTTGCGCAATTGTCAATTATGGTGATTTCCTGTCCGGCATCGGAACATCCCTCGGCCAACTATAAATCCCTCGCGTTGTGTCAACGTTTCGTGGCTCTCCACGAACAATCTTTGAAAAGCGGAATTTCGCTTCGGGATCTCAAAAATGTCTCAAAGTGTTTTCATTTCCCCGAACGGAGAAAAACAAGAACGACGTCCTACGCTTTGCTCGCAGTTTTGCACGTAGTCGGGGTTTTATTGTCGATATTGGTGTTTTATTCTTTCTCGTATTTACACGGTGCTATGAAATCCGCGTTCAGCACCAAATGCGTCCTCCCCAATAATTATTTGATTTGGGAAGCGACGCGACCAGTTACCGATTGCCGGATTTGCGCCAATCTGAGCGCCGTTTTGGTTCTGAATAATTTGACCAGGGATGAATTCGAACCTTTCGCGTATTCTTATAGTCCGATTGTCGTCAAAGGGGCGGCCTCCGGTTGGCCAGCGATGGAGTCGTTCGACTACGATTATTTTAAAAGGTAGAATTTTCAGAATTGTTTCGCACTATTTATGTTTTAGGACCTGATGGAAGAAGACAGTCCGCCAGAGCTAAAGGAAAAATTGCTCCATGCGAAGCAAATTATAAACTGCTCTCTGGTTGAATCGGTGGAGGCACTTGTTGTAGACCATTGATGTAACATCTTGTGTCCCATCCATGATGACCACAAATTGGTCGTGGAGACTGACGCTTCAGATCATGCATTAGCAGCAGTACCCAACTCAGTCGTTCCATTGTGTTCTTCTCAAGAAGAACTTATCAATTGAAAAGGAGGCCTATGCCATCGTAAAATCACTTCTACGTTCGAAATACCACCAAATAGACCTTTTAAAGTAATAGCAGATCAACAGATAGTCTCTTTCATGTCCAATTCTAAAATCGAAAACGACATAAAACTCGGCTCTAGGGCCTCACAAAGGCTCTACACCTTGATCCACCAGGAGGCAGGCTACAAACCAGTGGTTAAAATTCGAAAACGTGCTCCTTATTGTTTGATTGCCGATTTTTTGTGGTCTCCTAAAACCCGGGAGGGACGTGTGAGTTCTCTTCAGACCCTACTGAGTCCCCCGTTTCAGCCCCTACTGAGTCTGAAAAACGCTATTTGGGAAAATGGCCTGTGTGTGTCTGTGAACGCGATTGAAAGAAAACGGCATAACCGAATCAGCTCAAACTTAATATCTAGCCCGCAGGTTACTATGAGACGCCAAAATAAGGGTATGAGCAAAATCCCCCAAAAACTAACTATAGTTATCATAGTGATGAAAACACAAAAATTCAATCGAAGTTGAGAACTCGCCTTATAGGACCTTTTAAGAGCTTTTGAGCGGAATACTCCGATTTTGTAGCAGGAGATGCGACGTGTTTTATTAAAACAACCCTAATTTACTGAAAAAACCCTCAAATTGTGCGTAATCTACAGAAGGAAGGAAAGTCGGGCTGTTAAGGAAGTTATGCCAGTTACAAGCGGGCAAGGTTTGTCGCACGTTCAAAATTCGCCGTGCATATTGTCCAAAAACGCTAAAACCTAAGATTCTACAAGGTGCACACATTTTTTCATAAATTTTCCCTCTAATTTTTTGAGGTTTTTTCACAGTCCCGGCTGCCTTCCTTCCTTCGGTTGGAGTGAGCTCAGACTCAGAAACTCCCCTTATAAACAGAAAGGATCCTGTTGAAACACAATGAGCGGTGTGAAACTCTGTCGGTTACAGTCAGTCCAGTAAATGGAAATGAAGTAAAGTTAATATAATAATGATAAATAATAGAACTAAAGCAAAGGGTTATAAACTGAAAAGGACGCACTGGTCGTAAAATATTAATAAATCTTGAGGCTTAGACAAAGGGAAATATGCAGAATGGGTACCCAAACCTGGCCAATATACAATTTGACTTGCAACTCTGGTATACTATAAAAACAAGTCGAAAATTCTCCGTAGTCGAGAGGAGTAGCCACAGACGATGCGATATGTCGCGTTACTTTTCCCAAAATCGTTGATGGGGAAGAAAATGGTTACACGCTGCCTAATGTCGGCCAGGCAACAACAATAATACGAGGCAATTGATATCCACGACTTGTTTTGTCAGATGGTCGATTCTGATCCGCCCCTTAGGTGTGCAAAACAAGTCGTGATTGGGAGATCGCATAGAGATCAAGAGAGAGAGAGAGAGAGAGAGAGAGAGAGAGAGAGGGATTGATGTTCCGCTCGTTTCATTGACATTTTCGGGTTTAAATTACGAGTATATCAAACTTGTGTTTCATCGGACTTTTCATGCGCCAATTTAATTTTGGTTTCGCCTCAATTTCAGACTGTACGCGGCAGTTCCTGAGGCCTTTCGAAGCGTCGAAGAAGATTGCCAGTTCCTCAATTTCAAATCGAATTTCGCTAATTTGCAAGAAGTGTTCTCGATGCCCGTCGATTGGGTGACGAACGGTGAAAGCAACCCTTGGTATATCGGGTGGTTAGTATTTAACTTTTGTAAAATTATCAGCTGCGTTGAAAATCCTCACTCCTTTTTTGATAAGCTAAACGTATTACCCCATCACAAATGTTCTGCTTCATTCATCCACATATACACACACTGCTCTGCTGTGGCATCAGTCCCTCGTGACCCCCTAGGAATTTGGGTCTTAGAACTCGAACTTTTCTTGCGTTCCAGATGACGACACTCAAAAACAGATTTCAGTTGCTGATGAGTAGCTTCGTGTGTGGTCAGAAATGGTCAGAAATCCAATTTACCAACTGGTTTAGTTCATTTTTAGCAGCGCAGTGCGCGTAAGCCCTACAAGTTTTGGAAAATGACGGAAAGGATTTACAACCCTTTGCATCCTATTCTGCACATTCAGCTCTCGTCAATGTGCTTTTCTGAGTGAGGCAGGCTTAATGACCTTTATAATTCGTAAAATTTCTGTTTGTAGGTTGGGGTGCTGTTACCGTGGCGTGATTTAGAGAGAATGGTTGGGCCAAATCAGCTTAAATGTTACTTTCGCTGACAAGGATATGAACAAAGTTGACGCCAACCTGCTGTTCCTGACTGGTGGGGAGGTGGTTGTACCTAGGCCTCATACGTGGCCCATAACAACTAGATACAAATACTAAACAGAAAACAAACACTGACGCATAGTGTCGGGGTCCCCTTTTCAAGGGCGAGTGTGGCCTTAAAAGGGCCGACGAAATATTGTTGTTGTGTTTGTAGGTCCTGTCTGCCGGTTGAGAGAGTATGAGGCGAAGAACGGATTTCTCGAGCGTCGGTGCGTAGGTCGAAGGGCTCGGTTGAGCGGTAGCTCCTCACGGCGAGGGACTCGGTTGATTCGTCGCTCCTTCTTCTTCAGACGCAAGAGGGAAGACTCGTCGTCCCCGCTGGCTCCGCTGATGGTGGCTGGTTGTTGTCGGAAGAAGAGATCGGCGAAAGAATGAAAGAAAGAATGAATGCCGTTTGTCCTTTTTTTTTTTTTTTTTTTCGGACGCTTCCGGGGAGGGGAAATCTTCAAAAGACACCCAAATGGGTAGTGTCGGATTTTTACCGACTAAAACCCCTCCCCCGCGGTTGCCAACCCGGAGGTTCTAAACTAGAAAGGATTGGAGGCCGGCCTGCAGATGCAGGGGGACTCATGCGCGATTGCGAAACTGGGAGGCAAGGACGGGTCAGCGTGAGATGAGGGAACAAGGCCTGAGAACAATGACGGAGGCAGTGGGGGTGTACTGTGAAAGGCAGCTGATGGAGGGGTTGGGATGCCGAGCCACTGAATTGCGAAGGTTGAGGGCTTAAGTCGAGGCGGCCTCGCTGAGGGAAGGGAGGCCTCCCGGCTTCCTTTCGGAGCTGTTGATTCCTGATATACCAGGGGGAACTGAGGACCCCTCTGAGGGCCTTGGCAGTTCCTCAGACAGGGATGGCGTAGGTGCTAATGCTTCTGATCATGGCATTGAAGGCACGGATTTGTGTTTGTTTAGAGACCTTTTTGTTATTAAAGAAGGGTCTAAGAGCCGTAAAGGCTCCGTTGATCTTGCCACGAACGGCACGAACTTGGCTATGCCAGTTGAGCTTTCTGTCGAAGATCACTCCGAGGTATTTGGCCTTAGTGCTCCAGGGGATTGAGTGGCTGCCAACTAGTATGTTGGGGAATATTCCGCCGGGAGAAGAACACAGCCTCAGATTTGGCTTCGTTGAGGCGGAGGCCCCATTTGTGGTACCAACTGAGCAGGGGGGGAATGAACATGTTCATGACAGTTGCACAGTGCAACTTGGTTTTGACCGTCTGTCCGTGCACCACCTGCTATCCCCTCCACGAGTCGTCTGTGGCTCGCGGCTAGCACCCTCTGTCGGGATGACTTTCCTGTGAGGCGCCTTTTGTAGGTAATGGGTGGCCAGCCGCCACACATAGGTTCACTCTTACATTTGCACCTTATAAATTACATTCAAACCACCTATACTACATATGCCTAACCTATATCACAGTAATGCTCATCCTATTAGCTATACTAAACTAAACCTACTTGCCTAACACCCACTCATGTTGGAGCCTGAGCCCCGCCTTTTGTGCTGCTTTTCAGCCAATGTCTTCATCTTGCTACCGCCTGTTTGTTGGTCCACAAAAATTGTCTTGCTCTTAATGTTTATCGAACCAAAAGTGTGAGGCGCAGTGAAATATTGGCAGAATATCAATGAAATAAACGCAATCGGGAAATACGAAAAATTAAAATATATTACTTGCAAATTAAATTAATAGTGAGGACCCGCAGTGAGAATCTAATTAAAAAACACTTCTTCAAGCTTGAACAAACTACTTTCCAGTTCTATCGTTGCTTGCAATAACGTTGAAAAAAATAACAACGCGCGCGGCCTTCTCGATGAGCGAATTTTCGCTGACCGCTGCGAAGGAAGATTTCGAACAAACGACCTTCGGCGTGACATTTTGAGGGACAAAAGGGGTAAGGTGGGGTACGTTGGTGAACCGAACCAGTCTAGTAAATGATTCCTGCGTGAAAAAGAAAAAGAACCAAAAGACAATAGAATGAGCGTATACAATCACAGAACAAAATAAGAAAAACGCAAACTGTGCAACACAATGGAGAATTTATCCCAGATAGTTGGCGTCTTCAGGCCCTAAAGTCGGGATTTGCTGTTAAATGGCGATGGAGCTCGAGGTAGCGGGTGGACAGAGGATTACAAAAGAACTGAGTTGATGTTGCGACAAAAAATAATGACAGGAGCGGCCGAATCATGATAGTGACAGATGAAAGGTTGATTCTAGGCAATAACAGTTATCGGAAATGTGACTCCACAATTGCTTTAGTGAACCGGATAATTGATATGCATCGAACACACATATTTAGCAGCCTCCCCATGAAGACTGCTTTCCCTTAGGATATGGCTAGCTGTTTCGCACGGGCGCCCACAGGAGGAACTTCCGGAGCTTCTCCTTCTAAATAGCTGCAGCTTTACGTTAAAACACCCATGTCCGGCGTACAGCTGGAACGGTATGTGACTTGAACTGACTTGTACACATGTTAGTCTCCTCCTTACTTCAGAGAAAAATTCGTAGGTAGGCCTGTTGTCTCGTTCTCCCGTTTATCCATTCTTGTGCTTCCTCGCCTTTTTCTTTACTGCTGTCCTTAGCCTCTGTAATCCTGTTTGGCTGCGTTATCTTTATCTTTGCTGCTTGTTTGTTCAGGAACAGGTCCATGTTGGGAATCTTCCTCCATGATTACCTCCATAAACACCTAGGTAGAAAGGTAACCTATCGACTACCTCCTTGAGCAGGCTCGCGTTAACGTGACTCATATATAAACAGTCTAATTACGCACGTTCTTTTCTCATTAAATCTCCCCTGATTAATTCACATTAATTATTCAACGTTATCAGTGTCGAAACTAACGACGGAAAAGCGATATGAAGCTCTAGCACATAAACAACAAACCACGAACTCGACCGACAATACAAAGAACTTTACTATAAGACGTAAACGAAAGAACACATTAAAATGAATTTAGATATAAAAGGCCAAAACCGAAGTTGACTAGACAAACACACACTAGACATTTCAACTTTTTCGCGTGCCTCAACAGAATGCCCCAAAAACCTCCCTGCTCGTTAATCACAAAAAAACCAGGCAGCGCCACCAACTTCAACAAAACTAGACTACAGCGCGTAACAGGAGGATAATCTAACTACTACTGACATTCTCAAAAATCAGGTTCTTAGATTCATATTAATCCAGGAACCAACAACTTGGCGACGATTTTAAAGTGACCCGTGCTTGCAAAGTGTTTCGTTGATTTTCGCGGAATCCCCGATCGTTTTCATACCCCGACGTAGGCATGTCCCAACTGTAAGGTATTTTCTTTGAAGAAACGGGAGATTTTAACGTTTTTCACACTAAATTGAAAAACTATTTCGTTCGGGAAGGCGTTGACGACGAAAACAAACAAAAGGCAACACTACTCACTGTCGTTGCAGAGTCTACTATTAAACTGCTAGAGAGCTTGTGTATGCCCAACAAACTGGACGACGCAAAGTATAAGAGTTTAATCAAACTATTGCAAGAACATTATGCTCCACCTGCATCATTTTTCAGCCATCGTCACTTGTTTTATTGTGCGACCAAACATCAAGACGAAAACGCACGTGTGTGGGCTGCTAGACTTAGAAACTTGGCAACTCAGTGTAAGTTCGGTGGCGAATTGGAGATAGTTTTGAGGGACAAATTTGTGTCTGGCTATGGTGAGGGCGCCGTTCAAGATAGAATGTTTGAAGAGGATGCATCAACAGTGACCCTGAAGAGGATAGTGGATCTTGCTTCGGGTAAGGAAGCTGCTGTTGAAGAAAGGAAGCTGCTGTTGAAGAAAGGGAACAACGTGTAAGCATCCAAACAAAACCAGATACAGGTGTCTACCTACATAAAGGTAAACGCCGGAAACAACCGTCTAAAGCCACTTTTGCCCAACCCAAAACCAGTCACAACAAACCCTGTGCTCACTGTGGTCGCAGAAACCGCGTCTTTGAAAAATGTAAGTACGGATAATATTCGTGTAATGTTTGTTCCATCGAAGAACGTGCGTAATTAGACTGTTTATATATGAGTCACGTTAACGTGAGCCTGCTCAAGGAGGTAGTCGATAGGTTACCTTTCTACCTAGGTGTTTATGGAGGTAATCATGGAGGAAGATTCCCAACAGGTGGGGCATCCAGCTATCTATCCCCTGCCGTTGTTATATGCTCGTGTAATGCCTACCAGGATGGCCCTGTTCCTCACGCTCTGCGAGAGGTTGCTCCACCGATTGGATGCTGCATATGTGACAGCTGGCAGGAATACCGTGTCATAATATCGCTTCCCGACCTTGTAAGGTGCACCTCATTCTGATTCCACTATTTTCCTCATCGTTGTTGTCAGACTGCTCACGACAAATAATTTATCTGATTGTCGCATACCAACAATATCTGGTGCGTTGCAACACACAACTTTCCTTAGCTCTACGTCAATTCCCTTTGTACATGGCCAATTCGATTTAATCAATTCATTTATCACTCAGTTAATTTGAACTTGGTCAAATAACGCTTTACGGCAGCAGGAAGCGGTAGCGCCTACAGTTCTGGAATTTACTGTGCTGCTCATACGCATTTCAGAACCATTATTGAGCAATAGGTACACAGAAAATTAATGAGGCTGTAAACACGAATTTTTTAAAGAAGGGTACTTTGGCAGAGTTATTGGGTAATAACTGCTAGAACTGGTAGTAAGCGAAACGGCAGCAGTTGACATTCAGGAATTTCTGAAGTGAGCCCCATGTACCTCATGAGCGTTTTTAAACACTCATACTTTAGGTATTGGATTGGACTACAATACCAATTTTCTTTAACTTTCTACTAACATTCCAGCGGAGTTTATA
Organism: Pachypeltis micranthus; assembly: GCA_020466155.1. Taxonomy (NCBI): domain Eukaryota; kingdom Metazoa; phylum Arthropoda; class Insecta; order Hemiptera; family Miridae; genus Pachypeltis; species Pachypeltis micranthus. Next base: position 27,478,323 of record CM035777.1, on the reverse strand, counting down.
AGGAAAAAACTGCGCTAAAAACTTCGCTTTTCGTCGAAAATTTTGATTATTTATTGTGCTGCTCTCGTCATTTTCCCACGAATGTGAATTTTATGGTATTATTATCTTATTGAGAGCTATTTATATAAAAAATTTAATCAAAATCGTTATAGCCGTTTTTGAGAAAAAAAATATATGGTGTTTTGATCACTATGATAGCTATAGTTAACTTTCGATGGATTTTGCCCACACCCTTACTTTTGCGTCCCATGGTAACCTGTAGGCTAGACATCAAGTTTCAGCTGATTTGGTACGGTGGTTTTCTCTAAAAACCGCGCTAAAATCGATTTCGTCGAACGTTTTGGCAATTTATTGTGCTGCTCTCGTCATTTTTCCACTAATGGGAATTTTATGTTATAATTACCTTATTAAGAGCTATCAATATAAAAAATTCAATCAAAATCGTTAGAGCCGTTTTTGAGAAAAAAAATATTTGGTGTTTTGATCACTATGATAACTATAGTTAAATTTCGGTGGATTTTGTTCATACCCTTATTTTGGCGTTCCATGACGATCCGCAGGCGAGATATGAAGTTTGAGGTGATTTGGTACGGTGGTTTTCTCTAAAAATCGTTCACAGACACACAGACCATTTTCCCAAATAGTGTTTTTCGGACTCAGGAGGGTCTGAAACGTAAAGATCTGAAGGAAACTCAAATTTTTTTTTTCAGCGGATTACATAACTTTCCTTTCTACTTCGTAGAGCCAAGGAAAGTAACAACGCCATGAAAGTGGTCTGTTCCCCGCAATATTTCAAATCTCTCTCACTCACTTCCTTCTTTCAGGAGCAATTGCCATCCAGACATACTGAGAGAAATGCGACGAGAATTTTCAAAACCGCATTTCCTTCCAGAAGAAGCTGAACATTCTCACATCGATTTCGTTTTCATGGGATATCAACAAGGAGCCTTCAAACACGTAAGCGCTTTTAATGTTACTTCTTGTTGCCCTTAGGATGGTATCTCTCATACTCTTCCTGATTCTAAACGATAGAAACAAATAGGAAAAGAGCTTCTAATTGTCAATAGATTAGCATGTGTGCTCAGGTTATTGCATGAAGTGTAGTGATAGGGTAGGTCTATTCTAGTGTCTACTATTACAAACCTGACGAGCTGAGTTACAATTGTTGAGAACTTCTGTGTTCTCTACCAATGTTATAGTTGAGACGTTCTACGACGTCGGGTTTCGCTTAACCGGATTTGTTTGGTCTGTTCTTTCAGTTGGACTACATCAGCAGGTTGATGTGGCAGGCTCAACTGAAAGGCCACAAAATATGGAGATTGACGCCTCCTCCGGATTGTGAATCGTTGTGCTCTTCTATCGACTTCACCGTTTCTCCAGGCGATATACGTGAGTTTCAATTCTCTCGCGCGCTTCTAAGATGTCTAATGTGTTTATTTCTTGCTTCGGCGTCAGGAAACATTGTTGATAAGTATGATATTGGTTCAGTGTACTCCCTGTGTGGAAACAGGCAGGTCTTGGCAAGTGCCTTGGTTGTGAACCAGTGACAAAAGTTCTGTGGGCCACGCCAGATGCTCTTGGGTTGTCGAAAGGATCATTCATTCTTAAATGTGAAAATAATCCAGGTACCCAGGCAAGTCGTCATGATGTTTTTTAAAATGCCCACAATTTTGGTCATTTTTGACTCAAGCGAATGAAGTTCAACTTGGCCAGGGATGACAAAAGATGTTCGCACGACTCGCGAAATTTATGACAAAAATTCTAAAGCTCCCGTGCAAATATGTTTAGCCGTTCAGGTTCATCCTTCGAGGGGATTCGCTTTGACACAGAAATGAGAGATGGAATCTTTATATAGATTGAACAGATTACGAAGTGGGCAGAAGCTTTTCTAGTTCCCAACATACGGGTAGGATGAACACAACAGATGGCGGATGTTGTGTTTGCAAAGTTTGAGGTCTCAAGGATTTGTTGAATAATCCTGAAAGTGGTGGGCTGAGCCACTTGACAATCCAGTTCCTTACATACTGTTTCCTTATTTGATGACTGTTCCTAATTAGTCATGGAAGTTGCGGTTTCGGTAATATGCAAGAGGCAGCATCCCCCGAACTCAGACCTGCGGAGGTGCGGCAGGCATTTGGTCGGTAGCCAGTCTCCTGGCAGAACTGTTTGCTGTGTGTTACTCCATGGAGGTGACTGCCTGAGGAATCCCGTAGCATCTGGGAGTTTTGAATCTGGTTTCTTGGTACCACATTGGGACCCCAATACAGCATGCTCCAAAGCTAGTGGGGTATTACACATAGCGAGTTGGTGCCTAGAAAGTGGCCTATCCATAAACCAACCAAATATACGAAGCACTATAGTCCCTACCACCAATAAACTCAAATATCTAGGGGTAATCTTATATACGAGGCATATCCACAAAGTAAGTGTACTCGATTTTTTTAGGGATCAAAAAAATTTATTAAAACAAAAAAAAAACGTGCTTACGTAGGTATACATTTAAGCTATTTTTCTACGTAGTCGCCATTTCTCTCGATGCAGGTAGTTAGGCGGGGGATCAATTTTTTTATGCCTGCCTCGTAGAAATCTGCCGCCACCTCCTTCGTCCACTTGTCGACCTCCCTCTTCACCTCCTCGTCGGTTGAAAATTTTTTTCCACCCATGTGCGTCTTTAGAGAAGTGAAAAGATGATAGTCTGAAGGCGCCAGGTCGGGGAATAAGGGGGGTGGTCTAAAACATCCCATCCAAAAGAGTCCAACAGTTCCTTCGTGAAGTTGGCCGTGTGAGGTCGGGCATTGTCATGGAGCAAGCAAACGCCCTTCGTCAAAAGACCCCTCCTTCGATTTTGAATGGCTCTTCTCAATTTTTTCAGGGTCTCACAATACCTTGCCGCGTTTATGGTCTCCCCCTGAGGCAAATAATCGATCAGTATGATGCCTTTATGGTCCAAAAACACTGATGCCATGATTTTTTTCCCAGAAATTGTGGTTTTGAACTTTTTGGCTGAGGGTGAAGTGGTGTGACGCCACTGTTCGGACTGTCTCTTGGTTTCTGGAGTATAGTGTGCAACCCAAGTCTCATCTCCAGTAACAATACACTTGAGGAAATCATCACCCTCCAGTTCATACCGTTCCAAAATCTCTTTAGAGGTCTGCACTCGATTCAACTTGTGTTGTTCAGTCAGTTGTTTTGGGACCCATCTTGCACACAGTTTATGAAATCCGAGGGTTTCTGTTATTGTTTCGTGCAGCAAAGATCTGGATATTTCAGGAAACTTCGCAGAAATTTCGTCCAGAGTCAATCTGGGATCGTCACGGACCGCATTCTCAATCTTTTCCACAAGTTTGTCAGTCGCAATCGACGGTCTCCCACTCCTCAATTCGTCATGCACATTCGTACGACCGTTCTTAAACTCCCTACACCACTTGTACACACTCGTACGATTCATGTGTTCCTTCACCATAAATTGCCTTTACCTCATTAAAAATTTCAATCGGGGATTTCTCCTTAACAACGAGGTACCGGATGACCGCGCGGACTTCGCACTCGACATCTTTCACGAGAAATGCTCTTGAGACCACAGTTTTCAACGTACTGACCTCATTTTGGTCTTGTTTCGGAGGGGAGGAGTCACGCTACACGACAGTGTGCCCAACATAGCAAAAAAAATTCCCTACGGCCTACGGGAGCTTCAGTACACTTACTTTGTGGATATGCCTCGTAGGAGACTTAGATGGAAGGAACAAATAATTAGACAGGCTGACAAAGGTGGGACTGCACCAGGTGGAAAGTATATTAGGGAAAACCTGGGGTGTGAAACCCTGGATGGCAAAATGGAACCATCAAGCAGTGTTAAGGCCACTAGGAATTAACAAGACAGTCTTTCAGAGCAAATTGTTTGCAATTAACCGCTTTATAGACAAACTGAAAGGAAACACCAATAATAAGACAATTACAATATTCACAGAAAACCAATCGTCGATAAGAACATTGGCCAATACAATTGTTAGGAGCCTACTAGTTGAGGACAAAATAAACAAAGGGAAGGAACTTGTGTACTGAGGAAGTTTGCTGGAAGAGCTGCTGACTCAGGCAAAAATTACGGCAATCGCGCCGGAGATTACGGACTTACGTCGAGAATTATGAATCGACTGTCTTAACCACTAGACCACGATCAACCGCTTGCCTTTAATAGGAGTCAGTCAGCACATCTCCCCCCTCGTCTTTTAACCGCTGCTCCTGGAGCGGACTCTTTTAAGGAAAGAATTTACGAGAGTTGAGCGAATCCCCGGAAAATCCGATCTTTGATTCGAGAAACGAGAGGGCTACAAGGAAAGTCTTTTTTCTTTCGCATTGTAGTGGGCGCGTCGCCCATTTTATTTCCCTTCGCGCTGGAACTTTCACAGCGTCAGCGAATCCCGGACCCGAGAACTCGTCTCATTATTTTCTCTCTTGATTTTTTTAATTTTCTCTCTGGGCCTCTTCTTTTTCTTGGAAAGAAGAAATTCGACCACTAGTTGGGCGCCATTGTTCTGACTGAGGAAGTTTGGAGATGCTTTAGAAGAGCTGCTGACTCAGGCAAAAATTATGGCAGTCGCGCCGGAGATTCGATCCACAATCCTCAACTTACGTCGAGAATTATGAATCGACTGTCTTAACCACTAGACCACGATCAACCGCTTGCCTTTAATAGGAGTCAGTCAGCACATCTCCCCCCTCATTTTTCCGGGGATTCGCTCAACACTTGTAAATTCTTTCCTTAAAACAGTCCGCTCCAAGAGCAGCGGTTAAAAGACGAGGGGGGAGATGTGCTGACTGACTCCTATTAAAGGCAAGCTGTTGATCGTGGTCTAGTGGTTAAGACAGTCGATTCATAATTCTCGACGTAAGTTGAGGATTGTGGATCGAATCTCCAGCGCGATCGCCGTAATTTTTGCCTGAGTCAGCAGCTCTTCAAAAAAGCATCTCCAAACGTCCTTCCTTTCGTAACACTTGCACTGAGGAGTAACACCCTGACAGTGAAATGGATTCCAGGACATAAGGGAACAAAAGAGAGCGGATGTACTGGCTAAAGAAGGATCGGCTGATCCATTCTATGGGCCAGAACCATAATTACCAGTAACGATGGCTACAATCAAGAAGGCTGTAAATAATACCCTCTGGGACACAGTTAGCAATGACTAGACAACAATAGAGGCCTCGAGTTCTCTAAGCACACAGAGACCACAACGTACAACAAACAAATGAGGATACAGGCGCTAAAACTAAATAGCAATCAACTAAGACGACTAATAAGCATGCTAACTGGACATTACGCAGTTGGAACACATTACACTGATTTAACTCGACCATTGGGGCTGAATGTTCCTGCGGGGAAAAGAAACAGTAGAGCATTTCATATGTGAATGCCCAATATGGTTTAGAACCAGACTAGGAGGACGTGCAATAGATAGGGATGACATACGAAATAACGAATGGAGGAGAATCCTCACAATTTTTGGAGGGAACCGGAAGATTCTCATTTTAGGAGCCAAAGCCGGATCCCTTTCTTTACTTGGGTGATGGAAAATTGAGCCCATTTGTGGCCACGACTCAGGTCATTGTTCCCACGGCTTTGGCTCATGCCCTACAGTCTTCTTCTTCTACCCTAAATTGGAAGGAGTGTGAGAGGACGTTGTAGTGATGCACTGAAAACCAAAAGCGCACGTTCATTTTATAACAATAACTACTTTGCTCAATTTAGTCTGATTTTCAAAAGTAATGTCGCGATGTTGGCTAAATGGGCAAATACCCTGAATTTGTTGCAGATATAGGAATCCTAATAACGTTACTTTGTTCCTCTTTCAGTCTGCTCCAAGTCGCCTTTATAAAGGAGTGCTGCGTACCTCTTACTGGCCCGAGTTTATTTATTTCCTGACATTTCTCACAAACATATTTACAGTTGATCGCAGTTGCAAGCATTTTAATGTTCGAGTGTTTCAATTATGCTCTTTTCAGTTCTCCTGGACACGCGTCAATGGTACCACGAGACTCAGGTCTACGACGGTGAATTTTCCATCACTGTATCGTCGGAATACGGCTGACCTCACTACCTTATTTTAACATATTTTACGGCAATTACAACCAATGAAGTTTTAGATAACGTATTTTATTGTACTGACAGTATTAGTATTAATGACGAACCCCCTTCGCAGCAGAGTTGGGCAACAAGGTGACAACTAGATGTCGTTGGCTCCTTTCGGGAGCTTTTACAGCATTCAAGATCCAAACTAATTCGAGATGCTTTTTACTTTTTTTATCAGCTGAACGTTCACATTTCAACGTGTTTACTTTTTTGTTGAACTAAGGGCACACTAATCCCCTTTGTCACTGCGGCGATATCTACAGCCATTGAGCAAAGCGTGGGTTTCGAAAAATAATCCAAATTCTTCATCTCAATTTTACCACGGGAATCTCTGGGATTAACTCCGAGTATTAAGTTGAGTCGAGATTAGAGAAAAATGTTGGAGGATAGTATAATTAGAATAACGTGTGCGATGAGCTACCTAATGGTGCGCCAGTAAAATGGAAAATTAAACCTGCGGATGGACGACGGTGGAAGAGGAAGAGGTAATGAGGTCAGTTGCATTTCTGAGGAGTACAAATAGCCCTTGCAACACTCAACGCATAAAATGGTAACTTCCATGTGCGCCTTGGACGAGAGAAAGAGGCAGTGGCGATTGATTGAACGTGTCACAAATGAAACTGGGCCGTGGGGTGGTGGTAAGACAAGAAAACAGTTTGGTCAGTGATTGAAGACGGGAGGAGAGGTACCGACAAAGCTAATTTGAAAGGTAGAGGTCTGGTTGATTCTTCAGGAATGTAAGGAAGGCGTGAGTTGTGTTTTGATGATGAGCTGCTAAAAAGAGAACGAGGGTTCAGTCGCCTAAAACATAATCCACTGGTTGAAAGGTACGCAAATGCCTAAACAACAAAGTGGTGTCTCTCCTCTGGGATTGTTACTCATCTGCTCACAATTAGGTCTGTGTTCTAATCAAAATTACTGTTCCTGAACTCTCTTGAGAGGATGAACAGTTTGGCTATCATGGGAAAGCCCAATCACTCGCTCAGCATCTACCAAACTCAGACCTAAGAGGTACGGCAGGTTATCATTTAGCCAGTCTCCCAATGGAGCCCTGCAGTCCTTCTGTAACGTGCAGGATGGAGAGTCTTTGAGAGATCAGAAGTCGACGTGTCCCGTAAGGAACTGGCTCGTCCAGTGGTCTGGATCAACCCACAGATGTTGGCAAAAGACTAATACTTGTAACTTCCCTTTGACTAGGATTCTCATCTCGCCATTCATCTAGTGGGTCAAGTTTTTGTTCAGTAGAGAGATCCACACAGAGTGAAGGCCTTTCACTCTCCACTTGTTCAGTATGTGAGATATTTCTAAGCAAAGAGTTTTAATTAGTTTGGGTACTGCCTGAGCAGTGACATCAAGGGAAGTATTGTTATTTTCCTTCTGTCGGAGCATGGCGCTTTCAACCAGTGTCTCTTCTTCTTTAAGCGTCGCACCTTCAACTTCTGCTCGTATGGGGAAGAAATCTGCGAGGATGCATCTCACATCCTTTTCGAGTGCCCCCTGTACGAGGATTTGTGTACCAGGGTGCGAATTCCTCCTGCTGGAAGTTCAACCGCGTTTCTTTCCAGTAGGTCGGCCAGGCAAAGATTCGTCACTTTGGCCCAGGCGGTGCTCGCTGGAATCATAAAATGGTAATCATGGTCTCTGCCTGCGATGGCCGGCCCTACCCCCTCTGATTAGCTCTCCTTGCCGCACAAGGAGCTACACTCCATCCAGAGCACACCTCCCAAAGCCAGAATCCATAGTGCTGCGTCCACTAGACCAGGGAGAGTCTAAATAACTCCCCCCTCCCCCTCATTGTCGCACCAACGCGCCGGTAGGTCAAAACCAGTCTCTGTTTTACGGCAGTAGATTGAATGCCCCCAATTAAATGCGTCCCTGATGAAATCGTTTCTATCTTCTTCTGCTGTGAAGTTACTGTGGCTAAGTGTGTTGGAGCGGACTCTGGTTATATCCCCGACCAAACACCCCCATCCAAACCAACGGGCTTGGGCTTGTTGGGGAGTTAGGACATGGGCCCAACTAGGCCACGGCGAAATGCCACTGGTCCTGCAGCTCTGGTGGAGTCCTATGGCCCGCAGCTGCCTCCCTGCTATCTTCTTCTCTTCCCTTGCTGTCTACACTCATGGTTTTTAGGTTTTGCAAATATTGGTCTAACATTTCTCCGATCTCTTGACATCTTGTAGCAAGTAAGTGTCGAGCATACAGTTCATTTTTTGGCTTGATACGAAGAGCTTGTAAAGTTTCTATTGCTCCCTCATACGTTGAACTCTGAGCTATGTAAGTGTATACGTCAGTACTTACATGGTTGTGTAAGATTTGAAGCTTTCAAACCGTCATCAAGTTCTTCATCCGTCGTTTGATTCAGGAAATTCTCGAAAGTTGGTTTCCAGTGAGACCAGTGGTGAGAGGCATCAGTTGCAGGGGGTTCCACCTCCAATCTTTCCAGTCACGAGTACTTTTACATGATATAAATTAAAGTTGGTTGAATAAATTGAAATAAAAACCTTTCAAGTTGAGGTTTTATTCAACCAACCTTAGCTAAATGAAAATTGTTTCGTGAATTTGAAACTAAAACTGGTTGCTTAGAAACTAATAGTAATATCTCATTATGCACTCAACACCCAAGGCATTGGGTAATTGTCAATGATCACTTGTAGCGCTTCAGTAGATGCTGTCTTGCAGATCCATGAGAGTGCAACTCTCTGTGATGGTGCCGGTAGTGATTAAATGTGAGTTTGCTACCCCGGACAACGGTGCAGTAGCCACTCACGCCTCAGTACACATGAGGATAGTCTCATGGTAACACACACCTCAAGTGACCGTTGCTAATGCCTCGTACTGAGGCTAACCTGTGGCGAGGGTAGTGCGTTTGTGGAACTGGAAGTGTCGGCTGAAGCCCCACCTCTCACCTATATGACTCGTGAGTACTGGACATGCTTCTCAACAAAGAACCTGTGGATGGTTGGTTATTTAATTTTCCTTTCAAGAGGATTAGCTCGGGTTTTTTCTCAGGCACCTGCAGCTTGAGGTGCTTGCAGGAGCACACGATGGGTTTTGCCTCGATTTGTTGGATCGATTGTGCACGTAACGTATGGCTAGTTGCAATGAAGCTTCTGAGAAGACCTTGGAAGAAATATTTGTACTATCAATGCCACTGTTTCTTCATCTAGTGTCGATAACGTCTACAACCCTCAAATTGTCGAAACTATTTTTACATACTTACACATTAATCGTGAGTAGTACAGAATGATTGTTTGAAATTTACTTCCTGTGCCGTACGTTTGATCGTCGCAATGTCCCTCTAGTTAGAACTCAATATGTGCCCAGCTCTGGTGTGAAGTGAAGGTTGCAGAGACTGTATTTTGGTATTTGCGTGGAGTTCCTCTTGATGTTAAAAACGCTATTTTATTATTGACGTATTTGTAAACTAGAACTGACGAGAGTTGCACCTGCGAGTGCCTTAAAATTGTACTCTCTCGCTTTAACTTCACCCTCCAAACTCTCACGGAGTATCCTTCAGGGAGCTGTTCGTCGACGCAGGGTGAGACAAAGAGCGTGCATCCACATCCGTGCAGAGCGCATTAGCTGAAGTTGGACGACCCACGACGCTCCCACGAAGTTTGACAGCGTGTTTGCCGTGTCAATTGAGGACGCACAGTAAACAGGAGACATTGATGACGTGATCCTTTGACTCGGGGTACAAAAACCACTTTCCGAAGTCAGGCTGAATGAAGACAGGACGACTGAGGAACCCAAGGCAAGAAATACGAGAACGAACAGGTATTGCCGAGGAACACACATTCTCGCTCGTTTGGCTACTCCTTGAAATCTGGAGAGCCCTATATAGTTTTACGTTCGCCCTTCAGTCCTTCAACGCTGAATTTTATTTTATTTTCATTAGCGTTGTAGATTTGGCGAGAGAAGACGTATTTTAGTTCATTTTTCATTCACACAAAACTGCGAGTAAGCCTTATCTACTTTCATCAGTCACTTGCTCATCATTTACTTACCGCTTTTCGTTCCTACGACAGTAAAATAATAAGACGAACACTTTCTCAGTTGTTCGTGTTCTTTTCCGCTTCTTCACAATTGCTCAACGAAATTCGACTCTTACGCGTGGATTATCCTGTAACTGAGCTTGCGATAACGAAAATAAACCTTGCCGATTTGTTGAGAAATGTAGAATAGGTCTTAATGCCTTTGAAGGGCCTCAGATTCAAATTATTGTTCCCATTTTTGTATTAATATCGCTACGTCAATTAACCGATTGTGATATCAAATATTGTACTTATTTTGTCATGTGTTAAGTGTGCAATTTTGACTAGTTGTCTTTTGGAGTGTGCAAATTGACGTTTATTTTGGGTGGAAATTAAACAATTTGTTTGAAACAGATTGAATTGACAACGTGAGTGCTTCCTTGTACCTAAAGAACAACGAAAGTACGGCCATTGTCGAAACCCTAACCTAATTTTGATGGTTTGACTGTGCTGGTGGAACGACTTCTGGCAATTCCAGAACCGAGGCCTGCTACTCAATCAGGTCCTTAGACTCCTTATGTCGTAGCCAAATAGAATGGGTACCACGGGGGCCCGCGGGTGGTTGCGTGGAGCCATTCAGGGCGTGACGCTGCTGATGGTGAAGCCATGGGTTTGGCCTCGTGGGGGCGGTGGTTTCGCTCGGAATTCCCCTAGAGTACTGTTTGGTGCGAGCAGGAGAAGGGGTTGAGGCCACCAAGCTAGGAACCTTCCCCGAAGCCGTGTGCCCACCACTCCTACTGTGACGCAAAACATCTCATAGAGAGAGCGAGCGATTTCGTGAAGGAACCGATTCTTTGTGAACGGTGACGGCGGAAGAACGGAGCTGCAATCGAAGTGTAGTAATCACAAGCTGGAGCCGAGAATTTTACGAGTGATTCGGATCGCACTCGCTCACACAGTTAAGTTCACAAAATCATTATCTTATTTATTCATTATTGCCCGTCAGTCGTGGGTTCATCCCCTAGCAAAATAATAAATATCGGTCTCACTACAAAGTCGGTGGGCGAAAGACCTACATATACGAATATATTGACACCCCTCCCCTCCTTCTAGTCAAGACAGCCTCACCTCCACAGACACGTTGGGCGTTGGGGTCACGTTACTGACGAGGTCTTGTCGACCAGGCAAATTTGTGTTCAGAAGGTTTTTGGTTGTTGGAGTTGCACTTTTGGCAAAAGAGAGCGTGGCATTTGGGACCAGGTGCGGATGTGGGGTGGACACAAATTCCCATGGCTTAGGGATCGTGGTTATAATGGAACAGCGACATTGCAGTAAGTTGGGGAGCACGTAGAGCTGCATCGTTTAAGGGCATGACTGCTATTAGTGGCCAGATTACAGTCATTATAAACAATAAATTGTCTATATTTCCACAGTGTGCTGACTGACTCCTATCAAAGGCAAGCGGTTCATCGTGGTCTTGCGGTTAGACGGTCGATTCATAATTCTCGGATTGTGGATCGAATCCCCGGCGCGATTGCCGTAATTTTTGCCTTAGTCAGCAGCTCTTCAAAAGCATCTCCAAACCTCTTCGTCACAACAGAAATAATGAGCACAATTGTTAAATCGATTTCGACGGTTAGGTCATGATGATGATGAAAGGATCAGAATTATTTCATGTTTGAGGGTAAATATTATGCTCAGCTGGGGGTTGCGATGGGTTCTCCACTGTCTCCTTTGTTGGCGGACATTTACATGGATTATATTGAAAAACAAATTTTTGGAAAATGTAAATCAAACAGCCTCTTGTATTGGTATAGATATGTGGATGATGTCATAATCTTATGGACAGGGACCGAAAGACAATTAAATTCCTTTCATGAAAAAATTAATAAACTAGATCCGTTCATTCAATTCACCCTTGAATTGGGCGGAGATAAGTTGAATTTTCTAGATTTGTCTATTTCACTGATCAACAAAAAACATAATTTCTCAATTTATAGAAAAGATACGTATAGTGACATCACTATTCATAGTACCTCAAATCATCCTCTGGTCCATAAACATGCGGCCTTCCATAGTATGATCAGTAGGGCACTGTCTATACCAATGAATAGTCAAAATTTATTAAAAGAAAAATCAGTCATTAAAAGCATAGCAGCGAGTAATGGATATAGAGGAGAGCTCGTCGACTTTATTTGGAATAGGGTTCTTAGGAAAAAAAGTAGGGAAGGGGTCTCAAATTTAGTGAGGGAAAATGTGGTAGAAGAGAAAAAATGAATACCTTACTATGGGAAAATTTCGGATAAACTTGGCAAAATTCTATCATCTAGAGGTTTCAAAGTAGGTTTTAGAAATAAAAATAGTCTTTAAGCTTTATTGGGTTCTGTTAAGGATAAAATTAACGTCCAGGATAAAAGTGGGGTCTGTAAACTAAAATGTTCATGTGGACTTGAGTATTGTGGTCAAACTGGTAGGAAATTTAGGGAACGAATAAAAGAGCATGAAAAGGATTTTAGGGATAACAAAGGTGATTCTGCGTTTGCAAGTCATCTGAGTGAATCCAATCATGACTTTAGTTTTGATTTAACAAATAAGCAGTATATAGAATTTCTTCACTTTTGCAAAAGGAGGTATGTTAGATGTTCTGGAAAAGTTCGAAATTGTTAAAAGTGATAGGTGTGGGAAGTCTCTAAATGAGGTAATCCCTCAAAACATTTCACCACTAATAGGTTCATTTTTACAATAGCTTGGGTTTTCCCTCCACCATTGTCTTGAGTTGATTGACATCGGGTTTTACCGATGTTACTGTAGTGGTTTCCCCTGCCCCGCCCCCTTTCACTTCTTCTGAGCCAATACGTTTCAATACCTCCGTTCACCTAACTATATAAGATGTTCTTTCTATGAGGTACCTTCAGTTCATGTTTGTTACTGATGAAGACCTAACCGTCGAAATCGATTTAACAATTGTGCTCATTATTTCTGTGGAAATATATACAATTTATTGTTTATTCTGTTTTTTAATGAAATGGGTTTCCACAATATCCTCGCAAATGATTCAGTTCATACAGTCATTGTATCGTTCCAGCCCCAAGACGAACGCTGACTACGGAGGCTGTCCTCAAAGAAACGTTTTTTTTTTTTCAGTCTTTATTGTTTAACACATCAACGCAATACATAAATACGATATAACAATATTCACCGCTCGTTGCTCACAAATAAGAGGTATCACCTGCCTCAACAGAACTGAAAGATACAATGTTCGTACCAAACGCGAGGCGTATAACTTCGAGTAGGTTGCTTAAAGTCAAATACATTGCACCTTTATCGTAATACAGATAAACAAGTATTGGCACTTGAAACAAAAAACGAGGAACATCAGGCTGTGTCGTGCAAAACTTCTAACGTGTTACGTGTAAAATATTACATCGAGTTATCTTTCAACGAAAACGAGCAGAATTTCAGGGTGCGATCGGGAAAACTACCGAACAGTGTGCGATGATCTCTGCATTTCTGTACAGAGCCCCCCAAGAAGCCACAGACGAAACAGGCAAATCTGAGTCGAAATTCGTGAACTCGCGATCGGCTGGAAATTCAAGAGCCAGGGACTGTAACGCCTTCAGTAAGCACAAAAATATAGAGGGGAGTTATACAAAGAAGGTAATTGAAGGGTTTGGCAACTTTGGCTCTGGATCATAACGAAGACAATGCGAATAGGACGGAAGTAGCGACAATCGGCCTATGAACGTAATAACGTCCACCCCCTGGCTTGTGACGCCACTTCTGCCACCATGATCCGAGCTTTGTGCAGCGACCAACACCCTCAACTTCCCCTAAAACCAATTTGTTCGTTTCTATCGTTTTTCGACGTGAGTAGTAACTGAAGGTCCCAGCACCTCTCCTGTGGCTCCCTGGATTCTCCTCGATCAGCATCTCAGATCTTCGTAACATCCGTTCTAGGGGTCCAATTTCATTTTTGAACTTGGCTCATACGACCATAACGAGCAACTAAGAATGGACGCGACCAGTGAAGTACATTGACTGAGAACATCGACGGTTAACCCCTTTTTGCTGCTCCACCTTCCAGTCAGGAACGCGGGACATCCTGCAGATCTGCACCGATAGCCTCCACTGACTGCAGGAGAGACCTATGAAGTGTGCTGACTGACTCCCATTAAAAGGCGCCCTCGTTATCGTGGTCTAGTGGTTAAAGGCGATGGTTCATAAAACCTGACGAATGTCGGGTTTAGTGAATCGGAGCTCTTCGCGATTGCAGTCATTTTTGCCTGAGTCAGTGGTTCTGCAAACATCTCCAAACTTACCTCAGTACACAAGAAACCTTAGGCGCACCACACACCAAGCTCTTGCATTCACACAGAACATGCTTCGCTAACCCCCTGGATAAATGATGACTTAAAGGACATCGCTCTGTAAACAAGCCGAGTATAGCGATGACTTAGCCACTTGGTCCAGTTGCCCTCAGTTCCCGAGCTACTACATGAACACAGTACAAAATTCCAAACAAATCTGAGTCGCACCCTTTGACTTCGGCATTTTTCCCAATCGCGACACAAAGTTCTGTTAAGCTGCTCGTATTCATCGCTCACCTCATAACTTAGCTATTAGACTATTTCGTTGACACTTTGAAACTAACAAAAATGATCATTTATTGGAACAGCCCATCACACAATGACAAACAGCCCTCCTAATTTATACTTGAACAAATACTTCAAATCGGTGGTTAGCCTCTACAGGTTGATATGGACAAATTGCTGATACGTAATGAAAAGCGTGTACAGGAACTTATTATATGGCACAATGGGAAGCAAAAGCTGCTGGCTTGATCGGGACAAATTGCTACGACACGGTGCATTAACAATTAACAGTTTTCGGGATATTGAAATATGTACGTCCTTAGCCAGATCGATATGAGCGAGTGAATTAGTTCATTAAACATTGTGTTAGACGATGTGCAATATTTAAGTACGCCTTTTGAACTTGCGGTTGAGATCGACGTCGTGGAGACCTTATGGCTCAAATGTAAGCTCCGGGTCGGTATTGTGGCGTTAGTGGGGTTGTCACTAATTATGTGTTTCTAGGTCATGGGAGTCAGACGGAGGCAGAGGATGATTCTAGTTCCTACCCTACAATTGCCAAAGTCAGAAAAACAAAGCCTTAGCCACCTTCTCTTCACCAGTGTCGTGAAAAAATGGGATTAGGTGAGGGAAAATGGGTGGTTGTGGGCTCTTAAGTTTTCTTCGGACTGGAATCTTTAATTTTGGCCGGAATTTTGACTGAATTTATCGGAGAAAGAAATACGGGCTGGTGAAGAGGTATGGGAAACAAATGTGAGCGAATGGCTTACCTTTTCTGGTGAATGAAGCGTAAATACCTGGGGCCCTAGTAGCAGCAGCAGACTCCGTTTCACAGTCGGAGCCAGGGGAAAAAATATGAAGGAAAAGGAAACGGATAAAAAATAAAATAAAATGCACTCTGAAGATGTACAGGATTGCTAACTTCTGGAGGATGGAAATCCGTTAGAAAAGTATAATTTAAAAAATCGCGAGCGGGCCTCGTAAGGAAAATGATTACGTTGCGGCGGGCGAAGGAAGCGGAATGAATGAACAAAAATAATGGTGCGGGGGAAAATTCGCGCAACTGCCTTCTAGCACGCCTCATAGCCAGGACGTTTGAAACAACCTAATGGGCGAAATGGCATAGGCCGCTTGGTGGCCCGTTCGCCCATTGGTCCGGGGTTTGTGCTACTTGCTGTCATGGGTCAGTGGCGGGGGGGGGGGGCTAGGTTGGACCTGGGGCAAGGGCTGGTGGCTCCGGCGTTCAGTTTGCCCAAGCTTGTGCAAAGCTGGCAAACTGGCGGGCTGCAGTTCGACTGGAGAGGAAGCCTTGCGCCGAGTTCTGCTGTGGAATTTCAGCACGGGCCGTCGCATCCGTGTACAGACCGCAGCCGAAGAGGACGTGGGTGGCGTCTTCTGCCTCCCCCACGCCGCTGGGGCATTCATTGAACACGTGCCGTCCAAAGAATTGGAGTTGCGCGTTGAATGCCCCGTGCCCTGATAGCAGTTGTGTGACTGCGAACGAGGGGCGCCACCACCTCATTGCCAGATCCTGCACAGAGGGCATAAGCTTGTGCAGGTGGCGGGCGGTGGTTCCTGCATCCCACCTCGCTTGCCCCTGGCCCAACATCCACTCCTTGGCCAACGCGATCCTGCAATAAATGGAGTCCTCACGTAGCATGTCTGGAACGAAGCCCTCCAGCGGACCTCTGTACGACGCCAGGCCATTGGCCCTGATGTGGTGGCACATGGTGATGCAGTCCAGCTGGAGGTCAGTGGCAGAATGCCCCGAGGATCTAAAGGGCGAGGTAGGAGGTTGTGCGATACGCTGGGAGGACCACTAAGAGCGTGTCTCGTTGCAGCGTTCTGGCTCGCTGCCGATCTCATTCAGATGGCACGATCCATCAGGATGCTGCAGCGCATCGCTCTATGGCCAGGAACACTGCCTGGTAAAAGAGGTGCCTTGTGTGTGGCGACGCCCCCCATGTGGGCAGTTAGGGCTGAGGACTTTGCACGGAGCACGTTTGAAACAACCAGTTTCCTTTAACATTCACAGGAGGTGACTGACTCTGCCTGGATGGATACCCAGCCAGCATAGTATAAGCAGAAATGAGCTCGCAGACTGGTTGGCAAAGGAGGGTGCAATCCAGTCCACAGGAGCACAGCGACACAAGTTCTTCGGGAGTTTCAGCAGGAGAAGGAGGTCGACCTGCCGCTTGATGGGGTAGTCTCTACCTCTCTCCTAGCGACCCACTTGGAGTCTTTAAGAGGAAATTGGAGGAGCTAGAAGACTACAGTGGGGGGGAGGTGGAGGCTGGTCCTGGTTTGTGAGGATTTCAATGCTAAAACTCTTAAGAAGAGGGAGGAGCTTGCTGATTGGCTAGTATTTTGCAGAGATGGAGGAAAGATCACTCATGAACCTCCCAAACTGCTGGGCAGCGTGGGAGGATGTATGGGAATGTCAGAAAACAAGGAAGAAAAGCTGCCACCACAGAGAGGTGTGAGGGCCAACCTGACGCAATGTGTTATGGTTCCGGGTTGGTTCTGGCTACACAGGAGTACATTCATGAGGCCACTGGAAGAATCAAGAACATTCAACGTCCCATTAAAAAAAGAAGGCGCTATAAAAGCTCAACTGAATCCATCTATAGTACAGTTTTCAGTCAAACAAGAGACTGCAGATCCAGCCACGAAGACGTAGAAATGGGGAGAGCTAGGAGAGACTGGAAGATCCTCGCAACAGAGGAAATCCTCCAGCAAGGAATAAGAATAATCACTGGACACGACTGTTCGGCTCAGCTCTGGCTGAATCAGTTTGTTGCCCCGACCATTCAAGTCCAACCCTTCCTGACAGGCCTTTCAATCTGCCTCTCCTACTGAAGAATGGCCTAAGGATTATTTCTGAAGCCGACAACGTATTTTACTCTTCAAAGTCTCCAAAATGTTCCAACTCTCAGCTCTTTCCCAGACATTTACAGCCAATGGCTCTCACCCAGTTACTCGCTCGCTCTCCGCCCTCATCCCTGCACCAATTCACACACCCAGAAACCTTCTTTTTGTCTTGTGAATTCCATTTCCTATATGCTCTGTTCTTCACCTCTGATGCTTTCGCAAGTGTTACATAATACAATCCTCTCAATCAACTCGTTTTGTCATGTTTTATTCACCCGTTACATCTCTTCAACGACTATCCCTCCAAGTTGGTCACCGACAAACACGACATTACGTTTCAAGCTCAAACGCACTGCGCAAATATTAAACTAGTAGCGAAAACCATGAAAACTGGTGAATGTACGAATCGAAAGTTGTGTGATGCGTCGTACCAAATTTTTTCAAGTTTCGCAGTTCGGCTACAAGTTCGTGTAGCTTTTTGATGTGCGAAAAAACCCGGCGTACTGTAATTATTTCTTCGAGAGATTTAAATACGTAATAAAGTGTTATTTTGTAACTAAGTGGAACCCTGCTTAACAAAAAAATCGATACGTCCCATATAAATATGTGTGTGGGTACCTTTACATTCAACTATCTAAAGCATACATTAACAATCTATACCAAATTTCTTTGTTTATCTCTTTTTTCGAATCTCGTTAATGTCTTCTTGTGTAATTCCTTTTTTAACCAATTTATTGATGTAAACATTGTTTAAAACACCAAAGAAACATTTAGACAGGAGACGATACCCAAATAGCACGGAAATGTGGAAAAAAACAACAAAATTAACGAGAGTGACTGAAATATTTCGCACTATGGCACACAACTCTTTTGAAGACGTCCCGATTCGTTAGCAATTTGTAGACAATAAATGTTAATAACTTTGTGATCGGAGCATGCATCAGGTTAGTGTATTTTTCAAAGGTTTACAACCCGACTAATACGTCTAGATACTACGTGTATTTGGTTCATTAACCCGTTTAAGAACTGAGACCGCTTTGAACGTGCCTCGCAGTAAAGTGATGACTTCAGGAAGGTTTTCGTGATAAGTTCAATTAGTTTTCAAAATGCGCCTTAATCTAATATCACTTTTAACGTTTCGTCCCTCGCCGTAACCCGATATTTTAGCGGTAAGCGAGAATTCGTATGGTCAAGTGGGTAACTCGTGACTTCGCTCCGCCAATTCAGTCGAAGGAAGTTCGTTTCGAAAGTTTGAAGCGCCCCGTAACTTACTGGACGCTGCACGGACATCAAATGGCTCGTAGTCGACGCGAATTGTTGCGCGACTGCCTCCATTCGGGTTTGGACATTTGAAGAGCTTCTTCGTACGTCGGCAGCGTGTCGTTTCTAAGGCAATAATTATTTCGTTAACTCTTCATTTAGGGTAGAAATAATATTTGTCGTACGTAAACTTATGTCGTTACCTGTATGGCAAGTTTTCCTGGCTACGGAGGCACTCTGAAGTGTCTTGAGTGCTGTCCGGCCCGGTCGGGCTGGTGGGGGTTGGAGCGCTGCTGCTGCCGCTCGCGATTTTCAGGAAGTAGAGGACGAGAATGAGGGCGCCGAGGAGGATGATGACAGCGAAGAGGGTGGCCCAGGCGGAGTGCATAGTTTTCTTCGGGCCCGTAAAACACGTTTCGTACGGCTGCCCGTTGCAAACTAATTGGTCGTCCTTGGACTTTTGTCGAAGCTTGCGAAGGCTTTCACATTTACATTCCCAAGGGTTGTTGGCGAAGTAACCAATCCCGAGGACTACAACCTGCAATTGACGCGAAATTACGAATTTATTCAAATACCATGGCAAAATAAAAGATTAATTTGTTTTTTTTTCGCGTACGAGTGGCAACCAAAAAACCTCCACTGCAGCCACACGTCTCATAGAGCTGTTGTTCCCTGATTTGACGTCCATATTACCACCACTCATCGCTGCAACCTCATCGGCATTAGCAGGGGCACCCCAAGCATTCTGAGGCATGCTCCATGTGCAACTTTGTACCTCTGACTTACCAATCTTGGTTCATGGTAGGGAGGGGTTCATAGGGGTTCATGGGAAAGCCTATTATGGGCACTGAGCTGCTTGAAGGCATGAAGGCATTCCCATGCCATCTTGGACCTGAAACTATAGACTGCAATAGCCTTTAAGGCGACCTGGCTGTCCGAGAATATGTGGATCCGCTTGCCCTTGAGTCCTTTGGCTTGAAATATCGTGGCGTACTCTCCCAGCAGCTTAGCAAGACGGTAATTGGGCCCTACAACACCCAGTCCAGCTCTGGCTTACATAACTGAACCATCGGTACCACTGCAGGGTGCCCACCTCAGTCTGGAACGTCTCCTTCACCCATTGTTCCCGTGAGTGGACGCTAACACTAAATGGCAGCCGAAAGTTCTTCCCCTGTGGCATAACGTCAGTAGCAAGGACTGCTGCCACTTCTAGCTTGAACTGTCAAGTTATTCATTGGAGGCTTGCTTTGACCCTGGCGGAGATATTTCTTGTCTGCAAAAGCCTAACCGCTCCCAGGTAAGCAGTCCTCTGGATGTGTATATGAAGAGGTGAGATGTTCAAAAGGACTTCCATTGCAGCAGTAGGGCAAGTACACATTGCCCCTGTCGCTGCAGTTGTTGGAGTTTACTCTGTACTGTCAGCCAGCCTGTCGACACAGTGGAGGCATAAGTGACGTGGGGGCCTTAGCCACGCCATCATTTTTAGAGTTATGCCCCAAGATTTGCTGCACAGCCTTCTACATGCCCACAGGGCTGTAGTTGCCTTGTGCAGCGCATATCTCACTTGCGAGTTCCATGTGAGCTGCTTGTCCAGTGTCACCCCTAGGTATTTCACCTCCGTCTTTATCTTGAGCCTCGCTCCTTGCATGGTGGGTGGTACTATGTCTAGGAGGTTTCTTCGTCCAGTGAAAGAAACTGTGGTGGTCTTGGCTGGATTTATGAAGAGTCCTTCCTTGTCGCATCATCATGAATGATATCTACAGCTCCCTGCATCCTTTCTGACACTGTAGAGGCAAATTTGCCTCTCACCAGAACTGCATGATCATCTGTGTATGCGACCACTTCGTAGCCTTCAAGCTGCAGTGTTTCCCACAGCTCGTCGGCCAGGAGAAATTACTCCCTCTTGGGGGCAGCCTTGCGTGGTAACCACTATAACTCTGTTTTCCCCTAACCGGGCCATGATTTCCCTGCACCTAAAGATGAACATAGTCCATTCCATAGCCTGGGGTTCTATTCCCCTCTGCGCTGCTCTTGCCCTATGGAGCTGAAGGTGTTATTGAAAGCACCCCCTACATCCACGAAGCAGCACAACGCCACTTCTCTCGTGTGAAGGGCCTTGTTGACCAACGAGACCAGTTCCATGAGCGTGGTCTCAGCCAACCTGCCCCTCAGGTAGGCACACTGCGCCCTCGAGGGGGGTTTGGTCTCAAGCATGTCCTTGAAGACCAGATCTCAGAGAATATAAAAAAAATTGTCCTCTCTGAAAAGCTCAGCGAAACTCTAATAAAAAAGGTTCACAACAGCTACTTCCACTTGGGGAGAACCCAAATGATCAACAAAATAACTCCATTCTATACAGGCAAAAACATCAGGAAGAACATAAATAAAATATGTGACGGGTGTGAAACATGCATCAAAAACAAAGCGAGACGAGAACTAAAATACGGATTACTGTCACATTTGGGTCCTGCTACGAAACCATTTGAAATTGTATCTATTGATATCATTGGTGGCTTTGGAGGATCACGATCAACGAAAAAGTATTTGCATCTACTGGTTGATCACTTCACGAGGTATGCCTATATTCTCACGTCAAAAACTCAAACCACAGGTGACTTTATAAAACTGATCGATAAAGTAGCACAAAACAGCGAAATAGATATCCTACTGACGGATCAATACCCAGGTATAAATTCCAAAGAATTCAAAAATTATCTACACACTAAAAACATAAGTCTAATTTTCACTGCTGTCGATACACCATCTTCAAACGGTTTAAATGAGAGGCTAAACCAAACTTTAGTAAACAAGATACGATGTGAAATTAATGGGAATAAAACGAAACAAGCTTGGACCACGCGCAAAGATGTGTGGATAAATATAATGCAACTGAGCACACAGTCACAACATTTTCACCAAAATACCTATTAGAAGGTGACATGGAAAATATTCTACCTCCAGAACTTCAGACAACATGCACATTAGAAGACCTGAAAAGAGATACAACGAAGGCTCTAGCGAACACAATAAAGTCACACGAACACAACAAACAACTATTCGACCTACATAGAAAGGCATGTAAACTAGAAGTGGGAGACAGAGTCAACGTGGAAAACGGGAATAAGCTAAACAGAAAAATGGATGAATTAATGATTGGTCCATACAAAATTATAAAGAAGGTTTCAAATTCCATCTATGAAGTAGACACTGGGCACAAGAAACCAGAATCAAACCTATTTCACGTCACTAAACTACACCCGCTGCTTACCTGTAATTGAAAAATTTCTGCGTTTTAACTTGAAATTTTTTTGCCTTGAGGGGGAGATGTAATGAATGACAATGTCACCCATTAGGAGTGCGTCACATTTTGAATCTGCCACGTGATCGAAGAGCCAACTCGATAATCGAAGTGGACCGCAGTCGCGACGACAGATGAAAGATATGCTATCATAGTGCACCTCGTTGTCTAATTGAAGTGACATTAAGTTAACTCTACAATTGAACAATACCGGAATAGAATCTTTAAATGTAGTTTCTCGTTATTTCAGGTGAAATAATCTTTATATTCTATACACTACTATACCCTTTGACAAATCGTTTGTAAAATAAAAGCTCGTTATTTCAGAGAATCGCATCTACATCCTTATTCCATTGACGGAGATCGGAGAGATATTATATATATTTAGGATGTTCAGGAAGGACAGTATAGAAGCAAGAACACAGTAGTCGTATATGCACACAAACGCGTATTTACATGTAGATAGGCGCCAGAAAATACAGTTTGTTTTTATGAGTTGTCACGATGTATTTTCATTTCATTTTTGTTTGTTTTTAATTTGTCATGATTATTGTATGAAGTTGAGTACGTTTATTTTCACGATTGATCGATGAGGAGGATATAACTTGTAATGGCTTTTAGGGTCAAAGTATGAGGGGGATTTGTAGCCTTATTCCACCCTGGCGAGAAAGGTATAAGGATATTGTCTAGTACAAGCCCATTGTTATGTGGGGAAATGTAGACACTAAGGCTCCAAATCTGAGCGTCTGAATATTAACCCCACAAGTTATAAAAATGTGTGGACTGGATACACATGTGCGGACAGATGTCAGAATGTGGACCCTTGTAAACTTTGTGAAACACGGGCTACGGAGTTAATTTGCACAGCAAATAGTTGTTCGAACGTCGAAACTAGCAAACAGCAGTGGCCACCAAAAAACTCGAAAAAAGGGAGAATTGGGAGAACGTCTCGAACTGTTCGTCAATGGCAGTAAATCGCAACTGGTCACACGTTTGTCCGCGATCAGGCACAATCACAGACCCTTGGTTGAAGCAGGTAGATCGGCCATAAGTTCCTCGGTCAACACAAGGCAAAAGGGGGGGAGGTTTGTTGGTGAGTCTCCTTTTCCTTTTGGGCGAGCATGTGACCCCTGACTCTTCCACCTTTCTCGAAACTTAAGATAATTCAACACCCATCATAACCTCTGATATAGCGATAACTTATGTCAGAACTTACTTTGTTCGGATCAACCAGAGCATTGTACCTCAAGTCAAACGTATCGGCCGTCAGAGACACTTCGCTCAACACATTGTGCCTGAGATCAACTTCTTTTGCCCCTTCGATGCTTATCCTTTGTATTTTATTGCTCTGGAGGTTGAGGAACTTGACGTTCGTCAGGTCGACTTTCTTCACCTGAAGAAACAGATAACGTCGAAATGTGACCTTTAGGCGATTGGTTCATCGAGCAAGTTAACACTTTTATTTTAACTTTGCTTAAAACTAGGAAGTAGGGAGGAAACTTACGTAAATATGATGTATAGTTTATATAACCTATGCAAATGCTACAAAGATGTGGCCAGACTGGTTTGTTTTCTTATCAAAATGGCTGTTCTTCACAATCATAAGGGAGACATGAGGCAGTTATGGTGGTTCATAGAGGGGCCCGGGCACTCACTCAGCATCCATTGAATCCAGGACACCTGTTGCCACGTTGATGTAAGACCCTGGAAATCACTAAAGTTAACGTACCTGTTAGGTGAGTCCATCTCCTCTGGCTGGTGAGTTACTGTCACTTAATGGCCAGACGATGATGTCTTTACATCGAAAGAGCTTGCCCACAGTAACTCACCAGACAGAGGAGACACTCACCAAACAGGTACGTTAACTTTAGTAATTTGGCTACTGGCGAACCTAACCCAATTGCTTTAATACCCTGGGAATCCATACCATTTGGGAAGAGTTCTGGATACAGTTTCCCGATTGATTTAACTATCTACTTGAGTAGTAAGTTTCAAAGGGCGAGGACAACTATGGCCGCATATCCATCTTCGCAAACAGTTATAACCTTCCTTAGTGGCAATCAAAGCTGGAAGGTTTGGCTGCTCTTTGTACAATCGTCGCTCATTGTTGTAGGAACTAGAAGAGCAACACGTGGTTTCTTGTTTCCTCAACACTGGAGGTGCAAGATGTGCAAAATTGACTGTCTTTGAGAGGGAAGAAGTAGAACCACACATTGAAGTCGTTATGTCTCGTAAGAAATTGGTTCGTGCAGTGGTCTGGCTCAACCCACTTTCACCGAAGACGCTCACAGATTGGGAAAAAACTCATGCGTCAAGTCCCTTTGAGGATGCCCATCTCCCTAGCCATTTATCTAGTGTGGCTGGTTTTCATTCAGTGGAGAGGTCTATAAGGAGTTCAGCCCAGAGGGAGGAAAGCTCCCTTTCTCTTCTCTTGTCCACCAAGCACTCACCGACCAAGTCGACAGGTAACTAGCTAGTGATCGCTTGGGGAGCTTCAGTGAACGCTGTTTCGTAGACCTTGCAACAATTGTGTGCCTCACAGGGATTGAGCCAGCCCCTTGATTGACTGTGAGTTTGCAACCCTAAGTAAATGGCCTTGTACACGAGGATTATCATGATGTGTCTTGCTAATTGCTCGTAATGAGGCAAACCAAAAACACAAACAAAAAAAAATTTGAGTTTTCTTCAGATCTTTACGTTTCAGACCCCACTGAGTCTAAAAAACCTAATTTCGGCGCGTGGTCCGTGTGTGTGTGTGTCTGTAGTTCGATTTGCGGGAGAACGGCTGATCCGATTGAGCTGGTTTCTTTTTTGTTTTGTTCGTTATTTTTTGTAGACACTAAAATAAGGTTGTGGACGAAGGGGGGGGGGTGGAGGACGAAAATGTACCAAAAACTAAGGTTTTTCGCATTTTTCTCAAAAACGGCTCTAACGATTTTGATTAAACTTTCAACTTATCTTCTACTGATCAATACCTAACTTTTCTTCTCTATACTTATCTCCATGAAAATACGGTGAACGGAGATATAGGCCCATGAAGCAAAAATAGGTTTTTTACGCTTTTTGGCAAAACGACTTCAGCGATTTTCACCAAACTCACAGGATGTTTTCAAATAGTTAATACCTACATATTCTTTTCAATAAATGTTCCTGTGACGGTCCATTGAACAAAGATAAAAATCAAAATGTGTCAAAAATAACGTTTTTTCGAACATTTCCGTGAATTCCAGGGTAACTTCTTTACCAGATGTGATAAATCTTAATGGAGTGTCTTTTAGTCACCCATACCAACATTTCGTTCTCTATAATTATTTCTGTATATATATGTTGAACGGAGATCTAAGCCAAGTTAACTCAGAAAAGGAGATTTGTCGAATATTAATTTATCGTTATTCGATTTTGCTCAAAAACGGCTCTAACGATTTCGATCAAACTTCCGGGGTACTCTCAGCTAACTAGTCCCTACATTTTGTTCTCCATAAATGTTCCTGTAAAAATGCGTTGAACGAAGATATAGCGCCCGCCTATGTAGGTGGTGTTCGAACTTAAAGGGGTGGCGGAAAGTAGTGTGTTGCTACGCACCAGATATTTTTACTCGTTCTGCTAATTTCTTCATTGTCAGGTCCGTATAAGTTCTAATTCGTGTTTAGGTTATTATCCTCTGTCCTCGTTATAGCTTATAAAAAAACAAACAAACGAAACAACGGCGTAGCTAAACATTTTACTGCTTTACCAACTGTTTTCACTGAGCAGTCAAGACACCCAACCACAACTCCAGTCACAACACACGCTTTTATCAATCTTAAAACTAGTCATAAAAGAGTTAGAAAAACGAAATCACCTCGCAATACGAGCAATCGATGACGCATTCCGTGCAGTGAACGGAGAGTTCGAAAATCGGATTTCTGGATATATCGATGGACTTCAAATAGCGCGAAGTCACGTGAAGATTTGTGAACCTGTTGTTGGCAAGATTGACTGTTTGGAGCCTCGCGCTGTCGATTTCCAAAGAGCTGAAATGTTTTTTTCGAAGCGTCGATGAGCCATACGAGCACGAATGAACACATGTTGGGGCCAGCACATTTTAAAATGATAGTTTCTCTAGTTTAAACGCAATAATAACGAGGACCGTCTGACCAGTTGACTGATTGCTTAAAACTACGATAGCGATACCCGTAAATACGAGGTCTGATCAAAACGAATAATGAAAAGTTCAATCGAGGATAACAGATATTTTGCTAACGAAAATAGTTGAGAAGGAGCGAAACAGCCATTCGTGGAGGTGAAGACGAGAAAAGGTCGAAAAGAACTGAATCGTAATATTAAAATTAAAAAAAAAAAACGAAAGTATCTAGAAAAAACTGAATTTTAATATGAAAACATGCACGCTAAATACTAATATCAAAATGTAACCAAAAATCTATGAAAAAAACCAAAATGAGAGTGAAACGAAAGAATCTCAAAAAATTGAATCGTATTAAAACCAAAAAAAAAAAAAAAATGAAACGAACAAACTATTAAATAAATAAACCAAAAATAAACGAATAATGAAAAGTTCAATCGAAGAAAACAGATATTTTGCTAACGAAAATAGTTGAGATGGAGCGAATCATTCGTGGAGGTGAAGACGAGAACAAGGCAATCGGACGATAAAGGGACAAATCGTAATGCCAAAGGTTATATACGAAACACGAGCACTTCCTAGAGGAAGCTAAAAAAAGAGTCGGGGGGGCTTCCAACGAGTAGAGCAGGCGGGCGAGCGTTGCGTTGCGACGCGGGTGGTTTTTTATTGAGATGGGTGGGAGGGAGGGACTTCAAACGACAAAACGTTGACTTCCGCTGTAGTTCCCGTGTTGTACTGCGTTTCGTTAATTTTTTTAACCATTTTTCGCCCATTACAACCACGGGCTTCGTCCGATCGGATTGCCGAGATGGCGGGCACAACTAGATACCAAATTGGATTTTTGTGCGAAAGAACGAATTTTTTGGACCACATTAAAGGCACAAAACGGCCCGGACGGCGGACGGACATTGCAAATTTGGAATCTCCAAGTCTTGAAACGTAAAGTATCAAATTTTGAGGTGGGGTTGTAAAATATTTTTCATGACCGAAAACATAGGGTTTTTATTCAGAATGAATAATAAACCAAAAAAGAGAATTCAGTTTTCAAAAAGAACAGAACGTTCAGAGTTATGGGCTGAATGGGGGTTCGAGAAGAGACTGGCAAGAGCAAATCGAAGGAAGGAATGTTGGGATGTCTGATGTAGGAAGCAGTGAGAGGTCAAGTTAGCAGGATAACACGAGTACAGTGCGCAATAATACAGTACATGACTTATATATAATGAATGCCTAGTGCGGAGCATCGTACGACTACATTAAAATCGCTTGTCAACGAAATTGTCACATAAAAAATGTCAATCAAACTGTCAGAGCCGGTTTTGAGAAACAAAATATTTGGTGTTTTGACCATTATAGGCATCTATAGTTAGTTTTGGACTGATTTTGCTCATACTCTCGTTTTGACGTCCTACATTTATCTGCACGCTGGCTATTTGCAGTCAAATTTGTGCTGATTTGGTTCAGCAGACCTGTATTTGTGCATCTTCGTTTGCATGGCCACTAAAGCCATTCACATAGAAGTAGTGACCAGTCTTACAGCAGACGCCTTTTTGGCAGCACTAGACCGTTTTGTTTCACTGAGAGGGCTACCAACGGATATGTATTCCGATTGTGGGTCGAATTTTGTTTCTGCTGCCCGACAATTAAAGGAATGGCTTAAATGGTTTGCTTGCGAGCAAACTCAGACCACCATGATTGAAAAATTTTCGATCCGCCGCATAAATTGGCATTTTAACCCGCCTCTCGCTCCACACTTCGGTAGTATCTGGGAGGCTGGGGTGAAATCGGTCAAGTCCCTAATGCGCCGCACAATTGGTGACACTCCACTCACGTATGAAGAGCTGGCCACTCTTGTCGCCAAAATTAGCGCCGTTCTTAACTCAAGGCCAATTTCTCCTCTCTCAAATGACCCTTCTGAATTTGAGTATCTTTCACCAGAACATTTTTTAATAAGAGAAGTCCCTATCGCCATTCCAGAACCAACCATCATGGACATTCCGATGAACCGTTTGGACAGGTGGCAACTCATTAAGCGATTTTCTCAGCATTTCTGGGATCGCTGGCATAGAGAGTACCTCACTACACTACAGACGCGCAAAAAATGGGCTAATGATTCACACAACCTTAAGATTGGAGACCTTGTCCTTCTAAAGGAGAAAAACCAACCAATTCTTCAGTGGGCACGAGGGAGAATTGTTGATGTTCATCCAGGTGCAGATGGAAAAGTCCGAGTGGCTACTGTAAAAACATCAAAATCAACCTACAGCAGGCCAGTTTCCAGCTTGGTTCCTCTTTTTGTCTCCAAAGATGAGCCAGAAAGGCAGGTACCATTCGCACCTCCAGAAGAAGAGAAAATAAGATTTCAACAGTGGACACAAGGATCAATCCCAGCACCTGCAGGAGAGACTGTTGTCACAGTAACTTGATCACCAGCTCTACTAATGGAATTACATAGTAGACATTGGTTATTCTCATGCCTTGCGAAATCCTTTTTCTCTTCCTTCTTCTATCCACGATCATTCCGCATTACCTTCCTATAATGTCAGTAGTGACTTGAAAATTTGTACAAATTTTGGCGGGCGGCATGTTAACGCCGGAGGTAGTGGTTAGTTTCTAATAATAATAATAATGCAGACGTAAGAAGTGCTGTGGACTTCTGAACGATTACCGAAACGAGTCTGGATTGAACGTGCCTACGTTCAGTCGGATGGAATCTCCATTATGATAACGTTGAACAGGTGTTTGTGATTCTGCCTGACTGTAGACTTGTGGTGGGTTGCGCCTATCTCCCAGCCTATTGCCCCAGTATTTGCTTCGAGAACTACAAAGCAGAGCTTGATAGAATTGCTTGTGCCTACCCAGACTACTCCTTCTTGCTAACGGGCGATTTCAATTTGGCAGGAGTCGATTGGGATACTTCGTCTGGGTACTTTTCGAGCCCTCTTAGTCTGTCCTTTAAGGGTGAAATCATTAGAGAGGCCATGGATATAACCTAACAACCTAAAGCAGCATAACAACTTGCATAACCCTGCACAGAATGTGCTGGATCCTCTGTCTTACGGACTTGCAAGATGTCACACTTCGTAAGTCTGATTCTAGCTTACCCTTAGACCAATATCGCCCACCTTTTGAGTGCACCTTCTCAATCACTAATGCCTCCTCATTCTTCACACCTAGCAAGTTCTCGTTCGACTTCAGGAAGGCTGACTTTGAGCACATGAATGACTTCTTTCTTTCGGTAAATTGGGCTTTTTGCCGTTTGTTGCCCTTAGATGGGGCTGTTCGGAAATTTTATGAGGTTTTGGGTTCGGCTATTAAGGAGTATGTACCCCATGTTGCTGCTATTAATTCAAATTTTCCCAAATGGTTTGACCCCGTATTGAGGGCGCTGGTGAAGAGGAAAAATTACGCTCATGCACGCTATAAGTATACTCGGCTGGATTCTGATTATATGATCTTCTCGGAGCTCAGGATGAAGAGTAAAGCTCACTCTAAACTGGCTTACTCCAAATATATTGAGGAGGTTCAGTTATCCCTCAAAGACAACATTAAGAAATTCTGGAATTATGTTAATTACGCGAAGGGCACCTCTTCAATGCCGTCCGTCCTTCACTTGGGTGCCGCTACTGCAGATACGACTCAGGATATTGCCAACTTATTCAAGGACCATTTTCTTCCGTGTTCTCCGCTGCTATAGTGCGACCTGTCTGTGGTGGGGTGCCGCCCCATCCCAATCTTCGTTTTCTTTGAGCTCTGTCGGCATCACCACGGATATGGTTGGGGCTGAACTTCGTTCGCTGGATCCACCTAAGGGAATGGGCCCTGACGGTGTGCCTCCCTCTCTTCTAAGGGAATGTGCTGATACGCTAGCTGAACCAGTCTCCTCTTTGTTTATGAGATCACTGGATTTGGGTGTGGTCCCTGACTGCTGGAAGTGCTCGTATGTGACTCCTGTTCCGAAAAGTGACAACAGAGCTAGAATGAAAACTATCGTCCGATTTGTTCTCTGAGCACATTACCTAAAGTATTGGAGCACATTATGGTGAAACACATTGCACCCTCGCTGCCCCCCCATCTATCGTTGCACCAACACGGGTTTATGTCTGGCAGGTCTTGTGCAACAAATCTGTTGACATTTCAACATACTGTCATGGATGCGTTTGTTGATGGTGTCCAGGTAGACTGTATTTATACGGACTTTGCTAAGGCCTTCGACAGGGTCTCCATGCGATTCTCCTTGAAAAGCTGGAGGCTTTTGGTTTTCTTGGGTCGTTACTTGCATGGCTGAGGAGTTATTTGCTGGGTCGTCGTCTGGTTGTCAGGCTGAGGACGTGGTCTCTGATTCGTTCATTGCCTCATCAGGTGTGCCCCAGGGATCACATTTGGGCCCTTTACTATTTCTCATCTTCATTAATGACGTGAGTAAACTGTTTGAGGGGACTGTGAAACATCTGTTATTCGCTGATGATTTGAAGATTTTTTTGAGAGTGGCCTCAGTGAGTGATTGTTTGGTTCTTCAGAATGCTCTTACAGCCTTGCACGGATGGTGTTTGAAGAATGAGCTTGGACTGAATATTGATAAGTGCTCAGTGGTCACTTTCCATCGAGGTGTATCCAGCCTACAGCATGACTACTTGATAGGAGGGGCGCTGCTCCAGCGTAAAATCCATAGTGCGGGGATCTCGGAGTTTTGATCGATTCAGGTTTTACGTTTTCGGCCCATATTGATGAAATGTGCTCGGGAGCAATGAGAGAAAACTGGGCTTTCTCAAAAGGAATACGAGGGATTTCAAGGATCCAAACGCCCTCAAGCTGCTATTCACCTCCCTTGTCCGTACACCTCAGAGTTTTCCTCCCTGTGTGGTCACCGTGGTATACCAGTGCCAAGAATACCTTGGAGCGTGTTCAGCGCCACTTCCTGCGCTATGTGTCCTACAAGAGAGGCGATAGGTGGGAGGACTTTTCCTATGCAGTGGCGCTCAGGAGAGAAGGCATGTCCTCTTTGGAGAATCGGCGACGTGAGGCGGACATGCTTCTCCTGCATGGGTTGACAGCGGGTCGACTGGATTGTCCGTACCTGCTTTCCAAGTTGAACTTCTGCGCCCCCTCCATACGCTACCAGACTCCATCAGCCTTTTATGTCTATACCTCTTCGACCAACTATGGTGCGCTTCAGGATGACTTCAATAGGTTTGTCACACACGGTGTTTCGGAGGACCTACTGTTGTTGTCGAAAGACTCTTTTAGGTCCAAAATTCGACGGCTATTGTGATCTCCGTTTGTTGGCTCAGGATTGCTGCTGATTGATTTGTGCTATTTATTGTGGTTTACATTGTCCTACTTTCATTTATTTTTTGTTTCTCACTGTTAATTTGGGCACTGCCCGTATATGTAATAAATAAATAAATAAATAAATAAATACCCCTTCTTCATCAAGTCGTTCCAACGCTCAACTGCCCTCGCCTTCACTCCAACGTTGTTCGCCTTTTCATTCACCCGCACGCGTGCTTCTCGCATTTGGCCAACTTCTTGTAATAGCTGGGTCATCAGTATCCCACTATTATCCTCTATTGCAATTTGGGAATCAGCGATTTGCATCACTCCATCTGCAGCACCCCATACGCTGCTACACCTTCATCTGACTGGCTAGCTCGCTTGGACCGCTTTCCTCCGCCTTCCCAACGTCTCAGTAACTACGGTCAGACGAAACTTTCCTTTTATCACAATTATACCTTACGAACATTTCTTCTACTCAAATCATAACTTAGATTAGTTTCACTTAAATTTATTATTAGTATAGTAGGAGCTCCTAACTTCATTTCCCTGTATATACTTGTTACAAATCTTTTATTATAAACCTTTTCATTTTTTCGTTTACCACTTGGGTAATTGGTTGCCAAATTAAATGAAAACCCTTCCTCTGTGGTTCAAACAGACCAAATATTGCTTTAATATTCGGAAGCTTTTAAAACGTGAAATTTAATCAACGTGCTGCTCGATTTTTGTCAGTTTACCAATTCTCCAGTTCAAACGCCAAATTGGCAGCTGCCAGTCAACAATATTCGGTGCTTGGAAATAGCAGTTCAGAATCGCATTTATCAAACGCCGCTGACTGACACCTAGCCCCTAAGTCAAAGCCGTCAATGTAAATTGCTGAACTGGGAGTTATTTGGGCTTGCAAATGATAAACTGGCCTTAAGGAAAGTTAAAGGAATAGGAGGAAATGAGTTATCAGTAAGTTAACCACCCTTTCATCAATCTGCCCAGTGAGTGAGGCGGGAAAGGGGCGTAGAGATAAGCCTCGTAGCCTCAGTTAGCTCTGATTGAGCCTGCATTTTGGGCTTTACAGAACTACAGGTGTTCGCGGCATCCCTTTTATTAAAAAAAACGACGACTGAACGACTAAAAATAGCGTGTACAAACCGTTTACCTGAGGCGGTTATTTGATGCGTCTAAAAACACCAAATCGTTGTGAATTTTCAACCGAAGAAGACCGTTGGACGACAGGTCGGCTCGTAGGAGGCCAGGATTGAGAACGACGTTGTCCAGAGAGCAATTTGAAGCGAGTAACGTCTTCAACGACTCGCCAGTTTGAAGGTATAACAGTTGAGTGTTGTACGAAACGTCCAAAACCACAAGGTTGGGCATTTTAGGAATATTCCTGATTCCTGTTCCTAGAAAATAAAAATCGCGTAGTGGATTACTGGCGCGTAGTATCGCGTAGTGGCGCCCTGAGTGGATTACTTCAACAGCATGATTTGTAACAGGACCTCAGTATGGTAAAGAACTAGTTCTAATAAAAAAAATCGTGCAATTACTTTAATAAGCTTAATTCTAATGGCGTAAGGGTTTGCGAACGTAAATAAAAAGCGATTTACTTGGCACATAAAGTTCACGAAGGGGGTTTGAAGGGACGGCGTGCAACCGCACGTTTCCCGTTAGATCGAGCACTTCGAGGCTCGGGAGTCGCTCGAAGAATCGATCAGGAAGGAAAGAGATGGAACAATAAGAGGCGTTGAGCGTTCGAAGTTGTTTCGCGTCCAAATTCATCGACATCAACGGGTTTCCGCCCAAATTCAACGAAACGAGCGACTCCGAGAAGAGAGTGAGAGCGTTAAATAGATTATCTGCGAACATTAAAGAAAAAACGTTAGAGAAACGCTGGATGAGTTCAAACGACGACAAAGTGATGAAATGAGGCCCTTGCTACCAGCAGAACACAAGCCATATAGTTTTTAGTCGGGGAACCCTCTATTTGACGAGCTGAAGATCAATTATGTTGACATGTCCCTGCTCAATATGAGATACAGCTGACGTTCAGCTGTCAAATTAAGGTTAAAAGGCTATTGGATCAAACAAACTTGGAAATACGAACGATTATTAGAAAATACAGGAATACGAGTCGTCCTCAAGACTCCAGTACACGTTAGCAATGTTTGAGATCGTGTGACCTGCCCGAGGCTCGATTCATCACATTACGCTCGTAATTCTCCTTGTGGTACACTTACTCATGTGACACAGCTTTCCTGGCGTTATTGATTTTCATAAATTCTGTCGCACTGTTTTGGTAAGAGGTAAAAAACTTGTTTCACACCCCCCTCCCTCCACATGACAAGGAATCAGCTTTCAGCAACAGCCATGAAGTGAATTTATTACATTTTAAAATGTTTATCACGTTAATTCACATTTCTAAATTAGTTGAACGCTGACATCACTAGGTACATATAGATATAGGTGTTGGCTACATTGGGTCTTGCCAACATGGCAGAAATGTGTCCGAGGCAATTTCTGGGCCCGATGCTGACGAGTGGATCGACTCGATGACTGATGAGATAGTCTCTGTAATCAAGCACGATACGTTGAGAGCTGTAAAACGTCCCATCGACAAGCGACTGATTGGCAGCAGATTTGTGCTCAGAAATAAGCATAATCCCGACGGCAGTGTCAGTAGGCGAAAGTCTCGACTGGTCGCTCAAGGTTTCGCTCAGAGGCCAGGAATCGAATTCCATGACACCTTCGCACCGGTAGCTCGACTCAGTACCATCAGGACGGCGGTTGCAGCAGCTGTCAAACATGACTTCAAAATCCGACAACTGGACGTCAAAACAGCCTACCTGAATG
Organism: Pachypeltis micranthus; assembly: GCA_020466155.1. NCBI lineage: Eukaryota > Metazoa > Arthropoda > Insecta > Hemiptera > Miridae > Pachypeltis > Pachypeltis micranthus. The sequence goes on along the minus strand of CM035777.1, from coordinate 27,443,960 downwards.
GAAAAGTGGAGGAAGAAATCTACATGAAGGCTCCAAAACACTTCGAGAAGATTTTGGCTAACTTGATCCAGGACGAGAAGATCGAAAAAGTTGTGCGAGAGAAGGCTGAAGTGATGCTGAAGGCACTGAAGGCTGGAGAGGACACCGTGTTCTTGGTGGACAAAGCTCTGTATGGGCTGCGACAGGCTGGACGCGCCTGGCATCGTTGTTTGGACACCGAGATGAAGGGACTGAAGGCTACGCGCTCGGAAGCAGATCCCTGCAAGTATTTCCTGGGCCGGTGGAGAACAGGACATTTGTCATCGTCTATGTCGACGATATTTTGATCCTTTCACGCGACGATGCCGAGATCAACAAGGTGAGAGATGCCCTGAATTCGAAATTCGAGGTCAAGGATCTGGGAGATGTGCGACACTGCTTGGGACTTGAATTCGAGAGAAGCAATGAGAAGGTCAAGATCAGCCAAACAGGTTACATCGAGGAAGTGCTGGGGCGATTTGGGATGGCTGAATGTAAGCCAGTTTCCACGCCAATTGAGCCAGGGACAAAACTGGAAAGGGTGGACGTAAAGAACGGCGAACAACTCGCCGACGTCCCTTACCGACAGTTGGTTGGCGCCCTGATGTATTTGGCAGTTGGAATGAGGCCGGACATCGCTTTCGCAGTCAGTCATCTCTCCCAGTTCAACGACTGCTATGGTCAACCGCATTGGCAGGCTGCGAAACGATTGCTTCGCTACCTAGCCAAGACACATGACCTGGGCCTCATCTACTCCAAATCTGCAAATCCCCCCGAGATGTTCGTTGATGCCGACTGGGCGAACTGTGTGATCAGCTGTGAGCTGGGAGTGCAGAAAGCAGGAAACTGTGGCCTTATCGTCGACCGAGGCTGAGTACATAGCCTTGTCGGACGCTACGAGAGAGGCCATCCAGAAGAAAAGACTCCTGAAAGAGTTCGGCATCAGCCTGGACACGGTTGTCATAAGGAACGACAACTTAGGAGCGCAGAAATTGACGACGAACGAGATGTACCACTCGCGGACCAAGCACATCGACGTGAGACATCACCTGATCCGGGTCGAGAAGAAAACTATCCGAGTCGAGTATGCCCCAACGGACGAGATGCCCGCTGACGTGCTCACGAAATGTTTGCAGAGAGTCAAACACGAGAAGTGCGCAAAGAACCTTGGTTTGACCTCACAGAAGCCTGGATGACTCCAAGGATAAGCTGTTGGTCGAGGGGAAGTGTTGGCTACATTGGGTCTTGCCAACGTACGCCCACCATCTTGGAACCATATGACCGACGCCATTGTTTTGCCCGTTCTTTTTCACTTTTTTCATCGCCCTTCAGGCAATTTTACTTTTGTTCCCGTGTTTTTATAAACGAACGTTTTTAATTTTCAATCCGAGTGTTTGCGTAATTTCATTGCTGCTTTAAAAACTCTAACAATAGGACCTATAGGTTATAATCTTGAATGAAGGGGTGACGAGGTGTCTGCCAGCAACATCCATCATACTCGCTCTCGTAGCTGAGTAATTTGTGCAAGATCATAAATACGTAGTTCAGAGTTCCACCACAGTGGGGAATTCTCCCTGAACAATTCGTTGAAGGTACGCTCCGCATAACCCCCATGATTAGAATGGATGCCGGAAATTACAAGAAATGACTTTCTATCAACCTCTCAAATGGAGCCTTATGAGAGTTTTCCTTGCGGTACTGAATACCAACCTGGGCTGTGTTGTGAAGCGCTTGCCAGATAATTTAACCTTCGATGAGGCTGTGAAATAATGGTCCGGGCCGATCACTGGCCAGTGAAAAGGGAGCTTACCCTGCGTTGGGCTGAACTGTGTATAGAACACTCCACTCAACAAAAACATGCCGCGCTAGACGAATGAGCATTACATAAATGGCAATCGCGGTGAGATAACTATCGTGATAGCTATGGTTCTCTTTTAACCGATTTTGTTCGTACCCTTGTTTTGGCGTGGTATGTTGATTTACCGGCCAAATATCATATCTGAGCTGATTTGATTCAGCCGCTCTCTCTCAACTGCAGTCACACTCATAGAACATTTCCGCAAATTGCATATGTTCGAATTCAGAGGTCACGGGCCTCTTTCCAGCCAATTCCTGGCCTTTCCTTTTTACTTTCCTTGGCTCTACGAAGTAGAAAGGAAAGTTATGTAATCGGCTGAAAAAAAAATTTTGAGTTTTCTTCAGATCTTTACGTTTCAGACCCCCTCCTGAGTCCGAAAAACACTATTTGGGAAAATGGTCTGTGTGTGTCACTTAAGTGTGTCTGTGAACGATTTTTAGAGAAAACCACAGTATCAAATCAGCTCAAACTTCATATCTCGCCCGCTGGTCACAATGGGACGCCAAAATAAGGGTATGAGCAAAATCCACCGAAAGTTAACTATAGTTATCATAGTGATCAAAACACCAAATATTTTTTTTCTCAAAAATGACTCTAACGATTTTGATTAAATTTTTTATATTGGTAGATCCCAATATGGCAATTATACCATAAAATTCCCATCCGTGGGAAAATGACGAGAGCAGCACAATAAATTACCAAAACTTTCGACGAAATCGATTTTAGCGCGGTTTTTAGAGAAAACCACCGTACCAAATCACCTGAAACTTGATGTCTAGCCTACAGGTTACCATGGGACGCCAAAATAAGGGTATGGGCAAAATCCACCGAAAGTTAACTATAGTTATCATAGTGATCGAAATACTAAATTTTTTTCTCAAAAACGGCTGTAACGATTTTAATTAAATTTTTTATATTGATAGCTCTCAATAAGGCTATTATACCATAAAATTCCCATTGTTGGGAAAATGACGAGAGCAGCACAATAAATAATCAAAATTTTCGACCAAAAGCGTTTTTAGCGCAGTTTTTTCTTTATAAACTCCGCTGGAATTCTTGTAGAATGTAAAAAAAAAAAATTATATTGTAGTCCGATCCAATACCTAAAGGGCGAGTGTTTAAAAACGCTCATGAGATACATGGGGGTCACTCCAGAAATTCCTGAATTTCAACTACTGCCGTTTCGCTTACTACCAGTTCTAAACACTTTTACCCAATAACTCTGCAAACGTAATGACTATCCTTCTTCAAAAAATGTGTGTTGACAGCCTCATTAATTATCTATGTTAATTGCTCAATATTGGTACTGCAATGAGTACGAGCAGCACAATAAATTCCGGAATTGTAAGCGCTACCGCTTCCTGCTGCTGTAAAGTGTTGTTTGACCAAGTTCAAATTAACTGAGTGATAAATGAATTGAATAAATAGAATTAGCCATGTACAAAGTGAATTGTTGTAGAGCTAAGGAAAGTTGTGTGTTGCAACGCACCAGATATTTTACTTTGTAGGACTAAGGCAAGTCAAAACGCCGGGAGCATGGGGCAGAAGCCTCAGTCTTCGGTCATTGTTTCCTCGGACTTGGCCGGTGCCCTGTTACCTTCTTCTCTGTCTGGATGTAGTACCCTACGTTGAGTGAAATAAGGTAGGTACTGTTGTAGTTTATTTCCCCTTGTTATTACTGTCGGCAACTCTATTGTGATAGCGATCAAATGCCAGTAGTTAAACTCTTAGTCATTTTTTTGACAATTGTGTGTGTGTTCTGTCATTCCGTTATTTCTTTAAACGAAGACGTATTGTCTTCTTGGTGGTTCCACAGCCTCATTCAAAACCCCTGCACTGCAAATGTCTGCACTTACTGGATAAATCTAAGTCTGTGAGCGACGGAGGAATGTTGGGGTTGATTTTCCGAAGTTGGTTGTCGTTGAGAAACACTCTCTCCACCTGAAACATGAGGAAGGGTTTCATGAGCATCTAGTTTAGCCAAGAACTGAGCTATCAGGACAGGCAGGATGAAGGGAAATAGATTTTCAGCGAAACGTTAGCTAATTTATCGAGCCGCACTCGTCACATCACAGTACCGTCATGCCATTTGGAACTATTCACACACAACATTTAACCAACATCGAATCTGTGTCCCAGTTATTTTATTAGACGACCTTACCTTAACATAATCAGAAGGCAAACTGGGTAATGCGTTACTGGAGTGTTACGTTTGTTGTATTAATAAGTGATAACTACGTAAATGGTGTGGGATAATCAATGACTTGTTAACCACGTCAGCTCCAAAGACTTCATAGGGAGCGTTTTCAGTTTATTTTATTTTATTTTTTAATAAAACCACACCGAAGATAAGTACCAAAGAAGAATCTCGAAGGAGATACGTAGGCTTCCCTAGGAAGCTGGCTGAATAAGACACGTAGGACTGGCCAAACATGACATTAGGCAGCAGTGCTAGTCAAAAACAACAAAAGAACAGTCGGATTGTAACTCTACCGCTCTCCTCTCTCTCGCGACCAACAGAGCCTTTTTTGAGAGAAAGAAATTGGTACTTATCCCTTAGCCGTACGCAAGGCTGTTCACCGGACCTCCCATCCTAATCCTTTAGACGTACATTCCTGCGGGCTTTTCGCGTTGATACTTGTGTCTCATCTCGTGTTCTGTCTAGTAGCTTCTTCTAAGACTGACGACACAACTTGTACAGGAAGTTTATATACAAAATGAGAACAATAACCTGCCCAATGGGGGAAAGCTTAGTACAAGCTAGTGGCACATTCTAGTAGAACTGTTATAACCTCAGTTACCTTCGTTAGTACCTCAGTGTTACCGTTCGTGCCACTATGGGGCCAGTGAGCGTGAGACGACGGATTTATTCCGTTTGATTACTAAGTTTTATACATCGTAAACTACTAGATAAACCCGTCGTCTCATTCCACTACCCTTGATGCTTTACTCACGAGATTAGACATAAGTATCAACACGAAAAGCATGCGTACGCTTAAAGCTGGCCACTGATGATCGTTCCAACAAGCCAAATGGCGAGGTAGCGCGCCAATTGAACGACGTGAATGGCGAAACTCGTCGGGTATGGAGTGGAGTGACGGGACGTGATGGAATTCCAACCAGTCCAAAAGCCATCGCACCGCGCCAAAACATCATCACTCCAACTGCTCGTGAATGGGGAAACGCGACCGGACAGATGGCGCGATGGAACGAACGTGAGTGGGGAAACCGGGCACTGGGTTTTTTACTTTCCTTGCTCTACGAAGTAGAAAGGAAAGTTATGTAATCGGCTAAAAAAAAATTTTGAGTTTTCTTCAGATCTTTACGTTTCAGACCCTCCTGAGTCCGAAAAACACTATTTGGGAAAATGGTCTGTGTGTGTGTGAACGATTTTTAGAGAAAACCACCGTACCAAATCAACTCAAACTTCATATCTCGCCCGCAAGTCACCATGGGACGCCAAAATAAGGGTATGGGCAAAATCCACCGAAAGTTAACTATAGTCATCATAGTGATCAAAACACCAAATATTTTTTTTCTCAAAAACGGCTCTAACGATTTTGATTAAATTTTTTATATTGATAGCTCTCAATAAGGCAACTATACCATAAAATTCCCATTTGTGGAAAAATGACGAGAGCAGCACAATAAATTATCAAAATTTTCGACCAAAAGCGTTTTTAGCGCAGTTTTTTCCTTATAAAGTCCGCTGGAATGTTAGTAGAATGCTAAAAAAAATTGGTATTGTAGTCCAATCCAATACCTAAAGGGTGGGTGTTTGAAAACGCTCATGAGATACATGGGGCTCACTCCAGAAATTCCTGAATTTCAACTACGCCCGTTTCGCTTACTACCAGTTCTAACAGTTATTACCCAATAACTCCACAAAAGTGATTACTATCCACTTCAAAAAATTCGTGTTTACAGCCTCATTAATTATCTGTGTACCGATTGCTCAATATGGGTCCTGCAATAAGTACGAGCAGCACAATAAAATCTGGAACTGTAAGCGCTACCGCTTCCTGCTGCCGTAAAGCGTTATTTGACCAAGTTCAAATTAACTGAGTGATAAATGAATTGATTAAATCGAATTAGCCATGTAAAAAGTGAATTGACGTAGAGCTAAGGAAAGTTGTGTTGCAACGCACCAGATATTTCGCCACGAAATGAGTGTTTCCAACAAGGATTTCGTAATTTCCGTAATTGATTTATACAAGGAACATAGCTGCTTGTGGATAACGAGTGACCCAGATTTCAGCTCTTCAAAATTCATCCCAGTAGCCAGAAATCGTAATGTAGCAGCGCGCCTCTCATGGGGAGTAATGCACTGTCTCATGACGGTGTCTTCTTTTTTAATCATTGGTGTAACCAAATGAAGTAATTGAAAGTAGGCCTCTTCATGCTTTCGCAAGTAATTTCTCCAGTCAGATGGTTCTAACCGCAGCTCTTGAAGTAAATTTACGTGTGTGTGCTGTCTTCTGCTGAGAAACCATTGTTTCACCCTCTTCTGTTTGGGTCTTCTTTGTTTGGCGTACAAGCATACAACTGTGGCCAAAAGAAGAGATTCTTCTTCGTCCATCTTGCGGCAAGACGCTTTTCAAACTATCATTAATAAATCAAATGATAATAGAGGTACAATTTTGATACACCACTTCCTCCTCAAAAGACAGAACGGCACTGGTGGCTTGGAGTGGAGTGGAGCAATCGTGAATGAACCCCACTTTCGACTCTTCTTTCCGTCATTCCAATATCGCCTGACTTCGCGCCGCGCCACTCCACTTGGAACGATCGTCAGTGGCCAGCTTAAAGAATGTGGGGGGTCCGGCGCGCGGCCGATTTGGCTCATACCTTATTTTTACAAACCTCGGTGAGCTGCACGCTAAATACGAAATTCGAGCCGATTCGGTTTAGCACTATTCTCTCATTCGCGCTCGCAGAAAACTGTGTTGTTCGGTCTCAGGAGCCCTTGAAACGTAAAGATCTGAAGAAAGTACATTCTGAGCCCCAAGGTCAGGGGTTTCCGACGACATAATAGACAATGCCTGAGTTGACTTCAGCCTAGCACTGTAGTGAGTTGCAAGAAAGCTACTAAATTCAAAGACGGCCTCGGTTTTATACAAATATTCAAATCTTAGGTTCCTCTGAACGTGTCACAACCTGACAAAATAACGTCACATCGCTTTAGAGAGCTTTTGAGAACCGTTCTCATGATGTCCAGCCCAATACAGGCGCCTGGGACAAAGCTTTCTTGAGACAATTTATTGGAACGTTGCAGCTCAATTATATTTACACACCCCTATCACTAACATCTTACAAACTACAACAATACGAGCTGTCGTTACCTGTACTGGCCACGAGGGCACTTCCTCCAAATTCATTCTCGAGCAGTCCAACAATTGGCCATCTGGGGTGCTGTAACAGGTGGGAGAGAGTGGGTCTAGCTGGCTCTGGGAGCGTCGTACCGCCGCCAACAAGGCCACAAGAAAAATGAGCATCTTCCCTTCATAACTGCAACCCAAGAACAGAGTAGTTAGAAAAACGAGTACACGGTACAGGATGCTGGATATTGGTACAAAGATCCCTTTAGAACCCTCATCTGCCACAACTAGTTTTATTACGTGATGTATTTGATAATTAGCAGTTAACTTCTCCCAAGATAAGATAATATTATGATGGTCGGTGTGTGTCATACGTTAGGCCCCAGAGAATATGATTCAGTTGATAACTTGGCTATCAACTTTCCGAAACAGCCAATTTGAACACAATCAACCAGTCAGATTCAACGCACCATTAAAAGTAGACTGATCTAAAGTTACTCCACACGTACAGGGAACCTCCCGTGCAGAAGATGCTTAATATTAACACGTATATCGTTTCATCTATTTATTACGACTCAAATCACACAACTTTAGTGCGCACCAGGCGCAATCGTCGATTTTTATCGCTCTAGCAACAAATCCTACCTGTTTCCCCGCGCTTTTCCAGAATTTGTTGAGTTCCTCGTCAATACTTTCACTGACTGCAAAACGTACAATTAATCTGCAGGATTGGTGTGCAGACTTGAGTGTACTATGGTGGAATTATGAAGAAACAATTAGTCGAAGAATCGACAGCAGTTTAAATTTCGAAACATCTCTGACATAGAATCATAATATCTTATGATTGTCATTATACGTCTATGGTACAGTTGAAGACGATTTTGGTTTATCATTCATTCTGAATAATACACCTATTTTTTTACAACGCCCCCTGAAAATTAGACACTTGACGTTTCAAGGCATGCGGATTCTAAATCTGTGTCCGTCCTCCAGGCAATACTCCGCCAAACCGAAGAAAAATCCCGTCTTGTGCTCCACACTGTCACCCAATGGTGCGAGCATGTCAAAATCCTGAGAAAAAACCCAACTAATCCTCTTGAAAGGAAAAGGGAATAATCCACCCACAATACGCCTTGGCGGCCACAGGCTCCTTCTTGAAAAGCACGTCAAGTATTTAGGAGTGAATATAGGTCCAACACCTTCAGTCCCTTAAAGGCTCTACAATTGCAAGGTTTGCCTCGCTGCGTGCAATTACTAAGGCCACTTGGGGTGTGTGTTACCATGACACTATCCTCATGTATAAGGCAATCTATCTAAGCGTGATTGGCTACTGCCCCGTTGTCTGGTGTCGCAAACTAAGTCAATCAAAAGAGAGTATTAGCCCAATCCCAGAGAGCTGCGCTCCTGTGGATCACCAATGCCTATAAGACTGTACCAATAGAAGCACTCCAGGTAATCACTGGTCAGTTCCCAGTTGACTTGAGTGCATGGTTGAGGGCTGAACTCTGTACGGATCTCACCACACAGCAAAAACTTGCCGCTATCGACGAATGAGCTTCAGATAAATGGCAAGGGAGATGGGAATCCTCGTCAAAGGGTCGTGACACGTATGAGTTTTTTCCCGCCATCCGTGAACGTCTTTCAAGAAAATGGGTTGAGCCAGACCCCTAGACGAGCCAATTCCTCACTGAACAAGGTGACTTCAATGCGCGGATTCACTTCTTTTTTCTCAAAGAAACGAACTTAGCAGCATTGACTGCTACAAAGCAAGCCTATAACCATTGTGCAGATTTCGCGAAGAAGTGATGGCTAAGAAACGTGGTTATAGTTGATCGGTCCTTTTGAAACTTGCCACCCAAGTAAATAGTTAGATCAGCTGGAAACCAGATCAAGAACTCCTCCCAGACGGTACAGAATTCCTCAGGTGGTCACCTCCACGCAGTAACACACAGGCAACAGCTCTCTACCGGGAGATCGGCTAACGACCAAATACCTGCAGTACCTCCACAGGTCTGAGCTCAGTGGATGCTGCAGAGGCTGGCCTGTTGCACATTAGCGAAATTGCAACTTCCATGACTGATATAACCCTCGTCGAGGGTTTAGGTACAGTCATCAAATAAGGAAACAGACCTGTTTGGTACCGATTCGTATGTATTTTATAATGCTGTGTCGAATAGGGCGGGTCTCACAGGTGCAGGACTGCGTATAGATAGGTGTTCGACGCAAAGCGTCGAAATTGTCAGTTCATTGACCTCGGACTTCCCCACGTCATTATCTCCGACCGCCTAATCGTCTCCAACTATTTCGATACCTGCCCCTCACCCTTGGAAATCCCAAATCGGCGGATATTTCCAACGGTGGTCTTCCCCTCCTTTCTCTCTCCTCTTCTCAGATTCCCTTCCACAACAGTTACCTTCTCCCAAAAATCATTCTGCTACGAAGTGTCGTCGAAGTGAGTCGTCTCCAGTTTTCGCGTTTTCTCCCAACACTTGTTTCCTAACACCTTTCGCGATACGGCCGTCTCCAATTCTCCCAACGGATACCTCTATCAATCTCATCGACTTCTAGTTCGGCTTTCTACCTCCTTCCGAGTACAACCAGTTTTTCACATCTTCAGAGCCCTATTTGTTCGCGATTCCATACTCACCTCATCTCCCGTGTAAGTCACCTCTTCTTTGTACAATCCAAGTCTTCAAATCTTGTGATATTCCAGCTCATCAATTACAAGTTTGTGCTCAGTAAATATCCGTCTCCGAGTTTCATTCACGTCTATCCTGGTCCAAACATTTGGTCCTCCGGGCCGGATAGACAAAATAACATTTTCGCGGCTGTAGCATTCCGGGTCCAGCGCGAAAAGTGTATATTCTCCTGTTCGAAACTGTATTAAGATGGACTTCTCACCTACATGGGAGGTAACAACTTCCATCTCCCTCAGACCGTATCTTGAATGACGCAACGCTAATCTCTTACTCCGAAAAACTGGTTAATCTACAACTCTCTGTAGCTAGTCTGGATACATCTGCAGCTTCCGCTCCATATGACCTCCTCAATCTGTGGTTCTCCTTCATCACAGCATCCAAGCAATTCCCTGAGGTAGAGAATTACATATCAGGAATCAAAGATAAAGTACTCAGTACCAAATGGCACAACACAATCCGCTCCTATTAGACGATACAGAGGCCATGATTGATTTTCATCTGCTTCCGATGATGGGTTCGCCTCCATCGGCAGTCTTCACACCTACTCCTTCTTCTACTTCTTCCCTGTCGCCAACCTTCCAAAAGACTATCGACACCGTGACGATTTCATCGTTACCATCCGTTAAAGAAGACGCCGAGACGTCACCTCATCACCCCTTCACCTACGCCAAACGCTCCAACCTGAAGACATCTCCGCTTCCACCAGCCATTGGGATACCCGCTCCTTCTTCGCCACCATTCAAGAACCCGCAACCGACGCCGTCGCCCTCCGCTTCCGGTACAATGTCTTCACCTTCACCGGATAAGAAAGCCTCCGAGTCTCTCGTCACAGCACCGTATTGCCTCCCACTCAATCACCAATACGCTGTTCACAACGACCTAATCCATGCGAACTTCCAATAGTCACCATCGAAACGAAGCCCCACCTCACTCAAGATGCACACACTGCGCCCGTCAACCGCTTTCTTCCACTCCCGCCATCTTCAAATCGCTGCCGACGAATGTTACACAAGGTAAGGCTCTGAAGCGTGTGAACTGGTTCCCCAACGTAGAATATAGGAAGGAGCCTTCAGCTCTTCTGTTCAGAGGCAGCCCTCAGCCCTTTGTGCCTACAATCCACATTCCAAGTGTTGTCACCAAGCCCAACGTTCTGAACTCAATCAATTTGCCTATACCCTCCTATGTCTCTTCCTCCTACCTGTTCCTGTGCTCCTGCAACTCCACTAGCCCTCATCATTGGCACCCTATCCCCAACGCCTTCATATCTATCACGCCTCAGCTCCTCTCATATTCTCATTCGAATCACACGACCCACAACCGTTTTCCTACAAGTGCATTCACACCTCCACACAGAACAGAAGCACTGTATTGGTGTTTCAAGGCCCTCAACATAGACGTTTGCTCTCAGAATCTCGTGCCCACACACCAAAATTTAAGAGCTGTCACAGGACCCCTTTGCCCACCCCTCTAAATTCACGCAGTTTACCCATACATCCTTTGTCTCATCCTTCCGCCCATTTTTCTGCTCCTACGACTCAACTCAGCCCTCATCTCAAGTATCCCATGTCCCAACGCCCTTTTGGTCTTCACACCCTACTTTTCTAAATCCTAGTCGTCACATCCTACTTTTCTAAATCCTAGTCTTCACATCTTACTATGCTAAACCCCTAACTGTTGTACCCTACCACAACCCACATCATCTTGCCCTAACATTCGGTTTCTTCAATGCTACACCAGCACAGCTTTCCTCTATCTCTTCTACCTTCCACTCCTGATCCTCCCTAAATTCGAGTGTGATTACCAAGGTCCCTCGGACCACCTTACCACATTCACATAGTTTGCCCACACCCTTTTCCGTCCCTTCTTCATAACTGTTTCTCTACATTGCAATTTCACTCAGCTCAGATCCTTAATAGCACAAGCCTCAATGTCTTATGCCCCACCTCCAGTCTCCTTCAATGTTCTGTCCTACCAACATTCCTTATCCTCTCGACCTCCCACTTGTACTCGTAATCATCCCTCGTATCATTGAGCATTCACCCAGGACAGCACTAGGTCTCACCTCTTAATCCCATGCCTTAAATCATACCTTTACCCACTGCACATGCCCTTTTGCACCACTCCCATACGCTTTTTCCTTCCTCACTGCCCCTGTATGCTAGCCCCTTTTGCACGACCTCGGTAAGCTCCTTCAACTTTCACCACCTCACTGTAATTGCCCCTACTGCCCTTTTCAATGTGCCTTCCTCCCTATTACACCACCCCAATGTGTATTCTCCTAATTGCACCACCTCAATGTGTAATCTCCTACATGCACCCCATCTCAGCGTGCATTCTCCTACATGCACCCCCACCTCAATGTGCATTCTCCTACTTGCACCACCCCAATGTGCGTTCTCCTATGTGCACCAAATGAGTGAAATTTCTCCTACTTACGCCACCCCAATGTGTATTCTCCTAATTGCACCACCTCAGTGTGTATTCTCCTACATGCACCCCATCTCAGTGTGCATTCTCCTACATGCACCCCACATCAGTGTGCATTCTCCTACTTGCACCACCCCAATGTGCATTCTCCTATGTGCATCCCAAATCGGTGTGTGTTTTCTCACTTACACCACCCCAATGTGTATTCTCCTACATGCACCCAATCTCAGTGTGCATTCTCCTACTTGCACCACCCCAATGTGTATTCTCCTCAGTGTGCATTCTCCTACATGCACCCCACCTCAGTGTGCATTCTCCTACTTGCACCGCCCAGCATGTTGGCTGTTTGCACCTCCACCTTGTGAAAATCCCCCTCTATATTCCCCATCTGTGCATGTGCTTCCCTGAACCTCAGTTTTTGATAAATACTTCCATTTCCCCCTACCTTGATGCTGTTCACTTCATGCTAGTGCTTTCTCAATATCCTTTCATTCTCCTTGCACCACATCCTGTGCTTCCTCGTGTGATCACGCATTCATCCTCATCCTCGCATCTAAGCTCCAGTTCTCCGTTGCCATGCTCTACTCACCACCCATATTTTGAACCGACAACACTTACCACTTCCTCTGACTCACCCCTCAAGTGAGCAAGCCTCTCACCTACGTTCATTACCACAACCACTGTAACCCCACTTCGAGGGTTATCCTGCTGTCCGCAGCGCGGGGAGTATGTTCGACGCAAAGCGTCGAAATTGTCAGTTCATTGACCTCGGACTTCCCCACGTCATTATCTCCGACCGCCTAATCGTCTCCAACTATTTCGATACCTGCCCTCACCCTTGGAAATCCCAAATCGGCGGATATTTCCAACGGTGGTCTTCCTCCTTTCTCTCTCCTCTTCTCAGATTCCCTTCCACAACAGTTACCTTCTCCCAAAAAATCATTCTGCTACGAAGTGTCGTCGAAGTGAGTCGTCTCCAGTTTTCGCGTTTTCTCCCAACACTTGTTTCCTAACACCTTTCGCGATACGGCCGTCTCCAATTCTCCCAACGGATACCTCTATCAACTCTCATCGACTTCTAGTTCGGCTTTCTACCTCCTTCCGAGTACAACCAGTTTTTCACATCTTCAGAGCCCTATTTGTTCGCGATTCCATACTCACCTCATCTCCCGTGTAAGTCACCTCTTCTTTGTACAATCCAAGTCTTCAAATCTTGTGATATTCCAGCTCATCAATTACAAGTTTGTGCTCAGTAAATATCCGTCTCCGAGTTTCATTCACGTCTATCCTGGTCCAAACAATAGGTAACTACGCGGTGCAAGAGAACAATAAACCGTTGTGTAATAACTTGGAGCGTGTTCTGTTCATGATTCTACTACTTGAAGGAACCCGCCAGAGAATGCTGTGAAAGGTATCGTTTCTCCCCAACCTGCGATGGTTCCCTGCACAGCCTCCTGACTCAATCCAACCACCCGTCAGTTTGACGTTGCACCGTGCCAATTGCCAAGCGTCGCCTAGAAAATGTTAATTTTCATTGTTCCGTCGAAGTTATGTCGTGTTTCGTATCGTTTACTGGTATTTTTCGAAGCTGAATCGAATTTGATAGGCCTCAGAGGTGTGAGACTGCGTCAAACTGAACAAGTGAGAGTTGAATAGTTTGGTAATAATTTGCAGCGTTTTTTTAAACAAGCGTTATTGTTAAACGAGAGAAATTTATGTGGACGAAACCTCTAAAATTGATTTTCACCGGAAAGCTCGATAATTTAATGCACTGCGCTCGTTTTTCCCCCACGAATGAAAATATCTTACTACTGTCGCTTCATTTGAAGCTGTCAATTCAAAATAATTCGCGTTTTGATCATTATGATAACTGTAGTTAGTTGTGGGAAGAAAAGTTACGTGGCGTGAGTTCCTTTTGGGTCCGAAAAACACCATTTGAGAAGACGGTGCGAGATCGCATTTTTGAGAAATAGAAAATCTCGCTCAAATTTAACTATAGTTATAACAATGACCAAAACAACATCTGGAAGTTAGGAGTAATCCGATAAATTCCGGAATTCAACCCACGTCTTTTTTTATTGATTTTTCAGTTCCCTTTGATATTCCCGTAAGTTTCCTATACGTTGGTCAGCCAATACAGTTCGTGAGGCAAGTAGGACCAGGGCAATTAATTCCAGTACGTTACCCTCAAAGGAACATTGAGTTGAGTTCTCAGTCTCACATAAACTGCGCGAAATTAAGATTTTGTATGTACGTAGTGCCCAAGAAAGTCGTGTGACGCGTGGCACCAAGTACTTCGTGTAACTCGTCGACATTTCGGTCACGCCGCGTCTCGTTACGCAAAATTGAGCGGTAAACTGTCATTTCCGCACCTCGTCTATTTGATTTATCGCCTTTTGACTCGTCGCAGATTCAGTTGACGAAAATTTAACTTCCGTTTGTGAGTAGTAAAACTAATTTGTAATTAGTTGAGAAAGTTAAGGGGCGTAGAACTCGGTTGAGTCGAATTCTTCAGTCGACGGCGGAATAACAATTGAGAGGACGTCGGAAACGCTCGGCCCAATGAGTCATCATCATCCATCAGATCGTCTTAGTTGATAGTCGAAGCTTTGCCGGAGCCACTAAAGCGACTTGCACTTAACTGCATAATTCAGGGCGTCCAGGCTCCGAGCGATTCAGAGAACTCGAGCTCCCGAGTGGAGAATAAATGTCGAGGTTGGGCGTGGGTATTGAGCTGCTCGAATGAGGTCAGCCACAGCTGATGACGATATCGCGCTATTATTATTAATTATAATAATTAATTGTTATTTCTTATAAATTGAACAGAAGATAGCATTCACACATAATGTAAAAAAAAGATTCGTTATTTATTCAGTAGATAATTATAATCAACCATATTTGTTAAAATAATTAATTACTACTACTCATTATTTCAACATATTTGTTTGTTATAAATTATAACGATGTATAGACGCCTTACATACATTTTTGTCCAATAATAGTAAAATACTCTGTTCGGCTCATCTCTGGCCAAATTATTGTGTTGCCTTGGCCCTTTTCCTTACCTGATAGAAGTTTAATACTGGATGGGGCTCCAGCGGAAATTTTCAAAGAAAAAATTATATTAATGGTTAATTCGCGAGAATAAACGCATTCGACGATGTCACGAAACGAACTATAATTTTTACTTTCCTTGGCTCTACATAGTAGAAAGGAAAGTTATGTAATCGGCTGAAAAAAAAATTTTGAGTTTTCTTCAGATCTTTACGTTTCAGACCCTCCTGAGTTCGAAAAACACTATTTGGGAAAATGGTCTGTGTGTCTGTCACTAAAGTTTGTCTGTGAACGATTTTTAGAGAAAACCACCGAACCAAATCAGCTCAAACTTCATATCTCGCCCGCACGTCATCATGGGACGCCAAAATGAGGGTATGAACAAAATCCACCGAAAGTTAACTATAGTCATCATAGTGATCAAAACACCAAATTTTTTTTCTCAAAAACGGCTATAACGATTTTGATTAAATTTTTTATATTGTTAGCTCTCAATAAGGCAATGATACCATAAAATTCCCATTCGTGGGAAAATGACGAGAGCAGCACAATAAATGATCAAAATTCCGACGAAAAGCGTTTTTAGCGTTATTATTTTCTTATAACCTCCGCTGGAATGTTAGTAGAATGTTTAAAAAAAATTGGTATTGTAGTTCAATCCAATACCTAAAGGGTGAGTGTTTAAAAACGCTCATGAGATACATGGGGCTCACTCCAGAATTTCCTGAATTTCAACTACTGCCGTTTCGCTTACTACCAGTTCGAACAGTTATTACCCATTAACTCTGCAAAAGTGATTACTATCCTTCTTCAAAAAATGTGTTTTTACAGCTCCATTAATTATCTGTGTACCAATTGCTCAATAAAGGTCCTGGAATGAGTACGAGCAGCACAATAAATTCCAGAACTGTAGGCGCTACCGTTTCCTGCTGCTGTGACGTGTAGTTTGACCAAGTTCAAAGGAACTGAGTGATAAATGAATTGAGTAAGTAGAATTAGTCATGTACAAAGTGAATTGACGTAGAGCTAAGGAAAGTTGTGTGTTGCAACGCACCAGATATTTTACAGACAAAATCATATGACTAGAAATAACGGATGTGTCTGGTCAACCAATAACTAACTGAAGGGTCGTCACTTGTGAATTTCAACAGAAATCCTAAAGGCAGTTGCCAAAACTCGTCTGGAATTCTCGTTCTCTCTTCTTGGGTTATTTCTCTAGGTGTTGGAAGAGGGTAAAGTTGTTTCTGATTCCAAAAGGCAAAAGGAGATCCAAGCTCACTGTTGGCTAGCACATCCTTGGTTATGCTGGATACTGAGGGGAAGTGATTGGAGAAGATGTTGCTGCCACGCCTCCTGAGTGCCATAAGGTGTGAGGGTGGTCTGTTAGCATGACTGAAGAACCCTCTCAGAGTGTAGGGTTGTTGGTCACCCTGGGTGCCTCGAAGGGCAACCTTTAGGGTACCCTGAACACATCCTCCAGGCAATGAGAAGCTACCTACGGGATCGCACACTTACGTGCATGACAGCCCAGGGATGGGGCAGGAGGGATGTCACTGCAGGGGCGATCCTTGGGCTCTGTGGAATGTGGCGTCCGATGGCCCGCTTCGTCTCGAGATGCCTGAAGATGTGACCCTGGTGGGGTACGCGGATGACTGGCCCAGTAATTATTGTCCACACGCCAGACTCACTCTAAATAAAGCTGAACCGAGTAATACGTCAGGTGAGCGAGTGAATTCCTGCGCTGAATACTGTGCCACTGTTGGTTTCCCCCGAGTATGCGTGGAATTCCCGCTTTTCTGAGAATTTTCGGCCCCTAGTATGGTAAAGTGCACCGGGAAACGTATATACTGGGATGAATGGCTCTGTATCTACGTTTTTTGGGGCACAGAATACGATACCACCATTTTCTCTCTGCATCAAGATTTCCAGCTTTTTCAATAATTTCGAAATTCTCGAGGGTTTTCATCGGTATATCGAAGAGATGGACCGAAGATATCTGAGTTGTATTCAGCGTAACATAAAAACTTAACACAGGGGGGCTAAATTGTCACATTCTCCGCTGGTGTCGTACCACACAATGCATACACTTGGCCTCCACTAAAACACCTACATCGTGCCACAAACTCAGAAAATTCCTCAACCTCCACAGTACATAACACACAACCAAAAGGATGAGAATATTGGTTAGTTTGACCTCAATCTTTTACCCCTCACTAGAGAGAGCTAAAACTTTTGACACAATAATAAATCAAGTAATTTCGTATTCCACGAATGATTGGTTTCGTCCTTCCCTGGACCTAAAATATTATTTTCCTCGTCGTAATTGGGTAGAAATGCGCATCGCCAGTCATTAATCATTAATGACTAATTAACCCGCTAAATCGCGCCGCGTCGCACCTTTCGGCTCCAGAGCCACTCAATACGAGCAAACGAAGAACCAACGCCTCGTCTCATTGCCTGCATTGAGAGTTTGAAACTGAACTTGTTGCCGCAAACGGTTCAATCAATAACAAGTTTGACCCGGTAGGTTATTTATAGGTCGACGAGTTCCTCAGACGATGGACCCAACGCACAGAGCAGCGTTTTCCCTGAACCTCGTCGAGAGGTTTTCGTCACGTTTCGATCCCGCACAATAACGCGTTCAAGTAGAACCAAACATCGCCGGCATTTTAATTGACATAACGCGTTGACGAGGCGTTGGAACGACGAGTACCCAACGATTGGAGAAACTAAGAGGAGTCGACTACGCAGTTTTCAAGATCAACAAGGGAGAATTGGAGGTAGAAAAGATCGTCTTCCTTTTGGATGAAATGCGAAGTTCTGAACTTTTACTCGGATTTCCCCAACTGCTCCTGAATTGCAGAGGAACAACTAAGTCCGACAAGAGTTTGAAACGACGAGGAATCTCCTTTGTCAGTTATGAAGAATGAAGTTTAAAATTAGAGGCGATTTCAGACCGTCACTTGTCCCTCGAGATTGGTGAACTACGTTACAAACTGATAACGCATCCGGTAACTTCCCTCATTCCCTGTGATTTACATCGCCCTATAGAATTCAAGCTGTTTTGGTTTATCATTCATTCTGAATGATATACCTGTTTTCGCATCAATCGTTTCAAGGCATGGGGATTTCTAATCAGCAGCGTCTGTCCATCGCCCAGGCCCTTAATGGGGTCTGAAAAAATACTAGAATTGTAGAATAAAAAATTTCAGTTGTGTCGATGGGGCGAAAGTCTGGTTTTTAAGAGAATTAGCCGAATATGGTGTTGGGCGCACGAGAGGGCGAGAGTTGAAGATTGATATAAAAGAAACTTGGTGAGCGTGAGGACTGTATTAAATGTGCAGTGAATTGAGTAGAGTTTGTGTACAAAAGGGCGACACAAGAGGATGACTCGTAATACGCGTGAACTGGCGGGAAGCTGTATCTGAAAGAGAGAGAGCTGTATGGGCTGGGATTATAGATAGAGGAATGTGTCTGAGTGAGCACAGGGAGACGAGTCTTTCACGAAAGTTCGTGAGCGAATTAATTTGGGAGGAACTGTCTGTTGTGGAAAGGAATCTGAAATTGAGGAGAGGGCAAATAAAGAAAGGAAAAAACCCACTTCAGGGAAATCCATTGCCAATAACCGCCGAGGTAGAATTTTCGCAGGTACGAAGGTCTTTGGAGAAACAATGACTTTGCCGTTAGGGCAGGTGTGGGAACTCCGAGATCAAAAAACTGATACTGATTCGGCGTTTTGCGTCGAACATATAGTATTTATATCATTTATACCAAACGCAACGTAACTGCATTAAAACTGCCAAAATTCCGCTCCTACCAATTGTATAATCTTCTGACTGTAGTCCCAGTAATGGGATGTGCACCGCGGCCAGATGACCTATTGTGCCAGTCCTAGTGTCTTACAGGTCTATGCCTAGCTTTCTGTGGAAAACCAGGTAGTTCCTGAAGGAGTCCTCGTTGGTATCCATCCTGGGAGAAGTGGTGCCAAAGACCAATGATGCACTGGGCCAGGGCATGATAGGGAGTTTCTTCATCCGTGCCACACCACCTGCATCGAGGGGTGTCGGCTATACCCATAACATACATGTGTTTGTTCATTCTGCAGTGCCCTGTTATGATCCCAACAATCTGCCTTAAGTCCTTCCTCTCCATCCTCAGAAGGGTGTCTCTTGTCTCACTTGTTTGCTCTGAGACAAATCGTTTGGAGTGTCTTACTCCTGCAGCATTCCAGATTGTCTGATGCAGTCTTCTGGCATGTTCTCTCACAGTCCTTTTAACTAGTGGCAGAGAAATCCCGCAATGGGGCGGTGGCCCAATAGGTACTGTGGACGAACCACGTCTGGCCAGATGGTCCGCCCTCTCATTTCCAATGATCCCACTATGTCCTGGAATCCAATACACATTAACTCTATTCGCACTTGCTAGGGAGTTAAGCCACATCCTGCACTCTCGCACCAGTTTTGGCGTCGTGCAGTAGTTCATTAGCGCTTTACACGACGCTTGACTATCGATCAATATATTGATAGTTCTATTGCTACAGCCTTTCTCATGCATTTGGATTGCCCCAGCAATAAAGCATAAATCTCTGCTTGAAAAACTGATGGAGTAGAGCCTAGGGCAATATACGTCCCACTCCGTCCAGAGCCACTTATCCACACTCTGGATCCTGTCCCCTCTGGGGTTTTCGATCCATCTGTGTAGATGTTGACGCCACTGAGAGGCCGAAACTGGCGGCTCTCGCTGTTCCATAGACCTGCCAATAGCTGAACATTATATTTCCTCTCGAGCTCATACATGGGCACAATTGCGTCTGTGATCATGCTGAGCTCGCCTGAGGCACCTTAGCTATTCCGAGCTTAGTGAGTCTGTAAGCCACCTTCATCGCCTCTGCCTTGACATAAATGTCCAGGGGAAGAAGATCGAACAGTTTCTCCATGATGACGGTGGGTGTAGTCTTCATCACCCCCGCTATGAGTAGGCACCCCAGCCTTTGTACTGCTCCTACCAGTTCCTTGAAATACTTTTCGCTCACCAGTTTCCACAACCAACAGTTTCGTGTGATCGGATAGTCAAGTGTTGCTAGAACGGATTTTTTGTGCGATAGAAGGGACTTTTTAGATAGACCAAAGGCAAAACTTTCCGTATGGGAAACTTACGGAATGAATAATAAACCAAGTTCAGATTCTACAACACGACATTTGGTCGTTCAGAGGCTTTTCCAAGGGAGGAAATTCCAGGACGATGAGATACCAACTGGTATACTTCAGGGGAGCTATTTTGAACTGTTGAACGAACAACCTGCAATTTATCGCGGTAGGCGTCAGTCGAGCGGAAACCAAACTTGAGCCACAGACTGGTCATTACATTCTAGTTGCTGTCAGCTAATTCCAAATAGCACGCACGACATCTGGACCGTCGTCGCTCCAGGTCTTGTCCTGGTGGGCAATTCGTCGAAAGTGAGGGCGTCGCTGTGTTTGTCTGACTCTTGTAATCGACGATGACGTAACGAGCGGAAATTCTACAAAGAGGAAAAAAACGGAGGTCTTAATTAGCTCTCGGCTCGACCTCTTCGTTAGTTGAAAGTTGGAATAGGTCGCTTGGTCTGTAGAGCAACGAGCGAAAGACCTGCGACCACAGTTTCCTCTATTTAAAACTTCGAGGGTTCAAATTCAATTTGGCCAAACAATCGCGCTAATTGATGCCATTGCGGAGTCCTTGGCAGTGGGAGCGGTGGCGGAGAGGGGGGTTGGTTAGAGCTGGTGCTGAATGTTGGGGATAAAGAGATCCCTCTCAGCCCCCACTTCGCCCTAAAGCATCCTCTGGATGGTGGAACTCTGCTGACTCAGAAGCTTGTCAAATACACGGGACTAAAAGAGAAGGTTTGATCAAAGAATCAACAAGTTCAACTTTGAAAATATCTGGTGCGTAGCAACACACAACTTTCCGCCACCCCCGTAAGTTCGAACACCACCTACATATGCGGGCGCTATATCTTCGTTCAACGCATTTTTACAGGAACATTTATAAAGAACAAAATGTAGGGACTAGTTAGCTGAGAGTACTCCGTAAGTTTGATCGAAATCGTTAGAGCCGTTTTTGAGAAAATTGGAATACCGATAAATTAATATTCGACCAATCTCATTTTCTGAGTTAACTTGGCTTATATCTCCGTTGAACATATATATATATACAGAAATAATTATAGAGAACGAAATGTGGGTATGGGTAACTAAAAGACACTCCATTAGGATTTATCACATTTGGTGAAGAAGTTACGCTGGAGTTTACGGAAATGTTCGAAAAAATGTTATTTTCGACACATTTTGATTTTTATCTCTGTTCAATGGACCGTCACAGGAACATTTATTGAGAACAATATGTAGGTATTAATTATTTGAAAACATCCTGTGAGTTTGGTGAAAATCGCTGAAGCCGTTTTGCCAAAAAGCGTAAAAAACCTATTTTTGCTTCATGGTCCTATACCTCCGTTCACCGTGTTTTCATGGATATATGTGTAGAGAAGAAAAGTTAGGTATTGATCAGTAGAAGATAATGTGGAAGTTTATTCAAAATCGTTAGAGCCGTTTTCGAAAAAAATGCGAAAAACCCGTTTTTGGTACATTTTCGTCCCTCACCCTACTACAAAAAGTAACGAACAAAACAAAAATATCTGGTGCGTTGCAACACACAACTTTCCTTTGCTCTACAACAATTCACTTTGTACATGGCTAATTCTATTTAATCAATTCATTTATCACTCAGTTCCTTTGAACTTGGTCAAACAACACGTCACAGCAGCAGGAAGCGGTAGCGCTTACAGTTCCGGAATTTATTGTGCTGCTCTCGTCATTTTCCCACTGATGGAAATTTTATGGTGTGATTGTCATATTGGAAGCTATCAATATAAAAAATTTAATCAAAATCGTTAGAGCCGTTTTTGAGAAGAAAATTTTGTGTTTTGATCACTATGATGACTATAGTTAACTTTCGGTGGATTTTGCCCCTATTTTGGCGTCCCATAGTAACCTGCGGGATAGATATCAAGTTTGAGGGGATTTGGCACGGTCGTTTTCTCTAAAAACCACTCTAAAATCGTTTACGTCGAAAGTTTTGGCAATTTATTGTGCTGCTCTCGTCATTTTCCCATGAATGGGAATTTTATGGTATAGTTGCCTTATTGGGAGCTATCAATATAAAAAATTTAATCAAAATCGTTGGAGCCGTTTTTGAGAAAAAAAATATTTGGTGTTTTGATCACTATGATAACTATAGTTAAATTTCGGTGGATTTTGTTCATACCCTTATTTTGGCGTCCCATGATGACCTGCGAGCGAGATATGAAGTTTGAGCTGATTTGGTACGGTGGTTTTCTCTAAAAATCGTATACAGACACACATACACACAGACACACACGGACCACGCGCCGAAATTAGGTTTTTTAGACTCAGTAGGCCTCAAAACGTAAAGATCTGAAGAAAACCCAATTTTTTTTGACCCGATTACTATACTTTCCTTCCCTTTGGGTAGCGGAAAGTAAAAAGCGAAGATCCCAAAGAAAATATAAAACATGCCTTTACCAAACGCTTTTCCCAGAGAACAATAGGCAAGGAATACAAGATGTTCAAAATATCGAGTAGCATTCCAGGTGTGCACACTCATGAAGTTCAGTTTCACTTCACCAACAGATGCGCTCTCCCAACGAAAATGATCCTTCAATGGAGAAGGTGGCAAATACGAAGACCTCTAGCTTTTAAAACAGAAAGAACTAAATGACCAAGTCTGAACGAAGAATCGCGAATGTCAAGGCTATTTCAGGGGAAGCCTCCCACACACAGCAAAATACTCCAGAACATAACAATCTCGTGCGACACATCACAACTCTTTCCTCAGCAACCCGTATTCATGGATTTTTATCTCTCCAGCAACTCATCAAATCTGTTCATTCAGTTTTTATGTACTGGGTAGAACTTAGCTAAACGTTCTACATAGAAACTGGTACTGCCTAAACTCCCGGAATGTATCCCGTCGCTCCTACCT
Organism: Pachypeltis micranthus; assembly: GCA_020466155.1. Lineage (NCBI taxonomy): Eukaryota > Metazoa > Arthropoda > Insecta > Hemiptera > Miridae > Pachypeltis > Pachypeltis micranthus. Next base: position 27,420,549 of record CM035777.1, on the reverse strand, counting down.
ATTCCACAACCATTACTCTGTAACCTGTGCGTAAGTGCAACACAGGTTAACACGCGTCAACACGAGTTTTCTGAAAAGTGCTACTAAGTGAAAAGGCGGTGGTTTGAATTCTGGAATTTGGTTGCTACTGGTTATCTTATGAACTTATTAAACCTTCGCCTTACTTCTCAGCTTATTGGACGACCGACCTGATATTTATCAAAAAGCGATTTATAATTCATTTGCCGTACGAACGAGATTTATGCGGTAAAAGCTACACTAAAATCGCTTTCTTTAGAACTTTTTCATAATTTATTGGGCTGCTCTCGTCATTATTGCGTGGATGAAAATTGTAAGGTACTGTTATACCATTGGGGCCTGTTAACTATCAAAGAGCGTAAGAAGTAAGAGGGAAGTGGAGTCCTCAGCGGATCTTAACGTGTCAAAGGCTTCTGAAAAAAATCTGGTGCGTTGCAACATACAACTTTCCTTAGCTCTACGTCAATTACTTTTCTATATTGCTCTGTCCAATTAATCAATTCATTTATGACTCAGTTAATTTGAACTTGGTCAAACAACACTTCACAGCAGCAGGAAGCGGTAGCGCTTACAGTTCCGGAATTCATTACGCTGCTCGTACTCATCCCAGGACAATTATTGAGCAATTGGTACACAGATAATTAATGGAGCTGTAAAAACACATTTTTTGAAGAAGGATAGTAATTACTTTAGCAGAGTTATTGGGTAAAAACGTTTATAACTGGTAGTACGCGATACGGCGGTAGTTGAAATTCAGGAATTTCTGGAGTGAGCCCCATGTATCTTGTGAGCATTTTTAAACACTCACACTTTAGGTATTGGATTGGACTACAACACCAATTTGTTTTAACATTCTAGTAACATTCCAGCGGAGTTTATAAGGAAAAACCACGCTGAAAATGCTTTTCGTCGAAAATTTTGATAATTTATTGTGCTGCTCTCGTCATTTTCCTGCGAATGGGAATTTGATGGTATAATTGCCTTATTGAGAGCTAACAATATAAAAAATTTAATCAAAATCGTTAGAGCCGTTTTTGAGAAAAAAAAATTGGTGTTTTGATCACTATGATAACTATGGTTACCTTTCGGTGGATTTTGCCCATACCCTTATTTTGGCGTCCCATGGTAACCTGCGGGCTAGATATCAAGTTTGAGTGGATTTGGTACGGTGGTTTTCTCTAAAAATCGTTCACAGACACACAGACCATTTTCCCAAATTGTGTTTTTCGGACTCAGGAGGGTCTGAAACGAAAAGATGTGAAGAGAACTCACTTTTTTTTCAGCCGATTACATAACTTTCCTTTCTACTTTGTAGAGCCAAGGGAAGTAAAAAAATACTTGAGAAAATGGTCTCATTGTGACCAAGAACCAAATCAGTTCAATTGTCACAATTGAAACTGCAGAAAACATGAGATGCCAAAATACAGTTATGGGCTAAATCGATCGAAAACTCGATCCAATCGATGCCATAATGATCGATGGGGCTAACAAAAGATACACTGTGCTGATACACTGAGTGGGAAGAGGATGGAAGTGGTTCAGTGGAGGTGCGCTTTTCTCGTTGCTTGCTCGTACTGGACAGTTTCTTAAGACGCAGTGTGGTAACGGATATTATCCCAATCCAGCTTCTGGCAGCCGTGTGAAAACAGTTGTACCCATCTAGGGGGCAACCAGAGTACATCCACCAGAAGAAAAGCAGGAGGGCTGTGATCCTTAGGAGATATCAAGATAAGAAGGGCATCAGCTACTTGTTCCAAGGCGAGGGCGGCGCAACAGTCAAATCCGCCTTTCTACGGAGATTTAGGGCGTATGTGCATCGAATTGGTAAGGCTGCATCTACTCCCCACAAGGTGGGCAGGGCTGGCAGCGCATGATACGGGACACAGTTGGCTGACTCACACCAAAGGTCCATTCGTCCGTGCGAAACCTGATGAAAACTGGAAGTGCATTGCTCAATTTGCCCAGACAACTACGACTGGGAGGAAACACCTCTCCTGAACCTCCCACAAGGCTGCTCAGTATGGAAGGCTGTATGGGAATACGCACGCTGTAAGATTCTCTTGTTGGTGAAGAGGAGCAGTAAGAAGAGCTGCAAAGAGGGGTGAGGGCCAACCTAATGCAATGTTTTGTGGAGTCATTCAACTCAACTCAAGAGGACACTAGAAGCAGACCCTCCATCTTCCCCCCGTATTTGTGTGCCCATAAGCTCTTAAAACGTAAGAAAAAACTCGTTTTGAGAAAAATCTTTTGGCCAGCTGCTTACATAACTTTACTTTTTACCTCAACGGGCGAACAAATGTAAGAATAATTTTGTTACCCGTCGTCAGATATTCAGTGTACAACACAAAAGGCTAATTGAAAGGACTTCACTGTGGAGACAGATGTTCACTCTGAGAGAGAACCTCCGGAATGAGCCAGAACCCTTCCTTTCTTGTCACGTTGAGAAGTTCTCTGTGGATCATTACATTAGCAACAAGAGTCGGATGAATCAGACGACAGACCGCTGAAAAGATAAGACCCTGTTGTACGTCTTCTGCTCGGCCAACTGTCGCTTCCCTTTCCGTTCGCTCGGGCGAGCATTTCGAGTCAACTGGAGCGCGACGCTTCGTCCAGTCAACAGGTCACAAAGGCGTCTTCGGAAGAAGCTGAGCGACACTTTCAGTTTCGGAGGGAGGGACAAAAATATTTCGATTAGGGGACTGAAGGAATATTTTATCGGAGACAACCAGGCTGGATGTATCGAATGGGCGAGAGCTTTAGAAGTAAAGACGTCTTCAGGCTGCATACAATTTGAGCCAGAGAAAGCAACAAACCTGCGAGACGAACCACACAATTTCCTTGGCCCCGCGTGCATTCTGTGAGCGGTTTTCTTCACTACAGCAACTAATCAAAATGTTAGGTACAGATCAGACGGAGGTAATCAAAAAATTAATTAAAAAATCAAAATCATCAAATAAAATTCGAAAACTGCTCGATTTAGGAAAATTCTTGTCCCTCCCCTCCTCTTCTCCGCGACAGAAATTGCGCATTAACTTTTAAAAATGTCAAGAACTAAACAAAAACGCAGCAAGTTGTTACAAAAGCTCTTCCACAGCTTGACGCAGTCAGACACCTACGAGACCCATCTGAAGCGATTCGGCGTCGAAACATGCTAATGAACGATACAAAACCTGACCTGACTACAACCGAAATTGGCATCTTCTAGGCGACGCTAGGCAACTGTTACGACGGGAGGACTCGAACTGACGGGGGGTTGGAGTGAGACGGGAGTAGAGGCCGAAGAGAAATTACAACTTTCGCTATATTATCCCACGAGTAGAATTTGTCTCACTGTACTTACTGAGTTCTCAGTGTTTTCCACCTAGACGCAGTACCTTTGAGGCCCCCCCCCCCCCCATGCGATTCAGCATCCAAAAATTAATTGCAACAAAATTGCCCATCGTTCCGTAAGTTCTGGCATATAGTAGAATTCGCTTAAATATATTCAGAATAAATGATAAACCAAAAGAACCAGTTCAGCAGTTTACCACCAATTCTAACTGCAGACACGAATACACAAAAATTACGTTTTACTTTCCGCTACCCCAAAGGGAAACGAAAGTATAGTAATCGCGTCAACAAAAAATTTGGGTTTTCTTCAGATTTTCACGTTTTGAGGCCTACTGAGTCTAAAAAACCTAATTTCAGCGCGTGGTCCGTGTGTGTGTGTAGTTCGATTTGCGGGAGAACGGCTGATCCGATTGAGCTGGTTCTTTTTTTGTTTTGTTCGCTATTTTTTGTAGACACCAAAATAAGGTTATAGGCGATTTAGGTCGATGGGAAGAGGGGTGGGGGACGAAAATGTACACAAAACTAGAGTTGTTCGTCTTTTTCTCAAAAACGGCCATGACGATTTTGATTAAACTTTCAAATTATTTTCTACTAATCAATACGTAACTTTTCCTCTCTATACGTATCTCCATGAAAATACCTTGAACGGAGATGTAGGCCTATGAAGTAAAAATAGGTTTTTTAAACGCTTTTTGTCAAAACGGCTTGAACGATTATCACCAAACTGTCAAGATGTTTTCGAATAGCTAATACTATTCAATATATTATTCTGAATAAATGTTCCTCTGAAAGTCCATTGAACAGAGATAATAATCAAAATGTGTCGAAAATAACATTTTTTCGAACATTTCCGTAAACTCCAGCGTAACTTCTTCACCAGATGTGATAAATCCTAATGGCTTGTCTTTAAGTCACCCATACCAACATTTCGTTCTCTATAATTATTTCTGTATATATATGTTGAACGGAAATATAAGCCAAGTTAACTCAGAAAATGAGATTGGTCGAATATTAATTTATCGGTATTCCAATTTTCTCACAAACGGCTGTAACGATTTCGATCAAACTTACGGAGTACTCTCAGCTAACTAGTCCCTACATTTTGTTTTCCATAAATGTTTCTGTAGAAATGCGTTGAACGAAGATATAGCGCCCGCATATGTAGATGGTGTTCGAGCTTAAAGGGATGGCGGAAAGTTGAGTGTTGCTACGCACCGCTCGTTTGATTCAGCAGCCGAAAGCCGTTAAGATCTGTTAGACGATTTCAACACTTTGCTTACCCCTTCGAAAGAGGAAAATCTCAAATGGCTAGAGCGAGAGACATAGTTTGTCTCTCTCTCTAGCCATTTGAGACATTTATACGTAATATTTAGCCTGCAGCGCAACATGGGAAGCCGAAATACGAGTATGAGTGAAATCGATCTAAAACTAACTATTGTTATAGTGATCAGAGCACAATAAATTATAACAAAAACGACGCTGGACGATTTTGAATACTTCAACGGTCGGTTCCAAATAATGAACGGTAACGTAAACTTTTCATCTGTGGGAGACTTACGTGACATAATTACGAAGTTACCTGGTTATAGATAGTCACTGACCTGCCCGTCGAAACCTATCGTGTTGAATATGCTTTGTAGTAGCTAGATAGTTGAAATTAGTTTCCTGGGGAGTCAAGACTTTTTCTTAGTCGGGCGGTATAATGTTCAGCAACACGCGAAAGGCATTCGAATTTATTTGAAAAGCTCAACGAGAAATTATGGCCGCTGGACGTCTCATCAATTGAATTCGAACGACTGGAGGGCACTACGTTTCCGTCACATTCAGATCTACGTCTTTCTTGAGGTCGTCAGTGAAAAATGATGAGAACAAAGTGGTCGAGAGTTCCTCCAATGAGATCCTTAGAAGCGATTAAAAGCCTCCGCAACCGCTAGAAATTCTCTCTGAGATTGCGACCTCGTCCTCAATTATAAACAAAATCGTTCCCTCAATTAGTCCACGCACAATTTCGGAGCTTGCAAACGGTTCTAAGCTCATTAGCTCGTCGAGAGAACGAGCCTGCTCCATCTGGGCCGGCCTCTTCGCGAACTTTCGAGAGTGCACGAGCGTACATTACGTTGGTGTATTTTTCTCGAAAATGGTTTTAACAATTTTTATTTTAAAAAATGAAAAGATTTCTCAAATTGCGACGCATCTTCTGAACCCAGCGTTGCACATATCATCTTGCACAGCGTGACGTACGTCTCATACCTCCCAGACCCATCACAATCAGCATCGTAGATGACCTGACTACAACGAAACGACGAAAATTGACATTTTTTATAGCCAACGCTAGGCACTGCACAACATGAATCAATGTCATGAGTGGTTGAAGTGAGTCGGGAGGCAGTGCGGGAAATGAGTGCAGGCTGGGAAGAAACGATACTTTCTAGTTCTAGTTCCAAGTACTAGAGTTTGCCTCACTATATTTACTGTGATTCCACTGTTTTCCATCTATAGACAGCGCTACGCTCCTGAAACCCGTTCTAATCGGCTCAGCGTCGAATAATACCTAGAAAGCGATACCAAACACGACGTAATGGCAGTAAAACTGCCAAAATTTCGTTTTTGGCTAATTTTGTAATCTATTTTTACTTTCCTTGGCTCTACAAAGTAGAAAGGAAAGTTATGTAATAGGCTGAAAAAACATTTTGAGTTCTCCTGTTCAGATCTTTACGTTTCAGACCCTCCTGAGCCCGAAAAACACTATTTGGGAAAATGGTCTGTGAACAATTTTTAGAGAAAACGACCGTACCAAATCCATTCGAACTTGATATCTAGCCCGAAGGTTACCATGGGACGCCAAAATAAGGGTATGAACAAAACCCACCGACAGCTAACCACAGTTATCATAGTGATCAAAACACCAAATATTTTTTTCCCCAAAAACGGCTACAACGATTTTCATTAAATGTTTTAAATTGGTAGCTCCCAATATGGCAACTATACCATAAAATTCCCATTTCTGGGAAAATGACGAGAGCAGCACAATAAATTACCAAAACTTTCGACGAAATAGATTTTAGCGCGGTTTTTAGAGAACACAACCGCACCAAACCAGCTGAAACTTGATGTCTAGCCTACACGTTACCACGAGACGCAAAAATAAGGGTATGAGCGAAATCCAGCGAAAGTTAACTATAGTTATCATAGTGATCAAAACACCAAATTTTTTTTCTCAAAAACGGCTCTAACGATTTTGATTACATTTTTTATATTGATAGCTCTCAATAAGACAATTATACCATAAAATTCCCATTCGGGGGAAAATGACGAGAGCAGCATAATAAATTATCAAAAGTTTCGACCAAAAGCGTTTTTAGTGCAGTTTTTTCCTTATAAACTCCGCTGGAATGTTAGTAGAATGATTAAAAAAAAATTGGTATTGTAGTCCAATCCAATACCTATAGGTTGAGTGTTTATAGACGCTCATGAGATACATGGGGGTCACTCCAGAAATTCCTGAATTTCAACTACCGCCGTTTTGCTTAATACCTGTTTTGAACGTTTTTACCCAATAACTCTGCCAAAGTAATTACTATCCTTCTTCAAAAAATTCGTGTTTACAGTCTCATTAATGATCTATGTACCAATTGCTCAATAATGGTCCTGGAATAAGTACGAGAAGCACAATAAAGTCCGGAACTGTAAGCGCTACCGCTTTCTGCTGCCGTAAAGTGTTGTTTGACCAAGTTCAAATGAACTGAGTGATAAATGAATTGTTTGTGTAGAAAAAGCCATGTAAAAAGTGAACTGACGTAGAGCTAAGGGAAGTTGTGTGTTGCAACGCACCAGTTATTTTGTCCATGATGTTTCCTTCGATCGGATTGCGAAGTAGGCGGGAACAAATAGACACCAACTGGAATTTTCGACTTTGGCGTCGCATGATGTTCACGCTCCCATCAATTGGTCGAGTTTCAATGAATGTTGTGGCGTAAGTAGTAGCATTTTGAAAGTTAAACCGCAACAAGTTTCTGCCTAGTCACATGAACGTCATGTTTCGCACTTCATAAAAGATGGTAAAAAAGATTGGACTGTACATTGAGTTGTCCTCAGCTAGTTCCTATATACTGTTTTCTATAAATGTTCCTCCGACAAACCATAGAACAGAAAAAACCGAAATGTGTTTGTGTACATTTTTGAAATTTGTCGCTGTAAAAGCCCCTTCCAATTTTGTCTAGCATTTCGTTACTGGCAACGGACCCATCGAACGGAAGTACAGACCATAATGTTAAGTGTTAGGTTCGTTTGCTTCGACTAGTGGTATTGTCTCTCTCCTTGCAACCGTTTCACCCGTCCATGAATGGGTGAATGTGCTAAGATGCTTTCGATATCTTGACTATGGGCACTGGGAAGCTAACTGCAAGGGAGTTTACTGCGCCCTTCTCTGCTACTGCTGTAGTGAACAATGTCGCCAGAAGAATGTGGGGTGCATAGGTCGATTAAGGTGCATACCAGCTCTGAGCATGGAGTCACAGGTGCTCTGATTGATGAGGGGAAGTTCATTCTTCAGGGCAACCTCCACTGGAGTAGAACGGCACGGGATCTTCTCTAGCAGTTACAGCGGGAGAAGGTGGTCGATGTGCTGCTCTTCAGGCCAGTGGTTCAAGGATGAGCCAAAGGATGAAGAACCTTCCAAACTTCTGGGCTGAACGCTGCAAGATTCTCGCGAGGATGAAGAGGATGAGAAAGAAGAGCTGCCGTCGCAGAGAGTGGTGAGTATGGGTGGTGCTATACACTTCCGGGATGGCTCTCAATTCGCAGAAGTGAATTCATGGGGCCACTAGAACCAGAACCTACCTCTTAAGTCCCCCCCAAAAGAATGAATCAGTTCAATGCATGCCGTTTTAGAGTTAATTGTGTCCTTGTACAGAAACACCATGCAGTTTCAAATAATGTGTCAAAACCTCGCTTCATTTTCACCCCCGGGACATCACAAAACACCTCAGAAAACGAGATTCTCCGAACAAAAGTTACTTTTTCTCAAAAATGGCCGTAAGAATTGTGATCAAACTCACATCTTACTTTCAGCTAAATAGTAACGTTTTTTTTACCTATAATCATTTTCGTAAAATTACGTTGATAGAAGAAACAGTCCATGTCGAATTTAAAGGGGGTTGCAAAAAGTAAACAATTTACGCGGTGGCGAGGAAAAGCTGTAAGACACGGCCACATCTCCGTTAAAAACTCGCGTCTTCAACTCCTGCACAAGCGCTTTAATGCCAATGTATTGCAAAAGGGAAGGCTAATAAAACTTTCTCTCTGGCGATCCACCAAGTTGCTAAGAAAGCGACGTCTACGAGGGCACATTTGAATTTCGAACGGCGAAATAACGAGAAGCCATGAGCTGAAGTGTTTTTTCATCTGCACGTAAATTAGCCTGTTATTTTTATTCGCCGTAAAAGTGTTTAGCGAATACTCATCAAAAGTGCCACGCTTTCGCCATGCCCCTGAATTTATTTCAACTCACCAAATAAAATATCTGGCGAGACCCAGTCTGATTAATTCAGCGCCTAATTAAATTATTTATTGAGCTGCTTCTACTTATCGACCTTCATTGAACAACCAACGTGTAGGTTACACATTCGACTACCAACGTGATTTCTTTGCGAAGGCTCGCATTTACAGTTTCCGAATTATAGGGAAAGCACTGTGACATAAGTCGCCTAAAAACGACAATACTTCAAATTTTGGAATTTCGTGGCCTGTCTTTAACTATTCTACAAACCATACGTACGAAATTCATAATAGAATAACATTTAGAAAGACGAAAAAATTCAACGATCCAATTTATTGTGCTTTTCTCGTCACTCGCTCGCAAACAAAAATTGTATATTAAATTTGATCAAAATCGTTAAAACCTGATTTTCGTCCAGTTTAAATGAGCCTGATTAAACTTGACGTTCTGTATAGAAACTGGAAGTGCTTAACGTTCCGGAATTTATAGCGTTGCTCCTAATTACGTCACACGCTTTATTGAGTGACTAGTGTACCGGTAATTTATTGGACTGTTTTTTAATTTGCATTTATTTACTTATTTAGTGTACAGAGAAAAAAGTATACAATAAAATTACCTATGCTACTCGCCACAAGCAAAGCTTGTGCTGTGGGGAGGTTACAAACAATGAGTGCAATTATCGAGAAAAAAGAAGAAAAACTGGCGGTGCAATTTCAAGAGAAAGCCAAAATAAAAGAAAGAAATTATTTGTATCGTAGTTAATTATAAAAGAAACATACAAGAACAGAACAACAAGAATTATGAAGAAAAAGGAAAGAAAAGAAAACAAATTAAATGCATATGATCATATTTTATGAGGGTTTACCTCACTTAAAGTGTTATTTTGTAAGTTTTGTTTTGTATAGTCAGTGATGAGAGCGAGCGAAGGTGAATAGGCAAACTATTATAGAGCTTTACTACTCTAAAATCATAAACAAGCTGTTCACGCGTTGTTCTACGAAAAAGCAGCAAGATCAGTTTTTGGGTTGAGCCTCGAAACACACACTATAAAGGGAAGCTCACCCTTTTGTCCCTCCATAAACACGTTAATAATTGTTGTTTTATCCCTCAGGTGTGAAAGGGAGGACATTCATATCCCGAAACAGCTCATCGGAGGGACACCTGCTAGTTTTTTTCAAGTGAGCAATTTCTGTGCCACCAAAACACGGCCAAGAAGGCCTGCACCTGCGCCGCCCCATACCGATATACCATAAACCATAAGAGATGGTACTAGCGCAAAATGAAGCATTCTTCTTTAGATAAGAAACTTCTTACTCTCTATATAACACAAACTTTCGGAGCCTAAATACCGACAAATCGATATGCCTTTCCTTAACCAGCCCTAACCAAATGGGGAAACGAGACAGGCCCAAAAGAACCTGTAGGCTCGTTGGCCTACAGAGCGAGCCATGAATGGTTCGTAGCTCCTCCGCCAGGTACCTTCACACCTCTACACCAGGTGAGGGAGACGGACTCCACGTCTCAAGGCCCCGCCTACGATTGGCCCACACCGGCGGAAATGCGCGAAACTGGCGAGCTGCCACTTTGGTAGCGATGAGGAGGGCAGCGCTCTGAGAGAGGGGAAGCTGCACCCTCTTCTGCATGTCTCCGTAGATGGGACACTAGAAGAGGACGTGGGCCGCGTTCTCATTGACCCTCGTCCTGCATGGACGGTTCTGAAATGACTGCAACTGGAAGAAATGGAGCCGTTTGTTGAACGCTCCATGTCAAGAGAGTAGTTGAATCTCTGGAAACGACGGCCGCCACCACCCCTTGTCCAGCTGATCATGCACCAGGAGGATGATGCTGTGGAGGTGCGTTGCAGTGGTGCCCGCAACCCATCTAGCCTGCCACAGCTCTGTGAGTCCGTCCAATGCCACCGATGGCCACCGTTTGATATACTCTTCACAGAGGAGCACAGGGAGAAGGTCCCAAAGCGCGCCACCAGGCCATCTCACTTGATCTAAGCCTGAAGTACCACGAGATCGAGGACCAGATCCAGGGGGAAGGCATCGGCAAGAGCTAAATGATAGGTTCAGCATGTTCCGCTGAATGGTGAGCGCTTGCTGCCAGTTCCGGGCTTTGGGGGCCACCCACCGTGTCCCTGCAGCGTACCGCACAATAGGCAAGAAAACGGCTCTGTAAAAGAGGTGGCGAGCATGGGCTGAGGCTCCCCACGTGGGGCCCGATACAAACCGCACTTGGGCATGAGGTGGGCACACCTGGTTCTTAGAAGCGCGAGATGCTCGACTCAACTCCCAGATATCGCGAAGGTCTGGCCAATTTCCAGACACCCACATGCTATACTCGAAGGAGACTCACCTGAACCACCTGATGGCAGACCTGTGCAAGACCCCTCATGGCACTTTAATACATCAAGGCACGGAACATCGCTGTCTCTCAGTGCAAAGGCAATGAAATGAGTTTTAGATAAATGCACCGATATCCCTAAGGCAAGAAGTAGCCAACTGCCGTTAGGAGCTTGGAGTGAGGGACGTTATCGAATGCCTTGGTCAGATAATTAAAAATACAGAGAGCTTTGTCTCCTGCATCCATGGATAACACTATATTTTTTATAGAAAGCTAATTGCGTCGTCCGTACTCCTTCCTTCCTGTCTCGGACTTGATTCCTCGCTGGTTTCTAAGTAGCAATTGTTTTTGTTGAGAGGCTCGTGTGTCTTGTTATGGAGTCAAAAAAACAAAACAAGTCACAAAACAGTCGATGAAACGCTAGTAGTTGGAATTCCGGAATTTATAGGGTTGCTGCTAATAATCTACCGACCCTGGTAAAATTTCTTCGAAAAAAAGCAGTGCGAGTTTTGTGAGACCGCTATCTTTGATTGAGCGGGATTTATGAGGAAGAACTGCAATAAAATCAAATTTTGTCGAAATGTTTAATTTACTGCGCTCAAATGGCGTGTTTTGTATTCAGAAGCCTGTGAAACGTCCATTTAAAGACGCCAAATTTCGATCATCGGTCCAATTACATAATTTTACGTAACTTCGTAGGGCTAAAGATAAAAATAAAGTGATAAAATAACAACTGCCAAGAAAGTTTGTGCGATGATTTCCATAAAATGTAGCGAGACAGGTATGGATGAGGGGTCTCGAAAACAGCTGTCGATGACGACGATGCAGAGATCGTCAGAAGTGGGGGAGCCGAAGCATCATATTACGCAACAGGCGCCGCTCCCTTTGCCAGAGCGTCGTTATTTGTTTTTACTGCGAAGTCGTCAGCTCCAGCACAACATTCGGCTCTCACCTGCTGACATTACAAGGACGAGGAGCTCCTGAGACTCTCTTCCCGAAGGCCGCTGGCTTTACAGAGAAGTTTTGCCAGTTTCTACTGCGTAGACTAACCGTTGAACGTGTATTGGTCAGATATAGTACACTCCCGCGAATGCCTTCTTTTTAACTGGGAAATTACGAGTCTACTAAGTTGTAGGCACGTGGAAGGGAAGGCAATGGAGCTAAACTGGAAGAGTTTCTGTTGATTTACAGTCTCCAAAGTGACTAGACACAGCTCAGCAACATATTGACATTAGAAAAGGCTACTCCAACGGCAGAAGTTTAAGCTGCTGATTTGAATACGCCAGGTGCGACGCGTCACACAACTTTCTCACCCTCTTGAAAATTTGGAGCTATGCTGCATAGGTTAACCTTTCACAAACAGCATTGCCAAGGAGTTAACAGCTCAAGACTTCAAATTATGACATTAATGTGTATTTCCTTTCTTTGAAGCATAGAACGATTCACGAATTGTCAATTAGTGGTTTTACTAATAGGTTGGGATAAACAAAAAATCTGTATTACCGGTAAATCGGTATTATTAAGTTGCGAAGAGTTCTGACTCAGTCTCTGAACCTTTGTGACCCTTTACATCTAGAAAGTTCTCATTTTTCCAAATCACCCTTATCCTCTTACCACTCTTCTGGGCACCTGAAACCTCGTTGTGGCCCAGAATCCACCGGAAACAAACCTCCAAGCGCTGAGTTTGATTCTGAACTCTGTGACCTATAACTCTTTTCAGTATTTTAGACATTTCAGGCATTTGGTGTTTCGCGTCTAAGTTCTTCCATCGTAATGAGTTTACACCTACCTGAGTCATTAACATGAGCATGATGTTTAATCAGTGAATGGGCAAGGACTGTTTGTCAATCCAGACAAAACGAGCCTGGTCCCATTCACTAGCCTTGCGCTGTGGGAACTCAGACTGGGTGGTAAGGCGGTGAAGGTCCAGCATGAGATCAACTACCTGGGAGTTTTCCTTGATGGGAAGCTCACTTGGGCCACACACGTGAAAATATCTGGTGCGTTGCAACACACAACTTTCCTTAGCTCTACGTCAATTCACTTTGTACATGGCCAATTCGATTTAATCAATTCATTTATCACTCAGTTAATTTGAACTTGGTCAAATAACGCTTTACGGCAGCAGGAAGCGGTAGCGCTTACAGTTCCAGATTTTATTGTGCTGCTCGTACACATTGCAGGACCCATATTGAGCAATCGGTACACAGACAATTAATGAGGCTGTGAACACGAATTTTTTGAAGTGGATAGTAATCACTTTTGTAAAGTTATTGGGTAATAACTGTTAGAACTGGTAGTAAGCGAAACGGCAGTAGTTGAAATTCAGGAATTTCTGGAGTGAGCCCCGTGTATCTCATGAGCGTTTTCAAACACCCACCCTTTAGGTATTGGATTGGACTACAATACCAATTTTTTTTTAGCATTCTACTAACATTCCAGCGGACTTTATAAGGAAAAAACTGCGCTAAAAACGCTTTTGGTCAAAATTTTGATAATTTATTGTGCTGCTCTCGTCATTTTCCCACAAATGGGAATTTTATGGTATCATTGCCTTATTGAGAGCTATCAATATAAAAAATTTAATCAAAATCGTTGGAGCTGTTTTTGAGTAAAAAAATATTTGGTGTTTTGATCACTATGATAACTATAGTTAAATTTCGATGGATTTTGGTCATACCCTTATTTTGGCGTCCCATGGTGACTTGCGGGCGAGATATGAAGTTTGAGGTGATTTGGTACGGTGGTTTTCTCTAAAAATCGTTCACAGACACACAGACCATTTTCCCAAATAGTGTTTTTCGGACTCAGGAGGGTCTGAAACGTAAAGATCTGAAGAAAACTCAAAATTTTTTTTTCAGCTGATCACATAACTTTCCTTTCTACTTCGTAGAGCAAGGAAAGTAAAAAGACTTACAGTGGGTGTCGGTGGTGATGTGGGCAGCTCAGAGAATGGTGGGGAAGACATGAGGGCTGGGGCCTGGGATGATCCGGTGGCTGTACACTGCGGTTGTTAGGCCTGTAGTCACTTACGGAGCACTGGTCTGGTGGACTAGGGTGGAAAATAAAACAAGCAGTTGAATAAACTGCAACGTAGGGCGTGTCTGGCCATTACAGGCTGTATGATAACATGCCCTCTTGTTAGATTTAGCTCCACTCCACATACATGTTAAAAGGATGGCGTTCCTCCAGGCTGTGTGTATGTTGGAGTTGGGTCTGATCATGCAGGGGAGGAGGAGTTCCTGCCACTTTATCCTTGACAAGGTGAAGGCGAAGGGGCAGGAACTGCATGTGGGAGACTCAATGCCTGTGATGTTCAACTTCGGATACTCATTCACGAGTGATCCAGGTGGGAAGGGGGATTTCCCACTGGATATTACACTGATGGCTCGGTGTAGGGTGGCCTTGCAGGGGCAGGCATCTTTGGGCTGAGAATTAGAGCAGCGATCCTATTGGGGTCGCTGCCCACGGTGTTCCAGGCAGAGGTGGCTGTAGTGACGGTCTGTGTGCAGCAGCTGCTGCAAAAGGGACTGAAGCGGCAGAGGATCTACATCATGGCAAACAGTCAGGCCACTCTCAAGGCCTTAGTCTCATACTGTCATAGGTGTGGGAGTGTCTGACTGTGCTGAAGGCCCTGGCCGAGGACAACAGTGTAACACTGTGTTGGGTGCCAGGGCATCAGGGTATAGAGGAAAACGAAAGAGCTGATGAGTTGGCGAAGAAGGGATCAGCGCAGATCCCTGTCGGCCCTGAGCTCTTTGTTGGGACTACCAGGAGCCACCTACGTAGAGAGGTTGGCAAATGGGAGGATAGGTTCAAGGCTGCCCATTGGCAGGGGCTGCCTGGCCTCAGAAAGTCAAAACTCTTTATCCGGCTCTCCAAAGAGAGCCCCAAGGAGGTGGTAACACTGGGGAGGAAGGATATGAGGATCATATGTGGCCTGCTCACAGGTCACTGTCTGCTGAGGTACCACCTTGCAAATTTTGGCAAGTGCGAGGTATAAGTATGCAGGTTCTGTGAGGTGGGGCTAGAGACAGCAGATCATGAGTTGTATGTGCGCGATGAACTTGCAGCATTGCGCCATCGTGTGTTTGGGAGGCCTTTTCTTCAGCCAGAAGAGGTGCCAAATGCCGAACTTGCGAATGTCCTACGCTTTGTGCGGGGGTGGTGGGGTCGCATAGGTAACGTCACACCAAGTGAGACCAGTGCCATGGGGGCCTGGGGCTGGAGCATGGACGGCCTTACAATAACCCCTTTTGTGGCCGCAGTGAGGGTACATAAAAAAATACACGAGCATGAACCGTGAGGAAAAGACGCTCATGAGAATTATTCCCAAGAGTCACTGGCACACCATCGCCATGAACTTCATTAAACTTGTGTTGACTTCATTTATGAACCAAAGATAGCAGCCTTACCTCTAACCAGCTCCAACGAAATCGTTCATTCTAGCCAACATTTATATACCGAAGATAACCCGCCATAGCCCTATCCCGCACCAATGAAATTGAGCACACACATGTAAGATGTCACAACACATTCATTCTCATTCGGTCTTGCCGTTACGTGACAGCACCTGACTGCCCTCCATCAGGTTTTGGTTTATTATTCATTCTGAATAATAACCCTATGTTTTCGGTCACAAAAAATGTTTTACAACCCCCCCCCCCCCTTCAAATTTGATACTTTACGTTTCAAGACATGGGGATTCCAAATCTGCAATGTCCATCCGCCGTCCGGGCCGTTTTGTGCCTTTAACGTGGTCTAAAAAAATCGTTCTTTCGCCCAAAAATCCCATTTGGTATCTAGTTGTGCCCGCCATCTCGGCAATCCGAACGAAGCCCATGGTTGTTATGGGCAAAAAATGGTTAAAAAATTTAAGGAAACGCAGTATAATCGCAAATAAGCCGTGTTTCGTATCATTTTCAAGGCCCGCTCGACTCGACTCGCAGTGCCCTTTGGACACGCAACATCCTGTCCCACCCCTACATCGGATCATCGCCTGGCACCGGGGGAATATTTAGTTTCCATAGTTCCATTGTAGTCAGGTCATGTTTCGTATGGTTTACTAGTATTCGATGCTGAATCGAATGGGATGGGGGAGCAGTAATACTAGGTCAAGCTGTTCATGAGAATAATAAACCATTGTGTAATAATTTGCAGGGTTTTGTCTGGGACGTCATGGTCATACGTTAGCTCCGTTGGTGTTTTACCTGATGGGTTTCTATTGGGTTGCAATGAGGACTCTAGTTCATTCATGCTCATGAGGAACGCTTAAAGGCTAATGACGTGTTCCTCTTAAACTGGTACATAGCATTACTGCCACAGCACTGCAATGAGAAAGCTCACGACCAAATGCCGCCTTAGTATGAGTCACAATCGCGTCATTGTCAAGTGGTGGTGAGTCGTCATTGACAGCTTTGAGGCCTTGAATCGCTGGCGACTCTTGAGGATCAACGGAGGCTGGATTATTCGTATCCCTCTTGAAGCAACCAAACCCCTCCGCAGTACCTGCTCATCGGTTTCCATGTGTGTGTTTTGTGCCTCTTTAGTGTGATACATAATAACCACACCCTGAAAGATTTGAGTATTCTCTTCTTAATGATAGAAGGAATCACACAGCCCCATGGACTTCTGAAGGCGCTTTTGTTGGCAATCGGCCAGTTCACTATGTTTTTACTTTCTATTTTGAGCGCTTCGCTAATACGTTATATTTGATCATTTTATTTGTGCTTTCAGTGCGCATAAAATCTGTTGCTAAAATCGTATTGAGTTTGTAACGATAACCTCCACTTTTGCAACAAAAGAGAGTCAAGATGATTCAGACCGCGTTCATAATGTGGGCGTGGAGCTGATAACACGGAGATCACCTAGTTTTATCTTATCAGAAAAGGCTCTTCACCTAAACTCCTCCATCGGATCATTCAGTCCACGCCCCGACCGATGTTTATCGGAGCCTCAACTGCGCCACTATGTTTTTAGCTTTAGACAGCACATGCCATGATTGCTTAGTATGATTGGTAGCGCAGACCTACCAACAAGACAACGAACTTTTACATTTTCAAAAGGTTCAAAAATGGTTTTTTCCTACAATAATCGTGTTGGCCAATAAGCTGCCCACGCGGTGGTATTTTAATGACGATTATAAAAGATTAGAGATATCTCACGAAATTCCGAAATTCAAACTACTGTTGTACTCTTTGACTAACTTTTTTTCAGTATTTTCCGGATAATTTAAAAAATCTAAACGGGACAAAACGGCACTAAGATTGATTTTGCAATTATTGATAACACTGGTCAACGAAATTTGGAATGTGCATGGCTTTTTATATCTCTCCATCATTTTGACATTTTATGTCTTAACTTTGCTACATAAACTCGAAAAACGTTACGCGGGAGATGTAACGCGGGATATGTAACGGAGAAGCGTCACGAAATCTGTGTTGGATTAGGTGCATGTTAACGCCTGTTACAAAATCTAACGCTTGGTAACATCACACGTTTTAATAACCTCAGTGACTAAGTGATGATGACAATTGCAATTGACGCGGCCATTATTTCGAAACCATCAACGAGCACAATCAAACGTAGTTAGCATTGCATAAAAACAAAAATAAAAGACATAAAATGTCCCTAGTGGTTGCGTACTTGTACGAAAGCTGTACCCACCGTTTGTGTTTTTCTTAAAAAAATCTGTTAAAATAAAGGCCATAATCAAAAGAAACCACAGAAATTAGTTTACTTTTCCTTGGAGCTGGCATTGCAGCTGGCTTGGAGCATTTCAAGATAGACATAGATCGAAAAGAAGATATTCGTTCGGGCCGATTACTATACTTTCCTTCCCTTCGGGTAGCGGAAAGTAAAAATTAGGTATTGATTAGTAGAATATAATTTGGAAGTTTAATCAAAATCGTTACAGCCGTTTGCGAGAAAAATGCGAAAAACACTAGTTTTTCAGTACAGTTTTGTCCTTCTAAATCTCACCCATACAGCACATAGTGTAAACTCTCGGTCACTCCTATGCGATTAAGATAATGAGGAGCAACCCATGAAATTCTGAAATCCAAACTTCCGATGATTATTTTTCATTGTTTTCCCAGTAACTCCGGAATAGTAAACACGAAAGTTGAGCGCAGGAGTGGGGGAGCTGGAATTGAGAAATAAATGAAGGTGGTGAGCGTGAGTGAGGGCAGTATAATGCTTGACCGAATAGCGATATCAGTTTGAATGGGAGTATATAAACGCGAACAAGGGGGCTCTGAATATGTGAACTAGTTGCATGGGGAGAGACACCGATTTCGGCCGATTGGAAGGGGGAGGGCGAAACTGTACCAAAAACCCGCGTTTTTCGCATTTTTCTACTTTCCGCTACCCGAAGGGAAGGAAAGTATAGTAATCGGCCCAAAAAAAAAATTTGGGTTTTCTTCAGATCTTTACGTTTCAGACCCTACTGAGTCTAAAAAACCTAATTTCGGCGCGTGGTCCGTGTGCATGTGTGTGTGTCTGTAGTTCGATTTGCGGGAGAACGGCTGATCCGATTGAGCTGGTTCTTTTTTTGTTTTGTTCGTTATTTTTTGTAGACACCAAAATAAGGTTATGGACGATTTCGTCCGATGGGAAGGGGAGAAAAAGTACCAAAACTAGTGTTTTTCGCATTTTTCTCGCAAACGGCTGTAACGATTTTGATTAAACTTTCAAATTATCTTCTACTAATCAATACCTAATTTTTCTTCTCTATACATATCTCCATGAAAATACGGTGAACGGAGATATAGGCCTATGAAGCAAAAATAGGTTTTTTACGCTTTTTGGCAAAACGGCTCCACCGATTATCACCAAACTTTCAAGATGTTTTCGAATAGTTAATACCTACGTATTGTTCTTAATAAATGTTCCTCTGACAGTCCATTGAACAGAGATAAAAATCAAAATGTGTCGAAAATAACGGTTTTTCGAACATTTCCGTAAATTCCAGGGTAACCTCTTCGCCAGATGTGATAAATTCTAATAGAATGTCTTTTAGTCACCCATACCAACATTTCTTTCTCTATAATTATTTCTGTACATATATGTTGAACGGAGATATAAGCCAAGTTAACTCAGAAAAGGAGATTTGTCGAATATTAATTTATCGGTATTCCAATTTTCTCAAAAACGGCTCTAACGAAATTACGGGGGTGGCGGAAAGTTGTGTGTTGCTACGCACCAGATATTTCTTCTCTATACATATCTCCATGAAAATACGGTGAACGGAGATATAGGCCTATGAAGCAAAAATAGGTTTTTTACGCTTTTTGGCAAAACGGCTTCAACGATTATCACCAAACTTTCAAGATGTTTTCGAATAGTTAATACCTACGTATTGTTCTCAATAAATGTTCCTCTAACAGTCCATTGAACAGAGATAAAAATCAAAACGTGTCGAAAATAACGTTTTTTCGAACATTTCCGTAAATTTCAGGGTAACTTCTTCACCAGATGGGATAAATCCTAATGGAGTGTCTTTTAGTCACCCATACCAGCATTTCGTTCTCTATAATTATTTCTGTATATGTATGGGTGGCGGAAAGTTGTGTGTTGCTACGCACCGCTCGTTTTTTAAGTAACTTAAACCGTTTTGCAGCGCACCAAGCAATTTTCCCCGTTTTTGCAACATTTCTCACTGACGCTTCGCTCCTATTGGTCGCAGCGTAATGTTATATATGTTAAAGCTTTCTTCTATAAATGGACTATCCAAAAAAAAGAAGAATTTTTCAAATCGGGCCACTAGTTTCTGAGATTTGCGCGTTTAAACAAACAAACAAACTCTTCCGCTTAATAATATTAGTATAGGTTAGAGATATCTCACGAAATTCCGAAATTCAAACTACTGTTGTACTCTTTGACTAACTTTTGCACACAGTATTTTCCGGATCATTGAAAAAATCTAAACGCGACTCTTCCCAAACGGATCGTGTAGTCTCATAAATTACTGATGCATTGTTCAGTACAAGTACACAAGTGGGGACAGCCCGATAATTTCTGGGGCGGAGGAAAGTCGTGTTTTGCCTCGCCTTTTGTTCCTACGCCCTTCTTTGTGTTTCAAATGTTCTAGGCAATCCATTCAAGATTCAACCTGTCAAAAGGCATGTAACCCCCTCCAACCGTCATTCCCGTTTGGCAGCGAAAGGATTTCGGTCGCAGTGGCCGACAAGTAGAAACCGCCAAAAGTGACGATCAAAAGTCCTCACTCCGTCACGAGCCACTTTCTCTGGTCTCGTTTGCTTCTGGCAAGTGAAGACTGACGTCTCGTGAGACCAGGGAACCGGTGAACGACCGCAACTGAATCGCAAGGCCCTGACCTTTGAGGTTCCGCGCCAATTGTTTCGAGTAACGACTTTCTTTTGTCATCTTCGAAGACCGACTAGAACAGTGAGTCACGAGGAAGTTATTCGAAGGTTTCGAAGGTAGTCAGGGGACGAATTAAGGCGCTTAATTGCGTCCCTTGTCCACAAATCATGAGGAAAGTGGGGTACGGCAAAAGCCACAACCGCACAACGGATACGGTTAACTCCAAATCCTGGTTTGTCCGATACGAGAACTACCGTAGTACGCACGCTACTTTCAACTCCACGAAGATCTCTGAATGCTCGCTGTAAAGCAGAAGTACCATTCGCTAATTTCCAACTGGTATGTGCACATTAAGGGAGAGCTAAAAGGGAATCCTAACAGAACTTGAGCGAAGGGACTCGTTCAGAAGGTTCTCTCAAAGGAGGACAGACAAGGCAGAGAAGCGTATACTGGGGGCAGTAAGGAGACTCCTGAGGAACTGTATGGCAGCTCACTTTGGTGGAGACAGAACGAATAGGGTGGCAGTCCGATAAACTACCTTTATTATGAGAGTACGGTCATAAAATAATCAGGAGCAACCTGGTAAATTGTGGAATTACTGCCGGTTCGTCGACTAACTTTTTTACTTTCCTTGGCTCTACAAAGTAGAAAGGAAAGTTATGTAATCGGCTGAAAAAAAAATTTTTACGTTTCAGACCCTCCTGAGTCCGAAAAACACTATTTGGGAAAATGGTCTGTGTGTGTGTCTGTGAACGGTTTTTAGAGAAAACCACCGTACCAAATCAGCTCAAACTTGATCCCTCGCCCCCAGGTCATCATGGGACGCCAAAATAAGGGTATGAACAAAATTCACCGAAATTTAACTATAGTTATCATAGTGATCAAAACACCAAATATTTTTTTTTTCAAAAACGACTCTAACGATTTTGATTAAATTTTTTATATTGATAGCTCCTAATATGGCAACTATACCATAAAATTCCCATTTATGGGAAAATGACGAGAGCAGCACAATAAATTGCCAAAACTTTCGACGTAATCGATTTTAGAGTGGTTTTTAGAGAAAACGACCGTACCAAATCCCCTCAAACTTGTTATTTGGTGAATAACATAATGGTAAACAGATGTTAGACATAATACTCATTACAATTCAAAATGGGGATTCAATGATCACATTAGTCGGACAGACCAGCCTCATTTACAAGCTCCTCGACAAACATTCTATACTTCATATAGCACATAGTAAAATTAAATAGCATGTAAACACTTTCTTTACAGACCGCCCCGAATAACAAATTGTTTACAAAGTTCATAGTAACCCTAGACGAGGCAAAATGTTTCGCTCTTGTATTAGCCAGCTGAGGGCAGCTACAGTATATATGCTCAATGGTTTCAGGCTTTTTATCATTACACAAAAAACATATTTTACTATGGTCGATGGAGTACAAGGAGCCTTTATAAATGATACGGAGTAGCTTACCATTCCTCAACCTTAACTGAGCTATTACTCTTTTGATATCAAATGGAATAGCCCACGTGAGGTAGCCTTCCAGGGAAGAGTAGCTCTGAATATACTCTTGGTAGACAGTGTTATAGGTTGAACATATTACTCGCTCATAGTCATCGTAAGCACATTTCGTCGTAAAGCTATTTAGTACACACTGCTTGAATTTTTTCACCTCATCAGCATTTTGCTTCTTCCAAAGATCTCTATACCCCAATTCCCACAGGATAGTCTTAAGTTGCGATGCCCAGCTGTATTTTTCCATATCTACCCCTCTCTCAATAGTGGTTAGGAGCTGCTCGTAACAAATCCGCGGGTATCTATTTTTTGGCATTTGCAGGACAGCTTCCCACCAACCCAAGGCCCTATCTAGAATCATGACTCCCAGTTTGGCCCTACCTGTCTCTGCTCGGAGCATGTAACGAGGCGTACTGATAGGCAATGTTAAGAGACTTTTAACTATTTTTGACTGTACCATTTCTATGTCTTCAAGGTACCGCAGACCCCATATCTCTGAGCCATAAAACAACACCGAGCTAACCATCGAATCAATAAGTCGGCAAGTAGCCTCCCAACTTACACATTTTCCCTTCACCAAAATTTCCCGGACACTGCCCCAGGCTCGTAAGCCTTAAACTGATCTTTGGCTTTGCAATACACTCCTGAACAGGAAAAATTTACTCCCAGGTAAGTGTATTCCTTGACAAAATCAATTTGCCCGCTTGATAAATGAACGAAATTTTCCCGCTTCTTGCTTTTACCTCTTTGGAAACATAGAACTTTTGTCTTGGCCGGATTTATAACTAGACCCAATGACCTTGAATATTCATCTAAAGCCTGCATTTTCTTTTCGATATCCCCTTTACTATCTCCAAAAATAACTGTATCATCCGCAAACATAAGCAACAGAAGATCATTTCGTCCGTCCACGTTTACACCTCCCAGATCCCTTTCCCTTATATAATTTTCCAAGCCGCTTAAATACAAGGAGAACAGGAGCGGGCTAACGGAATCACCTTGCAAGACTACTTCCGTTATACCATGAAAATTAGTGAGTTCATTTTTCACTTTTATAGCCACCTTCGCTTTGCTGTACAGATCTCTCAAAACATTTAGAAGCCGTCCTCTAATCCCCAACTCAGCTACTTTACCCCACAATAATCCATGAGGGAAGGAACCAAACGCATTCTTATAATCCACAAATCCGCAAAACAACCTCCCTTTATTCTGTTGCAATCTCAGTGCGATTAGTGCATTGATAACAAAAATGTTAGCCCGCAGGTTACTATGGGACGCCAAAATAAGAGTATGAGCAAAATCCACCGAAAGTTTACTATAGTCATCATAGTGATCAAAACACAAATTTTTTTCTCAAAAACGGCTCTAACGATTTTGATTAAATTTTTTATATTGATAGCTCTTAATAAGATAATTATATCATAAAATTCCCATTCGTGGGAAAATGACGAGAGCAGCACAATAAATTATCAAAATGTTCGACGAAATTGATTTTAGCGCGGTTTTTAGAGAAAACAAACGTACCAAATCAGCTGAAACTTGATGTCTAGCCGACAGGTTACCATGGGACGCCAAAACAAGGGTTGGGCAAAATCCACCGAAAGTTAAGTATAGTCATCATAGTGATCAAAATACCAAATTTTTTTTGTCAATAACGGCTCTAACGATTTTGATTAAATTTTTTGTATAGATAGCTCTCAATAAGACAATTATACCATGAAATTTCCATTCGTGGGAAAATGACGAGAGCAGCACAATAAATTATCAAAATTTTCGACCAAAAGCGTTTTTAGCGCAGGTTTTTCCTTATAAACTCTGCTGGAATTTTTGTAGAATGTTAAAATAATTGGTATTGTAGTCCAATCCAATACCTAAAGGGTGAGTGTTTAAAAACGCTCATGAGATACATGGGGGTCACTCCAGAAATTCCTGAATTTCAACTACTGCCGTTTCGCTTACTACCAGTTCTAACAGAACTGAGTGATAAATGAATCGATTAAATAGAATTAGCCATTTACAAAGTGAATTGACGTAGAGCTAAGGAAAGTTGTGTGTTGCAACGCACCAGACATTTTTCTCGGTGTTTACCCTATAATTCCCGCACAATACACGAACCTTTAAAAAGTCATTTTTACAGTCTTTAACATTTGAAACCACGTATTCCTTGACGAAATCTATTACTTGCTGTTCCAATTTATCTTCCTTGAATTCTGCTATAATTCTTGTTTTATTTTGGAAATGCTCCGTTTTGCTGGGGGAGAATTAACTATCCTAATTATGATCTGGTTTGATGGTCTGATGGGGATTCGCTCAACTCTCGTAAATTCTTTCCCTAAAAAAGAGTTCGCTCCAGGAGTAGCGGTTAATAGACGAGGGGGGAGATGTGCTGACTGACTCCTATCAAAGGCAAGCGGTTCATCGTGGTCTAGTGGTTTACACGGTCGATTCATAATTCTCGGATTGTGGATCGAATCCCCGGCGCGATTGCCGTAATTTTTGCCTTAGTCAGCAGCTCTTCAAAAGCATCTCCAAACCTCTTCGTCACAGTAGAACAGTGGTTTACAGGACTGTCCGATATGGGGATTACGATTACAGCATTACCATGATAGTTGGAATGGACTATCTGTTCGAGAGTAGATCACTCTTCTGCATTAACAATCAAAGATTGTTACGAGTCAGGTTCGGGAGACTCGTACCTTTCGCTGTACCTCTGTATTAATTGCTCACTAATGTTTGTACCCGACGATTTCACATTCTTCGTCGTTATAAATGTATTTGGATCAATTGTTTCATCAATTAAATGGGAAAAATAATCGATTTTCTTCGTTATTAATTTCAACTCTTGACAATGCATCTGCATACACCGGACACTCGACGCAGATCGTGAGATACGTGGGAATAACCCAATAAATTCAGAAACCACCCGTTTCTATTTTGAACGTTGAGCTACCAAGTTTCCATAAACTGAATGAAAAGGATTGGATTAGTCGATAAAGAAACAAAACTCGCTGGATGCATTGTGGGGCTGAAGGGAGTTAAAAGGCGAATTGAAGGCCTTAGGAAAAATATTGTGATGGGGGATGGTGGCTTCGAGAGGGTTCCACAATTGACAGAGATGCTTATGCGGGCAATCAAAGGGACAGTTCTGAGAGGAGAGCTGATGGTCACCGGGCCTTTATTTTGGTCGTAGGAGGAAGTACAGCTGTGATGGTGAAGCCTGTTTTTCAACATTATTATCCAGCGGTAATAAAAATAAATTAAACATTCAATGTGTATACAGTGTGTTTCAACTATATACTCATATTTATACTGGCTAAATTTTACCTACTAGCACTCTAGTTTCGAGCGATATTTTCTTATTTACAGTAAGAGGGATAAAACTCCTTGTTTAGTATGAGGAGGGAGAGGGGTTAAAATGGGCCGAGGGGTTCGAAATTATTTTTTCATTATAGACTTTTTGGACCTGGAACAAAAATGTAGAAAACGTGTATCAGGTGCGCCGTATCACACAATGTTCTATAGCTCAACGTCAATTCACTTGTGTTCATGGATTATTGTACTAAGTCAATTTATTACTTTCCGCTACCCGAAGGGAAGGAAAGTATAGTAATCGGCCCAAAAAAAAAATTTGAGTTTTCTTCAGATCTTTACGTTTCAGACCCTACTGAGTCTAAAAAACCTAATTTCGGCGCGTGGTCCGTGTGTATGTGTGTGTGTGTGTGTGTATGTGTGTGTGTGTGTGTGTCTGTAGTTCGATTTGCGGGAGAACGGCTGATCCGATTGAGCTGGTTCTTTTTTGTTTTGTTCGTTATGTTTTGTAGACACCAAAATAAGGTTATGGACGATTTCGGCCGATGTTAAGGGGGGGGACGAAAATGTACCAAAAACTAGGGTTTTTCGCATTTTTCTCGAAAACGGCTCTAACGATTTTGATTAAACTTTCAAATTATCTTCTACTAATCAATACCTAACTTTTCTTCTCTATACATATGTCCAGGAAAATGCGGTGTCGGGAGATAATGACCTATGAAGCAAAAATAGGTTTTTAAGCTTTTGGCAAAATGACTTCAACGATTATCATCAAACTCTCAGGATATTTTCGAATAGTTAATACCTACATATTGTTCTCAATAAATGTTCCTCTGAAAGTCCATTGAGCAGAGATAAAAATGAAAATGTGTTGAAAATAACGTTTTTTCGAACATTTCCGAAAGTTCCAGGGTAATTTTTTCACCAGATGTGATAAATTCTAATGAAGTGTCTTTTAGTCACCCATACCAACATTTTGTTTTCCATAACTATTTCTGTATATATATGTTGAACGGAGATATAAGCCACGTTAACTCAGAAAAGGAGATTTGTCGAATATTAATTTATCGGTAATCCGATTTTCTCAAAAACGGCTCCAACGATTTCGATCAAACTTTCGGAGTGCTCTCAGCTAACTAGTCCCTACATTTTGTTCCGTATAAATGTTCCTGTAAAAATGCGTTGAACGAAGATATAGCGCCCGCCTATGTAGATGGTGTTCGAACTTAAAGGGGTGGCGGAAAGTAGTGTGTTGCTACGCACCAGATATTTTTTCACTCAGTTAATTTGAAACCACACGGCGAAGGAAAGCGGTAGCGCTTACATATCCAAAATTTATTGAGCTGCTCGTAGTCATGCCCCGTCCATTATTGAGCAACCGGTGCACAGAAAATTAATGAGGGCGTAAACCCGATTTTTACTTTCCTTGGCTCAACGAAGTAGAAAGGAAAGTTATGTAATCGGCTGAAAAAAAATTTTGAGTTTTCTTCAGATCTTTACGTTTCAGACCCCCCTGAGTCCGAAAAACACTATTTGGGAAAATGGTCTGTGTGTCTGTGAACGATTTTTAGAGAAAACCACCGTACCAAATCAGCTCAAACTTCATATCTCGCCCGCAGGTTACCATGGGACGCCAAAATAAGGGTGTGAACAAAATCCATTGAAATTTAACTATAGTTATCATAGTGATCAAAACACAAAATTTTTTTTTCTCAAAAACGGCTGTAACGATTTTGATTAAATTTTTTTATATTAATAACTCCTAATATTTCAACTATACCATAAAATTTCCATATACGGGAAAATGACGAGAGCAGCACAATAAATTACCAAAACTTTCGACGAAATCGATTTTAGCGCGGTTTTTAGAGAAAACAACCGTACCAAATCAGCTGTGAAATGATGTCTAGCCTACAGGTTACCATGGTACGCCAAAATAAGGGTATGGGCAAAATCCACCGAAATTTAACTATAGTTATCATAGTTTTTTTGTCAAAAACGGCTCTAATGATTTTGATTAAATTTTTTATATAGATAGCTCTCAATAAAACAATTATACCATGAACTTTCCATATACGGGAAAATGACGAGAGCAGCACAATAAATAATCCAAATTTTCGACGAAATGCGTTTTTGGCGCAGTTTTTTCCTTATAAACTCCGCTGGAATTTTTGTAGAATGTTAAAAAAAAGTTGGTATTGTAGTCCAATTCAATACCTAAAGGGTGAGTGTTTAAAAACGCTCATGAGATACATGGAGGTCACTCCAGAAATTTAAGAATTTCAACTACTGCCGTTTCGCTTACTACCAGTTCTAAACATTTTTACCCAATAACTCTGCAAAAGTAATTACTATCCTTCTTCAAAAAATTCTTGTTTACAGCCCCATTAATTCTCTGTGTACCGATCGCTCAATAATGGTCCTGCAATGAGTACGAGCAGCACAATAAAATCTGGAACTGTAAGCGCTACCGCTTCCTGCTGCCGTAAAGCGTTGTTTGACAAAGTTCAAATTAACTGAGTGATAAATGAATTGATTAAATAGAATTAGCCATGTACAAAGTGAATTGTTGTAGAGCTAAGGAAAGTTGTGTGTTGGAACGCACCAGATATTTTTGAAAATGGTAATAGTCACTTTTCCAGAGTTATGAGCTAAAAACGTTTAGAAATGGTGGTAGATAAAATTCTGGAATTTCTGGCGTAGCCCCTGTATATTTTATGAGCGTTATTAAAGACTCATCATGGTTAGAGTACCACCTGACTTTTTCTGAAGAACGTAGAAACATTTGAGCGTAGATAAGGAAAACAACCACGAGTCTTTTTCTTTTAATTAAAACACGTTGCGGCTGGCGGGCGCGAAAGAAACCTTTACACAAACCGTGGGGACAGCTTTCGTACAAGTACGCAACCATTAGGAACATTTTGTCTTTTGTTTTATTTTTATTTTTTTTATGCAATGATACGTTTGATTGTGCTTGTTGATGGTTTCGATATAATGGGCGCGTCAATCGCAATTGACATCATCACTTAGTCACTGAGGTTATTAAAACGTGTGATGTTACCAAGCGTTAGATTGGCGCGTGACGTTACCATGCACTTAACCCAACCCAAATTTCGTGACGCTTCTCCGTTACATATCCCGCGTAACATCTCCCGCGTTACATTTTCGAGTTTATGTAGCAAAGTAAAGACATAAAATGTCAAAAAATTTACGACAACGGCAAAGTGATGAGAGCAGCGCAACAAATTGTCGAATTATTCGACAAAAATGGATTTGATCGCTCAAAATAAAATCGTATTTGTACTCTAATGAGGTGCGTGTGCGTTAGAAGTTCAATAACGTGTATGTAATTAGTCATAGCGGAAATTCCTGAATTCAAACTACTGTCGTTTCATTGTCTAATTTCGTTCTCATTATTTACCTCAGAACTCCCGAACAATAACCACGAATTCCCGAAAAAACCGTGTTGACAAACCCATAATTATCTGTACGCTGTTACTCGATAAAGGTCGGGATGTGATAACTATAGTTAGTTTTGGACCGATTTCGCTCGTAACTAGTTAACGTTGTTCGCATTATTTTGGAATCGACGGTTGAGTGGAAACCTGCAACGCCTCGTTCCACTGGCAAAGAACGTGTTGGCATCAGGAGCTTTGACCTCTGGTCTGGCAGCTCACGCGATTATCGCCCTCCAACGTCCAATAAAACCGCAATTCCCGAATAACTTGACTCATAAAATCGCAAAACGGTTCGCTGGCTCACGCAATTAGACCGCAATCGACCTGATTCTCGATTTAAAGGAGGTTCCAAGGGCTTTTGAGGCTTTTCGACCTCGAGAAGAGACGACCGGCAATCGACGTTTAGCGTTGCCCCTAAGCATTTGACGCTAGTTGAAGGGAAGATCGAGGGTAACAAGTCTTCACAGGGGACTAACATGTCTTATGCCTCCTGATGATGTTTAAATCTCATTTATCAACAGCCCCAGTGACTCCAGCGGGATATTAACTGGAAAATCGGAGCAACCCTTTGTTCGACTAATTTATCAAAAAACACCTACGGGGAACCAAATGAAGTTTTTTTTTAAAATTTTGGCATTAGATTTCTCCATACATCCATATTTACAGATATAATACTATAACATTACTTCATTTAGTATTATACAATATTACAGCAACTTAACTATTTTCTTTTAACATAATTATCGATTTCATTATAAGTTATGTCCAACGTCATTAAAAAATTTCGTTATTTTTTCATATACAAGTACATCTGGTCTAACCAATATAGATGTGACGTTAAATGGCCGACTTAAATGTTCCCCAAGATCGTCTAAGAGTGTTGTTCTTCGTATTTCGAACTGTTTGCATGTTAAAAGCACATGCTCCAAGTCATCCACCTCACCGCACACGTCACATTGGTCGGACTCCTCTAGATGAATTTTGTGCAGATAAGCTCGGTAGACTCCGTCACCCGTTTATAAGTCTTGAAATGCTTGAATAAAAAGGCTTTTCGTGCCCTGTCATTTCTGCACGCCATGGTCTCAGTGAGATATTAGGAAACATGAATTTATATTTATTTCCCGCAGGATGCCTATCATGGTATTCTTGCCGTCTCCTCGCCATGGTCTTTTTAAAGAGGGAATTCAAATCCTTGTATGGGATTAATGCATTGCTTTCCTCTTCGCAGAAACATCCCCGCTTCGCCGCTTGGTCCACTTTCTCATTGCCCCTTACGCCTATGTGTGCCTTAACCCATACAAATTTTATTGTTATATTCGCATTGCTTAGTTCGTAGACGCGCCGCTTAAGTTTAAAAGCGTTTTTCCGGAATTTATTGTGCTGCTCGTACTAATTCCAGGACCAATATTGAGCAATTGGTACACAGATAATTAATGAGGCTGTAAACACGGATTTTTTGAAGAAGGATAGAATTACTTTTCCACAGTTATTGGGTAATAATTGTTAGAACTGGTATTAAGCAAAACGGCGGTAGTTGAAATTCAGGAATTTCTGGAGTGAGCCCCATGTATCTCATGAGCGTTTTTAAATACTCACCCTATAGGTATTGGATTGGACTACAGTACCAATTTTCTTTAACATTCTACTAACATTCCAGCGGAGTTTAAAAAGAAAAAACCACGGCAAAAACGCTTTTCGTCGAAAATTTTGATAATTTATTGTGCTGCTCTCGCCATTTTCCCACAAATGGGAATTTTATGGTATAATTATCTTATTAAGAGCTATCTATATAAAAAATTTAATCAAAATCGTTAGAGCGGTTTTTGAGAAAAAAAATTTGGTGTTTTGATCACTATGATAACTATAGTTAACTTTCGGTGGATTTTGCCCATACCCTTATTTTTGCGTCCCATGGTAACCTGTAGGCTAGACATAAAGTTTCAACTGATTTGGTACGGTTGTTTTCTCTAGAAACCGCGCTAAAATAAATTTCGTCGAAACTTTTGATAATTTATTGTGCTGCTCTCGTCATTTTCCCACAAATGGGAATTTTATGGTATAATTTTCATGTTAAGAGCTACCAATTATAAAAATGTAATCAAAATCGTTACAGCGGTTTTTGAGAAATTAAACATTTGGTGTTTTGATCACTATGATAACTATAGTTAACTTTCGGTGGATTTTGTTGATACCCTTATTATGGCGTCCCATGGTAACCTGCGGGTCAGATATCAAGTTTGAGCTCGTTTGGTACGGTGGTTCTCTGAAAATCGTTCACAGACACACACACAGACCATTTTCCCAAATAGTGTTTTTCGGACTCAGGGGGGTCTGAAACGTAAAGATCTGAAGAGAACTCAAAATTTTTTTTTCAGCCAATTACATAACTTTCCTTTCTACTTCGTAGAGCCAAGGAAAGTAAAAATAGATAGGAACAATTCGATATCGCTTTGGGGTTTTGTAAATTCTGCATCAAGCTTTAGGCGTCTGAGATGATGAGAACCGTTCGTGAGGAAGCTACCATCTGCTGTACATATTCCAGAGCCTTATCTCCGGCAATTATGTCAGTTGTGTAAACCGAGGCCAAATTGTTGACTTTGTATGACTTCGTCAATCCCTTTTTCCAATCATATATCGCACAACCGGCATTACCATCGATCTTTGAGCCATCCGTATATATAACTGTACACTGTGGTCCTTGACGTTCATATAGGACCCTCAGAACGTGTTCTACTTCTTCATAAGTCATAGTACCAGTAAAGCTTGGGATTATGATACGCGGATGGCTCATTAATGTAACCAAATGAAGTTAATTGTTAGCTCAAAATACCCTGCAGATTTGCTCAATACCGTTGAAGCCGTTCCTGAGCAAAATTTTTATGTTCGGAGAATCTTATTTGCTCATGTATTTTAATCTGATGCCCTAAGCATTCTTCTTCAACTCGTTAATTGTGAAAAATTTTAAAAACGAATGAAAAACGCGTCAAAATTTCAAGAATGTTTGATTCATGGGTTGACACCAGACAAACGATTAGCCCTGCCTTAGCAGAAATATCTCCGAGTGAAAAATCTAAAATAAAATAAACGAATAAATGGCTAGTCGACTATTGTTTTGAAAAGTAGTGACGAAGTGATACATAATCGCTAACATGTCATTCGCACTTCACTTCCATGTTATTTAACGTTAAATGATTGAACAACGATTTTACCATCCTCAGCCCAACAAAATTTGATATTCAGCCTGGAGATCAATACGGAGCCCCTAAATGACGTTACGAGCGGAATCTGTCCAAAACTAAATTTGTAATGTTGATCAAAACCCATAACAAGTATTTTTCCCCAAAACGGCACCAACGATTAAAGCTGTTGTGCGAATGGTTGAAAATACGTCAAATTGTCATTCGTGGCCAGAGACAGCACAATAAATGTTTTACACTCAGTAGGCCTCAAAACGTAAAGATCGGAGGAAAACCCAAATTTTTTTTGACAAGATTACTATACTTTCCTTCCCTTCGGGTAGCGGAAAGTAAAAACCTAATTTCGACGCGTGATCCGTGTGTCTGTGTGTGTGTGTGGCTGATCCGATCGAGCTGGTTCTTTTTTTGTTTTGTTCGTTATTTTTTGTAGACACCAAAATACGGTTATGGACGATTTCAGCCGAAAGAAAGGGGGGTTGGGGAACGAAAATGTACCAAAAACTGGGGGTTTTTCGCCTTTTTCTCGAAAACAGCTCGAACGATTTTTATTAACCTTTCAAATTATCTTCTTCTAATCAATACCTAACTTTTCTTCTCCATACATATCTCCATAAAAATACGGTGAACAGAGATATAGGCCTATGAAGCCAAAATAGGTTTTTTTACGCTTTTTGCCAAACGGCTGCAACGATTATCACCAAACTTTCAAGATGTTTTCAAATAGTGAATACCTACATATTTATCTCAATAAATGTTCCTCTGACAATCCATTTAACAGAAATAATAATCAAAATGTGTCGAAAATAACGTTTTTTCGAACATTTCCGTAAATTCCAGGGTAACTGCTTCACCAGATGTGATAGATCTTACGGAGTGTCTTTTAGTCACCCATACCCACGTTTCGTTCTCCACAATTATTTCTGTATATATATGTTGAATGGAGGTATAAGCCAAGTTAACTCAGAAAAGGAGATTTGTCGAATATTAATTTATCGGTATTCCAATTTTCTCAAAAACGGCTCTAACGATTTCGATCAAACTTACGGAGTACTCTCAGCTAACTAGTCCCTACATTTTGTTGTCCATAAATGTTTCTGTAGAAATGCGTTGAGCGAAGATATAGCACCCGCATATGTAGCTGCGGTGCACAACTTACGGGGGTGGCAGAAAGTTGTGTGTTGCTACGCTCTCAACAGGTTCTGAATGGCTTATGGTAGGATTGTAAGAGGGTTGTAAGTTGGGTTAGAAGCCAACTGCCTACTCGAGGGCTGACTGGGTCACAATGGTTTGTTTAGTACCCCAAGCATTTCTGGCATGGTGTCCATTCAGGTTGCTCGTTGTGCACATTGAGAGTGGTGACCTTTTGCTATTAAACTTGTGCGAGATTTATTCCTTCAGGCCGAAAATAAAAGTAGTTTTATACTACAGATTCCTTACACATCTTCTGGATTGGTGGAGGGGGGTTACAAAACGCCTCGAAAATGCGGGGAAGTGTTTAGCATTAAACAATTAATAACTTGAATCCAACTATTGAACTTGAATAACAAGTTGTGTGTTGGTCCGTGTGCGTGTCTGTAGTTCGATTTGCGGGAGAACGGCTGATCCGATTGAGCTGGTTGTTTTTTGTTTTGTTCGTTATTTTTTGTAGACACCAAAATAAGGTTATGGACGATTTCGGCCGATGGGAGGGGGGGTGGGGGACGAAAATGTACCAAAAACCAGTGTTTTTCGCATTTTTCTCGAAAACGGCTCTAACGATTTTGATTAAACTTTCAAATTATCTTCTCCTGATCGATACCTAACTTTTCTTCTCCATACATATCTCCATGAAAATACGGTGAACGGAGATATAGGCCCCCTGAAGCAAAAAAGGTTTTTTACGCTTTTTGGCAAAACGGCTTCAGCAATTTTCACCAAACTCACGGGATGTTTTCAAATAGTTAGTACCTACATATTGTCCTCAATAAATGTTCCTGTGACGGTCCATTGAAAAGAGATAAAAATCAAAATGTGTCAAAAATAACGTTTTTTCGAACATTTCCGTAAATTTCAGGGTAACTTCTTCACCAGATGGGATAAATCCTAATGGAGTGTGTTTTAGTCACCCATACCAACATTTCGTTCTCTATAATTATTTCTGTATATATATGTTGAACGGAGATATAAGCCAAGTTAACTCAGAAAAGGAGATTTGTCGAATATTGATTTATCGGTATTCCAATTTTCTCAAAAACGGCTCTAACGATTTCGATCAAACTTTCGGAGTACTCTCAGCTAACTAGTCCCTACATTTTGTTCTCCATAAATATTCCCGTAAAAATGCGTTGAACGAAGATATAGCGCTCACACATATGTAGGTGGTGTTCGAACTTAAAGGTGTGGCGGAAAGTTGTGTGTTGCTACGCACCAGATATTTTAGACTCAGTAGGCCTCATAATGTAAAGATCTGAAGAAAACCCAATTTTCTTGTGACACGATTACCATCGTTTCGTTCCCTTCGGGTAGCGGAAAGTAAAAATTAGCCACAAACGAAATTGTGGCAGTATTATTGTCATTACGTCGTGTTTGGGGGTTTTCTGGATACTATCTTGATGCTGAGCGGAATAGGACGGGTTTCAGTGGGGTAGTACTGTGCATAGACGGAAAACAGCGAATTCACAGTGCACATACCGAGGCAAAGTCCACTACTTGAAGCAACTCGCCTTTCCTCCCCGGACTGCGCTCATTTTCCGCACTACCCCACTTGCCAAGACTTGCCAATTGCCTGGCGTCGCCTAGAAAATGTCAATGATCGTGTTTCGTATCGTTAACTTGTATTTTACGACACTGAGTCGAACGTGAAGAGTCTCGGAGGTGCTCCAGAGCTATCATTATTTGCGTGTAAGTTGTTTCCTGGATTGTTGATGTAGTCGTGTTATATTCTCAACCCTTTCCGACGTTGGATTGACTATTATAGATCCCAATCATGCTCGACAACCGTTGTGTAATCATTTGCAGCGTTTTATCGTCACACGATCAACTTGGAGCTCAAAAAGGATGATTTGTGGGTTTCAAAAAGATTACGTTGTTGATAAAAAGAGTGGGGAGGAAGGTAGTTGGGATTAGCGCGAATACCGTATCGGTTTTTACGCGAGATAATCCAAATAACTCACCTCAGATAAGCGACGAAATTGGAGAGTTGTCCGGAGGAAAACGGCTTCTCCGCGACGATAACATCATTGTTTCACGTTGTCACATCACACAAAAAAAACGAACTTTTTTTCGGCGCACCCTTCAAAAAAAATGTTAATAATCGAAATAACTTTCGACGCCCTTTAATTTTTGTCGTTTTCACTGATCGGGGGAGTTGGCGGGAGGCGTTTCTCTTTCGGCGAAAGGGAAAGTTGAAATTGAAACGCGTTGACGAGACGAGTCGCGGCGCGAGTCTGAAGGAGGCGAGGGCTGGCGGCTCGACGACCGTCGCAATGGAGGGGAGGGGTGGAAGGAGTGGGAGTGGGGGGAAGAGTATATCGGGAGGGGAAGGAGAAGTTCCCGTTCTGATAAGGAAGTCGCTACCTGGATGGGGGGGGGGGGGAAGAGACGAAACCGACAACTCGAATCTGATTTGTTCCAACTAGTTTGTTAAAACGAAATTCAAATCACAACTCGAGAGGAAATTAATTGCTCCAAATCCGAATGAAAAACACGTTTTGAACGCGTCTTTTGCTTCTCACAACGTCAATTGCGCACCGCCACACGACTTTCCTCGCCTTAATACCTCGATCTTCCGTGAATCGTTTTAAAAACGCTACAAATTATTGCACAACTGTTTACTATTATTTTGTACAGCTCAACGAAGTTTCATGCCTCCAAGACCTCGTTCCATTCGTATCAGCATCGAAAAATATCAATAAACCATACCAAACATGACCTGGCTACAACGGAACGACGAAAATTGAAATATTTCAGGCGCTTGGCAGGACGTGACGAGTGGTTTGAGTGAGACGGGAGGAAACGAGTTCTTTCGATTAGTAGACTTTGGCTCACTATAATTACTGTGATGTGAATGTGTTCAGTGCAGACGAAGTAACCTTCCCACTCGTTTCATTCGAACCAGCTTCGAAAAATATCTGGTGCGTTTCAACACACAACTTTCCTTAGCTCTACGTCAATTCACTTTTTACATGGCTAATTCTGTTTAATCAATTCATTTATCACTCAGTTAATTTGAACTTGGTCAAACAACGCTTTACGGTAGCAGGAAGCAGTAGCGCTTACAGTTCCGGAATTTATTGTGCTGCTCGTACTCATTGCAAGACCCATATTGAGCAATCGGTACACAGATAATTAATGAGGCTGTAAACACGAATTTTTTGAAGATGATAGTAATCACTTTTGTGGAGTTATTGTGCAATAACTGTTAGAACTGGTAGTAAGCGAAACGGCGGTAGTTGAAATTCAGGAATTTCTGGAGTGAGCCCCATGTATCTCATGAGCGTTTTTAAACACCCACCCTTCAGGTATTGGATTGGACTACAATACCAATTTTTTTTAGCATTCTACTAACATTCGTTAGAGCCGTTTTAGAGAAAAACACAGATAAAAATATTTGGTGTTTTGATCACTATGATAACTATAGTTAAATTTCGATGGATTTTGTTCATACCATTATTTTGGCGTCCCGTGGTGACCTGCGGGCGAGATATGAAGTTTGAGTGTATTTGGTACGGTGGTTTTCTCTAAAAATCGTTCACACACACACAGACCATTTTCCCAAATAGTGTTTTTCGGACTCAGGGGGGTCTGAAACGTAAAGATCTGAAGAGAACTCAAAATTTTTTTTCAGCCGATTACATAACTTTCCTTTCTACTTCGTAGAGCAAGGAAAGTAAAAAACGTTTAGAACTGGTAGTAAGCGAAACGGCAGTAAATGAAATTCAGGAATTTCAGGGGTGAGCCCCATGTACCACATGAGCGTTTTTAAACACTCACCCTTTAGGTATTGGATCGGACTACAATACCAGTTTTCTTTAACTTTCTACTAACATTCCAGCGGAGTTTATAAGGAAAAAACCGCGCTAAAAACGCTTTTCGTCGAAGGTTTGATAATTTATTGTGCTGCTCTCGTCATTTTCCCACAAATGGGAATTTTATGGTATAATTATCTTATTAAGAGCTATCTATATAAAAAATTTAATCAAAATCGTTAGAGCCGTTTTTGAGAAAAAAAATTTGGTGTTTTGATCACTATGATAACTATAGTTAACTTTCGGTGGATTTTGCCGATACCCTTATTTTTGCGTCCCATGGTAACCTGTAGGCTAGACATCAAGTTTCAGCTGATTTGGTACGGTTTATTTCTCTAAAAACCGCGCTAAAATCAATTTCGTCGAAAATTTTGATAATTTATTGTGCTGCTCTCGTCATTTTCCCACAAATGGGAATTCTATGGTATAACTATCTTATTAAGAGCTATCTATATAAAAAATTTAATCAAAATCGTTAGAGCCATTTTTGAGAAAAAAAATATTTGGTGTTTTGATTACTATGATAACTATAATTATCGGTGGATTTTGTTCAAACCCTTATTTTGGCGTCCCATGGTAACCTGCGGGCGAGATATCAAGTTTGAGTGGATTTGGTACGATGGTTCTCTCTAAAAATCGTTCACAGACACACAGACCATTTTCCCAAATAGTGTTTTTCGGACTCAGGGGGGTCTGAAACGTAAAGATCTGAAGAGAACTCAAAATGTGTTTTCGTAGAGCCAAGGAAAGTAAAAAAACCTAGAAAACTATACCAAATACGACGTACTTGCGATATAACGACTCGAAATTGCTTTTCTGTTAATTTTTTTAGACATTTTTTGCTCATAACAACCTTGGGTTTCGTCTGATCAGATTGCCGAGTTGGCAGGGCACAACTATATACCAAATGGAATTCGCATGTGAAGAAAAGGATGTTTAGGACCACGTCAAAGGCACAGTATGATCTGATGGGCATTATAATTTGGTATACCTACGCCTTAAACCTATTCAACAACTTGATATACTCACCGTAAAATACAAGATCAAATTGATCATCACGAACATTACCCAATAATGGTAGGGGGAGTCGAGTTGATGAGTGGCTTGAGAGAGACGGGAGGAAATACAAATAATGAAACGAGTTCTTTCGATTAGTAGACTTTGGATCGCTCCCGCACAAAGCAGAGGACATTGGTAAGTTCTGCATTCGCCACCTCTTCCGGCTGAAGAAAGGGCCTCCCAAACACACGATGGCGCGATGCCACGAGTCCTTCGCATATGTACAACACATGCTCTGCAGTCCCTAGCCCCACCTCGCAGACCTGCAAGACAGTGGCCGGTAAACAGGCCACATATGATCCACATATCCTTCCTCCACAGCGCAAGCACCTCCTTGGCCCTCCCTCTGGAGAGTTGCATGATGAGTTTCGACTGTCTAAGGTACCCCTGCCAGTGGGCAATCCCGTGCCTATCCTCCCATTTGCCTACCTCTCTGCATAAGTGGCTCCTGGTTGTTCCAACAAGAG
Source organism: Pachypeltis micranthus (assembly GCA_020466155.1). NCBI lineage: Eukaryota > Metazoa > Arthropoda > Insecta > Hemiptera > Miridae > Pachypeltis > Pachypeltis micranthus. The sequence continues at coordinate 27,382,010 of CM035777.1, read as the reverse complement.
GCTTGGGGCCGACAGGGACTGATCCCTTCTTTGCAGTTCATTTCCTTCTGTACCATTGATGCCCCAGCACAGGTTACGCCGAATCCTCAGTCCTTCAGTCCAGTCAGACACTCCCACACCTGCCACGATGTATGACAATACGACGCTAGGGCCTTGAGATTGGGCTGACTGTCCACCATGACGTACATCTTCTGCCACTTCAGTCTCCTTTGCAGTCGCTGCAGCCTGGAACACCGTAGCCAGCGACCCCAATGTGCTCTAATTCTCAGCCCAAAGATACCTGGCCCTACAAGTCCACTCTGCACCGAGCCATCAATGTAATATACCAGGGCCCCAGCAGGTGAGTCCTTAGTCCTTCCCAATTATTATGATCAAAAACCATACAGTCCACGCTCCATATTATTTCAGACAGAGATCGCGTCAAAACACGAAGTTACATTTCTTTCAGATTTTAACGTTTTCACGCTTACGCGTAGTCCGAGTGCGTGCGCCTGTTGTTCGATTTGCGGAAGAACGGCTGGACTGGCGAGCTGACGGGTAAATGCGGATTGTGCGATAAACGACGAATAAACGTGGGGCTGAAGAAAGTTGAGAGATGATAATTAACCTTTACTTTTTCGGTTGAGAGCAATCAGAGCTGAACAGCACGAAACGAAATTAGTTTTGATTTGAATGTGTTCAGTATAGACTCAGGAGTCGTCCCACTCGTTTCATTCGAGCCAGCTTCGAAAAATACCTAGAAAATCATACCAAAACACGACGTAATTGCGATAAAACTGCTCAAAATTGCGTTTTTGTGAATTTGTTAACCATTTTTTTGCTCATAACAAACTTGAGTTTCGTCTGATCGAATTACCGAGCTGGAGGGCACAACTTCATACCACATAGAATTTCCTCACGAAGGACCACGTTAAAGGCAAAATATGATCAGTAGATTTGGAATGCCTACGCCTTTAACCCAGTAAACAACTTGATATATTCACCCTAAAACACAAAGTCAAATAGATCATCACGAACATAACCCAATAATGGTAGGGCGTGTATGAGCCCTAACAGCTCATGAAACGCACCGCAAATATTATATAACGGTTTATTATTCTTTTGTACTGCAGTCTCTGAGATCAATCCCATTCGATTCAGCATAGAAATATCTGGTGCGTTGCAACACACAACTTTCCTTAGCTCTACAACAATTCACTTTGTACATGGCTAATTCTATTTAATCAATTCATTTATCACCCAGTTCCATTGAACTTGGTCAACAACACTCCACAGCAGCAGGAAGTGGTAGCGCTAACAGTTCCAGAATTTATTGTGCTGTTCGTACTCATTGCAGGACCATTATTGAGCAATTGGTACACAGATCATTAATCGTACACAAATTTTTTTGAGAAGGATAATAATTACTTTTGCAGAGTTATTGGGTAAAAAGTGTAGAACTGGTAGTAAGCGAAACGGCAAAAGTTGAAATTCAGGAATTTCTGGAGTGAGCCCCATGTATCTCATGAGCGTTTTGAAACACTCAATCTTTAGGTATTAGATTGGACTACAATACTAATTTATTTTAACATTCTACAAAAACTCCAGCAGACTTTATAAGAAAAAACTGCGCTAAAAACGCTTTTCGTCGAAAATTTTGATAATTTATTGTGCTGCTCTCGTCATTTTCCCACGAATGGGAATTTTATGGTATAATTGCCTTATTGAGAGCTATTTATATAAAAAATTTAATCAAAATCGTTAGAGCCGTTTTTGAGAAAAAAAATTTGGTGTTTAGATCACTATGATAACTATAGTTAACTTTCGGTAGATTTTGTCCATACCCTTATTTTGGCGTCCCATGGTAACCTGTAGGCTAGACACCATGTTTCAGCTGATTTGGTACGGTTGTTTTATCTAAAAACCGCGCTAAAACCGATTTCGTCCAAAGTTTTGGTAATTTATTGTGCTGCTCTCGTCATTTTCCCATAGATGGGAATTTTATGGTATAGTTGTCATACTTGGAGCTACCAATATAAAAAATTTAATCAAAATCGTTAGAGCCGTTTTTGAGAAAAAAATTTGGTGTTTTGATCACTATGATAACTATAGTTAAATTTCGGTGGATTTTGCTCATACCCTTATTTTGGCGTCCCATAGTGATTCCCGGGGTAGATATCAAGTTTGAGCTGATTTGGTACGGTGGTTCTCTCTAAAAATCGTTCACAGACACTCACACACACACAGACCATTTTCCCAAATAGTGTTTTTCGGACTCAGGGGGGTCTGAAACGTAAAGATCTGAAGAGAACTCAAAATTTTTTTTTCAGCCGATTACATAACTTTCCTTTCTACTTCGTAGAGCAAGGAAAGTAAAACAAATACTAATTAACGATACGAAACATGATATGACTACAACGAAAAGTGGCATTTTCAAGGCAATTGGCACGACTAGACAGGTGGTTGGAATGAGACGAGAGGCAGCATGGGAAATGAGCGCAAGCCAAAGGAGGAGCGATAACTTTTGCTATATTGTCCTACGAGTGCCTTCAAGTAGTAGAATTGGTGATTTCACTGTTTTCCATCTAGACGCAATGCCACGCCTCTGAGACCCGTCTTATTCGACTCAGCATCAATAAATACCTGAGAAATAATACCAAATACGACGTAGATTCGATAAACCTAACGCAATTTTGTTTTTTTCTAAATTTGTAAATCATTTTTTGTCCATAACACAAATAGGTTTCTCCAATAGGATAGCCGAGAAGTCAGGTACAACCAGATCTCACTTTCTGTACCTTAATTATGTAAAGAACTGGACTTTTATGTTTAACGTGTTAAGAACCATCCACAATAAAAGAAATGTAGTCTGGGTGATAGTACCTGACCTGCCAGTGGGTCTAATGCACAAAATCAGATAAACTACGACGATCCAGTCAGTTTCTTGAAGGCATCTGACACTTCAAATTGTTTCCAACATGTGGGTCAATTATCATAGAAAACTAGCTGATCCTGCAAACGTTTTGTCACATTAATTCTTTTTTAGCAAATATTCTGGATAAAAAATAAATACTTATTGTAAGTTGTCGGAATTAAGTCCCCAAAGTGAGTTCTAGTCCGAATTTTGAGAACCATCAGGGCTGCTGATCCCATGAAAAGTCAATCTGAGCGACTAGTACTTTGGGCCTGCTGGCTCTTTAGCATTGGAGTACTATTCGCTCATTCGAATAATTGACCCTGGATGTTTGTTGATTGCGGTGGTGTAGGATATAGTCCGTATGTACAACTTGACTCGCATAAGGAATGTGTGGCGCACCCTAGCATCAATTAACAAATATTCAGGTGGATTTAGTTCCCTATGGTTACTCTGGTGTCTCGGCTTCGCCTCATCCACCATTCCTGTTCTTGCTTCGCTTGTGTTTGGTATTGCATCGTGTCATAAACTGATCTTGCTGTTACGAGCACAAAGTGTTATTTTTATTTCTTGTTTTTTTTTGTCGTCTTAATTTACACTAAACCTTTTATCATTAATAAAAGGTCTTTGAATCAGTACGTGTACTTTAAAGTATTTTGACTCGGCTTTAAATCAAATGATAGTCTCATTCACCTCTGAAGTAGCCTCGTTTGAACCGTTTAGCAGGCATAAGTATGGTGATGTGGTATTTATTTGCCTGAACGAGATACAGGAGAAATTCATGGGCTTGGGAAGGACACAGGAGACTGGCACGAGACAGCCTCACACACTACTACCTGCATGTAATAACTCAAGAGGGATATTTTTCTAACTGGGAAACACAGTGTGCTCAACCTGCAGACTTATTGGGACATAATAGTATACAGTTATTTACACAGTCATACCATGCTGTAGAGACCCCTTCTTTGAAGTTGGGAATGCAGTACACATCCCCACCAGGTTAGTGGACATAATTATCCAGCCAACTCTCTGCGTAGCTGTACTGTACACTGACATAACCAACATATTCCAGAAACATCTCTGCATTGACCTTGGCTCTTGTTCTTGCTCCAGCCAGTTGTTGTGCTTTGATCCAGGGTTTTGGAATCTATGTATCGTTCTTGTATGGTGGGAACGCTGCAGCAACTCAGCCTAAACTCTTTTTTGTACTGTACTGAAGGATTTGAACAGTTTCTAACCTTTTCATAGTCCACTTGTGACTCCAAGGGCAACAGCTCGCTGATGGATGGTGAATCTTATGTGGAATGTGAGACTAGCCCGAATTTGCGTTCAAGTGCTCCAAATCGTCACCCAATGGTGGAAGTAGGCAGCTCATCCCCAGCTCATAGTCGTAAAGGGAAATATTCCAAGACCCAATCCCGTAGCTCTGACCAAGGCCTAAAGCATCTACTGAAGGTCCAGGTGATAACTAGGCTGTTGGGTGGCCATGGTAGATAACTGAGCTCCCTATTGATCTCTCAACTGAACGATACCTTGCCACTGTAGACGAATGAGCATTATAAGATGGGAATCCGTCCTCCTCCATTTGTAGGAACTCCTGAGGCATGAATAAGTATTCAGTCAGTATGTACGAACAATGTTTCGGGTTTTTATTTATTTTGTTTATCAATAATTTCATATAAATACTACAAGTTTCATCGCGCTTTGAAACGGGTTCAAAACACTGCACTCGGAAACGTTTTTGCTGTCACTTGGTGTTACTGGCAATGCCTGCCAGGGTACTGCAAAAGTCTGTGTTGCATTGTGGTTGTTCTACGACATAAATTCTCCTAAGCCTTCAGTTTCAAAACGAATTAGCGACTGAATGGGGCCAGTGGTAACTTGAAATCCATTAACTCTGGACATGGAGGAGTAACATCTTGGCAACAGTTCCTGACAGCGTACAAAAAGCTCTGCGTGCCCATTGACTGCACAGAGAGACACAACATTGGTGATCTCTTCTTCGTCTCATAAACATACCTAGAGGGTACGGTAAAGTAACCAGCTCCTCACAAAACTGAACCCCCTCACCAACATAAACACAAAAATGCTACTCCACAGCATTTCATGTGACTAAGACAAACGTGTTGAAAGGTCATGTGCAACATTCAGCGGCTAATTTATTCATCATGGCAGTCAAATCTCGCCCATCGTTAACAATTTCCAAATCCCACGATCCAAAATCGTCCAAATCGCATTCAGTTTCTTTGTCGTCGATGCCCTCAGTAAATTTCCAACCTCTCAAAGAACGAGTTGTGTCGTCGCACGATATCCTAATGGTCCTCACCTTATCGCCATAGTTTTCTCTGAACCACTTAATGTCAGTTTTACGTCGAACGTCTCCAACGATCCAACATTTTTTATTGGCCGCGTCGTACATTTCAACGGCCGCTCGACAAAAATAACCGTAATCTTCCTTTCGAATTCGTTCGCTCCACGCGACCATTTCGTTCCTGTAGCGCTCCTTATACTCGGAGGCGCTCAGCAAGTCGTTGACGTCCAACCCCCTCTCTCGACCCCAGTGGGTTTTTATAGGGCCGGATATTCTGATCAAAGCGACTTTCGAAGGGTCGACCATTTGATGCAATTTGTCGGTGATGAAATCTTTGCCCGATTTACGTTTGCCGCTGAAGAGGAGGACCTTCGAAGGAGTTGAGATGTCTTTCGCCATTTCGGCGGTGAGCTCAGCCAAACCTGTGGAAAGAGAGTACGAGTCAAAATTGGCAGTTAACGTCAACAGAACTTCAAACACTAAACATTTTTTCGAATTGCCTCGAAAATGGCTGCCATAACAATTTTTATTGAATTCACAATGTACCTATAGTTATACCCAATACTTAGGGTCTCGTTCACCAAAACGCCGCTGATCGTGATCCAACTGATCAGGGCTAGTCATTTTCGCGTCCACCACGCTAGCCGAGATCACTGTGGGATGCGGTTAGCAATAGACGTGATTACGCTGCGATTAAGCCATATCGAGAAGGCAGTGGACTCATGAGGTTTCAATAAAGTAAAGAAATTGGACGTCTGTTCAACATCTTGTCCCGTAAACAAGTGTCATGTAAATGTAAACGGCCGCGAAACCGTGTATCCCCTAGATGCCCAATGCTCAATAATCTGGATTTGACCAAATTATTGTTTTACACTAAAGTGGCCACATTAACCTCTGCCGAAGCTGAATTTTGTGAGGAGCTTAAAGTGAAAATACGCGTACTACAACTGCAAGAGCTGCAGGAATAAGCCAAATTAGTCCGGGAAAATGCTTTGTGCGTGTAGGAAAAATCGGAAGCGCTACAAGAAAATGAGAACTGAGCAAGAAATAATAAAAACCCAAATTATGAGGTTACAACTTTTGCAAGCAAGGAACTTTAACAAAGAAGGGATAATTGTTGTGTTCAATATACTAATGTTGGTGTAAAAGCGTGGTATTATTTAACATTTCCTACTTATCTGCTACTAAATCCACCCAGGTAAGCCGTTTGTGTTTTCTAACACGGCAATATGACGACTGGTTTTTTCAGAAACGGCTCAGCACGTATTTTACGCAAACAACAACTTGTTTTCGACGATCGTAATACTTTTGTTCGCAACAGAATTTAAATTCATACGTCTAGAAGTCGTCGGACCCTGCTCTGGACAGTATCTTTGTTTATTAGCATTATTCCAAAATATACGTAAATTATTCACGATAATAGAAGCGAATATTCGACAGTGCGAGGTAATGGCGGACAAATATCAGAACATGATAAAGAAAGATAAGAGCTAACCGGGCCAAAACGCACAATTTTTTGGGGTTAGCGCTTGATCAGGGCTAGAGCTTAACCCAGTCTGGTGGACACCGTTTTTGTGGCGGGAGCGGGTTAGGTGCTGTTAATCGTCTCTAAACGGGATCAACGCAGTTGGTGAACGCGGCCCTTACACGATGCTTTCAATGAACTTCTCAGTAAAAGCAAAACAGATACAGCACCTGTATAACCACCAAATTTACACAAACCACCAACCATCCCTTTAGTTGCTTTTCATCAACTTTTACAATGAAGATCGCTGCTCTGTATCAAGTCGCCAAAGCTCTATTCCAGTCCCGTGTCACTCATCTGCCAACTAGCCTTCTTAGAGCACCTCAAGTACATGATAAACACAATCCTGTAGCGGTTTCAATTGTAGACCCTCCTCATCACTCTCTTCTCCAAAAACTCGCCTTAGTCCGTGCTTACTCTCAGAGTATAATTGTCCACCTACCATGAATCTCAATTGACCAGTCCATTCTGATTTTGGTTCATTTCTCCTAAAACTTCCAAGATTTTTTGTCATGAGACCCATTTCCCAACTCTGAAATATTTCACAATTTCAGACACTGTTGAAGCGAACTACAAAAAAACCCAGAGAGGGTAATAATAAATGGACTTAATAGCCAAACGGAAAAACCGGCACACCCAATCGTCGATGGCTCCAGCTTTCAGAACGTTGAGATCCGGTTATTAAAAGAAGCATTAGGAAATGGAAAGAGAGAATCAGGGAAAGAAGAAGGAAATAAAAGAGGAACAGTTTGTATAGCGTCCCGAAAAAGTGCACAAAAGCGTGTCGAGAGTCTAATAACTTGCGGACAGAGCCAACTGATCTCAGAGGATATCAAACGCATAATAAATCAAGTAAGGGTTCGCTCGTCAGGTCAGTCGGTGTCCAGAGCCAACAAAGGGCCAGTACATGCTCTCTGACGAGCCTTTCTCCAACTACAGCCTGAAAGCCGAGCCGCAAAACCGCCAAAGCAGGCTAGAAGGCGCAACCAGACCCTAACGTATGGAACCAATCCATTCTGACGATCTTCAAGTTATTAATTGTTTAATGCTAAACACTTCCCCGCATTTTCGAGGCGTTTTGTAACACCCCTCTACCAATCCAGAAGATGTGTAAGGAATCTGTAATCGTGTGTATCGTGTGTGTCTTTTATTTTCGGCCTGAAGGAATAAATCTCGCACAAGTTTAATAACAGAAGGTCACCACTCTCAATGTGCACAACGAGCATCCTGAATAAACACAAAACCAGTTTCAGTTGCATGTCCTAAAAATTAACCAGTATCAGACCAGACCTAGCTGTGTGACCGCTAAATTCATGTACTAAATTTCCTTTACGCAGGTAGAACTCGAATTTCACTCACGCAAAACTCAATCGTCGACAGAACTGGCTTGAGCTCTTTCTACTGTTTTATGGTAAAACAATAAGTAACGTAACGTAATCAAATTCTTCACTCACGGTCGTATACTTTCCGAAATCGAAAACATCTAACGAGCCCATGATTTTTTTCTTCAACATCAAGACTACTAACTTCAACTTAATTCTTGACGATAGCAATGCATTTTCTCAACTTGGAAAAGCGAAGGTAAATCTGTGGCACAAATGTGTCGTTTCCTGAAAGTGCACGACTGTGAACACAGGATTAGACAATGAAAGTCCTTGCAATTTCTTCATTTTCAAATATCGAGTTTGTCACTTGAGCCAAGACTATTAATTACAGCCCTACGAAAGAAACGTTCGATTTAGGGCACGTCGAACATAACATTAACATCATGTCCTACAACGAATATGTTAATCAGTTGCACAATGTAAGTTCATTTAAATAAATAGAGATCTGAATGGCCTTCGGAAATACTTCACGTGATCACCGTCTCATATAATTGTCGAATAGTTACAGTGGAAAATACGCCGGAAAAACTGAAATTCAATTACCTCTCGGAAGAAATCGAAAACGCTACGGATCAACTTCACGTCGCAGAACCGCTACCCACGTTTGGTCTATTCAACCACAGAGCAAGTGCGGGTTCCAAATCAAACGAAGTATGAAGAAGAATGCCGCTTTCACAACTTTCGAACATTTTATGAGCTTGAACGAGAGTTCCATGGTCAACATAATTACGAGACAAACCTGACCCAACTTTGAAACCTTCTCCTCTTCTTCTTCTTTCTTCGCAATCGCGAGGATTTACGTTGAGGAGCAGATTGATGAACATTCGATTACTTGCAAGACCTGTAAAAATTGCCGAATGAACGTAAGGCTTGAGGAACGTTGTTTGGTGGCGGCATCGGGGGTTTTTAACCCAATTTGAAACAGTTAAAATTACAGAATCGTTTTAATATGCGATAAAAGGGGGTTTTTGATAAAAACCTTTCCTTTTTACTTTCCTTGCTCTACGAAGTAGAAAGGAAAGTTATGTAATCGGCTGAAAACAAAATTTTGAGTTTTCTTCAGATCTTTACGTTTCAGACCCTCCTGAGTCCGAAAAACACTATTTGGGAAAATGGTCTGTGTGTGTGTGTGTGTGAACGATTTTTAGAGAGAACCACCGTGCCAAATCCACTCAAACTTGATATCTCGCCCGTAAGTTACCATGGAACGCCAAAATAAGGGTATGAACAAAATCCACCGAAAGTTAACTATAGTTATCATAGTGATCAAAACACCAAATATTTTTTTTCTCAAAAACGGCTATAACGATTTTGATTAAACTGTTTACATTGATAGCTCTTAATAAGGCAATTATGGCATTAAATTCCCATTGGTGGGAAAATGACGAGAGCAGCACAATAAATTACCAAAACTTTCGACGAATTCGATTTTAGCGCCGTTTTTAGAGAAAACAACCGTACCAAATCAGCTGAAACTTGATGTCTAGCTACAGGTTCTCATGGGACGCAAAAATAAGGGTATGGGCAAAATCCACCGAAAGTTAACTATAGTTATCATAGTGATCAAAACACCAAATTTTTTTCTCAAAAACGGCTCTAACGATTTTGATTAAATTTTTTATATTGATACCTCTCAATAAGGCAACTATACCATAAAATTCCCATTCGTGGGAAAAAGACGATAGCAGCACAATAAATTATCAAAATTTTCGACCAAAAGCGTTTTTAGCGAATTTTTTTCCTTATAAACTCCACTGGAATTCTTGTAGAATGTAAAAAAAATTGGTATTGTAGTCCAATCTAATACCTAAAGCGTTAGTGTTTGAAAACGCTCATGAGATACATGGGGCTCACTCCAGAAATTCCTCAATTTCAACTACTGCCGTTTCGCTTATTACTAGTTCTAAACATTTTTACCCAATAACTCTGCAAAAGTAATTACTATCCTTCTTCGAAAAATTCGTGTTTACAGCCTCATTAATTATCTGTGTACCAATTGCTCAATAATGGTCCTGCAATGAGTGCGAGCAGTACAATAAAATCTGGGACTGTAAGCGCTACTGCTTCCTGCTGCCGTAAAGCGTTGTTTGACCAAGTTCAAATTAACTGAGTGATAAATGAATTGATTAAATAGAATTAGCCATGTACAAAGTGAATTGTTGTAGAGCTAAGGAAAGTTGTGTGCTGCAACGCACCAGATATTTTCAATAAAACTTTCATTCTAATTGTTTAACCTAAAAATGTCTACTTGATGTTAATACATTGAAGTTGAGGATTTGTAAAATTGAACTGTGCTTTGATTTTAATTCACACTGTTTGAAACTAATAATAGAAAAGCCAATCTAGTTTCCTGTGTCTCGGATATCTCTTCTTAAATCGATTTATTCTTCTATGTAATAATTCGAACTAAAATAACAATGGTGTTTTGAAAATCGAAGAAACTCGAGTGAAGTCCATACATCAAACAGTTGGTTCCTGACCGATGAATGCGTTCTTGTGGCAACACTGGGAACTAAAACGCAGCGAAAACCGCCGAAGAGCCCTGATCGTACCATTTGGCCACACTTTTGCTGCCGATGATTCAGTGCGAGTATATTTCATGAATGCTGTAGTTTGAACTAATATTGAGAAAAATATCGAGTACTTTGAGTTATTTCTTCCGCAATTGCTTCGAAGCATATATCGTCAGCAGAAAATGTGCTGCTACTCAGCAATGTGAATTACTTAAACTTTATAGTTTTGATGTCCATGTCTGCACTAATGTACTAACGTACTACACTAATGAACGTACAAACCGTTTCATTAAAAGGAAACTCAATGTTTACAAACTATATTTAGTTAACATTGAATTTTAGGGTGGTTGTAATTGTCTTCAAACTGGTACGGTTCATCAATGGTCAGGGTTCAACGCAGTTATCGTTCTGAGAGCTATTGCGTGAACCGTTTTAGTAAAAATAAAGGAGTGCTCGTCATTCGGATCGCAGTTATCACACTAAGTATTCGAACATTCAATCAACGAAAGCTGAATTTTTGTAACTGCTACTAAGTCACTAGTTCTTGTTGTTGAGTTTAAGGAGCGGAACGAAAAGTCGAAGGAACCACAATTCAACGAATCGCGTTTTATTTATTGATTAGGTACACTGATAATATCGTTTAAAATGTACCACTCCGATTAATTTGAGTAATTTATAATAGTTAAGAAGAGAGCCAAGTAGTGGATCAGAGTTACCGTTCAGTGCTGCGCTCTGTCAGGGAATCTATAAACTGGCGACCGAAGATACTCGACATTACGCTGCGGCTTCTTTCCCTCTGTTCCAGCTCCGATCAAGAAAATTTCGTTTACTGACGCGTAAAATGTTTCAGTTAGGTCGCGTATGTTACCTTCTCAGAAGTATTTATATTATACAGAACAACCCGTAGCAATTTGGAACAGGGTGAGTTTTTAAATTGAGTAAATTCCCAATACACTGGCCACGGGGACATTCGCGTGGAACTTCGGTTCGCGATTCGGAACGGTTTACTGGCGTCACTGATACTGGTGAGCGTAACAGTAGCAGTAAGAGTTGAGCAAAGTGTTGTCGTAAAAGTGAATGTAAACAACGCGCGCGAAAGGAACGGGAAGAATGTGAACAATAGAATACGCGCGAAAGTGAGTCAACGTGGACAAAAAAACAAGGCTAATTCCCAATACAATGGCCAAGGGTACATTCGCGTGGAACTTCGGTTCGCGATTCGGAACGTTGAAGAGCGTCACTGATACTGGTGCTAGTTACAACTTTCATCACTGGCAACTTTCTAGCGCTAGTATTATTCAAAATATGACTTAAATCGTTCGACTAACCGTTGAACTATGGAATCATTCCGCGAATCCCACCCTTCGGTAAATTTCCGTTGTAACCGAAATATTGTCCTTCAGTTGTCGAGTTGCCGCCACCGCATGCGCCTTTTTCCGATCTTTCTTGGTTACGTATCCAATTTTTTTCGCGCCCGTCCGGATTCTCCTGCTTTAGTGCTTTCCCCACTGCCCTCTTCGCGTTTATTTTTTGTGATATTATTCGGCTAGCCATGAATGGGCCAATTAATACCGATTTGATCCATCGATTGAGAGTGGAAGGCTTACGAAGTGTTGTGGATTGGTGTATGCGTGTCGGTTTTATCTCAGAGAAGTATGAATGTCCTGAATGTGGCGCGTGGATGAAATTGTCTCCAAAGGCTGGTTCCTTGGATGGTTTTGAATGGAGGTGTAGACGGGATGGCCACAACTCCAAACGGTCGATTCGTAAGGGGTCGTGGTTCAGCAAGAGTAAGCTGAGTATGACTGACATCATGCTTCTCACCCTTAATTGGGTAATGAGATTACCGGCAGAGATGAGTGCGATAGATCGGAATGTTTCCAGGAACACCGTTACCGACTGGAAGAAGCCTATTCTCCTCAAAGTTCGGATACGTAAATTGAGAGGTGAGTGATATTTTTTGTTATTTTTGTGGTCATCAATGTCTGTTCTGTTGCATTACGCGAGTGATATATATTATATTTGGGGTCTTCAAAGTATGTTGCATTAGGCGCGCACTTTATGTTTTTTTGTTCACTTCGACTCAGTTTCGCGCGCTCTCAATTGTTTACATCCCGTTTCTTTCGCGCGCGTTGTTTACATCCACGTATACGACAAAAGCTCAACTCTTACTGCTACTGTTACGCTCACCAGTATCAGTGACGCCAGTAAACCGTTCCGAATCACGAACCGAAGTTCCACGCGAATGTCCCCGTGGCCAGTGTATTGGGAATTTACCAAAAACAAAAAGTGCGCGCCTAATGCAACATACATTGAAGACCACAAAAATAATAAATATCACTCGCGTAATGCAACAAAACAGACATTGATGACCACAAAAATAACAAAAAATATCACTCACCTCTCAATTTACGTATCCGAACTTTGAGGGGGATAGGCTTCTTCCCGACAGAAACTCATCCAGTTGGTCACGGTGTTCTTGGACTTCAGGCAGTTCTGGTGTTTCTGTGACCGAAGGCAGGTTCCATTCAGACTCAGGTTGGGACAACCACGACGGCCCGTTCCACCACAGTGTGTTTTGCCGAAGTTCTAGAGGATTGGTTCCCCACTGACAACTTGATTTTTGAAAAGCAATGCTCCACTGGATTCAAGTTGGGTGAGTAGGGGGGCAGATATTTCACGTTAAACCCCAATTCGATCATCTTACTGGTAACTTGTCCAGCTCGGTGAATCGCTGCGTTATCCATCATCAGGTACGTGATAGTTGGGTTCGCCACTTTTTCGTGCAGCTCTGCGATAAATTCCTTAAACGTCTCTCCATTGCAGTTGCCTCGTAATATTATCTTATAATGAACAACACCTCGAGTGTACGGCTAGGACGAGGGAAACATTTCTTCCTCTTACCGTGGGTACTGTGGAAACAGCACGTGTATTCCTCCTGGATCTCGCATGACTTCTTCGAAGGTGCAAATTAAAACCAGATCCGTCAATGAATACCATATTCTGGCGCCCATGTTCTGAATTCCGCTGCGTAAATTTTTGTTCTCTCTTTCGTTTCTACAGAACTCATCCGATCCAGCTCTTTGTTAGCTAAGTTCAAGGTTATTTTCAAAAGACGCAAACCTTTATCATTGGTACTCACGGCCAAGTCGATGTTTTTCTCGAAAAGAACACGTTTTATCTCCTTCAGAGTCCTGTCAGGATTTTCTTCCACTGCAGCCTCAATCGCTTCCAAAACCTCGGTGGTAAGCTTTTCACGCCGTTTTCCTCCTCTTCTTCGGCAAACAAGCTCATTTTCGTTGTTCTTGTACTTTTTCAACAACATGTAAACCATGCTCTTTGATGCCGATTATAGAAGCCGCATGTTCAGTAGTATGTCCTTCTTCGTACATTCTAAGAAACACTTTTATTTGTTCTATAGTGTACCTACCGTATTGTCCTCGACGTTGTCGGCTAGTGGAAGGAATCCCCTCATTTTCAGCATCTTCGTCACTCCCACTACTTCTTACCGCATGGTTCGATCGGCGAACGAAACGCGGTCTCATTTCTTCGACATCCGAACTCATGTCACAAATATCTGGTGCGTAGCAACACACAACTTTCCGCCAGCCCCGTAATTTCGAACACCAGCAGCTACATAGGCGGGCGCTATATCTTCGTTCAACGCATTTTTACAGGAACATTTATGGAGAACAAAATGTAGAGACTAGTTAGCTGAGAGTACTCCGAATGTTTGATCGAAATCGTTAGAGCCGTTTTTGAGAAAATTGGAATACCGATAAATTAATATTCGACGAATCTCCTTTTCTGAGTTAACTTGGCTTATATCTCCGTTCAACATATATATACAGAAATAATTATAGAGAACGAAATGTGGGTATGGGTGACTAAAAGACACCACATTAGGATTTATCACATCTGGTGAATAAGTTACCCTGAAATTTACGGAAATGTTCGAAAAAACGTTATTTTCGACACATTTTGATTTTTATCTCTGTTTAATGGACTGTCAGAGGAACATTTATTCAGAACAATATGTAGGTATTAACTATTCGGATACATCTCTAAATTTTGGTGATAATCGTTGAAGCCGTTTTGCCAAAAAGCGTAAAACACCTATTTTTGCTTCATAGGCCTATATCTCCGTTCGCCGTATTTTCATGGAGATATGTATAGAGAAGAAAAGTTAGGTATTGATTAGGAAAAGATAATTTGAATGTTTAACCCAAATCGTTAGAGCAGTTTCCGAGAAAAATGCGAAAAACACTGGTTTTTGGTACATTTTCGTCCCCCACCCCCCTTCCCATCGGCCGAAATCGTCCATAACCTTATTTTGGTGTCTACAAAAAATAACGAACAAAACAAATGAAGAACTAGCTCAATCGGATCAGCCGTTCTCCCGCAAATCGAACTACAGACACACACGGACCACGCGCCGAAATTAGGCTTTTTAGACTCAGTAGGGTCTGAAACTTCTAGATCCGAAGAAAACCCAAATTTTTTTTTGGGCCGATTACTACCTATACTTTCCTTCCATTCGGGTAGCGGAAAGTAAAAATAGAGCAAGTGGTAACTAACGGCGGCAATTAGAAACTTTAGAATGAGGCGAATCAACAGGCAGGCACCTTCAGAAGAATGGCATTTGGAAGGGACGGATGGAATGTCTTCGTCATGTTGTGTTGCACGGAGTAGGTATTCTCAGAATCACCAGCGCGGCGTTTAAAACTAATGTGAAACGAACCATTTCCGTCAACCTCCAATTTGAAATGTAAAACCTCCAATTTGACGTGAAAATGCTATAGAAGAGCCCCCGTCGTTTGGAGCTCTGTAGTTTTCACACGGATGTAGAGAAGAGTCTGCATTCTTCGCGTGGACACCAAAGTAAAGTCTTCTGGCAGGGCGATGGACAGCCCATGAGCTCCCTCCCACTACCTCACCCATCGCATCACTCGCTCAACCTTTACCTAGGCTGACTAGAGCGTGAAGCCTAATAATTGTTTATGAATTAATTTTATTAAGCTTCATCGGGGTTTAGAAAATACTTCAGTCACTGGTGTCATGAGCTAGAATTTGTACATAGTGGGAGAAATGTAGCACAACAGAGGCAGTGTCCACACTCTTGGGAAGAAACTGGTTCAGAACGTGAAACTGATACCTGGTATGTTCTGTGATGCAGCAGTTGAGGGTAGGGGCGCTGGTTGTAATTTCCCACAAACTTCGTTGCCGGTTAGATTCAGGCACTTCAGAAGCTTAAATAACAACTTCGCTTTTTAACCAAGTTTTCGTTCACTGCCCCTTTTATTATTTACGATTTTCGTTCCCCCCTTTCGCTCTTGAAAATTGCTTCTCTGAAAATTGTTCTTTGTTCTATTTGTTATCACCGGAAAGCAGCAACCGAACGGTTCTGCGGTGTTAAAAATTTACTGCGTGGCTCTCGCTAATTGACTAAAAATTATTTACAGGCCAATCGGAAGGTTACTTAACGAGCGGCGCGGTGAATTATTAATTTATTTCAGGTTCGCCCTCCAACTAAATCGACGAGAAAAACACACAATCTGATTTGTTTGACTTCGAACTCGCCTAATTCACAACTTACCTGCGCTGATGTGTGCCCATCGATCCACAGACGCAGGTCATGCCGCGTATTGTCAAACTTAACGAATACTCGAACTGCCACTGGGAAAACTTGTATTCAGAAGCCTTGGGCTCGGAAACTTACGCAGCAGTGGAGAACCAATAAAGGGGGCTTATGCGGAATTTCATTATGGGCTGAGAGTTCACAACTGCAGAAAAACGTGGGTTTCGTTTTCGGTTATACTCGTAAGCAGACGCTCGACTGTTCGTGACAGTGGGAAGATTCACCATTCTCGGGAGAGTTGCTTTACTGCTAATGTGCTCAGCCGACCAACGACCGTCCCGTTTTTAAGCTGAAAGAGTAGCTGAGGAGAAAAATCGTACTTCCATATCGGAAGGGGGATTTTTAAAGAGGTTCCCCGAATCGCCCAAGCGCCAAAAACTTGGTACGCGGCAATCCGATTTTGAAGAGGTGCGTGAGGGTGCGCAGGAGAAATCATAACTGCACGCACCGAACCCTAAGGCAGTCTACCAATTCTGTTGGTTCGAGTATGCGAAACTCCGAGTTATCAATGGGGATCGTGGCACTCAAAGAGGAGAAACTAAATAAATAACGTAATACGTGTAATACTAGATAGTGCGAGAAACGGAAAATGGTCCAACTCTTGTTTTGACCGCCGCTGGAATCAGTGAAACTGAGCGTAAAGTGAATTGAATTAGTAGCGAAAGCCACTAAGGCCATTGAATTTGCGTACAGCTTTTTATTGTTTCCAACTACGTCTATGCACGAATGGTTGGTGTTTAAGATGGATGCATTTCACCTGGAACGTTCATCTCACCCTCTTTCCATGTGTTTTCCACTTTTTATTTTAAAAGTCCTCATAAATTTCTTTACCGCCTATACCGTCCTCTGTAGTTACTTCCGTATCTATCTGTTGAACGAAAATATAAGCCATGATTGCTAGAAAGTGGGTCCATTGTTATGGAGCGGCTTCAGGTGTAAATTAAATCTAAACCTCGATTTCCTCCGATGCGAACGAAAGAAACCTTTACACAAACGGTGGGTACAGCTTTCGTACAAGTACACAACCACTAGGAACATTTTTTGTCTTTTATTTTTGCGTGTTTCCTGAATCAAGCTGAGTAGGTATCCAATTAATACAAAAATTGAAATAATATGCTTTTTGAAGCCAGAGACTGTAACAAACTGTAAGTAAGAGAGAGACGGCGGGTCGAATCAGTCGGCCATTTGCATTTATATTTTTTATGGGTTGGTTGCACTGACCTCTATAATATTGGCGGCCTTTTCAATCTATACTAAGATACCAAATGGGATTTTTTTTGAAGTGATACCGCTTTTTGACGAAACCCCTTGCGAGTGCTAAATAATGTAATTGAAACCCTTGCAAATTATTACACAACGGTTTATTATCTCATGAACAGCTTGGCTTGGTGTAGTATTACTGTTCCGAGACCCATTCCATTCGATTCAGTATCGAAAAATACTAGTAAACCATACAAAACGTGACTTGACTACAATGGAACTACAGAAACTCAATATTACCCCGGCGCCAGGCGCCCATAAACGTATGAAGGCATTTATGATCCAATGTAGGGGTGTACGGAGGATATAGCCCCAACCTTCTTCCGCCCCATCTGGCTAAAAGAGTCGGGGAAATTGGGATAGGGACTTCCAGCGAACCGTCGGGAATTGACACAGGCGGACGGGTGGTTTTAATGAGACGGGATGGAGGGAGTACTAACGACGAAACGTTGACTTCCCCTGTAGTCCCCACGAGTTCTTTCAATTAGTTGACTCTAATAATTACTATAATTTCCTTATACGCAGTTGTACACGTCTGATACTCATTCCATTCGACCCAGGATGTAAAAACATCTTGAAAACGATACGAAACACGGTGTATTTGCGATTATACTGCGTTTCGTTAATTTTTTTAACCTTCTTCTGTCCATAACAACCATGGGCTTTGTCCGATCGGATTGCCGAGATGGCGGGCACCACTAGATACCAAATGGGATTCTTGTGAGAAAGAATGAATTTTTTAGACCTCGTTAAAGGCACAAAACGGCCCGGACAGACATTGCAGATTTGGAATCCCCATGTCTTGAAACGTAAAGTTTCAAATTTTGAGGGGGGGTTGTAAAAAATTTATTGTACGTGTTTAACATAGGGTTATTATTTAGAATGAATAATAAACCAAAATAGTTATTAACCGTAGAGAGATAGGGGGGTAGGTTTGATTGTTTGCCTTTTTGATGCTTCGAAACAAAACATCGATGTATACTCGATGTTTAAAACTTGAAAATACATCGGTTTGATTCGATACACCGTTACTATTCATCGAGTATTTTTAACGTCGTCGTATATCGTGCACTCCTACCCCCGCGTGATTGCTAATGGACAGGTCTGTTTCCTTATTTGAAGACTGTACCTAAACCCTCGGCACATGGGCAACAGCTATCTGCCGTACATCCACAGGTCTGAGTTCGGTAGATGCTGAAGTAGTGCTCGTGGTCTCGCATAAGATTACTTTCGGCTGTTATAACTCTGTTATGTTTGTGAAGGAACACTTTGATAACGAAACAGGCCTGTCAATTGAACGTATCGTAATTTTTGCGAGAGAGTCATTTTTGGACCACTACCCTTATTTTACCAGAAGATTTTAACGGATCTATCGAGTAACGAGGCGTTCGGGACTCGGTTGAAATTGATTGGTCTCCCAGAGCGGTCTGACAAGTGCAATTGACAAGGTTTCGTAGCGACGGTGGTTGTTCGGGGTGATGAGGGCCGGGGGTTGAAGGCTGTTCTCAAAGAGCCTCTAATTTGACTGGAATTGGGCTGCTCGGCCGAACCAAAACGGGATCTCGTTTAACCCAACATCACACAATGACGATTATTTTCTCTCTTTTATTTCCCCTTCCCCTCCCCTTCCTCTTGGCCCTTGAAATACGACTATTATTTCCTTCCAAGTGAATGGAAACCGTTGATTCCGGTTAAATCGTCTCTCGTTTGTTTATCTTTTTTTTTCGTTCTTTTCTCAAGGTGTTGGGAAGATTTAAAGGGCGGCATCGGCTCCGGTGATCTGTGACGGGGAGCCGAATAACAACGGGAGCCTCGAGTTATCACCTCCCGCAGACCCCCGAAAGGGCTACCTTTTTTTTTTTTTGTTCTGGTTTCGAATCGTTAGAAATTCAGATCCTATTCTCTACACTTCATTAGAGCACCCGAAATGACATAGGGTTCATTGAAATTGTACGGAGGACCCATAACCTTATTGTAAGGAAAAGTATGGCAATCGTCTGAAGAACGAAATTGAAGTTTCCAGGCCAAGTTTACAGTTTGCGGACTCCTGAGTCAGGACACCAGCCTGATGCATGTGCATTAGGGATTTCCTTGAATAGCCTCCTGAAAATTACGTAAATACGTCCCCTTGGCTCTTCTGACAACAGTATTGGGAGTATCTCTGCCTTCTCCAAACGTACCTATGAGCTGCACGGTGACCCGTGTGCTAACATTCGTGGGATAATTCAATCTGGAAGCAGCCACTTCGCTATTCATAGACATTTTTCGCAGAAGCGTTAAAAAGGGCATTTTTTTTTTGAAACGGTGGATGCAGGCAATACCCTCACTGCAGCCACAAACGGGCCTATTGCAAGGGCGTCCATGATACTCGGATCATGGCCCACCTGCACCACCCCCAGGCCCCACGGCACTGGTCTCACTTGGTGTGACGTTACCTATGCGCCCCCACCACCCCTGCACAAAGCGGAGGATATCCGCAAGTTCTGCATTCACCACCTCTTCTGGCTGAAGGAAGGGCCTCCAAAACACAGAACGACGCGGTGCCGCGAGTCCATCGCATATGCACAGCACGTGCTTCGCCGTCTCTAGCCCTACCTCGCAGAACCTGCATACCTGTACCTCGCACTTGCCAATATTTGCAAGGTGGTACCTCAGCGGACAGTGACCTGTGAACAGGCCACATACGATCCTCATGTCCTTCCTCCCCAGTGCAAGCACCTCCTTGGACTCTCTCTCTTGGACCTCGTTTTGCCATTTTTTGACTATGCTGCAGCGGCAACTTGTGACTTAAATGGTGCCCAAATAGACAAGCTGCAGAGGGCTGAAAATGCAGCACTCCGTTTTGCTCTAAGACTCCGCCTTGATGAGCATGTGACGCCCCATTACTCCAGGCTAGGTTGGTTGAAGATAAAAGAGAGAAAACGACTCCTGATGGCTACTCTGATCTTCAAAACTTTCAAGCACCACCGTCCATCTTACATCCTTCAAAATTTTAACTTCCTCGATTCCCGGAATACGCGTGGCAGAAATAAAGTTCTCCTTATCCCCTCACATCGCACGAATCTGTTCGGAAGAAGCTTCTCGACTCAAGCATCAAAATTGTACAATGAGAACCTCGGAATGTTTGACCTAAATTTGAAAGTTGATGTTTTCAAGAACAATTTTAAAAAAATACTATTGGAAAAGTACCAAATTTAGTATTAAGATGAGAAATTATTTTGTTTTGTAGTTATTAATTGAAGTACTCAAGAGGAAAAACTTGTACATTGTTTCAGGGTAGGTGGAAGAGAGGGCCCTAAGGCCCTAACCTACCCTGATTGTAAAATAAAAACCTTCAATCAATCAATCAATCAATCTGGAGAGCCGGATAAAGAGTTTTGACTGTCTAAGGCCGGGCAGCCCCTGCCAATGAGCAGCCCTGCACCTATCCTCCCATTTACCAACCTCTCTACGTAGATGGCTCCTGGTAGTCCCAACAAAGGGCTCAGGGCCAATAGGGATCTGCTCTGATCCCTTCTTAGCCAACCTATCAGCCGTTCGTTTCCCTCTATACCCTGATGCCCTGGCACCCAACACAGTGTTAAACTGTTGTCCTCGGCCAGGGCCTTCAGTCCAGTCAGACACTCCCACACCTGCCGCGATGTAAGACAGTATGAGGCTAAGGCCTTGAGAGTGGCCTGACTGTCCACCATGATGTAGATTCTCTGCCGCTTCAGTCCCCTCTGCAGCAGCCGCTGCACATAGACCGTCACCGCAGCCACCTCTGCCTGGAACACCGTGGCCAGTGGGGATCGCTGCTCTGACCCTCGGCCCAAAGATGCCTGCCCCTGCAAGGCCACCCTGCACCGAGCCATCAGTGTAGTATACCAGGGCCCCCAGCTTCGAAAGCGGGAGCTCCCCCTACCCACCTGGATCGCTCATGAATGAGTATCCGAAAGGGTAGCGCGAAGTTGAACCTCGCGAGCATTGAGTCTACCACATGCAGTTCAGGCCCCCCCACCTTCACCTTGTCAAGGATCAAGTGGCAGGAACTCCTCCTCTCCCGCATGATCAGACCCAACTCCAACATACGCGCAGCCTGGAGGAACACCATCCTTTTAACATGTACGTGGAGTGGAGCTAAATCTAGCAAGACCTCCAGTGCAGCCGTAGGGCATGTTGTCATACAGCCTGTAATGGCTAGACCCGTCCTACGCTGCACTTTATTTAGCTGCAACTGCACTGTTTTGTTTTCCACCCTAGTCCACCAGACCAGGGCTCCATAGGTGACTACAGGCCTAACAACCGCAGTGTACAACCACCGGATCATCCCAGGCCTCAGCCCCCATGTCTTCCCCACCATTCTTTGAGCTGCCCACATCACCAACGACGCCCGCTGTAAGACTTTTTTCACGTGTGTGGCCCAAGAGAGCTTTCCATCAAGAAAGACTCCCAAGTACTTGATCTCATGCTGGATCTTCACCACCTTGCCACCCAGCCTGAGTTATCACAGCACAAGGCTGCGCCTTCTGGTGAATGGGATCAGGCTCGTTTTGTCTGGATTGACAAACAGTTCTTGCCCATTGCACCATGTCTGTAGGGTATTCAGTGCATGCTGCATGCATTCACTGATTACACTCGCGAATTTACCCCTGACTATAATTACCAGGTCATCCGCGTATCCTATTACCTTGTAGCCCTCCTCCTCCAGCAGCTCGAGAAGGGTATCAGCTACCAGTAACCAGAGGAGAGGGGAGAGCACCCCCCCCCCCCCTGTGGGCATCCCCTGGTGGGCACCACAGAGAGTGTCTCCCCCCCCCCCCCAACTCCGAGAAGACCACCCTGCTACTCAGCATCTCGTTGGTCCAAGAGATTAGGTAAGGATCTACACCCTTCCTACCAGCCGCAGCCGTAATTGAGGCATACGACGTATTGTCGAAAGCCCCCAATATCCAGAAAGCAGCACAGCGCAATCTCTCCGGATCTCAGAGTATCCTCCAGCACTGTTGCCAGTTCCTTCAGAGCAGTCTCAGTGGATCTCCCCCTCTGATAGGCATGCTGGGAACTCCGAATGGGGTTCTGAGTAAGATAGTTCTCCTTTATTGATAGGCACACTATCTTCTCCATTGTTTTCAACACGAAGGACATGAGACTGATGGGGCGGTAGCCCTTAGCCAGGGCCGAGGAGCCACCCGGCTTTGGTATAAAGACCACCTTCACCTTCCTCCACATAGTGGGTATGTACCCAAGGACATAGCTTGCCCTGAAAAGCCTCACCAGTATCGGACCCAGAGCCTCCCTGGCGCACACATGGCTGGGAAGATCCCATCCGCACCTGGCGCCTTGTAAGGTTTAAATGAACCAATAGCCCATTTAACCTTATTAAGTGTGAACATTTCTCTGGAGGCTGCAGCTAGCAGTGGGTTCCTTGATTGCCCATGGCAGGTACCTCCATCGGCGCTCAGCTGATGGTGGTGGCTATCTCTCCACTGCAGGCTTTGAGACCCTGGGAAGTGAGCTGCCAGTAGCTCCTCCAAGGTCTCCTTGCTGCCCCTTGTGTATGTAAAAAATGTTAAAAAGGGCATAGTTGTGTTGAGAGCTACAGTCATATCTGAACCGTCTGCAGTCTTCCGGCCTTTCAGAAGGTTCTAGAACCCCACCTTCAGGTGGCTGGTGTGATTGCCGATATCGGAGAGTCGAATAGGATAGGTCTCAGAGAAATGAAATTTGTGGGTCTATCTCCTCTTGGTCAGGAAATGAACACCTATATGGTGTCCGTGATACATATTTGTCCTCCTTAAGTTTAATGTAAGCCTCACCAGCTCCAACTAAGCCCACATCAAATTTATGCGAGGCAAAACACCTCTGATATTAACTTAACAAGTTCCTAATATCTCGCTGTTTGTTCCCGTCCAAATGGTCGAATTTTATATCAGAAAATGTTTCATCATTATTTAATCGATCGAATCGAGTCGATTTATCTTCTCTCATTCCAATCTTCACTGGACCTTTGTCAAAAGTGAAGTGTTCACTTCTATGGCCTTATCCTTTATTTTCTGCTTAATCCGTGGATTTTCATCTTGCATGAGTTTAAACTTTTTTATAGCGTCTAATCCAAGTAATAAATCATAATTGAAATTACTGTTGTTAACAACAAATAGGTTCAGAGTGTCCTCTACTTCTCCAATGTTTAAACGTAGGCTAGCCCGGCTCCGGCATAAGTTCACACCGCTAATAGTTTTTAGTAGCGTACGAGCATTCGAACGATTAACAACTCGCTGGTGTTTATTATGTTGCATTGATCTCCGAGCCGCACTTATCGGTGAGTCTGCTCGTCAATACGTCAGTTATCTCTCCTTTTCTTCCAAAAAAACGAACAGCGAAAGCTGCCAAGCCGTATTCTAACTCTTCCCACCCGACAAATCCCAGCATTCAAACGGCAAATAAATTTGCCCCCCTTCAATCAGAACCAATGGAGTCCAACAATACACCTCCCCAAACTGTTTCATCAGACAGTACTGCCACTCCTCAAACAAAACTTGGGCTTTCAATAACATGCACATTTAAAGGCAGCTGCTAAACCACTGAGTTTATCTCTTTCAAAAGATCGATCGACAGGTCGGCTCTCGTCAAAACTCTACAAAAATATCTGGTGCGTTGCAACACACAACTTTCCTTAGCTCTACGTCAATTCACTTTGTACATGGCTAATTCTATTTACTCAATTCATTTAGCACTCAGTTAATTTGAACTTTGTCAAACAACGCTTTACGGCAGCAGAAAGCGGCAGCGCTTACAGTTCCAGATTTTATTGTGCTGCTCGTACTCATTGCAGGACCATTATTGAGCAATTGGAACGCAGAGAATTAATGAGGCTGTAAACACGAATTTTTGAAGAAGGATAGTAATTACTTCTGCCGAGTTATTGGGTAAAAACGTTTAGAACTGGTAGTAAGCGAAACGACGGTAGTTGAAATTCAGGAATTTCTGGAGTGAGCCCCATGTATCTCATGAGCGTTTTTAAACACTCACACTTTAGGTATTGGGTTGGACTACAATACCAATTGTTTTTTACATTCTACATGAATTCCAGCGGAATTTATAAGGAAAAAACTGCGCTAAAAACGCTTTTCGTCAAAAATTTTGATAATTTATTGTGCTGCTCTCGTCATTTTCCCACCAATGAGAATTTCATGGTATAATTGCCTTATTTAGAGCTATCAATATAAAAAATTTAATCAAAATCATTAGAGCCATTTTTGAGAAACATAATTTGGTGTTTTGATCACTATGATAACTATAGTTAACTTTCGGTGGATTTTGCTCAAACCCTTATTTTGGCGTCACATAGTAACCTGCGGGCGAGATATCAAGTTTGGGAGGATTTGGTACGGTGGTTTTCTCTAAAAATCGTTCACAGACACACAGACCATTTTCCCAAATAGTGTTTTTCGGACTCAGGAGGGTCTGAAACGTAAAGATCTGAAGAGAACTCAAAATTTTGTTTTCAGCCGATTACATAACTTTTCTTTCTACTTCGTAGAGCCAAGGAAAGTAAAAATGGTTAAAAAATGCTCTAGGGAAGGAGAATCCATGTTATGAGGGGTGAATCTGGTTTCAAGCATGTCAGCAAAAGCACTCTCCTTGTCAATAGGAAGCGATATCCAGTTCGAGCCTTGCTTCAGTTGTAGGATACGTTTATAAGGTTTGGTAAGGATCTTGGTGGCCCTGTACAGAGACCCGTTACTGCTACTCAAGGACAGTATTTTCTCTCTGAGTTGCTCATCTCTCAAAGCCTTGATTTCGATGCGGAGGGCGTTTCCGAGTTTATTGAAAACCAATCTGTCGCTTGGACTGTGCAAACACAGCCACCTTCGCCTTGCCATCTTTCTTGATTTCCAGATGTCATAAACGTGTGAGGGGAAAGTGAAGATTAGTTTTAAAGAGGAATTGTCGTTTAGGTGCAGCTCGAAGCGCAGCAGAAGTTAGCAAGTCGGTGATTTTGTCGATTGCTGTATCTATTTCAGCGGGCGAATTTAGGATGAACAGAGAAAGTAGCTCGCGTGAGGGGATTTCTTTATATTTTCCCCAATCCATTGGGTGCTTGACGAGTGAAGGGCGTGACAGAAAGGTGGTTGGAGTGGCAAACAGGGTGGTATGAACTGGGACGTGGTCTGAGCTGAGGTCATGCACGGTATGAGTATTAAACAACTGGCTTGAGAGCCCCTTAGTGATGAAATAAGCCAAGTGACTTGGTCGGATTGATGTATTGGTGTCGTACCGCGTAGTTACCCCTGTGTCAGAAATGTGCAATTTGAACATTATTATTAAACCAAATTTATTGACAGGAATAACAATAATACAACATGTTGAAAGCAAAGTACGATATAAAATCCCGTCCACCAACACAATAAGTTCTTTCGAACTTGTGGGCGCTGGTGGAGTCGCTCTCTCTCAGCCAAAAGAATATAGCTACAAAGCTCAGATTACAAAATTTGTATAAGATTTAATCTTATCTTATCATCCTAGATAATATCATCTTTTTAAAGGCATTTAAACTCTCATAATCATCGAGATTAATTTTATAAGAGTAAAAGAAACGAAGAGTATAATAAGCGTTCCTCCTAGCTCTCTCCATGTGTACCTTAGGTAAAGCAATATTAGACGACAGCGCAGTGCGCATGTGAGGAGTAAAACATCTGTGCTCCGGCCAAATGCCAGTTTTAAACACAAAAATAAATGACTGCAGCAAAAACAGTGCTCCCACGGTAAGTACATTAAATTTAACAATAGTTATCATAGTGATCAAAACACCACATTTTTTTTTCTCAAAAACAGCTCCAACGATTTTGATTAAATTTTTTATATTGATAGCTCTCAATAAGGCAATTATACCATAAAATTCCCATTCGTGGGAAAATGACGAGAGCAGCACAATAAATTATCAAAGTTTTCGACGATAAGCGTTTTTCGTGTAGTTTTTCCTTATAAACTCCGCTGGAATTTTAGTAGAATGAAAAAAAATTGGTATTGTAGTCCAATCCAATACCTATAGGGTCAGTGTTTAAAAACGCTCATGAGATACATGGGGCTCACTCCAGATATTCCTGAATTTATACTACTGCCGTTTCGCTTACTACCAGTTCTAAACGTCTTTAACCAATAACCCTACAAAAGTAATTACTATCCTTCTTCAAAAAATTTGTGTTGACAGCCTCATTAATTATCTGTGTACTAGTGGCTCAATAATGGTTGTGGAATAAGTACGAGCAGCACAACAAATTCTGGAACTGTAAGCGCTACTTCTTCCTGCTGCCGTAAAGTGTTGTTTGACCAAGTTCAAATTAACTGAGTGGTAAATGAATTGATTAAGTGGACAAAGCCATATAGAAAGTGAATTGACGTAGAGCTAAGGAAAGTTGTGTGTTGCAACGCACCAGATATTTTGTCCGATCGGATTGCCGAGATGGCAGGCACAACTAGATACCAAATGGGATTTTGTGCGAAATAACGGATTTTTTATATCACGTTAAAGGCACAAAACGGCCCGGACGGCCCATGTCTTGAAACGTTAAGTATCAAATTTTGAGGGGGGGGGGAGGTTGTAAAAAATTGTTCCTGACCGAAAACATAGGGTTATTATTCAGAATGAATAATAAACCAAAATGGGACGTCCGGTCACTTTGGTTATAGTTGAAATTAGGAACGAAGTGAGAGGTTAACGCGTTAAGACGCGACGGGAGTTGAAAGGGGTTGAAGAGCGAGGATGCGGAGTCCTGTGCCGGGAGCGGGAGGTGGTCAAGAGGGGGCGGCGGTCAGCGGCGACTCTCGACGACCGTCGGTGCAGGCGCGGGGGCGGGGGCGGGTACGGTCGAGGGAGGTTCGGAAGCCCGAGCTCCCGTCGAGTGGGGGAGCGAAGCTTCGAACCCCGCCGAGCGGCCCGTCGAGTAGGGGAAGCCGCCGACTTCAGTTTGTGCCGTGACGTCGTCGCGAACATGAAGTAACTCGCCCTTCCGTCTCTTCCCGCTCACTTCCTGGTTCTTGCTCAGGCGAAATACGACGAAACGAAAAAAAAAAATTTTTTTTTTTGAATTTCGCCGAGTTCGTAATTAGAACTTGACGTTTCACTGCGAGACGCAGGAAAAGTAAAAAAAATCGTGATTTGTGTGGGAAATCGGTGGTTAAAAAAGAAGCACGAAAATAAAAAAATGTTTTGGTCGGTCGTTTTGTTGGGAAGCGTCGTCTGCGTGGCGGCCCGCGGCGCGGAGACGGTCGACCCGTGTTACGAAAACGGACGCCCTCGCCGGTGCGTTCCGGAGTTCGTCAACGCCGCGTTCGGCGCTTCGGTCGAGGCGAAACCGTCGGCGAACGACCCGACGCTCATCACCGACTTGAACAACGGGCAAAATATCACTTGTTGGCGCTCGGGGCCCCTCAGCCCTTTGCCCAATCAACCGGACAACGTGACGCTCAAATTGCCTTTGGGCAAAAAATACGAATTGACTTACGTCACGTTGCAATTTTGCCCCAATTCATTCAAAGCCGACTCTCTCGCGGTGTACAAGTCGATGGACTACGGCAAAACTTGGCAACCGTTTCAATTCTATTCGAGCCAGTGTCGGAAATTGTACGGGCGCCCGAATCGCGCGATCATAACGAAAGCGAACGAGCAAGAGGCGCTTTGCAGCGACTCGACGGCTCGACTCTCCGCCGACGCTCCGTTCGGTTCACGGATCGGGTTTTCAACTTTGGAAGGGCGACCGTCGGCCGCGGAGTTCGACAATTCGCCGGTACTTCAAGACTGGGTGACGGCGACGGACATCAAAATCGTCTTCAACCGCCTTCATTTTTACGGCCCGAGCGGAGACAAAGACGTTCCTTCCGAAGACGACGAGGCCGCTGCCGCCGCGGCCGTTCAAAAGGCGTCGGTCGTCGACGCGTCTCCCGAACAAGATTTGAGCGTGACGCCGCCTCCGTCGCCGTCTTACGAGTACGCGGTGAGCGATTTGAGCGTCGGGGGGCGGTGCAAATGCAACGGACACGCCGCCAAGTGCAGCCCCGTCCCCGGGGGCGGTTTGTCTTGCGAGTGCCGTCACAACACGGCCGGCCGGGACTGCGAGCGCTGCAAACCGTTCCACTTTGACCGGCCATGGGGCCGCGCTACTGCCAGAGAAGCCAACGAATGCAAAGGTACGTAATCCCATTGATATCTTAATATTGTTTGTAAGCGAAACGGCAGTAGTTGAAATTCAGGAATTTCTGGAGTGAGCCCCATGTACCTCATGAGCGTTTTTAAACGCTCACCCTTTATGTACGGGATTGGACTACAATACCATTTTTTTTAAACATTCTACTAACATTCCAGCAGAGTTTATAATTATTATTTATAATTTCGAACACCACCTACATAGGCGGGCGCTATATCTTCGTTCAACGCATTTTTACAGGAACATTTATGGAGAACAAAATGTAGGGACTAGTCAGCTGAGAGTACTCCGTAAGTTTGATCGAAATCGTTAAAGCGGTTTTTGAGAAAATTGGAATACCGATAAATTAATATTCGACAAATCTCCTTTTCTGAGTTAACTTGGCTTATATCTCCGTTCAACATATAAATAAAGTAATAATTACAGAAAACGAAATGTTGGTATGGGTAAATATAAGACACTCCATTAGGATTTATCACATTTGGTGAAGAAGTTACCCTGAAATTTACGGAAATGTTAGAAAAAACATTATTTTCGACACATTTTGATTTTTATCTCTTTTCAATGGACCGTCACAGTAACATTTATTGAAAAGAATATGTAGGTATTAACTATTTGAAAACATCCTGTGAGTTTGGTGAAAATCGCTGAAGTCGTTTTGCCAAAAAGCGTAAAAAACTTATTTTTGCTCCATGGGCCCATATCTCCGTTCACCATATTTTTATGGAGATATGTATGAAGAAGAAAAGTTTGGCATTGATCAGTAGAAGATAATTTGGAAGTTTATTCAAAATCGTTAGAGCCGTTTTCGAGAGAAAAAAAAAATTTTTGATTATACTTTCAAATTATCTTCTACTGATCAATACCTAACTTTTCTTCTCCATACATATCTCCATGAAAATACGGTGAACGGAGATATGGGCCCCTGAAGCAAAAATAGGGTTTTTACGCTTTTTGGCAAAACGGCTTCAACAATTATCACCAAACTCACAGGATGTTTTCAAATAGTAAATATCTACATATCCTTTTCAATAAATGTTCCTGTGGTGGTCCATTGAACAGAGATAAAAATCAAAATGTGTCAAAAATAACATTTTTTCTAATATTTCCGTAAATTCCAGGGTAACTTTTTCACCAGATGTGATAAATCCTAATGGAGTGTCTTTTAGTCACCCATACCCACATTTCGTTCTCTATAATTATTTCTGTATATATATGTTGAACGCAGATATAAGCCAAGTTAACTCAGAAAAGGAGATTTGTCGAATAATTATTTATCGGAATTCCAGTTTTCTCAAAACCGGCTCTAACGATTTCGATCAAACTTTCGGAGTACTCTCAGGTAACTAGTCCCTACATTTTGTTCTTTATAAATCTTCCTGTAAAAATGCGTTGAACGAAGATATAGCGCCCGCCTATGTAGGTGTGGTGTTCGAACTTAAAGGGGTGGCGGAAAGTTGTGTGTTGCTACGCACCAGATATTTTATATTGATACCCCGTAATAAGACAAATATACCATAAAATTCCCATTTGTCGGGAACAGACGAGAGCTGCACAATAAATTACCAAAATATTCGACTAAATCGATTTTAGGTCGTTTTTACTTTCCGCTACCCGAAGGGAAGGAAAGTATGGTAATCGGCCCAAAAAAAAAATTTGGGTTTTCTTCAGATCTTTACGTTTCAGACCCTACTGAGTCTAAAAAACCTAATTTCGGCGCGTGGTCCGTGTGTGTCTGTAGTTCGATTTGCGGGAGAACGGCTGATCCGATTGAGCTGGTTTTTTTTCTTTTGTTCGTTATTTTTTGTAGACACCAAAATAAGGTTATGGACGATTTCGGCCGGTGGGAAGGGGGTGGGGGAGACGAAAATGTACCAAAAACTAGGGTTTTTCGCATTTTTCTCGAAAACGGCTCTAACGATTTTGATTAAACTTTCAAATTATCTTTTCCTAATAAATACCTAACTTTTCTTCTCCATACATATCTCCATGAAAATACGGTGAACGGAGATATGGGCCCCTGAAGCAAAAATAGGTTTTTTACCCTTTTTGGCAACACGGCTTCAACGATTATCACCAAACTCACAGGATGTTTTTTAATAGTTTATACCTACATATTGTTCTCAATAAATGTTCCTCTGACACTCCATCGAACAGAGATAAAAATGAAAATGTGTCGAAAATAACGTTTTTTCGAACATTTCCGTAAATTCCATGGTAACTTCTGACCAGATGTGATAAATCCTAATGGAGTGTCTTTTAGTCACCCATACCAACATTTCATTCTCCATAATTATTTCTGTATATATATGTTGAACGGAGATATAAGCCAAGTTAACTCAGAAAAGGAGATTTGTCGAATATTGATTTATCGGAATTCCAATTTTCTCAAAAACGGCTCTAACGATTTCGATCAAACTTTCGGAGTACTTTCAACTAACGAGTCCCTACATTTAGTTCTGAATAAATGTTTCTGTAGAAATGCGTTGAACGAAGATATAGCGCCCGCCTATGTAGGTGGTGTTCGAACTTAAAGGGGTGGCGGAAAGTTGTGTGTTGCTACGCACCAGATATTTTCCTTAAAAACTTCGCTGAAATGTTACTAAAATGATTAAAAAAATTGGTGCCCATTCCAATACCTACAGAGTGAGCGTTTTTAAAGATAAGATATATCGGGGTTACTCCAGAAATTCCGGAATTTCAACTACCGCCGTTTCGCTTACTACCGGTTCTAAAAGTGTTTACCCAATAACTCTGCAAAAGTGGTTACTATCCTCTTCGAAAAAAGTCGTGTTTACGGCCTCATC
Source organism: Pachypeltis micranthus (assembly GCA_020466155.1). Lineage (NCBI taxonomy): Eukaryota > Metazoa > Arthropoda > Insecta > Hemiptera > Miridae > Pachypeltis > Pachypeltis micranthus. The sequence goes on along the minus strand of CM035777.1, from coordinate 27,350,492 downwards.
AATTCTCTGTGTACCGATTGTTCAATAATGGTCCGGGAATGAGTACGAGCAGCACAATAAATTCCGGAACACTAAGCGCCACCGCTTCCTGCTGCCGTAAAGCGTTGTTTGACCAAATTGATATTATTTGGACTCAGTAGGCCTCAAAACGTAAACATCTGAAGAAAACCCAATTTTAAAAATTTTTTTTACACGGTTTACATACTTTTCTTTCCTTTGCGGTAGCAGAAAGTAAAAATTCACCGAATTTCGTAGAAAATTTTGATAATTTATTGAGGTGCTCTCGTCATTTTCCCAAAGATGGGAATTTTTTGATAAAATTGTCTTATTACTAGATATTAATATAAAAATTTTAATCAAAATCGTTAGAGCCGTTTTTGAGAATAACAAAATCTGGTGTTCTGATCACTATGATAACTATAGTAAACTTTCGGTGGATTTCGCTCATATCCTTATTTTGGCGTCCCATGGTAAACTGCGGGCTAGTTATCAAGTTTGAGCTGATTTGGTACGGTGGTTTTCTCTAATAATCGTTCACAGACACACATGCCATTTTTCTAAATAGTGTTTTTCGGACTTAGTAGGGTCTAACACGTAAAGATCTGAAGAAAACTCTTTTTTCGGCGAATTACATAACTTTCCTTTCTACTTTGTAGAGCCAAGGAAAGTAAAAATGAGGCCCCACTGCTATGTAAACTGATTAGATTTTATTTAATAAAATTTGAAATATACAAATTAAAAAATGCTAAGATACTTAAGCCCTTTTTTGTGAACAGCTGGGCAGGTAATACAAATATTAAACAGTAACACATGAATTACAATCAATACTTGGCGTAGGTTTGGCTAATAAAACGAAATAGGGAGAACGAATGGCAGAGATGAAAGCTGAAAGTTTTGGCATGGAAATTATATTTAAGTACTAAACGCGGACAGAGTGAAAAAAATGATTGTTTTTTTTTTTTTTTTGGTTACCAACTTACTGAATACGGAGGTGAAATTCGCATCATGCCGCCGTCACACCCACCAACAACTCCATTCATTTCCCACACTTCAACCACTTCAAACCAACCCAATGGGGAAACGAGCCAGGCCTGTATTGGCCTGCCGGCTCGTTGGTCCTCGGGGTGGGCGCGCGCCTCTACGCCATGACAGTTGACTGCCTGCGGAGGCGCTGCGCCGTGAGTCCTAGGGGGAAGAAGTCCTAGGGGGCAGGGTGGGGGGTTGTTCCCCCAGGTCCCTGGTCCATTGGGCGCCATAACTTCAAACCAACCATGCTCCAAACATTTCCGTTATCAGATTAGCAGAATGAATTGATAGCAGTGTTTACAGACGGATGAATTTCACTTCTGCTAATCTAACCAGCCTCCCCCGTCAAGACATCCCTCCTCAATCAGATTGAGAGAAGGTTCCCTTTTTTTTTGCCTTTTATTATTATTGTTGTTGCTTCTAGCGGACGTTACATTTTTCCTTACGAACGTTGCTTTCTCTCAGCCCGGAAAATAATGCAGTGATACAGTTACTCTCTCTGACATTTTCATTGCTTCGTTTTTGTTTGAGTCGTGCGTGCGTGTGCGTTTTCCCTATCAGTTCCGAAGAAAGTGCCACAACGGTCAACAGAGTCCTGCCGCTGTTTCCAGGCGCTGCCGCGGCATTGTCGACTTCACAGACGCCAGGGGTCGCTGTGTTGAATATAATTGCCCACGTAGGAGCGATCTTTGCACACTATAGAAATAGAGCTCAGTGGAAGGCAATAGGTGTTGCTTTTGTTCCAACAAGCCTGCCCTCATCACGCCAACAGATTGAATTTGGTAAAAGTGCAAAGAAAGAAGATTTTCGGCAGAAGGGAAAAGAAAAGTAAAAAGACACGTCACTTCTAACTTTCAACAGTCGTGTGTGACTGTGGGGTTAGAAAGTCCCTATAATTATATAAAGGTCGGGCCCAACTGACCAAATAACAATTATATTTACCATTTTGTCCTAGCTTTAGTTTTCACAAAAGTATCAATGACTTCGTTTAAATCGAGGCTTGATGCGGTTTTATTTTCATTTGCTATGAGCTGTACTCCTCAATATACCCAAACTTGTATCCTCAGTTTGTCTGTGTCACTTAAATTCACTGTCTCCTTGCACTTATCCAATATCTCGCTCAATGTTGTCCAGGAACCTCTGGTTTGAAGATAGCTGGTAGCCAATGTTAATAAAATAGACGACGGTTTGCTGCAAACCTCTTTCAACCTGTTCAACAGCCTCATAGCCCGGATGAATTCGTCCAATTAAATTAGCTTCGTGTTTGTCGCTGGCCTCAAGTCCAAACGGACTGACGCTAGTTCAAGTTCGAGCCCTCCTTCCGCAAACTGCGCTCGGGACGATGTAAACTTAATTAAGAACCTGCCAGAAGGGATGTAACCAGGATCAGAGCAAAATTAATAAATTGCCTCCCGCGCTTATTAATAACCAACTTTGGGAGCCTCTCGAAACGAGCGAGCGGTCCCCCGTTGCATAACCAATCCCAATGAAACCTTCCTCGACGGCCGCTCAGCAGGAACGTTGACGAGAAAGACGAAGATGAAGAAGATGCTTCGCGCTACCTCGACGGCCTAAAAGCCATTCAAACTGCCGTAAAATGAAGCGGCCCTCGTCGGCCCTTTTAACTGGACTTTATTCAGCGAAAGAGGCGATATTTTTGCCTTCACAAAACTTTTACAGCCTCCTTCATTATCAGGACATATTTCATGGTAACTGCTGATAGTAGCTTATCAGAAAATGGGAGCCAACAATTCACCAGTCACCACATCTCCTAATTTCATAAGCGTTAAAAGAAGAACAAGATTCACAGGGCTCTGCCAAGCAGTAGACTCAAGAAATGAGTTACTGTCAAAGTTGTTCTATTCCTCAAGATGTATGCCATTTCACGCGTAAATCAGAATAGGAATAGGTTAAACAGACAAACTACAGAAACTCCAGGGGTTGCATTGCAGCAATACGTCCTTGACGGCTTATACCAGGGTTTGCAAGTCTACTGTGTTAACATGGATTTCACTAAAGCAAGTTGAAGGCCATCGAGTTTCGTGGGGTTACCTTGAATCGATTTGTCAATTGCCTGCTGGATGGATTCCACGGCTATTGAGAGCCAGAGGCGTACTGTCCAAAGTGTTTCATGTCTCCACTGGTCATGTCTTTATTGATGAAATTTGAGGCGCTCTTCTGGTAGGGTTCGCCATCTCCGTTTTGTTAATGATTCCTGAGGTGTTCATAGCTGTAAGGAACGTCAGCGATTCACCTCCATTGTGGCCTTACCAGAGTGGGTTGGAGTTCTCGTGAGAGACCAACAGGTTGGCCCTGAACACCAGCGCGTGTTTGGCCTGGCCGCTAAGTTCTCCAGATCTAGACGTCATCTATCTTATGTTTACATGATGAGTCGTCATCCAGGACCACATTTGTAAGGCTCTGTGGACTCTTGGTTCCAACAGGTGTATGGTTTCACTAGTGGCTCAGCATTGATTGCCTTTGTCCATCTAGTTTTCTTGAATCGTGTGGTCCCCTTACTGCAGTAAAGCCAAGTGGGACATTGAACGAGTCCAAAGGTTTTTGCGGTTCGTTGCCTTCAGAAGGAGTGTTGGGTGGGAAGACTTCGATGGCAGACATACGTTGGAGGAGCGCAGGTGGACGCCATTCCTGTTTCCCGCTTGTCGATGGCCAGATGAACTGTCCATCCCTGGTTTCACGTCCCAGACGTCCCGAATAAGGGAAATTTAACCGTTCCAGAGCTGCTTGCTCACTCTCTCAAAACAGTTAGGGAACTCTATCCCGCCGAGTTTTGGATACATATCTACACGGACGGTTCATCTGACAGGGCAGCAGGAAAGTCTGGCGCAGGATACTGCTCTCCAGGCCACTTCGAGGGCTCATTAGCATTGGGCAGGCTAGCGTCTAATTATGATGCTGAATTGAGAGCTATTCATGAGGCGGTGGGGTGCCTGGCAACCCTCAAAACAGCAGAAAGAAGAGCAGTGATTTTCGTGGACTCCCAGGCCGCAATAATAGCTCTCTGCTCAAGCGACCCAGCACCGGACGCTTTCATGCGCACCACAAGGAGAGCTATTGGAGCGCTTATCGCTGCTGGTTGGGAGTTAACCCTTCAATGGATCCCTTCACATTGTGGGGTCCCTGGCAACGAGAGAGCAGACAGATTGGCAAAGCAGGGCAGCAACCAACCTGCTACCTTATCGGAACCCGTTACCCTAAGCCAAGCCATGAATGATGCGCGTCATAAAGTTAAGGATAAGTGGCTAAGGAGGACACGGGACCAAGCAGCTGGGAAAAAGTGGGTTCAACTCGTGAAAGAGCCAATACCACCAGGATTACCACGAAAGGATTTCGTTGCGAATTTTCGCGTGGCTACAGGCCACGACTTTCTCCAGAGCCATTTACACCGTATTGGAGTTGCCGACTCGCCTGTGTGCCCCCTTTGTGACATGCAGGTGGAAATGGACGCTGGGCACTTAGAAGCGTGCCCAAAGCTTACACAATTACGACCAATAAATGACGATTCCCCAAGATGGAAGAAAGAAAGTTATATGTATTCGGCTGCACGGAGGGAGATGGCACTTTTGCCACCAACCGGCGAACGATTAAAAAAAAAAAAAAAAAAAAAAGTTCCAGACGAGGTCCTGTGAGAGAAACTGTGTTCATAGGGAAGCCCTTGTACAAATAGCGTCAGATCTCCAAGATAAGAGCGGTAGGTACTGCACACTGTGTAGGCCCACCCATTGGATACGCTTGCCTGGCAAGCCCAATCATCAGAATGTGTTTTTTAAAAATTTTTTTTGACCCGAGGGCGAGTGGGACAAGTCCCTTTGTCACTGCGGCCGCATATGGGCCTATTGTGACGCTGGCCCTTTCTTAGTAGAAGGCGTTGTACATACCCGCCCCCCTTAGGAAGCTCAGTATGTCCTTCACCGCAGAGTCCGCTACGGTTTGGGGTTCAGTGGTCCCCTGACCGAAGTATTCAAAGCGTTTTGCTGCCAAGGCAGGGCATTCACATAGGATATGCTCTGCTGTCTCGTCCTCCTCATCGCAGAGTCTGCATTCCACCGCCTCTGAGATGCCCATCTTGTTGAGGTGATATCTGAGTGGGCAGTGCCCGGTGAGGAAGCTTATCAGTACTCTCAGATCTTGTCTAGAGAGTGTCAGCATCGCCTTCGCCCTTTGACAGGAAGGCGTGACAAGCCTTTTCGCCTGTCTTAGTCGTGGCTGGCGATGCCAATGGGCGCCATTTTCTGTATCTCCCATCGAGCAACCAGACGGTTCAGGTGACTTTTCGTCAGACCCACGTGTGATTCAGGCCCGATGGGTAGGGATTCTGTACCCCTTTTCGCGAGGCAGTCAGCCTTTTCATTGCCCTCATGCCCCCTGTGAGCCGGCACCCAAATGAGGGAGAGCCTATTGTGGCCGCCGAGCTGCTAGAGCACATAAAGGCATTCCCATGCCAGCCTGGACCTGAAGCTATAGGCTGCAATGGCCTTTAATGTGGCCTAGCTGTCCGAGAATATGTAGATCCGCTTGCCCTTGAGTCCTTTGTTCTATTCTGCGATCTCTTGGGTTTTGCCCATTGTTCGCGGCTGCTTATTCAGTCAGCATGCTGACCTTATTCACAGCTGGCCGCAGACATGCCCCTGGGGACAATGCCGTGGCCGTTCCACTATCCACATCCCGTGGTCGCGCCTGGTAGCATGGGTATGCTCCTGGGAAGATAACCCAGAACCAGGATCAGAATGTGTTAGTAAAGCGTAGGGGCTGGGGTAATCCCTCTTGGCAATTCCTACACTGCTCTAACACCCCCTCCCGCCCCATTCCAGTCCTCAGGCAGCTCAAGCCAACTCGTGAGGGCCCTGTTTTCAATACAAAGCTCCCCACGTCCAATAGCTAGATACTCTCTCCAACCTTCTGAGGTCCTCGGACCATACTTCCATACATGTCAGGTGGATTTCCTTTTTCCCTGGTCTGGGCCTCGCCCAAACAGTCTTTCTACGTTCTTGTGGGCTTTACAAAGTACCTGCCGTCGTGATACGGAAGGGAAAAGACAGAAGATTTAGACATACAGAGGGGTGGTGTGGAGAAAACGAAACTCGTTCTGAAGGTGTTCTTTTTCGAAGAAAAAGAGACGAGGGATACGAGCAGCAACACACACCTTTCCACAACCCCCGTGAATTCGACAACCTGCTACACAATATCTTCGTTCAACGGATTTGTACACGAACAGTTATCGAGCAAAAAAAGTAGGTACTAGTCAGTTGAGAGCACTCTGTAAGTTTAGTCGAAATCATGAGAGCCGTTTTCGAGGAAAATGCAAAAAAAACCTGGTTTTTGGTTAATTTCTCACTCCCCCCCCCCGCCCCATTTCCCAACGACTGAGATAGTCCATAACCTTATTTTTGCGTCTACAAAGAATATCAAACAAACAACAAAAAAGAAACAGCTCAATCGGTTCAGCCGTTCTCGAGCAAATCGAACTACAGACACACACACGAACCACGCGCTGAAATTAGGTTTTTTTAGTTCAGCAGGTCTCACAACGTAAAGATCTGAAGAAAGCCCAACTTTTTATTTTGGGCCTTATCCTTTGTGTCGCGGAAAGCCCCCCAACCACTGCTTTTGCAAGATCGCCATTCACCTAATGTTCGGAGAGCTACATGTAGATCATAAATTAGGTTTTGATTAGTAACTCGCCTCACACGAATAAATAGCTTTTTTTTGTAACTTGAATGGAACACACTGTTTTTCTAAAACTGAAGGTTACGCACTTAGTTCAGTACAGTAACCACTGACATGGCGGGGACGGACCAGGCGTTGATGCGATGGTCTGGCGAAGCCCGAAGCTTTCATGGACCAGATGATTGGGATGGTGGAGGTTGTGCGTAGCGAATGTGGACGTGATAAAAGAGCCGTAGGGGCTTCCAGTGAGAAGTCATTATACATACTACTCGATGTTTGTTCTTTATAAATGTTTCTGTATAAATGCGTTGAATGAAGATATAGCATCTGTATTATTTAATTGGGTTTCGTTCGATCGGGTTGCCGTGAAGGTGGGCACAGGTAGATCTCAAATGGCATTTTTGTGTGGAAACAATGCATTTTTTAGACCAAATATCGCCCGGACGCAGATTTGGAATCCCACGCCCTAAAACGTAAAGGGCAAAAATGCATAATCTCTACGACTGATAGATGTTGAAGGGTGGTGTTGGCAGCACTCTACTCAATTTTCAGTCCAGTTTTATCCAATTTTTGTTACCCCAAGGACAAAACACCCTGTATAGCCCGTGTTTCGTGAAAATAAATGTGGAGGACGCGACGATCGGGGCGAGTTAGCTTCGAGCTGCTCTTCCCACCGGGCGGACTCGCGGCGACGGCGGCGGCTTCTCCCCGTTCACCGCTTCTCAGTCCGCTCTCAAGGGAAGTCGAGTCACCCGGAGGTTTCATCAAACGCTCACGTTTGTCGTTCAAAACAATCATTAATGATCACTGATCTAAGATTTACTACGTAATATAACGGGTTTCACCAAAGTGGTTTACGATTGAGACATAATAACAAACCGAGAATTCTTCAAAACGGAATCGTAGCGGTTAAAAGTTGACTCGGTGCGTTGCGGTTACCGCTCGCCAAACAAAGATCGTTTTGAAGACTGTACGCTTTTTATAACTTGTTAATATGAGTTTTATAACTGCTTTTCATTCATTTCAGATATCTTTATTGTTAAGGCAATACGCTTATACACCGCATGAGTTTTCCCACAAATGAAACAAATGAGTAATGATAACAGGTTAGGCGTCTCTCTTAAAAATAAATATCTGCCGCGACTCATCGCACAACTTTCTTTAGCCTCGCGTGCATTTAGTGATTATTCACTCAAGAAATTAATCAAATTTGTTTTTCATTTTATAAGAACGTAGGAACTGATGGCGCTTAAGGTTCCAGAATTTATCAGGAATGTCGCTCCTACTTCTTCCACAACCTTTATTCAGTTATCGGGTTCGGGTGACTATCAACATGCTTTTGGCTTATGTTTTCGGTCTTCGCCCAGGAAATTGTTTTGAACCCCCCCCCCCCCCGGAAATTTGTTACAACGTTTCAAGGTATTGAGAATCAACATTCCAAATCTGCAATGTCCACCATCTGGGCCACATCCTGCCTTTAGCGCGGTCTGAAAAATTCGTTTTTTCACGAAAACTCCATAGGCAATCCGATCGGGACGAAACCCGTGGTTGTTATGGGCAAAAAAAAGTTATCCACAAGCGAAATTCTGGCATTTTTATAGCATTTACGTCGTGTTTGGTATCGTTTCCTTGGTATTTTTTGGTGATGAGTCGAACAGGGCGGGTCTCAGAGATGCAAGACTGAGTCCACGTGGACAACAGTAAAATCACGGTAAATAGTAGGTTGCATTTATTCAGAGCTGTTCATGCTGAACATTGAATAAAATATCTGGTGCGTTGCAACACACAACTTTTCTTAGCTCTACGTCAATTCACTCGGGTACATGGCTAATTCTATTTAATCAATTCATTTATCATTCAGTTAATTTGAACTTGGTCAAACAACACTTTGCGTCTGCAGGAAGCGGTAGCGCTTACAGTTCCAGATTTTATTATGCTGCTCGTCCTCATTACAGGACCTTTATTGAGCAATTGGTACACAGATAATTAATGAGGCTGTCAACATGAATTTTTTGAAGAAGGATAGTAATTACTTTTGCAGAGTTATTGGGTAAACTGGTAGTAAGCGAAACGGCAGTAGTTGAAATTCAGGAATTTCTTGAGTGACCCCCATGTATCTCATGAACGTTTTTAAACACTCACCCTTTAGGTATTGGATTGGACTACAATACCAATTTTTTTTAACATTCTACAAAAATTCCAGCGGAGTTTATAAGGAAAAAACTGCGCGAAAAACGCTTTTGGTCGAAAATTTTGATAATTTATTGTGCTGCTCTCGTCATTTTCCCACGAATGAGAATTTTATAGTATCATTGCCTTATTGAGAGCTATCAATATAAAAAATGTAATTAAAATCGTTAGAGCCGTTTTTGAGAAAAAATTTGGTGTTTTGATCACTATGATGACTATAGTTAACTTTCGGTGGATTTTGCCCATACCCTCATTATTGCGTCCCATGGTAACCTGTAGGCTAGACATCAAGTTTCAGCTGATTTGGTACGGTTTGTTTTGCGGTAAAATCGATTTCGTCGAAAATTTTGATAATTTATTGTGCTGCTCTCGTCATTTTCCCACAAATGGGAGTTTTATGGTATAATTGCCTTATTAAGAGCTACCAATATAAAAACTTCAATCAAAATCGTTAGAGCCGTTTTTGAGAAAAAAAAATTTGGTGTTTTGATCACCATGATAACTATAGTTAACTTTCGGTGAAGTTTGCTCATACCCTTATTTTGGCGTCCCATGGTAACCTGCGGGCGAGATATCAAGTTTGAGCTGATTTGGTACGGTGGTTTGCTCTAAAAATCGTTCACAGACACATAGACCATTTTCCCAAATAGTGTTTTTGGACTCTGGAGGTTCTGAAACGTAAAGATCTGAAAAAAACTCAAAATTTTTTTTTCAGCAGATTACATAACTTTCCTTTCTACTTCGTAGAGCCAAGGAAAGTAAAAACGTTGTAGATATTTTTGAGAAAAAGATGTTTTGATCATTATGATAACTATAATTAGTTGTGAGCCGCTTTCGCTCGTGCCGTTATTTTAGCGTTCCGTTGTAACTTAAGCTAAATATGGCATCTGAACCGATCAGTTTCTGCCGTTTTATCTCAATTGCGTTCACAGGCATACACAACATTTTAGCAAATAGTGTTTTTCGGACTCAGACGCCCTTGAAACGTACAAATCTGAAGAGGACCCAAAAAAGTAAAAACGTCTCTTGCAAATCAGGCAAACTATATAAATAGGCTAGTACGCTTGTGAATCCCAACTTTCGCGGATTTAAACTAACGCGGATAAAAGCGGTTGGTAAATCGTTGATTTAGGACGATGCCCAATCCCGAAATTGGTCAATTTAATCGTTCGTTCTGACATTTTAATCATTTCAAACGACCTTGGAGAAACCCGATTTAATTAATGAAAATTCCGATTTATCAATAAAATGTTGTTTGAATAGTTTGGTGACACCAGCGCGCGCGGTCGTGTTCCCGGTTCCGTGACAAAAATTTCGCTTTTCGTGAAACTGACGTGAATCCGCGATTTGGCAACATTAAATGCTATTAGTCGGTGAATTTTCGTTCGGTGTTTCACCAGTGTGCGGACATACCAAGGCAAGATGTTCCGGCAAAACCCACGCACTCCAGCCGGCAATGTTTCGTCAGTTTGAAGACTTCAGAGGTGAGTCCTTACACAATGCGCTATTCTGGTCTGGTCGTTCGAGCCTTACTTCCCGTTCACTTTGATAGGAACCACTGCCCGAAATGTCTAATCTACAAATTTATTACGCCCCCTGTGCTTGCGGTAGGGGTTGTGGGATTGTGCAGGGTCAACTTTAATGATGTGACAGGGCAATGCCATCTGCCCCAAGCCGCTGGTGGGGCAAATGCTCCAATTCATCAGTATGTTGGGTGCGCATAGGAAGAGACCGAGTTTGTTACGTTTGTCACATGAAAAGATACGATGCGATGCAAGCAGATGGCTGATGGAGTCTGATTTGACTAAGTTGAATTTTCGTTTTCGTGAAATGAAGACATTTCACTTTCCGCTCACAGGATGGGTATAGAAAGTATTGAAGTACGAATAATAAAGTTGAGTTTTTCCAGATCTCTGAAAATTTAGGCCTTATGAAGCGAAAATATCTGGCGCTAAGCAACGCACAACTTTCTTAGCCACAAATTCCATCTAATATGTAATAATCCAGCGTATTTGTAACTAAGTTCATACGAACATGTAAAACAACTTAACGCCCTACGTAAAAACTGGTAGCTCTTCAAGTTCCAGAATTTATTGAGCTACTGCTACCTGTGCCAAGCTCTTAATTGACTTTTTTGACACGATTATAATGCTTTCCTTACCCTTTGGGTATGAACGCTAGTATGTCCCAAGGCATCACTGTATGTAACATAACTAAAATGAGCGAGCTCAATCGAATCATCTGTTCTCCACAAATTTGACTGACCACTCATCGGAATGAAGTTTTTCGAATTGAGTAGATTGCCAGTTTTTAGTTGTGATTGCCTACTTGGCGATACGATTGGATGAAACCCATAGTTATTATGGGCAAAAAATGCATTAAAAATCAACCAATACGGAAATTTCGGCAGTATTATTGCAATGACCTCGTGTTTGGTACCGTTTCTTAGTTATGTTTCGGTGCTCAGTCGAGGTGTAAGACTGCGTCCAGGTGGAAAATAGTTAAATCACAATAAATACAGTGAGGTGAATTGTTGGTAGTTAAACGAACTCGTGGGACAATGTAGTGAAAATTATCTTCCCGGGCTGCGCTCATTCTCTCTCATTGCCTCCGTTATCACTCCCATCATCCATCAGTTCGGCTCGTCACATCATACCAATACCTAGCGTTGCCTAGTAAATGCCAACTTTCGTTGTAGTGAGGTCATGTTTAGTATCGTTTATTAGTATTTTTCGATGCTGTGTCGAATGGGGTGGGTCCCAGAGGTATACGAGTGCGTCTAGGTGGTAAAACAGTAGAATCACATTAAATATAGCGAGGCAGATTCTACTAGTCGAAGGAACTCGTGGGGCTGTAGTGAAAGTGACCGTTTCTCCTCAGCCGGCGCTCATTTCCCTCACTGCCTCCCGTCTCACCACAATCACCCGTAAGTTCGACTCGTCGCTTCGTACAAATTGCCTAGCACCGTCCAGAAAAATGTTAATTGTCTTTGTCAGGTCGTGTTTAGTATAGTTTATTAGCGTTTGTCGATGTTAAATCGAATAAGATGGATCTCAGAGGTTTGAGACAGCGTCAAGCTGGATGACCAGGGTTATTTTCAGAAATGTTGATTGAAGCATCGGGTAATCCTCGTTTGTCGATGAATCGAATGAGTCAGGATGTTGTTCAAGACGGCGACAAGGTTGTTTCCGCTGAAATTCCGCATTGTGAATATCCGCAATATTCACTGACTTGTAGAAACTATTGAACTCATGAACATGATAAGAGTTGAATAAAGTTGTTAATTGTGTCACTTAACATCGTTGACCGTACGAGTTGACGTTATAATTTTTGGATTGAATAGAATGGCTCTCAATCATGCTCTGCACCACAACAGTAAACCTTTGTGTTATAACTTGCTGCCTCTTTTCTTTTTTTGACCAATTACCCATTTCCTTGCCTTTTGGATTTCGAAAAATAAAATGTCTTATTCGCTCTTCTTTATGAGGATGGGCAGTACTTTTGTACTTAGCCAAGAGAAGGAAACCCGTTCAGCGTGTTGGTTGCTGCGTTACTTATGTGGAGGGGTGGGGCGATATAAAATTCAATATTTATCCAGAATTGGGGGTTTTCCCTAAAAAAGTAAGTGTCATCCGGCGTATTCATATTATGCAAAGAACCCATTCTCTCGCTCTCTCGTTAATTCTTCTATGCGAAAGTAAGCGCCGAATATATACTGCCCCCTTATTTTTGCCGTCATTGCCCAGGAGTTTGTCGGTATGGCGTTATAAGATACAGGTCGATGGTTATGTTCAACAAACTCTTTCTCTTCAGAGAACTTTCCACTCCTGGAAGAACTGTTTGGAGCCTTCCAGTTGAAACAAACGCGTTGATATCAAAACACAGTCCGGGTATGGAAAGTAGCGTGATGTCCAACCCTCGGGCGAATTCCCCTTTTGGCTCCCGAACGGGTTCGAACTTCAAGGACGAGGGGTTTTTCGCAAGTTGAGCGGTTCGACGACCCCCGCGAAGAAAAAGTTGAGAAGAAGAAACTTTTCCTTCGCCTTCGAGCGGCTCCTTTTTCGTTTTTCTTCCGTTCGACCGCCTCCTTTTTCTCGTCTTTCGAAAGAAGAAAAACGCCTACCAAAGAGGAGCGCGGGGAAAGAAATGAACGAGGTCGCTGAAGGGAACTAGTTTGGAGGCAATCACACGCTTCGACAACCGAAGACGTTAATTGTGGAAGTCAATAAATATTTAAAACGTTCCAGACGGGCATCCCTCCCGACGGTCCCATATTAGCTAGAATTTGGTGATGACGTGTTAGAGATGGCTGATGGTGACGAGGTCGCGCCTGAATAAGTGATGGCCGAGGGATATTTTTTGCCACGGGGTCGTGCCTTCTTGTGGTAGCGTGTGGGCAACAGCTCTCCAACGGTTGACTGGCTAATTGACAACCTGCACAGGTCTGGGTTTGGTGGATGGTGAGCGGATGGCTCGTCCAGGATAGGGAAACCGCGACTTTTTACTGATAACTCTCTTATGGGTGCTATAAGTAGTCATATTGATACAGAAACAGACCTGTAACGCGCACACGCAGCTTCCACCCCGTCCACCGTTTGGTTCTATTTTCTTTCCAGTGTTGCCTCTTCCATCCACCCTTCCCTTTACTTTCTAGCGTAAGTCTTTACAGTTTTCAGTTGGTCTTGTAGTGTCTGTAGATGTTCCTGGTCTCGCCAGTCATCTGCCGCGAGTTTCTCCCAATGCAGCCAGCAGCTTCACACTTGAGCTGCCTCTGTATCTTTCTGGACTGCAGCATCACAGTATATCCTCTCCATTTTGTGTCCAGCCTTTTCCAGTTTATAACTTCTATACGCGTTTATTCTTACCTATCTCAGTGTCTAGCGTTACATCAATTCAAAGTTACATTCTTTTAATTTAGTCAAGTTCTGAATAAGTGTTGATGTTCTTATTTTTGCTTTCAACTTTCACTCTCCAAACCTTTAGGTGGACTAAGATCTCACTCTGCCCTTCCTCTCCAATCACCTGCTCTCTGTTAAAAATGGAAGTTGACCACGAGCTGTCGTGGGGGCTGGATGGCTTTGTCGGTGCTTAGCGCGGGTTGTTTTGCTCAGTTCGTCACTGTGCTTACAAGATAATAGCAGCAGAAACGGTTGTCAGCACACTTCATTGCGCCAGTAGGTGTTATAAAGAAATTTGGTTAATTTCAAAACTGAGAGAATGTTTGTGGACGTGAATTTGCCGTAACGTCCAACCCACAAGGGCAAGAATGAGTTTGGTCGTGAGCTAGACGTCGAATTAGGCTTTGTAGCTGTCATTTCAAGCCACAGTTGAAAGAAGGGACAATAGTGAGAGAGCGAGAGAGAAATGCTCTCACATTTCGATCGGCCGTCGTCCTAATAACAATAATTTCTTTTAGGTTTCGCGAGCCGTTCAATTACGGGGAGGCCGGCCGTCCTCGACCTCCAGCCGCTTGGATAATATGCTAATACGTTGAATAGCCTGTTGCATCCCGTGCGGTATCGCCTGCTGGCGATCTGCTCCACATTGCAAGGCCTCGCCTCTTCGACCAAACGTGGGCAGGAGATAGGGTTGGGAGTGACAGGCGTTTCCTTTTTTTTTACCTTCCTCGTAGTTGGAACGAAATCAATGTAATCTACGCATTTCGTCATCTCCTTTCCATCAAATCTTGACATTCTCTGAACAAACGCATTCTGAAACCGCTCAAATGACTGCCGGGCGTTCCTAAACAAGTCTGCCATGTCTCGGGAAACTTTACAATTAATTTTCAACAATAGAGTGCTCAGTAACAATGTTTTTAATGCCAGTTAACATCCAAATGCCCACATTTGGTTCTGTGCACGTGTTGTGTAGAAATACAAGCCAAAATAATTAGGTTATGGCAGTTTCCGACGTTCTGACCTGTCGCCTCTTAATTCACCGTTTGACGGTTTTGGTCACAGCCAATCCAAGCCTGATTCCATGTTTTATTCCTTTCCACCAACCTTCTCTCTCAAAATCCCTCTCATTCAGGACTCCAGCTTCACTTCAAGTTCCACTAGTTTCTATCATCGGTTCAGTTTAGAGAATCAGCCTCATGCTTTTCTTTCAGTTCCTCCACTTCCAACTGTTCTTTCAGGTCATATGAAGCCTGCCATTTTAAATTCTTTACACCCCCGTACCGCAACTTCGTCCTAATGGGTGAAACAAGCCAGGCCATCGGTTTCTGGCCTGCCGGCTAGTTTGTAACAAAAAGGAGTTGAGCCACGATCCCTGCCCTTCTTAATGATTTCAAGAGACCTGATTCTCATGGTGGTTCACTGTGGGGGCTGCCACGCTTCAAAATGATGACGTCCGTTGGACCGTGCTTGAGAATAGGTCGAGAAATCGTCGCAGGGCTGCTCAGGTACGTACAGCCTGGGTTTTGCTCTGGCAGAGCGAGCAGGTGAACAGCACATCTCGAAGCATCCTCTACACCGGCTTCAGCACTGGGCAATGTTGATGTGGTGAAACCGGGCGTTAAAGGTCCCGATTTCCCGACAATAGTACCCCCAGATCCTGTCAGTTTGGGATGGCGCGATCCACGACATGGCTGCAGCAAACTGTACTATCGGCGAACGTGTGGCTTGTAGTATGTATACCGAGCGTGAGCAGATGCCCCAAAGGGTTCCTGACAGGAATCTAACGTGTGCTGTTGGAACTGAGCAGGGCACGGGGGCATAAAAGAGAATGCCCAAGCATTTGGCTGCAGCTGTCAGCGCGACTCTGATGGAAGCGGTCAGTGGAAGCGGCCCCTGAACGCAGCACCACCAGTTTGGCCTGTCACTGCTCCAGGTCAACCATCCACCATTCCCTTTACTTTCTAGCGTAAGTCTTTAAGTGCTCTTTGTGCATGCAGCTTTGTTACTTCTTCATTATCGCCACCTACTATTGCTATGTCATCTACATAAGCTATGGTTATGTATTGACGATGAGAACTGCTCATAGGATTCTGGACTGTACTGCCCCTGCTGTGCCCATTTCTGTTCATTGTTTTCCGTGGCCAGTCGAGGCGAGTCTATCCTCTAAGATGAGCTGAAACAGGTTTGGTGGGAGTGGGAGGTTGCGAAAGGAGCCTAGAACTGTAGGCCACCACACTGCGTTCGAGGCTTGTTATATGTCGAAGGAGGTCGTCAATACTATTTGGTACGGATTTGGTCCTTTCTCGTAGCCGATATTCCTCATTCTAAACATTGTGTGATGTCTACAATCTTCGCATATCAATTTCACTGATTTCCGTCTACACTGCTACGATCAGCCCTAACCAGCTCTTTCATTTTCCATTCTGGTTCGCAACCCTGTACCACCTCTTTTCATATTGTGTGCCATCTCCACCTCGCATCTCTTGGCACGTTGTGGAGGTGCCATCTCCACCTCGCATCTCCTGGCACCTTGTGGTTGTGCCATCTCCACCTCGCATCTCCTGGCACCTTGTGGTTGTGCCATCTCCACCTCGCATCTCTTGGCACGTTGTGGTTGTGCCAGCTCCACCTCGCATCTCTTGGTACGTTGTGGTTGTGCCATCTCCACCTCGCATCTCCTGGCACCTTGTGGTTGTGCCATCTCCACCTCGCATCTCTTGGCACGTTGTGGCTGTGCCAGCTCCACCTCGCATCTCCTGGCACCTTGTGGTTGTGCCATCTCCACCTCGCATCTCCTGGCACCTTGTGGTTGTGCCATCTCCACCTCGCATCTCTTGGTACGTTGTGGTTGTGCCATCTCCACCTCGCATCTCCTGGCACCTTGTGGTTGTGCCATCTCCACCTCGCATCTCTTGAACGTTGTGGTTGTGCCATCTCCACCTCGCATCTCCTGGCACCTTGTGGTTGTGCCATCTCCACCTCGCATCTCCTGGCACGTTGTGGTTGTGCCATCTCCACCTCGCATCTCCTGGCACCTTGTGGTTGTGCCATCTCCACCTCGCATCTCTTGGTACGTTGTGGTTGTGCCATCTCCACCTCGCATCTCCTGGCACCTTGTGGTTGTGCCATCTCCACCTCGCATCTCTTGGCACCTTGTGGTTGTGCCATCTCCACCTCGCATCTCCTGGCACCTTGTGGTTGTGCCATCTCCACCTCGCATCTCCTGGCACGTTGTGGTTGTGCCATCTCCACCTCGCATCTCCTGGCACGTTGTGGTTGTGCCATCTCCACCTCGCATCTCCTGGCACCTTGTGGTTGTGCCATCTCCACCTCGCATCTCCTGGCACCTTGTGGTTGTGCCATCTCCACCTCGCATCTCCTGGCACGTTGTGGTTGTGCCATCTCCACCTCGCATCTCCTGGCACGTTGTGGTTGTGCCATCTCCACCTCGCATCTCCTGGCACCTTGTGGTTGTGCCATCTCCACCTCGCATCTCCTGGCACCTTGTGGTTGTGCCATCTCCACCTCGCATCTCCTGGCACCTTGTGGTTGTGCCATCTCCACCTCGCATCTCCTGGCACGTTGTGGTTGTGCCATCTCCACCTCGCATCTCCTGGCACCTTGTGGTTGTGCCATCTCCACCTCGCATCTCCTGGCACCTTGTGGTTGTGCCATCTCCACCTCGCATCTCCTGGCACGTTGTGGTTGTGCCATCTCCACCTCGCATCTCCTGGCACCTTGTGGTTGTGCCATCTCCACCTCGCATCTCCTGGCACGTTGTGGTTGTGCCATCTCCACCTCGCATCTCCTGGCACCTTGTGGTTGTGCCATCTCCTGGCACCTTGTGGTTGTGCCATCTCCACCTCGCATCTCTTGGCACGTTGTGGTTGTGCCATCTCCACCTCGCATCTCCTGGCACCTTGTGGTTGTGCCATCTCCACCTCGCATCTCTTGGCACCTTGTGGTTGTGCCATCTCCACCTCGCATCTCCTGGCACGTTGTGGTTGTGCCATCTCCACCTCGCATCTCCTGGCACGTTGTGGTTGTGCCATCTCCACCTCGCATCTCTTGGCACGTTGTGGTTGTGCCATCTCCACCTCGCATCTCCTGGCACCTTGTGGTTGTGCCATCTCCACCTCGCATCTCTTGACACCTTGTGGTTGTGCCATCTCTACCTCGCATCTCCTGGCACGTTGTGGTTGTGCCATCTCCACCTCGCATCTCTTGGCACCTTGTGGTTGTGCCATCTCCACCTCGCATCTCCTGGCAGGTTGTGGTTGTGCCATCTCCACCTCGCATCTCCTGGCACGTTGTGGTTGTGCCATCTCCACCTCGCATCTCCTGGCACCTTGTGGTTGTGCCATCTCCACCTCGCATCTCCTGGCACGTTGTGGTTGTGCCATCTCCACCTCGCATCTTCTGGCACGTTGTGGTTGTGCCATCTCCACCTCGCATCTCCTGGCACGTTGTGGTTATGCCATCTCCACCTCGCATCTCCTGGCACCTTGTGGTTGTGCCATCTCCACCTCGCATCTCCTGGCACGTTGTGGTTGTGCCATCTCCACCTCGCATCTCCTGGCACCTTGTGGTTGTGCCATCTCCACCTCGCATCTCCTGGCACGTTGTGGTTGTGCCATCTCCACCTCGCATCTCTTGGCACGTTGTGGTTGTGCCATCTCCACCTCGCATCTCCTGGCAGGTTGTGGTTGTGCCATCTCCACCTCGCATCTCCTGGCACGTTGTGGTTGTGCCATCTCCACCTCGCATCTCCTGGCACCTTGTGGTTGTGCCATCTCCACCTCGCATCTCTTGGCACGTTGTGGTTGTGCCATCTCCACCTCGCATCTCCTGGCAGGTTGTGGTTGTGCCATCTCCACCTCGCATCTCCTGGCACGTTGTGGTTGTGCCATCTCCACCTCGCATCTCCTGGCACCTTGTGGTTGTGCCATCTCCACCTCGCATCTCTTGGCACGTTGTGGTTGTGCCATCTCCACCTCGCATCTCCTGGCACCTTGTGGTTGTGCCATCTCCACCTCGCATCTCCTGGCACGTTGTGGTTGTGCCATCTCCACCTCGCATCTCCTGGCACGTTGTGGTTGTGCCATCTCCACCTCGCATCTCCTGGCAGGTTGTGGTTGTGCCATCTCCACCTCGCATCTCCTGGCACCTTGTGGTTGTGCCATCTCCACCTCGCATCTCTTGGCACCTTGTGGTTGTGCCATCTCCACCTCGCATCTCCTGGCACGTTGTGGTTGTGCCATCTCCACCTCGCATCTCCTGGCACGTTGTGGTTGTGCCATCTCCACTCTTTCAAACTTAACTCGTTTTATTGTAAGCGCTGTAATCATCGCTCACTTTTGCTTTGCCAGTGCGCAATTTTTTAGAGCCTTTGCTCTTATTTGCTGTTTGTAAGTTCTTACTTCGGTTCAGTCTGCACATTCAATGCTTCCTTGTGTAGTGTAGGGATATTTCCACAATTCTCTTCGATACTCTTTTCTCGCTTTTGTCTTCTTATGATTCCATTTCTTGTTGTGCTCTGAAAACAACTGCGATACACAATACACCTGTACATCACGATTTAATACTTGGTTGTCCGGGACGAGACTCCAAGACGTAACTTTAGTTAGAGCGGGGCTCAGGAATATGAATAGGTACTTTACAGCCTGCCACAATGGCGATTATAATAATCTGCGGGATACGCTCGATCGCCTCGTTGAATTCGGAAGCTCTCTGTATTCAGAAGCTTCTCAATGCACTCCCCCCTCTCACCATAGCATTTACTCCAATACTCTAAATTACGGCACAGTCGGTATCTCTCGCTGAAATGCACAACAACGGAAGCGATTATTTGAGGAACGCATGGAAATCACTCGGGCGGATTGCACATTCTTCGTAGAGAAGAAACCTTTTCGCTATTTTCCGAGGAAATGAATCGCGGTCGGTCGGGGCGCAGTCAGTTGGGTGCGCGCAGCTCGTTAATTGGCTGGTCCAGCAAAAACGATATAGGAACCTCTTCCGTTCCCGCGGAACCGCATTTTAGCCCGACGGTCGTGAGTGGTATTTAATACGAAAGAGCTGCTCAGAGCGAAACGTAAAGAGCTTATTGTAGAGGTCGACAGCAATTACCAAACAGTACGTTCGTAACAAGAGAGCCACTGTAGTTCTATTTGCAGTCACCTCTTGAATCAAACCACTTTCTGGAAATACGCATAGTTGTCCAAGTACCGACGAATACATATTAATGCGTTAACCATTGAATACTCCTCGCCTCGCTATTTTTGTTTATTACTATTCACTCGACACTGCTACTCAAACGCCATCCCCTTTCATGTTCCTCCAACGAATCATTAATCATTACACGACGGTTTATTATTCTTTTGCTCAGCATGATTGGGATCTATCCTATTCCGAAAAATATTAAACATATAACATCGCTATTTTAACAATCCAGGGAAGGAACTCACACGTTTAACTCTGTTTGCTAAACAATAAACAACTTTCTCAACCTTCACGAGGAGCTTGCAAAAACTTAATCAAAAAGTTGATTTTCAATAATTTATAAAAGTCATTGAATATTCCAGCTCAGCTCCATCCGAAACAAGTGCGAACCTGTGCGTGTTGTATTGCTGCTATTTCAGCAATTGGTATATTAGGCGTATTTCCAATCGATATAAACCATTTACGTACTGGTTTATTTGTTGTGCAAGTATTGGTTATTTATCAATAATAAAATAGGCGATATTAGTTCATTGGTTAATAATGATTTTTCATAGTTTATGTTCGTCAGACGTTTGGTCATATTATTCGTATCGTAGTGAGTTCAACTTTCATTTTAGAATTGAGTGTGAGGATTCTCCGAATTATAACGCCCGGAGAAAAAGGTACCCACTTCGTCTGACTTTGAAAATTGATAAAGTAAAATAAAAAGTCTCTTCCAGAAAAAACTCAAAATTATACATACGTTCTCAACTTGGAACACAGTAAAAAATAAACGGGAAAAATTTTGAAAAAAACAACCACACCCTGTGTCCAACAGACGATCAACAGTTTCTTGACGCGGAAACTCGAGGATGAGATTGCTGTCGTTTTGGCGCACTTCTTCGTTCAGCCCCGGAGCAGTACTGCCCTCGCAAAGATGCTTTTTCGCGTCCGTCCGCCTAAGCGGGCCCAAACTTGAGCGGGTGTGTAAGCCTGACATCAGCCCCCTCCTCAGGATGGACAGCGGACCCAGGGGTGAGGAGAAGCCAGGTGCGTTTACCTCTGTGTGGGTGCTCGTTGGGCCGTCGAGCGTGTGAAGAGCGTATTGTACACAGACAGAGAATAAGGGCACTCGTAGATGTGGGTGAACAGATGTCAGGCTGCCGGCCAGTGGGTTGTCGCGCAGAGCCTGCTGAAGATGGGTGAGATTATGACGTGGTCGCAGGGCGTTGGTCTCGGACTAATTTGGGCGGTGAGATGTAGGCTGTGTACAGAGGTGCTCGTATATCTTGCAGACAATACGTAACTGGCGAGAGGGCGTTGACTATCAGATACGGGCCGGAAAAACGAGGAGCAAGAGTGCGAGTCGTTGCTTTTGCCTTATTTGAGAGTATGTGAGGTCTTAGGTACACATGATTCCCTGGGGTATACGTCGTGGCAATGTGCTTCTTATTATACTGGCGCATGTATGCTTGATGTTCGGCGTGTATGTTTGTGATAGCTGTTTGCCAAGCCTCTGGGAGTGCCAAACGTTACTCGTGAACATCCCACACAAAGTGCAGTGGTGTTAGAAGATTGCGCCCAAGAAACAGACCGACGGGACTAAATTTGATCGTTGCGTTGTATGCTGAGTTTAAGGAAAGTTGGGTTAAATATAAATTGTTAGCCCATTTGCTGTGATCTCCGGAGCATTGTGATCGGAGCGATGCTTTCAAGTTCTTTGTCGTTCAGCTAGATTTGGGTTAGGATAATGAGGGGGAAGGAAATTATGTTTCGTGCAGATAGAGAAGATGAAGTCCCTTAATTTCTTAGAGGTGAAGCAGGTGGCGTTGTCACTCACTATGCGTTTTCTTGACGCGGAAACTCGAGGATGAGATTGCTGTCGTTCTTCCTTCAGCAGTACTGCCCTCGCAAAGGTGCTCATTCGCGTCCCTCCGCCTTATCAGTCGGCATCATATGGAGCGGGCCCAAACTAGAGGGTGTGTAAGCCTGACATCGGGAAGATTGGTTTTTTATGCCTCTGCCAATATTTTGATCTATAATTGCATTTATAAAATCAAATTTGCGGTCGAGTGGGTTTGAGCTCTTGGTTTCTTCGTTTTGTTCGTCATATTTCCAAGACTGACTCGAAGAGGGAGGGGTGAGTCAAAAATGGGTTTTGGTGGATTGTACGAACAGACAAATCTGTCGTTTTTTGTCAGCAGTAGTTCCACTGCCTTGTAATAAACAAGAATATAAAAAAAACTGAGAGGGAGTCTTAATCTTCTGAATTGCTCATGCTATCGATGCTGGACCAACACGATTCGAACCGTTAGAAGAAAAAAAAGTGAATTATTACACGCTATTCAATCTAACGCCAATAAATATTAAGAATATAACGCGGCTGTATCAACAATAAGGGAAACGGCAACCATTTCCTGGTTATCCTTCTTGACGCAGTCACACCTCGGAGACTCATTCCATTCGATTCGGGGTCGAAAAATACTAGTAAACGATACGAAACATGACCACTTCTACGGAACAACGACAACAGACGTTTTCAAAGTGACGCTAGGCGATTGGCACGGCGGGACGAATCGAACTGACATGTGGTTGGAGTAAGACAGTGGGCCGTGCGGGGTTATGGGCGCAGGCCTGGGAGAAACGATATCTTCCCCTACCTTTTTATTTTTTTTCATTAATTTATTTTGATACTCTAAATATACATTTGAACGCTACTCCCCCATGTGAGGAAACCTCGTGCTTCGGGGACGAGTTTAACTTCATTATATTATTAGATACACAATGGAATTACATACAAAGTATGAAAAATAGTTAATATTAATATGGCACATATATAGAATATTTCCCGGGGAAATTGTACAGAAAATAAAAACTAAAAACTAAGTTATAAATAATTCTTTTGTAGCTGCCTTGAAATGGTTTAAGAAAGAAATTTCTCTACCCTGGGGGGAGGGGGGAGTTTATGAAAAAGCCTCCCTCCCCGATACAGACACGCACTTTGACCTGATGTGGTTAAACGAAAAGGCAATGTAACATTCCCAGAGCCACGAGTATTTGAGTCACAAATATGACATTCTTGCGGGTTTTAATTAAGTTACCTATTCTGGACATTGACGGGCAACTCGGGACGTTCTGATATGTGGGGTGTGCGGAGGCAGTACCAGCCTCTCAGGCCCAACCTGCCTCCGTCCCACCGGGCAAAAAGAGGGAATTGGGACAAGAACTACCTGCAGCGAACCCCCCGACCACTGTGATATCTGCAGGACCCCATTGCTGGGTTACTAGGGATCGTCTCATCACTCCGCCTTTACTCTAGCGTCCTGCAGAGGCATCCACTTGTCGTGGACAACACCCTCGGTGCACCGGCTTTCACTCGGGAGTGTGCACCCCAACAGTACCCTTTCGGAAAAAATATCCCTTAAGGTTAGAATGGTTACAAGCCCACGCGAACTTGCGTCCAGACTTACGGATTTTGGGACCTCCGCGTAGGAGGGGTTTGGACTTGCCCCTCCTCGCTGGAGGACCCCAGGCCGTGCCCAGCTCCTGGATGGGGGATCCAGGCACTGCAACTGCCAGTTTTCCGTCCTCTGGGAAGGGTACAAACCCCTGTGGATTCCCCCTGTTCCCTCCTCAACCCAATTACACTCATTCTTCCCAACCATACTCTAACCTAAATTCCATCCACACAATAAATTACAGCCATATTCGGGATCCCAATTGGCCTGAACAGCTCACAAGAAGAGAAACGCCTATGCTTTTCGGTTTATTATTCATTCTGAATAATAACCATATGTTTTCGGTCACGAAAAATTTTTTACAACCCCCCCTCAAAATTTGATACTTAACGTTTCAAGACATGGGGACTCCAAATCTGCAATGTCCGTTCGCCGTCCCCTGTCCACTGTCCCCCGTCCCCTGTCCACCATCTCCCGCCCACCGTCTGGCCGTTTTGAGCCTTTAACGTGGTTTAAAAAATCCGTTCTTTAGCACAAAAATCCCATTTGGTATCTAGTTGTGCCCACCATCTCGGCAATCCAATCGGACGAAGCCCATGGTTGTTATGGACAAAAAATTAACAAAACGCAGTACAATCGCAAATACGCCGCGTTTCGTATCGTTTTCAAGGTATTTTTACATGCTGGGTCGAATGGAATGGGTATCAGACGTGTACAACTGCATATAGGGAAATTACAGTAATTATTAGAGTCAACTAATTGAAAGAACTCGCGGGAACTACAGCGGAAGTAAACTTTTCGTTGTTGCTACTCACTCCCTCCCATTTCATCGAAACCAACCGCCCGCTCGCCTCGCAACGTCGTGTCAATTGCCGAGGGTTCGCTGGAAGTCCCCGTCCCAATTTCCTCGACTCTTTTTGCCTGACGGGGCGGAGGAAGGTTCGTGCCACTTCCTCCACACACCCCTACATCGGATCATAAATCCCTACAGACGTTTACGGGCGCCTGGCGCCTGGGGAATATTCAGTTTCCGTAGTTCCATTGTAGTCAGGTCATGTTTCGTATCGTTCACTGGTATTTTTCGATGCTGAATCGAATGGGATGGGTCTCGGAGGAGTAAGACTAGGTCAAGCTGTTCATGAGAATAATAAACCGTCGTGCAATAATTTGCAGTGTTTTAGCAGGTTTTTGATCAGTGAGTTTTGAGTAATAATGAGAGGTGGCAGAGTGGTCCCGCTTGCACCTCCCCACGCAGCTAAACCGTAGGACATAACCGAATTAATTACAGCATAATAAAATGTTTTCAAATTTTCAAGAGTCAGAAAGCCTCGAGCTTCATAACAGATTCCTGTCATTCTTCTTAATCGTCGACACAAGATCGAGACATGATCTTTCCAACTCAAGCATTGGTCCAACACTACTCCCAAGTATTTGACTCAGCCAACCTGCTCAATTTCCGGACAGGAGCAAGAGTCGTCAAGGCATTCCTCTCGCCCGATGACACCTCAATGACCACAAACCCAGGGACACCCACTGGGCGATGTGAGAAACAGGTACATTTCGTTTTAGAAATATTCGTTGTCCCACGAGTTCCATAAAGCAGTAGAATATCACTATATTTACTGGAATTTCGATATTTTATATTTAGACGAATTTATACTCTCCCGACACCCGTCCCATTCGACTCAACATCGAGGAATACCTAGAAAACTGTTCCAAAGTCGTATTTTGACTCATTTGTTAAACCATAACAATCAAGCCATCGTTTATTTGGAATCCCCATGCTGGCGAAGCGTACCACTGTATGTTATCAAACATTACTGAGTATGTCCAGGATTATGGAATTTAGAAATATTCGAAAGCAAATTTGGTGTATTTCCTGTTACCTTCATCTCTGGTCTAGAAACTTAGGGTGGGGAATCGAAAGAACTGTTTTCGTGTAAATTCTAAACTTACTGGCTAGTTCTTGGGATGATAAATTACATCTTTACTGTATATGAAGGTATTGTGGTGCCAGATCAGAACCGCGCGGTACGGAGTATGTAAATTTACCGTATAATTGTGGAGTTGTAAATATCGTGTAATTGTGTAGCGATGCAGGGCATGAGGCAGCCAGAGATGCGGATATCAGTAAACTCGCATTCAATTGCCCTGAACCTCCGGGTTAACCAGTTCCAAGGCCTCGGCTCTAGACTTTGATTGATCGCACGCAACGTTACCGCGACATTCGATCCAACCATCTCTTGTTGTTCTCTCCACTCCTCTTGTTATACCCCCCCCCACCCCACCCTCTCACTAATCGTATAGCGTCGTCTCGATCAAAGCTATTTAGTTACACACGAAGCCCCACGACTTGATATTATTGTATTTACAACCCTACTCCTAAGGTTTCCAACGGCAATTAACGGACCGGGAACGGACGGATTTCGGGAAGATTTACGGTCCACTGACCGGCTAATGGGCCTCGTCTTCCACGTCCCGTCATATTTGTTTACGGCCGTAAATGCAAGCTGTGCACCCGGGGGGGGGGGGGGAAGACGCCTTCCAATAAAATCGCGGAAATTGCCGGCAATTTGGGAGTTGCGAGGGTCGAGTGATGACATCACGACAGCAGTAATGTTTTATCAATCTCTGATTTAGTCGCTGTGAGTCAATACGGTGTTGACGGTTGTAGCTCATTCTTATTGCTAAATGGTAACCCCCCCCCCCCCTATGGTTCATGTAAACATTGTCATACTTCCAGAAAAGCAGTTTGCACTCAAACGATGCAATCACATTGGTGACCTAAAGGCATACGGGTCCTTAAAGATGCTCAGTCAACTCTCCCTCCATTCTTTACGTTCGATATGTTTTACTTTTTCATCGGTTTTTACAAGCGAGGGGAACTGGATCGCTTTCTAGCCAAGGCGGAGATGTCCCTACTGTCGAATGCCTTTTCGTTGTGGAGACACCATACTGACCCGTTCTTCTCCTTCCTTCAATGTTGTTCATTTGGAATAAAAAATGATGTGCATGTGGAACGCGCCAAGAAGGGTCGGGTGAGAACAAAGGGGAAATTCGAAATGCCGTGGTTGATAAAAGGGGCAGCCTAAATAGAGACATTCTGGGAGCAGGGCAACTGGCGATCCCCCTTCGTACCACGATTTGAGCCTCCTCTTCCTTATCACATCTCTGCAACCACCTCTACCGTCCTCTCATGCCTCTTATGCATACTTTTAGTGAGTGGAAAATACGTAAATGGTGATTGTGGCTTTAGATGGGCTCGGCCTCAGGCACAAGAGCGGGGAGGGGTAAATATGCATAATCAGGAATTACCCTGGTAGGAGTTGTAGGAACGGTTGTTCTCGTGTACAGACATTCTTTACTTTGGGACATATCAGGCAGGGCAGAAATGTTTTCCAGAAACACGTAAGAAGGAGGTGAATTTTGGTGAAAGGTGGTCAGGTCAGCACACACTATCCCTCATCCTTTGGAGCGCATTGGTTGCGTCAGAACATTAAGTCTTGGCATTTCATGTATTGAAAGCAACGTTCAACTGTATGTGGCCACTGCTGTAAAGTATTCGATTATGTATTGCTTGTTGGGAAATAACCGGTATTCTGTGTTGGTTCCATGCAACATTCAGCGTGGGCCTTGGCGATTGTGTAGAAGGCGCAGGTGGGGTGCTGTTACCACCCAGGCTTTATCGAAAAAGTGTCTTATAACCCTTTTCTACATTCTCTGCTCCATTCTTCTCCCACGCCTCTGTGTTACACTCTCTCTAGCTTGTTTGTTCCGAGTTGATTAGCAAATACGGAATGGGAAACATTTCCCATAAGTACATAACACGCGATGGCTTAAAGCTTTGATTGTGGCGATTTCCAGCCAACACAGAAGTTTGTTTGAGTTATTGCTGAGGATGAGATGGAGGCACAGGTACCTTCTGTTTATTCCACTTTCCTCCGGGATGTTGAGCAGGGTAGGTTGCTGTCCCGGTGAGTGTGCCAACCTTCAGTCTCAGCTCGATGCGTTTGTAGGTTGGTATTCCATATGCCGCCTTGCTCCCAACCCCGGAAAATATATTGCGTCGACGTACTTCTGAAGACAACGAACTTCATGCTTTCATACGCACTCGATTATTGACGTCCTCCTGTGCGGCTGGATACCCTGGATCTCTAGCTGACTTTCAATACTCACACTGCTGGGACTGCCTCATCTGCCGTGCGGTCGTTGGGGTTTCTCCAGGACAGCGCTCGTGAGTTTTCAGATGCCCCGTGCCATCACCACATTGGTCCAGTAGTAATAGTCATTTACGTTGACCTCCGAGTATATCGAGCCTTTTTACAGTATGCGGCCTTCAGGGTTGGCATCCTGAGGGGGGAGGTCGATTACGATGTTTTCAAGGGTTCATTCACGGTGTTCTGGCTGGGTGGATTGACGACCCTCCTCTTCTGTCCGCTTCTGGGTGGCTCGTCTTGGGTTGCAGTTGCAGAGGCCCTTTGCAGTCCCATTCTCGCTTACTGATTACGTGCGTGACTGTGCACTTCTCCTTCGTACTGTGAATTGGTTGTCGGATGACTCCCGCCCTCGCTTTCTGTATGCTTCATGCCCTCCATCGCCTTCTACTCGAGTGTGTGATGTCAGTGTGGTGCGTTCTGAATGCTCCACACCGTCCACCGTTCTCATTTATTCATTGCCATTCCCGTGCCCTCACCACATTGGTCCAGCCATTCCTGAAATTAGCCTACTAATTCGGTGTCCTTAGTAGTAATAGCGGCGTCCACCGTTCTCATTTATTCATTGCAGTTCTGCTCCCTCATTTTTCTCTCTTTATATTTTCGACTTTGCTCCTCCTCCGTCTCATTATTGTACTCTTTACTTTCCCTTTTTCTGTATTGTGGTGGAAATCCTTAACCGACTGACTAATAACTCCCTGGCTCACAACTCAACCACACCTGCCCCGAAGGGAATAAACTGTGCTGGAGTGTCGCTTAGTGTTATCCTAAACTCACAACGGTAGAGTAGGCAAATTGTATCAAAGAGAGAGAGAGAAAGTATTCGTGTAATGCACTTATCGTTGTGATCGATTTGTGCGGATTCTTGTTTGATGATTATAGGAATCTGAGCGCTGATTTTCAACGAGCACTTTTGTTGCTGAGTAGTTGGACCGTTTTGATAGTATTCAGCTTTATGTTTCTGGACGGTCGGGTCAGTGTGTTTGGAAAGTCTAGTTGGCTAAGTTTGAAGACAGTTTGACTTGTTCTCGTGTAATGCCATGTCCACTAATCTTTGGCTTCGGGGTTGTGGATGCCGTAAACTTGCAAAACTGTGACTACCGCGTCAGGTTTGAGAAGAGCGTCATATACCTATGTTCTCTGTTGTAAGGGTTGAACTCTGTCCATGACGTTCGAGCATTTATCGTTCTTAACCTCATAAGGTATTGTAACCGATCTTCTTCACAGGCATTTCAAACAAAACCCCACACCTGACACCAATTGTAACACTTTTTAAAGGGTTTACAATTGTAACAAAAATCAAGAAGTCAAACGGAAGGTTATTTAGAAACACAACTGAACAACTATGGCGGAACGGGCTGTTTCCCCCGATGCAGTCCTCAATTGCCATCTGGAGGGCGACAATTTTTTTTCCTCCGCCGCTCCTAGGCGAATGAGTGTCTTCGTTGCTCCAGTGTCAACCAGCATTGCATGTTTCGTTCCATCTATGGTGCCATCCACGTAGAGACCAGTAGTTCGGTGTCCCAGTGATGCTACAATCAGAAGAGGAGGGTCTAGAATATTAGGATGGGCCGACGTCACCCTCCGTGACTCGACCCTTTTTAGTTTTCCTGCTGCTCAGATTCCTCAGTGGTTTTACGCCAACGTATACATTGACTCCTGACGTGTCCAAATTCGCCGCATTCCCAACATCTTAGGGATCTTCCATTTGTCTGAACCCGATTTATTTTTTTTATCACGTTTGTGCTTCCTTCGATAATGTCAAGTCCGTGAGTATCACTCACACTAGAGATATTCTGGGAACGAGCCTGACTTCGTGACGCTTCAGTTGCTGCCTCATATTCTAAAGCTGTGGACAGTGCGTCAATAAGAATCTTAGGGCGAGCTGGCGTACTGCTCTCTGTAGCTCACTATCCCGCAGACCATCGATGAATGCTTGAACTGCCAAACATTCTAACAAATTTTCCGGAGCAGTCGGGTAAGATCTCTCTGACTTTCTGTTTTCTGTTCTTGAGATGAGTCTGGTAAACTTGTTCAAGATGAGTATGGCCAAACCGCATATCAAGCCGCTGTACTAACAAATCAAAATCTTCAGATTCGTCATTGCGGAGGGTTTGGAGGATATCCAGAGCATTCCCTCGAAGGGAAACTGTGAGAGCTATCGCCTTATCATTGTATGACCAGCCATTTGCTTTGGAAGCTGCGGCAAATTGTTTGAAATAATTGTGCCATGAAGTTTTGTCATCAAATGTTGGTGGCTTAATTTTTATTTTACCCTGTTCCCCAGTGCTGACGTCTTTATGTGTTTTTCCTGGTAATGATTGGGCGAAGTCTTGGTGGTTATCGTGGTCTAGAGAGCAATTATTAGGTGACTGGTGTTTCAATTTTAAAACCTCTTCCTCAATGTCTATAATTTTCTTCCGTTGGTCAGAAATGACTGTTTCCAATTCAGTTATTCGTTCGTACACTTGCCGAGAAAACGTGTCAAGTTTAATGGTCACACCATTCACATCAGAGGATAACTCACGCATTTACTGATTCATTGTATCAGAGAGGCTAGTTATTTTTCCGTTTATTTCTGCGGCAATATTCGTGGTCACGTCGACTACTTGTTGGGAAAGCATGCTTCGCGCAGTTTACAAGGAACAATCATCAAACTCAACAGACCCAGGGTCAACTCTGTGCTTCATAATATTCACAAAGCCTTTCCAATAAAACAGCTTTCGTACCTGTCGTTTCCAACTCCAATTCTTATAATTCCTTTCGTAACTCTGCAACTAACAATTCACCGATCTCCTTGACAGGCATTTCAAACAAAACCCCACACCTGACACCAATTGTAACACTTTTTTTAAAGGGTTTATAATTGTAACAAAAATCAAGAAGTCAAACGGAACGTTATTTAGAAACACAACTGAACAACTATGGCGGAAACGACAACAACTTCTTCCTTGACAACCGTCCCTCTCATGGATACGTTTACAATTTGACGCCGAGGCGTCACAGTATGTTAGCAGGTGATTTGCGTTTGCGTTGGTGTTCGAGTAGTCGTATAAATTCTTGGCTTGACTTGAGGGAGTACTCCACACTATGTAGAGCGGAAATTCTAGCCATCTCAAAAAAATGACGTGGACAATTACTGTTCTGCATTAGGGGATGTCTGTGGGAGTACCGACCTGGTGGCCCCTACCTCCCTCAGACCCTGCAGTTTAGAAATGAAAGAAGGGGATGGGATTTCTACTCTCCAGCGACCCCCAACCACTACAATGTCCGCAGAGCAAGCGCATTTTCCAGCACTATCAGGCCTGGCCCTGGGTAGGTGTTGGATTGCTCCGTTCTTCCTACCTTGCCCTGCGGAGTCAGCCACCTGATGTGGCCCTAACCCATAATGCACCGGCGCGAGGCCGCGGGCTGTCCATTCCCGTGGTACCATTTTGGGTCAAACGACCCTGAAGGCCTGAAAGGCCTGAATGGTCATCGGCCCGCACCTTCTTTTGATGGCACTTACGGCTTTTCCTTATCCCAGGGTGGGACAGTTTGGGCTTGTCGGGAAGGACCCCAGTAAGCTGCGACAGAGGGCCCCATAGCCTCCACCGACTACTAGGGTGCCCATCTGCCACGCATTAATTACCTGTGGGCTGATTGCTCAACAAAGGTCATGGTACGAGTAGGAGCAGTACAATAACTTCCTGAACCACAAGACCCGCTGTTATGTAGAACGTTGTTCGTGCCAGATATTTTAAACATGGCTTTAATTGTGTTTCCAATCACTCGGACTTTATTAATTAACGTCTTGAAAGTTTCTCCCGTAAAACACCTTGGAGCTGGCATATCCCCTATAAATCATTTCATTTGAGAGTTATTGACATTTTTACGAAGTTCTCAAGAAAAATCTAAGAACTTTCTCGACGTAGCTAATAAACTGTCTAAATGGTCTCCATTAAATGCCCATTCATGAATACTAAACTACAAGTTCGCCAAAGCTGAAAGGGATTTACGACAATCTCTTCGCAACATTGACCTTCTTCTGGTGTCCCTGACTCGATGAACTCGTGCTTAGTGCGAGAGTTAAGAAAAACTTGGTACGCGGAGCTTTCGAATTTTCGATTGAGGTTGAAAGGTTGAGGCGATCAGGGGATAGGTTCGCGGAGGCGGAAGGGATCGCGGAAACCAGTCCAAACGGAATTATTTACCAGGCAATCAATATGAGCTCCAGCACCGCTCCTCTGTTGCATATCGCAGTAAACGGAGCTCCCCGATTAACGAATGACAAAAATCGGACGGCTCGGAGCCTATCGATATCGGCACAATAATCAAAGGTTGAACCGCAGTTCGTCCGATTGGACGTCAGTTCTATTCAAAAAACCCTTCAGTTATGACAGTCTGGATTTGTGGCAACTCGAACGAACCACAGTGATCCAAAAGTAGTAGCGACTGAATTCTCCACTGCAGCCAGTGAGAAACATGTTGCTAAATAATGCCTCCATTGGAGGTACGTCCACTGCTAGTAGAGAGATTCACGTGAACGGGCAACAAGTTTGGGCTTGTACATTCCGTTTGAATTTTATTACTCTGAACCCTCAATTCGCTCCCCACTTCAATACTATGAATATTCAACTCAGTATTCATCACTATACAACCTTTACAGAAACCAATTCCGTTACACATTTCGACGATATTATTATCATATAAATTTATCATGCCCGAATGAACAATGAACCAAAATGAGGAACGGAATTAGCTTTAATAGAGCTGAAACTATGTTTTCGATCAGTGAGGGGGGTGGGGTGAGGTGTTACAATCCCCCCTCAAATTTTGACCCATTGACATTCCACATTTGCGATTCCACAGTCGCCGTCTAGAGCTTCATTATGGTCTAAACAATCCGTTCTTTCGGAATCTAGTTGTGCCTCCCCGGTCTGCGCTTATTTCCGTCTCACTCAAACCACCCATCAGACGCGTCGTGCCTGGAGAATGTCAATTTTCGTCGTTCCGTTGTAGTCAGGTCATGTTTTCTATCGTAAACTAGTATTTTTCGATGCTGAATCTAATGGAATGAGTCTTGCAGGCGTGATCGTGATACCAAGCACACATCTATTTCCATACCACATTGTGAAACCAAAAGAGAATTATTACTCGTAAAATTGGTCGACAATAACGAAAATGTTGTCATTTTACTGAGCCCCCCCCCCCCCTGTCATGAACTGTGAAGTATGATGCTCAACTTGGCTGCAAACTGAACCAAACTAAAATAATTTTAATAATATAGCGATTTTACTTTAATAAAACTCCCACCATCTGCCCACTGCGGATGGGTATGATATATAACATAATCCAACATTCTCACTATTGTGCTACGAAAAAAAATGAAAATGTAATTTCTTGAAATTTTTAGGAAGAGCTGAACCGATTCGGCTCAATTTTGATAATTAGCTTTCACGTCCACGCGGGAGGCCAAAAAAAGGGTGTGATACAAAATTTGGGGTTTTCTTCGCATTTTTATCGAAAACGGCTCTAACGATTTTGATTAAACTTTCCAATTGTCTTTTACTGATCAATACCTAACTTTTCTTCTTCATACATATCTCCATGAAAATACGGTGAACGGAGATATAGGCCTATGAATCAAAAATAGGTTTTTTAAGCTTTTTGGCAAAACGACTCCATCAATTATCACCAAACTTTCAGGATGTTTTCGAATAGTTAATACCTACATATTGTTCTCAATAAACGTTCCTCTGACATTCCATTGAGCAGAGATAAAAATGAAAATATGCCAAAAATAACGTTTTTTCTAACATTTCCGTAAATTCCAGGGTACCTTTTTCACCAGATGTGATAAATCTTATGAAGTGTCTTCTAGCATTCTAAAACCACATTTTATCCCCCACAACTATCTCTGTATCCATCTGTTGAACAGAGATATAAGCCAAGTTAACTCAGAAAAGAAGATTTGTCGAATATTAATTTATTGGCGTTCCAAATTTTCTCGAAAATGGCTAAGACGATTTCGATCAAACTTACGGAGTACTCTCAGCTAACTAGTACGTACATTTTGTTCTCCATAAATGTTTCTGTAGAAATGCGTTGAACGAAGATAGCCCGCATATGTAGCGGGTGTTTGAACTTAAAGGGGTTGCGTAAAGTTGGGTGTTGCTATTCACCGCTCGTTTATCATCATTCTCGCTTATACGTATGGTGTTAGCTTTGTCAAAAAAAAAAGAGCGTGATTCGTCAATATGCGACGTGTACAATGGCAGTTTAGTATTGCTCCTAAGAAGGAGCAATCTCAGAAATTCTGGAATTCAAACTCTCTTTTTTTTACTAATTTTTCCCGGTTTCTCCGTTATATCCAGAATCATAGACTCCAATAAAACATATTGACGGGCCCATCAGTTACCTATACCTTTCAATAAGCCCCACAGGATTCAATCTTGCCTGTAGCATAAATCGCAGCAGCTCAATAAATTCCGAAACTTCATTGAGTGTTAGTTTCTGAGTAAAACGTCAAGTTTTGTTGTATCAGTTTCATCTGAACTAATGACGAATAGAGAGGGTGAGGAAAGCTGTGCGGTGCAGATGACATTTTTAGCGTGAACTACTAATTATTGAACTCTTAGGCCGAATGCGATTGGTTTTAGAGCAGTTTTTTCCTTGAGAATCTGACATAGCTCTCTTAGTGGGCTTACAACGTCATGTTGGTGGTCGAAGGTAGTAGCTAATCATCACTGTTGTTTCTTCGACTAACTTTTTTCCCCACAATGTAATTTCAGAACAGTTATACGAACGTTTATACAGAAAATCGAGATGACAGTTCCGTTGTCATACACGGGGTTACTCAATAAAGGTCGGTGACATAATATTAATTACTTCCAGAACTTCAAGCACTACTATCACTAGACCAGAGCCGTCGGGCTTTCCACGTGACTTCTCTTGTTTTGCGTTTGGCGTTGAAATGGGAAACGCAAAATAAAGGACTCCCCGAAATTGTCGAGTGCGACGGGGGTTAAGAGCGAAGACGAAATGAGGAGCTCCTCCTCGATTTTCTTGTACAAACAGAGCGACAAGGGACTGCAAATTGGAAAAAACTCTCCAGAAATTGGCCCCAGGCTTCTCCTTCCCTTCTCTTTATTTCTATTTATAAGGGGCTTCCTGAGGCCTCGCGCTCGGATTCGCCTCAGCGACGTTTTCCCTGCAGGCGTTTTAAGAAAACCACCTTAAAAGTTTTTCGTCCCCCTTCCACGATTTCCCTGAGGTAGACTTCTCCCCAAAGCCGAGGAGATCAGCTTCAATTTCCGGACAGACGGAATGAAATCCATTTGAGGGTGGCGCTGTTTTTAGAGAATTGTAGTACGTGAAACTACTGATATCGTGAGCAATTGAAAAATTTCACTACCGATCTTCGTTTATCTTTGTATGCCAGTCCGAGAGGTCTGAACCCCTCTCCATGTCGTAGACAACGGAAAGCAATCCCTTGGCCTCTCTGAACCATGACCGGCACGAGTCCTGCCAGAGGGCCTCTTTACCGGAGAATCAGTGGGTAATCTGACGGCCCATGCTACCTATTGCATGAAGGTCCCCAAGTTCACTCAGTGAGAGGGGAGAGCCTCCCAGGCTACTGAGAGTACCTCTACCGCTTCCTCCAGCAGAACTAACTTGCCCCTCTCGAGTACGTGAAAGTGACATGGAGAGAGTTCGAAGGTTCGTGCAATACTGGAGAAGCAACAGCCTCTTGTTGGATGTATTTAGACGCAGACACATAAGAGATTATGTTAGGATTAAACCAGCTCCCTCGGATGTGCGCGCTGAACAGCCCATCTAAGTGAGTCATGGAGCACGTGTTCCGCTAGTTTCTTCCGGGTCAGTTCTACAGATGCACGTCTACTCATCACAGAGGCCTAGTTAGTATAGCTTCGCCCTGAATTCCCATGCCCCGGTATGAGCTGAGACGCAGAGTACCCACCCACCTCATTTCTAATCTGCTCTCCACGGGCAAACGCCCATCGACCAGTGTCCACCTTTCTTGTCTTGTGACTGTGTAGAGGTAAAATGAAGCGCGACTTGTTAAGCTGCATTCAATATATATTATTATTGTTCTCCTTTCGGAATATTTTAGATCGCTGAACTCCAAAATCTTTTATGTTTCACGCCATAACTCAGAGAAATGGGAAAAAGGGAATTTATGCCTCGACGAGCGTCTATTTATAGAATTATTTTGGCATTGCGTATGTTGTGAGAGTCGTACTACTTTCTCCTAAAAAACGATTATAGTTTTTAAACCCGCCGTCAACCGGCCATAATTAGGAATGACCGCAAGAAAAAGAAAAATAAATTTATCGCGAATAAATGAGTTAACGAGTTGGTTGTGAGAGTGAAAACAGTGAGTTGGTGTGATCAGGAAAGGTTATTGTGATAGCTAAGCGAGAGCGAGCGGTAGATCCGGAGAGAGAGAGAGAATGAACACATGTTTATTTATTAGTCCGGACATAGCTAGGACCACGCGGTCCTCTCTTATACTAAACCAGAAAAATATATATAATGATCCTTCTCTCGCAGGGGGGAGGCGGGGTTTGTTTGAAACAAGAACGATAGTTCGTTGCTCTGTAATAAACAAAAAAACGAAAATAAAGTCCTTATTCCAGGATTACGTCACTTGAAAATAAATCGTAAATAGGGTTTAATAATGCGACTCGCGGATGGCTCTTCTTCCTCGCTCCGTGTAATCACTCCAGCTGTTCACCTGATAACCGGGATTGATTACGCGGCATCTATAAATCGATTTGTCCAGTTTCGCGGCACATTTAAAGTGGTTGATGAAAGGGGATGTTTTCTTTACATATATATTATTACAAATTATGTATGTCGGTCCACAGTTAGTTGTTGTTGTTGTAAGAAATTAATGGACGTGGAGAGCGTGAGTGATGACTGTCTTGACAGAATAGCGATATCACTTTGAGTATGAGTATATAAATGCGGACAAGGGACTCTCAATACACGTTAACTGGTGGCTTGGGAAACTAAGTGAAGAGAGAGGGACAGAGAGAAGAGTGAGAGTGAGAGGGGAGAGAGAGAGAGAGAAATAGCGTGAGGGAGGGAGAGAGAGAGAGAGAGAGAGAGAGAGAGTTGAGAGAGAGAGAGAGAGAGAGAGATTGATTGATTGATTGAAGGTTTTTAACTGGGAGATCAGGGTAGGTTAGCCATAGGATGACTGACTCTTCCAGGAGCGTACCCTGAAACAATGTACAAGTTTTTCCTCTTGAGTACTTCAAAAGATAGTTGGAAGAATTCTAGCTGTAAAAACAAAATAAGCTGCTTCTCATCTTAATACGAAATTTGGTACTTTTCCGCCGGCCGCCCTTATCGTTTTCTGAAAACAGGTGTCAACATTCAAAGGTGAGGTCAAACATTCCTAATTTTACATTGTACACGCATTTTGATGCTTTCAGGTCGGCGAGAAGTCTCGCATCCGACGGATTCAAGGGGAGATAGGAGAACTTTATTTGATCCACGCGTATTCCGGGAAAATACGAGGAAGCTTTTTTTAAAATTTTGAAGGATGTAAGATTAGGTGGTGTTTGGAAGTTTTGAAGATGCAGAGAAGCCATCAGGAGTCGTTTTCTCATTTATCTTCAACCAACCTAGCTGAGGGTGGGTCACATCCATCGAGGTAAAAACAAAAGGAGTCTTAGAGATGGAGTGCTGCATTTGGGGAAACAATGATTTGTCCATTTGGGCACCATTCAAGTCAGTTAAGCCGCGAGAGCATAAATTCAAAAATGGCAAATGAACACAGGCTCTGTACAAGTTGGCTAACCTTATCAGCATTTTGTATGTTAGATGACACACAGTCTTTCAATTGGTAACATCGTTCTGAATAAGCACGTTTACACGTTGCTGTGTGAAGATCTACGCAAGTGGAAATTTAGAGAGAGAGAGAGAGAGAGAGAGAGAGAGAGAGAGAGAGAGAGAGAGAATTTGAGAGAGAGAGAGAGAGAGAGAGAGTCTTCGTAGCTTCTGAGCCGAGACGCATTTCTTTTTAAACGGGAGATTACTGGGAGCTCCCAACATGTATCGCGGAGCTGTTGGATGACTGACTGTTAATCTTCGAGCGTTGTGAGAGGAATCTAAAATTGAGGCAACGCTGCGGCATCAAATTAGCCTTTTCCGCTTTGAAGAGCTCTCGTTCCGGTTCCAGTTCCATTTCGACGGCTTGGAACTGCTATTTCGGCGCGGCGTAACTGAGTCGTTTTCCCCTCCAGGTGTCAACGCTTAAAAAAGAGTGAGTCCTCAATTTCCTAATTTTCCTTCCCTTTGACACGGCGTTTCTCGCGCTACCAACAAGTTTTTTTCCCCCTTTCCAAATCCTCTTCTCTGGGAAACTCGCTGAGTTACCACCTACAACTTTTTTTGCCTACTTTTTTCCGTCTTTCTCCCGTTGTCGCCCTGTTTCACGAATTTATCGCTCCTTCTTTTTAATCTCCGAGAAATTAGGTTGGCTACTTCTGGTATGTTGCACCAAAAATTACAAGAAATCCATTGTCACTTAGAAGAAGACTGAGGGTGGGCTTAGTCGGGTTCCAAATCGGAAAAACTTTCTGGGGGCGATTTGTTTGGGGGCTAGGCGTATAGTTAAGCGAACGCCGGGCAACAGTGAGTACCGTTAAGCGCGAGAGCGGAAAAACTGGAAATTCCACAAGGCTAGTTTTATAAATCAAATAGCCAGTCAAAACAGGCGAAACTATTAAAAAATTTTGTATGTTAGATGACACACCAAGGTCTTTCCTGGAACATCGTTCTGCAATAATCCATGAAAAGAAGGTCGTCAGGGAAGATCTACGCAAGTGGAAATTTAGATGGTAGAACAAAATGTAGTGACGCTAACACGTTACACGCAATGTTTGATCGAAATCGTTAGAGCTTTTGAGAGACGTAATTGGAATACCTATAAATTAATATTCGACAAATTCTCCTTTCTTTGAGTTAAACATGGCTTATATCTCCGTTCAACATATATATACGAAATAATTATACAGAACGAAATGTTGGTATCGCTGACTACCATAGCGCTCCATTAAGATTTATCACATCTGCGGCATCAAAGTTACCCTGAATTTACGCTGTTAGAAAACGTTATTTTTGACACATTCCATGTTTATCTCATGTTCGACGGACTGTCAGAGGAACATTTATTGAGAACAATACGTAACTGAGTCGTTTGAAAACATTCCTGAGTTTGGTGAACGCGAGAAAAGAGTTCTGCCAACAAGTGGCGGAGATTACCTATTTTTCTTCCTTTGACACGGCCTATATCTCCGTTCACCATTATTTTCATGGAGTTTTTTCCCCTTTCCAAATCCTCTAGGTCTCTGGAAGATAACTCGCTGAGTTTAATCAAAACTTTTTTGCCTAGCTTTTTCGAGAAAATGCGCCCTAGTTTTTGGTACATTTTCGTCCCTCCCTTTGTTTCCATCAACCGAAATCGTCCATAACCTTATTTTGGTGTCTACCAAAAGATAACGAAGAGAAAGAAAAAAAGAAGACGAAGGAGCTTAGTCGGGTTCCAAATCGGAAACTACAGACACACACAGATTTGTTTGGGGCTACACACGTATACACACGGAACGCACGGGCAAAATTAGGTTATTTAGACTTCTAGTAGGGTCCCACCAACCCGAAACTGTTGAGGAGGTATGTGCCACGGGGCTCCGAGAATTCCTATAAATCAAATAGCCAGTCAAAACAGGCGAAACTATTAAAAAAAATATCTGGTGCGTAGCAACACACAACTTTCCGCCACCCCTTTAAGTTCGAACACCACCTACATAGGCGGGCGCTATATCTTCGTTCGACGCATTTTTACAGGAACATTTATGTAGAACAAAATGTAGTGACTAGTTAGCTGAGAGTACTCCGAATGTTTGATCGAAATCGTTAGAGCCGTTTTTGAGAAAATTGGAATACCTATAAATTAATATTCGACAAATCTCCTTTTCTGAGTTATCATGGCTTATATCTCCGTTCAACATATATATACAGAAATAATTATACAGAACGAAATGTTGGTATGGGTGACTACCATACACTCCATTAAGATTTATCACATCTGGTGAAAAAGTTACCCTGGAATTTACGGAAATGTTAGAAAAAACGTTATTTTTGACACATTTTGATGTTTATCTCTGTTCAATGGACTGTCAGAGGAACATTTATTGAGAACAATACGTAGATATTAACCATTTGAAAACATCCTGTGAGTTTGGTGATAATTGTTGGAGCCGTTCTGCCAACAAGTGTAAAAAACCTATTTTTGGTTCATTGGCCTATATCTCCGTTCACCGTATTTTCATGGAGATATGTATAGAGAAGAAAAGTTAGGTATTGATAAGTGGAAGATAATGTGGAAGTTTAATCAAAATCGTTAGAGCTGTTTTCGAGAAAAATGCGAAAAACCCTAGTTTTTGGTACATTTTCGTCCCCCCCACCCCCTTCCCATCAACCGAAATCGTCCATAACCTTATTTTGGTGTCTACAAAAAATAACGAACAAAACAAAAAAAGAACCAGCTCAATCGGATCAGCCGTTCTCCCGCAAATCGAACTACAGACACACACACAGACATACACACACACACACACACACACATACACACACACATACACACGGACCACGCGCCGAAATTAGGTTTTTTAGACTCAGTAGGGTCTGAAACGTAAAGATCTGAAGAAAACCCAAATTTTTTTTTTGGGCCGATTACTATACTTTCCTTTCCTTCGGGTAGCGGAAAGTAATAGAGAAAAAGTGTCCAGTTGCGATTGCATTTTTCTCTTACATTTTGTTTCATCCTTTCACGTTTCGTACGCCGTATGACTCTTATCAGCATTTTTAACCGACGTGCTAATTATTTTTACAAACAAAAATATAGTTCTCTCTCTCTCTCTCTCTCTCTCTCTCTCTCTCTCGTTCTCTCTATGATATAGTATAAGTAGGTTATATAATAGTATAATATAATAATAGTATAAGGTCAGATACGCCCGGAGCAAATAACCAAAGCCTTACAACGGGCGAAATCTCTCTCAGTTGGGTCTGATGGAATCCCCGGAGACATCCTTGGTTTATTATTACCTTTAGTAAAGGATGTGATCTGTGGTATTTTCAATATATCAATCCAGACATGTACGTACCCGACTCAGTGGAAAAAGGCGCTAATAAAACCTATACCTAAAAAGGAAAATCCCAAAGTGGCTCATTTTCGTGCAATAAACATTTTATGTGCCCTTGGAAAGGTCTTCGATGTGATAATCTATGAGGAATTCATAAACCATATAGAGCACAACGGAATTTTGACCGAGCATCAAGCGGGCTATAGAAAAAGGGAAGAATACCGAAACACTGTTGATCGAGTTATTAGACGACGTTAGAAACGGTCTTGACAACCGTAAAATAACGTTGCTGGTTACGATTGACTTCTCTCGAGCGTTTGATAAGGTGAGACATTTGTTATTAGTTATGCTTAAGTCGATGAGGTTTTCTCAGGGGACTGTTGCATGATTTCATTCATTCTTAGACAGACGTATACAGTCTGTTAAAGGGATGCACAATGAAATGTCAGATTGGAATGTAGTTAGAACCGGAGTTCCGCAAGGATCGGTAATGTCGGCACTTTGCTTTCTCATTTACATAAACAATATTGGTCAATGTTTTAAAAATTGTAAATTTGAACTATATGCAGACGATCTTCAGATTTATGCTACCGGAAATGCGGGCGAAATCGAGGAAATTATTGGGCCAGTAAATGAAGATTTAAATAGGTTACTCAATTGGGTAAATGAACATGGTCTGCAAGTAAACTCACAAAAATGTGCAGCAATAGTTATAGGTCACAGGAAACTCTTGGCAAGACTCCACTTCTCAACATTGCCTATTCGTAGATCAAATTAAAAGTCTTGGCCTCACAATTAACAAACATTTGACTTGGCACACACACGTGAACAATGTGTGTAATAAATTCTATCGGGATCTCTATCAACTGAAACGTTGCGCAGGACACTTTCCTAGAAATGTCAAAATATCACTGGTTCGTGCGTTGCTTTTACCTTTATTTGATTACGCTTGTAATGTACTGAGCGATATCACCCAAGAATTATTGAGAAAGTTCCAGACAGCACAAAATGCCGCCATTCGCTTCATTTAAAGCCTAAAATTAGCTGATCATGTCATGCCGTATTTCAAGAGATTGAAGTGATTAAAGGCGGCCACTGACGATCGTTCCAATTGGAGTGGCGCGGCGCGAAGTCAGGCGATATTGGAACGACGGAAAGAAGAGTCGAAAGTGGAGTCCATTGACGATCGCTCCACTCCACTCCAATCCACCAGTGCCGTTCTGTCTTTCGTGGTGTATCAAAATTGCCTATTACCTGTATTATCATTTGATTTATTAATGATAGTTTGAAAAGCGTCCTGCCGCAAGATGGACGAAGAAGAATCTCTTCTTTTGGCCACAGTTGTATGCTTGTACGCCAAACAAAGAAGACCCAAACGGAAGTGGGCGAAACAATGGTTTCTCAACAGAAGACAGCACACACACGTAAATTTACTTCAAGAGCTGCGGTTAGAACAATCTGACTGGAGAAATTACTTGCGAATGAATGAAGAAGCCTACTTTCAATTACTCTATTTGGTTACACCAATGATTAAATATCTGGTGTGTTGCAACACACAACTTTCCTTAGCTCTACAACAATTCACTTTGTACATGGCTAACTCTATTTAATCAATTCATTTATCACTCAGTTAATTTGAACTTGGTCAAACAACGCTTTACGGCAGCAGAAAGCGGTAGCGCTTACAGTTACGGAATTTATTGTGCTGCTCGTACTCATTGCAGGACCATTATTGAGCAATTGGTACACAGATAATTAATGAGGCTGTAAACACAAATTTT
The DNA here is from genome assembly GCA_020466155.1 of Pachypeltis micranthus. Lineage (NCBI taxonomy): Eukaryota > Metazoa > Arthropoda > Insecta > Hemiptera > Miridae > Pachypeltis > Pachypeltis micranthus. The sequence goes on along the minus strand of CM035777.1, from coordinate 27,307,879 downwards.
TCAAGAAGGGTAGTAATTACTTTTGCAGAGTTAATGGGTAAACACGTTTAGAACTGGTAGTAAGCGAAACGGCAGTAGTTGAAATTCAGGAATTTCTGGAGTGACCCCCATCTATCTCATGAGCGTTTTTAAACACTCACCCTTTAGGTATATGATTGGAATACAATACCGAATTTGTTTGACATTCTACAAGAATTCCAGCGGAGTTTATAAGGAAAAAACTGCGCGAAAAACGCTTTTGGTCGAAAATTTTGATAATTTATTGTGCTGCTCTCGTCATTTTCCCACGAATGAGAATTTGAGAGATATTGAGAGCTATCAATATAAAAAATGTAATTAAAATCGTTAGAGCCGTTTTTGAGAAAAAAAAATGTGGTGTTTTGATCACTATGATGGCTATAGTTAACTTTCGGTGGATTTTGCCCATGTCCTTATTTTTGCGTCCCATGGTAACCTGTAGGCTAGACATCAAGTTTCAGGTGATTTGGTACGGTGGTTTCCTCTAAAAATCGTTCACAGACACACACACAGACCATTTTCCCAAAAAGTGTTTTTTGGACTCAGAAGGGTCTGAAACGTAAAGATCTGAAGAAAACTCCAAAAATTTTTTCGGCCGATTACATAACTTTCCTTTTTACTTCGTAGAGCCAAGGAAAGTAAAAAAAAGACACAGTCATGAGACAGTGCATTACTTCCCAGGAGAGGCTCACTGCAACATTACGATTTCTGGCAACTGGGATGAATTTTGAAGAGCTGAAATTCGTCACTGCAATATCTGTGGTGGGATCTACAGTTTTGAAAAGATCCACGAGGCTTTGTAGAGCGAGGTTTCTTTTCACCTTGTTGTGGTAATTTGGGTCACTCGTTTTCCACGAGCAGCTATGTGCCTTGTATAAATCAATTACGGAAATTACGAAATCCTTATTGGAAACACTCATTTTGCGGCGAAAACCCGTATATTGGGGAAAGAACTGACAGATTAAACACAGGGCAAAAGGCGATAAGTGAGTTGTTCGATTGTGAATCACAGGAAAGTGCCCGGTTCCCCCACTCACGTTCGTTCCATCCCTCCATCTGTCCGGTCGCGTTTCCCCATTCACGAGCAGTTGGAGTGATGCTGTTTTGGCGCGGCGCGATGGCTTTTGAACCGGTTGGAATTCCATCACGTCCCGTCACTCCACTCCAAACCCGACGAGTTTCGCCATTCACGTCGTTCCATTGGAGCGCTACCGCGCCATTTGGCCTGTTGGAACGATCGTCAGTGGCCACCTTAGAGGTTAGGGAGCGATCCGAACTCACTCGTGCGGTTCTGGTATGGAAACTGGTAAAGCTCCGTACCCCCTCTAATTCAGCCCGTAAAATAATCCGGAGAGAAGAAGTCCATGGGTTAACCACGAGAAATGTCAGCGTCCACCTTCAAATTCCGAAATGCAAAACATCAGCCCTCAGTAACTCATTCATAGTAAAAGCCACAAAAATGCGTAACGCTAATCCCAAAATATTTACCCATTCAGTGCACGAATTTAAAAAGTTGTATAAATTGCAGTTAATGGAGAGGTATAATTAAGTTTATAATGTTTTCATCCTTTTTACTTGTTATTTCAAGAAGTACCAATGTCAGTTGTCAATGTTAAAATTTTCTTTTGTTACCTGTTTTTATTCTTTTGTGTAAATAATTATGATTTCTATTATTTGACTCTGCAACGTAGTGTGCAATCTATGTATTCAGATAAAATGGAAGAGAGGGCCACAGGTCCTAATTTTGTCTGATCAATAAAGAAAGTCAGTCAGTCAGTCAGTCTCTCTCTCTCCACTTTGTTTCCCATGCCACCAGTTCACGTGTATTGAGAGTCCCTTGTCCGCATTTATATACTCATACTCAAACTGATATCGCTATTCTGTCAAGACAGTCATCACTCACGCTCTTCCCGTCCATTAATTTTTTGGTTTCAAGCTCCCCATTCGAGCGCCCTACAATTGGTACGAACTCCAGAATCAGCCAAACTACAGTAACGAGCTGTGTGAGTTGTTTGTGCTTCTGCCCTTTTTTCGTCGTTCCTGGCCCAATGTTAACAGACACTGCGATGAACCAAACTCTTTATATGTTTATGAGTCCCATGTACTTGAGAAAAAGGCGCGTCGCCCTTCAAAAATGATGCTCCACCAGTTAAACATTTAGATGTTACTGGGGGTTGGTTGGTTTCGTCGAGTGGGATTGTTGACGTTTAAATGTCGACCGTTCTCTTACTGCTCACATCCAGACGATTCTATTTGGACTGTTCGCAACTTACACTCATGTGACAGGGGGTCGGTTGTCTTAATGTAGTACAATATCGACCAACCTCCAAAGTAGCAAGCCTCATGAGTGGTGATTCCATCTTTAATTGTGACTGGGGGTGGGGTGGTTGGCTTCATCGAGTTAGATATAGTCCAACCTCCAAAAATAGCCACCCTTGTGCGTTGCTTTAAATGTGACTGGGGGCTTGGTTGGTTAGATTTAGTAGAATAAACGCTCTGGTCATTAGACGATTGCTTCCGTTCTGTTGAAACTACTAGGCTAGGCAACTTACAATCATGTTACAGGAGGGTTTTTTGGCTTCATCTCGAGGAGTATCGCCTAACTTCAAAAATAGCAACCCTCGTGTGTGGCAATTTTCCTTTTAAATTGATCTGCCCTCTCTAGACAAGGCACAAATTATATTCTCCAATCCTCTCTAAACAATAATAATAACCCACAACTGAGCAATACTTCCTCACACCCTATTCCGTACACCAACAATGTGCATTTTATTGTATTTCTATCATTGTGCCAGTACACAAGCTTGATGCACTTCTGCCTATCTCTTCATTCCCCGCGGAGCGCGAAACTAAATCGTCCTGTTGCTCTGCCAACCCTGCCTGTCTGTTTGTCTTCTTCAGGCTTCAATTTGGCTCCCTTGCCAAGGTGATCGTGTGACCTCTCGAACGCACTCGTTGACAATTCAACTACTACTCAAAACGGATTTCGATTGAATCTCCCGCAGATTGACGACGTGAGAAGGAGATTCGCTCGCCGAGTCGTTAAATCCGAGAAAGCGGTCCGGAAAGACGTTGGAAGGGGATGACGTTTCTTTGACTTTCAGAGACGTTCGTTAAAACTTTACACTTGAGCGGCAAAGTTGGGTGGATCTGGCGGTTTTTATTGAACGAGAAAATGAGTGCGTAAAAGAGAAATTCTTCAAAAGAAAAGCGAGGCCTTTATTTTTATTTTTGCTGCAGCAGCCTCCAAAGACGTTTAGCTCGAGGTGGAGAGGGAAAACACTAAAAAAAAAGGAGCTGCAGCAATTAGTGTAATAGGTGAAAAGGTGGTTGGAAGCTGAGCGGAGCTACCTGCTAACAAGAGAAGAGCGGCGCTTCCTCAGCTCCTCCAGTCGAGAACAATGCAATTAACGAATGGGCGCTATCATGTGGTCCCGATGCAACTGAAGAGTCAGGTCGAGGCTTAACTCAGCCACGTCAGTACTTACGGAGCTCTAATTTTCCTCATCTGTTACGTTGTAAGCTGAACGTAGTTGGAATTCAAGGCTGGCGAGTCACAAGGGATTGTGGCATTGATAATTGGATCAAAGGGATCCTTTTGCTTTCTATCCCTAGAGACGTTTTCCCGATTTTCGGGTGAGGTGTAGAATACGTGAAGGGTACAGGGGAAAAAACGTCAACGTCCATTCTGAATCATTTTGTAAAAAACAGAAATCAAACTTCACTATTTGATCAGGAATCTGGTTAAAATAAAAAAGAAACTCTATCAACACTTTCTGCTCTTGTAAACATTTAATAATCATATTTTGACGAAATAAAGAATTTTTGGATAATTACAAGTGGTGAAAAAAATTTTTTAGTCAGAAAGATGTGGACTATAACGGGTTTTCCCGGGAATTTAATGTGGGGCGTCAATGGGTGGGTCGTCCGAGTACTCCTCGTCGTTTTCGTCTGGTTCTGTATCCGCTGGCTTCAAATTTTCATAAAATTGTCTGGATTCTATATTTTCCAGGAATTGTTTGAGGTGTTGCAGATCATTGTATTTCCCAGGCTTCAGTGGGAGTGAACATGAGTATTAGGTGTGTTTTTCTGTTTATTGTTCTATTTTTTAGAGGGACCGTCGAAGGCAGGGGAACTGGCGTAACGTCCGCTGTATGATATTTTGTGAAATATTAATCGTGGGGCATCTTCCGAAATCTTGAGAACTCTGGTGTTTCGTGTTGGCATTGGGCCTTTTTCACGGTAAAACGCTGATAGATAGTTGGTCCATGTTTGAAATTGGACTTCCGCGTTGCAGTTTACGACAATGAACGGTGAAGGGTTCTTCCTACTGTCACGAAATACATGCCGCCAGTCGTCAGGGGTTTCTGTGTATGCTTTCTGTTTGATGATGCTCATATTACGGTCGCATTCGAGATACGAATGCCCCCTGATGGGAAAGATGATTTTCACATTGTCAAAACGCTCTACCCTGGTGACGAAGTGACGCAAAAACCGTATCATCGTGTAATTTTTATTTTGTCCTGCGCACGAGTCGCAGAACAAAACGAGTTGTCTTATTTCTGGTTTCAGGTAGTTCGTGACAAAGTGATTAACCGTAGAGCATACATCATCTGCACCCTTTTTAGCCACGGTCTCATCATACGTGTAAAATACCGATGTTTAATCAGATAGAATGTGCATGTTGAAACTTATTAAATTTACTTGCCTCCTATAATACACATATTAGTCGTGATGTTCGGTGTCGGCAAATTTGTTTGGTAATCCATAACCACTGCAACAACGTGCTCATTTTTCATTGCCAGCTTTTTGAATTTTCTCTTTAGTGTGTAGAACGTTTCACTTTTCTTGAGATGTAGTTCCTTTTCCAGATTTTTCTTTTTACTTTCCTTGGCTCTACGAAGGAGAAAGGAAAGTTATGTAATCGGCTGAAAAAAAATTTCTCTTCAGTTCTCTTCAGATCTTTACGTTTCAGACCCCCCCCCCCCCTGAGTCCGAAAAACACAATTTGGGAAAATGGTCTGTGTGTCTGTGAGCGATTTTTAGAGAAAACCATCGTACCAAATCAGCTTAAACTTCATACCTCGCCCGCAAATTACCGTGGGACGCAAAAATAAGGGTATGGGCAAAATCCACCGAAATTTAACTATAGTTATCATAGTGATCAAAACACCAAATATTTTTTTTCTCAAAAACGGCTATAACAATTTTGATTAAATTGTTTATATAGATATCTCTAAATAAGGCAACTATACCATAAAATTCCCATCTGTTGGGAAATTACGAGAGCAGCACAATAAATTACCAAAACTTTCGACGAAATCGATTTTAGCGCGGTTTCTAGAGAAAACCACCGTACCAAATCAACTGAAACTTTATGTCTAGCCTACAGGTTATCATGGGACGCAAAAATGAGGGTATGGGCAAAATCCACCGAAAGTTAACTATAGTTATCATAGTGATCAAAACACAAAATTTTTTTCTTAAAAACGGCTAACGATTTTGATTATATTTTTTATACTGATAACTCTCAATAAGGCAATGATAGCATAAAATTCCCATTGGAGGGAAAATGATGAGAGCAGCACAATAAATTATCAAAATTTTCGACCAAAAGCGTTTTTGGCGCAGTTTTTTCCGTATAAACTCCGGTGGAATTCTTGTAGAATGTGAAAGAAAATTGGTATTGTAGTCCAATTCAATATCTAAAGGGTGAGTGTTTAAAATCTTTCATGAGATACATGGGGGTCACTCCAGAAATTCCTGAATTTGAACTACTGCCGTTTCGATTACTACCAGTTCTAAAAGTGTCTACGCAATAACTCTGCAAAAGTAATTACCATTCTTCTTCAAAAAAATTTGTGTTTACAGCCTCATTAATTAACTGTGTACCAATTGCTCAATAATGGTTCTGCAATGAGTACGAGCAGCACAATAAAATCTGGAACTGTAAGCGCTACCGCTTCCTGCAGCCGCAATGTGTTGTTTGACCAAGTTCAAAGGAACTGAGTGATAAATGAATTGATTAAATAGAATTAGCCATGTACAAAGTTAATTGACGTAGAGCTAAGGAAAGTTGTGTGTTGCAACGCACCAGATATTTTAGTTCCATCGTTGCAGCAAGTTTTGATTCATCATCGGGAGAGTTACTTACTTTTTCGTTAAGCGCTAGCAACTCTACCTTCATGGAGTCACACAAACTACGAGTGTCCTTTCTAGGATAGTGGAACGAAATATTGAATTTCGACTCAAAAATGTCGCTGGAAGATTCATACGAGACGAAGTTATCAGGGTTTTTGTCAATGTACATGCGATGGAGTTTACTGATATTCAAACTTTCAAGTAAATAAGTTTTTGAACTGTCTTTCAGTGAATAATGTGACTTCTGACGTTTTAGAGATTTGATAAAGGCCACAATGTTGAACAAGAACTTAAATCACTGCTCATAGTCACCTTGCTGAGGTAGAATGCAATGAATTCAGAACAGGTATCAGTAAACGAGCAAGTAAACAAACAATCTGAAAATGTGACTCACAGAAAATTTCTCATTTTTCAGTTTACCACCTTCATCTGTACTCCAACGTTTCTTTCCCGGGCGCGCGCGGACTAAAATGGTTTTTCCCCGGGACCTGTTATTTCAAGCCGTTGAATCAAGACAAAGGAAGCGTTTTTCGATTTGGATGGATACATATTTTGAAACCTCCGGCCAAAATGCGATAGATGGCAGTGTTATCTCAAAACCAACGAAAAATGGACTTGAACGTTTTTTCCCCTGTAACCTTCACGTGCTAACCAAAATTTGAGTAGGCACCGTGCTTATCATGGAATGTAAATAATAAGCGTGTTTATTTATTTATTTTTATTTTGAGCAAAATAGTAGATAAAGCAATCAAATACTGAATATTACAAATGGAAGACTAAACAATAAGTCCTTTTATAGTTATCATCCGCTGTTTCACGTCGTAGTATGTAACAGTAGTGACCATCCACCTTCTCATTGCATTTACCTTTTCCCCATTCAGGCAGTTTCTTGATGAAACCGTTTTTCATCGAAATCGACTTTGTATCAATTCTTTAACGTGACGAAAGAGGGCAAATGAAGGAAAGAAGTCCTTAAATGGTTAACGTACTATTGCTTCAGTAGCCATCCTATGAACTCATATATTTATCCAAGAAACATTAAATTTTATTCAAATTCTCTAAAATCGACTGCACCCTCGACCCTCGTAGACGACTCATACGTCACACTTAGTCACATTAGGTCTTGTTAATAAACATTAGCATGTGTACAAGGAGGAACCTATGAGAGTGAGTGTTTTTTCACCTGGAGAGAAAAAATGGTCGTCAGGACGTGACTTGGGTGGAACAGTAGCGATTAGAAAAGTTTCTGTAGCTGCTCGGCGTGAAGCTCTTGTAACATTGTGTTCTGCCGGAAAGCTCTAACTACACGGTTCGAGGCACTTCTCCATAAATCGCGTTAGGAGGCGCTTCCACAGTTTAGAATATCTGACGCGATTACAGCATTTTCTTTGTAAGCGAAGAATAAAGTGGAATAATTTTGTTTGTTGAGTTGGTCGTAGACCTCGAGGCTTCCCCTCGTACACGTGAAGCGCCCTGATACGCTTCGCTCTCAAGGAAACCTCCAACTTTTCCGACCTACAAAGAGATGTTTCCAATCGAATTTATCATTTTTTTCCTCGGGGTACCGGTATTTATTGTTGCGTTTCGAGAACTTTGGGTAGGGCGAGCGTGGCGAGAGTCCAGGGGTCTGCTGGAAGGCGGTATATGATGAAGAGGCGAGGATAAAGGCTGGTAGGAGATTACGTGTGAGCAATGCCAAAAGGGAGGGCGAATGACAGAGATCGAACAGGCGAAAGGGCGCGCGGGAGGGCGCCTACGTGAGCGGCATTCGAGAGAATTGTGTTTCTCCGACTGTCGACTGAAATTCTCGTTAAGGCAGTTGAAAATGGTGGAGAACGGGGCGATTTGGACAGAAAACGTCTTGAACGGCGAAAATTGATTAGCCCGAACGACGCTATAGCCTCTTCGGTGTCCAAATATTATGGAGTTCGACGAACATTGGATGGGAAGGCTTGGCTAATTGTTCAATGCTGGGATTGTAAGTGGCGCGGGGTTATTGTCCATTCAATATGACGTGTCCATCTTGACTGAGCTCTCTGCAAGGTGATGTCGAGCCTATAGCCGAACGCCATCATTCCAGGCCTAGACCACCATCGGATCTGTCACAGTGATAAAGAGTGTAAATCAGGATTCTTGTGCTCTTGATGTAGGCCATACCCTGTAGGAATACCCTGAACACTTATACTGTCCACTCTACCTACATACATGGTGTTCCGAGCGTGGTATGTCCCAAAATGCCCCAAAAAAGTAAGGCCGTGCTGTTGGGCAATTCCAGACTAAGATCTCAGATCCTCCATGCTTACACTCCATCAGTTTGGAAGTGGTCGATTCGTTCAAGAACCTTGGTGTACTAATGACCAGCACACTTGCATGTTGCAGACGTTTGTGGAAAAGCGTACAAGAGTCTGTACCAACTGCGGAGGCTTGCACTTCTGCTGCCACTCGTCGATTACGCCTCCCTCGCCTACTGCGATCTTAGTGCGGAACAGATCACGACGCTGCAAAGAGCCCTCAATTCGATCGTGAGATTTGTGTTCCGCCTTCGGCCCGATACCCACACAACTCCGTACTTTGCGAAGCTTGGCTGGCTTAAAATCGAGGAGAGAAAGAAACTCGCAGCGGCTACTACGCTATTTAAAATTCTCAAATTCAGTAAACCGAAGTATTCACTCGAGCAATACACCTTTCTATGCTATATTCATGATGGTAATACTCGCCATGCCTCATCCACTCTACAAACACCGTCCCATAGAACTAATTTATTCAGCAAATCCTTCCTAATGCAACCCATCAATTATCAACATTTTTACATCCTGGGTCGAATGGAATGAGTATCAGACGTGTACAACTGCGTATAGGGAAATCACAGTAATTATTAGAGTCAACTAATTGAAAGAACTCGCGGGAACTACGGCGTAAGTCAAAGTTTCGTCGTTTGTACTCCCTCCCTCCCTCCTGTCTCATCAAAAACCACCCGCACGTTCGACTCGCAATGTCGTGCCAATTGCCGAGGGTTCAACGGAAGTCCCCGTCCCAATTTCTCCGACTCTTTTCGCCCGATGGGGCGGAGGAAGGTGAGGGCCACTTCCTCCGCACACCCGTGACATAATACAGACGTTTACGGGCGCCTGGCGCCGGGGGAATATTTAGTTTCTGTAGTTCCATTGTAGTGAGGTCATGTTTCGTATGGTTTACTAGTGTTTTTCGATGCTGAATCGAATGGGATGGGTCTCGGAGCAGTAATACTAGGTCAAGCTGTTCATGACAATAATAAACTGTTCTGTAATAATTTGCAGTGTTTTTCTAAATGGCTCCAACAGTTTCGATTAAACTTCACAACTCTCTTCTACCATCTTTCATTTCTCCATAAATATTCTATGACCATGACTGAATTCTATGAAAATTTGGTGAACGGTGATGTTGGTCGATGAAGCAGCATGAATTTTTTGAAAACTTTTAGGAAGGCATCCTCAATGGTTTCTAATGTCCTTACAGGGAGTCTTCATTTCGTCAATACATACATTGCCTACATGTTGTTGTTCTTCCTATATGTTCCTACGAGAGAAAAACCTTTGAATATGAAACCTTCTAAACAAAAACGTGCCAAAAATTGAATATTTCGAAATTGCATGACTGATAGGGTCTTTGAGCAAGTTACAGATTCTACCGAACATCGAGTGTTTGCTCAAACCAGTTTAGTTCAAATTAAGTCAATAAGACGTGACGCGTTGAGAACTTGTGGTTAACGAGTTCAAATTGAAAGGTCTCGCTAATAGTTGACGCCCCTCTACGGCAATGTAACTTCTTGTCGCGCGGACTCTCAAAACAGTTCTGGCGATTTATTGGCGCTTAGAAAGCAGTCGGTCGGAAAAAAGTTTAGTCGCTTTCGGTCGATGTGCATTCACGAGTTGACACCAATTAGCGTCGCCCAGAGTCACTAACTACCCCCCCCCCCCCTCTTCCCCTTTCCATTCACAACCACCGGTACAGCCGTTGCCACTACCAGTCTCTGGGGCAGCCTGTCAATAGGATTATTCTGGCGCCGCTGCTTCAGAACCTTTCAAATTTGCTCGGTTCCGTTGAAAGAAGGTTTGAATCATTCGACTGATCGTTACACACTAACCACTTTAATTAGCCTAACGAAGTAGAAAATAATTATACCCGATAGGCTGAAAAGGAACTTTCGAGTGGGAACATTAACGTTCGACAAAATGCGTTTTTCTTTCGTTGGCTCGTAAGTGCGAGTTGGGAAGTTAGTAAAACCCTGCAAATGATTACACAACGGATTATTATTCTTTTTTATACAGAATAGTTGCGCAGCTTGACGCTCAAACCCATCCTATTCGATTCAGCATCGAAAACTACCAGTAAACGATACAACTTTCTACCCGAGTTACGTTAATAATTGTTGCGAATTTTAAAAATTTTATTGAAACCCATTTTTGAGGGTGGAAACTTTATTTCGCAATAATACTGCACCTCACTTGTAAACAACCGTATCACACAGCTGGAACCCCCCAAATATCCACCACCTTGGTCTTTTTGCTACCTTCGGTCACACGCGGAACAGCTGTTGAGCATTTCGGTCCGTATGTTTGACGCTCCGGACAATAAACGCCCGGCTCTTTTTTAGTTAATGCTTCTTTGCTTGATTTGGATTTCGTTGCCGTGTTGTTTTAGAAACTTACATCGTTTTCGATTCAGAGGGAACTGCCTTTTTAAATTTGACGTGGAGGTTTAATCAACTCTCCAAGGTTTGTTTAACGCAGACTCGAACAAACTTTTTTGACTCGGCTCCCGAGACGAGCAGTTCATTCTTGTTTGCCAGAGCAATAAGGTCGGTTAGACGAAAAGGAGACCGAAGGAGAAGACGCGTGTGTTATTCAACGGGGGAGTTCAGGATCGTCGGAAAAATACTTTCCCCGAGTTCATCATTCAGAGGACCCTCAGCCCTCGTCCCTTCCACGGGAGCCCCTCACCGGAAATGTCCACCGAGAACGAGGGGTAGATATCCTCTAATTTATTTATAGGGTAAGGGCAGGGGCAGGGCCGGGTCTTAACAAGTGTACTTCAAACTCCGTTGTGTGCAGTGCAGCTCAGTGCAGGGGCGCAGGGGATTGCGAGGGCCTGGCCGCCCTTCCGAAATAATCCTGGATCGATATTTTTATGTGGTTTGGAAGGGTGGGATTCCGAGTTTATCTCCTCGTCTTCCTTGTATTTTCGACCAAAATTAAACTGTAAATCAGTTAGGGGCGGACTTAGTTGCACCTGGACGCCAATACGAACTTGTTTATGGTTACTGTAGTCCTCCCTGCCCTTGGAAAGGTATATCTTGGCTTAAGCTCATCCAGCAGACTAATAGAGGCTTCGCGCGGACTAACTTTCTGCACTTCTATTAGGACTGCACCTTCCAGTACTTACCACCTCCTAAGTACGGATTTTTTTTTCATTAAACAAGATAACTATTGTTTTAGTAAACGTAACAGTTGAGATAAATCTTTATCCTCATGAAAATTGTCGCAGGAACAGGTTGTAAACAACCCTGACATAGGGTAAGAGCACCAATTGTTGACACTATTAGGAAGAAAAATCATTCAATTCTGCGTTATACAAAAGTGTTCAAGAAAATAAGACTTTCAAGTAGTTATTAAAGAAATTGGGTTATGTCCGCCAGTAGGCAAATTACTAAAGTTAACGTACCTGTTAGGTGAGTCCGTCTCCTCTGGCTTGTGAGTTACTGTGGGCAAGCGCTTTCGATGTAAAGACATCATCGTCTGGCCGTTAAGTCAGTACTAAAGTCAGTTGGTCGTGGTCTTATGTAGGTTAACGGGATGGTGTAGCGTCGGGAAAGGGTGGTGGGAGAAGGATGGATGTCATGCACTAACAAACGAAAATAACCAACCGACGGATTTACGGACCACCCTGTACAAAAAAGACTTTGAACTGATAATCAACAGACTATGTAAGACATACCTTACATTCGCCTCCCTTCACAGGTTTCCCCAGAGGTGCGTGACCTCCATCCTCCCCCCCCCCCATCCACGACGCTACACCATCCCGTTAACCTTTCTCTTCCTATATAAAGACCACGACCAACTATCTGACTTCAGTACTGACTTAACGGCCAGATAATGATGTCTTTACATCGAAAGCGCTTGCCCACAGTAACTCACAAGCCAGAGGAGACAGACTCACCTAACAGGTACGTTAACTTTAGTTTCAAGTAGTTATTATGAATTGCGAGTTCCTCTGTGAACAGTTTGCACGTATTGGACTTACCAAAACATTTTTTTATACTATCACAAACGACTTTTTTCAAACATGGTTTTTTACCCCCAATGTTGACACATTTGTCCTCGAAAATTCCATTTGTTGACATCTGCAGTTCCTAATGTTGACACCAACTTAAATATTGTTCCATCGCTTTCCAGAAGTTATTGCTCTAGGTAAAAACGAACAAAAGATATTCAAAATAGGTTAAAATATATTTCAAGGAGTTACTTAATTACCTTGGAACAGGAACATACTTTATTAAAGAGGTACAGGTACAGGCACAGGGAACGCAAATTTATTGGGATTGGCTCCGTAAGATTTGGGCTTGGGTAGTTTGTATTTGACGTTGATGACCTTAAGGAGATGATTCCCGTCGCTCGAAGGCTTAAAAACCGTCCTCAGTCTATTGCAGGGAATAAGCGGTGTTACTTCAGCAGCATCTTCAGAATTAATGTTGACAACTAATACTAAACGCATGTCGTCTCACGTTTTTTTTTTACGCCATACAGCCACAACCATGTCTCCTTCATTAAGTCGTCCTACTTCTTCCTCGACATGGCACAACGTTCTACTTCTTCCACAGTGATGGTTATCTCAGCAACACAGCATTGCGGACTTTGTTTTGCCTGGTCGACTTCACCGTTTGAAGGTCCACTTTGTTTGCTGGTCCCTCCTGGCTATTGGCTCATCTCTTTTCAGTGATTCCACCACTGGCTCCGCTTCATTTGACGATTCCTCCTCCTTTCTTCCAGTTACGGTATTCTGCTGGGCAATCTATAGATACTGTTGGGTTTCGTTTAAGAAATCCAGCCAACCACTTTTTGCCCGGCCTCCCGTTTTTGAAGTTATTTGCGTTCCCCAACTTCTGAACTAATTCTTTAACATATTCACACACCTGGGTAGCTGTGACGGGAAAACCAGCCTTTGATGTTGTTTTGATCCAGTGAGCCAAAATCTGTTCTTCATTTTCTGACAGCACTGAGAAACGCCCGACTCTTCTTTCAAGAGGAGTTTTCCCTCTTACCTTGTACAGCAGACTGATACGAGGAATGCCATGGGGCTTTGCAGCTGTGGAAACTGGTGTGGCGAGCTGTACGTCTTTTACATCATCTCCCAATTGCTGAGTTGTGTACTTCTACATTCTAATGAATTCTATTGTAATTTGGAAATCTTGAAAATTTAAAAATAAATTAAATTAAATATCTAATACTATTGAAAAGTTACAACGAATAGGTTTTTGTACCTACAACAACAATGTATTTGATAAAATAATGTTTTCTTCGCGAGTAGAAAATATCTGGTGCGTAGCAGCACACAACTTTCCGCCACCCCCGTAAGTTCGAACACCAGCTGCATACGCGGGTGCTATATCTTCGTTCAACGCATTTCTACAGAAACATTTATGGAGAACAAAATGTTGGGACTAGTCAGCTGAGAGTACTCCGTAAGTTTGATCGAAATCGTTAGAGCCGTTTTTGAGAAAATTGGAATACCGATAAATTAATATTCGATAAATCTCCTTTTCTGTGTTAACTTGGCTTATATCTCCGTTCAACATATATATACAGAAATAATTATGGTGAACGAAATGTGGGTATGGGTGACTAAAAGACACTCCATTAGGATATATCACATCTGGTTAAGAAGTTACCCTGGAATTCACGGAAATGTTCGAAAAAACGTTATTTTCGATACATTTTGATTTTTATCTCTGTTCAGTGGACTGTCAGGGGAACATTTATTGAGAACAATATGTAGGTATTAACTATTCGAAAACATCCTGAGAGTTTGGTGAAAATCGTTAGAGCCGTTTCGCCAAAAAACGTAAAAACCCTATTTTTGCCCCATAGGCCTGTATCTCCGTTCACCGTATTTTCATGGAGATATGTATACAGAAGAAAAGTTAGGTATTGGTCAGTAAAAGATAAGTTGAAAGTTTAATCAAAATCGTTCGCGCCGTTTTCGATAAAAAGACGAATAACCCTAGTTTTTGGTACATTTTCGTCCCCACCCTCTTCCCATCGGCCAAAACCGCCCATAACCGTATTTTGGTGTCTAAAAAAAATAACAAACAAAACAAAAAAAGAACCAGCTCAATCGGATCAGCCGTTCTCCCGCAAATCGAACTACAGACACACACACACACGGACCACGCGCCGAAATTAGTTTTTGGACTCAGTAGGCCTCAACACGTGAAGATCTGAAGAAAACCCAAATTTTTTTTTTACACGATTACTATACTTTCCTTCCCTTCGGGTAGCGGAAAGTAAAATGTGGTCACAGTCAATTTCTCCCTTTGAAACTTGCTATTCAAGTAAATAGTTAGATCAGGCGATCAACCAGATTAAGTACTTCCCTTAAAGGGTATGGATTCCCCTGGGTCTTAACTCCGTGACACATGAGGATTTGGGCGCTCACCTTGACCAGAGTTATCGGGCTAGATGGATTTTCCGGGATGCGGAACATTCTGATTCTTCCGAGTCCCGGCGTTGCATATCAATCGAGCTTTGCGAATTTCTCGCCGGAGCTATTTTTCAATGCTTTTTCCCCACTTTAATATTGTTGGATACATATGAGCAAACCTCTGGTGTATTTACCCTTCATTCTCTTATTGCCTTTAATCACGACCCGAACTATTAGGTTAACTTGATTTAATACGGAAAAAGAGTTCATTTCATTTCGTTCTTTTTTATGAAATTCAAAGTGGGGCCTTATTGCGTTCCTAATTTCACGTCCCTGTTGTCTCCCAATTTTAGGAGGGTCCTTGGATTTTTTCTGATTTGTTTACGTTGGGTTCAGACGCGAACTTCTACGCGGGTGTTGTGTGATTTCGAATGGGAATCCCCTACACACATTACAACTTGTAACCTTCCAAGTCATTCTGACTGCGGCAGCTAGACTTATTAATCAGCGTCGTGTTTGCCTCCAGGGCAGTTGTGGGTGGTCTACGCAGTGCACGAAATGCTACTCTCACTTATTACCCTCACAGTCCAGTGGCTGGGTGTTGGCGACATTCAGAGTATTGAATCTGACCATATAACTGTGCTTTTCGTGGATCGTTGGGCAAGCAGTCAGTAGCAGAAATCAGTGTGTCGATATTTGTGGTGTTATCGGCGTGAAGTTTATACCTGTTGTATTTTCATTTCCCGCGCTGCTTCCCGTCCAACTCCAACTACCCCTCAGTTCTGTTGCTGACCCCTTTGCCTCGCCTGGATAATGTCAATTTCAGTTGTTTCGTTGTAGTCAGGCCATGTTTAGTATCGTTTAATAGTATTTTTCGATGCTGAATCGAATGGGATCGGTGTATTGGAGGTCTCAGAATGCGTCAAGCTGTGCGAGATAATAAATAATGAACGGTTGTGTACTAATTTGCAGGTTGCAATGAAGAATGGTTTAGGTGGAGTTGTAACGCGTTGTATTTCACCTAACAACGTACTGATTTAATTGGTCTCGGATTACAATGAGAAGGTTTAGGATTGTCATTTTCAACTAATCCCTCTTTTTTCCTCTGGTGTGCACTAGTCATGTCCGAACGTTAACCCTTCGAACTGAGCGGGGTGACTGTGAGTTTGGCGGTGGCGATCGGGTGAGGGTGCTCCTATGGACTGGCGTGGCGGAGTGTAAGGGTGAGGGCGTGCACTCGGTCCCGTCATTTACGTAATTAATCGAACGAGGTCGATTTAAATTCAGACAATCGAGCCGTTTTTTCCCCCCTCATTCCCCTCTCTTCACAATGCACTTCTATCTCCGCAGCACCCCATTTTCGATGTCGAGCGTTCGACTCGACGACCGTCGTTTCGGATTACGTGCCCAGAATATCGTTCTCGGCGTCTCTCGAACGTTTCGCCGCTCTATCGAGTATCTTTATCTTCCGTCGTTCTCTCTGAGGGCGAATGCGAAGATAAGAGAATCGAGAGGGTCCCCCAAAAAAAAAAAAAACAACCGGGGACGAAGTTTCTGCAGAATGAGAAGTGAAAATGGTAAGAAGTTGGAAAAACGGCGGCGAGAGAGAGGATTTGATTTGAAGGTGAATCTCTGCGTTTCGTATGGTTTTGGCGAGGAGGAGGAGGGGGGGGGGGCTGTTAACTTTTACGTAAACTACACTCAAAAGGCAAAAAAAGTGACCAGTTGTATGCGCCAAAGTGGCACGTTCATTATCTCTAGCTTGCGTTAGCACCGAAGAAGACGCGTTTAATGTGAGCATATCGTCTGACGTCTGTATATCAGTACCGGATTTGTGTCTTTACGCGTATGTATTTCGCCTAAATAACTACGCGAGAGAGATACATTGATATTGATTTTATTTAAACACCAGTGTACAAATAGGACCATTAGGGGTCCCTGTCTCATCCAGGGACTCTTACTTTGTCCCTGGATGAGACAGTCTGAAACGAGGGGGGATTGGAGACGATTGGGGATCCGCTGATTCAGGCAAAAATCAACAGCAATCGCGCAGAGCTCCAATCCATAATTCCCCGCTTTCGTGGAAAATAATGAACCACTGTCCTAACCACTAGACCACGACCGCCCGGTGCCTTTAGAGAGAGTCAGTGGGTACATCACTTCCCTCGCCGTTAGCCGCTGCCCCTGGAGCAGACGACTTTAGTGAACGGATCTTTGAGAGTTGAGCGAATCCCCTGAAAATCCGATAGAAGATTCGTCGAGAATTATGAACCACTGTCCTAACCACTAGACCACGACCACCCGGTACCTTTAAAGAGAGTCAGTGGGTACATCACTCCCCTCGCTGTTAGCCGCTGCCCCGGGAGCGGACGACTTTAATGAACGGATCTTTGGAAGTTGAGCGAATCCCCTGAAAATCCGATAGAAGATTCGTCGAGAATTATGAACCACTGTCCTAACCACTAGACCACGACCACCCGGTACCTTTAAAGAGAGTCAGTGGGTACATCACTCCCCTCGCTGTTAGCCGCTGCCCCGGGAGTGGACGACTTTAATGAACGGATCTTTGGAAGTTGAGCGAATCCCCTGAAAATCCGATAGAAGATTCGTCGAGCATTATGAACCACTGTCCTAACCACTAGACCACGACTGCCTGGTGCCTTTACAGAGAGTCAGTGGGTACATCACTCCCCTCGCTGTTAGCCGCTGCCCCTGGAGTGCACGACTTCAATGAACGGATCTTTGAGAGTTGAGCGAATCCCCGGAAAATCCGATAGAAGATTCGTCGAGAATTATGAACCACTGTCCTAACCACTAGACCACGACCGCCAGGTGCCTTTAGAGAGAGTCAGGCGGTACAAGTACAGTCGGAAAACACCCTCCATATAATCATACGTCAAATAAATGTAAGTTACACAAAAATTATGTACTTCAAATATAATTATCTAGCTATGGAAAAAACAAACATAAATTCTTCTATTTTCAACAAACAAAATAAATCAATGAGTACTGATTGTTTTCCGCATCTTTGTTGAAAAAACCACATCTGCTATAACGTGAAAAACGAAAAGAAAAATAGTAGATAAATATCCTTTTGAAAGACCGCACTGAGAGACTGGTGTTGAAAAATGTCGTTTTTTTTAGAGAGAGTTTACTACATTCCAAGGTACAATTAATGGGTACTCTCCTACATTGACAATGCAAGAGACACTATTTCCGACATCCTCCAACGAGATAATAAGTAATCATGAAACGTAGATAACCTTTTACAGTTATCACAAAATATTGCAAAAAAAAACATAGTAACGACTCATTAAGGACCAACTTCACTTACCTTATTCGTAAGGTAACCTGTTGAACGTCCTAGGTAATGTGTTGCCAGCGCACCTGGTGGTATCGCTGCCTGTATTCCTCGTCCATAAATTCCTGCACCTGCCAGGCCACCTATTACTGATCTGCGTGTGTAATATACCATAGATGCAGCCTCAAGAGTGCGACCTTCCATTTCCATCTGGTTCTTTGATGAACCTGTATTCTGTGCTGAGTTCCTGGCGTGTAGAGCTCCCCCCCCCCCCGCCCGGCAAGCCCCAGTTCCAGTACATTCGATATCTTAGGTATATGTTGTAACGTGAAAGAAGAAGGATATGGATGCGGCTGGGTGTCTCCTCTCGCGCTAATTAAAGCATCTATCGAATCGCTTGGAATGGCGCTCGTCGGAGGAGAAGAATGGTTTGAGGAGAGAAAAAAGGTTATGCTTTCCCCTGGCGGATTTTGTTTGGAGCACGTTTCCGATTTTCCTGTTCTGCGATATCTCCCGTTCTCTTCCCGAAGAAATCTCTGTACCTTAGAACTTCATTTTCTGTTCGAACGAAGAGAGAAGACTGCACAGTGTACAAGTCGGTGGACTAGTTTATTTATTTTTCGGCAGGCCTTAGGTTAGGTAGGAGAAGACACTATTTTTTTTGTTCTTTCTACCCAAGTCGTCATTTTAAATTAGTTTTGTGACAGTTAAATTTTGTTTTCTTTTCTTTCCTCCTTTTTAAAATATAATTTCCACCTTCAATATATCTATTTGTTTTTATTTCAATTCATGGGTTCATCCCCACAAGCGATTTATTTTCTTTCCCGTTTATTTTAAATTTTACAATGTTTCGAGCATTCAGCGATTTCCTTTACTCTAACAACACACAGGATACGGAATGAGCGAGAGGGGGGAATGTGTTGATTTGCAGGTGTTTACCAGCAGTCGAACGATCGCTAGTTTGAAATAATTTGAATTGACCATGTTTTACGGTGACGAACGAAGCGGAAGAGCTCAATTTGCATTTGTGGCATATTGGACGCATCTGTGATTAATAGCTCAACGACCGGTAATAACCGGTTGACGAATGTTCTCGTTTGGAGATATTGCGAAGCTGATTATTTGTGTCTGAAGGGGCGATTGCGACGTACTTTTTGAACGGGCATCAAAGTAACAAACGGCCGTCTTCACGAAGCAACCCCAAAACACTTTCTCAGAGTTCATTGTGAGAGGTTAAATGAACAATTTGCGCATCGTTGCTTATTTTATGCGCAGATAAATAAATGAACATAAATCGTATGTCAACCTTTGGCCCTGTGGTGCCGGAGAAGTTATTTCTTCGCCATCCGCTTTCTATCCACGTCTTCTTCTACCCCTCGTCAAGTACAAATATCACAGTATCCCAGGCAACCCGAGTAGTTCCTCGGCTGAATACCCCCACAAATTTGCTCCGAATTCATCCCTCGTTTCACTTGCAACTGTCTCCTTCCTCCCAAATCATTTCCTCGGCGGGAAGCGTTTGCTTTGCATTGCGTTCAACTCTAGAGACTTGTAGGAAGAAATGAGCCTCAAGCGATGCGCCGCACAAACGTCGACCCCTCGGAGGAGCGGGAAAGGGGTTGAAATGGAAACTCCAAGCTCCGTCAATTCTCTCTTCCCCCATCTCTATCAAACTGCAACACGTACCGCCTGGTAATGAACTCACTCACCTTCGGCGCTCGTGATCAGCTGAAGCGTCTGCCCTCAGGGCACACGCGGCCTAAACATGTTGGGTACATTTAAAGTGTCCTGTGGGATGAGACCCGCAGAAAGACTGAGTTTATCAAGAAAGTTTCAGGGGGCCAGTGACATATTGCGTCACTACCCTCACCCTCTTCCTTATTACACTCCTATCGTTTCATAAGCGATACAGGCGCTGCTCGATAAACTTAGAGGATCTTTAATAGCAGAACTAACACGCGGAAGAGATGAACCTTTCACAAATTAACGAAGTGTTCGTTCTCCCAGAACCGTCGAAATGAATCTATTTAACTGGTAACTTGTGTTTTGAACTACAGCGTCCACCCCAGTTGCCAAGATGCGGGACGCGGAACGTCTCCTTTTGTTCCCGTAACTTGACTCTCAAGTTTTCACCGGCGCGGAGGCAGCCGTTTGTGCGTCTGGCTACGAAAGGGGTGCAGATCAAAGGGCTGCGGTCCGTCAGACCGTGACACCTCATTCGCGCCAGTTAAACAAACTTCCCCTCCACGAACTCATCAAACTCCTCCAGTAGGAAAATCCTCTTCCACCATTAATGCCCCTTCAGCCTTTTCCGTTGTCAAAACTTGAAATTGATTGTCGCGGAGAGTTCAAAAACTTGACCGGAGCAACGGCCCAAGTACAGAATTACGGAAGATGAAAGGAAGGGGCTGCATTGAACCAAAATATCGAGACTCTGATCTTCCACACTGCTACAGGGGGGGTGCACTAAGAGAAGACGGAAATCCCTATCGGCCCTGAGCCCTTTGTTGGACTACCACGAGCCACCTACGTAGAGAGGTTGGCAAATGGGAGGATAGGTGCAGGGCTGCGCAGCCTTAGACAGTCAAAACTGTTCATCCGACTCTCCAGAGGGAGGGCCAAGGAGGTGCTTGCACTGGGGAGGAAGGATAAGGGTCGTATGTGGCCTGTTCACAGGTCACTGTCCACTGAGGTACCATCTTGCAAATATTGGCATGTGCGAGGTACAGATATGCAGGTTCTGGGAGGTAGGCCTAGAGATGGCAGAGCATGTGCTGTGCATATGTGATGTGTGAGGGTATCACCTGCATCCACCGCCTTGAAAAAAAAAGAGAAGAAGGATCCCCTCAATGAGCGTCGTCCTTGCCTAAGCAATAGATGGTGAGGTATATTACGCAGCACAATTCCTACAGTGCTCAAACATGAGGAGCCCCATCTACCATTCCTAAAAGCGAGAAGACAACCTTGCCTACGTTACAGGCTCATCATGGAGTGCACTATATTTTTGTGCCACGAGGGGGTTGGTGATGTTTGGAGAGCCGCTGACTCAGGTAAAAATTACAGCGATCGCGAGCTCCCAACCAGCAGAGTGGCGCAGTGGAAGCGTGCTGGGCCCATAACCCAGAGTTCCGTGGATCAACCACGCTCTGCTACCAATTTGTGACGTACTTGGGGAATTCTCTTACAAATTACCTGCGTACAAAACACCATTGAAAGTCGTGTCCGGGCCCAAAAGAAACAAACAAATTAAATACACTCCATTATGTTCACTTGATGAAAATAAAAAAAATAATGCCCCTCAGGAAAGTACTAGGAAATGAAATTATAAACCAAATAGGACTTGAATTTAATCAGGAAAAACTCTAATTGAATTGAAATAAACTCCTTTTAGAATGAAACAAATAACCTATGCTCGGATTGTAGTAAATGACAATAAAGGGACAATGGGGAAAATGAAACACCAAGCTCTGATCGCTTACCTTAGTCACAAAATATAAGGGGAATTTAAATATTTAATCACTGGCTTAAAAAAGGGGAAGATTCGTTAGCGTTGTTGGTAGCCGTTATCAGACTAAAATGTGGCTCCTCCGCTAATATAAACAGCGGCGAACTGCACAGGTGGCGGCAACAGTGTTGCCACCATCGGCAGTCCAATAGTAAAACATCAGTTGCCCGACTGAACCGAAACCGCGATTATATGTTGTTATTTATTTCGTTACAATGTTTAGTTCGAAGCTATCAAAAATTCAATGTGCATTCATGTGTTTGTGCATGATGGTTTCTGTCTGATGTCCCAATCGTGTTTGCTATAAGCAACTGGATGTTTTCATCTGGGGTGAAAGCCACACGACTATTTGGTAAATTTCAAACTTCTTTTCTCATAGAGTGGTCCAATTTGACCCGTAGAGGTATGACAGCTATAGTGTCAGGAGGGATCCTCACTTCCTGACTAGTAAATGCGTACGCACCCAAGCGTTTACCCTTGATGCGCTGGCATGGCACTGTTTCTGGTACCGTTGAGTTTGATTCATTCTGTGAAACGAAATTGGGCAAGGCGCGTCAAACAACCACTTTTCGATGAATATGCAAGGTCACTTCATCCCACTACAATTTGGTGCTCCCGACGTGATCTGGCCATGTCTCTCCGATCTTGCCCATTATCTGAGTCTCAAATTCCTCATGCTTCGAATGACAACGCCGATGCCACGAGAAATCGCACAGTCATGTTGAACTTTCAACCCCCGCCTTTCTGGAAAAACAACGTCGCCCTATAGGTCTGGATCGAGTCTGGATTCCGGGTAAAAGGCATTTTTAACGATGAGGATAAATACGATGTTGTAGTCAACGCGTTAGATAGCAGTATTCTTTCGCATGTAACTGATCTACTTACAAACCCTCCTACAAACTGAAAAATACGCGGCCCTCATTGAAGTTTTTTTCGATTCTGAAGACAAGCAGCTGCAGAAACTTTTGAAGGAAACCTCGCTGGGGGACAAACGACCGAGACATCTTCTTTGAGAGATGCGTGCACTAGCTGGTGATCGAGTTAACGACTATCTGCTGACAACTCTTTTGCTTCAACAGCTTCCCACTGAAGTCAGAGCTGTATTGGCTGTGAGCGGCACTCTCCTCACTAGCTGACCAAGTAATGGAATTGTGTCCTATTAGAAGTAGTGTTTGTTCATTATTTGATGTATCCGAAGATTCCCAAAACACATCTGTAAAGTCTACTAGCGATCTACTGTTAGACACCAGTCGCAAACAAACCCTGGCAGTAGAAGCATTGAGTAGGCAAGTTGAAAAAATATCCTTAGAACGTCGAGAAAGTAGAAACCGCTCAACTAGGTTCCGTTCACGGTCCCGAGCATGCTCCAAAGACAGATCTCAAAAACGTGATCTTAAACCACCTTATAATGCGCGATTATGTTAGTACCACTTCCAATTTGACAGTAATGCAAGAACTTGTGTGTCTTCTTGTAGCTTCAAAAACGAAGGAAGGAAACATGTGAGCATCAGCTCAATATCAATTAAAAATATCTGGTGCGTAGCAACACACAACTTTCCGCCACCCCCGTAATTTCGAACACCACCTATATGCGGGCGCTATATCTTCGTTCAACGCATTTTTACAGGAACATTTATACAGAACAAAATGTAGGGACTAGTTAGGTGAGAGTACTCCGAAAGTTTGATCGAAATCGTTAGAGCCGTTTTTGAGAAAATTGGAATACCGATAAATTAATATTCGACAAATCTCCTTTTCTGAGTTAACTTGGCTTATATCTCCGTTCAACATATATATACAGAAATAATTATAGAAAACGAAATGTTGGTATGGGTAAATATAAGACATTCCATTAGGATTTATCACATCTGGTGAAGTAGTTACCCTAGAATTTACGGAAATGTTCGAAAAAAAGTTATTTTCGACACATTTTGATTTTTATCTCCGTTCAATGGACTGTCTGAGGAACATTTATTGAGAACAATATGTAGGTATTAACTATTCGGATACATCTTGAAAGTTTGGTGATAATCGTTGAAGCCGTTTTGCCAAAAGCGTAAAAACCTATTTTTGCTTCATAGGCCTATATCTCCGTTCACCGTATTTTCATGGAGATATGTATGGAGAAGAAAAGTGAGGTATTGATTAGTGGAAGATAATTTTAAAGTTTAATCAAAATCGTTAGAGCCGTTTTCGAGAAAAATGCGAAAAACCCTAGTTTTTGGTACATTTTCGTCCCCCTCCCCCCCTTCCCATCGGCCGAAATCGTCCATAACCTTATTTTGGTGTCTACAAAAAATAACAAACAAAACAAAAAAAGAACCAGCTCAATCGGTTCAGCCGTTCTGCCGCAAATCGAACTACAGACACACACACACACATACACACACACGGACCACGCGCCGAAATTAGGTTTTTTAGACTCAGTAGGGTCTGAAACGTAAAGATCTGAAGAAAACTCAAATTTTTTTTTGGGCCGATTACTATACTTTCCTTCCCTTCGGGTAGCGGAAAGTAAAAATGGTATTTAAGGGGGTTGGAAAACGAACTGTTCGACTACCAGTAAGATTTCGAGACCACGTTTTGTACTAGGAGGAGGGTCGTTGTGGCCTCTAAATTCGTTTTACAACCCCATTAATTACCATGGGTTTAATTGATATTGAGCTGATGCTCACATGGTTCCTTCCTTCGTTTTAC
Organism: Pachypeltis micranthus; assembly: GCA_020466155.1. NCBI lineage: Eukaryota > Metazoa > Arthropoda > Insecta > Hemiptera > Miridae > Pachypeltis > Pachypeltis micranthus. The sequence continues at coordinate 27,283,541 of CM035777.1, read as the reverse complement.
AAATTACGTTTTACGGCTCTACGAAGTAGAAAGGAAAGTTATGTAATCGGCTGAAAAAAAAATTTTGAGTTTTCTTCAGATCTTTTAGTGTTCGCTTTCTCGTTCTGTTGTCTCAATAATTTGTCTCCCGAAATTCTTTAAACTTATAATTATATTCGTAGAATATCACTTCGATTCACTACAACCATCACTTACTGTGGTGAGGGGGGAGATGTAGCGCCTGACTCCCATTATAGGTATCCTAGCGATTGTAGTCTTGTGGTAAGACGAAGGTCTCATGATCTGACGAAAGTTGAGCAATAGATCGTAGCTCGCGATCGCCGTAATTTTTGCCTGAGTCAACACCCCTCCAAATACTGACACATTGACGTCCCTTCTAGCGGCTCCCCCAGTAGCAGAATATTGTTGAGGACAGAGCATTTCCAAGTGAGTACAAAAATAACCGAAAAAACGGCATTTCCTGGCGACTTGATCGAGCGATTACCCAAAGATTGAGGGCTTACGTTTTTTTTTTCAACTTACGGCCTTGGTGACGCTTCTTCACACTTCGCAGCTTCCACGTTGTTCTTTTCCCTGGTTCGAACTGTTTGGTTTTCACAGGTTGGATAACCGTAGCTGGTCACGCAAGAACTTTTCATATCAATATCCCCTCCTCCTTCTCCTCGCTTCCCCATTGGACGCACTATCAACAATATCGGGATATTTATATCCTCCGCTCAATGAGGAAGAGGATCCTTCGTGATTTCCCTGGAGGGAACCACAACCGGCGCCCTACGACCTCAGCCTGGCTAACAGACGGCCATCGATATTTTCCAACAACCCCCCCCCCCCCACCCTTCACCAAGGGTTTCCTTCGGAAGTTCTGGGCCTCAGGAGCCCGTCGAGCTCCTCCGAGGACCATTTCCCGTGTTCGGATCATAAATCCGGCTTAGGACTTGGTGAACTTCCAGTTGGCCCTCAGTTATGCCGATGGTTAACGGAAATAGCAATTTTACTGCGCGTGACTAAACGTAATTTGCTCCATTTTGAAGCGTTTTGGGGGAGAGTGGTGACAGAGTAAGGGGGGGGGGACGAGTATCAAGGTGCGGAAGCATTTTATCAACAGGCTTTGCAACCTCTCACACTCGAGAACTTGAAATATGTAGAGCAGTCGCCGAAAGACCGTTTGACCATTTGAATTTGATCATTTCGGATCAATAACAAGTTAAAGAAACGTTACCGAAGTGACAAAAAGGGGTGCTTTTTGCAGTCTGTGCGCCAGACAGAATCGAACTGAATTGTACCGACAGATGACAGTGAAAAAAAAAACTGCTTGTTTCTAATACCAACCAACGCTCTCTAATTATTTTCCTAAATGTGAAGTATTGGCAATTCAATAAAGAATAGACTGAAATAATTAACTAAAGTTAACGTACCTGTTAGGTGAGTCCATATCCTCTGGGGGATGTAAAGTCATCATCAGTTAAGTCAGTACTAGAGTTGGTCGTGGTCTTTATATACGAAGAGAAAGGTAAACGGGATGGTGGGGCGTCAGGGAACGGGGGGAGGAGAAGGAGGAAGGCAGTAGTGTGCCTTTGGGGAAACCCACTAAAGGAAAAGGAACGTTTTAAACAGTCTGTCGGTTGTCGACTCTAAGTCTTTGTGGTGTAGGGTGTTCTGTAAATTCGTCAGTTGATGTTTGTTTGTGTAGTGTTTTGAGTGGTGTGAATATGGTGTCGCATTTGTGTTGATTTGTTCGTTTATGATTTGTCCATTGAAGTTTTTTTGTTGTCTAATATGTTCAGTTTTCATCCTATGTATTGTTGTACGGCCTGACTCCCTTTTAAGGCACTGGGGGATCATGGGCTAGTGGATAAGACAGTGGCTTATATTTCCCGACGAAAGCTGGCAGTTGTGGAGCGGAGCACCGCGCGATCGCCGTTAATTTTTGCCTGAGTCAGCAGCTCTTAAAGCATCTCCAAACTCTCCTCAGAACAATTGGCGCCCAACGTGGAGCCGGAAATTATGAACCACTGTCTTCACCACTTGACCATGATCGCCCGGTGCCTTTAATGGGACTACATTGTTTATGTAGTAAGATGGTGCAGTCCTGTATTTTGGTAGGTTCGTGTCCAGTTGTCTTGAGGGGGTGGATCTGTCTTCTCAGTCTTAGCTGTTAGTTTGGTTCTAAGTGTGTTGTCCGTACGTAATGCGATGTGTATGCCTTCCTTTCAGAGAATATTAGTTATTCCCTATATTTTTGGTCCTGTGTACGTAAATGTGCAGCGTCTTGTCAAAGCCGGAGTATTTTGTATTTTTGGATCGTCTTTTTTGTAATCATTTTGTCTTAATAATTTTTTAGTTGTTATTAGAGTCCGGTGTTGTAAACGAATAATAACAAGAGAGAACTAGGGAAAAGAGCTGTATTCAACAACATTTCTTAAACTCCCGCGACGTAAAACCAATCAGGGAACAGGACAAGATAAAAAAATAAGGAGCGCGGTGTCTGGGGACAACACAGAAGGAAGTTGATCAAAACGACCGGGAAATTCCGCTTGACGCGCAATTGTCACAAGAGGTCCCCACATCACTCCCCTCCCAGTGGTAACGAATGAAATCCAAGTATGAAGTGGCGTCCGCACTTGGTCGTAGCAGGTTTGGGCACGACAGCATCTGGGTGTTGAGCTGGAGGCTGAGGAAGAGGTTCAGAGCTGCTGGGAATGCTGCGGAGATGGAGTAGTGGATTCAGCAGGCTGTGCAAGCAGGTAAACAGGCTTGACACGATCAATGGAAACTGCCAGTTCACCACGAGAAGCGTCGATCTTGAACACCTTATCAGTTCTGGTAACAACACGGGAAGGGCCATCATAAGTTGGCCGTAAAGGACGACGAACTGCATCGTGGTGCACAAATGGGTCGCAGTAGCAAGGTCCTGGTGAACATAAACCGCCTTGTCGGTGTTGTGCTTGAAAGGGACTGGTCGAAGAGATTGGAAATGGTCACAAAGCGACTGAACCAACATTGGGACATCAGGAGTAGTTCAACTCACATTGGGGTCACCACTTTAGTTGTTATTAGAGTCCCGTGTTGTAGACCAATAATAACTAGAGAGAACCAGGGAAAAGAGCTGCTGTATTCAACAACATTTTTAAACATAAAACCAATCAAGGAACAGGACAAGATAAAAAAATAAGGAGCGCGGTGTCTGGGGACAACACAGAAGGAAGTTGATCAAAACAACCTGAAAATTCCGCTTGACGCGCTATCGTCGCAAGAGGTCCCCACAATTTGTTTATTGTTTTTTTGGAGTAACCCTTATTTTCTGCGATAGCATAGATAGTATCAAGATATTACCCAATTGCTTTAATACCTGAAATAATCAACTTCGCATGATTGCGATAAAAATCGTTCATGGAAGTAAACTAGGAGCAGCAAACGGAAGCAGTTAGTCGTTAATTTGTTTGTATGTAACGGAGAAGCGTCCTAAATTTGTGTTGGGTTAAGTGCATAGTAACGTCTGTTACAAAAATGAAAAATTTTTTTGTAATTTTATATTAAACAATTAAAGCAATTAAAAATACATAAAATGTCCCTCGTGGTTGCGTACTTGTACGAAAGCTGTACCCACCGTTTGTGTTAGTGATTTTAAATTTTGACATTTTAAAGAAAAAGACATTGTATCGTCCGATGGCCAATTTATTTTCGAACGACGCTCGTGAAACCCAATCCTGGGTTTAACTCCTGATATTTTTTTCTATACCACGCATGACCGTTGCTTCGATACAATTTTGATATCGCGATTGAGGCTGAGTGTTGTAAACCTTTTGAATCAAATTAAGGCTTTATTCATTTTAATTGACGATATGAACAAAAATGACGGAATAGTAATAAAAACACGTCATGCAACAGCTGAATTAAAATCATGTGATTCGTAGCGGTGTTGCCACTTTGAGCGACTAGTATCTCGAATTCTCTGCTGCGATTTGATGAAGTCAAATTTAATTTGAGTCGACTCTGCCGTTGTTTTGACCTTAACGGCACCGGCCAAACTTCGTTTGTGTGTCAGTCACAGACGAGAAGGCGCTTTACGAATTTCATCTCCTCGTTCCGGACGTCCCTGTTTATCCTTCGTCCTCCCCTCTCTTTCCACAAACATCGTTTTGCTTTGAACTTCTTTGCTGGGACTCGCAGGTCCCTAAGCGATTAACAAGTAGTTTCCTTGAAGTCAAAGTTTGTTGCTGTTGAGAAAAAACTGAAGAGAGGCTGAAGAGAAAACTGTTTATTCAATTTATGGAGGAAAGCAAACAGCTCTTCGTTCAACGCGATGTAAACCGAGCGAGTTTACATAAAAAATTAGGTTCCTCGCATAACCGGGAATAACCTCAAGGGTGACCGCTTGAAAAAGTAACTGGCTCGTTTAGTTTATTTTTCGTTACAAGAACGTTTAATGTTCAATGTGCACGGTTCTCTGCTGGCCGCTCAGAAGAAAATAATTTTGTGTTCGCTGCAGTTAACACTCGGGTTGCACGGCGCTCTAAAATCCTCTCGAATCAGTTGCGAGTAATAGGTTCTCCATCTCTACGAACTAAAACTGTTGGGAACCTATTTCAACTTTCAAATATGTGGTGCGTAGCAACACACACAGCTTTCCTCGGCCCCAGTAAATTCGACGATCTGTTATATGTTCGATTGCTGTCTCGTCGTTCTACCCATTGTAACCGAAACATCTAGGTCTAGGATCCGTCCCACATTACGTTTCAAGGCATTGGGGATACCAAACCTGTAATGTCCATCCGTCGCCGTCTGCCCTCCAGACCGTAGTTCCATTTGGAATTTGTGCAGAAACTATTCGGCAATCCGTTCGGACGAAACCTAAGGTGGTTATGGGCAAAAAATGATCCCACCGCTGCCACCAATGTTACGAAGGGGGTTTGGAGACGTTTGGGGATCCGCTGACACAGGAAAAAATTACGGCAATCGCGCGCGAAGCTCCGATCCACAATCCTCGAGTTTACGTCGAGAATTATGAACAATTGTCCTAACTACTAGATCACGATCGCCCGGTGCCTTTAAAGGGAGTCAGGCGGTACAACTCATACATGACATTTTACCGGTTCTTAGATATTCTCCGATACTGCCTAGAATACAATGGATCTCAGAGGGGTAGGACTACTTCTAAAAGGAACACAGTGAAACTGCAGCAAATATATTGAGGCGAATTCTACTACTTGAAGATACGTCCTAAAGTGATCATTTCTCCCTGAAATGATTCTCAATGCGAAATTTCCTCTCAATGCTCTCCTTATAACACCAAACATTTATCAGTTCGACTCTTCGAGTCGTGCCATTCCCCTTGAGCAACTAGAAAATGTAAATGTTCATTGTTCCGTTGCAATCTGATCATGTTTGGTATCATTTACTAGTATTGCTCGATACTGGATCGAATGGGGTGGGTCTCGAAGGTGTGAAACTGCGTTAATAAACCGTTTGACTCGGGTTTTTGAGTCATTTCGCTCATGAGGTCGCTTTCATCATGGATATGCATGATTACGAATGTACATTCGTGTGGGGATTGCCGTGGTAATATATCTACTTCACAGTCCACAGTCAAGTGTTCTCAGACGTCAGGGCCATTCAGAATACGTTATTACACCACTTGAGGGAGGAAAGATGGGGTTTCGGAGAGTATCTGCTCATTTTTGAGAAGCTACGGTAATTGGGCTGCCGATGTTTTTGAAAGGTAAAAAGTTTTGCTCTCGGAAGTTTCGACGACGTAGTTTCGCGGAGCTGATGAGGTTGAAATTTTCAGTTAATTCCAACGGCGGAGGAGCTGGGGATGCCGTGCGTCGAAAGGGCGGAAGATGAGAAAAGTTTCCGATCGGCGGAGGAGCCGAAGGGGGGGTCCCTGAGTGGCTGTTAACCGCAGGTTACGAGCCGCTCGCTCCGGCCTTCGACTCGGCGCTACACGCCCGCGACTCCTCTGACCCTCGGAGCCGAGAGGGCGGAGTCTCGAGGGACCCCTAACGACTCCTCGGCACAACCCCCGCGGATACGACACCCGAGAGACCGGCAGTTTGCCCCGACGCGTCTCCCTTCCGTTTCTACGACCGCCGGGTTTAACTGCTTTCGATTCCGCGGCTCTTTCCTCCTTCGAACCGATCGCCGCGGAAACCTCCGAAACGAAAGCAGTTTTTGTCGGAATTAACGGCGTCTCCCCCGCTCTTCTCTTCTTCTACACCCTTTTCCAAAACTCAAGCACTTGACTTCTACCTGCGTTTAGTGGGAAACACGTTTGTTCACATTACACTCGCACGAAGGGACCCTTCTAAATCGCCCTCACGACACGTCTTTTTAGGACTTCGCTCTGTGGCTGGAGCATCGACGTTGTCAAATGGTCTGGATGCTCTTAAGGCATGGGCAAGGTGTACGACACCATTAACGATGAGGAGGACGACACAACACACGTTCCCCCAGGGAGAGGATCAGACCCTGGCTCACTCTTGGTATAGTAGTAGCCGCAGCCCAGGTTTTGCGGGCTGAAGAAATAACGGTTGAAGTGCAACTCTTGGCTGGGAATGACAACACCCCAAGATAGATGTACCGGGACAGACCAAACCATTCCATTCGCTGTTGGCAGTTGAAACCTTGCGGTTCCCTCGTCGCTCTGCTGCCGGCGTTCGCTCCTACCAAGTTTCCTGTTTGAGGTGGTAAATATAGCATTCTGTCTGTCCCACAAGTGGGATATGCACCGCGGCCAAACGACCTATTGTGCCAGTCTTAATGTCTTGCAGGTCAATGCCTAGCCTCCTAAGGAAAGAAAAGAGTTTTTATTGATATCCGCCCTGGGAGAAGTGGTACCAAAGACCAGAAGTCTCTGGCACTGGGTCAGGACATGGTAGGGAGTCTCCTCGTCCGTGCCGCACCACCTACACTGAGGGGTGTCGACTATACCCATAACATGCATGTGTTCGTTCATTCTGCAGTGCCCAGTTATGATCCCAACAATCTGCCATAAGTCCTTCCTCTACATCCTCAGAATGTTGTGTCTTATCTCACATGTTTGCTCAGAGATAAAGCGTTTGGAGTGCCTTACTTCAAGCAGCATTCCAGACTGTCTGATGCATTCTACTGGCATATTCTCTCACTATGGGAAGGTGGCCTAATAGGTACCATCCCTCATGCCCGTGGTGGTGCCCTCTCATTTCCAATGATCCCCTTATGCCATGGAATCCAACACACATTAACTCTATTCGCGTTTGCTAAGGAATTAGGCCACATCCTGCAACCTCACACCAATTTTGACGTTGTGCGTTCAATGCGTATAAATCTTTCGCTTTTGGTTTATTATTCATTCTGAATAATAACCCTATGTTTTCGGTCACGAAAAATTTTTCACAACCCCTCTCAAAATTTGATACTTAACGTTTCAAGACATGGGGACTCCAAATCTGCAATGTCCGTCCGCCATCCCCTGTCCACCATCACCCGTCCACTGTCCGGGCCGTTTTGTGCCTTTAACGTGATCTAAAAAATTCGTTCTTTTGCACAAAAATCCCATTTGGTATCTAGTTGTGCCCGCCATCTCGGCAATTCGATGAGACGAAGCACATGGTTGTTACGGACAAAAAACGGTTAAAAAAATTAACAAAACGCAGTATAATCGCAAATACGCCGTGTTTCGTATCGTTTTCAAGGTATTTTTACATCCTGGGTCGAACGGAATAATTATCAGACGTGTAAAACTGCATATAGGGAAATTACAGTAATTATAGTGAGCCAAAGTCAACTAATTGAAAGAACTCACGGGAACTACAGCCGAAGTCAACGTTTCTACGTTAGTACTCCATCCCTCCCTCCTTTTCTTCAAAACCACCCGCCCGTTCGACTCGCAACATCGTGCCAATCATTGAGGGTTCTTCGGTGTAGTCCCCGTCCCACTTTCCCCGACTCTTTTTGCCTGATGGGGCGGAGGAAGGTTAGGGCCACTTCCTCCGCACACCCCTACAACGGATCATAAATGCCTACAGACGTTTACGGGCGCCTAGCGCCGGGGGAATATTTAGTTTCCGTAGTTCCATTGTAGCCAGGACTTGTTTCGTATGGTTTACTAGTATTTTTCGATGCTGAATCGAATGGAATGGGTCTCTGAGGAGTAATACTAGGTCAAGCTGTTCATGAGAATAATAAACCATTGTGCAATAATTTGCAGGGTTTTTGTGGTGGTAATTGAGAATAAAACTTAGTGTTCCAATTGCATTCGGTTGATATCTTAATCACTCCCGATATTGCTAATTCGCCCCGTAACATAGAAGAATAGGTTGGCATAGTTCCGATATATTAGCAGAGGGCACATATACAGTGACCGAGCGGTAAGAGAACAGAAACGCATCTTCTAAGAAGGGACAACGCTACCGAACCTTCCCTTCAAGTATATAGAGCTCGAACAGAATGATGGAATGATGAAAATGATTTTCCACTCATATAACTCTGTTAAGAGTGTTGAGGAGTTAACAAGGGACCAGACCTGTATGCTGTTCAATGGCACAGAGCGGTTGGAATTGTATCGTATCTGATATAAGAAGAGAAGGCTTAGTACCTGCCTGTGCGTTTGAGCTAAGGTAAAAAGACGACCATGAGTTATTACGACGAAGTTGTGATTTACTTTGTATGTGAGGCCCGGTATTCATGTAACTCCGAAGAAGGAAGGCAGTTAGACGATTGCTAAAATAATAGATTCATTCAAAAACAATAGCCAGTAGGTAATGACTGTCAATATTACAATATTCAACTTACCTAAAATAATAGAATTGAATAAGAGTCCTTAAATATCTTCTACAGAATTTATAATGTGATCTTGTTATATATTACCATTTTACACGAGGTTTCATAACTTGAAAATGAATAACTTATAACCATCTGCAATAGGGAACCACAAGTAGTTTGTGTGTTCTCCGCCACAAGCGTGAGAATCAAGAGTGGTACAGTTCGGCTGCTAAATTATGTAACTACATAATTTACATTCATACTTACATTAATTACGCGGGATCATGGTCTTTGTGCAGAATCCAGATGAGCACGATACCGTAACTTAGTGGTGGAGCTGTGCCGATCCGGCAATTATCTTACTGTTGTTCTCTTCTTTCCTATTTGCTCCACTACCGCTGGCCCAGGCCCTTCTTCACTTTCATCTTAGTAAGAACTATTTCTGTCGTCTCGAAGGTTTATTACTCGAGATGGAGAAACGGCAGGTGTTTTTGCTCCGCACTGAAAAAGACTCGAATCTCCTGTGGAACGAACAAATGATTGTCGACAGGCACTTGGCTTTTTATTATCATCCAGCGACTTGAACTGTAGATATTCATCGTTGAGCGAGCGGAGAAATGAAAAACAGCTTCATGAGACTTTCTCCCATAAAACTTTCATATTCATTCAAAGCCTCTAATAAAGCCCGCTCATTTAGCCTTATAACTTTTTAACCTTTCCGCGTTTGAAATTCATAGGCTAATCGTAGCCATTTGGAATTCTCAAACAGCTGGAGGGCGATTCTCTCATTGAGGGACTGCTCAGAGATGCGTAGTCATCATTGCCCTCTCTTAACGTATCTTGATCAAGATCTCTTGCACGCACACACGTACTCTTCAAGTTCATGTTAAATCCACATTAAAATATTCTTCCAGCTCATTTCAAAGCTTCTCGTGTCATTACAAATATTCGCCTGTCTGGATCAATGCAAAAGCCGCATCTTCGTAGTAAACTTTTACAGCGCTTGTAATTCAGACTTTACATCTTTAACTTACGCTCCTGTAGCGAGCACTTGGTTTTCCCAAAGTCAACTTCTTCCAACTGGTACATTCCAGCGACTGGGCCTTTCTCGATACGGCGAAACCAACGCTTCAGAAATCCCTTCATGAACAGCCCGGTTGGTTTTTGGGGAACTGTCGGTTGTGCTTTTGACTGAGCTTGTTCGTGATCATCTTCCGAAGCTTGTCAAAGAAGACCTTAAATAGGGAGAATCGATGCATCAACGCGATCGATCGTTCGATGTATTAGTGAGCGCTCCAACAATTTCATTGTTTCGACGGCATCAATCGCTTCGAAGACTCCGGAGCCAGTCATCGTCTCATAATTTCTATTAAAAGAACGAGATTCATTTTCGACTGAGACGGGAGGCGAAGGGCTCGGGGAAACGGTGGGCTCTTCAACAATCACGAAGGAATGCAGAAGGTACGGCATCGAGTTCAACACACGAGGGCCCCCACGTGGCCCGCCGAACGCGTATTTTGATTCCTCGAGCCTCGGACGCAGGCAACAAGGCCTGCCACTGTTCAAAATCGTTTTGACGTGCTCCTTACACGAGTTTTAAGCCACCCGCTGCTCTGACGTGACACTCGGCCGGTCTCAAACTCTCGACTGATTTGGAGATCTGTTCGAAGCGATACGATAATTTTCTCTTGTTTCCCGCCTCTTCCTTGGTTCGGCTTCTGGAGCTCCTGCTGACGAAAAATAATGAGCTTCTGGGTGTCTGTTTGGTGTGTTGCTTGAAGCAGTCGAATCACAAACCGTTATTTGAATTCATGGAGAAAGTAGCCCATTCGCAGAGGGTGTACTAATCCTCTTATTTCCCAATACCCTTCGTTCCATAAAATTACGTGGAACCAGGCTACCGGACAAGGCATTCCATAAGTAGAAATTGATAGTTCTCAGTCGTTTGATGTATGTTAAAAAGTTCCTCCCTAAGAACCGGATGTTCATGAACTGTCTCAGTCCCATAACCCTGTCTGAAATTTGCCTGTTCTTCGGCGAAAATAACGTTCAGTGCTTTCTAATTAAATCGGGTGAACACGTATTTTCCCTACAATCGCTGAGTCCATCGCCTTTGCTATTTGGAAAAATGGTCTAGGTGTGTGTGTGTCTCTGTGAACGATTTTTAGAGAGAACCACCGTACCAAATCCACTCAAAAGTTCCAAGCAAAATCCATCGAAAGTTAATCATCAGCACAATAAATTATTAAACTTTTCGACGAAAAGCGTTTTTAGCGCGGGTTTTTCCTTAACTCCGCTGGAATGTTAAAAAAAATTGGTATAGTATTCCAATCCTATACCTAAAGGGCGAGTGTTTAAAAACGCACATGAGATACATGGGGCTCACTCCAGAAATTCCTGAATTCCAACTACCGCCTTTTCGTTGCTCCTATGTGAGGCTCGGACCCGATGGGTAAGGGATTCTGGGTCTTTTCAATGCCTCCTTGGCCGGCAGTCTGGTCCGCTTACTCTTGAGTCCTTTTGCCAGAACCATAACAGCGCGCCGATTTCAGTTGGGGACGTCCCTCCCTCCCACTATTTCCGTGAGTTGATGAAGACGCTGAATGACTGCTGAAAGTTCTTCCACTCTGGCGTAACGGTCAAGAACTGCTGCCTCTTCTACTTTGAACTGTTACACAGTTCTTTGGATTCTTTGCCCTGTTAGAAGTGGTATTGTACTGAAGAAGCCTTGCCACTCCCTAGGTGTGCGGTCCTTTAAACGTCTATGTGGAGGGGACGTATTCAACGGAACTCCAATTGCAGCATTGGGTTCATGAAGGCAAACCTGTCTCTGCTGTTTCTGGCACTGGCCAGGCTCCACCTATGACGAGTCACTCGGCGTGTGACGACTTGGTGCGCTCGCAAACACCTGCAGCTAGCCTCCAAGAAAACACAGCTTGTGGTTCTCCGCTCAAATCTCCATATCCCCCCCACTAGATGTCATTCAACCTTTCCAGCAGTCCAGCTACTCTCAGGGCATGGCGCACCTTCGACATCTGCCCGTGCGGAGGAGACGTCAGCGAAGACGCAGCGCACGTTCTTTTTGCCTGCTCACTGTATTGCGCATTGGATGTGCGAGCAAGGGCGCTCATCCCCCCTGCTGAGAGTGCAGTCACGCTCCTCTCCAGTAGAGCGGTCAGGCGTAGATTCGCCATATTTGGACAAGCGTAAACGTATAAGAAAAAATTTAACTAAAACCGATTTTCGTCTACATTTTGGCTAATTTATTGTGCTGCTCTCATCATTTTCGCACGGAAGAAACTTCTATTGTACTGTTGTGTTATCCCTACAAAACATTTAATAAAATATGTTTACGGCCGTTTTTGAGAAAAAAGTCGTGTTTCGAACATTATGATAACTATAGTTAGTTTTGCACCGATTTCGCTCATACACATTAGCGTCACGTGTTGACCTGTAGTGCATACAATTTGAGCTGATTCAGTCCAGCAGTACTCCAGGTCTGGCAAGCGCGACGTATTTCGAGAGGGGTGAATCGGGAAGGCTCTGCTACCAATTTGAGACCTACTTGGGGAATTCTTTCACCAAATTACCCGCGTACAGGACACGATTGAAAGTCGTGTCCGGGCTCAAAAAAAAAAAAAAAAAAAAAACGAACAAATTAAATACACTCCATTATATTCACTTGATGTAAATGAATAAAATAATGCCTCTCAGGGAAGTACTGGGAAATGAAATTATAAACCAAATAGGACCCACTTGAATTTCATCAGGGAAAAATAGAAATGAAATGAAATGAACTCCTTTTAGAATGAAACAAATAACCTATGCTCGGAGTGTAGTAAATGACAAATAAAGGGGCAATGGGAAAATTGATACACCAAGCTCTGATCGCTTACCTTAATATAAATAATATAATATAAATAATATAAAGGGACGTAATATACTTGATCATTGGCTTAAAATATCTGGTGCGTTGCAACACACAACTTTCCTTAACTCTACGTCAATTCACTTTGTACATGGCTAATTCAATTTAATCAATTCATTTATCACTCAGTTCCTTTGAACTTTGTCAAACAACACGTCACAGCAGCAGGAAGCGGTAGCGCCTAGAGTTCTGGAATTTATTGTGCTGCTCATACGCATTTCAGGACCATTATTGAGCAATAGGTACACAGATAATTAATGAGGCTGTAAACACGAATTTTTTAAAGAAGGGTAGTAATCACTTTGGCAGAGTTATTGGGTAATAACTGCTAGAACTGGTAGTAAGCGAAACGGCGGTAGTTGACATTCAGGAATTTCTGAAGTGAGCCCCATGTACCTCATGAGTGTTTTTAAACACTCACCCGTTAGGTATTGGATTGGACTACAATACCAATTTTCTTTAACTTTCTACTAACATTTCAGCGGAGTTTATAAGGAAAAAACTGCGGTAAAAACGCTTTTGGTCGAAAATTTTGATTATTTATTGTGCTGCTCTCGTCATTTTCCCACGAGTGGGAATTTTATGGTGTGATTGCCATATTGGGAGCTATCAATATAAAAAATTTAATCAAAATCGTTAGAGCCGTTTTTGAGAAAAAAAAATTGTGTGTTTTTATCACTATGATGACTATAGTTAACTTTCGGTGGATTTTGCTCATACCCTTATTTTGGCGTTCCATGGTAACCTGCGGGCTAGATATCAAGTTTGAGGGGATTTGGTACCGTCGTTTTCTCTAAAAACCACTCTAAAATCGATTACGTCGAAAGTTTTGGCAATTTATTGTGCTGCTCTCGTCATTTTCCCATTAATGGGAATTTTATAGTATGATTGCCATATTGGGAGCTATCAATATAAAAAATGTAATCAAAACCGTTAGAGCCGTTCTTGAGAAAAAAAATATTTGGTGTTTTGATCACTATAATAACAATAGTTAAATTTCGGTGGATTTTGTTCATACCCTTATTTTGGCGTCCCATGATGACCTGCCGGCGAGATATGGAGTTTGAGTTGATTTGGTCCGGTGGTTTTCTCTAAAAATCGTTCACAGACAGACATACACACACACAGACCATTTTCCCAAATAGTGTTTTCCGGACTCAGGAGGGCCTGAAACGTAAAGATCTGAAGAAAATTTTTTTCAGCCGATTACATAACTTTCCTTCCCTTCGGGTTGCGGACCCCATTACAATACTTAGGTGTGCACTGCTTGCATAACTGCTCTCGTAGAGCTATGGGAAGTAATAGCACACAATTAATGGATACTAGTTCGAACGTATTATTGAATACAATACATACCTTTGACAAACTATTATTAATATATAATCTCAGTGAACGTCGGACTATTGGTCTATTACGTAATTTATGTAAACCTCTGTCGAACTCATTGAAGTGACCTGGACCCTGCACAAAGAAACGTGTTGTCTATCGATTTGTCTCACACGTGAGAAATATCCCCGACACTCGCCTCGATAACACTTAGCGGGTAAATATTAGCATATTTATAGGGGTTTTAGGGGAAGACAAACGAGAGCTATTCCTGTGCAACGAGGGTAGACAGTTTTTTGGCGCTTCGCCATCCCATCACGAAGGGTTTCGAACGTCTTTATCGTAACGGAGAAGTGCAAGCGCTTGGAAGGCGGAAGCCCCTGATGGAAGAGCCGGACGGGAAGCCGGATATCTGAACGTCTGAGTCCTTCAGAGATGCCAGACGCGGTCAGTCGGTCGAACCGATAACGCCTTTATCTGTTGTCAAGATACCGTGCGTTTTGTTTGGTTCACGACGACTCCCTCCTCGGCAATGGGCAAACGGGCTCACTTTGGCCTTCCTGTGCATTCTGTTGCTTCGACAGAGGAAGACATGGAAAGAATCAGAAGTAGCGACTGGGAGCCGGTTTCACCCGACATTTAAATCAACTTTCGATGAGCCCGCAATATCATTTGTTATGACGATTGTTGTTGTGACGCTCTGAAGGAACATATCAACAAATTGACGATTTATCGCTTGCTCGCTGGCAATCACCCCAGGTAGCTGTTGGAGCGACTGTCCGTCGTTACATGTCCTTATATCTTCAAGCCCTCCCTGGCCCCACTTTCACCCCTCACCCTTTTAGGCCTTCCCGTGGCCCCATGCATCAACTGCTACCATATTTTGACCGCTTCGTGTTTTATTCGTGTATGGTTCTCCCTAAAAGGTCTTTGCCGTCTTTAGCTACTATTTTTCACAGTTTAACTAGCATTTAAGTTGTAGTTTCGGACTGGCTCTGTAAATTCTCCTTCAGTTGAACACTATCACCTCTCGTCCAGCCTATACGTGTCACATGAACTACTACTGAACTTGTAGCTCTACTCAGAACTCTGTCGTACTAACCAAGTGACTGTTTAATTTGTATATTTCTAAATATAAGTATTTTTCTCCATCTCTCTCCCTCAGCCTTATCCGTTCCCTACCTCATCCCCTTTCTCTTTCTCTTACAGTCCCTCCTCCCTTCAACGTCTTCTCTCGGCCCTCCCACCCTCTCTCTTCGTCCTTACTCCTTCCTCACTCTAAATACACTATAGACACAATGAGGGTAAGACAGTGATGTGAGTGAGTGAGTGAGGCCGTTACTTTTTCCACAAAGTAGTCAGAGCTGGCAGATCAGAATCCAATGACTTGCATCCTTTAACGTTGGAGCAACAATTGAGCAGAGATGATTTCTCGTTCCTTTAATTTTTAAGTAATCCACGCGTTTTTCAATGTAAGAGGAGAGGAGCGTCCCATTGAGCTTCTGCGTCCTATGAAGAACTGGGTGGTCTACTGGTCTGGCTCAATCCCATCTCTTTCAAGGCCAGGATGTTGAGCAGAAAAAAACCTCGCATAGATCGCGCAAACCCCAGTGATGAGGTGCTGAGGACTTTGCCATTGGTACCCACTCATCCTCAGCTGTTAATTTTGTTTTAGTACACTGTCAGTGATTGAATTCAGAATAGCCATTCATCTGATTTATTGGCACAACTCTTTCAAACACAGGTATTACAATTCTTGAATTAGGACCAGAGTTGACAATTCTCAAAGAGCAACCTTGGTACCCAGAGAGAGCTAGCGAAACGTCGCCCAAGCCCGGGTAAATCTTCAACCACCACGAGGGCTCGTAACAGACCTAGTCTAGTGTTGTACAGTGGGATGTGTATACAGCAATCCCTATGGTGACAGGTACCGATCACAATTTGGCCTGACTTTTCTTCTTCGTTCAGTACATGCAAATGGGAACATCCAATCCTTACTATGGTATGTTCCTTGTAGTTATCAATTGTTCCTCCTATGGGGGGTTACTGCTACCAAAAAGTAATCGTCCTGGGTCGTAATTCCACTTGTGAATCTTCCCCATTCCTCTTCTACTCTGCAGTGACTCCCTTGGAGCCATTAATCATTCTCTCGATTCGCCTAACAACAATGTAAATTTGAAAGAAGTGGAGATAATAATTGTCAAATATATTTGCTAATATTTCTGTTAACATTTGATAAATCTAATGTTTCACATTGGCTGTTACAGGTAAGAGAAAAGCGTATCACACTTGCATGACGAGGAGCAAGTTCTGTTGGAAAATAAGTTGTTGAAAGGTAAGTGATTAAGGTGCTCATTTGTGCTGGGTAACTGTTCCATTACTAACGCCCCCCAGGAGGCGTGCGTGTGGCCTGATCGTGAGGTCAATCCCAGAGGACATGCCCATGGTCACCTGCAGATTCATTCAATCTACCCTTCTAAAAACTTCAGTTTCTCGTGTTTAATGCATACGTGTTGACTTCATTCTGACCGTTTTCTCGCTCTGGCGCTCCACGCCTTCGTCTCCATTACACCTTCCTTCGTATTTCTCGTACGCCTCCCTAGCTTTATGGCGAACGAAATTTTTGACGCGACTTAAATCATCTTCCAGCTGACGGAAGAGCTACGAGCGTAGCAAATCATCGATTTGAAAAAACCCCACAATTTCCTCAAAATTAAAACCCACGTGCCCGACGTTCATTAATTTTAACGAGGAACGAGCGCTCGTTTCAACAGAACTCCCTTAAAACGTAACGGCTCCGGCTTCTTCCACACTGTGCCGTGGAATTTCATTAAAATGTTAATCCGAAATCCAGGGAGCCCGTCAAATATTCGGTAGTATGTTGTAATTTGGGAGGTGATAAGCGCGTTGCGTTATTAATCATTCGTTCTAACCGATGCACTTTCTTTTGTGGGCAATGCCGTTTGATTAACTCGTCGGCAATTAGAGGCGTCCGATGAAGTGGTGTTCCGGTCCATGTAGAACTTCTACTCAATTCTGCCAGAGCCGAAATAGGTGACACAACGTATGCCTAAATTGGTGGTAAGACATTGAGCTGCGCGTTCGCGATCGTTCAGCAGTTTTAAACACACCTCTGAACAAAAGGTAAGTTAGCAATTGGGTTAGGTCCGCCAGTAGGCAAATTACTAAAGTTACTGTACCTGTTAGGTGAGTCCGTCTCCTCTGGCTGGTGAGTTACTGTGGGCAAGGGCTTTCGATGTAAAGGCATCATCGTCTGTCCGTTAAGCTGGCCACTGACGATTGTTCCAACAAGCCAAATGGCGAGGTAGCGCGCCAATGGAACGACGTGAATGGCGAAACTCGTCGGGTATGGAGTGGAGTGACGAGACCTGATGGAATTCCAACCAGTCCAAAAGCCATCGCGCCGCGCCAAAACATCACCACTCCAACTGCTCGTGAATGGCGAAACGCGACCCGGCAATACGGACAGATGGCGCGATGGAACGAACGTGAGTGGGGAAACCGGGCCCTTTCCTGTGATTCAAAATCGAACAACTCACTTATCGCCGTTTGCCCTGTGTTTAACCTGTCAGTCTTTCCCCAATATACGTTTTTTCGTCGCGAAATGAGTGTTTCCAACAAGGATTTCGTAATTTCCGTAATTGATTTATACAAGGAACATGGCTAACGAGCCAGGGCTTGTGGATAACGAGTGACCCAGATTTCAGCTTTTCAAAACTCATCCCAGTTGCCAGAAATCGTAATGTAGCAGCGAGCCTCTCATGGGGAGTAATGCACTGTCTCATGACGGTGTCTTCTTATTTAATCAATGGTGTAACCAAATGGAGTAATTGAAAGTAGGCCTCTTCATTCTTTCGCAAGTAATTTCTCCAGTCAGATGGTTCTAACCGCAGCTCTTGAAGTAAATTAACGTGTGTGTGCTGTCTTCTGTTGAGAAACCATTGTTTCACCCTCTTCTGTTTGGGTCTTCTTTGTTTGGCGTACAAGCATACAACTGTGGCCAAAAGAAGAGATTCTTCTTCGTCCATCTTGCGGCAAGACGCTTTTCAAACTATCATTAATAAATCAAATGATAATAGAGGTGTAATAGACAATTTCGATACACCATTTCCTCTTCAAAAGACAGAACGGCACTGGTGGATTGGAGTGGAGTGGAGCGATCGTGAATGAACCCCACTTTCGACTTTTTTTGCACCTCTGGGGAAACCCACTAGAGGTGAAGAGAAAGGAGCGTCTAGAATAGTCTGTCGGTTGTCGATTCTAAGTCTTTTTGTATATGGTGATCTGTAAATCCTTCAGCTGGTTGCTTTGGTTTGAATAGTGTTTTGAGTGGTGTGAATATGGTGTCGCATTTTGTGTTGATTTGTTCGTTTATGATCTGTCCATTGAAGTGTTTTTGTTTATAGATTTCCATGTTTTCTAATATTTTCAGTTTTCGTCCTTTGTATTGTGCAGAGAGATGGTCCAGTCCTGTATTTTGGTAGGTTTAGAATCAACAACTGACAGACTATTCCAGACGTTCCTTTCTCTTCACCTCTAGTGGGTTTCCCCAGAAGGTGCATGACCTCTTTCCTCCCCCTCCCCCTTCATTGACGCTCTACCATCCCGTTTACCTTTCTCTTCATGTGTAAAGACTTCATCGTCTGGCCCTTATGTCAGTACTGGAGTCAGTCAGTTGGTCGTGGTCTTTATACACGAAGAGATAGGTAAACAGGATGGTGGAGCGTCAGGGAAGGTGTGAGAGGGGGAGGAGGAAGGAGGTCATGCACCTCTGGGGAAACCTACTAGAGGTGAAGGGAAAGGAGCGTCTTGAATAGTCTGTCGGTTGTCCATTCTAAGTGGTTTTTGTATAGGGTAATCTGTTAATCCATTAGTTGGTTGTTTTCGTTTGTGCCGTGTTTTGAGTGGTGTAAATATGATGTCGCATTTTGTGTTGATTTGTTCATGATGTTTGTATATGATCTGTACATTGAAGTTTTTTGTTTATACACAACTTCAATGGACAGATCATAAATGAACAAATCAACACAGGATACTTAATTCACAGACCACCCTATACAAAAAAGACTTAGAATCGACAATCGACAGACTATTTAAGTTGTTCCTTTCCCTTCACCTCTAGTGGGTTTCCCCAGAGGTGCATGACCTCCCCCCCCATCGCTTCCTTGGCGCTCTACCATCCCATTTACCTTTCTCTTTCTTTATAAAGACCATGACCAACTGACTGACTCTAGTACTGACTTAACGGCCAGACGATGATGTCTTTACATCGAAAGCGCTCGCCCACAGTATCTCACCAGCCAGAAAAGACAGACTCCCCTAACAGGTACGTTAACTTTAGTAAAAGGTAACTTACCGTCGCTCAACTGTACCTCTCAAAACTTTACCCCCCTCCCTATTTGACTTTGAATATTATTCCCTACTTCTGGTGTTCTCATGGTAGCCAGGCAGTGACAATTGTACGAATTTACTGCTTGGTACTTGTATGAAATGTTTCTTTTTCCATGATTTACTGATTATACTTAATCGAAAAGCTAGCCTTGGTGGGGGCTAATAATCGCTCCCCGATTGCGGGAAGTCGTGATGAGATGGCGGCAAGAGCTATGGTTTTCTTACCAAGGGGCCTCGGATTAGTCGGCATATCGTTGCCATGCGCTTGTACGCAGGTTTGCACTACCTTCACTACTTCTCCAACGCTGGAGGCACAATAATACTCCCAGACGTGTCGCACAACATCTCAAGTGGAATAGGGATGCGAAACGCCACAATAAAACGTGCCAAACTATAGCCTGGCTGTCTGCTTTGACAATATGTTCCAGAAGTTACACTTGGGTTGTTTTATTTATACTGTCTTCTACGAATGAACCTCTTATCTGCTGATCTATCCTATAAAGAAAATCCCTTTGAAAGTTTTACTCCATTTGGGAATTGTTTCGTGGAGTCGTGTGTCGGTTGTGGTATAGTGATTGCTGTGAACAGGAGGGTGGGATTCGTCATCGCTGCTCAAAATAAAAATCCAAAAAGAGACCTTCGAGGGACGTGAAAAATGAAAGCGGAGGCCGTGGAGTTTGTGATGGCAGCTGCTCCCCTGTGAACAGGTGCCGCCTCCATCACTGACAATGTCACCAATTATCGAGAGTTACCGCCGCTCGGTTCTCAACTCCGCCCAGTTAATCACAAACCTGCACCACCCCGAGGGAGCTCCCCCGAAGGTAAATAGGAGCGATTGTGGGACGGTAATCACGCGAAACAACGGGCCAACAGTCGGGTGGTGGCTGCCAACAATCAACGCGAATTAAGTCAAGAAATCGTTAATAATAAATCCGCCGCTGAAAGGCGCGTTTGGTTCTCATCAGGTCGTTCAAACATTTAGCCGGATTTTAAGGGGAAAACCTCGCGCCGGTTTCGCTGATGACTTTGGAAGACGGTATTCACTAGGCAGAAACCTGCACAGGGCAGAGGGTGGTTCGTTTAATAATTTATTAATTCTTGCTACTCCGACGAGAACGATCTTATGGAAGGCGGAATCCCTCAGTGTCGTGAAGCGTCTAGAGATTCATTGCCACCACCACACTCCTCACACCCCATGGCTCACGTCTTCACATATCGTCAGAATCAGAGAGCCAAGCGCTTTCAGTGCAACAAACCAACTGGCATAATAATAATGGCACTTGAGGCTCATGCTATCGATCCTGTTATATACGAGAACTGCTGCCGTTACAGTTCTGAGAAAAATTGTTGACCCCGTCCCAGGGAGCTGAGTGGTTGTAGAATGTTGGGTTTTTAAAAAACGTGGTGAGCGTGAGTGAGGACTGTATTACACTTGACAGAATGGCGATATCAGTATAAAAACGCGAACAAGGGGACTCTCAATACACGTGAACTGGTTGCCTGGGAAACCAAGTGGAGAGAGAGGGACGAGTGAGTTGCAAGATTTGAGGAACGAATAAGTTGGGAGGGCTGGGAGACGACTGCCCTTCGCGAGAGCTGATAGATAACTGCGTTTGGGAGGAGCTGTCTGTTGAGGATAGGAATTTAAAATTGAGAGGTGGGAAAAGTATATTTTAGAAAGTCCAGAAAAGAAAGAAATCCGTTGTCACTTCTAAATAACTGAAGATCTGTGCTTTCCACAAGAACAAACAAAAGGGTTGAGATTGGAAAGGTGTTTGGGGTAACAATGACATTCCATAGGGCTTGTGAGTACCGTTTGGTGCAGGTGTTCAGAGGTAAAAAACCCAGCTAATTCGGCCTGCGCCGAACAAGATCATCAAGGTCTATGGGAGTTTGTTCAGGTCATTCCGGTTTACTTGCCCATTGAATGCACGGTGGAAACGTGGTAAGTTGCAAATGCATGTTCTAGCGCCATGGAAGCCTCTTCCCTGCAAGTGAACTAGTCTGTGTTGGCTGAAGGAATAGGAAGCGAGGTGAGAATGCATAATTTTTGGCTCAGCTCGAGCCAAATTAGTACACCGGGGGTTCCCAGGGTAGAGCTGTTTTGACCGCTGGTAGTTTCACCTTCAAACCGCCCAAAAAACTACCTAGCAATCCTATCAATCAACTTCTTTCTGTTGATATTTCAAGCAAAACACAAGGATAAGTATTTCCAGTGCTGACAACATACTTTTCTTCCGATGACCTTTCTCAATCATTTAGAGGGTTTGACCTTACCACACTCCAGTCTCGTTGGGAATTAATATAGTAAGGCCAATTCTACTACTTGAAGGAACTCGCTGGACGATATAGCAAAAGTTATCGTCCCACTCCAAACATTCGTCACGCCGTGCCTATTGTCTAGCGTCGCCTAGGAATGTAAATGTTTGTTGGCTGTTATGTAATGTTTCGTGTACTAATATTTTTCGATGCTGAATCAAATGGAGGTTGATCTCGGCCGGGTGTGACTGCGTGAAGCTGTGCAATCGTGCTATTCGAGAGACTAACGAAACGTTGGGTAATAGTTTGCAGTTTTTTCCAGTACAGTCCTCTCTCGTTGGCCTCATTCGCTTCTAATTCAATTCTCACGCTCTTCTTTAACTTCATATTTTTCTGTGTGGCATCCAAGATATAACGTGTACTATTATTTTCTTCCTGTACCCTCTCCAGTGCTCAACAGCCATTCGTTTCCCTTAATTTGAACCTCGAGGTGGGAAAGGCATTTCTCATCTGTCGATGCGCTACGCCATTTGTCCCTTTCTCTCGCTTTAAAATCGATTGCATTCAGTTAAGGCCGTGAATATGTTTTTAACAGGAACTACCATTTCAACGATAGCAACTTATTATAGTTTGCGTTCAGTTGATTCCCTAATAAACCGTTCATATTGGCGATGACATTCCATTCCATTCGTCTTGCTTGCGGTTTATGATTCCCGAGATCCCTTTATCGAATTAGTTCTCGCCTGGCCACGCTATCTCTGGTTTCGACTAAGCGTCGGGAGGTCGAGCAATCACTGATTGCAGTCCTTCGGATATCGACTCCGGCGGGACTCGCAACCGCAAAGTACACAGTCCATTGACTGCATTGTCGCCCGGTTTCTGAGGGGAATTGGCCTTCGCCAAACCCATAGACTGATCTCTTGAGGAGTTTCCAACTAATGTTGTGCCCTCTCGATAACCGAAACACAATTGGATACTTGAAGAAGAAGTTAGGGCGTTGTTTCTGACCTTGTTGTGTCAGGGGCAGTGAAGTCGATCCTCGGGGTGGAGAGGGACAGTCAAAAGGGGAAATTCAAGTAACGGTCGTCTTCCAACTAGAAATATTTGATGCTAGTCACCACACTACTTTCCTCACCCTCACGTAAGATACGCTGCACACATTATCTGGAGCGATGCGACGTACCAATTTCCTCAACCCAATGTGCATTGTTTTAGCAACTACAATCGATTTTCTCTCAGCTCTCTTAACTTCACGATCTGTATAAAAACTATTAGCTATGAATGTTCGTGAATAGGGCTGTTTGCCCCCAACGTTTGTTTCATTTTATTCAAATGAGGTCTTTTCCAAATGAAATTATTTAGAAACCGTAGTATGTTTCCAAATAACTTCACAGCAAATGGTCTACTTCAAAATCCGTGGTACTCGCCGAGGACTTGAAAACTTAGCTATTGAGAATATCTTTAGGTTTGACGTTCGGCAATTTAATACATTTTTGCTAAGATTTCTTCTTCTTCTTAATTCGCCGTCTCCGATCGAAGGTTGGCGACCCAAATGGCTAACTGCTCCCTATCTGTAGCTGCTCTAAATATGTCTATGGACGAGCAATTATACCACCTTCGCAAGTCTTTCAGCCACGAATTCTTCCTCCTTCCAACCGAGCGCCCTCAATCAGCGCCAGGAATTCTACCCTCAATAATCAATCTAAGGAGGCTGTATCGACCAAAGTATCGAGTCTTCCTCTCTTTCAGTGTGAGTAAAAGCTCAACAGATTTAGACAACCCTTGGAGCACCTCAACGTTTGTAATCCTGTCGACCCACGGTATCCGCAACATGCGCCGGTATATATTCATCTCGAAAGCTTCGATGCCCCTTTCGATCCCGGGATCTAGTGTCCAACTTTCGCAGCCATACAGAAGCACCGAGAACACATAACACCGAACCATCCGCATCCGAAGGACCAAGGAAAGATCTCTGAAGAAGTTCCTCATCTGGAAAAATGCGCTCCTAGCCATTTCAATACGCGCTCGAATTTCTTTTTCGCAGTCGCCTTGCTCATTTACTTGCGCGCCGAGGTATTTATATGAAGAAACTTGTTCGACCCGAGTTCCATTGCTAGCCACACTGACCGTTTTTCGTTGCTTAGAAAAAACGAGGACCTTAGTCTTGGCTACATACAGGGACAGCCCATTAATCTCGCTATGATGCACCACAGCATCCATAATCGCTTGAAGATCCTCTGGGCTCTCAGCAATCAACACAGTGTCGTCAGCATATCGAAGGTTATTGTGAACGACACCGTTCACCCCAACCCCCCTCTCTGGCACCTCGTCAAGAGCCTCCCGAAAAACTGCTTCGGAGTAGAGGTTAAAAAGCAAAGGAGGGAGGATACAACCCTGACGGACACCTTTTTCAATACTAATTTGTTCTGTTGTTGTCTGCTCCACCCTAATCTCTGCACACTGACGCCAATACAAATTCGAAATAATGGTTATCTCCTGCTTATCTATCCCAGTCGATTTGAGAACTTCAATCAGCTTCTCATGCTTTATACTGTCAAACGCCTTCCGATAGTCGATAAACGCTGCGTAGACATCGATATTCATGTCGCAACATCTCTGCAACAGGACATTCAATGGAAAAAGGGCCTCTCGAGTGCCAACACCGTTTTGAAACCCAA
This sequence comes from Pachypeltis micranthus, assembly GCA_020466155.1. Lineage (NCBI taxonomy): Eukaryota > Metazoa > Arthropoda > Insecta > Hemiptera > Miridae > Pachypeltis > Pachypeltis micranthus. The sequence goes on along the minus strand of CM035777.1, from coordinate 27,259,196 downwards.
ATTGTGTCTCATCTAGCAAGAATTCACACTTTTTATAAATTCTGGTGTGAAGGATCCTTAAGAAAATCTTCAGCACGTGTGACATGAGGCTCATCACATCGAGATGAACTCGGCTTCTTTGGTAACGGCAAGAAAGTCGACCTGAGCTAGTCTGATGGGATTTCACCAGAATGGCAGATGTCATTAAAGATCAATGTCAACAAATCTATACCTTCACCACCCTGATCAGCAAGCAGCTTGAGGACTTCAACATAAAGATTTCTACACAACCGATTTGAGTCGGCGAACATTTTTATTATGCCTTCATTCTTTTAATGGCCGTTAACAAAAAACGAAAAACTTCTGGGTTCTACGGTTGCAAGGGCTTATTTTTTTATTTGTTTAAATATGATACAACATACTACAGGCTGTGTATTTTGTTCGCAAAGGTTTCTAGGCTCTTTTTTTCGTAGATTGTGGCAAAGTCGAGGTGTGATGAACAATCTTCGAAAAATCCGGAATTACTTCTAGTAACGTGTTGTCATCGGAGGAGACACGATGTTCAGAAGTCGATTCCACTTCGAAGTCGTTAAGTATTGGCGGATTTACGAAGAAAAAACGGCGTGTGAATAACCTGGAACAGGAGAAACGATTTTGATGTCCTTCAACCCGCATGAATTTGTAATCAGAGCACGTCTCCCGGATCGGCAGAGCGTGCGTCCAAATGGAAAGGATGAGGATCTTTTAAATGAGCACTTTGTCGGTTAATGAAAGGTTTCGATTGTTAAGAAGGAGCTCGAGTTGAGAAACTCCAATTTTGGTTCTTCAGATCGCGTCTTATATGTGATCAACCGACGAACAAGGATCACCTGCAGGTTAACGTGGGACATCAAAAGTAGAATGTAAGCAAGACTCAGTCCAATTGCTCACGTTTCCAGTTCCCATTAATATAAAATTCGTTCGTCTGTTAGGAAATGACGAGAGAGGCACAATAAATTTCCAAAAAGCTATTTCAACACAATCTTGCTTCAGTGACACAAAATGTTTCGCAGTTTTTACCTCACCAAAAACGTCGTGTTGACATTTGTAAGAGCGCTGTGCATACGCCCGTGGCCTTGGAGAGGGTACCTAGCTTCATAGACTCAAACCCTCTCCTGCCAGCCCCAAACAGCCCTCTAGGGGAATTCGGCTGGCAGCGTCACGCCCTAAGAGGGCTCCACGCCACTGGCCACGGGCAGAACCCCCCACCCCCACCCCACCCATTCTATTTGGCTGCAAGTTGAGCAGCCTACAGACCTGAATGGGTGGCAGGCCTCGGTGCCAGAACTGCCAAAAGACGTTCTATCAGCACCTACGCTTTATCCCCATGGGGTTTCCGGGGATTGGACTTGCCCCCATACTCCCCATGGAGAAGGGTGTCTGCAATCCCCTTTCCCACATGATGAGGGCGGACTACTTGATATTCAGCCGCCCTCGAACACGACCCACCCCACTCACTCTAACCTAACAACACACTCACACCATAAATACATTCACACCAGTGGTCCAGGGATGGGCTACTTGATATTCGAAACACACAAACAAACACACTATACCCTTTCTCCCGAGGCCCTGCGCACGTTTCCCCACAACCTAACCTCTTCCCTATTCCTTAAAACCTTTTCCCCAAACCATTTCCACCATACAAAACTTCCCTGTTCCCTAACCATTGTCACATCCCACTGGCTTCCCATTCCTAGTACCTCATTCCTTGCCCTATTCCTTTCCTGCTGGTAGTTTAATGTGTCCAGCACGTCCATCACCAACCCAAGCCCACGGAGCTTCTCTCTGAAGTCTCCGTGGCTGATAACGAGCTCTGTGGTGTAGAATCCAAATCCCACTCAGCGGGCCTCTGTCCTTTCCCAAACCTGTGCAGCCATGCATCTTCCTTTATCTCTGTTGTCCCACCTTTCCTGCCACTCATCGACTAACAACTTGTCGACGAGGGCCTTCCTTTTTCTTCCTACCACTTCCCTATCATTCCACATCACTCGTCCCTGTGCTCTCAGCTGGCAGCCCACCCACTTCCTCTTCACTTCCAGGTCCATGGGCGGCTCCCCAGCAACGACGCACAGGGCATCGGACGAGACTGTCTGGTAGGCACTTACCATACTAATCAGCATCTTCCTTTGGCCACCCGCCAGCCTCCTCCTCGTGTGGGCATTCAGTTTATCCCACCATGCTCCAGACGCGTACGCAATGACTGCCACGCACATCCCCCTGTATATAGTGCACAGGGCCTCCTTTCCTACTCCCCATACCTCCCTCGCCAATCTTGCAACCCCATGAAACTTCTCCCTCGCTTTCCCTATCACATAATCCACATGCCTACTAATTGTCAATCACGATCCCCATACAACACCCAAATACTTCATTTCCTTTACCATTCCCATCCTAACACCCTTATAAAATAACCGTGGTGGTCTTCCTTCGTCAAACTTCCCCTTCAGCATCATTACCTTTGTTTTTCATCTCTGATATCCTCATTTTGCTTTCCCCACACCATTCCTCTATCACTCCCAAGATCCTATTTCCTTTCCTTGCCAGCTCGGCCCTCGAGTTTCCCATCATGAGCACACGCCACCATTTCATATCCTTCCTCTTCCACTTTTCCTATCATCCTATCCATAACCTTTTTCCAAAACTGAGGGCCGAGCACAGATCCTTGTGGGCAACGCATGCTCATCGTCCGCCTCACCACTTCCCCTCCTAACCATACTTCGCTTGTCCTATTCCTTAAATAATCCACCAAAAACCATACACATCTCCTTCCTCACATGCGAGAGGAAGCATTACCCATACGAGGTACGGCCACCCCGCCCTGTCAAACGCCCCCTCCATATCAACAAAAAGTCCCATTACATATTTTTCTTCATTTCTCCCACGTAGTGTTGACAGTCGCATCAATCACTCATGCGTCGATTTTAAAATAAAGGCAGTACCAGCAGTCATTAGTACCAGCAGCAAAACTAGTTGTTGAACATTAGGCGCAGCCAGTTAATACTTTAAACCCTGCAAATTATTACACAATGGTTTATTATTCTCATGAACAGCTTGATCTAGTATTAGTGCTCCCCCATCCCATTCGATTCAGCATCGAAAAATACTAGTAAACCATACGAAACATGTCCTGGCTACAATGGAACTACGGAAACAAAACGTCTGAAGATTTTGCCCCATCGTCGGGGAAATTGGAACGGGGGCGCTCGAAGCGAACCCGTTGCGAGGCGAAAGGGGAGTTGAGTGGCGGCGTCGTTGGGAGGCGAGCGAGCGCGGGTGGTTTTTTAATGAGACGGGCGGGGAGGGAGGGAGTACAAACGACGAAACGTTGACTTCCACTGTAGTTCCCGCGTTGTATTGGGTTTCGTTAATTTTTTTAACCGTTTTTTGCCCATTACAACCACAGGCTTCGTCCGACCGGATTGCCGAGATGGCGGGCACAACTAGATACCAAATCGGATTTTTGGGCGAAAGAACGAATTTTTTAGACCACGTTAAAGGCACAAAACGGCCCAGACGGGGGACGGCAGAAGGTGGACGGACATTGCAGATTTGGAATCCCCATGTCTTGAAACGTAAAGTATCAAATTTTGAGGGGGGTTTGTACAAAATTTTTCGTGACCGAAAACATAGGGTTATTATTCAGAATGAATAACAAACCAAAAGTAAAGTTGCGTATTACAGGTTTATGTGCACTGAGCGGACATGAACTAGATTAGTAGCTGAACGAACATAGGGTTGTCACACCATATATTTTGGTGTTGGCAATCTGTACAGCGCTCTAAAACATATATATTTTGAAGATCGTCACATGATGTTGTTGACCAGGGGTGTCGTGACGTCATATCATATGGTTGGGCGAGGGGGGATGACGTCATAATAGCTGATGGATGAGGATAGGGAACCTCAAGGTCATCCTCCCAGCTGTACCTCTTTATCAACTACGATGGAACAACATTTAAAGATGGAATGTCGCTAAATGTAGGCAACCAATCGCCTGTCACATGATTGCAAGTAGCCGATAGTCCTAATTGGCACTGATGCCTGGAAGCAGCCGTCTAAACATACTTTGGGAGGGTCCTATTTTTGGAGGATGGACGATATCTCTCTAAATGTAGCTGTAGGGTTGTGGTACGTTGTGTGATGCGGCGGTTATATGAACATTATTGTTTGTTCATTGGTCTTCACCGATCATCATGATCTCAAGAATATATCTGGTGCTATCCATCACACAATTCTTACCCGATTCAGTTAGTTTTATCATATCAACCAATCAAATTATTTTCGCGTTCAGTGCCCATGCGCTTGGTAAAGTGTAAAACGAAGGGTCGTCCATCATCGGCCGCAGTTCCGACTCATTCGACGCATCAGCAGATTCTTATTGATTTCATTCACGACGTTATGTCCCCCGTTTATGCAACATTTGAGACGCTCAAGAATCCGAGAACGATTTTGGAACTTGAGTCGTATCAAGTCACCTGAGAGGAGCGCAGCAGCTCGAGAATCGATTATGACACATCAAAGGGTTTTCGGGTGGTAAGAGATGGATGGAGGAAGTGGTGGGGGCGAGGGTGAGGGGAGGGCTTTGATTATTCAAGAGGTTTCCTTCCCTCTGCCGACCTATTGCCGTCTTATCAATGTTTCAACCGGTCGAAACCACTAAAATGCCGTCAACCGAACGGAGCGAAAATGTGAATTCTTCATGTTGGATCGGTTAATTTCTCATTCGGCCCTGCGGTATTTTTTATGCGAATTCACGAACGAGGTAGGGGTGGGCGTGATTGAAGTTGAAATTGTCTAATTGGGCCAAGAATGTTTTGATTTGTTGACGCGTGGAAGAGAGTAGCAGTAAGGAATGCGTCGTCTGAAGTACCGATGAGACAATGCACATTGAACAAAATATTGGTACTAAGTAGTAGAAGCTAAAGTGTGAGTTTGTACAAAATCTGCCTAAATTTTGAATACATCGAAAAGTAATGCACGCTTTACAGGGACAGTGAGCTGATTTTAAATCTGCATTTTATAGCAATGTCCCAATCTGCCCACAACGCCATGTTTAGGTTCAAGCGAATGTGAGATGATTTCTCGGTACAGAACAACCGACGTTAAGTGTTTATTCTGAATTTAATTACCCTTAACTCTCAAATCATTCGCTTTTGGTTTATTATTCATTCGGTCACGAAACATTTTTTTACAACCCCCCCCCCCTCAAAATTTGATACTTTACGTTTCAAGACATGGGGATTCCAAATCTGCAATGTCCATCCGCCGTCCCCCGTCCGGGCCGTTTTGTGCCTTTAACGTGGTCTAAAAAATCCGTTCTTCCGCACAACAATCCCATTTGGTATAGAGTTGTGCCCGCCATCTCGGCAATCCGGTCGGACGAAGCCCATGGTTGTTATGGACAAAAAATTAACAAAACGCAGTATAATCGCAAATAAGCCGTGTTCCGTATCGTTTTCAAGGTATTTTTACATCTTGGGTCGAATGGAATGAGTATCAGACGTGTACAACTGCGTGTAGGGAAATTACAGTAATTATTAGAGTCAACTAATTGAAAGAACTCGCAGGAACTACCGCGGAAGTCAACGTTTCGTCGTTACTCCCTCCCTCCCTCCCACCCGTCTCTTCAAAACCACCCGCCCGCTCGTCTCGCGACGTCATGCCTATTACCGAGGGTTCGCTGGAAGTCCCCGTCCCAATTTGTCCGATGGGGCGGAGGAAGTGGCTCTAACCTTCCTCCCCACACCCCTACATCGGATCATAAATGCCTACAGACGTTTACGGGCGCCTGGCGCTGGGGGAATATTTAGTTTTCGTAGTTCCATTGTAGTCAGGTCATGTTTCGTATGGTTTACTGGTATTTTTCGATGCTGAATCGGATGGAATGGGTCTCGGAGCAGTAATACTAGGTCAAGCTGTTCATGAGAATAATAAACCGTTGTGTAATAATTTGCAGGGTTTTTCTATTCTTTACAATAACTCCAGTGCATTTCCATGAAATTTGTTTTAGCGCTGTTTTTCTTCATATATTTTGCTCATACAACGCCGGCGTTATAAAAAACATGGGTTCCTTCAAATAGCAGAATTCGCCTCACTGCATTTAAATTAATTTCATTCATTTCCATCTAGACGAGCCTCTGAGACCCGCCCTATTCGACTCAGCACCGAAAAATACGTGGGAAACTATGCTACATTGACATAAAACAGCCAAAATTTCGTTTTTGGGCTAATTTTGTAACCCCCTAAGTTGACCCATGACAACTATGAGTTTCGTTAGGTGGGCTGGATTCTGAATTAAATCTTTTTAGAAAGAACGGATTCTGTAAGCATAGGAACATAGTTTCAATTCTTGAGAGTGGTTGGGTGAGGGGGGGGGGGTTGTAAACAACGTGTGTGCGGTGCATCATTCAGAATGAATAATAAACCAAAGGGACCAGCCCAATCAGTCAAGACGTTCCCCAGCAACTACACAACTGCACACACTCGTAATTAAGTTTTTACTTTCCTTGGCTCTACAAAGTAGAAAGGAAAGTTAAATAATCGGCTGGAAAATAACTTTTTGTTCTCTTCAGATCTTTACGTTGCAGAACACCCCCGAGTCCGAAAAATAGTATTTGGGAAAATGGTCTGTGTGTGTCTGTGAACGATTTTTAGAGAATACGACTGTACCAAATCAGCTCAAACTTGATGTCTAGCCTACAGGTTACCATGGGACGCAAAAATAAGGGTATGGGCGAAACCCACAGAAAGTTAACTATAGTTATCATAGTGATCAAAACACCAATTTTTTTTCTCAAAAAACGGCTCTAACGATTTTGATTAAGTTTTTTATATTTATAGCTCTCAATAAGGTAATTATACCATAAAATTCCCATTTGTTGGAAAATGACGAGAGCAGCACAATAAATTATCAACACTTTCGATGAAAAGCGTTATTAGCGCGGCCTTTTCCTTATAAACTCCGTTGGAATGTTAGTAGAATGTTAAAAATAATTAGTATTGTAGTCCAACGCAATACCTACAGGGTGAGTGTTTAAAAACGCTCATGAGATACATGGGGCTCACCCCAGAAATTCCTGAATTTCAACTACCGCCGTTTCGCTTACTACCAGTTCTAAAAGTGTTTACCCAATAACTCTGCAAAAGTGATTACAAAAAATTCATGTTTATAGCCTCATTAATTATCTGTGTACCAATGGCTCAATAATGGTCCTGGGATGAGTACGAGCAGCACGATAAATTCCAGAACTGTAAGCGCTACCGCTTCCTGCTGCCGTAAAGCGTTATTTGACCAAGTTCAAAGGAACTGAATGATAAATGAATTGATTAAATAGAGTTACCCACGTACAAAGTGAATTGACGTAGAGCTACGAAAAGTTGTGTGTTGCAACGCACCAGATATTTTGGATCCTGTAAGTCTCAATATGTGTTGAAGAAACTCAATTGTTTTCTTAGCGCGTTATCATCGCTCTACTTTTCGGTAGCGGAAAGTAAAAAATCGCTTCACGGCGGAATTTGCGCGAATGGGTTTGAGAGGTGTGTTTGGTTGGTTGCTGGATAAGAAAGGCTTGGCACGGATTGAGTTGCTGGCTGGACATTTTCTGGGCGAAGAGCGCGGGTTCATTATGTTGTTGGGAAGAAACTCAAGTAGATAGAACGACCATTTTGGAGGGAGATTGTTCAACGCTCCAGGTGACGAGGGAGAAGGGCGAATAGTTTCCATGCGGTATCCGAAAAACGCCATTTCCCGCTGGATTTCAGGAGTAATTTGGCGATATCCGCGTTTGTATGACTGTGAAAAGCCTTTAGCTAAGGGCGAATTTGGAATCTAGTCAGAAATGTGTTTCTTTTGGGGTTTTCTCGTAGTCATAGGTCAGCAGAAGTTGTAATGAGCGGGCTATTCGTGATGAACAAATCGAGAAGAATAACCAACCTGTGAGGGATGTAAAACCAGCTAACCCTCGATTAACGCCAAACGGGGTTAAAATGAGAAGGTGTCAAGATGCGCGTTTACCCACAAATTCCCCTAGCTCGTTTATATAAGAGCTATGAAATGCTTGCGAAAACTCTCCGTTCTTTCTCCTAGCTCAACCTTCAGACCTATTGACGAGTAAACGGGCAAAGTTCACGATCAAGCGATCGGCCAACAGGTGTTTTCTTTCAGGTAGTTGGAGCGCGCCGCCGGAACAAGACCCCTCAATTATGAACGAGGGGCACACAACAGTTTTTGTCCCATCTCATTGTTGTCGCCTTCCGAAGGGTTGTAATTTTCGGCCCATTATTAAACTGGATTTTGTTGCTGCCCTTCTGGCCGATAAGAGAGGGCCTCGCTTCCCGGTTCGCTGAGAGTTCGAAAGACTTCGTGATCCTGGAAACCCCTGTTTTTGTTGGTACGAGGATCCTCGCTTGGGAATCAGACAGGATTGCGTAGGACACACCTTGGTTCGTATTGCTCGTACAATACGAGTAGGCAACAACGAGCCTGTACGGTGCTGCTTCATTTCGGGGAAAACCTCATCATTCCTTTACACTAGCCAATGTGCTCTCCCTCCTCATTTCAAGAAAACACCACAATTTTTTTTTTTTACTTTCCTTGGCTCTACAAAGTAGAAAGGAAAGTTATGTAAATAATAACTTTCGAAAAAATTTCGAGTTGTCTTCAGATCTTTACGTTTCAGACCCCCCTGAGTCCGAAAAACACTATTTGGGAAAATGGTCTGTGTGTCTGTGAACAATTTTTACAGAAAACCATCGTACCAAACCAGCTCAAACTTCATATCTCGCGCGCAGGTTACCATGGCACGCCGTAATAAGGGTACGAACAAAATCCACCGGAATTTAACTATAGTTATCATAGTGATCGAAACACCAATTTTTTTTTTCTCAAAAACGGCTCTCACGAGTTTGATTAAATTTTTTATATTGATAACTCTCAATAAGACAACAATTCCATAAAATTACCATTCGTGGAAAAATGACGAGAGCAGCACAATAAATTATCAACATTTTTGATGAAACGCGTTTTTAGCGCGGGTTTTTCATTATAAACTCCGTTGGAATGTGTGAAAAAGTTCGCATTTAATACAGAAAACAAATTGTGTACACACAAAGTCGAAGAATGTACATCGCGCATAAATATTACATCCAAGTCACTACTCAAAGGTATTCCACCTATTTTTTATTTTTTCAGAGAAGTATTTTTTACCTCTATTTTGAATTTAGCCAATGATAGCTGTACTGTCAATATTTTGCACGGAAAATTGTAGAAAAAATCAACCTCCCAGGTGTTATATATTTCACCTTTCAAGAACATCTTGTATACATAACTTACAGTACATTTTTCCGCCAACTCATACAGACTCAGCACTGGGAACCTCATAAAAACTCTGTCTGTTGAATATCTGCTTGGTTTCTCCAATAGTATTTTTATTAATAACTTTTGCATTACAAATAATGGCCTTTATCTTTGAAGTAGAAGACGGACCCCACCTAACTATGCCAAAAATAAGTAGCGGCTGTATGATTCCAGTATAGAACAGTGTTTTTAACTTTTCCGCCATGTACCCCCTTACTTCTACACATATTGGGATTAATGAACGGAGCTTTCTGCTTAATTCTCCTATATGACCATGTTAAGCATTCGTCGATCAATGCACCCAAATATTTCGTGTGAGAAACCGGGTCGATAACAGGACAGTCACAGCCTCTTCAACCATGATCGGCATGACAGGTCAGCTTCCCTGTCCGTGGTACCGACGTTGACCTTGAAGCAAAAGCTATAAACTTAGTTTTTTGAATGTTAAGTTTCAGGTTGTTAGTACTGAACCATTCCAAAAGAATAGACAGATTTTTTTCGGTTTTAGCAGCTACTTCCTTCCAACTTTGGCCAGTTACCCAGAGAGCAGTGTTGTCCGCAAACCTCACTATCTCTCCCTCAATGTTTGTGTTAAAAATGTCATTTACATAAGGTAGAATATGGGGCCCAGGACAGCGCCCTGAGGCGCTCCACACATCATTACGCGAGAACCACTATGTTGGCCATGTATTTTCACAATTTGTCCACTACACCTTAGGTAATCCCCAACCCAACGTATAAAAGTAGGGTGAAATTTCAACTTTTTGAGTACTCGCGCCAATTTTGGATGCGAATTGGTATCAAAGGCTTTTGATAAGTCCTTAAAAACGACTACCGACTTTTGGCCATTTTCTATTTCTAATTGAACAACTCTCTCGTCATTCTCACTTCCGAATCCTCCTGCCTTCCACCTTCTTCCTAGAACCGCATTATAAGTCATTGGCAAGAACCTGGAAATTGTGGAAGACTCACACACATTATCCATTCTATGCCCACAGTTTTCCATGATCGTCGGTGCGTGGCCCAGTAAGTAAAGCTTATCCCCCTGATTTCTTTCAAGCTTTCTCTGGACTCTCATTGTTGCAGGAATGCAGTGTACAGTTTACTCTTCTCTCCAAACAGAGTCATCGTGGGGTATTACGGAACCTAAAACCAAAACCAGACTGTTAGTTTTTAGCCGCAAGAAAACATGTTGAGGTTCGCCAAGTCTTCACAGCCAGAATATGTTTTATAATTGAACCAGATGTTTCGATCGCCCGCGTTTTGGTCGTTTGACGGCTTCTCACCATCAAAAGACCCTGTTTAATTCAAAAGGCGGAATAAAAAAAAAAGTCAACCGAACTTCCCTTCAAAGGAGCTCCTTTAATTTGTAGATCCTCCACTCCTGGAAGGAGTTGAAGGGGTTGGTAGGCTGGTCTTGGACGTCCTCGACTCTTGATTTGTGAGAAGATCAATTAAAAACCCAAAACAACGCTCGGAGAACCAGAAGGGGCTCGATGGTCTGCCTTTTGCTTTCGGTCGAGGGGTTTCCACGGCCCACAATTTGGAAGAAGGGCGCCCTTCCTTGTGCCGACGCACTTAAAGCCTTTAACCTTTTCTGAGAACGGCGACCGAGCTTGCGGTTTACACAGCCGCCTCAGTGTCGAAGGGGACAAACGCGTTCCGCAACGCGTTCTTTGAAAAGTAGTGTTCGGGGACTTTGGTGGGGCTGAAGAAAGTTGTGTGAAGCGCCGCGTTAGATATTTCTGTGCTAGCATGGTCTACGCTTAAATTTTTCTTTGTAGTGCACTAAATGACACTGGCGGGCAAATGTCGTGGTCTGTACATCAGCCAGTGCAAGCTTACCTTAGCAATCTTACGAGGTTAGCACTCCCATACAATATTTGCAGTTTCGAAGCTCCCTGTTTCAGATTATCGCTCTCGAGCGTTTCACCACAACCTGCGGTGAGGATCATAACGCTGTCAGCCGCGTTCTGCATTCCCTGGCGGTCGTTGGGCGCCCGCGTCGTAGATTCATGTTCTCCGTGTTCTCCCGTGTATCTTATCACTGAAACGAGCCATTTCGTAAACGGCACCGCTGCTGAAGCCGTACTTAACAACAAAAGGCTCAAGACCTCGATTCGTTGGAGGGGCAAGCTGGAAGAGAATCCAGGCTAATAAGGAGATACGAGTACAGCCTCCGTGCAGGCATTTGGTTGTATATCTTCTCGTCGTTTGACATCTATTACTTCTCTCAAAAAGGCGGTAGCTGTCTGAGGATTTTGCACCTTTTGGGAGCTAACTCGAGTTTATACTCCCGTCGGTTGCCCAACTCCTCTCGCTCCGTGAATCCTTATTCATTTGCGGGGAGCGCGGCCCATTACCAGACGATTATTACCGCCGCTTTTGAAGCTCCCGCTGTCTCCTTTTACCGCGGTTTCTCATTTTCGTGTCTAAGGCGTGTTTGTGGCAATCACTCAACCTGCTTCGCTCGACACAACAAACGAAATCCGTGCGTTTTGTTATATTTATTAGTTCTTTGAACTTTAATGTATCGCAAATAATGTGTGTTGGGATTTAAGTGTTTTGTATTCGTTCGTTGCCGTGTTTATTTGCTATTTATGTATTAAGACGACTTGTAATCTCACAATAGGACGAGCCCAAAATAAATCCGCCATAAATAATAACCCATGATACTGAGTTATTGAGTTGTAAAAATTAAAACAAACCCACAGTTGTCCATGAACGACTCCAAGATTAGCCACAGTGCATGGAACATCCCAGCCAGTTGGCCATTTCCTTAACTCCAGGACACCGCCATGGCTACAACCCTGGTGTTGTCTTCCTCCAACGTACAAGTTTCTGACCTCTTTGTACGATGATCTGTCTTCCCATAAGTATGCTTTGTGCCTGGCCTGGTGATCTTCAGGAGACAATGTGAAAGTACAATGCCGACCGATTAAGGGCCAGTGGGGCTGATGTCGGGCCTCAGTCTTTACCACGAAATGGCCAAGTAGTGATGCTGCCTTTCTAGGTCGCACCAACCCTCCGATGACAAAACAGTTATAAAGAGAGTTATATCAGTCGACAGTCATGGATGTTGTGGTTTCATCCGTGTTGTGGCAAAGTGGTGAAATTCTTATCAGGCCAGATGTTTAATACGAGAAAGTATTAAAATAAAGTCGTCGTTGAGCTCATAGAAACAGGAAATGAAAAGGAACTTCTCGTGAAAATATCTGGTGCGTTGCAACACACAACTTTCCTTAGCTCTACGTCAATTCACTTTCTATTTGGCTTTGTGCACTTGATCAATTCATTTACCACTCAGTTCATTTGAACTTGGTCAAACAACACTTCACAGCAGCAGGTAGCGGTAGCGCTTACAGTTCCAGAATTTATTGTGCTGCTCGTACTTATTTCCGGACCGTTATTGAGCGAATGGTACACAGAGAAGTAATGAAGCTGTAAACACAAATTTATTGAAGAGCGATGGTAATCACTTTGGCAGAGTTATTGGGTAATAACTGTTAGAACTGGTAGTAAGCGAGACGGTGGTAGTTGAAATTCAGGAATTATTGGAGTGAGCCCCATGTATCTCACGAGCGTTTTTAAACACTCACGCTTTAGGTATTGGATTGGACTACAATACCAATTTTTTAAAAACATTCTACTAACATTCCGGCGGAGTTTATAAGGAAAAACCTGCGCTAAAAACGCTTTTCGTCGAAAATGTTGATAATTTATTGTGCTGCTCTAGTAATTTTCCCACGGATAGGAATTTTATGGTATAATTGTCTAATTTAGAACTATCAATATAAAAAATTTAATCAAAATCGTTAGAGCCGTTTTTGAGAAACAAAATTTGGTGTTTTGATCAGTAAAATAACTATAGTTAACTTTCGGTGGATTTTTCCCATACCTTTATTTTTGCGTCCCATGGTAACCTGTAGGCTAGAAATCATGTTTGATGTGATTTGGTACAGTGGTTTTCTCTAAAAATCGCGCTAAATTGGAATTCGTCGAAAGTTCTGGTAATTTATTGTGCTGCTCTCGTCATTTTCCCACAAAATAGAATTTTACAGTATAGTTGCCATATTGGGAGCTACCAATATAAAAAATGTAATCAAAATCGTTTGAGCCGTTTTTGAGAAAAAAATATTTGGTGTTTTGATTACCATGATAACTATAGTTAACTTTCGGTGGATTTTATTCAAACCCGTATTTTGGCGTCCCATGGTGACCTGCGGGCGAGATATGAAGTTTGAGCTGATTTGGTACGGTGGTTTTCTCTAAAAATCGTTCACAGACACACACACACACGCAGACACACCTAAACACACAGACCATTTTCCTAAATAGTGTTTTTCGGACTCAGGAGGGCCTGAAACGTAAAGATCTCAAGAGAACTCAAAATTAGTTTTTCAGCCGATTACATAACTTTCCTTTCTACTTCGTAGAGCCAAGGAAAGTAAAAAGTCCGAAACAAAAGTAGAAAATAAATTGTTACTTAGTACACTGGGAGGTCCATTGAACAGCGAGAGTCGCCAGTTTCGGCCTCCCAATGGCATCAAAATTTTACAGATGGATCGAAAACCCCAGAGGGAACAGGATCCAGGTTGCGGATAAGTGGCTCTGGAAGGAGTGGGACGTTCATTGCCCAAGGCCCCACTCCAACGGTTTTTCAAGCAAAGAATCCTAATGCAAGAGAAAGGCTGTAGCAACAGAACTATCAACATATTGACCGATAGTCAAGCGTCGTGCAAGGCACTAATGAACTACTCCACTACGTCAAAGCTGGTGCGAGAGAGCAGGATGTGGCTTCCTTAGCAAGTGCGAATAGAGTTAATGTGAGATCATTGGAAATGAGAGGGCGGACCATTTGGCCAGATGCGGTCTGTCTACGGTACCTATTGGGCCATCGCCCCATTGTGGGATTTCTCTGTCACTAGTAAAAAGGACTGTGAGAAAACACGGCCAGAAGACGGCATCAGACAATCTGGAACGCTGCAGGAGTAAGACACTCCAAACGCTTTGTCTCTGAGCAATCAAGTGAGACAAGATCACCCTTCTGTGGAGAGGAAGGACTTAAGGCAGATTGTTCGGATCATAACCAGGCAGTGCAGAATGAACAAACACATGTATGTTATGGGTATAGTCGACACCCCTCGATGCAGGTGGTGTGGCACAAATGAGGAGACGTCCTGGCCCAGTGCCAGAGACTTGAGAGGGAGCGACTTTTGGTCTTTGGCACCACTTCTCCCAGGATGGACACCAACGAAAACTCTTTCAGGAACTACCTGGCTTTCCTCAGGGGGCTATGCATTGACCTGTAAGCATTGGGACTGGCACAATATGCCATATGGCCGCGGTGCACATCTCACCAGTGGGACAGTCAGAGGACTACTACTACGTCCACTACACCGTGCAATAAACACACGCTAATAAATCACTTTCATCGCGCAGCGGTCAAATTTGTACAGCGCCAAACATCTCAAAAAAAGGAAATATCATTCCGTAGTTAATTTAATGCGATTCCGTCCAGCAAAAAGGATTCTCCGTCAAATCGCGTTTTAATTGCGCCCTTATAAAAAAAAAAAAAGTTTGAAGGACCTCCTTCAGATGATCTCAGAAAAAAAATTAATACGTTTTTAATGTGAAGGACATGAAAGAAATGCAAATCAGTAAAAATTGCCGTCATAAATTGTGTCGAACATCAAACGGAGCGAACTTTTCAAATTACAATGAAACTCTGGCGCTGTTATAATTGGAATTGGCTTTTCCTCTGCGGGTGAGCGCGAGTCGTATTTCACAGAGCAGCGTGGGGGAGGGGGGGGAGAAAAAAAGAAGAGCGGCAATTTTCTTCGTGGAAGGATTTTACTGGAATTCATTAGCCCGTTTCTTCGACAAGTGGTGACTCTGATTGCGCTTCGAAGTTTCAAGAGGATTGCAATCTTGCAGAGAGCGGTACGTTTTTTTCTATCTCTCGTTTCCCGGTAAGTAAAAAGACTCAGGAGATGGGGGAGAAATGAATGATTTTCCGATGGCTCCGAGAGAGAGAAAGGAAACGTCGAGTTTGGTTAGAGAGAACTCGAAATGGTTGAGCTGCTACAGAAACGTATGTACCGATGTAAGAACGAGCTCCTTATCCTGGTACAGCAAGAAAAGTTAGTGGATAAGAATCCACTACATAGGTTGCACCCACTCTGCAAGCTGGACAAAAACGAGCGGTGCGTAGCAACACACAACTTTCCGCCGCTCCCGTAAGTTCGAACACCACCTACATATGCGGGCGCTATATCTTCCTTCAACGCATTTCTACACAAACATTTATAAAGAACAAAATGTAGGGACTAGTTAGCTGAGAGTACTCCTTAAGTTTCATCGAAATCGTTAAAGCCATTTTTGAGAAAATTGGAATACCGATAAATTAATATTCGACAAATCTCCTTTTCTGAGTTAACTTATAACACACAGAAATAATTACACAGAACGAAAAGTGGGTATGGGTGACTAAAAGACATTCTGTAAGATCGATTACATCTGGTGAAGCAGTTACCCTAGAATTTACGGAAATATTCGAAAAAACGTTATTTTCGACACATTTCAATTTTTATCTCTGTTCAATGGACTGTTAGAGGAACATTTATTGAGAACAATATGTAGGTTATAACTATTTGTAAACATCCTGAGAGTTTGGTAAAAATCGCTGCTGCGATTTTGCCAAAAACCGTAAAAAACCTATTTTTGCTTCAGGGGCCCGTATCTCCGTTCACCGTATTTTCATGGAGATATGTATAGAGAAGGAACGTTTTTTTATTAATTAGTAGAAGATAATTCGAAAGCTTAATGAAAATCGTTACAGCCGCTTTTGAGAAAAATGCGAAAAACCCTAGTTTTTGGTACATTTATCTCCCTCCCTCCCCCCCCCCCACACTTCCCTTCGGCCGAAATCGCCCATAACCTTATTTTGGTGTCTGGAAAAATAACAAAAATATCTGGTGCGTTGCAACACTCAACTTTCCTTAGCTCTACGTCAATTCACTTTGTACATGGCTAACTCTATTTAATCAATTCATTTATCACTCAGTTAATTTGAACTTGGTCAAATAACGCTTTACGGCAGCAGAAAGCGGTAGCGCTTACAGTTCCGGAATTTATTGTGCTGCTCGTACTCATTACAGGACCATTATTGAGAAATTGGTACACAGATAATTAATGAGGCTGTAAACACGATTTTTCAAAAAAAATGATAGTAATCACTTTTGCAGAGTTATTGGAAAATAACTGTTACAACTGGTAGTAAGCGAAACGGCAGTAGTTGAAATTCAGGAATTTCTGAAGTGAGCCCCATGTATCTCATGAGCGTTTTTAAACACTCACCCTTTAGGTATATGATTGGACTACAATACCGAATTTTTTTGACATTCTACAAGAATTCCAGCGGAGTTTATAAGGAAAAAACTGCGCGAAAAACGCTTTTGGTCGAAAATTTTGATAATTTATTGTGCTGCTCTCGCCATTTTCCCACGAATGAGAATTTTATGGTATCATTGCCTCATTAAGAGCTATCAATATAAAAAATGTAATCAAAATCGTTAGAGCCGTTTTTGAGAAAAAAAATTTGGTGTTTTGATCACTATGATGACTATAGTTAACTTTCGGTGGATTTTGCCCATACCCTCAATATTGCGTCCCATGGTAACTTGTAGGCTAGAAATCAAGTTTCAGCTGATTTGCTACGGTTGTTTTATCTAAAAACTGCGCTAAATTCGATTTCGTCGAAAGTTTCGGTAATTTATTGTGCTGCTCTCGTCATTTTCCCATAGATGGGAATTTTATGGTATAGTTGCCATATTTGGAGCTACCAATATAAAAAATTTAATCAAAATCGTTATAGCCGTTTTTGAGAAAAAAAATATTTGGTGTCACTATGATAACTATAGTTAAATTTCGGTGGATTTTGTTCATACCCTTATTTTGGCGCCCCATGGTAACCTGCGGGCTAGATATCAAGTTTGAGTGGATTTGGTACGGGCTTTTTCTCTAAAAATCGTTCACAGACACACAGACCATTTTCCCAAATAGTGTTTTTCGGACTCAGGAGGGTCTGAAACGTAATGATCTGAAGAGAACTCAAAATTTTTTTTTCAGCCGATTACATAACTTTCCTTTCTACTTCGTAGAGCAAGGAAAGTGAAAAGAAACAGCTCAATCGGTTCAGCAGTTCTCCCGCAAATCGAACTACAGACACACACGGTCCTCAAAACGTAAAGACCTGAAGAAAACCCAAATTTCTCTTTTGACACGATTACTATACTTTCCTTTCTCTTTGGGGTAGCGGAAAGTAAAAACTCTTGGAGAAGCTCCTGCACAATAGGCTGTGGGGGCCTCTCTGAAAAGTAATTTTCAATAGGCCCAATAGGTACTATAGACGAACTGCGTCTGGCCAAACGGTTCGCCCTCTCATTCCCAATGATCCAATTGTGTCCAGGAATCCAATACATATCAACTCTATTAGCACATTCTAAGGAGTTAAGCCACATCCTGCACTCTCGCACCAGCTTTGACGTAGTGCGGTAGTTTATTAGTGCCTTGCACGACGCTTGACTATCGGTTAATATGTTGATAGTTCTGTTGCTACAGCCTATCTCATGCATTAAGATTGCCCGGCGATAATAGCGTAACTCTCTGCTCGAAAAACCAATGCAGTGGGGCCTAGGGCAATGTACGTCCCACTTCTTTCAGAGCCACTTATCCGCACCCTGGATCCTGTTCCCTCCGGAGCTTTCGATCCATCAGTGAAATGTTGATGCCATTGGGAGGCCGAAACTGGCGACTCTCGCTGTTCCATGGACCTCCATGGCTGAACATTATATTTCCGCTCGAGCTCATACATGGGCACGATTGGGTCCGTGATCATGCTGAGCTCCTTAAAGCTCTCAAGCTCCCTGAATATAGCCAGGTGTCCACAAGTTGCCTTTGGCACCTCCGCTATACCGAGCTTGGTGAGTCTGTAAGCCACCTTTATCGCCTCTGCCTTGACATAAATGTCCAGGGGGAGAAGGTCGAACAGTTTCTCCATGGTAATGGTGGGTGTAGTCTTCGTCACCCCCACAATAAGTAGGCACCCTAGCCTTTGTACTTTGGCTAGGCTGCTGCCATTCACTCCAATGGCTGCTCTATGCCACCAAACGATCGTCCCATATAAGATTATTGGTCTCACTATGGCTTCGTAGAACCAGCAGGCCATCCTGGGCTTTACGCCCCATGTCATCCTGCACATTCTCTGACACGTCCAAAGGGCCGTTGTCGCCATCTTGGTCACTTATCTGATGTAGTGGGCGTATCTCTGATGTCTCGGGTGGACTACTGTTCGAATGATTGTTATCTGACGGCCCTTTTTGAACAAAACATCACTAACCGTTATATATCATATCATGATTAGATACCTAAGTCAACCGTTTTCCACCGTGCTAACAAAGGTAACTGTTAATGTGGTTAGACAAGCCGTGTATTACGCCACAGTGGTTATTGATTATTCCCATGCATCCTCCCATGCTACTCATGAGCGGTTCTTCATCCCTTTGAGATACTGGCCTCGGATCAGGAAGCTCCATACTCTTACATTAGGAGTTTTCAAGTGGCCGAAACGTGTATAAGCATGTTTAGGAACAGTCAGAGCTGGAAGATTTGCCTGTTCTTCCAAGAATAATTTGTCACTGTTGTATGGATTATAGTGGAGCAGCATGTGGTTTTTTTACTTTCCTTGCTCTACGAAGTAGAAAGGAAAGTTATGTAATCGGCTGAAAAACATTTTTTGAGTTCTCTCCAGATCTTTACGTTTCAGGCCCCCCTGAGTCCGAAAAACACTATTTGGGAAAATGGTCTGTGTGTCTGTGAACGATTTTTAGAAAAAACCACCGTACCAAATCCACTCAAACTTGATATCTAGCCCGCAGGTTACCATGGGGCGCCAAAATAAGGGTATGAACAAAATCCACCGAAATTTAACTATAGTTATCATAGTGACACCAAATATTTTTTTTCTCAAAAACGGCTATAACGATTTTGATTAAATTTTTTATGTTGGTACCTCCAAGTATGGCAACTATACCATAAAATTCCCATCTATGGGAAAATGACGAGAGCAGCACAATAAATTACCAAAACTTTCGACGAAATCGATTTTAGCGCGGTTTTTAGATAAAACAACCGTACCAAATCAGCTGAAACTTGATGTCTAGCCTACGAATTTTCTTGGGACGCAATAGTGAGGGTATGGGCAAAATCCACCGAAAGTTAACTATAGTCATCATAGTGATCAAAACACCAAATTTTTTTTTCTCAAAAACGGCTCTAACGATTTTGATTAAATTTTTTATGTTGGTAGCTCCAAGTATGGCAACTATACCATAAAATTCCCATCTATGGGAAAATGACGAGAGCAGCACAATAAATTACCAAAACTTTCGACGAAATCGATTTTAGCGCGGTTTTTAGATAAAACAACCGTACCAAATCAGCTGAAACTTGATGTCTAGCCTACGAATTACCATGGGACGCAATAGTGAGGGTATGGGCAAAATCCACCGAAAGTTAACTATAGTCATCATAGTGATCAAAACACCAAATTTTTTTTTTCTCAAAAACGGCTCTAACGATTTTGATTAAATTTTTTATATTGGTAGCACTTAATAAGATAAATATACCATAAAATTCCCAACTCTGGGAAAATGACGAGAGCAGCACAATAAATTATCAAAATGTCGACCAAAAGCGTTTTTCGCGCAGTTTTTTCCTTATAAACTCCGCTGGAATTCTTGTAGAATGTCAAAAAAATTCGGTATTGTAGTTCAATCATATACCTAAAGGGTGAGTGTTTAAAAACGCTCATGAGATACATGGGGCTCACTTCAGAAATTCCTGAATTTCAACTACTGCCGTTTCGCTTACTACCAGTTGTAACAGTTATTTTCCAATAACTCTGCAAAAGTGATTACTATCCTTTTTTTGAAAAATCGTGTTTACAGCCTCATTAATTATCTGCGTACCAATTGCTCAATAATGGTCCTGTAATGAGTACGAGCAGCACAATAAATTCCGGAACTGTAAGCGCTACCGCTTTCTGCTGTTGTTAAGCGTTGTTTGGCCAAGTTCAAATTAACTGTGTGATAAATGAATTGATTAAATAGAGTTAGCCATGTACAAAGTGAATTGACGTAGAGCTAAGGAAAGTTGTGTGTTGCAACGCACCAGATATTTTTGTTTCCTACGCCCTGGAGGCGCAAGACGGTCTAGATGGAGAGTCTCTGGGAGAAAAGAAGTGGAGCCGCGCATTGCATCTTGGAAGGAACTAGCCCATTCATTGGTCTGGTCCAACCCACTTTCTCCTAAGAGGTTTACGGAAGTTGGGAAAAACTCGACTAGGAGGCCCTTTGACGAGGATTTCCTTTGTTATTTAATGCCGGTTCCTCCAGCGCTGTTTCAATTCAATGCAGAGTTTGGTCCAGAGTGGGGGAAGCCCCCCCCTTTTCACTCTGCACCTGTCCACCATGCACTGAATGACTAAGACAACGGGTGACTGGCCAGTGACCAGCTAGAGCTCTTCAGTGAACGGCTTGGTGGTGCATAGGATGACTTTGATGGACTGTGATTTTGCTACCCCAGATAATGAGGCACGCTTAGGTAAATGGCCTTGAGGGCTGTGCCACGGTAGCACACATCCCGAGTGCCCTTACTAATTGTTCGTGGTGAGGAAATTGTGATTGTAATGAGCGTAGTGCCTTCGACGGATACCGAACTCTTATCATTTCTACTTTCTGGCGTGCATGTTAAGTTAAGTGTGCTCTAGCATGTCCGTTTGCGCTCTGAATCTACACCTCCTGTCCCATTACACACAGATCTGCCGACTGGACTGCGTTAACGCCTCGGTAACTCGGAACGTTATGTAAACCCATTTACCAACTCTTCTGGACATGCCTAAAACGCGCAGCTCCCCGTATCTTCCAATACACTAAACCTCCAAAACTATCGCCCATCAACAGGCTTTTATTCTGTCATTGTACACCTTTTATTTCGCGCGCAGGGACATCTCAGACTCGTCCAGCGTCCATTTTCGCTTCGTCCGGTCGCCATTTCGTTCTCCCCCGACCTTCCTTTTCTGTTCGAGAATAATCGTAAAAAATTGTTTCGTTCCCTTCATCCAGAAACCTTCGCAGTAATGGAAAACCCATTCCGACGAAGCGCCAACAGCCCGCACGTAACGCACTTTCCTTCGTGTCGTCGCGCGTTTTTCGTTCGAAGAACATTAATTTTACTTTTACCTTTTTCTTCGCGTCTGCTTCGTTGAGGGGGGAAAAAAAGCTTTTGAAAAGAGCGGGAAAAGAAAACGCGTCCCCTAGTCGTCTCGTTTCATATGGCAGTTATTCCATTTCCGACTCCCATCCCTCGTTATATTCCGCTATATTTCATTGTAGCTTTTTTTTTTATTTTCTGTTCTGCGGCCATTTAGCGGCACTTTTTATCCACCTCCGCTCCCGCGGAGCCGTCAACAGTATTTTTACATCGGCGAGCTCCAAACGAACGTCAAACGAGCGGCTCACGAGCGGTTCTGACAGATTTATTGTTATTATTTGTCCAAATGCAGGCTTTTGCTCCTCACAGTGTACGTTCGGCTTAGCGTTGCGATACAAGTCCACAATTACTACAGTTTACGACATTCCGCAGCGCGCAGCAAAAACAACAAACGCGCAAAGTAAACTGGGAGTGTTTCGTATTTTTATTTCTTCGTCACGTTCCTCGGATAAGCCCACAGAAGTGACTACCAGTTGAGATAAGAAGTGGGTACTTTGTCGCCAGTTTTTCCCGTTTGATTACCCCGTGGAACGTTCCTGTAGCGTGCTGACCTCAAAATTAAATAGCCACTGGTACAATAGCCACGTGGGGCTTCAGCCAACACCTCCAGTTCCTCGAAGTCCACTTGGAGTGTGCGTTACCGTGAAACGAGTGACAACTTGGCGCGCTATGAATGGAGCATTAGACAAACCTCTTAGGCAATATCAGAAAGGCACAACCCGGTCAGTGCTCCCTCAACAGCACTACCCTCAGTACGAGCAATTAGTAATGACAGGATCCGCATGTACAAGTGCCATTTACTTATGCTCACACCCAGAGGGCTGCGCTCTTGTGGATCACCAACGTATACAAGACAGCAACCTCTGAAGCAACCTGATCACCGGCCAGTTACCTGTTGTTGAGTGATGAGTTAACAGGGGGCTTCGCGTTCTCTGAGCCGAATTCCGTATAGACGTGACCACTGAATGGGCATGTAAAGCAAGTGAAATGGAAATCCTCGTCACGGGGACGTGACGCGTACGAGTTTTTTTCAATTTTCTATGACTGTTCGGTGCAGATCAATCGTCGAGTTCAATGAAGCATTTGTGGAATCACATCTCCGATAACCATCGTCGTCTTGCCCATTGTTGACGCATCAAAGGATCAACCTCTTCATCCGGCGATCCAGAGGGAGGTCCAAGGAGGTGCTTGCACTAGGGAGGATCATATGAGGCCTGTTCACAGGTCACTGTCCACTGAGGTACCATCTTGCAAATATTGGCAAGTGCGAGGTACAGATATGCAGGTTCTGCGAGGTAGGGCTAGAGACGGCAGAGCATGTGGTGTGCATATGCGATGGACTCGCGGCATTGCGCCGTTGTGTTTTGGAGGCCCTTCCTTCAGCCAGAAGAGGTGGTGAATGCAGGACTTGCGGATATCCTCCGCTTTGTGGAGGGGTGCTGGGGGTGCCTAGGCGACCTCACACCAAGTGAGACCAGTGCTGTGGGGCCTGGGAGTGGTGAGGGGGACCATGATCTGAGGATCATGGACGCCCTTACAATAGGCCCCCGTTCGTGGCTGCAGTGAGGGTATCACCTGCATCCACCGTTTTCAAGGAATAAATATCTGGTGCGTTGCAACACACTTTCCTTAGCTCAACCTCAAGTCACGTTTTACAAGGCTAATTCTGTTTAATCAATTCATTTATCACTCCCTTCATTTGAACTTGGTCAAACAACGCTTAACGACAGCAGGAAGCGGTAGCGCTTACAGTTCCGGAATTTATTGTGCTGCTCGTACTCTTTGCAGGACCATTATTGAGCAATTGGTACACAGATCATTAATGAGGCTGTAAACACAAATTTTTTTAAGAAGGATAGTAATTACTTTTGCATAGTTATTGGGTAAAATCTTTTAGAACTGGTGGTGAACGAAACGGCAGTAGTTGAAATTCAGGAATTTCTGGAGTGAGCCCCCTTGATCTCATGATCGTTTTTAAACACTCACCCTTTAGGTATATAATTGGACTACAATACCGAATTTTTTTGACATTCTACAAGAATTTCAGCGGAGTTAATAAGGAAAAAACCGCGCTAAAAACGCTTTTCGTCGAAAATTGTGATAATTTATTGTGCTGCTCTCGCCATTTTCCCACAAATGGAAATTTTATGGTATGATTGTGTTATCAGTAGCTATCAATATAAAAAATTTAATCAAAATCGTTAAAGCCGTTTTTGAGAAAAAAATTTGGTGTTTTGATCACTATGATGAGTATAGTTAACTTTCGGTGGATTTTGCCCATACCCTCAATATTGCGTCCCATGGTAACCTGTAGGCTAGACATCAAGTTTCAGCTGATTTGCTACGGTTGTTTTATCTAAAAACCGCGCTAAATTCGATTTCGTCGAAAGTTTTGGTAATTTATTGTGCTGCTCTCGTCATTTTCCCATGAATGGGAATTTTACGGTATAGTTGACATACTAGGAGCTACCAATATAAAAAATTTAATCAAAATCGTTATAGCCGTTTTTGAGAAAAAAAATATTTGGTGTTTTGATCACTATGATAACTATAGTTAAATTTCGGTGGATTTTTTCATACCCCTTTTTTGGCGTCCCATGGTAACCTGCAGGCTAGATATCAAGTTTGAGTGGATTTGGTACGGTCTTTTTCTCGAAAAATCGTTCACAGACACACAGACCATTTTCCCAAATAGTGTTTTTCGGACTCAGGAGGGTCTGAAACGTAAAGATCCGAAGAAAACTCAACTTTTTTTTTTTCAACCGATTACATAACTTTCCTTTCTACTTCGTAGAGCCAAGGAAAGTAAAAAAGGATCAACCTTTCGTCTGTTGATCTTCCCTCTACCGTGATTCGGCCGCTCCTGTCTTAGTTTGTCGCAACATCATCTCAGTTCCTGTCCTACCTTGTGCACCACCGCTATTTCCCTTTGTTTCCGCGACTTAACTGCGAATCCCGAAGTTGGGCCCAAAGACATCGAAAATTCTCAGCTGCGTCCATCGGGATCCGAACTATCGAACTGGGAAGTAGTTTGGTTTAGTGAAAAGAAGCGTTATTCAGTTGATTTTTATTTTCTCGATTTCGGATTATCTCTGCGGGCTATTGATTTTATTTGCCAGCAATATATTTTGAGTTTTCCGTATTTCCCGATTGCGTTTATTTTTCTCATATTCCGTCAATATGACTGCGCCTCACGCCTTGGTTCCATTAAATTTAGGGTACAGCCCACCAACGACCGTCGTAGGAGGAAGTGGGTTGAGCCTGCCCACTGGTAAGCCAGTTCCATATGGGACATGGTGACTTCAATGCGCGGTTCCACTTCTTTCCTCTCAAAGGCTCTCCATTTGCAAGGAAACAAGAAATCACGTGCGGTTTCTCTGTAATAATCGACGGTAGTTAAACCTTTCAGCCGCCACTGTGACCAAGCTTATAATCATTTTGTCTTGTTTAGGAAGAAGGTTATGACTAATAAATGGGGCCACCTTTGATCTCTCCCCTTGAAACTTGCTACCCAAGCAAAGGAAGGAAGGAAGCCAGATTATGAACTTCCTGTAATTTGTTGAGAAAACAAACCTAAGCTGACCTCATTGTGTTGAATCAGATTTGCTTAGGACTGTTTGGTACTTCTCTTTTTGTGTTCGTTATTCAACCACCAGTTATGTGGCGAATGGACGGCGGGAGGAGGCTTGAGAACAGGTCTGTTTCTTTATTTCATGACTGTACCTAATCCCTCGATGAGGGTTATATCAGTCATGGAAGTTGCGGTTTCGCTAATATGCAAGAGGCCGGCCCATGCAGCATCCACCGAACTCAGACCTGTGGAGGTACGGCAGGTATTTGGTCGTTAGCCAGTCTCCTGGTAGAGAACTGTTGCCGTGCGTGACCGGTTCCGTACGTGACCACCTGAGGAATCCCGTACCATCTGGGAGGAGTTCTTAATCTGGTTTCCTACCTGATCTTACTGTTTACTTGGGTGGCAAGTTTCAAAAGGACAGATCAACTATGACCACGTTTCTTGGTCATCAACTTCTTCGCGAACTCAGTCTCGCGAAATGGTTATAGGCTAGCTTTGTGGCAATCAATGCTGCTAAGTTCGTTTGCCCTCCCAACAACCGTCGTTCACTGTTGTAGAAACTACAGTGGAGCAGCTCATGGTTTCTTGTTTCCTCCGCACTGGAGGCGCAAGACGTGCATAATGGAGAGTCTTTCAGAGAAAAGAAGTGGAGCCTCGCATTGAAGTCACCATGTCCCGTGAGGAACTGGCTCGTTCAGTGGTCTGGCTCAACCCATTTTCTTGAAAGACGTTCACGGATGTTGGGGAAGAACTCATACGTCCCTTTGACGAGGATTCCCATCTCGCTTGCCATTTCTCTAACGCCCATTCGTTGATGGCGGCAAGTTTCTGTTCTGAGGTGAGATCCGCACGGAGTTCAGCCCAAAGCGGGGGAAGCTCCACTCTCCACTTGTCAACCATGCACTTAACAGCCAAATCAACAGGTAACTGACCAGTGATCACCTGGAGTGCTTCTGTTGATACAATCTTGTAGGCATTAAAGAAATTGGGTTGTGTCCGCCAGTAGGCAAATACTAAAGTTAACGTACGTACGGACTCACCTAACAGGTACGTTAACTTTAATCTTGTAGGCCTTGGTGATCCACAGGAGCGCAGCTCTCTGGGATTGGGCCAATACTCTCTTTTGATTGACTGTTAGTTTGCTACCCCAGATAATGGGGCAGTAGCCAATCACACCTAGATAGATGCTCTTATACATGAGGATAGTGTCAAGGTAACACACCCCCCAAGTGCCCTTAGTAATGGCACGCAGTGAGGCAAACCTTGCAATGGTCGTGCCTTTAAGGGACTGGAGGTGTTGGTTGAAACCCCACCTCTCACCTATACTCACTCCTAAATACTTGACGTGCTTTTCAAGAAGGAACCTGTGGCCACCAAAGCGTATTGTGGGTGGATTATTCACTTTTCCTTTCAACAGGATTATCTGGGTTTTTTCTTCAGCCACCTGCATCTTGACATGCTCGCACCATTGGGTGACGGTGCGGAGCGCGTGGTGGGTTTTTTCTTCGATTTGACGGACTGACTCTGCAAAGATCAGCACTGTCAAGTCATCCACATAGGCGTACGGCTCGCAGTGTCAGTCTCCATGAGTCTCCTGAGAAGACTTACGAAGAAGGCATTCCAGAGTGCTGGTCCAAGGACCGAGCCCTGTGGGCACCCCTTCTTCTCAATCTTTTTCCGAACGGAGACATGCCTACTTTCGATCGTAGCAGTTCTGTCTGTCAGGTAACTTCTGACGAGCGAGTACAGGTTGCGGGGGATTCCCCTACCTTTGAGCTCATTAAGGAGCGCTTTCCACCAAATGTTGTCAAACGAACACCACTCTGTGCTCACGCAGTCTGTTCTCCTTAAAGTTCTACCGTTTCTACGCGAACCCTACTCCACAAGTACCTAACATCAGCGTAGGAATATATCGCGAACATTGCCTCTGCGCGGTTAGCAAGCCATACACTGCGGTTTCACTTCTCACCCAATTTAATGCAACCTTAAAAGATAAAATAAAATTTTAGTAGCGATGTTGACATTGAGCACACTGGTGATTATGGAAAACGTCCGACTGGATGGCAAAGATGTGCCAGTCTGAAACCTGTTTCAAAATAAACCCCTAAGGGCAGCTCTCTTGAAGTTACGCTCCAATCCGTTGTCCGAAATTCGTTATTCTTCACGTTCGATGCTTTTGAAATCAGATCTGCGTGAAAACGAGGTGCGGACTCAATGAAGGCTCTGACTGACCACAAAGTTTCTACCGCCGCGATCAAGTAACATATTTCGGAACGAACTGCTAACCGCCAACCCCCAACGCTCGCCGACTCTTCGGTGGATTCAACCCGAAACACGTCAGGCATTTCTTCGACTGAAACCGGAGAACGGGACGGAGGAAATGTGTTCTCAGTAAACCAAACTCGAACTCCGGCGTGAAACAGGTTTGACGTGGAAAATCCTTCGCAGTCCGTAAATTTACCTCCTTCCGTGGAATTTACCGCTCGTCTGCCTCGAAATTGAGAAGCCACCGGAAAAAAGGGAAATGAGAACCAAACAAAAATACAGGAGCTGCCAAGTTGAAGGAAAAGATACGTCCCCAGGGTCCAAAATAAGCAAACAGGCCGAGATCCCTCAGCCATGTGGCTTTGAGAGAGACGTCGCGGACTTGTGATTTCGGAGCAGAGAAAATAAAATAACCTGTCGATTCTTTTTTCTCCGCCACCGCAGCTCCGGTAAACAGAGCGACGACCTTTTTCTCCCCTGGAAACCCCACTGGGAGCTCTAACTGACGACTAGTCATTGCGCTGTCTGAACGTCCTGTATTTATCGACACGCTTTTCAATTATTACTCGCCTAAACAGATGTGCAATTACCAGACCCTTCACTGTGGTCAGAAAGTTGACCTGCCTAAAATCTTCCCTGTACCAATACTCACAGTGTCCTCATGTCCATCGAGTGACTGAGGACAAGTTGGTGCCTAATTTACAACCGCACGGCAACTATCACCCAGTGATGAAAGTCCTGCTTGTAAGGATGCGATTAACCAATCACCAAAGTTGGACAGATTGGAAGAGGCAAGCGAGGTGGGAATCCTAGTCAAAGGGACGTGACACGTATGAGTTCTTCCCCTACATCCGTGAACGTCTTGGAAGAAAACGGGTTGAGCCAGACCACTGGACGAGCGAGTTCTTCGAAGAACATGCGCGGCTCCTCTTCTTTATTCTCAAAGACTCCATCATGCACGTATCCCGACTCCAGTGCGGAAGAAACAAGAAACCACATGCTGCTCCGGTGTAGTTTCTACGACAGTGGTTGGGAAGGCCGACGAATTTAGTAGCATTGACTGCTATAAAGCAAGCCTATAGTCGTTTCGCCGAGTATGCGAAGAAAGTGAAGCTTAGAAACGTGGTCACAGTTGATTTGAAGCCCACCACCTAAGTAAATAGTGAGATCAGAGGGAAACCTAATCAGACGATACGGATTCCCTCACGGGGCAACAGCTCTCTACATGGAACTGGCTAAATGACAACCTGCCAAAACCTGCTCTAGAGGTCTGGTTTTGGTGTATGCTTAGCGAGTGCTCGTCCTCCCGCATGCCAGCGGAACTCTCTTGTGTCTCTCGCAAGGTATCTTCAAGAAAAGTAGACACAGGAGCGCTTGTGGGTGTAGTTCAAATTTACTGTCGCTCGAACCTTGTAACGAGTTACTTTTCAAGTGCGGTTGGGCGCCTGGGGCAGACCCAGAGTGGAGGCTTGGTACAGTGCCTTCCAAGGTGATAGCACCTGGGCACTGTGAGGTTTATGAGAGGGTGAGGAGGGAGTTGTTTCTCTCTGAGGGGGGGGGTTCTGTTTTGGTTTCTTCCGCGTGTTCCTGTTTCCCGAAAAAGGAGAGGTTTTGATTCCGGCTCCCCTTTTTGCTTTCCTTGGGTCTACGAAGTAGAAAGGAAAGTTATGTAATCGGCTGAAAAAAAAATGTTGAGTTTTTTTCAGATCTTTACGTTTCAGACCCCCCTGAGTCCGAAAAACACTATTTGGGAAAATGGTCTGTGTGTCTGTGAACGATTTTTAGAGAAAACCACCGTACCAAATCAGCTGAAACTTGATGTCTAGCCTACACGTTACCATGGGACGCAAAAATGAGGGTATGGGCAGTATCCACCGAAAGTTAACTATAGTTATCATAGTGATCAAAACACCAAATTTTTTTTCTCAAAAACGGCTTTAACGATTTTGATTAAATTTTTTATATTGATAACTCTCAATAAGGCAAATTCAACCATAAAATTCCCATTTGTGGGAAAATGACTAGAGCGGCACAATAAATTACCAACATTTTCGACGAAAAGCGTTTTTAGCGCAGTTTTTTTTTCCTTATAAACTCCGCTGGAATTTTTGTTGAATGTTGAAAAAAATTGGTATTGTAGTCCAATCCAATACCTAAAGGGTGAGTGTTTAAAAACGCTCATGAGATGCATGGGGGTTACTCCAGAAATTTCTGAATTTCAACTACTGTCATTTCGCTTAATACCAGTTCTAAAGGTGTTTACCCAATAACTCTGCAAAAGTAATTACTATCCTTCTTCAAAAAATTTTTGTTTACAGCCTCATTAATTATCTGTGTACCAATTGCTCAATAATGGTCCTGCAATGAGTACAAGCAGCACAATAAATTCCGGAACCGTAAGCGCTACCGCTTCCTGCTGCCGTAAAGCGTTGTTTGACGAAGTTCAAATTAACTGAGTGATAAATGAATTGATTAAATAGAATTAGCCATGTACAAAGTGAATTGTTGTAGAGCTAAGGAAAGTTGTGTGTTGCAACGCACCAGATATTTCAAGTTGTTTTCCCGTTTTTCGTGTCTGATTCCTTACTGGGTTCTTCTGGAGAGCTTCAGATTCGAACGAAGAAAGAAAATCCCTGGCCGCAAGTTGCGTCTATTTTCTTCCGTTTCTTCTTTTTTTTGGGATGCCAGAAGTAGGGTAGAAAGACGTTTTAATTTGATTCTTATTTTCTTAAATATCTTTAGGTTGACATTTAGATTGCAAGGAGAAGTCTGTTATTCTATTTTAATACAGATATATATTTCTATTATTTTTAGTTATTTCCCTTCTGTTTTGTTTCTATTTCTGTAAAGAAATATCTCGTTGTTGCGGGCTTCATATCCACGTGGAGTTGTACGCAAAATCTTAAATTCCGTCACAACCTCAGGGGTAGGGTTTATCAGCACATCAACCGCACGAGGTTCGATCGGCGAGAGGATCCCTGGCGGTTCACCGCTCAATGCGAGAGCTAACCGTGGTTTACTTCAATCCAGCAAATGAACCTGATACTAAGCGTTTTCATAACTATGTAGGAGCAGTTGTTATCTATCATGCTCCTCCCACATCAATGTAAGACCACAAGATGAATGAAGGACTAGAAGACCCTTCTTTCTCTACTTTGCGTGGTGGGAGTCCTATACCTGCGAGGCACTCCACAGCATACTTATTATTTATGCTACCCATACTATCACTATGTGCATACTTAAACTGTATCCAAGTGTGGCGCTTTTATATTCAGGGAAACTGAAATATCATTGTCTGCCGAGAAATTGACGTCAACTAATAAATTAGGCCGAATATACGAAACGTCCCGAGACACGCCCCTGGCAAAGTGATCACGAATTGTTTTGTTAGAAAAAAAACAAAAAAAAACACTCCCTTCACCCCTCGCCTTGAAATTACCAAGAAACAGCTTCAGGTCATGCGGTATAATTATGAACACGAAGCCCAACCAGTCTTCGGCGACAAAAAGCACAAAGAGCCAGACGGTACAGGAGCGTGGATGAGGCATTGAAAAGGCTTCAACTTAATTAGGGCAAATTTTATTGAGGCTTATCGCTGGTGGAGCACGAGTACAAAAGGAAACGTTTGTGGTATCAAACAATAAGAAATTATTACTGTGAGAGAGGAGAGAGACAGAGAGAGTCTTACGTACTTTGTCCTACGTACTTTCCTCGATTTTATAGAGCTACCCACGAATCCAACTGTTTCACTTAGTTCATAAGGTCTAGGTAGAACTTACCGTTCGATGTAAAAAGGTGATAGGGCGGAATCATTTTCCTGAATTATATTGAGTTGTCTCTGCTTACGTCACTGAATATCAAATGGAGAGCTGATGAGGGTCTCAAGCTGCAGGTCGCTGAGGAAAAACGACTCTCGAAGGGACAATTGAATAGCCAACCGTCAGTACGTATTGGCGGCCACAGACTCATTCTTGAGAAACGATTCAAGAACTTGGGAGTCAATGTAGGTGATAGGTGGCGCACCAGCCAACACCTCCAGCCTTCCCAGTCAGTGCTCTCGGTTTCTTTATCAAAATCACTGTTGAGAGGGTTACATCAGTCGCATGTCATGAAGATTGCACCATGCAAGATCCCGATCACTCACTGAGCATCCACCGAACCCTGACCTGTAAGCTGGTTGCTCAGACGTTCCATAGTGCTGGTTCGAATCTGAGCTTTGCAGGCACCCCTTGTCTATCGTTTCGCTCTCAAAGCTCACGGCTACGAGAAAATACCACCAACATTGTCGTTTTGCTTGTTTGATAGCACTGTGGAAGGCCTTCTTGTCCTGGATGAAGGTACTTCAGACTGTAGCTGCTCACGGTGTATCCTCGCGACGTCTCTTCCCTATGAGCAACTAGGCCACTTGGGGTATGTGTTACTGTGACACAATTCTCAGGTACAAGGCTATAAAATTGCCCCTAAAGTTGGGCACGTCCTTATCTCTGGGGTGATGAACTCACAGTCAATCAAAGAAGAGTGCTAGTCGTGTCCCCGAGAGCTTTGATCCTGCGAATCACCAAGGCCTACAAGACAGCATCTACTGGAGCACTCCAAGTGACCTGCTGAATTTGCCATTGAGTGCATGGTTGAGCGAAAAGGCAGCTTCCTCTGCTTTGGGTCTAACTCTGCATGAACACAAACTTGGTGAATGGCATTAGGTAAATGGCAAGCAAGGTGGGAATACTCGTCAAAGGGATGAGTTTTTTTCCAGCATCTGTGAATGTCGTCGGAGAAATCGGGTTGGGCCCGACCACAGGACCAGTTCCTTATGGGACATGGCAAGTTCAGTGCACGGCTCACTTCTTTCCTCTCAAAGACTCTTCATACAGCACGCCTTGGCCTCGAGTATGGAGGGTACGAGAAATTACGTGCTGGTCCTGTGTAGCTCTCAGTGAGCGACGGTGGTTGGAAGAGCAGCCAAACCTTTCAGCCGAAACTGTGAGGGCACGGTTGATCTCTCCCTTTGAAATTTGCTCAGGTGGGCAACCTGATTAAGAACTCCTCCCAGATGGAACGGAATCCATAGGGTCATACCTGCGCGTGGTGACGCATGGGCAACAGCTTTCCACTGGGGGACTAGTTAAATGACAACCTGCCGTACCTTCACAGGCCGGTAGCCAAAACTGCAACCTCCATGCCTTCTTGTGGGTCGCCAAGGCCTACAAGACGGTATCCACTGAAGCACTATTACCTGAGTGCATGATGGGCAAGTGGGGAGTGAAAAGGGAGCTTCCTCTGCTTCGGGTCGAAATCCTAATGAACCTCTCCACTGAAGACAAACTTGGCGAATGGCATTAGGTAAATGGCAAGCGAGGTGGGAATACTCGTCAAAGGGATGAGTTTTTTTTCCAGCATCTGTGAACGTCGTCGGAGAAATTGGGTTGGGCCCGACCACAGGACCAGTTCCTTATGGGACATGACAACTTCAGTGCACGGCTCATTTCTCTCCTCTTTTCTTGGCCTCCAGTATGGAGGAAACGAGAAATTACGTGCTGCTCCTATGTAGCTCTCACAACAGTGAGGGACGATTGTTGGAAGAGCAGCCAAACCTTTCACCCGAGACTGTGAGGCCACAGTTGATCTCTCCCTTTGAAACTTGCTCAGGTGGACAACCTGATTAAGAACTCCTCCCAGATGGAACGGAGGGTCATACCTGCGCGTGGTGACACATGGGCAACAGCTTTCCACTGGGAGACTGGTTAAATGACAACCTGCCGTACCTTCACAGGCCGGTAGCCAAAACTGCAACCTCCATGCCTTCTTGTGGGTCACCAAGGCCTACAAGCCGGCATCCACTGAAGCACTATTACCTGTTGACTTGGCCATTGAGTGCATGATGGGCAAGTGGAGCATGAAAAGGGAGCTTCCTCTTCTTCGGTTTTTTTTTCAGCATCTGTGAACGTGGTCGGAGAAATCGGGTTGAGCCAGACCAGTCTTGTGAGTGCTACGGAATAGTAATTTGAATAAGGAAACAGACCAATGAAGGGGGGAGAGTGGGGAGCTCTTCCTGTTGCGCAGTACTGTATAGTAAGCTCAGAGGGGAATAGTAGAGAAAGGTATATCTTCCTTGACGCGGTGCCAAAATGCTGTAATATTCTCCATTGCTGGCTTAATTCGCATTTCGTGTTACCTTTGACGTTAAATTCAACGGACTCATTTCCATTAAATATTCCTCTAGTTCTGACTCGTCCATTGAACACCTAGTTAAATGTTTCCTAGTTATTCCCTCAACTCGCTTCTCTTCAGTAATTAGTGCTTCGTGTTTAGAATTGCTTCACGGTTGAGAACTACGTCTTAAACAGTTGTGTATGCGACTAAATGACGTAGCGAGGGCTTTTGAGCTCGAATGGGGAGATTGATGAACTGGCGTTGGATAACGAACGAGCTCAGGACTCAACAAACGAGCGCCTTACTCCGTTGAAACAACCTTTCAGAGTCCCCTTCCTAATAGGTGAAAATTACCACCACGTCACCGCTGGTATTCATCACTGCGCTGCTTGCTGTTGTACCGGCAGTCGACTCAATCTTTCATTGATAACCCTGAAATTAGAAACCCCCGGAGACTCTTTTCAATAGAAAGTGTAGTCGACCAAGTTTAACGGGAGAAATTGTTTTTCGAATTTTGATGAGTCGAGTCCTCCAGTCCATCACCGTAGGGCACAGGAATGATTCGATATAGCAACACCTGAGTTATGCAGGTCTCCGCATTAGGCCGTTGGTCTTCTAATGTTGAATGGTTTGCCCCACCCACACGTGAAGGCGTGTTTCTGCCTGTACGTCTTCAGATGCTATTGGGTGCCCTTTTCAGCAAACGATTGTCGAATAACCTCACGAACAGCTTTGTAAAGCGTTCGGTAACGTCCTTTTTCAGGGTGGTATTCCTGCACGTCTGGTTGATTATGAAGATAGCATTCCCATTAGGGTGATTACTATCCAGGGAGTCATTTTTGGCCCTCAGTTAAGCTTCTTGTATCTCATTGATTCAGTCGGTGTGCTGTTGGAGGCTGAGAGCTGTAGTTTTCTGGGGCCTCTCTTACTAAGGAGTTACTCCTCTCAATCCTCTGCTTCAGTAAGGTCCAGTTACCTCCTTGTGTCACTTTGGAGGGTGGTGGGAGAGTCGACAAATTTCAAATCAGGCTTCGATGGGTGTGCTAAGGAAAGAGACGGATATATTCGGCACGCATCTCTGCTCATAGCTTGTTGGATTTCACCTTTGGTTTCAGGCTCAGCCGTGGTTCTACATCGTGCTCCATTGTACTTCACTTACCTCCAGTAGCTAGTTTGGGTCCTGTTGGGCAATCGAATCCAAATCTCACACGAACCGGTTCCGCCCAACCGGTCCCAAATTGGTTCCGCTGGGATTTATTTCTTCGCACAGTCCACAGCGTCACACGAAGCACTCATGCATGTGTAGTGGTGGTTTGGTGAAGAATAGGTAAACTCGGCAGAACGTCGTTTATTCTCCTACGATTTTATCACGAATGCCTCACAAATCGGAAAATTTCCCCATTTTCCTTTCCTTCCCCAACTCGTGACCTCCTTTTTTGTTCCGTTCAACAACCGTTCATTTTCTGTCTGTGTACCAGCCTTTCAGTCTTCCCTGATATGATTGTAGCCTCCTCCTGTGGTTACACTTCTTCTTCTTCGTCCTCGCTGTTGTTGATCAGCACACATGTGCTCACAAACGGCCCTTCTGTCTGAGGTCAAAGATCTCGACTATTGGACCATCTTTCAACTATCTGGACTTCGTAGTGCTGTTAAAATAGTTTTAATTGACGCCATGAGCCGTATCGTCAAATAAATAAATTTTGATTTGCTACCGGCTGAGATTTTCGGATGAAAGCAGAGGAAGGTCTTGCGAATGAAGACGTTGGCAATGGCTTTTATTGCTATTCAACTCCAGAGCTCTTCAAGTGAAGCCATCCAACTCACCTCATTCACCTCTCGAAAGCCGTGGGACCCACTCTGCTCCAGCCGAGCCTCAAGAGCTTGTTAGGATGTGACCTCTCAACGACAGGTCTACTTAATAATCGAAGGCGCGGCGCGGCGGCTGTGGCTGTTGCTGCGGCCTCTTTTCTAGACCCTCATTGTTCGGTTAAGGAGCCGAAGATGTAAGTTGTAAAGGTGGAACGAGGATGTTCCTTTTGGAGGCAGAGCGGAGGGGAAGAGGAGAGAGGCCAAATGAGTTTACAATGATCCAGGAATAAACGAGTCCTTACATTAACAAGAGATCGTAACACTGGAAGCCTTCTTAATGGCGGGGTTTTCTTCTTCTGCTTCATCTTCTTTCGACCGGTGGCTGTAGAAAAACGCCGCGTCACGTAGTGGCTGCCTGGGCACCCCTCATGACGAATCACCTGTCCGTTGCCTCACACGCCTCCACCTCGTCCCTCAGGCTTCTGCCAACTTACTAAGTCTCTACGTGCGGACAGTTCAAGATTTTTTCCACCATCCTGTAAGCGAATGAGAGAGAGAGAGAGACATCACTACTCAGATTTATTGTCCGTTTCAGTGACTACACATTACTAAAACACGAGTGTTAGTGCGAACAAAGCCAGAGTGAATCTGAACGTTGCATTATTCCATAAGTATTTTATATTATTTGTGTGTGTTTTGACTGAGTAGACTTGAATGAATCTCAGAGCTGTGTTTTAGTTTAGCACGAACTTGTAATTTGAAGAGTTGGGATATCACAAGATTGGACGACTTAAGTCTACAAAGACGAAGTGACTAGAACAGGACATGATTAGAGTATATAAACGCAAACAAGGGGGGCTCTGAAGGCGTGGAACTGTTTGTACCGGGAAGGAAGGAGAAATCTGAATTAAATGTTGATGAGAGGTGTCTGGTAGGAGATGGCTTTATCGCGTGAGCTGTTGTCTGTGTGTTGGGAGAACTGGAAGTGACTGACTTTCGCGAGAATTCGTTGGTGGATGAGTTTGGGGGCAGCTGTTTGTTATGGAGAGGAGGGGGAAATGATATTAGGGAATGTCCAGAAGAAGGGGCAATCCATTGTCGATCGGAAATAACTGAAGAGGTGGACTTCTCATAGGTAAACAAAGAGGGCTTGAGGACAGAAGGTCTTCGGGGAAACAATGAAATAGCCATTAGGGCCGCTATGGACATTTAGGAGGTCAAAGACCCAGCTAATACTTATTGTCAATGATCACTTATGTGCAGCGTTCGTGTTACTTGCCGCAATCCAATTATTATCAAAGTTTAGTATTCCGCATTGTAGTAGTAGGTAAAAATGGAGTTTTCTTCGGATCTGTATGTGAACCAGAAAACCAAGTTTAGGCGTTGGCTGTTGTGTGTGAGCTCAGCAGTGAGACATTTTCTAACGTTTTCTCCAACTGGCTGAGTGAGCTACTGCGTGGAGTAGCTTGTTCAATCTCTGTACCTTTGCGAATGATGCTCTTCTTGCCCTAATCCTGCAAAACGAGGCCTGGACTCCTTGGTTCTGTCTTGCACTACCTTGATTCGAGTTTCTTGGTTATATTCCTTGGTCAAGCCGTAAGTGCCTGTTTGCTCTACCAGTATATTCCTGAGATTGGTGGAAATTTGGCGTGGGCCAGGTTGAAGTGCGACAGGGCAACACTGCGTGCCCCCAAAATCAAGTTATTCCTCATAGTTTGTCACTGCTGAGTCGAAGTGCGCGGCTGGTCGGAGGTGGGCCCTTGCGTACCAGGGACCTGGGGTCCTTCGGCAAGGAGGGGCAAGCCCAACCCTCTCCAAGGCGGAGGTCCCGGAAGCCGTAAGTCTGGACGCAAGTCTGGGCGGGCTAGCAACCATTCTAGCCTTAAGGTATATTTTTCCCAAAATGGTACTGTGGGGGTGCACAGCCGGCGGCGCAAGCCGGTGCACCATGGGTAGGCCCCCGAAAGGCGGGTGCCTCTGCCAGGGTCCAGCAATGGGCCCCTGCAGATATCGCAGCAGTCGAGGGTTTGCTGGAAGTAGTCCCTGTCCCAATTTCCCCTACTCTTTTTGCCCGATGGGGCAGAGGAAGGTAAGGGCCGATGAGGCCGGTACTTCCTCCGCACACCCCTATATCGGAACGTAAATGTCACTGCTGGGTTCCCAGTTCTGAATCTGTCCTTCGAATGAACATTGAAATTTCGACCGTTTTTAAAACTAGATCTCTCATAAATAGGTAGGAATTCATTTACTATCTTCGCGATTCGAACTTTCTTCTGGATTAAAAAGAAGAGGATTGAAAGAGAGTCCTTGCTATGCGTACAATTGGGACTAAGGAATTCATTCTAGCGAACAAGAATAAGAACTAACTTCGACTTACTCATTCAACAGATTTCCTATTGCCCTAACACTTTACGGCTCACTTCTCCAGCGCCTAAAGAGGGCAGAGCCTGAACTCGGCAGGGATGAAGAAAGAAGACTCGTGGTAAAACGTTTGGAGGCATCTAAATCTCCCAAACTGCTGGGCAATATGATGATGGCAGCGATGAGGACGAGGAAGAAGAACTTCAATCACTGGGAGACTTGAGGGAAGAGCAGATGTAGCGTGCTAATCGGTTTCAGGTTGATACTTAGTACACACAAGGAGCAGTCTCTCTTCATTAAAAAAAAAACTGGATAGCAAGAACGAAGAAAGAGTTCGCCGTTATGGGTTTGGTCCAGAGTTCGCTGTTTTGAAGGCTGCTCATATTTGAAAGTCTTGGATCTTTGTGCGCAGGGCCTAGGAATAGTTCCACACGAGTATGGCTTTGCCCTGGAACGAACTCCTCCAAGCGATGCCAGTCCTCTGCTTGAAGCGTCATTCCCCACAGCTCCTCGAACTCTGCGGGCGTTCCCCTTTTTTCAACGCTCTCGGTGAATTAAATAAGCAATCTGACAAAGTCGCGGTTCAACTCAAAAGAGCCGACTCAGGACTCCACGAAAATGAGATCCGTCTCTCTGCCTTTTGTCAAAATCGTGACTCGACGACTGGAAAAGTAATTACCGTTTTGTAGATAAGGAAAGTTCGGAGAGTTGAAAAGAAACGGAACGGAGATTCGGTTCGTCGCATCCCCAAACGCGTTTCTAACGAAGAGCTTCCCACAA
This sequence comes from Pachypeltis micranthus, assembly GCA_020466155.1. Taxonomy (NCBI): domain Eukaryota; kingdom Metazoa; phylum Arthropoda; class Insecta; order Hemiptera; family Miridae; genus Pachypeltis; species Pachypeltis micranthus. Next base: position 27,220,548 of record CM035777.1, on the reverse strand, counting down.
ATTTGCGTGGAATTTGAAAATGATACTGTGGGAAAACTGAGTTGGCAAACTTACCTTAACAGCCTTCTTCAAAGGTTCTGATGAACGACATTCTCAGTTTCTTTACAATCTCAGCAATTTCGAGATGGGCTCCGTTAGTCATCAACCCCTGGTAACTTACCGGAATGGGTTCCTAACCCATCTCCATTGAGATCAGTCTCGTTAATGTTTTGAGACACCGCATCAAAGTTTCTTCAAAAATTATCGCTTAGTCGTTAATCTCAGCGACTGCGTTAGTAACTATTGTCCCAGTAATTCGTGACATGAACTCTGACGGAAACAGTTTCGGGGTTTGGGCTACGAAAAACCCTTGAACCGTCCTAGCTGCTGGGAACTAACGTGGTCAAAAACGAAGGCCCTTTGAACGGTTTCTGAAGGAAGGTTAGGCCGTCTTCTTCTCTTTGTATTTGTCCTGGCACACGTTCCTGTCGAAATTTCGATCTTCTTCTTCTGTTCCCTGCTCTCTTCCCGCGTGAAAACGTTTTCCTGATTTGATTGTTACCAATATAAGGAGCGTTTTCGTCTTACGGAAGGAATAAAAAGTTATTGCTTGACTGTGCTAAGCCCTGAATCAGCTGATACTGAGGTCTTGACATCTGTCATTCACGCGTCAGTTGACATTTGTTATCTAAACCAGATGATTGCCGCATTGTTTTGACGTCTCTTTATCAACTGTCATTTTCGAAATGACGTATTTCACTGTTTCACTATCTGCCCTCCCTTTTAATCAGCTGTTTAACTTTTTATTCCTTCCGAAAAAACGAAAACGCTCGTTATATTGGTAACACTGCTCTCTGGGAGGCCTTAGAGACCTCTGACATCACCTAAACATGGTTAAATAATAGCTTCGAATCCCTTCTCTTTGGCGATAATCACCTGTTTTGTTGGCAACACTGCTCTCCAGAAGGCACTGGAACAGCTGATTCTCAGGGAGGCACTGACGTCAAGGGCGGGAGGGGGAGAGGGGCACGTCACACCTGATCCCTTATCAGTTGAGAAGGTCAGTTACTGATACGCCATTCGCCCCTTTTTACACTACTCTGGCGTATACACGTTTCACATTTTTTCTATTATGACTGCACAAGAGAAGGCAGAATGAGTCCTCACACAAACACGCGAGGGTTTCAATCATGAACTCGCTCATCCTTTACCCCAGTACAATGTCCAGCCTCAATCGGAGAACCCTGCGGAAGTATACATCGCATAATACCAGTGTTCTGACAACATTGAAGCACACCCACTTCGTCGTTAGTACTGGACGGGTATGGAAGTATATCATTCTGCACTCTCCCGCCAAGATAGCCCAAGGTGCATCTCTCATGAAGATAAACGAGTCACAGATTTATCAACAAGAAAACGAAAGGAAAAACTATAGAAACGTTTTTTTCGTACCAGGCGACCCAGATACCAGGCTCATCTCGGAACCCGTCAATGTCGTTCCTCGCTGGAAGGACCGACTCGACCTCACGGATCTCCCCTTTTTCAATCGGAGAGAGACGTGACGCGGCATTTCAAGAGTCGGATTGACGCTCCGAAAGGAAACTTCTTCCTCGGAAGACGACAAGTTTTGTTTCGTCACCGCCAAAACGATTCATCAAACCGCTCAACGGCCCGTCATATCAATTTCCTGCTGTTGACACTGGCGATAGGGAAACTTAGATGAATCAGTAAATAACTTACAACACTTTGTTAAGTAACTAGCGCGTCGCCGATGTCCATTATCCCTTCCACTAACCTTCAACCCTTCTATCCCAGTGAAGTACTGAACATTCCTCAATGAGTGCGACAAACCGGTTCAGGATGTACCACCGTCACGAGATATAAGCCGAAAAACGGTGAGGAACGATCGGTGAGGAGCATGTTACGAGGCAGGAACATTGATTGGAATATTGTACCCAAACTGGATAGAGTAGCGCTGCTCAAACCAAAAATCTTCTGCGTAGAAAAATATCTGGCCAGACGCATCACCCAAATTTCCTCAGCCCCACGCCAGTGACTGATCTATTTTTCATTCAGTCATATGAACATGGCGAAAAATAACTTCACGTTTTACATGGGAACTGACAGAACTTAAAGTTCCAAAGTTCCAGAATATGAATTCTTGCTCTTACTTGGCTGTTCGAACGATTGTTTTGAGAAGATTTGAGTTCATTGTTCTAGAGGGGTAGGGGGCTAACTGAAACAGTGGTGTTCACAATCACCTAAACATGCTTAAGTAATAGCTTCAAATCCCTTCTCTTTGGTGATAATCACCTGTTTTCTTGTCAACACTGCTCTCCAGAAGGCACTGGAACAGCTGATTCAGGGAGGCACTGACGTCAAGGGCGGGAGGGGGAGTGAGGCACGTCACACCAAACCCTTATCAGTTGAGAAGGTCAGTTACTGACACGCCACTCGCCCCTTTTTACACCACTCGCCAGCGTGTTAAATGTTGCACACAACAACGAGACCGGTCCACCCAGTACAAGAGAAGCTGAGTGACTGGCGAAGGAGAGAAGGTAAATGAATGTTACGACAACGTGGACTGTGCCGGTACCAGAATCACTTTATCGATGGTAAAGAGGAGCTTCTATTGTTCCTGCCCATGAGTGAACACTTAGCACCGACTTGTGAAACGACAGGCTGCTACTAGGATAAATGCCACAGGACTCATTTGTCGTCTGCCATGCCCATCTATGCTGAGTCTGACAAGTAAGGAGCACACTCAGGAGGCACCCAAGGACGTTGAATGTGACCTGGAGTTCGGTGTTCGTGTGCCAGAGTTGAAGGGGTTTTTAACGTTGTGCATCTTCAAAAGGTTTCGTGAACTATAATTGTTCTTACCACCTCTACCTCTTCCCGAACAAAACTGATTGCTGAAAATATCCCTCTATCTCCTCCATCGCTCTTCACCTTCTCCAAAAGCTTCTGTTCCTCTCACGAGGAAGTGGAAGGTTGAGAAAGCCTACATCATTTTGGTAGTACCTTGCCAAAAGGTTAAAGTTTCTTCAACAACGAGCGTAGTTTTGTTCTTAAAGTTCCAACTAGTGCGAGAGAGGACTTCCATCTCCCGTCCTCAGACACAATTTCCCGCTACGACGGCTGACCGAAGTTTTTCATAACGCGCCCTGAAAGGCTTTGTCCCGAGTAATTCCGCCCTCGTTCTACTGAGCCGCCTGCAATTTGCAAGTCGTTAGGCAGACTTCCCCGCCACGGCTCATTTTATTAGGTTTTTTTTGTTGTATTCCTCGTTCGTAAACTAACGAAGAGTTAACCCGACGCTGAGTTATTTTTAACGTCAATTGGAGAGGGCTAGCATGTTGGGGAGGAAACGATTTGCCCCTACTTCTTCCCTCGAGGCTAGTAATAGTAACTTTTTCGTTACTAGGCTGAGAATAAGTGAGACCAAAGACTCCCATGTCAAAACCCTTAGCATATGCAGGCCCCTGGTGCCAGACAATGATGAAAAGAGACCGACTGCCGCTCATTCTCCTCTAATACGTATTTAATTCCATCAAATCGCTGTTTGGTCAGTAAATCCTCTTTCGTGGCCTATATCAATCCATAAGCATTCAGCACTTCGCCCTCCGGCGTGCCTGGGAGCAGCAGGCCCCTCTGCCTTCCTGGCATCAGTCATACCTCCTGGTATGTCCATCTGGGCCTCGCTGCGGAGCCTGGTTTTTGGTTGGCTGAGACGGAGATTCTGATTCATTCGTCTATTTTTGTTTATATTTCTTTACCAGGGTGGGGGCAGAGGTAAGGCATACTCTTCTTGTAGCTTGGAGTTTTTCCCATCCCTGCCTGAACTATTCGGACGTCAAACTGGTAGTCTGCTCCCCTTGTTTAGAGTTTTACCCACGGGTTTTGCAGAGCCGGTGCTCAGTTTCCTGGCCCTACCTAGAAATAGATGTATGAACAGACGAGTAAATTGTACACAACACATAAAACAAAAATAGTATAAACATTCACCCTATAACCATCTTCCATTCTTAATAAATTACATTCACGCTACGGGAGGGGGGGGGGAGTACTTTAGATCCCCCCCCCCACTTCACTACCTATCTAATATTGATGCCTAAGGGAAGGGGAGAGTACTACGAGTCTATGGGAGACCAGAATAAGGGTATGAGCTAAATCTATCCAAAACTAACTACAGTTAGCATAGAAATCGCAGGAAGTAATGGAAAAAGCAGGTCAAAGCAGGATGTGATTCTGGATCGTGCATAGAATGGCCTACTGGTTTTATGAGGTCGTTGTGATATCAACCATCTCGTATGGGTCGATTGTACGTTGGAACCGAATTACCATCCGATAGAATTGTAGCAGCCTGGTCAAAGTACGGGGGAGAGGGGGCGAAAACTACGCCCACCAGTATTACGGGAAAAATGTTTGACGTCCTTCCCCTCGATAAATTTGTTAAGGCAGAGGCTATGGAGGTGACGTGCAGACTTTCCAGGCTCGGTATGGCGGCTATGGTGCCACAGGCGAGCAATGGGCACATGGACACCTTTGTGGAACTCAGCATGGTCACTGATCTGATGAGTTCGATAGAACATACAACGTACAACCAGAAGGAGGCCTACGGAACAGCCAAAGCCGTCGCTTTCAGTCTACTAATGGTATTAACATCTACACAGATAGATCTAAAACCCTGGAGGGGACTGCCTCTGTGAGGAGGGGCCCCTGGGTCGCGCTCCAACGGTTTTTCAAGAGGAGATTTATGCTGTCATTGATGGAGGCTGTAGCAATTAAACTATCAACATAATGACTGATAGTCAAACGTCTTGCAAGGTGATGAAGAGTTACTGCACAACTTTTAAACTGGAGAGGGAATGCATGGATTCCTGTGCTTATCCCAAATATGGGGCAGTGCTGATTGAACGCCAAATTCACGCTTCACGCCAAATGTCAATTTAGCGAAACATGTATTGGATTAGCTGCTAGAGCGATAAACATTACTGAATGTCGACCAGTAGTATTCAAGTCAAATCACCGATACTTATCTTTGTAACCTATGAATACATAAAAAGAACCTAGTATAGTTCCAGTATTAGTTAACAAAATTGTTGCAGCATTCATATGGCTATCTAAGGATCCAATGTTTCTTTTTCCATGGCAGAGCTGCTGACTGGGTTGTTTAATCAGTGGTGCTTATTGAGTTTATTCACTCGATTTCAGTGTGCTCCCAATGCCACGTATGGAAGGATCTGCCCCACTGACTTAATATGGGAGGGTGTTAAAATAAGTCCGGTCCAAAACAAAAAGAACTAAGCACATCAAATACATAATAATGTAACCAAAAATATATACTTTCCCTTTCCTTATCGCGATCACAGCTTGTCAATTAAATTACACAGAATTACGTACATTGACTATAGATAAATTAGATTGAAACCCACATTGTTTTTTTGATACGGTGTATGCAGGCGATAACCTCACTGCGGCCACAAACAAGCTTATTGTGAGGGCGTACATGATCCTCAGATCCGTGAGGGGGCAGGCCTGCGGCACTGGGCTCACTTGGTGTGACGTCATCTATGTGCCCGCTGAAGAAAGGGCCTCCCAAACAAACGACCATGTGTCCATCGCATACTCACACTCTGCCGTCTCTAGCCCCACCACGCAGAACCTGCATACCTGTACCTCGCACTTGCCAATATTTGCAAGGTGGACAGTGACCTGTGAACAGGCCACATATGATCCTCATATCCTTTCTCCCCGGTGCACGCACCTCCTTGGCCCTCCCTTAGGATAGTTGGATGAAGAGTTTTGACTGTCTATGGCCAGGCAGCCCTGCACCTATTCTCCCATTGGCCAACCTCTCTATGTATGTGGCTCCTGGTAGTCCCAACAAAGGGCTCAGTGCCGACAGAGATCAGCCCGTTCGTTTACCTCTATACCCTGATGCCCTGGCACCCAACTGTTGTCCTCGGCCAGGGCCTTCAGTCCAATCAGACACTCCCACACCTGCTACAATGTAAGACAGTATAAGGCTAAGGCCTTGAGAGTGGCCTGACTGTCCACCATAATGTAGGTCCTCTGTCGCTCCAGTCCTCTCAGCAGCAGCCGCTGCACACAGACCACGGACTGTCACTGCAGCCACCTCTGCCTGGAACACCGTGGCCAGTGACCCCAATGGAATCGCTGCTATAGTTCTTGGCCCAATGATGCATGCCGCTGCAAGGCCACTATGCACCGAGCTATCAGACCTAAATCCAACATACGCACAGCCTGGAGGGGCGCCATTCTTTTAACATGTATGTGGGGTGGAGCAAAATCTAACAAGAGGGCATGTTACCATAAAGCCTGTAATGGCCAGACACGCTCTGTGTTGCAGTTTATTCAACTGCAACTGCACTGTCTTATTTTCTACCCTAGTCCACCAGATTAGGGCTCCATAGGTGACTTCAGGCTAACAACCGCAGTGTACAGCCCACGTATCATCCCAGGTTTCAGCCCCCATGTCTTCCCCACCATTCGCTGAGCTGCCCACATCAACACCGACGCCTGATGTAAGGCTTTTTTCACTTGTGTCACCCAAGTGAGCTTCCCATCAAGGGAAACTCCCAGGTACTTGATCTCATGCTGGACCTTCACCACCTTACCACCCAGCCTGAGAAAACCATCAAAGAAATTTCCACCTTTTTCTTTTTTTTCTATGTCAGCCAGCTCATTTGTCTGTAAGCAGGTGTGACGTGCTTGTGTGTTTCCGTGTGAGAGAGAGGGAGAGAGATTGATTGGTTTATTTATGGACCCGGGGAAATTAGGGCAATACAGCCCTCTCTACCATTTCCCCTGGTGCTTAAACACAACTATTCCCCGTAGTGTTAACATTCAAGCAGTATATAAAGGCCACCGAACCCCGTAATGGTCTAGGTTGGTTCCATGTTATCACTCGAAAACTCTCTCCTCGGAAAAACTCTCGTCAAGTTCATTCATTCATTATTACAGTCGCACCAAACCAAATTACATTCATCCCAACACTGAATATACAAGTACACACAGAAACCCCAGCCATACGATCTTAAATTACATGCACACCGAAAATCATCCAAGCATACCTATCTGAAAACAGAAAACAAGCCAACAGTGAGAAGGGCGAGTACTTGTATATTCCTTCCCTTCTCCAATAATACACAAGCTAACCTAAAAACATAAATTGTACTAAAACGCTTTCACACTCTTCGTCAAAAATGATGAAAGTTAGTTCGCAGAGAGAATCTCGAGTTAGCCTAACCCTAATATTCCTGCTTCAACCATCAATCCTAAGATAATAATAGCAATGATAGTAATAATAATATATATAACAATAATCCTCTTAGGTCATCAAGAGTATCCGTCCAACAATATTTTTGAAGGTTATCCGACAGGTCGAACTGCTCGAAGTTTTCAATAAGCACTTTCGCACCTTGCACATAAAAGGACCTTGCTAGCATTTCTGTCCTATGGCACGGAATTCTCAACACTTCGTTCTTTGCACGGGTGTCTCTGTGGAGTAGGAACTGGAACCTCTCGTAGAAGTAGGCAGGTTTATTGAACTGGACGGTCTTGAAAACTAACGTTGCCGCTTGCAGCATTCGTCTCTCCCTTATCTTCAACCACCCGAGCTGACGACAGTGCGGTGCAAGGCGGAGGGCGCAACGAAGTGCGGCATTTTGAGCTTTCTGTAGCCTGTCTAGGTCTTTGCTTTTGAGATCGGTACTGAGACATTTGGTACTTCTCTCTAATTTTTTGAGGTCCTTTAATAGGACTCACGGTTGCCACTGTTGCTTATTCCTGGATGGGTGGGGGGTAAACCTAGTGAAAATAGATGCTGCTCTCTCAGTGTCGCTTTTTCGTTCGATTCTAAGCGATCGCCAGTCGACCTCTTTCAAGAGAATGACCCCAAGATGAAGAGAAAAGCGTTCTATTCAGAGGCGATCTCGTTGAACTCCTCGACCCTAAAGGAAAGTCGTAATCCTGATATGTGACCACTAAAAGGAGCCAATTGATCGCCCAGGTGGGAGTCTTCTAAGGGCCTTTCCACAGCGGGGGCGGTGTTGGATGGCTCAGTAGGCGGGAAAGACCCGCACTCAATGTCGCATGGACAATGAGACACACATTTGTAGAAGAAATCATTAAAATACATTCCGCGGTCTCCTTTGGCTCCCGGAGAGGACGCTAATGTGGAAGAAATTCGGTTGAAAAGACGTAGGATGAAAGAGATCGCCTCGTACACGCAAACGAAGCAGTTGGTTTTGAAAGTGTTATTTAACTATTTGAATCGGATGGGGTGGTGTGGAAGGGAAGGACAGTTGCGTGTGTGCGGGGGGGGGGGGAGGAGGACTTGGTAGAAGAGAAGCTCTGGAGATAAAATGAAAATAAAAGATGAGCCTCCGGTGAGTTTTTTAATCTTATCTGTGGAGCAACGAGGTGCCTCGTCTGATATAATGAAAGAAAATAATGAAAGAAGAGAGGAATAGATTAACATATGAAAAGAGGGGAAATGGATACACCGGAGGGCGACAGTGAGAGGCTTGAACGTCAACTTCCCCTCAGCCGACCAACGGGATCGTGTTGAATGCGGCCGGACACGTCTCTGCATCTCCGGCATGTGGTGCATTCCCACTACTGTGTGCGCTTCACCGAATGCCTCATTAATACCTCATGAGGGGAAGTGAACGTGATCCTTCGATAATCGACAGAAGCCTCAATCCTCGACTACTCAATTATTACCCGTGACGCGTCATTACATGCTCCCATACAATAATGATCCTCGTGCACGGCAACTGTTTTACTCGTTGCTTCATGTTAGCCCGAAGGTCTCATCCTGCTCTCACACCTCAAGGTGGTGGAGGTTTCAGTCTGTTCTGGCTCAGTCAGGATCCACTGCAGTAATGTGAACATAGCGTCTCCCTGACATGTGATCACCACATCCAGACTCAGCGTCATGCAGTAAATGCATTTCTTCTTCTTCTTCGACAAAGGTGGGCTCAGCTTATCCCTATGTTTCTCAGTAAATCCTGCAAATGTTTGAAAAGAATAATTCAGTGTTCGTATTTCCAAAAGTAATTTCAGTTATTCTTTCCCACGCCACCAAGCTGTCTAATTCTAACCATAGTTCTCTATTAACGTTGACGTACCTTTTGGTGGTCCGTCTTCTCTGACTGGTGGGATACTGTGGGCGAGCGCTTTTGATGTAAAGAAACCATCCGGCCATTAAGTGAAGATGTCTTTACATCGAAAGCGCTCACCCACCAGCCAGAGAAGACGGACTCTCCAAACAGGAACGTTAACTTTAATAATTTGCCTACTGGCGGAATTAACTCAATCACCTAATATTTCCCTACCCCTCTCGCTTTACACGCCCCAAACATCGTCCATTTCCACTCCCTGCCACCAATTTTTTCCCCCCGAGGGCATTCGGAACATGGTCTCCTGTCACTGCGGCCTCACATGGGCCTATTGTGACACAGGCCCTTCCTTAGTAGAAGGCGTCGTAGATACCCACCCCCTTTATGAAGCCAAGTATGTCCTTCACCGCAGATTCCGCTATGATATGGGGCCCCCCCTGGGCAAAATATTGAAAGCGTTTGACTGCCAAGGCAGGGCACTCACATAGGATGTGCTACATGTGCTCCGCTGTCTCGTCCTCCTCACCACAGAGTCTGCATTCCACCACCTCTCAGATGCCCATCTTGTTGAGTGATACCTGAGTGGGCAGTGTTAGGGGAGGAAGCTAATCGAGACTCTCAGATCTCTTCTGGAGAGTGTCAGCATCGCCTTTGCCCTTGGACCGGAAGGCGTAACAACAAGCCTTTTCGATTGTCTAAGTCGTGGCTGGTGATGCCAATGAGCGCTGTTTTCCTGTGTCTCCCATCGGGCCACCAAAGGGTTCAGGTGACTTTTAGTCATACCTACGTGAGGTTCAGGCCCAATGGGTAGGGTTTCTGTGCCGTTCTTCGCAAGGTCGTCAGCCTTTTCATTGCCCTCATGCCCCCTGTGAGCCGGCACGCAGATGAGGGAAAGCCTATTGTGGGCGCCGAGTTACTTGAGCGCATGAAGGCATTCCCATACCAGCCTGGGCCTGAAGCTATAGGCTGCAATGGCCTTTAATGGCTGTCTCAGAATATGTAGATCCGCTTGCCCTAGAGTCCTTTAGACAGGATCTCTTCCGCACAGATCTTTATAGCTATGATTTCCCTGCCACTAATACTTCACTCTCAACAGTTTTGTATCCCGGCAAAAGTGAACTGGAACTCCCACGACTGAATGCAACATAGTTCTGAGCAGAGACAAAATCTTTTCGCAGTTCTTTTTAGGAGCGTGATGCTCTATTCTGTTGATGCCATCAGTTATTCTTCATTTGGGCATCTTACTCGAAAAGTAGATCGTCATTCCGACGCTGGATTTTGTAGTTTTTTTAATTTGTCCAATAACGTCGTGTAAAGTTGGTTCAGCCACACTTTTCTGGGCCAATATTCCCGAGTTCTGTGATGGCTTGTTAGAACGACTTCTAGAGGGATCAAACTATGTTGAGACATCCTCAACAGATTTCCGCTCGTCTATATTAGGTTTTTGTGTTCAACTGTGAATTCTCAAAAGAACTGTCAATGCTCCTGTTAAGCCCCTGCTTTGTTTTGGTGGTGGAATTACAAGAAGCTATGATTTGCCCTCTCGGCTGCCTAACTTATCGCCTCAACTAATCAGTTGAGTTGTGACAGCGTGCAACGGTATTAGAACGTTAACTAATTGTCACTTGCTGGTTTCTGGGAATTCTTACTTAATTTGTATTGCTACTTGTGAAGGATACAGCCTCTATTTCCGTCACCTCGCCTTACTTTTCGCTTTCTGCCATTTGGAGGAAGGGTGAGCGATTATATTTGCGAGGCTTCAAGCTTCTTAGCACATTCTGCTACTTCACACGCTCTGCGATGTAAAAATCGAGCCTTTCTCTTGTCAGCCGGAGCTTTTTACTTTCCTTGGCTCTACAAAGTAGAAAGGAAAGTTATGTAATCGGCTGAAAAAAAAATTTTGAGGTTTCTGGTCTGTGTGTCTGTATACGATTTTTAGAGAAAACCACCGTACCAAATCAGCTCAAACTTCATATCTCGCCCGCAGGTCATCATGGGACGCCAAAATAAGGGTATGAACAAAATCCACCGAAATTTAACTATAGTTATCATAGTGATCAAAACACCAATTTTTTTTTCTCAAAAACGGCTCTAACGATTTTGATTAAATTTTTTATATTGATAGCTCCCAATAAGGCAACTATACCATAAAACTCCCATTCGTGGGAAAATGACGAGAGCAGCACAATAAATTTCCAAAACATTCGACGTAATCGATTTTAGAGTGGTTTTTAGAGAAAACGACCGTGCCAAATCCCCTCAAACTTGATATCTATCCCGCAGGTTACTATGGGACGCCAAAATAGGGGTATGAGCAAAATCCACCGAAAGTTAACTATAGTCATCATAGTGATCAAAACACAAAATTTTTTTCTCAAAAACGGCTCTAACTATTTTGATTAAATTTTTTATATTGATAGCTCCCAATATGGCAATCACACCATAAAATTTCCATCAGTGGGAAAATGACGAGAGCAGCACAATAAATAATCAAAATGTTCGACGAAAAGCGTTTTTAGCGCAGTTTTTTCCCTCAATAAAATAAGTGATTATTATCCCTCTTCAAAAAATTCGTGTACAGCCTCATTAATTTTCTGTGTGCCAATTGCTCAATAATGGTCCTATAATGAGTATGAGCAGCACAATAAATTCCGGAACTGTAAGCGCTACCGCTTCCTGCTGCTGTGACGTGTTGTTTGACCAAGTTCAAAGGAACTGATTAAGTAGAATTAGCCATGTACAAAGTGAATTGTTGTAGAGCTAAGGAAAGTTGTGTGTTGCAACGCACCAGATATTTAAGTTCAGTGTTTTCTTCCCACGCTTGAAAATTGTTAGATAAAAGCGGTCAAACCCCTATTTATTAACCCCCTTGCCCCGCTCCGAGCAAATGAGGTTACTTTGATTAAATATTGGAAGGACTTTGATTCGTTTATTTCATTTCTTCTTCTTTCCGTGTCTAGATCCACCGTTCAAACTTTGTATTACCAGTATTCAGCCGCTTGGATCGCTTCGTCATTACATGCTAAAATATGTTCATATGTGCAGGGTGATATTAGTAAGTCACATCGTAGAAGGTTGTATATTCTTGAGTGTAGACCCGTGTTACCTTTGTACTAAGTCGGTTTAGTGATTTCCAGGTGGTAAAAGGAAGTCCAAAACCACCGCTTGGTTCTTCTATTAGTAGGTGAGAAATGAGAGAGCGAAACCGGAAATGGGGGTTTTGACCCAATTGGAGTGGGGGAAGAAAACCACGCCTTGTACTATAGTACGAGGTTTTCGAACACGCCCCCTAACCATTCACGTTGTAGTACGTCATTTGTTATCCCCTCCACCCCGCCCCTTTACCCCCTCCACCCCACACCTTTACCCCCTCCACCATAATTATTAACCAATCGTACTGTAGTACGACCTTTTTTACCCCCACCCCCCTTCATACAATCTCATCCCACTTACGAATTTACTATAGTAGGGGTACCCCCCCACCACCAACAGAAAAATCCGAATGTTTGGATGACATCACTTTCGTGTAATATTCAAACGAGAACTAAAACCGAGAATGAATCCGCTCAGCTTATATAGACTGTGGAGCGACAGCAACCTTGAACGAGCACAGAGGCGATAAATTCCAATTCAACTGCGTAATAGACGAGTCGAAACACGTTTAGAGATAATTTGTGCGTCAATATTAAATTCCGAGAATAGAATGCCTGGGGCTATACAATCACGTGAACACGTCATGCTATTGCATCAAATTTTGAAACCTATTAAACATTTCCGAGAATACTACGCAGTAGCCTGATGCAGCTGCTATTGCGTCATGTTGATGAGTCATGCCCTTGAATGATCGTGTGACCACTCTAGCGTCCCACAAGTATGATGTCACGTCTGCCCCTCTTATACCACAAGTTGACGTTATTTTACAATGTTGTGTTGTAGCCTAATGTTTAGAACGTCTGACTATAATACGGAAGTGCGAGATCATCTGCGAAGCCTGCAATGTGGACACGGGGTGGTAGATCATTGAGCACTGCTTTGTACAAGTTAAACAGTACCGGTGATAGTACTGAGCCCTGCGGTACTCCAGCTGAGATTCCGTTTTTGGATAAGCTTGTCTTGTTGACTTGAACTTGAATAAGGCTGTCCTTGAGGTACGAGTGGATAATTTTGCATATACCCAAGGAGATGTTGTATCTGTATAATTCTTCTGCCCAGACTGAGTTGTAAGCTTTCTCAGAGTCCAATAGGAGGAGCGCAGTAGTTTTGGCCAGGGACATCTGGAGCTTTATGTGGTCTGTAACTCTTGCGAGTTGATGGGAGGTTGCGTGTTGATGTCTGAACCCCATTTGGGACGGTGGGATGATGTTTAGTGCCGTGACTTCCCTCAGCAATCTGCTCATGATGACTTTCTCGAACACCTTGGACAGCGTAGGGAGCAAGCTGATGGGGCTTTTTGTTAGGTTTAGGGATGGAAATGATAGTGGCTAGTTTCCAGGAACCGCTGAAGCCAACGCTTCTCTCTTTTATCACTAGTTGTACACATTGTGAGCTTTATTTACATGACACTCCGACACCACCCTTTTACAAAACGCACTTGAAACCACGAACCACCGTTCGGACTAGGCCATCGTACACTAAGTTGATAGTAGACGTAGTGTTGTGTGCTCTGTTCCTTCCGTGTTCAATTCTGCCGGTGGCCACCCATTGCTTTTAATGTAAATGTTTAAAAAATGCCATGGAACTATTGTGCTGCGCATGTTTTTTGTAGAAATGTGTTAAGGAGAGGAAGCGTAGCGATGGCTTGACGTTGCATTGGTTAGAATGATCTAATTAGGGTAATGTGGAATCTTGAGGACCTCCTTATCTTCGACGCGATGCAGCAGGGGTAAAAAAAACGAGAAATGGCCGTCAGTTTCACGAAACAACAATCTTCACAGATTTGAACGCGGCCTTCGACACTCTCCTTCGCTCCTATTAATATTTATCTCCCTTTGCCCCGTGCACCGGCTCATCCAATAATCTCTCGCGGCTCCTTCTCGTATCTCATTTGAATACATCGCGCCTCGGATTAATACAGTTATCCGTTTTCATTATTTTTCCACCGCTCGCCTGCTCCGGATATCGTCAACTGCCTGAGATCTCAGGTTTTACGGCCGCTCCGTTGAAATGAAGTGGCGCAATTTATCCTCGCTCCCTCGACTAGTCTCGAGAAGTAATTACCTGCCTGCGGCTTCCCTCCGGCTCAAATCGTTTAATAGCCGTTATCCTTTGTTTTCTTCCGCTGGCGAAATGTCGAATTGACAGAACGTTCGTGTCATAAGCGACAGCATAATCTCGAAAAACTGGTTATTTGGCGTCTACATTGGCTATTCACTATTCATGAATGTACAAAAACCAGTTAGAGACTGTAAAAACACTTTTGAGGGGTGGCTGTGATAAAAATACCCGTTCAGATTAAAGAAGAACGGTGCAAAATCGTAAGAGAGAAAGAAGATAGAATTACGGACCTAAAAATCCTCGTAAAGCGGATGAGAGCGGATTGAACTGTATTGATGTCGAAACTGGTTAGCGTGATATGCATAAATGAGATAAGAGTGAGAGTTCATGGTCGACACATTCACTGGGGTTCATCTTCGGGCTGTGAATTGGCGTAGGCGCTTGGAAGCAGCAATCTAACTATAACTGACGGTCGACGAATAACAAATGCTGCTTTCAGAGGAAAGGGGATGTTCAGGTGCGTAAGTGGCATAGCTCTTGAGACCCATCGTCAATTATGATGTTCTAACGAAAGGAATGGTTGAAGAATGGCATTTCAGGCTTTGGAACGCAATGAAGCAAGAAAAACGTGAAAGCTTTTGGAACTATGGCAGAGGACATGGGGCCTAGAGCCCAGAATGGCCTGCTGGTTCTACGAAGCCATAGTGAGACCAATAATCTCATATGGGTCGATCGTGTGGTGGCATAGAGCTGCCAATGGAGAGAATGACAGCAGCCTAGCTAAGGTACAAAGGCTAGGGTGCCTACTTATTGCGGGGGTGATGAAGACCACACCCACCATTACCATGGAGAGACAGTTAGACCTTCTTCCCCTTGACATTTATGTCAAGGCAGAGGCGATGAAGGTGGCTTACAGACTCACTAAGCTCGGTATAGCTAAGGTGCCACAGGCGACTAATGGACACCTGGCTATATTTAGGGACTTGGAGACCTTCAAGGAGCTCAGCATGATCACAGACGCAATTGTGCCCATGTATGAGCTCGAGAGGAAATATAATGTTCAGCTATTGGGAGGTCCATGGAACAGCGAGACCCGCCAGTTTCGGCCTCCCAATGGCATCAACATCTTCTCAGATGAATCGAAAACCCCAGAGGGGACAGGATCCAGGGTGTGGGTAAGTGGCTCTGCAAGGATTGGGACGTATATTGCCCTAGGCTCCACTCCATCAGTTTTTCAAGCAGAGAGTTATGCTATTATTGCCGGGGTAATCCTAATGCATGAGAAAGGCTATAGCAACAGAACTATCAATATATTAACCGATAGTCAAGCGTCGTGCAAGGCGTTAATGAACTACTGCACTACGTCAAAACTGGTGCGAGAGTGCAGGATGTGGCTTAACTCCTTAGCAAGAGCGAATAGAGTTAAAGTGTATTGAAATCCAGGACACAGGGGGATCATTGGAAACGAGAGGGCGGACCATCTGGCCAGACGTGGTTCGTCCACAGTACCTAATGGGGTTGTGGGATTTCACTGTCACTAGTTAAAAGGACTGTGGGAGAACACGCCAGAAGAGTGCATCAGACAATCTGGAACGCTGCAGGAGTAAGACATTCGAAACGCTTTGTCTCAGGGCAATCAAGTAAGACAAGACACACCCTTCTGAGGATGGAGAGGAAGGACTTAAGGCAGATTGTTGGGATCATAACCGGGCACTGCAGAATGAACAAACACTTGTATGTTATGGGTATAGTCGACACCCCTCGATGGAGGTGGTGTGGCACGGATGAAGAGACTCCCTACCATGTCCTGGCCCAGTGCTGGAGATTTGAGAGGCAGCGACTTTTGGTCTTGGCACTACTTCTCCCAGAATGGATACCAACGAGGACTCCTTCAGGAACTACCTGGCTTTCCTCAGAAAGTTAGGCATTGACCTGTAAGACTTTAGGACTGGCACAATAGGCCATCTGGCCGCAGTGCACATCCCACCACTGGGACAATCAGAAGATTATATATATGGCAGTATAGCATATGTTTGTGTATTGATTTTTGGCTTGTGCCAAACAAAGTGCCTTTCATGGGGGAATTTTCGTGGCAAAGTGGAGGAGTTACGTTACGCCGGCTATCTTTGTGCGATAAAGGTCCCACCTAAGTAACGTTACAACACTTAGCATCGGTTGCATAGGTGCATGTGTTCATCTGTGGTTCCAGTAATTCACCTTACTACGTTGAGGAAATGCTGTCTGTATGTGCAGCGAGTCAATGTGTTGCCTCATCCTCAGTTTGAGTAGAACAAGTAACCGCCTGGGGCCCCCAGGAAGCACCGTATGGGTCCATTATCAGCTGGAATGTAGTTTATCCTACGTTTAGTGCGGTATGTAGAGGTGCAGCAGTGTAGGCGAGAATAAGGCGAGGTCGATCAACCTCTTTCATAGCTTCTCTCCATCCAGGGCTGGGCATGTACCTCTCTCTCCTTCTGCTAGACTTTTTAAATTTATTGTGTGCATGAAATATAGGTTAGTGTATGTAATTCATTTGGTGTGGGTGGGAGTGTGGGTTTGGGTGATGTGTGGGACCCCACTGGTCTATAGGCCCCTTCGTACAGGATGGATAACGAGCGCTTGTGGGGTTCTTACCCCCGCTCACCTGCAGAGTGTGACTGGCTGGGGGTTCTTGGCATACCAGGGACCCAGTGTCCTCTGGTGAAGAGGGACAAGTCCAAACCCCTCCAAGGCTGGGGAGCCCGGAGCCATAAACGTGGACTGGGTGGGCTAGCGACCATTTTAGCCATAAGGGATATTTTTCCCGAAATGGTACTGCGGGGGTACACAGACCGTGGCGAAAGAATTAGCTCTACGCTAGGTGGATACCTCTGAGGGGCGCCAGGGCAAAGGCAGTGCAATCTGCTGATCCCTGAGAAACCCAGTAATGGGGTCCCGCAGATATCGCAGTGGTCGACGGTTCGCTGGAGGTAATCCCCGACCCAGTCCCTTTTTCTTTTGCCCGATGGGGTGGAGGCAGGTTAGGGCCGAGAGGCCTTTAAATATTGGAACGTAAATGCCAGGCTTCGACTGGAACGGAACGGAAACCGACCTGTCTGGTCAGGGGTGTTCAAATGCACGCCTCTGCAGTATCATTGATACTTTATTGCCCGCTTAGCCTCTGATATTTACCGCTGTTAGGTCGATGAAGACCCCAAAGATCATGTCGTCCAAACCCTGAGGCGGTACTGTGCTCACATACTGTCTCTAAAACACAGCCGCTCTTCACTGCAGAACTGTTTCGGACCCACGTGCATCGTTCCCTCATACTGTTGTTTTCTTGCTCACTGCATCCCCACGGTGATCTTGTTAATCCAAGTTAACATCACTACAGCAGACACGTCTGGAAGGACACAATATGCATTTTGTAGTTTGGGATTTAGTTGGAGTATCAATAGTTTTAAAAAATCACATTTTAAAAAAAGTCTGCTATAAGTTTTTGCGGGGTTTATCTGAGTGGACTCTCCCGGGTTCATATTGTTTATTGTAGCCCTACTCACATTACACAACGGTACAATTAACAACGCTCTTGGAAAAGCTCCAATTTAACCCAGTCGAGCGGGACCTGACGGTTATTATTCTCCTTCGAGGATCTATGTCAGGGAGAACGCTCCGAAAGGAGTATTTGTGGACTCCCCGCAGGAACATGTTTACTTAGAAAGATCCCAAGATATAAAAAAACGCTGCAAATTATTACACAACGGTTTATTATTCGGATAATCAGCTTGACCTAGCATTAATGCTCCGAGACCCATCCTGTTCGATTCAGCATCGAAAAATATCATAATGAAACCCAAAAAAAGGCCGAAAAGAACTGAATCGTAATATTAAAATAAACAAAAAAAAACGCAAGTATCTAGAAAAAACTGAATTTTAATATGAAAACATGCACGCTAAATACTAATATCAAAATTTAACCAAAAATCTATGAAAAAAACATAATGAGAATGAAACGAAAGAATCTAAAAAAATTGAATCGTATTAAAACGAAAACGTCGGGGAAATTGGAAGCGTAAGGCGAATGGGGAGAGACCGGTCGTTGGGAGGGAAGCGAGCGGGAGGCCGCACTCGCTCGCCTCGAGAGCGGTTGGTTTTGGTTTATTATTCATTCTGAATAATAACCCTATGTTTTCGGTCACGAAAAATTTTTTACAACCCCCCCTCAAAATTTGATACTTTACGTTTCAAGACATGGAGATTCCAAATTTGCAATGTCCGTCCGCCGTCCCCGTCCCCGTCCCCGTCCCCCGTCCCCGTCCGCCGTCCGCCGTCCGGGCCGTTTTGTGCCTTTAACGTGGTCTAAAAATTCGTTCTTTCGCCCAAAAATCCGATTTGGTATCTAGTTGTGCCCGCCATCTCGGCAATCCGATCGGACGAAGCCCGTGGTTGTAATGGGCAAAAACGGTTAAAAAATTAACGAAACGCAGTACAACGCGGAGCTACAAGCGTTTCGTCGTTTGAATTCCCTCCGCCCCGCCCGTCTCATTAAAAACCAACCGCTCTCGAGGCGAGCGAGTGCGGCCTCCCGCTCGCTTCCCTCCCAACGACCGGTCTCTCCCATTCGCCTTACTCTTCCAATTTCCCGACGTTTTCGTTTTAATACGATTCAATTTTTTTAGATTCTTTCGTTTCATTCTCATTATGTTTTTTTCATAGATTTTTGGTTAAATTTTGATATTAGTATTTAGCGTGCATGTTTTCATATTAAAATTCAGTTTTTTCTAGATACTTTCGTGTTTTTTTTGTTTATTTTAATATTACGATTCAGTTCTTTTCGACCTTTTTTTGGGTTTCATTATGATATTTTTCGATGCTGAATCGGACAGGATGGATCTCGGAGCATTAATGCTAGGTCAAGCTGATTGTCCGAATAATAAACCGTTGTGTAATAATTTGCAGGGTTTTTTAAAGAGACGGGCGGGGCGGAGGGAATTCAAACGACGAAACGCTTGTAGCTCCCGCGTTGTACTGCGTTTCGTAAATTTTTTTAACCGTTTTTTGCCCATTACAACCACGGGCTTCGTCCGATCGGATTGCCGAGATGGCGGGCACAACTAGATACCAAATCGGATTTTTGGGCGAAAGAACGAATTTTTTAGACCACGTTAAAGGCACAAAACGGCCCGGACGGCGGACGGCGGACGGACATTGCAAATTTGGAATCTCCATGTCTTGAAACGTAAAGTATCAAATTTTGAGGGGGGGTTGTAAAAAATTTTTCGTGACCGAAAACATAGGGTTATTATTCAGAATGAATAATAAACCAAAAGTGGATATTTCAACGTCTCGTCGAGAGTTCGCTTAGGTGGTTCCTCCTTCAAGCACTTGAAGTGTTCATGAGATCAGCTCGTACAAACGTCTCTCGAAGCTGGATGATTTTGTCACATTCGTCTTTGCGTTGTTTGAGTGTCACAAAATACTGGTGGCGTTCATTATAGTAGGTGTGACAGTTATACTTCATGCGTAAATGTCTTTCTTTAGTTAATCCCGGACATACGTTGGTAAAAGTCCTTCTAGCGCGTGTCTGGATTATTTTGTAGCACACAGTTAAAACCCCTTCTCGAAGCTCCAACGCAAGCGGTTAGGAATTGCTCTTGGTTACTTTACTGCATGGTGCATTTGTAGAAGGCCTTTCAATACTAATTATACAACCTTTCAGGATCGGTCTGTCACTTTAATGCCGTGGTCGGTGTACGCACATAGTTGGGAGTTTAACTCGTGTTAGTGCACGTCACATATTTGGGGCTCCTTCTTAGATTACATAATGTTAAGTATTAAAAAGTCCTTTTAGAACGGTGCTGCCAGACACATTCGAAGTCCTTCCTTCGGAGGAACTACTCCATTTATTATGTCTTACTGTCCCTATTGTAGCGACAAAAAACTAAAACTGACTCGACTGACTGCTCGACTGACGGAAGTGAACTTTGCCGAAAACGCGAAAGACTAAACGAAGGAGTTGAAATCAACATTGGTGAACATACCGCCCACCAAAATTTCATTGGAAATTTTAATTCCTTACACACTAGTGTGAAGATGGCTGCGTTATTGGGGCGAGAGAGACAACCTTGGTGATTGGGCGTCGGAATGTCCCGTGTAGAGTATCAACGTCAATAACTCGTACCAGCCCATCCTTACCAGGATATACTCTGGAAACTCTGCCCAACGGCCATTGGCTAGGCGGAGTTTCAGATGAGTCAATACCACTATTGTTCCTTCTGTGAGGTTTGTACCAGTACGATTCCATTTACTCCGTTGTTGCAATTGAGGTAAATACTCTTTCATCCAGCGCTGCCAAAAATGCTGAGTTAACCTCTGGATGAGTCTTTAGCGTTGGAGGCGGTTAAGAGGAACGTCCTGCAGAGAGGGTTCTGGTCGAGCAATTAAAGGGCGCCCTATCAGGAAGTGTCCGGGTGTCAGACATTCATGGCTGTCGGGGTCATCCTGCATTGGACTAAGAGGACGAGAATTCAGGATGGCATCTATGCGTGCCATCAATGTGCTCAGTTCATCGTACGTTAGTGGGGCGCTGGGGATAATTTTTTTCAGAATTGTCTTCACACTCTTCACGCCGGCTTCCCACAGACCACCAAAATTGTGGTGCTTGAGCAGGATTGAAGGACCAGTCGATTCCTTGAGATGACAAGTGCTGATGTACAGTGACAGAAACGTCGTCACGTTTCATCCAACAGTAGAGCTCCCTTAGCTGGCGGCTGGCTCCGACAAAATTCGTACCACAATCAGAGTACATGCAGTTGGGGCTCCCACGACGTGCAATAAATCGATCTAGCGTGGCAAGGAACGCATCGGTGGTACAATCGGAAACTAGTTCGAGGTGGAGAGCTTTAGTGGCCATACACACAAATAAGCATAGGTATGCTTTGCTCACTGAAGTTTTCCTGTATTTGGAGAAGCGTATAGAGAATGGACCAGCATAATCCACTCCCACATGGCGAACATTGGTGAACAGTACCACTGTACAGCCTCCTAATGCCCACAATAAAGCACATTAAGCAGTTCACGTTACCCAAAGTCCAGTAAACCCCCCTCCCCCACCCTCTCAATGTAAAGTAAGTCCCCTAATTGATAACCACGGATGAACTTGCGTCACACTCAGACGCTCACGGGGCATGCCTAACTCTATGCATATCTGCACCGTTTTGGAGTGCTTTCGATTACAATATAACGGTGTTGAACCGTTGAAGCCTGTGCATCTGCAGGTGAATCCAAAAGAGCGGAAAAACAGCATGTAAACGCCGATGTAGATGGAGCCGCATGTCAGGGGGTGCCAGGATCGAAGATGGCTCCAATGAAATGACAACGCTCTTGAATTTCCCAAGCAATGTAGGAAAAAGTTCATTGTTTCCATCGTGTAGAAATATTGGTAGGCGTGTGAGGCCTAGCCTGACATAACGGCTCACAGGGCAGAGTTGTGCTGGTCTTGCCGGATCGTAGACCCTAGCAAAGTTGTATTGTATCCCTACTAAAGTAAAAAGAATTCCCGCGTATAGTAAGGCCCCAGGGCATCGTTACGTTGCACTCGCAGTAAAGTTCCTATTTCAGTTTTCATTTCTCATCCACCAAAAATTGAAGTTACCGTGCACATTTGTTGTCACCTGAGGGGAACTCCCCCCCCCCCCACCACCACCTCAACAACCTTCGCATTGTTCTCCTCATTCCACACTCCACCAGAGGTAAATTCGAGGAGCTGCCTCTGAGTTTACAGAATCTTATTGTATTTTATGATATCTGCTTGTGTTGCGCCAAACCAGCCGGTGCAACATCCTAAGCTCCGAGTACAGTTATCTTCAGGTTATCAGATGAACGAAGTAGCTTCGAGCTCGATCCTCCATTTCCACTATCCCAATATCATCTCCCCCTTCAGAGCCCCGTCGTTGGTTTCAGACTGGTTTCCTCAGAACGAGGCCTCTTGAGGAGGAGGTTTCGAGGGCGATGTCGATAAGCGGCCTCAGCCTCAAACCAGCGACCTCCTGACTTCTGGATATGAAATCCCGCGAGAGAAAACAGAGGGAACGTGAAGGCGATATCGAAAAGTTCCCCCCCAGCGATCAATTCCTTGGAGGAACGCAGACAACGCGTTGGAGATCTTTGAAGGGGAAGGAGCTGATACAAACAGACACTTATAACTTTTTCCAGAGCTGTATCTTCGGACGTGTCAAACGTGCGTGAGAAATGCAATTTATGGAAGATGGAACGCGGTGGAACGCTTTTGTTAACTCTCTGCTCTTCACCATCGAGCCGATGCTCATATCCAGACACCGATTCGACGGAAGAAAGGAAAATCGAAGATGAATTCTTCCTGAAGCTGGTTATTAGGTAATGTGGTGTCACTGCGCGTCCGTCATCCTCTCAACCTCTTCAGAATCGATTTCATTTCTTGCCAACATACTCTGAGTCAGTATGGAACATAAAGGTGAAAGCCAGTCGATCGTACTCACCCGCTGAAGTAATTTCTAATTGTCAAACACAGAGCTGTGATGACAAGAAATGTTATAATGAAGTTATAGACACCAGCTGAGCGTCAGGAACAGTGGGGGCCCTGGATGGGCCCCCAGGTAGTGGGTGGAGGCTTTGGGGCCTTCAGGCTCAGATTAATGGGGTCCTTCCAAACTGCAGGGAGGTCAGCAAGTCCAAACTGTCCCACCCTGGGATGAGGAAGAGCTGTAAGTGCCGTCGAATGATGGGGCGGGCCTGTGACCATTCTGGCCTTTTGACCCAAACACGGAATGCACAGCCTGGAGTCTTGCGCCAGTGCATTACGGGTGAGGGCCACAATAGGTAGTTGCCTCTGCAGGGCAAGGTAGGTAGAACAGGGAAATCTAATTCCTACCGTCCTGTGGGTACCGTGGTGTCGTGGGGTCGCTGGAAGCTAGGTCTCCCTGACATTGTTTGACCCAAAATGATACCATGGGAATGCACAGCCTGCGGCTTTGCGCCGGTGCATTATGGGTTATGGCCACGACAGGTGGCTGCCTCTGCAGGGCCTGACAATGATGGAAAATGCACTTGCACTTGTTTGACCCAAAATGATACCATGGGAATGCACAGCCTGCGGCCTTGTGCTAGTGCATTATGGGTTATGGCCACGACAGGTGGCTGACCTTTCTTCTTCTTAATTCGCCGTCTCCGATCGAAGGTTGGCGATCCAAATGGCTAACTCCTCCCTATCTGTAGCTGCTCTAAATATGTCTATGGACGAGCAATTATACCACCTTCGCAAGTCTTTCAGCCACGAATTCTTCCTCCTTCCAACCGAGCGCCCTCCAGGAATTCTACCCTCAATAATCAATCTGAGGAGGCTGTATCGATCACCGCGCATCACATGACCAAAGTATCGAGTCTTCCTCTCTTTCAGCGTGAGTAAAAGCTCAACAGATTTAGACAACCCTTGGAGCACCTCAACGTTTGTGATCCTGTCGACCCACGGTATCCGCAACATGCGCCGGTATATATACATCTCGAAAGCTTCGATGCCCCTTTCGATCCCGGGATCTAGTGTCCAACTTTCGCAGCCATACAGAAGCACCGAGAACACATAACACCGAACCATCCGCATCCGAAGGACCAAGGAAAGATCTCTACGCGTGAAGAAGTTCCTCATCTGGAAAAATGCGCTCCTAGCCATTTCAATACGCGCTCGAATTTCTTTTTCGCAGTCGCCTTGCTCATTTACTTGCGCACCGAGGTATTTATACGAAGAAACTTGTTCGACCCGAGTTTCATTGATAGCCACACTGACCGTTTTTCGTTGCTTAGAAAAAACGAGGACTTTAGTCTTGGCTAGTTTCAGGGACAGCCCATTACTCTCGCTATGATGCACCACAGCATCCATAATCGCTTGAAGATCCTCTGGGCTCTCAGCAATCAACAGTGTCGTCAGCATATCGAAGGTTATTGAGAACGACACCGTTCACCCCAACCCCCTCTCTGGCACCTCGTCAAGAGACCTCCCGAAAAACTGCTTCGGAGTAGAGGTTAAAAAGTAAAGGAGAGAGGATACAACCCTGACGGACACCTTTTTCAATACTAATTAGTTCTGTTGTTGACTGCTCCACCGTAATCTCTGCACACTGACGCCAATACAAATTCGAAATAATGGTTATCTCCTGCTTATCTATCCCAGTCGATTTGAGCACTTCAATCAGCTTCTCATGCTTTATACTGTCAAACGCCTTCTGATAGTCGATAAACGCTGCGTAAACATCGACATTCATGTCGCAGCATCTCTGCAACAGGACATTCAATGAAAAAAGGGCCTCTCGAGTGCCAACACCGTTTTGAAACCCAAATTGTGTCTCATCTAGCAAGAATTCACACTTTTTATAAATTCTGGTGTGAAGGATCCTTAAGAAAATCTTCAGCACGTGTGACATGAAGCTTATGAACCGATACTCATCACATCGAGATGAACTCGGCTTCTTTGGTAACGGCAAGAAAGTCGATCTGAGCCAGTCTGATGGGATTTCACCGGAATGGTAGATGTCATTAAAGAGCAATGTCAACAAATCTATACCTTCACCACCCTGATCTGCAAGCAGCTTGAGGACCTCAACATGAATCTTGTCCGGCCCAAGAGCCTTCCTATTCTTTTGGGTCTTCAAAGCGTGAGTTACCTCGCTTCTGGTAATGTCTAAACCATTTTCATTGAGGGCAACATCTGGAGAGGGAGCCACTGCAGGTCTGCCACCTTGGAAAAGCCTCCTCACGTATTCCTTCAACGCAGCTAGCTTCTCATCGACTCCCAATATGTACTGGTTGTCCTCCCCTCTTAAGAGAACAACCTGCCGCCTTTTTTTCTTGTTCGTCATCTCCTTAACTTTTCTGTGCACGTTGAAAGAGTCAAACCTAACACTGCAGACACTGTAGGGCCTGAAAATGCACTTGCACTGTGCGGATATCGTGGTTTTCATAGTGTCACTGGAGGGTAGTAATCCCGTTCCATTCTTGGTTATTTAACTGCGGGTTCTGAGGAAGGTAGGGTCCACCTGGTTGAAACTCCTACAGACATCCCCAAATGCAGAACTGTAACTGCCAAAGGAGACGGAAAACCAGATGCACGGCAGATGAGTCCCTGAGTAGTGAGTGGAAGCTAGGATGAACTCTGCTGAGGCTTACTGGGGTCCTTCCGAACCTCAGGGAAGGAAGGAAGTCCAAACTTTCTTGGTCTGTGGTGAGAGAAAGCTGTCGAAAGATGGGGTGGGCCAGCAACCATTCTGGCCTTTTGACCCATACACGGAATGCACAGCCTGGATCCTTGCGCCAGTGCATTACTGGTGAAGGCCACAATAGGTGGTTGATATTGTGGTGTCGCTGGAAGGTAGTTCTCCCAGACATCCCCAAAAACAGGATCGTAACTGCAGATATGGTTCGTGAATTTCCTGCAGGTCAATTTTAAAGGCTACTGAAAGCAAAAACGTTTATAGGTTTATATGTGAACGTCGACTAATTTTACCTTCTTTACAGAAAATATTGTGCTGACTGACGTCTCGTGCTGTTTCTGTTGTTTGGGTGAACCAAAAGGTTGAGAAACAAGTCAGGTACTTGGGCGTCAATGTGGGTGAGAGGCGCTAACACCTCCAGTCCCTCAAAGGCACCACCCTCATTAAGAGCAGTTAGCGAGGCCAATTTGGGAGTGTGTTACCGTGACGCTATCCTCATGAACGAGGCCATTTACGTAGGCATGATTGGGTACTGCCCCGTTGCCTGATAGCAAACCCACAGTCAATCAAAGGAGAGTACTGATCCGATCTCAGAGAAGCTTCCCCCGCTAAGAACCAAACTATGTATAGACCTCACCATTGAACTAAAACTTGCCGCGCTAGATGAATGGGCATTATAAGAAATGACCGCGGTTGTTCTCTCCTTTTGAAATCATTGTATGAGTTTTCCCAACATCCGTGAGCGACTTAAGAGAAAGTGGGTTGAGTCAGACGACTGGACGAGCCAATTTCTTACGAGAAATGGCGACTTCGATGAGTGGCTTCACTTCTTTTCGCTCAAAGACGTCTACCGGGCTGCTCTGCTGTAGTTCCTACAACAACGAGCGGCGGTTGTAGGATGAGCAAGTTTATAACTGTTCCGCCTAGTTTGCGAAGAAGGTTATGGCAATAAAATGTGGTCACAGTTAATCTCACTTTTCAAAACTTGTCACTCAAGTATTCGGTTGTTATATGAGGTGGGGCAGCAGATTAAGAACTCTTCCAGGGAGAGTCCGCCGTGTGGTAACTCATAGGCAACAGCCTAATGACAATGACCTGTCGTACCTCCGATGGATGCTGAGTGGGTATGCTATCGCATGCTAGGGGAACTGTGACCGTGACCCCCGTGACTTTCGACTGATACATTCTTTTATGTGTGTTAAGAACAGTAATTTTGATGAAAAGATAGACCTAGATAAATTTAATGAACCGTTCTTCCATAATTCGTTCGAGAATCGTCCAGCTTCCAAATGTTCCGCGCTGCCTGGAGTTGCCTGTTTGTTATTATGCAACCTATTTATTGCTATCATACGAGAGTGAAGACAAATAAGCCTGGCGTAACATTAGAGCTAGTGATGACCGGTGAACGAGCAGATGTGCGCGTTACATGTTCGCGTGAGAGAACATGAAACGCTCTCGGGTGAATCGATTATTTCAATGTTATACAACAAACAAGTTTGTACATGTAAATGAAACGAGTGGCCTCGGTCCTTCCAACCCCTTCAATTCGTACCTTGGAATTAACTCGGGGGCTCCGAGGAGAACCATGATTCCCCCTCCCCCGCATTCCCCTTTTGTGATATTTCTATTTCGCCTCGAGGTTCATTAAACCCGTTCGACGCTGTTATTTCCGCCGACGTGAGAAGCTTTGAGAGGCTCGATGATCTCGTTAGAGGCGACTGGCTCTGCCTTGTTTGCGGAGGAGAGCGATCCGCCGGAAGGGAAGCGGAAGCAGAAGCAAGCGGCCCTTCGACGGGGGATGTGATTCCAAATTGAGTCTCGCCAGGCAGCTGCAAGAGATGCGGGGGGGATTCTGCTCACGAATTGCCGTCAGGTGTTGATGTTTGGACAATGGAATTAATTATCTAATTAGTAGCGAGAACTTCGAGTTGAGCTTCTCATCCGCTCCATCTCTTCACCTCATTCCTCTTCATTTCCTCCATCATGCAACAAATTGCTTCCAAACCTCATCGAAGGAATCTCTAAGTCGTGGTCGGTCCATTCAACCATTGGCGTCAGTGGGCGAATGTAATTCCTGGCCACCGCAATACTTGGATGCATCTTGAGTCGGGAAGCTTTGGTCAGTTGGAACAGCCATGACCTTGTCACTGGTATGTGCTCTGTGCAGTCTATTGCAAACAGTCGCACCTCTTACGAGGGAAAAACAGGTGTCCCTCCAGCCCATACTCTGCTGGTGACTGTTCGCATAATCGTTCACCTGCCCATCAACCTTTACTAACTTATTCCCAATCTTAGTCAGGGGCCTAAGGCTGGTAGTTCTTCAGAGGTCGCACCTTTATATCTTCAATAGGGGACACATGCAGGGCCACTGCTGCTACTGAACCCACTGCAAGCTATGCATACTCCAGCTTTTGAGAATCACTGTACCTAAGACTGGTAGTGGTTGTCCAGAGGCCGCTTCTTCATATCTTCTACGAGGGACACAGGCAAGGCCACTGCTGCTACTGAACCCACTGCAAGCTATGCTTACTCCAGCTTTTGAGAATCACTGTGCCTAAGACTGGTAGTGGTTGTCCAGAGGCAGCTTCTTCATATCTTCTACGAGGGACACAGGCAAGGCCACTGCTGCTACTGAACCCACTGCAAGCTATGCTTACTCCAGCTTTTGAGAATCACTGTGCCTAAGACTGGTAGTGGTTGTCCAGAGGCCGCTTCTTCATATCTTCAACGAGGGACACGTGCAGGACCACTGCTGCTACTGAACCCACTGCAAGCTATGCATACTCCAGCTTTTGAGAATCACTGTACCTAAGACTGGTAGTGGTTGTCCAGAGGCCGCTTCTTCATATCTTCTACGAGGGACACAGGCAAGGCCACTGCTGCTACTGAACCCACTGCAAGCTATGCTTACTCCAGCTTTTGAGAATCACTGTACCTAAGACTGGTAGTGGTTGTCCAGAGGCAGCTTCTTCATATCTTCTACGAGGGACACAGGCAAGGCCACTGCTGCTACTGAACCCACTTCAAGCTATGCTTACTCCAGCTTTTGAGAATCACTGTGCCTAAGACTGGTAGTGGTTGTCCAGAGGCCGCTTCTTCATATCTTCAACGAGGGACACGTGCAGGACCACTGCTGCTACTGAACCCACTGCAAGCTATGCATACTCCAGCTTTTGAGAATCACTGTACCTAAGACTGGTAGTGGTTGTCCAGAGGCCGCTTCTTCATATCTTCTACGAGGGACACAGGCAAGGCCACTGCTGCTACTGAACCCACTGCAAGCTATGCTTACTCCAGCTTTTGAGAATCACTGTACCTAAGACTGGTAGTGGTTGTCCAGAGGCAGCTTCTTCATATCTTCTACGAGGGACACAGGCAAGGCCACTGCTGCTACTGAACCCACTTCCAGCTATGCTTTTTTTTTTTTTTTTTTTTTTTTTTCCTTTGAAACGGTGGATGCAGGCAATACCCTCACTGCAGCCACAAACGGGCCTATTGTAAGGGCGTCCATGATACTCGGATCATGGCCCACCTGCACCACCCCCAGGCCCCACGGCACTGGTCTCACTTGGTGTGACGTCACCTATGCGCCCCCACCACCCCCGCACATAGCGGAGGATATCGGCAAGTTCTGCATTTGTCACCTCTTCGGGCTGAAGAAAGGGCCTCCCAAACACAGAACGGCGCGATGCCGCGAGTCCATCGCATACGCACAGCACGTGCTCTGCCGTCTCTAGCCCTACCTCGCAGAACCTGCATACCTGTACCTCGCACTTGCCAATATTTGCAAGGTGGTACCTCAGCGGACAGTGACCTGTGAACAGGCCACATATGATCCTCATATCCTTCCTCCCCAGAGCAAGCACCTCCTTGGACCTCTCTCTGGAGAGCCGGATAAAGAGTTTTGACTGTCTAAGGCCGGGCAGCCCTTGCCAATAAGCAGCCCTGCACCTATCCTCCCATTTGCCAACCTCTCTACGTAGATGGCTCCTGGTAGTCCCAACAAAGGGCTCAGGGCCAATAGGGATCTGCTCTGATCCCTTCTTAGCCAACCTATCAGCCCGTTCGTTTCCCTCTATACCCTGATGCCCTGGCACCCAACACAGTGTTACCCTGTTGTCCTCGGCCAGGGCCTTCAGTCCAGTCAGACACTCCCACACCTGCCGCGATGTAAGACAGTATGAGGCTAAGGCCTTGAGAGTGGCCTGACTGTCCACCATGATGTAGATTCTCTGCCGCTTCAGTCCCCTCTGCAGCAGCCGCTGCACACAGACTGTCACCGCAGCCACCTCTGCCTGGAACACCGTGGCCAGCGACCCCAATGGGATTGCTGCTCTGATCCTCGGCCCAAAGATGCCTGCCCCTGCAAGGCCACCCTGCACCGAGCCATCAGTGTAGTATACCAGGGCCCCAGCTTCAAAGCGGAGCTCCCCTACCCACCTGGATCGCTCATGAATGAGTATCCGAAAGCGGTAGCGCGAAGTTGAACCTCGCGGGCATTGAGTCTACCACATGCAGTTCAGGCCCCCCACCTTCACCTTGTCAAGGATCAAGTGGCAGGAACTCCTCCTCCCCGCATGATCAGACCCAACTCCAACATACGCGCAGCCTGGAGGAACGCCATCCTTTTAACATGTATGTGGAGTGGAGCTAAATCTAGCAAGACCTCCAGTGCAGCCGTAGGGCATGTTGTCATACAGCCTGTAATGGCTAGACACGCCCTACGCTGCAGTTTATTTAGCTGCAACTGCACTGTTTTGTTTTCCACCCTAGTCCACCAGACCAGGGCTCCATAGGTGACTACAGGCCTAACAACCGCAGTGTACAACCACCGGATCATCCCAGGCCTCAGCCCCATGTCTTCCCCACCATTCTTTGAGCTGCCCACATCACCACCGACGCCCGCTGTAAAGGCTTTTTCACGTGTGTGGCCCAAGAGAGCTTTCCATCAAGAAAGACTCCCAAGTACTTGATCTCATGCTGGATCTTCACCACCTTGCCACTCAGCCTGACTTTCCGCAGCGTAAGGCTGCGCCTTCTGGTGAATGGGATCAGGCTCGTTTTGTCTGGATTGACAAACAGTCCCTGCCCATTGCACCATGTCTGTAAGGTATTCAGTGCATGCTGCATGCATTCACTGATTACATTCGCGAATTTACCCCTGACTATAATTACCAGGTCATCCGCGTATCCTATTACCTTGTAGCCCTCCTCCTCCAGCAGCTCGAGAAGGGTATCAGCTACCAGTAACCAGAGGAGAGGGAGAGCACCCCCTGCGGGCATCCTGGTGGGCACCACAGAGAGTGTCTCCCCCCCCAACTCCGAGAAGACCACCCTGCTACTCAGCATCTCGTTGGTCCAAGAGATTAGGTAAGGATCTACACCCTTCCTACCAGCCGCAGCCGTAATTGAGGCATACGACGTATTGTCGAAAGCCCCCCCAATATCCAGAAAGCAGCACAGCGCAATCTCTCCGGATCTCAGAGTATCCTCCAGCACTGTTGCCAGTTCGTTCAGAGCAGTCTCAGTGGATTGATAGGCATGCTGGGAACTCCGAATGGGGTTCTGAGTTAGATAGTTCTCCTTTATTGATAGGCACACTATCTTCTCCATTGTTTTCAACACGAAGGACATGAGACTGATGGGGCGGTAGCCCTTAGCCAGGGCCGAGGAGCCACCCGGCTTTGGTATAAAGACCACCTTCACCTTCCTCCACATAGTGGGTATGTACCCAAGGACATAGCTCGCCCTGAAGAGCCTCACCAGTATCGGACCCAGAGCCTCCCTACCATGCTGCAACATGGCTGGGAAGATCCCATCCGCACCTGGCGCCTTGTAAGGTTTAAATGAACCAATAGCCCATTTAACCTTATTAAGTGTGAACATTTCTCTGGAGGCTGCAGCTAGCAGTGGGTTCCTTGATTGCCCATGACAGGTACCACCATCGGCGCTCAGCTGATGGTGGTGGCTATCTCCCCACCGCAGGCTTTGAGACCCTGGGAAGTGAGCTGTCAGTAGCTCCTCCAAGGTCTCCTTGCTGCCCCTTGTGAATGTTCCCCTTGCCTTTAGGAGAAAACCGATTTGCGGTCTCTCTTCTCTAGAGAGGATCTTCTGTACCTTGGACATGGTAGACAAGTCTTTCATGCCCCCACAGAAGTCTCTCCAGGATTTCCTTTTAGCCTGTCTAAGGGCTTTATTGTATGCTGTGAGGGAACCCCTATATGCGTCCCACTCACCCTTCTTTTTTGCTCTGTTAAAGAGCCTCCTCGTTTCTTTCCGAAGCCTTTCCAGTTCCTTGTTCCACCAAGGAACCTCCCTATTGGATCTTCGGGTTTTCAACTCGCAGCTTTCTTCATACGCCTCTACCATAGCTGCGCAGATCCCCCTGTCGCCCTTTCTACACCTTCGACAGTTTGCATTTCACAGCTGTAGCTCTCCAAACTGGAAGCCAACACGCGGCTGTACAGAACCCAATCCGTGTTCTTGGGGTTCCGATATGTCTCCGTCACACTATTAGGGAACCGCAGCCTGAACCTCACCATCCGGTGGTCAGACATTGAAGTTTCCTAGAGACATGCCAATCTGTTATTCTGCTGGCATAGAAGGTACTTGAGACCGTAATGTCCAGCACCTCCTCCGCCTGCGTGTAACAAAAGTTGGCGTGCTCCCCCTATTAACCACCACCATTTCATTGCACAGTAAGTAGTCAAGAAGGGACTCACCTCTTTCATTTGTGTCTGTGCTGCCCCATGCCATGTTATGTGCATTGGCGTCGCACCCGACAATCAACTGAAGGTCTTCCCTTCTGCAGTAATGGATCAGCTGCTGCATAATCAGCGGGGGGACCTCAGCGTCATCGCCTGGGAAGTAGGCTGACGCCACCACTGTCCTCGCCTGGAGTCCATTACTGTCTTGAGCTTCCAGCATTACCGCCACCAAATCCCTGTGACAGAACTCGGGAATTTTTAGAATATGCAAGTTGTGTCTTACCAAAACAGCCGCCCTAGGACGACCTTCTGTGCCACAGTAGACCAACTTACCTGTACTAGCAGGTATCCCTTTTACGTCCCTGCTGTCCGCCCAAGGCTCCTGCAGTAGAGCCACATCACAGCTCCCCCAGACAAAGCTCCTGCACATCACTGCCGTAGCTGCTTTGGCCGTGTGCAGGTTGATCTGGAGGAAGCCCACATGCTGCGCAATCATCGTCGCCCACGCCGACCCCCAAACCCCCGTGGGACCTTACGTCCCTGCGGAGTGCCCGGAGGGCGAGCAGGCGCGACTTGCCTGCAGCCTCTCTGCAGTTTGGGCCGGAAGGACCTTATCGTCCTTCCTGCCCTCCCTGCCAAATCTGGACCCGCCAGCCCCCCCACCCCACCCGCAGCCACTGCCGAAGCCGTCACCACAGGAGGGGGAGGAGGGGCCACCAGGACCCCAGCACCGCTGTTTCCAGGAGCCGCCACCATTGCTGCCGAGGCACCGAGGCGGGCCCCAGCCAGGACCGCGCAGCGGACCCTAGGTCACCACTGCCTGCAGCCCCCTGGCCAGCAGCCCCACCCCCGACACCCCGCAGCGGCAGCGCTCCCTCTTCCCCTTCCACCATCTCCAGGGGCATCCAAGGAAGGGACACTCGAGGTAGGTACCTCTCCAGAGCCCTGCTTCCTCACTCTGATGCTGCCTTGCCTCAGCTTTATGGAGACTGCTGGCTCAGCCTCCAAAGCCTGGGCAGATTGCGCATCTATCAGCAGGCCCAGAAGCACCGCTGATTCCTTGTGGACCCGAGAGAGCACCGTCCAGAACCGTGTGCAGAGTCTCCTATTCTGCTTCGCCAGAAAGCCCAGGATCCTCTCATCCGGCTCATCCTCACACCCCGGCAGGTACGCCACGGCTCTTCGTGGTCTCGGAAGGTCCTTCCCCTCACAGACCTTCAGCCTGGCACCCTCCCAGGGCTGTGCGGTGGCAAAATGCTCTCTCAGCCATGCTGCCGTGCCCTCATCCTTACAGGTCACCGCGTACCACCCCCTTCTACACATGGTACCGGTGAACCCTGGCTCCGGCCCCTCATCTTCGTCGAGAGCAAACACGGCCTCCACCATGCTCCTCTCCACGGCCTCCATCTGCTCCGCTGTGAGGAGCTCCGCCCGGGAGCCCTCATGGACCACGCCCAGCTTCACCCCTGACACAGCTGAGCTATATGAGACTGGTGGTCGCCTGCTAGGACCGCCCTTAGGCACTCCCTGCCGCCCGGAGCCACCAGCCCCACCGAGGTGGGCTGCAGACGTGGAACCTACGTCCCCACGCTGCCCTTCACCACCTCTCAATCCCAAAGAGCGTCTCACCTTCTTTCTCTCCTCGGGAGTGTCTCCAGTGGAAGGCCGCTCTCTTTTTTGGCCACCTTCCACCTCTTTCGTCAGCCCTCCTCTCATCGCAAGAGCCCTGGCATCAGCCACGCTCTTACCCTCTGACAGGAGGGCTTTAAACCGGCGCCTCTGTGCGCCAGTAAACTTAACGTGGCGCCCTCGCTTGTGCCCAGAATGCGTGCCCGATGGCCCCGCATCCGACCCTTCGGTCAGCGGCTCCAAGCCTGTGTCCTGGTTCTCAGGAGCCCCCAAGGACCCCCCCGCCTGGGGAGGGCCCAGCACCAGCACCCCCCTATCGGGAGGCGCCCCGGCACCAGGCCCCACACCGGCAGCAGGGACCCCCAGAAGCCCCCCGCCCGCAGAATGTGACCTTGCGTCTCCATCCGCTGCAGATGAACCTCCTTCTACAGCTGGGAGGTCACAGTACAAATCCATGACCTCCTCCTCCATCACTGAGGAGGGACTCAATAGCAGTCTCTCTTCCTCAGCTAGGTAAAGCTCCTGAATGTTCAAATTTATTTGATTTTCTTCATTCATGTTCCCACGAGTAGCTAGGGTAATACACAGTCGATCACGGCAGAGCCCCGCATGCCGTGACAAGGCTACTTACTGCAAGGAGGTCGCCTGGTATCCTTGAGGCTCCGTGTTTGACACAATGTCCCATGTGCCATCCACCCTTCGCCACGGGTCGCTTTACAGCTTGGGTTGGGGGCGCAAAAAAAAAAAAAAAAAAAAAGTTGATGCGGGGAGCACGAGCAGGCGCCACTACTCGCCCCCCTCACCACCTCTCAAGGAAAGCTATCCACCTCCCAGAACGGGGGGGGGACAACCCAACATTGCTCCAATCTGTCGGCCCCACTCCAAAGGATATGGGCACTAACAGGCTAGACCTCGTGAAGGTTTGGAGATGTTTTTAAGCCTGGCTATGCTAAGTGCCATCCCCAAAGGTCTGGCATAAGCCATCGAGAAAATTCGGTGGCTCGCAAAATACCGGCTTACTTCTAGCCCAATTAGCTGCTTACTCCAGCTTTTGAGAATCACTGTGCCTAAGACTGGTAGTGGTTGTCCAGAGGCCGCTTCTTCATATCTTCAACGAGGGACACGTGCAGGACCACTGCTGCTACTGAACCCACTGCAAGCTATGCATACTCCAGCTTTTGAGAATCACTGTACCTAAGACTGGTAGTGGTTGTCCAGAGGCCGCTTCTTCATATCTTCTACGAGGGACACAGGCAAGGCCACTGCTGCTACTGAACCCACTGCAAGCTATGCTTACTCCAGCTTTTGAGAATCACTGTGCCTAAGACTGGTAGTGGTTGTCCAGAGGCAGCTTCTTCATATCTTCTACGAGGGACACAGGCAAGGCCACTGCTGCTACTGAACCCACTGCAAGCTATGCTTACTCCAGCTTTTGAGAATCACTGTGCCTAAGACTGGTAGTGGTTGTCCAGAGGCCGCTTCTTCATATCTTCAACGAGGGACACGTGCAGGACCACTGCTGCTACTGAACCCACTGCAAGCTATGCATACTCCAGCTTTTGAGAATCACTGTACCTAAGACTGGTAGTGGTTGTCCAGAGGCCGCTTCTTCATATCTTCTACGAGGGACACAGGCAAGGCCACTGCTGCTACTGAACCCACTGCAAGCTATGCTTACTCCAGCTTTTGAGAATCACTGTACCTAAGACTGGTAGTGGTTGTCCAGAGGCAGCTTCTTCATATCTTCTACGAGGGACACAGGCAAGGCCACTGCTGCTACTGAACCCACTTCAAGCTATGCTTACTCCAGCTTTTGAGAATCACTGTGCCTAAGACTGGTAGTGGTTGTCCAGAGGCCGCTTCTTCATATCTTCAACGAGGGACACGTGCAGGACCACTGCTGCTACTGAACCCACTGCAAGCTATGCATACTCCAGCTTTTGAGAATCACTGTACCTAAGACTGGTAGTGGTTGTCCAGAGGCCGCTTCTTCATATCTTCTACGAGGGACACAGGCAAGGCCACTGCTGCTACTGAACCCACTGCAAGCTATGCTTACTCCAGCTTTTGAGAATCACTGTACCTAAGACTGGTAGTGGTTGTCCAGAGGCAGCTTCTTCATATCTTCTACGAGGGACACAGGCAAGGCCACTGCTGCTACTGAACCCACTTCAAGCTATGCTTACTCCAGCTTTTGAGAATCACTGTGCCTAAGACTGGTAGTGGTTGTCCAGAGGCCGCTTCTTCATATCTTCAACGAGGGACACGTGCAGGACCACTGCTGCTACTGAACCCACTGCAAGCTATGCGTACTCCAGCTTTCGATAATGTGGCAGTACAGAAGAGGAACCATTCACCTGGTTATATTTCTTTACAACCTGCGTCTCAGATGCCGCAATTAGGCTCATCTCTTCAGAAGAATTCTACATACTGTGTCGTTTCCATTCCTTTTGTCATTCATTCACTGTGGCTTCCTTCTGTCAGACGCCCTGCAGCCCTGAGAAACTCCCAACTGCCCAGTCACCAATCAGCACTAGCAACCATTCCTTGAATGGAGGTGAGTTTCTAGGGAACACGAAGATGAGTGAAAAGGTTGTTGACGCCTCCGTCCACAGACCTCTTACTTGTTCAGGTAAAGCGCAAGTAGGTTGGCAATCTCTGAGCCCGTGCGGTCCATACCTGTAATGACACTAGTGCTCTTCTGTACTGGGAGGTTATGCTGCACACACCATCCCATTAGTTTTCAACTAATTACTTCTCGTTTGACTCGGTATGGTCATCAAATTGCCTCCGTCGCACGTTTTCAGAACACCCTCAGCGGCTGAACATGAGCCGTGTAGGAAGCAAATGGTCCTCTAAATAGCGATTTACCGGATCTCACAGCTCTTAGAGCAGGATGTCCGAAACGGCGTCGAAAAGCGATTTTAAGGATTTTAAGGCCGATTTGGTTGCCCGCATCCTCCGAGCAGACGGGAAGCATTTTCAACGGTTTAACGACGTATCCACTGCGTTATAATGCATTAGGAGTGGTCGAGGGTCGGGGGTCGGAGAGTCGGCGTATGGAGTCCGACCACATCCTCCTCCCTTCGCGGATCTCAACGTAGGGACGCCCTTAATCCGCTCCAAAACTGTGCGAGGGGGAAAGTAAATAGATTTAGACCTCTCATGCCGCCTCTCTCTCTCAGGATGGGGTTCCTGTCCCATTAGGCCGACCGCATATAAGTTGCTACAGAATAGAGCAAAGACTGGCTTTGCTGCTGTAATGTAAGGTCAGCATTTACACGCAATTGTGAAGAAGGTCGGGTAACGAATTTATACAACCAAAGTACGCAGCAAGGTCGATTTACTCGGTGGGCTACTGGTGTAAACCCTACCGTCGGTGTACCTACCCAACGTTCATTATCCCTTAACTTCAACACTGTGGTGAAATATCGTCGTGCCTCGAATTTCCCTCCATCACTGATCGTAAGTGTAAACGCAGCACGAGTAAGTCCACCAGAAGTCAACAGGAAGTTTTGTGAGTTATGATTTCCTGTGGTTCGTGTTCCATTATGCTCCAAATTATCTGCACACAATATTCATTTGGGAAGGCTCTGCTACCAATTTGTGACGTACTTGGGGAATTCCTTTACAGAATCACCGGTGGACAGGACACGACTTTCACTCGTGTCAGGGCCCCAAAACCGAACAAGTTAAATATAAGTTATGTTCTTTATTCCAGAGATTTAGTTTTTTTAAAAACTTTATTTAATCTTTGGTGAACAATTGAAAGTTTGTATAATACAGAAAGATGTGCGGGGTAAGACGCGGAAAATATCCCAAGTACGGACTGAGCTTATACGGGGTGAAACGGGGGAGTTTGCCAATGACAACCAGCGAAAGCTGAAGATGGTAGACGACTGCACTGAGCTACTCTCCTGGAGGAGCGAGGTGCAGTTTGATGGAAGTTGGGAGAAGGGATTTCTGCTGATGTAGCCCCTTTTATTATTAAATCTCCCTCTTATTACGCCTACATAACTTATACTCACTGGATGTAAAATAAACAAAATAATGCCTCTCAGGAAAGTACTGGGAAATGAAATTATAAACCTAATAGGACCCACTTGAATTTAATCAGGTAAAAATAGAAATCCTAAAGAAAAGAAAAATCCTAGAAAAATCCTTTTAGAACGAAACAAATAACCTGTGCTCGGATTGTTGTAAATGTTGTTGTTTATTTGTATAAAGGGGCAATGGGAAAATTGGTACACCAAGCCCTGATCGCTTACGTTAATTCAACAATATAAAAGGGACTTTAAGTACTTATTCACTGGCTTAAAAATGGGATAAATTCGTGAGCGATGCCAGTAGCCGTTCTGCCGAACATGTGGCTTATCTGCTTTTATAAACAGCGGCGAACTGCACGGGTGGCGACAACAGGGTTGCCACCATCGGCAGCCCGCCAAAAACCATGACAAGTTTATTGAGTTACTTGTGCTTATGTCACGACTGTTACTGAGTGATGATATACGAGTCTGTCGTCGCGATTTTTCTGAGAAGGTTCGTGTTTACTACTTCAGAATTATCGGGTGAAAACTGAGACGGCGGTGTTTTGAATTCCGGAATTTCTAGAGTGTGAAGGATAAAGCCTCTGTTGCCGTCGGTTCTCCTACCTTGGCGCTCTCTGCTGTGTGGCAGAAAAGCACGTTGAAGGGCGAGCAGTTATCCGCGAGGCTTTGAGCTCCATTTTTCTTTCTGGTTCTTCACACGCCCTGCGACGTATTACTCGAGCCCACCTTCTGCTCGTGTGCTGATTTCACAACCAACGCTTGTGCAATATGAGTGGGATTCTTAAAGAAAGAGGTTAGGAGCTAAACGTATCAGCAGAGCGTTCCTTGTGGCATCACCAGCCGCATGTTGCTTGGATTGTATTGGGATAAGTCGGTTCCTGGGTCGAATAGTATTAAAAAGCTCTTCCCTCTGTAATGCATGTAAT
Source organism: Pachypeltis micranthus (assembly GCA_020466155.1). Classification (NCBI taxonomy): domain Eukaryota; kingdom Metazoa; phylum Arthropoda; class Insecta; order Hemiptera; family Miridae; genus Pachypeltis; species Pachypeltis micranthus. The sequence goes on along the minus strand of CM035777.1, from coordinate 27,181,676 downwards.
TTCTCAACACACATCCGCTTCCCTCGATAGGTTCTACAAGGCCCCAGTGCCCTTAGAACCTCCCTCGCCTACTTCATCTCCCAACTTGGACTTCGCCTTTGTCACATTCCTGGGAGTACAGCCCGCTTTTTCGTTCCGTTCCACAGTCCAATCGTGCCCGTAACATCACCCGTGTCCTCACCATCACGAGGCTTTAGGGCGCCACACGATCTTTTTAGTCCCTTGATGAAGGAGGATGTGGGAACTCAGCCAGCAACTGTTCTGGTTACTGAAAAATGGCACGGTGCTACTTACACAGTCGTAGTGCTTGGAGAGGCATTAGCGCAATTTGGAGTAGGCCATGTGAAGGATATAAGATAATCAGCGGTGGGGGGGGGGGGAGGTTGGGTGTTGGTATCGAACAAGAGAAAAAATTGTGCTCCAGGGTACCTCCAACAATAATATTTACAGAAGTCCAACAATATAAGGTGTGATGCAAGACAAATGACATATAACAAGAGGGTAGTGCTAGGTATTGGAGAAAACGCGCCTTGTGAGCCCATAATTCACCAAAGTTGCCGATGCCTCACAATAGCACGCCTACTGAGGCAGTTATCTGAACTTCGTTATTTGTCGGGCATGTGTCAGATAAAAGTTGGCTATGTTTGCAACCCCTCTGGGCCGTATTATGTCTTTAACGTGGTCTAAAAAATCCTTCCCTTCGCACAAATGTCCCATTTGGTATCTAGCTGTGCCTAGTTTATTTTCTTATGGGCAAAACGTTGTTCAAAAATTAAGAAAAAACGCAATTTTGGGAGTGTAATAGCAGTTATGCCGTATTTGGCATGGCTTTCTTGGAATTTTTAGATGTTGGGTCGAATGGAACGAGGCTCAGAGGTGTGCGAGTGCGTCTATACCAAAAACAGTGAAATCACAGGAATTATAGTGAACCAGTCTACTAATTGAAGAACTGAACGATAAATGGGAAGCAATCGTTTCATCGTCGCACTCTGTCAGCTGGACTTGTCACATCGTGTCAATTACCTACAGCCGCCTGTGGGCGCCTGGAATATGTATTTTCATATATCATGTTTCGTATCGTTCACTGGTATTTTTCGATGCTGAATCGAATGGAATGGGACTCGGAGGTGTGACACTACGTGTTGCTGTGCAACAGAATAATAAACCGATGCGTAATAACTTGCAGCTTTTTTTTCAAATTCGTTTAATATTTTCTTGCCGTTGTACGACGCAAACAGATTTCATTTCCTCTTTCTTCTGCGAGGACTCCACGACAGAAATTCTCCTGCATGATGCTGGTTCGTAAGGAACGAGGCTCAGAGGTGTACGAGTGCGTCGATACCAAAAACAGTGAAATCACAGTGAGTCTATTAATTGAAAGAACTGAACAACACATGGGAAGCAATCGTTTCATCGTTGCACTCCCGTCAGCTCGACATGTTACATCGTGTCAATTGCCTACAGCCGCCTGTGGGCGCCTGCAATGGGTCATTTTAGTCGATCAGGTTATGTTTCGTATCGTTCGCTGGTATTTCTCGATGCTGAATCGAATAGAATGGGACTCGGAGGTGTGACACTACGTCTTGCTGAGCAACAGAATAATAATAACTTGCAGCGTTTTTTTTTTCAAATTCATTTAACATTTTCTTGCCGTTGTCCGACGCAAACAGACTCCATTTCCTCTTTCTTCTGCGGGGACTCCACTACAGAAATTCTCGTCATAATGGGAATCTTCCGTCAACAGTTCTCTTTGCCTTTCGACGAGACAAAAAAAAAATTGTTTTTTATTCGATTAGGGTGGGGCAGAGAAGAAGCTCTTCTTAAGTCGCGGAGAGAAAGAAGTTGCAATATCATAGCAACAATAGAAGGGCTTTTCTCTCGCAAAAACGAGACTCAGACGATTCATTATTCATATTCCTTCCACGCGGCTCTGTTTTCCCCCCGCTCCGCCATTTTGCTTCTTCTATAAAAATAACGACTATATTTTTTATGAGACGATTCACAAATTGAATTACGACGTGAAGACTTTACGAATGGAGTTTCTTAGAACCTTTGTTCACACATTACTTCCCTCAAGATTTACAGTCGAGTGAGCTAAGTACGCTATCGGCAACGGTTAAACAGGATCGGGTTATCGACTTTTCTAGATTTTCGTAGTTCTTTCCAGGTTCAATCAAGAACTCTTGGAGAAGGCCCGTGACTGGCGTTTGCCTTGCAACATATTAGGAGTCGTTTCTAAAAGGTGATTGCTGTCAGTTCCCTGTTACCCACTAGGCGTTTCCATTCAGACGATCGGTTTGCAGGGCTTCGGTGGCAGGAAGGACCAATTGGCGTTCCTACTGCCTCGGGAATGAAGAATTCCGCATGGGAACGAAGGTTTGTCAATAGGAGTTACAACCCTTACTTCCTATATTGGTGACCCCGACGTGATCTGAACACGCAACCTTCTGATCTGGAGTTAAATAAATAAATCTGCGGTAAAAGTTCAGCATACCCAGGAAACGGCGAAGACCTTGCGGTGTTTTTGGTAGAGGATAGTCTTTAATTGCCTGAACTCGTTCGTCAGGAGCACGAATACCAGCAGCAGAAATCGTATAACCAATAAAAGGAACTTCAGAAACTCCAAAGATGCATTTCTGTGGATTGATGACTAATCCGTATTTGGAAAGACGTTCGAAAACAATTCGAAGATGACGTTCATGGTCTTCTTTAGAACAAGAGAAAACGAGAATGTCGTCCATATAAACAAAGCAAAAGTCTAAACCACGCAAAACGTCGTCCATAAATCTTTGAAAAGTTTGCCCGGCATTTTGAAGTCCGAACGTCATGAATGGAAATTCGAAAAGACCAAACGTAGTGATGATAGCAGTCTTGCATATTTGAAGGAAGGACCTATCCTTAAGGCACTCCAACCACCATACAACGGCCCCTACGAAGTCATCGATCGAGGCGACAAGACAATCACACTAAAGGTTTACAACAAACCTACAAAAGTCTCTATCGATCGAGTGAAACCTGCATTTTTTTAAAAAGATGATGTTCCTGTTCCTACGCCTGTTCCTGTTCCTACGCCTATTCCTATTTCTACGCCTGTTCCTGTTTCTCCACCTGTTCCTGCGCCCGCAGAACTAACACCAGCTCCCGACCGCGCGACGCGATCCGGCAGAAAAGTCAAGTTTAGAAACATTTTGAATTTGTAGCCTAATTCTCTGCCAAGGGGGGTAGTGTGGCGGCGATCATACGTTTTAAACAGCTGTTAGCGCGCGCTTAGCAACGAAGGACTTCTTGTTGTTTTTGTAAACAATTATTTTGAGTGTGTTGTCAACCTTAGTAAAAGCTAACATCAATCTACGGAAAAACTAAAATCTTTATTAAATAGGAGTTACAACCCTTACTTCCTATATGTCCATTAAACGATCCAAATGCACGAAGTCTGACGAATCTAAAAGGTGTTTATCGTTCACTGTCAAAATAATTATCGTTCCCCTTTGAATTCGATTGTGAGATGTGAACCAGAACGTTAATGCTTTAATTACGATGCGCTCTTCTTTACCACCTTAATATGTGATGACGGTGACATTGAATTAAAATAATTGACATCGCTTTTCTAGAGTTTCACGGACGCACTTAACGGGCGTCGATCCTTTTCTCTGCGTTACGCGGAAAATGAGCCCAAAAGCGTCCTTCCCTCCAGATGACGTAGTCCCCATTTTCCTCTACACTAAAAGCCTCCTTCAGGCCCTGAACTGGAGAAGTCGTTAGTTACACTTTCAATTATTAACCAGGCAATTAACATAATGGTCATGTAGAAGTGTAGAGACGTGGGAAGTACGCGCGAGGAGGAGCAAGTTCTCGAGCTTCAGGATCCTCCACCTTAAACTAAACTCGTCCTTCGACAACAAGAGCCGAATTAATATTCAACAGGAAGACGTCCCTCCCCAGTCGAGCACCGACCTGTCCTCTGGAAATATGTGTCGACCCGTCGTATCGGGATCGGGATGTCACGGGGCTCTGACACCGCTTTATCGTATACAACATTCAAATTGCCCTAATTTCATTCTCGAGTTATCACGAACATGTAAATTTTGAGTCTCGCAAACATGAGAGATTTTTAAAGGCGTTTAATGGGCCGAACAAACCCGTTTAGTCGCGGTTCATCTGATCGTGTTTCGTACGTTGTCGTGTCGAACATAAATTAGCGCAGTTCTCTCAACTATCGGCGTGACATTAGAACTTGCCTTGTGTCTAGTGTCAAGTAATCAGGAGTGTATTGGACTTCATTTACTCAGAACTCTCTGACGGGCCTAATCAGGTCTTCGGCGTTGTTAGACCGGGCACAAATAACGAACGAGTTAACTCGGCTTGTATACACGGTCTATTATGATTGGGTTGATACAAGAATATAGATGCAAGATTAATAGTTGGTGTACAGAAGCAAGAATAATGTTCGAACAAACGCGCGCGTCACAGCAAAACAGGATCCGCCATATTCCCCAAAAAACACTTGGGCCAACATGACAACACTTAAATTGCCCAAGTACCAACACAATACCAAACTGGATGGAAATTTTCCCTTCGAAAACAACCCTTCACTGTCAAGATAAAACTAGAGGGCTAGGGTGAGCCTGAATGATTTAATTGAACTGAACTTGAAGAATACAGATTAAGAAAAAGAAAAGGGCTAGGATGGAGCAGGAGTGATTCAGGGAAGATGGCGTCTCAAAGAAAGTAACAGCATGGAGTAGTCGAATACCTTCTGCTCGGCAGAACAGGCGTCTTTTTGGTTAATTTTTGTTTCTTATTGGAGGGAGGGCTCGTAGTGGCTCCACGAATTAACGTCTACGTGTTGAGCCACCAACTCAGGACTGTTTTCCACGTTGCATTAGGTCGCCCGCAATCCTCATTGAGCAGCCCAGGAAGTTCAGGGAACTAAAATGCATTTTTGACATTTTATGTCTTTACTTAGCTACATAAACTCGAAAATGTAACGCGGGAGATGTAACGGAGAAGCGTCAGGAAATATTTGTTTGGGGTTAGGTGTACGCTTGGTAACGTTTGTTACAAAATCTAACGCTTGGTAACATCACACGTTTTAATAACCTCAGTGACTAAGTGATGATGTCAATTGCAATTGACGCGGCCATTATATCGAAACCATCAACGAGCACAATTAAACGTAGTTATCATTGCATTAAAAAATATCTGGTGCGTTGCAACACACAACTTTCCTTAGTTCTACAACAATTCACTTTGTACATGGTTAATTCTATTTAATCAATTCATTTATCACTCAGTTAATTTGAACTTGGTCAAATAACGCTTTACGGCAGCAGGAAGCGGTAGCGCTTACAGATCCGGAATTTATTGTGTTGCTCGTATTCATTCCAGGACCAATATTGAGCAATCGGTACACACATAATTAGTGAGGCTGTAAACACAAATTTTTTGAAGGAAGATAGTAATTGCTTTTGCAGAGTTATTGGGTAATAACTGTTAGAACTGGTAGTAAGCGAAACGGCAGTAGTTGAAATTCAGGAATTTCTGGAGTGAGCTCCATGTATCTCATGAGCGTTTTTAAACACTCAATCTTTAGGTATTGTATTGGACTACAATACCAATTTTTTTCAACCTTCAACAAAAATTCCAGCGGAGGTTACAGGAAAAAAACCTGCGCTAAAACGCTTTTCGTCGAAAATTTTGATAATTTATTGTGCTGCGCTTGTCATTTTCCCACAGATGGGAATTTCATGGTATGATTGTCTTATTATTCCTTATCTATATAAAAAATTTAATAAAAATCGTTAGAGCGGTTTTTGAGAAAAAAAATTTGGTGTTTTGATCACTATGATAACTATAGTTAACTTTCGGTGGATTTTGTTCAAACCCTCATTTTCGCGTCTCATGGTAATCAGCAAGCGAGATATGTAGTTTGATTTGATTTGGTACGGTGGTTTTCTCTAAAAATTGTTCACAAACACACATACACACACACACAGACCATTTTCCCAAATAGTGTTTTTCGGACTCAGGGGGGGGGGGGGTCTGAAACGTAAAGATCTGAAGAAAACTCAAAATTTTTTTTTCAGCCGATTACATAACTTTCCTTTCAACTTTGTAGAGCCAAGGAAAGTAAAAATACTAAAATAAATGACATAAAATGTTCCTAGTGGTTGCGTACTTGTACGAAAGCTGTTCCCACCGTTTGTGTTAAATTTAATCTGGATGTTTAGATTGGATAAGAAGTTGAAAGCTGTTTTCTCAAATAATTCGTCGTATAATGATGTAGAGCAGGACCCCCGAGCGGTTTAACATTTCATTATCAATCTCTCACATGTGATACCATTGTTGTCAGGTAAATCAGGATCGCCTTACAATAAACTGAATATACAGCTCAAAATATAATAGAGAACACATTCGGAAGTTCTAGAATTCAAAATAATACCTCTTAGTAGAAGGTATTAGAAGTAGAACCTCTTCGCAATATTTCCCTCGTAACTCCTAAACTTCAAATCCGAAACAAGCATTTAATGAGTCACATCAATAACCTATACGTTGATGCTCAACAAGGTTCGTAGCATAGGTTGCAGAGACCCTATAAATAAAAGATGAGTTAAGACGAAGTAGTCATAATAAGATAAGATTCCTTCAGAGGACAAAGGGGGTGTATATATATTAAAATGTGATTGCGGAATCCAGTATGTAGGACAAACGGGTAGGAAATTTAAAACTAGAATGAAGGAACACAGTGATGATCTTGGGTTAGGAAGGGGTAGGGAAGCTTTTGAAAAGCATTTGTCAGAAGAAGACCATAGAATCAGTTATAAGATAGGTAGTAATAATCCAGCCATTGGGATAGCTCATGTTTGCCAAAAAGGTCCAAAATTGGATGCTTTAGAATCTTTGGAAATTCAAAAAATTCATAATTTAGGAATATCAGTCAACGACCTGGATGTAATTAGGCGCTCCCCACTAATTGATATTTTCTTGTGAATTCCCTTCTCCTTTCACCTTTTGCCTTTCACATTCATGCCACCTTTTTGATGCCAGGCCCATCAGAAGGCACCTTTCACTTTTGTATATAAGAAACTTCTCACAACTTCCTCACTCTGTATTGTACTGATGATGGTTTAGTAAACCGAAACGCGTCTACAAGTTATCATTGTCTTTATTTTACCCGTGGAAATAGACTACTTCGTCTTAACTCGTCTTTTATAAGATGGATTTCCACTATCTCGCCGCACCCACCTTACATTATGACCCTATAAATTCTGGGACTGTGAGTGCTACCAGTTTCTACGTAATGCATGGAGTTATGTTCTACCACGTTCAAGAGAACCAAGTGACAGACTGGAAGTCAAGGAAATCGTAGAATGTACGTGGGGCTTGGGATAATGGTGTGATAAGTGGAACTAAGTACATTGTACAACGAAGCGTATTCTGCTAAAGCAATCACTACTGAACCCGAACTGGTCTTCATTTCTCCAGGCTCCGTTGAACCTAACTTTACAACACGCCCTAAATTCGTCGTTGATATCGTTCCATTTTGTAACGATTTTATGACAATAAGTAAATAACTTAATTGCTGAGAGTCCCAGTGCACCTGGGCTGACAGTCCCAGTGGTGGGATGTGCACCGCGGCCAGATGGCCTGTTGTGCCAGTCCTTTTCTTGTGAATCCCCCTCGTGTGACGCTTCCAGTGTCCAATGAGCTACCTATACGACGAAAGCTTAATACTTTTCATCACGTCATCACCAACTCCATGAATTCCATAATTCAAACCAAACTACAAACGTGCACACTAGCTTTCCGAGACAAATCCCTCTTGCAGCCCACGTGCTGGATCAGTTGTAGAACTTTCATCGAGACAATTTAATGTCAAGGAAGTACGGCGATTATTAAAACGTTTTTTTTATGACTGGAAAATGACCCTAATGAATTATGCGGTCTGGCGGAACGAGGTACTCACTTAAGAACCCACAACCGGTAGAACTTATTAAGACTTCAGGGGCTGAGGCTTTTAGCCGTTAAGTTTTGAACAGAATTAGGGGATGAAGAAGAAGTGAAAGAAGAGGAGGAATGAGAGCAAAGTTTACTGGTCGGCGACTGGGGTTTGCGGCGGGGGAGTGGGGATTAATGCGTTTCAAGGATAAAATTTCCTCCGATTTCCGATTTCCACCGCATTATATAACCCAACTCCAAGGCCTTCTTTTTAGGCCTCAAACGCTCTGCTCCTTTGAGACTAATTGAAGTTGTAAGTTCAGACGGAGGGACGAAGGAGCGAAGGGAGGGTAAAAAAAGTTGTGCTCCCGTTCGAATGAATGTTCATCGCCATTTATGTGCTTGGCAGTTGTTTAAGAACGAGGGGATTGAAAATGAGGTGGTTGGGGGCTTTTTATCCCCCCCCCCCCCTACAACCAGACTCAACGTTAATTTTTTTTCATGGGGAAACAGCGTCAAAACTGAGAGTGGCTGGGATGTGGCACTTGGTATTGTTTCCAAACGATAAAAAGAGACTTAATTGAGTTAAGGATTTTTTTCTTTTCGTAGAAACAACGACAAATTTTAAAGAACGATGGAGTTAATGGAGTTGCTTTTGAGAGTTTCGATTCACAGCATCAACCGAGTTGGTCTAGGGCATGACCATTGACGTAATATTGCCCAGGTAGCAGTTCGGCAGGAAGTACAAAGCGGCGAAAGCAAAAGTCGTCGGTTTAGGCCTCCTAATGGTGCCAACATCAACAGAGATGGATGTAAGACCCTGATTGTACTGGCTATGGCGTGTGTGGGTACGTGGCTATGGGAGGAGTGAGATGTACATTGCCCTAGGTCCCATTCCAACGGGTTTTCAAGCAGAGATTTATGCTGTCATGAACTCCAGCGTCTAACAAGGCTTGAAGAACTACTTCCACGACGGCCAAACTAAAGGATCACTGGAAATCAGAGTGTGGAACATTTGGCCAGACTCGGTACGTTTACCGTACCTGCTGAGCGACTTCTCCACTGTGAGGCATCCGCATCACTAGTCAAAATTAATGTGAGAGTATATGCGAGGAGAATGCATCAGACTTTATGAAATGGTGCAGAAGTGAGTCACTAAAAGCACGTTATCTCAGGACCAACACATGATTTAAGGCGCACCCCTCTGGTGGTGGAGGAAGGACTTGGGCAGACAGTGGTGGATCATCAAAGCGTAATATAGCAACCTCATGCGTAGCGATTCAACCTTTAAAGGTTGACGCACCGTCCACTATTTAGGCGGTTGCTTTCATTCAGAAGCGTCAATGTGAACTATCGGCTGTGTTGGTGAGTGGAATGTTGACCAATCATCAAAAATAGTAACTTAAATGTGGAACTACGCCAAAACCCATACTCGCTTACTGCTCGTCAATGAGGATCCCCTATCAAGAGTGACTGGCAGACCATGGAACGTATGTGACGATGGAAGCTGCGAGTTTTTTTTAATCCTAGTAGATGATATGAGGATCATATAAGCCTGTTCGCAGGTCACTGTCCGCTGAGGTACCACCTTGCAAATATTGGCAAGTGCGAGGTACAGATATGCAGGTTCTGTGAGGTAGGGCTAGAGACGGCATAGCATGTGCTGTGCGTATGCGATGGACATCGCGGCGTTCTTTGGAATTTCTTCAGCCCGAAGAGGTGGCAAATGCAGAACTTGCGGATATCCTCTGCTTTGTGGGGGGTGTGGTGGGGGCGCATAGGTGACGTCACACCAAGTGAAACCAGTGTCATGGGGCCTGGGGGTGGTGCAGGTGGGCTATGATCCGAGTATCGTGGACGCCCTTACGATAGGCCCGTTTGTGGCTGCAGTGAGGGTATTGCCTGCATCCACCGTTTCAAAAAAAAAATCCTAGTAGATAACGGGTTTCTGAGGCATCAAAGCTTGCCTTCCACCCTCAAAGATAAATTCGCTTTTGGTTCCCCGAGTTTTTGTGGGTACTGATGCACTGTATCATGCACGCAGGCATGCATTAGATTCTTTCTGTTCTTTTAGCGGCGTGGCCTAACGAAGGAGCCTTCATCCATACGCAAAATCGTAACCCTGGTGGGACTCGAACCCATTATCCCCGGGTCAGGAGACTGATGCCTTATCCATTAGGCCACAGGGGCTGTGGCTTGCAACTCGGCTTGAATATTTCGTGATGCTTCTCCGTTACATATCCTGCGTTACATTTTCGAGTTTACGCAGCAAAGTAAACACATAAAATGTCAATAAACGAAAATTCAGAAACAAAGGAAATAAACTGAAGGGGTCGAATCCCACCCGAAATAAAATAATAAAAGACTAAACTTAAAGAAATCAACGGGAACGAATAAATTAAATTAAATTCAGAGAAAAATCAATAAACAATTGTTGACCTGTTGGCTTAAAATAAATCTAAAATGATAAGCGTTCTTCAGGCCGAATCTACCTATGGCATGCCGAAACTTAGAAAACAAAATAAATGACCCACTTCAGGAGCATTGTCTTCTCTGTTCGTTCGAACGGCCTGAAAGTTTGAAAATGAGAAGTCTGAAAGCGTGAGACGTGGCTGGAGTTCGGGACAAATAATGGCGAGTTAGAACGGACCCACGGGTTTCCACCGTTTTTTTGGATTTGAAGGGATTCTATCCTGAAAAGCCCCAAATCCGTAGGGCACCTGCCCCACGTTGAAAGGAAAAGGGGAGTACGAGGCATCAACGAAAAGGGACGAGGAGGCACACAGGACGCAGCAAAATGAAAAAAACATCCATTTTATGGGCATAGTCACGAGTTTGGGTGGGCATAGCATGGTCTCAGTGCAGGAGGTGTGGTGCAGATGGGAAAACTTCCTATCATGTCTTGTCCCAGTGGCAGATATTTGAAAGGAAACGATTTCAGGTCTTTGGTACAACTTCTCCCAGGGTGGACATCAAAGAAGACTCTTGCAGGAAATACGTGGCATTTCTTAGGCATGACCTGTGAGACAACAGGACTGGCGCAGTTGAACTTTAGGCCACAGCGCTCATCCCAAATAGAGGACAGTCAGAGTTATAAAAGAAAGAACACCTGCGCCGAATTGGTAAGACTGCAAGGATGGAGCTTCCCATGTCAAAGGTGGGCCAGCTGGCAGTGCAGGGTGAAGGGCTCTGTCGGCCAGCTCATACCTGAGGCACTCGTCCGATTCAGATCAATGCGCCCAGGCAGATCTTGCTGATCTGAATGTGCCGAGGCCAGTGTTGAAGAACAAAGACATGGAGTAAACCACTGCTCCTTAACCTTTAAATTGCTGAGCAGTACCCCTCCGTACCTTGGAAGGATGTATGAGAATGGCGGCATCTTGCAAGATTCCCGTGAGAGGGAAAAGAACTAGAAAGAAGAATTGCCTCTGCTGAGAGGAGTGAGGGACAATCTAATACTAAACGGTTCCAGGTTGCGTCTCGGCACACAGGAGTAAATTCGTGTGACCACTAGACGCAAACCCTCCCTTCTCCGAACCAAACATAATAAGAGAGTAATCTCACCTGAAGCGCTAACGAGGCTGCTCACATGATTTGCCCAATCCTTAGTAGTTACAGAGCAAATTTGTGTAAATGGCTTCTGAGATTGAAAAACAACATTCAGGAAAAAGGTCTTTGTGTTTCTGCAAGCGATTGGAAAAAAATTGCTGAACCAAGACTCCTCAAATTTCACGTTAAGCGGGACTCCAAAATGAGAGACATCAGGTGACAGGCGCTACTCGTTATTTTGTGGCAAAGTGTCCAGATTTGTTGTCGGCAGTGGGGAGTCCTGTCAGTTGCTAGGGTTGTTGAGGAACATCCGGTCGCTGGTTTTAGGCAAATCCTTCGACAAATAACGGCGAGTTAGAACGGACCCACGGGTTTCCACCGTTTCTTGGATTTGAAGGGATTCGATCTTGAAAAGCCCCAAATCCGTAGGGCACCTGCCCCACGTTGGAAGGAGCTCACGTGAGAACTCTATTAGACGGGACGGGACAGCTCCGGCTGAGAAGATCTCGGCCTCAGATAATATCCACAATTTACGAGTCAAACGTCCTGGCGGCCCTGAGCGCGTTATTTTTCAAAGACAGGGAACTCATCTTATCTGCCCGTTTTCATCTCGTACTGCGTGTTGCGTCCCCTTGGTAACTGGCGGTGGTGGTAGGGGTGGGGGGTGTTCGAAACCCTTTTGTTTCGTCGCTCCGGAGCTACGAAAGTTACGATATCTCCGACTCCAGATGATCTCTCGCAGCTTTCATACTACGTAGCTCATGAAAAGGGTCTAACGCCATTCGTCCGGAGCAGCCTGTTCCTACGATAATCTCTCACTCTGGCTCCTCTATTCACGTCCCTTTAGCGGAGGAGCTTCGTTTTTATGTGGACAGCTTTCGCATTTATCTCTTCTCCGTGTAGGTTGGGTTGCTTTAGTTACGATGTTATGGCTTCGATGTAACGCGACGCCCCGGCTCGACTGCAAATTACCTTGTCGCTGTTAATAAGACACACCAACGACAACTACGATACAAATATATCCGAATATAAAAAGATGGGAACTTATGAGCGACCTCACACGCCGAGAAAGAGAGAGACCAAACCCATAAATCACGGTTGAATTAATTAAAGTGTTCAGTCACAAAATGCTGAGTTATGCTCTGCAGTTGACACAAGATTTCTGAGTTCACTCTGCGGCACGAAACTTTTCTCTGGGTGGAGGAACTCCTCGAACTAATATCATTCGTCGTTAATTTCCATAACATGGCAAGTGAGGTAGGAAAGCTGAGTTACAGACTGAAAACAATTGAAGGCATTCTGATTTTTTTCTGTATCGCAATTTATTCTGTACTTTAATGCATAATATCGTCCAACGTTTATACGCCCGTTAGGCAATTCTTGTCGCGGGGAGGGGGGTGAGGTCACAATGGTCCTATAAAGTAAACAGTCACACATGGTAGAAGTGAAACTTTAACGTGCAAAAACCAATCGCAACGGAAAAGTGGAAAAATGCATCGCAAAAACATTCTTACTCGAAGTTTTACAGGCAGATTGTTAATGTACTTGTCGAATTTGAAAACCTGCCCGTAAAACTTCGAGTGATTATGTTTTTGCGATGCATTTTTCCACTTTTCCGTTGCGATTCGGTTTTGCACGTTAAAGTTTCACTTCTACCATGTGTGACTGTCACACATTTCTTTATTCAGAGGTTTACTGCAAATTATGATTTGGTTAGGGTAGGTTAAGTGTAATGAATGCATTTTATTGTATTTTATTATTTAAACATATTTTATTTTATTAAACAAGAAAACAGAATTCAATCCGGAAAAAAAATCTAGGTCCCTGATGTATGTTGACCTATATTTCCGTGCAATGGACAGCTACAGAAATAGTTGCGGGTAACAAAATGACGGTATATGTTGCTGGAATTCGTGCATTTCAAATTCGGACTTTCACTTGTTATAATGTTCAAACAACGAATAGTTCAAGGGAAACAGACACTAACAGCACGCAGTGTGCCCAGGCGATCACCCATCCAAGTACTAACCACGACCAACGTTGCTTTACTTAGATGATTGGACGAGACCCAGTGTTCGTCTTGCCCTACCATGTGACTGGTAACCCTATTATTCGTGACTTGATAATCAAGACACCGTCTATATAGAAGTTTCACTTCAACAATATTACAACGTTTGACTAAGTATGTTCCTCTTAAAATGTGGGGTTTATGCCTGACTAAGTGTAAGTAAGAAATAATGTATTGTAACGATGTCGATCGATGCGAGTTTTTATTAACAACGATCATCTAATAATTTATGCTATTCAAACCATAAAAACACGGTAAGCACCTGTGGGGTTGGTTACCCCACATTACCTCCTCCATGACTGTTAGGCCTGACGCCTTGGCTATGCGATTCGCATGTAAACGTCGTTTTGTTTTTCCCAACTTCACGTCGGACAATACGTCGTTTAGTCGTTTGTCAATGACCCAGTGTCCTGTTCACAGTGGAGCTTTGGACTAACACCACACCTTTTTTCAATTTGGGATCGAACACCCAATCGCCTTCTTTGAAGTCGGTGTTTGTGCCTTTGTGCCGTGAACCTCTTTCTGCGAGCGCATTTTCAGGGCAGCCTCTTCTTTCGCGAACTCACGAACTTCTTCAAGTTTTTTGCGTAGATCAAAGGTGTATTCCGTTCTTGAGACAGGTGCAGGTTCTTTCCTTACCTGATGGGAGTTCAATTAGCCTTACTTGCAGCCCCTCAAAACGAAGATTTTCGACAATCGGTGGCCAAAGCATTCAGTAGCTCTTTGCTTTCATCCTACCACCAGTTCACATATCTAGAGACACATCGTGTGGTGTGACTAGTGTGGCTGCTCAATCAGAACTATACCTTGATAATCAATTGACTTTTCCATCAGAACTCCCACATACTCATCAAATGACCATTTAAATCCCAGTGTCTTTATCTTGGACTCACCACTCGATCCTCTGGGCCGGATTCAAGTTTTTTTTTTTTCTTTGACCCGAGGGCGTGTGGGACAAGTCCCTTTGTCACTGCGGCGGCCACATATGGGCCTATTGTGACGGTGGCCCTTTCTTAGTAGAAGGCGTTGTACATACCCGCCCCTCTTAGGAAGCCGAGTATGTCCTTCACCGCAGAGTCCGATACGGTTTGGGGTTCAGCGGTCCCCTGACCAAAGTATTCAAAGCGTTTTACTGCCAAGGCAGGGCATTCACATAGGATATGCTCTGCTGTCTCGTCCTCCTCACCGCAGAGTCTGCATTCCACCGCCTCTGAGATGCCCATCTTGTCAAGGTGATACCTGAGTGGGCAGTGCCCGGTGAGGAAGCTTATCAGTACTCTCAGATCTTGTCTGGAGAGTGTCAGCATCGCCTTCGCCCTTTGACAGGAAGGCGTGACAAGCCTTTTCGTCTGTCTTAGTCGTGGCTGGCGATGCCAATGGGCGCCATTTTCCTGTATCTCCCATCGAGCAACCAGACGGTTCAGGTGACTTTTCGTCAGACCCACGTGTGGTTCAGGCCCGATGGGTAGGGATTCTGTACCCCTTTTCGCGAGGCGGTCAGCCTTTTCATTGCCCTCATGCCCCCTGTGAGCCGGCACCCAAATGAGGGAGAGCCTGTTACACGGGCCGAGCTGCTTGAGCGCATGGAGGCATTCCCATGCCAGCTTAGACCTAAAACTATAGGCTGTGATGGCCTTTAAGGCGGTCTGGCTGTCTGAGAAAATGTAGATCCGCTTGCCCTTTAGCCCTTTGTTCAGGATCTCTTCTGCGATCTCTTGGGTTTTGCCCATTGTTCGCGGCTGCTTATACAGTCAACATGCTGACCTTATTCACAGCTGGTCGCAGACATGCCCCCGGGGACAATGCCGTGGCCGTTCCACTATCCACAACCCGTGGTCGCGCCTGGTAGCATGGGCATGCTCCTGGGAAGATAACCCAGAACCAGGCCGGATTCAAGTTAATTCGATTGCACCCAAGACCGGATATTTACGCAAACATGGCATATACACCTCAATCCTCTACCAAGTATGGGGTAACAGTGGTAACTAGTTTGAGCCGAAACATACTGTTTTTGTTAAGCAGTACACATATTGTTTTTAATAAATGTTCTTCTGGCAGTCCACTGAACAGAGATGAAAATCAAACTGTGTCGAAAATAATGTTTTTTCGAACATTTCCGTAAATTTCAGGGTAACTGCTTCAGATGTGGTCAATCTTACAGAGTGTCGTTTACCCACCCATACCCACATTATGTTCTCTATAACCATTTATTTATATATATGTTGAACGGAGATGTAAGCCAAGTTAACTCAGAAAAGGAGATTTGTCGTATATTAATTTACTGGTTTTCCAATTTTCTGAAGAAGGGCTCTTCTGATTTCAATCAGATTCACGGAGTACTCTCAACTAACTAGTACTACATTTTGTTCTTCACAAATGTTCCTATATAAATGCGTTGAACTTAGATATATAAGTAGCTGGTGTGCGAACTTATTTCCTCATAGATTATCCTCAAATTTTACTTCGATTTAAAAAAAATTGATGCGGTAGTCCAGTTAAGTACCTATACGATGGGCGTTTGATAATGTTAATAAGATAACATAGGTGCTACGTCAGAAATTAACAATTTCACTTGCTACCACTGCTCACAATTTTTACTCGATCATTCCGAAATGGTGAAAGCCAAAGAATCGCGTAGACAGTCTCTTCACCTGGGAATTGATTTCTCAATAATGGTCGTGGCACAAATAAATTCTGGAACTATAAGCGCCAATGCCATGCGGATGTTGTTATAAACAGAATGAAAAACCGGTTTGATTAGTTGTTAAACTCAAGGGAGCCGCTGAATGGCATGGGTAGCGTCGACCACCACTGCCCTGCAGTCGCCTTTTGGTGCAGGCACGTCCTTAGTCTCCACGTCACGCGAGGAATTGGGTTAGGTAGAAATCCACCTCACCATGACGTCACCCGTGCCAAAGACCGCTTGGTCCATCGCCTCTTCTGGGTTATGTCCCCATTTGTCTCGACACATGCCACGGGTCACAGCCCTGCCCTCATTCTTTCCTTCTGGGTAGTTGTTTAAGGTTGGATCTAAAATCCTTCAAAATTCTGCAATTTCAATTACCGTCTTTTCACTTTTTTCACAGTATAGTAATGTTCGTAGTTTAGTCAACAATTTTAGAACAGTTATCCTGAAACTCAGAACCTCTATTTAAAAAAGCCCTCAAAAAGTGCATTAAATGGCCTATACGCTGGTCACTTAGTAAATATCTTGATATGAATAGCGAAGGTTAGAACGTATACTACCAGTGTTGCTACATGGAGTGCCGAGTTCTACCAGGTTCACATAGAAACAGATTGGGTTGGTTATTCGAGCGATAAAAATCTGGTTTGAATAAAAAGGGATGCGGAAAGTTTTGCGATCGTCGCCTCAAATATTTATCCAACGAGAATCCCGTCCATCCGCCTTTTAAAACAGAGCAACAGTCGTTTAATTGCCGCTCGTCGATTCAACTTCTTTCCCTTCCTAAGTTCCGTCGTAAAGTGACAAAACCATAATAAAACAGAGAGAAGCAGAGTGGGGTTGAAATCACTCGTAAAACTGAATTTAGGTGTGGCACTGGATCTAATGGCGGGCAAAGGGGAGGGGAGCGGATGAGATGCCGAAATTGCCAAATCGTAGACTGTTTGGTGAACCAAAAACTGAAGTCTTTCCTTCTCTGGGATGTCTTTTCGATAATACAATTTGAAAAAAACTCATCAAGGTTTAACCCACCAGTACTTCCAAGGGCACACGACACTGTTGTATCCCTCTCATGGCATTTTTGTTTAAACGCTGCAGAGTTTTTGAGCAATCACCTTCAATATAACAGTTTGCTCATTCGTCGTTCTTTTTTTCCCCCTTTACTTTCCTTGGCACATCGAAGTAGAAAGGACCCTACTGAGTCCGAAAAACACTATTTGGGAAAATTGTGTGTCCGTGAACGGTTTTTAGAGAAAACTACCGTACCAAATCACCTCAAACTTGATATTTAGCTCGCAGATTACCACGGAACGCCTAAAATAGAGTATGAGCAAAATCCAACGAAAATTAACTATAGTTATCATACTGATCAAAACACGAAATATTTTTTTCCCAAAAACTGCATTAATGATTTTGATTAAATTTTTTATATTGATAGCTCTTAATAAGGAAAGTGTACCTTAAAATTCCCATCTGTGAAAAAATGACGAGAGCAGCACAATAAATTATCAAAATTTTCTACGAATCGATTTTAGCGCGGTTTTTATAGAAAACAACCGAACCATTATAAGCTCAAACTTCATATCTCGCCCTCAGGTTACCATGGGACGGCAAAATAAGGGTAGGAGCAAAATCCACGGAAAGTGAACTATAGTTGTCATAGTGATCAAAACACTAAATATTTTTTTTCTGAAAAACGGCATCAATGATTTTGATTAAATTCTTTATATTGATAGCTCTCAATGAGGCAATCGTACCGTGAAATTCCCATATGTGGGAAAATTACGGGAGCAGCACAATAAATGATCAAAATTGTCTTCGAAAATCGGTTTTAGCGCGTGTTTTTCCTTATAAACTCCGCAGAAATGTTACTAGAATGTTTAAAAAAAATTCATGTAGTAGTCAAATGCAATACCTATAGGGTGAGCGTTTAAAGACGCTCATGAGATACATGGGGCTCACTCCAGAAATTCCTGAATTTCAACTACTGCCGTTACCAGTTCTAACAGTTTTTACCCGATAACTCTGCGAAAGTAATTACTATCCTTCTTCAAAAAAATCGTGTTTACAGCTTCATTTAGCCTCTGTCCACCAATTGCTCAATAATGGTGCAGGAACGAGTACGAGCAGCACAATAAATTCCGAAACTGTAAGCGCTACTTCTTCCTGCTGCTGCGAAGTGTTGTTTGACCAAGTTAAATGGAATTGAGTGATAAATGAATGAAAGTTGTGTGTCGCAACGTACCAGATATTCCGGACTCAGGGGGGTCTGAAACGTATAGATCTGAAGAAAATATTTTTTCAGCCGATTACATAACTTTCCTTTCTACTTTGTAGAGCCAAGGAAAGTAAAAATCAAAATGTGCGAAAATAATGTTTCACCAGATTTGATCAATCTTACAGAGCGTTGTCTACCCATCCATACTCATATTTTGTTCTGTGTAATTATTCCTGTATATACGTATTGAATGGAGATGAGCCAAGTTAATTCAGAGAGAGAGAATTGTCGAATATTAATTTATCGGTTTTCCCATTTGTTCAAAAACCGCTGTAACGATTTTGATCAAACTTACGGAGTACTCTCTGCTAACTAGTACCTACATTTTGTTCTCCATAAATGTTCCAGTAGAAATGCGTTGAAAGAACATATAGCGCCCGTAAATGTAGCAGGACTTCGAATGTATTCTCTTTACATAAATGTTTAGAACGGAGGAGATACAGCGTCTGAAAAGCCCCAAAATGGGGAGATTGCGGAAGAAAAACTACGAATTTACGAGGAGGGAGTTGGAGGAAAGTTGTAGGATTGAGTCGCTAATGTTGAGCGTTTGGCAGGTCGGCTATGCTGCGCTGAAGGTTCCTGTCCTGAAGTTAGAGCGAGAATACAAC
The DNA here is from genome assembly GCA_020466155.1 of Pachypeltis micranthus. Lineage (NCBI taxonomy): Eukaryota > Metazoa > Arthropoda > Insecta > Hemiptera > Miridae > Pachypeltis > Pachypeltis micranthus. The sequence goes on along the minus strand of CM035777.1, from coordinate 27,162,552 downwards.
AAATTATGCGAACCGAGGTATCTTTATCGCAAACCCCACAGACGTGATGTCTTGTACTAATTCACACAAATATTTTTACTGACTAAACGGCCAGACGATGATGTCTTTACATCGAAAGCGCTTGCCCACAGTAACTCACAAGCCAGAGGAGACGGACTCACCTAACAGGTACGTTAACTTTAGTATTTTTACTTTCCTTGGCTCTACAAAGTAGAAAGGAAAGTTGTGTAATCGGCTGAAAAAAGGTGATCTTTACGTTTTCAGCCAAGTACTAAGTGAATTGACGTTGAGCTAAGGAAAGTTGTGTGTTGCAACGCCCCAGATATTTAATTATACTTTTACAAGCTGTTAGACGCCTGTAAATTGTTCAACATTTCTAGCGACAGTGGAAGAGAGGACCCTATGGCCCTAACTGCCCCTAGTTGGTTAAATAAACAAATCTCTCGTGATATGAGCTATTCAAGTCCCGAGGGTCGTGCGAGCCCATGAGTGACTTGAAGTCGATGTGAGTGGGATAAGACTGGAGGAGTCAAGGTTTCCCCCCACTCTACATTTGCGACGTCTTGTTGACACGGTTGCATGATTTGGCCGTCCACTTTTCAGCGATAATTTTCAGTTATAATTGTTACCTTGAGCATGTGAAGAGTTCCAACAAACTGGCGACGGGGCTACGGAGCCACACCCTTCGATTAAATCCCTGCCCCTTCTCCTGGATAAGCCCTCTTTTTGAGCTCGTTGTTGGATTTGCAGGGCGATGTTTGCCATTAAAAAGACATAAGGAGGGAGAACCCCCGTCGCGAAGAACTGGAACCAAATTACTGTAAATTGTTGGGAGGTGAGAGGAGTTGAGTGGCAAAGGAGAAGAAAAAGAGGGAACGCCACTTGGCAGACGGCACCGCAACGCCTCGGGCGTCGACGCATTAGTTTACATTGACTTTCGTATTTATTGGAGACCCTTGAAAATTAACGAGAGTGATAAAAATAAAGAAGAGGCCGCTCGAGGTGGCTGGGCCCCGGTAATTAAAGCGTGGACCTCCGGCAGGAGCAAGCGGCGAAGAGCGGGGGAGCCCTGGGCACTGAGGTTGATTCTGAAGGCGTCTCTCAGATGCCCAGCCTTCTCCAAAATAAAACTACCCGCTAGAGCCGATGGGTCCGACGAAGTGGTCCAGTCGTCCGCCGCGGCATCTTCCGAACGCTCTGCCGCTTAACGAGGGGGATGAGACCTGAAAAAGGGTAACGGAAACAGAGGAAGAGTCTGCGATCTGATGCTAACGAACCACCCACGAGCTGATGTCCTCAAGTCCTGCTTTTATACCGCGTAATTCCTCGTTTATCTTTCCAACGAGATGTCTATCCTGACGTGGGTGGCCTCTGCCACCAATAGCTCTCCTATCAATTAAGTTCCCTTTCCGCCCTGGCAGGAGCTAATTGCCACCAATTTATAGACGTTGTCGTGGTGGAGGGGGGAAAGGGGGACGCTAAGCTGAGCAATTAGACTCCACGGTCGATTGCTACCATTGACTCGAGTGCCGTCCATCGAATTTACCTCTACTAAACGCACAATCAACGTTTGATATCGTCAACACTAAAATTCACGAATTTGAAAACCTAACTAAGCGCAAAATCGAAGAAACGGCATTTAAGGGTTATTACACCCTCAATAGCTTGCACTAAAAGCAATTTATTCAAACATAATAAACCAGTACAATCCCTCAAGCAATAGAAACATAATTTAGAAGTATTTATGTATATGCGACGTGTGGTCGCCGCACTGCTGGCTCTGTTACATCACAACCGCCGAACTGTGACTTTCCAACGAGTTGATTACTTGTTTGAGTCTTCACCGCCCCACACCCGAACATTGGCGAACGCTGAATTAGGAATATTCTACTTCAAGGAACGACTCAACAATAATCATGACTAAAATGATTGTCAACTCCCACGTTTTTGTTGCCTTTACCCGTGGAAATGGTTTGGCGAAAGGGAAGAAGTTAGGTTATGGGGAAATGTGCGCAGGGCCTCGGCAGGAAGGGTGTAGTGTCTGTCTTTTTGTGTTGTGTTGTGTTAGTGTGTGGTTGAGTGTGGGCGGTGCCAGGGATGGTCGAATATCAAGTAGCCCATCCCAGGACCGCAGGTGTGAATGTATTTAAGGGTGAGTGTGTTGAGTGTATGTGTATGTTTATTTATTAGTGTCATTTAGGAATAGGTAGTGTAGGGAAGGTTCCAGGGGAGATGAATATCGAATAGTCCGCGCCTGGAATTTAGGGAAAAATTTGTGAATGTATTTAAGGACTGAATGTATTTATTGTGTGAGTGTGTGAGGCTGGAGTGAGTGGGGTGGGACTACTCGATATTCGGCCGCCCTTGGCACGTCAAATAGGGGTACGCAGTTCAGGCTGGGATCAAAGACAGCCCGACACCCTTCTCCATGGGAAGTACAGGGCAAGTCTGATCCTCGGAATCCCCATGGAGATAAAGCCTAGGTGCCGAGGAGCGCCTTTTGGAAATTCCGGCACTGGATCCTGGCACCCATTCAGGTCTGTAGGCTGCTCAAGTTGCAGCCAATTAGAATGGGTACCACAGGGGCATCTGCCCGCAGCCGATGGGGTGGAGCCCATTAGGGCGTGACGCTGCTGGTTGTGAAGCCACGGGAGTGCCTTAGTGGGGGCAGTGGTTTTGCTAGGAGTTCCCCTGGAGAGTTGTTTGGTGCTGGCAGGAGAGGGGTTACGGCTACAAAGCTGGGAACCCTCTCCAATGCCCACCACTCGTGCAAAGGCCACTACCCGTGGCGTAAGTGTCACCGAATGATGGATCGAACCTGTGACCATTCTGACCACAAGGGTTGTTTGACCCAAAATGGTACCACGAGGATGCACAGCCCGTGGCCTTGCGCCAGAGCATTATGGCTTAGAGCCACGACAAGTGGCTGCCTCCACAGGGCGTGGTAGGTAGAACGGAGGTATCCAACTCCTACCCAGGGCAAGGCCTGACAATGCTGGAAAATGTGCTTACTCTGCAGACATCGCTGGAGAGAAGTAATCCCATCCCTTCCTTCGTTTTGAAACCGCCGGGTCTGAAGGTGGTAGGGCCACCCAGTCAGAACTCCCACAGACTTTCCTGAATGCAGAACTGTAACTGCCACTATGCACGGAGGAGAGTGGGGGATGGAGGACTCGTTCACAGTGGTACCAAGTTCGCCTGAACAACCTGTGTTAGGTTGGACTCACTGGACTGGTTTTACACTACAATAGCTCGTGTCTGGGCCCAATATACTTAATCATACTAGAACTCACTAAACTCACCTCAGATATCAAATAAACAAATAACTCTTCTTGAGGGGAAAATAAGGAACATAATTAATAACGCAACAATCCCCTCTTTGAATTTAATAGAAGAAATAGAAATGAAATAAAAGAATCAAACTCCTTCCAATGTATAATTTGCTTGAATCGTGATGAAAGACAATATTCGTGCAACAGGGTTAATGAACAGGGATTTGCTCGCCTTTATCCAACAATATGCAAGCGAGGGAGGAAAACACTGAACTTAAAAACTCTGGCTGACAAGGGGGAGGCTCGATTAGTACGTCGCAGGGCGCATGAAGAATCGGGAATGGGCTAGAAGCCTTACAAATAAAATCGCTCGCCCTTCCCGCGCTTTTCCACGCACGGCAGAGTGCGCCAAGGAAGGAGAGCCGACAGCAATAGTGGTTATATCCTTCATAAGTAACAGCGGTAGTAAGGCGTATCTGTACCTAATAACACTCTACATTCTTTGCTTATTGTTACTTCATCTCTTCACTGTGCTTCTGCTTTTATAACCTTATCATAATTTCCCGCTACATACCACCTTATTGTTTATATTTGTTCATACCTCTGACTCTTGCTATTCCCCAGCGATGTTGTATACTTACCCTCAACATCTCATGATACATGTTCCAGCAAGCTAGCTTTTAACTAACATTTGTTGTATGACTCGCGTAACTAATCTGATGTTAAAAGATAAAATCCAGGTGCGTTCAACAAAACTTGAACTCGATATTAGCTGATCCAGTCTACGTCATTGCATCAGTGACGTTTCATCAGGCGAATTCTCAACTCCATCTTGAATTTCTTACCTCGACGTACGTAAACATCAATCGGCTCATTGGTTGTGAATTGTTTTTATATATTTGTGAACGTTTCAATTGTAAAATGCAGCAAATCATTACACAACGCTTTAACGCTGTCTTGTGCAGCGTGATTGCACAACTTGACGAAACACGAAACATGACGTGACTACAATGGATGGCAATTGACATTTTTTTAGGCGACGCTAGGCAATCGGCACGACATGACTAGTCGAACTGACGGGTAGTTGGAGTGAGAAGGGAGGCAGAACGAGAAAGGAACGCAGGTCAGGGAGAACGTATAACTTTCAATATATTGCCCCGCGAGTTCCTCCAAGTAGTGGAATTTGTCTAAGTTTCCGGTGATTTCACATTCTAGACGCAGTTCTGCACCTCCAAGATCCATCCTATTCGGCTCAACATCGAAAAATACCTTGAAAACGATACCAAACACGACGTAAATGCAAATAAACTGCCAAAATCTCGTTTTTGGTTAATTTTTCAAACAATTTTTGGTTCATAACAATCACGGGTTCTGTCCTATCAGCTTGCCGTGTAGGCCAGCACAATCAGATAAGGGTAAGGGCGAAATATGGCGAACTGTGTCCGCGAAACCGCGTCCGTGACCTCTTTTATGAGCATTACAGTAATTTTGGTAAGGAAACAGACCTGCTTCGCACTTTATGTTGGCCTTTGGGCATTAAAGGGAACGCGTGTTGTGCAAAAAAAGTGTTGACTACAGCTGAAGCGTCTGAACCAAGTCCAGACTTGAAAATGAAGCGACAATGTTGTATCTCACACCTCAATCAAACGGCCTCAGTGATGGGACGTCACGCCGCACGTCTTCCTCGTAATCTTATCATCGGAGCGGAATGAGAATCACTCGAAGGAAGGCGATTCTTTGAACTGCACTCGCAGGTGCGTCCTGTCGCCTCACAATGAAAAAAAAGAGATGCCGCAGATCTCTCGGGATTAGGGCTTTGAGAACTTCAGGGCGCTGACGAGGACGTAGGACGCGATAAGAGGGCCACAGAGCTCTCAGCCGCCCACGGTCTCCCTTCATATCGCCCTCCAACCATCTGGCCAATAACGTCCAAGCCGACGGTTAATTGTAGCAACCGAGTCATAAATTAAAAAAGCTCTTCTACATTTGGATTAACTCAATTTCTAGCTCTGCGGCAGGCACTCGATCTTATTAAGCAACACCTTGAATGCTTTCCAGGGCCCTCCCTTTAGAGCCAACTGGCTTTTGCTTTGTTTACTGCTGTACCAATTAAATAGCAACATTCAGCAATTTGATTAAGCGAATCCTCATAACACCAGCGACATTACCATAAAAGTTTCATTCCGGCGAAAAATGTCGAGAAGAGCGCACATTATTAAAAATGTCGAGTTCAGTTCAGGTTTTTGGGTTTATCATTCATTTTGAATAATACGCTCCCGTTTTCGGGCAAGGAAGTTTTTTACCTCCCTCCCCACCCTTCCTCCTCAGAATTTGACACTTAACGTTTCAAAGCATGCAGATTTGAAATCTGCAATGTCCGTCCGCCGTCCAAGATATATTGTTCCTTAACGTGGTCTAAAAAATGCGTTCTTTTGCACAAAAATCCCATTTGGTATCTAGTTGTGCCCCCCATCTCGGCAATCCGATCGTATGAAGCCCACGGTTGTTATCGACAAAAAATGGTTAAAAACATTAACGAAACGAGTATAATCGCAAATAAGCCGTGTTTCGTACATTTTCAAGGTATTTTTACATCCTGGGTCGAATGGAATGAGTATCAGACGTGTACAACTGCGTATAGGGAAATTACAGTAATTATTAGATTCAACTAATTGAAAGAACTCATGGGAACTACAGCGGAAGTCAACGTTTCGTCATTAGTACTCCCTCACTCCCTCCCGTCTCATTAAAACCACCTGCCCGCTCGCTTCGCAACGCCCGCTCGACTCGCAACACGTCGTTTCAATTGCCGAGGGTTTGCTGGAAGTCCCCGTCCCAATTTCTCCGACTCTTTTTGCCCGACGGGGCGGAGGAAGGTTAGGGCCACTTCCTCCGCACACCTCTACATCGGATCATAAATGCCTACAGACGTTTATGGGCGCCTGGCGCCGAGGGAATATTTAGTTTCCGTAGTTCCGTAGTTAGTCAGGTCATTATGGTTTACTAGTATTTATCGATGCTGAATCGAATGGAATGGGTCTCGGAGCAGTAATACTAGGTCAAGCTGCTGATGAGAATAATAAACCATCGTGTAATAATTTGCAGGGTTTTTGTAATTGTTGAGAGTCCCGATAAAAAGAAAAGCTTCTCCAGGCCGACGTTTTGTTTAATTTATTAATCATCTTCAGGGCCATACGATATCACAGCAGATAATTGAGTTACAATAAATTATAAGGAACTTATAACGACAAATTGGACTGAATTATTGTTGACATACTTACATCGGGAAATTGCTAATGCTATTGCTTAAAATAATCACGTCAGAGAAAGGTAGACCTTAATAGTAAACAACAGATTGGATTAGCTATTAAAGCAATTGGGGTCCGCCAGTAGGCAAATTACTGAAGTTGCTGACATTACTGACATCATCATCTGGACAGGAGTCAGTCAGTTGATTGTGGTCTTTGTATACAAAGAGAAAGGTAAGCGGGATGGTGGAGCGTCAGGGAAGAGGGGGAGGAAGGAGGTCATGCCCCTCTGGGGAAACCCACTAGAGGTGAAGGGAAAGGAGCGTCTTAAATAATCGGTTGTCGATTCTAAGTCTTTTGTGTATAGGGTGGTCTGTAAACTCATCAGTTGGTTGTTTCCGTTTGTGTAGTGTCTTAAGTGGTGTAAATATGATGTCGCATTTTGTGTTTTTTGTTTATATATTTCCATGTTTTCTAATATGTTCAGCTTTCCTCCTCTGGATTGTTTGTGTAGTAAGATGGTACAGCCCTGTATTTTGATAGGTTCATGTCCAGTTGTCTTGAGGTGGTTGTGAAGTTTGAATCGTCTTTGTTCCTATAGTCCAGGAGCCGAGGGCTAAAAACGTTGACCGTTGAGTTGAAAGTTGGTTACTATTTTTTCTGATAGTTCCTTCAATGTTTGGTAAAACCCTGCAAGTCTGCTCTCTCTGAAGTATGGACTAAGAAAATGGATACTCATCAAAACAGTCAAAATTTGTCTTATTAGTTGATGGTTACAATATCTATCGCAGTTGAGGAATTGGCTTGTACTTTCCATATCCACAACTCAGCTACCTCCTAAGCTTGGCCATTAAGTTGCAGAGTCAATCAATATTCGTAGAATTTTTAACCAAATTTTGACTTATTAGTTGACATCGGAAATTTGTATGGTGGATTCGCATCGAGTAACAGAAAGTCGGCTCAAGTAGAACACCCATTGTGGTCGTAGATAAAGATTCACACTCAGAGGGAACTCAGGGTATTAGAGCAGAGCGCAGGATCACTAATTTTTGCCTCAGTCAGCCGCTTCCTAACATTTCAAATCCTCTCATACACAGTCCCACTTATACTGGAGGTTTCTCACTTGCTACGCTCTATGTAAATGCATATTTTTATGCAAAATTTTGGCCTCAGGAGCACTGCCCCGCCAAGCCACCAGGTAGCTGGTAAACACAGGTAAACTAAGGCTATGTGAACGAAGGGTGCTCTAATGACATCAACGTCAACGCTCTCCTATTTCGTTATGTCGACGACATCATTCAAACCCAGCGGAATTCTCAATTCGTCTCCCCCGAAACACTCAATTGCCGCTGCGATGGATAATTCAAAATACCCAACCGAAAATAGCGCTACAGGACCTGATTACTGTCGACTATGTTGAAACCTCCTACCTCTCGTTCGGTTTTTCGCGGAAACTCCTCAATATTGGAGTGTCTTTGGAGGAAAAGTGGATGGATTCATCGAGAGCCCGCAAATGTTTGCGCTCGCTTCGAGAGACCACAAAACCCGAAGCTTTCGAGCGAATAATTAATCCGACGCGATCGCCGGGAAACCCGCAGCGCTCTCACAACAATTCTACGAGGGATTCCTTTATTACTTTCTCTCTAGAGAATTCCTCTCCGTTCGGTCAACACTACATTTATTTTCTAATTGCTCGGATTTTCAAATAACTGACGGTTATTGTTATTTCAACAAATCAACCGAATCATTCGACTAAGAAGCCACACGTTGTTTGCTTTTCGTGTTCGTTCTCCGGAGGGAGCCAGCCGGGGCAGCAATTCATCTCCCTCGTGGCCCTGAGGGTGAAATCAAATACCGTCCCGCAACTCAATTAATTAATATCGTAATAACCCAAATGTGCAATATTGATTTTCCCCGGGTCAGGGACCCATTTTAAAACGTCCAATGTGAGGCATCACACAATTACTATGAAATTCACTGTAATTCGTAGTCATACAGGAGAATACGGCTGTCTGATTACTATTGTGGGATTCGAATTCCTTCTTTATTTTGTAAGTACTGGCGAGCCCTGGTATATTACAGAGATGGCTCGGAGCAGAGTGGCCTTGCAGGGGCAGGCAACTGTGGGCCGAGAATTAGAGCGACGATCCCATGCAGAGGTGGCTGCGGTGACAGTCTGTGTGTAGAGGCTGCTGCAGAGAGGACTGAAGTGGCAGAGGATCTACATTATGGTGTCTCAGGGTCTTAGCCTCGTATTGTCTTACGTCGCGGCAGGTGTGGGAGTGTCTGACTGGACTGGAGGCCCTGGCCGAGGACAACAGTGTAACACTGTGTTGGGTGCCAGGGCATCAGAGTATAGAGGGAAATGAACGGGCTGATCCTGAGCCCTTTGAAGAGACTACCTAGGTAGAGAGGTTGGCAAATAGGAGGATATGTGCAGGGCTGCCCGGCCATAGACAGTCAAAACTCTTCATCCGACTCTCCAAAGGGAGGGCCAAGGAGGTGCTCACACTGGGGAGGTGGTACCACCTTGCAAATATTGGCAAGTGCGAGGTGCAGATATGCAGGTTCTGCAAGGTGGGGCTAGAGACGGCAGAGCATGTGTTGTGCGAATGTGATGGATGTGTTTCAAAAGAAAAAAGAAAAAAAAGTACCTGGCGTCCTTCTCTCTCTTAGGCTCACACAAAGAAACTTCCTAAAGTAAGACGGAACAAATTTCATTTAAATTATTGACGACCAAATTCGGACTCCATACTATATACTCTTTCCCGCTTCCCATGTCTGGTTCCGGTAAACAACTGCAGTATCTATTGGATGGGTGGGGGAGTAGAGTCACATGTTTTCTCCCTTGGCGAAGGTGGACACCGGTGCGCTTTTAAGTTTTAATTAACTTCCTGAGGGTTTTAAATACGAGCTACTGAAGGCGTTTCTAAGTTGTGTCGCGATATTCGAGCAGTGTCGCACAGTTGAGCATTGTCTCTTTCGAATTGTGTCATGTCACATCAAGTCCAAGCACTGAATTTCTTTTTTTTTTCGAATGAAATCCTCTATTTTCTTCAACGTCTTTGTTAACGAATTTCAGTTTGTTTGGTAAGCTGGTCCCATAACACTGAATACTCCTAGGTTGCGAATTTTACCTATTCATACTTCGAATCGCGTCATAAATAGGTGGCCGAGTGTGGTTACGATTCACAGATTCCCGTGAGGGCGGGGGATGTCCACTTCCCCGGTCAGCGTGAGAGACGATCAAGTCGGGTAACAAATATACGAAGACAACTATATCACTACCAAAGTGTACTGTATCGTGACAACATCCGCAGTTTACGGGCGTAGCTGTCAGATCTGGTCAGAGGTTCATTCCCCTTCCCGGGGAGAGGCAATGAGAGTAGGAGAGACAATGGTAGGTGTGATCTGGGCGTTGCCCGGGGCGTTGGAGAGGGTACCTAGCTTTGCAGTCTACAGCCTTCCTGCAATCACCAAGCATCTCTCTGGGGGGGTTTTCAAGCGAAACCACGGTCCCCACAAGGCCAATCCCATGGCTTCACGACCGACAGTGCCACGCCCTAAAGGCTCTATGCTGCTGGTCGCGGGCTGAAGCCCCTGTGGTACCCATTCTAAATGGCTGCACCTTGAGCAGCCTAACGACCTGAATGGGTGGCAGGCCCCGGTGCCAGAATTGCCAAGAGGCGTTCTACCCGCACCTACGCTTTATCTCCATGGGGGGTACGGGGATTGGACTTGCCCCCGCACCTGCCATGGAGAAGGGTGTCAGGCCGCCTTTTGTGGCCTGAACTACGATCCCCTTTCCAACGTGACGAGGGCGGACTACTTGATATTTAGCCGCTCTCGACCGCGACCCACCCATCTCACTCTAACCTAACACTACTAACCTACATACACACTCATACAATAAATACATTCGCACACTTTCCCGAAGGTCCAGGGGCGGACTACTCGAAATTCGTCCCCCCTGGAGCCTTCCCTACACTACCTATTCCTAACAACACACACAAACACCAACACACATATCCATTCACAACACTTTCACTCATATATACGTTCAGCCCCTAAATACATCCACATCGGCGGTCCAGGGATGGGCTACTTGATATTCGACCATCCCTGGCACCGCCAACTCAAGACCACACATTAACACAGAACACACACACAAACACATAACTTAAACACCTACTCCTGAGGCCCTAATTCCTAACCTAACCTCTTCCCTATCCTTTAAAACCCTTTCACCGAACCATTTCCACCATACAAAACATCCTTTCTCCCTAACTATTGTCAAAGGAGAGACATGAGGATGAGACTTATTATTCTCCTCAACAGTAGGAGGTCGAATCAGTCTCTGCTTTGCTGCAAAAAGTACTTCCACACCTTCCACCTTAGGTAAGTTCCTCCCCAGCCCCCTTCTTCTTTTAGTTGATCCCCCCCCCCACCTATAAAATAGGTCAAATTGCACGTCGTCAGGTACGGCTAGTCAAGTCTTGTCCTTGTGGCCCTGACTCTTTTACTAATGAGAGTCAATATTCTTGATCAAATAGAATGTAAGTCTCCTAGTGGTGCGCAGGTCCAGTTTTCAAAGGCTGTTTAAAGACGAGCTACTACTGGAAGCGTTTCTAATTGGAATGGCCGTTGTAGTGCACTATGCATCACATTCGCCGCATTATTGTTTTATATCAAGCCAAGAGTTAGGTTCTTATTTTCTATATTCCTAAGCGCATTCCAAATGGGTTGCAGAGCATGATGAACATTCTATGATCGGTGCATGGAGGGAATAAGGTGGTCAGATCTGTTCGAGGTTTCGTCCTGCTTCCCGCGTGCTCGAATCGTGCTACGAACCCAATTATGTCCCTTGGCCAGCGAACGCCATTACCCATTCCATCGTCAAATCGAGTTAAGATAAAACAGATGGGGGAAGGAACAGGGGTCGTCCTTCTTGAACGCATATTGTTCCTCCAGTGTAGAACTATTCATGTACTTATTTACAATTTGAGCGGCCAAAGGTGACATTCCTGTTCCATAAATGGGAACTAGGGATCGGCGGGTTATCCACCTTTACCCTAGATACCTGCAGAGGCATCCGCCTGGCGTGGAACTTGCCATAGTGCACCGGCTTGCGCCGCGGGCTGTGCAACCCCGCAGTACCATTTTGGGAAAAATATCTCTTAAGGCTAGAATGGTTGCTAGCCCGCCCAGACTTGCGTCCAGACTTACGGCCTCGGGGACCTCGGTCTCGGAGGGGTTTGGACTTGCCCTTCCTTGCCGGAGGACCCCCGGTCCCTGGTGCGCAAGAGCCCACCACCTACCAGCAACGCCCAGCCGCCGGATGGTGGAGACGAAGTATTAAGTACAGGCTAATAGGCTGATTCCTTTCCCTGGTGCGTCCGTCCAACTTGAAAGTTACGGCCCTTTTCTTGTGGTGCCTCGGGAAGTCCGAGAACTGTCCGTTCAGTCTCGGCTTCTCCTTGGAGAAAGGGATTGAGTTTGGGTTAACTTCCAATGACAACGGATTGCCCCTTTTGTGCTTTCTCTTGATTTACCTCCTTCTCCAAAACACACCGCTCTTCCCAGTGGTCATACCGTCATTCTGCTATCAACTCTCGTCCCAGTAACAGCTCACACTTTCCTTCCGATACAGTCTCCCGCGCCAGTTCGCGCATATTCTGAGTAGTTCCCTTGTGTCGCCCTTTTGTACCCGAACTCAGTTAAATTCATTGCAAATATTGCACATATAGTACAGTCATCCTAACGCTCACCGAGTTTCTTCTCATTTCGTTCTGCAACTCCTCCTCTCGTGGGTCCAACAATTACCATAACCGAAATGTACTGTAACGCCCATCAAAGCCATTGCACGACTATTCTGTAGCCACGTAAATTGACGTCATGGACAGTGAGCGGTGCAGCAGTACGATTTGGTGTGAGGAACGAAAAACCTGATTTTGCGACGAAAAATGAGTGTTTTGTGAAATGTTATCGCCTTATTTACTCACCTGTGCCAGAGGTTACGTTTCATTTAGAATCTGACGTGCTGGCTGGTTGTGATAGCGTTTAATTGGTGAAGAAGATTTCATTCAAGACGAACCATTCTCCTTTTCATGGCTCGCAGTAAAGATTCGAACAAGTGATTTGAAGTGAGAAACAAGCGGATCTCTCGCTCGACCCTAATTCAACTCACCAATGAGCCTTACCACCTTTGACGGAGCGGCGGAGCGTGAACTGCGGTTAATTGCGGTTGACGGGTGTTAACTACGTTTGTAGTTCAACTGAAGCTCGATTATCAACCAAATTGAGTTGTTTGTAGCTGGCTTTCTCGAAGGTAGCGAAAACCGTTTGGCCAGTAAATCAGAGCCTTGTCGGCCCTCACAAACGCGTTTGACGGTTTTCAATTAATTTCACTTGCGATACATCAAGAATCATCATCTGATCTTCAATATTGTAGTAATTCGTCGACAAGATATGTTTGGGAATACGATATACTCCGTGGTTGTTGTTTAATAAGAGCTGCATTGCCAGTGTTGATTTTATGTTGGACATAGAGTCCTAAAGTCTTCCTTGTCTGTTCGTACTCATCTGAATCGTTCAGACTTGACGAATTTAGAAGGTTTCTTATCCAACTCTCGTCATCTGTACTATCGATCGCCAATACGTTTTTTACGCATTATAATCTTGATACCTGTGGCATTTCTTTCCCACAAACTGAGATAATACGTTTTCCCGCGTCTAAACTTGTATCACTTTTCTGTCCATTCCTAGAATCCCTTAGTCACAAGAACATTATTTGTGACAAGAAGTAGTTGTTCTAACTCAACGTCATCATGTAGCTGGGACAGTGTTCCCATTAGCAGTCTGGGAGTTTCTCATCTTTAAATTGAATCCTTCAGCAACATCTGTCCTAAGTATTGAAAGAGTTGCTCCTGAATCTACAAGAAGGATACCTCTTTCGATTAATGATAGTTTTGACGAAGAAATCATCTACTCCAGTCATATTTCCATTGACGAATGCATATGGGCCTTCGTTATATCCTGCCATATGGTGACCCTCACTTCTGGCATGAGCTAGTATCCCGAATGTTCGTTCTTTTTCTTCTGTGTAAACCTTCCTTTGACACGACCAGTTTGTCCGCAATCCCAACATCGAAGCCTAGTATCAGTGGTATTGTCGTTTTCCGTTAACTCTAACGTTCAAGCTCTACTAAGCATGTCTTGAACAGAGTTCAGTGGTCCAACAGCTTTCGAAAATCTGTTCATGTTTTTTGAAGTGAAACTTCTATATAGATATAGAGAGGGGGGTCGTGACTCGAAAATCCGTTACCGGTCACATTGTATGGCAAGATGACGGCGAGAGCAGGTGTAGCAGCGACAGAGAGAGGGAAGGCTAGGGGCGGTGGAGAGAGGGCAACTGCGTAATGCGCAGCTGCGTGCGGAGAGGGGGAATAGAAGGGACAGCTGAGCGGATGCTCTTGTGTGATATGTCCTCCACCAGAGTCCCGGCGGCGTGTGGTCAACTGTTATTTTCTTATTTCCGCTCTCCACGTGGCTGGGCATCGTTGCCTCCACCTGTTGTTTTCGCTCTCCTTAACTTCTTAATTCGCTCGTGCGCTCTCGCCTGGTGGCGTCAATAGAGCGCGCCGCGTTGTAGAGTAGACTATGGATGTTTTTTTTCCCAGATTGAATTCTGTTTTCCTGTTTAATAAAATAAAATATGTTTAAATAATATAAAGAATGCATTCATTACCATTTACCTACCCTAACCAAATCATAATTTGCAGTAAACCTGTGACAGTGTCCGTTGTGATTCGTTTTTCCACTTGTCCGTTGCGATTCGTTTTTGCACTTGCCGGTTGCGATTCGGTTTTGCACGTTAAAGTTTCACTTCTACCATGTGTGACTGTCACACATTTTTTATCTCTTCCCAAATGCTTCAACGCCAATAAGTTCCTTGCAGTTCTGAGGCCAATCTGGGTGTGCACATCGTACAAGTCGCTCAATATCAGTTGCAAGAGTCCCTTGTTTTTGAATTCTCGTATCAAAAACTGATTGCCAATAAGAAGCTGTATGTTTTAGGCTGAATCTATTTTGTAGAACTGTAATTGGGCGATTGACTTCCAAATTTCCTCGCATTACTCATGACCCTTACGGCTTCCCCTCTTAATTCACATGCAAGTTTTTGTGCTTTTCGAGAGTCATCCCATCTGTTCGACGCAACCCTAATCAGCCTGGGTTTTTGACCTCGGAATGCCCACACCTGCCCTAACGGCAAAGACATTGTTTCCTCGCAGAAACCATACCTCTATACCTGTGGAAATTCCACCTCCAACGGCAGATTCCCCTGAAGTGGCTTTCTCATCTTTTTCCTCTCCTCCTTTTTCAAATTCCTCTCCACAACAGACAGCTCCTCCTAAATTCATTCACCTACGAACTCACACCCTCTTGCGTGCCCAAAACCATTGGTAATCTTCCCAGGGAACCCTATCGTCATATGGCATCAACTGTTCTTCGATTACCACACATTCACGGTCCCTCTGAGCTGCAGAGGAAGAAAGTGTGTCTGGCGATATTTTCCGCGAGAGTCACCATATATTTACTCCAACTGACATTTCTTCTTTGAGATCCGCTGTGGAATGTTCTAACGAGGTTAACCGTCTTGTGGGAACTATCTTCACCAAAGATCGTTGCCAGGGGGTCTTAAATGGATGTAGCAGGCTCCAAAATATCGTCCATGGGTGTGTGGTGCGTTGACATGGTTCGTTTTGCTGCGGGGTTCCATTGAGATTGATGAGCCGAGGCACTTCTTATCCTGGACCGGCCGCTAAATGTACGACTCGACTTCAAACGTCACTCAATGGTGCGAGTATGTCAAGATGCAGGTGGCTGAGGAAAAAACCCAGCTAATCCTCTTGAAAGGAAAAGTGAATAATCCACCCACAATACGCTTTGGCGGCCACAGACTCCTTGAAAAGCACGTCAAGTATTTAGGAGTAAATATAGGTGAGAGGTGGGGTTTCAACCAACACCTCCAGTTCCTTAAAGGCACTACCATTGCAAGGCGTTGCCACAACACTATTCTCATGTATAAGGCCATATATCTAGGCTGATTGACTACTGCCCCGTTGTCTGGGGTAGCAAACTTACAGTTAATCAAAAGAGAGTTTTGGCCCTATCCCCGAGAGCTGCGCTCCTGTGGATCACCAAGGCCTACAAGACTGTATCAACAGAAGCACTACAGGTGATCACTGTTCAGTTACCAGTTGACTTGGCCGTTGAGTGCACGGTTGACAATTGGAGAGTGAAACGAGAGCTTCTCCCGATTTGGGCTGAACTCACCACAGAACAGAAACTTGCCGCCGATTGGGTGCTAGAGAAATGGCAAGCGAGATGGGAATCCTCGTCAAAGGGTCGTGGCACGTATGAGTTCTTCCCCAATATCCGTGAACATCCTAAAGAAAATGTTTTGAGCCAGACCACTGGACGAGCCAGTTCCTTACAGGACATGGCGACTTCAATGAGCGGCTCCACGTCTTTTCTCTCAAAGATTCTCCGTCATGCACGTCTTGCGCCTCCAGTGCGGAGGAAACAAGAAACCACGTGCTGCTCCACTGCAAGTTCTACAACAGCGAGAGACGGTTGTTGGGAGGGCAAACGAACTTAGCAGCACTGACTGCTACAAAGCAAGCCTATACCCATTTTGCAGATTTCTCGAAGAAGGTGATGGCTAACAAACGTGGTCATAGTTGATCTGTCCTTTTGAAACTTGCGACCCAAGTAAACAGCTTGATGGGAAACCAGATTAAGAACTCTTCCAAGACGGTACGAGATTCCCCAGGCGGTCACCTTTGCGGGGTAACACACGGGCAACAGTTCTCTGCCGGGAGACTGGCTAACGACCAAATACCTGCCGTACCTTTTCAGTGCTGCACTTCTAGTTCGGTGGATGTTGCAAGGGCCAGCCTCTTCCACATTAGCGAAACCTAACCTTCATGACTGGCTTACATGACCCTCGCCGTGGGTTTAGGAACAGTCTTCAAATAAGGAAACAGACCTGTACAAGTATTCGTGTGAAAATAGACTAGTTCGTATGGAATGTATGGAAAGCAGTCTTTTCACTTTCGAGCAAGAGGCTCTCGCGTCTTCACCCCTCTCTGCTCCTAGGTATTCGCAGCAAGAGGTCGATTATGTCGAATAAATTTCCAGTTTTTCTTGCGGCTCGTTGATTCTCGTCCGGAGACTGACGTTCGCTCAATTCACCGGGACCTGACAGGCTCATATGAGCTGAATGATGTTCCGCGTCCTTCCCCCTCCATTTTTTGCGCTCTCCCGCTTTCCATTAATCTTTTTCACTCGACGTCATCGTCGTCGCTCAACGTGTCTTTAAACGACGATCTTTTCCCCTCATCGAACTTGAGACCTAACGATCCCGGCGCAGTTTACTTTGCGCTCGTGTCAATGGGACATGTAGTGAGAGCAGCTTTATTTCTTCAGGACTGTGTGAGAACGTCTGGCCAGTCGCATTCAGTCAGCGAACGAGGATTCGATACAATCATTCAGGATTTGCAACGATTAGCTGTTGGAACTCCATTCGAAAGGCGTGTTGTGGCTGCCCCCCCCCCCTCCTGGAATTTGCATTATCCATGGCTATCAACACAAAATGTAGGGGTAAATAAATATCTTGCGGTGTCAACATGTCGTATTTGACATCCCATAGCGTTCTAGTTTAATTCTTTCAGTGATCCGCGCCGTTCATTTCCTTCACTTATTCATCGAAGTGCCCATCCCTCCCCGCTCGACCTACGTGTACGTAAATTGTTTGTTATTCTCGTTTATACACGTCACCGCGACGTCAAACGAAGTTGAAACGCCATCGTTGACTTTTCCCGCAATTTTGCTGCAATTCCGCCATCGCTGGCCCGGGCAGGTTGTCCGAATCCTGCGGCAATTATTCAAACGAGCCTTGTTGTTCATTGGCGAGTAAACAGTTTGGTTCAGTCAAAGCAGCGCCGAACAAAGGCAGAGGAAGGGAAACAAGGTCCGTTATTAGCAGGAAGAACTTCGGGGCTTCGCGTTCTACCTCAACATACCAGGTCAGTGTGCTTCGATAAATCGATCATAATTCTCCGGCCAGGTCGTAGCCAAACGCTTGTTTCGAACCCCCAAACAGCTGAGGCTCAAATTCGAATGAATAAATTAGGAAAGGAGAACGTTGGAAGGAAGTATCTGGAGCGAAGCATCACGATACAGTCCATCTGTAAAGCCACTTACTCCGTCAGTAAGTGTTGACCATTTTGCATCCTTCCCAATAACTAATACAATGTTTCGTTGTTTTTACTTCCTCAGCTCCATAAAGTAAGAAACAAAGTCGCGTAATAGACGGGAAGTTTGATTTTGCTTCAAAAGTGGCTTTTGAAACCGAAAAACCTTTTTTTCGTGGACAGTTCCAATTAACACGACAATACCGTCAAATCCTCACCTCTGGAAGAATCATCAAAGGAACACAATAAATTATTCAAAATGTTGGTACATGCATTCCAAGAAGATGAAGAGGGGAGCGACAAGGTAAGAGGTCAAGGTGGCAAAGGAATGAGTTGAAGATGTGGGCTTCTCTGGGGATGCGGCAGAAAGGATGGTGATATATAGGTAATTGGTGACGGAGAAGGAGCCAGGCGAGCGGGATACATGGTAAGGAGACGACGGCTGGAGCGTGCCTCTGGCGTGTCTCATCAGAAATCCCAGGGCGTCCATACCTAGGGACGCCACTTGAGATACGTGGTCGGAAATTCAGAAATATTCGAGGCGCTCGTGACAATGGTAGGTGTGCTTTGAGAGAGGGTGCCTAGCCTCGCAGCCGTTACCCCTCTCCAGCCAGCGCCAATCATCTCTCTAGGGGGATTTCCAGCGAAACCACGGTCCCCACGAGGCCAATCCCATGGCTTCACGGCCGACAGCGCCACGCTTTAAAGGCTCCACTCTGCTGGCTGTACATTCTACATGGCTGCACCTTGAGCAGCCTAAGGACCTGAATGGGTGGCGAGCCCCAGTGCCGGAATTGCCAAGAGGCGTTCTACCGGCACCTACGCTTTATCTCCATGGGGGGTACGGGGATTGGACTTGCCCCCGCACCAGCCATGGAGAAGGGTGTCAGGCCGAACTGCGATCCCCATTTCCGGCGTGACGAGGGCAGACTACTTGATTTTCGTCCGCTCTCGCCCGTGACCCATCCATCTCACTCTAACCTAATACTAACCTACACACTCACACATCCATTCAACCCTTAAATACATTCACACACTTTCCCGATGGTCCAGGGGCGGGCTACTCGACATTCATCCCCCCTGGATCCATCACTACACTACCTATCCTACAAAATACTAACACACATGTACATTCACACACATTCACTAATAGATACATTCAGCCCTTAAATACATTTACACCGGCGGTCAAGGGAAAGGCAACTTGATATTCGACGATCCCTGGCACTGCCCACTGAAGGCCACACACAAACACACACATAATCTACACACCTACTCCTGCGCACGTTCCCTAATCTAACCTCTTTCCTATCCTTTAACACGTGTTCCACTGTGTCCAGCTCTCCGCACTCAAACAGCCCGTCCATCACCAGCTCGAACCCACAGAGCTTCTCTCGGAAGTCTCCGTGGCTGGTGACGAGCTGTGTGGTGTAAAACCCAAAACTCATCCAGCGGGCCTCTATCCTTTCCTTTATCTGTGGCAACCAAGCGTACCTTTCTCACTATTTTCCCATCTCTCCTGCCACTCATCGACTACTAGCTTGTCGATGAGAGCTTTCCTTTTTCTTCCCTCAATTTCCCTTTCTTCCCACGTCACTTGTCCTCGCGCCCTCAGCCGGCATAGGGCATCGGAAGATACTGTCCGGTAGGCCTTCACTATTCTTCAACATCTTCCTTTGTCCACTCGCCAGTCTCCGCCTTGAGGTATGGACGCCCTGAGGACGCCTGAGCTACGTGGTCGGAAATTGAGAAATATTCGAGGCGCGCGTGACAGAAGGAAGTGGCAGCGAATTTAGCTAGATTAATAAAAAAAGGCCATTTCATGTGCACCACAGAGAGGGAGAATCGTCAGAGGGATCACGGAGGGCGATGAAGAGCTTGATTCAATAACACACCTTTCCACAGCCTGACAGCTCGTCCAGGGTCATCATGGACATATCCTCTGGTCAGAAATGATGAACAGAAGGGTGTCGTTTTCCAAATCAACTTTCAGGCCCTTTCGTCATATTCTCCAACACACGAATGGCCGTCGAATGCGCGGAGTTTCAATTCACAGTCAAATGCGCACGTCTAGTTGTAAAAGTTGACGTTGGGTTGTAAAAACCAGTGAATTGAAAAATATACGTAATTCCCCTAATTGCATCCTGACATCCCTTTTATCGCTAACGTATTTTCTTGATTTGTTGCAGGTATGACTGACCTTTCTTCAGGTGTCATGTTACTATTATGTTTGGGGTGAGTTGATCTAAGCGTATTTACATATTCAGTCTTAATGGACGTTTTTTTCCTACTTTTGTCCACATTTTTGGAGTCAGCACTCAATTTAGTGCACATTCACAATAAAAAAGTGACTCCTAAGATCCTCAATTGACAATTGGAACAAATTAATCCATTTCCAAAAAAACGTGATGGCTGAGGAAAAACTCCAGATCGTCCTCTTAAAGGGAAAATTGAATAGTCAACCGTCAATACCTTTTCGGTCGCAGGTTTCCTCTTGTCAAGCAAGTACTTCGACGTCAATGTAGTTGAGAGGTGGCGTTTCAGCCAACACCTCCAGTTCTTCAAAGGGACTACCCTCGTAAGGTTTGCTTCATTACAATTAGCAAGGCCGCTTTGGGTGTAAGTTACTCTGAAACAATCCTCAAGCACACTGCCATTTACTTAGGAGTGATTGATGATTGGCCACAGCCCCATTGTCTGGGAAAGCAAACTCTCAGCGAGGCAGAAGGGAAGTACTGGCTGCGCTCATCTGGAACACCAAGGGTTATGAGATTGATCATAGGCCTGTTATCCGTTGACTTTGACATTGGCAGGTTGGACTAGTGCAGAGTGAAAAGGTAGGGGGGCTTCCCCGACTCTGGGCAAAACAAAGTGGGTTGAGTCAGGCCACTGGACAAGCCAGTTTCTTACGGGATATGGCAACTTTACTTTTTTTCTCTCAAAAACCTCTACTGAGCTGCTCCAATGTAGTTCCCACAAGAATGAACTGCAGTCATAGAACGAGCAGTCAAACCTTCCATCTCTGACTGCTACTAAGCTTATGAACGTTAAGCCTAGTTTGTGAACAAGAGTATGGAAATAAAACCTGGTTACCTGGTTAATCTCCTTCTGAAACTTGCCACTTCAGTTAATAGTTGTATCACCAAGTGGGGAACCAGATTAAGAACACCTCCTAGATGGTACGATTCTCGAGGGTTATACGGGCTTCTGGTAACACATGGACAACAGCTTTCTACCAGAGATTGGTTACTCTGGACTAGTCCACCCTGCCAATGTCCAAATCAACGGACAGCAGGCCAGTGATCGATCTGGGTTCGGTTGATGCAGAGGAAGCGCTCGTGCTTTTGCACGACAGGTGTGACGTACTTGGGGAATTCTTTTACGAGTAAAAGTCGTGTCAGGGCCCCAAAAACGAACAAGTTAAATATACTCACTTGATGTAAAATAAACGAAATAATGCCTCTCAGGAAAGTACTGGGAAATGAAATTATAAACCAACTAGGACCCACTTGAATTTAATAAGGAAAAAATAGAAATGAAATGAAATGAACTCCTTTTAGAATGAAACAAATAACCTATGCTCGGATTGTTGTAAATGACAAATGAAGGGGCAATGAGGAATTTGTAACACCAAGCTCTGATCGCTTACCTTAATTCACACAATATAAAAGGTACTTTAAGTACTTATTTACTGGCCTAAAGAGCAATGTCGGTAGCCGTTCTGCCGAAAATGTGGCTCCTCCGCTTTTATGAACAGCAGCGAACTGCACGGGTGGTGGCAACACTGTGTGTTGTGGGGCAGCCCGCCGAAAACCATGACACAGGTCATTACTGGTCAGTTACCGATTGACTTGGCCGTTTAAAGACACGTCGGGCTTCTCCCGCTTTGTGCTGAACTCTGTGCAGATCGAAACGAAAACTTGCATCGACGAATGGGCGTTAGAGAAATGGCCCGCGAGATGGGAATCCTCGTTAAAGGGATGACACATGTGAGTTCTTCCCCAACATCTGTGAACGTCTTTCATGAAATGGATGGAGAAAACAAGAAACCTCTTGCTGCTCCCCTGTAGTGTCTAAAACAGTAAGCGACGGTTGTTGGGAGAGCAGACGAACTTAGCCACATTGATCATAGGCTTCTATAACCATTTTGCAAGTTGGCGAAGAAGGTGATAAACGTGGTCACAGTTGCTCTGTGTTTTTTTTGTGTACCGGGACGAACCAAAGCCTTCCATTCAGGGGAGGCTCGTCCGGGGCATTTGTGCTGACTGGGCACCTCAAACCCTGCTTCGCTCAAGACTACGCTGCCATCAGTTGTAACCGAGCCAGCTCCTTCGTCGCCGTGTCGTCCGCGCTCGCGTTCGCTCCCACCCAGTTCCCTGTTTGTGGTGGTAAAACTTCCCTGAATGTAATTGAGAATAAAACTCTGTTCCAATTGCATTCGGCTTGATATCGTACTAACTCCCCAACTCTCTTAGCGCTATATCGTAATTGTGCGAAACTTGCCACCCAAGTAAATAGTTAGATTGGGAAGGAAACCAGATTATGAATTCCTCCCAGATGGTATGGATTCCCCAGGTGGCTACCTCTGCGTGGTAACACACGGGCAACAGACTGGCTAACGACCAAATACCTGGCGTACCTCCGCAGGTCTGAGTTCGGTGGATGCTGCCGGGGCCTGCCTCTTGCACATTAGCGAAACCGCAACTTCCATGACTGATAACCCTCGTCGACGGTTCAGAAACAGTCATCAAATAAGGTAAATACCTGAAACCACAACCTCCTTGACTTTCTACTGATATAATTCAATTTGCTGTTGATAAATCTGCTGTTGTACAAGTGGATTACGAGTTTTTGAAACTTTCCAACGATAATTCGCTAATAACCAAACCGAAATTGCGGAGTGAGGACCGGTAGATTGATAGTCGGCAGTTCAACCTACTAATTGGGAAGTACGCCCCACTACACAACGAACTCCAAAGTCACAGTTCGCCGTATCGAATCACATTCTAAAGCAGGACATTCATCAATGGACTCGATGGACGCTATATCCAGTTACCAATTGTTTCAGTTAGATTAATGAATTCGCGGCAGATTCTGTCAGTAAGCCGCTATCGTTGAAACTCCCAATAAATCGTGAGACTTAGGCGGAAATCGGAAATAAGCACAATTATAGTGTGCAATACTGGGAATTTCGACGGAGAGATCAAACTTGAATTGAATACAGTTCGCAATGTATGAAACTAATCAGCAGAGAAAGTAATTGCGATTTCAATTCAGTGAGTTTGAATTCGACTGTTCGAATTTTAGTTGTCAATCAATAACGAGGAGGTTGGAGTTTGAATAACAACAGCCAGTCGCTCTGAGGATTGCGACAAAGCTGCACGTAGCAGTGGAAAGGTTTGCAATATTACCGCTGTTGTTTAGTTGTGACACAGCTGTCACACAACAGCGAATTTAATGAGAAGCCTGAGGAATGGGCGTAGTTCCTCGTACCTAGTTCAAGACTACGGCTGTCCACTATAACCTCTATTGTGTATTGTTCTCCGCCCTCTGGAAATTGTACTTTATTCAGAGAAAGCGTTCTTTTAACACCCAACTACTGAGGTGTTTGCTCAATCTCAACGATTCTCAAGGGGCCGGAGAGGCTGGTGGGTCTCACGAGTACGACCATGTTTTCAAATGTCATTCCGCCGGAGCAGGACGGGTTTGTTCCTAGAAGGTCGACTGTCATCAATCTGTTGTTTTACGGACTTGGTTTATCGCGGGTCGTTGGAGAGCGGGCTGATAAACATGCTCTCGCCAGAGCTTTGCGAAGGCCTTCGACGAAGGATCTCATGGCTTACCTAGGGTGTGTGTTTAGATCCTTCTTGGAGTGGATTAAAAGTTACCTGATCGGGAGGAGGCAAAGGGTCGTCTCACTTGTTGGAGGCGTAGTGCAGGGCTCCAGACAGGTGTCAGATTCCCGTGCTCTTGATACACTTCTCTTGCAGCCTATTCGGGATCTCGTCGTCTGTTTTCGTTGACTTGGTCCGTCTGGTCGAGCATTAAAAGAGCGTTTTTTTGCAGCGAACCGCCAGAGGCTCGACGAGCTCATTTGCCTCTTTCCTGCTGTGCGTTTTACCTATCCCAGAACATAAATGTTTGGTCTTATGAGGGCTTTGGAAATGTTTGGAGAACCTCTGGCTCAGGCAAAAATTACAGGGGTCCCGAGCTCTGATCCAATGAGTTTCGTCGGAATATGGGTCTTCGGCCATGACCACTAGACTACGATGACTGGAGGTCAGTCGGTACACAAACATCTAGCTCACGGCGGAAACTATCAGACCTCATCTTTTGTCGTGCTCCGGCCCTGCAGCCTTTACCTCTCCCCTGCCACACTCTAACGTAACGCTCAGGGGGGAGCTCCCAGCCAAACCCAGCCCCTACGAAGCCCACGAAGCAGTCTTATCGACAGTTCTCCTAGGTTGGTGCTACTCAGTCAGGAACCAGTGATCAATCTAAAAATCTGTCGTCTGGCCACTCTTGGGACTCGCCAGAGAGGCCATTACCGTCGGGATGCGACTTCAACATCTTTGTCGACGTTGAGATCAGTCGTGGAACCCTGAAAAGTGTTTGGTGCTGTTTCTCGCGTAGCTATCATACTCGAGCCATAATGGTGGAGAGTTTGGAAATTACAGAAGTGAAGAGTTGCGAGACCTCGTGTGATAATATGAGGCTAACGCCTTGAATTTATTAGAGCGTAAAGATAGATAAACACATGCCATTGCTAAAGGGGTAACTAGCTCTTTCTGAGCTGCCCTTGCACAATTGAACACACAAAATAACTTCTTTTTTTTTTTAATTTTTTTACAACTTTATTGCATTATGTTTGGAATACATTGGTACATAACAGTAACATGACACATGTTAGGGAGTTCAAGCCCAATGACTTTCTCTCATTATAAATATGGTAGTTAATAACTTAATGATATAATAAATTAGTTTTCATAAATGATGGATTGTTTACGATATTGCAGATTTAATTGTTAAATTATTGATTTTTTGCATAATTAGCTGTGTTGAAGGGATGATTTTATTGAGATGCTGCGCTCAGTTGCCGTTTGTCGTGAGGAGAAGATCGGTGTGTCGTTCGCGTTTCAGTCTGCGAGTTGAACGGTCTGGTGCAAATGTATCAAGTATGCCAGCTGCTAGGGGGTTTGGATGGTTGTGGAGTCGTTGGTGGAAACGAGAGTAAGAAGCCTGCAAGACTTCGTGGACAGTTGGGAGTTCCAAGTCCTTGTGGATATTGGTATTCCTGATATACCACTGACCGTTAGTAATGAGTCTTAATGCGCGGTTTTGGAAAGTTTAGACTCGTTTTACCAGCGAGTTTGACGCTCCCCCCCATACCTGGCTGCCGTATTCCCAAATTGGTCTAATGAGCATTACGTACATTCAGCGCTTTGTATCAAGTGACAGTGGGGCCACATCCCTAGAAGTGGCTTGAGCGTTTAGAGACGATGACGGCATCTTTTGAGGATAGATGTAACGTGCGAGTCGAAAGTCAGGCGTTTATCCAGCACCACACCCAGGTACCGGACATGCGTTTCGGGCGGTATGACTTTGCCGCTAATGCTCAGTTTCGGCTCGTCATATAAACGTAGATAAGTGAATGTCACGATGCAGGACTTTTGGGCGTTTAGTTTCATTTTCGATCTTAGTGCCCACTCGTTCAGGTCGAAAGCAAGCTCCTCCATTCCCAATCCCGCTCTCTCTCCTCTTGGTGAGGTGCAGAGAAAAGCTGTGTCGTCCACGAACTGCGCAGTGGTCATTGCTGGAGGGGTGGGTATGTCGCCAGCATAGACAAGATACAATAGCGGACCCAGCACACTTCCTTGGGGAACACCAGCACGGATGTGCCGCGAACGGGACATGGCCTCGTGGTACCCCACAGTGTATGTGCGGTTCGTTAAATACAACAGTAGAACGCGGTAATATGTGTCAGGGAGAGCATTTTTCAGTTTTTACAGTAATCCAGTCTGCCAGACCCGATCGAAAGCCTTTTCCGTGTCAGCAAAGAGTCCTATGCAGGTTTCTTTTCGTTCGAATGAGTCCGATATCTTGTAAACCAAACGATGCAGTTGATGTAGGCAAGAGTCGAGTTCCGGAAGCCGAATTGCGTAACTGGTATGTGAGAGTCAAGATGGTGGACCAGTTGGGCAGGAGTAGTTTCTCAAAGATCTTGGAAAGGAAGGGAAGAAGACTTATTGGACGGTAGTTGTGGGGGTTATTGGAGGGTTTGCTTGGTTTGTGGATGAGGATGATGAAAGCATGTTTCCATTTGGAGGGTATATATCCTAGTCTTAGGCAGGCATTGAAGATTTGCGTGACTAATACCAATGTCTTTCTAGGTATGTGGATTAGCAGGAGACGAGTCATATTGTCGCTTCCGGGGGCCTTCCTGCTTGTAGAGCGATGAATGACATTTTTTACTTGTGCAGGTCGGAAAAAAACATGAAAGGGACTCAGCTGGAGTGAAGATGTTATTGACTCTTGTACATCATCCTCAATTGAGCTCGGTTGTGGATTGGGGGTGAATTGATTTTCTTAGATTGTCGAGAATAGTTCGACCTTTTCTATTGGCGTGGAGTACCAACGATGGTTCATCTTGAGAGGGGGAAAGTCGCCCTGACGCCCTGTTCTTTAGTGAACAACTTCGTTTTCCGCCATTACGATCCATCACTGCTATCCAGCATGGCAAGGTTCCATGTTCAGCGTTGGTTTAGTTCCTGTTTTTCCTGAATGGGAGCTTCTTTTAACTCCTTGGTCGCTCTATTCGGTGCAGTTTTATGTGCGGGGTAACGGGTAAGATCCCACAGATGTTTGGCTGATTTTTTGATCTGGAGAAGCTGGACAATATGAAGGGGTGGTGGCTTCTGTCGATGGGCGGCGTTGGTGGTTGATCGTTGTTGGCAGCCGCTATATCTACGTCTCTCAGAGTTTTCAACGGGATTTGTGTGTCTGTCGCAGCCGAGAGGAGATCTTTGTACCTCTCCCAAAATAAAAATAACCTGTATATATTTATTTATTAGTTGGCATTTTTACATTTGTCACAGCTTGAAGAGCCCGTGTGTGGGTACGAGAAATGTAGTTGAGCCCGGGTGGAATTTTGAAGTTGGTCCATGAACAATTCAAAGAGCGTTAGATAAAATTGTGAATAGTTCTGTTAGGGGGGGGGGGGTGTCAACAAAAGTATCCAACCCCTCTGACAAGTTTGGACTATGAGGAGGCTGAGCTCCATTCGCACGACAGCTTTCGTCCGTTAATAATTCGTTAAAAGCTTCGGTAGAGGCGGAGCAGAAGACACCATCATCTACCTGTGCGGCTAATGAATATGGAGTGGCAACGCGAGAGTACCAACGTCACGCAGGATCCAGGGCGGGAAAGGGGAAGTCGTGGCGTCACGTACGAGCGATGTGTACACCGCCTAAAAGCCATTTGGGGAGGCCCAATTAAAAGAAGGGCCGGGCGATTGATGGTATCGCAGGGCAGAGGGTACTTTTAATCCTTTTATGGGGATTCCGGGGGATTAATTTTCCTCCAGGCTGCACGGGGAGGATTGTGTTGTAGGGAAATAATCGTTCGAACGGCATTAATTGTGGAGTTGACGACTGCAGATGCTTCGCGGTGGTGTTTGTCGGGGCCCTTTTTGCATTCTGCTACTCGTAGAAAGAGCATGTTCCACTGTGCTGTGAGCCCTTCCATATTGAAGACTGGTGATCCACTGTTATTTGTGCCATTGCAATAATAATCCGGTTGCCAATTCTAACCAGACAGCGGCGCTTCTATTTACCCAAGCGGTGGCTCTTTTTCATCGAAATTTAACAACTGCCTCACCACCTACTAAAATAACTAAAATGACTGAGTTGAGGACAGGTATATGCCAGTTGTGCAACACACAAGGGAGAAGTTGAAGGGTGCACGAAGAAAACTCGTAAACCTTGCCTATATTGAAATGAACGTTAAGGTAGTAGAAGAATAAAAACGAGAATACGAGAGTGCGGCATTATACGCGATATTTGAGCTGAGGGCAATGTCTCCTAAACAAGTGTGAATTGGGCATAAGAATGTCGGAGTTAGTGATTTTTCAATTGGGTGGGCCCTGCTTGGAAAGAGAATCAGACAAAATCACGATGTGCCTGCCTAGTTCAGCCGTTTTCTCTCATCCGCACTCACAGACACGCTGGAAGGTATGTTTTTGTCTCTTAGTGACCATTCCTGAATCGTCAAAATAAATGGAGGAGGTTATATAATACAGGTTGCAGTATTACTAGCATAGCGTCCATCGAACCTGTTGAGGTACTGCAGATACTGTCTTTTATCCAGTCCCTCGCTAGAAGACCCATGGGGATGTACGCCTCTTGGGAATCCAGCACCTTATTTTGAGGCTTAATGTGGGTCTTCACCTAGTCTTACTATTCGCTTGGGTGACAAGTGTCAAGGGGAGTCGTCACATGTAAAGTTCTTCGTAAGGGTGAGCTTGCTTAGAACTGTCAGAGCTGGAGGAGGATTCAACAACCGTGATTACTTGTTTCCCCTGATCTGGAGATGCCATTCGGGCTTCAAGCAATAACAACACCTTCCTTCCAATAGAATCGTGTAATATGGGTCTGTTCCAAGTATATGTACAATGCCCACATAGGATAGATCGAGAGCGAAGCGTCCAGACGAGAATAGACCGAATGACCGAATGTTCTGAAACCTCCTTGATTGCTACCACACCGCTCTCCCACCCCTCTTCTGTTCATTGGCCAACTTCGTTGTCTTCTGGCCCTAGGCAGAACGGCTCTGCCCCGTAGGAACTGCTCCTTACTCCTCGTCACTGCATAATCCAATTGCGCTCTTAACATGGGCAAGGAGAAATTTAACACAACTTATTGACTTCTTCGTTTTTTACTTTCCTTGCTCTACGAAGTAGAAAGGAAAGTTATGTAATCGGCTGAAAAAAAAATTTTGAGTTCTCCTCAGATCTTTACGTTTTAGACCCCCCTGAGTCCGAAAAACACTATTTGGGAAAATGGTCTGTGTGTGTGTATGTGTGTCTGTGAACGATTTTTAGAGAAAACCACCGTGCCAAATCAGCTCAAACTTGATATCTCACCCGCAGGTCATCATGGGACACCAAAATAAGGGTATCAACTAAATCCACCGAAATTTAACTATAGTTATCATAGTGATCAAAACACCAAATTGCTTTTTCTCAAAAACGGCTCTAACGATTTTGATTAAATTTTTCATATTGATAGCTCTTAATAAGGCAATTTTAGCATAGAATTCCCATTAGTGGGAAAATGACGAGAGCAGCACAATAAATTACCAAAACTTTCCACGAAATCGATTTTAGCGCGGTTTTTAGAGAAAACAACCATACCAAATCCGCTGAAACTTGATGTCTAGCCTACAGGTTACCATGGGACGCAAAAGTAAGGGTGTGGGAAAAATCCATCGAAAGTTAACTATAGTTATCATAGTGATTAAAACACCAAATTTTTTTTCACAAAAACGGCTCTAACGATTTTGATTAAATTTTTTATGTAGATAGCTCTCAATAAGATAATTATACCATAAAACTCCCATTCGTGGGAAAATGACAAGAGCAGCAGAATAAATTATCAAAATTTTCGACGAAAAGCGTTTTTAGCGCTATTTTTACTTTCCGCTACCCGAAGGGAAGGAAAGTACAGTAATCGGCCCAAAAAAAAATTTGGGTTTTCTTCAGATCTTTACGTTTCAGACCCTACTGAGTCTAAAAAACCTAATTTCGGCGCGTGGTCCGTGTGTGTATGTGTGTGTGTCTGTAGTTCGATTGCGGAGGAACGGCTGATCCGATTGAGCTGGTTCTTTTTTTGTTTTGTTCGTTATTTTTTGTAGACACCAAAATAAGGTTATGGAGGATTTCGGCCGATGGGAAGAGGGGGTGGAGGACGAAAATGTACCAAAAACTAGGGTTTTTCGCATTTTTCTCGAAAACGGCTCTAACGATTTTGATTAAACTTTCAAATTATCTTCTACTAATCAATACCTAACTTTTCTTCTCCATACATATCTCCATGAAAATACGGTGAACGGAGATATGGGCCCCTGAAGCAAAAATAGGTTTTTTACGCTTTTTGGCAAAACGGCTTCAGCGATTTTCACCAAACTCATAGGATGTTTTCAAATAGTTAATACCTACATATTGTTTCCAATAAATGTTCCTGTGACGGTCCATTGAACAGAGATAAAAATCAAAATGTGTCGAAAATAACGATTTTTCTAACATTTCCGTAAATTCCAGGGTAACTTTTTCACCAGATGTGATAAATCTTAATGGAGTGTCTTCTAGTCACCCATACCAACATTTCGTTCCGTATATTTATTTCTGTATATATATGTTGAACGGAGATATAAGCCAGGTTAACTCAGAAAAAGGAGATTTGTCGAATATTAATTTATCGGTATTCCAATTTTCTCAAAAACGGCTCCAACGATTTTGATCAAACTTTCGGAGTACTCTCAGCTAACTAGTCCCTACATTTTGTTCTTCGTAAATGTTCCTGTAAAAATGCGTTGAACGAAGATATAGCGCCCGCCTATGTTGGTGGTGTTCGAACTTAAAGGGGTGGCGGAAAGTTGTGTGTGGCTACGCACCAGATATTTTTTCTTACAACCCTCGCTGGAATGTTAGTAGAACGTTTAAAAAAATTGGTATTGTAGTCCAATCCAATACCTAAAGGGTGAGTGTTTAAAAATGCTCATGAGATACATGGGGCTCACTCCAGAAATTCCTGAATTTCAACTACTGTCGTTTCGCTTACTACCAGTTCTAAAGGTGTTTACCCAATAACTCTGCAAAACTGATTACTATCCTCCTTCAAAAAATTCGTGTTTACAGCCTCATTAATTTCCTGTGTACCAATTGCTCAATAATGGTCCTGGATTGAGTACGAGCAGCACAATAAATTCCAGAACCGTAGGCGCTACCGTTTCCTGCTGCTGTGACGTGTTGTTTGACCAAGTTCAAAGGCCATGTACAAAGTGAATTGACGTAGAGCTGAGGAAAGTTGTGTGTTGCAACGCACCAGATATTTTTTGGTTCATTCTCCAATATGAATAATACACCGGTTTTTGGTCAAGACACACACACATACACGTTTTCTTACTACCCCCCTCAAAAGTCCTCTTATTCGATGCTTCAAGGCATGGGGATTCTAAATGTGCAATGTCCGCCCGTCGCTCGGGCCATCCGAGTTGTGCTCATATGCTCGGCAATCCAATCGGATGGCACCCATGGTGAGTGGTCAGGAGACGTAGAACGGCTTCAGGCTTTGAGGCAAATCATAAGGAACTTGAGGGGCGATACGGGGAAAGTTATCGTTTCTCCTCGGCCTGCTCATTTCCTGCTTTCTTCCTGTCTAAATTCAACCCCTCATCTGTTCGTCTCGTCATGTCTTGCCAATAGTTAAGGGCTGCCTAGAAAATGTCCATGTTCCGTTGGACTTGGGTCATGTTTCGTATCGTTTGCTAATATTCTTCCCTGCTGAACCGAATGGTATGGGTCTCGGAGTTGTGAGACTGCGTCAAAGTGTGCAAGAGGCCAATAAACCATTGCGTAATCATTTGCAACGTTTTTTTATGCCACGCCCTTGTTGTTTTCTCGTTCCTCGTGTGGTCAGTGTAGCTTGCTCCTAGCCAGAATGAACGCATGTGTAATGAACTCACATTATCCGAATATTAGAGAGAAATTCGACGAATAAACGAAACAGGGTGGCCGCAGAGCTAAATGAACGGCCAGGGGGAAAGCTAAGGGAGAACCTTGTTTCCTTTCGGCCCATTATAGCGTGCCTGTGGTGGGGGGGTTAAACACAGCCAAACCATTTACGAGCTTGGGTGTAAGGTTCTAGGATATCCTCGTGCTTTCGCGTACTCATAACCAACGCTTGTCGAAATATAATCGAATGGGATAGCCATTGCTCTCGGCAAACACTCCACGCCTAACCTTTCCCCCAAATACCTGTTCAATCTTGGTTATATCGTTTTTTATAATGATTAGATTTTAGTGATTAGCCCTCCCCTTTGCTCTTACGTAACATTTCATCCATCTAATATCACAAACTCTCGCGGACGTCATTTTGAAACTTGATAGTGAGCGTACACTGGCACATCTTTAAAACCGCTCAGACAACATGTTATAGAGATTAATTAGGAGCGCGTAAATAATATCGCGATGTTCACCAATATCTCCTGGTAACGATCAAGTTCGTCAACCCAAAGTAAAGAAAAGTATAATATTCAGCAGGAAACGTTTTTGCTAAATAGTAGCCTGTAAGACCACCAATTGCCAAAACAACGTGTATCGTGTAATGCGTTTGGGGGTTTCTACTCCCGTAGTGAAAGTTCGTGTCTAGACCTTAAATCATGAATTAAAACAAGAGTTACACAGATAATTGATGAGGCTGTAAACACAAACTTTTCAAGAAGGATAGTAATTACTTTTGCCGAGTTATCGGGTAAAAACGTTTTGAACTGGTAGTAAGCGAAACGGCAGTAGTTGAAATTCAGGAATTTCTGGAGTGAGCCCCATGTATCTCATGAGCGTTTTTAAACCCTCACCCTTTAGGTATTGGATTGGAATACAATACCAATTTTTTTTTTATTCTGCTAACATTCCAGCGGAGTTTATAAGGAAAAAATCGCGCTAAAAACGCTTTTCGTCGAACATTTCGATATTTTATTGTGCTGCTCTCGTCATTATACCACAAATGGTAATTTTATGGAATTGTTGCCATATTGAGAGTTATCAATATAAACAATTTGAACAAAATCGTTACAGTAACGACAAAACCTAAGCAAAAATGTTTGGCCGCACAATAATTAAAATTTAGGAATTCCTCGACCAGCTAGTGGAGGAGGGATGGGTCTCAAACTCAAAGAAGGAAGTAAAGAAAACGAATCGTCCTCGTCGGAAATTTCCACCCAAAAAGAAATTAATCTAATTTCTGTCAAAATTAATTGAATGATTAAATATAGATCGGAGTGGCCACCCTTAATTAAAAAAATTAAAAAAAAAACAAAAATAATAGATTTCTCCTTTAAAAAAAAATAAAGACAAAATCTATGACGAATAAAAAAATAAGGTCTCCGGCGACTCCAACGAAGTAGAGGTTCTTCGAATTTGTTTTTCAAAATATTTATTTAAAATCGTCTATCCCACCTGCTGAGTAGAACGGAAGTCCGAGGTTGCCTTCTATCCCTGGACGAGGTGCCTCCTGGTATAATTCGTGACGACTGCGGGAGGCTGGGGGAAAAGATTCATTTTTATTTTCCTGACTGGGATCCCAATATTGAATTTTTCTTCTTTTGAAGGAGTCACACTTACCTCGGAGTCGATACGGGGATTTATTATATGTTAAAAAAGATATTTTCTTCGGCCGCTTGAGGAAGGGCAAACGATCCGCACGAGGCGAAGGTTAAGACTGCTGCCGCCACCTTCACTCACCTGAGTCGCGGCGAGAGAGGAGGCTGCTCGAGGCAGCGATAAGGAGCGTCCTCTCGCGACCATCGGCGTTTGTTACACCGTTTTCGAGAAAAAAAATATTTGGTGTTTTAATCACTATGATAACTATAGTTAACTTTCGGTGGATTTTGTTCACACCCTTATTTTGGCGTCCCATGGTAACCTGCGAGCGAGATATCAAGTTTGAGCTGATTTGGTACGGTGGTTTTTCTCTAAAAATCGTTCACAGACTCACACACACAGACCATTTTCCCAAATAGTGTTTTCGGACTCAGGAGGGTCTGAAACGTAAAGATCTGAAGAAAACTCAAACTTTTTTTTTTAGCCGATTGGTAACTGTCCTTCCTACTTCGTAGAGCCAAGGAAAGTAAAAATAACGTTTTTTGGGGCGAAAATAAGGAAATGAAATTAAGAACGTAAAATTTGAATTTGATTGAATAGGTAGAAATGAAATGAATGACAAACTCCGTTTCAATACTAAATCAAAGTAATGTAATAGCTCCATTACAGACAATAACGGGGCAACGGATTAATACACCAGAGGTTATCCAACAATATCCAAGCGGGGAAATCGCACTAAAACTATAAACTGGCTGATGACGAGAGAAACTCGATTAGGGCATTACGCAGGGCTCGACAAAATCAGAATGAAAGATGGCCCTCGGAGAGCCCGAGCCTTCTCTTTTCAGCAGGTCACTGCCAGCCCGCCAAAAGGAGAACCGACAGGGGTTGGGCTTTGCTAATGACCTTGCTTCGATTGTGGCGGAATCGTGAACTACTGCACATAGTCATGCTTCTATTGCGGCATCAGCTATCTCCGATTGGTTTGTCCAAAATGCATTGACTGCAAACAAACCAAAAACGTCATATACGACTCACTAGATTACTAAGGACTGGTTCTTGCTCCTTGACACACAGTATTTGTATTGACAGTGTGGATTGCCATCGTTATTTGGATGTGATGGTGGATGAACATTTGAAATTGAAAAACCATATTCTACGTGTCAGCAATTCAATCAGAAGATCTTCTACCATCTTTTCTTTTCTCAATAAATTTCTTCCCTTATCTGCCCTGAAAATGACTTTTCACGCTTATATTTACCCTATTCTGACCTACTGCATACTATTATGGGGCGGGGCGTATCCAACTACTTTTAGATCAGTTGAATTGGCAATAAAGTCGGTATTACGAACAGGATATCGGAGCCATAGCAAACCATTGTTTATAACGATCGGTGAGTAGCAACACACAACTTTCCCTTTAAGTTCGAACACCATCTACTTATGCGGGTGCTATATCTTCATACAACGCATTTTTACAGGAACATTTATAAAGAACAAAATGTAGGGACTAGTTAGCTGAGAGTACTCCGTAAGTTTGATCGAAATCGTTAGAGCCGTTTTTGAGAAAAGTGGAATACCAATAAATTAATATTCAACAAATCTCCTTTTCTGAGTTAACTTGGCTTATATTCCAGTTCAACAGATGGATACAGAGATAGTTGCTGGGAACAAAATGTGGGTTTGGGATGCTAGAAGACACTCCATAAGATTTATCACAACTGGTGAAGCAGTTACACTGAAATTCTCAGAAATGTTCGAAAACGTTATTTTCGACACATTTTCATTTTTATCTCTGTTCAATGGACATCCTGAAAGTTCGGTAAAAATCGTTGCTGCTGTTTTTCTAAGAAGCGTTAAAAATCTATTTTTGCTTCATAGGCTTATATCTCCGTTCACCGTATTTTCATGGAGATGTCTATGGAGAAGAAAAGTTAGGTATTGACTTTAAAAGATAACTCAAAAGTTTAATCAAAATCGTTTTTACATTTTTCTGAGAAAAATGTAAAAAACCCTACCCCTACTTCCCATCAACCGAAATCGCCCATAACCTTATTTTGGTGTCTACAAAAAGTAACGAACAAAACAAAATATCTGGTGCGTTGCAACACACAACTTTCCTTGGCTATACAACAATTCACTTTGTACATGGCTAATTCTATTCAATCAATTCATTTATCACTCAG
This sequence comes from Pachypeltis micranthus, assembly GCA_020466155.1. Classification (NCBI taxonomy): domain Eukaryota; kingdom Metazoa; phylum Arthropoda; class Insecta; order Hemiptera; family Miridae; genus Pachypeltis; species Pachypeltis micranthus. The sequence goes on along the minus strand of CM035777.1, from coordinate 27,127,212 downwards.
TTAATTTGAACTTGGTCGAACAACACGTCACAGCAGCAGGAAGCGGTAGCGCCTACAGTTGAGGAATTTATTGTGCGGCTCGTGCTCATTGCAGGACCATTATTGAGCAAATGGTATACAGAAAATTAATGAGGCTGTAAACACAAATTTTTTGAAGGAGGATAGTAATCACTTTTGCGGAGTTATTGGGTAATAGTTGTTAGAACTGGTATTAAGCAAAACGGCGGTAGTTGAAATTCAGGAATTTCTGGAGTGAGGCCCATGTACCTTATGAGCGTTTTTAAACACTCACACTTTAGGTATTAGATTGGACTACAATACCAATTTTCTTTAACTTTCTACTAACATTACAGCGGAGTTTATAAGGAAAAAACTGCGCTAAAAACGCTTTACGTCGAAAATTTTGATTATTTATAGTGCTGCTCTCGTCATCTTCCCACGAATGGGAATTTTATGGTGTGACTGCCATATTAGGAGCTATCAACATAAAAAATTTAATCAAAATCGTTGCTGCGGTTTTTGAGAAAAAAATTTTGTGTTTTGATCACTGTGATGACTATAGTTAACTTTCGGTGGATTTTGTTCTTACCCTTATTTTGGCGTCCCATGGTAACCAGCGGGCTAGATATCAAGTTTGAGGGGATTTGGTACGGTCGTTTTCTCTAAAAACCACTCTAAAACCGATTACGTCGAAAGTTTTGGTAATTTATTGTGCTGCTCTCGTCATTTTCCCATAAATGGGAATTTTATGGTATAGTTGCCATATTGGGAGCTATCAATATAAAAAATTTATTCAAAATCGTTTGAGCCATTTTTGAGAAAAGAAATATTTGGTGTTTTGATCACTATGATAACTATTGTTAAATTTTGATGAATTTTGTTCATACCCTTATTTTGGCGTCCCATGATGACCTGCGGGAGAGATATGAAGTTTGAGCTGATTTGGTTCTGTGGTTTTCTCTAAAAATCGTTCACACACACACGGACCACGCGCCGAAATTAGGTTTTTTAGACTCAGTAGGGTCTGAAACGTAAAGATCTGAAGAAAACCCAAATTTTTTTTTGGGCCGATTACTGTACTTTCCTTCCCTTCGGGTAGCGGAAAGTAATAACGGAGTGACAAATGAATTGAGTAAGTAGAAAAAAGCCATGTACCCGAATGAATTGACGTAGAGCTATGGAAAGTTGTGTGTTGCAACGCACCAGATATTTTTAGTCTCAGTAGGCCTCAAAACGTAAAGATCTGAAGAAAACTCAGATCGACTACTATACTTTCCTCTCTCTTTGCGGTAGCGGAAAGTAAAAACAGCGTTTAGCATTAGCATCCAAGCTAATTGATCGTTTATGCAACAATAAGTCATGATTTATGAACAACAAACTTAAGGAAATACAAACTTAATGCTTTGCAATTCGAGTTAAATCCCATCCATCACCAATCCCCTTACTAAACTAAATCACAGCCTCCCTCTCTCCCTCCGTTCGCCCGTCATCGTTTCATGGGTGATCTTAAAGAACCGTAGGAATAACTTGTTGAGGAATGTTACGTGAGGCGTCGCACTTCATGTTTTGCGGGTGAAATTACATTCTATTAACAAACGGTGCTCCACATTCGCCTTTTTATTTTCAATCTATTTGCTGCCTCTCGCGGTTTAATCCCCCGCTCCCTTCATCTTCAATTCCCTCTAATTTAGTGGCCAATCTGTTTATTCCGATCTGAAAATATTTGCATAACGAGTTCTCTTCTGGTTTTTATTAACCAGCTCCCTCGTTAAAAGTCGAGACTTATTCGCAATTTCTTCTCACCGGCGCCAACGGAGACAGAGTCGTTTTCCAACGGCTCCATTTGATTTCCGTCAACGAGGAGCGCGGCATCCAATCAGCGCGGGGTTTCGGGCAGATGGAAACGTTCTGTTCTGTCGACACGGGGGGACCAGTTGATGATGAGAATCTGTTCTGACTGTTTCGGACCCTCGCTGGGTTCACATGTACAAGAAATCGTTCGTTTCGTGTCAATTTAGTTTGGTTCATTTTAGTTCTCGTTGACTTTCAACTTGCTAATATCGCCAAACTTATACTCATTCTGAATAATAACCCTATGTTTTTGGACACGAAAAATTTTTTACAACCCCCCCTCAAAATTTGATACTTTACGTTTCAAGGACTAGGAGATTCCAAATTTGCAATGTCCGTCCGCCGTCCGGGCCGTTTTGTGCCTTTAACGTGGTCTAAAAAAATTCGTTCTTTCGCACAAAAATTCGATTTGGTATCTAGTTGTACCCGCCATCTCGGCTATCTGATCGGACGAAGCTCGTGGTTGTAATGGGCAAAAAACGGTTAAAAAAATTAACGAAACGCAGTACAACGCGGGAATTACAGCGGAAGTCAACGTTTCGTCGTTTGAACTCCCTCCTTCCCCGCCCGTCTCATTAAAAAACCACCCGCGCTCGTTCACCTCCCAATGACGCCGCCACTCAACTCCCCTTTTGCCTCGCAACGGGTTCGCTTTCCCCGGCCCGACGCGGCAAAATCATCAGACGTTTTGTTTCTGTAGTCCCATCGTAGTCAGGTCATGTTTCATACGGTTTACTAGTATTCGATGCTGAATCGAATGGGATGGGGGAGCAGTAATAATAGATCAAGCTGTTCATGAGAATAATAAACCATTGCGTAATAATTTGCAGGGTTTTTGTATAGAAGTCCGAGCACTCCATGTTCCATCACATATATCTAACTCTCCCCATAACGTCAAAGCAGCCTCAGGGCAAATATTCGAGACGACTTCGTTATACCAGAGAAATTTAATGACCTCCACAGCTCACTGTGTTGGCAACTATTTTGTTATGGGACGTGAGGGTATGCCGTCAAACCACCTCATGTAGCGACTGCTACGCCCCACAACAGAGAGCAGTTATGATGGTTATTTCAGCAGATTCTTTGGAAGATTAACCCATTCGATGCAGGGAAAAAAAGTCGGACAACCTAACGGTCTGAAAAATTGGCGAAGGGCGCTCTTATTGTTGGGCATGGCATCGTATGATGCCATCCGCACTGAATGGGTTAATGAGCTGGGTGTTTGGCCTCTGAACGTCCACGCTTGGCCGTAAGTCATTGCCTCCCCGAGCTCTCACTCACCCCTTATGTTCCTACCTGTGGGAAGTTTGGTTCCAACTGACGACATTTTCCCCTTTCGTGGACTTTCCAAAATACGTTTTTCCCACCCCTCTTTTGGTTTATTATTTATTCTGTTTTAGTCACGAAAAATTTTTTATAGCCCCCTCAAAATTTGATACTTTACGTTTCAAAACATGGGGATTCCAAATTTGCAAATTCCATCCATCATCCCCCGTTCCCTGTCCCCTGTCAGCCGTCCAGGCCGTTTTGTGCCTTTAACGTGGTCTAAAAAATCCGTTCTTTCGCACAAAAATTCCATTTGGTATCTAGTTGTGCCTGCCATCTCGGCAATCCGATCGGACAAAGCCCAACTACAAAAAATGGTTAAGCAAATGAACAAAACGCAGTATAATCGCAAATACGCCGTGTTTTGTAACGTTTCCAAGGTATTTTTACATCCTGGGTCGAATGGAATGAGTATCAGATGTGTACAACTGCGTATAGGGAAATTACAGTAATTATTAGAGTCAACTAATTGAAAGAACTCACGGGAACTACAGCGGAAGTCAACGTTTCGTCGCTAGTACTCCCTCACTCCCTCCCGTCTCATTAAAACCCCCTGCCCGCTTGCTTCGCAAGGCCCGCTCAACTCCCAACACTTCGTTTCAATTGCCGAGGGTTTGCTGGTAGTCCCAGTACCAATTTCCCCGACTCTTTTTGCCCAATGGGGCGGAGGAAGGTTAGGGCTGATGAGGCCGGTACTTCCTCCGCACACCCCTACATCGGATCATAAATGCCTACAGACGTTTATAGGCGCCTGGCGCCGGGGGAATATTTAGTTTCCGTAGTTCCATTGTAGTCAGGTCATGTTTCGTATAGTTTACTAGTATTTTTCGATGCTGAATCGAATGGAATGGCTCTCGGAACAGTAATACTAGGTCAAGCTGTTCATGAGAATAATAAACGGTTGTGTAATAATTTGCAGGGTTTTTACTTTTCTCTCTTTCCAACAGTCAGTCATGTATCAGCTCTGGCAAACGACAGTCATCTCTCAGCGCTCCCAACTCATTCTTCTCTCATGTCTCACAGCTCACTCGTGTCTTAGCTCGCGCTACTTTCAACTCAACTCTTTCTTTCTTTCTCTCTCTCTCTCTCTCTCTCTCTCTCTCTCTCTCTCTCTCTCTCTCTCTCTCTCTCTCTCTCTCTCTCTCTCTCTCTCTCTCTCTCTCTCTCTCTCTCTCTCTCTTTCAAAAATCAATCAATCAATCAATCTCTCTCTCTCTGTCTCTCTGTTTCCCTCCCTCCACTTAGTTTCCCACGTCACCAGTTCACATGTATTTAGAACCCCCATGCTCGCGTTCATATACTCACACTCAAACTGATATTGCTACTCTGTCACGAGTAATGCAGTCCTCACTCCCCCTCCCCGCTCACCACGTCCATTTATTTCGCCGTTCAAGCTCCCCCATTCGTGCGCCCAACAGTCAGTTTCTAATAAATTGTTCTTCCCCAATCTGAAACAGAGAGCGATTATCGTGTTCTCCATCTGTTAAATGAATAACTGCTCCTAAGCCGTTAATTTGATTAATACCACCGTCATGTCCTGTGATGGAAAGATGCTATTAGATTTTTATTTGCTTTTTGTTTTGCGAAAAGAATTTTTTATTCATTCAATTTGTCTTCAGTTAAGTAAAATTGGTCCCGAAGCCAAATAAATGTCTAGAACTTTATTTTTTCCAATAGCTAAGTGATTACAGTGAACAGTAAGCTTCTGAAGGTGTCTGGGCGAACGTTAGTTGTCTCGTTCCCACTATTCCAGTTCATCAGGTGCATTTCGATCCAAGCATTTAGTTTTTAGGTTGCATACAAGGAATCTGTAAGTGCCCTCCTCTTTCGGTTAAACTCAACAGCGTCAGTTGTTTGCATAAGATATTATGTATTGGGTTTAGTGTGTGTTGGACACGTTCTAAGTGCGCATTCATCTCCATTCTCACGTAGCTGGTAGAAAAGTAGAATCCCGGGGAATTGCACTCACAAACTAAAATAATTTGCATAGATCTGTCTCTTCAGGAGTGCCACACGTCAGGCCTATGGGCTTATGCTCGATAGTTCCGAGTGGAGATGTCAACGTCTTACTGGAGTGCATTAATTAATATTTTTCCAGGGGAACTCCATTATTTCTGCCTGGAATCATCTGGCAGGGCCTTCTTACGACGGTTCACGTTAAGACCCGTTATTTTGGTGATTATGGTAATAAACGTGGCTGAAAGGGATGACCATGTTCAATGCTTGCTTCCACAATGGCCCAAGCTTCAAAACCTTGCGTACAGGCCCTTCGTGATCTATACGACAAAGCGCTCTTGCTAACCCAACAGCCCAACATAATTTCAAAGTAGGGTGTTCTCGTGATTACAAAACGACGGCAGCCCTGATTTTACGTGACGTTGACAGCTTCCAAATTCGTACCCCTAGAAAGACCCCACACGCGTTGGTCTGCACGTGCGAAAGAATGGAGCCGCTTTGAGTCGCCCAGGATTTTGGGGCCCCGAAATTCGGTTTTGAATGAAACTCGTTTCCCCTTCGGAGACTATTGGTTCTTTGGAAGAGGACAAACCTCTGAGCTAATAGAAGTTGAGGGAAACGGATCAACGTCATCCCGCCGTTAACAGTTTTCTGAAGGGGGTTCAGGAAGAAAGCCTCCCCCCCACTCCCTTTCCCGCCACTCATTCCGCTCGTCTCTAAATCCTCCTTTTGTTATGAAATTGGTAGAAAGAGGATTCGACTCGTTTCGTTGGGGAGAGAAACGCCCGACGGATCGGAAAATCTCCAGCCTATTGGATTCATGTTTGGGGCAATATTGCTCCGTTTGAATTGGTTAACAGGATTTTGGGAGCTCAGTGCAGCGCACATTCGGCAAACAAACGCGTTGCTGAGTGGTGCGCTGAGTTCTGGAGCCAGATCCACCCTTCATCGTCGTCTACATCATCGTATAAGTTAAATATTTGGCCTGGAATTCGCTACAATTTAAAAGTCTATTGGAACTTTTTCGAATTGGAATCAAACGTTCGGGGTCTCATAGCGTCTTCTGCTTTCTGACCATGTGGGTCGTGGTACATAATATTCTCTGGTCCATTCTGCTTCTGTCATTGCTATTTCAGGGGTTCCCACGGGGTACCCCCGCTCCTTTCTTTTATTTCTCGTTATCAACAGGATCTTCCCAACTCTAAACGAAGCGAACTTCTTAATGCTTGCTGTTGGGATCAGGATATACCACCAGGGGCTCCAGCAAACAAACTGCCACACTCTTGTGACGTGTCTAGTGGTTTTGTATTACAGTAGTTCGTGTCTGGGCCAAATATACTTCTCATCAGACAAGCACTCACTAAACTCACCTCAGATATCAAATAAATACATAACTCTTCTTGAGGAATAAAAAGGAAATGAAACTAAAAACCTAATAAGACCCATTTTGAATGTAGACGAACAAATAGAAATAAATGAATCGAACACCTTCCAATATTTAAAGTGACCAAATTCGCTTAGATCGTTATGAAAGACGCAAGGGGGTTAATAAACAGGGATTTGCTCACCTTTATCCAACAATATGCAAGCGAGGGAGGAAAACGCTGAACATAAAAACTCTGGCTGATAAGGAAGGGAGATGTTCGATTAATACGTCACAGGGCATGTGAAGAATCGGAATGAATAATGGAGCCTAAAGCCTCGTGGATAACCCCTCACCCTTCTCCCATTTCTGCTGCATGGCAGAGAGCGCCAAGGAAGGAGAGCCGACAGAAACCTAGGCTATATCCTTCACATTCTCATTTGGATTCCTTCATTGATTGGTATTCTGGTTGTTTGGTTTTGTTATCGGTCGTCCTGCACAGAGTTCATGTCGATCACTATGGAGGCCTGTCTAGCTGCCATTGATCGGTTCATTGCCAGGAGAGGTATCCCCTCTCACATTTAGACCCGAGAAATGTCGAAGATACATCATTTTCTCCAACAAACTAGTCCCCACTTTAAAGAATACGTAGCTCGACGTGAGATCGCCTGGATCTTTAACCCTCCTCTGGCACCTAGCTTTGGAGGGGCTTGGGAAGCCTTGGTAAAACGTGCTAAACATCATTTGAAGCGTGTAATTGGCAATCGCAGTCTGACGTTCGAGGAGCTCTCCACAGTCTTGGCACGAATTGAAGCCATCCTCAACTCCCGGCCACTAGTCGCTCTTCCTGGCTCTCCTAATGATCCTGCTGATTGTTTAACTCCCGGCCATTTCCTCGTTGGAGGCCCTCTCCTCTCAAGACCCGAAGTTGAGATTCTTGAAGAGAACCCGCATCGTCTCAAACGCTGGCGCTTAGTTACTCAACTAGTTCAATCCTTTTGGAATCGTTGGAGCAAGGAGTACGTCCATTCGCTGCAACCCCGGCTGAAGTGGACGCACACACCGATTATCCCTGAAGGAACGGTGGTGTTACTGAAATCACCCAACACCCAATGGCCTTGGGTGGAGCGGGTGTTCCCCGGTTCGGGAGGCGTGGTGCGAGTGATACAAGTTCGGACATCATCCGGAGTTCTGGTTAGACCCATCAATAAATTGGAGGTTCTTGCCATTGAATAATTTGTTTCCTAGTGAGGTGTTCCCCAAGATTTCGTGTTCCTTTTCTTTCGTCTTTTCGCCTTTCACAGGGGATCTCACTTCTCATTATTCTGATTCAGTAGTTTGCTTTTGTATTTTGGTTAACGTTTTCATCACATGTGGATTTATCTTTCTTTTTTTTTTCTTCAAAATTCATCAATTTTGGGTGGTGGTTTTGTTATCGGTCGCCCTGCACAGAGTTCATGTCGATGCGTGTATTTTCTGTGGTTGCTCCCTTCCACCTTTTCCTTCTGCTCTTCCGTTTTCCTCTTCCCCACCTTTAGTCCGTCTGCCGCCGCTCTCCGGTAAACCCGCGCGAGCGCGAAACCTGAAAACCTTTTTCTTTTCCCATTCACACCATTTCGAGCGATATTGACTGCACTAGAAGCCCGTCGACGGGAAACGGTGTCGCCTTCATCTCCAGGTAAATAACCCCTAAGCAGTTATACATGTTCATTTGAGTTGGGCTCTGTGTAAAGAACACCAGCAACCGATAGTATTTCAGCGCTGTGCAGCCTGTACATTTCATCCTTCAATAGGATTCCGGATAGGTACTGCACACTGGTTTCCGCTTCAAACCTGTGTTATAGAATAGATCGCTCAGGCGTCTCTCAATAATAATTCCTTTCTATCCAACCAATAAGTATATTCAGTTCCGTCCAATTAATAGCCCACAGGTATCGATAGAAAGAAGAGCGATGTGGTGCCGCAGGAGTCTGCAAGAGGAATAGGCCGGTCGCCTCGTTGCGCGCCGCAGACCCGATTTTCCTAACCTCCCGATAGCGGCAATGCGGTCCCCCCTCTTCCTGTTCTTCAGCAGCTATCTTCCTCTTCAGATTTAATTGGAGCTGCTTCAAGTGGCTCTGCCCGATAAAAGAGGCCCACAGGCAGGGTAACATCACTCCCCCTTGCAAGAAGATCATGTTCTCATGATCAGGTGGCAATGGGGATGGTTAGGCGTTTTCCCAAGCTAGGTCCTCAACTTCTCTTCTTGAGCGGATAGCGATGAGGCGCGATGGGTGGTGGTGCAAGCAGGTGGGAAGGTACGCGTGGTTGCTGGGCATGGAGCGATCGGGTTCTTGGTGACTGGAGTGTGGTGGAGCATGAGGCGCTAGGCGTGAGCGGCGGCGTAGGAAACCCTGGATTTCGTTCTCTGCCCTACTATCACTTGTTGCCCATCATGTTTCCTCTTGTGCTGTCTTTGCGCTTAGATTTCTTTACCAGGATGTTCGAGATTCACCCATGTTCGTGCACTGGATGCGCTGTGCAGCGCTCTTGTCTCAATTTTCTCATTGCCATATCAATCAAGCTTTGAAGATTATTGAGATGAAACTTGTTCTCCGTGTTTCTGGTTTCCTCAGCTCACTAGAAAGCCGGTTGTTCACATTCCGTTCTCCTTGTCTTGTTCAACTTTTGTGTGCCTCCTTCAGGTTCACACAACTGTTACTTATCTGATCACCGGGATAAAGAGAGCTTTGTCTTCTTCGTTTTTTTTCACTCCTGGTATACTCCAGGGCAGCCACTTAGGATCGCTATGGTAGATAGGAAGAAAAGAGAGAGGCGCTGGGAATTCTCATTTCAGGGATGTTACTCGTACTCGTGTTTTCCCGTCACCCAAGGACGTCCTAGAAGAAATGGCTCGAGCTAGAGTACTGGACCAGCCAAGCACCGACTTCCATGCTTCTTTTCTTTGCTCATAAAGATTCTCCAGTTTTCTACAGCCCGACCAAGAAACTACGTTCTGCTGATTGAAGCTACTACGGTTGTAAAAGGCTGTTATTGAATGAGGAATCAATACTGTCTGTCCTGACAGCTGTAACTTACTGGCCCAAACAGTTGGCCAAAACACTTCGTTCGTTAAACTCCGTTCGATGCTTGCCACAAAAAAGTTCACAGTTAGATCGGGTCGCAAAATAGACCAGAAGTTAACGTGCGGGATTTCTCGCAGTCACGCCCGGTAACAGTTTTTCAGTTTCCAGCAGTGTACACCCGGGTTGCGCTGGGAAGAGAGGTGTCCAAATGACAGCCAACCACCTGTCTTTATCTTCCACTGGCCTAAGTGCCTCTAGTCTCCCACATGATTCCTGTTAGAGTCCACTTGTTCATTAATCACGAACTGCTTGGCGTAATGATACGAGAATACGATGTGGGGACGGTTTGTTAGCGAGACTGGCAACAATGGACTAACTTGCAGCTTTTAGTTCTTGGGCATTCTCCGCCGATTCGCCGTCTACGCAAGCAGCTGTTGGGCCACCAGACGCATTTAGCGGGCATTTCAAACCAGAAGACTTTCGAACGGACTCAAAGGGCCGATTTTCTCGACATCCCCAAAGGGAAGGTTATTAATCAGCCAGAAGTCCGCAATTACAACCCGAGTGTCGCGAGTTGGGTCGCCGCAGTTCAGTCTTACCCCTGCCAACAGCCGCAGCCCGTTTGTTCCGACCGTTAAATGTTTGGGAAGTTTTCGTCTTTTGCTCTCGTTTCCCTAATTACAAGGCCGACATGTTGGAGGTTAGCAGAGCCGAACGGGGAAGGGGGGGGTCCAACAGGGTTATTACGATCTTCCTCTTAGCGGCTATTAACTAACAACACTTTCTCCACTTCTAATGGCGCCTTTTAACTGCTACTGTGCCATTTATGGGCACTAGGCGATTGCTTTACTGTCGCCCAGATCCCCCCCCCACCACCACCACCGCCTTCCTCGCCTTCTTGGGTTATTCAATATTTTCCGCGATATCGTAATTCTGGTTAATGGCTCTTAATGTCCGCGTTCGAGTTCCTAGAGGCCTCTTTATCTTTAATTGCTCCCTTCGTCACGAAATTGACGCCAATCTCGAGATTTCCACATCTTGAAGACGCACCTAGTTGGTCCTAATGTTGAAGTTGATTGGTAGCCTTGAGCGTCCAATGGTTGACTAGCAGCTCCTGTTGATTTACCTGCGAATAATTCGAATTGCCTGTCAGTTTCGAAATGATGTGTAAAAGTTGAGGTTCACTGTGTATTAGTAACTAGCAAACCCGAAACGTCGTCGGCTTCATTGCACATTTTTAATGATACTATTAATTTTTTTAGAGACTAATACAAATACCTAACAAGAGCACATCAGATACACGACCAGAAAGAGTACAACGGCCCTGTGGACGTGTCAGAGCATGTGCGGGAGGACGTGGGCCCTAAAGCCCAGAGTGGCCTGCTGGTTCTACGAAGCCATTGTGAGACCAATAATCTCATATGGGTCGGATGAAATCTCTGGTGGCATAGAGCTGCCATTGGAGAGAATGGCAGCAGCCTGGCCAAAGTACAAAGGCTGGGGTGCTCACTAATAGCAGGGGAGATGAAGACCACACCCACTGGGTCACCATTACTATGGCGAGACTGTTCGACCTGCTTCCCCTGGACATTTATGTTATGGCGATGAAGGTAGCATACAGACTCACTAAGCTTTGGTATAGCTAAGGTGCCACTGGTGAACACCTGGGTATATTCAGGGACTTGGAGTCTTATAAGGAACGCAGCATGATCACGGCCCATGTATGAGTGCGAAAGGAATTATAATGTTCAGTCAGTGGGAGGTCCATGGAGAGACGTCAGTTCCGGCCTCCCAATGGCATCAACATCTATTCAGATGGATCGAAAACACCTGAGGGAACAGTCTCCAGGGTGTGGATAAGTGGCTCTGGAGGGAGTGGGACGCACATTGCCCTAGGCCTCACTCCAACGGTTTTTCAAGCAGAGAATTATGCTATTATCGCCGGGGCAATCTTAATGCATGAGAAAGGCTGTAGCAATAGAACTATCAACATATTGACCGATAGTCAGGCGTCGTTCAAGGCGCTGATGAACTACAGCACAACGTCAAAACTCCTGAGAGAGTGCAGGATGTGGCTTAACTCCTTAGCAAGTGCGAATAGAGTTAATGTGTATTGGATTCCAGGACACAAGGGGATCATTGGAAATGAGAGATCCACGGTGCGTACAGCACGGTTCGTCTACAGTACCTATTGGGCCTCTGCCCCATGGGGATTTCTCTGTCACTGGTAAGAATGACTGTGGGAGAACACGCCAGAAGACTGCATCAGACAGTATGGAATGCTGCAGGAGTAAGACACTCCAAACTTTTTGTCTCAAGTAAAGAGTTAGAGCAGGCGGGAAGCCAGATTAAGAACTGACACGGGATTCCCCAGGCGTCATATCTGCAAACAGTAACAAATAGGAAACAGCTCTACACCAGAGTCTGGCAAAATGACCATGTGCGGTGAATTCTGAGAGGCCAGCCTTTTGCATGATGACAAAACCGCAACTTCCATGATAGTCGACTGATATAACCCTCCTCGAGGAACAATAATGTCAGCTCAAATACCTTGCGTTAGATAACAGGTTACCATGGCAGGCCAAAATAAGAGTGTGGTTGTACTGAAATGCGTGGTCAAGGAGCCACCCGGTCACTTTGTTACACAGTGTAGTTGTTGGTTAGAAAGGTGTTTCTACGCTGTTTAAAAAGCAGTTCAGAAGAGGCGTCGGTGGTGGAAAGGGCGTTTTGCCCGAAGGGGGGTAAAAGTCAGAGTCCGAAGAAAAACGAGGTTAATTAAAAATGAATTCTCACTCCATCACCCCCAGGGCCTGATTATCTCGCTTACTTTTGTACCCCCTTCTCCTCCGTTCTGTACCAAAGGACGAGGCTCAAAGAGCAAAACGTTTCCGTCAAGGGAGCGGAAATGAACGAAAATGGGACGGAAATAATTAGCGAGGAGAAAATATGGCCAGAGCGGGAAACAAGTTTGTTTGAAAATAAGCTCCGACGTTGAAAACACACGACTCAATGAGAAGCTTTGGCTTTGCATGTGAGATGTTTTTGCTTTCGATTTGTTGCCGGTAGTTGGAAGTGCGTTGAGCGCTGGGAAACTTTTGTCAGAGGGTCCCTATTCCTTCTCTCGCGATGTTATAACCCGACGCGAAAACTGAATCACGCTAAATATCGGATTTGTAGCGGTTTTTTTGTACTTATAGTTCACAGAACGGTCGTTCGTGTGTCACTAGAAAGGCCTTCGGCTTGTGGATTGTACATTAGTTGCCCTTGGTCAGTCTGCAATCCGCCGTACGGGCCGTTCTGTGCCTTTAACGTGACCTAAAAAATCCGTTCTTTCGCACAAAAATCCCATTTGGTATCTAGTTGTGCCCGCCATCTCGGCAATCCGATCGGACGGACAAAAAATGGTTATAAAAATTAACAAAACGCAGTATAATCGCAAATACGCCGTGTTTCGTATCATTTTCGAGGTATTTTTACATCCTGGGTCGAATGGAATGAGTATCAGACGTGTACAACTGTGTATAGTGAAATTAAAGTAATTATAGTGAACCAAAGTCAACTAATTGAAAAAACTCGAGGGAACTACAGCGGAAGTCAACGTTTTGTTTCGTCGTTACTACTCCCGTCTTTTCAAAACCACCCGCCCGCTCGACTCGCAACGTCGTGTCAATTGCCTACAGGAGCTTATGGGCGCCTGGCACCGGGGGAATATTTAGTTTCCGTAGTTCCATTGTAGTCAGGACATGTTTCGTATGGTTTACTAGTATTCGATGCTGAATCGAATGGGATGGGGGAGCAGTAATACTAGGTCAAGCTGTTCATGAGAATAATAAACCGTTGTGTAATAATGTGCAGTGTTTTCATGTTCTTGGCGCGTTGGGGTGTGGTGTGCACTTTACATTGCATTACTCTGCAACATAATGGCTAAGGATGGTGGGTTGCAGAGTCGGAAAGTAGGAGCCAATTCCTCAACCGTGATCAGTCAACTGTCAAGTCCAAATTTTGACTAATGTTGACTGTTTCGTTGAGCCTTCATTTCCTTGAGAGAGTGAAACTTTCGTCTAATAGGTCAACGATTTGAGACGCTGCTCCTGAACTATAAGGAACACACCGATTTATTATTCTCTTCCGAAGGATGATTGAATAACTCGACCGAGTCTCACACCTTCCAGACCTATCCCATACGATTCAGCGTGGAAAAATATTAGTAAACGATACGAAAATAAAATGTGCGTGAGCGCAAATCTGAATTCAGGATTTGGACGTGATGTTTCATGATTCGTTTGTCCCCAGGTTGGCTCCCTGGCAGTTCAGAATTGGGCATTTCTTAAGAACGTTGCTCATCCCAAGATTAACTTAAGACTGCGTACAGTTCTTTGACTCTTCTCCCTCTGACATGACCCGTTCAGCAGGAGTGTTTTGTCTCGGCGATTTTGTACACTACCTGCTGACTCCGTTGTAATTGAGCGGCTCTAGGCCGTCGCTCGAGGCTTGCCCACCGTCAAGCTACATTATTCGTGGCGTATTTCATTTTTTTTATGAGCGACTTCGTCGAATAAATAAATAAATTACAAAAAAAAGGATCGGGCTCACGGCACGATGAAGATATTACTTGAAAGAGGAACTTCAGTGCTCGATGATTCTGGGAGAAGCTTGACCTTTTGGGCCATGAAAACACCTGAAAGAATTCATTAGAAAGCGATGAGGGCATTAACTTTAATGGGAAGCGGCGGGCCTCAGGCGAAGGCGGCGTTGAATCCAATTGTCGCTCAGCTGTTGCGCAGCATCTTCTGCGCCGAAAATAAAGTAACAAGATAAAAAGCGCTTTCCCTTTGCCGATGGAGTCATTTCAATAAACGAGCAGTAAATTTGCTCGAATGTCCTCAACCTCGTTTCCCTCTGAGAATTCAAAAAAAAAAAAAAAAACAAGCAAAGGAAGAACAGAGCGAAGGAATTCATTTTATGACCGCTGCAGGATTCAGGCTCGTGGAAAAAGGTTATTTAAGCTCCGGGGCCCCAAAAGTTTTTACGAGTATTGCCAATCAACGTTTGAGAGGCGTTCGCGCAATCCAAACAGAGCTGCCTTCTTCACTGTAAAATAAAGTGCCGCGGCATCAGCCTCTAAATCGCTGCTGTAGAAAAGGGTTTGCTTGTCTTGACGACGAAGATGGACGCACTCAACTCTGCGATTTGACACCCCCCCCCCCTCCACCACTCATAACCATACTGCAATCTAGCCCTGAGCGAAACTGCCGTGCCTTCAAATTGCACATTTTTGGCGAATTATCGCGTAAAATGATTGAGGGTTTCTGATTCTGAAAACGCCACGTCAGAAAATGGCCCGTGAACGTCATTCAGAGAGAACGGCAGAACCAAATTGGCTCAAATGTGATATTTAGCCTACAATTCACTATGTGGCGGGTAAAGGAAATGAGAGAAATCGGTCGAAAACTAACTATAGTTATCATAGTGATCAAAACGCAAAAATAATTTTTTTAATCGAAAATGTATCGATTTTGTTCAAAATTTTCCTTTCATCCGAAGCGTAGCAACACACAACTTTACTCAACCCCTGTCAATTCGACACGGTTATCTGTTAACGCCGGAGGTTGTGTATCTAATAATAATGCAGACGTAAGAAGTGCTGTGGACTTCTGAACGATAACCAAAACGCGTCTGGATTGAACGTGCCCTTCTTCTTCTTCAAGTCGTTCCAACGCTCAACTGCCCTCGCCTTCATACCAACGTTGTTCGCCTTTTCGTTCAACCGCACGCGTGCTTCTCATTTTTTGTCCAACTTCTTGAAATAACTGGGTCATCAGCATCCCATTCTCTATTGCAATTTGGGAATCAACAATCTGCATCACTCCATCTGCAGCACCCCATACGCTGCTACACCTTCATCTGTCCTGCTAGCTCGCCTGGATCGCTTTCCTCCGCCTTCCCAACGTCTCAGCAATTACGGTCTGACGAAACTTTCTTTCTATTCGAACATTTCTTCCACTCAAATTTCTTAGCATAGTAGGAGCTCTTAATTTCATTTCCCTGTTTATACTCGTTACAAATCTTTTATTATAAACTTTTTCCTTTTTTCTTTTACCACTTGGGTAATTGGTTGCCAAATTAATGAAAACCCTTCTGTGGTATCTTCGTTCTACACATTTCTACGAAAACATTTATACAGAATAATATGTAGTTACTAGTTAGTGGAGAGTGTCCCGTCAGTTTGATCCAAATCGTTAAAGCCGTTTATGACAAAATGGGGAAAATGATAAATTAATATTCGACAAACTTCGTTTGCCTAGCTAACGTGGCTTATATCTCCGTTCGATAGAAGAATACAGAAATTGTTACGAATAAGTAAATTAAACTACTATTGTTCGACGCAAAGCGCCGAATTTTTCAGAGTCAATGAACTCGGACTTCCCCGCGTCACTGTCATCGACCCCTAATTGTCTCCAACCATTTTAATACCTGCCCCTGCGGGAATCCCTCAGCCACGGGCCCCCCAGCCCCCTTTTCTAGGTTTTCCCCTTTCCTTACTTCTTTCTCCCAATTTCATTATCCTATCGACGACAGAGCACCTCCAAATCATTCTGCTTCCAACTTCCACCACAGTAACTTCTCACTCTCTCCATCGGTTGCCCACGCCAGTTCCGCGTTCCTGAGTACTTCCTTGTGTCGCCCATTTGTACCACCCCAATTTCAATTCTACTCAACACATTTCCGTACACAGTATAATACAGTCCTCCTCACGCTCACCGAGTTTCAGTTCTCATTGGAATCCTCAGCACCCCCATTCTTGCACCTACCATTTGGTCCTCCGGGCCGGATTTCGTTAACTTTCGAGCATCCAGGACCGAACGTTAACGCCACGACGCCCACTACTCGTTTCAAGCGGCGAAAAGAAGCGAAACGATAATCGTGTCTGCGCCTTCTCGTCTTCCGACGCCCGCTGCAACTCCTGTCTCTTCCACCCGCGTCAACATCGAAACTTACAACCAGCCTCTCGCCGACACCATCCGTTGTGACAACTCACCACCGCCACTGTCGCTCGCCGCCCCCCTGACGATCTCTTCGCTGGGCTCATCACTAAATCGTCCCGTCACTCGACGGCCCCATCCTTGCGAACTTCCAACCACCTTTATCCAATTGAAGCCCCACAACACTCGCAATGGTCGCATCGCCGCTGGTCAGCCGTCTACGTCTGCTTCTTCCAACTTCAGATCGCCGCCGACCAATGTAACACAAGGTAAGTCTCGGAATAGCGTGAACTGGCTTCTCATAGTAAATTATAGGAGCGAGTCTTCAGCTCCTCCTCTTCAGAGGCAGCTCCTCAGCTCCTCCTGGTTCCTGCTTTTATCTATGCAACCCGCAACCATTTTCCCAAGTCACTAACCCACATTAAAAGTTCCACACAGCCCAAGCTCAAATCGTTTCTACAAGGCCCTCACAACAAACCCTTCCTCTCAGCTCTGTCCCTATAACCCACATTCCAAGTGTTGTCACCAAGCCCAACGTTCTGAACTCAATCATTCGCCTATACCCTCCTATGTCTCTTCCTCTTCTGTTTTTCTGCTTCTGCAACTCCATTTAGCCCTCATCATTAGCACCCTATCCCCAACGCCCTTTGTATCTATCATCACGCCTCAGCTCCTCTCATATCCTCATTCAAATCACACAACCCACAGCCATTTCCCCCTACATGTGCATCCACACCCCACACAGAACAAAAGTACATTGGTGTTTCGAGTCTCTAACACAAACATTTGCTCTCAGAACCTCGTGCCCACATTCCAAAGTTTAGTGCTGTCACCAAGCCCACTTTGACCATCTCACTAAATTCACATAGATTATCTACACCTATTTTTGTCTCCATCCTTCTACCTGGATTTCCGCCTCTACGACTCAACTCAGCCTCATTCCATAGTACCCCATGCCCCAACGCCCTTTAGGTTTTCAAGATCCTACTTATCTAAACCCCAACTGTTGTACCCTACCACAGCCCACACCATCTTTACCCTAACATTCAGTTCCTCAATGCTACACCAGCACAGCTTCCTCTACTCTTCATACCTTCCACACCTGATCATCCCAAAATTCAAGTGCCATCTCCAAGGCCCTTTGACCACCTTACTACATTCACATAGTTTACTTACACTTCCTTTCGTCTCATCCTCCTTCTTGTTTTTCTGTTCCCATAACTAAGCGTCGTCCTGATCACTAGTTCCCATGCCCCAACGCCATTTGTGTCTTTACATCCCACTTCTCCAAACCCTAACTGTAGTTTTCTAAACCATTTTCCCGTTTCTTCCTCCTAACCATTTCTCTCCAGTACAATTTCACTCAGCTCGCACCCTTACTTACCAGTGCAAACCTCAAAATGCCTTATGCCCTCACATCCTGTTTTTCTTGCACCCTGTCAGCTTGACTCACCCTCCCACCTTACTCACTGCTCTATCCTAGCAGCATTTCTTACCTTCTCGACCTCAGAATTGTAATCGTCCATCTTATCATTGAGCACTAACCCAGGACAGCACTAGGTCTCGCCTCTAATCCCATGCCCAAATCATACACTCACTGCACAGCCTTTGCGCCACTCCCATACCATTTTTCCTTCTCACTGCCCCTGTATGCCAGCCCCTTTGCACGACCTCAGTAAGCTCCTTCAACTTTCTCACACCTCACTGTAACGGCTCCTACCGCCCTTTCAATGTGCCATTCCCCTATTTACCCAATGCTGTGTGCATTCTCACACATGCACTAGCCCCACCTGCAGCACCCTACATGCACTAGCCCCACCTGCAGCACCCAAACATGCACTAGCGCCACCTTCCACCCAAACATGTCTTCCTCCTATTTGCACTCACCTAACGTGTCTTCCCCCTGTTGCACCACCCATGTGCATTCCTTCTTGCACCACCACAGTGTGCCTTTTGTGCTCTCACCCCAGTGTGCCTAGCCTCCCCTATTTGCATCACCCCATGTGCACTAGCCCCACCTTGCAGCACCCAGCATGCCTTCCTAGCGCCACCTTGCACCACCCAAACAGTGTGCCTTTCTCCCTATTTGCACCACCAGCGTGTCTTCCTCCCTGTTGCACCACCCCAGCGTGCCTTTCTCCCTCTTGTACCACCCCAATGTGCCTTTCTCTCTCTTGCACCACCCAAACATGTCTTCCTCCCTCTTGCACCACCCCAGCGTGCCTTTCTCCTTCTTGCACCACCTCAATGTGCCTTTCCTCCCTCTTGCACCACCCAAGCGTGTCTTCCTCCCTGTTGCACCACCCCAGCGTGCCTTTCTCCTTCTTGCACCACCTCAATGTGCCTTCCTCCCTCTTGCACCACCCCAGCGTGCCTTCCACCCTTTGCACCACCCCAGCGTGCCTTCCCCCCTCTTGCACCACCCCAGAGTGCCTTCCTCCGTACATGAAACACCCCAGCATGCCTTCCTCCCTACTTGCAACACCCCAGCATGCCTTCCCTACTCACCTCTCCCTAGTATGCCTTTCGCCATCTCCCACCTTAGTGGCCCACACCTTAAACCTCTTAATGCCTCCCGCCATCTCCCACTTTAGTGGCTCCACACCTTAAACCTCTTTATGCCTGTGCTGTCCTACTCTCCTGTTCTCCTTTGCACCACCTCCTGTGCTTCCTCATGAGATCACTCATTCATCCTCATTTTTGCACCACCAGCACTCTGTTGTCCTGCTCAATTCACTACCACATCATTGTCTCACACTCATCACCTCATCTCTCTGTGCTCATCAGGCAGCCCAACCTAGCCACATCCTCCAGCGCGCCAGCCCTCATTAGCCCCCTCATGAGTCCTCACCACGATCATTACCACACCAACCGTAACCCCACTTCGGGTTATCCTGCTGCCGCAGCGCGGGGAGTATGTTCGACGCAAAGCGCCGAATTTTTTCAGAGTCAATGAACTCGGACTTCCCCGCGTCACTGTCATCGACCCTAATTGTCTCCAACCATTTTAATACCTGCTCCCTGTGGAATCCTCAGCCACGGGCCCCAGCCCCCTTTTCTAGGTTTTCCCCTTTCCTTACTTCTTTCTCCCAATTTTTTATCCTATCGACGACAGAGCACCTCCAAATCATTCTGCTTCCAACTTCCACCACAGTAACTTCTCACTCTCTCTCTATCGGTTGCCCACGCCAGTTCCGCGTTCTGAGTACTTCCCTTGTGTCGCCCATTTGTACCTCAATTTCAATTCTACTCAACACATTTCCGTACACAGTATAATACAGTCCTCCTCACGCTCACCGAGTTTCAGTTCTCATTGGAATCCTCAGCACCCCCATTCTTGCACCTACCAACTATAGTCAATAATGATCCCACATCACAGTTACGAATGATAAAATATGGGTTCGTTAAAGATTGATGAGATTGATTAAATTCAGTGAAGCACTCTAGAAACGAAGGGAACACGATTTTCGACGCATTTCGGTTTTTAGCTCTGTTCAATGGACATGTATTGATAACGATGTTTTGTGACGGGGTGAATTACTGGGACTAATGACGTGTGCTCGAACTCATTCCCTTCAAGTTCTGACATAAATGGGTTCAGTATCGCATGATGGGTGCAACCCTCTGATAACAAAACGAACGTTTCGTTCTGATTTAATCTGAAACGTATGAAACTCAACTTCGCCGCCTGGAAGATAAGATATTTAGCTATTAACCATCAACTCAAGACATTCTGTCCCTCTAGTCAACGAAGGGTTCCTACCCCCATCACGGCGTAGACTCACTCGCCCGAGGCATGTCACCGACCCACTGATCCCATGAACAAAGAGTCAACCGCGTTTTGTGTTGAACTCACATTTACGTCTTATCCCCAGTGAAAGTTCTTAGTGTCTTAATTAAGCTCAGTTATCTACAGATTACGCAATACAATGCCACCACGTTTGGCTGTACATCTATAGCGTTAATTTAAAGCGAATAATATATCCCATAGAGGAATATTACAGTAATAGTCTCTTAATAAATGAATAAAAAACGACATTCTGTGAGTTTGATGAAAGTCGTTTTGCCGAAAAGTGAAGAAAATAACGTTTTTTCTTCGTACGAAAAGTCGTTTTTGAGGTTAATTTCGAAAAACCCAAGTTGTTGGTACATATTAGCCCCCCCCCCCCCCGGGCTACCACCATTCGATACTGCTGGCTTCAAAAAATCACGAAAAAACGCATGACATCGTCTCACGCCTCTGAGACCCATCCTTATCGATTCTGCGTACAAAAATACCAGTGAAGCATACGAAACATGACGGTTGGCGAGTCGAGCTTGCAGGTGGTTTTAATGAGACGGGAGAGAAATGAACGAACGATTACATTCGCTGATTGTTCCGCGAGCTCTTTCAAGTAGTGGAATTTCTCCAGCTATAATTACTGTGATTTGACTGTATTCGGCCTAGGCTAAGTCGTACATCTCTGAGACTCGTGTCATTCGACCCAGCATGGAAAAATACCTAGAAAACGATACCAAACACGACTTGATTGCGATAAAACTGCGACGATATCGTGTTTGTTAATTTTTTAACCATATTTTGCTCGTAACAAATATGGTTTCCGTTCGGTTGGATTACAAGCGCAACTAAACACCAAATGGGATTTACGTCCGAAACAACGGGTCGTTTAGACCACGGTGAAGGCAAAATTTTGCTCGGACGGTGGTACGGACATTTGAACGTAGCAGGTTTGAAATCTACAACCCTTGAAACGTGAAGCGTCAAATTTTGAAGTTTGAGGGGGTGGAATTGTCCTGACCGAAAAAAGGTGTATTATTCGGAATGTGTCCAGTTCAATCGGTTCAGCCGTTCTCCTCTACGGACACTGCGTGCTAGCACACACACGGACCACGCGCGGAAATTAGGGTTTTTGGATTCATTAGGCCTCAAAACGTAAAGATCATTCGAGTTTTTTCAGACACCACAGCTCTTTTTGTGTACTTTCTTTACATTTTGCGCAGGGTAATAATTCAGAAAATCAGGGTAGCAGTCCAATAAACTGTCTGTTGATAAGTTCAGTAACGCTCATAAGTTACTAAGGAGCAATCCTGGAATTTCCGCAATTCAAACCCCATCCGATCAACTGAATAAAGTTGTTGAACAGTTTTTACCCGATAATTCCAAAACAATGAACAGAATGTTTCCAAAAACAAATTGTGATCATTTCGGTTGTAGCCAGAATCCGAAGCGAACGTTGAACTACGTTCTACAACGTTGAAAGTGATACACGGAGGGACTGGGAACGTGGTGTGATGCGTGTTTCTTTCCTTCGATCGATTTAATAACCCTTTTTTATTGCTTAGTGCTTAAGAAAGTAATGTGTGCAATCCGTTTTAGATGATTTGAGCCTCAATCCTGGTTCCGAGGATCTTATCCGCGTTACGGCTCGGAATAACACGAATTCCGCCATCTCTCCTGTCATAAAAGAACCGGAGCAGGATCAACTTCCCCTCGTCCAAAGACGGTAAAAAATATATATACACGCGGGGAAAAAAAAATCTCGGTTGCCTTTGGCCTCGTCACGTCAAAGGATCGTTTTTAGAGGGGAAAAAAACATCGGAGGGGTTTATCATATTCAACAGGTGCCGGTTGTCCGTATTTTTCGCTCGGTTCTTAAGTATAAAAATGCCGCCTATCACTTTTAAACGGGACACCTTCGGGGCAGAGAGCGCGGATGTAATTTACCGGGGCGATGGGATGATTAGTGGCGGCTCCGTGCGAGAAGTATCCCCACTCATTTACCAGGACCATCCCATCGCTGGCACAGACCGTCTCAGCAGAGGCCAGCCGCACGTTTTCCCTACCGCCCTTTGGAGAATTCGGACGCGGCAGCGCGAGAGGGTGATAGTTTGAGGTGGAGGCGTCACCAACGCGCATTACGGCGATAATAACCGTAACATTGCCTGCAGAAAACGTCCGTTAACTTTGAATGCGAGAGAGGCATTCCTCCTCTTCATGTTGAATTCTGAGGAAAATGAAGTGCATTGGTCAATTTGCTAGGGCAGCGTTCATCCAGAAGAGAATAGAGCTTGCTGATTCCCGAATCATGCCCGAATGAAGACATGCATGAAATACCGTTCTCGAACCTCCCAAACTGCTGCACGATTTTGGTGAGAGTGAAGAGGACAAGAA
The DNA here is from genome assembly GCA_020466155.1 of Pachypeltis micranthus. Classification (NCBI taxonomy): domain Eukaryota; kingdom Metazoa; phylum Arthropoda; class Insecta; order Hemiptera; family Miridae; genus Pachypeltis; species Pachypeltis micranthus. The sequence goes on along the minus strand of CM035777.1, from coordinate 27,104,496 downwards.
AGAAGAGCTGCCTTCACAGGGAGGTGTGCGTGGGGGATAACCTGATGTGACGCGCTGAACAATCCACTAGAAGCAGACCTTCACTTGTACTTACCTACCCCCTAAAGTCATTTGAGGAACTATGTGGTTTTCGCCTGGTTGCTGGTTCACGAACTTCACACAGCCATTTTCTGGTTCAAACCTGCGCATATCGGCTCCTCGTTGTCGACGATCAGGTTACTCCACCTCGGATATTAAGTGTGCAAATTATTAATACCATCCTGGAGATAAACCGCGGCGCTTAGACCAAAGATCCTCTTTGCCGAGTGTATAAACTGAATGCAGCGACCTTCAAGAGCTTGCGAAGCGAATCGAGCCAGTCAACGCGGATGGCTGTAAAATTAAGTCGTCGAAGGGTCCGCCGTCCGACGGTCTGAAGACGTGCCGTCCCACAAACCGGTGGATTCGTTCCGAATGCAAAAGACGAAGGCCGCTCCGCTGGAAGTTGCTCTCCCGTGAAAAAGAGGGAAAACAAAAGGTCGGCGTTTCAGAGATAATCCGCTGAATGCGAATGAAGACGTTGGCGGTTGCGAAGACAAAAGGGAGAAGATTGACGAAGAGGACTTGACAGCGCGGTGTCAACAGATCAGGAGGCGAAGGCGTTTGAAAAGTTGAGTCGAGTCGAGTCTCATCCAATTGAGCTGTTTTCCACTCGAGTGTTGTGTTTACTCCTCAAGTGGACTCTTCATTGCCGGATCTTTGTGGGGCCCGAGTCTTCTTCTCTTTTTTTTCAGGCCGCCTTTTGACAATTTCATGGTCAATGAACAGTTTTCACTTCCTAACCTCTTCCTGTCTCTGAACACAATCGGTTGCGAATTGGTGACTCAACAGCTTGTTGGGACTGTTCGACTAATTGGAACCATGTTCTTGTCAGTGCTTGTTGGGCGCACAAATGGTAGAGCTTGGGTTGATAAATAAATGAACGTGGAGGAGTGATGACTGTATTACTCTTGAGAGAATAGCGATAAGAATAATGATTCCAATTTGAGTATATAAGGGCGGCACAAGGGGACTCTGAATACGCGTCAACTGATTGCATGGAAAACTAAGTGGAGAGACTCTCCGTGAGAGCTGGCTGTCGGAAAGGGCTCTGTGTTGTGGAGAGGAATATTTTGGAAAGTCCAAAAAAGGGGAAAAGCCGTTGTGACCCGGATACAACTGAAGCGCTCGGCTTCCCACAGGTATACCAAAACGCTTGAGATCAGAAAGGTGACAATGACGGAACCAATGACTTTCTGAAGGGAACTAGTGAGTATCGTTAAGTGCGGACGTTCAGAGGTCAAAAACCCCAGCTAATTCGGCCTGCGCCACTGTCTCCATGCCATTACTGTCCTCTTGACGATTGTAGCGCAGTAGGGTAGTTCAAAGAACCATTTTGTAAGAGTCTGATAGTCAGAGTTTGGGAGATCGGGATCACTGTGCTACGGGGAATGAATTAGTACAGTATATAGATTGTTTGATACCAGAAGAAGGGGATTCCTTTATATTGAAAACCCCTAATCCCGACCATTTCATTTTTCTCTGCTTTATGTTATATCAAAATCAAGGAGCACATTCTAATTAATTTAAATTCTATTTACAACTCTACCCAAAATTAACAAAAATATGTTCTTCCACATTTAAAGTTAGGGAAATGAATACAAATTAATATCCTGACCGCTTCGACGAGACGTGAGGCTGAGACGCGTTTATTTGATCGTAGTCACTAGACGCTGCTTAGAAGCCAAGAATGATGACTAGGGCTGATGACGGAGATGGAAGCTGTAACGCTGCTGCCCCGTACTCTTAGAGCTGAAAACAAAAAAAGGAAGTTTTACTTTGTATGGATGACTCTAGAAGCGCATGTGTTTCGACCAGGATAGACTGAATGAATCTCGGAGACGGGTTTTAGTGGAGCACGAATTGACACGTAGTTGGTGTATCACAAGATTTGAAGACTTAGATGTACAAAAAAGAAGTGACTTAAACAGGAGTATATAAGCGCGAACAAGGGGGGCTCTGAAGGCGTGAAACTGGTTGTACGGGGAAGGATGGAGAAATGCGAACTAGATGTTGATGGGACGTGAAACAAGGGTCCATTTGTCGACTGTATCGTGAGAGGTGTTAAATGACTGTATTGGGAGAACTGCAAACGATCGACTTTCGCGAGACTTCGTTGGAGCATGGGTTTGGGAGGAGCTGTCAGTTGTGGAGAGGAATGTGAAAAGAGTGGAGGAAATAATATTTCTGAATGTCCAGACAAAGGGGAAATCCGTCGTAACTTGGAAATAAAGGAAGAAGTGGAATTTCCATAGGTAACAAAAAGGGGTTGAGGATGAAAGTCTTTAATGTGGATTTGGGATGCTGAAGACCCAGTTGCTTAGAGTTTGGCTTTGAGAGATCTTTATGGCTCTTTGCAAGGAAATGGCGACGACCGTTGGTGATGTAGAGACTCCGTAGGTGGGTGCAGACTGCTCCTGTCTTCTCAGAAGCTGGTTTGGTCAACAATAGTTCAACACTGAAGGATCTGGCACTGACGCGTCTGTGATAACGAATAGCTACAGGTGCCCCTTTGTAATTATGAATGAAGACAAAATAAGATGAAAAGCTCATTTTGGCGCAGACATAACACATCTTGCTACTCTCCACTGTAGCTATGAGCAATGTACTTGTGCTATGGGGAAGAATTGAGTATTGAATCACTCGACAAGTTGCAAGTCACTTAATATCTGAATTTGAAGGTTAATTAACAGTTCTCAATCCACTCCAATATTGAACACCACTGTGCTGTTTTTCAAGTACTCGTCGAAGGCGTCCAGCTTGGTTGTCGAGCGGATGTCCAGTGGTAAGGCGTTGAAGCGCTTCCCTGCGCTCGTATGACTGTTACTTGGGAAGGAATCTGGGCGAGGAATCGAGCGCAGCTCTTATGCTTTCTTAATCCTGGTAAAACAGGTGTCATTGCTTCAGAGGTCACCTAAGTCATGTAGTCGCGAATGTCGGAAATGTTTAAATTCACTGAGTACTGCCAGAGAGAAACGATAGCTTTCGCTGTGTTGTCCAGCGAGCTCCTCCAAGTTGTGGAATTTTCCTTTGATGTTTGGCTGTTCTTCTAACAACGCTCATTGTTGTAGGAACTACGGTGGAGCAGCACGTGCTTTCTTTTGTCCGTTCTGGAGGCGCAAGATTTGCAGGGGAGAAAGCCTTCGAGAGTGCAATGGCATGCATCAAATGTATTTATTATGCATCAAAATACATAAGGTCCACGCAATCCTCCACAGCTTGAGAAGAACTGATCTATCGCATGGCCACTGGTAGCCAGTTCCACTGAGACCATCTGCTTTTCTTCATGTTACACCTTCGACTTTGCAGTTCTTGACGTTCCAGAGTGGTGCACACTGTCCCATTCGATTCATCAAGTCAAGACAAAAGAAGTGGAGACTCGCATTGAAATCGCCTTGCCCTATAAGAAACTGAGTAGTACAGTGGTTTGCCTTGGCTCACTTTCTCCTAAGACGTTCATGGATGTTAGGAGACGGGAGACAGTGCATGGAATCAGTGCAGGCTGGAGAGTAACTGTAACTTGTCCTGTGAGTTCCTTCAAGTAGTAGAATTTGCCTTACTATGTGCTGGGCGCATTAGAGGTGGTGTTTAATAGTGAAATAAAAATAAACTCAGTGATTCCGAGAGTGAAGGGGTATGAAATGAATATTAATTTGAGTCTGAGTATATAAGGGCGACAGAAGGGAACGACTCGGAATATGCCTGAACTGGCGCTGGAAACTGTAGCAGTGGGAGAGAGTGAGAGCTGTGACTGGCCCGAGAGTTGATAGAGGAATATGTGAACACTAGAAGACGACGGTATCTTCGAGAAGGAGGTAAATCGATAGAGGGAAGGACATTCTGGATAGTCGTAATGGGGAAATCCGTTGTCGTTGGAAGTTGAACCGAACTTAATCCCTTTGACAGCTCTCAGAGGGCAGTTCTCGGATTACCCTGCCCAAAAGGCCCAACCTCAAGAGCCCAACTACTTCGGCCTGTACCGAATACTATGTTTACTGTGATTTCATTTTCACCCCCGTTTTTTCCCGTGATTTTCATTTTGTTTTTGTTTTTTTTCCCCCTATGTATTCGGTCAGGAAACATTTTTTTACAACCCCCCCCCCTCAAAATTAGATACTTTACGTTTCAAGACATGTGAATTCCAAATCTGCAATGTCCATCCGCCATCCTCCGTCCCCGTCCACCGTCCAGGCCGTTTTGTGCTTTTAACGTGGTCTAAAAAATCCGTTCTTTCGCACAAACATCCCATTGGGTATCTAGTTGTGCCCACCATCTGGGCAATCCGATCGGATTTTTTGTTATGGACAAAAAATGGTTAAAAAAATTAACAAAGCGCTGTATAATCGCATATACGCCGCTTTCCGTATCGTTTTCAAGGTATTTTTACATCCTGGATCGAATGGGAAGAGTATCAGACGTGTACAACTGCGTATAGTGAAATTACAGTAATTATAGTGAGCCAAAGTCAACTAATTGAAAGAACTCACGGGAACTACAGCGGAAGTAAACGTTTCGTCGTTTGTACTCCCTCCCGTCTCATCAAATCAAAACCACCCACCTGCTCGACTCGCAACGCCGTGCCAATTGCCTAAAGGCCCTTACGGGCGCCTGGGGGAATATTAAGTTTTCGTAGTTCCATTGTAGTCAGGTCATGTTTCGTATGGTTTACTAGTATTTTTTGATGCTGAATCGAATAGGATGAGTCTTGGAGCAGTAATACTATGCCAAGCTGTTCATGAGAATAATAAACCGTTGTGTAATAATTTGCTGGGTTTTTCCCCAAGTAGACGCAGCTCAACACCGTTCTATTCGACACAGAATCGACAAAAACCGAGGAAACGATATCAAACACAACGTAATTGCAATACAACTGCCAAAATTTTATATTTTGCTACTTTTTTACCCTAATGACCATGGTTTCCACCTGATTGGATTGGATGGCTGGCACAACTTGACCCCAGATTTGTTAGACCGTGTTAAAGGCATAAAGCAGACGGGCATTGCAGATTCGGAATTCCAAATTTTGACTTTGGTGAAGGGAGGGGAGGGGGTTCAAAAAGCCTCGCTAACGTTCAAGATACGAACCTGAGGCCTTAACATCTGACCCGTTGCTCCATCAAAGAGCCTCGCAGAACGTAAACGGTCTTCTTCAAGTTCACAAATCTGTATACACGCTGTTATTTGCTGGGGTTTGTGAGTGACGCCAATCTGATATCCCGCACAAAACCGCTCCCTTCTAAGTCTTGTCCTCTCAGAGTGTTGTGCCTAGTTAACTTCATTGTCCCCGCCTCTGGGTGTGTGTGTTCGTGTTCCTACTATTGGATTAGGAATGTGATTGGCCAGGAGGTTGGTGGAAAGGGGGCGATTCAGAGGTCTGGAGGTTTCTGAAGGGAGGCGGCGAGGACAAAACAAACTTCATCAGAGAGGAGCATCCTTCCCCTCGCCATACAATTAGGCCGCCGTACGCTGGATTCGGCGTTGAGAGGAGCTGCAGCGTGAGGGGCGACGGTTATCCGCCTGATTATGACGTCATTTAAATTAAATTCCCCTTAGAGCCGCTGTTTGATCAGATGCTTCATCTTTGTGTCTCGGACAGGAATCCTACTTCAACCTCCCTCACTTCTGCTTCTGCTGGAATCGTCAAGGAAGAACGTGGAGCAGTTTGGAAGCAAGTGCGTCTCAAAGACCTTCTTCGGATTGATAGAAAGCTTACGGGCCTAAACGTCTAATGAAGTTTAAGAGATTTCGCGCACCATGTTCTGGGCAAGATCAAAATTATCATCACTCGACGGAGGATCGATGTGGTGGTAAACCTAATCACAATCGACAACCAGCCCAAATATACCAGGCTTGAATCCCATTGAATGATGTACGGACATTTGGTTTCTCGCGAAACTGAAATATCTAGTGCGATGCGCCACATAACTTTCCTCAACCCCACGTAGCCGTTTAATCACTTTACTCCAACTCAGTTTACACGAAACCGTAGAAAGCTGATTCTACTGAATATTTCGAACTTTATTGGGTACTTGTGTAATGTAGTGTAACTCTGACTGTCCCTTATTTGAGATGAGTCCTATTCTGCCAGCCCTAATGTCTGACGGGTCCATGCCTAGCTTTATAAAGGAAGGGATATTTCGTGCAAGAGTTTTTGACATTTACTCTTGGGGAAGTTGTACCAGAGGTCAAACACCGCTCTCCCTCTAGTCTCTGGCACTGTTAGGGAGTTTTCTCAACGGGTACCACACCACCTCCCCCGAGAGTTGTCGATTATATCCGTAACATGCGCGAATTGGTTCATTTTGCAATGTCCCGTGATAATTTCCACTTTTTGCATAAAGTCCTTCCTTTTCGTCATCAGAAGGCTACAGACATTTCCGATCCGATATAAGGGTGTGCGGAGGAAGTACCGGCCTCATCAGCCCTGGCCTTCCTCCGCCCCATCGGGCAAAAAGAGTAAGGGAAATTGGGACATGGACTACTTCCAGCGAACCTTCGACCACTGCGATATCTGCAGGGGCCCATTGCTGGACCCCGCCAGAGGCCGTGCGCCCCACAGTACCATTTTGGGAAAAATATCCCTTAAGGTCCTTTATGGTTGCTAGCCCGCCCAGACTTGCGTCCAGACTTACGGCTTTGGGGACCTCCGCCTTTAAGGGGTTTGGACTTGCCCCTCCTTGCCGAAGGACCCCAGGTCCATGGTACGCAAGGGCCCACCCCCGACCAGCCAGGCCCAGCAGCTGGAAGGGGGGAACGGGCCCCCCAAATGCCAGTTTTCCGTCCTGGGGGGGGGGTGGATTTGCTCCTATCCCCCACTCCCACCAATCTCCCGGTCACCCCACCTATCACCCATATAAATTACATCCATCCTCACTCATACTCTAACCTAGAATCATTCACTCAATAAATTACATTCTTACACCAACTATACATTCCACATTCATACCTGCCGGCTGAGGGGGGGCAAAAACCCCCAGCTGGCTTCGAGCCCACCCATGCATAAGTCGACGCCACGGAACCCGTCCCTCAGGGTGCTCTTAATGCCCAGGGGTCTGGACAGTCCCTAGAAATTAACAAATCAGCAATAAAACAATCAAAACCAAACCAAATAACTTAACAACAAATGGAAACCAAAAGAACTGCTTAAACTGGGCGCCCCAAAGCTACCCCAAGGGGAATTTACCAACCCCAATCCATCCCTACCCACCTACCCCTGCTGGAGCACTGCTACAGACAATGGTAATTGTGCTTTGAGCATTGCCCGTGGCATTGGAGAGGGTGCCTAGCCTCACGGGCTCACTGCTACAGACAGCCTGATTCATTCTCTCATTGCCCTCTTGACTGGTGACACAAGTGCCCCTCAAAGGAAGAGCAAACGAATTTCCCGCATTTCCTCGCCATTTGTGACGTTGCTCAGTAGTTCTTCAGCGCCTTGCAAGACCGCCTTGTCATTATTTTTCCAGGTTTATTGATATGTGAAGAAGTGAATACCATTTGGAATCAGAAACCATTTCATTGTGCCTTAGGCTTTCCTCCTGTTTGTGCTATGTATTTTCTGCCGAGCTCCTGCCTGGGTACTATCATGTCGGTGACCAAGTTCCTGAGCCACGGGCTGCTGGCGCGTTAATCGTTCCAAATATAGTTAGTCTGCAGGCCTGCAAGGGGAAGGAGCATTTGGTAGGTGTGGTTTTAATTTTTTACTTTCCTTGCTCTACGAAGTAGAAAGGAAAGTTATGTAATCGGCTGAAAAAAAATTTGGAGTTTTCTTCAGATCTTCACGTTTCAGACCCCCCCCACCCCCCTGAGTCCGAAAAACACTATTTGGGAAAATGGACTGTGTGTCTGTCAGTCTGTGTGTGTCTGTGAACGATTTTTAGAGAAAACCATGGTACCAAATCCAGTCATACTTGATATCTCGCCCGCAGGTTACCATGGGACGCCAACATGAAGGTTTGGACAAAATCCTTCGAAAGTTAACTATAGTTATCATAGTGATCAAAACACCAAATATTTTTTTTCTCATGAATGTCTCTAATGATGTTGATTAAATTTTTTATCTTGATAGCTCCCAATATGGCAATGATAGCATAAAATTTCCATGAGTGGGAAAACGACGAAAGAAGCACAATAAATTACCAAAACTATCGACCAAAAGCGTTTTTAGCGCAGTTTTTCCTTATAAAGTCCGCTGGAATGTTAGTAGAATGCTAAAAAAAAATGGTATTGTAGTCCAATCCAATACCTAAAGGGTGGGTGTTTAAAAACGCTCATGAGATACATGGGGCTCACTCCAGAAATTCCTGAATTTCAACTACGCCCGTTTCGCTTACTACCAGTTCTAACAGTTATTACCCAATAACTCCACAAAAGTGATTACTATCCACTTCAAAAAATTCGTGTTTACAGCCTCATTAATTATCTGTGTACCGATTGCTCAATATGGGTCCTGCAAGGAGTACGAGCTGCACAATAAAATCTGGAACTGTGAGCGCTACCGCTTCCTGCTGCTGTGAAGTGTCGTTTGACCAAGTTCAAATTAACTGAGTGATAAATGAATTGATTAAATCGAATTGGCCATGTACAAAGTGAATTGACGTAGAACTAAGGAAAGTTGTGTGTTGCAACGCACCAGATATTTTAGTAAGCACCTCAGCCTTTGTGCCTTGGCTAGGCTACTACAGTTCTCACTGACGGCAGTTTCGTGTCATATAATCGACCCACAGGAGATGATTGGTCTCACGACGGCCTCATATAACCTGCAGACCGTTCCAGGCCATAAGCCCCATGTTCTCCCGCACTTTCTTGGACAAGTTGACGCTTTTTTGGTTTTATATCTGACGTGCTCTTTCCAAGTTAGTTTACGCTTTCAGTATCACACCCAAGCACTTGAGCTGAACTACAGCGCCTATTATTTCCTGTGGAACCCTTGACTGCCCAGTACCCCCCTTATTTCTTCTATTTCGTGACGAGAACAAGATGACCAAAAAATCTCTCTGCCCTGACGCTTCTGGAAAACTACCTCTTTTATTCACTGAGATCCGTTTTGTAGCTCCAGTCAACTCACGTCCTTGCCGCACACAACGCGCATCCTCAGCCTTTGACCCAAAGTCATCAGTTGATGAAGTTGATAACCTGATATCACCCTCCAGGTTCTCCTTAGACATCACGATTTGCTGTCTGAAGAAGAAAAAGCCGACCGAGATAAATCGGCGGATAAGGATAAATTAAAGGCAGAAAAGAACCCCTTTACGCGCCAGATAAAAGTCCGTCGATAGGATGGAACCAGAGTTCGCCTCACCGCTAACCGAAAACGAATTACTCGATAACCCGATAAACGGCGGGTATGGAAGGGAGGGTGAAAGGATTCGGAAGCTAACGAGCGAAGATTTGTACCTACCGTTATCTTGCGACGTCGCGTCCTTCGCCTCCTCCTTCTCCTGCGGCATCGCCCTCATCCGAATCCTCCTCCTCAGCCGCAGAGATGCTCAGTTTCAGATTGGGACGGGGCGGATTGGGACGACTTCCACCAGGATGGAGGATCAGGGTGGGGGTTCTCCTAATCTCGAGAACATTAGCTGGAGGTAAGTTGATGAGGCTGAAGAGGAGGTTGAGGATGAAGAAGTGAGGTATCCCCGAGGAGATACGAGCGGATCTGGCTCCCTTTCACCCTCACTCATGAGAGCTCCGGAGAGACATTTCGGTGGAGTGCAGAAGAGGGATGGTTAAAGGCATCTCTGTTGGACAGTTAGGGAGGGGTGAGTGTTAGTATTAGTTGTATTAAGGTGGGAACGATGTTGGTGTTTGTGTAAAGTGCATTCAAGGTTGGCTGTCAAAGTTCCTCGGCAACCCCACCACCAATTACACAACTGTGAATGTAGTTAAAGCAAGTCAAATCAGTGCCGCCCCCAGAAGTCATGGAATTCCCTCAATAACAACCTCCATTCTCATTGCTTGATGTTCAGTGTGGAAAAAGTGACCAAACAAAAATGGCAAATTAGTGCGGAACAACTTATTATTCTCTTGCAGAGAATGGTTACCCAACTTGACGTACTCACACTTCCGATACCGAACCCATTCGATTCAGCACCGAAAAATACCAGTAAACGATACGAAACATGACCTAACTACAAGAGAACAACGACAATTGACATTTTCGAGAAGGCAAGGCAATTGGCACGACGTAGTTGAACTGACGAGTGATTGGAGTGAGTGTGGAGAAAGACCTGTTACAAAATAACTTCCTTAACACTCATAAGAGAGTTATGTCAGTTCAAAGTCGTGAAGATTGTAGTTTCATTAGCGTGTGAGAGTGCCAGCACTCGCTCAGCATGAACCGAACCCAGAACTGTGGTGGAACTGCTTGTTGGAATTTAGCCAGTTTCCCAATAGACATCTATTGCCCATGAGCCTGGAGGAATCCTTACCATTTGAGACAAGTCCTCAATCTGGTTTGACACTGATCTAATAGCTATACTAACAGCTTCAAAGGAACAGATCAACTGTGGCTTTGTCATAACCTTCTTTGCAAACTGGATGAAATGGTTATAAGCTTGCTTAGTAGCAGTCAAGGCTGGGATGTATGGCTGATTGCCTTGCTGACTGTTGTAGGAGGTGTTGGTTTCTCGTTTCCTAAGACATACATGTGTGTTGGTTTGATAGTAGTAGTGGTAGTTTGACATTAATGGCAATTGTATCGTGTTTGGTATCGTCTCCTAGGTATTTTTTGATGCGGGATCGAATAGTGTAGGTCTTACAGGTGTAGGCTTGTGCCTAGATGGAATGGTGAAACCACAGTAAATATAGTGAGGCTAATTCTGCTATTAAGAGACGAGTGTGACGATATAGTGAACCTCGTTGTTCTCCCTGGCCTCCCGCCGTACTCGAAACACCTGTCAGCACAACTTGTCATGTCGTGGTTAGAAAATCTCATGTCGTAGTTCCGTTGTAAGCAGGTCATGTCGCATATGGTTTACTGGTATTTTTCGATGTTGAATCGATTGGGATGGATCTCGATGGTGTGAAACAGCGTCAAGCTGAGCAATCATGAAGTAAAAGAGAATAGTAAAGTACTGATTAATAAACCGCAGTTGCTCCGAAGGGGTGTTGGTGTAGTGAGTTCTTCTTTTGTGTTAACCTGTTCAGACTCTTCTTAGTCACCCTCTCACTCACTCAATTAGTTGGTATTGACACCCGTGGACTAGTGTCCGTTTTTAAAGCGAAACTACGTTAATGTCTTCGCATGGCGCGTTCGTGGGGTGAGCCCGAGCTGCTGTTGGGACTAAAATTAACGTACTTGTCTGGTGAGTCCGCCTTCTCTGGCGGGTGAGTTACTGACACTTACCAAACAGGTACGTTAACTTTAGTAATTCACCCACTGGCGGAACTAACCCAATTACTTTAATACCTGCTGTTGGTATTTGTTGGCACTCCGGTGTTGATCTTCAAGGGAACTTCCCTATGAGGGCGCATAAATAACAAATAAACCGCCATCCAGCAGTCCTTTTGAAGCTCATCAGAGCCTGTTGAACGAAGCGTGTTCCCCTCCAGGATTTCAGCTTCTACTCTCAATTGAACTTTCTTGTACTGTGATTTACTGTAACTGATGTCCGTAACGTAGTTTTCGTTCTTCGACCTCCTCTCGTCGCTATTACTTCGTGCTGTTCAATCACCGTTACTGCTCCCGACAAAATTCTTCTTCCAACGAGTTTTCCGTGAAAGGTTTCTGCTTTCAATCTCAAGCGCCTCGCTCTGCTCGTTCAATATTTTCGTTCATTTCGCTCCTAAGGAACACTGAACATTTTTCCTCTCGCTCTCTCTCTCTCACTCCCCCCCCCCTACCTTTATCCCATTCCGGCATTTTTATCGTTTTTTTTTCGCGCTTTGCCGGCAAATATTGAGGCCGCTTTTTTTCTTTATTTTTTTTTTTTTGCCACCCGGAGTTGAAGAGTTTTCCATTTTCCGATGACTTTCGCCGTGAAAAAGGGGCGAGAGGTTGAATTTTCCGAGAAACCTCAGATTCGTTACCGACTCCGCCTCTCAAAACTTCATTAATCCGCCTCTCGTTGGGTTCGCTTGTGTTTTCAACGCAGACAATCTCTCACTCTCACCCTCTCCCTCCATCAGGAATCGTTGTTTTTGTGCGTTTGAATAATTCGTTGAATTTTGTTTATTGATTTTTGAGCGTTAATTCGTTCTGTGGGAGGGGGGGGGGTGCGAGATTGGAGAAGTGAGAGAGAACGAGGAGAAGAATCAACTGAAACTCAGTTATCAATTAAGAGTTATTCCCAGGACGCCGGAGTTAACCAACTAGTGAAATCAACAACGAGTGGCAACTCATAAGTTAAGTTTCAAAGTGGCCAAGTTCGCCATCGGAGGTTTTATTCCATTAACTATACAAGTTCCGTGCGTGGGCAAATGACGAGAGGAGCGCCAGTGAAACGAACTAATCGATTCAAGTGCAGTTTGTGCCTCACAAATCCCACTCTTATAAAACCGACGCTATCGCAAAATTAAACTCAATTTTGTCGTGTCATCGACCTACCTTTTACTTTCCGTATTACCTACGTAGTAACAAGAAATGTGAAGTAATCGGCAGAAAGAAAAATTCTCAGGTTTATTCGGATCTTCACGTTTCAAGGGCTACTGGGGCTGAAAAACGCCGTAAGGGGAATGATGGTTGGTCGCGTGACTGCAAAGCCTGCAGATCACTGTGGAACGCGAAAATAAAAGTATGCATATAATATCTCTCCGATCTCCGTCAATGGAATAAGGATGTAGATGCGTTTCTCTGAAATAACGAGTTTTTATTTTACAAACGATTCGTCAAAAGGGGGGGCAGGGGTATTGTAGAGAATATAAAGATTATCTCACCTGAAATAACGAGAAACTACATTTAAAGATCCTATTCCGGTATTGTTCAATTGTAGAGTTAACTTAATGTCACTTTAATTAGACAACGCGGTGCACTATGATAGCATATCTTTCATCTGTCCTCGCGACTGCGGTCCACTTCGAATATCGAGTTGGCTCTTCGATCACGCGGCAGATTCTAAATGTGACGCACTCCTAATGGGTGACATTGTCATTCATTACATCTCCCCCTTAAGGCAAAAAAATGTCAAGTTAAAACGCAGAAATTTTTCAATTACAGGTAAGCAGCGGGTGTAGTTTAGTGACGTGAAATAGGTTTGATTCTGGTTTCTTGTGCCCAGTGACTTCATAGATATAATTTGAAACCTTCTTTATAATTTTGTATGGACCAATCCTTAATTCATCCATTTTTTCTGTTTAGCTTATTCCCGTTTTCCACGTTGACTCTGTCTCCCACTTCTAGTTTACATGCCTTTCTATGTAGGTCGAATAGTTGTTTGTTGTGTTCGTGTGACTTTATTGTGTTCGCTAGAGCCTTCGTTGTATCTCTTTTCAGGTCTTCTAATGTGCATGTTGTCTGAAGTTCTGGAGGTAGAATATTTTCCATGTCACCTTCCAATAGGTATTTTGGTGAAAATGTTGTGACTGTGTGCTCAGTTGCATTATATTTATCCACACATCTTTGTGCTATAGTGGTCCAAGCTTGTTTCGTTTTATTCCCATTAATTTCACATCGTATCTTGTTTACTAATGTTTGGTTTAGCCTCTCATTTAAACCGTTTGAAGATGGTGTATCGACTGCAGTGAAAATTAGACTTATGTTTTTAGTGTGTAGATAATTTTTGAATTCTTTGGAATTTATACCTGGGTATTGATCCGTCAGTAGGATATCTATTTCGCTGTTTTGTGCTACTTTATCGATCAGTTTTATAAAGTCACCTGTGGTTTGAGTTTTTGACGTGAGAATATAGGCATACCTCGTGAAGTGATCAACCAGTAGATGCAAATACTTTTTCGTTGATCGTGATCCTCCAAAGCCACCAATGATATCAATAGATACAATTTCAAATGGTTTCGTAGCAGGGCCCAAATGTGACAGTAATCCGTATTTTAGTCCTCGTCTCGCTTTGTTTTTGATGCATGTTTCACACCCGTCACATATTTTATTTATGTTCTTCCTGATGTTTTTGCCTGTATAGAATGGAGTTATTTTGTTGATCATTTGGGTTCTCCCCAAGTGGCAGTAGCTGTTGTGAACCTTTTTTATTAGAGTTTCGCTGAGCTTTTCAGAGAGGACAATTTTTTTTCTTCGTTTTTTCTTCGTATAGTAAATGCCATTTTCCAGTGTAAGTTGTCTTCGTTGTAGATTTTTGTTTTCACTTTGACCTTGCTTAATGTCAGATAAGTTTATACAATTTACTACTCTTATACAATCGTCGGCATTTTCATGAGGTTCCAATACAGGATTTCTGCTGAAAGCATCAGCTTCTTGGTTTGTTTTCCCTGGGTTGTGGAGGATTTGAAAGTCGTATTGGGATAAATAGTATGTCAAATCCCCAAGCTCTTCATCAGTTCTTGCTTTGACGTTCATGTTTTCCAACGGTTTGTGATCGCAGTATATGGTAAATTGTTTTCCCATCAACCAGTGCTGCCAGTATTTCACAGCTTCCTTGATTGCAAGGCACTCGAGGTAAATTGCCTTCCTCTTTTTCTGAGCTTCAGTTAGTTTCTTCGAGAAATAGGCAACAGGCTTGGTTTTCCCGTTTTTAGACTTTTGTTCAAGATCCTATTCCGGTATTGTTCAATTGTAGAGTTAACTTAATGTCACTTTAATTAGACAACGCGGTGCACTGTGATAGCATATCTTTCATCTGTCCTCGCGACTGCGGTCCACTTCGAATATCGAGTTGGCTCTTCGATCACGCGGCAGATTCTAAATGTGACGCACTCCTAATGGGTGACATTGTCATTCATTACATGCACAATAATTGTTTCAAAATTAACTGTAGTTATCGCAGTGATCAAAACATCTAACACTTTTTGGTCTTATAACCGCAATCACGAGTTCCATTTCATTTTTTCGTATGAGCTGTTTCAAATTACAAAATTCTCATCAGTGGGAAAATGATGAGAACAGCGCAATAAGTTACGCAAAAACGGTAGTCCAATAAACTGGGACCGAGAGTTTGATATTGTTCATAAGCGAATAAAAAGCAACGTCAGATATTCCTGAATTCAAACTACCGCCGTTTCAGTTGCTACAATTTCTTACAGGTTTCGTTCGATAATTTCAGAACATTGTAGACTTTTCGACTTTGTACTGATTACTCAACCACAGTCAAGGAATGATTGGGAGCAACTCAATCAATTCCGGAACCTTTATTTAATATCTAAAACGTTGAACTTGAACGTTCATGTAAACAGAATGAAGCGCCTGGAGTGCGTGCGGAGCTGAGGAAAGCTGTGTGGTGCGTCGCCTCGTCGAAGGGACGTGACACGTATGAGTTTCTTCCCATCATCCGTGAACGTCTTCGATGGTTGAAGCGGATTGAACCAGATCGCTGGACGAGCTAGTTCTGTATGGAATGTGGCGTCTTCGATGCGCAGTTTTAACTCTCTACTATCAAAGACTCTCCTTCCTGAACGCCTTGCGCCTTCAGGAGGAAAGATCAAACCGCGTGCTGCTCCAGTGTATTTATTACAAAACTGAGCGATGGTTGTTGGAAGAGCCGCCAAATCTTCCAGCTTTGACTGCTACTACCGCAGGCATATAACCGTTTCACTCAGTTGGCGAAGAGCGTTATGGCAAAGAAACGAGGTCGCAGTTGATCTCTCCCTTTAAAACTTGCCAGCTGCGTATGTTATTAGATCGGGGGGGAAACCGAAATAAAAACTCATCCCAGATAGTGCTGGATTCTTGAGAGTCGTAGGAATACACAGGCAACAGGCCTCCGTGGTAGATTGGCTGCAGATGAAGTTGCGGTGTCCCACGTTTGCTGCCACACAACTGCTATCAGGGCACGGGGCATTAGACGCTCGACTCTATTTCATTGCACGAGTTCAATGAATGCCACTGTGGCGTTGGGGTGGCTGAGGATGCCTCCCAAGTCGTCTTCGACTGCATTCTGTACGGGTATGCGAGAGCCCGCGCCAAGATACCTCAGCAAAACTCGAAGCATGGCTTCCTCTCCAATTGGACTGCAGCCCGACGATTTGCCGCCTTTCTGCAAGCTTGGGCAAACCGGAGGAAAGACCTGGAGGAGTGGGAGCCGGTGGCGCTGCCCCCCTCCCCCTCGCCAACATTAGAGTGCTCCCCAATGAAACAATGTATAAACGGGCCGCCGTGCATTCCACCCATTAGGGTGCAGCGTTTCACTCGGCAAAACGACAACCTGCCGTACTTCCTCAGGTCTGGTTAGTGCTGGTTCTTAAGAGGGTTCAGGAACAGTTGTTTTGATAAGGAAGCAGACCTGTTGATGCGCCGCGCTACACATTTTCAACGAGGAATCACACAATTTTTGATGCCTGGGCTAAAAAACTCGCTTGATTTACATTTCTATAATTTCCACTGGAATCCGCATACATACAGTCCTCTTATGGTACATGGGATTTGTAAATGTTTGGAGAGCCGTTGGCTCAGGCAGAAAAATCACAGTGATAACGAGCTTCGATCTAATGCCCTACTTCGTCGGATTACGAATCTTCGTCTATAACCACTAGGCTACGATTGCTGGGTTGCCTCCAATGGGAGTCAGGCGGTACTCATGGTCTCAAAAAAGTCTTATAATACCTCTTTCGCTTACGTAAAAAATCACCCTTACAGAAATATACTGAAAGAGAGTGGGACAGAGAGAGAGAGAGAGAGAGAGAGAGAATGAATGAATGAATGAATTTATCGACCAGGGAGGATTAGGGCCATGTGGCCCTCTCTTCCATTCACCCTGGCTACATCACACTATTACATTTCCCCCTACATTCGTCGTAACTCATTATGTTATTTGTAAGTACATCTCATTCATACAAAATAAATTACATTCATACCCTACTCACTAACACACTCGTCCATACATAAACACTTACTGACACATACAAACACTCACTGCCCCGACTTTAGAGAAGGGTGAGTACTTGGATATTCTTCCCCTTCTCCGCAGTGGATATCCTAATCCTAATAGTTGACAAACACTTAACAAAAAAAATACATATAACGATTGGCAACAAACTATTTACAATGTAGGAGTGCGTGATGACTAAATAAATAATATTAGTATAAGGTCCTACTAGTACACAACAACAATACAATCTAATAGCTCTCAATTAATATTTAAACTGAGAGAGAGAGAGAGAGAGAGAGAGAGAGAGAGAGAGAGAGTGTGTGATGTTTTTTCAGATTTTCTTACATTTCTCTGACGCAACAAAGCATCTGCTGCGACGCATCACAGAGCTTTCCTCAGCCAACACGCCCCTTAAGAAAAAACTCTTGTTGACAGTCTCATAATACACATTCGCACTGATTAATCAATCATGGTCGTGTGGTTAGTAGGAGCATCTCAATAAATTATGGAATTTTCCAAGCCAATCGTGAAATTAAGTTCTAATGCACCGAGTGATGTAGCGCCCAAAGCTACAAAAAATCGCTGAAAGTACTTGGGACTGAGGAAAGGAGTGTGATGCGTCGCGCCAGGTATTTTCTTCGAAGTAATTTTGTTACAGCTGCACGACTGTTGATGCAGAAGTTTGAAAAAAGATATCCCTGACGGGTCCTTGATTCGCGTGGATTGTGGTTACTCAATAAATGCCATGTGTAGGAGCATCGCAATAAATTCCGTTACGTCAAGCGCTTCCTATTTCTCGCCACAGAATGTTAAACCGTCAGAGACGCGTATACGACTATAATTTACGACATTAATTCATTCATCTATAAGTAAAGCTGGACGAATGAAGATGGCTGTGTGTTGCATCGTATCAGATATTTTCAGTGTTTTGTGAAGAATAGTCACGGAATCCGCTCCTTGACAGCAATTCAGCGAAGTATCCCTTTCGTGCGTAAGGTGTTGCCCCGAGTTAGGCTGTAGGAAGAACCAAAACCGCATTTGAACGCTCCAAAAACTGAATGGTGAACTGTTCTTGTGGTTGTGGCGGTGACGAATTTTTTTTTCGAGGGCTCCGCAGGAAAAATCCACGGGTTAGGTCGTCATCAGCGGCCAACAAATAACCCGCAGGGCCGCAGATCTCAAAATAACAACCAGTGACAATTCGAGGGAAACACGAGTTTGAAAAATGGGGGAAGGAAGACCCCGCAAACAGAGTCCGCTGGGCAAATAGGTTTTTGTCGGAGGGTAACAGGGTGGAGGGGCCTTTTCACAACGTCCCCCCATCCCTCCCCCCGCCCCTCAAACGGCGGCAAGAAAATGGTTTGTTCCCCCTCATTCAGGAGACGAGGAGAAATTTTGACCTGACGGTTCTATGGAGGGTTGACGAGGATGAAAAGACGCCCAGCTGTCTGGAACAGGGAAGTATAGCCGATCACGTAGGCGATAGGGCCCGAGTAGGTAGAGACTATCCGGAGCCCAACCTCATTCATCGCCTTTCCTTTACAACTTGAGCAAAACGCGGATTTTGTGAGATGTCACATCAAAGATAAACCTTATCTTTCGTGTCGAGAACACTAACCTTTTGGGGACGAACCGCAAAACCACCACACGAGTGGCTTTCAGGCTTCAAAGTCAAAGATGAAACGCTTTTGTAGGTGCAATTAGGGAATTAGCGGGGCCCCAGGGACTTGATTTTTTGACCCCGGTGTGGCTCTAAAGTCAAGCGACTGTCTTTGCCCGACGCTTTGAAAACTGATGCTCTTCAATGACGACACACTCCAAGGGTCAGCGAGCCCAAAGGCATCTTGTCTCTAACCCAAAGGACTCTTAACGACCGTGGATTAGTAGGCTAGGCAGAGAGTATAGAAATCGGATGGATTGTTTGGCACACACGCGAAAAGTAATTCACGAATCCCGTTCTCTCTCTCCCCCCTCGCGATGAATAAGTCGCCACCTGGTGACGAGGAGTACTGTACAAATCCCATTCTGTGACTCCTAGCATACTTTCCGCTTATTAAATAAGTATTGTCGAATGGTAACTTAGCGCTTGGGCTCTATATAACTCTAATCTTACTGGTTGGACGATCATGTGATGTGTTGTGGAACTGCCGTCTCGTGTTGATTGGCATGGAAATACATTTAGCTTGGTTGGAACACTTAAAACCTGGCGGTACAGTACCATACTTGGTCCATTCTCACTCTACCGGACGAAGGCAGGATCCTCACTGTGGACCCGTTGGTGTGCCGAGTGAACCTACCTACTCGGCAAAGATTCAAAACCTGTGGAATGCCCGTGAATTGAATCCGGGAAGAACGCATATTTTCGATATCAGGATACCGGCACGCTTTCAGTCCTTTGCCGCTTGCTGCCACGTTTTAAACGAAATCTGAGTGAACATCATCGTCAAATGAATACCTTCCGGATGCCGATGGACGTCGATTTTTCGCCGGCCACCCCGAGGCCCCCCTGGGGAATTTTAGCTAATGAATCCTCTCCAACTCAAAGGAGCCGAACTGAACGCTTCAATCAGCTAATTAGTTCGGAATTTGATTAATGGGAGATTTTGAGCTTCAAAACTGACGAGGGTTCGAAAGCTTTGAAAACGAAAAGTGGGAGCGGAGGTAATGCAGATGAGAAAGAGGCGGGGGGAGGTTACGACGGAAAATTGCTCGGCACTTTTCGTCATTTTCGTGACTTTGGCAGTTTGTTTTTCCCCAAGGCGACTGATCCAAAATGACTGATGAATTAGAGGAACCCAGAATTCAATTGGGCGGATCCGACGGAGAAACGAGTTGAGAGGCTGCGACGTCGAGTTTCCTTCAACAACTCCCGTTTAGTTTTCGATTCGTTAACTAATTTGATTCGTTTTGAGTCGGCGAGGTTCGGAGCCGGGCGAGATGTAATCAGTGGAACGGTTCTGGGCATCGAACCTGTCAACAGACGCCGAGCTAACTGACGGGAAATTTGCACTTTGGTTCGTCAACTTCGTTCCGCCTCATTATTTACTCTCTCGATATTCCTCCCCGTGAATTGCAATTATGTGTCTCAACTGAATATTGAATCCCGTTGTTTTGTCGAAGCAATGAACTCACAGGACTGTATACCCTACGAAGGTGGAATAACCGTTTTGAGAACTTGATACCTGTCTCCCACGGACCCCCGAAATGCGGACCGTAGGACGGCATCAACTTTCACTCATTTATTTATTTATTTATTGCAAAAACGGGCGAACCCAGTTGAAACAAAAATAAGTAATGAGAAGATTTTCAAAAGATAATTAGGCAAAGGCGCAGCAAACAGAAAGGAAAATGAGAAGAAATAAAACCGAAAAGAAAGCTAAAGCGCATCAGAAAGGCTAAAAGTATTAAAGGAACCGGAGAACAAGTCCACATGGGTGTGAAGAATGTAGTTAGCATCGCGGGTAATATACGCTGCAGTGGCCGGTAGTACAGGTAATTGGTAAGCGAAAGGAAGGCTAGGCAAAGCTGATTGACGAAAAAAGGATCAGGGCAATCAAGGTTACTACTGACCAGTTTGTGCAGAAAGAAAACATCCTGCAGCGAACGACGTTGTTGCAGTGTGGTGAGGCTACAGCGTTCCATCAATAACTAGTAGTTAATGTCTGAACCGGGGATGCGACGTTTAAAGGCAACGTACCTCACAAACTTACGCTGGACTCGTTCAATTTGGGAAATCGATGATGCGTAAAGGGGAGACCAGACCACTGAAGCGATTTGAACAGGAAGGTGATAGCATCTAAGTCGTTGACGTCCCTTGTATGCCGCTCGAGGAAACCCAATGATGGCATCCCACAACTACACATGGAAGCAATGTGTTCATTCATTGAAAGACGGCGGTCAAGAAGCACATCGAGGTCGGACGACGTCTTCCGAACGAGGGAACTCCCACCGAGAGAGTAGTAAAAGACCACAGGCTGAACACTCGCAGTGGTTGAGACGCAAGCCGTCACTACGGCACCACTCTTCAAGCCTTAACAGGCAAACCTGAAGGGCCCCACTCAACGAATGGAGGAGAACCCCCAAATTTGTGGAGGGAACCGGAAGATTCCGGTACCCGTTCTAGGAGCCAAAGCCGGATTCCTCATATAACTTGGGTGATGGGAAATAGGCCCATATGTGGCCACGGCTCAGGTCGCTGTTCCCTCGGCTGTAGCTGATGCCCTGCAGTCTCTCTCTCTCTCTCTCTCTCTCTCTCTCCAGACAGTGCATTTTCGCGTCCTGGAACTCTACATAGGAAACGACGTCTTCTCCTCTTGGATTAGGAGAGCTCGTCGACGGGAAACCGATTCTTCAGCTCCTAGAAGGTCAGTTCTCTTTTATTTTCCTCTGGTAACATATTTGACATTGGTTGCGCCCCTCGCGACGAATTTTGGTAATTACAGTCCACAATATTTCTTTCGTTCTTATTCACCATATACCACGATATCTTGTCAGTTCCTCACCTTCTCGGTGAGCCCACTCCAGCCAGGCCTAACCGTTCCTCCTGCCTGAGGACCTGCCTTCAATTTACTTTGGGGAGCTATCGAGTGCAAAGGCTATTCCTGAGCAAGTGTATTCTCCCACTTTAGCGAAGGCTTCTTCGCCGTGTTTCCTCCTCCGTGCCGTCAACCGTACCACCGGTGCGAGAAGTGATGTGAAGCCGAATTGAGAGTGCTCCTTCAACAGATGACGACGGCCGACCTTCCACCAAAAATCGAGGTTCTCTCTCTATTTCCGTCCCTCAAGAGAGCAGGTTTCCTCTCTATAATCCATAACGCTGGAAGTGTCCCTTGTCTCCTGAAGTTCTCTTTTTTTTCTCATAGTAGTTTACCTCTATTTACCAACACTCATTCTCCTTTACCACTGGACTCATGGCTTTTGTTTCCCCTCCGACCTCTCAATTTCGGCATTACACAGACAATTGTGGATTAGGTATTAAAGTTGTTGGGTTAATTCCTCCAGTTCGAAATTTGTTTGAAATTTGCGGTTCGTGGAGTTTGTTGTAGTTTTTCTTTCTTTTACTATTGACTGCAACTTCACCTCCAACTACCGGGGGGAGGATGGCAGGTATGTGGTATCCTTACCATTCAAGTCCTCCCCACCTGCCCTGATTCCAAACAATCATAGGGTGATTAACTGCTTCCTAGCCCTAGAGTCTAGACAGGCGAGGAACAAGGAGCTTCGACTGGCGTATGCAGCTCACAGGAAGGAGTACCTGACACTGGGGCACATGAACCTAGCCAAGGACCCTCCCCACTATCTCATCCCACATCTTGCAGTTTTCAAGACTGAGGATGGGCAGCGTAAGATGCGAGTGGTCTATGATGCTAGTTTTCCAACGGCGACTGGTAGCCTTAATGACCACCTGTTAACTGGACCCAAGCTGCAATCACATATCGCCACCATACTCTTAAAATTTTGTCGCAATGCTTATGTGTTTCGATGCGACATTGTGAAAATGTTCTGGCAAATATGGACCCGGGGTCTTGCTCCAGCCGAGCTTAGAAATCATTCTACATGGTGGCATGGTGCTACATGGTGCCAATTACCGTTGGGTGAGTGGCCAGTCTCCTCAGGTTCCTTGGGACGACAGTCTTCCTCATCGAAAGCCTTGCAAGTTGGTTCTTATGGGGACACTCTCAATGTCTGATTTAGTTATCTATGCCAGGCGATTCTCTTCATTCAACTGCTTGATCAGAGTCCTGGCTTGGGTAAGGCGTTTCATTACCAATTGCTTGAAATTAGACAGGTCAAAGAACCAACGCATGCAGGGACCACTAACAGCTGCTGAGTTCTCGGAAACAAACCAACAGTACATTCAATTACTTCAGCATCATTATTATCGTGAAGTATTCTGTACTTCAACCTTCAATAGTATCAGTCGCGAACTCCGTCGCCTCAATGTCCTCATCGACCCTGGAGGAGTAATTCGAGTTGGTGGACGATTAACCAAGGCGCCAATCCCCTTCGAACAAAAACATCCCATTCTCCTGCCCTCGCAATCGTATTACACGAATTTGATCGTGAATCACTCTCATCTACAAAACCATCATGCTGGACCAGCAGCACTACTGGCTACAATCCAGCAACAGTTTTGGATTCCTAAGATTCGCAACCTTATCAAATTAATACAGCGTAAATGTGTAGTGTGCACGCGCTTCAAGAAGGAATACCTTAACACCCTGCAACAGCGTGAGAAGTGGGACGTGAAGGCTCCCAACCTGAAGACTAGCGAGTAACTTGGTGCTGCTGAGAGACGACCAGACGCCCCCGGCCCAGTGGGCCTTGGGAAGAATCCAGGAAGTCCATCCAGGCCCTGACACTGCGCGAGTGGTAGCGGAGAAGACGGCTACCAGTCACTACAAGAGACCAGGTGTGATGTTGGTGCCACTGACCTTGGAGGACCTACTAGCCGACCCAACTATCCAAGAGCCGCAAATGGGGGGAGTGTGTTCGAAATTTGTTTGAAATTTGCGGTTCGTGGAGTTTGTTGTTGTTTTTATTTCTTTTACTATTGACTGCAACTTTATTTACCGCCTGCGGAATTCGCCCATTTTTCCGCGGATCTAGAATGTTGGGGATCTCGACATCACGAGGCGACTCCAGCATTTATTACTAATCACCTGCTCGCGCTGTGCGCGGCCATATTCCGTTTCTTTTTACTCACTACTTTTTTTTTCGTTTTGTTTGAAACGTCTCAACCGTTTAGTTCGTAACTTACCGTCGTGGTTTGAGTCATTCGCGTATCGGAGTTCGCGTTCGGTCGGCGGAATCCACGACCCGTTCACGAGATTACGAACATTCGTGGTATCTGTAACTATATGTACCGTGGACATCCCAGTACGTCAGTGCCACAACGTTAATCCCCTTGTGAATAAATACAGTCCACTTTATATTCTCGAGTTCCGGAAGTTTTGTTTTATTTATTCCCCAATATTAAACACCTCCTGAAGGTAAATTATTAAAGTTAACGTTCTTACTCTGGCTGGTGAGATGCAGTGGGCGCCCGCTTTCGATGTAAAGGACATCATCGTCTGGCCGTTAAGTCAGTACTTGGAACTTGAATAATTGTGGATTCATTCACGAACAACTCATTTCCAATGAATTATTCTGTGGCTTTGCCAATAGTTCTTTCCATCAAGGATCTTATTGCATTACGTAGCGAGCGAGTGGTGGGTTGACTTCAGTTATTATTAAACCATAATGAGGTATTACTCCCTGGATAGTAAGACCTCAACATTGGGATAGATCGAAGATAAATCATGAGGTCGAGGGTTTCTTATCACTGTATAGTCAGAGCTTTAAACCCATTCTTTTCTTGTGGGCAGTACGATGGTAATAAGGACAAATTGAGTCGGTGTAGTGAGACGGATGATTAATACGACCAAAAGGGAGCTCTTCAAGTCTCATCTTGACCTACTTGGCTCGTTACTTGTTCTCCTCCTTCTTCCAATGACTTCTAATTGATCATCGTTTCGATTTATCCTTTTTATTTCGTCTCCTCTTCTTGTTCTCCTCGTCTTATCGGCCATCTTATTATTTATTTTTGATTTCCACTTACTTTCGTCTTTTTGCCTTCGTCTTCGATGGGAAAATGTTCTTCAAGACGGAGGACGGTGAGACTGAGAACTGGAAGAGAGGCCGATGTTATTAAAACCAATGACACCTGTGGATTCTCCCTTTAAAAAAAAAGCTTCGGTCTCTCCTCTTCACGACTCCTCCGCTGCTCGGTCATCCTGATTTATTGGGATTTTTAATTGCTCCTAGCACGACTCTGTCGGGCCCGTTGGCCGAGTCCTCGACTCCGCAACGACTCTTTTGTTATTGGATGAAAATGGAAATGCTCTCGAGGCACAAAGAGAGGAGAGTGAGTCGTGTGAGTGGGATTGATTGATTCTTTATTTTGCCAACAGTGAGAATTGGGGTCGTACAGCCGTCTCTTCCATCCGCACGGACTACAATATGTCATATCCTTTGACTTTCCCAACCCTTTAACTACAGTTCACAATGTAATACCCTGTGACCTACGGGCAAGTCGCCATTTTGATGGTGCGCAATATCGTAACGCTACCACAATTATTAAAAGGTCTTCATCGTGGTGACGTACTGGCGATAGCAAAAGCCACAGTCCAATTATGTAAGGAACGGGTGTAGTATCATGGGTTAATTAATGACAAATAAGTCAGTTCACAATATCTAGTGTGACGCACCACACAACTTTCCTTCCTCAGCATTAGCTTACAATCCAATCTATTCTTCAATTCAATTGAACATGGTAAAACATGATACCATCTATAAACTCTCAATCGCATTCACAGGTCTGTTTCCTATTCAAATGACTGTATTTGTTCATTAGCCAGTCTCCCGGTATAGCTGTTGCCCGTGTGTTACTATGCAGAGGTCTGACCACCCGAGGAATCCCGCACCATCTGGGAGTTCTGAATCTGGTTTCCCATCTGACTGATCTAACTATTCATTGGGGTCGCAGGTACCAAAGGAACAATTCAACTGTGACTACGTTTCTTAGCCCTCACCTTCTTCGCAAACTCGGCGTAACGGTTATAGCCTTATGGAACTGGCTCGTCCACAGAAACGCTGACCATTTTTTGAAATGGCGTGTTTCGGACTCAATGGCATTATGAACTCTTTATTGCTACTAACACAAAACACTGATATTCTAGGGAGAGTTTTCCAACTCAAACAAATATATTTGAAATAGTGGTATGGGGTACCAATGCACAATTAGTTTACTGCAGTATCCAGAAAAATTTAGTGGAGACAATGAATTTTAACCGTGCTGAAAACTTCGATATCCAGGTGGTCCCGTTTTCCCTGGCAACGATTCAGCGGAGAATACAGTATGTAATGGTTTTCACGGCGGACTGCGCGAGGTGGCAACACTGACGGCCACCCGTGCAGGCCGCCGCAGTTTATATTAGCGTCGGAGCCGCATGTCGTTTTCAGAGTGGCTATCGGCTTGTCAGCGAATAATATTCCTGTTATAAGTCAGCGTTTAATTTCCCCTTTTGATTGTGTGAAGTAAGGTAAGCGATCAGAGCTTTGTGTTTCATTTTCCCCGTTGTCATTTAATACAATCCGAGCATAGGTTATTTATTTCATTTTAAAAGGAGATCGTTTCATTTCATTCATTTCAAGTTGTGCCGATTAAATTCAAGTGGGTCTTAATTGCTTTATAATTTCATTTCCCATTACTTTCTTGAGAGTTATTATTTTATTTGTTTGATCGAGTGAGTATTATTGAGTCGACAGCTGGTCGCTTCGGACCAGGGGGAAGTTGGCGGTCAGTCTGCCCAAACCCTACAGAGCTGTAGGACCAGTGGCGAATTGGAAGGTCTGCCCAAACCCTACAGAGCTGTAGGACCAGTGGCGAATTGGAAGGTCTGCCCAAACCCTACAGAGCTGTAGGACCAGTGGCGAATTGGAAGGTCTGCCCAAGCCCTACTGTGCTGTAGAAGCAGCGGCAAATTGGAAGGTCTCCCCAAGCCCTACTGTGCTGTAGATGCAGCGGCAAATTGGAAGGTCTGCCCAAGCCCTACTGTGCTTTAGGACCTCGGCAGTGGAAGGTCTGCCCAAGCCCTACAGGCTGTAGGACCAGTGGCAGGTGGAAGGTCTGCCCAAACCCTACAGAGCTGTAGGACCAGTGGCGAATTGGAAGGTCTGCCCAAACCCTACAGAGCTGTAGGACCAGTGGCGAATTGGAAGGTCTGCCCAAGCCCTACTGTGCTGTAGAAGCAGCGGCAAATTGGAAGGTCTCCCCAAGCCCTACTGTGCTGTAGATGCAGCGGCAAATTGGAAGGTCTGCCCAAGCCCTACTGTGCTTTAGGACCAGCGGCAAATTGGAAGGTCTGCCCAAGCCCTACAGAGCTGTAGGACCAGTGGCGAATTGGAAGGTCTGCCCAAGCCCTACAGAGCTGTAGGACCAGTGGCGAATTGGAAGGTCTGCCCAAGCCCTACTGTGCTGTAGAAGCAGCGGCAAATTGGAAGGTCTGCCCAAGCCCTACTGTGCTTTAGGACCAGCGGCAAATTGGAAGGTCTGCCCATGCCCTACAGAGCTGTAGGACCTGTGGCAGGTGGAAGGTCTGCCCAAGCCCTACAGAGCTGTAGGACCAGTGGCGAATTGGAAGGTCTGCCCAAACCCTACAGAGCTGTAGGACCAGTGGCGAATTGGAAGGTCTCCCCAAGCCCTACTGTGCTGTAGATGCAGCGGCAAATTGGAAGGTCTGCCCAAACCCTACAGAGCTGTAGGACCAGCGGCAAATTGGAAGGTCTGCCCAAGCCCTACAGAGCTGTAGGACCAGCGGCAAATTGGAAGGTCTGCCCAAGCCCTACAGAGCTGTAGGACCAGTGGCGAATTGGAAGGTCTGCCCAAGCCCTACAGAGCTGTAGGACCAGTGGCAAATTGGAAGGTCTGCCCAAGCCCTACAGAGCTGTAGGACCAGTGGCGAATTGGAAGGTCTGCCCAAGCCCTACTGTGCTGTAGGACCAGTGGCGAATTGGAAGGTCTGCCCAAGCCCTACAGAGCTGTAGGACCAGTGGCGAATTGGAAGGTCTGCCCAAGCCCTACTGTGCTGTAGAAGCAGCGGCAAATTGGAAGGTCTGCCCAGGCCCTACTGTGCTTTAGGACCAGCGGCAAATTGGAAGGTCTGCCCAAGCCCTACAGAGCTGTAGGACCAGTGGCGAATTCGAAGGTCTGCCCAAGCCCTACAGAGCTGTAGGACCAGTGGCGAATTGGAAGGTCTGCCCAAGCCCTACAGAGCTGTAGGACCAGTGGCGAATTGGAAGGTCTGCCCAAGCCCTACAGAGCTGTAGGACCAGTGGCGAATTGGAAGGTCTGCCCAAACCCTACAGAGCTGTAGGACCAGCGGCAAATTGGAAGGTCTGCCCAAGCCCTACAGAGCTGTAGGACCAGCGGCAAGTGGAAGGTCTGCCCAAGCCCTACAGAGCTGTAGGACCAGTGGCGAATGGAAGGTCTGCCCAAGCCCTACAGAGCTGTAGGACCAGACCAAATTGGAAGGTCTGCCCAAGCCCTACAGAGCTGTAGGACCAGTGGCAAATTGGAAGGTCTGCCCAAGCCCTACAGAGCTGTAGGACCAGTGGCGAATTGGAAGGTCTGCCCAAGCCCTACAGAGCTGTAGGACCAGTGGCGAATTGGAAGGTCTGCCCAAACCCTACAGAGCTGTAGGACCAGCGGCAAATTGGAAGGTCTGCCCAAGCCCTACAGAGCTGTAGGACCAGCGGCAAATTGGAAGGTCTGCCCAAGCCCTACAGAGCTGTAGGACCAGTGGCGAATTGGAAGGTCTGCCCAAGCCCTACAGAGCTGTAGGACCAGTGGCGAATTGGAAGGTCTGCCCAAGCCCTACAGAGCTGTAGGACCAGTGGCGAATTGGAAGGTCTGCCCAAGCCCTACAGAGCTGTAGGACCAGTGGCGAATTGGAAGGTCTGCCCAAGCCCTACAGAGCTGTAGGACCAGTGGCGAATTGGAAGGTCTGCCCAAGCCCTACAGAGCTGTAGGACCAGTGGCGAATTGGAAGGTCTGCCCAAGCCCTACAGAGCTGTAGGACCAGTGGCGAGTGGAAGGTCTGCCCAAGCCCTACAGAGCTGTAGGACCAGTGGCGAATTGGAAGGTCTGCCCAAACCCTACAGAGCTGTAGGACCAGCGGCAAATTGGAAGGTCTGCCCAAGCCCTACAGAGCTGTAGGACCAGCGGCAAATTGGAAGGTCTGCCCAAGCCCTACAGAGCTGTAGGACCAGTGGCGAATTGGAAGGTCTGCCCAAGCCCTACAGAGCTGTAGGACCAGCGGCAAATTGGAAGGTCTGCCCAAGCCCTACAGAGCTGTAGGACCAGTGGCAAATTGGAAGGTCTGCCCAAGCCCTACAGAGCTGTAGGACCAGTGGCAAATTGGAAGGTCTGCCCAAGCCCTACAGAGCTGTAGGACCAGTGGCGAATTGGAAGGTCTGCCCAAGCCCTACAGAGCTGTAGGACCAGCGGCAAATTGGAAGGTCTGCCCAAGCCCTACTGTGCTGTAGAAGCAGCGGCAAATTGGAAGGTCTGCCCAAGCCCTACTGTGCTTTAGGACCAGCGGCAAATTGGAAGGTCTCCCCAAGCCCTACAGAGCTGTAGGACCAGTGGCGAATTGGAAGGTCTGCCCAAGCCCTACAGAGCTGTAGGACCAGTGGCAAATTGGAAGGTCTGCCCAGGCCCTACAGAGCTGTAGGACCAGTGGCGAATTGGAAGGTCTCCCCAAGCCCTACTGTGCTGTAGGACCAGTGGCGAATTGGAAGGTCTGCCCAAGCCCTACAGAGCTGTAGGACCAGTGGCGAATTGGAAGGTCTGCCCAAGCCCTACTGTGCTGTAGAAGCAGCGGCAAATTGGAAGGTCTGCCCAGGCCCTACTGTGCTTTAGGACCAGCGGCAAATTGGAAGGTCTCCCCAAGCCCTACAGAGCTGTAGGACCAGCGGCCGATTGGAAGGTCTGCCCATGCACGATATTGGTCCTGCTATGTAGGATCAGCGGCAAACTGCCAAAGAACTTTGGTTCCTTCTCGTATTCAAATAATCTTCCTCCCCGAATCGGATTTGGTTTAATACACTGAAACAATCGGTGCTTCTATACTGAATTTTACACAGTATAGAACAGATTACACTTTTTTTAGCGGTACTACAGATGTTCCTGCTTTTAAGACACAATATGGGGGTTGAGGACAATAGGAGTCTGTTGCGTCAAATACCATTACTTGCTTCTTAGCGAAATTGATATCGATCTGGTGAAGGGCGATGAGGAACCTTTCATTCCCTCGCAATTCATTGATCAGTACAGACGCGATATTGGCCTGAAGCTGTGGTAGAAGCTGAATTTTGGTTTGGCTCAGAATCGGAAGATCGAAGGGGCTTCTAAAGCATATTGCAGGAACAAGCGACAATAATTGGGGTCGCTTCATTTTTCTTTTTCCTTTGATGTAGTAATACAATTCTACCAATTTTAAGGGTCTGTACGGTGATACAATTGGTTATTATAGGTCGTTTCTGTGTTATGGAGATTTAATTTCGCTGCTTCGGCAATTCATTCGACGCAACAAGTGGAATTTCAGACCAGAGCCGTACATTTCAATTGTCAATTGCCTTTCTGCCGGAGTTACCTTTTTGTGGAGCCACAACAGGCTGCCTCTTGCAGTTTGCGTCTTTTCGTCTCTCTCCGTCTTCCGCTCGTCTCCTCTCGCTCCCACGCATTTTTATCGCGCACTTCTCGTCTGGACCGGGAGGTTGGAGCCGAAGCGGCTGGTCTCTGAAGAAGTTACGAGTTGAGGAGGGGACAGGTAAAGAGGCTCACTCCGCGAGGGTGTCTCAGGAATGCGTCGGAACTTGTCGTGAAGGCGAGGGGCGAAGGTGAAGGTAAATGTAGAGGCGGAGCGGGCGAGAGTATCGCTTTCCTACCTCTTCCTTCCATAACACCATACTCTTCTGGAGTCCACTCCAATGCGCCAGAGATCCCTAGTCGGGATCTTCAAACCAGTAAACTATCCGTCTTTTTCTCTTTCATTCCCCTTTCTCCCTCCACCCGGCCGTTGGAGCTCCGGACATGACGCCTTCAGCTGTCCCATCGATCGCCTTCACAGAAACATCTCAACAATCGCAACATAAAACTGACACAATCTGATAGCGTCACTGGGCACACGGACGTAACAAGCACATGTATTCCGCTATAACTTTTATAATTGTTGTGTTGTCATCAAATCTTCTTGGCTTGAGACCTACTTAATCGAAAAACCATAATTCCCGCGCAGCTCAGATTTGCTGTAGAACGGTTAAACATCTTTTTCCCGTCTCGTTCGTTATATTTCGGAGAATGACAACTAAGGTTGTATGCGCAGACAATCGAATCGGTTGGGGACCGAAACGTACCAAAATGAGGATTGCATTTTATTCGAAAATGATATTGATCCAACTTAAAGCATATTTGTTACTAATCGGTGCTTATCTTTTGATCTCAATAAGTACCTCTGTTGGGCGCATGAGAGGGCAAGAGTTGAAGATCGAAATTAAAAATATCTGGTGCGTTGCAACACACAACTTTCCTTAGCTCTACGTCAATTCACTTTGTACATGGCTAATTCTATTTAATCAATTCATTTATCACTCAGTTAATTTGAACTTGGTCAAACAACGCTTTACGGCAGCAGAAAGCGGTAGCGCTTACAGTGCCGGAATTTATAGTGCTGCTCGTACTCATTGCAGGACCATTATTGAGCAATTGGTACAGATAATTAATGAGGCTGTAAACGCGATTTTTTTAAAAAAGGATAGTAATCACTTTTGCAGAGTTATTGGAAAATAACTGTTAGAACTGGTAGTAACCGCAACGACAGTAGTTGAAATTCAGGAATTTCTGGAGTGAGCCCCACGTACCTCATGAGCGTTTTTAAACACTCACCCTTTAGGTATTGGATTGGACTACAATACCGAATTTTTTTGACATTCAACAAGAACTCCAGCGGAGTTTATAAGGAAAAAACTGCGCGAAAAACGCTTTTGATCGAAAATTTTGATAATTTATTGTGCTGCTCTCGTCATTTTCCCACGAATGAGAATTTTATAGTATCATTCCCTCATTGAGAGCTATCAATATAAAAAATGTAATGAAAATTGTTAGAGCCGTTTTTGAGAAAAAAAATTTGGTGTTTTGATCACTATGATGACTATAGTTAACTTTCGGTGGATTTTGCCCATACCCTCACTATTGCGTCCCATGGTAACTCGTAGGCTAGACATCAAGTTTCAGCTGATTTGGTACGGTGGTTTTCTCTAAAAACCGCGCTAAAATCGATTTCGTCGAAAGTATTGGTAATTTATTGTGCTGCTCTCGTCATTTTCCCATGGATGGGAATTTTATGGTATAGTTGCCATGTTTGGAGCTACCAATATAAAAACTTTAATCAAAATCGTTAGAGCGGTTTTTGAGAAAAAAAATATTTGCTGTTTTGACCACTATGATGACTATAGTTAAATTTCGGTGGATTTTGCCCATACCCTCACTATTGCGTCCCATGGTAACTCGTAGGCTAGACATAAAGTTTCAGCTGATTTGGTACGGTGGTTTTCTCTAAAAACCGCGCTAAAATCGATTTCGTCGAAAGTATTGGTAATTTATTGTGCTGCTCTCGTCATTTTCCCTTGAATGGGAATTTTATGGTATAGTTGCCATGTTTGGAGCTACCAATATAAAAACTTTAATCAAAATCGTTAGAGCGGTTTTTGAGAAAAAAAATATTTGCTGTTTTGACCACTATGATAACTATAGTTAAATTTCGGTGGATTTTGTTCATACCCTTATTTTGGCGTCCCATAGTGACTTCCGGGCTAGATATCAAATTTGAGCTGATTTGGTACGGTGGTTCTCTCTAAAAATCGTTCACAGACACACATACACACAGACCATTTTCCCAAATAGTGTTTTTCGGACTCAGGGGGGTCTGAAACGTAAAGATCTGAAGAGAACTCAAAATTTTTTTTTCAGCCGATTACATAACTTTCCTTCCTACTTCGTAGAGCAAGGAACGTAAAAAACTCGGTGAGTGTGAGGAGGACTGTATTAAATGTGCAATGAATTGAGTAGAGTTAGTGTACAAAAAGGCAACACAAGAGGACGGCTCGTAATATGCGTGAACTGGCAGGAAACTGTATTGGAAGGACATAGCGAACGCAGAGGAATAGTACAAGACGAATGACTTTCGTGAGAGTTTGTAGGTGAATGAATTTGGGTGGAGCTGACTGTTGTGGAGAGGAATCTGAAATTGAGGAGAGGGAAAATAAAGAAAGAAAAAAACCCATTCCGGGGAAATCCGCTGCCTGTAAGAAGGTCATTGGGGAAACAATGACTTTGCCGCTAAGGGCCAGGGAGTCCCGTTAGAGCAGGTGCGGGAACTCCGAGGTCAACAAACTAATACTTACTGATTCTGCGTTTTGCGTCGAACAACTTCAGTCAAAACACGATGAACAGAGCTATAAGCCGATAAAGCAAAAAGGGGGGATCTTTTTACTTCTGTACAAAATTGTGTAAAGGATTTCGATCCAGCTCGCGCGACGTATCAACATGACGTGGTGTGGAGTACCTACGGTTCTGGAGTTATAGAACTGCGATAAAAATTTGTTCCGAATACCCGAATTTCTGAAGTTGCTTCTGATATTGTATGACCGTTATTAAGAACCACCCGTATAAGTAGCTGTTTGGGCTACTGTCCTGCATTTTTGTGAGAATGGTAGTGTGATATGAACGGGATTTATAAGAAAAAGTGGCACTAAAAGTTTTTACGAAACCTTTGCTAATTTATTGCGCGTACCTTATAGTGCAATAAATGTTATCAACATCTTTGCGTTTTGATCACTATGACAACTATAGCTATGTTTTTGTTCATACCCCTATGTTTAAGTCCTACTTCCAGACCAGTTAAGTTCAGTCGTTTCAGCTAATCGGGTAATGATCTGAAGAAAGCTAAAAAAATAAAATAAAATAATTCGGTTAATTACTTACCGTTCTACTATGTTGGGCAAGGAAATTACAAAACTGGGCGTTAAAGGATTTACAATGAGCCTGTTATGCGCACAACTGAGGGAGTTTGAAACAGGGAAATAAAATGAATATGGTGAGCCGGAGTGAGGACTGTATTATTATTGACAGAATAGCGTTATCAGTTGGAGTGTGAGTATATAAACGCGAACAAGGGACTCTAAATACATGTGAAATGGTTGTGAGTCACGTAATGGAAGGAGAGGGAGAGCGAGTGGAGTTGTGAGTAGCGTGAGCTGAGAGACGAATCGTTTGGAGAACTGAGAGACGACTGTCATTCGCGAGTTCTGGTGGATGACTGGCTGTTGGGAGGAGCTGTGTGTTGTGGAAAGCAATCTTAAATTGAAGGGGTGGGACAAGATAGTTGCAAAAAGCCTTTGTCACTTGGAAATAACTGAGGAGCTGGGCTTTCCACAAGTACAAACTAAATGGTAGAGATAGAACGGTGTTTGGGGAAACAATGACATTCCGTAGGGCCAGTGACTACCATTAAGCGCAGACCTTCTGTGGTCAAAAAGGCATCTAATTCGGCTTGTGTCGAACAGAGCCCAATGAAGACATCAAAAGAAAGATCACGAAACGCCACCATCTTCCGGCAGATACACAAAAGTAGTGTTTTGATCACGCTCATGACCTTGTCTCCCACTCTGTCTAACCATGACAGATCCGTTGAACTCAATGACAGCTTAAAGTTCTTCTGTTTTGACGTAACGTCAGCAGGACTACCCCCACTTCTTATTTGAACTGCCTAATCGTGTCCTGGAGGCTTGCCTTACGCCTTGTGAAAACAGGTTCAATTATAGGTGACTCAGGAAACGTGAGTGATGGAACGGAGGAAAGTAGAGTGACACTCTATTGGTGGTGGAAGGAACTACAGGGTAGAGGAGAGAGAGGAAATCATCTTCAAACATTTTAAAAATAGGTTCTGTAGGTTTGAGAAATTCCAAATAAGTGACAGGTTGCAGTGACAACTGGTCAACTCTGCCAAACATTGAAACAACTTAGGGGTAGCGAAAAAAGCGCTTGGGACATTTGACGAACGGGAAATCCTAATTTTGACGCGGAAGAACATCTCTCTCTCTCCCTCTCTCAACTGCTCCGATCTGCACAACTAACCTCGAAACTCCGGGAATCGCTTCAAATCCGGAACGAACGCCCCAGAACGAGTCGATAAGCCGTTTCCCTTGCCCGAAGAGCAAAGGAGCTTACGCCATTCCGCCCGAGCGTTGCCATCAACTCGCGACACGTTTCAAGGAAATTGAAGACTTTTCTTCTTCCGTTTCATTCGAGCGGACGAGTTGAGAAAAAATAAACTCGTAAAGACGAAAAAGGCTTTTTGAAAGGGAAGGCAGCGGAGGGAAAATTCACTGGAAAGCTTCCCAAATCTGGGCAGTTTATGGGGCGAAAAAAAAGGAAAACTCCGGGCGATTAGAGGCGACCTGAGATTGTTTCTTGATCCTTGCGGGCTTCTTATCTTATCTCTCTTAAATCGAAGGGCTTTTCCCTTTTTGGTTTTATATACAGTCGGAGAGGATCCGTCGAGAAAGCGGGCTCTGTAGCGGAAGGGAGCGTTTAAGAGTAAAAACGATGGTCCTCCGCTCGGCCGGATTTTCTGTGAAGACTCAGATTGGTAGAGCAGGAAGAAAATCCGTTGGATCGGAAGAAGGGAGGAGAAAAATGTCGGGGAATGGAGATTAGGAAACGCGTCGTTGGGCTCGCAAGTCGCAGGTTTTCATCTTTAGTGAAAGATGAAGGAGTTTCATATTAAATAACCTGAAGGAAAGTGAACGTTATTCCCCTCGAATGTCCAGTAAAAGAAACTCTGCGTCCAGCTTCATCTTTCTTACATCCTTTCACGTAGACCGTTCTCCTCACGACGCCTCACACTTGCCTTGACAGTGGTTGAGATGACCCTTAGAGTGTCATGGGGTGGATGAGGCGCTTCTCAGCCTCATATTGGTTCTTGAGTCTAGAGATACTAGCGAAATGGCCAACATTGGATTTGATACGGCGTATGACTCCAGTGGGCCGTTCTCCTTGAATGTATGTGGGAATCTGGAATCACTGGCTCCCTTTCTGCTTCGGCAGCGATTTGTCTGATCGTCGCAGCATGTGGTTAGTTGGGGTCCCCATAGATTATAGTGTGATCCAGGTGTAAATTGAGAACTAAATCATGCGTGCGGAGTGCCCAGAGTGCATGCCACTATGAGATGTGCATGCCACTAGTAGAATGCGTGAGGGTCGTCATGAATTCGAGTTTCTTCTAGGATCCCCACCTGAGTAACTTTGTACACCCAAGATAATTAGAAGCAACCCTAATAATTTAGAAATACAAACTAGACCCATTTAACTGACTAAGTTATTCACAATTTTTACTCTTCAACTGCAGAACAAAAAACAAGAACTGTTTGGGCGAAATGAAAAGAAACTCGGTGAGCGTTAGAAGGACTGTATTGTATGTGCATGATGAGCAATGAATGGAGCTGAAAAAAGGGTGACACAAGGGGACGACTCGGAATACGTGCAAACTGGCGCGGGAAACTGTACTGGAAGGAAAGTGCGAGCTGTAACTGGGACGAGAGTTGATAGCGGAATGACAGTGTAACCACTGAGAGATGAGGGTCTCTGGGAAGAACAGCGTGTCTTGGGGAAGGAGGTAAATCGAGGGAAAGTACAAAACGGGAAATCCGTTGTCGTTGGAAGTTAACCCAAACTTAATCGTTCTCGGACTTCCCTGCGGCATCAAATGAAAAGGGCTGTAACATAATGAGGACAATAAGCCATGCCAGTTCTGGCCTACTGGCTCGTTGGTGCGAGTAGTGGGGGTGAAGATACGTGGTCAATAAGACTGGCCCTCACGTAGGCGTGCTCCCCATACACTGTGCGAGGAGGAAAGGGATTATAGTGGCCTCCATATGGTCATGGTGGTGGATCCACCTGAGTTGGGGGAATCCATGACTCCAGCTCATGCTTGGATGAATATGGCAAATCTCCTCCTGGCTGATTCACTGGAGAGAAACGTAGTAGCCTCTTCGAGGGGGTGAGGGGAGGGGATGCGTGTCCTAATCCGCACGTCGTGGTAGAGGGGGCAGAGGAACAGGGCATGGGCTGCGTTCTCGCTGATCTCCCCCCCCCCCTCGCATGAACAGAGATCGAAGTTGCGCCTCTTAAAGAAGTAGAGGCGCTGATTGAATGCGCTGTGCCCAGAGAGCAACTGGACGGCTGGGAAGGAGGGGTGCCAACCCCTCATTCCCCAATAGTTCCGGACCATGGGGATGATGGCATGCAGATGTTGTGCAGTAGGGCCTTGATCCCCCCGCAGTTGTCATGTTTCGAGGATTACCTCGAATGCGAGTTCAAGCTGGCGCTCGGTGGAGGTCTCTCGTTGCAGCATGGGCACCAGCGGTTCCAAGGCACCCCGGTAACTGTTCAGCGCACCGCCTTGGATGCTTGATCACAGAACTGCTAAGTCCAGGACGAGGTCTAGGGGGGGGGGGGTGGCTCCCGCAAACACCTGCAGTGCCAGATGGGACGTCGTCCGATATGCTGGTAATATGGCCAGGAGGACGTCCCTCTGCATGGTACCAGCCCGCTGCCAATCTCGCTCCGACCCAACAGACAGCTGCAGCATATTGCTCGACGGGCAGAAAAATCGTTCGATAGTAAAGGCAGCGGGTATGCAAGAAGGCCCCCCATGTTGGGCTGCACAAGGACCTGACCTGGGCTGCGAGCTCCGAGCACTTGGCGCGTAGAAGGGCCAGGTGTTTGGTGGGGCTGCCTGTTGGGGATTAGATGATGCCCAGGGCCGTAACTGTTGGGTTGGGCGGACGCACCAGGTAATAGAATCAGCCTTTCAGCATGTGCTGAACAAGAACCTCGAAAAAAACAACTCACATCGACCATTCGCTATAAAGGTAAATTCCCTGTACCCTAGTAAGGCAATAACTAGGAGCAACTCAATAAATTACGGACCGCCAAGCCAAGTGGTTCCCGTAGAACGTTAAGTGAGTGAAAAATGTGTTGGATGTAAGTTCTTGTTTCGTATTTCACTTTCTGCCAACGAAAGAGTAAAAAAAGTATTAGAATCGTTTGAGAAAGGAAGGGGTTGACAGCCTGGTGGGTAGTGCTTCTGACTAGTGGCAACAACTCACTTCAAATAATTTTTCCTCAAGCATTGACCAGAGCGTTCTCACAGAAATAAGTTACAAAGTCATATGTTTAAAGTTAAAATTGTACCTACTGCGTTTAACCAAAGGTAAAAATGATTGGATTTCTAGAGAGTTTTAAAAACCGCTGAATGTACGTGATCCTGTGCGAAGTCGTGCGATCTTGTTGATGAACCGTTGAACTTCATGTTGTTGATCCTCCTTTGTCGTGAGAGTTTGTCGTTTTAAAAGGAGCTCATTTTCTATTGGCCAAGAAATGTGGTATTTCCTCGTTATAATTCGTACTAGGGTTGATAAGGGTCCTGATTTATTGGAGCAGCTCCTAACGTTGTTCCGTCGGCCACCGGGTACTTCCTTCTGACATTTGTTATTCCCTCCGCCACTGGATTTGATTACCACCGCCTGTGTCGACCTCCAAATACTCAATTCAGTTTAACCGCCCGGCAGCTGATACCGGTAAAGTGCGAAAGATACCGTCGATCCACGAAAATCGGTAGCGCTCGTAAATAAACGTCGTTATTGGGGCTTTTGACGAAAATTTCGAGGCCGAGGCGTGAAATCAGTGGCCTGGAGGTGACACTGAGAAGGCAAAGGACTGAGGATGGCTGTTCGGACGGGGAACAATGCGATGACCCGCCTGGAGGGAGCTCAGGAGGTCGCCTTTTATGCATCTTTTATAATAGGGTACCTAATCTTTTGTTGTGACGGGGAATATAATTCACGTGGCCCCTCCGGACGGCCTGTGATTCAGGAGCTCATGCGAAGGGTGGCCGCTGACCCGTGAGGCGCTCAGGGCGATGTTCAGAAGTTAAAGAGGCTCGAGATGGTTGTTTACTACATCTTTGTGCGTTATTTTATAGAAAGGCGTGGGGGCTCAAAGAGTTCACATCTACCTGGAGAGACACGTTGAAAAACAGATGAGTATCGCATCAGAAAGTCTGAAGTGCCACTTAATAAAGTTTATGCAGCCTGTATGGGATCTCGAGAGGACTAGACTTCCAGGGAAATGCGTAAAAAGTGCGATGGAACGCGGAGGAAACTGCCCATAACACATCAGGAGTAACCGTAAGGGTTCCTTTATATCTTGGTGTCATTATGGTAAGAAACCCTTCAGCAGCTACCGTCGTCTGTTCACTAGCTGGCAGTCCAGTGGATGATAGTTTCCTCAATGTCGTCAGATCCAGTATCTCGTCATCAGAATAGGGATAAAATGTCCTCAGAGGTGTTATTCTAAGACTTGATATGACTGGCGATGTCGATCAGCTAATTGTGTCCCATAAAATGAGCCCCCTCTCCCTTTTTTACTTTCCTTGGCTCCACGAAGTAGAAAGGAAAGTTATGTAATCGGCTGAAAAAACAATTTTGAGTTTTCTTCAGATCTTTACGTTTCAGAACCTCCTGAGTCCGAAAAACACTATTTGGGAAAATGGTCTGTGTGTCTGTGAACGATTTTTAGAGAAAACCACCGTGCCAAATCAGCTCAAACTTGATATCTCGCCCGCAGGTTACCATGGGACGCCAAAACGAGGGTATGAACAAAATCCACAGAAATTTGATTATAGTTATCATAGTGATCAAAACACCAAATTTTTTTTTTCTCAAAAACAGCTGTAACGATTTTGTTCAAATTGTTTATATTGGTAGCTCTTAATAGGCCAATCATACCATAAAATTCCCATATACGGGAAAATGACGAGAGCAGTACAATAAATTACCAAAACTGTCGACGAAATCTATTTTAGCGCGGTTTTTAGAGAAAACAACCGTACCAAATCAGCTCAAACTTGATGTCTAGCCTACAAGTTACCATGGGACGCAAAAATAAGGGTATGAACAAAATCCACCGAAAGTTAACTATAGTTATCATAGTGATCAAAACACCAAATTTTTTTTCTCAAAAACGGCTGTAACGATTTTGATTAAATTTTTTATATTGGTAGCTCTTAATAAGGCAATCATACCATGAAATTCCCATTTGTGGGGAAATGACGAGAGCAGCACAATAAATTATCAAAATTTTCGACCAAAAGCGTTTTTCGCGCAGTTTCTTCCTTATAAACTCCGCGGGAATTCTTGTTGAATGTCAAAAAAAAAATTGGTGTTGTAGTCCAATCCAATACCTGAAGGGTGAGTGTTTAAAAACCCTCATGAGATACATGGGGCTCACTCCAGAAATTCCTGAATTTCAACTACAGCCGTTCGCTTACTACCAGTTCTAAAAGTGTTTACCCAACAACTCTGCAAAAGTAATTACTATCCTTCTTCAAAAAATTTGTGTTTACAGTCTCATTAATTCTCTGTGTTCCAATTGCTCAATAAAGGTCCTGCAATGAGTACGAGCAGCATAATAAAATCTGGAACTGTAAGCGCTACTGCTTCCTGCAGCCGCAAAGTGTTGTTTGACCAAGTTCAAATTAACTGAATGATAAATGAATTGATTAAATATAATTAGCCATGTACAAAATGAATTGAAGTAGAGCTAAGGAAAGTTGTGTGTTGCAACGCACCAGATATTTGAATAATCATTCTTCATTGAATGCATACAATTTCATTTGCAAAGAAGTTCTAGGCGCGCTTCTGCAATGGGCCTCAGAAAAGACGAAGCTAATCAGTAGGTCTGGACATTGACAGCTAACCCTCAATGAGGCTATAGCCGTAAGTGAAGGGATTAGCTCTATTTTGAGGGGGGAAGAAAACCACGCCCTCTGGCCAATCGTAGTATAGTTCGGCGCTTTGAGCCTGGCCCCTTAACCAATCTCATTGAGGTACATCATGTGCTATTCACTTCTCTTTATTCCTCTTTGCCCCCTCCGCCACAGTTGTCAACCAATCGTATCTTAGTATGGCGTATTCACCCCACCTCCTGCTACAATTTCAGAAAGTTAACCCCCTGTCCTTGCATAATCACTACCGAGTAGCCTTAGACTCCATCCACTAACTAATCATTTCACCCTAGGTATTAAAGCAATTGGGTTATGTCCGCCAGTAGGCAAATTACTTAAGTTACTGTAACTGTAACTCACCAGCCAGAGGAGACGGACTCACCTAACAGGTACGTTAACTTTTGCATTTTCACCCTCTCCCTCAACCTGTTATTCAGTTGCCCCCTTGATGAGTACAGCACTTTCTGCTCCTCTGCTGGAAGGTGGATTGCTATTCCACCGGCAATCCCCGGCACCACCTCCTGAGAAACCATGAGAGCAGGCAATGCGAAGGGCCATCTCTGCTCTATCCCTGTTAGGCAAAGCTGAATGCATCAGCCCACACCCCCTCCCAATGTAAGAGTGTACAACGCTCATGAACACTTTACATTTGCTCATGGCTCTCTCATGTTGACCATCAGACGGTAAAGAGCCGTTGTTACTGTGGTAGTTTCATCTGCTGCTTGCCATATATGGAAGCCGACAGACAGCTTGTTATCCTTAATCTGGCCCATGTATAGAAGTAGCTCCGCTAGGGAAGAGAGCCACCACTCCTCGCATCGTCAGCTCTATCTGCTGCAGAGCGAAGGACAGAGCTAGTCTCTCAAGGGGGAGAAGGTTCTCATTGAATAAATATATTTGCACTTGAGCGATTATAGCCTCAACTAGGGAACATGCATCATGTTGAGGAGGCAGTTGAGCCATACAGGCAAGTAACACAGGAGATCCCTCTGACATATGAGTGGGTATTATTACTCTCCAGGGCAAATAAGAGCTAATAGACACTAAAGAGATAACAGCGCCATTGATGTAAACTATCTGTTAGTTGCACAAGAAAGAGAGAAAAATGTACATGAATTGATTGAGATATAGAACTATATTGATACACTTAACGCGATTGAGCTTTGATTACACAGTCACATGGGATGGCTCTCCGAGTACAAGACGGAAGGATGGAAGTATATAAGCGTGATACAAGGGGTCTCTGATTACGTGAACTGGTTGCACAGGGAAGTAGATCGGAACGTGAATCAGAAGAGCTGTGAGTACCATGAGAGCTCATAGATGAGTGTCAATCGCAAGAATTGAGAGACAAATGGGTTCGGGAAGAGCGGCGTGTTGGGAAGAGGACATTTTGGAAAGTCCAGAATGGAGAAATCCTTTGTCGCTAGGGAATAAATGAGAGGCTGGCTGGACTTTCCCGCATCTACAGACAAAGGGCTCGAGGTCAGAAATAGGTGGACT
The DNA here is from genome assembly GCA_020466155.1 of Pachypeltis micranthus. Lineage (NCBI taxonomy): Eukaryota > Metazoa > Arthropoda > Insecta > Hemiptera > Miridae > Pachypeltis > Pachypeltis micranthus. The sequence goes on along the minus strand of CM035777.1, from coordinate 27,062,540 downwards.
CGATGTTCGGAGAAGGCCCGAAACAAGGAAGTTCTGAGCTCGAGATTCCAACTAATTTGGCCTGTGCCGAGTACTATCAAAACTAACCTGTGACAAAGTGCTGTGATCATTGTGTGCTGTAACTTATTGGATTAAACTTGTAGTAGGTACGAGGTTGTAAAACAGCAGGGGGTGAAACAATATTTCTATTATATAATTCTATTGATCCTACAACATTGCCCATCTACCAAAAAACAAACTGTTGTATCGTATTCGTGTTTTCCAGTGCTCAAATCTGTGGCTGGTTTTGATGTATTTAGCAGGAACTTTCTTTGGGCAGCTTTTGAAAACAGTCAAACGCCGTATGAGGAAAATGAATGTAGTTCGAAGGTTGGAAGAGTTTGGGATTATATCATCCGAAAGGGCTTTTATATGTTTACCTGAGCCGAGTCGAGCTGTGTAACGGGGAGGAGCAAACAATGTTATCAGTCTTGTCTTCAGGCGGTGCTTTGGTCCTAGGGTTAAGCCGCCTCCCCCCTTTAACGGTGGTACGACTCAAGAAACTCACTAACCCCCCCTGGAGCAACTTGGCATCTATTCTCCTATCTTCCCAGAGGTAAAACGAAGGATTGGGGTGGTAACTCTCGGACGGACGGACGGACGGAGGACTCTTGCCTCCGCAGTGAGGAAGGGCGCGGACAATAGAAACGTGATCCTTTCTCGAAACCGAGAGCAATTATTGTTATCAACCCACGGGAAGGCGGAGGTGAGAGGTCCGACGGAGTCCCATTGTGCAAATGGTGGCGATAATAGCGAATTTCTCCTGGTCCGCTCTCCCGAGTCGAGTGCAACTGTGAGAAAACGGAAGCGGACAATTTCGCTTCACTCTCCCTTTGAACGCTGACAGGGCGTGAGTCTTCAATCAGTTCTGTTCACTATGGATTGACGAATTGCCCTTTAGCACTGCACTCCTATCGAAATTCTCCCTTCAACTGAAGTTTAGCGTTCTCAATAATACTTCCATGTTTTCGGCCAGAAACATTATTTTGCCCCCGTTACGGTTGATACTTAACGTTTCAAGACATGGGAAATCCAAATCTGCAGTGTCCTTCCGCCGCCTCGGGAAATATTTTGCTCTTAACGCGGTCTATGAAGTCCGTTCTTCCCACGAAAAGTCCATTTGGAAACTAGCTGTGCCCACCTATCAGATCGGACCAAAATATTGTAATTTCTCCACAATTACGTCGTGTTTGTTATCGTTTCTCAGGTAGTTTTCATGCGGAGTCCAATAGGACGGATGACAGAGGTTACGACTGCGTCTCGATGAAAAACAATGAAATTATAGTAAATGTGATGAGGCAAATTCGACTACTTGAAGGAACTCGCGGGACAATATAATCGTTTCTCTCTGACCGGTTGGTTCATGCCATGGCGAAAGACGATTCTCTCGGGAAGGAGAGTCGGAACCCCCCCCAACAGAAGACACGGGCCCTCAGGTGGTCCAGAAGGGGTAGTTCTGAGCGAAGATGCTGCGACTACTCTGTACTGATCAGTTGCACTCTTGGGAAGAAGCGCGGTGCTCCAGCTCAAGAGTCTGATGCCTGCGTTGACAGTATCAGTCATTCCTCTCGATAGCGCTGTTCCTTGGGCGGTGCACTAGCTCCAGCAGAGGCAGAGAGACTCGCTTCTTAAAATGTTGAACCCGCTCGACACAGTGGGATACACTGTGTGCACTCCTCCTTGAAGTGTGACCAGTTCAGAAAGGGACCTTCGGCTACTAGCAACTTCACGAATGCACGTGTTTTCCACCTGGAAACTTTACTTTCGTGTCACGATTTTGAGTTTATAGCCAAACGCCCAAGACCAGAAGAGGGTCCTCTTTCTTGAAATGAGGAGCAGATTCTCGTCTTATTGCCGTTGGCTGGTTATCCGCGAATTCTTCCCTGAAAGGGCAAGGATCCCCTTCGGCTCCGTAAAGTTTTCCTTCCAAGCTCCCGGCCCCCGGGATAATTTAAAACTGTCGAGAAGCCTTTTCGGATTTAAAGTCTGACGAATGAAGAAACGGCAACGCGTTTTTTCTTTTGCGGAGCTCCCGGTTCCCGTTGACGGTCTGAGCCACTAAATAACGTTCAGGGTGTCTTCCAGCAGCTCCGAGTTCAAAGAGATTACTAGAGCGGCCCCTTCCGAGGAAGCGCAAGCTCCGTAAATCAGGAGATCGCGTTTGGAGCGACTAAATCTTCTTTTTTATCTTTTTCTTTTCGCGGGTTCGTCAGTCCCTTTCGCCTTGATCGCGTCTGCTGTTTGCCAGTTTTCGTTTTGCCCGATTTTTTCGTCCCAACGCTGACCCGCGTGAAGTTGGTAAAAAGCAAATTGACCTCGACACCCCCCCATCGCTCCATACCCTGCCAAGAACTTCACGGTCACCGCCGAACTTGTTCCCTTCTCCCCCTAATTCTGTCTGATTGCACTATGCAACCCCTCAGGGCCTACTCATGACCTTTGCACTGGATGAGGTTGCTCTCGATGGTCATCATTCAACTACTACTTGATGTTTTTACTTTCCGCTACCCCAAAGGGAAAGGAAAGTATAGTAATCGTGCCAAAAAACAAATTTGGGTTTTCTTCAGATCTTTACGTTTTGAGGGCTACTGAGCAAAATATCTGGTGCGTTGCAACACACAACTTTCCTTAGCACTACGTCAATTCACTTTGTACATGGCTAATTCTATTTAATCTATTCATTTATCAGTCAGTTCATTTGAACTTGGTCAAACAACGCTTTACGGCAGCAGAAAGCGGTAGCGCTTACTGTTCCGGAATTTATTGTGCTGCTCGTACTCATTACAGGACCATTATTGAGAAATTGGTACACAGATAACTAATGAGGCTGTAAACACGATTTTTTTAAAAAAGGGTAGTAATCTCTTTTGCAGAGTTAAAAAGTTGGAAAATAACTGTTAGAACTGGTAGTAAGCGAAACGGCAGTAGTTGAAATTCAGGAATTTCTGGAGTGACCCCCATGTATCTCATGAGGGTTTTTAAACACTCACCCTTTAGGTATTGGGTTGGACTACAATACCAATTTTTTTTTTTTACATTCTACAAGAATTCCAGCGGAGTTTATAAGGAAAAAACTGCGCTAAAAACGCTTTTCGTCGAAAATTTTGATAATTTATTGTGCTGCTCACGTCATTTTCCTCCGAATGGGAATTTTATGGTACAATCATCTTATTAAGAGCTACCAATATAAAAAATATAATCAAAATCGTTGAAGCCGTTTTTGAGAAAAAAAATTTGGTGTTTTGATCACTATGATAACTATAGTTTACTTTCGGTGGATTTTGCCCATACCCTTATTTTTGCGTCCCATGGTAACTTGTAGGCTAGACATCAAGTTTCAGCTGATTCGGTACGGTTGTTTTCTCTAAAAACCGCGGTAAAATCGATTTCGTCGATAGTTTTGGTAATTTACTGTGCTGCTCTCGTCATTTTCCCATGAATGGGAATTTTATGGTATAGATGACATTTCAGGAGCTACCAATATAAACAATTTAATCAAAATCGTTAGAGCCATTTTTGAGAAAAAAAAAATTTGGTGTTTTGATCACTATGATAACTATAGTTCAATTTCGGTGGATTTTGTTCATACCCTTATTTTGGCGTCCCATGGTAACCTGCGGGCGAGGTATCAAGTTTGAGCTGATTTGGTACGGTGGTTTTCTCTAAAAACCGTATACAGACACACGTACACACAGACATACACACAGACACACAGACCATTTTCCCAAATAGTGTTTTTCGGACTCAGGAGGGTCTGAAACGTAAAGATCTGAAGAAAACTCAAAATTTTTTTTTCAGCCGATTACATAACTTTCCTTTCTACTTCGTAGAGCCAAGGAAAGTAAAAACCTAATTCGGCGCGTGGTCCGTGTGTGTGTCTGCAGTGCGATTTGCGGGAGAACGGCTGATCCGATTGAGCTGGTTCTTTTTTAGTTTTGCTCGTTTTTTTTTTTTGTAGAAACCAAAATAAGGTTATGGACGATTTCGGCCGATGGTAAGGGGGGGGGGACGAAAATGTACCAAAAACTAGGGTTTTTTTGCATTTTTCTCGAAAACGGCTCGAACGATTTTAATTTAACTTTCGAATTATCTTCTACTAATCAATACCTAACTTTTCTTCCCCATACATATCTCCATGAAAATACGGTGAACGGAGATATAGGCCTATGAAGCGAAAATAGGTTGTGTACGCTTTTTGGCGAAACAGCTTCAACGATTATCACCAAACTTTCAAGATGTTTTCAAATAGTTAATACCTACATATTCCTCTCAATAAATGTTCCTGTGACGGTCCATTAAACAGAGTTAAAAATCAAAATGTGTCGAAAATAACGTTTTTTCGAACATTTCTGGGTCACTTCTTCACCAGATGTGTAAAATCTTAATGGAGTGTCTTTTAGTCACCCATACCCACATTTCGTTCTCCATAATTATTTCTGTATATATTGTAATGTTCGGGGCCGATCTTTTTCTTCCCAATTTGAACTAAATTGAGAACTCCTTCTTCTCAGGGAAGGGGGCGGACAACCAACCAGGGATTCTTTTCAACAAAAGGGGAGCCTGATCCGTGAAGGAGGGCGGCTCACACCACAAATGGGCTTAATGGACAAAGAAATCAAATTTATATGGAAAAAAATATGTAAAATAAAAGCTGCTGCGGCTCACCTTGCTCTCGCTCGAAATAAAAAGCGAGATGATAAAGTATAATGCTCAATATTTCGTCTTCGCGGTGAAATCTCCTTTTCCGATTTTCTTTAGTAGTTCGAAGCGACAATGGGCGACGACGCCGGCGACCTTCTGAGGCTCCGCCGGCCTCTTCAACCGCAGGGCCCGGCTTCTCCTTCCCTTGGAGGGGCTGGCGCTCAGTGGGGACGCGGCTTCCCGCGCTTTTCTCGCCGCGTCGAAAATTGTGCCTTCACAATATATGTTGAACGGAGATATAGCGCCCGCCTATGTAGGTTGTGTTCGAACTTGAAGGGATTGCGGAAAGTTGTGTGTTGCTACGCACCTCTCGTGGAGATATTTGGTGTCCTGTAAGCGAGATTTACCGTGAAACAACTGCACTAAAATTTATTTCCGTTTCAAATTGTGGTTATTCTAATTAGGCGTTACGTACGTGGTCGCGTTATTTCATTGTTATTCACATTCCGAAGCTTGAGTTAGATGTAACTGCAACATGTCGAGGTGTGCCATGTTTCATCATCCACTCGCTCGTTCGTGTGTGTCTGAAGGTTGGGTGAGGTAACTGCGGCGGAACTAAATGCACGTTACTTTATGAAGTTCGATGGCATTAGCAGTACGAAGTGCAGGCGTATACTTTGATGACTGTTGCGTGTTTGTAAAATAAAACTCACTTCTCCGGGTCGAGGTGTAAAGCAAGTAGTCGCCTCATCGACCCGTTAATACCTTAAAAGTCTCCCGAGTCCGGTTTTCACGAAGTTCAGCCCTCTGAAAAATGAACCTATTTCTCAATATTCCGCCGGACGCGTCCTCCCGCTTTTTATTTTAAGGACTCCCATTTTTAAGGATAATTTTTTCCTTCGCGGGACCCGCCTCTAGCGTCCAGAAAGCTTTTATTAATAGCCGCCGGAACGCGGTGTTTCCACGACGGAAACCCAGAACCCTGCGAACGAGGTCTTTCGACTAAATCAGACTTGACGTTAACAAGGAGGAGGGTTATGAATAATTCGATGCCGCTGGTCAAGTGGTAGAAGGTGTTGGGAACCGGAGGGAAAATACTGCCGTCTTCCCCCCCTGCGAGCTCAGATTTTTCAACGCGATTCACGCCACGTTATTCAATTAATCCTGAAGCGGGTACGTTGGGAGTTTGGACTGGCACTGGTAAGTTGCTTTCGGTTCAATTGCCCCAGACGAAGCGATCGAGAACTGGACCAGTCGTTGGCACGATCAGTGTCTTGCAATCTTAACACGTACAGTACGAGATTTCAGCCTGAGTTCGATGAGGCTTGTAGTAACAGAACCATTCGCAATGGCGGCTTTGAAACTGTAGCCTATGCCGAACCAACAGATAATTCTACAATTAGGATAAATTGTTGACACTTCAATTTTAAAACGTAAATATCTGGTGCGTAGCAACACACTACTTTCCGCCACCCCTTTAAGTTCGAACACCACCTACATAGACGGGCGCTATATCTTCGTTCAACGCATTTCTACCGAAACATTTATGTATAACTAAATGTACGGAATAGTTAGCTGAGAGTATTCCGTAAGTTTGATCGAAATCGTTAGAGCCGTTTTCGACAAAATTGGAATACCGATAAATTAATATTCGACTAATCTCCTTTTCTGAGTTAACTTGGCTTATATCTCCGTTCAACATATATATACAGAAATAATTATGGAGAACGAAATGTGGGTATGGGTGACTAAAAGACACTCCATTAAGATTTATCACATCTGGTGAAGAAGTTACCCTGGAATTTACGGAAATGTTCGAAAAAACGTTATTTTCGACACATTTTCATTTTTATCTCTGTTCAATGGACCGTCACAGGAACATTTATTGAGAACAATATGTAGGTATTAACTATTTGAAAACATCCTGTGAGTTTGCTGAAAATCGCTGAGGCCATTTTGCCAAAAAGCGTAAAAAACCTATTTTTGCTTCATGGGCCTAATCTCCGTTCACCGTATTTTCATGGAGATATGCATGCAGAAGAAAAGTTAGGTATTGATTAGTAGAAGATAATTTGAAAGTTTAATCAAAATCGTTAGAGCTGTTTTCGAGAAAAATGCGAAAAACCCTAGTTTTTGGTGCATTTTCGCCCCCCACCCCCCTTCCCATCGGCCGAAGTCGTCCATAACCTTATTTTGGTGTCTACAAAAAATAACGAACAAAACAAAAAAAGAACCAGCTCAATCGGATCAGCCGTTCTCCCGCAAATCGAACTACAGACACACACACACACACACAGGTCTGTTTTACTTTCCGCTACCCGAAAAGGAAAGTATAGTAATCGGCCCAAAAAAATTTGGGTTTTCTTCAGATCTTTACGTTTTGAGGCCTGCAGCCTAAAAACCTAATTTCAGACCTGTGGTCACGTGTGGTATGTGTGTGTGTGTGTGTGTGTGTATGTGTGTGTATGTGTGTGTCTGTAGTTCGATTTGCGGGAGAACGGCTGATCCGATTGAGCTGGTTCTTTTTGTTTTGTTCGTTATTTTTGTAGACACCAAAATAAGGTTATGGACGATTTCGGCCGGTGGGAAGAGGGTGGGGGACGAAAATGTACCAAAAACTAGGGTTTTAGCCATTTTCTCGAAAACGGCTCTAACTTTTGATTAAACTGGTTAACATTATCTTCTACTAATCAATACCTCACTTTTCTTCTTCATACATATAGCCATAGAACTACGATAAACGAAGATATAGACCCATGAAGCAAAAACATGTTTTTAGCGCTTTTTGGCAAAACGGCTTCAACGACCTTCGCCAAACTCACAGAATGTTTTAAAATAATTAATACCCGTATATTGTTCTGAATAAATGTTCCTCTGACAGTCCATTGAGCAGAGATAAAAATCAAAATGTGTCGAAAATAACGTTTTTAGAACACTTCCGTAAATTCCAGGGTAACTGCTTCACCAGATGTGATAAATCCCAATGGAGTGTCTTTAAGTCTTCCATACCAACATTTCGTTCTCCATAATTATTTCTGTATATATATGTTGAACGGAGATATAAGACACAAGTTAACTCAGAAAAGGAGAGTCGAATATTAATTTATCGGTATTCCAATTTTCTCAAAAACGGCTCTAACGATTTCGATCAAACTTTCGGAGTACTCTCAGCTAACTAGTCCCTACATTTTGTTTTCCATAAATGTTTCTGTAGAAATGCGTTGAACGAAGATATAGCGCCCGCCTGTGTAGCTGGTGTTCTAACTTAAAGGGGTGGCGGAAAGTTGTGTGTTGCTACGCACCAGATATTTTAGACTCAGTAGGGTCTGAAACGTAAAGATCTGAAGAAAACCCAAATTTTTTTTTTGGGCCGATTACTATACTTTCCTTCCCTTCGGGTAGCGGAAAGTAAAAAGTAAACAAAGACCCAGGTAGATATCACTCTCCTGATTCTAAATATGTTTTGTGTCAATCGCTGCGACCATCCATGACTTCAGGGCAAATGGTCAAAGTTTCGATTGTGAATATGTAGCCCAGTGATATAACTCTGCTGGCTGAAATTGAAGCCGTTGGCAGGTGTTCCAGTTACGTCGACGCCATCCTTGTGCCGCAGGTTAGTGAGGTAAGTCAACAAATTTCAAGTCAAGACTTTTGAAGTCAAATTTTCTGTGTAAAATTACCATTCTCATGGCCAGCTCTTTGAATAACATAAGGAAGAATGCGTAAACCCCAAATTTTAATAGGAAAACATGGTTAAATTAGGTGTCATCATTAGGATCATATGAAATAGTGTTGTGTCCTAATGTTGACACAGGTGTCCACATTAGGGGAAACTGTTGATTTGGTGGTTAAGGTGATATTTGGATTTGAATAATTTTGTAGTATATCACGAGGTTTGAAGTTTTTAATTTAATGTAGTGGAACCTAAAGTTGACACCGTCTGATCCCAATGTTGACATCGCCTTTTTTTCTACTCGCAGAGAAAACTTTATTTTATCAAATACATTGTTGTTGTGGGAACAAAAACCTATTTGTTGTAACTTTTCAATAGTATTACAAATTTAATTTAATTCAATAGGCTCAAGTTCTTAATTTAATTTCAGGAGGCAATGACGCGCTCCATGAAGTACTCTAAATCAATTTTACGCAGCACCCCAGGGCCTTCCAGACGACAATTTAAAACTCGAAACTTCGGTATGACCTTCACTATCCCGGGAATCTGTGGCATGTACGGCGTTGCAATGATTTACCCTCTACGCAAGTCACAACATTGCCCCTTAACGCACCAAATCAAATCGCCGCTTCTTCCATGAATGGGTCGTAACTTCCAAGTTCGAGATGATGGAGACTCGACGACAGATTTCGTTATTTAATCCGCTTAGCGTCGACTCAACTTTCATAACTCGTTTCATATTGTCGACTCTTCGTCCGGACTCAACCGACCGGCTTCTGAAACCTTCCGATGATTAATGATTTTGAGTGACTCGGCTGGAAGTGGAGTTTTAGTGCCGCGTCATATGTCATAGACATCCCGCTCCAACTTTGAAAGTGTAAAGTTTGACTCTTCAAAGGGGTTGACCCCAAAATGGAAATCGTAAAGTCTGGCGATGGAATTAATCCTGAAACGTCCGGATTCCTATGAATTTTTTACTGTTCAGCAGCGTGATCTGCGTTGAGGTCCACGAGTGCCAGAGGACTATTGTGTTATATACGTCACTGCCCGAAAAATTAGTAGCAAGTGCCCGTTTGTCACAGTTAAAAGAAAGGCCATAATTGGTTCTAATGTATAGGGTGTACTGTATTATTTGTTCAAAAAACTGTAATATTGTGTATATAATGAAGTTTTATGTTGGTAAAAAAAGTATGGTAGCTGAATAAACAGTCCAACATCTCAGCCGTCATTGCTTCCAAGCTTGGCTTCACTCATTTCGTCCCATTCCCTCACAAGCTATTTTTGTAGGGAATGCGTTTAAAAATGTGGTCGCTCTGGAGCCCTCTTTTGAGTCTTGAGGCGTAACTGAATAATCTAAGCAAGTGAGCAGCCAATGATTGAGCGTACTACGTAAGACACACACGCGGGGTGGCCAAGCGCGTTGGGGCGAGAGGTTTTCAGAGCCAGGCGGGCGATAGAACCAACAGACTCTGGTTCGATCCCTGACCAGGCACCCCCCTCTAACAAACCCAGGGGTGGGGGGGGGTGAGGCAGTGGGTACCAGCCGCGACTGGGGCACTGAGTGGGACCCCCAATGGGCTCGTAGGGGAGCTGGGGTCATGGGCCTGTTTGTAGCCACGGCGAAATGCCATTGGATTGCCGAGTTTGTTCTGCACAAGTTGAACACTGTCCCTGTTCGGCCGTCCATGAGAACCTTCCTCTACATGCCACTCCGAATGAACTGCACTGGTTGTTTGAGCGCAGCGGCTGCTTATCAAAAGCTTCCATCGATGCCTGTATAAGGGTACTTGTGTAGAGGCATTTGCCACTTCCCCAGTCTCAATGCGTCAGTGCATTATCCTCTGTTGTTCTTCGCTTAATTTATTAAAATTGTTGGTTGTCCCCTGTACGATATAGTGCTGGATAAATCTTTGTGTGGGTGGAGAGGGAGGGAGGGGGTGTGCATAGACAGGGTGTATCAGCTACCACAAACACTGAGCTGTAGCGCTGTCTATCGGCATTTTCTGAATTGATTTGATGGTTCAGTTCTCATTTCCCTTTGCGACTATGTGAATTAGTTGAGCTCATAGCCAGACGATTGATCATTCGATTTTGAATGCAAGTGGACCAACATTGATTTTAAAACTTCACATACCTTGTATTACCAAATCGCAAGACTTTACAGTAGAAGAGTAGTGAGGTCTATGCCACTTCTGGGTTGATGACGTCAGACCCCCATCCCCCCACCCCACCAGCTGATGTATGGCGTCACCTCACTCCCCTCCCGCCAGCTGATATGACGTAAGACCCCCTCCCCCAGGCTACAAACAGCTGATGTGACGTCACCCCCCTCCTATCAACTACACCTGACCTGACGCTCCCCCTCACCCGTCCGCATCAGTGTAACTTTTGAGATGATCAACTCCCCCCAATATGACATCCCCCACCACTATGAATCTCCTCGTGTGACGTCATGCCCCCAAAATCGGCACAATTTCTGAGTGGATCTACGTCATACCCCTACTAATTATCGCGCTAACGCCTAATTACCTTCTACCCCAATTCCCCCCCACACGTGTTCACCCTAAATAAATCCCGAGCACACGCTACGTATTTTTACTGAGACACAATTGCGCGAAAAATGGTCGCCCTACGCTCCTAGCAAACATTACGCAAATTACGAAATCGGTAATAAAAAAATATCGGGTATCGTTTGTTGGGTGCAAGAATGGGGGAGCAGAGGATCGCAATGAAACTGAAACTCGGTGAGTGTGAGGAGGACTGTATTATACTTGCGTACGGAATTGAGTAAAGTTGAAATTGAGGTGAGATGGAGTACAACTGGGCGACACAAGGGCAGTACTCGGAACGCGTGAACTGGCGCGGGCAACTGTGTGAGAGAGTGAGAAGTTACTGGGGTGGTAGTTGGAAGCAGAATGATTTTTTGGGAGAAGGTATCTGTTGTGGAAAGGAATCTGAAAAGAGAGGAGAGGGGAAGGATGGGAAAACCACCGTTGGAAATATCCGCCGATTTGGGATTTCCATGGGCGAGGGGCAGGTATTGAAATAGTTGGAGACAATTAGGCGGTCGGAGATAATGACGCGGGGAAGTCCGAGGTCAAAGACTCTAACCGCTTCAACGCTTTGCGTCGAACATATCGCAAAATAAATTTATTAAATAATTTATGTAGATCGGTTTAGACGTAGGGCGTCGTTAAATTTACGTGTGTTTCGAAAAAAAGATTTAGGACGATAGATAAAACGTGATCGTTAAAGGTACGCGTTTTGATTTTTAAATAAGACGTAGGACGATAGATAAAACTTAGTCGTTAGATTTACGCGTTTCGATTGCGCGCAATTATATCGAGGAATCAGCGCAATAGATAGAATAAAGTTTCTATTACTATGAGCGATATTTGATGGGAGGGATGACCAACTTAGCAGCATTGACTGCTACACAGTAAACCTATCACCGTTTCGCCGAGTTCGCGAAGAAGGTGATGGCTATGAAACGTGGTCACAGTTGTCCATTTGAACCTTCCCACCCATGCACATAGTTAGATCAAGTGGGAAACCAGATTCAGAACTGTCAGATGGTACGGGATTCCTCAGGCGGTCAGACTTACGTGTGGTAACAGCTCTCTACCGGGCTGCAGTGGCTGGCCTCTTGAACATTAGCGGAACCGCTACTTCCTTGACTGGTAGAACCCTCTTCGAGGGTTTAGGAACAGTCATTTAATAGACAGACCAGTTATTTGGTTGAGTGTAAAGGTGTGCTGATAGTTTTAATGATAAGTTTATTCTTAGTTTCTCATGCGTATATTCTTTGTGAATGGTGACTGCACCTGTAATAGCGCTCAATGAAGACGTCAATATTCATCCAGTTAATGGTATCGAGTGGTGTAAGTCAGCCGGCCGGTAAACAACATGAATGAAGCGAAACTACTGCGCACATACTGTTTCCATCCGATTTTATCGAATTAACATCCTGATACCGACCGTTGAGGGTGGGATTTGATATCTCGCTAATCTTGGGTCGGCTCCCAAATCCCCTTACCTATCTTAGGTTACACTACGCCCCTTAGAGCTGCTCCCGAGCCTTAATCCTCTAATGACGGCCAAATAAAGGCTCTTAACTCCTCCTTCCTACCAACGTCGGCAATTTCCATCGAAACCCGACTTCTCAAACTTCCCTTCGCCGACTGCCCATAAAAGAGCTTCCGAGGCCCCCACGGAGCCTCATTTTACGGTCTCCGCTCTGTAAGTATTTATAAGAACATTTTCTCGATCCTCAGATGAAAAAAAAAACCCGGGCGAAAATTACTTCTCGACCTCGAAAAATTTATGACCGGACGGGCTCCGGCAAACACCTGATTGCTACGGGGTGCCAGTCTCCAGTCAATTGTCGAGAGCTGGCGGGAAGTAAGACAACAATGGAGATTAACTTTGATATTTCGTCCGATCCGAGCTCTCATTTATGCAAATCTGGGCCTTGGTATCGAAGGAATTCCACCCTTTTGCCGCTGTCATAAGTTGAGCGGCTGCTTAAGAATCGTTATATACCACTTGCGCTGATTCAAAAGTTACAAACTGCGTGAAGGTTTGAGAGGCTATTGGTTCCCAAACAGCTTTGCTGGCGGCCATTTCCGAACAACCTCCGCGTTTCTTCGACGCCTCGAGAAAAAGAAGTAGGGGATAATTAGAAATGCCCTTTCGTTCTAGTTATTGAGAGTGGGACTTGTTCTCCCTAAATTTACTCCTGCGTATAGCAAATTGCATCAGGTTGGCCCAGCGATGGTAGCTCTTCTTTCTTTCTCACAATAATCTTACGAGGTGTTCTCCATTCTCATACTGCCCAGTACTATGGAGGTTTAGGAGCGGTCTCAGTGTCTTCATTCTCATCTCTGCGAGTTGCAGGCTCCATCCTCTTCTGGCTGTGCACTCTCCGGAAGAAATCGACTGTTCATTCAGCTACCATAACTTTTTTAACGCCAAAATAAGGGTTAGAACAAAATCCATCGAAAGTTAACTATAGTTATCATAGTGATCAAAACACCAAATTTTGTTTCTCAAAAATGGCTCTAGCGATTTTGATTAAATTTTTCATATTGATAGCTCTAAATAAGGCAATGATACCATAAAATTCCCATTTGTGGGAAAATGACGAGAGCAGCACAATAAATTATCAAAATTTTCGACGAAATCTATTTTAGCGCGGTTTTTAGGGAAAACAACCGTACCAAATCAGCTGCAACATGATATCTAGCCTACAGGTTACCATGGGACGCCAAAATAAGGGTATGGGCAAAATCTACCGAAAGTTAACTATAGTTATCATAGTGATCAAATCACCAATTTTTTTTCTCAGAAACGGCTTCAACGATTTTGATTACATTTTTTTTATAGATAGCTCCCAATAAGACAATTATACCATAGAATTCGCATTTGTGAGAAAATGACGAGAGCAGCACAATAAATGATCAAAAGTTTCGACGAAAAGCGTTTTTAGCGCAGTTTTTTCCTTATAAACTCCGCTGGAATTTTTGTAGAATGATAAAAAAAATTAGTATTGTAGTCCAATCCAGTACCTAAAAGGTGAGTGTTTAAAAACGCTCATGAAATACATGGGGCTTACTCCAGGAATTCTTGAATTTCAACTACTGCCGTTTCGCTTACTACCAGTTCTAGCGGTTTTACTCGATAACTCTTCAAAAATGATTACTATCCTCTTCAAAACAATCGTGTCATTAATCCTCTGTGCAACAATTGCTCAGTAATGGTTCTGGAATGAGTTTGAGCAGCACAATAAATTCCGGAACTGTAAGCGCTACCGCGTCCTGCTGCCGTGTAGTGTTGTTTGACCAAGTTCAAATGAACTGACTGATAAATGAATTGATTAAATAGAATTAGCCATGTACCCGAGTGAATTGTTGTAGAGCTAAGGAAAGTTGTGTGTTGCAACGCACCAGATATTTTGAACAAGTAATACAGTATACCCAGTACATTAGAACCAATTATGGCCTATCTTTTAACTTGACAAACGGGCACTTGCTACTAATTTTTCGGGCAGTGACGGATATAACACAATAGTCCTCTGGCACTCGTGGACCTCAACGCAGATCACGCTGCTGAACAGTAGAAAATTGATACGAATCCGGACGTTTTAGTATGAGGACGTCCCAGGATTAATTCCATCGCCAGATTTTACGATTTCCATTCCCGAACGAGTAAGAGCAGCACAATAAATTCCGGAACGCTTCTGAACGGATTTCTGGCTGCCATAAAGCGTCGTTTGACCATGTTCAAATTAACTGAGTGATAAATGAATTGAGTAAGTAGAAAAAAAGCCATGTACCCGAGTGAATTGACGTAGAGCTAAGGAAAGTTGAGTGTTGCAACGCACCAGATATTTTTTTAAAACTTCCTAGTAACGTTTCAGCGGAGTTTGAAAGGAAAAAAATCGCGCTAAAACCAATTTTAGTAGATAATTTTTTTATGGATAGTGAGAAACTCGAAATACTTTAAGAAGGCTGTTAGAAACTCAAATCGCCAACTCCGATTTCACATCCACCACACCACACTTTCCCGATACCGGTATTTATTCTTTACGTTCCATTATCAGCTATCAACAGTTATGCCAACAGAGCAGCAGAAATTCCAGCTTGCTATTGTTCCAAAACCTGACCAACAGCGCTGTTCCCAGCAGCGATTACCGCCCACCACTGGAGGGAATGAGGTTGTAACCTCTTCCGATTATTATTATTATTATTATTATATTCTCTATCTAACGTTATATCATCAGCATCTATCATCACCTTTTGCGACCTCGTGTGTGCCTTTTTTCTTTTCGTCACCGAACTGACTTTAACCATTTTGTTTGGGATCGTTCACGGCATCTTATACGCCGCTCATCTCCTCGCGTTCGGATTCTCACCACCATTCGGACGTGTTGGACAGCGCATCCCGACCATCCAACAGGGAAGACACCGGAACGATTTTGCGCGCTCTCTCAGCTCTCTCCCCAACTCGTGATTCCGAGTTGGACTTAAACAAGTATCAGATCTTTTTTCCATTTGTGTTTTCCCAACCATATTGTTAATAAACCCCTTAAACTCTCCTGTCGCCCATTTGTAGTTGTATCCGGTGTTCAACTCACAATTCACCGTAACTAACACCCATCACACGTTATTTTCTCAAGCTGGTAAGCTGTGCGGGGTTATAGCCAACGTCAAACGGCAGGCCCAGAGCATACTCTAACAAGGCTTACATTTAGGAATACTATAGCGGAGCAACTTGTGTTGGGAACCGCATGTTACGAAAGTTTATAACACTATATTTAGGTCTGGTGTGGATTCTTGAGAACCAGTCGGGATGAATGAACAAAACTTTCTCTAGGCCAACGTTTCGCTTAATTTATTAAGCATCGTCGGGGCTATAGGGTATCACAAGAGACAATTAGGTTACAGTAAATTATAAAAAGATTATAGAGAATCATTGAACGCAATTAATTTTGAAAATAACACCTCAGGAAATTGCTACTAATTTCTATTTTACCTTTGAAGTGATGCTCTCTCTTGGGTGTCTGATGTGCACGGTAGGGCCACGAGAAATGTAAATAAACTAATGCAAATACCTAAACATAGGAGCACAATACGAGCGATCGTTTTTGATTCAAAGCACCAAAATTTGTAATGAAAATAAGGCTATGTTCATTTTGAGAGGAAAGCCAACACTTTTACGAGTAAATTAAAGAAATTATTATCAGATGAATACGAAAAAAAAAATTTGTTTAAAATAATAAATAAATAAAAAATCTGGGTAAAAGCAAAGAATAGGGACCGCTCCCTCTGATAAGGCAATATATCGATATATCACGACCGAGGTCAGGTTATCGATATGCCCGACATCGTAGGCTCTGGCGCCATGTTTGAAATTAGAAATAACGACAGCTGTACGATTATGCCAATTATTTAATGTTCATTATGTAATACCCCGTTATATAATTATTTTAAATGTACAAAGACTATGAAAAGGAGTGAATTCAATGAAATTAAGAATGGGTATATGAAATAAATATGTGATAACTAACGGATTGATATCGATACATGCAGTCGTAGCGTTATCAAGCGGTCGGCCCATGTTCTTTGTTTCACCCAAAAATCTGTACTTCAGCACGCAAGCCAAGTATATAAATAGTCGGAGGAGTAAAGTGATATTAAAGCAATCAGGTTATATCCGCCAGTAGGCAAATTACTAAAGTTAACGTACCTGTTAGGTGAGTCTGTCTCCCCTGGCTGGTGAGTTACGGTGGGCAAGCGCTTTCGATGTAAAGACATCATCGTCTGGCCGTTAGGTCAGTACTGGAGTCAGTCAGTTGGTCGTGGTCTTTATATACGAAGAGAAAGGTGAAAGGGGTGATGGAGCGTCGCGGAAGGGGCGGGAAGAGGTCATGTACCTCAGGGTTTCCCCTAGAGGTGAATGGAACGTTTTGAATGATCTGTCAATTGTGGAATTTACGTCTTTTCTGTGTAGGGTGGTCAGTTGGTTGTTTCCGTTTGGAAAAACTATAATGGACAGATCATAAATGAACAAATCAACACAAAATGCGACACCATATTTACACCACTCAAAACACTACACAAACGAAAACAACCAACTGACGGATTTACAGACCACCCTACACAAAAAAGAAGTAAATTCCACAATTGACAGATCATTCAAGACGTCCCATTCACCTCTAGTGGGTTTCCCCCTGAGGTACATGACCTCTCCCCACCCCTTCCCCGACGCTCCATCATCCCTTTCACCTTTCTCTTCGTATATAAAGACCACGACCAACTGACTGACTCCAGTAATGACTTAAAGCCAGACAATGATGTCTTTACATCGGAAGCGCATGACACAGTAACTCACCAGCCAGAGGAGATGGACTCACCTAACAGATACGTTAACTTGAGTAACGCGATGTCGCAGGCGTCCGGTTTTCCTAACCTCCCGATCGCGGCAATGCGGTTCCCCCTCTCCCTGTCCTTCTCTCGAGTTCGACTTCTGCAGTTGTAATCGACGCATTACGGCTTTAAGGAACGGTTCTGCTCGGTAGGAGCGGCCCTGTGTTCCAGGTCATGGCTTAATTTTTGTTATGTCTTTTTCGTGTAAGAAGAAGAATGTAAACTGTTCAGTGTCTCCTAGGAGAATGGAAGAGAAGGCTTAAAGGCTCTAATTCTCCCAGGTCAATAAATAAAACACACTGCGTGCTACTATTACTACTTGCCTAGTTACGATTTCCATACAACTTCTGCGCTTTTCTTTTTTGAAGAGTTGATCAAATAAAAATGGGTCAGAACGTTCTCTAACTCGTTTGGCCAATTCGTTTCTCTTCGAGAGGAAATCAAGAGGCGAATATTGCAACTAAAAAGAGACGTTCGTTTGATGGAAAGGGGCGAAAAACGTTGCTTGAGGTTTGATTGAGTTGAGGATTCGTCTTCGGGATAAAAAGAAAGGAAGGGAAATTATGGTAAGAGGGAGCCTGTTGTGGATTGGAGGGGGGGGGTGTTGAGGGGAGAGGAGCCGAAGAAAATTAATTTTGCGCGATTTTTCTCCCCTCAGTCTGCGACTTCTCCGCGAAGTATTTACTCAAAAAATCGTCCAGGAAGCGGGACTTTAATATTAAGACTCAAAGGAGAAGGGGAAAGATAGGGAGGGCGATGGTGATGGTGAGAGAGAGTGACGGAGGGGGTGGAAAATAAATCTGCGAGAGAAAAATGTGGGAAAACACGTTGCGGGAAGGTTTTTTTTTTTTTTTAATATTGTTTTTAGTTCTTTTACTGTTCAGTCGGTTGAGAGTCTGAGTCGCGGAGGACGAGAGGGTTTTTTCAGGAGGGAGACTGGGATATTGGATACCTTTATTGGAGTTTCCGGAGGGTTCGGTAGGCTGTTTGAGAAGATGAGGGTTTTTTGGGTTTTACGTTTACGAGATTTTTCAAAAGGGCGGGGGAGACCTGGTCCGAAGGGAGGTAGTGCGTGTGTAGGGGGGGGCGTCTGAGGTGAATGAACGTACTGAGCTCGTGAGGTGGATTTTGCGCAATGTTCTATAAGTATGTTTTTTTCCTCCTTATTAAAGAGTATCTTGGAAATAATAAGGAATTGATTCACGTCAACTATGAGTGGAGTGAGTAAAGTTACATAGTAACAGGCCTGTTTCCTTAACAAAAGGACCGTTCATTAATCACATAAGTTCATCTCTTATATCAGCCGACAGTCTTGCGCTAGCATGACAAACCACTCGCTCAGCGTCCACTTACCCTGATCTGGGAGGTACATCAGGTCGTCATTTAGCCACCCATCTGAGAGGAGTTTCCCTACCTGCTCTTACTATTTACTTAGGAAGGAAGTTTCAAACGGAGAAATCAACTGTGGCCACGTTCTTTTTGTCATAACCTTCTTGGCAAACTGGGCGTAACGGTTTTAAGCTTGCTTAGTAGCAGACAAAGCTGGAAGGTTCGGCTGCTCTTCCAACAATGGAGGAGCATGTGGTTTCTTCTACACTGGAGGCAAGGGGTGGAGAGTCTTCGAGACAAAAGAGGTGAAGCCACGCGTTGTAGTCACCATGTCGCGTCGGGAACTGGCTCGTCCACGGGTCTGACTCAACCCACATTCTCTTACGCCATTCGTGGATTAGTGAAAAAAAGTTTTATTTCCCTCTGACGAGGATTCCCATATCACTTGCCATTCATCTGGCTCAGCAAGTGTTCGTTTTGCGGTGAAGCCTATGCGGAGTTCAGTCCATAGCAGTAGAAGTTCAATTTACACTATCCACTCGTCCATCTAGCGGTCAATGGCCAAGTCAACATATAACTGTGCAGTGATCGCTCGGAGTGCTTCAGTGCAGTTTTGTAAGAGTTGGTGATCCACAGCTTTCTGGGATTGGGCCCGTTCTTCCTTTTGATTCCTGTGAGTTCGCTACCCCACATAAAAGAGCAGTACCAATCACAGGTCATGTTTCACATCGTCTAGTACTTTTCGATGCTGAATCGAGTGGGGTGGGTCTCGAAGGTGATCTACAAACATTATTGTTTATTTCTGAGCGGTCGTGTACTGCATTGCTGATATAGTCGTTGTTGGGTGCATGAATAGGAGACCTTGAAGGAAGATAGATGAACATGGTGAGTGAGTGAGGACTGTATTACACTTGGCAGAATAGCGATATCAGTTTGAGTGTGAGTATATAAGTGCGAACTAGGGGACGCTGAATACATGTGAACTGGTTGCATGGGAGAGCGAGAGTTGAGTTGTGAGAAGAGTGAGGGCTGAGAGAAAATTATTTGGGAAAAGTGAGAGAGGACTGTCGTTTGTGAGAGTAGATAACTGAGTTTGGTAGGAGCTGTCTGTTGTGGAGAGATAAGTAAATTGAGGGATGGGACGAGGATATTTTGGAAAGTCCAGAAGGAGGAAAAATCCATTATCAATCATAAATAACTGAAGAACGGGGCTTTCCATGGGTTAACAAAAGGGCTTGAGTACAGAAAGGTGAAACAATGACTTTCCATAGGGCCATTGAGTACCATTGAGTGTGAACGTTCGGAGGTAAAAAAACCCAGCTAATTCGGCCTGTGCCTGGCATTTGCCACAATTAAATTTTATGAAAATAGGCAATCGTCGTTTTATTATTGGAATTAGGTGGTATTGCTCACGGTAACTCAATGTAAACGTGAGCGAGGCTCCTTCGCCGATAACATGTCCACAGTCTGCCAAAAAATGTAGAAATCGCATTTTAATGCATTTTGTACGATGAGCACGCACCCAGTAATAACTACAATAACGAACCTAAAGTTACCCCTTTTGGTTTATTATTCATTCTGAATAATAACCCTATGTTTTCGGTCAGAAAAATTTGTTTACAGCCCCCTCCTCAAAATTTCACACGTTGCGTTGCAAGGTCAAACCTGCGATGTCTGCCCACCGGCGTTTTATGCCCTTAACGTGAATTTTAAAAATTCGGTCTTTCGCACAAATATCCGATCGGACGAAGGGCCATGGTTGTTATGGGCAAAATGTGGTTGAACAAATTAACAAATACGCCATTTTGGGAATTTTACCGAAAATGCGCCGCGTTTGGTAACGTTTTCAAGGTATTTTTAGATGCTAGGTTGACTGAAATGAGTATGAGAGGTGCACAACTGCGTATGAATCGAAAACAGTGAAATTACAGGAATTGTACGCGTCACGTCGTGCCAATTGCCTATAGGCGCCAGGAGTTTGTCATTTTCGTCGTTCCGTAGTAGTCAGGTCATGTTTCGTATGGTTTACTGGTATTTTTCGAGGCTGAGTCGAATGGGACGGTTCTCAGAGGCGTGAGACTTGGTCAGGCTGTTCAAGAGAATATTAAATCCTTGTGTAGTAATTTGCAGCGTTTTACGACGATTGCTTTTACTGCCACTTCACCGTTTCCGCCCTTGAGATTGTGCGGTACTGATGGATATTCTTATCATTTAGGCAACATCCTTTTACTAATCTCCCACTTCCGAAGAATATGAGCCTCAATATATAACAAAATAACGTCAATAAAATCTGCGAATCAGGTCCGCGCGTCTTTTCGTGTACCAACTTGCACCTAACCTGACTTATCGCACCAAACCTCCAACAGTCGCAGCTTATACTTTCTTCTAAACTAGTATTCGACGAAACGTTCTGTGCGAGGTATCACACAACTGTCTTCAGCCCCGAGTAAATGTTCTTCTGTGTCTTACAAATGTTTTTACTCTGTTAATGTGAACCTGTTACAAGTAGCACATTGGATCAGTATTCTGATTGATAAGGACTAAAGAAAAAGTAAAAGTAAAAAGTTGGGGTTTGCTCGACTCGTTACCCAAATAACCAAGTCGAACACCTTCACCTGTGGTTCGTGAGATGGGAGAAAAGTTGCTGACTATGAAAACGAATTATATTTGCTGCGCAAACAAAGAAAATAACAAACAAAGAAGAGCAAATAAAGAAAATAACACAACGCTTCCACGAGTGATAAAAATAAATAAAAGGGAAATCAAGAAGTTTATCTGTCCCGCGAAATGAGGTGATCTCGTTGGTCAGCGGTAGAGACACCGTAGCTGTGAGTAGTTAGGTCTATGGCACACCTGGGATGAGTGACGTAATCCCTCCCTCCCCACCAACCAGCTGATGTATGACGTCACCCCCCTCCCCCCGTCTGCATCATCATCATGACCTCAGTGTAACTTCTGAGAGGATCAACCCCCCCCCCCCATGTGACGCCACGTCCCCCACCACTATGAATCCCCCCATGTGACGTCAGACCCTCACAATGGCGCAACTTCTGAGTGGATCCACGTCATACCCCAACCAATTATTGCGCTAACGCGTAAGTACCTCCTACCCCAATCCCCCCCACCACCAGCACATGGCAGGAGGGGAGGGGGTGACGTCATACATCAGCTGGTGGGTGGGGAAGGGGGATTATGTCACTCATCCCAGGTGTGCCGCAGCCCTAACTACTGCCATGGCGTCATTTGCGGTGCAGCAAGATTTCGACTTGCCGAATTCATCTTCCGTTACTTGACAAGAGTTCGAGACGTGCCCAGTTTTAGATTAGTCAATATGTGAAAGTTAGATGCGACGTGGACCGGTTTCGATCGTCATCACTGTCGCTATCGCGATCTTTGCAGCACTGAGTCACAGGCGACGCGCTTCTTGTTGAGAAGAGTCGAGGGGCGATAACGTCGGAGGTAAGGAGAACATCGTGCGAGGATGAAAGGAAAAAAAGAAAAAGGAAACATACTAAAACAGGAGTCCTTTCAACTATTGTTTCGCCTTTCTGGCGATAACGCTGCCTAAAAATCACTGTTCGTCAAAAGTTACGCTAATTGTTGCGATCGTGTTAAAAAATGTGTTATCTTCAGATCTTTAGGTTTAGAGGCCCCATCACGTACTGAATCCAAACTTATTTCCGTGTGTTGTGTGGGCTGTTCAATTTGCGGAAGATCGAACTCAACGACTGAACCGATTTGGACTCGTTCTCAGATTAGTTTTAAGACGTCCACAAAATGCGTATTGTTTCTCTTAGTTTTCGGTGTTCAAGTACAACCTCTCGCAATCATTCACTGGTCGAGTTAGCTTAGTGCAGCTTTGGGCCTCTTCTCCCCTCCCCAACCCCACCGTGCGCTCATCCCTTCGTCTTCGAGCTGAGATAAAAGCTTTTCCCTTCTGAAATCCGACCTCTTAAATAACAACCCCCCTCCCCCTCTCCCTTTTCCCGTTTCCCTTCCACCCGGAAAAACCTAATTCCAAACCCATTTAGAATTAACAGCTGTTAATGAACTTCTACTAAATTAACTCGGGGGCTTCCTTATCCTTTCCCTTATTCCCTTATCCTCTTCGGCCCTTCACGAGTCGGTCCCTCCGGGAAATACAACCCCAAACCCCAGCGTCGCTTTTTACTCCCCAAAACCCGCCCTAGTGGCTAAGAAACAATGACGGATGGTCCCATTTCCTCCTGAGTAGGGCGAGGGGCGAAATGGGAGCGGAGGGAGATAACTGGGTATAAAACATACGCTGCACGGGAGGGTGATTTGTTGGTTGGTATCAAAGAAACGAAACGGAGAGACGAACTTACCTTTGTTTGAGACGATTGCGGGATTACTGGAAGGTGCGTGATAAATAGACTTGGCCGAACGCCTCTGTTGAAGATCGCAACAAATCTGAGGGGGTGGGCGTTCAAAAATCATTCTGGGACGCATCTAGCGATAATGCAAAAACTGATCCGGTCATCAACTCCTGGTCTGCCCTCTCGCCAAGAGCTTTCACACCTTTTGGATCTTTATTTGCCCAAGAAGCCCAGAGGACCTAGTGACAGGAATCTCCATTCATTAAGAGGGTCATCGGTTGTTTTCACTTTCACCGCGGGCTATTCCTTAGCAAGAAAGGAAGTGAAACCTGTGAACTGGGCAAAACAAGAGAACTTAACAAACACGAATTAATGAAAGGCGCACTGTTCGGCAGTCCGAATAAGCTGGGTCTTTTACCTCCGGAATATTGCACTCGCATCTAATGTTACTCTCAACCCTTTTTTGTGTACCAGCGTAAAGCCCAGCTCCTCAGTTATTTTAAAGTGACAACGAATTTCCCCTGTCCTGGACATTCCCATCTATCTTTCCCACCCCTCAATTTCAGATTCCTCAATCATCAATTCAGTCAATCATCTTTCAGCTCTCATGATGCAGTCGTCTACCAGTTCACCCAACAATTCATCTCTCAGCTCGAGCTACTCCCAACTCAATCTCTCTCTCTCTCTCTCTCTCTCTCTCTCTCTCTCTCTCTCTCTCTCTCTCTCTCTCTCTCTCTCTCTCTCTCTCTCTCTCTCTCTCTCTCTCTCTCTCTCTCTAGCCTAGCAAAGAACGAACAAAAAAAAAAAAGTGGAAAAGAAGGTGTGCAATGCGCTTGTATTGAGAAGTTTTTGATTTTTCTTTTTTATCTTTTTGTACGTTTATTTTTCGTTTGTTTTTTATTAATATGAAGCGAGAATTTGATGTAAGTTAATTACTGCTGTTAAATAATTAATTAATGCTTCCAGGGACAGTGGAAGAGAGGGCCCTATGGCCTTAACTGCCCCTGGTTAATGTAAATAAACCATTTCAATCAATCAATCAATCTCTCTCTCTCTCTCTCTCTCTCTCTCTCTCTCTCTCTCTCTGTCCCTCTTCCTCCACTTAGTATCTCACATACAACCAGTCTCACACATATTGAGAGTCCCTTGTGCACGTTACTGTACTCATGCTCAAACTAATATCGCTGTTCTATCCAATGTAATACAGTCCTCACTCACGCTCACCACGTTAATTTATTTCGCAGTTTCAAGCTCTCCCACACACACACACACAATTGGCAGAGCTTATACATGAGTTTAAACAGGACTCACCAGCAAAGAGGACTGGCTACTGGCTGGGAATAGACACGGCCAATTTAGGGAATTTAAAACCAAACGCACAAACTTTGAAATTGATAAAAAAGGAAAAATGAACTTCCAACTTGATTTAAAAATGTTGACGGCTTCAATTCTTACTGCTTAGACACAATAACTCAGGAAAGTTTTAAAAACGGGAAAGAAACGGATTTCCACGGGTGTGGGCTTCGAAGAACGCGGGAAGTCGAATAACGGGAGACGAATGATTCGGTGGACGGTTTTATTTCGTCGCGTTGACTAGAAGCCTCGAGGAGGGCAACACGATACGAAGGCTTTAACGTACTTATAATTCGTAAGGCCTGTTAATAAATGTCCTACAGGTTGCAGCTTTGATAGAACGAGAGGGGCATTCACCCGGCATCCACCGACCCCGGACCTGTGGAGCAGATTTTGGCCAAGTGACAATCGCGTACGATAATTTGGAGGTTAATTTGATGGTCGTGGTTTAAAAAAATAAAAAGTCGAAGAACTACTTCTTTTAATCGAGAACCTTATTTGCACACTGGGCAAAATGGTGATCGCCTTGCTTGGTGGCAAACTTTTCACCCGACAACCGTCGCTCACTGTTGCAGGAACTACAATGGAGCAACACGGGGGTTTCCTGTAGGAGTTTTTGAGAGAAAAGATGTGCAGACGCTGTTAAGGGAAAACTCGTACGTGCCACGTCCCAATGACGAAGATTCCTTTCTCGCTTGCCATTGGTCTAACACCCAGTACACTTACGGTAGTTTCTGTTCAGTGGCACTTAATGGGGGAAAGCACCCTTTTGGCTCTCCACTTGTCCACCATCAGTCAACGGATAACTGGCCAGTGACCGCTTGCTTCACTGGATCCCGTCTTGTATTCAGTGATGATCTACAGGAGCGCAGCTTGCTTCTTGAGTTTGCTACCGTAGACAACGAGGCAATCACCAATCAGGCACATGACCATGGTGCCTTGATAAAACACACCAAGCTCTTTTTGCTTTGCAAATTGCTCGTAGTGAGGCGCACCTCGACTTCTAGGAACTCGGCGTACTGGCTCAAATGCCACATCTCACTTATAATTATGTGACTTGTTTCTCTAGAACAAGCCTACGGCAGCCAAACTGGACTCGTTTTTAATTTCTTTGGCTCTACAAAGTAGAAAGGAAAGTTATGTAATCGGCTGAAAAATTTTTCATTTGAGTTTTCTTCAGATATTTACGTTTCAGAGCTTCCTGAGTCCGAAAAACACTATTTAAGAAAAAGGTCTGTGTGTATGTGTGTCTCTGAACGGTTTTTAGAGAAAATCAGCTCAAACTTGATATCTAGCCCGCAGGTTATCATGAGGCGCCAAAATAAGGGTATGAACAAAATCCACCGAAAGTTAACTATAGTTACCATAGTGATCAAAACACCAAATATTTTTTTTCTCAAAAATGTCTGTAACGATTTTGATTACATTTTTTATATAGATAGTTCCCAATATGGCAACTATACCATAAAGTTTCCATCTATGGGAAAATGACGAGAGCAGCACAATAAATTATCAAAGCTAATATTTTAGCGCGGTTTTGGTTTATTATTCATTCTGAATAAAAACCCTATGTTTTTGGTCACGAGTAATTTTTTACAACCCGCCCTCAAAATTTGATATTTTTCGTTTCAAGACATGGGGATTCCGTCCGCCGACCCCCATCCCCCATCAGTCCGCCATCCGGGCCGATTTGTGCCTTTAACGTGGTCTAAACAATCCGTTCTTTCGCACAAGAATCCCATTTGGTATCTAGTTGTGCCTGCCATCTCGGCAATCCGATCGGACGAAGCCCATGGTTGTTATGGACAAAAAATGGTTAGAAAAAATTAACAAAACGCAGTATAATCGCAAATAAGCCGTGTTTTGTATCGTTTTCAAGGTATTTTTACATCCTGGGTCGTATGGAATGAGTATCAGACGTATACAACTGCGTATACGGAAATTACAGTAATTATTAGAGTCAACTAATTGCAAGAACTTGCGGGATCAACAGCGGAAATCAACGTTTCGTCGTTAGTACTTCCTCCCTCCCGTCTCATCAAAACCACCCACTCACTCGCCTCGCAATGCCCGCTGACTCGCAACGCCGCCAACTGCCGAGGGTTCGCTGGAAGTCTCCGCCCCAATTTCCCCGACTCTTTTTGCCTGACGGGGCGGAGGAAGGTTAGGTCCACTTTCTCCGCACACATCGGATCATAAATGCCTACAGACGTTTAGGGGCGCCTGGCGACGGGGGAATATTTGGTTACTGTAGTTGGATTGTAGTCAGGTCATATTTCGTATGGTTTACTAGTATTTTTCGATGCTGAATCGAATGGGACGGGTCTTGGAGCAGTAATACTAGGTCAAGCTGTTCATGAGAATAATAAACCGTTGTGCAATAATTTTCAGTGTTTTTCCTTATAAACTACTTTGAAATGTTACTACGAGCCAGCCATGACGGTAGTGGTAGTGGTCTCTTCATTCCACCTCTTGAGTTCAGAAAGTCTGGAGATGTCCATTCTAGAAGAGCAGTCAATAGGGTAAGAAGCTCAGGGCTGTCTGAAGTGTCGTTATTTTTCAAAGTTGGGCGATATCTCGATAGATGGAGCCAACCCATTCTGATTGCGAGTTGCCGATCCCTAACATTTTTCGTAGTTGTTGTAGCCGTTGCGATCCTTTTCGTAGATGGTAAAAAATAAGGTATAAAGGCTCAGCTGCTTAAAACAAAATGAGAAATTGCATCCTGGACGGAAAAATTGTGGTCCGCACCTCTTCCTCAGGCCCCAAATAAAAACCCCCTTAGAAAGATTAATAGAGTGATATCTCACTTGTGATTATTATAATTGAAACCACGCAGGCGGCAACTTTTTGACAACAACTATAAAGTAAGAAAAAAAGGGGGATCCGGAAAGTTGGAAGACCGGGGACGGGCTTCACCTTTGATTCATAAATAAAGCGAGCAGAGGCCTCGGAGACCCAATTGGCTCATCTGACCATTAAACCTCGTGGTTCCTCGCTCCTCGACGTCGAGGGAAATTACAAATTCAAAACGGTTTGTAGGGAGTTTTAGTTGGGATCGACCGTTTCGAGAGCGGAAGACTTTCAGTTCGTGGGGGATTGCCGTAGTGGAGTGGAAAGAGGAAGTTTACACCGAAAGAGATGGTGGTGGTGGGGGGAGGGGGGGATCAAATAATTTCACGTTCGAATTGAATTCATGAGACGGATAGCCGAGAGCCGTCGGAAAGGGTTGAAAATTGTATGATCTTCCGTCGATTACCTCCGGAATTACCAATTTAAATTTGTGTCGTTTGTAGTGAGATACGATTAATGTATTTTGTGACAGGAGGTAAAAAATTGGATTAGTAGCCTCGGTTTATCAAGAGACGGGTTAAGCTAGTTGGTGTCAGGTACTCGGGGGGCGTCGTTATGTCGGTCGGACAAATTACCGTAGAGGAAAATCATAACCGGATGAACAGTTGAATTTCCTAAACAGTTTTAGGCTTTAGGGCCGTATTCACCAAAACAGCACTGATCGTGATCTAGCCGATCGCGGCTAGATGAGTAAATCAAGGCTAGCCTGTTTCGTTCCCCCGAGATCACTGAGGGATGCGGTTAGGATAGACGTGATTACCTAGTGGACTAATGAGGTTACAGTAAATTAAGGAAATCTGGCGTCTGTTCAGAAATCTCGCCCCATAAACGTGAACGGCCCCGTAACCGTACATCCCATAGACGCCCAACCCTCAACAATCCAGATTTGACCAAATTATTGATTTAATTTGATAATCGTCAAAAGCCAAAGTACTTGAGGGACGGATTTTTGAGACTGACCCCTCTGGCGGATGGCCAACGTGCCTACCACGCAGGGAGATCATGTGACTCTGCGCTGAATGCACTAGTTAGGAAACTAGAAGAGTCAATGGGAAATAAGGAGCTTTAGGGGCCTTTCTAGACATAGAGGGGGCCTTTGACAATACCTCCATACGCAGCATCGAAAGGGCATTGATCGAGTTTAATGTCAATAGCAATGCGATAAAGTGGATTACCGCCGTATTGGAAAGCAGAGAGATCTGAACTTCGCTGGGAAACTGCTCGATTAGGGACTGTGAGGGAATGCTCTCAGGGAGAGGTCCTATCTCCGCTCCTCTGGAACCTAGTGATTGACTCCCTACTGGAGAAACTTAATGCGATGGGGTTTTACGCCCAAGGATACGCTGATGATGTGGCTGTACTCATTCGGGGCAGGGTGCAAAGCGTGCTGTCGGACCTGATAGGGGCGGCCTTGCGGATGGTGTGCCTGTGGTGTGGGGAGATGGGGTTATTCATCAACCCAGCCAAGACGGTCATTGTGCCGTTCACAAGGCTAAGGCAACTGTCAAGACTGAGGCCGCAGTTAGTGATGGGCGAAGAAATTCAGCTCAGCGAGCAAGTCAAGTATCTGGGTGTGATTCTAGATCGGAAACTAGTCTGGAAAGAGCACATCAAATACGTGACCAAGAAGGCGACAACGGCCCTCTGGACATGTCAGAGAATGTGCGGGAGGACATGGGGCCTAAAGCCCAGAATGGCCTGCTGGTTCTACGAGGCCATAGTGAGACCAATAATCTCATATGGGTCGATTGTGTGGTGACATAGAGCCTCCATTGGAGTGAATAGTAGCAGCCTAGCCAAAGTACAAAGGCTAGGGTACCTACTTATAGCGGGGGTGATGAAGACCACACTCACCATCACCTTGGAGAGACTTTTCGACCTTCTCCCCCTGGACATTTGTGTCAAGGCAGAGACTATGAAGGTGGCTTACAGACTCACCAAGCTCAGCATGATCACGGACGCAATGGTGCCCATGTATGAGTTCTAGAGGAAATATAATGTTCAGCGATTGGGAGATCCATGGAACAGCGAGAGTCGCCAGTTTCGGCCTCCCAATGGCATCAACATCTTTACAGATGGATTGAAAACCCCGAAGGGAACAGGATCCGGGTTGTGGGTAAGTGGCTCTGGAAGGAGTGGGACGTATATTGCCCTAGGCCCCACTCCAACAGTTTTTCAAGCAGAGATTTATGCTATTATCGCCGGGGCAATCTTAATGCATGAGAAAGGCTGTAGCAACTGAACTATCAACATATTAACCGATAGTCAGGCGTCGTGTGCTGTTCACGGCAAAAGAGTTCACTGTAACAGCTCATGGTAACTGGTGGATGCATGCAAAAAAGAGAGAGAAATGGACACGCGAATTGAACGTACTGTATTGATTACGTGGTTGGTACGATAGTTGTCTGAGTACAAGACTGAAGGATGGGAGTTTGGGTGTGAGTATATAAGCGCAACACAAGGGGGTTCTGAATACGTGAACTGGTTGCATGGTGAATTAAAGCCGAGAGAGAGCAAGTAGAACTGTGAGTAGCACAAGAGTTGACAGACTAGTGTCCGTTTTCGTTGCGTTTTGGAAGTGCTGAAAAATGCGGAGTGGGAAACGGTGGGATGAGGATATTTTGGAAAGTACAAATAGGGAAAACCGTTTTCAGCTGTCTGGACTTTCCCGCAGCTACAGTCGAAGGGCCTCAGGGCTGATTAGGACTGGCCCGACATAGCGGGCTTGGAATAACTGAGGTGCCACCTGGCTATATTCAGGAATTTGGAAACCCTCACGGAGTCACTGTCACGGGGCATTTTAAAAAAAAAGACACTTGGCTTCTAGACTCGTGATTGGTGCGAATTGAGACTACTCTATTCTGATTTGTTCGTTAGTGAATGGGACGTCCCTGTAATGTATGAGTTAATTATAAATATATTGAATGACAATTGAACGCGCTAGAGAGCCAGGTCGAGGGAATCGGCCGTTTTGTGCGACCGAGCGGCTCAGCGACCAAGTGACGAGGACGTCACCTGGCTCGGGACCAGAGCTTCGCCTGCCTTCAGGACTCTGAGCCACTCAACTGTTCCGCTATAAATTTCCAATTGATTTAGTCCGTTTTCGAGCCAACTCCACCTCTGGAGACTCAACGAGCACGAAAATAAACTCGTTGCAGCCGAATGGCCATAAACTCCGGGCCTCCGCCTCAGTCCTCGCGCCTCTCGTTTGAATATCAATTGTTTCATTCAGAAAAACAGCAACGTCTCGCGCAGCTCAGGCGACTCCGAATTCAACGCTCGACGCCCCGGAACAGGATATTTATGAGCTGCACCGGAGAGAAATATTAATGTTCCAAGTTGGCGAAACTGTTTCATCGCCGTTTACGCGACAGTGAACTTGTAACGTTTCAAAGCGGAAAATATTCCTGTCGCCCTTGCCTGTGACTGTGTGTATGTGTGTGTGGGGAGGTTGAGACAGATGAGAGAGAGACAGAGAGAGAGAGAGAGAGAGAGAGAGAGAGAGAGAGAGAGAGAGAGAGAGAGAGACAGAAAGAGAGGAGAGTGAGAGGGACACAGTCAGAAAAAAAGCAAAGCGCATTGGATCGAGCTGTACGTGTGTTTCTGGTTTATGGTTTGGCCGTGATCAGCTGCTCTTGAGCCTAAATAGAATTCATACCGATTTATTTACAGTACATAAACTTGACATCATTTATCAGTAACATGCAAAGTTACCCTTTATCAACTCAAAAGAGATTTCTTAAAAGGGAAAATAATTAAAATTAAGTATTGACGAAAAAACGAACGAATGAAATATTCAGAACTTAATGCTTAAGTTTCTTCGCTGTTCCTTTACTTAGCCCGAAGGAGTAAAAAAAGGATATTTATGTAATCAACTTGAAATATGTTGTTGAGTTTTCTTCAGATCTTGACTTTTCAAAGGATCCTGAGTGCGCGAGACGCCATTTAGGGAAATGGCTGGACGGATCAGTGAAGGGTAGTCTAGCAGGTGCAGGAGTTTATGGGTCAGGGATCTGGAAAGCGATACCACTGGATGCGCTGGCAGCAGTTGTCCAAGCATAGCTCTCAGCTTTGACGGTGTGCGTGCAGTACCTACTGCGTAGGGGCATGCTAAAGGCACTACCATTGCAAGGTATGCCTCACTGCAGCCATTACTAAGGCCACTTGGGGTGTGTGTTACCACGACAGTATCCTCATGTATAAGAGCATCTATCTAGGTGTGATTGGCTACTGCCCCGTTGTCTGGGGTAGCAAACTAACAGTCAATCAAAAGAGAGTATTGGCCCAATCCCAGAGAGCCGCGCTCCTGTGGATCACCAAGGCCTACAAGACTGTATCAACAGAAGCACTCCAGGTGATCACTAGTCAGTTACCAGTTGATTTGGCTGTTGAGTGCATGGTTGACAAGTGGAGAGTGAAACGGGAGCTTCCCCCGCTTTGGGCTGAACTCACCACAGAACAGAAACATGCCGCCATCAACGATTGGGTGCTAGAGAAATGGCAAGCGAGATGGGAATCCTCGTCAAAGGGACGTGACGTGTATGAGTTCTTCCCCAACATCCGTGAACGTCTTTCAAGGAAATGGGTTGAGCCAGACCACTGGACGAGCCAGTTCCTCACGGGACATGGTGACTTCAATGAGTGGCTCCACTTCTTCTCTCTGAAAGACTCTCCATTATGCACGTCTTGTGCCTCCAGTGTGGAGGACACAAGAAACCATGTGCTGCTCCACTGTAGTTTCTACAACAGTGAGCGACATTTGTTGGGAGGGCAAACGAACTTAGCAGCATTGACTGCAACAAGGCAAGCCTATAACCATTTTGCAAAGTTCGCGAAGAAGGTGATGGCTAAGAAACGTGGTCATAGTTGTTCTGTCCTTTTGAAACTTGCCACCCAAGCAAACAGTAAGATCAGGTAGGAAACCAGATTAAGAACTCCTCCCAGATGGTACGGGATTCCTCAGGTGGTCACCTCCGCGCGGTAACACACGGGCAACAGCTCTCTACGGTGAGACTGGCTAACGACCAAATACCTGCCGTACCTCCACAGGTCTGAGTTCGGTGGATGCTGCAGGGGTTGCCTCTTGCATATAGCGAAACCGCAACTTCTATGACTGATATAACCCTCGTCGAGGGTTTAGGTACAGTCATCAAATAAGGAAACAGACCTGCGTAGGGGCCTGAAAAGGAAAAGAATATACACTATGTCCGACAGTCAGGTTGTACTGGTTTGGGAATGCCTGACTGGCCTGAAGATTTTGGCAAAGAAATTCACGTCAACACTGTGTTGGGTGCCAGGTAATACGGGGATAGAAGGGAACGAGGAGGCACACTGGTGAGGAAAGCGTCTGCACTTTTCCCAGTAGGACCTGGGACCACCAAGGATAAAGGAGGTTGGTTAGTCAGAGGAGAAGTGGTGGGCTGCCTATTGGCGGGATGTGCTTGGCCAAAGGCAGTCATTGTTGAATCAAACTCTCCAGGGAGCAAGCAAGATAAATCTTCAGTTCAGCGAGAGATAGTATACGGATGGTGTGTGGTCACTGTCCACTAAGGTACCACCCAGCCGCGATTGGTAAGTCAGAAGTACAGATGCTGCGAGGTGGAGCTGGAGTCTGCAGAGCATGTACCGTGTACGTGTGAAGGGCTGGCTGCAGTGCGCCTCTGAGTGCTTGGGGTTCATTAGTGGTGGCTAAAGGAGGTTGCAGGGACCCATCCCTCTTACGGTCAGGGATCAGGGTCTTGCGTTTTGTGCAAGAATGGTGGAGACGCCGCTTCTGAGAACACTATGTCGTTAGCCTGTCTGCTGGGCTGTTTTCTTTGGCAGGAATGAATTCAAGTTGGAGTTCTCAAAGTCGAGCTCAGCCAATATTACCAATTGACACCCCTCTCACTCGACTTTTTGCCATTTGCTGACCTCGGCATCATTCTGGATTCTGCTGGCCTACAACGACCACATCGCTCAGCTCTTCCCAGGCTATGAGGTCTCATGGACTCCTGACTCTCCATAGCTCTCCCATGCTCCAGCTGTTATCAAGCTTTACCTTACTCTCGTTCAGATTATTCTTGAATACACATGTGTAGCCACTTCCACGAATGCCACATTGACTCACAGGGATCCACCGCAACCAGTTCGACGATGACTCCTTGTGCTCCAGGCAGTGCCTCCTTTGTCCTGCTGTTCCGCCATGGAATTCGATCGGATCGGATTGACGCCCCTTACCTTTGGGCCACGCTCTCCCCTCGCGAACTTTCCTCCATTCCCTTCTCCCCAGCAAATTAGCTCCTGCACTGACCTCTCTGTCCATCCCTCACACTCCCAACCTTCTTAGTGCTCGGCGCTCGAGGCCTCTTGAACTATCAGTTGTCGCCAAGCTACGTTAACGAGTTAAGTTTCGTTTACACCCCAGCCTTGCCTTTTTATGTACATGTTGCGTCTCCGTATCAATGGACTCGTCCTCTCTAAATAAATAAATTAAAGCCCACTGATGGTTCAACAAGCATCAGGTGTCAGTTTCTTATTGAGCTGTTGAGTTGTCTTCAGACCTGTTCACACACGGTTCCAATGAGAGTGGATTCAGTTTTGATCTTCAACGACGGTGATGGTAGTTTGAACTTTGGCGGATGGTGGGGACGATGGAGGTTTGTAGGAGAGAAGCTGAAAGTTTATGTTGGGCCGATAGCTAATTTGCAGATACCGAAGTTGCCCACGTTGGCTGTTGACAAGTTGAGCTGCTTTAGAGACTCGGCGGATGTCATTTCTTGATTCACCGCTCTAATCTGAACCCTGAGATATTTGGCTTACGTCGTCGGCAGCTCAGAGTCGATAAGCGGCAGATTACCGCGAGAGTCCGGTGATGCTCCTGTGCACCAGAAGTTGTTCGAAAGGTGTTTAGTGGCTCAACAACAGACGAGAGCGGATCGATGGAACGGACGGGGGGTCCTGGCATCGGACTGGACGTAGGTCAACTAGGCGATCGCGGTACATAAATCCCCTCGCCTCCTCCCCTCGTTATCAGGTGACGCTTCATCATCGTAATCACCTTCTCCTCAACCCTCGCTCCTAAATCCCCTCCTGATCGCGCTAATTACCTCCCGAACGGTCGATTCCCCGGATGATAATGTTAATTATAGGCTCCTATTGGATTAGCCCGCGGTTATGTTCTCCCCCTCCCCTTCCTTCACTAACCTGCGGTGCCCCTTTTAAGAAAACCAATGGGCGTTGTGTTATTGTTAACAGCCCGATAACCGCAGTCGTGGCGTGGGGACGAAACCGGTTGATTGTTTATTCCGCTCAACTGAATTCGCCACTTCCATCTGATGTTCGCAAACACTCAAGCGAATGAGGTCCTGAGGCGGTCGTAGGGCCTCGACCAAACCTCCTCAACGATATTTGTAGCCGTTTCACACACTCGTCAGGTCACATGTTGTCCTGGCGACTGCTGGGCAGGAACGTCCAGAGCGATGAAACCAGAAAAGCTGAACTTTTTCCCAACGGCGTACGAAGTGCCATTTCGACTGTTCAGTTCACTGAGCTGTTAGGCGTGTTTTAGCTTGTCTTCGAGTTTTGCCTATTCCATGAAACATTTTGTATGAAAAACAGAGTTATGTACGGAGACTTGTTACGAAGGGGGTTTGAAGACGTTTGGGGATCCGCTGACTCAGGAAAAAATTACGGCAAATCGCGATATGACTAGGAATGAGGTATTGGGAATCGAGGGTCAGTGGGATGTGATGATGGTTAGGGAAAAGGTTTCAAGGGATAGGGAAGAAGTTAGGTTGTGGGGAAATGTGCGCAGGGTCTTGGTTGGGTGGGGGAGTGTGTAGGGGTTTACATGTTTTAAAGCAATAGGGTTATGTCCGCCAGAAGGCAAATTATTAAAGTTTACGTATCTGTTAGGTGAGTCCGTCTCCTCTGGCTGGTGTGTTGCTGGTGGCAAGCGCTTTCGATGTAAAGACATCATCGTCTGGCCGTTAAGTCAGTACTGGAGTCAGTCAGTTGGTCGTAGTCTTTATATATGAGAGGAAGGTAAAACGGATGATGGAGGGTCGGGGAAGGGTCGGGGAGAGGAGGTCATGTACCTCAGGGGAAAACCCCTAACTAACTACAAAGACTGAAAAGACAGACCCACTCGACCAAAGTGGGGTATATAAAATAACTTGTACTTGTACAAACGCATACATAGGACAGACAGGACGAAAAATACGGACCAGATACTCAGAACACTTTAAATCTCTTAATAGGAACAAAGACCATCTCAAAACAACTGGACATGAACCCACCAAAATACAGGACTGCATCATCTTACTACACAAACAATACAAAGGACGAAAACTGAACATATTAGAAAACATGGAAATTTACAAACAAAAAAACTTCAATGGACAGATCATAAATGAACAAATCAACACAAAATGCGACACCATACTCACACCACTCAAGACACTACACAAACGAAAACAACCAACTGACGGATTTACAGACCACCCTACACAAAAAAGACGTAAATTCCACAATTGACAGACCATCCAACACGTCCCATCTATCTCTAGGGGGTTTCCCCCTGAGGTACATGACCTCCTCTCCCCGACCCTACCCCGACGCTCCATCACCCCTTTCACCTTTCTCTTTGTATATAAAGACCACGACTAACTGACTGACTCCAGTACTGACTTAACGGCCAGACGATGATGTCTTTACATGGGTCGTGGTCGAGGGCAGCCGAATATCGAGTAGTCCGCCCTCGGCACGTCGAATAGGGGATCGCAGTTCAGGCCGGGATTAAAGGCGGCTTGACACTCTTCTCCATGGGAATGGGAAAGGAGCCTCCAAGGCGTAGGTGCCGGTGGAACGCCTTTTGGAAATTCCGGCAGCGGGGCCTGCTATCCATTCAGGACCATAGGCTGGGCTGCTGAAGCCAAATAGAATGGGTACCACGGGAGCTTCTGCCAGCGGCTGGTGGCGTGGAGCGCTTTATGGTGTGAAGCCACGGGTTTGGCTTAGTGGTTTCACTGGAAATTCCCTCAGAAAACTGTTTGGTGCTGGCAGGAGAGGGGTTAAGGCCATACCTGCCATACCTCCTTAGGTCTGAGTTCGGTGAATGTTGAGCCACTTCTCCGCTCAACCTCCGTGACTTTCAACTGATGTAACTCTATTGTGAGTGTTAAGGAACTGTCATTATGATGACGAACCAGACACCTGTAATTCTCTCTTTTCACGGCTACCCTTCTGGTTACCTAGTGTTGTTTCTCGAACTGGACGTGGAGAGCCCATAGGTGCGAGTTACATACGGCCTGGAGATGTAGAAGCCAAGTTCCACTCATTGGGCCTGCCGATGATCTTCAAATTGACTCTCTCCCCCCCCCCCCTCAGATTCCCAGAACAACCCTCCACCCTGGCGTCTAACCTTCACCTACAGGGCCAGCGCCATCCTCCCCCTCCTCCCTTTAATCTCTCGTAGAAAATAATTGAGAAGCGTCTCGTTTCGTCTTTATAAAAAATTGCCGTTGATTGATAGGAATCCGACGCAGAAAATAATTTTCGAGGGACCGGACGGAATCTCGATAACCGACGCGGTAGAAACCTCAATTGCCCGTCATTTTCTTCCGCCGCCACGAAATGGACATCTGAAACTCAACAGTTCACGATTTCTTGGTTCGATAAATAATTCCCGTTTTTCCGACCAACTGGTTAATTTGTGAAGTACAATTACGTTATCGTGATGTCTGACGTTTAAATATGAAAGATAATTGAAATGCTCCCCTCGAGCGCTCCTGACCGGAATGGGCGTTCAATCGCCTGAGTGGAGAGCGATCCAGTGAGGGAGCCCCCCCTTCATTTTTGGGTTATCGTTTAATTTACAGGCCCTCGCTGCGATGTGTGATAATATTTATAAAACGTCCCATTGTTTGAACTAAACTTAAATTAGGCTGGAGCTGTCCGGGGCGGTGCATTGCGATGAAGTGAGCTCGTTCTCCGGGTAGGGGCACGATAGTGTGACATGATACAGGCATGATTGCAGCAGACAGAAAAATGAACGTTTGAATGGTAACTTCACAGAGATCAAAGCAACTTTACGAAAAGGATACCCCATTCGGGTCACTATGTCAGTTCTCATTTTTGTTTCTAATTCCCAAAGCACGCATCCTTTGTAGTGTTGAACGTCTGCCCGCTCGGAAGCCTAACGTCATTTCGAGTTAAACTTTTCGAACGTTTCAATCTGCTCGAAAATTCTCAACAGTTCAGTTCTGATCAGCTGTGTCACTGAAATAGAAGTCAGGTTCCTATGAACGTCCCGAGAGACTCAAAGAGGACGACCTAAAACGGTCGTATTAATAGAGCCGTATTGTTTTTAAGAGCCTTTCTATTTTGTCATCCAGTTGAAAATCTCAGGGCTCGTCAGTGACAATCTATTTGTAGGGAGATATAGGCGGGACCGGTCAAACAGCCGGGCACGTGCCCATCCGTGCGTCCCCTCCAGGCGCCACGCGGATCGGTAGTTTTCAGAGCCGGTTCGTTGAAAGGGATCGAAGGTCGGGCTTTCATTAAGAGCGATATGCGCAAGCGCAGACGTTCATTGGTGTCGTGAACAGAATTATTTTTAGCCCTTCGGAGTAGGAAGGAACAGCCCACTATGTATATGAAGCAAATTTTGAAAACACTGCTCAGAGGTAAATGTCGATTGTACTGCATTTAAAGCTTCTCATTTTCCCGCCTCACAATCCTGTGTGGGGTTTAGAGTCGTATCAGCAACCTTCCAACACCGGATGTCCACTAGTTGTACCTACCTTTAGCCCATCAAACCGATCGATGTCTTTCTCTTCTCTCTAGTCGATCCAAGTATCCAATCGGCTGAAAAAAAGAGTTCTCATCAGATCTGTACGTTTCAGATCCTACTGAGTCCGATAAACACTATTTGGGTCTGTGTGTCTGTGAACGATTTAGGAAAGTGGCTAACACAAATCAGTTCAAACTCAATCCTCCGCCGTGCGGGTCACCATGGCCCGCCAAAATAAGGGTGTGGACACAATCCGCCGAAAACTAACTACAGTTATGATAGTGATCAAAACATCAAAATTTGTTTTTCTCAAAAACGGCTCTAACGATTTTAATTAAATTTTTAATATGGACAGCTTTCAATAAGATTATTTCACCATAAAATTCCCATTTGTGGAAAAATGACGAGAGCAGCACAATAAATTACCAAACTTTGAAAATAGATTTCAGTGCGGTTTTTTCCTTATGAGCTGCACTGAAATGTTTCTGTTATCTTACAAAAAAAATTGGTGTTGAGGCCCAATCCAATACCTGTAGGATGAGCGTTTAAAAACGTTCATAAAATATATCAAGGTTACGCCAGCAATTTCGGAATTTCAATTACCGCCATTTCGCTGAGTACCCAAGCCGAGTTTTAACCCACAAACTATCGAAAAATGATCGTTATCTGATGGAGGAGGGGGATTTCGGCTGTCGAATGTCCAATTATCCAACCATTTGCAAAAAAAACCTGCAAATTATTACACAACGGTTTATTATTCTCATGAACAGCTTGACTTAGTATTACTGCTCCGAGACCCATTCCATTCGATTCAGTATCGAAAAATACTAGTAAACCATACGAAACGTGACCTGCCTACAATGGAACTACAGAAAGTGAATATTCCCCAGGTGCCTGTAAACGTCTGTAGGCATTTATGATCCGATGTAGGGGTGTGCGGAGGAAGCGGCCCCAACCTTCCTCCGCCCGGTCGGGCAAAAAGAGTCAGGGAAATTGGGACGGAGACTTCCAGCAAACCCTCGGCAGTTGGCACGACGTTGCGAGTCGAGCGAGCGGGTGGTTTTGATTTGACGGGATTGATGGGAGGGAGTACAAACGACGAAGCGTTGAATTCCGCTGTATTTCCCGCGAGTTCTTTCAATTAGTAGACTCTAAAGATTACTGTAATTTCCCTTTACGCAGTTGTACACGTCTGATACTCATTATATACGACCCAGGATGTAAAAATACCTTGAAAATGATACTAAACACAGCGTAGTTGCGATTACACTGCGTTTTGTGAATTTTTTATTAATTTTTTGTCCATAACAACCATGGGCTTCGTCCGATCGGATTGCCGAGATGGCGGGCACAACTAGATACAACTAGGTTGTAAAACATTTTTTGTGACCGAAAACATAGGGTTATTATTCAGAATGAATAATAAACCAAAACAAAGAATGATAACGAAAATTTATTTGGTGAGTGAAATCGGGAAAATTGAGATAAATAAACTGAAATAAAATAAATTACCCTGGTAGATGGGATAAAGATTATATCAACGAAATTGAACAGAATAGTATCCTAGGAGGTTCTTACAGTAGAATTCGAAAGCTTGGGGACGACGAATTGATTGGACTGTGTAGGGGTTACAAGAAGAAGAAATGGAGATGGGGAAAAAAAGATAGATAGATCTGACCGTAGGTACAGAGTGGAGATGATGGCGAAGTTCAGTGAAAAGGCTGAAGGAGGTTTGGAGGTGTCCGATATCCGAAGAACAAGGGGGTTCCGGCTGATAAGTCAACCAACTGAAAAGAACAGCACGCATTACTCTCACAAATAATTGGGGAGCCTCCGCGCAGAGCTCGAAGTGTAACAGATTGGAACTTAACAGTCAGAACTTTTTCTCGGTCGGCGTTACGGGATGCTGATGGCACTGATCTCGAGAAACGTGGTTTTCTGTAGGCTTCGGGTCAGATATTCGCAGCGAATCTGACGGAAACTTGTGATGAAGAGAAGTGGCGAAGGCAGCTTGGAGGTGGTGAAAGACATGATGAGAACGAATGAGAAGAGTAAGAGGTCGAGTTGGGATTGTGAGCGACAAAGGCTGAGATCATCAGATCACGAAACAAAATGAAAAAAAGAAGAAAATAAGAAAACAGAAGGCCAGCAAGGACTAAGTGCCGCATCTCAGAGTCGTCAACATTATCCTTTTCAAAAAAAACTTTGCAAATTATTACACGACGGTTCATTCTCATGAACAGCTTGGCCTAGTCTGACAGCTCCGAGATCCCATTCGATTCAGCATCGAAAAATACCAGTAAACCACACGAAACATGACCTGACTACAATGAACCGATGAAAACTTAATATTCCAGTCGGCAGGTGCCTGTAGGCAATTGGCACGACGTTGCGTGATTTTGATGAGACGGTAGGAAGGGAGTACAAACGATGACACGATTAGTTTGGCTGTAGTCATTGTCCCGCGAGTTCTTCCAATTAGTAGACTTTGACTCCCAATAATTGCTGTCATGTCACTATACACAGTTGTACGTGTCTGATACTCATTCCATTCGACCCAGAATCTAAAAATACCTTGAAAACGATACCAAACACGGCATATTTGAGATAAAACTGCCAAAATTGAGTATTTGTCAATTTTTAAACCTTTTTTTGGCCCATAACAACCGTGGGTTTCAGCCGAATGGATTGCCGATGGCGGGCATGGCTAGATAACAAATGGGATTTTTGTATGAAAGAATGAAATTTTCAGACCAGATTTAGAATCCTGATGTATTGAGACGTGAAGTACCAAATAATTCTCTGTTTACTGATAGCTCACTAATGGACCAGGAATGAGTACGAGCAGCACAGTAAATTCCGGAACTGTAAGGGCTTGAAGAAGAAGATATCGGTGAGGCAGCTGCGGAGGAAAAGACTTGCTGGAGCTGCTGGGACCAATGACATTTCGCTGTGGCTACAAACGGGCCCATGTCCCAACCCCCCCTACGAGCGAATTAGGGGGCCCGCTTAGTGCCCCAGTCGCCACTGGTACCCATTGCCTCACCACCCCAGGCTTGGTAGAGGGGGGTGCCCGGTCGGGCATCGAACCAGAGTCCGCTGGTTCGATCCCTGTCTGGCTCAGAAAGCCTCACGCCCCAACACGCTTGGCCACTGCGCCCCCTAAGGGCTACCGCGTCTTCATTCTGTTTACTCGCCACTGTGCGCGTCCCCCCTTGCCTTGGAAACCGTGCAGTATTCTTTCCTTGTATCAAGATTTCGAGCTCGTTGATCCACTCCACTTGCCCGTTTTGGGCGAAATATGTCCCTTCCTCTCAAAAACTCTTAACGCTTGCACATCTCCGCGGTTTCGAAAGCCCAGGTTTGTGGACCATGTCGGTCAAATAGTTACTACAATGTTTACAAGCAGTTACAGAAGAAAGGCCGACCATTTTGCTATTTCTTCATCTGTTCTCCCTTGACCTGACACAGCTCATTTGCTGTCAATCATCCAACCAGTACGTTTGCAACCCTCCACATCGCTATGACAATGTTCTGAAGCTTTGAAACTGCGATCTGTTGCCAATTTAGTCCATTTTGCCAAGTGCATCAATTTTGTGCGCTAATGAGTTCTCCTTCGTCTAACAGCTGATTGTAGTAGTTGATTTAACGCTATCAATATGCCGTTCAGTCCGTGCTGCTCCCTGAAGGCCTGACATGCTCAATGGATGCTGGTGCCAGTCTCAGCAAAATTGGGCTTCAGTCTTGAAATACTTTATGGTTGATGTCGGGAATCACCTGCAACCTGCCAGCATTATGGTATCTGATGTGAGTTGTGTACGTGGATTTGTAGACATGTTGATTGAAGGAGAGGAAACAACGCACGATTCCCTCGATGAGAAACTTCTCGCCCGCAGATATTTATACCGCAGCTCTCTCATTTCACTAGGTTTCTAACTAATAACAGGGATCAGGTTTTCACTTCCTTCCAACGAGCTCACTTACGTCCCAAGTAGAAATATTTATCTTGGACGATTTGAGGCTTTTGAAAGCGGGTGGATCTCAGAGGAGGGAAGACCTGAGGCCAACTGGGCCGAGTTGAGGCCTAACGAGCCGCCGCGGTAACACACAGCTTCGCCAAGAGCTGATGTATATACCGACGCCATTGTTCGCCTGTGATGTACGAGGATCGACGTCGCTGCTAACGATCTCCGTGACGGGATCAGCCGTGCGATTCGCATCAGCTCCTCCGCTCCTCAACTTGGAGTTCGGTAGTGGCCAGAAACTGGGATGACGGCGGTCGTTACTTTTGGGATTTCCAGTCTCGATCCAATTACCGCGACTTGAGGGAGTGTTGGTACAAATTGATGCCTTGAGCGCACTAATAGGGGACTGTTGGAGATTATTAGGAGGACGAATTGCTGATCTGTTGGTGGGAACGCTGACAACTCATCAATGGACTTTACAAAACACATGCATAATTTATTTCTGTAGGGAGTTTCTAGTCAGCGCATCTCCAGATTAATTATCCCTGCTCAACGCGACTACAGCTGGTCTAGCCCCTAATTTCCTAGTTGCCGCGCATTGTGATGTGACCAGAGTGGAATAGTGCAGGATGAAAGGGCGCGTAATGTAGCTTTGAGGTTAGCGGTGCTGATACGCAGTACCACCGGGCTACAGAAGATTGGGGCGGCTAAAGATCGCCGAGAGGAGTAAGTTGGCTATGGCTGCCATGCTTTTCAAAGTGCTCAAGTTCAAGAGACCTGCCTACATGTACAGGAATTTCGTGTTCACTTCTGCCAGTGGAACGCCCAGTCGACGTTGAGAATTCCTGCGTATCACAAAGCTATACAACCAAAACGCGACGTTCCTCTACATGAAACTGAAGCCAGGAGAATCAGCAGAAGGCTGCAGCATCAGGTCTGTTTCTTTATTTGATGACTGTACCTAAACCCTCGACGAGGGTTATATCAGTCATAGAAGTTGCGGTTTCGCTATATGCAAGAGGCCGGCCTCTGCAGCATCCACCGAACTCATTCCTGCGAAGGTATTTGGTCGTTAGCCAGTCTCTCAGTGAGAGCTGTTGCCCATGTGTTACCATGTGGAGGTGACCACCTGAGGAATCCCGTACCGTCAGGGTGGAGGTCTTAATATGGTTTCCCACCTGATCTAACTATTTACTTGGGTGACAAGTTTCAAAAGGACAGATCAACTATGACCACGTTTCTTAGCCATCACCTTCTTCGTGAACTCTG
This sequence comes from Pachypeltis micranthus, assembly GCA_020466155.1. Classification (NCBI taxonomy): domain Eukaryota; kingdom Metazoa; phylum Arthropoda; class Insecta; order Hemiptera; family Miridae; genus Pachypeltis; species Pachypeltis micranthus. The sequence goes on along the minus strand of CM035777.1, from coordinate 27,019,380 downwards.
CAAAATGGTTATAGAAGCTTCCTTTGCAGCAGTCAAAGCTGCTAAGTTCGTTGCCCTCCCAACAACCGTCGCTCACTGTTGTAGAAACTACAGATGGAGCAGCACATGGTTTCTTGTTTCCTCCGCACTGGAGGCACAAGACGTGCATAATGGAGAGTCTTTTAGAGAAAGAAGTGGAGCCGCGCATTGAAGTCACCATGTCCGCGAGGAACTGGCTCGTCCAGTGGTCTGGCTCAACCCATTTTCTAGAAAGACGTTCACGGATGTCAGGGAAGAACTCATACGTATCACGTCCCTTTGACGAGGATTCCCATCTCGCTTGCCATTTCTCTAGAGCCCATTCATCGATGGCGGCAAGTTTCTGTTCTGTGGTGAGCTCCGCGCGAGTTCAGCCCAAAGCGGGAAGCTCCCGTTTCACTCTCCACTTGTCAATCATGCACTCAACAGCCAAATCAACTGGTAACTGACCGGTGATCACCTGGAGTGCTTCCGTTGATACAGTCTTGTAGGCCTTGGTGATCCACAGGAGCGCAGCTCTCTGGGATTGGGCCACTACTCTCTTTGATTGACTGTTAGTTTGCTACCCCAGACAACAGGGCGGTAGCCAATCACACCTAAATAGATGGCCTTATACATGAGGATGGTGTCGTGGTAACACACACCCCAAGTAGCCTTAGTAATGGCACGCAGTGAGGCAAACCTTGCAATGGTAGTGCCTTTAAGGGACTGGAGGTGTTGGTTGAAACCCCACCTCTCACCTATATTCACTCCTAAATACTTGACGTGCTTTTCAAAAAGGAGCCTGTGGCCGCCAAAGCGTATTGTGGGTGGATTATTCACTTTCCCCTTCAAGAGGATTAGCTGGGTTTTTTCCTCAGCCACCTGCATCTTGACATGCTCGCACCATTGGTTGACAGTGCGGAGCACGTGGTGGATTTTTTCTTCAATTTGGCGGACTGACTCTGCAAAGATCAGCACAGTCAAGTCATCCACATGGGCGTACGGCTCGCAGTCAGTCTCCATGAGTTTCCTGAAGACCTTCGAAGAAGGCATTCCAGAGTGCTGGTCCTAGGACCGAGCCTGTGGGCACCCCTTCTCAATCTTTCTCTGGACGGAGACATGCCTACTTTCGATCGTAGCAGTTCTGTCTGTCAGGTAACTTCTGACGAGCGAGTACAGGTTGCGGGGATTCCCTACCTTTGAGTTCATTAAGGAGCGCTGGCCAACAAGGTTGTCAAACGCCCCTCTGATGTCAATCAGAACTGCTACGACGTACTTAGCCGGTGCCAGCGGCAGAAACACGCCGGATCTCGACAATGACATCCTGCGTGGACCTTCCTTTGGTACACCCGTATTGCCTGCCTGTGAGGTTGCGGCCAAAGACTCCTTCGAGGGACTGCAACATCAAGATTTCTAGTGTTTTGCCTAATATGGAAAGAAGGCTGAGTGGTCTCCATGATCGCCAGGTCTGACTGATTGCGGTCGCCTCCCTTTTGAAGAGTGACAACACGCGCAGTCTTCCACTGGAGTGGGAACTGTCCGACCAGCAGACAGTCATTATATAAATTAAGGAGGCCGCTGGAGATCGTTCGCTCAGCCTTCCTTAGCACATTGCTTTCTATCTTTTCTGGCCCAGAGGATTTGTTGGGCTTTAAGGTCGCATAAGGGCCCTGCCGAGAATCGCCTGTTGTCCACAGTGGGATGTCGGGCTCGTTCGGAGGGTCCATGATCAGCTCCCTTGCTGCCCTCTGGGCTTCAGTGTCTCGAGCTACTTGGTCATCTGGGAACGCCTTCTCAAGGAGGGTTTCCAGTGAACGTTCGATGCTGCAGGCCCAGCCTGACTCATTTTGCATCGCAGCTAACGACCAAATACCAAATACCTGCCGTACCTCCATAGGTGTGAGTTTGGTGGATGCTACAGAGGCCGGCCTCTTGCATATTAGCGAAACCGCAACTTCCATGACTGATATAACCAGGGTTGAGGAACAGTCATCAGATAAAGGAACATATCTGACCATCTGTTGAATCCCGTACCATCTGGGAGGAGTTATTAATGTGGTTTCCCACCTGATCCAACCATTTACTTGGGTGGCAAGTGTCAAAAGGACTCATCACTTGTGACCACCCACCCCTGTGTGTTTCTTAGCCAGCACCTGCAACGTCCATCTGCCCTCCCAACAACCGTAGCTCACTGTTGTAGGCCAGTTCAGGCTGGGATGACCGCAGCCTGACACCTTTCTCCATGGGAATGACTGGGGCAAGTCCAACCCCTGGAATCCTCATGGAGATTAAACCCAGGTGCTGGTAGAACCCCTTTGGCTATTCCGGCACTGGGGCCTGCTAGCCATTCAGGTCCGGAGGCTGCTTATGCCGTAGCTTAATAGAATGGGTACCACAGGGGCTTCTGCCCATAGCCGGCGTAATGCTACCGGTCGTGAAGCCATGGGTTGGCTTTGTGGGAGCTGCAGTCTCGCTGGGAGTTCCCGAAGTTGTGTAGAGTGCCACGAAGCCCGAGGAGAGGTAGAAGCCACGAAGCTGAGTATTCTCCCCACAGCCAGGGTTTTCCCAAACACTCTATTATACTTGTTGTAGAAGCTACAGTGAAGCAGCACGTGGTGTCTTGTTTTCTCCACGCTGTTGGAGAGTCTTGGAGAGAAAAGAAGTGGAGCCACGCGTTGAAATCGTCCAGCAGTCTGGCTCAAACCATTTTCTTGAAAGACGTTCTCGGATGTTGCAGAAGAACTCATGCGTGTCACATCCCTTTGACGTGGGTTCCCATCTCGCTTGCCCGGTGAGATCCGCATGGAGGTTAGCCCAGAATGGGGGAAGCTCCCATTTCACTCTGCGCTCGTCAACCATGCACTCAATGGCCAATTCAACCAGTAACTGACCATTGCTTTTGTTGATACAGCCTTATAGGCCTTGGTTATCCACAGAAGCGCACTCGTAGGTACCTACGTATCTACTTCTTCAGGGAAACCTCCGTTAATTTAAATTAGTTCGATATAGTTATTTTTTTACGGCAACTCGGACCCGTCAAGGCAGAGGCGTAGGCATGCCTACCAACAGGCCACATTATTCACCGTATAATTCATCCTACGTGTACAAAGTATTTGTGATTTTCGAATAAATTAATATTTCTCTCTCCCCTCCCCTCCCCTTGCTCTCATTCACTCTCTCTCTCTTTTCCAACTTTTTGGACGACTTTTTCACCCTTGAATTGGGCGGAGATAAGTTGAATTTTCTAGATTTGTCTATTTCACTGATCAACAAAAAACATAATTTCTCAATTTATAGAAAAGATACGTATAGTGACATCACTATTCATAGTACCTCAAATCATCCTCTGGTTCATAAACATGCGGCCTTCCATAGTATGATCAATAGGGCACTGTCTATACCAATGAATAGTCAAAATTTATTAAAAGAAAAATCAGTCATTAAAAGCATAGCAGCGAGTAATGGATATGGAGGAGAGCTCATCGACTTTATTTGGAATAGGGTTCTTAGGAAAAAAAGTAAGGAAGGGGTCTCAAATCAGTGAGGAAAAAGGTGGTAGAAGAGAAAAAATGGATAGGAATACCGTACTATGGGAAAATTTCGGATAAACTTGGCAAAATTCTATCATCTAGAGGTTTCAAAGTAGGTTTCAGAAATAATAATGAGGCTGTAAACACAAATTTTTACTTTCCGCTACACGAAGGGAAAAAATGTACCAAAAACTAGGGTTTTTCGCATTTTTCTCGAAAACGGCTCAAACGGTTTTGATAAAGCTTTCAAATTATCTTCTCCTAATCAATACCTAACTTATCTTTTCTATACATATCTCCATGAAAATACGGTGAACGGAGATATGGGCCCCTGAAGCAAAAATAGGTTTTTTACGCTTTTTGGCGAAACGGCTTCAGCGATTTTCACCAAACTCACAGGATGTTATCAAATAGTTAATACCTACATATTGTTCTCAATAAATGTTCCTGTGACGGTCCATTGAACAGAGATAAAAATGAAAATGTGTCAAAAATAACGTTTTTTCTAACATTTCCGTAAATTCCAGGGTAACTTTTTCACCAGATGTGATAAATCATAATGGAGTGTTTTTTACCCATACCCACATTTCGTTCTCCATAATTATTTCTGTATATATATGTTGAACGGAGATATAAGCCAAGTTAACTCAGAAAAGGAGATTTGTCGAATATTAATTTATCGGTATTCCAAATTTCTCAAAAACGGCTCTAACGATCGAACTTTCGGAGTACTCTCAGCTAACTAGTCACTACATTTTGTTCTCCACAAATGTTTCTGTAAAAATGCGTTGAACGAAGATATAGCACCCGCCTATGTAGGTGGTGTTCGAAATTACGGGGGTGGCGGCAAGTTGTGTGTTGCTACGCACCAGATATTTTTGAGAAGGATAGTAATTACTTTTGTCGAGTTATTGGGTAAAAAGTTTAGAACTGGTAGTAAGCGAAACGGCAAAAGTTGAAATTCAGGAATTTCTGGAGTGAGCCCCATGTATCTCATGAGCGTTTTTAAACACTCAATCTTTAGGTATTGAATTGGACTACACTACTAATTTATTTTAACATTCTACAAAAATTCCAGCGGAGTTTATAAGACAAAAACTGCGCTAAAAACGCTTTTCGTCGAAAATTTTGATAATTGATTGTGCTGCTCTCGTCATTTTCCCACGCATGGGAATTTTATGGTATAATTGTCTTATTGAGAGCTATCTATATAAAAAATTTAATCAAAATCGTTAGAGCCGTTTTTGAGAAAAAAAATTTGGTGTTTTGATCACTATGATAACTATAGTTAACAATCGGTGGATTTTGTTCATACCCTTATTTTGGCGTCCCATAGTGACTTCCGGGCTAGATATGAAGTTTGAGCTGATTTGGTACGGTGGTTTTCTCTAAAAATCGTTCACAGACACACATACACACAGACCATTTTCCCAAATAGTGTTTTTCGGACTCAGGGGGGTCTGAAACGTAAAGATCTGAAGAGAACTCAAAATTTTTTTTCCAGCCGATTACATAACTTTCCTTTCTACTTTGTAGAGCAAGGAAAGTAAAAATAGTCGTAAGCTTTATTGGGTTCTGTTAAGGATAAAATTAACGTCCAGGATAAAAGTGGGGTCTATAAACTAAAATGTTCATGTGGACTCGAGTATTGTGGTCAAACTGGTAGGAAATTTAAGGAACGAATGAAAGAGCATGAAAAGGATTTTAGGGATAACAAAGGTGATTCTGCGTTTGCAAGTCATCTGAGTGAATCCAATCATGACTTTAGTTTTGATTTAACAAATAAGCAGTATATAGAGTTTCTTCACTTTTGCCCACAAGGAGGTATGTTAGATGTTCTGGAAAAGTTCGAAATTATTGAAAGTGATAGGTGTGGGACGTCTCTAAATGAGGTAATCCCTCAAAACATTTCACCACTAATAGGTTCATTTTTACAATAGCTTGGGTTTTCCCTCCGGGTTTTTCCGATGTTGCTGCTCCGGTTTCCTCTGTCCCGCCCCCTTTCACTTCTCTGAGCCAATAGGATTCAATATCTCCGTTCACCTAACTATATAAGATGTTCTTTCTATGAGATACCTTCAGTTCATGTTTGTTACTGATGATGACCTAACCGTCGAAATCGTTTTAACAATTGTGTTCGACGACGCAAAGCGTGCCCCGCGTCATTGTCTCCTACTTGCATCACCCCAGTGTTCCTTCCTCCCTATTTGCATCACCCCAGTATGCCTTCCTCACTAACTGCACCACCCCAGTGTGCCTTTCTCCCTATTTGCACCAACCCAGTGTGCCCCCCTCCCTATTCGCACCACCCCAGTGTGCCTTTCTCCCTCTTGCATCACCCCAACGTGCCTTCCTTCCTCTTGCATCACCCCAGCGTGCCTCCCTCCCTATTCGCACCACCCCAGTCTTCCTTCCTCCCTCTTGCACCACCCGAGCGTGCCTTCCTCCCTCTTGCATCACCCCAGCGTGCCTTCCTCCCTCTTGCATCACCCCAGCGTGCCTTCCTTCCTCTTGCATCACCCCAGCAGGCCTTCCTCCATCTTGCACCACCCCAGCAAGCCTTTCTCCCTCTTGCACCACCCCAGCGTGCCCTTCTCACTGCTTGTACCACCCCAGCGTGCCTCTCCCCCTATTGGCACCACCCTAGTATGCATTCCGCCATCTCCTACCTTAGTGACCCACACCTTAAACCTCGTCATGCCTCGTCCTACTCTCCTTTCGTTCTCCTTGCACCACCTCCTGTGCTTCCATGAGATCACTCATTCATCCTCATTTTTGCACCTATAGGTCTCATTTGTCCTGCTCAATTCACTACCACATCATTGTCTCACACTCATCACCTCATCTCTCTGTGCTCTGGCTCATCAGGTAGCCCAGCTTTGCCATGTCCTCCAGCTCAGCCCTCATGAGCGCTAGCCTCCTCACTCACGTTCATTACCACACACCACTGTAACCCCTCTTCAAGGGTTATCCTGCTGCCGCAGTGCGGGGGAGTATGTTCGACGCAAAGCGTCGAAGTGGTCCGAATCATTGACCTCGGACTTCCCCGCGTCATTGTCTCCGACCGCCTAATTGTCTCCAACCATTTCAATACCTGACCCTCACCTCCGGGAATCCCTTAGCTGCGGGCCCCCAGCCCCCTTTTCTAGGTTTTCCCCTTTTTCCCCGATGACAGAGCTCTCCCAAAATCATTCTGCTTCCAACAACCACCCCAGTAACTTTTTACTCTCTCCTACGGTTACCCACGCCAGTTCACGCGTTCCGAGTACTGCCCTTGTGCCGCACATTTGTACTCACCTCAATTTCAATTCAACTCAATTCCGCACCCACGTATAATACAGTCCTCCTCACGCTCACCGAGTTTCAGTTTTATTGTGATCCTCAGCTCCCCCATTCTTGCACCCAACAAATTGTGCTCATTATTTCTGTGGAAATATAGACAATTTATTGTTTATTCTGTTTTTTAATTTTTTTTGGACGATTTTGAAATGTCTGGAGCGATGCCATTATCCATAGGACTCACGCATTCAGTGATGTTGGCGCTCTAGCGTGTACACTCAGTTAACATAGACTCCGCAGAACTGTACGTTGTATGCGTTACAGTTAATACCCGAAATCAGTTAGTTCTAGTTTTGACTAGTCAATTCCAGCGCTCACTACACCCCTTCGTGCCTTGTTACTAGTGAAAACTAACAATCAATGATTTATGTGACAAGTATCAGCATCGCGTGCATCTCTTTGGTTCGTGAGTCCGTTTAATTCGGCCAGGTGAATTTCAAGGAGGATTCCGCAGATCACTTTGGGAATGGATTGTTCTCAAGCTAATCAGACTGAAAGTAGAGTTGGCGAGTTGGGTCTTGGTGGCTTATGCCGCACCACATCCAGTACTCCACACCGCCCATATGGAGTAGGTTTTACCTTTTGTTTGGAACCGAATGCGACAAACCAAGGTAACTCGGTTTGCAAGATGCGCCTGTCGGATGCCTCGGGAGCTGCCGCTCAGTTCTATCTCAATTTACAGGAAGGAGCGTGTTATCTGATTCTTTTTGTAGAAGAGGAATCAACGATACGAGAGCGCCCTAAAATCATCTCGTTCGTTGCCTTCGAATGCGGGTAAACCGCATTAAAGTAAATCCTTCCATCTGGCGAATGGGAGAAGAGAAAAAGGGGAAAGACTTGAAGACAGACGTCGGATAGAAGCGTTAGCTCTTATTTGTTGGCGTTAACTCTCTGATGGGCCTCATTCGGGAAATGGATGGTGTCTAAGGGCAGCACAAATCACCTTCAAACTTCGGTTTCTCTCCTTCCTAACCCAACGATTCCTCTTCGTTTTTCCACAAATCCAGAGGCTCAGGAATAAATTCCTCTTCAGCCCTAAACCCTTCTGCCCTCCGACGTGAGATCTTCAGTCCCCTCCCCCTTGAAAGTCTTTTCTTATAGATTTTGTTCGTTCTTCAACGTTTTCATCCGAAGCGTGGAGGGTTATCCCTTATCCGCCTCAAAAGGATTGTGATACTGAATTAAAATTGGATATTCCCTGTCTGCCATTCAGCCATCCACTCGGGTTATTGAAAGCAGGTTAAGCTTCCCTCTTCAGGAAAGGGGTCTGTACGAATAGCAAACTCCGTTCATCCAATCGCAGAGTAAACAGGATCATGTGCTTCTCGTCCCCCCACACCGCCGCACACCCCCTTCATCAACCCCTTCGCCACCACCACATCTACCACCGGAGGGGGCGAATGCGCTCCGGAAAATATCGCTTAAAGGCGACGAAGAGGTTTTCCTCCCCCGTTTTGTTAGCCTCTTGCTATTCTCCGCAGATGAATAATTCATAACCCACGCTCGCACACATACACACGGCCGCCTCCTCCCCTCCTCTGACCACTTTCTCTCGAGTGGGTACCCACTACAAAACGTGATCGCCCTCTCTTCCCTCCTCTCGCTCGAATGAATATCATTAGGTAGACCAAGCTGAGGTGCCCGCGGTTGGATGTAGGAGGCCCAGCGATGAGTAATGGGACAGTCGCCTAAACAGGTGGTTAGATTTATGTCGCAGTCTCTCGCTTTAACTTGGAGGATGAACGATGACGTCATTATTCGGACGCAACGCTTCAACTTGAACTTTAACCCGTTCGCGAGGCTGAATCTTCTGAACTGGTCGGAACGACTCGATTGGAGGGGCCTCAATAGAATCGCGTTACAAGAAACGGTGACCTCAAAACTGTAGGGCAACTGAGGGGCGGTCGTCAGACTAAAAATAGAGGAAGGTAATGCAACTGAGAGAAAGATGCGAGAGAACCCTAGAATTATGCAGCCCTCTTTTCCACACCCTCTGAAACATAAATGACAGTTACCACTGATTAATAAAATCGCGAATGAATAATAGTAATATATTAAACCATAATAATAGCAAATATCTCATTTATAGCGACACCGTATTCCTCAACCACCGCTAATTCGACCATCTGCTATGTATGAAGTGCAAAGCACTTCTGTATGTGTAACTTACGTGTGTTGTAACCTTAACACAACCCTCGTCTACAAGGCCATAGGGTACTGCACCGTCTGGGGTAGCGAACTCACAGTCAGTAAAAAGTATATTGGCCCAATCCAATAGAGCTACACTCCTGTGGTCAGTTACCAGTTGACTTGTACATTGAGTGCATGATTGACAAGTCGAGAGTGAAACGGGAGCTTCCCCCACTCTGTGCTGAATTCCGTGTAGATCTCCCGACTGAACGAAAACCTAGCCGCCATTGATGAATGGGCAATAGAGAAATGGCAAGTTATATGGGAAGCCTTGTCAAAGGGACGTGTTAAGATGCTACGATGGGAATTTCGTGACCTCAACACATAGGGCTGGCTTGGAGGACCACGGTAAAATACCGAGAAATTATTAGCGAAACAAATGGTGTACGAAGGGAGAGCTTGGTGAAAAGAAACAATAAGGAAAATAATTCGAAATTAAAGGGGTTTATATTAAAATAAGAAATTCTGCTGAGAAAATGAAAATACAAAGAAGGCTCGAGCAAAGAAATGAATAAATGAATTTGATTTTCGTTGGGGCCCTTGATGAGGTGGATGAAAATACGGTGAATGTGGAGACGTTATGTGTGGAAGAAAATTGGAACGATCTTACCGGTGTTCGGATGTAACAGCGATGATAGAGGGAAAAGATGAGATGAAGCAAAGTGAAGCGACACGTAGAAAAGGGGTTTGATGGCTCGCGTCTTAAAGATTTGGGTCGAACGCGGTTGTACTGCAGTAGATGTAGAAACGCACTGATCGTATGAGCAGCTCAGTAGGTGGAGGAAAGTTGGTGGGGTGATGCCAGTTTTCGTGTGTCTTGATGGGATTAGATGAGCAAAGTTTTCTGGGCCACGTTTGTTTGCTGCTCCTTTCTGTTGTTGGTCAAAGGAGCAGCGGGGTCAGTAATGAGGAGAGCGCAGAGTTCAAGGGCCTCAGAAATTTTCGCCCCAATATTAAACATACCACCCACCAAAATTTCTGTTACTATGCGGTTTGGGTGTGATAGGAGTGTCAGCTTAGGAATCATAGTTGGTGATGGGATTGAGGGAAATTACTTCCTGAATGGATCTCTTGTACACTCCAGTAGCGGTCTTGATGGTCAGGATTCGAATGATGCCATCAGGTCCTGGGTGGACGTCCTGGATCCTACCCAGGGGTTAATGCGTGCTTGAGAAAGCTTGAGGCAGGCAAGGCATTGACGTTGAACCTTCTTGATGAGAGCTCGGGCTCCAGTTATCCAATATTGCTGGAGAATAGTGGCATGAAGTGCCTACATGCCAGGATGAAGATTAATTAGGTGATAATGCTCAACTAGCAGCTTTGTGTAATGGGCAGAAGCATTGGATGGCACTGGGCAAATGGAAGGTTAGACAATTTCAGCCTGCCGCCCACCCTGAGAAGCTGATCTGGGCCTTCAAATACATTTAGAGACAGAAATGAATCCCTGATTTTAGGAGCAGTTGGGTAGGCAAAGTAGTGCCATTGCAGCAGCAGGATGATGCGGAGATTGGCGGAGCGGAGTTCTTCAGAGGATATGGGCCGGTGATGCGGTTTTCCTTTGCAGAGGTTGAGTTCGTTTTGAAGCGTAGTATGAAGGCGACAACTCGAATTAATGTCTGATAAGAAGACAACTTGGTGAACCGGGCAAGGAAGGACTTGTATTCAACGGATAGGAAGGAAACAAGCTGTCGTTTAAGCTCCAAAGAGGAATTTGACGGATTTGAAGGTGAAGACATAGGCCAACTTTCCTCAGGTTCCGACATCCAAGCTCCACCAAGTGGAATGAGAGAATAATTGAATAGGATACAACCCTCGTGACCCACAATCAGCAGGGTTATGTTCCGAGGAAATATGCCTCCACCATCCAGGATCGGTGCTTTGAATGATAGACGAGACAGGATGAGGTACAAAGATTTTGAGAGTATCTGGCGAGGTTTTGAGCCAGGCTAACACAATGGTGGAGTCAGTGAAAAAATGATGTCCCTGTATATTGAAGTTAGCGAAAAACGGTTTCAGCGAAACATAGTCGAGCGCTACATAGTTCCAATCTGGGAATTGTTAAAACGGTTTTGATGGGTGCAAGCTTAGTTTTGGCTTGAAAGAGAATGAGGTGATATGATCTGTTGCGATATATTTTTAGGTAAATGCATGCACAATAGCCACGTTCACTTGCATCACAGTAATGAGGAGAGCGCAGAGTTCAAGGGCCTCAGAACTTTTCGCCCCAATATTAAACAGGACGTGACACGTATGAGTTCTTCCCGAACATCCGTAAACGTCTTGGGAGAAAGGGGTTTGAGCCAGACCACAAGGCAAGGCAGTTTCTTTCCCATCCTGCACGTCTTGCATCTCTACTGCAGCTAGAAACCACAAGCTGCTCTACTGTGTAGTGCCTACAACAGTGTGCAAGGTTTGTTGGAAGAGCAGCCAAACCTACTGGCCTTGACTGCTACGAAGAAAGCCTATTGCCGTTTCGCCCAGTTTGCGTAGAAGGTCATGACAAAGAAACATGGTCACTGTTTGGCGCAGGACGAATTAGTTGAAATCTTGAGCTTGAAACATTCGCATTTGCCCCTAATGGGAAGTCCTTGTTTTGGGCCTTCTCCAAACTAAAGTTAACGTACCTGTTTGGTGAGTCCGTCTCCTCTGGCTTGTGAGTTACTGTGGGCAAGCGCTTTCGATGTAAAGACATCATCGTCTGGCCGTTAAGTCAGTACTGGAGTCAGTCAGTTGGTCGTGGTCTTTATATACAAAGAGAAAGGTGAAAGGGGTGATGGAGCGTCGGGGTAGGGTCGGGGAGAGGAGGTCATGTACCTCAGGGGGAGACCCCCTAGAGATAAATGGAACGTGTTGGATGGTCTGTCAATTGTGGAATTTGCGTCTTTTTTGTGTAGAATGGTCTGTAAATCCGTCAGTCGGTTGTTTTCGTTTGTGTAGTGTTTTGAGTGGTGTGAATATGGTGTCGCATTTTGTGTTGATTTGTTCATTTATAATCTGTCCATTGAAGTTTTTTTGTTTGTAGATTTCCATGTTTTCTAATATGTTCAGTTTTCGTCCTTTGTATTGTTTGTGTAGTAAAGTGGTACAGTCCTGTATTTTGGTAGGTTCATGTCCAGTTGTTTTGAGGTGGTTGGCAAAGTTTGAATCGTCTTTGTTCCTATTAAGAGATTTAATGTGTTCTGAGTATCTGGTCCGTATTTTTCGTCCTGTCTGTCCTATGTATGCGTTTTTACAAGTACAAGTTATTTTATACACCCCGCTTTGCCTACTGGCGGATATAACCCAATTTCTTTAATACCTTCTCCAAACATCGAGTCCAGCCCTTCCCAACCTGAAGCCTGTGCAGGAAAGTCCAGCCTGCCAGTTTCCCTTTTTGTATTTTCTCAATTACCCGCTTCCCACTGCCAAATTACCTCAGCTCTTCTAAAACCCAACGAAAACAGACACTCGTCCATCAACTCTCATGCTACTCATAGATCTACGGGCTCTCTCTTCGCTCTAGTAACCCTGGCAACCAGTTCACATATTCAGAGCCCCCTTGTGCCATGCTTATGTACTCAATCCCAAACTCCCATCCTTCAGTCTTGTTCTCCAAGAAATATCGTTCAAACCAAGTGATAGTGTAATCAAAACTCTATGGCGTTAAGCAAGTGTATCAATACAGCCGTACATCCCGAACAATTCATGTGTCTATTTTTCTCTTTCTCGTGCACACAACAATCACAGTTGATCTGTCTTTTTGAAACTTGCCACCCAAGTAAATAGTTAGAGCCAATAGTTAGAGTTAGAGCTAGTGGGAAACCAGATTAAGAACACCCAGATGGTGGGAGGAGAACTCCTCTTCTGCGTGGGACGGGGAGACTGGAAAAATGACCAAACCTGCCGTACCTCTGCAGATCTGGGTTCGTAGGATGCTTAGCGAATAGTCAGGTTCTTGCATGATAAGAGATCTGCAACCTTCATAACAGCCGACTCACATAACCCTCGTGGGGGCTCAGGAGCAGCCATTTGATAAGCAAACAGACCTGTGTGGCCCAAGCGAATATTCCATTCAGGAAAACCTTTACGTGTACGGACTTCTATCGCGTAAATGGATGCAGCGTGGAGCTAGCAAATCATTCCCGTAACCATTAACACCTTAAGGATCGTTGAATGCTGATCGAAAACTTTCTTCGCATTTACTGAACAATCCTCCGGTTTTTCATGAGTTAACGTCCTGATTTCTCTTTTGTTTCAGCCTGCAACTGCAACGGTCACGCCCGAAGGTGCCGGTTTAACATGGAGCTGTACAAGTTGTCCGGCCGAGTGAGCGGAGGCGTCTGTCTCAAGTGTCGCCACTCGACGGCCGGACGCCACTGCCACTACTGCAAGGAAGGTTTCTACCGGGACATGAGCAAACCCATTTCCCACCGCAAAGCCTGCAAAGGTCAGTCCACTTTTGGTATTTATTCCTAATATCCGCTTTAGGGTTTTAGTGGTGGCTGTATGTAAAGTCGACGAAGTGACCTTATTCGTATTGTGCCGCTTGGTATATTTTGGGGAAAGAAGCGAAGCGCTCCAATTTAAACCCAACTCGACCAAAACCATCCGTTCGAAACGAAAGAAGCTTTGCGCTTTAATTTCGGTTCGTGGGATTCGAGCGATGGGCAAACCACAAAAGGGCTAATTCGGTGTTGTATAACGAGGTATCATGCTGCAATTAATTGGCTGTCCAGAGCCCGTGGCCGTGGGATTGCGACCGCTCCCTCAGCGGAACTCTGGGCCGAATCGAACGACGGAGCTCACGACCAGGAAATTGGGTCGATCTCGTTTTTTTGCGCGCTTTCTTCGCTCGTACACCTAAAGTATCTCAGGATTTCAAAGCGCCTCGTGTGCCAACAAACGGTTCGAAAGTAGTCGGTTTTGGTGACGAAAATTTCGTAAAAATTCGGTGATATATCGGCGTTCCTCAAATCGTGAATGGCTCCCCCACACAAATTCAAGCAATTTTTTTGTGCGACGGTACAAATAAAACATATTGTTCCGCAGTCTGAATTAGCTGGGTCTTTGAACTCCACAAACGTCCCAATGGAAGGCCATCGTTTCCCCCTGCACCGACACCCTTTGTTGTACGTGTGGAAAGTCCCGCTCCTCAGTTATTTCCAAGTGACAAGGGATCTCCCCGTCTTCTGGACTTTCCCAAATATCCTTTTCTCCTGTGCTCAATTTACATTCCTCTCCCCAACAGACAGCTCCTCCCAAACTGACCACCTTCTAGCTCTTGTGAAGTAAAGTCGTCTCCCAGTTCTCCCAACAGACACTAATTTCACCTCTCATTGAAATCTAATTCCTCCTTGTTTGCGTTTATACACTTACACTCAAACTGATGTCGCTATTCTGCCAAGTGATAATACAGTCCTTACTCACGCTCACCAGGTCCTTTTATTTGTCAGTTTCAAGCTCCCCCATTTGTGCGCCCAACACATATCCACTGGGAAACCTTAGTGTAGACGCAGTTTTGAAGATTGATTACCTTGGCCGGACCTTTGCACGCCCTTTACACTGAACAACGAATCCCCCTAGTCCATGAGGAGTTTTTCTTGAGCACGGATGACGATTGAGAAGACTATGCTGCACCTCTTGCAAGTTTGGGTGCTTTGGCTGATGAGTGTGGCATGTTCTTTTTCAGTTAGCACAGCTTTCTTGTGAACCAACTACCGACAGTTCTCTCTGAGTAACGGGGCTGGATAAGTGATAGATCCTAATTTAGTGCTCCTATCCTACTGCGCTCATCCATATGGCCCGCTGCCCTGCGCAGTTAGCAGTGCGTTTAGCGAATCCTTGAGCTCTTACTGGAATTTAATAAAATACTTACTGGAAGCCGCATGCTGATAATGAATTGCTAATGTTTGGAGGCTTTGGCAGACAAGTCGAATATTTGGAGGTTTCAGACGTCTCTTATTCCTCATCACTCCCACTTTACTTCCTATAGCCTCGCTGAATAGTCCATAGTCTTTCCCTACTTCAAATTCAAGCGATTTGGGTTTCCAGAAAAAACTCCACAATTAAAGTTATCGTGCATGTTTGGTGGGTCCGTCATTTCTGGCTGGTCCCTGATATGTTTTTACATCGAAATCGCTCGCCCACAGCATCTCCCCAGCCAGAGAAGACGGACCCACCAAATGAGTACTCTTCTTCTTCGACGTGCCATCTCCATCAATGAAGGTTGGATATCACAGTGGCAAATCCCTCTCTGTCTTCAGCGGCTCTGATGAGCTCCTCGAAGCCCATGCCAGTCCACCGACCTACATTCCTCAGCCATGACATCTTCTTCCGTCCTAGGCCCCGCTTGCCCTCGATCTTTCCCTTGACGATGAGCTGTGCGTAACGGTATTTGTCGTTTCTCAGAATATGACCTAGGTATGCAGTTTTACGGACTTTTACAAGTTTGAATAGTTCTCGTTCTATTCCAATCCTGCGCAAGACTTCTTCGTTCGTGGTATGCGATGCCCATGGTATTTTGAGTATTCTGCGATATGTCCACATCTCGAAAGCTTCCAGCCTGTTGATTGTTTGTGTTTTTAGGGTCCATGTTTCGACTCCGTACAACAGAGCAGACCATACATAACATTTTGAGAGTCTTAAACGCGGGTCGAGACTGATTCGTGAGTCGCAGAGGAGCTTCCCGAGTCGTACAAAACAGTTTCTGGCTTGTTCTATTCTCGATCTAACTTCTATGTCTGGATCTAGTTTGTTGTCTATCCAGCATCCCAGGTATTGAAACGTGCCCACGTCTTCTAGTATCCTTCCATTTATTTGGATTGGTTGTGGGACATTTTGTGACTTTTTGATTATCATTGGTTTTCTTCGCATTTATTTTCATACCAAACTCTTCGCAGGTATTGCTTACGCTGTTGAGGAGTCGCTGAAGACCTTCATCCGAGTCAGCGATCAAGACAGTATCGTCAGCGTATCTGGTGATGTTTATGTTCACGCCATTAACCTTGACCCCCTCTGAGATATCTGCCAGAGATCTGACAAATATTAGCTCTGAGTAAAGATTGAACAGTAATGGGGACAAGACCCTGCTCTGACATGGATCCCTCTGTTCTGATTCTAGCGCTCTGATTCCAATATAGGTTCTGTATCAGAGTAGTGTCCTTCTCGTCGAGGCCCACGCCGCGAAGCGACTCCATCAGCAGATCGTGTCTCACTCTATCAAATGCTTTTTCGAAGTCTATAAAGCAGATGAAGATGTCTCGTTGTTGATCATAGCATTTTTGCGCCAGTAAGCTGAACAAAGCCTCTCTCGTGCCCATTCCGCCCCTGAAGCCAAACTGGTCATCTCCAATGTTCGCTTCGCATTTGCCAGAAATGCGATTATGAATTATTTTCAGTTGGACTTTCAATGCCTGGCTCATTAAGCTTATTAGACGAAAGTCTCCGCAATAAATTCCCTACAGGCGGCAGAACAGTAGACATGAATCCAGCCAAAAACTGTTGACATTCTCAACAATCACGTTGGTTTTTCAATGAAGGCAGCAGGAACCCAATAAATTTCGAAATCTTAAGCGATACCATTTCATTTCATTCAAGTCAAACATGAAGTGGGTTTTCCAAGTTCAAACGAGCTGAGTGAAAAGTAAATATTATTGATAGGTAAAGCGGTGAAATGGGCTGAATGAGCGCAGAGCTGAGGAATGCACCGTGATGCGTCGTACCAGATATTTTTGGGATTTCGTCTAATCCAAGGTAAAATCGTAAAAGGCGCCGAATTACTGGATTAAATTATGTGGTTTAGTGTTTTACTTTTTGCGAGAAATGTTTTCTGTGGGCAGGCAGGTCCAATCACCTTAATAACTCTACGGTTTCTATTGATTATTCGACTCGTTTTACTCGAAATTCGCACTAATTTTGGGGAGAATATTCTCTGTCAAACTGTAGCAAGTGGACATGAACTGATTGTTGTTTCTACTGCTCTTGTGCACCTCACGTCAACTGTGCTCCGAGTAGCGCAGTATATTGTCGTTCACTCCAGCATTGTACGAGTTTTCCTTCACCTTGTACTTCAATATCCTTTTCTGAATAGTAAAAGATCACTTATAGATCTAATGCCTTGGATTGAAACCCTGTCGCTAGGCTGTGGAAACCAGAAAGAGACCTGTTCGAAAAATGAGATACTTTTGCCAGCCTTTACACTACAATAAGTTTTGGCGGCCACAGGCTCCTTCTTGAGAGCTGAGTCAAGTACTTGGAAGTCAATAGAGGTGAGATGTGGTATTTCGCTCAACACCTCAAGGTTTACCTCATCACGAGCAATTAGCAAGGCCACTTGAGGTGACTGTTCCCTAGACACAATCCTTATACGCAAGGTCATTTGCTTAGCCATAATTCGCCATTGCCCTGTTGTTTGAGGTAGCGAACTGAAAGTTGATTTTAACAGCCCAAGGGATCACCAAGGACTACAACGCAGCATCCACTGAAGCGCTTTAAGCGATCCCTGCTCACTTACCCGTTGGTCTTGCAGTTTTGGAGTGCAAGGTGCACAAGTGGGGAATGAAAATTGAGCTCTGGGTCAAACTGCGCTCAACACTGAACCGTAACTTGCGTGTTAGTGTGTGTATACTTACGTGTGTTGTAACTTTGGCACAGCTCTCATGTACAAGGCCATTGGCTACTGCACCGCCTGGGCTAGCGGTGCACAGTCAATCAAAGGTGTATTGGCCCAATCCCAAAGAGCTGCGTTCCTGTGGATCATCAAGGCCTACAAGACAGTATTGACCACAGCACTTTAAATGATTACTGGTGAGTTACCAGTTGGCTTGGCCATTGAGTGAAGCGAGAGCTTCCCCCACTTTGGGCTGAACTCTCCTTTCACAGAACTAAAACTTGCCGCCATTGATGAATGGGCATTAGAGAAATGGCCAGTCAGATGATAATCCTCGTCCTTAACGTCCGTGAACGTCTTAGGAGAAAGTGGATTCAGCCAGACCACTAGACAAGCCGGTTCCGACAAGAAACCATGCCCTGCTCCACTATAGTTCCCATGAGAGTGAGCGATGAACCTACCAGGTTTGAATGCTACTAAGGAAGTTCTTAACCGTTTCACCGTGTTTGTGGAAAAGAGTATGACAATCCTAGTTGATTCGATCCTCCGAAACTTGCCACTCAAATAAATAGTTACATCAGGTGGGAATCATTCCCCAGGGTACTTCCCCAACATGGGCTCTCTTTCGGGCTTATGGCAGCCGCGCCGACCAGTGTTGACCGGAAGAGGTGTCGTATAGCAACTGCGCTTGTTTATTTTTCCTCGCTCCAAACGGACTCTAGCATTTGCGCCGCTCTTTTCTTATCGGTGAATGCGATGGCCCGATATCTTCGTGATTGGCACGGTAGTGTCATAGGTTCAGTCTTTACGTGTTGCAATGTCTCTGGAATTCATTCAGTCTCAGCCCGGAAATCCCCTTTTGGTTCTCGACGGGTATAAATTTCGCAAAAGTGATTATGTTCAGATACTCGACGCGGTTAAGTGGAGGTGTTGTAAGCGGTCTTGCTGCGCGAAATTGTACGTTCACGACAACAAAAACATTGTGAAAAAGGAGGATACCCACAACCACGAGCCCGTTGGTGAACAACAGTTATTGAAAGAAAGAATTTCCAATTCAGTGAAAAGGAAAGCGACCGACGACCTCAACGATGCACCGATGAAAATTATTCGGGCAGAAGTCGAATCACATGGAGCTCAGCATCATCTTACTAAAAAACAAGTTTGTAATATTCAACTGAATACATGCAGAGCCCGGAGAAAAGCATACAGCAATCGTTTGCCATCAAGTATTGATGAAGTGATGGATTGTTTGGGTGACCGGAGTGAATCAGATAACTTCCTGAAAATTGGAGAAGAGTCATTCCTACAAATTTTTGATAGAACGTCAAAAATAGTCGCGTTTTCGGTTGAAAGGAACTGGAAAGAACTCTGTACATCTTCCACTATATTTGTGGACGGAACTTTCTCATATTGTGCCAAACACTTTGCACATATGTTCACTATCCATGTTAGTAGAAACAATCACTACATACCACTCGTCTTTGCGCTTTTACCCGATAAAAAAGCTGAAACCCACACTAAGTTGCTAAATCTTGCTCAACAAAAATGCCAGGAGCTGCAATTGAGGCTGCAGCCGGATTGTGTGGTGGCTGATTTTGAAGAAGGAATTCACGTCGCAGTGAGAAATGCTTTCCCAGATTCCCGAATTGTGGGATGTCGATTCCATTTGTCACAATCTTGGTGGAGGAAAATCCAAGCACTCGGGCTAACCAAAGCATACAGAGCAAAGGGGGATATTCGAAATTGGTTTTGTCTCGTTTTCGGTATACCGTTCTTGGATCCAAGAGAGGTCGGTGCTGCATTTTTGGAACGTTGTATGACGTCGTTGCCAGATGATACACGGGTTGGAAAGTACGCGGAATACATCATCGATAACTACGTTGGTGTTCAAGCTAAGTTTTCTCCTGAGTTATGGGCTGCAGCAGAAATTTCATCGGAAAGAACCACAAACAGTTGTCAATCGTTCCACTCGAAATTCAATGGCCAGTTTTCCCATCCTCATCCTAAAATTTTCGTGTTTCTCAATGCCTTGAAACGAATGTAAACGGACATCTTCCTCATAATGAATGGCTCGAATGTGCCCAAGCCGGACACAGGGGCGTTCAAAAAACAGAAGAAAATGATTCAGCAACTAATAATTGAATGTCGAGAAGGAATGATTGATGGAAAATCATTCCTCCAAACAGTGGCCAGACATTATGAAAAAAAGACAAAAAACTGTATCAACGTAATAAAATTTTGAGTGTATAAAGTGGAAATAGAAACCGTAAAGTTTGACGGCGCACTTGCTATTGTCTTTACCTCCGGCGCAGTTGCTATGAAGTGCAGTTGTGCTTGGTTTCGGCGCAGTTGCAAGATACCCTCTCTCCCTCTCTTTCGGGAGACTGGCTAAGTGACAACCTCCCCCCCCCCCTCCCAGGTCTGGATTTGTGGATGTTGAGCGAGTGACTGGGCTTTCGCACGACTTTCGATTGATATCTCTCTTATGAGTGTTGATTAACAAAATCCACTGGTCGTAAAACTGTCATCAACTCAAACGATCAAGGTGGCACACGGCTTTAAGGTGGAAAACGTTGAGAGATAAAAGATGCCCTTCAGCTGTTATTTTTGTATAATTGATGAAATACTTGTTACTATAATAGATCTGTACTAGCGTAGGAACCGTTGGTCCAGAGGAGATTAGTCGGCAAAGCCGCTAGAAATTAAAGAGAGAGCCAGCCAGTAGAAGTCTTGGACAATAAAATGTGCGTTAAAAAATGTTTTACTGCCCCCGTTGGTCTTGAAGCGTCTTATTGCTCTTTGTCAAGTTGTGAAAGTCACGCAGTCGCGTCTAATTTCAACTTTTATCGCCGGCAGGGCAGACGCCTTCGTCTAAATATTTCTTTTTCCCCCCCTTCCGTCCGCCTGTTGAGCAACTTGGACAACTTGGTAGGCTCTTGCTTCTTCGCTCGAGAACAAACTATAGTCGCAATGACGAACCCATTTGTCAAACTTCGTCAAACCGAACGATGAAACGGTTTTTACGATCCGGAGCGAGAATAATGAAGTTGTCACTTCCCGGTTAACTCGGTCCCTTCGACTTCCAACTGTTTTTCTTTTTCTCTTCAATTATGCGGAACCCGGTTTGATGAATGGGCGCTCAATTAGCCGTTAATTATCACTTGGAAGGGCCCCTTCATCATTTCCATCTCGTCACGTCTCTCAAGCAGATGGGCGTCTTCTCGCTTCCTTCGTTTTGTTTCTTGTTGCTGCACTTATACTCCCCGATTAATGGAAATCTTGGCGCGTAACTGACGTCAATTGCTCAAGCTGAACTTGCGTTAAGTTTAACACTGAAAAGAATCCCTCAGATCATGGCCCCCCTGCATTACCCCCAGGCCCCACCGCACTGGGCTCACTTGGTGTGACGTCGCCCATGCGCCCCCACCACCCCCGCACAAAATGGAGGATATCCGCAAGTTCAGCATTCGCCACCATCTTCCACCAAACACACAACGGTGCGATGCATCAAGTCCATCGCATACACACAACACATGCTCAGCCGTCTCTAGTCCCACCTCGCAGAACCTGCATACCTGTACCTCGCACTTGCCAATATTCGCAAGGTGGTACCTCAGCGGACAGGCCTCATATCCTTCCTCCCCAGTGCAAGCACCTCCTTCGCCCTCCCTTTGGAGAGTCGGATGAAGAGTTTTGGCTGTCTAAGGCCAGGCAGCCCCTACCAATGGGCAGCCCTGTACCTATCCTCCCATTTGCCAACCTCTCAACTGGTATTCCGACCAAGGGCTCAGGGTCAATAGGGATCTGCGCCGATCCCTTCTTAGCCAACCTATCAACCCATTCGTTTCCCTGATGCCCTGGCACCCAGCTCAGTGTTACCCTTCAGTCCAGTCAGACACTCCCACACCTGCCGCGATGTAAGACAGCATGAGGCTAAGGCCTTGAGAGTGGCCAGACTGCTCACCATAATGTAGATTCTCTGCCGCTCCAGTCCCCTCTGCAGCAGCCGCTGCACACAGACCGTCACCGCAGCCACCTCTGCCTGGAACACCGTGGCCAGTGACCCCAATGGGTGATTTACTTAGTTCAAATGCAAAATACGCCGACTGACTGGTTTCGTATCCAGCCGGACTGTGCTGCTCTCCAGGACAATTTGAACATACTGCAACAGTAATTCTCGGGCAACCAGGTTTTTCTGAAAGTTGCACCGTGTTGTGCTGTATGTTTTGCGGTGTGTCAGACTAAAGAAGTTCTGCCCCGTCTTCTGTAATGAATGAATGAATGAATGAATGAAATAATGAATTAAATAAACTTTATTTTCTTATAAGACAAGACAGTAGAAACGTTCACAATAGTAGAACGAAAAATTAGTTCCCCTAATGGGCAGTGCTCGCGTTAGGGAGAACGAGTCAGCATATGTGAACTGAAAACAGATAATAAATTATAGACAAATTACATACCTATTCATAATCCATATATTAGTAGCTACTATAATTGCCGTCATAAAGAGACCAATATTAGGTAGCTAGATTACAAACGGAAGAGCAATTTTACACATCGATGAGCGAGGAGACACACACCAACGTATAAGTAACTACGAGTATAAAATGAAAACCAAACAAACATCCTTCTATTTTCCCTAGGTACTTTCCTTCTGTAGAAACCACTCTTTTAATATTTTATTTCTTTGCTTTGGGTGTTCGGCCAACTTCTCCCTTATACTGGAAGGAAGATTATTATACGTTCGTATACTCGAGGAGAAATACAAATTCAGCGCAGCAGTTCGCACAAATGGAAGAGCGATTCGGCCTTGATACTGGAACCTGGTCAATACATCGTGAGAAAGAAGTGAAAACCTCCCTTCCTTAAGGACTCGCTTCAGGCTGCTCACTTCCACCAGAGAACTCATTTTGAGAATCTGAAGCTTACTGAAGATAGGGCTAGTGTGCTCCTAAATTTTGCTCCTTGTAGCAACACGTAGCAATATCTTTTGACAGGTAAAGACCGGGTTGATGGTTGAGGCGTAGGCGCTACCCCACGCAGGCAGCCCATAGAGCAGCACCGATTGAGCTAGTGAAAAATAAATTGTTCGCATGAGCGTCTGCGTAAGAATATCCCTCAATAGTGAAAAAAATGTAGATAAGCTTCCTCAATCTCTTACGCACCAACTGGATTTGACTCAGCCACTTCATATTGGAGTCCAAGAGAATACCCAAGTACTTGACACTGGAGCGTCTAGATATCTCAGGACAGTTGGTACATGTATTCAAGTCGCACTTAATGTGATGGAGGTGCAACTTGAAGTCGTCTTAGGCAAACTTAAAGTCAGTCCATTTCTTATAAACCAGTTATTTACAGTTTGAAGTCATTGTAATATAAGAATCTCTCTCTCCCTCTCTCTCTCTCTCTCTCTCTCTCTCTCTCTCTCTCTCTCTCTCTCTCTCTCGCTGCTCACCTAAGATGCCTGCAGAGCAGCTCAGCGTGACCAAACCGTGCCTCTCGCAGTGTCTGAAGGCGTTGGGACAGATCCTCAAGTTCAGAAAGTGGGCCCCACATGGCCAGGTTCCCTATCAACCGCAAATGAGAGCTGTGAGCGCAGACTTGCTTGAAAAACGCCCGGAATGGCACGATCGGTTCGAAAGAAAAGTTTTGCTGCATGGCAATGGACCGGAGTTAGAATAATGAACCGCCGGTGAGTGAATAGTGAGCCGGTGGGCTCAGTGGACAAATGCGCTCGCAGCACTCGGCTGGGAGATCCTACCCTACCCGCCCTAATCTTCAGACGTTGCTCCATCCGACTATCACATTTTCGCATCGATGGGGCACGCTTTGTCTAACCAACGCTTCACCAATGTTCAAGAAGTGTCAAATTGGATTAAAAATTGGTTCAGGTCAAAAGATGAAGAATTGCCCGAAAGGTGGGAAGCGTGTGTGGCTAACGAAGGAAAATATTTCGAATACAATTGACCTGGTGTTTGTCAACAAATAAACGATTTATTTTTGTCGAAAATTAGTCCGGCTTCATATTTACACATGCAATAGCCCACAGAGGACAGATCGAGCGAGAAGTGTTTTGGAAGGCGACCAAAAGCGAATAATTAAGTAGAATCGTTCGCACGACGCGGTCACGCAGTTCCCTTCAGCGTGCTCCGTCTGTCCGCTTCCAGTTTCACGCGGCACACCTTCGCTGAGTGGAACGGCTCTGAGCATAATCCAATCGTGCGTGTAACATCTCGCTGGAGAGAGTCTACTGCTGTATGGCGATTACTTCATTTAAGGACAAGATCTACCTCGTCACTTTGTAGTGCAGGACTTCAGAGTGCTCATGAAGGGCAATCGTTAGGAGAGCTGTGCGAACGTCTGGTTTTATTAAGAGATTGCACTCTCGTTGTGGCCCATCTTGCTCTTTCTGGTCCCGTTCTGGAGCATGGAACGTCAGTCCGGTCACCAATTTACGCCAGATGGTGCTGGAGCAGGTTCAGCGTTGATTTCTGCGATTTGTCTAAGGCCAAAAGGAGACGACAGGAAGAGGACAGGGAGAGTGAAATTTCTTGGAGTAGCGACAGCAGCAGTGCTCAATCTTTTACCACCTCCCTCCGAGAGATGGACTCTTCCGAACCTGATGACCCAGAACCTGTGAATTCCATCGATCAGTCAGCCAACGAGCACCATAGTTGCCTCGACCCTCAGAACGGTGTGGCTGGAGCAAACGTCCCCACTTCGATGGCAGTAAACAACGATGATGGCCCCAGCTGCGAAGATAAATTGGTTTTGGTCGAGTACGGAAAGAAACTGTACCCAGGGCGTTTGCTGTCAGGCCCGGATGAAAGTGGGGAGTCCCAGGTGTCCACGATGGCCAAGAATGGAAATTTGTGGACATGGCCGAAGAAGATTTCTGAAAACTTGTTTGAAGTTGACTGATGATCATTCAGTTTTGATTTCAGTCCCCCTTTTCTTAAGACTACTAGTTCGAAATTAAATTTTCATTGAAATTTTAAAATTTGTTAGTCAACCTTTGTGACTTCCTCTTTGCAAGTTAATTTTAATTAATCATTTGCAAGTTTCTCTTTGTTAATCAGAATTGAAGTATTGTTCCTATTTAAAAAACATGACTGTTTCTGATGCGTTCTTTCTGGAAATGCTGATATTTTGAAATCAAAAATTGACAACACTTCATTCACGTTAAAACTGCAAATTTTGGTCAAAAAAGGATTTTTTTGGGCAGTTTTGACAGGAAAATGTGTTGGCAGGTAGAAAAGTAGTGTGCCAGGCAGTGATTTCATAGCCTTCAAGCCCAGAAAATAGGAGTGGCCCATAGTTGTACCCTCTATGTGCCACGGAAACAAAACTCCCCCTCCTTACCTATTCAAGATAGAATTTTTACTTGCCTTGGCTCTACGAAGTAGAAGGAAAGTTATGTAATCGGCTGAAAAAAAAAAATTGAGTTCTCTTCAGATCTTTACGTGTCAGACCCTCCTGAGTCCGAAAAACACTGTTTGGGAAAATGGTCTGTGTGTCTGTGAACGATTTTTAGAAACAAAAACCATCGTATCAAATCAACTCAAACTTGATATCTAGCCCGCAGGTTACCATGGGACGCCAAGATAGGAATATAAGCAAAATCCACCGAAAGTTAACTATAGTTATCATAGTGATCAGAACACAAAATATTTTTTGTCTCAAAAACGGCTTTAACGATTTTGATTAGATTTTGTATATTGATAGCTCCCAATATGGCAATCATACCGTGAAATTCCCATCAATGGAAAAATGACGTGAGCAGCACAATAAATTACCAAATCTTTCGACGTAATCGATTTTAGAGTGGTTTTTTGAGAAAACGACTGAATCAAATCACCTGAAATTTGATGTCTAGCCTACAGATTACCATGGGACGCAAAAATAAGGGTATGGACAAAATCCACCGAAAGTTAACTATAGTTATTATAGTGATTAAAACACCAAATTTGTTTTCTCAAAAAGGCCTGTAACGATTTTGATTAAATCTTTTATATAGATAGCTCTTGATAAGGCAATCATACCATAAAATTCCCATTTGAAGGAAAATGACGAGAGCAGCACAATAAATTATTAACATTTCCGACGAAAAGCGTTTTTAGCGCGGTTTTTCCTTATAAACTCCGCTGGAATGTTGGTAGAATGTTTAAGAAAACTGATATTGCAGTCCAATCCAATACCTAAAGGGTCAGTGTTTAGAACCGCTCATGACATGCATGGGGGTGACTCCAGAAATTCCTGAATTTCAACTACCGCTGTTTCGCTTACTACCAATTCTAACAGTTATTACCCAATAACCCTGCAAAAGTAATCATTATCCTTCTTGGAAAAATTTGTGTTTACAGCCTCGTTAATTATCTGTGTACCAATTGCTCAATAATGGTCCTGCGACGAGTACGAGCAGCACAATAAAATCTGGAACGGTAAGCGCTACCGCTTCCTGCTGCCGTAAAGCGTTGTTTGATCGAGTTCAAATTATTTTTAATGCATGAACTGAAAGCTGAGATGTGTAGGTATGCTGAGTGAACTCCACAAAGATGTAGACAATTTTTTGACGGAGTTATTCAAGAAAAACCTTGAAAAGTGGCACGTAGTTGTACCGTTTAACGGTAGTAATTCAGGAGATAATTGTCAGGTAGGAGTACTGCAGGCATTTGTGTGGTTTCTGTGGAAGAACTCTGTGAAAAGGTTCAAACCGAATAAGAAAGTGTTGTCGATTCGAGAATGTAGTAGTGGAACGTTGTATCCTCTCGCCTCTGCCCCTAAGGAAGAGCTCTTTATGAAATAAGGTGTGGAAGACGTGTCAGACAGAGAAATTGATTTGTTGGAAAGTTGCCAACGTCGAATATTGCAGTGGCTCGAGCTGATTCTTATTCCCACAACAGTAAACACGACCCTCCCCAATAAAAAGTCGCGTTGACAATCTCATAAACTACTCAATACGTGCGAGAGGAGGGGTGTACAATAATTTCCGGCCTACCAGTTTTTATATAGAACGAGGTTCATGAACTTGGCGGAAAAAAGGTTGAATTATAGGTAGAGGTATCAAAACTGCAGCGTGTACGCTGGGCTGAGGAAAGTTGTCTGATGTTGGTTTTGCGCTGTTTTCGTTGATATCGCGGATTTTTCAAGGAGTTTGGAAGTGTCTTGCAAAACTGCTTTGATCCCCGTTGGGGTTTGACATAAACCAAGACGAGCTTCATCTCATTCCCTCGGAATCTCCTCGGAATCGAAGGGAGCGAGATAAACACCCTCACTTTCGGACCTGAGGGAGGTTCGTAAAAGGCCGAAAAGGTTGAAGATAGAGAGACTTTCTAAATGCAAAGGGAAGCATCTCCTTCCAGCAAAGGTTCGCTCCTTCGAGGGTCAGTTCGGAAAGCGCAAAAAGGAAGGAGTCCGAGGAACCTAATGGAAGTGGGTTGACGGTGACGGTTTGTTGGTGGGGGGGGGGGGGGGGGGTATGCCGGTTCCCTAGAAGACAGGAAAAAAAAAAGTGGATGGACGGGGTTTGGAACTGAGGACTCGGCGGAGTTGGAGGTTGAGGGAGACGGGCAAAACGAAGGGACAGATTGGCTGCTGACCGCTTCACTTTCAACGCCCCCGAGGTTTTGGTTTACAGAGGTCGCTTTTATTGCCCCCTTCGGGCACGAACCCAGAAACTCGTCCCCCAACTCGGGGGTTACAGCAACTTCAACAGTCGAAAACGAGCTCGGAGCAAACCTCGTCCTTTTCCCTTCTCAAAGCGGACGACCGTCGGCGCAAATTAACTGCGGAACGTTGATTGGCCCTGCAGTGATTGTTAGCGGCCACTTGAGGCTCCAGTTGGAATTTGACGAACCTGAAAGACTCGTTGCACTTGTCTGTGCTATTACTTCAAACCAGAACTGCCGTTTTGTAATTGAAATGTGTATTACAAAAAGGTAAACCAGCCTCGCGTACATAAATATATGGTAACTAACCTGTTTCACTCGTTCCAGAAAGCAGCATTGTAGATAACTGAGCCTAATCACTCTATCCTAACAACCCTGTTTGTGGGGGGATCTAATCTTCCTCCTTCTTTCTGCTTGCGGTGAAGGTTATTGCAAATTTCCATCATCAGGTCGTGGACAAAACAGTGTCCACTTCTAATTCTATAGTAAAACACTTTAATACTAGCATGCATCTCATCCACTATACACCGTATGTCACAAATCTAGATACTGCAGCAATATCTAAGAGGAAGGTTCCCACTGTAATGGTTGAGCTTCCGTTCAGGGTACGAATCCACGGATCATCCAGATGGGCAGAGGTTGGTTCCTCTCTTGAGGCTGGAGTCAGAGTATATCGGTGAGAAACGGGGTAGCGGGCACAGGAGTTGACGCGCCAGGGATCCAGACAGTGCGCTGGCTACAGTTTTCCAAGCAGAGCTCTTCACTTGCATCACACCGGAACAGAATATACGACAGTCAGGCTACACTTGAGGCCCTGGCTTCCTATACCATCAAGCCAGGGCTGGTTTGGGAAGACCTGACTGGCCTAAGATCTTGGCAAAGGAAAACACATTAACCTGTGTTGAGGGGTGCTAGGTCATAGAATGGAACGAGGAGGCTGACAAACTGGCTGGGAAAGGATCTATGCTTCTCCCAGTGGGGCCTGATCCCTTTGTAGGGACCTCCAAGAGCTACTTGATTAAGAAGGTTGATGTGTGGGGAGAGAAGTGCAGGGCTGCCTATTGGGGGGATGTGCCTGGAGGTTGTTTTTCAGACTCTCCGGCGAACAAGACTCAGATTCAGACTCAGTCTGGAGAGAGACAGTATACGAATGGTACGTGGCCTGCTTACAGGCCACTATCCACTACGGTACCACCTAAGATGCCAGAGGTACTGAATTGCAGATTCTGCAAGGAGTCAGCATAGCATGTACTGGGTAGGTGTGGCTCTGGCTGCAATGCGCCTCAGAGTGCTTGGGGTTCATTACCTGTGGCTGGAGGAGGTTGCAGGGATGGACCTCAAGGTCCTCTTGGGTGTTTTCGAGAATGGTGGGGACGCCACACCAGAGAGCACCAGCTCAATGGGAGCTGGGGGTAAAACTGTCGCTAATGGAGGAATTATCGCCCCTTATAACCGTAATACAGTGGAGTAATGTGGGATGCTCCGTGTTCCACTACGTGTGTAGCTTCCCATTCAATCCGTGGTACAATAGCAGCTGAGGGAGGTTCTACTTGTCCTTCTTGTGCCCTGCTCAACGAGCCTATTATGATGGTCTAATGAGTTGGGAATGGTTCAGGCGTCACACCGTAATAAGTCCTTCTTTCGAGTAATAGCCGTAACATCCTTCTCTCTTGTAGACAAAACATGTCCTCATGATCATAAGGCTTCAAGGGTGGCTGTGAGTCTTCCCAAGGGAGGTCCTCTTGGTCTGTTTTGTGGGACGATGGTGAGGAGGCTCGTCTGGTGGCTGCTCAGACAGGTGAAAAGGTGCACAGGAGGTTATGTGCACGTGTTTCGTAGTATTTAGGGGCATGAGGCGTTGGGCGTAGGCCACAGAGGGTAGGGCCTGAGTCAAGCAGCAGCTGCTCAGCATCCGGAGGTTGCATATTGCGACCTCACAATGTCTCCCAGTCTTCCATCATCCTGTTTCCTTCCTTGTGCCGTTAGTGGCTTTTGATTCTCTTCACTCTTCTGTGGACATGAGAAGGCATCATTCAATAGGCTTCCACATAATAAGCGTCTAGGTTGTGTATTGTTCTCATAACTGATGCCACAGCACAAAGGGGCCAAAAACGGCGCCTTCAGCTTATTAAATTTCCTATTAAGGCTGAGCTGGTTGTTTCTGTTTGACCACAAGGCTGGCCTGCTTGTCAGTTGGCTTTGTGAGTCTCTCTTGTCCTGCCACTGTTATATATCGGAATTTGCAAAAAAGGGCTCCTTTTGGGCTATTTGCCAATAGTAAACAGGCGCTCCTTCTTTATTAACTTCGAACTCGTGGGAGGATGTCGATGGTGAAGGCTGTGCACTGTCTCCGTTCCTCTTGAAGTATCTGTTCCGATTTACAGACATTAACTCATTCAGGTATTCCAAAAGTATCTGTTGGGAGGTTAGTCGTTATAGTGACCACCACTCCGCCATACCATCAGTCTTCTTTTGTGACCCACGAAAGTCCTCTCAACCGTTAGATGAGGCATTTACAAACACCCAATGGAGGTCTTGCCAGTTAATAACCGCTATTTGCTATTATAAGCAATTGCTTGAGGCTAAACTCTCCACAGGTCGAGTCTCTTTCATTTGCCGGTGCGCTGAGTCTCACAGATAAGCGTCCGGTTGGAGTTTTTACGACTCTCAGCCCTCGCACCTCGGTTTATGGCTATTTACGACTCTGGGACACCTGTTGTCCGCTTCTCCCGGAACTGGCTCCCTCTCCCCCTCTCGATCTCATTGAAAGCGACCTTAGAAGGTTCTCAAAACAAACAGGTTGTCAGAGTTGATAGACCTGTCAGTGCAAGTCTGTCGTCGTCAGTTGATGTTTTTCGTGGAATAAGCAACTTCCGTAGATCAGGAGATAATTTTTGTGTCGCAGGATCCAGATTTTGAAAGAGATGACGCAACACTCTCGAGATATGAGGAATACCGTTGACCTCGGATGTCATGGCTCTTACACCAGCTGGGTAGCACCTTTTTGGCACGTAATCCTGCACACGGCGTGGTTATTCTTTGGCACTGTGCAGGATAGCGTCATTACCTGTGGGTTCGTATGCATTGTGACTACTTTGTCACACACGCGCTAACTCAATACGAAAATAGAATTTATCCGTGTTACTGCTCGTTCTTCATTGGATCGGTGTTGGGGAGTAGTCACGCGGACAATGTGATCTGTGAGCAGTCCATCTGCCAGACTTGAAGCCAAAACCAGTCGTATGCTCCAAACTGCCACGCAATGGCCTCTCCACGAGCTATAAACTAGCAGTGCCTCGTGAGTGAAAGCTGGATAGGTGGCAAATGAGATGGGTATCCTCGACAAATGGACGCCCGAGTCTTCACATGTTTGAGAAAGTGGGTCGAGCCTTGACCATTGAACGAGCCAGTTCCTAACTTCTTCTTCTCTCCAGCAGACTCCCCAGTCTTTGCATCGTGTTCTTCCAGAGTTGTAGAAAAATGAAAGCGCGTTCTTGTGGGCGACAGTTGTTGGTCGAGTGATCAAACCTGTTAGAATCAATCTTAAACATGCTTGTCTGTTTGTAGTTTTTTGAGAGTAGCATTGAAGTTACTCATCGTAGAACCACGTTTACCTGGAAGGTTACTTAAGAAGGGGGAATAGGGCGACTTTGGCACAGGGGCTAGTGGGGATAATCTGACATTGAGGATAACCGAAATAAAAACTCCCTTTTAAAGGAGGGAAACCCTCACTAGAAAGGTTACCTTCTTGGTAAGGTTACCGCCAGTTTTTTTTGTTGAATTGTTTATTGATTGAGACCATTTTACAATATACCTCATTGAAATGGTGTACATACATTCGTTGTTTACTATATAATTTTTATATCATCTACAAACATGGTTGTGGATAATCACTGCTGAACGATGTCCATGATGTAACGTGGGCGGGAGAGTCTTCTGACTTCTGGTGTTCGAAAGCCTTCAGTAACTAAAGGGTTGATGTGGTCAATGTTGCGTTGTACAAAGGAGCTGTAGCATCCATTCAGAAACTCGAACGGTGGTTCTAGCTGAAGGTCGTGATACAATGTTTCGTTTCTCACGAATGGGGGAGCTTGCATGATTCGGCGTTGTAGAATTCCATTTTGCTGTTGCTCTATCCTCCTGAATTCTGATTTGGAGCAGGTGCCCCATACTGCCAAGCCGTATGTCCAGATCGGTCGGACCAGTGTTTTGTATAATATCAGTTTGTTCTGGATGGATAAGTGTGGACTTCCAAGAAAGGACCTCAGCTGTGCAATTCTGTTTTTTACTCGCTTTATAATTTCGCTGATATGGTCATGGAACGTTAATCTTTTATCCAATATAACTCCGAGATATTTATGAGAGGCTCTGGTAGGTATAGGCTGTCCAAGATGGTGGAGTTCCGGATTTGTATAATTTCTTTTGTGAGTGTGTGTAACGATGCTAGATTTTTCATTGTTTATTTTTATCCTCCATTTCGTGCACCATTGTCCCAGTACGTTAAGCATCTGTTGGAGGTTCTCGGTCGCGATTTCAGATACCTCGTTCGACGTAGCGTAAACTAAATCGTCCGCATACAATCCGGAGAACCCATCGGGGACCTCCAGAGGCATATGGAGTATAAATATGGCGCCCAAACACTTCCTTGTGCCATTCCAGCTTGGATTAGCCTTGTTGTTGAGTGATGATTCTGGATTGAGACCACGAACGTCCTGTCCTGTAAGTAGTGTTTGACCACAGAAAACAGGTTGTTCGGTAGGTGCTGACGGAGTTTGAACAGAAGACCGCCATGCCAAGTTCTGCCAAATGCCTGTTCTACATCAAAGTAGGCAGAGTGGCACACCTTTCGCTGGTGATATACGTTTTTTATGTAGCTTGTACATCTTTGAAGCTGGAGGGGGCAAGAGTGGTCCTGACGGAAGCCAAATTGTTGGTTGGGTACAAGATGATCTGTGTATTGTTGGAGATATGGGAGAAGTAGACGCTCGAAGGTTTTTGATAGAAGTGAGAGGAGACTGATAGGCCGGTAAGAAGTTGATAAATGAGGAGGTTTGTTGGGTTTCGGTACCATGCAAATAGCCGCATGTCTCCAAGCTTTTGGAAAGTATAAGTAGCTTCGTGTCGTTTCTGATTATTTATATTATATAAAATAAAGGTGTTGATTGTATAGATCGAAAGCGTGATACTTGATATATATGCCAATGATATTTGTGTGAACTGTGAATCATAAAAGGTATGATGATATAAGGATGAGCGCGAGGTGATATAGTTGTTAAGATGTTACCTGGTTGAGGTTTCAGTAATGAATGAGAGTGCTCGCTACTTGCAACCTGTTTTTACTTTCCTTGGCTCTACGAAGTACAGATCTTTACGTTTCAGACCCTCCTGAGTCCGAAAAACACTATTTGGGGAAATGGTCAGTGTGTCTGTGAAAGATTTTTAGAAAGAACCACCGTACCAAATCAGCTCAAACTTGATATCTCGCTTGCGGGTTACCATAGGACGCCACAATAAGGGTATGAACAAAATCCACCGAAAGTTAACTATAGTTATCATAGTGATCAAAACAACAAATATTTTTTTTCTCAAAAACCGCTCTAACGATTTTGATTACATTCTTAATATTGGTAGCTCTTAACATGATAATTATACCATGAAATTCCCATTTGTGGGAAAATGGCGAGAGCAGCACAATAAATTATCAAAATTTTCGACGAAATTGATTTTAGCGCGGTTTCTAGAGAAAACAACCGTACCAAATCAGTTGAAACTTCATCTCTAGCCTACACGTTACCATGGGACGCAAAAATATGGTTATGGGCAAAACCCACCGAAAGTTAACTATAGTTATCATAGTGATCAAAATACCAAATTTTTTTCTCAAAAACCACCCTAACGATTTTGATTATATTTTTTATGTAGATAGCTCTTAATAAGATAATTATACCATGAAATTCCCATTTGTGGGAAAATGACGAGAGCAGCACAATAAATTATCAAAATTTTCGACGAAAAGCGTTTTTAGCGCGATTTTTTTCTTATAGCCTCCGCTGGAATTCTTGTAGAATGTTAAAAAGAATTGGTACTGTAGTCCAATCCAATACCTAACGGGTGATTGTTTAAAAACGCTCATGAGATACATGGGGCTCACTCCAGAAATTCCTGAATTTCAACTACTGCCGTTTCGCTTACCTTCCTGTTCCAAACATTTTTACCCAATAACTCTGCAAAAGTAATTACTATCCTTCTTCAAAAAATTTGTGTTTACAGCCTCATTAATTATCTGTGTACCGATTGCTCAATATTGGTCCTGCAATGAGTACGAGCAGCACAATAAATTCCGGAACTGCAAGCGCTATCGCTTCCTGCTGCCGTAAAGCGTTGTTTGACCAAGTTCAAAGGAACTGAGTGATAAATGAATTGATTAAATCGAATTAGCCATGTACAAAGGGAATATACGTAGAGCTAAGGAAAGTTGTGTGTTGCAACGCACCAGATATTTATAATCGAAGTACGCGCCTCTAATGGAATGTAATGGATCGCGTTAACAGAACGTATGCGCAAGCGCAACGACAATGAAGTCTAACTACGGGAAAGTGAGGACTCCTGCTATGGTTCGCCGTTTGGAATGATTTGCGATATAGTTCGACTAAATTGTTAGATATAGGCGGCCTATTTGGGTTATTCAATACGAGTTCCGAGTTGAGTACGTTGCAAACGGTGAAATCTATCGCTAATGCGAGGTTATGCGGAGTAAAAGAATACAATATTTAATGGTTGTGGAGGGGAGCGGGAGTGAGCTGTACGGTTATAACATAATACGAGGGACGTCCCAAAAGTAAGTTCCGAAGTGCTGGGAAAAATCGAAAACTCAACCAATTTAAAAAAAAAAATTATTCTTTAAGGTTACGGATGTACTTTATTTTTCGACGTAGTCGCCATTCCGATCGATGCATTTTTGGTACCGTAGGGCCAGTTTACGTAACCCCTTGTCGTCATTTTGTTTGAAGAATTCCGAGACCGCGGCTTCGAGTTCGGCGTTCGTACGGAACTTTCTTCCGCCCAGGTGGACTTTGAGGAGGGGGGAAAGGAAAAAGTCACTCGGTGCAAGGTCTGCAGAGTATGGTGGGTGGGGTAAAACATCCCAATCAAATGTTCCAAGCAAATGTTGGGTGATTTTTGCTGAATGGGGTCGCGCATTGTCGTGGAACAGCAACACTTTTTTCCGCTACATGCCCGGCCTTTTGCGCCTTATGGCATTTTTCAGGTCTCTGAGCACCTGGCAATACCTTTCGACATTTATGGTCGTGCCTCGTTCCAGGTAATCGACCAAAAGAACACCCCGGGAGTCCCAAAAGACAGTTGCCATCACCTTTCCAGCCGAATGTTCCACCTTCGCTTTTTTGAGGGCGCTTTGGTCAGGAGCTTTCCACACCATACTCTGTTTTTTTGTTTCGGGGGTTGAGTGGTGGACCCAGGACTCATCAGTAATAATTCGAGAGTAAATAGACTCACTTTCATCTTCCAACATTTCAAAAAACCTGTGTGCTGCATCCAACCTGTTTTCCTTGTGCTCATCGGTCAAGAGGCGAGGCACCCACCTTGCACACACTTTCGAGAACTTGAGATCTTCCCTAATGATTCGGTGTACTGAAGAACGAGTCAATTGATGTTTGTTGTGCACTTTCTCGACAATATCACTTGGATTAAAGCGCGCATCTTCCTCCAAAAGCTTGCGAACTGCAGAAACTGCGTCCTCTCCACGAGAAGTGGAAGGGCGCCCACTTCGCTGTTCATCGTGCACACTTTCCCGCCCTTCCAGGAAACTTCTCTTCCACTTACGGACCATTTCGATGCTCATGACCCCTTCTCCATACGCTGAAGAGAGTCAGCGGTGAATTTCGGGCACAGAAACATTCTCAAAAACTAAAAAACGGATCACCGAACGGATTTCACAATTTGACGGGTTTTTCAATGTAGCAGCCATGTTTACAGTGGTGCTGATAAGCCGCAACAAGTGATAGCAACATAAGAAAAATTCAGTGTTGACACCAGATGTAACACGAAGTATCCCCGTTGGTATTTTTTCCCTACGGCATTTTCTCACGGATTCACAAATGATCGGAACTTACTTTTGGGATGTCCCTCGGAATTTGCGCCCCGTCAACTGAAGGAATGGTGTAGTGGGTAGAGTGCTGGATCCGCGCGCCAGCGGCGCGAGTTCACGTCCTACTCAAGTATTGAAATTCTTTGGCGGCTTCTCAATATGTGGATTCTCTAAAATTTTCATGCATTAAAAATGTATGAAATTTCCGAAGAAAGATTAAACCTCCCTTCCACTGGAGATGGCGACTGATTGGTCACTATGACAAGGAAACATACCTGACGCAGGATAACTGGAAGCGTGGATCACATCGTGGATAATATTAAATCTTTTACTTCAACAGGCTTGAGCCTTGGTAGCCCATTGTTGTTTGGCGCACCAGTCAAGAGCTATAGAGGTACGGTTTGTGTAATCAAGGCTGGTTAGACGGTGATCATTGTTCTCACTCCCTAAAGATCAGGCGATCACGGTGTAGCGTGAATAATTCCTAGTCCCGCCACTTTCATATTTCGCGGTTCTCGGCGCCACCCGTTCCAGTCTTCTGCCAGATGGCAGTAAATGCGTACGGGAAAATTATGTTTATTTCTTTTCCAGCCATTGTTTCCAATTAAGAAGTGGGACAGTTATTTTATGTAAAATATATTCTTCAGAAGGGGGAAAAAAAAAACACTGATAGGTCCAGAATTCGTTGATGAATTTGGAGACAAATTGTTGAATCCATTGTGTGCTGCTACCTGCAGGCGATTTGGGAGAACAGGCCCGGCACCACGTTTCGGAATTCTATTGTTCTTTATCCGCCGTCCAGCATTGACGTATCCACAGCACATCAGCATTTCCCGTCTCTTCCAAAATTTCACCCTTGTTGAGATCGAAAGAATATTTATTCGCCAACTGCGTGGCTTCTGCCAAGATACCCACTCATCACGTACCGGTAGGTGGTACTAATATTCGTTCTCCTCTCAAGCTCTTCTCAAACCACATCTCGGAAACATCATAATGAGGAGGTCCCTGTCTTTTGCTCAGTTTGAGGTCGGAGCTCAAAAGCTAGATCACCGACTGCTCCAAACCCGAAGAATACATCCAGTACTACGTTCCTTTCCCGTTCCATTTCATTGGATAAGTCCCTATCCTTGGGAAGTTCTAGTTAGTAAACTTATAATATACTCCACGGCCGTTGGAAGTAGTGAGTACCTCCTGCAGTTGGTAGTCTATCGTACCTACCATCTATATCTGTGACAGAGATCTACCCTGAGTTGTTTACTTAAAGATAAAGTTAATTTTTTTTTTTTTTGGTTTGCTTAAATAAAGCGACACCTATCCTAATCAAGTTTATTTTGTTGTTTTCCACTTACCTATATTATATTAACCCTCAATTTACCTTGGGTTCATCCCCACAAGATTTCAATCTGTTTATGTCGTCACAACGGCTTGTTTCCTGGCACGAAGCTCGTAGCTACAGTGACAATAGCATCCGCCAGCCTGAACCTAAATACATCACACGCAGTGCTTATGTTTGAGTTCTCCATCAAACAGCACATACGACGTACTCCAACGGATAGGCTGGAGAGAACAACTTGGTTCTAAATGGCCGTGTCTTCCTTGTAGGCTTTTCAAGATAACAATTCTCGGAGACGTTTTGAGATGTGGTTCTGCCATAGCAGCGTAACAAAACGCGTGCCTATCTGAACTATAGCCGATGAAAGAAGACCAGTATGTGCCGTGGTTCTCCATGAGGCAGTTGAGGCGATGGGTACGAGGAATGGCGAAATACCGCTGTGGCAGGCTCAGTCTGAAAGAAAGAAAAGAATTATGGAGGCGAAACAATTGGAAGGCGATGGAATTGCAGGTCTGGCGGAAAACGTAAGATCCCCACATCGGCAGTTCGCAGGTTGGCAGAGATAAGGTTATTATCGCTTGTATTTCGACCGCAACGCGCCCTTTTTTCAGTCTTTCAATTGCTTTTCTGGTTCGGCTGAGGCCATCGATACCAATCCCGATCGGTTGTGTATTTCATTGCAACGATGGCGCGTTGAGGGGAATTTTCCGCCGAGTTTTCCTCCGATATTATTTTTATAACGGAGCAGGCGATTCGATGAATTTTGTTTATGAGCGGAAAACTGCTGGTTTTTCTTCGGCTGAACGCGTTTGAGATCTGGCGAACCAGCACCGAGCAGACTTTTTCATAGTGCGTACGAATGACTAAATGGATAACTTCGTTATTGCGCAAAAGCAGCTTTTTGACGACCGGTAACGATTTCTTGGAGCCATCCTGAGTAATGTCCCGTCTACTTATTACAAATAAGCCCAATTTATTGGAAAACATCGCTTGGGCGTAATCCATGTAGCGAAGGAAAATCCAGCATTAAGTGCTTAAATTGTTGTATTGCTCCGTTTTTCCCAATTTGAAAGGTTCTCTTGAGCTCTCTTGCGTTTAACATTCGCATACATCGAGACTATCGATTACGACACTTAGCTCTCGTTTCCGCCTTCCTGCGCTCGTCGACAGAAGAGTAATTGCCAATATGTCTCCACTCGAAGAAACTGCCCCGCCCGATTCCTCTAACGCCCGGACCAGCTTGCGAACCTCAGTCTGGCTCGAGGTTACGTGGAACTTTCGCTGAGCCTTTTCTTTCATTAATAACGTGCGTCACTGTCTACTCTGCTGCCGGTTTCCTACTGCTAACTTGCTTATTTCTGGATAAAGCGTCAACCCCTACGTGCTAGAGGCCGTGGAGAGAAGCTATTTGTAGGATTGCACATTTACGTGCGAGACATCCCAGGGATGGTGCCAGAGGGATGTCACTGCAGGGGCTGCCCAGGGGTCAACCTTCGAGACGGCTCTGTGGAATCTGGCACACGATGCCCTGCGTCTTGAGATGCCTGACGGTATAAGGTACGTACTGGCGGCACGCTGGACTCAGTCCTGAGACAGAGGGAACGAGTAATGCACCGGGTGAGGGAGTGGATGGGTCCTCATTGGCTGCCCC
The DNA here is from genome assembly GCA_020466155.1 of Pachypeltis micranthus. Lineage (NCBI taxonomy): Eukaryota > Metazoa > Arthropoda > Insecta > Hemiptera > Miridae > Pachypeltis > Pachypeltis micranthus. The sequence goes on along the minus strand of CM035777.1, from coordinate 26,980,975 downwards.
TTGTCCTCCAGAAGACAGAGCTGATTCTGGTGACGACACGAAGAATGGGTACACTCCTCCCCAATCATGTAGATGTTACGGGCAGGGTCGGATTAAGCTGTGACCTGTAACACCGGTGCTGCCTCTATTGGGCAGAGCCGTTCATAAGAGGCTCCGATCAAATCTGAAGAGGAAGAAAACTGTTGAAGGACAGGGAGAAGGGCATTGCCGCGACCAGGAGGTTACGAAAATCGGGTCCGGGGCGCGGCAACCATGCGATTGGCCTATTCCTCTTCCAAACTCCTGCGGCACCACTTCGCTCCTCTTTCCACCTCTGTGCCTGTGTGCTTAATAATTCTGTGGAACAGACCCTATTACAAGGATTTATTGGGAAGGAAGTGTTGATTATTGAGAGACGCCCGAAACCATCCTATAACATAGAGATCACGAAAGCTACAAACAAGAGTTTGATATTTGGACACGATCCAATAAGTGGCTGCAGGCAAGCAAAGGTGGTTGCTTATGAGCGTTTTATATTCCATCCTCTTATATGGGATTTGGGCATGGGCTACCACGGGAAGTGAATGGCAGCTGTACAGAGAAGGTATGCACTCCACATTACTCAGAACGAGTGCGAGCATGTGTTATCTGAGGCCAAAGAGAGCAACTGGAATAGAGCTGAGACCCTTGGGAGGAAGAGTTGGCCACAGAAGAGGCGATGGACCTGGCAGCTGACTCTAGCTCTTGGCCCATGGCTCGGATGGCGCCACTGTGAGCTACCTGAACCAGTTCCTCATGGTACAAGGAGCACTCAGGGCGTGAACCGAATGTTAGCCTGTAACCCCAAACTGCCTGCACTACACGGCGATGAATGGTTTCCATGTCAAAGGCTGGCAAGTCGGCTGAGTACGATAATGGACACAGTCTGCCAGCTTACACCAGAGGTTTTCATCTTTACTGCGTTCAATCCCCATCAATGCCTGTTGCACCACTCAATTCGTGATGGCAGTACTTAGCGGAAAGAGGATAAAGCGTTTTCCACATCTCTCAGGGATGAAGAACGAAGACACAGACAAAAGACTTGAACCGCAAACTCTCATATTACCCGGGAGGGTATATCGAACAGCGCAAGACTCCTGTGAGGGTGAAGGCGATCAGCAAGAAGAGCTGCCATCGCTGAAAGGCTGAATGAGTGAGATGTGCTAATTGGTTCAGGATCGGTTCTTAATGTGAGAAAGCGTTGGGCCAGTAGGACTCTTTGTTTCTATTGTACTGATGACTTGCTCCAGATCCTTCTGCTTTCTTCACCTCACTGCTTCCTTTTTTGTTCTGTGTGTTTCTTCGTGGTTTGCTTTTAACGCGCCGTATAATGTTAAACTGGGCTAACTCCTGAGCTCGAATAAACATTAGTAGTTAGGTCTATGGCACACCTGGGATGAGTGACGTAACCCCCCCCTCACCACCCACCAGCTGATGTATGACGTCACCCCCCGCCCCACCAGCCGCAAACAGCTTATGTAACCCCCCTACCCCTCCTATCAACTACAGCTGACCTGACGAAACCCCTCCCACCATCCGCATCATCATGATGACCTCACTGTAACTTCTGAGAGGACCCCCCGCCCCCCAATCAAACGTCACGTCCCCCACCACTATGAATCCCCCTGTGTGACATCATGCCCCCCACAATTGGCGCAACTTCTTAGTGGATCTACGTCATACACCAACCAATTATTACTATTACACCCCAATCCCCCCCCCCCAGCACACGTGTTCACGCTAAATAAATCCCCAGCACACGTGGAGCTCTACAATAAATCGCTACGTATTTGTTACTGAGACATAGTTGCGCAAAAAATGGTCTCCCTACGCTCCTAGCAAACATTACGCAAATTACGAAATTGGACGTCACTTATCAGGTGTGCCATAAACCTAACTACTAACATTAAAATAGTCACAGCTACGTTCTGATGTTTTACTGCTTATACAGTATTTTTCTCTCACTTGAACGAAGCCACTCCTGCCCGGTCATTCCCTTCCCCTTCCGTTTTGATCTGGAATTGGTAATTTTATCGAAGATGGAAAGGAATTTCCTTTGGGTAAGACGAAGTCAGTTGAATAGGGATGGGGGTGTGGCGTGGAGGGTCGAGTTCGAATTAACCCGATATTACAGACTTTGCAACGTTTCAACGGGAGTTCGCTGCGAATCTGAAGATGATACGGTCAAAAGAGTCGACACGGCGGAGGAGAGGGGGGGGGGCTCCAGAATTCAACAATAACAAGTTTCCACTTAGCTCGCCAAAAACGCTTTTTGAATTTCCATCCTCCCCTCCCTCCACCTCTCCCACCGCCACCACTCAAAAAGCTCCTTGGGAATATTACAAATCTTTCCCTCTTTTTCGTTTCGCCCTTCCGCCCAGTTTTCCATATTATTTTCCGTCCCAATAAAACTCTCCTCTTCCGGCCAACTTTGAGGTAATCAAGCCCCCGTCTACTCTTCCTCCATCCTGGAGATTGCCAGTTAATTACTTTGTGTCTCGCGCCAGTTCCCGCAGCATCCTCTCGCGGAAGCCGCCATCAATAATAATTCGATTAAGGGCTCTTAGAGAGCGAGGAGGCTTTCCTGGAGGGCAAGTTTTGGGAAGGAAAAGGATAAGTTTTGATGGAGTGGAAGGATTATTGAAATGGTTGGAGGTTGAAGGGGGTGGGACGGGGGGGGGGTCGGAAGAGATTGGCGTTGCTCTCGGTAGTGAGATGGGGGAGAGGAGGATGCTGGATGGAGAGGAGGTTGAGATTAGTCCCGAGAATTAACTCGTCTACTCGTCGTCATCCCTTAACCGCAAGATTTTCCTCTAATCCATTAAACAACCGCCGAATAAAAAGGTTGAGCCTCCCGAATTCCAGAAGTTTCGGTTAAGGCCTCCATCAGGTCTTATTTTAGCGTCTGTTCATCCAATTCTCATCAATCCTACTCTTTGAGAGTTGAAGGGGCGGAGAGAATGAGGTTTTCGTATCTGCACTAAAAGTATATTCATCAACACTGAATTATGAGGTAGATGCCACAGAACACGACTTACCCCAGCTATTCGTAAACTTCGTAAAACTTTAAGTATAGAACATATACTTCATGTTTTAAGAGCTACTGGTAGCGCTTAGAGTTTCGAAATTTTTGTGCAGCTTTCGTCATTTTCCTACAAATGAAAATTTTATGGGATTGGCGTGTTATTTGGAAGACTTCAATTGAAAAGCGTTACCGCTGTTTTTTGAGAAAATAAATATTCAGTGTCTATAGTTTGTTGTGGGCGGATTGGGCTAACCTGTTGACTAGATATCAAGTTTGAGCTGATTAGGTTATGCTGAGGTTGCTCATTCGCGTTCACAGATACACACAGACAGTTTTCCCAGAGCTTTTGGACTCAATGGGTCTTTGAACATAAAGAGCAGAAGGGAATTCAATGACTAAATTTAACGTACCTGTTGTATGAGTCCGTCTCCTCTGGCTAGGGAGATACTGAGGGCAGGAGCTTTCAATGTAAAGACAGCATCGCCTGGCTGTAACTCACTACTAGAGTCAGTCAGTTGGTCGTGGTCTTTATATACGAAGAGAAAGGTAAACTAGATGGTGGAGCGTCGTTAACGGGGGGGAGGGGGGAGGAAAGAGGTCAGACACCTCTGGGGAAACCCACTAGAGGTGAAGGGAAAGGAACGTCTTGAAAATCTGTCGGTTGTCGATTCTGAGTTTTTTGGTTTATTATTCATTCTGAATAATAACCCTATGTTTTCAGTTAGGAAAAATTTTATACACTCCCCCCCCCTCAAAATTTGATATTTTACGTTTCAAGACATGGGGATTCCAAATCTGCAATGTTCGTATGCCGTCTGAGCCGTTTTGTGCCTTTAAGGTGGTATAAAACATCCGTTCTTTCGCACAAAAAACGGAAAGTTTGAATTTCTACCATAGCGAAACACTGTTTTGCTAGTGCTTCCCACCAACTACTAGGTTTGTTTGACTCTCTACGCCTATTAGTTTCATTGACCGAACATTCATCAGCATAACAAAAAGTTTCAATTTTTGACAAAAAAGCACCAAGTATCGAGTACCGTCTGTGGGTGTCTGGCAAAGGTTAGACTTCCTGTGTCTGGTAGTTTCTTTGGCCCAACTATCATCAGTCCACGAACAGCTTCCTTTTCTGACAAAAAACTTGCAATCTATGAGTAGCGTACCGTTTGACAGTACCTAGGAGTAAGTTCAGGTTTTTACGTGTAGTATAATTTCACAAGTAACTTTTTTAGAAGCTGAACGTTTTCTCATTCGAATGGAGTTACGATCACTTTCTTCGGCTGTATTTTTTGTTAAATTCAAGAAATTTATCTTTAATCACTGCAATTTCCACTATGTCATCAACTGGTACTCTTTTGTTCTGGAAAATTATTCGAACTGCGTTGGGAGTTTTTGGTTTATTATCTCGACAATCCGATCGGGCTAAGCGCATGGATGAGATGGGCAACAAACCGTTAAAAAAATGAACAAATCGCAGTTTAATCGCAAATACGCTTTGTTTCGTATCGTTTTCAAGGTCTTTTTACATCCTGAGTCGAATGAAATGAGTATCAGACGTGTACAACTGCATATAGTGAAATTACAGTAATTACAGTGAGCCAAAGTCAACTTGCAAGAACTCGCGGGAACTACAGCGGAAGTAAACGTATTGTTGTCAGTACTCCCGTCTCATCCTCCCGCTCGACTCGTCATGTTGTGCCAATTGCCTACAGGCGCCAGGCACCGGAGGAATATTTAGTTTCCGTAATTCCATTTTAGTCAGGTCATGTTTCGTATGGTTTACTGGTATTTTTCGATGCTGAATCGAATGGGATGGGTCTCGGAGCAGTAATACTAGGTCAAGCTGTTCATGAGAATAATAAACCGTTGTGTAATAAATTGCAGGATTTTTCGTTAGGGTGATCTGTAAATCCGTCAGTTGGTTATTTGTGTAGCGTCTTAAGTGGTGTAAATATGGTGTCGCATTTTGTGTTGATTTGTTCATTTATGATCCAAGTTTTTTTGTTTATAGATTTCCATGTTTTCTAATATGTTCAGTTTTCGTCCTCTGTATTGTTTATGTAGTAAGGTAGGACCGCACTCAGTCCTGTACTTTGGTAGGTTCATGTCCAGTTGTTTTGAGGTGGTTGGCAAAGTTTGAATCGTCTTTGTTCCTGCTAAGAGATTTAATGTGTTCTGAATATCTGGCCAATATTGTTCGTTCTGTCTGTCCTATGTATGCAAACAAGAACATGTTATTTTATATACCCCTCTTTGATCGAGTAGGTCTGTGTTTTCATCATTAGCAATTAGTTTGGTTCTAAGTGTGTTGTCCATACGTAATGCAATTTGTACGCCTTCCTTTCGGAGGATGTCAGTTATTTCATGTATTTTTGGTCCTGTGTACATAAATGTGCAGCGTCTTTTCAAAGTCTGTATATTTTGTGTTTTTGCGCTTCCCTTCTGTTCAAGTTCTTTTCTGTAATTTTGTTCGGATAATGGCATAGTTATTAGTCTCCGTATCATGTGTCTGAATGCACTTAGTTTATATTGTTGTGGCGTAAATTGTGTAGCCTGAACTGGGCTACGCTCATTCTGACGCCTGTTAATAAAAGAAATAGAAAGAAAACTAAAACTGAAAAATGTGAGAAATGAAGGGAGAAACATAAACGGCAAAATTAAAGGTGGACTGTGTTTATATAACTGCGCAGTGGTCATGGTCATGGACGCTTAAGAAAAGGTAACGTAAGAGCTCTGTACAGGAAAACTTGACGACAAAAGGAATAATGCTCTCGTCAAAATATTGAATTCATTCCTTCAAACGGCTGTTACACATTTTTCTTTTAGAATCCCCAGGGCGGATTTTCTCAATTTATCAACCGATTTCCGTTGTATTTCATCCAAAGTGGCATCCTCGACGGCAATGTTAACTCTTGTAAGGTTCTGTTGGAAGTGTCGAGACTTTCGCCCGTTGAGGTTGGACAAGTTCCATCCGCCTTCTGAACGACACCCTCTTCAAGAGCCACAGGTGGGTGAATGGTCAGTCCGGAAATACTCATAACCCTAAAGATCGCCTTACACATCTTGATGTTCCAGAAAAAGCGTTATACAAAACAACATTTTCTGTCTAGCGTTATTCTCAAATTATATTTTATATTATCGAGTATATTCCCTAACCTACTAACTAACCATTTCTGAAAGTTCGTAGCCGATTATTCTAAAATGGCGAAGGCGAGCCTTTTCAAAATAAATCCAGCAGAGAAGTCTCAAAATCACCTTAGCACTCAAAAATCCTCAAAATGGTCATGGCACAAGGGGGAGCAGCACAATCAATTCCGGAACCTTAACCGCGACGTTTTCTCCCTTGATTAGCCCTTGATTACGAACGTCGCCGTAAATGAGAATGGCGAAGTTGTTGGAGTGTGGAGTCTGCGAAGAAACCTTTCTACGATGTGCGAAGTTCATTTGTGTGGGTGAAAGCGCTTTAACCAGCCAGAACTTTAAGAGTGGGTGCAGCCACAATACCGTTTCTACAAAAGCTATAAGAATTCTTCGTCCAATGAACATTCTTTTCGCAAGTTTTCTGTGAATCGAATACACACTATAGGTTTTATCAAGCAACTCGTAATTGTACACGATTCGAGTAATATTCAAACTGCTATCTTCGAGTCACGAATAGGAGGTACTGTAGGCAGGACACTGTGGACAGTGTGGAGGCCCGGATGGGCTGAACCCCGCCGGTACCTGCAGGAGGTATTTGGGAAACTCCTGCCGCCCACAGTCGCGTAGGCGATGTGAGGGTGGAACCAGGAGGTAGTTGGGAAGCTCTTGCCACCCATGGTCGTCTGTAGGATGTTGGAGAACGAGTCGTGGTGGGAAGCCATTAACTGATTCGTTCGGCCATGCGCGCTCCGTCAGGTCGGGGGAGTCGGATGATTAGTGGCATCTAGCTTCCGAAAAAGGGTAGGGGGCGCTCTTATGGAAAGCCATGGCTTCACCCTGAAGGAAGGCCGCGTAGGCGATGTGAGGGTGGACCCGGGAGGTAGTTGGGAAGCTCTTGCCACCCACGGTCGTCTGTAGGATGTTGGAGAGTGAGTCGGGGTGAGAAGCCATTAACTGATTCGTTCGGGCCATGCTCGCTCTGTCAGAAGGGGACGGAGTAGTCGGATGATTAGTGGCATCTAGCTTCCAAAGAAGGGTAGAGGGCGCTCTTATGGAGAGCCATGGCTTCACCTTGAAGGAATGCCAGAAGGCGATGCGAGGGTGGACCCAGGAGGTAGTTGGGAAGCTCCTGCCGCCCACAGTCGTCTGTAGGATGTTGGAGAACGAGTCGTGGTCGGAAGCCATGAACCAATTCGTTCGGCCATGCTCACTCTGTCAGGTTGGAGGAGTCGGATGATTAGTGGCATCTAGCTTCCGAAGAAGGGTTGGGGGCGCTCTTATGGCGAGCCTTGGCTTCACCCTGAAGGAATGCCTTGTAGGCGATGTGAGGGTGGACCCAGGAGGTAGTTGGGAAGCTCTTGCCACCCACAGTCGTCTGTAGGATGTTGGAGAGTGAGTCAAAGTGGAAGCCATGAACGGATTCGTTCGGGCCATGCTCGCTCCATCAGAAGGGGATGGAGGAGTCGGATGATTAGTGGCATCTAGATAGGAAGAAGAGTAGGGGGCGCCCCTATAGAGAGCCATGGCTTCACCCTGAAGGAATACCGCATGTGAGGGTGGACCACGCCTGCAAACTCATACACAGTCCAAGTACAAATTCATCAGCTCATCGACCTATAGCAGGAAAAATATGGGCCCGAGAGGTTATTTGAGTTTTGACAGACCTCCTTGTGTACCTCAAGTATCTCCATGGTCAGATGCACCTTGTGTACCTCAAATTCATAACTCTCACACGCTCAATCAAGACATGATTGGGTTACGAGCAATGTGTTTGTTTAGGTTACACGGCAGTCGGATGGAAATTCGCTCTCCAACAGGTTGAATTCGAAAAAAGAGAGGCGTGTTCATGAAAATTACTTCGTTCCTCAACCAAACGAAACTGCCCCTTAGAAATCTGGTCGAATGATTGGTTCATTCGCAGTTATTACGTTCAGCAATATCCTCCCTCTGTCCACAACAGTTGTCACGATTAGAGAATTGGGCGTTGAATCACATCCAGAGCTTGGAGAAGTGAAGGGAATAGAGTTGGCGATTGAAGAAGGTTGGCGATGGGGGGGAAGATCAGAAATCCCCCGAAATCGGCAAACAAACCCACGTCATTCCCCTGTCTCTTCTCAAAGCAGACAAACAGACCTAGAAGAGACGGAGCAAATATTTACTGCAAGAAAAGAGGGCTTGAAATCCCATATATCAGTATCCCCCCCCAGTGCTCCCATGCCCATGTCTCCTTCCTCGAGCCAAAACCCCTTCTCTGCCTCACGCCCTTTCGGTGTTTCTCGTATTTGTAAGAAAAGGCTGCATAAAATGGAAGAAAAGGACTTTCCAAAGGCTGAAGCTCGTCTTTCCGTGATTTACGGCGTCTCTCTGATGTAATTTCTTCGGGAGGATATTTGTCACGAAACTCCCTCCCTCGGAGGGCCAGTCGATGAACGAAGATCCCTCTGATCCAGTAATTGAATTCTTCTTCGAATCTTTCCGCTTGATCGAGTTGAGTCGAGCGATGCCGAAATCGTAGAGGAGCTAATTGTTGAGAAATCCTCGAGATCTTTCGACAACAATCGCAAGAGACGAGGCGAGATGAATTTATTTATGGCGCCAGGAGCAGGATTAAAGCCACGAGGTACTCTCTACCTTTGCCCGTGGTGCACTTGACAAATTTCTCCATAAATTGTTTATCGTAGGACTCACGCAAAACAATCAAAATACGCCATTTCACACCAATCATAGTTCATTAAAATTAATGACGACAAACTAGAAATGAAAAAATACATGCCACGACGCGTCACACAACTTTCCTTAGCCTTATCGACATTCAGCGATCTTAACCGCCCTACCGTTTACTTTTATGTGAACCAAAGCGAGAAACTGGTGGCACTTAACGTTCCAGAATTTATTGCATTGCTCATACTTACATCGTAACATTTCGTGTGCGTATTGGATTGCTACAGGGCTATCAACGTGATTTCTTTTAGGATGATGTGATTATTGTGATGGGTAAGGGAGTGGATGAGAACGCATGAGCTGCTCATCGTCAAGCAGAAGACAGGGCAGGGCTAGTCCTGGAGATGACGCGAAGAACGGAGACTCACCTTCCCATTCGTGTGGAGAGGGTGGAGCTACTGACCAAGGAATTAGTTATATATTTGGGCGTGATGGATACTAAGTTGTCGTTTGGATTCCACTTCAGGAAGCAGCAGATAAACGGCCACTGCCACAACAGCTTTTTCCCGTGTAATGGCCGACAGGCGGCAGGCACAACAGATCATCCTCTCAAACGAGACAGAAGTGTGAGCTGACCCACTGAGCATAAGAAGCGGATGTCATTTCAGAAAGAGCTCTCCTCTGCATTGCTTGATCGTACCGCGCAGTTTCTCAGGAGGCAGTTTAGTAGCAGCCGGTATTATCCCAAACTACCTTCTGGCCGAACCCATCAAGGAAGCGACTGGTGGCTACCAGAAGGAAAGAAGGAGGAATGTGGCGAGACGAGTGAGTCACAGCCTAAAACCATCTGTGGCAGTGAACCGGGAAGCTTGGTCCATGTCTCGAGAGGCACCAAACGTGGAGCACTTAACGCACAACTGCAACGAATTGTCCTGCGCTGTCGAGCAATGGCGGGTGATGACGATTTTCTCGACTCCAGCATCTAATGGAATTTGTTTTTCACTCTGTTTATAGCAACGGCTGTGCATTCCCGTGGTACCATTTTCGGTCAAACAACCCGAAGGCCAGAGTGGTCACAGGCCAGCCTCATCTTTCGTTTGGACTTGCTGACCTCTCGGGTTTGGAAGGACCACAGTAAGGTGTGGCAAAAGGCCCCCAAGCTTCCACCCACTACCTGGGGGGCTATCCGCTTTCCCGTTCCCTTATTGTTTTTCTAGCAATCTATTGAGCAGAGATTTAAATCATAACGTATCGAAAATAATGTTTTTTGTTTATTATTCATTCTGAATAATAACCCTATGTTTTCGGTCACGAAAAATTTTTTACAACCCCCCCTCAAAATTTGATACTTTACGTTTCAAGACATGGGGATTCCAAATCTGCAATGTCCGTCCGCCGACCCCCATCCGCCGTCCGGGCCGTTTTGTGCCTATAACGTGGTCTAAAAAATTCGTTCTTTCGCACAAAAATCCCATTTGGTATACAGCTGTGGCTGCGGTGGGCAATCCGATCGGACGAAGCCCATGGTTGTTATGGACAAAAAATGGTCAAAAAAATTAATAAAACGCAGTATAATCGCAAATAAGCCGTGTTTCGTATCATTTTCAAGGTATTTTTACATCCTGGGGCGTATGGAATGAGTATCAGACGTGTACAACTGCCTATAGGGAAATTACAGTACTTATTAGAGTCAACTAATTACAAGAACCCGCGGGAACTAAAGCGAAAGTCAACGTTTCGTCGTTAGTACTCCCTCCCTCCCTCCCGTCTCATTAAAACCACCCGCTCGCTCGCCTCGCAACGTCGTGTCAATTGCCGAGGGTTTGCTGGAAGTCCCCGTCCCAATTTCTCCGACTCTTTTTGCCCGACTGGACGGATGGAGGTTGGGGTCACTTCCTCCGCACACCCCTACATTGGATCATAAATGCATACAGACGTTTACGGGCGCCTGGCGCCGAGGGAATATTTAGATTCCGTAGTTCCATAATAGTCAGGTCATTTGGTTTATTATTCATTCTGAATAATAACCCTATGTTTTCGGTCACGAAAAATTTTTTACAACCCCCCCTCAAAATTTGATACTTTACGTTTCAAGACTTGGAGATTCCAAATTTGCAATGTCGGTCCGCCGTCCGGGTCGTTTTGTGCCTTTAACGTGGTCTAAAAAATTCGTTCTTTCGCCCAAAAATCCGATTTGGTATCTAGTTGTGCCTGCCATCTTGGCAATCCGATCGGACGAAGCCCGTGGTTGTAATGGGCAAAAAACGGTTAAAAAAAATAAACGAAACTCAGTACAACGCAGGAGCTACAGCGTTTCGTCGTTTGAACTCCCTCCTTCCCCGCCCGTCTCATTAAAAAAGCAACCACGCTCGCCTCCCGCTCGCTTGCCTCCCAACGACGCCGCCACTCAACTCCCCTTTCGCCTCGGAACAGGTTCGCTTCGAGCCCCCCCCCCCCCCGTTCCAATTGCCGGCGGGGCAAAATCATCAGACGTTTTGTTTTCGTAGTTCCATTGTAGCCAGGACATGTTTCGTATGGTTTACTAGTATTCGATGCTGAATCGAATGGGATCGGGGAGCACTAATACTAGGTCAAGCTGTTCATGAGGATAATAAACCATTGTGTAATAATTTGCAGCGTTTTTTTGTATGGTTTACTAGTATTTTTCGATGCTGAATCAAATGGAATGGGTTTCGGAGCACTAGTACTTGGTCAAGCTGTTCATAAGAATAATAAACCACTGTGTTATAATTTGCAGAGTTTTTTTAGACATTTTTGTAATTTGCCGAGTAACTGCATTGCCGGATTTCACCGATCCATGGAGTTACTTTTAGCATTTCAAGCCCGCATTTTGTTCTCCATAATTATTTCTGTATTTATCTGTTGTTTATACCCGTATACAACATGATAGCTCGGAAACCGAGATTTTTCGAATATTAATTTACCCATGTACAATTTTCTCTGCCGCTCTAACGATTTCAATAAAATTCCGGAGTTCTCTCAACGAATACGAGGTAGTAGACATTTTGCTCTCCATTTATGTTCCTATAGAAATGCGTTGAACGAAGATATAGTGCCCGTATATGTAGCAGGTCGTCGATTTAACAGGGGGGTGCGGAAAGTTGTGTGTTGCTACATTCGCTTCTCAAACAGTGTAGTTGTAATGTGGGAACCAGATCTGGTCGATTCTCTTAAGCAGTTTATCATTCACATGATGATTTACTGTCAGCGCATTATGCGGCGTTACCTTTTCCTCATTTCTGGATGATCTCCGCCTATGATTCCGGAATTCCACCTTAGGTGAGGCTCACGACAACCATTTTAGACGTTCGCTCGCTCGAGCTCCAGTATTGAAAGGGGGGGGGGATGTTGCTTAAAGAGACTTTCTTACCTTAGAGTTGGATGAATGGTTTATAATGAGCGCATCATTCTTACCAGCCCTCTCGCTCTTCACCCTCGGAGGATGTTGGAAGGGAAAAGTCAGTGTTGGTGCAGGGAATGGCTTGACATTGGGAGCATCACATTCCTAATTCATTTTCGTTTGGACGAGGTATTACGGGGCCATTAGCTCCCCTCGACTCGTCCCTCTACACAGTATCGTTCTCTTGGAAACCCCTTCTTCCTCACCATCACCTTTCACGTCATGAACGACATATTAATTCTGTAATTACGGTAATGTACTACTCAGATTCGAGGAACTCTGGAGCAGCTTTGAGAAACCTATTAGTTCTCATTCCCTCGCTCTTGACGCTCAGCTATCGCTCGGAAAGCGCCATCGATGTGACAGAACTCCTTCGCATCCACCTAATATGCGGTGGTTCGCTCTAATGTGGTCTTCCTCTCTCATCTCTCGCAGCCCTACACTCAGTCTTTCCCTTTGGTTATAATGCGATCGTCGCTCCTACGAGCGTAATTGGGTTATTCGATCTCAACTTCCCCTCTTTAGCGCATCCTTGTGCAGCCTCTGTGGAGCAAATGGGGGAGAAGTGGCCGTTGAGCCAGAAGCCTCTTCTGACCAGGACACTCAAGATCCCGGGACACAGGGGATGCGTCGAATTAGGTTTCCAAGACCCGTCCTCACCCCTCATCACTTCCCCGTCACTTCAGCAGCTATTTCATTGATCCCAGAGCTGGCCGAGAAATACCTGACAACCGAACGCGTCAACCCTGCGCCGATTTAGTCGATGTCTTTCGCCTCCACGAATCCAAACCACTAAAATACGAGTCTCCCTCAAAATCATCTGCGAGCTGGTTACTCTGTGAAGGTCGTCGCTTGAGTAGAGGCGAAGCAATAAATTCTGGAACGTCCGCATAAACTGAGTGGGAAACAGATTGGATTAGTTAGCAGAGCGATGGAAATTGTGTGAAAGGTCCCCCAGATATTTTACATCGGTCTCCTGCGGAGGCCGCGTCCGTCAGGTTCCGCTTTGAATCGCCTACAATTTGTTTTCAATTTAGTTTTTATTTTTCTGAAACGACGAGCTCGGTTCGTTATTTACTGGAAATATTTGGACAGGTTTAGAGCCGCGGAATGAGGAGGCATCTCATTTTGTGATGTTGGAAAAGATAACGAACAAGCGGCCTGTCACATTGATTTTTATCTCGTCAAAAACTGTTTTTTGGTCGAACGGAAAACGATTTGGACCGCGTTTCAAACCGTCTGACAAGAGACGTCGATGCTCCGGTGGGCGGCTACAAGGGGGGTTTCCAAAGCAAACAGGAATTTGTAAGGATTACATCGGAAATTGATATTCATGAAAAATGATAACAAGTCCGCGCTACCGAGCCACCGATGGGGGATTTCAATATTGTGAAATACCGCGTGAGTTGGAACGAGGGGCAGGAAGTTGATGTTTTTCTAGTTTACATAGCCAAGTGGGCGTTTCGGAGGACGTCGTCAGATTCGTATCAACGAGTTGCTGCGTCTTCTGATATGTGGAGTTTGTGAGACGGCTGAAGGAAGGTTCGAGATAGAGAGAGAGAGAGAGAGAGAGTGATAGTCCTGTCTGTTATTCGTGAGACACTGTGCTGCAACGATGTTAAGGCGTTGTGACCGTACTAGTAGGGCTCATTGTATTGCGGAGCGTTTCGTTTTGAATAGTTCCACATCATCTCCGAGGCAATCACCACCGCTAATTTTATTGCACTGCTATGTTATTGTTACCGATAGGTGAAGAGGGGAGTGAGCACGACATCGTCAGAATGCAATTGGATTAGAGAGTTTTATTCGCAATTCCACTCACGGAAGTTTTACCACAACAAACAGGGGACTAGGTGGGAGCGTACGCTGTGGCTACCGTGCTCTGATCAGTTTTTTTTTTTTTGAGAGAGAGAGAGTAACGGATAATTCAAAATAAAAAATAAACAACCAAACAATCACAATTCTTCTTCCTTTGAATAATATTGCCCAACGGTAGGCAGAGCCTGTATTGTTGGGCAAGAGTCGCTGAACGTTGATATGTAGGACTTACTTAAGTAATTTTAGTAGTTGTAATTTACAATTTATAGTAGTAGTATGTAGGGACCAGCATGATAACTTCTCCTGCGAATGACATGGTCGGTATGACAAAATAATGAAATTGATAAGGAATATTATTATTTGCCGAAGCTGCACCCGGTATCACTGAGTGTACACACTTCTAAAAAAAACTCAAAATAACCTCAGGACCACTCACGATCAGCCAAGACAAAATTTTCTTTTTATACAAGCAACGTTTATATTTCGATGGATCTCTCATTTCTGGTGGTAATTGTTTGTGGAGTAAATTCATCATGTAGAGCGTACTCCGCGTTGTCAATGATATACGGAGTTTGGGGTTGACTACGTTGCCAAGTACTTGAAATCTGGTTTCATATCCATGGGGCTGCGGGACGATTAGATGCGGATGTTTGTGGTAGAGAAGAAGAATGTTTTTTGCAAGGAGTTGCTTAATGCTCAATACTTGCGCTGAGTCGAAAAGCTGTTGGGGATCGATCGCTGTAGAACATTCAGTTTCTCCAGGTATGCCTCCAGTGCGCCGCCCCATACAATGATGCCATATTGGAGAATCGACTGAACGAGAGCCAGGTAAATAATAAAAAATAAATGTCCATCACACCGCGAATCCGAAAGAATATCCTAGTGAATTTTCTAAGTTTGTTGTAGAGGAAGTCAGTGTGCGGTTGCCAGCTCAACTCTTCATCCATGATGATACCCAGGTATTTGTGCTGGTTCACTCGTTCTATAGGATACACAAGCAGGACCCATTGCATCTCTGCCCGTCGTCATGGAGAGTGATTCTCATTCCCGAGAGAGATTCCTTATTTTTTATGCTGGACACAACCATGTACTTCGTTTTGCTCGTGTTAAGGGTTAGCCTGTTGTCGGTGTACCATTCATTAATTCGATTTAAGACGCACTCGGCTCTCGCTCAAACAACTCACTCCACTCTGACCCCGACACAAGAACGACCGCATCATCCGCAAAGAGATAGACACTCGCAGGTATCACCAACTTCAGAACCTGGTCGACCTAGAGCAAAAAGAGTAGGGGGCCCAAGGTGGAACCCTGGATCACGCCATAATTAATGGCGCTGCTTGAACGGCTATCCCCATCCACTGCCACCACTTGTCTTCTGTCTGAAAGGAAACTGACAAACCAGTTGAGCGCGACTGCCTCTACCCCAACTTTGCGCAGATTTCCGATCAGCATTTCCCGGTTGATGGAATCAAACGCTTTTGCCAGGTCCAAGAATGCAACTATGGAAGTTGCACTCTTGGATACAAGCGTGGCGTTCTGGCTCAAAGGTCGGAGGAGCGTGTGTGATGAATGTGTTTAAAATATTCGCACGTATACGTTGAGAGTGTGTGAAGTTGCCAGATTGTGCACCTCCACGTATGTTCCTCGAGCATCCTGGCTGGATTTGAGGAAACGCGGGGACTTTTTTACCTCATGATGTTAACCTACTGGGTTGAAGTTAGCTGCATATTCATGATCGAAAGTTTGACCGTTCGTTCAGCCGTCCTGGATGGTTGCAGCGAGTGACACGAAACATATTTCGAATCAGGAGAGGAATGTCTAGATGGCTCTTTTTGAATTTTTTTGAAGTTCGCCCTAGTTCGACGAGTGGTGCCTAACAACACACAACTTTTCGCCACCCCCTTAAGTTCGAACACCAGCTACATATGTGGGCGCTATATCTTCATTCAACGCATTTCTACAGAAACATTTATGGGGAAAAAAATGTTTTGACTGGTTAGTTGAGAGTACTCCGCAAGTTTGATCGAAATCGTCTGAGCTGTTTTTGAGACAATTGGAATACCGATAAATTAATATTCGACAAATCTCCTTTTATGAGTTAACTTGGCCTATATCTCCGTTCAACATATATATACATAAATAATTATGGAGAACGGATTTATTGAGACCGATATGTGGGTATTAACTATTTTTAAAACATCCTGAGAGTTTAGTGAAAATAGTTGTAGCCATTTTGATAGTCCCTTCCGCAACTTGAAAAAGGGGGTTGGGCCTTCCCTGTGCCTAAAATTGGCGTTTGATCCTCCAGGGAAGTGAGATGATCAGCCATGTGGCGATGGCGCCAAGGACTCAAATTCTTTCCCCAACACCCGGATCGATTCGAAATGATCATCGGACAGCTTAGCCAGAAGCGCCTCAAATTTCGTTTCTAATGAGTTCATTCGAGATTGGAGGGCCGTCAAATCATAGCCAACAGCACCGGACAAACCTCCTACTGCCTGTGCAGAAATTTCCGACGACTTTATCGGTACCTTGCATGCAGGACACCTCCTTTGGGCCTTACGAGAGAGAGAGAGAGAGAGAGAGAGAGAGAGAGAGAGAGAGAGAGAGAGAGAGAGAGAGAGAGAGAGAGAGAGAGAGAGAGAGAGAGAGAGAGAGAGAGAGAGAGAGAGAGAGAGAGAGAGAGAGAGAGAGAGAGAGAGAGAGAGAGAGAGAGAGAGAGAGAGAGAGAGAGAGAGAGAGAGAGAGAGAGAGAGAGAGAGAGAGAGAAAGGATTTATTCACTGAAGACAAAAATAAGTACATCAAACAGAGTAGGAAATAATATTGTTACCACAAGACTGTTTTAAGTAAAGTTAGTCTGATCTCCTACTCAAAAAACTAATGAATTCGCCGAAATAGGCTAGGCCTGTGGTTCGGCGTGAGTTGCTTATTACTCTACTGTTGATAAAAATTCTATCTTACGTCAGTGTAGTAATCTACTGATTCTCTCCTTACAAACTTTATATTACAATAATAATGTAGGAACCTATAATGTCACTTCGTTGACAATAGAACAATGATGAAATAAATGATGAAATAAAAATGTAACTAACACATTCAGATTAAACGTAAATGCTACGTCGGAGACTATCAAGTTCAGCAGGTTGCAATGTCAAAAGCCATTGCCCAATAACATTTTTAAATTTACTCCTTGTCCAGTGTTGGGAGCGCTTAAGGTTCTGAGGGGATCGGTTATAGATCATCAACAAAGAATACCATGGAGAACGAGACGTGAGACTCAAGCGAATTTTGGGCGGGACGATCATACCCGATATGCTAAATCGGGTGAAGTGATCGTGAGCGTACATATCTGACTGCACCGGTGCGTGGGGGTGTTTATGGAGGTACATGAGAACTGACTTAATATACAATTGTGCTAGCGAAAACGATCGGGCAGCTCCATAGATCTCACTGGTGGGAAAGCGACGGGATTTACCCGTCATTACTTCAAGTATACTTCTTTGCATGATCTCGACCGAAGACAGCACGCCAGGGACCGTGGAGCCCCACACGATAATACCAAAGGTAAGCAAGGACTGCACGAGAGTGACGTACAGCAATCTGAGCTCCTTTAATCTAAGAATTCTCCGGAGATTGTAGAAAACGTAAATGAATTTTTTTAACTTGGCGCACAGTGCTGAGATGTGATATTTCCATGTCAAGTCCTGGTCAAGCTGCACCCCAAGGTACCTATGGTTAGTGACCCGGTCGATAACCTCGCAGGAGCAACCAGATTCGTCTATGCACGAGTGGAGCCTCAGCGAGCAGCCCGTTAGACCCTCACCACCATCCCGATGACCGAACACAAGGAACTTCGTTTTCTTAGCATTCAAAGACAACATACTTCGCATTAACCAATCGCTTACTTCATTTAGCACCACTTGGGCATTTTTATAGGCAGCTTCCCAGGTTTCGGCCACTATCAAAATGGCGGCATCATCGGCAAACAGAAAACACTTTCCCAGGCGTACAACATACGCTAGTTGGTTTATATGGACCAAAAAGAGAAGTGGCCCCACGGAATCAAAGGCTTTCGCCATATCCAAGCAGATCAGGATTCCTTTTTTGTTATTTTCCTGCACGGCGTGGAGTTCCCTCCTCTTGCCCAATTTTGAACAGTGAAACCGCAGCAAGTTGCGTGAAAAAGCTTTTTGCACAACGAACAAATTGCAGCCGAACTTTCTTGATCTACACGAGCAGCACACTTGTCACATGTATCCGCCATAGGAAAGGTTTTTTTTTTTTTTTTGTATCTTGAAAAAAGTCAAGACGGATAGTGGTGACTAAAAATCCTAATATTAGTTAAAAACCACGCTCTGCTACCACTTGTGTGACGCTACGTAGACCCTTCGTGGATAAATGAATAAATTCAACCCAAGGCTTGGCCAAGTGCGGTATAATGAGTAAAATAAATAAGAAATCTAGGCTCACGGCGGATGGTAGAGGAAAGGGGGCAGACGAAAGGCCTCACCAGTCAGGTTCGGGCGTTCAGACGCGACTGACTGTGGACGAGGTTGAGCGACGAGCAGCCCAGCGTTTTCCCGCGCTTCTTCTGCGTTGGGGCTCATGTGACGCGCTGTTACACTTTATGAACAACGATCTGAACAGTTTAATTGCTGAAACTGCTTTAATTTTTTTTAAACTGATGCGTCCGCCACGTCGGAGCGAATTACCAGGGTCGTTCCTCACCTCAATCAATCAGAATCAGTCAAGTCGAATGCATTCGAAACGAGACCCCCACTCAGCAATCCAGTAGACATTATCGCTATTAGAGTTTGCAGAGGAGTTGAGTCGCATCTTGCACTACCTCACAAGTTCTGACGTTGTTCTGAAGAGAAAATCTTTGGCCGTATGGTGGCCGTCATTGGTACTTTAAAATGGTGTCCGAGCTTCAGGCAGGTGGTGGAAAACGCATATGGCGCCGGTAGTACGAGCAAAAACCGAGAAAACTCTCCAACCATCGGTGAAATGGAGTTGAACACGTTCCTTTCTTCAGGAGGTACTGCCGCTTGAACCACTCGTAGCACTGCCCTCTGAAGGCCTCTTAGTTGTAGAGACCTCCCATTTGTGGTAGCAACCATCTCGAGATGACCCTCATAATCTTCCCAAGGGGATAGAGGTGGAGGAGCCCCTCACTGCGTCTCTCTCTACAACTGGTGTTTGGGGTCCTGGTGATAGCGGATTCAAGTAGCTGGTTCTACATCGATTCCAATCTGCGCATCAACTCCAGAAACAGAAGATCGCTAACAGGACCCAAATCACATCCAACCTTCCCAGGAGTGCGTATGTCCGTTGATGTCGATGTTTGTTCTTCAACGGCTGGCCAAACGTCTAGTAGAAACTGCCTTCCCAACAGACCTTGGTACTTGAACAATTGGAAGGCATTCCTCGTGGTTTCGCTCTATTTCACCCCCAAATGTAAAGTAATGTAAAGTTGTTACCAAGAAGGCGGTTGTTTCGATCAACCAATATGATGTACGCTTTTTGACAAAAGCCACGACAAATAACACCTGTGAACAACCAAAACAACTCGCAACTAGGGAAATGTTTATTTAACAATATTCCTGTCCGATAAGCAATTGCCTAACTGTGAGGAAATAGAAAACAATTATTTAAAAAATCTTTGACTCTGACATGATAGATTAGTTTTGTGGGAAATTTTACTACAGCGAACTGGGTGGGAGTGGAGGGGTGTTCTCTGAGAGACAACTGCCGCGAAAAGGATTTATTTTCTTTCAAATTTGATGCAACCGGAAAAACCCTGCCTGCAGCCTCGAATGGGCCTATTGTGTGGACTTACATGAACCACCATGTCCTCCCAGATCCACCGCCCTGCTTGTGTTCCCTGATGCGTCCCCACCATTCTCAAGATAACCTTGAGGTCCATCCCAGCCACCTGATCGAGCCACAGCTGAGGGACCCTGAGGACTCTGAGGGTAACTGCAGCCCGCCCTTCACAAGTACACAGTACATGCTTGACAGAATCTGCTACTCAGTACTTCTGACTTGGCCAGGTGGTACCTTAGTGGCACAGGTCCCATTCCATCTGTATCTCTCTCCAAATCGAGGACCTCTCTTGTCCTTGGAGAGTTTAATAAACAACTGACTGCCTTTGGCCCGGCACACTCTGGCAACCGCCCAGCACTTCTCCTCCCACTCGTCAACCTGCTGCTCTTTCCTGGTGTTGGGTGCCCTTGGTGGTCTCAGGGGCTCAGGTTCCCTCGGGATCTTTCTCTCGCCGGTTTGTCAGCCTCCTCATTCTCTTCTACCCCCGCTAGACCAGGCACCCCACACAGTTTTAATGTGTTTTCCTTTTCCAAGATCTTCAGGCCAGCCAGGCGTTCCCAAACCATCCCCGACGCAAACGGATGAACTGTTGAGGGTAAAACGTAAGAATTGCTCGGTAGTACGAAATTAGACGCAATTCTCGCTCTTATTTCCACCTCCGAGCCGAATTGCGGAACGAAGCTCCCAACCGGTGATTCGAGTTTCCGAACAATTTTTCGGGCTGTTAGGGCGATGAGGAGCTCCGAGTTTAACCGTCGACATCCGCTCAAGTTGGGGCGAGGGGAAAAGGCTTTTCATCGGCTTTCAACGCTCTTTTCGAAGTCAACCAACCTGCAGGTTTTCAGGTGAAAATGACGTGGGAAGGAGGGGAGGAGATTTATTCGCCTCACCGTCGCTTTTCGGTCTGTAATTATGGACGTTGCAAAATTCACCAGCGGAAAGACGCGTTGGGAGACATTTTCCTCGGCGCCATTCAGGAGTAAATCGTGAGCTGCCTGTCTGGTGAAGTCGACGGTAATTGGATCAATTTTTGGTATGAGAGGATCCTGAGGTTACTATTGCTCCAGTATCACCGGATTCAACCAATATACTGCTCTCGTTCACTTCTAAATACCTTCGAGGTGTTCAATCACGCAGCTACGAGTATTAAGACCGGATCAGTGCATCAAAAATGTTGGTGCATCACCAGTCGTAGGCACCTCTTCGTTTTCATTACGTACGTTGAAAATATCTGGTGGCAGCAACACACAGCTTTCAGCGGTGGCCCCCAAAAAGGAAAAACTAAATAATCGATAATTAAGGAAACGGGGAAGGCGACTAGACTACCCAACGCCGTCTCTAGGGATAGAAGGCTTGGGACAGGTACAGGAAGGAAGGATGAGAGACCCAAACAACACGCAGGGGATACCTTGGAGAACACCTGCTGATGCACCCAGCCGACCCACCTCCTCAGCGCTTATCTTGCACCACACACTGCGCCATACCTGCAGCCACCCCACGAGCTTCCAATACGAAATCCGTCCTGCCATATTTGCGCCTCCCAGTTGCCAGATACATCCAGAATCCCTGCAGACCATTTGGGGACAATGTCAGGGCTCAGTCCTTCTCCAGATACAACCCAGTAGTGCTGCTCTCTCTCTTCACATCCAGCCCTCACATGGCACTGCACCAGCAAACTGCTTGCAGATGTCATGACGCTTGGCACGGCCCCCATAAGTAGGTGGACACACCTGCACCCCATGATTCAGCAACTCAAAGAGGTTATCAGATAGCGTTCACAACGTTACCATTCCAGCCTCTGGAACACCTCAACACTGTAGGCAATGACGCTACACAAACGGCGTGAAAGTGCCAGTAATCCATCAGGACTGACTTAACGGCCAGACGATGATGTCTTTTCATCGAAAGCGCTTGCCCACAGTAACTCACAAGCCAGAGGAGACGGACTCACCTAACAGGTACGTTAACTTTAGTTGCCAGTAATCCCTTCCATGTCTCTGCTCACTCACCCTAAACAAAAGCGTAGGGGGAGTTGAGTAACGGCCTGAGTTCGCATCCATCAACCGAACCTTGCATAGAGGCCCGATGGCTTACAGATCTTAGAGGCAGATGGAGTCGCCATGTCACACCACCGTAGCTGATCTTGAGCGAATCCAAGACCAGCCATATTGCGCTCGATATTCCAGCCAGATGCAAGCAAAGCAAGTGTCCCAGATCGAACCAGAGCGTGAAGTACGCACGTGGGACGCTGGGTGGGAGGCCTAGCCAAGAACGCACAACAGAGCCAACCACACTTTCTCTATCCACACTTACTGACCTTTGGACGGTCAACCACCCAAAAGCCCGCGCGATGGTCATCTTTGACAGCATGTACTTCTGCTGTGGCTTTAATAGAGCCTTGGTAACTTTCCGAAGATGATCATCAAGGTTCACACTCATTCACACACACACGGACCACAGGCAGCGGTCGTGCGCTGCATGCACGAGCTTTCACCCCGTTTGTAACCTCAAAAGAAAGTCGATATCTGAACCTCATTAGCCAACAGTTACGCCGACAAACGCAAAGCCCTGCAAGGCTGTAGGATTTAGTGAGGCCATATCGTAATTAACTGAGAAGCAAGATCATTCCAACAAGTACCCTCGCAGTGCTAGACATCAGCAGGCTCAGGGTGCTGTTTCGCTCTCGGTTCTGCCTGCCATCTTTGTCCCTCTCGGTCCTTACAATGTGGATATGATTCAAAAGGTCGTTGTGTGCACAAAAAACGCCTCCGCCGCGACGGCCTTAATTCTCAACGACGTTTGTTGGGCGATAAATTCGAAGTAGTGAAATATGAAGGGGACGAGAACGAGGCTGAAGGTGACGGAGGAGGGCGATAAATAATAAAACGTGACTCAGGAGTCCGTCGTGAGGATATTCGAGAGGAGGGAGCTAATTTAAGACATAATGACAGGGGAAAGGTACTGAGAGTGAGACGGGAGCCCCGTGCAAGAGGAAAGAGGAGGCAAGTGATGTCTGTCACTCACCTTGTCTGATTACCTGCCCGTCCTCTGTTGCAATATCCGCACCATTTCGCCTCTGAAAAGTCGTTTGAATGGGGGGGAAACCGGCGCTGATTTTAACGCTTCGCTTCTCCTTTAAACGCGGTTATTTGACGATAATTGCATTCTCACGGAATGAATTGGTTGGCGAGGGGGGAGCGGGGATTTTACGTGATTCCCAGAGATGAAGGGGAGTTGATTCATTTGTCGGGATGAGGTGGCATTCAGCAGATCGACCTTTGATGCTGCCTTCATTCGTTGATACAGATGAGTTTGTTCCTCATGATAGCTCCCTTTGTACCTGTTTTCGCAAATTTAATCACGAGCCCTGAATATGACTCCCTTTGGCAACTCATTTCCCTCGCTGCTTTGGTTATGGATCAATTTAATGACGTGAGCGATAGCGCATTACTTTTAGTCAACAAAATGGACCCATCTGCGTTCAACGTGCTGCTTGTAAAACGCCGGGGTGATGCTGCGCGGTACCTGTGGCTGGCTCGTGTACACACTTCAAGAAGCTTCGCTCCTTTTGGAGGCACTGAGGTGTGAGGAATTCTACTGCCAATCTCTCGATCCGAGTTGTGCCTGTACGAGGACTCTAATCTCGTCCCCAAGTTGTCGACATGGGAAAGCAACTCCTTGGCCCAGTTGCTTCAGCAGCACTTAGTGAAGCAGAACAACCAAGTCCTTCTTCATTCTGCCTGGGAGCCCCCATCAGTGGAGAGTCTTGCGTCCCTTGCTCCCAGACCCAGCCTCGGGGCGCTTGCATTGCCTGAAGGGAGAGCCTAACGCTTCCTCCAGCGGAGCCAACTAGCCCCTTCTTCCATGTGCCTTTGTCACGTACCATTGGCCTGAAGAGGGAGGGTTCGAAGGCTCGTGCGATACGGGAGCACCAAGGTCAGTTACGTAGGAGGTACACTACAGGATTTTCGGACTCGAAGTGTTAAAAACTTCTCACCAATCGCAAGGAACTTCTTGTACATTATCAGTGCGCTGATTGAGCTGACCCAGTGCGTTGATAAATGTACAGCCACGGCTCAACTTCGCGCGCGTTCTTTTATTAATGGACCGAGTTTTAATTAACGTTATTCCGCACTCCCTTGGAGGGACGAAAATTCAAGACAATTTGCGTTAAAATTGCGAAGAATTTCAGAAGCCAAATCAAAGGTTTCATGCCCCTTTCGTGATAAGCCCTGCATTCATCATTTAAGGGCTGAGCATTCAAGAGTTTTCTCTGATCCAAACGATAGGAAGGGCCGGGATACCCAGCAAATCATGAGGCATAACTCCAAAAATGATGGAGTGGCTCTATAAGGGGATAATAAGACCCCGCGTCCCCTACACCTCCACGGTGTGGTGGAAGGCAACATGCCAGGGTGCCGCCCAAGGGAAACTTCAGAAACTGCAGCGACAGGCATGCCTAGCTATTACAGGGGCAATGAATACGTGTCCTACTGCTGCAATGGAAGTCCTTTTGGGCATCTCACCTCTCCATATACATATTCAGCTTACCTGGGAGCAGTAAGGCTTTTGCAGACTGGGAACATCTCCACCAGGGTTAAAGCAAGCCTCCAAAGAACAACTAGAGAGTTCAAACAGGAGGAGGCAGCGTCCTTGCTACCGACGTCTTGTCAGAGCGAAAGAACTTTCGGCTGCCATTCAGGGTCAGTATCCACTCGCGGGAACGATGGGAGCAGGAGACGTTCCGGACCAAGGTGGGCGCCCTGTGGTGGTACACCGATATGGTTCAGTCATGAGAGGCAGAGCTGGACTGGGCATTGTTGGGCCCAGTACAGTCTGGCTAAGCCGTTGGGAGAGTACGCCACGATATTCCAAGCTGAAATCCTAGCTATAATGATCTGCGCGGAAGAAATCCTGTCTAAAGGACTCGAGGGCAAGCGGATCTACATATTCTCGGACAGCCAGGCCGCATTAAAGACCATTGCAGCCTATAGCTTCAGGTCCTGGCTGGCATGGGAATTCCTTCATGCGCTCAAGCAGCTCAGCACCCACAATAGGCTCTCCCTCATCTGGGTGCCGGCTCACAGGGGGCATGAGGGCAATGAAAAGGCTGACCACCTTGCAAAGAAGGGCACAGAAACCCTACCCATTGGGCCTGAACCTCGCGTAGGTGTGACTAAAAGTCGCCTGAACTGTTCGGTGGCACGATGGGAGATACAGAAAAATAGCGCCCATTGGCATCGCCAGCCACGACTTAGACAATCGAAAAGGCCCAAGGGGCCCAACTTGTAATTGATGAGCTGGTATATCACAAGATATGAAGTCTTAGATGTACAAAGAAGATGTGGCTCCGAAGACGTGAAAACTGGTTGTACTGGGAAGGAGGGAGGAAACCGAACTAGAAGACTCACTTCGGCGACACTTTGTAGCAGAATGATTTTGAGAGATGGTATCTGTTGTGGAGAAGAATCTGAGAAGTGTAGAGAGGGGAAGGGTGGGAAAACCACCGTTGGAAATATCCGCCGGTTTGGGATTTCCATAGGTACAAAGATCTTTGGAGGAACAATGACCTTGCCACAGGTGCCCGTTGGTCCAGAGCGGAAATTCCGAGGTCAAAAACCTGGACAGATTCGGCGCTTGCATCGAACAATAACAATACTAATAAATAATGGCAATGGGCTCGAAGACCTTCTTCAGAAGAGACCGGGGCCTGTTTGAATTAGAAAAGTGATTGCGTTCTTTCTTTGGTTGGGTACGCTTAGTGGAACCTTGACAGTTGCAGCATCTCCGGGGGAGCTTCACCAGTTGAAGTCACCTGTCAGACACGCTCGATGGGCTAGTAGTGCAGCCTGCCCTCCAACTCTGGTCATCCAGCGGGTCGACAACCCTCACAGTGCTCAATGAACTTTTCCCCAAAAAACGCTCTCGTGATATTTTCATTCTCCTTTCTGTTACACATTGAGCAAAGCCCACTTTGGATGTCCGATTTCGAATGGGTACCGTCATTCAGGGCAAGCAGGACACCCCTAAGCTTCAGTAGCTAACCCTCCTATCTTCCATTCAGTTCTGACAAATTATCTTCGGCTGTTCCGTGCACTCTTCTAGCTTTTCTGTATCTCAGTGGAAATGACATTTCAGCTGGCTACATCAAATGTTGACCGCGTAAAAGACAAACGGTGAGTCGGAAAGTTCCAGTTCTGGTTTCACTGAATGCAGAACATTAATCAGTTGTTATCTGATGCATCTCTGTCCCAGTCCCCTGGTACAACCTCATGCTGCAAGAGAAAAAAGTATTGAATGTTTCAACACTCCAATCAATTCTCAGAAAGGCGCCTTTCCCACCCCCTTCCCCGACAGTTTCATTCATATTACTCTCCAACTCCCTTGCCCTCGATGAAGTCGTTCGGAGTTTGAAAGATAATCAGAAGACGCGTTCCCTCCACCTTCCGATGGGAAAATTACCGAGTCGAAGTCTAATTTATTGCTCCTCATCCGTCAGACAGTCGATCACAGTCTGAGGATCGTGTTGCTCGGGAAACAATAAACTTACTAAGGCGGACGCGTCTGCCGAGCGGAGCTACGAACTCCGCAATCGGCCAATTAATATCAGTCTTCCAGCGGTGTTTTTAATAAATGAGTCGGAAAGTGGATTAGGTGTACAGGGCGAGGATTCAATAAGACGATAAGAATCTTAATTGGGTTAGACGCCGAGCTTAATGTGTGTGAACCAAAACGTGATTCGGGTCGTCCGGTCGAAAGTGGACTTGTTGTGGAAAATGGGATTGTTGCAACTTCTCTTTTTATAATGCGAGTTCAGTCATCAATTTCGAATATTGAGACACGAGATGTAGCAGTCGCCTTGACCTCTGAACGGAATCTACCAAAGCTTTGACGCCTGTTTCCGACCTTTGATCAGTGGCAAAAGAGCAAATTGTTCAAGAGCGTGTAGAGGACGTGTGGTTCGAGGACTGTAGGTGGTT
The DNA here is from genome assembly GCA_020466155.1 of Pachypeltis micranthus. Classification (NCBI taxonomy): domain Eukaryota; kingdom Metazoa; phylum Arthropoda; class Insecta; order Hemiptera; family Miridae; genus Pachypeltis; species Pachypeltis micranthus. Next base: position 26,954,086 of record CM035777.1, on the reverse strand, counting down.
GGAGAAGGAGCCCAGCCGTGTGGCATTTACCCCTTCCCCTACCAAACCGCTATGGAACACGAAGAGCTTTCCATTGGGACCTCAGCCTTTACGAATCCATCACAGCTTTACAGACACTCTGCTGACGGCACTGTGACTGCAGATAGAAGCCTCCCATGGTGCGATTTAGGTTAGCTGCGGCTTCAGGAGCCTAAGGACTTTAATAGGTCCTCAGTGCAAAAATTGCCAAATGGCGTTCTTCGTGCATTATTCACACATGGGTTCTGTCGCTTGGACATGGCCCCATCCACCACATGAGAAAAGGAGTCAGGTTGCATGTGGCCTAAACTGCGATTCCCTCTAGCCAGGTGTCCAGTGGTGTTCGAGTCAGGAAATTTACCCCCCCAGTTTCTGTCTTATGACCTGTCCTTCCTTTCTGTAAACCTTGTTTATTGTTATTTGACTACCTTTTATATTACCTTATTCCCTATTGAGTTGATGTCAGAGGACAGACACAGAGACGGCTAAGGATAGTGATCTTGAGGAATCTCTGCCGCCTTCTCGCTATTGGCTTTACCTGCGACCTCTTCCCGCTCTTCTGATTCTAATCACTCCCTCCATCACAACTATTACCAACGACCTGTTCCTTTTGCTACCACTAATTATCCGATTTCACAACTACGTTTTCTGCGCGTTGGTTGTGTATGCGAGCACTGTGCTGACGCGAACATTATTTTCCCCGCAGTGCAGTGCATAGACTGTTTTCATGTCGGAATCATCGCATCCCTCCAGGCCAGAAGCAACGAACCGAAAGCGCCCATTCACCACCAACCAACACCACCATTTTCTTGTTTTCCCTTCCTCCTTGCAAACCCAAACAAGTGGGTTGACCTTCACAGGGGGTAGCACCTCCCTCTGTTCCTTCAGAGACCTGCCGCTACCCAGACAAGGACTTTCTTGTAAACACAGTCCTGAAAACCGAGACTCTGGCTACGCCCCCAGCAAGCACCCTGTGGTGGTAACCGTCGCTCACTGTCGCGTTCACGAAACAATAACAAAATTCAGCAGGGCCTGAAAAGTAAAGATCTGAAGAAAAAAGTTTCTTCAGCCGATTACGTAACTTTCCTTTCTACTTTGTAGAGCCAAGGAAAGTAAAAAGAACCTTGGGGGAAACTGCTAGTGAATTAGAGAGCGTAAGAACGCTATGCCCCTCGCAGCTACGTGTTCCACTGACTACATCCCAGCTTAGTCCAGGCTTGACTCATGGCCTGGTGGTACCTTACAAGTAAGAAGGCCAAGTACCATCCGTATACTTCCTTTCATCTGACTGACGACACGGCTTTTGGTTCTCTTGCAATTTTCTCATTCCCTTATATCCCTTTGGGATCCAAGACGAAGTTGAAGTGTTCTTCTATAGACTTCCACTTACTTCATACTTACGATTGATACGGGCTATGGTTTTGTCTTCTAGTTAGCGATTGCAAGCTTTGAAAGCAACGAAATCGAATCTTCTTGGTAGAGCTGCACGAAATCATTGTTCAATGTACTAGTACTGTGATTAGTAGCGCTCCTCAACGAACAGAAAATTCAACCGTCAATACATTTTGGCCACAGGTTTCTTCTTGTGCAGCAAGTACTTAGGCGTCAAGATAGGTGAAAAGTGGCGTTCCAGCCAACACCTTTAGTCCAACAAAGGCACTACGCTCGCGAGGTTCTCCTCATTATGAGTAATTATCAAGGCCACTTGGGGTGTACGTTACTGAGGCAGAAACCGCATGTGCAAGGCCATCCACGTGACGGACAACTGCCCCGTTGTCTCAGGGAGCAAACTGACCCGATCCCAGAGCACTGCGCTCCTGGAAATCACCAAGGGCTACAAGACAGCAATCATTGGAGTACTCTGGTGATGGCAGTGCAGTTACCCGTTGACTTGGTCGTTTAGTGCATGGCCTCTCTACTGAATGAAAACAAGCCAGGCTGGGTGAATGAGCATTAGATAAATCGCCAGAAAGATGGAAATTCTCGTCAACTGGACGTGACACGTGTAAGTTTCTGCCCAATAATCTTTGAACGTCTCAGGAGAAATTGGGCAGGGCCAGACCACTGACGAGCTAGTTCTTTGCGGAACACGGTGACTTCAATGAGCAGCTCCACTTCTTTTCTCTCAAAGACTGTACATCTTGTAACAGAAATCACGTACTTCTCACGAAGAGCACACCTACCAACATGCCATACCTCCGCTGGTCTGGGATCGGTGGATGCTGAGTGGGTGGTTGGGCTCTTGCTTGCTGTATGGCCATATTGATAAGGAAACGGACCTGGGTGCGCAGAACGGAACCTTGCCGTCATCAACGAATGGGCATCAGGGAAATGGCCAGCGAGATGCGAATCCTCGTCGGAGGGACTGACACGTATGAGTTCTACCCCAACATCCGTGAACGCCTTTCAAGAAATGGGTTGAGCCAGACCACTGGATGAGCCAGTTCCTCACGGGATATGGCGACTTCAATGCGCGGCTCCACTTCTTTTCTCTCAGAGACTCTCCATCATGGACGTATTGCGCTTCCAGTGCGTAAGAAACGAGAAACCACGAGCTGCTCCACTGCAGTTTCCACAATAATGAGCGAGGGTTGTTGGGCAAGCGAACTTGGCAGCATTGGCTGCAACAAAGCAAGCCTATAAGAAACATTGCGATGTTTACAATTCCAATGACCGCTCGAATGGATGGTGCTTTTGGACAAACTGACAGTTACTGTTCTGCATTAGGGGATGTCTGTGGGAGTACCAACCTCGTGACCCTACCTCCCTCAGACCCTGCAGCTTAGAAACGCAAGAAGAGGATGGGATTCCTGCTCTCCAGCGACCCACCGACCACTATCAGCATTATCAGGCCTTGCCCTGCGTGGAAGTTTTTTTTTTTTTTTTTTTTTTGACCCGAGGGCGTGTGGAACAAGTTCCTTTGTCACTGCAGCCGCATATGGGCCTATTGTGACGCTGGCCCTTTCTTAGTAGAAGGCGTCGTACATACCCGCCCCCCTTAGGTAGCCAAGTATGTCCTTCACCGCACAGTCCGCTACGGTTTGGGGTTCAGTGGTCCCCTGACCGAAGTATTCAAAGCGTTTTGCTGCCAAGGCAGGGCATTCATATAGGATATGCTCTGCTGTCTCGTCCTCCTCACCGCAGAGTCTGCATTCCACCGCCTCTGAGATGCCCATCTTGTTGAGGTGATATCTGAGTGGGCAGTGCTCGGTGAGGAAGCTTATCAGTACTCTCAGATCTTGTCTAGAGAGTGTCAGCATCGCCTTCGCCCTTTGACAGGAAGGCATGGCAAGCCTTTTCGCCTGTCTTAGTCGTGGCTGGCGAAGCCAATGGGCGCCATTTTCCTGTATCTCCCATCGAGCAACCAGACGGTTCAGGTGAATTTTCGTCAGACCCACGTGTGGTTGAGCCCCGATGGGTAGGGATTCTGTACCCCTTTTCGCGAGGCGGTCAGCCTTTTCATTGCCCTCACACCCCCTGTGAGCCGGACCCAAATGAGGGAGAGCCTCTTACAGGCGCCGAGCTGCCTGAGCGCATGGAGGCATTCCCATGCCAGCTTAGACCTAAAACTATAGGCTGCGATGGCCTTTAAGGCGGCCTGGCTGTCTGAGAAAATGTAGATCCGCTTCCCCTGGAGCCCTTTGTTCAGGATCTCTTGTGCCATCTCTTGGGTTTTGCCCATTGTTCGCGGCTGCTTATTCAGTCAGCATGCTGACCTTATTCACAGCTGGCCGCAGACATGCCCCTGGGGACAATGCCGTGGCCGTTCCACTATCCACAACCCGTGGTCCCGCCTGATAGTATGGGCATGCTCCTGGGAAGATAACCCAGAACCAGGCTGGGTGGAAGTTGGATTGCACCGTTCTACCTACCTTGCCCTGCGGAGGCAGCCCCCTGACGTGGCCCTAACCCATAATGCAAGGTCGCGGGCTGTGCATTCCCATGGTACCATTTTGGGTCAAACAACCCTGAAGGCTGGAATGGTCACTGGCCTGCACCTTCTTTTGATGGCACTTACGGCTTTTCCGTATCCCAGGGTGAGGCAGTTTAGGGCTTGTTGACCTCCCTGGGGTAATGAAGGACCCCAATAAGCTGCGACAGAGGGCCCCGTAGCCTCCACCCACTACTAGGGGGCCGCCCATTAGCCACGCAACCAGTTCAGTCAGTTCAGCTGCTCGGACATGCCAGCGGCTCCTATCCTTCACCTGAAAGAAATGAATACCGTCTGGGGTTGGAATGGGCGTTCGCTGACTCAATACCTGACCAAATTAGAATGCACCACGCTCCAATGCACTCGGCTGTGCTACATCCGCTGTTGAGTTTGTCGCTGGGTAGAATGAAGTTGTGAAACGAATTTAAAGTAACATTTTCGTACTTAAAACACCCTTCGTCTTCAATTTCCCCCTTTACAAGCCCATTGTCTCCTCATCTCTATAGGAAACAAACTAACTAAAGCAGACACTCCTGTTTAGCCCCCACCCTATCGCCAACTCTCTCGCCCAATTGTCTTAACCCGTTGTTTCCGAGAAATTCCAAATTAACTGCGAATTGTTTTCAACAGAATTCAAGTCTCAAATATCGCTAAAAGGCTCCGCACAACGCGTCGCACAACTTCTGGCCATAACTTTCCACTTAGAAGGGGGAAGCTCTTGTTTCCTCCTTCGGGGGAGGATAACACCGCGAGAAACACGCGGGGAAAAGTAGATTTACTCGCACGTGGACGCAATACCTGAACCGTCCTCGAGACGATTTGGAGCCTCAAACACGTTTCTTTGCTCTGTCGACGACGCCGCGAAGACTCGTGGGGATGACATGCGGGTGAAAGCGCGAAAACATCTTTATTATACCGAATAACGGTATTTATTTATTTACGCGAGTCGCACCTTCTTTGAATGGAACTCACCAACGTCCCAGTTCCGAACGAACTCTTCACTTTTCAAATTCTCATTCGGAATTATCAACGAAAACTAATGTTAATAACTACGTTTCACACCTACAGTCGGGCAACAAAAAGTAACCTTCGTTTTTTGATCACGGAACGGCAATTCGTTCTCTCATATTACATACTATACTCAATTCAAAGCGTTACTAGCGTTGTTTACAGGCCGAAAATGTCCCCACTAACGGGAAGTCATTGTATGCCCGAACGCCTTCGTCCTCAAGCCACTTTGTTTACCTGTTGAAAATCCGCCTTTTCAGTCATTATTGAGCGATTGTTACACAGAGAACTTTTAGAAACGGTAGTAAATAAAGCGGCGACAGTTGAAATTCCGGAATCCCTGGAGTAGTCCTTATGAGTTATTAAACGCTCATCGTACAGGTTATCAGGTGGACTATCACATAGAAGTTAAAAGGAACAAATTGCATCGAAATGTTTGGTAATTTATTGTGCTGCTCTCGACATGTTCCCACAAATGACAATTTTATGGTATTGTCGTCTCATTACGAGCTGTTGATACAACAATATCTGGTGCGTTGCAACACACAACTTTCCTTAGCTCTACATCAATTCACTTCCTATATGGCCTTGTCTACTTAATCAATTCGGTAGCCCTTACAGCTCCGAAATTTATTGTGCTGCTCGTACTCATTCCACAACCATTATTGGGCAATTGGCACACGGATAATTAATGAGGCTGAAAACACAAATTTTTGAAAAAGGATAGTAATCAGTTTTGCAGAGTTATTGGGTAAAAACGTTTAGAACTGGTAGTAAGCGAAACGGCGGTAGTTGAAACTCAGGAATTTCTGGAGTGAGCCCCATGTATCTCACGAGCATTTTTAAACACTCACCCTGTAGGGTATGTATTGAATTCGACTACAATACCGATCATTTTTAACATTCTACAAACATTTCAGCGGAGTTTATAAGGAAAAAACCGCGCTAAAAACGCTTTTCGTCGAAAATTTTGATAATTTATTGTGCTGCTCTCGTCATTTTCCCTCGAATGGGAATTTTATGGTGTAATTGCCTTATTGAGAGCTATCAATGTAAAAAATGTAACCAAAATCGTTAGAGCCATTCTTGAGGAAAAAAAATTTGGTGTTTGGATCACTATGATCACTATAGTTAACTTTCGATGGATTTTGGTCATACCCTTATTTTGGCGTTCCATGGTAACCTGTAGGCTAGACATCAAGTTTCAGCAGATTTGGTACGGTTGTTCGCTCTAAAAACCGCGCTAAAATCGAATTCGTCGAACGTTTTGGTAATTTATTGTGCTGCTCTCGTCATTTTCCCACGAATGAGAATATTACGGTATAGTTGCCATACTGGGAGCTGCCAATATAAAAATTTAATCAAAATCGTTACATCCATTTTCGAGGAAAAAAAATATTTGGTGTTTTGATTACTATGATAACTATAGTTAACTTTCGATGGATTTTGGTCATACCCCTATTTTTGCGTTCCATGGTAACCTGTAGGCTAGACATCAAGTTTCAGCTGATTTGGTACGGTTGTTTTCTCTAAAAACCGCGCTAAAATCGAATTCCTCGAAGGTTTTGGTAATTTATTGTGCTGCTCTCGTCATTTTCCCACGAATGGGAATTTTATGGTATAATTTCCTTATTGAGAGCTATCAATATAAACAATTTAATCAAAATCATTAGGACCGTTTTTGAGAAAAAAAATATTTGGTGTTTTGATTACTATGATAACTATAGTTAACTTTCGATGGATTTTAGTCATATCCTTATTTTGGCGTTCCATCGTAACCTGTAGGCTTGACATCAAGTTTCAGCTGATTTGGTACGGTTGTTTTCTCTAAACAACGCGCTAAAATCGAATTCGTCGAAAGTTTTGGTAATTTATTGTGCTGCTCTCGTCATTTTCCCACGAATGAGAATTTTACGGTACAGTTGCCATACTGGGAGCTGCCAATATAAAAATTTAATCAAAATCGTTACATCCATTTTCGAGGAAAAAAAATATTCGGTGTTTTGATTACTATGATAACTATAGTTAACTTTCGATGGATTTTGGTCATACCCTTATTTTGGCGTTCCATGGTAACCTGTAGGGTAGACATCAAGTTTCAGCAGATTTTGTACGGTTGTTTTCTCTAAAAACCGCGCTAAAATCGAATTCGTCGAACGTTTTGGTAATTTATTGTGCTGCTCTCGTCATTTTCCCACGAATGAGAATTTTACGGTATAGTTGCCATACTGGGAGCTGCCAATATAAAAATTTAATCAAAATCGTTACATCCATTTTCGAGGAAAAAAAATATTTGGTGTTTTGATCACTATGATAACTATAGTTAACTTTCGATGGCTTTTGGTCATACCCTTATTTTGGCGTTCCATGGTAACCTGTAGGCTAGACCTCAAGTTTCAGCTGATTTGGTACGGTTGTTTTCTCTAAAAATCGCGCTGAAATCGAATTCGTCGAAAGTTTTGGTAATTTATTGTGCTGCTCTCGTCATTTTCCCACGGATGAGAATTTTACGGTATAGTTGACATATTAGGAGCTAACAATATAAAAAATTTAATCAAAATCGTTACATTCATTTTTGAGGAAAAAAATATTTGGTGTTTTGATCACTATGATAACTATAGTTAACTTTCGAAGGATTTTGGTCATACTCTTATTTTGGCGTTCCATGGTAACCTGCGGGCGAGATATCAAGTTTGAGTGGATTTGGTACGATGGTTTTTTATGAAAACCGCGCTAATATCGATTTCGTTCAAAATTTTGATAATTTATTGTGCTGCTCTCGTCATTTTCCCAAAAATGGGAATTTTATGGTATAATTTTCTTATCAAGAGCTACCAATTAAAAAAATCTTCACAGACACACACAGATCATTTTTGCAAATAGTGTTTTTCGGGTCTGAAACGTAAAGATCTGAAGAGAACAAAAATTATTTTTCAGTCGATTACATAACTTTCCTTTCTACTTTGTAGAGCCGAGGAAAGTAAAAAAAAAAAAATTAATCAAAATCGTCACCGCCGTTTTGAGAAAAAAATATTTCGTGTTTAGATCGCTATGACAGCCATAGTTATTTTTGAGTGTATTTTGCTCTTATCCTTATTTTGGCGTCCTATAGCCACCTGCAGAGATATACAAAACCCTCCTTTTTACTTCGTAGAGTCAAGGAAAGTAAAAACGAAACAAAAAGTTAACACCGTGTCATCCATAGCAACCCCATGGGACTTAATATCGGAATGTCATTACCGGAACGGACTTGAAAAAAAAGACACTTAAAAGTAAAATATCTGGTGCGTAGCAACACACAACATTCCGCCACCCCCGTAATTTCGAACACCACCTACATATGCGGGTGCTATATCTTCGTTCAACGCATTTTTACAGGAACATTTATGGAAAACAAAATGTACGTACTAGTTAGCTGAGAGTACTCCGTAAGTTTGATCGAAATCGTTAGAGCCGTTTTTGAGAAAATTGGAAAACCAATAAATTAATATTCGAAAAATCTCCTTTTCTGAGTTAACTTGGCTTATATCCCCGTTCAACATATATATACAGAAATAATTATGGAGAACGAAATGTGGGTATGGGTAACTAAAAGACACTCCATTAGGATTTATCACATCTGGTAAAGAAGTTACCCTGGAATTTACGGAAATGTTAGAAAAAACGTTATTTTTGACACATTTTGATTTTTATCTCTGCTCAATGGACTGTCAGAGGAACATTTATTCAGAACAATATGTAGGTATTAACTATTTGAAAACATCCTGTGAGTTTGGTGAAAATCGCTGGAGCCGTTTTGCCAAAAAGCGTAAAAAACCTATTTTTGCTTCAGAGGCCCATATCTCCGTTCACCGTATTTTCATGGAAATATGTATGGAGAAAAAAAAGTTAGGTATTGATTAGGAAAAGATAATTTGAAAGTTTAATCAAAATCGTTACAGCCGTTTGCGAGAAAAATGCGAAAAACCCTAGTTTTTGGTACATTTTCGTCCCCACCCCCCTTTCCATAAACCGAAATCACCCATAACCTTATTTTGGTGTCTGAAAAAACTAACGAACAAAACAAAAAAAGAACCAGCTCAATCGGATCAGCCGTTCTCCCGCAAATCGAACTACAGACACACACACACACACAGACATACACACAGACATACACACGGACCTCTCTCCGAAATTAGGTTTTTTAGACTCAGTAGGGTCTGAAACGTAAAGATCTGAAGAAAACCCAACTTTTTTTTTTGGGCCGATTACTATACTTCCCTTCCCTTCGGGTAGCGGAAAGTAAAAATAAGTCGAAATAACAACCCAGACTTTCGACCGAAGCAATTACGGGTAAATTACTCCTAAAATTGTTCATCCTCCGAAAAAAAAGGCCTCTCGCGGGATTAGATTAACTCCTAAGGCTTTGCAGCTTTCCATTTTTCCAACGACAAATTAAGCCCCGGGAGTAATCCGCTCCTTTTTTGTTATATAAAAACTCGGAGGAGGATTACAATGGACATTAAAAGGGTCCTTGTCTCTCCTTTTATTCTACGGGTGTCTTTGGCACGACATTACGCGACAATTTTTACCTCTCTTCTTTTTCTCTTTGAAAAGTGTGTCGGAGCGATGAGGGCGGGAGGGGGGGGGTGAAGGAAAAGCTGGGGGAATTCGATGGGGGGGGGGTGGAGGGAGAAGTTGTTGGATACCTACAGCCTGCCGCCTTTTCCGTGTAAAAAGAAATGGGACTTTAATTATTTAAAGTGTTTTCTACGGGGAAACTTCGAGTCTAACCTCGTTAGCGGTACTTTGAAGGGATAGGTGCGGGGTGTGAGGGCGAGGAGGTAGGGGTAGTGAGTTGGAATCTGGCAACTGAGGCAAGAACCTGGTGGAAATGAAAGAACCAAATCAGTTAAATAACTTAGCAGTTTGGTGAAAACCGTTTCGTTTTAATTCCCCCTTTTTCGTTCTTATTTGATGCCGAATCCCACCTTTCTGATTTCAACCTTTCCCTTCTTCACAATACACTATCGTTGTACCGCAACCTATTCGCCCTCTGTCCAAAGACTTGGTCTCTCAATTTGAGAACAGCTTGAATGTTACGAGATGCTCGCTATTATGTCACCGCATTCATTCAGCGATAGGCTTTATAGGTCGTAGATTACTAAAGTTAACGTACCTGTTAGGTGAGTCGTCTTCTCTGGCTGGTGAACCCGAAAGTCATCTATATCGCTACGATTCTCTGGGCGTGAATGGAAAAATATCAAATGCGCCGCATCAGACAACTTGCCTCAGCTCTACGTTAATTCATTTATATTCGCGGCTTTTTCTAGTTACTAATTTATTCGGCTGGTCATACTCATTCCCGAACCATTTTGAGCAATTGGTACACACAGGATTAATGAGGCTGTGGACACGATCAAAAAAAAAGAAGTTAATAATCACTTTTTCAGAGTTATCGGGTAAAAACCTTTAGAAATTATAGAAATCGAATCGGCGGTAGTTCAAATTCTGGAATTTCTGAAGTGGCCCCTGTATACCTTATGAACGTTTTCAAATGGCCATTGAACAGGTATTTTATCGGATTACCACACCCTTTTTTTCAAAGATTGTAGTATCATCTCAGAAGATTTTATAAGGAAAAAACTGCGCTAAAATCGATTTTAGACGAAACGTTTTGTAATTTATTGTGCTTCTCTCGACATTTTTCCGCAGATAGGAATTGCACGATATAGTTGCCTCAATGAGAGCTGTCCATATCAGAAATTTAATGAAAATCATTCGAGCCGCTTTTGAGAAAAAATATCTGGTGCGTTGCAACACACAACTTTCCTTAGCTCTACGTCAATTCACTTTGTACATGGCTAATTCTATTTAATCAATTCATTTATCGCTCAGTTAATTTGAACTTGGTCAAGCAACGCTTTACGGCAGCAGGAAGCGGTAGCGCTTACGGTTCCAGATTTTATTGTGCTGTTCGTACTCATTGCAACACCATTATTCAGCAATTGGTACACAGATAATTAATGAGGCTGTAAACACAAATTTTTTTGAGAAGGATAGTTATTACTTTTGTCGAGTTATTGGGTAAAAAGTTTAGAACTGGTGGTAAGCGAAACGGCAAAAGTTGAAATTCAGGAATTTCTGGAGTGAGCCCCATGTATCTCATGAGCGTTTTTAAACACTCAATCTTTAGGTATTGAATTGGACTGCACTACTAATTTATTTTAACATTCTACAATAATTCCAGCGGAGTTTATAAGACAAAAACTGCGCTAAAAACGCTTTTCGTCGAAGATTTTGATAATTTATTGTGCTGCTCTCGTCATTTTCTCACGAATAGGAATTTTATGGTATAATTGCCATGTTGAGAGCTACCAATATAAAAAATTTAATCAAAATCGTTAGAGCCGTTTTTGAGAAAAAAAAATTTGGTGTTTTGATCACTATGATAACTATAGTTAACTTTCGGTAGATGTTGTCCATACCCTTATTTTGGCGCCCCATGGTAACCTGTACGCTAGACATCAAGTTTCAGCTGATTTGGTACGGTTGTTTTCTCTAGAAACCGCGCTAAAATCGATTTCGTCTAAAGTTTTGGTAATTTATTGTGCTGCTCTCGTCATTTTCCCATAGATGGGAATTTTATGGTATAGTTGCCATATTTGGAGCTACCAATATAAAAAATTTAATCAAAATCGTTAGAGCCATTTTTGAGAAAAAAAATATTTGGTGTTTTGATCACTATGATAACTATAATTAACTTTCGGTGGATTTCGTTCATACCCTCATTTTGGCGTTCCATAGTGACTTCCGGGCTAGATATCAAGTTTGAGCTGATTTGGTACGGTGGTTTTCTCTAAAAATCGTTCACAGACACACACACACACACACACACACACACACACACACACACACACACACACAGACCATTTTCGGACTCAGGAGGGTCTGAAACGTAAAGATCTGAAGAGAACTCAAAATTTTTTTTTCAGCCGATTACATAACTTTCCTTTCTATTTCGTAGAGCAAGGAAAGTAAAAATAGTTGGTGTTCTGATCACTTCCTGAAACACCACTGGAATAACCGTAGTTTAGGCGGATTAGACTCATACCCTTGTTTTGGCGTCTTATTGTGACCTGCGGGTTGGATATCAAGTTTAAGCTGATTTGGTTCACCCGGTTTTACTCAATCGCGTTCCGACGGCCCCACGGATCATTCTACTTGCCATTTTGTCAATTCAGTAAATGCGGTTACGTCAATCGTGGTACCTAAAGAAACCCTTTACAACAAGCTTGATATAGTTTTGAATTAAGCAACGCTCAGTAGATGAGATTATTTCTACCCGAAAGTTGTTCATTGGTTTCCAGCCTGTCGTAATCTTCTCAAAGCATTAATTTCGTGCGGTAGTAATGAAAGTCTCTCCGTCTGACTGCCTGTGGGACCTTTTGAGGCGGTAACTGATGGCAGTTCTACCATTTGAAGTTCTTCGTTGAAGAGAAAACAGATCGACCTCCCAAAGCGCGTCATATTTGCCTCCGCCGCAACATAAACCCCTCCGCCGTTGTACCCGTTCATTGATATAACATTGACATAAACGGCTTATTCACGACTCGGTGCCTCCGCTTCCCTTTCTCGCTCACTCACACACTCTCTCTCTCTCTCTCACTCTCCTCGTGGAATCGTTTAGTAAATGAGGTTGCATGTTTCCGAGACGTCAGAGTTGATGTGGCGTTCGTAGGAGCAAAAGGCGATGCTTCGGATGGGAAATTATTGACAAGGGCCTTCGAGACGAGCGGAGAAAACGGAGGTGAATGGAGCGAACGTGCGGGGGCGACGCGACGCTTATACCTTCGCTATACGCTGCATCATCCGGATGACGAATGATCTTGGGGATCATCTCTGGAAGGCGGTCGTAACTTATGCAGACCTGTCTCCGGCTCTTGCTCCTCCGCCATACCATCCAGCAGCCCCCCTGCTCCCCCTAGCAGCTTTCCCTCCATCTCAGCTCTCATTTCGCATGATTTGCAGTGCCACTCGCAGTTCTGCCTCCTGCCCAGGGCTCGACCTCCGATTCCTCGTTTGATTTACGAGCCGTGTAAATGGCGCAGTTATTAGTTTTTAGCGCCGTAAACCCTCCACTTATTTTCCTATCTCATGAGGTGATCTTTTTGACTGATTGTTTCTTTCTTCGTGTTTCAAGACGGATGTTTTATTTGCATCGACTGTTTGGCTGTTGGAAAGCTTAGATTTCAGTTTATTCGTTTAACTTTCATCGTTAAGACCAAGATGTGGAGAGTTCGTAATTCCCTGTAATGACGTCACGTTTTCTGTTAGGAGCAATGAGTTACCCACTGTGGATGGCATAAGGCAGCCGTTGTGGGCCACGAGGATGGTTGCAGTGCCTCGTAAACGCAACTGTGGCCAGAAGGATTATTTCGGTGGAGTAAGAAAACTCGGGGGTCGAATTTTGAGAAGCCTAAAGGCTAGAAATCTTTTTTATTGAGTATCGTGTGGGAGTTTTGTCATTATCAGTGACTGTGACAGCGGGGGTTGTGACATCTGATGCGTTAAACTGAGCACTAACCGCTTGTCCCAGGAAGGCGTGAGGCTTGGCCGTTCCTGTCGAGCTCGTGTACGCAGCTGATTTGGATGAGGGCGATGATTTGAGCAACGTTTATAAGTGAAGACCCCTTTGAGCCGGCTCCACCATCGTTTTGGTCTGTTGTGCGTGGAATACTGCTTGGTGAATAAATGAGGTGGACAGACAGAGTTAGGGCTGTGAAATGAGCCGAGCACGATACGTAGTAATGTATAGCTACCAGCGTTAGTTTATTTTACCTCATTCACGGGTCTGTTACGCATCACAACAATATTGAGCCTGGATTTGGCGTCGACAAGAGACCGGTCATTAGTTAGTGGAATTAGGAGTGAGCCAGACGGATTCAACGCGGGACGACCTAAAAAGGTTCGATGTGGAGTGGGCGGGAATAGGGTGGACTTCGACAGCCTTGGTAGGAGGAAGGGAGGCAGTTAAAGTTTCAAGGGAAGTTATAGTCCGCAACTGATGAAAGGGTAAGAGGTTTACGACTGACGAAGATATTAGAGAACTGGTCAAGTCACCTCAAACAGTACAGAAAGCGTTTACTAAATGGGGTTGCGACTAGGAACAATTCGCAATGTTGAGGACTGTACAAAAGAACACTCCTCCTGATAATAATATCGCAAGTAGCTACAGCATGGCACTTCCATATCACCGGCAGTTCCATCCCTTTAGGGTTCACCAGTGGCATCAGAACCTCGTTTAGTGAAACAACGAACACGGGAGTGCGACTATTGCGAGTTTGGGGGCTCCAGATCGTAGCAATGAGGTGTGAGTGATGCCTCAGATCTGGAAAGAAATCCTTGCGGTGTTTGGCACTGGTCGAATTAGGTGGGATTTTGAGCCAGGAACTCCCCTTGTTGAACATCGAGTCCCGCTATTTCTGACCTCAAGACTCCTTTGTCAGTAGGTATGGGAAAGTCCGGCCTCCTCTCTCTCATTTCCAAGTGGCAATGGATTTTCTCTTTGTGGACTATCCAAAATATTCTCTTCCCACCTGTCTTGTAGCCCTTTGGGGTTATGTGGCATGGGGTAGAGGTAGGAAAATAATGTAATAAACGTTAATAATTGTTATTTAAAAGAATAACGGTCCTATCTCAACCAACGGGGGAACCTGTGAGTGAGGATACGCAGTGACCACTTCGACAGATACCACACAGTATAAAGAAAGATAAAAACCAAAAAGTCACACCGGACACATGAAAATACACTTCCATTTTCCATGTACGTGATCTAGTTTTGTTGTAACCTCCCAGCTCTTCAAATTACAAATTCGTGCTACGGTAAAACCTGTCTTCGTGGTTCTTTCAAGTTTACCCTGGGTTGATCTTGGTCAATGCTGAACTCAACAACCAATCAGAAAGAGTTAGCCAGAAATCCCTGGAGGAGACCTAGATAGGAAACTGCAACCATAGTAGACGCCCGAAAAAGCTGGAGCCTGCCTGTGAACAGCGTGTGACCACATCTGTCTATGGGTCGACCTTGGGTTCACCTTAGTATTGAGATGGTAAACTGGTAGGCTCTGTGGTCACTCAGGGATAATTTCCAGCTAATCCACAGCAGCTCGTCGCCAGCACCCTGGTTGTTTCGGCGTGACATTAGTTGCCAAGCTCAGGAGGGAGGAACGATCACAAAGTAAGAGGACTGAATTCATCCTTGGGTGCTAGCACAGGCGGAGATCCCAGCACAAAGTTTGAACGAGGTTTAAACATTGACTGTCAAGAGAAAATGAGGCAAGGTTCAGCCAGCTCCCCTGCTCTTTCTACAGTGAAGAGGGATCGCTCCCAGGCGCGTCGTTGAAAACCTCGTTAGGTGTGGAGCGTGGAACACTTCAGTGCGTCCCTAGACACTCTCAATCGCTGCACCCTTCTCCTGTGTGGGAACAAATAAAAGTTTCTCAGAACCACCAAAGGCTCCAGTTGCCGTGCCACTCTTCATTTATTGAGTTTGTAGGTTTGCTTTATGATGAAAACATAGAAAAACTTGTTTTTATGTTGTTCGCTTCGAGGGTTTTGTGAATATAAATGCGGCACGAGGGTGATACTTTCGTCGTTCAAAAGATGGAGAAAACACCGGAAGCGTCTTCCCACGTCCGCCAACGTTCGACAGAGGCCCTCAGGACGCTCGTAAATCTTCTGACGTTACGCCTCCGCTTTCTCGCGCCGGAGGATCCTACCGGATTATTAGCCGCGGAGAAGACGAATTGAAAGCGATTTGCTTCTCTCTGGGCCTGGAAGGAGTGCGTTTGACTAGGAATTGTTTCCGTTTGGCGACGTGAAGGTGTTAAGCTCGTGGAAATTTAGCCAGGTGTAGGACATCCATCTGGAAAACTCTGAAGTTTGGTTTTGTGGGAGTGCCGTTGGGTAGGACATGGGGCAAGCTGGAGTTTTTGGCCACTCCATTTAGCTTCTATGAACATCATTCGAAGTGTAACTCAAGTTTTTAGTCGAATGTTTTATACGAATGTGTTATTTTCAAGGTTTTATTTTTTTTCATTATCATACAACGTGTTGGGGAGAGGTATGGACATGTGACTGTAGCGGAACGAGGAGAGTAAATGCGCCTTATTTTGTGTTCACATTGAGGTCGATGATCGTGAATGCAAATTGTAGAGGATGTTAGGCAGGCCAAATCAGCAGGGGTTTGTTTTGCCTCCAAACGTCTGTCTAGGCTTGACCCTGCTGTGGTCTTGATTGAGGAAACCAAGCACCGACCCCCTTTGCTTGCACCTGTGGGAAGTCCCTCTCCTCAGTTATTTCCAAGGGACATTTACGATCCGATAGGGGTGTGTGGAGGGAGTACCAGCCTCATCGGCTCTAACCTCCCTCCACCCCATCGGCCAAAAGGATTAGGGGAAGTTGGGAGAGGGACTACCTCCAGCGAACCCATACCACTGCGATATCTGCCAGATCCCATAAATGGGTACTAGGGATCGTCGGGTTTCCCTGTCTTCACCCTAGATGCCAGCAGAGCATCCACCTTTCGTGGACCTTCCCATGGTGCACCAGCTTGCGCCGCGGGCTGTGCACCCCCGCAGTACCATTTTGAGAAAAATATCCCTTAAGGCTAGAATGGTTGCTAGCCCGCCCAGACATAAGTTCAGACTTACGGCTTCGGGGACCTCCGCCTTGGGGGGTTTGGACTTGCCCCCCCTTGCCGAAGGACCCCAGGACCCTGGTACGCTAGGGTCCACCCCCTGACCAGCCGCACCCAGCCGCTGGAAGGGGGGGAGAACGGACCCCGCAACCCAGTTTTCCATCCCCAGGGGGGGTTTGGATTCCCTCCTAGCCCCCACTCCCTCCAATGCCATGTGCACCCCACCTATCACCCATATACAGTCATTCATCCCCAAATCATTCGTTCATTTTATTTACATTCTTACAACAACTACACGCCAAACATACAGCCCTTCCCACACAGCCCAACCCCCGCTGGAACACCCAGGGGCCAACTGCCGGTCCAGCATTCCGCCGCCGGGCCGACGCGCCCCCGCCCGGACCCACGAGGTGGGCGCTGTCAAACCTCTAGCACCTCTACCTTTTTCCTTTCTCCTTCCTAACCAATGCGGACATTTTCCTCCCCTCTAGCAGCGCCTGCCCCGCCCACGCCCGGGCGACGACGCCCCACCCCGGCCACAGTACCATTTACACCACTCGCACACTTAATCTCCCCCATACCCACATTCTCTCTTTCCATACATACCACCTCATTCATCCGTTTCTGTAGTTCCCCCCTCGCAACCCTCCCTATATAATTCCCCCTTGGGTATCCCCGTTCCCTCTAACCCCTCCACATACTTCACCCATGCCAGGCAGTCCCCGCTCGCCGGTGAATGGTTCCTCCAACCCTCAAGCCTAATCCTTTTGCACTGCACACACCTTACAGTCGCCGAACTCCTATTGCACCCCCCAGCAGCGTGACCCTCCTCCCCACATTTCCAAGGGACAACGGATTTGCCCCTTCCCTGGACTTTCCAAAAACTATCCTTTTTCCCACCCCTCTTTTCACTTTTCTCCTCTCAACAGACAGTAGTCCATCAGCTCTAGCGAACGACAGTCGTCTACCAGTTCTCCCAACGATTCATCTCTCAGCTTGCATTTCGCACTCTCTCTCTCTCTCTCTCTCTCTCTCTCTGTGTGTGTGTTGATGTAAGCTGATTTGTTCGTTGTGTTTGTGTATGTTAGTTAAGGTAGTTAATGTGCTGCTGAGAAGGGGAGGAATATACAAGTACTCACCCCTCTCAAATAGCAGTAGGTAAGTGTTTATGCGTCAGTAGGCGTGAATGTGTTGGTATGAGTGTAATTTATTTTAGCATAAATGGTGTTTTGGTATGATCGAGCTTTTTTGAGAAGAGAAATTTGTCGCTTTAGTGGAAAATTATGTGAAACAGTGGGGCAATGTAATTTTGTAGCACAAGAGGTTGTTGTATATTGATTCCAGGGGGAATGGTAGAGAGGGCCTTATGGCCCTAATTTCCCCTGGTGGATAAATAAAGATCAATATACATATGAATCAATCAATCATTCTCTCTCTCTCCCTCTCTCTTTCGAGGTTCAGGGGTGCAAGCTATACAATGACAATGTTGAGTGATTTGATATGAAGGAAAAAGTGGTAGAATTTAGGGAGAAAGTTAAAAATAAACTGTTGAAGCTATATTAAATGGAGGAGTTTTCGTACAAGAGAAACTTTGAAGTGAAATAGAATTTGATTTATTTGTTTCAGTTGAACTGTTTTTGTCTGTTTTAGTTATTTACTTAGCGATATCTAGTTAATAGTTTATTTTATGTTATAAGAGAACTTTTAATATGGTAAATGTGTTTTCAGGGAGAGTAGAAGAGAGGGCCTCATTGCCCTAACTCATCCCTGATTGTTAAATAAAAATCTCTCTCTCTCTCTCTCTCTCTCTCTCTCTCTCTCTCTCTCTCTCTCTCTCACTACCTCTCTGTTACTACGTACTTTACACTAAAAAATACGAGCTATGTTGTTTTTCGTTGAATATTATTAAGTTTTTCGCCCCAGTTTTCCATGTAGTCTTGTAGTCTTGACTGAAACATGATTTAGCTCAGGCAAACTCACCGGTATCTTTATTCCTGACTATATATAAACTATTGCGCGGTAATAAGTATAAATAATTCGTCGTCTGGCCCTAAAATTGCGGCTTTGAGGCTGAGCGCGAAGCCATTCAATGAAACTTGAACTGAACCCTCGGCCCTTCCGCTTACATAAGGCTTATTTCCAGCACCTTCCGGCTGTCACTCTTCGATCCACTTCCACGTTACGCCGATCAATTTTTTTTTTTTCGTAGCTCTCTCTCTCTCTCAAATGGTCGGAACAGGTCTCTGCGGTGTG
The DNA here is from genome assembly GCA_020466155.1 of Pachypeltis micranthus. NCBI lineage: Eukaryota > Metazoa > Arthropoda > Insecta > Hemiptera > Miridae > Pachypeltis > Pachypeltis micranthus. Next base: position 26,935,199 of record CM035777.1, on the reverse strand, counting down.
TTGTAGCGTTTACAAGGGGCTGTATCAATTTAGACGGCTAGCTCATAATTTCCCAATCAGCGTCAAAAAACAAATGGTTCAATCCCTGCTCCTTCCCCTAATGGACTATGCTAGTTTGGCGTACATTGACATGTCTAGCCAAAAAATGGAGTGCCTTCAGCGTGCACAGAATGCGTGTATCCGCTTTATATTTCGCGTAAATAAGTGGGAGCACGTAACACAATTTTATAAAAGGATAGGATGGCTGAAGATTAAGGAGTGGCGGTTATATAGATTGGGAATATCATTATATAAGATATTGAAATTTGACATCCCCTTGTACCTAAGAGAACAATTTACGTACAATATTGAAGTAAGCAGGCATGAGCCTGGGGAAAAACGTCTCATAGTACCGCATCATAAGACGATATTTTATGAAAAGTCCTTCCATGTGCAAGCCATAAAAATGTACAATGAGTTCAATGTTATTTTTAAGCAGGCAAGTAGTATTCAGACATTCAAAAAAAATTTAAAGGAAGAACTGTTGAAAAATTATTAAATATGTACAACTAATTGAACAAAAAATTAAATAGAATTTAAGGAGTAATGATAATAAAGAAAAAAAAAAACACATGTATATATATATTGGATTATGGCAAGCTCACTTGATATCTTTGTAAATATTGTTAATACTTGAGAAGAAGGAAGAATTATTTTTGATTATTTTTGTAATTTTGTTTTCTGCCATCGTGGTAGAGAGGGCCAAATGGCCCTAATGTATGCGCAGATTAATAAATGAACAGTCAAACAGTCAAACAGTCTCTCCCCCTCTCTCTTGTACAATTCAGTTATTTGAAACAAACGAAAGCTTGTTGTTTGGTACGGTACAGTTTTCACGTTTCTGTAACTGGGTTGTACGGACAAGAAGCGTTTGAAATGGTGGTGCCTTCATGCTTCATGCAATGGTGGTGCTTGGGGGGGCCGAACCCAACATCTAGGTTTAAACTTCCCGCCTGATAGCTGTTTCTTGTTTCCTTAGAATGGAAAGGAGTTATGCGGGCTTAGCCTACCCGAATCGTATCAATTATTGCTACTTCGTCTGTTTATCTTTTAGTATGATATGTGAGAATAAACGAGTTCGTGCGTCCCGGTATCTTTTGTGTTTCATTTAATATTTAATTTCACCTCCTTGAACTACAGGTTATGGGCCCAGTCACCATGGCCAGCTCGTCTTCAAATTCCAGGAAAAGCTCCGTGGTCGCGAAAATTTCTCCACCTGGAAGTTCGAGATGAAGGCTGCCCTCTACAATCGAGGACCTTTGGGATGCGTAGAGGGGACTGAAGATGACCCCAAGAAAGTAGCAAAGCTCTCGCGAAAATCATCTTATGCGTAGACAAAGTAAATTTTCCGCATATTCGTGAAGCAACAACTGCAAAAGCCGCCTGGGAAATCTTCAAAATGCCTTTGAAGATTCCGCCCAACAAGGAAAATTGGCCTTCTCCGAAAACTTGTCGGCACGAGATTCGAAAGTTCACCTTCAGTTGAAGATTATTGCAATACAGTGCTCACGACTGCACAGAAACTGAACGAAATGGAGTTTAAGGTTCCAGACGAATGGGTTGGATGTTTGCTGCTTGCGGGTCTCCCCGAAGAATACAAACCCATGATTATGGGTTTGGAAAGCAGCGGAGTCAAGATCACAAGCGATTCAGTTAAAGTTAAACTCCTACAGGATGTTCAGGACCCATCTCCTTCAAAATCAAAGTCGGAAGACTCAGCATTTTACTCAAAACGGCACAATCACCGGCCGTTTTGTCAAAACTGTAAGAAGGTCGGCCATCGAAACCACGAATGCCGATACAATAAAAAGGAACAAAATAAAGGGAAGGAGGGAAGAATCAAACAGCACAATACCAACGGCGGGACTCCGTCGTCATCAAGCAATAAATCACCGTACTATCTGAATAATAATAAACCGCGATCCTTCTGGCTTGTTTATCGACGGAAACTAAGGGTTCCGAAAATTCCTGGTATCTGATAGCTGTGCCTCGGAACATATCGTTCGAAATAAAGAAGTTTTCACTCCGTCACCCAGAGAGAAACGAAAATCACCTCTATTGACAGTAGTGATCTTATAAGTCGCGCCAGCGGAAATATTACCCTGAATGTTTCGACAAACTCCACCACCACCGAAATCAAGGTAAATAATGCTCTTTACATTCCTGAAGCGGCCGTGAATTTGCTCTCTATCAATAAAATCGTTGATAAGGGAAATGTTGTAGTGTTCGATCGGGAAGGAGGTAAAATTTTGATGAATCCGGTTATCTTTTCGCCACGGCTAGTCTCGAAAACGGCATATATCGCCTAAATACTGTCAGCGATAAAGGTGTGTGCCATTTGTCATCGAATTATGAAAATTCGGTTTTGTGGCACCAAAGAATGGGTCATCTCAACTCAAAAGGCTTACAATATTTGGCCAAAAATACAGATGGGGTACCGAGACCCATAAAATTTGACGAGCCCTGTGAGACCTGCGCCGAAGGTAAACATACTCGCGTACCTTTTAAATCGAGAGGGCACCGATCGAAACAGATTCTGTCACTTATTCACAGCGATCTCTGCGGACCCATGGAAAATGTGTCAATAGGGGGAAGTAAGTATTTCATCACCCTAATTGATGATTACTCACGTTACGTCACCGTACGTTTTCTCAACGAGAAAAGCGAAGTACCTGAAATTCTAGAAGAATTTATAGCCGAAGTGGAGCGTCAGAAAGGCACCAAATTGCTGAAAATAAGAAGCGATCGGGGAACTGAATATCTCAACGATCGAGTTCACAAATTATTGAAGAACAAAGGCGTAGTGCACCAGAAAACAGTCCAATATTCGGCCCAAATGAACGGTTTGGCGGAGCGAATAAATCGAAGCCTAGTTGAGAAAGCTAGAGCTATGTTAGCAGGTGCTAACCTCGGGAAAGAGTATTGGGCGGAAGCAATCAACACGGCTACATACTTGTTCAACAGATCACCTTCGCGTGTCCTTGGCGGAAAAACTCCCTTCGAGCTCTGGGAAAACGAGCGTCCAAATTTGGAAAATGTTAGAGTTTTTGGAAGTCCGTGTATGGTACACGTCCCAGATCAACTCCGAAAAAAATGGGACAAAAATCAGTCAAAAACCTTCGAGGGGTACTGCACCGATACAAAGGGGTATAGAGTGATGGACCCTGTCACTAAAAAGTTGACCATTAGCAGGGACGTCATTTTCTTTGAGTCGCAGCTAAAAAAACCGCCTGCTCAACCCCAGCTCGTACAATTGGAACCCCCAGAGGACTTGGGTGATCCCGATGCAAATGACTCGGAAGAAGTAAAGGACGAACCAATATCTAGCGAAATCGACAATGATAGCACGGAAGATGATGATGATTTTGAACCTGCACAGGAACCAACTACCCCGGTAGCCGAAATGGGGGAAGACGCGGAAATTCCTCGGCGTTCCAGCAGAATTCCAAAACCGAAACTTTGGCCTGATCATGTCACCCACCTAGCAGGAAATTTCCAAGGTGAAGAGCCCTTTTCATATAAGGAAGCTATGAATGGAAATTTAAAGGCAGAATGGTCGGAAGCGATGAGAGAGGAGTTCGATTCCCTAAAGAAGAACAAAACCTTCTCAGTCGTAGACCTACCTAAAGGAAAAAGAGCCCTGACCACCAAATGGGTATATCGCATCAAGGAGACGATCAAAGCGTAAAATTCAAGGCCAGACTGGTTGTGCAAAGGAGGATGCTCACAGGTAGAAGGAGGATTTTTATGAAACCTACTCCAGTTGTGAAATTTGCCTCATTAGGTACCTTCTATCCCTCGCAGTCCAGTACGATCTAAAATGTTCACATCTTGATGTGAAAACCGCCTATTTATGTGCGGATTTGAACGAAGAGATTTACGTGAGACCTCCTGCCGAACTGCTGAGTTCTCCGACTGATAAACAAAAAGTGTGGCGTCTTCACAAAAGTATGTATGGACTACGCCAATCCGGTCGTTGTTGGCATGAAAAAATTGATGGGGTATTGAAAAAATTTGATCTTAAACCATCAGCCGCTGATCCATGCATCTATCGCAATAAAAAGGGTTCAGACATCATCATATTGGCTCTGTTCGTCGATGACGTCATCTTATTAACTAGTAATGACTCAGTGAGAAAGAAAATCAAAGCCAAACTAGAAAGGGAATTTGAAATGAAGGATCTCGGCGAGTTGAAAAATTGCCTTGGCATGGATATTTCGAAATAAAGAGGCTGGAAAATTGTGGATTTCCCAACAAAATTACATAGAAGCCGTTCTAAAAAGGTTCAATTTACAAAATTGTAAATCAGCGAGTACCCCGATGGCCACCAACGTTGACGAACTTGCTGTGATGGAAGGGGACAAACCTGGAGTGTTTAATGAAGCTGTACCCTATCAGGAAGCTGTCGGATGCCTACTGTACATATCCCAAATTTCAAGACCAGACATCACATTCTGTCAACATGGTGAGCAGATTTTGTCACAACTATCAACAACGCCATTGGAATGCCATAAAACAAATTTTGCGTTACCTAAGTGGGACCTTGCATTTAAAATTAGAATTTAAAAACATTCTACTCATCAAATAAACTCTTACTCCGATGCCGATTGGGGAAATAAAATAAACTCTAGATATTCTATCAGTGGAAGTTGTGTCAAAGTCGGAAATAACATGATCTTATGGTCATCAAAAAAACAAAGAGTCGTTGCTTTATCATCATGTGAAGCCGAGTATATGGCGTTAGCCCAAAATGTTCAAGATGTTATTTGGTTGAGAAAATTAGTTGCTGAATTTGAACCTGATAATGTGAAACATCCCACACCAATCGTTTGTGATAATAGAGGTGCTATAGAATGGGCAAACAACGAGATCATTAACGCCAGAAACCAAGCATATAGATATCAAATTCCACTTTATTAGAAGCCAAGTAAAAGATGGTAATGTAGTTATAAATTATTTACAACCAATGAAATGGTCGCAGATTCTCTAACTAAACCATTAGCTAAAACTAAAAATGAATGTGCATTGAATCAATTAAGTCTTCAGCCCTAATTATCTACATACTATACTTTACTGAAATTTATTTTACAATGTATAAAATGTATAGAAATGCTATATGATATGATCTTTATTGTTAATTTTATGTGTATATACGAATATTGTTTATTACGAAATTTGTATACTATTATGGGTGAAATTATTTAACAGATGTTAAGTTCGTAAGGGGGGTGTTGGGGGGGCCGAACCCAACATCTAGGTTTAAACTTCCCGCCTGATAGCTGTTTCTTGTTTCCTTAGAATGGAAAGGAGTTATGCGGGCTTAGCCTACCCGAATCGTATCAATTATTGCTACTTCGTCTGTTTATCTTTTAGTATGATATGTGAGAATAAACGAGTTCGTGCGTCCCGGTATCTTTTGTGTTTCATTTAATATTTAATTTCACCTCCTTGGAACTACAAGAAGGCGAACCTAATCACTATTAAGTGGTATGTCCGTGGCTCCTAGTTAATATGGCGCGTGTGTCTCTGAAAGGAAAAGTCAAAGTTGAGTCGACGTTACTGTAAAGAAACTCCTCCTATCATTATGTTTATTAACCAAAAAAAGCAAGTATGAGGCTTAGTCCAAAACCGAGAATCAAGAAGAAAGCCTGCGAAGAAAGTGAGGGTTGATTGAACGATGCCCCCTCATTATCAAAATGAAGTAAGAAAGGATAACAAGCGGTTGAACAGGGAGCAGGCCAAGAGAATGCTTGCTGTACACGAGTTTTTATCTGCAGTATTCTTGTTTTTCTTCCCACAGCAGCACCTTTACCTCCTTTTCTTCATACATACGTCTTCCGTGCTTTTCCCCATATATTTTATTCCGTTCCTTGTGACGGAGCTCCTCATTCAGAGTTAGCACGAGCGATGCAGTGTCTGAAATCTTTCTCTTTCACCACTGTTTCTGGTTGAATTTGGAGGGGGAGGGGATACTGACGGTTCTGTGCGATGAGGTGTACGAGGGCAAACAGATACGCATACGAACTAGACCACACAGTGGCGAGTATTTCGTTTACGAATACAGAACGCTAACTGACCTCTGACTGCCGTGAGCTGACAGTCAATAGGAGGGGAGAACAGGAACAATGCTGCGTTCATTAAATTTCTCCCAATTTAAATACACTCGAGAGAAAACCATATTTAAAATAAAAATACAAATGAAAATTGCTTGAATACAACTGAATTCACAAAATAACAAAAACACTTTTGTGAACAAAAGAAAACATGTTCCTGGAATAGAAATAATAAAACAAATATAATTTAATCCAAAATAAAATAGTATACTCTTCGTGTTTTGTAAACTTGAGCTTATGTATTTTTATTTAGACTAAGCGACTTTTACCGTACAGAGCGCTCATTATGTTTACCAGCAATGACATGTTGAATGCCGTTTAATGATTGACGTACAAAATAATCGTGATATGGTAACTGTACTGAGGAAGTTTGGAGATGCTTTTTGAAGAGCTGCTGACTCAGGAAAAAATTACGGCAATCGCCCCGGAGATTCGATCCACAATCCTCAACTTACGTCGAGAATTATGAATCGTCTGTCTTAACCACTAGACCACGACCAACCGCTTGCCTTTAATAGGAGTCAGTCAGCACAGCACCTGGTTTAAAAAAAAGTTTGATCAGTGATCCGCTTCCACGACTCCCCCGGCTCCAGTATTACGTTCATAGTGACAGAACCCAACAGCTTTTCACAACGAGCTTTTACCCATTTTTCCTCCTCCTCACGGCGGTCTTCTGTGAAAAAAAATCAACTCCAACCGCTCGACAAAATGGCTCCAATTATCTTCAACGAAAACCGAAGGTTTGTTGATTCGCTCATTGCTGATTCTAATCGGACTACTCTGATTTTTTTCGGATTTTTATCTGGGTTTTCAAGTTTAACCGCGCGAACTTGTTTTACAATCCTCTTCCTTCAATCATCGATCGATTTTGATGAAAAATATTTTCTAGTCTGAGGGTCAAATCGTTCTATCAACTGGGGTTTCGTCAAAACATAAACCCATGAAACCACCCGTTTTACTCTGTCGCTATCACTGCCCGACGTATTACGGAATATCAACGATTTTCGGCACAGAACGCGAGACACCAATTTATCCTCGTCGCCAAATGTCAATAGGAGGGGAGAACAGGAACAATCCTGCGTTCATTACAGGTGTCAAGACTGGTATGTGGGTTGCAGTATATAGTTTTAGCCTTGCTGTAAATATAATATGTAAATGTGCAAGAGATCCTGGCAAAATTACTCCGAGGAATTTATATTAGTAGTGCTACAAAGGTCATTCTATGCAACCAGGTACACGCTGATATGGGAAGTCTGCAGGCGCTCAAATAACTCGAAGTTCATAATAGGCTCTCGTTTATTTGGATACTGGCTGTTGAGCCCACGAGAGGGGGTGCCTAAGAACGGAGTTGATAAATAAAAGGGAACTCGACAGCCGCATTAGTGAGGACTGTATTCAGCTTTAACAGAATAGCGATATGAGGTTGAGTATATAAGCACGGACACAAGAAGGCTCTGAATGCGTGTGAACTCGTTGGGGGGAAAACTAGAGCTGATAGACACTGAGTAGAGCTGTGACTGGGCCGAAGGTCAATAAAGGAACGTCTATAGTGAGCGTTGGGAGACAAGTGTCTGGAAAGAGCTGAGTGTTTTGGAGATGGAAGTAAATCGGGGGGAGGGAAGGATATTTTGGAAAGGCCAAAAAGGGGAAATCCGCTGTCGCATCAGAAGTTAAACCAAACTTAATCCCTTTGTCTGGGGAAGCCAACTGAACAGGCATTTCTCAGGCTAACTTAAAAAGGGCCCAAAATAGTTGGATTGAGCGCACCTGGGAAAGGCACGAGCTCAAGATCCCAACTACTTCGGCCTGTGCTCAACACTAATGAAATGTGTAAGAGCCCCTACCCATCGGATTCTAGCCGCACATACGAGCAACAAAAAGTGCACTACACTGACAGGTGGCCCAGTATGAGGCACAGAAAATTCCTACTGGCGCAGCCAGTCACGCCTAAGGCAGGCTCATTGCGCCTTCCTGCTCAAGAGCGAAGGCAATGCTTAATCAGACCAGACGGGAACTAAAACTCACTAGTTTCCTTACTGGGCACTGCCTCTAATTCTAATAAGGTGAGCAACTCTGAAGCAGTCGGATGGGGCTTTTGAGCGCGTGTCCTGGCTATGCAGCTAAGCGCTACAAACACTTCTCTCAGGCCCCAAGTCAGTGGAATCTACGGAGAGTCATTATCAGCTACTTAAAGGAAGGTACATGGTTACATCGTCACATTACGCCCATGATGTGGTCCAGTGACAAACTGCCCCTGCCTGGTTTGCGAATTCGGGCCCAGAAAAACTGTTCCTGGTTCTGAACTGTCTTCTTAGGCCTTTCACTGTTTTTAGCTTGAGGTTAGGAGCGGTGCAAACAGACATTGTTGTATTTGTCATTGTGATCACCTTCACGGTGGGGCGAAAGGGGTCCTGTCTTCCATTCCATTGTCCCTCGCTCTTTGTTTAAAGAGAGAATGACAAGGAAGAGGTTATGGATCATTCCACCACCTCGAGCGCTGTTTCCCTACCCAACCCCTATTCCTTAAGCCATAAAATCTGCTCATTTCTCACGGAATCGTTTGAGCTCCTTCTCTTCAACCTACAACGTCTTGTTTTCAAGACTGTTAGAGAAACGCGGCTGATCCTGGAGCCTTTGCGAGTGGCAGTCCGAACTGCAGCTCACCGAAGCCCGGCCGGCTGCGTTGAATTGAGTGTTTGATCACACGGGTGGCGATATTTATTGCGATCCACGTCGCTGGTTATCGGGCCATAAATTGAGAACAAGGAAAAAATATTTTTGCTTCAGAAGCGTTTTCTTTCTTCCCGAAGGGGAGAGAAAAAGGCGGTCCCCCCGGACGCGATAAAAATGATATACTGTTACTGATTTACTTTCGTAATTTGGCGTAATATTAAAAAAAGGAGCCCCCTGAGGCGGGTCATAACGTAAAGGTGGGGAACTTACCCCAGTTCAGGGGAACGGTGCTTGTTCCTAAGACAAATTTACATAGAGGAGGAGAAACTTCTACGTCACGGATGGGGCACGAATGTCCACCCTGTAGATTTAGGGGAAGTTGAAACTTCCATGAACTGCATCCACTTCTCAAATTACGTGCTGGTTTCAAGGAAAGGTTGGAGTTGTTGTGGTCACTAACTGGTCGCCGAAACGGGCAACACATAAAAACCTCAAGGTTGCAAGTCTTCTCGATAGCAGTTTGGCGTAGCGCACATCTACGACTTCTTGTTGATAAACAGCTCTCCAACGGTGAAACCGAAGTTGCCTAATTAACATTTTCTATTGTTAATTTCTCAACACAAACGTTAAAGGAACTGTTGTGATCTGTAAAAATTCATGTCTTAATATAATCTTCAAGCGTTGAAATTACTAGACTTTGTCTTAACAGGATAATTGCAGAACTGCGTATGTTTAAGTAGGAAGGTACGTTATGTAATCCGTTGAGAACGATATACCTCAGATCCTAACATTTCCAAGGCTCTTGAGGTCGAAAAGCACCGTTTCACCTTGCACTCGAGTGCTCCGTTCACTTCACGTGACGACTATAAATACCTCTCGAGTCGTGGTGGGTTCCACGTGCTAGGTATCATTCTAGACATAAATAAGGCTTTCGATTGTGCCCAACGTGACGTACTATTGAATAGATTGTTTAATTATAGGTGTTTGGCAGGCCTGAATCAGCTGGGTCTTAGACCTTCGGAATATTCGCACTCCTAAATGTATTCCGGCCCTACGGAAAGTCATTGTTTCCCCAAACACCTTTCTATCTCAACCCTTTTGTTTGTACCTGTGGAAGTCCCACTCCTCAGTTATTTCCAATTGACAACGGATTTCCCCCTTTCCTGGACTTTCCTGACTATCTTTCCCTACCCCTAAAATTTAGATTCCTTTTCTCAACAGACAGCTCCTTCCAAGTCAGTCATCCTTCATCGCTCATGAACAACCGTCGTCTCGCAGTTCTCCCAGCGATTTGTCTCTTAGCTCACGCTACCCACAACTCTCTCTCTCTCTCTCTCTCTCTCCCCATCTCTTTCTCTCACCGTCTCTTTCTCTCTAACACTCTTTCTCTCTTTCTTTCTTTTTCTCTCTAACACTCTTTCTCTCTTTCTTTCTTTTTCTCTCTAACACTCTTTCTCTCTTTCTTTCTTTTTCTCTCTAACACTCTTTCTCTCTTTCTTTCTTTTTCTCTCTCTTTTACACACTCTCTCTCTCTCTCTCTCTCTATCTCTCTCCCCCCTCTCTCTCTCTCTCTCTCTCTCCTCAACTGCCAGCCCACACATACACGGACAATTTTCTCAAATTGCGTTTTTCGGACTCGGAACCTTTTTTTCGAATCAGTTAGGCATGATTTGTTGCTTGCAACTCTTCACGGTCATAGGATGGGTGGGGAAGTGGTGCGGTGGTTTGGCTCTTACTTAAATGGAAGGAAGAAACGAGTGCTTGCACCGGACGGGCAACTATCTAATTGGCGAGAAATAGTGGTTGGTGTTCCGCAAGGCTCCGTCCTGTCGGCTCTCCGCTTCATCGCATATATGTAAATAAACTAGTTAGGGTATTGGGAGCGCACAGTAACATAAAGTATATGATTTATGCAGATGACCTACAAGTTTGAGCATCCGCCTACCCCGCAAATCTTAACGCTGTAGTTGCCAAATTGAATACGGAGATTTCCAAATTGATGGAGTGGTGCGTACAGCATAACCTTAAGATGAACCCACTTAAATGTAAGGCTATGATTTTGGGGAGCTCACGCATGATTAAATTGATTAGTCTTGATCGTACTTGATTACCAGGATGAAATAAAAGATCTGGGGGTTATGATAACCAAAAGTTTGTCCTGGGATGCACAAATTAGTAACACACGAAACGCTTCCTTCAAAGCTTTGCGCCAGTTGAAGAAGTTCCCCTACCATTTTCCTCAATATGTGAAAGTTAGGCTCGTTCAAGCACTGATACTGCCTTATTTCGAATATTGTTCCTGTTTATATACTGATATGCTAGAGAGGAATAATGATGACCTGCAAAGAGCCTTAAATGCAGCGATACGTTTCATTTATAATCTAAGATATGATGAACACGTCACGCCATTTTTTAGGCAACTAGGTTGGCTGAAAATAAAGCAGCGACGCCATTTGAACATAGCCTCACTTACCTATAAATTACTGAAAACAAAGAGACCAAAGTACTTGGCATCAGAATTCCGTATGCTGGGCAGTACGTCTTCTCATACCAGTAACACTAGAGCTGGTATGAACACGCTAGAAATATCTCGACACCGAACTGAGCAAATGAGTAATTCATTTATTTTCACAGCCAGTAGGATCGTCAATGAGAACCAGGAGTTGTTCTAAAATGACAGAAAAATGTTCTAATGTGGCCAATTAGGCGATTATGAGCTGAAAATCAGCACTAGAAAGGGAGAAAGTTCGGCTTTGTAAGTTGTATTGAGTAGTTCGATGTACGGAAATGTTCGAATTCTAAACAAAAAGTACCACGTTAGCGTCGAACGTGTATTAGTTTGTCCACGTTCTTCAGGAATACTTGTAAGGGTTGAAGAAAGTTGTCTATTGTTTACTAAACCCCTAAATGTCTCCAATCCCAACAACTCGCCACTCGCACAGACTCGTTTAGCCCCCAGTCAATCGGCAACGTGATCTGAGCCTCAACTATACTGCGAGTATGTATTCGATGTGTTGAATAAATACAATTGATACTATACCTTCGTGGAAGTAGATAGAAATAAAAAAACAAAATCACGTGCACGTGGGTGATGCATTGAAATTAGCTTTTTCGTGAATGAGGGTTCCACTTGATGGTAATGTCATCGCAATGTTTCAACAGGTAGTTGGAGAACTTTATAGATGTTCGAGTTGTGGGTAGAGCTATCGGTACAATGGGAGCGAAGGACAACGGCAATGCTCTTCGTCCTCGTCACTTTCTCCCTCCGTCAACGACACAACAACATCACCAACACAATGGTATGACCGTAAATCCGTCATATTATCGGACAACCTCCAAAGCTGTCGGCCGCGACACCTTCTCATCCCCCTTTTTTTTTGTTTGAAGAGTCGTAAACAACGCGCGAGTCTCATTCTCCCTTTTCTCATGTTAATTCCAGGCTCTGGAAGGTTTGAAGAGCTCACCCTCCGCTGAGAGACGTCTCCTCGACGGAATATTAAGCTCTCGCAGGGTTTTTACTCCGGAGGACCTTCCCAAAACGTCGTAACGTTCTTCCCATTTTGGAGGAGATAACGCGGGATATTACAAGCCCTCCCTTCCGCCCCTACCCGCGCCCCTACGATCCACCTACCGAGCAGACCTCGGGTTTTATTAGCAGAGCCCCTGTCCTATTATCTTTGAGATGTTCATTTAGGTCAACACGAGACGCGAAGCTCTCTCCCTCGTAACGTCTTCTTTCACAGGTTTTGTAACGTTGAGGTGACTTCCCCTCCATTACATTCTTTAGTCGCTTTTAAAAAAAAGAGAATTTCACGTTATAACGCAACTATGTGTATCTTCGAAGTTCTTGTTCACGTCAAGTGTGATGACTTTCCATTTTGATTGCTGTTGGAGTTGCTATTAAGCGCTACTCGCAACCTCTTGAAAAATCAGTCTTAGAGAGAATGGGCTCCTGTTGAAGTTTTCTTATTACTAAAGTTGGTCTTTATATACGATGAGAAAGGAAAACGGGATGGTGGAGCGTCAGGGAAAGGGAGGGGGGAAGGAAGGAGGTCATGCACCTCTGGGGAAACCCACTAGAGGTGAAGGGAAAGGAATGTGAGTCCTCTACGTCTTAAATAGTCTGTCAGTTGTTGATTCGATTTCCTTATTACATTGTGGTTGAGCCATTTTGAGTTTAATGGTCTTCATGGTAACTAGCACGTATGGACTAACCTTGAGGGCTGTTCGTACATCATCAGAGCGTATTTACCATGGTATGTGCTGTTGGAAAATGGTAAGCCAGATGAGGTGAGGATGAGAAGAATTTGAGGGGAAGGGAGTTTCAGCTCGACTTTCGATGCGGCAGTGATATCAAGACAAGCACGTAGCGCATCTCTGAAGTACCATTTGCTAGGACTTATTTGGCGGGCTGTCAGTTTAGTTCGATAGTCGCAAGAATGAAATATTAAAACACAGCAAATTATTGCACAACGGTTTATTATTCTCATGAACAGCTTGACCTAGTATTACTGCTTTGAGACCCATCCCATTCGATTCAGCATCGAAAAATACTAGTGAACCATACGAAACATGACCTGACTACAATGGAACTATGGAAACTAAATATTCCCCCGGCGCCAGGCGCCCGTAAACGTCTGTAGGCATTTATGATCCGATGTAGGGGTGTGCGGAGGAAGTTGCCCTAACCTTCCTCCACCCCGTCGGGAAAAATGAGTCGGGGAAATTGGGACGGGGACTTCCAGCAAACCCTCAGCAAATGACACGACGTTGCGACGCGAGCGGGCAGGTGGTTTTAATGAGATGGAAGGGAGGGTGGGAGTGCTAACGATGAAACGTTGACTTCCGCCGTGGTTCCCGCGAGTTTCATCAATTAGTAGACTCTAATAATTACTCTAATTTCCCTATACGCAGTTGTACACGTCTGATACTCATTCCATTCGACCCAGGATGTAAAAATACCTTGAAAACGATACAAAACACGGCTTATTTGCGATTATACTGCGTTACGTTAATTTGTTTAACCATTTTTTGTCCATAACAACCATGGGCTCCGTCCTATCGGATTGCCGAGATGGCGGGCACAACTAGATACCAAATGGGATTTTTGTGCGAAAGAACGTTTTAGACCACGTTAAAGGCACAACGTTAAAGGTGGACGAGGGTCAGTGGACGGGGGGCGGCGGACGGACATTGCAGATTTGGAATCCCCATGTCTTGAAACGTAAAGTATCAAATTTTGAGGGGGGAGGTTGTAAAAAAATTTTCCTCACCGAAAACATAGGGTTATTATTCAGAATGAATAATAAACCAAAATTAACTTTATATGTAGCGAACATAAAAGGAGAATGATGCGGTCGGCGTTTGACATTGATTACTATTTGTGCGTTCCAGTCTGGGCTCCCTATAGTTTGTTCCCTCTTGGTCCAACCGTAATATAATTAAGTCCAGTCAACGAGCAATATTTATTCATTATTAATAGCTAGTCATTTTTTTGAGCTATTAATAATGAATAAATAAGCTCCCCTAAGCTTTTTAAAAATTACTTCATTTCTCAGAGGTTTAGGTGTAGTGACCCACGACTTATCAAATTGACTGTTCCCTAACACTCACAGGGGAGTTAGGTCGGCCGGAAGTCGGTCGTTCAAGAGCCCTGGCACTCGCTCAACATTCCCCAACCCAGACCAGTGGAAGTGCAGCAGGTGGGTGAGAAAGGGAGTGGAGCCGCGGGTTCAAGTCGCCGTATCTCGTAAGGAACTGGCTCGTCCATTCGTCTGGCTCAAGCCACTTCCTGCTATGACGTGCACGGATGATTTTCATCTCGCTTGCCATTTGTTTTTCGTTCAGTGGGCTGGATGACCCGTCGAGGCACTCCGCGGGTTTACGACTGTTTCTCATATTAGTTCGGCGTTGCCTGAAGATATCTACAAGCATTTCTCCACAACCTCTCCGCTTTTCGATTTATTATTCGTTCTTAATGACACACCTCATGTTTTCAGCCAGGAAAACGTTTTGGCAACCCACCTCAAAATTTGTGCACTTTACTATTCAAGACGTTGGTATCGGAAAGGTGACAGGGGCGTCCGTCGTCCAGGCCATATTTTGGGTTTAATGTGAACTGTGCATCGAGAGAAGCTCATCATTAAGGTAGTATTAAATAATAATCGATATCCGCCCCACCTGGTCTTCCCAGACTTCTGTCAGTCAAGGGACTAAGAGACAAAACGGTGTAAATCATTCGAGAGCGTTTTTACAAAAATTGGATTCCCTTGAGGAACCATGAGAGCCACATTCTGAACAAGCATTACCTTCTGATAGTACACTTAAGAAGAACGACAGGTGGTCCTTGAGTATGATTCTAGGGCCCCCACGCGTTGTAGTCAATTACCGATTGCGTGAAAATCGCTTAAATTAAAAACCGCGAAATGAAAGGAATAAGTTAATTTTAGGGCTGTGTGATTAACAAATCATTTCACAACTTATTCAATATCAAGTTGTGCGGTGCCTTTCTCCCCAGCCTGAAAAGACACAATTCCAGCAGCCCCTGGATTCCTTCGAGCCGCCTTTAGGTAAGCAGCTCTCTTGACATGTATGCAGAGAGGTGCAAGATCCAGCAGGACGTCCAGCGCAGCCGTCGGCGCTATCTTCATACAACCCGTCACAGCTCCGCAGGCCCTGTGCTGCAGTTTACTCAACTGCTGTTGTACAGTCTTTGCTGTCCTGGTCCACCAAACCAGGGCACAGGCCTAAAGATTGCCCTGAACATCCCCGGCCGCAGTCCTCTTGTCTTCCCAGACATTTTCTGGAATCCCCCACATCATGGTGGGTCTGGATGGCCCACATCACGACAGAAGCTCTTTGTATTGCCCTCCCCACGTGAGGGGGAGGGCAATGTGAGCCTCCTGTCTCCTGGATGGGTCTCCCAGGTATTTCACTTCCTGCCGGATCGTCACCACCTTCCCTCTGAGCAGAAGTTTTATCATTATGAAATTTCGTTTCCTGGTCAATGGGACTAGGCTGGTTTTGTCTGGATTGACAGGTAACCCATGCCTGCTACATCATCTTTGAACAGTATTCGTAGCGAACTGCATCAACTCGCCAATCACACTCTCGAATGTTTCTCTCATAATTATTACCAAGTCATCCGCATACGCCATTGCCCTGCAGCCCCCTTCCTACAGCAACTCCAGGAGGGTATCTGCAACTAGCAACCAGAGCAATCTCTGGAGGCACCTTTTCACTGGTCTGACCGAGAGACTCTCTCCTCCCAGCTCGGAATAGACTACTCTGCTTCTCAGCATTTCCTTGGTTCATACGATCAGGTGGTAGTTTATTCCCTTCCTCCTGGCCACATCCGCGATGGAGGCACACAACGTGCTGTCGAACGCCCCACCGAAATCTAGAAAGCAGCACAGAATAACTACGGGTGACCAACTTGTGTATGATTCCAAGGCTTCCACACTTTTTAATCAACTAACGATCGCATAAAGATCGCTTAAAGAGTGTGAGGGTGTTGAAAACCATGTCATGAAAGTGTACCGGGACGAACCAAACCCCTCCATTCAGCGGAGGCTCGTCCAGGGCATTAATGCTGACTGGGCACCTCAAATGCCCTGATTCGCTCGAGACTTCGCTGCCGTCAGTTGTAACCAAGACGGTTCCCTCGTCGCTGTGTCGTCCGCATTCGCGTTCACCTTCACCCAGTTCCCGTTTTGTGGTGGTAAAACTTTCCCGAATGTAATTGAGAATAAAGCTCTGTTTCAATTGCATTCGGCTTGATATCGTACTAACTTCCCGACTCTCTTAGTGCGATATAGCTTTCAATATTAATCTCCCCCGTAACAAAAAGAATGAGTTAATTTTAGGACAGTGTGATTAACAAAGCATTTCACGCTGAGTTTTTCATGATTTTGTTTCGTTAGATAATGACATCCTGTACATCTTCCTTTCCTTCGACTTTTGTTTGGAATCCACTACTCAATGCGCCTATATTCTGATTACTCCATATTATCCAAGTACTTTGTTCGAGAAATATATGCGAAAATGGGTGGTACGATCATTTAGGCGTGATTGGCAATTGTTTGGGGTGGCAAACTCACAGTCAATCAAGAAAAAGCGAGAGTCGCGCTCCTGTGGTCCACCTAGGCCTACGAAACAGCATCTACTGAAGAGCTCCAAGTGATCACTGGCCGGTTAATCGTTGACTTGGCCGTTGAGTGCATGATGGACAAGTGAAGAGTCCCCCTTTTGGACCAAACCTTCGAACTGAACCAAATTCACTGAACGAAAACTTGTTGCGCCCTATGGGAATCCTTGTCAAAGGGACGTGACACCCCAACATCCACGAACGTGTAAGGAGAAAGTGGGTTCGATGCGCGGCACTCCTTTTCTCTGGAAGACTCTTCGTCCTGCACGTTTTGCGCGTCCACTGCGTATGCAACAGGAAACTACTTGCTACTCCACTGTAGTTCCTACACCAGTTAGCGATAGTTGGAAGAGCAGCAAAACCTCCCAGCTTTGACTGCTCATAACAGCAAGCTTAACAGTTGCCCAGTTTGCGAAGAAGGTTATAAACAAAAAAACGATACCCCAGCTGATCTCTCCCTTGGAAACTTGAGTGAAGGATGAAGCCTCTATTTCCAGAGGGTGCGGTAGCCAAGTGCGTTGGGGCGTGAGGCTTTCCCGACCAGGCACCTCCCCCCTCCAAACCCAGGGGGGTGAGGCAATGGGTACCAGCGGTGGCTGGGGCACTAAGCGGCCCGCGGCCCCCCCCCCCCCAACGGGCTTGTAGGGGAATTGGGACATGGGCCCGTTTGTGGCCATGGCGAAATGCCATTGGTCCCAGCAGCTCCAGCGGGTCCTTTGGTTCGCAGCTGCCTCCCTGATATCTTCTTCTTCTTTTAGCCTCTATTTCCGCCGGCTCTCCTTCCTTGGGGCTCTCTGCGGCGTATCCCTCATCAGCCAGAGTTTTTAAGTGCAGTATTTTCCTCCCTCGCTTGAATATTGTTGGATAAAGTGAAAAAATCCCTGTTTATTAACCCCTTGTCCCGATATTGTCTTTCATAATGATCCGAACAAATTAGGTTACTTTGATTAAATATTGTAATGAGTTCGATTCGTTTATCTCATTTCTATTTACTCGATTAAATTCAAAGAGGGTCTTATTGCATTATTAGTTTCATTTCCTTATTTTCTCCTCAAGGAGAGTTATTTATTTGATATCTGAGGTGAGTTTTGTGAGTTCTTGTCTGATTAAGTATATTGGGCCCAGACACGAACTAGTGTAATACAAAACCACTAGACACATCACACTTGCCACCCAAGTAAACAGTTAGATCAGGTGGGACCAGATTCCTCCGCGTGGTGACACAAGGGCAACTGCCCTCCACCGGGAGACTTTCTAAATGACAATCCTGCGTTACATTCCATGAAAAAGGCGGTACCCCCGCGGGTCTGAGCGAGTTCCCGGGCTGATACCAAATGCAACTGATGTAACTCTTCTGTGAAGGTTCAAGAACTGGCATTTGGATAAAACAACACACCTGTAATAAGGTGATAAAGGCGTTAAAGGGTTGCCCACTGCTGAGCCAGCGGTGACGAAGAGCCAACTCTCGTTAACTCGGTTCAGCTTTAGTTGATAGTCGGGAAATTTCGGAGGATTTGGGATTCCGATTCCATTTGTTAAGAAGTCCCGAGTAAACAGGTTATAGACATAGGATCTTCTGGTACTGATTTGCTCTTCTTCAAAATGGATGATTTCTTCAAGCTCTCGTTCAATTGAATTTAATAAGTAATATTTAGTAGTGACTCTACTCTCTGTTAACGGTATTAATCTGCCCAAATGGCAAAAACGACAATTGTCAAGGTTAACACTGAAAGCGCAGGGCGGCAAAAGCTGTGGAACATTGACTTAAAGCGTGGAATGAGATCGTATTGACACCAAGGCGCAACCAGGCCCGCAGGACGTACACGTTGGTTTGGATTTGCTTCTTGGCTGGCCGCTTCTTTGACGGTGTTGCTTCAAGATCTAGGCATCAAGCTTTTGCCTCTCCGCGGCTCGTCGTTCCTCGAAGTTTTGCGCCACTAAAAGCCCAAGGCTTATTAAACGCTCTGAAAAACGTTTCGCTTTGTTACTTAACAATTCTGTGTGGCGACGACGGGGACGGGGGGGGGGATTTCTTCATCCGATTCTGGAAGTTTCGTTTTTTTTTCTTCCCCGTTGCCAACTGCTTTCCGTTCGGCCGAGCAGTTTCATTATCATCTCCCTCCCAGAAACAACTTTTGCGCACGAGGTGAACGGGAAGAAGAAATCATTACGGCGAGCCCTTTGGAGCTCAGCTCTGAGGCTTTAATTTTGATTCACCCTCGTTGCGAAGGGGTGCATTTTAAAGTGAGATTAGGCGCCTCGTACAGCGGAGCTCGTCAAGATTAACTTGATTGAAATACTTCTCGAGTTCATTTCGAGTACATGAGGATAGTGGAAAATCGAGGCTTTTTGGTGACGCTTTGGTGACAAGAGGAGGGGGAAGTGGCAATCGCCTCGTTCCAAAGTTCTGAGGAGCTTTTGTCAAGGAGGTTCCGTTGTCGTAAGGGCAATTAGCTACTGGCGCTAATTTGAGATGGGGGCTCGTCCTTTTCTTCCGCTCCTCTCCTCGCTGAAGACGCCGCTTTCCTTGCAAAATGACGATCCTGAGTATGAACCTTCTCCAGAGGGGAGCAACGGCCACGACGGTGAACTCGAGGTTTGAGGTTCGATTCGACTAAATAAGTATTGTTTTGACCTTGGAAGCACAAGAAATGTTGCCAAATAGTTGTAACATACGCCTACGAAGTTTGGCAATGTTGGGCGCACGAAAGAGCGAGAGTTAAAGATCGAAAATAAAGGTAACTAGGTGAGCGAGAAGGACTGTATTGAATGCAATGAAGTGAAGTAGCGTTTGTGTACAAAATGGCGACACAGAACGACGACTCGTAAATAGGCGTGAACTGGCGGAAAACTCGGATCGAGAGAGCGTGCTGTAACTGGGCACACGGAGACGAGTCACTTCCACGATAGTTCGTAGCTGAGCGTGTTTTTTGGAATGAGGTGTCTCTTGTGGAGAGGAATCTGAAATTGAGGAGAGGGAAAATAAAGAACGGAAAAACCCCACTTCAGGGTGTTTGAAACACAGAGGAAGGGTTTTCATTAATTTGGCAACCAATTACCCAAGCGGTAAATGAAAAAGTTTATAATAAAAGATTGGTAACAAAAAAGGAAGTATATACAGGGAAATGAAATTAGGAGCTCCAACTATACTAAGAATAAATTTAAGCGAAACTAATCTAAGGTATAATTTGAGTATAAGAAATGCTCGAATACAAAGAAAGTTTCGTCTGACTGTAGTTGCTGAGACGTAGGGAAGGCGGAGGAAAAACGATCCAGGCGAGCTAGTAGGACAGATGAAGGTGTAGCAGCGTATGGGGCGCTGCAGATGGAGTAATGGAGATCGTTGATTCCCAAATTGCAATACAGAATGGAAACGGGATGCTGATGACCCAATAATAGTGAGAAACACGCGTGCGAGTGAAGGAAAGGCGAACAACGTTGGTATGAAGGCGAGGGCAGTTGAGCGTGGGAACGACTTGAAGAAGAAGGGCTAGGCACGTTCAATCCAGACGCGTTTTGGTTATCGTTCAGAAGTCCACAGCACTTCTTACTTCTACATTATTATTCGGCGTTAACACAGGGAAATCCAGTAGCCATTAGAAATAACCGCAGCCGCGATAGTGGAATTTCCACAGGTACGAGGGGGTATCGGAATAGAAGGACACAATGACTGGGGAAGTCTGATGTCAAACGACTCGAACTGATTTGTCGCTTTGCGTCGAACATGCAATATCTTGTGAGGCGTTCTGCATTTTTTTAAATTTAATCACGTCATAGTGTCAGATTCGTTGGGTTTCATAAATGCTCGTTCCAAGGTTTTGGACACGATTGCGGTTCCTTCATGTTCGATTTTCTATTCAACTTTTCACAAACGGTTGAACTGATTGCGCTTGTTTTCTCTTCATTTTGTTCATTATGATCATTCGTTTAGATTGCAGAGACAATAGTTATTTTATTTCACGATACAGCGCAGCATCATGTTGAAGTGTCCATGTTCTTTGTTTCTCTTCCCACGTTTTTTCAGTCATTCTATCGTTGTTACTAACTTTATCCGTTTAGTAATAAGAAACAGTGCCATTAATTTCATATTATTACCGTTATAATGGTGTTAAAACAGTTTATAGTTTTCCAATGTCACAAAAACTCGTTTCTAACGAGGTAGCGGCTGATGAGGGGAGGAGAAGATGGAATACCAAACCGCCGTTTTTTAACTGAAAGTTCTCCCTCTGACCAGAATGTTTATTATTCATTTCCAAACCAAACTTTGTACAGACCTCTGAACTGAACGACAACTTGGAGCGCTAGATGAACGGGCATTGATACGTGGAAACGGGATGGGACAGGTCAAAGAGATATGACCAGTACAGGTTGTTCTCAACATTCGCGAACGTCTTGGGAGAGAGTGGGTTGCGCCAGGCCACTGGACGAGCCAGTTAATTCAGGGACTTCAATGAACTCTTTTTTGACATTTTATGTCTTTACTTTGCTACATAAACTCGAAAATGTAACGCCAAAGGCGTTACGGAGAAGCGTCACCGTATTTTTTAACCTGAGTTGCAAGCACATCCCCTGTGGCCTAATGGAGAAGGCAGCGGTCTCCTAAACCGGAGGTTGTGGGTTCGAGTCCCACCAGGGTTACGATTATGTTTTTGACATCTCATGTCTTTACTTTGCTACATAAACTCGAAAATGTAACGCCGGAGATGTTACACGGGATATGTAACGGAGAAGTGTCACGAAATTTGTGTTGGGTTAAGTGCATGGTAACGTCTGTTACAAAATTAACGCTTGGTAACATCACACTCTTAATAACCTCAGTGACTAATTGATGATGTCAATTGCAATTGACGCGGCCACTTTTTAACAGAATTTTTAAAGAAAAAGACATAAAATGTCCCTCGTGGTTGCGTACTTGTACGAAAGCTGTACCCACCGTTTGGGTTCATGATTTCCCCTTGGAATACATAGCGCTGGCTAAGGATTCCCTAGAGGGAGCAGTGGACACAACACACTCTTAGGGATGTGGCTGGGTTTGAAAATTTCCTGTCGTTTAAAGACATTTTGACAGTTTGAGTTAGTTAAAAGTAGGCTAACCGTTTTGCCAAAAGTTTATAAGTTTAATTTAACCTATAATTTGAAGTGGTTTTCCTCATTTTAATTTTTTAAGTCTCTCCGTCCAATACGTCCCGGTCCTCCAGTGCGGAGGAAACAAGAAACCACGTGCTGCTCCACTGTAGTTCCTATATCTTGAAACGTGAAGTATCAAATTTTGAGGTGTGGTAGTAAATAATTTACCCCGGCCGAAAACAAGTCGTTGGAACATATTCCCTGGGGTTTGAACAGGTTACTGATGTGCTCAGTAAAAGTTGAACGTTGAATACCCCTTGATATCAAAATGTAGTTAGTCGATAAGTTTAGTTTCGTTTTTTTTTGTTGTGAAATCGCCATTATAATAATTCCTTCGTTTCGCTTGCCCACAGCTTGTGACTGTCATCCCATTGGAGCGTCAGGGAAAACCTGCAACCAGACGAGCGGTCAGTGTCCTTGCAAAGACGGAGTTACGGGAATCACGTGCAATCGATGCGCCAAAGGGTATCAGCAAAGCAGGTCTCAAATCGCCCCTTGCATAAGTGAGTTGAATTCAATATTGCTCGTTACTTCGTGATCTGCGTTATCGTATCATGAATCTCTGTGGTTTCTAATTATGTCGTCAGTAGCTTAAAGTCCGATGAGCTGTGAGTGGTTCGTCGGGTGAATGTTTCTACGCGTCCTCCTCATGAGCTCAAATGACAGGGATGCCAGCTGTTGTGTGGTAAGCGGAGAACAATCATTAGAGAGAGGCTGCACTTAGTGGCTCCATGAATTTACCTGTGTATTGAGAACCAACCTGGAATCTTTTAGTGCATTGCATCAGGTTGGCCATCAAGCCTCTCAACGATGGGAACTCTTCTATCTTGTCCTCTTCAACCTTATGAGGATCATGCAGGGTGCCACCATTCTCATGGATCCTCCCATACAGCCCAGAACTTTGGGAGGTTCTGGAATGGTCTTTCCATTCTACATCCCTGCGGGATACTAGCCCGAGCTCAGCAAGTTCCATCCTCTTCTCGCTGAGCACAACCTGGGTAAATTGAGCTAAACACGGCCAATTTTCATTGGGATTCAGCATGGTGCGGATGAATCGGCTGACTGTGTGCGCCTCCAACTTGCCCATCTTTGGCATAAGAAGATAGCATGGAAAACATCATTTACCATTGCGGTGCGATGCAATCTGAATGAATTTGTGTTTGCAGCCTTACCAATTCAGTGCATGTATGCCTTATATGCTCCATGTTGGAACACGCATAAACGCTCACCTTAACTGTGTGAGTTTCAGAGTTTTTTGAGCATGAGGAGGTGTGCCATACGTTGTTGTTCCTGATTGGAACACCCATGAACACTCACCTCAACTGTGGGTTCCAGAGTGTGTCCAATTACTAAGGTCATTTGGGGTTCGTGTTACCATGACACTATCCTCCTGTGCAAAGGCGTGATTGGCTACGGCCCTGCAGTCTGGGGTAGCAACTAACAGTCAATCCAAACAGAGTATTGGGCCAATCCTAGAGAGATACGGCCCACCACTAGCCAGACTCTACAAAAGTCGCGATTCCTCCTTGAGCTTTGACCTTTGGGAGCTGAACACCTTGTCAATCCATTATTTTGCATCCGTCGAGTTATTTCTTTCAATTCATTCGTACGGTAGGTGTTATTTGTTAAAAAGGCACGGTACAAGGGGCTTATCAGCCATCCCCCCTACCCATTGTCCCCTCACTGGCCTTGAGATCAGCCTCCTCACTCGGTCTGTCTCTTCCGTAGCTCACTTCTCCCAAGCTCCTTCGACTACCAACACTAAATCTGGAGATAATAACCTCAATGGAAGAGGCGCGTGATTCTGAACTCTCATTCTCTCTCTCTTGTGTTTTGAGCGGACAAAAGTTTGGGTTATGAGGCGATGCAGTACATTTTTTTGCTTGGCCTAGGCCGTGTTAGGCCTTACTGCTTACCTCCGTGTCACAACCCTTTTGGATTGGCTATTGAAAGCCTCGTCCTGATGAGCAGGGGGCTAATTCTAATATGCGGCTATATAGGTAAGTGTTAATAAACATTTAAAAACAAACACGGCTTTTGTAATGGATAAATGTAATCGAACAGGAATGAAAAAAATAAACAAACTGTTCGACGCAAAGTTTCTAATTGGTTAGAGTCTTTGACCTTGGACTTCCCCAATCATTGTGTCCGTGTATTTCTTACCTGCCCATTACCCCTGCGGGAATCCCTCAGCTGCAGATCGGTTGGTTCTAACAGCCCCCTTTCCCAGTTTTCCCCTTTCTTTATTTCCTTCTCAATCTCTCATTCCTCTCCACCACTGAGCACTTCCAAATTCATTCTGCTTCTAACTATCGCCCCAGTAACTTCTCGCTCTCCCATACGGTTTCCCGTGCCAGTTCACCCGTTCCGATTACTGCCCTTGTGCTGCCCATTTGTATACCATCTCAGCTCAATTTTAATCCAACTCATTTCCGCACGTATATTACAGTCCTCCTCACGCTCACAGAGTTTCAATTTTATTTTAATCCTCAAGCTCCCTCTCGTGCGCCCAACTCAAACACTTCAATCTTCTAATAGAAATACGTAAATTAATAAAATAAAATGTTGCTTTGGAGCTTGGTTAACTGCATTTCTCCCACCCATGGATAACTCACAGCAGGAAGAGTTTTTTTTAGTCTGCCAATGAGGTTGATGTTGAAGAAAGTGGAAATAGAAGATGTTGATGAAATAAATTTGGTAGCTGGTATAGTTGGTGGTGGTAAAAAAAGGGAAAACGGTAGGTATAACGAGATATAAAGAAACATGGCGATGATAGATATGATGATAACAACAAATAAGGTTGGTTTTCGTTGGTGGCGGGCGAGTCTAGAGAATCTATTGCACTAAAAACCACATCCCGTCACGAATCGTTCAGTAATAATAATAAAAGAAAAAAGCGGATAAACAAAAAAAATTTTCTTGTTCTTATGAAATTAAAATAAAATACAAAATACTTCCTTTTTTTCCTAATTCGCCACCGTATGTGTCGTTCCATCCGAAATGTGAACAGCCACACCTTTGTCCAATTGAGACTTGGCCCTTTCTAAGGATATGTGTTTAGGCAACAACACAGAGTAACGACGGAGTAATGAGCCTAATACTTGTTAGTTGAACACATCACATGCCTCCAGCTGAAAGAGGTGCACAACTTCGAACGTTGATGTTGTTGTGGAATCTCCACAATAGACTTCAGTGCTCCAATATCTTCGGTGTTAAGCACTCTCCAGTTGTTATGTAAATAGTTACGGACTCGATGATTGATTGTCAACAAATTAAAAAGTTCAATTCTCGTTTTGGTCGCGAACATACCAGGAGTGCCTTATTTTCTAACATTTGGTGGCAGCGGTGGGATGACACATCGTCGACGATCCCCCTCTCTAATCTTCTGTTACAGGAGTACCATTTGAATGCATTGGGATTGACGTTGTTGGGCCAGTGCCTCAAACTGAGAGAAGGAACCACCGGTATGCGGTAGTTGTCATCGACTACTTCATTAAATGGCCTGAGGTGTTTCCAGTTCCAGACATAAGAGCATAAACTGTAGCTCGTGGCTTGGTCGACACTGTAGTATCTCGGTTTAGAGTTCCTAGAGAAGTTCATTCAGATCAGGGAACCACATTGACGCAGAAGTGCACAAAACCCGCACAACTCCTTTGCGACCTCAAAGTGATGGGTTGGTAGAACGGTTTAACCAAACTCCATGGGAGATGCTGTCAAAAGTGGTTAATGAGCATCAGAGTGATTGGGACTTACGGCTGCCTTGCTTGCTTTTGGCCTATCGTTGTACGGAGCATTCTACTACTGGCTTTTCGCCAGCTGAACTCAATTTTGGCTGCCACCTCACATTACCTATCCACCATCTCACTGGGTGCCACCCGGCGATAGCAAAGACCAACTATGGTCAGGTGCTCCAGGAACGACTCGAAAAGGTTCATGCGCTGGCTCGGGAAAGGCTCTTAAAGGCAGAAATCGAAACCAAACGCCGCTATGATACGTCTACTGAGGTCCCAAGGTACCAAGTCGGCGACTTAGTGTGATATTACTGACCCAAACGCCGCGGCGGAGTGTCCCCATAACTTCAGTCACCCTGGGTAGGACCATGCCTAATTTTGAAGGCAATTTCAGACGTGGTTTTACGGATCCGTACCCACCAGCGCCGCAAGAGTCCACGCAGATCACCTAGCTCCACTTCACCTTCCAAAAGACGAAGAGGAAGGCAGTGTTGTGGAGTCTCCACAATAGACTTCAGTGCTTCAATATTTTCGGTGTTAAGCACTCTCCAGTTGTTATGTAAATACTTTCCCATAGTTACGGATTCGATGATTGTCAAAAAATTAAAAAGTTCAGTTCTCGTTTTGGTTGCGAACATACCAGGAGTGCCTTATTTTCTAACAATATGAAGTTAGGTTGACACTGACCGTACTAAGCGTCCTGTGAGATGGATTATTGCGGCTTAATTTGCTGTTGGAGAAGCCCAAACATCTTATGCATCCTTACCCAATTGTGGAGAGTTGCCATTAATTCTTTTAGCGTGAACTGTCTGTTATTGATAAGGCAACCAGACGTCCCGTTTTTGAGAGAAATGTCCCGTTGTCCCGACCAACCCCGTTTTCATGAGTATTTGTCGGTGGATTTGGTTATGTTACAATTACTTTTTAGTTTAAAATACTTTATACCTGCTTTACGCACTTACCGTGAATTCTGTCTGCATTTCGAGATGCAATAGGTTGTACTCAGTTAAAATACAACTAATTGGATATCAGAATAATATACGTAATCCTTTTCCTGAATCCCTATTTCAATGTACACTATAATTGGCCGTTTCTGGCGTTGTTGTTAAAAACTAACTTTCAAGCCCCTCAAAACTCACAATTTTACTCCTAGTTTTCAAAATTGTGTTCGAGGTACTCGGTACACCAACCCTTTGGCACGCTACCAATGCTTCGACTCAGTTTCAACCTGTGTCCCGTTTTGGATAAATAAAAATCTGGTCACTTTAGTTATTGATGATGGTGGCTGGCTTGACAATCGTTTCAATTGCTCCTTCAAATCTCTGTCCACATGTTTGACGTGCTGTGATGCTTCAATAATATGAACTTCATTTACTTTTGAAAACAATCGTCGAATTACAGGTTATTTACTGCTGTTTTCTAGTATTTAGGAATTAAGATTTGTCTTTGGGGTTCTCATGGGAGTCACTGTCGTGGGCACGAAGTCTGCTCTGTGTTTAGATTCCTGTTGTTAATGCCTTGATTATCCTGCCAATTAGCGGCTGTAGCGGCTACAGAGTATTAGCCCTAGCAGTTCCTCGTTTCTGACTTACTGCTCTACTAATTAGAGGAAGAGAGTTTAGGAATCTGATTGTGAACCAGCCGCCCCTCATCGTCGCCACTCCCTCGATTTACCTATTTGTGTTAAGCAGTTGGTGGAAAATACAAGCCGAATTCAGGCCTGACGGATGGGAATTTATCCCGAATTAAGCTCCTCGTTGAATCGAAAGCCCCCCCATCATTTTGAGGCACCACGTTCGTTTCGACGGACAACGACGTTGAGATTCGCTCGGTTCGGTGAGTCGTGCGAGCGAATTAGATGTTTCTAAGCGGCCGAGACGGGATTGTACCAATCGCGTGATCGTCGATCGACGGAACAGGTCAGTTCTGCGAATCTAAGTGAGGTGTAAGCGGATCTGGGCCTCCACTCCCCGTTTGATTGAAATGGGATAATGCTTTGTTCCTCAGCGTCTGAGTATTAATCAATCCAAAGGGCTCTCGAGCGGAGGCGGAGCAATACCGAACAATCGCACTTGAGAGATGGGTTAGACCGACAGGAATTCACGTCGGAGAAAAATTAAGTATAGCTCCGTTATGGTGATATGATGCCTAAATCAGCTCATTTCCTCGACAGGATTCAGTGTAAACTACTCACTTCCAGCCCCAAGCCCTAGTTAAGTATAGTAATAGCGCAAAAAACGTGGTTCGTGTTTGTGTGTAGTCAACTTTTCCGACAACAGCAGAAGCGATTGAGCGCGTTTATTATTTTCTTTACCTCACTATTTGAGGCGGGAAAATTAGGTTACGAACGAGGTATGTACCAAAATGAGGAGGTTTCGCATTTTTATCGAAAAGAGTTTTAACGATTTTGATTGTACAATCTTTTACTCATTTATTTATTTTTGTTTTTGGGATGTTGGATGAAGGGCTTGTTCTTGCGTGTTGAGAACCTACCCAGAACCGTTTAGCCATAGCATCACAGTGGCCCTCACACCTCTCTGTGATGTCAGCTCCTTTTTCTTGTCCCAGTACATCCTAGTTTCCTCCGTGTATTCGTTCCTCCTCCCTGCGAACTACAAACTACTGGCCAAAGATCAGTAAGTTTCATCCTCTTCTAAAGCTGCTCTCTGAGGGCCACGACTCACTCCCCTACTGCTTTTATAGGGGTCCTAGAGCTCTCCCAATTTCCCCTCAAGAACTCCAATTCGGTTTGAAGGAGTAAGGTAGGTACTAACAATTGTGAGACTAAACCCCTTCTTTATACATAGCCTTGGCCTATTCCGTGCTCAGTTTATTGCTAGCTCTTCCCAGCAGATATGGTCTCGTCCTTGAACCAGTTGTGAAACTGCTGGAGAAGATCCAGGGCCATCGTACTCCAGTTGAGGATACCCTGGAGGATGTGTCATCGGCCACAGCATCTAGCCATCTCCAGGGACTCCGTAAACACTCTTGTACAAATCAGGACCTAAGTTGTGTTGTCAATGAACGTCACAAGTAAGAATGTTTTTGAATGCCCCACTACGAATAGTTGTTCTCTTTGCGACTTATTCCTTCATAGAAGCTACCGTTTGCCACTATGTCTCGAGGATGATATTAGTACTTTCGTTAAATATCCAATTTGATCAACTATAGCTTGTTCCTTTCGATAATTTCTGTACTATATGTTGGGTGAAGCCTTTAACTATGCGTGGGCTTAAGTCAGATACATGAAGAATAGATCTTGATCAATAATTAAGTACAAAACATGTGAAATTAAAATGTACGGGACGTAAGAAAATAAATTGTTTGTGGGGATGAACCCATAAATTGAAATAAAAGCAATTATAATAAATTGAGGAAAGAAATTATATTTTAAAATAGAGGAAAGAAATTATATTTTAAAATAGAGGAAAGAAAAGAAAAACAAAATTTAATTGTCACATAACTGATTTAAAACCTAACCTAAGGCCTGCCAAAAATAGATAAAATAGTCCACCGACTTGTGCTCTGTGGAGTCTTCTCTCTTCGTTCGAACAAATGAAGTTCTAAGGAACAGGTATTTCTTCGGGAAGAGAGCGGGAGATATCAGAACGGGAAATACGGGAACGTGGTCGAAAAAATTCGCCAGGGAAAAGTATAACCTTTTTCTTTCCTGAGACCTTTCTTCTCCTCCGACAAGCACCATTCCAAGCTTGGCGATTGGTTTAAGCGATTGGTGCTTAAACTAGCGCGAGAGGAGACACCCAGCCACGTCAGTATCCTTCCTCTTCCACGTTACGAACAATAAAGCAAGAGTTCGCTTTGAATTAAATGGCGAAACAAGTTCTTGAGCTGGACCGAGTAAATACATAGTGATTACACAGATCAACACTAAACACCAGAACTTGGTTCAGCTTTGAACGCAGACAAGCTGTAATGCGCGAAGCGCTAAAGCAAAGTGAGTCCTCAGATGAAAACAATGTTACCATCCTTGAACCCAGTTAATGCTCGTCGTGTTCCAAGAAGACGTTTCTCTTTGAAGATCTATACATCAGCAGTGGCTGCAAGTGGCTGAGGGGGAAAAACACAGTTCTTCCACTTGAAGGAAAAATGAAATGGCCGACTGTCAATACGTTTGGCGCCTACAGGGTTCCTTAGGTCGATGTAGGTGAGGTCAGCCTACACCTTTAGACCCTTAGGGGCACTTGCTCTTGCAAGCTCTGCCTCATTACGAGTAGAGCAAGACCACTTGGGATCATCATCACCCCAAGGGCTCAAGACCTTACAAGACCTTTGATTGGCTACTGCTCAGTTGTACGGGGTAGCAAATTCACAGTCAACCAGACGAAAATATTGGCCGAACACCAGAGCTAATGGACAGCATCCACTAAGACGTCGACCAGGCCATTGAGTGCGAGGTGGTCAATTGGAGAGTGAAAAGGGAGCTTTGTGCAGAACTCCGTATAGACCTCTCCACAGAGCAAAAACTTGCCACATTCAAGAATGAGCATTAGATGAATGCCAAGCGAGATGACAATCCTAGTCGAAGGGGCTTGACAAGTGTGTTTTTTCCCAACGTCTGAACTGAACTGAACGTCGTAGAAGAAAGTGGATTGAGCCAGACCACTCGACATCCAATTCAATGTGCGGCGTAAGGAACTGGCTCGTCCTGTGGCCTGGCGCAAACCCTTTCTTTTCTCTCAAGGACTCTCCATCCTGCTCGAGGAGGGGGAGAACACCTCTGTGCACTGTAGTTCCTACAACATTGAGAAGCAGCTCTTGAACTACTAAGCAAGCATATGACCAGTTCACCCAGCGTGAATAAGAGGTTTTTGCAAAAAAGTGGTCACAGTCGATCTCCAGCCATCAAACTTGCCATCCTAGGGAAAAGGTAGATCAGGTGGGAAACCATATTAAGAACTCCTCCCAGATGGTACAGGATTCCCCAGGGTCCTCCGTGTGGTAACCAATGGGCATGAGATCTCTACCAGGAGATTGGCCAAATGACGCCATTGCCTCCATTGGTCTGGGTTCCGTGGATGGAGTACGTGCCTTCGAAACTGCAACCTCATTGACTTTCGGCTGCCATTTCAATACAAAAACGTGAATGTACAATGAAGATCTGTACTTGTGGTATGCACCGATTCATAATACCCGCTAATTTGACAGCAGAACCCACTTGCGCGGCACTCAGCCTGTTACCTGGATTATAGTTTCGTTTTGTGGAACTACGTGCTACGTGCTTCGTTTCCCTAAGGCCCTACGTCTTTTTTGAGAATATTGTCAGCAATATTCTCTCAGTATTGGTAGGTTTCTTTGTTGAGCTTCTCACTCTAAGATCTTCGCATATTGAAGGCCGTGTCATTTCATCTTCAGGCCCAACAGTCTGAGGCGACGCGTAGGAACCCTTCGTTTTGCGAATAACTCTTTCAACAATCTCACCTAACGACATAAATGACAATCTCGGCCATTTTCTCCCCCCAAAAACAGTCGGGTCTCACAGAACCGGAAATCTGTGAAGACCGGAATTAGAAATGAAAGTCCGTTCGAGCGAAAAGAAGATGAATATCTTTCGGGATGGCCGCCAACTGTCATATCCATTTCCTGTTATCTTTGGACTTGGAGTTCGGCGGCGGTTGATCCGTTTTGGCTCCGTCGACACATTCATTTCCGGAACTGTTAAATTTATTTCGTATCGAGGCGGGCTAGATCTACGGCGGGTTGCGATGGCTTAGTGAAGCTTCATGAGGAGGTCGGTGTTTAGTACGTTAAAGCACAGGTGCTGCGTAAAACAGACCTAATTGCTGACTGGCCTTTTTGCCGTGTTCCCGATGGATATTTCTCCTGTAGTTGTCACTCCGAAGCCAAAAAATTCTCCCTTCTTCGATCTTTGTGCACATGCATCGTAAAATGTTGGTAAGCAGTTGGCCATCTTCACTGAGGTCCTCTGAAACGTAAAACATTCAC
The DNA here is from genome assembly GCA_020466155.1 of Pachypeltis micranthus. Classification (NCBI taxonomy): domain Eukaryota; kingdom Metazoa; phylum Arthropoda; class Insecta; order Hemiptera; family Miridae; genus Pachypeltis; species Pachypeltis micranthus. Next base: position 26,903,406 of record CM035777.1, on the reverse strand, counting down.
TCTGGGGCCTTTCTTCATCAAGGCGTTCCCAATCACCCTCCTTCATTTCTTTCATTTTGGATGAAGCCTATTGTACACTCGAACTGTTAGCTCTCTACTCCAAGGCTCTTTTGCTGATTCCCACCATGTATGGAGAAGAAGAAGACTGTTAAAAGTTGTTCGGGGAAAATCCCTCTTTATTGTGCTCAAGTAGCTTGGTGGACTGTAACACCATGAAGCGCTAAAGTACCCCGAAATAGCAATTATCACGAGGGTAGGGAAATATACGAGAATCTCCAAATTTCCCCGGTAATGGGAAATTAAATACCGCTCGTGTGATTCTGATCGCTGGACGGATCACCCTCAACCGGCGAGCACCTGGAAAAAGAATACACCAGGAAAAACATAAACGGAATGAGGAAATGAAAGAGGACTCACCCAAGTTTCCCTGGCTCTTCGATTGGCGCCAACGCTTTTAAGAAAAGCCACAGTTGAACGTACAGACACGGAAGGGCTTTTTGGACAATGTAACCGAACCTGTTGCACTTTTCACATTAAAAAAGGGGTGAAAAGGAAGGGGTATGAAATGGCTCTTGTTTGCGTAGAAAGTCGGATCAGGAAAGAGCCAAAAAATTGGAAGAAAAAGAATCGGTGAGGAAGAGGAAAGGGAGGAGGAGAGGCGGTCCCTTCCAGCGCCCCCACCAGCGTCAGGTGACCGTCCAGCGACTCCTCAGTCTGCCGTCATAATAAACGGGGTTTTCTCCGAAATTGAACAAAGACATTTTTCTGAAATCGTCCAAGGTGCATTCCGAAAAACACCATTTGAAAAAATGGTCCGTGTGTGAGTGGGCTGGCAGTTGGAGTGAAAGAGAGAGAGAGAGAGAGAGAGAGAGAGAGAGAGAGAGAGAGAGAGAGAGAGAGAGAGAGAGAGAGAGAGAGAGAGAGAGATTTTATTTAACCACCTGGAGGAATTAGGGCCATGGAGCCCTCTCTTCCATTCCCCCAGGCTACAGGTTTCATAATCATACTCTAAATTTGCATTTACAATCATAACAATCTGTAAATACATTTACATACTACTCGTTGCACTACATTTACGATTACATACCTCTCGCTAGCATGCTGTACGTACTGAATAAAGAAAAACAACACAAAAAAAACACAACAAACCCATTCATTCTAAATAAATTACATTCACCCAAACATTTAATTTCCCTTTCGTACACCTTTTACCCAGTAGCATCATCCCTGCGCCTCCTCCTCGGGATTAGCTGTGGCCACCTGCTCACTCATTCAACCAACACATACACAATGGTTTACACACACTCAAAGCGAAGGGAGAAGACTGGGATATTCCTCCCTTCTAAGAGTGACTTTCTTAGCCTAAAACACTTACTACAGCACAAATCCAAGTAACAATAGTAGTTGATATAAACTAACACAACATTAAATAATTTACCAAAAAAGTTAACAATGAATTCAAGTAAAGAGTGCAACGAGAGCGTGGGACACCACTACGTCAACTTATTCATATTCTTTTAACAATTTTTCTTTGAAATTCTTTTTGAACGCAACAACATTTTTCGTGAAATCAAATTCGTCGACATTGTCATTATAAAGCTTTGACCCCTGCACGAAGAAGGATCGCACTACGATGACCAGCAGTTTATTCCTACTCCGAGAGAGAGAGAGAAGACCACTACCGGGTTGGAGAAGGACCGAGGCCAGACATCGTTGGCGTTGGTTCCGAACAGTGCAGCCATCCTGGATGTCCAGTAGTATCTGGCAGCTGGGATCTTGCGCTAACTTTGCAAGAGGCTCAAATAGAATATGACTGGACGGATCTTCGTACGGAAGTTCGTGGAGTGGAGGCAGGTAACGTCAGGGTTGCAGCTTTGACCGCATCCTGGCGCGGCGTGTGTCGGCTGGGTGTGTCAGCAGGCATTCTCCGAGGTAACGGACTCTACATGATCAGGAACAACCATTCTGGAATCCAAACTAACGTTTCTTTCGCAGCATTCTGCCTATTTGACGTAAATAGAAGGAAAACGGGTCGTACTATTCGCTAGACGGATGAAAACCCACTGAAGTCACGTTGGTTTGCGGGAAGAACTGCGATGCGTCGCACAAGACGTTTTCTAATTCTTGGATCGATTAACGCTGCTGTCGCCCATTATATCCGTCATCTAAAACTCGTCAAAATACAAACCTGAAACGGAGGTGAAGGAATTAGAAAAGTAAAAATAGAACCTTCGGATGGTCGGAATTAGAAATAGTTTCAGTTAGCGCCATTCTTCACTCTGGAGAACGGGACAGGTTCCAGGCTGATGACTACTTTCCACTCTCATCTCACTCACTCCATCATTCTACCGGGAATCATATAAACAAGGTTTGGAATTCGATTTATAATGTAAACGAGAGATCACAAGAAAGAACGTTCATCATTGCATACAGCTGTATCGCCTGACGCCCATTGTTGGCACCTCCAGTGGCCGTTGTCTAGTGGTCATAGACGAAGATTCATAATCCGATGAAAGTTGGGCATTGGAGCAGAGCTCGGGATCGTTGTAATTTTTGCTTGAGTCTGCGGCTCTCCAAACCCCTCGTAACACAGCATTTGCTTCTTGATTTCCTCTAATCTCTGGTAATTATTTCCTGTAATAAAGTATCGTGGACCCGAGTTATGTCTGAAGTCGCTCATAATCCGATTATTTCTTCCTTGGGCATATACCACAAGACTGTTTACTAGTGGAGCAGATATTTGGTTTCCATGCTAACCTAATTGCTACCGTCCTTGTTGAATCATCCTTGCATTGAGCACAGTATTGAGTGAATACCCACTAGTGCCTAGTTCCTATAGTACGCTCAACAAGTAATCATTTTGACACACAATGATGTTCCCTCGTGGGAAACAAATGCTAGGGGATCAGTAGTCTAATATCATGCTTAGATCATGCTCACCACTAACCACAGTATTGTATTGTGTTTCCAGAAATACCAAAGATGTCGGTGAACATGATGTCTGCTGACGCTGGTGACGACAACAACGCTGACGATTCTACACCTCGTGAGTATTATTCCTTTTACTAAATTGTTGGTGCATTAAGACATTAGATGCTGAGGGTGTAGGGAAGTCGATGGGGAAGTGTAGCACTCAAGTTTGTGTTGCGTGCATGAGCCAATCGCGTACCAGCTAATGGCTAATCCGGGAGCATGTAGAGGCTCTGTTGGTTTTCGACATGGTCACGACCGACTGAGTGAATGAAATGATGGTACCCACGAAACTGGCTTAGGGGTACGAAGGAACATGACTGCCGCGGGTAGATGGGCTTCCTAAGCGTCACCAATGCTGAGTAGCTGCAACTTGGTAAACAGAGTAGTCAGGGTTATCCTTCACATTGACCAAGACCAAAGGAACCCAGATTGTCTCTGCAGCCTCTTTAGAGAACATCTCTACTGGAGTGTGGCCCAAATCCGAATCATCGTTCACCTTTGATACAAGCCAAACACAAATGTTAAATCTACTGCATGTATTTTCTATGTTTTACGAAGACGACTCGCGCACTCTGTTATGCGAATGAACCCCCAACGCTCACTGTCAGTCATCCGTCAATCTCTCTGTCTCTTCTAAGCCATTTCTTAACAACTCTCTATGAAACACTTGCAAGTCCGCAATAGCCTTGATCTTATAAGGCAGGCTGCTATGGTGATATACGTTCGATAATCCAGGTGGTTTGTCCCTCTGCCCGCCCCCCTCAAAACATCTCTCTTCTCTCACCTCTCTCCTTGACACCTTGTAGCTCCTCAGTTCTCCCCAGTTCCTTCACCCAGTATTTCCTGTTCCAAGCTTGAGTGCCTTAACGCTTCACTTCTTTTGTCACTCAGCTCATCAGGGTTTACTGAGTTACTGTTACTCTGAACTCTCCTGTCTCAGTCGTCTCATTTATCACAAACTCTTTCGCCTCCCTTCCAGCTTTCTTTCTCGGCAGCCACCAATCGTCCTGAAAACCAGCCCTAACTTTAATTCCTTCGGGCCGTTTCTTTTGAGCAGCCGTAGTGAGGCAGAGTCCATTCCCATGCAGCAAATATAGGCAGCATTTGCCTCCATCTACAGTGCCTTTCAGTACAAACCACAGAAATGTCTCCGAATGTGTGTTAGGGGGTTTGAATAAGCGTAAAACTGGTTGCCCTATTTGAACACGCAGCTTTCAACGACTATGATGCAATCCGAACGATGTTCTTCCCAATTCGACCAAAGGAGTTCATCCGTTTGCGAACTGTGGTTGTTCGACGCTAGCCGAATTAGTTGGGTATTTTGATCTTGAAACTTCCGGGCTTGTCCCTAATGGGAGTCCTTTTTGCAGGCCTTCCCTGAAAAACACACTCACCTATTGACACTTCACAGGCCTTTGACACTTCAGGCTCTTTTTTCATACCCGTGGGAAAGTCAGTTTCCTCTTCAGTTATTTCCAAGCGACAACGGATTTCCCCTTTCTGGAATTTCAAAAATATTCAGTTCCCACCCCTCAGTTTACTTCCTCTACACAACACGAAGCTCTTCCCAGAGTTCGTCTCCCGTTTCTCGCGAAAGACAGTCGTTTCACATCTCTCCAGCTACTAATTCGCACTCCTCTCTCATGTACAACCAGTACAACCAGTTTGCACCTTCGGAGCCCCCTTGTTCGCGCTTCGCATAACTTATTCAAGTTACTTCATCGTGTACATGTAAGTGCTGCGTGATAACCTGATTACCAAGTTGTGAGGTACGTTTGAGGTGCGTGAGTTCAGTGCGAGTCGCATTTTTGAATAGGATTCTTCTAATAAACCCACGTATTCGCTCTACGTGCTTGTCATCTTGCTTTGGAATGAAGTCTCTGTTCCTGGGGCTCACTTTATCTTCGAAGGCGCCACTTCGTACCGTCACTTACAAGTACACATTTTTAGAGCGGCCTAGTTCCCTTGTACTTCAGCACATCTCACTTTTCGAAGGCTTTCGCAGTCTGAGAACAAGCCGACGGGGAGGCTGAGACGCGCCAAACTGGAAGCTCGAGGGCTGTAAATCTTCTTTCGCCCCTGGGACAAATCACAAGTTGAAAAATCCGTCAAGTAATGGCCCTCTCTTCCCTATTTATAGCCCCCTAAGAATCTTAACTACCGACATTTAACGCTCCACTTCCCCTCCCCATCATTGGTTTTAAAGACGTTACCTTTAGCGCCTAAAAGAAGTTTTAACGGCGGTAACTCTACGAAAATTTCCCAGAGTCTGTTATTCGTTCGGAAATAACCGGAGCTGCATTTAGAAGAGTTGAATTCTCGTCGAAAAACGCGAAAAGAAGGGGGAAAACGAAGGGAGAACAGTTTTCCGAAAGCAGCGAACTAAATTTAATTGCGAACGTGAGTAATTTATTTGCTTCGTTCTAAAATGGGGCTTTTAATGGGGTTAGCTCCTCGAAGATCTCGCTAGTTCGGTATAAATTAAGTACGTGACTGGAACATGGAGCAGTTCTTCGGTAGCACCGCCGCTACCATTTCAGAGCGTGTAGTGATCTGCTGGGGAATAATACGAATGGCTCCAATTACGAGTGTTTGACGACTTCGTGTTGAGCTACAAAGGAAGTTAGCGAACATAGAAGTTGAATCCAAAAGCATTTTACGAGCCTATTTTAAGCAAAAACGTAAAAAAGAACAAGATGACGGAACTTGTGCATTTATTTTGATTTTTGAACGAATGATACCGACAAATCAGACTTTGTGGTAGAGGGTTGTTGGCGTCATTTAGTCTTTGCATTTCTATAGAAACGTTAGTGGGGAACTGCAAGATGCAACTATTTGGAAAACTAATAGAGCTAACAATTATTGTATTCCTCGGCGCACGTGATCACTGGAAATGAGAGTGGACCTTCCGGCCAGACTCGGTTCGCCTGCTGCGTGTTACCTATAGTGCCACTACGAGACATATCCGTCGCCAGCCGAGAGGGCTACGATAGAATATGCCAGAATAATACACCAGACAGTCTAAACGCCTTGTCCCAGGGCAAACACACTAGATAAAGACGAGGCCTTCTAATGATGGAGAGGAAAGACCCAAGGCAGGGGATCATCACGGGACACTAGAAAACGAACCTAGACACATATGTCATGGGCATAGACGACATCCTAGATGCTGGTGGTGTGATACACATGAGAAAACTCCCTATCACGTTCTGGTTTAGCGCCGGAGACTCGAGAGGGAGCAGAGTGGACATCAAAGAGGACTCTAGCAAGGAATGCCAGGCATTCATAAGGAGGCTAGGCCTGGACATTAAAACTGGCACAATAGGTCTTTAGGCCGCCGTGCTTATCCCAAATATGGGACCAAGAGCCTCACAAGGGCCAAGAGAAGCGGTAAGCTATGTGAACCAGCTGTACCAGATAGAACCAAAATGTAGGTACTAATTACATAGTGCCTCGTGCATTTAATCAGGATCGCTAGAGCCGTCTTCGAAAAACTTGAAAAATCAACATTAAACTCATTTCCCGACGTATCTCGGCATACATTTCCGTACAATGTTTGCCGGGAACAAAACGTGAAATTAAGATAAAACATGAATTCATCAGTCGTTTGGTCTTTTGAGTCTGGAGGGGATAAATATTCCTTCGATAAGAGCACCGTGGACAAAGGGTGAAAAGATAGTTCTATAGTACGTGTGGGGGGGTAGTGGTTGGGGAAAATGACATAGTATTGATAGAGTGAGGTTGAATATTATGATATAAGTTTGTTGGGCGCACGAAAGGGGGAGTTTGAGGATCGAAATAAAAATGAAACTCGGTGAGCGTGAGGAGGACTGTATTATACGTGCGGAATTGAGTTGAGTTAAATTTGAGCTGAGATCTTGAACAATAGGGCGACACAACACGCCAGTACTCGGAACACATGAACTGGCTTGGGAAACCGTATGGGAGAGCGAGAAGTTACTGGGCTGAGAGTTGAAAGCAGAATGATTTGGAAGTGCTCAGTCGTGGAGAGGCATGTGAAATTGAGGAGAAGGAAATAAAGAAAGGGGGGAAAACCCACGGCTGTTAGAAACAATAAACCGCAGTGGAGCGATTCCTGCAGGTGAGGGGCAGGTATTGAAATAGACAGAGACAATGACTGGGAAAGTCCGAGGTCTAAGATACGAACCGATTCGGCTTAAGTGATAATGGGAGTTGAGAGAAGTAAGGTCAAAATTCCACAAATTTTTAATAAAAGGGGGAAGATAAAAAGGTCAAACTATGAATACTGTTAGTTTTAACGGTGGTGGAGTAAATATATCCTAACGTGATTGAGTGTGGGGTGTGGCTAACTACAGTACGATTTGCCTTTGGAAATGGCCAACAAGGCTGTGATGTAGTACAAGGCGTCCATTCCTTTCCCCCACTCTAAATTGAACTCGCATTTACCACATTCAACTGTTATTTATCCTTTACTTCAATTCACTCAGTGGCCTAGCCAACACTGTCCTGGCTGTTGATCATTTACAGTGTCTACATCAGTCAACTGAGTCTAAGGTTGTCCTTTAGTTGACCTTGAGCTTGACAAAAACAGCGTGAAAGTACTTGAACTCTGGTAATGATTTGAAGAACTCTGTTTGGCTCAGCTCTGACCGAATTAGTTCGTTGTCCTTGCCCTAAGGGGGAAACCTGTTAGTACTCGTTCATGATGGTAGCCTCTTCTGCTAACAAAAGGCTTTAATGAGTTTTCTGAATGTTCACTCCCCATCCCTCCCTCACAAACTTCTCTTTAGGCATGTCTATTAGTAGCCCCCCGTCAGAACAACCTCTAAACCAAGACAGTCCACAATCAGAGCCTTTGGTATTCAATAGTTCTCCATTCTCCTCCTCACATCAGCTCATACATGAGCTCACTGCGTCGCAAGATCAAGACTAGCGTGGCTGCTCAATCAGACCTCTATCCTGCTAATCAAGTGATTCTGTTTGTTTGATACATTCTGATTCAGAACAGTTCCCTTACCCTTAGGTTTTTTTTTGTTCCGCAACTCTTCGCTTTGTATCGTGAACACGACATGCGTTAAATCTGCCTATTCGTAACTTACAACTCTCCTTGAAATTCCGAATCTTCGCTCTTCTCTCAAGTTGCGTTGTCTTCAGACTCAGTGAGCCGCTCTGCCCTTTAATAAGATTTCTCCTCGATCCCTCGAACTTATCACTAATTTCCCAGAGGAGCGTTATCCGCTGCCCCTCAGCTCCAGATCCTAAAAATCTGGTTATAAACTCTTCGTTGCGGGATTCTAGCAAACATTTAACGAGAATACTTTAATAATCTAAACATTTATAAAACTGTGGGGAACTATAAAATTAATTGCAGTACGATTGTTGCTCTCTAATTGAATCAAATTGAGTTTCTTTGTCACTGCGGCCAAAATGGGTTTAATGCAACGATGTCTCTAACTAGATAAACAACGTCGTGCGTACTAACCCCGTTTCGGAAGCCGAGTATGTTCGTCGGCAGACTCTGCGTTGGTTTGTGGTTACTATGAACCCTAGGGAGAAATATTCGCAGCGCCTAGCTGCCACACAGGATGTGCTCTGCCGTTTCGTCCTCGTCGCTGTACAACCTTCTCGCGACTGGCTCTCAGGTTCCTGGTATGAGGACTCTTAGATCCTGTCTGGAGAGTGTTAGCATGAAGGTACAATGAGCCCTTCCTCCAGTCTTAGTCGTGGCTGGTGATGCCAATAGGTGCGATTTTCCAGTGTCTCCAATCCAGCCACTTTTCGTCGTTCCTATCGTAGGGATTTGGGCCCTCTTTTCCCAAGCAAGCTGCCTTTTCATTGCCATCGTGCTCTCTATGAGCCGGCACTCAAATAAAGGAAAGCCTATCATGGGCACCGTGTCGTTTGAGCGCCTGAAGACATTCCCATATCAGCTTGGATCTGAAGGTGTAGGCCCCAATGGCCTTTAAGGCAGCCTGACAGCCCGAGAATATGTAGTTCCCTTTTCTCTTATTTTACCAATTACTATGAACCACTGATCATTTGCAGAAGCAACTCTGGCACTTCACCACAGGCTCGGCTTACTATCCATTTAATTCTTACTACAATGACTTCGTATTATTCGAAAACACGTTTCTTGCTCTCTCCCTCCCTTTCTCTTTTCTTGTCTTCAACAGTTCCTGAAGACGAGAGTTCCACCTGCAGCAGTTAGCGACCCACAGCTAAACCACTGTAAACTGTTCCTTTTATTTAAGTGTGTTGTGACTACAACCCGCTGCTTGCGGGTTATGCTGTACTCGCCATATACTTGTGCCAAAGGTGGGCAAGCTGACAGCACTCATTATAGGACACGGTCGGCTAGCTCACGCCAGAGGCGTTCCGTGTTGAACCCCAATGGAAACCTGGAGGTGCATTGTTCAATTTGTGAGGGCAGTGGTACGCCAGACGATGGAGCTTGCTGATCCAAGGCCACTATCCTGCAGGGATGAAGAATGAAGAGTTCTTCAGCTAGGATGTATGGGAGAGTGTTTGGGAATGGCGGCAGGCTGTAAGATTCTCGTGAGGGTGAGGAGGACAAGAAAGAAGAGCGGCCATAGCAGAGAGGCGCGACGACTGACCTCGTGCAATGTGCTACAAAAGAAGAAAGAAAGTCATGGGGCCGACCTTCCCTCCTACGTCCGTCCCCCTCTCGTCCAGCAGTATTAAAGCGGCCAAGGGAAAGTATTGCGCTCCTGGAAGAAGATATTTTGAGTTTTCTTCCAGTCCCAACGTTTTGAGATGTGTCGCATTGAGGGCGAAATCCCCTCAGTGCCCAATGTGCAGTCACACTTATGGATTAAGGATTTTAGCGCTAAAATAAGGTTGTGAGCGATTCTCATTAACTGGAACCAAAATGTGCCTCAAACGCACTTTGCCCTTTCCCTGTAGGTTGAACTGTCAACATTTCTTCGACAGGCAAACACTCAACTTTTGTTTTTGGTACCTAAATATGTGAAAATTCGATGAGAGTAACCAAAACTCAAGGAACAATGACCAAAGTCACAAGCATAAGTCACCTGCTGCCCATTCCCCAACTGATGTTGGGATTAATTCTGTCAGGCATCTTTCCTAGTGAGCAGTGCCCAGATATACGAGCTATTCGGATTCGTAGCCCAAAGCTCGCAGAAAAGGCTGTAAAAGGTAGATTTTGAAAAGGTAAAAGATATAAATGGTTTACGTTTCAACATAAAAGTGCGGCACGTTCATCAATGAGAATAATCGCGACAAGTTTGGGAGTGCTTGGTGCCATTTCCAGGGGGGGGCTTTGCCACGCTCCAGCTCGTGTTGGTTGCGAGGCAGAAGTGTCTCTCTGTGCTCCTCTCCCTCATCCCCTCATGGGCCGAAGCTAATCCTTACGCCAGATGCGAGGACACGCCGCCTCCGCTTCCGCAGCTTCTCTCGAAAACGTGTCGCGATCACGCAGCGCTTCACGCAGACTCGTAATAAATAATCCACTTCCTCGACATCCTTGAAACGTTATTGGCCCTCGCTGAAGTCGACCTCAGCAATGAGTTCTGACTTTATTCGGTCAGCTCAACCCAACGACGTTACTGACGACGCTAATTTGTCAGGAGCAATGGAGGGACGCACGAATTTCTCAGCGTGGTTTGCGTGTGCCCTAAATATATGCAGAAGCGACTTCTTGAGACTAGGGGACCTCATCTTCGACCAACCTATTCCTTCTCGTAAGAGGCAACCCGCGTTTGAATGTGAAATCTAAGTCCCTCGAAGAATTAGTAACGTCGTCAACAACTCTGAGGTAGTGATGGTGAGGGGAGGGGACGGGTTTCCTCACGCCTTGAGAGTAAGGAGTCCAACTTGTAGAATGGGGAGGGGAGAGGTGTAAAAACTGCCTGTTCAGAAACGTGAGTCATATTCAGAATGAAAAATAAACCACTAACAACACTGAAAAGAACCTGCAGGCACTCACAAACCGTCGGCCGAATTATGTTTTTTCAAACTATCTTAGGTATTAATTACTAGAAGACGTTGGGTGTTTCATCGAAATCATTATAAGGTTTTGAACAAAATAGCACCCCAAAAAGTAAATAAAACGAAGATTAAGGATATGGGGACGGTACCCAGACTATCCCACGTTGGCTTTACAGGTTGAAGGATTCGGAGGGGAAAGAGAAGAAGGATGAGAGAAAGTTCCACGGTAGGACAGTCCACCAGTTAAGAAGCAATCCGAGCAACACGCAAGTGGTGATGCTTCTCAGCAGTTTTTCGCGCCAGGACACAGTGAATCCTGCCACCCTTTATTTGTCAATTTTATCAGCCATTTTGGCCAAGCTGTCGAGGGGATCGGAGGATGACGCTAGGATGGCTCGGACGCTGGCTGGTAAACGTTGGAGGAACATCGTCCAAAGGGAACGTCTCTTTGTCTTGAAACTGTGGTACTGGCAATGAACGCATTTCTCGTAAAAGCTCGGACGGCCTTTGATCACCTAGGTAGGTCGAGCTCAGTGAGGAGTTAGGAGACAGTTTTTGGCCCCTCTGAAACCTCGAATTCGGCCTGCTGGTCAGTGTAGGGTGTTGTAGACAACGGCTAGAGCAGAAAATCCGGAGAGAATATTAGCTCGGCGACGTCGCCATCGAGTGAGGTAAGGATGTGATTGCACTTCGTTATCTCGCTCGTGACCGGAGAGTTGGAAAACTGTTCGTACACCTGCGTGCGCCAAATTTTTACATTCTTACGCCATACACGCGGAATCTCATTAGAAACTCGCGCTATTTCCCTTTGGATGCTGCAGGCGGCCGAGTTGGAAACGCCTGCGTCTCTGGGGGAGGTCATCGCTACTATGCTGGATGCTGGCGATACTCTCACTGCAGCTACGAACTGGCCTATTGTATGGGCGTTGAAGAGCCTCAGCTCATGGCCCCGCTGCTCACCGCACTGGGCTCACTTAGTGCGACGTCACCTATACGCCCCCTCCACCCCCTCACAAAGCGGAGGACATCCGCAAGTTCTGCCCTCGCCTCTTCTTTTGGCTGAAGACAGGGCCTCCCAAACACACGACGGCGCGATGCCGCGAGTCCATATGCACAATAGATGCTCTACCATCTCTAGCCCCACCTTGCAGAACCTGCATCCCTGCACCTCACACTTGCCAATATTAGCAAGGTGGTACCTCAGCAGACAGTGACCCGTAAACAGGCCCCATATGATTCTCATATCCTTCCTCCCCAGCGTGAGCACCTCCTTCGCCCTCCCTCTGGAGAGTTGCATGAAGAATTTTGACTGTCTAACGCCGAGCAACCGCTGCCAATGGGCAGCCCTTCACCTATCCTCCCATTTTCTAACATCTCTACGTAAGTGACTCTGCACTGCTCCCTTCTTTGCCAGCCCATTGGCTCATTCGTCTAGTCAGACACTCCCACACCTTCCGCAAAGTAAGATAATTCGAGGCTAAGGCTTTGAGAGTGGCCTGACTGTGCACCATAATGTAGATCTTCTGCTGCTTCAGTTCCCTATGCAGCAGCTGCTGCACGCAAACTATCACCGCAGACACCTCTGTCTGAAACACTGTGGATCCCATTGGGGTCGCTGTTCTAAATCTCAGCCCAAAGATACTTGCCCCAGCCAGGCCACCCTCCACCTAGACATCTGTGTAATATACCAGCTTCAAACGTGGGAAACCTCCTGTCCCATCCGGATCACTCATGGACTAGTAACCATGTACCAAAAGGTTAGCGCGAAGTTGAACCACGAGGGCATTAAGTCTACCACATGCAGCAGTGCGGGCCCCTGCAATGATCTGTTATGGGACGGATTAACGATATCAGGAGATTGAGTACGATATCAACCCAATGCAGTTGGAACACAGAGTGTTATTCACAATTACAGTCGAGGAAGTTTTACCACCACAAATAGGGAACTTGGTGGGAGCAAACGCAGCGTGGGTGACACGGCAACGAGGAAACCGCTTGGTTGCGACTGATGGCAGCAAATTTTCGAGCATTGGAGGTCCCCAGTCAGCACAAACGCCCCAGACTCCATGCAAAGGCCTCCGCTGAATGGAAGAGTTTGGTTCGTCCCAGTACAGATCTGCTGTAGAACATCGCACGGTAACGTCAAACTTGCGAAACAAAAGAAGCTGTTGTGGGGTTGGGGGACACCTGCTTTCCGTCCTGCTGTACAATAAACAGCATCACTATGTAACATGCATGTGGAAGAATAAGCTTCAAATTGTTTACCACAACACGTATCTCTTGGTTGACCTAAATATATATATCCGACTGGCGTTTAAATGGAGATTCGCCCGTTAGTTGCCCAACAAGTGGAGCAACAGATGAAGGCAGAGCGTGCGATAGTTTATTAAGATACCTCCATTTTCCGCTTGTTAACTCGGAGCATCGCGTTTCGTGTCTGAAGGAAAGTCGTTGATTTCGCCTGTCAGTTGGAACAAGGGCGCGAAGCGAAGAAGCCAAATGAGTCGGGTGCACAGGCGCGCGACGTACGACGTGCCAACAACAGTTAGCCGCCTCACTAGTTCCGAGATAATTAATTATATTTCGCCCCAACTTCAAAGGGCCCTTCATCCTCCGAGCCGCGATACCTTTTTCCCTTTGGGTTTCTGGTTCCTCTCCGAGGCGTCTCTGCCCCGAAATACTGGCTGAGTTCAGCTCAGCCCGTAGACAAGACCGACGTCTAAATCCAGGTCGTGGAACCTGAGTGTCCCCGTCCAGGGAGCAAGCAGACGATGTTGGTTTTCACAAATCTTCCACAGTTCGGAGGCAGAAATAGCCGCCGGGGGATATTTCCGTCGTGCGAGTTCTTGGAGAATTCGATATTTACGCCTCTGTCTTGGAAGTATTCATTTTTTACTTGAGCGGACGATGGCAGAGCTGCTTTTGACTCTTTCTTGGTGTTGGAGCTGATGTTAGAGTGTCAACAAATGAGTCGGCCTGTTCCACTCTGTCAACAAGTCATTCGGCCTCATCTCTCGTGGCGAGGCCTTTGAAAGCGCTGGGCCATCCAAAATTCCTAAGCCACGAGAGTCTGACGGTCAACTTCCTCGGCAGTCAGCAGCAACGAGCTCTTCGTCCCCTTTTTGTCAACCGTCCTGAACAGTTTCGTGAGAGACCAACCAGAACTCTTCACATCTCTCACGTCCTTCCACCTTCAACTGACTAGCACCTTTAGATTAACTCTCTGCCAGTTTTGTTTCTACTCACAAACACTCCGCCAATAGCCTTGTTGCCCAATATCCTACAGTTTGTCTCCCTTTATCATCGCCAACTCTCTCCAATAAGTTTTGGACGTTTTGAATGTTGGCTATTTAATTTTCCCTTTGAGAGGATGATCTGGGGTTTTTTATTTGCCACGTGTAGCTTGCTTGTAATTGGAGTCTTTGCACACAGGCTGACAATACGGGTGGACTAAAAGAAGGTCCACGGAGGGCGTCAGTGTTGAAATCATATCAGGAGAGCGTTTGACAACCTTTGGTGGCCAGCTCTCCTCAATGAGTTTAAATGTAGAATGTAACCTGTACTTGCGACAGATAGAACTGCTGTGATCGAATGCAGGCATGTCTCCATCCAGAGAACGATTGACAAGGAGTGCCCACAGGGCTCGGTCCTCTGGAACGCCTTCTTCGAAGGTCTTCTCAGGAGGGTCATGGAGGCTGGCTGGCGAGCCGTAAGCCTATGTGGATGATTTGACTGTGCTGATCTGTGCATGGTGGATCCGAGCAACCGAAGCAACAACCCACCATGTTCTCTGAACAGTCGCCCAAGGGCGTGAGCCCATCAAGCTACAGGTGGCTGTGGCGGCCTCTTGAGAAGGAAGTCTAGTGCCAAGCCGTCAAAACCAGTCAGGTTGCACTTAGGGCCCTGGCTCCTTATAATGTTTCGCTAGGGCTGGTTTGTGAACGCCTGACTGGCCTGAAGACCTTGGTAAAGAAAAACACATTAACACTACCAGAAATAGAAGGGAATGAGGAGGCCGACAAACTGGTGAGGAAAGTATCTGCGCTTCTCACGGTGGCACCTGAGCCCTTCATAGGGACCACCAAGAGCCACTTGATCAAGGAGGTTGATGAGTGGATGGAGCAGTGCAGGGCTGCCTATTTGCGGAATGTACCTTGCCAATGGCATTCAAGGTTGTTTGTCAGAGTCTCCGGAGAGTCAATGAGAGAGTTCCTCAGCCTGGAGAGAGATAGTGTACAGATTTTATGTGGCCTTTTTACAGGCCACCATCCAATAAAGTACTACCTGGCCAAGGTTGGTAAGTTAGAGGCACAGAAGTGCAGATACAGCGAGGTGGAGCTGGAGTCAGTGGAGCATGTACTGTGTACGTGTGAGGGGGTGGCTGCAGTGTGCCCCAGAGTGCTTGGAGCTCATCAGCTGCAGCCAGAGAAAGTTGCAGGGATGGATCTCAAGATTGCCCTGCGTTTTAAGAGAGAATGGTGGGGACGTATTGGCGAGAGCGCATCAGAGAACACCAGCTCAACAGGAGCTGTGGGTGGAACTGGGAGGATATGAGGGAGCTCATTTTCGCCTACACAATAGACCCAGCTGTGACCGGAGTCCTCCGGAGTCCTCCTACCACCAAGGCGTCAATATAAGTGAGAGGTGGGGCGGCCAGTCACTGAAAGGCACTACCATTGCAAGGTTTGCCTCACCCCGAGCAATTAGTCATGCAATTTTCATGTACGAGGCCATTTACTGAGGTATCGCCTAATTTTCTGGGATAACAAACTCGCAGTAAATCAAAGGAGAGAACTGTCCCAATCCCAGAGAGCCGCACTCCTGTGGATCACTAGGAGGGCTAGAAGACAGCCCTCAGTGAGGCGCTTCTAATGATCACTGGCCAGTCAACCGTTGACCAAGAGAAGAGTGAAACGGGAGCTTCCCCTGATCTAGGCCAAACTCTGTCTACGCCTCTTCACTGATCGAAAACTTACCGCGCCAGGTGAATGGTCGATAGGTAAATGGCAAGTGAGCGAGTGTTGTTGGAAGAGCAACCAAATCTTCCAGCAACTAAGCAAGCTGATAACTGTTTCGTCCAGTTTGCGAAGACAGAGAAACGTGATCGCCGTTTCGAACTCGTCACTCAAATAAATAGTTTCAGGTTAGGCGACAGATGTTAGGGATTCCGCAGGGTCGTACCTCCGTGTGGTAACATATGAACAACAGCTCTACACCGGAAGACTGTGTAAATGACAACCTGCTGTACCTCCACGGCAACCTGAATGCCGGAACTGTCATTTCGATAAGACTGTAACTTCTGACGAACAAGTATGCGTCACAAGTAACGTCCGGTCTTTAAGCTCAATGAGGAGGACTATCCACTGTAGGTTGTCAAATGAGAACTGCCTCGAGGTACTTAGCCCATGTGCGGATTTCGACGTTGATGTCCCGTCCCATTTCTAACTCTCAAATTATCCACTGGATCATTGCATTCTCCATCATCCCTTTAGCATATCACTAATTGACTAGTTCAGCTACACTTTACTCGAGTTTGTTTTCTTTAGCTTCCAATTTCTCGACAAACAGTAAATTACGTTGAGCTCCTCGTCACTTTCCCTTTTTCCGCATTTGGCGCGATAACGGATTCCCCGCGACTCTCTCCGAAACGTTAAAGATACCACTCGTGGAGGACGAGGACAGAAGCCACCGTCGTTTCCTTTTTTATTGGAGATGGCTTCCCCGAGACCTTCCTTATCTTTTTTCCTCCCTTCTTTTTCGTTCCCAGTGGATTTGCATACAGACGTATCAGGAGGCACGCGCTGCCATTATATGTTAACACATTTGCATTATATGTTAACGCCGCGGATGAAAGTGACGCCGAACACAATGTAAACACCGTCGAGATGGGATCCAATAAACCTGCCGAATGGGAAAGACAAATAGGGAATCCGTTCTTTTGTCCGCGGGAAGACGGGGGTGGTGGAAAAAAAAAAGATCAGATCGAAACCCCCGTTGGGATCTGGGAGGCTAATTCTTATCAGTTCGAACGGCTTCTTTGAGCTCCCGAAACTTGTCTTCTGGCAAGTTATCTCTCGGGGACCTGAGCCCGTCCAACTGATGCGGGTTTCGCAAGAATCGCGACAGGATCTACGAAGCGCCACGTAATTTTCTACTATCTTCTGAAATACCTTCAGGTCGTCGACTAACATTTTAACGCTGCACCATCGAACTTCGACCGGTTGAAATGATTAGATAACGTCGTCCACCCCTCCTGATGTTCTTACTGGACGATGTGTAGTGATTGCATTATCTTTGTAAGGCGCTGGTGGTAGAGTGAGTAGTCAGAGTGGGCTGAATTGATCAGAAAATATTACCGACAACACATGCCTAGTGGTTTTGTGCTATAGCAGTTCGTGTCTGGGCCCAATATGCTTAATCAGAAAAGAACTCACTGAACTCACCTCAGATATATAAATAAATAACTCTCCTTGAGGAGAAAATAAAGAAATGTACCTAAGAACGCAATAAGACCCACTATGAATTTAATCGAATAAATAGCAATGAAATAAATGAATCGAACTCATTTTAATATTTAATCAAAGTAACCTAATTTGCTCAGATCGTTATTAAAGACCATATCGGGACAAAGGGCAGGGATTTGCTCACCTTTTTCCCACAATATTCAAGCAAGGGAGGAAAACACTGAACTTTAATCTCTGGCTGATAAGAGAGAGGCTCGATTAATACGTCACAGGGTGTGTGAAGAACCAGAGTGAATTGTGGAGCTCGAAGCCTCACGGATAACTGCTCGCCCTTTCCAGTGCCAAGGTAGGAGAGCCGACGGACACGAAGGCTATATCTTTCACATATGCTAACAGGTTACACGTCCAATCATAGATCATTACTGCCACCGGTTGTCTTTAGAAGGAACCCAGTAGAACTGACATAAAGTGGAACCCCTGCAACATGATGTTAACATGTGTGTATAAAATGTGACGGTTTTGCTCCCCAAGCCACACTCTGAATCCCTTGTCTAAGGCCTGTTTCAAGAGGGTGATTATAAACAGTCAGAGGGATTGCAGACAGACAAGGAACGTGAGTTGCCCAACTTGTCAACCAAATGTGTGTAGTAGTAGGGCAGTTGTCTTTTTTTTTTCTTTTTTTTTTTTTTTTGAAACGGTGGATGCAGGCAATACCCTCACTGCAGCCACAAACGGGCCTATTGTAAGGACGTCCATGATACTCGGATCATGGCCCACCTGCACCACCCCCCGGCCCCACGGCATGGTCTCACTTGGTGTGACTTCACCTATGTGCCCCCACCACCCCCGCACAAAGCGGAGGATATCCGCAAGTTCTGCATTTGCCACCTCTTCGGGCTGAAGGAAGGGCCTCCCAAACACAGAACGGCGCGATGCCGCGAGTCCATCGCATACGCACAGCACATGCTCTGCCGTCTCTAGCCCTACCTCACACATGCCAATATTTGCAAGGTGGTACCTCAGCTGACAGTGACCTGTGAACAGGCCACATATGATCCTCATATCCTTCCTCTCCAGTGCAAGTACCTCCTTGGACCTCTCTCTGGAGAGCCGGATGAAGAGTTTTGACTGTCTAAGACCGGGCAGCCCCTGCCAATGAGCAGCCCTGCACCTGTCCTCCCATTTTCCAACCTCTCTACGTAGCTCAGGGCTAATAGGGATCTGCTCTGATCCCTTCTTAGCCAACCTATCAGCCCATTCATTTCCCTCTATACCCTGATGCCCTGGCACCCAACACTGTGTTACACTGTTGTCCTCTGCCAGGGCCTTCAGTCCAGTCAGACACTCCCACACCTGCTGTGATGTGAGATAGTATGAGGCTAAGGCCTTGAGAGTGGCCTGACTGTCCACCATGATGTAGATTCTCTGCCGCTTCAGTCCCCTCTGCAGCAGCCGCTGCACACAGACTGGCACCGCAGCCACCTCTGCCTGGAACACCGTGGCCAGCGACACCAATGGGATCGCTGCTCTGATCCTCGGCCCAAAGATGCCTGCCCCTGCATGGAGCCATCAGTGTAGTATACCAGAGCCCCAGCTTCGAAAGCGGGAGCTCCCCCTACCCACCTGGATCGTTCATGTTGGCTTAGGCAATCATGGGAGGTGGGTGTCAGAAAAACAGCGATAGCAGTGTAGGCAATTTGGGCTTGCAGGCTTACCAGTTCCTAAACGCTCCGAGGAACTGGGTAAGGTATATAGCCACCACACCTTGTGTCTGCGTGGAATCAGCTGACTGCGTTGTGTCCCATTTGTTTTGCCAACTTCCAAAGGTCACAGCCCTCCTCCTTTTTATCCTCTGGTAGCCGCGCTCCATTTGCCATCTTGATGGGTACAGATTGCGATAAGGCCCCCTACCACCAACACTTCGTCCTGAGAAACTGTGTGGCATGGGCAAGTAACGCAGAGGGCGCACCTCCTCTACAACGCTGCCACCCGTTCCTGTGGCGGGCAATGCTCAGTGTATCAGCCCACCCATCTGCATCGTATAAGAGTAGGGAGTGTACAGCGCTCATAAGCTAACATGCCTAAGCAAGAGCTGTTGTTGTTGCTTTATCTTCCGCTTGCCGAATATGAAAACCAAACCATCACGCCCAAATATCCAAACTACTTCCCTGGTTAGTTGCCCTGTAGTCTCCATACGAATGAGGAGAGCCTTCATTCTTCCCTTCATCACTCAGACTCTGTCTTTAGCAGGGCGAGGGACTGCACATTCACACTGCCCTGAAGTTAACTGCATATTCATAATCGAAAGTTTGGCCGTTTGCCCAGTCGTCCTGGATGGTCGCAGCCGTCAATACGAAAAAACTTCTAATCAGCGAATATCCGGGACTTACTTTTTAGTTTTTCGGAATTTTTCCCCGTTCGAAATTGGCCACTTAATAAAAACTTTGGCAGATTGTTCGGAAGTCATAGATGGTCGCATTAACCAATATGAAACATATTCAGGATCAAAAGAAGATGGGAAAACTAAAAAAAATATCTGGTGCGTTGCAACACACAACTTTCCTTAGCTCTACGTCAATTCACTTTGTACATGGCTAATTCTATTTACTCAATTCATTTACCACTCAGTTAATTTGAACTTGGTCAAACAACGCTTTACGGCAGCATGAAGCGGTAGCGATTACAGTTAAAGAATTTATTGTGCTGCTCGTACTCATTCCAGGACCATTATTGAGCAAATGGTACCCAGAAAATTAATGATGCTGTAAACACGGATTTTTTTGAAGGAGGATAGTAATTACTTTTGCAGAGTTATTGGGTAATAATTGTTAAAACTGGTATTAAGCAAAACGGCGTAGTTGAAATTCAGGAATTTCTGGAGTGGGCCCCATGTATCTCATGAGCGTTTTTAAATACTCACCCTATAGGTATTGGATTGGACTACAGTACCAATTTTCTTTAACATTCTACTAACATTCCAGCGGAGTTTAAAAGGAAAAAACCACGGCAAAAACGCTTTTCGTCGAAAATTTTGATAATTTATTGTGCTGCTCTCGTCATTTTCCCACAAATGGGAATTTTATGGTATAATTATCTTATTAAGAGCTATCTATATAAAAAATTTAATGAAAATCGTTAGAGCGGTTTTTGAGAAAAAAAATTTGGTGTTTTGATCACTATGATAACTATATTTAACTTTCGATGGATTTTGTTCATATCCTCATTTTGGCGTCCCATGGTAACCTGCGAGCGAGATATCAAGTTTGAGCTGATTTGGTAGGGTGGTTTTCTCTAAAAGTCGTTCACAGACACACAGACCATTTTCCCAAATTGTGTTTTTCGGACTCAGTAGGGTCTGAAACGTAAAGATCTGAAGAAAACTCAAAATTGTTTTTTCAGCCGATTACATAACTTTCCTTTCTACTTCGTAGAGCCAAGGCAAGTAAAAATGCAGCTGGATATTCCTCACCTGATTCTAAATATGTTTTATATTCACGTGTGCAACCATGTGTGACTTAAGGGGAAACGGTTCAAGAGAAAGGAAAGTTTAATAATCGTGCAAAAAAAAGTTTGGGTTTTCTTCAGATCTTTACGTTTTGAGGCCTACTGAGTCTAAAACAATTTCAGCGCGTGGTCCGTGTGTGTGTGTGTAGTTCGATTTGCGGGAGAACGGCTGAACCGATTGAGCTGGTTCTTTTTTTGTTTTGTTCGTTATTTTTTGTAGACACCAAAACAGGGTTATGGGCGATTTCGGTAGATGGGAAAGGGGGGTGGGGGACGAAAATGTACCAGTTCCTAGGGTTTTTCGCATTTTTCTCGAAAACGGCTCCAACGATTTTGATTAAACTTTCAAATTATCTTCTACTGATCAATACCTAACTTTTCTTCTCCATACATATCTCCATGAAAATACGGTGGACGGAGATATAGGCCTATGAAGCAAAAATAGGTTTTTTACGTTTTTTGGTTAAACGGCTTCAACGATTTTCACCAAACTCTCAGGATGTTTTCGAATAGTTGATACCTACGTATTGTTCTCAATAAATGTTCCTCTGAAAGTCCATTGAGCAGAGATAAAAATCAAAATGTGTCAAAAATAACGTTTTTTCGAACATTTCCGTGAATTCCAGGGTAACTTCTTCACCAGATGTGATAAATCCTAATGGAGTGTCTTTTAGTCACCCATACCCACATTTCGTTCTGTATAACTATTTCTGTATATATATGTTGAACGGAGATATAAGCCAAGTTAACTCAGAACAGGAGATTTGTCGAATATTAATTTATCGGTATTACAATTTTCTCAAAAACGGCTCAGACGATTTCGATCAAACTTGTACTTTCAGCTAACTAGTCCCTACATTTTGTTCTGTATAAATGTTTCTGTAGAAATGCGTTGGACGAAGATATGTAGCTGGTGTTCGAAGTTGAAGTGGTGGCGGAAAGTTGTGTGGTGCTACTCACCGCTCGTTCTATTATACGTTTCGAAACATTACTTACTATGATTTGATAACATTTTATAATGATGTTTTGATAACTAAAATCTATCACTTATATTTCTTAAAAACATTTTTTTTCAAATTATGTGTGGGAAGCAACAACAATTTAGAAAGGTATAAAGTGGAACATGGCATAAAAAGGTTGGGAAACGCTGGCCTGAACGCTTCATCTCAATAGCGCCATTCCGCGGGGAGCACACTGCTAAACTCACGATGATTCTGGTTATGGGCATAATATGATGACGTATTTTCTTCTAGAAAAATAGTGAAATCTTCTAAGTTGTAATGGTTTTCGCGGCGGACTGCGCGAGGTGGCAACACTAACCGCCACCCGTGCAGGTTTATATTAGCGCCGAGGAGGCAGTTCGAGATCAGAACGGCTAGCGGCTCGTCAGCGAATGGTATTCCTGTTAAAAAGTCAGTGTTTAATTTCCCCTTTTTGATTGTGTGAAGTAAGGTAAGCGATCAGAGCTTTGTGTTTCATTTTCCCCATTGTCCCTTTATTGTCATTTAATACAATCCGAGCATAGGGTATAAATTCAAATGGGTCTTAATTGCTTT
Organism: Pachypeltis micranthus; assembly: GCA_020466155.1. Classification (NCBI taxonomy): domain Eukaryota; kingdom Metazoa; phylum Arthropoda; class Insecta; order Hemiptera; family Miridae; genus Pachypeltis; species Pachypeltis micranthus. The sequence goes on along the minus strand of CM035777.1, from coordinate 26,880,959 downwards.
ATAATTTCATTTCCCATTACCTTCTTGAGAGTTATTATTTTATTTATTTGATCGAGTGAGTATTATTGAGCGTATTTGATTTATTCTTTTCTTTTGGGCCCAGACACGACCTTCACGAGTGTTCTGTACGCGGGAATTGTGAGACAATTCCACAAGTACGTCACAAAGTCTACTACTTGAAAGAACTTATCGTTTGTCCATGGGATGCGCTCATTTCCCTTGCTACCTCCCGTCTCACTACCACCACCCGCCCGCCTGGCTAGTCACGTTGTGCCAATTGTCTAGCGGCACCTAGAAAATGTCAGGCGGTTTTTGGTCGCAGTCGGGTCAAAGTTATTTTTGCCCTTTTCCCACCCCCGCGGCTCAACGATGAGATTCAAGTGACACTTTCCGCGTGGTGGGAAAGGGTTGAAGGGTTGGATCGGGGTTGGGGTTGGGGGGATGTTTCGTATCTCGAGCCTTCCGCCGCGAAATAAACTCGAAAACCCGAGATAGCGCTTCAGTTTTTCGAGATGAGGCTGCACAAACGCCCCGTCGTTCCGCTCAGATAAGCACGAAAATACGCGCAATTTTCCCCAACTGAACGTTCCCGTTAACAACGCAAAACAAAAGAAAAAAAACCCTTTTCGTCCGTCGGATGGAAATCTCGCACGAAAATACTATAATTACTTATTTACTCTGTAGAGCGCTTCAGGAGAACTCGCGATCCGCTTCCTGAGATACACAAATAAAAAACTACCTTCTACCTACGGACTCGTCGTAATCTCTACAATTAATCTGTCGGAGGTGTGGGCTCTACAACGTGTTACGTGTTAACACTTTTCCCAGCCCTTTTTTTTTGTGTGTGTGATCCGATGCGTCGAACTAAAAGCGGCCGGACGATTGATTCCGTCAGTTCGACGACGGCGCATAATTAAATGCGCATGATTTACGATGAATAGGAGGGGGGGGCAGGGTAATGAAAATAACCTACATCCGCCCCCCCCCCGACCCTGCCCTTGCACGTCCTCGCAGCTCTTGCTTTGAATCTCTAGCTCATCCTTCGCTTGACACGATTTTCATTAAGTTTTTCAGGCAGCTTTTTCCCGAGTGAGACGTAATTACCTAGGTAATTGAAGTTGAGGGGACGAAGACGACGAAGGGGACAACAAAATGGATGCCTCGGGTTGAGAGGAGTCGCTCGAAGGGGTTGAGATTTGAGAGAAATTCCTTCAAGTTATAACTCGAGGTGGAGTTGAGCGAATTCGAACGGCGAGTGCAAGTATTTCTTCGGTTCACTTCATTCGTGGGACGGAAATACGGTTAATGAAGGTTAACCAATTCGTGAATCGACGGATCTGTCGTTCGCTACTGTAAGCATTACCCCACCAGAGAACGCCAAAACCAAGTACTGACTGTACTAAGGCTTTGTACAATAAAATGAGAGTGCTCTTCGAAAAGCAGTTTCGGATGGAATGGAATATGTGAACAAATTTCCCGATTTTCTTCGCCAAAGCGATCACCTGGGCCTTCCAATCAAGACTCTCATCCAACACTAACCCTAGGTACTGTGCGCTTCTAACTCTCTCTATTTCCGAGCAACCACATGCCATGTACTGTGAATTACAGAAGTGCAATTTCAGGTTGTAAGGATGAGAGTCCTTGGGTGAATGTAATTTATTTGGTATGGACGGGTTATTTGTGATGTTTTTCTTTATTCGGTACTCTCTCTCACTCTCTCTCTCTCATGCAGGTTCCAAAGCACAGGACTGTACTGTATAGTAGATCTTTTAGAGCAATTCATGTATATAACGAACACAGAGATGTATTTGATTTTAATTTAAGTGTAAATAGTTTTAAGAATAGAATGAAAAAAATGTTAATTAAAAAATACGAGGAAACCAACCAATGAGAGGTATTTACGTAAGTGTGAAGTGTAAGTGCAAAAAGTGTAGTGGACGTAGAAGTGCAACGGAAGATTTGTCAAGATACAAGATACTTTTTATTTTATTCACGTGGTAATGACAACTAGAAACAGTGATTGCTACGTAATTAATTCCTGGGAACAGGGAAGAGAGGGCCTTAAGGCCCTATTGTTTCCCAGGTTGTTAAATAAATTCTTCAGTCTTCAGTCTCTCTCTCTCTCTCTCTCTCTCTCTCTCTCTCTCTCTCTCTCTCTCTCTCTCTCTCTCTCTCTCTCTCTCTCTCTCTCTCTCTCTCTCTCTCTCCCTCTCTCTCTCTCTCTCTCTCTCTCTCTCTCTCTCTCTCTCTCTCTCTCTCTCTCTCTCACGCACTCTCTCTCTCTCTCTCTCGCACTGGTTTCAGCACGGAGACTGCGCTCATCAGGGTACTGGATGACGTAAGAGAGGCGATGGACCACAAGAAATTAACAGTCGCAGTCCTTGTGGATTTCAGTGCTGCGTTAGATCTGTTAAGACGGGATATAATGCTGGCGATTCTCGGGTCGGTCGGGGTGTCGGGGAGCACATTGGGATGGTTCAACTCATACTTGTCTGGGAGATTTTTAGCAGTAAAGGGAAACGGCGGTTTGCTGTCAGCATGGAGGGCTCTGGACGTGGGAACCCCACAGGGATCAGTTTTGTCGGCTCTGTGTTTCATCCTCTACACGACATCGCTAGTTGGAACGTTCTCAGAGGGCACTTCACACATGGCATATGCGGACGACCTACAGTTTTACAGGTCCTGCAAAGTAAACGACATAAGGGAGACAGTGAGCCTATTGTCCAGAGACCTAGCGAGTGTGGCGGGTTGGTGTAATAGGTATGGGATGAAGATTAATGCGGACAAAACTAAGGCAATGATCATTGGCTATCCTAAGATCCTAAAAAAAAGTAGACATGGCAGCGGTGCCTAATGTGATGTTGAAAGATTCGCCCTTGGAATATGTCCGATCCACAAAGCTCCTTGGCATCCTCGTTGGAGGCTCATTGTCCTGGGACGAAGAAGTTGCGGCTACTTGCAGTCGCGCATTCAGGGCAATATTCCAGTTACGTCGCTTAGCATCAGATTTCCCAAGCCATGTGCGCCTTCAGCTCGTTCAGAGTCTTGTGATGCTCAATTTTGACTACGCAGCTGCGGCAATCTGCGATTTGAAGAGTGGCGAGCTTGATCGGACGAACATGTTGGCGAGATCTTTCGTAGTCCAAGGAACAAAAATACATAATGAGCATGCAGAGCTGTTTCAAAAGTGTGGTAGGATAGAAGTGTTTAAAGAAAAGTTTAAAAAAATATTAATTGAGAGCTATTAGACTGTATCGTTGTTGTGTTCTAGTTGGACCTTATACTAATATTATTTATTTAGCCATCACGCACTCCTACATTGTAAATAGTTTGTTGTCAATCGTTATATGTTTTTTTGTTTGTTAAGTGTCTGTCAAATATTAGGATTAGGATATCCACTGCGGAGAAGGGGAGGAATATCCAAGTACTCACCCTTCTCTAAAGTCGGGGCAGTGAGTGTTTGTATGTGTCAGTAAGTGTTTATGTATGGACGAGTGTGTTAGTGAATGAATGTAATTTATTTAGTGTGAATGGACTGTATTTATAAATAACATAATGAGTTACGACGAATGTAGGGGGAAATGTAACAGTGTGATGTAGCCAGGGAGAATGTAAGAGAGGGCCACATGGCCCTAATTCTCCCTGGTCAGTAAATAAAATCAATCATTCATTCATTCTCTCTCTCTCTCTCTCTCTCTCTCTCTCTCTCTCTCTCTCTCTCTCTCTCTCTCTCTATCTATCTCTCTCTCTCTCTCTCTCTCTCTCTCGCTCTCTCTCTCTCTCCACAAACCCCCAGAGGGTGCATAGTTCGGTAAGCCAAGCTAGCCATACGTAGCAACTGCCCGATAAATTCATGAGCTATTCAATGGATGCTGTGTGCTGCGCCCCACCAAGCATTGCGAATTTAATAAACTTTTTATTTGTGCTTTTGATAAAGCGAATTCAACTTTTATTCGTTCGTTCCCACTCGAATTCAATTGCCTTGAGTAATCCTTTTATATTGTTCCTGACGAATGCTTTTGAACTGCTCATTTAAAACACGACCCCCTTCAACTGCTTCCTTTGTGTAACTGAACCTCGTGATGGCGCTCCAAATTGAAAACGGCGTTTTTCTGGAAAAGCGGATTATTTGGGAGGTTGCTGAAGGAGGAAAGCGTCGTGTTCAACGTTCAGTATAGCGGCAATGGAGTTTTGAGGAGATTGAGAAGTAAACGGCAGCAATTGTCGGAGCGTGGGAAGTGGATGGGGCGAGAGGAGGGTAAAGGCAGTTGTTACGTTTAACGTTTATTACGCCATAAATAAATTAATAGCTGCGGGTATTTGGGAGCTAAAGAGACGATTCTCTCCTCGGACTTCATTTCGCTGGGGTTTGTTTTCATCCTCTCGCAGTCCTCCCTCGAGGGGTCTGGCAATAAGAATTCCCTTCCATTCTTCCCTTCTACCTCGCCATCCAGAGAACAGTCAACATTTGTACACGCTGACAATATCCGTAATGAAAGCCTTTACTCCTTTCCCACCAAATAATCTCCTCGTCTTTCGGTTCCTCTTCCTGCCCTCTTAATTTCTTCCTTTCCTCCTTCGACAACCTTTGGATCTGACTCTGAGCCTCACGTCTTCCACGAGTTTCTCAACCTCGTTCTATTAACCTCCGTGGGCTTCTAACGAGGAACGTTCCTCTTTATAGATGTTGTTCCAAGACACAGTTAGAAGGGTCTTATCAACCTTTTGTACACATTGAGCCTGCGTGACGCGGCAGAGCAGGATATAGCGTCGCGTTGTGTGGCGTCACAGATTAGTTTTCGTTAGGATGAAAATACCTCTCGAGCGAACGGATCACGAATTTTGTTTATTGGAGCCCAATCGACTAGAAATGAACACGCGCGTTGTGTTAAGTGTGAACTCTTAACGGAGTGTAATGATTTATGGAAGGGCGGGTAGACTGCAGCCTGTAAGTTAGCCTTACCTTAGCTGGTTTCAAACGGTGCCTTTTTAGTACAGTTTTCTGGGTAAATTCCGGACGTACAAAACTTACCATCTCACAACAATCAAGTTGCTAGTCAACCACGGTGTAACGCAGCTCCAGGAGCAACCCGGGAAATTCCTTAATTCAAACTACTGCCGTTTCTTTGATTCCCTCAGGCGTAAAAATCTGATGAGAACTCAACAAGCCCATGGTTGTTATGGACAAAAAATGGTTTAAAAAATTCACAAAACAGTATAATCGCAAATAAGCCGTGTTTCGTATCGTTTTCAAGGTATTTTTACATCCTGGGTCGAATGGAATGAGTATCAGACGTGTACAACTGCGTATAGGGAAATTACTGTAATTATTAGAGTCAACTAATTGAAAGAACTCACGGGAACTACAGCGGAAGTCAACGTTTTGTCGTTTTTACTCCCTCCCGTCTAATCAAAACCACCCGCCTTCTCGCCTCGCAACGTCGTGCCAATTGCCGAAGGCTCGCTGGAAATCCCCGTCCCAATTTCCCCGAAGGGGCGGAGGAAGGTTAGGGCCACTTCCTTCGCACACCCCTACATCGGATCATAAATGCCTACAGGCGCTTACGGGCTCCTGCCGCCGGGGGAATATTTAGTTTCCGTAGTTCCATTGCAGTCAGGTCATGTTTCGTATGGTTTACTAGTATTTTTCGATGCTGAATCGAATGGGATGGGTCTCGGAGCAGTAATACTAGGTCAAGCTGTTCAAGAGAATAATAAACCGTTGTGTAATAATTTTCAGGGGATTTCCTCCTTGTTTTTGTTTTCAGTTCACACATAAGTGGCAGAGAGAACATTACTTGACGTTCGTAAAAACGTTGGCTTAAAGTTCTAGGTTATATTGTGTTTACACCATAGGCGCGGACTTGTTTGTGCATCCCAGGGCAGAAGCAAGTTGCATAGCCCTTCCGCCTCCCCAAGTCAAGTAAATAAAATTCATTCGCTCGTGTGCTTTTTCTACTTAATCAATTCATTTATCACTCAATTCATTTGAACTTGACTGAACAGTAGCGCTTACAGTTCCGCAATTTATTGTGCTGCTCGTACTCATTCCTGGCCCATTATTGAACATTTGGTACACAGAGAATTAATCAGGCTGTAAGCACGATTTTTTTTTTGGAGAGGCTAGTAATCACTATTGTAGAGTTATTGGGTAAACACTTTTAAAACTGGTAGTAAGCGAAAAGGCTGTAGTGGAAATTCCGGAATTTGTAGAGTGACCCCCTTATATCTTATGAGCATTTTTAAACGCTCATCCTATAGGTATTGAATTGGACTACTACACCAGTTTTTTTTGACCATTCTAGTGACATTTCAGCGGAGTTTATAAGAACAAAATCGCGTTAAAATCGATTTCGTCGAAACGTAAAGTAATTTATTGTGCTCCTTTCGTCATTTTCCCACAAATGGGAGTTTTATGGCATTGTTGCCTTATTAAGAGCTATCAATGTGAAAAATGTAATCAAAATCGTTAACGCTGTTTTTGAGGAAAAAAATATTTGGTGTTTTGATCACTATGATAACTATAGTTAACTTTCGGTGGGTTTTGCTCATACCCTTATTTTGTCGTCTTATGGTAACTTGCGGGCTAGATATCAAGTTTGAGCTGATTTGGTACGGCATTACAGATCACCTGTAATGTCGCTCTTTGAAAGATTTCTAAAACACGTTTTGTTGTATTTTTGTTGCAGCGCAATGCGGGAAATGCAGAGCAGGAACGAGGCGCCTCAACATGAACAAATATTGCAAAAGAGACTACGGTAATTGCATTCTTGTTATAACTTAGCATTGCGGGGCAGGACTGCTTCCTTATCATAAGAATGTTATGTCAGTCAAAAGTTACGGAGGTTGCAGTGTTGCTAGCGTGGGGGAGCAGCGCTGAATGCAGCCCTGTGAAGGTACAAGAGGTCGTCATTTAGCCAGTCTTTCGGTAGAGAGCAGTTGTCCTCGCGGATGTATGACCTTGGGGATTCCGTACCACTTGAGGGAATTCTCCATCTGATTTCTGACCTGATCTAACTATGCACTTGGGGGGCAAGTTTCAAAGAGATCAGATAACCGTTTTCACAAACAAGGTGACTATCGTTCATTGTCGTAAGAACTTCGATGGAGCAGCATGTGGTTTCTTGTTTCCTTCAGCCTGGAGGCGCAAGAGATGCAGAAATGAAGAGTGTTTGAGGGAAAAGAAACAGAGCCGTGTATTGGAGTAGCCACATCCTGTGAGGAACTGGCTCGTTCAGAGGTCTGGCTCAACCCTCTTGCTCCTAAGACATTCATGGATGTTGGGAAAACGAAAATTTCCATCTCGCTTGCCATTTATCTAATTTCCCATTCCTTGCCAGAGGCTTGTGCGCATGCGCAACGACATAGTTCTCTCATCAACGCTGGAAACGATAATAAAGTCTCCTTGGAGGAAAGCGAGGACTTCTGCTCTGGTTTGCTATCTTAGATTGATTCGAGATGTAGTTCGATTAAGTGGTTAGAGGTGTGTAGTCTGGGTGGGCTATTCAATATAAGTTCCGATTTTAGCACGCTGCACACGGTGAATTCGATAGCCAATGCGTGATGATACAAAGGAAAGGATACAATATTGCGAGGGTTGTACACTCATACCACAATATTTAAAAATACAGAAGAACGTAAGAGTGGTACAGAGGATAACGTGCGCGATCTGCGTTCAGGCCAACTGTGTTCGACCCTGAGCTTCACTGATATATTTTTTATGGATTCGCGAACAAGAATTTGTTAAAAGTGGCAAATTATTATAATGTATGAAGTTTCCGGAAAAAGAATAACACACCCAGTTGACAACGACACAGTGGTGGTGGCGACCTTGACAAGAAGGTTACCTTTCTAGTGGGAGGTTCCCCCCAAAAAGGGGAGGTTTCAGTGAGGTTATCCTCAAAGTCAAGTTATTTCATTAGCCCCTGTGCCAGAGTCGGCCTATTCCCCCTACTCTGGTGCTTTGAAGGGACTGGATGTGTAGGATACGCTGCCTTTGAAAGGAGGATAACCTGGGAGTGCCTCACTGGATGCTATCTTGTAGGCATTGATGATCTACAGCAGCACTGTCCTGTGGAACTGGGTCACTACTCCCCTGTGATTGGTTGCGAGTTTGTTACTCCAGATAACGGAGCAATAGGCAATCGCGCCAAAGTAAATGGCTTTGTACATGAAGATAGTATGACAATAACACACACCCCAAGTGGCCTTGCTAATTGCTCGTAATGAGGTAAACCTGTGCCTTGGAGGGATGTGTCCCCTCTAGGCTTCTGTATCCAGAGCTATAGGGTCGCTGGGGTACGCCTTTGCTACGAGGATAACCTTCGATGCTACAGAACCATCCTGAGTCGCATTACATCTCAGACGTGAGCTACATTCGCTTTTCTCACAGCACTTCTGAGCAGTGTTGATTTCATGTGTAACTCATTGTTTTCCGAACCCCTGAAATTCGTGTCCATTAATCTTCCCTTTGTATCCCTCCCAAACCCCAGAAAACCTCTTGTTAGACAATCCGTTTTTCAAAGGATCGTAATTAGCGACGGAAGTCCCTTGAACTATCGCCCGCGTTCTTCAAATGGCTTTCCCTAATCGTCGAATGGTGTTTCCCTCGGGAACAAAATGGTTAATCTGTCCGATTCCCCTTTCCGTCGATGGTAAGGTCTTTCGCGCAGTTAATAAATAGCAAACAACACTTGAGATCACCGAGCTCGATCGTTTCAGCCTTTCTCCCTCAAATCAGACTACTGAGACATCCTCGCGCACATACAAACTCTCGGATCACTCCCTGAACCCCTTAGCCCTACATTATAAAGACAAGTTATGTAGAATGCATGAGTTTTCTCAACATCTTTACATTTCAAAGATACCCATTTAAGAAAGTGGCCTTTTTTCTTTTTGTTTTAAATTTGCTTGGTGCCACAGGTGCCTTTCTCTCTTTCACTTGCTCCTGACATGAGCACAGTACTACCTAAACAGCTCTGTTGTGGATTTCCCTTGTCGTTGCTGTATTTTCCCTATTTCCGTATCATAATTTTTGAATTTTTTGTTCTAGCCATTCTAGCGGTTGTATTGGAAAAGGAAACGATCGAAGACTGGGCCAAATTCAACACGGCAGTGCAGAGTGTTTACAAAAGAGGTCGCGACAGCGCGTTGAGGCGAGGAGGACTCTCGCTTTGGGTGCGCAACACTGACCTCGCCTGCAAATGCCCCAAAATCAAAAGCAACAAGTAAACACGATTTTTGTTCTTTTTCTGTAACTCGTTGTATAAATATTTGTCGTAAACGTATAAATAGCCTCTTATAATTTAGTGCAATTTTCTTCGTGTGACTCTGCTCATATGTTTTACTTTCCTCAAACCTACGTTGCAGACAGTTACTGTTCTGCATTAGGGGATGTCTGTGGGAGTACCGACATGGAGGCCCCTACCTCCCTCAGACCCCGCAGTTTAGAAACGAAAGAAGGGGATGGGATTTCTACTCTCCAGCGACCCCCTGATCACCACGATGTCCGCAGAGCAAGCGCATTGTCCAGCATTATCAGGCCTTGCCCTGGGTAGGAGTTGGATTGCTCTGTTCTTCCTATCTTGCTCTTGGCTTTGCATTTCCGTGGTAACCCCCGTGGGTTAAGTCAAACAACCCTTAAGGCCTGAATGGTCACTGGCCCGCACCTTCTTTTGATGGCACTTACGGTTTCAAAGAGAGAGATCAACTGTCGCTACCTCTTTTAGCCTTAACCTTCTTTGTAAACTGGGTGTTAGGCTTGCTTAGTAGCTTCCTGCTTTGTCTGATCTTCCATCAACTGTGGCTCACTGTTGTAGGAACTACTGTGGAATAGCACGCGGTTTCTTGTTTCTTCTGCACTTGACACCCAGGACATGCAATATGGAGAGTCTTCCAGAGAGAACAGAGATCGAGCCGTGCATTGAAGTTGCCATGTCCCATAAGGAACTGGCTCTTTCAGTGGCCAGGCTTAACTCGCTTTCACGCCTCCTAAGGCGTTCATAGATGATGTCAGGTCCTTTGGCATTAACTCCCATCTCGTTTGCCATTTATCAAGTGAAGATTCATTTCGAGCAGCAAGGTTGTGTTCAGTGGAGAGGTCTATACGGAGTTTGGCTCAGAGCCAGGCAAGCTTCCTTTTCACTCTCCACATGTCCACTACGCGCTCAACGTCCAAGCCAACGGTTACCGAATGGGAGTAATGGCATAGGCCGCTTTGCGGCCCGTTCGCGCATTGCTCCGGGGGTTTATGTTAGGTCACGGTTGCTGCAGGGTTTTCCTTGCTGCCAGGATGGCCGTGGGAAAGGGTGGGTGGGGGCTAGGCGGGTTCTTGACCGGGGCCTGATGGCTCCCACGCCTCCAGGTTTTTTCTTCGGCTCGCCCATGCTTGTGCAAAGCGGGCGAACCGGCGGCCTACGGTCTGACTGGAGAGGAATCCACGTGCCAAGTTGCGTTCAGGAATCTCGGCACGGGCCCTCGCATCCGCGTACAGACCGCAGTCGAAGAGGACGTGGGCAGCATCTTCGGCCACCCCCACGCCACAGGGGCACTCATCAAACGCGCGGCGTCTAAAGAAGAACAACCGCGCGTTGAATGCCCCATGCCCTGACAGCAGCTGTGTGACTGCAAATGTGAGGCGCCACCATGTCATCTGTAGCCGCTCTCGCACAGAGGGCATGAGCTCGTGGAGGTGGCGGGCAGTGGTCCCTGAGTCCCACATCACCTGCCACTGGTCAAGTAACCATTCCTTAGCCAGCGTGATCCTTTGATCAATAGAGGCCTCGCGAAGCAACTCCTGGATTAAACCATTGGTCCTGATGAGGTGGCACATGGCATCGCAATCCAGTTGGAGGTCCAGCGGTGGAGTGCCTGCGAGGATCTGCAGGGCGAGGTGGGAGGTCGTGCGATATGCCGGGAGTACAGCTAAGAGCGTGTCTCGCTGCAGTGTCCTGGCGCGCTGCCTGTCCAGCTCGGATGGCGTTATCCACCAGGACGCTTCGGCATACTTCACTATGGGGAGGAATACCACCCGGTAGTATAGGTGCCTGGTCTGTGGTGACGCCCCCCATGTTGGTCCTGTTACCAGCCAGTGCTCACTAGGAGTCCTTCAATGGAAACTCTTGTAGGCCTTGGTGGTCCATGGGATGGTAACTCTCTGGGATTGGACCAATACCAAGCTGATGCCAGGAGGGCAAAGGTGGCCTGCTGTTCCCGGGCGAGCCAGAAGGCTCATCACTGTAATGGGCAAGGGATCCATTACAGGAAATATAATGGGTGACCAGAATAACTAACTAAATGAGGATGGAAAAGAAGAGCAGAAACAAGTTGAAAGGCTACCAAAGTGCTGAAGGGTTGCTATGGGCCACAGTAGGGGCCTAGGTGGAACCGTCTCAGGCGCCACCAGTAAGGAACAGCAGGACCAGTACCAGTACTATCCTAGACAATAGGACAGTAGCCATTCATGCTTAAGTAAGTGGTCTTGTACGTAGGGATTATGTCACGCTAACTCTCACCCCAAGTGGCCTTGCTAACTGTTCATAATGAGGCAACACTTACCAGGGTTTGGCTGAAACCCACATCATGTCTTGGCTCAACAAATCTCCTACTCGACTAACATTCAAACATTTTCCACCGCTATTCTTTGACGCCCTTTGTTTCGTTTGTGTCCAATTCAGGAGGTATCTGATCCTTGGGAAAGAAAAAGATGGCGACAAACCCGGACTGACCATCACTCAACGCTCCATCGTCATCGAATGGAAAGACGAATGGCTCAACCGAATGCGCAGGTTCCAACGAAGATCAAAGCAATGCAAGTAAAATCTTCAATACCTTCAGAGGGCACTACGTGCAACCACAACAACATGAAGACTCCCGTCGAAGACTTGGCGCCTTTAAAAAAAATTAATTAATTTTATTTTGACCACTTGAATCGCGCCAGTTTCACGCGAATTGACGTTATCTAATCAATACCTTTTGTGACTATCGTTAGACCCTTTTCCAACGTGCCACCACCCTTTTACTCAACGTACTCCCGGCCTCTCCTGTTGCCCTCCTCTACCTCGTTATTTCACTTCTTTTATTTTTTGTCGCTGTTTGCTTATTACAGCAGACTTTGAATTCTCTTTAACTAGACTGTAGATAAGTTCAAAGTAGTGAGGGTTTCTACGTTAAAATTAATGGAACTTCTTATAAGTCCAGTGCTTTTTTTTTTGTTTTTTAAAAAAGATGAACAATCTGAGACTTTTGCAACGCGTTCATATAAATTTGACGAGGACTTTCAAAGTGGACGACAATGTTGGATTAAGACTATATGCATTCGACCGGGAGAGAAGGCGGTTTGTACGGCGCATTGTAAATGAAATAAATAAAACGCGAGATAGAATTCATTACGTAGCAATATTAGTGCAAATAGTTGCTTTTTGATTGTTCGTAAAATAACGATTTTTGATGAGAATTTAATTGCTGGTTTCTTGGGGGGGGGGGGGGTGAAAGCATAGTGCGGGAGACAGGAATGGGTGGCTTATGACATCTCCAGTTTAGGGTGTTGGAGGAACTTCCAGTTTCCAGGGTGTTTTTGTGAGCATGGCTGCATGAGTTGTGGCGAAGAGGGACCTTCACAAAGTGTAGTGGTGGTACTACGTGGTCAACTCAAAGTGGCGTCTTTGGGAGAGCGTGATAGCGGCCATTGTAATATTGAATTAGAGAGGTTATTTGTCACAAGGCCGAGACGGGCTGGGGAAAGTGGTGTCTGTTCAAAGGAGCACTTAAAAGATTCATGAGATGGCGTTTCTGTGCACAAAGATATGAGGAAGCCAGTGTTGTTTTATCTTTCAGAAAATGCTCTGGCTGTAGTCAGGAGAGGCTACACTGACAGGGTGCATTGCGATACTGAATCAAAGGAATTAATTTTTCAAACCATTAGAGTGGAGGCTACTGTCGACGTCATTCATCCCTCAGGGAGTACAGGAAATGATCTCTTTTATGACCTCTCTCCATACCGAACATATCAAGAATACTGACAGATCACAGGCCCCATACGCTAGAGAAAGGCTTCTTTATGAAACCCGCTTCAAGCAGGTGGTGTGTGCCCACAAGAGAGGCCTGCTCTGCAATATTGTTGTCCAGGTGACTTGGGGTGTCTGTAGTGCACAGCAGGTTGGTTTTGCTGGGTGCCTCGTGAGGACCTGTCTCTGGAACAGGACAGTATCCAAAGCATTTGGATTTGCTCCAAATGAAAATCCCAGAAGTTTTCCTCTTTCTCGTAGGCTGCAGCCGCTGTCACAGCAATAATTATCAGTGTAAAAGTAGAGGAGCTTGGAAGGAGGCTAGCTGCAGCAGCACTGATCTTGAGGCGAATACCCCTACAAGGTTTACAGGTGATTCAGTCCCAAAGCTGAGCTTCTGGCAGTGCATGGCGACAAGACACAGCAGCCATCTGTGAGCTTACTAAGTAAGATCTTGTTGTGCCCACTACGAAATCAGCATTTCTGTTTGAAGTGTGCGATGTAGGAAGGGGACTTTCTGATATCACGGACATTCGTATCGTGAATTAACTTATATAATACAGACAGCCTCGTCTAGCTCTTCCAGCTACAGTAGGAGAACGGATTTTACTGACCTCTTCACATCTTGGGAAAGGGCGATGGTGAAACTGCAGGTTTCAGTGCAACGTTCTCCAGTTTCTTGGGCTTTTTTTTTTTTGGTCCAAGGGCGTGTGGGACAAGTCACTGCGGCCGCATATGGGCCTATTGTGACGCTTTCCCTTTCTTAGTAGAAGGCGTCGTACATACCCGCCCCCCTTAGGAAGCCGAGTATGTCCTTCACCGCAGAGTCCGCTACGGTTTGGGGTTCAGTGGTCCCCTGACCGAAGTATTCAAAGCGTTTTGCTGCCAAGGCAGGGCATTCACATAGGATATGCTCTGCTGTCTCGTCCTCCTCACCGCAGAGTCTGCATTCCACCGCCTCTGAGATGCCCATCTTGTTGAGGTGATATCTGAGTGGGCAGTGCCCGGTGAGGAAGCTTATCAGTACTCTCAGATCTTGTCTAGAGAGTGTCAGCATCGCCTTCGCCCTTTGACAGGAAGGCGTGACAAGCCTTTTCGCCTGTCTTAGTTGTGGCTGGCGATGCCAATGGGCGCCATTTTTCTGTATCTCCCATCGAGCAACCAGACGGTTCAGGTGACTTTTCGTCAGACCCACGTGTGGTTCAGGCCCGATGGGTAGGGATTCTGTACCCCTTTTCGCGAGGCGGTCAGCCTTTTCATTGCCCTCATGCCCCCTGTGAGCCGGCACCCAAATGAGGGAGAGCCTGTTACGGGCGCCGAGCTGCTTGAGCACATAGAGGCATTCCCATGCCAGCTTAGACCTAAAACTATAGGCTGCGATGGCCTTTAAGGCACAGCCTGGCTGTCTGAGAAAATGTAGATCCGCTTCCCCTTGAGCCCTTTGTTCAGGATCTCTTCTGCGATTTCTTGGGTTTTGCCCATTGTTCGTGGCTGCTTATTCAGTCAGCATGCTGACCTTATTCACAGCTGGCCGCAAACATGCCCCTGGGGATAATACCCTGGCCGTTCCAATATCCACAACCCGTGGTCGCGCCTGGTAGCATGGGCATGCTCCTGGGAAGATAACCCAGAACCAGGTGGGCTTGCTTGCATACTAGAGTGGCAGTGAACGCCATCTTCATCACTCTGGCAACTCTCCAAGCAGTCATGAAGTGGAAAGTGTTGTCCACACGCTCAAAGGGCCATTGACAAAGTGAAGCGATGTGCCAGAGTCAGTTTCTTGATGCGATAAGACGGAACAGCCTGAGATAGAGGCCGCAGCCACACAACCCAAAGTACTTTGTGTTACAGAACCAGAGGGCCACTCAGAGATGGAGTGACATACGAGCATTTAGCCTCTCCTACTCACACGACGTTGCCATTAACTCCTGAAGTTCCACACAATTGTAAAACACTTCTGAATTAACAGTGTAAAGCCGTGGTTGCTGCGCTTACACTTATATACTTACTTTATTTCATGATGAACTGTGTACTGAAGGATTTCATACATCCTACTGTAAGTGTGTATTAAGGTGAAATTGACAACACACAACTCCAACTCACTGTCCAAACTAAAGTGGCTTTTGTTCTTAGCGTATATTCATTGTAGTGAGCTACACGAGCGTGTTCAACTGCGCCACACCACCCCTAATCATCAGTTACTAGAGATGGACCCGACACGCCACCGCTTGCCAGTTCTCCCTTGAAGCCCCCTCCAGACTCACTGCAGTTTCGTCATGGTGCCTTTTTGCCGAAGTTGGTCAAGCAAAGAATACGCATCCACAAAGTATCCTGGTGGTGCAAGTCTTCTGTGGTTGTTCCTCGGGGTCCTTCAACATCTGGTACAATAACCGCTCTTTAACGACCTAATTTGGCCTGTGCCAAACACCGCAGGATATCTTTCCAGATCTGAGGCATCACTCACACCTCATTACTACGATCTGAAGACCCCGAACTCGCAATAGTCGCACTATTTCCACTTCTTTGGCAAGGTAGGGACGAATGAGGAACCCTTTCCACATTCTCGCTCCTCGGCGCGTAGCAAAGTCAGATGAAGGAAACAGCGAGGAACTTCTCCACATTCTCACTCTTCAGGCTACTCTGCGAGAGTCTGGAAGGGCCTTAGCGCGTTCGCCATACTTCACCCACAACATCCCCCCCCCCACCACCACCATTGTACATCATCGTGAACTTGAGGTCTTCCCATGTTTTATCACTACTCGTTTTCTGTACATCACAAAGTGACCGCTCTGCTACAATGATACATAAAACATGTACCTCGCTTTCCACTTTGTGTTTTCAATCGTCGTTTACTCATTTTCATTGAGTAAAATGAACGTTACACTACTTGTAGAATATACTTCTCCTCTCGCCCCTCTCCTACACTCCTCAACACGGATTTCTTTTTAAATGTTTGATGTATCATAATTTTGTACATAAGTGTTACATATTTAATTTCTTCTCTTTTTCCGGGAAGGAACATTTTATTACGCTTTTCCTTTATATAAATATTTATATATATGTGTAATAGAATATATTGTTTTTAAACTTGTACAAAATAATAGAAAATTATTTATTTAAGTTTGGAATTTGTAGAAACCGTTTTTTTTTTCTTAACTCGTTTGCTTCGATTCGACTTGTAATATATTGTATGTTCGATGCCCTCTGCGTAGGCCTAACTGGTTTGTACTGTATTTTCGTTGTATTTGTTGTGTATTCGGACTTTATTTGTACTTTTCTAACGTTTTTGGTTCAATTGAGGAGGGGGCGGCACGATGTTAGACAGTTAACTTCCATTGCGAGTAGTTGTGTATGCTCAAGTGTGCAGGGCAGTGCTGAATTTCGCGTTTGGCACTCAAATGCTGAAAAAGCAGTACATCTAAGTTTCTCAGGATGTGTGGTACCCGTATTTTCTGGTGTGCTTTGGGAGATCAGCCAGTAGGTTAGCGGCTTGTTGGCTTATTGTGCTTTTTTGCAACTATTTAAACAGTCCTGGAGCCCTTAGTGAGGGCCAGTAGTCTCCCGATCAGACTTGAGAAGGTTAGGGTACTTCGAAACTCTAAAAAGCAGTCAACAATTTTGCGTAAAGCCTCCCACTCCTCAAAGTGTTGAATTCTGGTGACACGAAGGCGGGATTGAAAGGCTCAACAACCTAGGCACTTATTCTGAGCCACTGGCACTATTTCCTTCGCCATTTAGTGGTTCATTTTGTGACTCTCTGGTCCCCCTTGTTCCCTTGAAGGAGGATCTAGAGGTGGCCATCACATGCTCCGGCATGACGAAGGAAGTCACGAATACTCTGACAGAGTGCTTGTGCATTAGCAACACCCCAGCATCAGTGTACAGTTTATTACAGCAGTTGATAACCCATCCCTGTTTGTCTAGTAAAGTACAGATATGTTTTCCTTAGTGAGGTTTCCAACTCTGGGCACCTGTTCGGATTTTTGGAATGTGGTGTCGATAAATTGTTGACTGCGGGTTTAGGTTTCACTCTGTAACATTAGCTTTGCTCTTCGGAGCGTTTATCTTCGTCCCTTGCAATTCACATCACCTCTCGGCCCCTTTCAGCTCTTGATTCAACTGTTTCAGTCAAAAGAGGTGGCTAGTTAAAAGCGAGTCTGACAATTCACTTCTGAAACTCATTCCTTGAGCTCTCTCAGTCTCAAGCAGCACATTGGGAAGTCGGCATTGGCCATCAGAATACTGTGAATTTATAAAGACTGACGCCTTTTCTGATAACCTACTACTCAACAGCTCCGCTGCACAACGTTAACGAGAAAGTAATGCTGAATCTCATTCATAAGATCCAAACCCAAACTCAAGGCCATTTTAGGCTCATCTCCTATCTTTGCAGGGTTTGTGGTAGTCGGTTCGGCTACATTTGAAGGGATATAGGAATCCACCCGTCCTCTAGAATCTTTTTCCACTCCATTCCTCCCAAACTGGTGCCACGCAGCATTGGTTCGCCTAATTTGTCAATTCTAGTGCCAAATAATAATGAAAAATGCTTCTCTGTTAATATTTCCCCAAATGGGCACCCCGCCTTGATCCTATGGAGGATCTTCCTCACTGCATAGTGACCAGATCGCATTCCTATGATACTTTTCCGTCATACTTCGCTTAAATTAAGCTCTCAATTAGCCTGTTGTGCATTGTAACTACTTGTACACAGAGCTTTGGCAAGATGGAAATGGGCAATACCAATCAGGGAAGATGGTGACACGAAAAGAGAAAGTTAGATCTGTGGGAGAAGAAAAGCCAATAAGGCTAGTTTGAAGAGTAGGAGTCTTGAAGTTCTGGGCGATTCTTGAGGAGAGTGAGTCAAGATTTGATGACGAGTTGCTCAAAGGTGAACGGAGGTTCATGCGGCAGTTGGCCGCCCTTCTTCAAAAGACGCCTGTCGCGAAATCTGTCTCATCCCGACAGAGGGCGCTAACCACGCAGTTCTCCTGGAGGGGATAGCCCGTGGCCAATGAGTCAGGACTCCCCCTTCCGACAAAACGTATAAAACGGCCTGTCCTCGTCTGTCTGCACAGCCTTCCCATCACAACCAGCACACAAAGGAGAAGGAGCCACGACTGAGTCCTCTCAGAGTCCTTCGCCTCGCACTTTGCCAACCGGCAAAGACAGAATCTACGAAATTTCGTCGGCCCTTTTTAAGGCCACGCATTTAAAAAGGGAACCCGACAGTTCAGTGGCCCAAAACACAATCCACAGCTTGTCAACGAAAGTTACATAATCGCCTAAACGCAGCTACCGTAATTCGAGGTACTTCCACCAGGTCCCTCAATCACAACACTGCCTGCCCTGCACTCGGTCACCACCCCTCCTCGCCCCCTTTACATATCACGATGGGCTCCTTCTTTTATGTACATTTACAGGTTGACCGCATTGCGTCGCCTTCTAGTTTTTTTTTGTGCAAAACGTTCGTTCGAAATAAAAACTTCCTTCCCTCGACTTTATTCGCAAATCAAAATGTAATTGATTTATTTATTTTGTACTTGTCGATGTGATAGCAATAACAAGTGTATTTGTATGTGAACGTAACGAAAAAGAAAAAAAACAAAACCCTTACTCTTAATTCGTATTGATAAAACAACAAATGTGTCCTAGTGTATAATAAATAAATGTGCTACCTACTTAAACTAAACGTTAGACAGTATTTCTGCCGCATACGAAATAAATTTAAACAAATTTTAAAAGAAAAAAAAGCTAATTAACGTGTAATATTGAAACAATTACCAATTTTTACATTGTAGGTGTATAAAATAAACGAGGATTTTGAAAAATCACGCATTTGGTCGTTGTGGATTCGTTTTAGTTGACGACTACCCGCCGAATGTTGAAGTTTTCGCTGAAGACTTGGATTTTAAGCACTATAATGCAAATAGAGGACCACAAGAACTGAGCACGAGCGGGAAAACGCAGCAAATGATTACACAACGATTTGTTATTCTCTTGCACAGCACGATCGATCGAGATCTATTCTAGTCAATCCAACGTCGTACAGTATAAAGAATATAATGTGGGTGAATCAGCAACTTACACGCAAACCAATAATCTCACATGGGTCGAGCGGTGGTGTGCTGATCAACAACAGCAAGGACGAAGAAGAAGAAGTGTAACCACAGGAGGAGGCTACAATCATATCAAGGAAGACTGAAAAGCTGATACGCGGAGAAAATGATCGAGGTTGTTGAACGGAACAAAAAAGGAGGTCATGAGTTGTGGAGGGGAAGGAAAACCCATGGGAAAATTTTCCGATTTGTGAGGCATTCGTGATAAAGTCGTAAGAGAATAAACGATATTCTGCCGAGTTTACCTATTCTTCACCAAACCACCACTACAGTGGCATAGAGCTGCCATTGGAGAGAATGGTAGCAGCCTGTGTTGGGGGAAGCGTGGAGTTCAAAGAGCGTGGAGCCCTCAATAGATAAGTTGGTGTTACGTAAGTTGAGACAAATGAAAAGAAAGTTGACGGACGGTATAATTATATAACTGACATGTATGGTGAATTGTTTAATGGAATGCCTGTAAATTGGAAAGTTAAACCTGGACTGTTCGGATGAATTACGGATGACGGTGATAGAGAAGATGAAGAGGTGACAAGTCAGTTAAAGAACAGCGCAGGTATTCGGGAGTGTGTGCAGAACTCCGTGGGGGAATTAATTGTCTTTGCCGCACTTTAAAAACACAATGGCGACTTCCTCGTGGAGGAAAAAGAGCATCTTGGACGAGTAAAAAGGTCAGCAGCTGCACAGTGCAACGTTTCAAACGGAACTGGAGACAAAAAGCAATGCGGAAGATGGAATGGTTTGGCAGTTGGGGAAGAGAGGAGGAGCAGATAAGACTAGCCTGAAGAGCCTTGAAGTTCCAGGCGATAAGGTGTGAGTTATGTGTTTGAGAAGACCAGAGTTCGGTTGCCGAAACACAATGCACCTTGACAAACTCACGTAATTGCCTAAACAGTCTGGCGGTCTGGTACACAAAGGCTGGGGTGCTAATTAATAGCACCACACCTACCAGCGAGAAGTGAGGAAACTGTATCAAGGGCTTAAAAGTATACAGAGAGGATTTGTACCTAGTACCACTTTATGCAAGTCAAAGGAAGGAGAGTTACTTGGGGACCCGGTACAAATTTTGAACAGATGGGCCGAATACTTTTCTGAACTTCTGAATGAAGAGGCAGTGGACGAACCTTTTGAGATAAGGGATGATAGTGAGGAAGAGGCGGAACCTACGGTGGCTGAAGTCAAGGTCGCCATTGCAAAGTTGAACAATCATAAGGCTGCAGGAGAGGACTCATTGTCAGGGGAGCTGTTTAAATATGGCGGAGAGCGGCTTGGAGAAGAGATGCACAAACTGGTTTCCGAAATCTGGAAGCGAGAGATTATGCCTGAAGAGTGGAAAACAGCAGTTATAGTTCCCATACATGAGAAAGGAGACAAAGTAAGTTGTGCTAAATATCGAGGAGTCTCTCTATTGAATGTAGGATACAAAGTATTGTCTAAAATACTAGCAGAAAGGCTGAAATATAAAGTAGAAGCAGGCCTGGGAAAATCAGGCAAAATAGATCAACGACTGACCAGATGTTCACGCTAAGGATGATTTTGGAGAAGTGCTATGAGTTTAAAGTCACGCTGCACCAATTATTTATTGACTTTAGAGCCGCATACGACCAGATTTTGCGGCATCAATTGTACCGGGTCATGCAGGAGGAGTTCCACATACCTGCAAAGCTCATAAGATTGACGAGAATGACGTTGAGTGCATCGAATATTAAAGTGCGGATAAGTGGCGAACTATCTAGCAGTTTTACTGTCGCCAGAGGCCTGAGACAAGGGGATTCTTTGTCGACTCTTTTATTCAATATGGCGCTGGAAGCTGTAGAGAGAAAATGTCCGATTAACCCTGGTGGGACTATCTTTAACAGGACATGTCAAAACCTGGCATTTGCGGATGACATAGACGTTGTGGCTAAGCGGCAGGATAAACCGAAAGAAAACGTGGACATTATCAGAGTGGAGGGAGCTAAAATGGGTCTTGAAGTTAGTGCTCCAAAAACGAAATATATGATCAACAGCAGAAGTGCGACTAGATGGAGAAATGTCCAAGAATTCAGTGGATTCGAAAGAATGCAACAGTTCACGTATCTTGGAGGGATTGTGACCGAGAATAATGAATTAACAACAGAAATCCAGGCAAGAAGAGCAAAAGGAAACCGCTGTTATTATAGCTTTGTAAGTGTCTTGAAATCTTCACTCATCTCAAGACGGTTGAAAATCCTGTTCGCAACTGGAAGGCAAAGGCGTCAAATCGGGACAGATGGAGATCTGACGTTGTTGTGGCGGCCAAGGTTCACCAAGGACTGTAGAGCCGATAATGATGATGATGATGATGACACCTACCAGCACCATGGACCAAATGTTCGACCTTCTTTCCCTGGACATTTATGTCAAGGCAGAGGCGATGAAAGTGGTATATAAACTCACTATGTTTGGTATAGCTAAGGTGCCACAGGCGACTAATGGACACCTGGCTATATTCAGCAGAGCCTATCGAAGAGTGAGAGTCGTCATTTTTGGCCTCCTAGTGGCATCAAAGTCTATACAGATGGGTCAAAAACTCCAGAGGGCACAGGACACACATTGCCCTAGACCCCACTCCAACAGCTTTTCAAGCGGGGATCTAACCTAATATTGCCGTGGCAATCATAATGTATGAGAAAGGCTGTAGCAACTGAACTATCAATATATTGACCGATAGTCAAGCGTTGTGCAAGGCGCTAATGAACTACTGCACTACGTCAAAACTGGTGCGAGAGTGCAGGATGTGGCTTAACTCCTCAGCAAACACGAATAGAGTTAATGTGTATTGGATTCCCGCGTATAAATGGATCATTGGAAATGAGAGGGACTTTCTGGCCAGCTGCGGTTTGTCTACGGTACCTATTGGGCCGCCTCCTCATTGTGGGATTTCTCTGTCTCTGTTTAGGAGGACTTAGGGAGAATATGCCAGAAGAATGCATCAAACAGCCAGGAATGCTGCGGGAGTAAGGCACTCTACTCTAAACGCTTTATGTCAGAGCAAACATGTGAGATAAGACACAACCTTCTGAGGATGGAGAGGATTTACTTAAGGCTGATAGTGGGGGTCATCACGAGGCACTGCAGAATGAACTAACGCGCGTTAGATGGAACAGCTGAGATCGTTAGCAAACGGGAGAGCTTGTGATTCCCACGCATTCATGTATAATATTATGAATAAAATTTTTAAGAAATTAAAATAACAAATTGCTTTGTTGATTCACAAAAAGTTGACAGTGACAGAATCTGATTTGACGCGCTCGACTTTTGAAAAGTTTTACCGGGAAACGGCCGATTTGAGCTCGCCCACGCGATCTATACGACGTCAGGTGAGTTAGAGTAGTTTGAACTTCTGCCGCTAGAGTCGCAAAGGTAAGTTGTGTCGAGCTCGGATTTGAACAATTCAAACTTGGAAAATGCCCGATTCAGACGAGCCCTCACGATCTATTGGATGTTGAACTAAAATATTTGCGAGCTCTTTGCTGTTTATGATCTCCTGTTCAAATATCTTCCTCCGAACTGAAACTTCGGCCTCTCATTCAGCGGCTCGTTGTCGCTACGTCTCTTTACTCGAGACAATGCGCACTATATCGGCCGTTAGGAAAACTAAAGTAGCTTGTACGCTCGCCACTAGAGCGCATGAGTGAAACGAAAACTTTCCAGACAAAAATCTTCTAAATCACGCAACTTTCCTCGGCCCCACGTACATTCAACGGCTTATACGGCTCTAGCCACTCATCTAACTAGCTTTCCACTCCATTATGCAAATTCGGTAGAACAGATATCGGGTAAAAACTCTCTACAGTCATCGTGTGGGTGGTATGTATAGTTCCAGCCCGAGAAATTATGCAGCCGAGCCAACTGCTAGGGAAAATTAAACGCAAACTAGGTCAATTAAAACTGTATTTCTATAACAAATAAACAATAGCGGTCAAATCCGTGAACCTTTTTTTTTTTGTTAGCTATCAGGAACAATTTACTTACACGTTACCTAACAATTCGAAAAGGTCAATTACGACCGCAGAATTTTGAACATTTTTAAAACCCGACGAACGAAAAAAAATTGCAGAATTTTACAGAGGAGACTAGGCCACAAATGTCTCCTGCGACGTTCGCATTGAACACAATGAGGGCGAAACGGAAAGTTGTCGATCTAAAGTAGAAAACTTCGAGAGTATTTTGAATGAGAAGTAGTAGATACGTTTAGTAATAATTTAGGCCAACGCTGAAATGAATCGTTTCAACGATTTGAAAAGAAACTGTACGAAAAAAAAAATAACAAGGGCTGATTTGTTAAGTACAAATTTGTTGGCTAATATCTCAAGGGCCATCGTCCACAATGCAGCCTCACTATTCTACAATTACGAATTGCGCGTTATCGAAACGAAACAAAACATCAGCTGGAAGTTGAGTTGTCAATATAAATTTGATTGTTCAAGCAAACCTTATGAATCTGGTTGAGGTTACATTTGGCAGGTTATTGTTGTTGTGGGTGTTTCTCATATGGCCCAAAGGAAAACAAAGCGACAACATTTCGAATAGCGAAGTAGTTAAACGGAGATATTGTCAGACCATACAGCGACTTTATGAAGTTTAAGTAACAAAACAAGTGTGTCATTTGGGTGAACGATAACAGCAGTAATTGGGGTCAAGAGGGACCAGCGATATAGTCACAAACAGGGTTCCTGCAGATCTTGTCACGAGTTGGTGGTTCCTGACTCAACATCCGGCAATTGAAAGGAAGGAGCTGTGTCTAGTAAGATGGCAACCTTAGTACAGATCTGAGAAGGGGGGCTTGTGAACCCGCAGCAGATTCAGCCAGAGCTTAGTCCATGGTTCAAGCAACACCACGGCGCAATCGGGTTCTAATTAACACAGTTAATTACAAAATATGGAGCATTTAGAGAGCAATTTTCAAAACCACGAGCCCTAACTGGAAGGCGATCGGTGATTATGCCCTGTGAATGGTGGAATACACTGTTGGCCAGTTCATGCCGGTTATACTCTACCCTATCATGTTGAATTGTAACGAAACCTGAAGGAGCATTGGGCAGTACTGAGCTAAATGAGAGTAGAGCTTACTGATCCAGGACTGCAAGCCGTCTTCTTGTTCCAAAGGCTGGTGGCTCAAGACATAGTTAGCTGGCTCACACCAAAGGCATTTGTCGGCACTGTGTCACATCCCAATGAAAAATGGTGAACTTTTCATTGCTCAATCAGCCAAAAGAGGATGGAGCTTGGACACAGAGGAAAGACTGATCCTGAACCACACAAACTGCTGGGCTGTGCGGTAAGACGTTTGGGAATGGCAGCAATCTGCAAGCGTCTTATGAGGACCAGGAAGAAGAAAGCGTGATTACGAACCTGATACACATGTGGTAAACAGGTTCCAGGGTGGTTTCAAAAACAAAAGTAACTTCGCCTGACAAGCCTCCAGTGATTTAATCGTGCGATTCCGGACGATAGTGTCATTGGAGACTTAACAGTGTTATAATGCATTCCACAAGCTCACAGCTAACAAACTCCAAATATCGAGTACAAAAATTGTCCTTTTCCTCCACTGGTGATCACGAGTGACGTTTTAGCAGCCCTTCTGAACCGAGTAAGTACAACTCACGTGCCCTGGTGAGTCCAAGCCATACCACAACCCCAGTCATCATCAGCGTCTCCTTTTATTTCTACATCCGCCCTCGCGCTACATCACGTTAGCTATAAGGACCTCTGTGTGAAACACTTCGTCACTGCTGACCGCATTTAACAAAAATATAACTCGAAACACGAATGAACACAGTAACCGCCAAGTTTTACAATCAGCTCAAAAAGAGCGCTCATATTTTATCTTAAACGAAAATCATTAATTAAACGTTAGAAAAGTCAACAATTTCCTCCTTTCCACATTAACAATATTTTTGTTTCAAATTCGCAATTGTTACAAACTTCAATTTGTAAACTATACGCAAAAACAGACTGTGTTTATAGTATATTAATTTTCAATTGACTTAGAAACCTTAATCTAACTGTATATAATACAAAAAAGCACACTGGAAGTACTTTGACGACAAACGGACTGCATTGGAAGAGAGGCGCAGCTCGGCCTTCCGTCGACACGCTCAACTGGAGGCCTTGGAATGTACTCATTACTTTGGAATGCACCTAGTTTTCAGGAATGTCAAAGTAGAACAGAAAATCATCATTATTGTAATCATAGGACAAAAGGCAAGATCAAAGGTGGAACATAGAAACAATAAAGCCGCAGATTTGTTCATTTTGGCATTGACATGAAATGCTCTTAAAAAGAGAGGAGTGATTGGGGAATAAGAGAGTGTGGGGATTGTTCGTAGACGTAGGGCTGGCTTTTCAATAAGTGATCGCAATTTTGAACATGAAATCAACTATTTATGCGGCTGATTTATTTTTTAACCCAATGTGGTGTCCATGTCAAATCCTCCCCTACGGGTAACACTATGTTGACCTTTTTCTTTCTTGCCACGTTTCACGTTACAGCATTTTTTGTATTATATAGTCACGTTACGAAGTTAATGTTTTTTCGATCACCAGTTCCCTGAATCCATCCTATATATCAGCTAATCAACGACACAACAATTGGCGACGAGTTAGAAAAAAGGATTTGGTGGTTTGGATACACGTGTGTTTTGTTGTCGCGGGTTATTGTTGTTTGGATGCTTATGCTGAGTATTTGCCTGGATCGATCTATGTATCGCAAGGTGGGCATGTAACTCAGAACAATTTTGGAGGTCAGTATATCCTTAGCTCCGGAAACAAAATGCCGCCAACCCATCAAAAAGACGAGCCAACATCTCGCGGAGACCACTCAGTAAGGTCGAAGCGTCCAATTGATGACATGGCTTCGGACTACCCATTGCCTATCCCCTGTCCTGACCAGTTCAGGTCGTCGTTAACTCATCAGTGGCGAAATTCAACCCCTTTAAAACAAGACTCCAGGCCCTATATCAGAATGTTTCTACAGAACATCCAAGAGAGATTTCTATGGGCACCCGAGGAATGGTTAGATGCTTCGCAGTTTAAGGGATTACTAACTCCGAAAACCTTGTTCAGATCGTTGAATGAAGACGATCAAAGATGGGTTTGTAACAACATACTTAACGTAGGAATTTGTGACAATGTCATTAAGAGTCCTCCACTCGGTGCATCGATAGTCATCCGTACAGCGCGTGATTTAAAATATGCCTCCAGTGTCTGTACTAAGAAGTACTCGCATGGTCTTCTATCGTATGATTGGAGTTTGGCACGAACACTATACGGGGGAGCTGACGCTAATGATCTGGAGGCCCTCAGGGACTTGATCTGCAAAAATCAAACGGCTCTCATCACCTCTGTGTCGATATTGAACATGACCCCCATGACCATGTCCAGGCCACATTTAATGTAATTCAATCAGTTACAAATGAAACATTGGAGCAACAGAACTCTTTAGTCCAGGACCTACGGAATATGCGAAAATGGTCCAAAAGTATAATTACAGACCTGGATGACACGAAAAAGACAGTGCTCCAACAGCAATCTGCCCTGACAGGGATGCAGACCTACCAGACGCTAATCCACTATTACAGTAAGATGACGTCTGTCATGGCAATGTTAGAAGAAAATGCCAGAATTCAGTCAATAATCCTCTTATCTCTTGTCATGAAATCAACACCTGTTAGTTACTTGTCTGATAGTGTGCTCCAGCGCACAGCCTCATATATAAATACTCATCTGGGAGAGGATTACAAAGTATTACCCGGTGTGGGATTCACAGAGATTCTTGCCAAGTCGCACACTACCATAAGCCTGATAGGAAATCGAGTGATCTACAATATAGCCGTGCCGATTGTTTATCAACTCGTTGCATGGCGTTACTACAGTCTTCAGTCTATTCCTATACCCATGAGCTTGCTGTGGTTTGAATTGGACAGGTCCTACCATGCGATTGGCTACAATGCTGTAGACGGTACCATTAGAGTGTTTACGAGCAATCAACAGTCGGCCTGTACACAGAGTCCTCTGAGATGATGCACCAATGGTATCTTGACTTATCGGCCAACCCAGTCTGACTGCACATTAGGATTGGTGATTGACATTCAGGAAGGGTGGAAACATTGCAAGTTCGAATTTTTAAAGGGAATGACTCAGTTTGGGAGTTTGGTAGGGTGCTGAAGAGATTTGGACGTCATTATCTTGTCCAGTTGGATGTCTCAGGAAGGAAAGTAAAGAGGCACATAAATCAGTTGCGGAGTACGCTTGTTCAGCCAAAGAAAAGTGTTACTTTTGGACCCTCCCAATCTTTTGCGGTTCCACGGCTTCCCTATCAGAGTGATCACTTCCTGCCATCACACAGCTCTGAAGGCACTCAAGTTACACCGCAACGCTACTCGCCACCCACCTCGCCAGCATCAAGTGGTCCTACTCCAGTGCCGTCTACACCACAGAGACCTATTGCACGGCCTGTCCAACCCCGTCGTCTTCCAGCAAGATACAGGGACCCTAATGTGAGTTTGCCCTAAGTGCTCACCCCAGATGTTTTTTTTTCAATTTCCATGTAGTTAGAAGGCTCTTACGTACCCATCTACTTTCTGAAATCTAGTTTTTTGTACTTGTTATTATTCTTGTTAATATTGGATTCTTGAGATTAGTGGGGGAGAATGTGGTGTCCATGTCAAATCCTCCCCTACGGGTAACACTATGTTAACCTTTTTCTTTCTTGCCACGTTTCACGTTACAGCATTTTTTGTATAATATAGTTGCGTTACCGTTTTTTCGATCACCAGTTCCCTGAATCCTTCCTATATATCAGCTAATCAACGACACAACACCCGAGCACACGACACTAAGCTAATTTATTAGCACGATGTCCGATAAAAGACGTGATAAGAAGCTGAGTATGCCTTCAGTCACAGACTTCGCTATGGTTTGCTAAGACAGAGCACTCGCGTAAGATGCTCAGCCGTTTTGTCCTCCTAGTTCCTGTCTGGTGAGTGTAAGCATTGCCTTGAACAGGAAGGCGCAATGAGCCTCTTTGTTTGTCTTACACATGGATGTTTTTTCCGCGTCTCCGATCGGATCAATTGCCGATTTAGACGACTTTTCATAGTTCCTATTTGAGGCTCGAGTCGTTCAAGTGCCTCAACACGTTCTTGGGTCAGCCTGGATCTGGAGGTGTAGGCTGATAGGGCAGATGTTTGTCAAGGGTTTTTGCTGGTCATGGTGTACTCTCCCGGTGACTTGCCATGGCTGAAATTGGGTCCTGCAATGACCAGACCAACCTTGTCCCACCAACAGAGCCATCAGTGTACCATAACAATACCCACCTCAGTTGAGAATGGCTCTCTCATGTTGCTCCTGTGAGTAGATGCAGATGCTGAGTTGCACCTGAAAATCCTTCAGCTCTGGCATAAGGTCCTTCGGCGCAGGCCGAATTAGTTGGAATTTTGAACTCGGCACTGGCCCCTAATGGAAAGTCCTTGTTACAGGTCTTCCCCAAACAGGAGTTCAACCTTCTGTGAATGTAGCTGCGGGAAAGTCCAGTTCGTCTGTTCAATTATTTACCAATCTGACGGCCAGTTTTTGCCTTTTCTCGACTTTCCAAAATAAGAGGTCTAATCAAAGAGTTTCAGGACTTTTTAAATTGCGCACCTTCACGTTAACGGAGACGGTTGCTTAAGCGCTCAAGTTTTAGCGTGAACCTTCCCAAATAACCTCCTCTTCGTTTTATTGCTCCAGCCTTCCCCAATCCGACTTTATGGCTGTTTTTGTGAACCTCTTTTGTTGTGTTCTGCGTTTTTCGAGTTTGTTGTGATGGACGCAATGGAAGAGCAGCGTGTTTGCGTGAAATTGGACCAATCATTCACGGAAACTTTTGAAATGCTTCGAAAAGCTTTAGGAGGTGATGTAATGAGTCATTTGCTGTGTCATGAGTGGAGGCAGAACATCAACTGAAGGTGACCCTCGCTCAGGAAGGCCTCGACTGAAGACTCATAAGTGGTCAAAGTGAATGACACCTTGACGATTCGAGAGATGGCGCAGGAGTGCAACATGTCATTTGGGTCGTGTCATGAGGAAGAAAATCGCCTTTTCGGCTATCGTTGGAAATTGATGACAGCGGATAAACAAGGACTGCTGCTTGTTCTATTTTGAACTGTTTTACAGTTTCTTGGAAGCTTGCCCATACCCCGGTAGAAATAGTACTGGTCTGCAAAAGTCTTACAGCCCCCAGAGCTTTGAATGTGTGTGTGGAGGCGGGAGATTTTCAATGTAGCAGTTGCGGTATTGTCCACAATTCTGTGGGCAGTGTTGCTAGACAGCGTGGTGTGTTCCATCACGTGCTGCATCACAACGACTATAACCACATTAACTTTGTAGATGCCGCAGCCGCGTTGTGGAAGATCTCCTCCTGGCAGTGTGATTGGGGCAGGTGGGCACCAACTAAAGGGACCGCTTATTGGCCACCCTACCAGCGTACCACTCCACCTCCAACCTGACCCTGCAGGAGCATCCTCCTTGCGTGAAGGGGGGATCACTGACTGGGTACCAGGAAGCTTTAATTGCCACGCTCCAGCTTGATAATTTTTTTAACTGATCTTGCATCTTATGTGGGCCCCACTGCCAAACAGATAGCACGCAGTATTCCTCCTTTTCCACTATGCACCTGCTGTCTGGGGACAGAGCACTGAACGTGTGGCTCCATTACTTCGGGTCCTACTCGTGTGTGCCCCTCTATAGAGACGTGTGGGAGAGAGCTACCATGCTTCCCCCTGTTAGGCAAATTTAACACGCGCCATTTGATTTTACGTAATCGAATCTCCACCAGCACCTTGAAAAACCAGCCCAGTAAATTAAAACAACAAAACTTCGCACCACATTCCAGTACATCTTACATTGTCTAGTACCTGCAGTGCAGTTCGGAGCATATTCATCGTCTTATACATAACCAAAGGGAAATTATTTTCGAAATAGTCAAAGATGAGTTGGAATACAGGAAGTACATCTACCTACGAACGAATTAGTCTTCTGTTGCAATTAATACGAGTCAAGGACCTAAAATATCGATGGTAACAAATAGAATTTGATGAGCAGAGTTGAAACAAGATACACACATACGCATAATGGAATGATAATGTTAATCTATTGAGCTATTTTACTACTAACGCATGGAGTCACCGAGAGTCGGGACTGGCTGTTAGGAGACTGTATTGTTGTTGATGTGGTATTTCAGGCAATAAACCCTCGTTGCCAACATGTTTGTTTCGAATTAACACATTAATCTGTCAGTTGACGCCTCCTGAAGTCAACAAACGTCAAGGTTGCCTTCACAGCCTAGTCGACTTCCTCGGAAGATTTTAGTTTTCATTGAAAACATACACAATTTATATTAGTTTGGCTTCATGAGGACAGTGTAGCCCACCTGTGTTCAAAACTGGTCATGAGAGTGTGACAGAAGTCAAGGAGTGGAGAGGCCTTGAAGTCGAGGGTTCATTATTAGCTCTGCCCTCCATCGTCCTTTCGCCTTAGTGCTCTTTTGTTTTGGTGTGTGCACAGCGCATCTTCGATGCTGCAAGCCCTGGCCTGAGTCTCTTTGGACTTGTAATGCGTGCCCTATAGGTTCTAAGAGCTCCCTGCTTCTAACAAAATTCCACTAGCCTTGTCGATTCGTTTGATGGTGCATTCTTCTCTTTGATGATGTCTCAG
Source organism: Pachypeltis micranthus (assembly GCA_020466155.1). Classification (NCBI taxonomy): domain Eukaryota; kingdom Metazoa; phylum Arthropoda; class Insecta; order Hemiptera; family Miridae; genus Pachypeltis; species Pachypeltis micranthus. The sequence continues at coordinate 26,850,124 of CM035777.1, read as the reverse complement.
GAGAAAGTAGATTGAGCCAGAGCACTGGACGAGCCAGTTCCTTTCGACACTGCAATGCGTGGTTCTACTTCTATCTATCCATCCTGCACGTCTTGCGCCTCCTGCATGGAGGAAACAAGAAACTGCATGCTGCTCCACTACGGTTCCTACATCAGTGAGCAACGGCTAATGAGAGAGCAGCTTTGATTGCTACTAAGCAAGCTCATCTGTTCCCCCCAGTTTACAAAGAAGGATATGACAAAGAAATGAGGCCATAGTTGATCTGGTCCCTTTGAAACCTGCCACCCAAGTAGATAGTTAGATCAAGTGGGAAACTAGATTAATAACACCTCCCATATGGCACAGGATTCCCCATGGTCTAAGCACAAGGGCAACAGCGCTCAACCAGGAGACTGGCTAAATAACAACCTGTAGTACTTCCACAGGTACACAGGTTTGGTGGATGCTGAGTGAGTGTTTGGGCCTCCGTGACATGTAACTGATACAACTCTCCTGAGAGGGTTCAAGAACAGTAATTTCGATAAGGAATTGACGACTTCAGTATGGAAGACTCTACATCCATGAAGTAGTTGAGTTTGGTCACAACAATTACCACTTCTGGCAACGAGATGGCTATGTTGCGACTTGCCACTCTGAGGGCTCCTTTGAACTGGGTTTGTTCGTGTCAGTGCTACACCATCCAGAAGCCCCATTCCACTTTATTCACCGTGAGATCTACAATGCTAATGCTCCGGATTCATGAAGTAGTTGGGTAATGTCACAACAATAACCACTGCTGGAGGTGGTTAAGTTGCAACTGGCCACACAGAGGGCGTTTTCAGTGCTGCTTCACCCAGTAGCCCCATTTCTCAGTTCTGTACAGAAGCAACCCTTTCCATTGCTATCAAGAGCACACAACATTGGACTACACTAATTCGCCAATCGCTTGCTCATCGTGTGGCATTGATTGCTACCTGTGTACTCAGTTTCCCATACGTTAATTACTCCTATGTACGGGCTACATCGGCTACTTAGCCCATCACGGCAGAAACGCCCTTGTTGCCCATTCAACTAGCAACAAGCAGACAGCCATTCGCCATGGCTTTCAATTTGAGCTCCAAACTTGAAACGCCCTTTAGACTTCCCTAGGAAGTAAGGGAACCAACAGCTCAGGTATTGGTCATCAATAATCCACTCCCAGGCGACAGCTGGGGGGATGAAAAGATAAATGTGTGCACCAACAGGCGCCTATCGAAACTTTATCTTGTGTCGCTTAATTGAAAGCAAGATTCAAAGCTTGGAATAGCTGCCACCGAGTCGGTCATTCTCATACACTGAAATCCCCCCCCTAAGCGATCTAATTGGGTGCTAACAAGTCATTATTTCTGCCGCGAGTCGAGTAAGAGGATTGGCCTCTTGCACCCAAAAAACTCATTATTGCTTTCCTCTTCCTCACAGCCTCGTTTTATTCGTGAAACGTCTTGGCAAATGAAAATTGAAAGCCGACGAGTGTCTGATTGAATTACTCCTCAATAACTCCAATTAACGTTTCCTGACACTCTGATAATCTTCAGTTCGTGGTGATAATTTGGAACTTTCAAGCTCTCACATGTGATACTCGAGTCTCGATCAAGCAACATTTTAACCACCATAAAACACCTGTTCAGGCAACTCAGGAGCCTTAGGCCCATTTAACAAAAGCGATAACGCTGAGGTCATTTCTTCTTTTTGTTTCATTATTTATTTCATCGGTGATCAACCGTGACTCATCAAGCTCTTCACTTCTGAAAAGGCCCCAGAATCAACCTGTGACGGACTACAGGCGATTGCATCTCTACCAACGCCCCCTGGGCCCCCCAAGGAGGGGTGGCTCTTACGGCAACTGGTCTCGCGGCTTCACCAGTGCTCAATCTGCTAACGACCTGGACCCCAATAGCTCAAGCTCCAGCCTTTTTGGTTTATTATTCATTCTGAATAATAACCCTATGTTTTCGGTCACGAAAAATTTTTTACAACCCCCCCTCAAAATTTGATACTTTACGTTTCAAGACATGGAGATTCCAAATTTGCAATGTCCGTTCCCCGTCCCCCGTCCGGGCCGTTTTGTGCCTTTAACGTGGTCTAAAAAATTCGTTCTTTCGCCCAAAAATCCGATTTGGTATCTAGTTGTGCCCGCCATCTCGGCAATCCGATCGGAAGAAGCCCGTGGTTGTAATGGGCAAAAACGGTTAAAAAAATTAACGAAACGCAGTACAACGCTGGAGCTACAAGCGTTTCGTCGTTTGAATTCCCTCCGCCCGCCCGTCTCATTAAAAAACCAACGCTCTCGAGGCGAGCGAGTGCGGCCTCCCGCCGCTTCCCTCCCAACGACCGGTCTCTCCCCATTCGCCTTACTCTTCCAATTTCCCGACGTTTTCGTTTTAATACGATTCAATTTTTTTAGATTCTTTCGTTTCATTCTCATTATGTTTTTTCATAGATTTTTGGTTAAATTTTGATATTAGTATTTAGCGTGCATGTTTTCATATTAAAATTCAGTTTTTTCTAGATACTTTCGTGTTTTTTTTGTTTATTTTAATATTACAATTCAGTTCTTTTCGACCTTTTTTTGGGTTTCATTATGATATTTTTCGATGCTGAATCGGACAGGATGGATCTCGGAGCATTAATGCTAGGTCAAGCTGATTGTCCGAATAATAAACCGTTGTGTAATAATTTGCAGGGTTTTTTTTATTCTCGATATAAATAGGGACATAGGATCGTCAGAATTCCCCACCCTGTTCAAAAACTGTCCCCAGTTTTTCTACATCGCAGTCGCCAACGTATAACTTGACTTCTCATCCTCCTCGAACCCCCACGGGGACTGTGATCGCGTGTGCTATAGATGAAAACGGTCAGACGGTTTTATTTCCATAGCGTAGAAGTTAACTTTATTTTATAGTTTATCATCTAGCAATTTTTTTTGTTCGTTTCCCAAGTATTTAGGTCATTTTTCTTTCTTCTCTCTCTTTTATTGTTATTATCGCACGCACATAAAGCAATTACCTAGACTGGGGTAATTGGTGCATCTAGCTCATCCCGACTCAGTCTAACGACACCTTCTTAATCTCTACCTTAATCTCTGACGTTACGCGCAATGACACATCACCCAAATAACACTACTATTTACATTTACGACCAAAAAACATAATATTGCCTCTAACTAATCTCAAGATATGTTTGTCAAATCACTGCAGACAAATGAATATGCTCTCGTTAATACATCAAAACTTACAATCATTGACAACGTAAATTGAATATTTCGTGCAACCTCTTCCCGCGTTGTCGCAGTAATGCCGAGTTTCCAGTACTGAATTTTTAATTACATTTCCACTACTTAGACTATTAGTAAAAACAACGCGCGACCTTCGACGAGGAGGTCGGCCAGGAAACCTCGGATGGTGTCCAACGCCATCGAAGGTTTCCAATTCAAATCATAAGACAAAAAATAAAGTTAAACGCTTTTTCGAGAGCGTCGCAAAATATTGCCACGGTTTCAAGGGGAGAAGTCAGGCCTGGGGAATGCACGGTTTTTGGACGAAGGTTTTTTTTTTTAATTGTAGCTCAAGTGGGTTTCAGTCGACTCTGTCATAGTTGTTTCGTTGTACCGAATTCTTCAAACTCAGGTACAATCAAGAACTTGAGGCACCTTGACAGTGACGTATCATGATGGATATTCATATCAGAGATGAATATATTAATGGGGGGAGCGTTCAGCGTGTGAAGCACTTAGCAACCCGAGCATCACAATGGTGGAGGGTAATTTTTAAAGAGTGAATAGTTGCATTGAAGCGTCATATGTTATTTGTAATATCTTCATAGCAGAAGCCTCTCAATAAGCACCCAAGCTGGCTTTACACTGGCGAACGGAGTAGCCAATATAGCAGCTCTGGAACGCCGATCACGTGCCGCGTTTGAGATTCCAAATTGGTCAGGTTCGAGGGGTTAAAATTGACCCGTGATCCTTCACAACCGAGACCGGTAAAGTTCAAGCTCAACAGACAGTGAGACCATACATCACGGCACTCACGAGCCTAGTTTCGATCGTTAGATAATTGACATTGGCTCAGTCCTCTCCGTCTACGTGTTGAACTTGAACACCAGTACTATTTGTTAGATCAAGTAAGCAATCTATGACCAATCTGAAACCATTCAGCAGCCTTGTAACCCCCTGCAGGCATTGACACGATTTCGAAGTCAAAGTGCAGCAAGGAATCGTAAATAACGCTAAAAATAAATAATAACTGTAGAGAAAAGAACACACTCGCTGTAAGGAAATTGCAGACACAAAGCTCCTGTATCCAATAAATCCATGACTGGACAGTCAACGATATTTAGTGACAAGGTAGGTGTTGGAGAGCCTGAATGAGGACTAAGGGGTTTGGTTGGAATTTGGTGTTGCGTTCCTTGCTGAATTTTTACACTCAATCAAGATGGTCGACTTCGGATGTAAGGTGTGGGTTCAGGAAGAATTTTCATGCTCCTGAAGCCATTTTGCTCCCTAAGGACATTTGTAGCCAAATCTCTCGACAGTTGTCATAATTTTTGTTATCACTGTTAAGTCGTGCTCAGTAATTCTCTCCATTTTCACCTTGAGAATCCACACTGGCCAATAAGCAACTAACGGCTGAGGGGTAGAAGGCTGCCACACCTCCTGATACTGGACAGGGCGTGTGCTGGCGAGGGGGAGGGCTGTTTGGCATGTCAGAGACTCAATATGGCTAAAGTACAACTTCAAACTACTCTTAAGGATACTTAATCATGAAAGGTCCAGATGAGAAAAGGGTGATCCACAGCTTTAGGCTGGGGCCACGTACTAAACACGCTAATCAGTTAGAGGTGGCCTAGCAGGTGCAAGAGTTATGGGACAGAGGTCGTGGCAGCGATACCATTAAGAGCGCTTTGCAGCGATGCCGTGCGTGGAATACTGGCTGTTGTAAGCCAGTCGGACTGTACTTAGGGCCCTGGCGTCTCATATTGTTTCGCCAGTGCTGGTATGGGAATGCCTTACTGGGCTGAGTAATCACTGTGTAAGGTGTGCTCAGTAATTCTCTCCATTTTCACCTTGTGAATCCACAACTGGTAATAAGCAACTAACAGCTGCGGGGTAGAAGGCTGCCACACCTCCTGATACTGGACAGGGGCGTGTGTTGGCGAGGCGGAGGGCTGTTTGGCATGTCAGAGACTCAATAAGGATGAATCACAACTTCAAACTACTCTTGAGGATACTTAATCATGAAAGGTCCAGATGAGGAAGGGGTGATCCACGGCTGTAGGCTGGGGCCACGTACTAAACACGCCAATCAGTTAGAGATCTAGCAGGTGCAAGAGTTATGGTGTCGGGGCAGTGATACCACTAGGTGCGCTCTTTGCAGCGATGGCGTGTAAGCCAGTCAAGCTGTACTTAGGGCCCTGGCTTATACTGTTTTGCCAGGGATGGTATGAGAATGCCTTACTGGGCTGACGACCCTGGCAAAGGGGAACACTATAACATTGTATTGGATGCCCAGTCTAGAGGAACAGAGTGGAATGAGGTGGCTGACAAACTGCCAAGAAACACTAGGACCTGAGCTCATTGTAGAGACCACCAAGGGCGGCAATGAGTAAGGAGGTTAGTAAAAGGGAGGAGTGCTGCGTTTTGGCGTTATGTACCTGGCCAAAGGCAGTCAAATTTATTTATCAGACTCTCCAGAGAGTGATCAAGAGAAGGAAAGCGTGTGAGATTGGTACGTCAGAGGGACAGACTTTCAGATTCAGCGAGAAGGGTTGGAATCAACTGAGCCTGTACTGCAGCCTTATGAGGGGCTGACTGCAGTGATCCTCTTGGGGTGCCCCTTCCCCAGCCAGGTGTGGGTGCATGAAGGACCTCAAGGCAGTCTCGCGTTTCGTGCGAGAATAGCAGGGACGCCTCATCAGGGAACACTAACTCCACAAGACCTGGGGGTGGAACTGGGAGGACGTCGCACAATCTGAAGCTGCAGTCGGGGTTTCATTGGTTGATACTAGTATTATGAGAGGAGGGGAGCTCTTTATGAAAGACCCCCATTAAACACCAAACGATTCAGTAACACTCAAGGGACTGAAACAAAAGCCCCTGTAATTTTCAAAGGAGCCAACAGTTCTTCACTACTCAACCCCAAAAGTCCCTTCAGACCCCCAACCTACAATGTCTTTGTTGCAAAATCGAAATCTGGCAGAAGCAGAAGGCCTTGCGCAGCTTGAAACCTGACAACTCCCCTTAAACCTTAAATAACAAAGGAACACGCCATTTTCGAGTATTAAATTACAACTTTAACCACTAGTTAAGCCAGTAAAAAAAAGGTACGAAACGTTCCAATGGGACTGAACTAAAGCCTCTAATTTGTGCATTAAATACTTCAAAAGTACCAAAATTGCGTGGCTTCGCTTCTTAAAAGGAAGCGACGGAGGACACCAAAGTTCTCTCCACGCGGAGCCACGACAGTTAAAATAGTCTATAAAAGGCTTAGGCTTCGAAATACCTAAAGGTCGAGGGAAGTCGATATTCCGCTCGACTGCTTCGGACTTTTATTTGTTAACCGGGGAACAGAAAACTAGCTCCTCGACATTTACGAGACTTGAACGAACGTTACGAGAAATTCAACAGGAAATTATACTTGCCTTTGAGATTCTGAGGTTCTCACTTTCCTCGCTCGCGTCTTTTTTTTTTTTACATTACTGATTTTGCAGATGTTATCACTCGTTAAACTCATCGACTGGGCTGAACATTTGTTAAATGCAAGACTAATGCTGTGTTGAGATGTTGGGGAGGGTGGGGGAGTGTTTGTTCGGGAGAGTACTTGTTAGAAGTGTGCCCAAGGACCCCTTTCAGATATATAAATGACGAAGGACCTGGTTTATTCTACTGAGGAGTCTTCTCTGGAGCAGACACAAAACTGCCAAAGATCTCACCACTTTGACAAGCGAGGTCTGTTCAAAAAGTATCGGACCATCCGTCCTCTCGCTGAAACGAATGAAGGGCTGACGGCCAAGCTTAGAGGGAATGTGAAGGGTCTTGCACAGTTTCGTGTCATGGCATAGCTTCAGTCGCTGGCAGTCAGCCTCGAAGGGGAGACTTCTCTGTTGTGCTCCACAGTTTTTATCAACGTTACTACATTACACTTTGCCCAAAGCTTGGCGATTCGCAAGATTCGACAGGCGTTTGGGGAGTCCGCCATGAGCTGTACTCGAATACAAGAGTGGTACAATCGACTCAAAAATGGTCAAATGTCAGTGGAAAGTGAATTACGTTCAGGCGGGCCATCGATAAGCCAGAACAACTGCGAACTTTAATCACTGAGGACCATCGTCTTACAGCCCGAGAACTAGCAGAAGAAGTTGGAGTCAGTACACTCGACTTTAATGAAGGATTTAAAAATGAGAATTTTTGCAAAATTTGTCCCACAGTTGCTGACTATGGAGCAAAAACAACTTCACCTTGTAATTGCACGAGACACGTCGGACAGTGCTAACGATAACCCTGACTTCCTGAACACAGTGATCGCTGGTTATGGATCCTGGATTTACGAGGGACGTCCCAAAAGTAAGTTCCGATCATTTGTAAATCCGTGGGAAAATGCCGTAGGGAAAAAATTCCAACGGGGATACTTCGTGTTACATCTGGTGGCAATACTGAATTTTTCTTATGTTGCTATCACTTGTTGCGGCTTATCAGCACCACTGTAAACATGGCTGCTACATTGAAAAACCCGTCAAATTGTGAAATCCGTTCGGTGATCCGTTTTTTAGTTTTTGAGAATGTTTCTGTGCCCGAAATTCACCGCTGACTCTCTTCAGCGTATGGAGAAGGGGTCATGAGCATCGAAATGGTCCGTAAGTGGAAGAGAAGTTTCCTGGAAGGGCGGGAAAGTGTGCACGATGAACAGCGAAGTGGGCGCCCTTCCACTTCTCGTGGAGAGGACGCAGTTTCTGCAGTTCGCAAGCTTTTGGAGGAAGATGCGCGCTTTAATCCAAGTGATATTGTCGAGAAAGTGCACAACAAACATCAATTGACTCGTTCGTCAGTACACCGAATCATTAGGGAAGATCTCAAGTTCTCGAAAGTGTGTGCAAGGTGGGTGCCTCGCCTCTTGACCAAAAACCACCCAACATTTGATTGGGATGTTTTCCCCCACCCCCCATACTCACCAGACCTTGCACCGAGTGACTTTTTCCTTTTCCCCCTCCTCAAAGTCCACCTGGGCGGAAGAAAGTTCCGTACGAACGCCGAACTTGAAGCCGCGGTCTCGGAATTCTTCAAACAAAATGACGACAAGGGGTTACGTAAACTGGCCCTACGGTACCTAAAATGCATCGATCAGAATGGCGACTACGTCAAAAAATAAAGTAGATCCGTAACTTTAAGAATAATTTTTTTTTTTCAAATTGGTTGAGTTTTCGATTTTTCCCAGCACTTCGGAACTTACTTTTGGGACGTCCCTCGTACTTATACGACCCAGAAACCAAAATGCGATCATGGCTCAACATTCTCCATATCAAAAAATCAAGTTAGCAGCAAAGTCAAGGTCATGTCAACAGTCTTCTTCGACTCCAGTGGAGTAGTGCGTCATGAGCATCACAAAATAATACTACCTTAGGGTTCGTCGCCGCTTTTGTGATGCTCTGGGCAACAAAAACTTGGCAGCTCCATCCTGCCAATGCATGTGCTCACTCTGCCCATCTAATTAGGAGTTTTCTGTCTAAAAACAACACTTCTCTGGTTGCGCAAGCTCTGTACACCCCCAACATGGCTCCCTTCGACTCATGGTTATTTTTTAAGTTGAAAATGCCCCTGAATGGAACTCCATTTCAAGTAAGTGTACTGACTGACTCCTATTAAAGGCACCGGGCGATCGTGGTCTAGTGGTTAAGACATTGATTCATAATTCTCGACGATAGTCGGAAATTGTGGATCAGAGCTTCGCGCGATTTGCCGTAATTTTTGCCTGAGTCAGCAGCTCTTCAAGAAGCATCTTCAAACTACCTCAGTACATAAGAGAAGACTTCAAATAGAATATGACGGCCGAGCTTAACAACATTCCAAAAGATGCCTTCCAGAACTGCACAGTGGCAGAAGTGTGTGCATCACACAGGAGACTACTTTGAAGAGCTTCTTTAGGTGTCAAGCCACTCTTACAAAATTGAACCCATTGTCACAGTAGACAACACTGGGCACTCCTGTTCTAGCAATGAAGGCCTCGGTATTAAGTCTGGTCCCTGCTTCCAGGTAAATAGCCTTGGTTGCCATGGAGATGTAAATCTTTGACATCTGCGCCTTTCTTCAAGGGGATTCTCGTGCAATTAGGGCATTGTCCATCTAGAATATGTCCCTCCAGGTGAGACAGTAACTAGGAAATTCTACCTCGAAGTGCTCGGACGCCTCAAAGCTCAGGGGGCTCAACTTCGACCAGATTTAGACCACCTCGACAACGCTCCAGCTCACACCTCTCGTTACCTGTGAGTTTTTGGCTGCCAATTCGATTGCACAGACTGAACACCCTCTTGATTCATCGGATTTGGCACCACGTGATTTCATTTTATTCCTGAAAACAAAATCGGTGCTAAGGGGGCAGCATTTGGGAGGAGGTTGAGGCCATTAAAGCAACGACTGAAGCCTTCAACCCGAGGAATTTCAAGGAGCCTTCAAACACTAGAAGCGTGCGATGGAAGAAGTGCATTGGGTCACAGAGAGAGTATCTTGAAAGGGGACAAAATCGAATTACCCGATTAATTGTAAAATAAAATTTCTATCTCATTTTTAGACGAACTTCTGAGCAGGCCACATGGACTGCTTCTAAACTGCAGCAGGACGAGCTGGGCAGGAACCACTAAACAGGGCTGTGGGGGGGCTCCCATTATCATGAATTGCAATATCTCGCGACCCATTGGAGTAAGTAGAACCGCTCTGATCACAGCAGTTAAGTCAAGTGGGTCAAGTGCTCTGTGGGGCGACCTTTAGGCAGTCAGCATCAGCGCGGTTTCAACGCCAGACGCGATTTCTATGAGCAGAAAGAGAGTGCTAATCTCAAACATCACTATATTCGATGAAATGAACTTGAAAAATATTGCCCCGAGTTGAAGGGAGCTCCTGAGCTGCGTGGAGCAACCACAATCAATCATGTAGGTAAACCACGTAAAGGAAGCCCAACATGAACCAAACGACAAAGATATCACAAGCAAACAGTCTCGCAAATATTCTAAAATCCAAACCACTCGATGTTCTCAAATTAAAGATACACTCCAAAACGAAATAACTAAAACAAAGCGCTCATCCCCACACCCCGGGGCACATCCTGAAGCCCTTCAAACGAAAGCAGTCGTCCATAAATGAGATATCGAACGCCCCAGTCAAATAATCACTAAAATTTCAGTCTCGAGTTTCCAGCGAACAAATTAAAATGTGCACCAATCAACGTACGCAGTACTGCTGCCCTTATATTGTGTAATGTTCACAAAACTTTCCAATAGGCAGCGTTACAGTTAGCCTTCAGGGAAACTAAAATATAACCAACAAAACGAATGTGACTCTCCTTTCGAGGGAGTGAGCGAGGAAAGTGAAAACTGAAGTCGACGCCGTTATGCGCTTGAAAACTATGTTCGTGACGTTGAACGTGGTTCGTTCTAAGAATAAATATAAAATTATGGCTATTAACAACAAAAAGGGCGAAAAGAGCCCAGTCGTTTTACGAGAGAAAACAACAACAAAAAAACGAAGAAGAGAATAGGCCGTTGCCGGTTGAGTAACTGACAAAAGAGGTAGCTAATTTGAGGAACGAGTATAAAAATGGAAGTACCAAGTAAATCAGAAGAGGAAGCCAAAGTTGGAAAAAGGTAAATTGTTACCAATTTCGAGTATTAAAAACCATTTCTCTCGTTTTTTGTTTGTTTTGCTTCTAATTCGCAGTTTTTTGTAGTTCACGCAAAAAGCCCCAGACGATGAACTTTTGCTGAGAGGAAGTTGTGAAGGATGAAGACGAGCGGTTTGGGGCAACATTCGAGGTCCAGCTCCTGAAACGAGGCAGATTATTAATTGGGCGGTCGAAATGGTAGCTTCGGTGACAAATTGTACTGAGATGCCAGCACCTGTTCACATGTTTAGAGCAATAAGAAAACAATTGTGGATACAAAACACATAGGAGACTGAGAGAGGGTGAGACATGCTCTTCCCTGTTCTGCCGGCGTATGGCACTGCCTCGCACTACAAGCGCTCCAAGGCACCCTGAGTCGGCACGATTGGATCTTCCACTGGCCATTGCGATCCTGCAGTCCTGCATTCGAGGAGCTCCTGATTCCCACGCTTCACAGGAAGAGTTCGCTCAGCACCATCTGCCAATGGGGTCATACGAGCCCCACGATATGTCACCTTCACGCCATTATCTCACTTGTACAGCACTGCACAGCTCCTCTGGGCCCATGATTGTGCGCCTCTATCTTGTTAGACGCCCAACCTTTAGCGACTGCCCATGTATGGGACAGGTGCCACAGCCACGCCACGAGGAACTTTCTAAGCCTCAGTGGTCGTTGCAGTCCCGCATTCGAAGGAGCTCCTGATTAGCACGCTTCACAAGAAGAGTCCACTCAGCGCCATCTGCCAATGGGACTCAATGTGGTCATGCGAACCCCTCGATAAGTCACCCCATTATCCCACTTGTACAGCACTGCACAGCTCCTCTGGGGCCATGAACGTGCCCCTCCATCTTGTTAGGTGCCACAGAGAATGCTAGTCACGCCACGAGGACATGAGGGTGTGAGCTTGGCACTTTCTAAGCCTCAGTGGTCATTGCAGTCCTGCAGTCTTGCGACAAACAGGTTCACGATCGTGCAAGCTTGGGCAAATCAGAAACTGGGCCTGGGGACATGGCAGCCCCTTCCTTCCGCCTCGTTGGAGGTACAAGGTACAAGATGGACGTAACCCCCCCCCCCCAACATACACACAAAATACATGTGTCGTGACAACCCACATCACAGAGTCACAAAACACAATTCCCAGGCCAGGCAAGAGGCGCAAATATGACAGGACACATCTACATGGTGTTGGAAGCTCATGGAAAGAAGGCAGGTAAAATCTCAGTGTTGCAGCTTTGACTGTGTTCAATTCAGAAGGGGCTTTTTTTTGTTTATGGGCCATAGTTCGCTGGTGGTCCCCCTGAGGCTGGTGGGGGCCTGAGAAGGATCGCCGCCCTCCCTCTTCATACAGCCTCCCATCTCTCTTTTTTTTCTCAAATTTTTTACAACCCCCCCTCAAAATTTGATACTTTACGTTTCAAGACATGGAGATTCTAAATTTGCAATGTCCATCCACCGTCCGGGCCATTTTGTGCCTTTAACACGGTCTAAAAAATTCGTTCTTTCGCACAAAAATCCCATTTGGTATCTAGTTGTGCCCGCCATCCCGGCAATCCGATCAGACGAAGCCCATGGTTGTTATGGGCAAAAAATGGTTTAAAAAAGTAACGAAATGCAAAACGTTTCGTCGTTATTACTCCATCCCACTTGTCGCTATAAAACGTTAAGTTCAAACAGGTTTACATGAAATGCGTGACAAAATGTTGGATCAGTCGCTACACTGATAAATATTGTCGAATGTAACTGGGGCTCAGGAAAGCTGTGTGATGACACGGTCAAAATTGATAGGTCGGAGAACGGATTATAGAGTCGATCTGCTTCCGTGAGGAACTGATATGGAGTGAACCTCTACGGAAGGCTCAACAGTCATCTGCAATTGGGACACTGTCCACCTCAAATTACTATATCTCACTACCACACTCCTTGCGCCAGTGATGAGGTTGATGGCACGGAGGAGTAACAATATTGAAGCCTCCTCTAGGGGGAAAATGCAGTTTCGTCAAGAACAGCCTTTCCCTTCCTTGAGCGGTACACGCTGCACCAAGTATTATTAACAACACCATTCACTTTTAGCAAATCCCGTTTCCCACACAACTTCTTACAATTACCTTCCAGATTCTTGAGTAGTTAGTCACTACATTGAAAACTCTATCAACATAACAAGGAAGTTGTCCACTGAAACACTAATAATGCTCATTACTCACAATATCCGGTTGATCGGGGCCAAAATCTAGCCAAACGAGCCTTTGGCCGTCGTCAGCAGATGATCTCAGGCGATGAAAAGGAAATTGCCAAACTGTGGAGCGAGATTGAATCAGCCTGAAGCCGTTTTCGAAATGAAGAATCAGTTGGCTGGCATCTCCTTTGTAGACGCATCCTTAAAACGAGCAAAGGACATGTAAAGAATTAGAAGGACGCTGAAAATAAATGAGGCTGGCCGGACGGGAGTGACAAGGAAGGGGTTGTTGAGCAGCGTTTATAAGCCCATCCCCCCCCTCCCTCCCACTCACCCATTCAGCCTTCTCACACTCCAGTCTGATGAACCCCCCTCAGTTAACTAACCAATCCAATGAATTTTCAACTCCTTTCAAAGTGGTGGCCCTGCCGCCCCTGTCCCCACACTCAGAACCACTATATTTGTGTTGTGTTACTCAAGTCAATTCTTTGTACCTGTATGTGTTTGAGTCTTATTGTGACCTCCCAAGTCTTTAAATTAAAAGTTCGTTCTACAATAAAACCCGTCTTTGTGGTCCTTTCAAGTTAGCATGAGTTATCAATGACATCAATGTGCAGAAATTAGCTATTCTACTAACACTGCGTGCTGTTTGAATTAGCAAGCGAGAGGTTTTCGCCAGACTTACTGAAAGAAATCTCCATCTGATTCAAAATGGCGTTGTGGCAGCCGGTGACTATGGAGTGGGCCCACGCAGCCTGATCTCGATGCGTTTGAGCTCTAAGGACGTGAGTTTGAACGCCATCGTGAGTTCCGCACCGAACAGAAAACGTGATCGCCTCGCTGTCTTGTCGACTACACCCGACCAACCTGCAAAATATTAAAACATATATGCGACTTACACTTCGACAAACTGATACGTGCTAGAACCTGTTTGTTTGAGGGGAGTGTATGTGCTCTTTAGTGTTGAAGCCAGTGCCCCTACAAACTAGTTGAGATCAGTTCAACAGTTTGTCTGGTTCTTGGTTAGCATTGATGATTGCTAGTCTGAATGAGGGATCGCCCAGCAATTTCCCCATGTGACACGTACTTTACAGTATGGGCACTTCAGTCGCAGCAACAAACCCCCACAAAAGCCGTCAAATAAACTTTGTCATTGAGCCTGACATTCCTTAGTGCAAGATGGTTTTGCTAGATCTGAACCTTCCGGCCAATGATGCTTTTGGCTCACAGCCACAAAGGATGCTGACTTTTAAAAAGGGGCATAATGTAAAACCACACACCTTGCTTTAAAGAGGTACTTCCCTCCTCTCTTACTGAGATATAAACAATACACCTACAATAAAAGCTACAAGGCATTTTATTATAACTTGCCAAAGCACCAACTCAAGGAACATTTAGAACAGTAATAGAAAGGATTCATTCTAATGAAACGTGCAACGCTCTCACCTGGTAGAAACTAAGGGACAAGTGAGACACGGAGAAGCCCAAGCTTCGGCCGACCATGGAGCTCCCTCGTACAACCTTAGCTCTCGATCCGTGATGACTCCAAAGACAGCCACCCACTTCTCTGAAGCCTCTTCAGAACTATCACAGCTTCCATTCTATAAACCAAACCACCGCAGAATTACAATTTTAAAAATAATTTGTGAAACTTTGGCTGTACTTTAAAAACTGTGCGGATTCAGTCGAAGAAGAAACAATTTCAACAGTTTGGGAGCTTTGTTCCAAACACAACACTGATTTCGAAGATGTTTCAAGTTGTATTGTTACAGGCTTCACGTACCTGAAGGCTAGGCACCCTCGAGAGCCAGCCGATATGATGTATTTCCCCGGTGAGTGAAGTGAGAAGTGAATTGGCGTGACGGAGCGCCCCTTGGGTCAGACATACCAAAACGCTGTGGATGCTGTTGTACCAAGCCGAGCATTCGACGGCGTCCGCCGCTCTCAAGATGCAGCTGTGCACGCAGTCTGGCGAGTGAAGTTCGAAACAGCGGTTATCTGAAATGGAGAAACACGATAAGAACTCAACAAGAAACCAGTGTGGGAGCCATAGATTTCTGAAAAAACCCTGCAAATTATTACACAACGGTTTATTATTCTCATGAACAGCTTGACCTAGTATTACTGCTTCGATACCCATCCCATTCAATTCAGCATCGAATACTAGTAAACCATATGAAACATGACCTGACTACAATGGAACAACGGAAACTAAATATTCCCCCGGCGCCAGGCGCCCGTAAACGTCTGTAGGCATTTATGATCCGATGGAAGGGTTTGCGGAGGTAGTGGGCAAAAAGAGTCGGGGAAATTGGGACGGGGGCTTCCAGCAAACCCATTGCGAGTCGAGCGGGCGGGTGATTGAGTTTGATATGACGGGAGGGAGATAACTAACGACGAATCCGTCCCGCGTGATACTGTGTTTCGTTAATTTTTCTAACCATTTTTGTCCATAACAACCATGGGCTTCGTCCGATCGGATTGCCGAGATGGCGGGCACAACTTGATACCAAATGGGATTTTTGTGCACAAAACGGCCCGGGCTGCGGACGGACATTGCAGATTTGGAATCCCCGTGTCTTGAAACGTAAAGTATCAAATTTTGAGGGGGGGTTGTAAAAAATGTTTCGTGAACGAAAACATAGGGTTATTATTCAGAATCAATAATAAACCAACAGCAACAACACAAATACGCCTGGCATAGTCACACTTTGAGAACTATAATACTATCCACGATATTTGGGGAAAAGCGCAACAAATCTGCTACTGTAGATGAGTTGCACTGCGTTTGTCCGGAAGAGTGGGATTTGGGAAAAATAACACAAAAACCACATGCGTAAGGTGGAAAGGGAGCTTTTGGCCGAAGTGGAGTGAGGCAAAGAACGCTCATCCACACTTTCCCAGAGTATCATCGTGGAGCACGTTCATCAAAGTTGGACAAGACGAAAAATGCGCAAGTCCACACTTCCACAAAGTCAGAGGGAGCATGTTTGCCAGGTACAAGGAACTGGAGACCTTTTGTTTTCAGCACATTGGCCCCTCATGACCAATGTGCTTGTATTATATATAATAAATAACTAAATTTTGTATTTACACGCTTTAGTTCATGAGTATGTTTCCCTGTGATTATGCAGCTGTTCGTGGTTATTACAAAATAAATTAAATTTAGGCGAATTGTTTAGTTTTTCAACCATAAAACGCTCATTGAGGCTTGAAAGCGCTTAAAACTGTCCAAAGAAACCTCGAATTGAAGTCGAATTTCCAGTTACTGCACTTGACACATTGCAAGTAGAGCAAAGGCAACAAGAATGCTGTCAGTTTCTCGTACCAAAACAACTGTGAGGGACTGCATTCACACTAGCCAGGCACGTTCAAAATTGCAAAAAAGAAGCTTACCAGGGTCGTGATAAGCGTAGTTTCTAGTGAGGAAGCACAGTTGAAGGGGCAAATGACGAGTATGCGGCCGATGAGGGGATTTAGGAGGAGGCTGCGTCGACGACAAAAACCCTCTTTGTAGCTCCCAACCAACTTCGGAGATAAGACTGGCTTTCCTGAAGTACGGCGTCACTTCTCTCAAGTATTTTACTGTTTTGAAGAAGAAAAAAAAAAGGCGTACATCAATTGAAAGTGACATGGAGACGTAATAAATATATTATAAGATAAGTTTGTTGGCTCATTGAACAAAAATCCGCACAGCACGGACGGTGAAGGGTGAGGGTCGTACAAGAAGAAAAACAGGAGCGGCTGTACACAAGCGAAGTTGAAAGACAGAACCAAGCGCAGATAATTGTGAAATGAATTGTATTTGAATGCATGTGGCGCCAAGGAAAGTTGTGTTATACGTCGCACCAGATGTTCTGATCTGTTTTTTTCAACATTCAGTATAACTTTAATACTAGGGTGCTTCACAAAAATGTATACACACTGAACTTCCATAGAAAATTTATTTACCGTTCTACAAAGTTAAATTTCAGGAAAATAGAAAGCTGAAAGTCCAATGTAAATGAAACATAAATAACAAATGTTAATACTGTTCAAATTGGTGACCTGCAGCATCAATACAATTCTGAGTACGAGTCACCACAGATTCTGTACATCGTATCAAAACGTCCAATGAGTTTTCTCTACACACTGCTTGAATCTCATTCCAAAGAATGTCTAGGTTACGTGGTTTACGTTTGTACACCTCATCTTTTACTGTGCCCCACAAGAAGAAATCCAGTGGTGTAAGGTCTGG
Organism: Pachypeltis micranthus; assembly: GCA_020466155.1. Taxonomy (NCBI): domain Eukaryota; kingdom Metazoa; phylum Arthropoda; class Insecta; order Hemiptera; family Miridae; genus Pachypeltis; species Pachypeltis micranthus. The sequence goes on along the minus strand of CM035777.1, from coordinate 26,832,830 downwards.
AGAGCGTGCTGGAAACTCGATTGGCCCCCTGCGTCCTATCCACTGGCCCGACAAATTTTGATCCAGGTAAGCTCGTACGTCCGTGTGATAGTGCGGCGGAGCACCATCTTGTTGAAAATAAAAATCATCATTGCCGTATAATGCACGAATGGCAGGAAATATGGAATCAGCAAGCATTGTTAGGTAATTAATACCAGTTACAGTGCCTTCAAATCGAAAAGGTTCAATGAGTCCCCTTGAAGACAAACCGCACCACACATTTACACCAGGCAAATTTACAGCTTTTTCAATTGTAATGTGAGGATTTTCTTCACACCAGTAAACACAATTGTGCCTATTGACAGTTCCATTAAGTTTGAATTGGGCTTCATCCGACCAAATGATGCTACCCATAAATCCCGGTTCACGTATCACCATCTCCTGAATCCATTCACAAAATTGCAACCTTCGATCTGGATCGTCGTCATTTAGCTGTTGCACCAGCTTTGGAATGTAAACACGATACTCGCCTCTCTTCAGAATGTGTAGCACGCTGCTAGCACTTACATCACTTTCACGTGCCCCTTGCCTTGAAGATTTGTTAGGAGAGCGTTGAAACAGTTCCAAGACTGCCGTTGATGAGCCATCACTTGTAGCTGTTCGAGGCCGAGCTGAATGACCTTTATGCACATCACACACTGTTCCATGAACTTCGAATTTGTCTCGTATGCGGGTAATTGTTAATCTTGAAGGTGGTTCTGTATCATACTCCCTTCTCCACTGTCTTTGAACTTCATTTACATTCTCAAACTTCCAGTACCACTTAATAACCTGCTTACGTTCTTCAAAACTCAAACGTACGTCCCCCATGTTGATATTACAAATTCCAACTGTTTGGGCCTCGTTGCGAGACGGCAAGCTCGGCATCCAGCGACAAGTTTCCTCTTGCCCATCGTCTTCCCCCGCCACTCCTAGCTTCTTCCGACGAGCCGCGCGAGGCAGAAACCAGTGCTTTTCGCGTCGTCTTCCGCCCTGGACCTTCGCTATTTTCTCTCAAAGTGTGTATACATTTTTTTTGAAGCACCCACTGTGTATATACTAAAGTTAACGTACCTGTTAGGTGAGTCCGTCTCCTCTGGCTTGTGAGTTACTGTGGGCAAGCGCTTTCGATGTAAAGACATCATCGTCTGGCCGTTAAGTCAGTACTGGAGTCAGTCAGTTGGTCGTGGTCTTTATATACAAAGAGAAAGGTGAAAGGGGTGAGGGAGGGTCGGGGAGGGGGCGGGGGGAGGAGGTCATGTAGCTGAGGGGGAAAGCCCCTAGAGATAAATGGAACGTGTTGGATGGTCTGTCAATTGTGGAGTTTAAGTCTTTTTTGTGTAGGGTGGTCTGTAAATCCGTCAGTTGGTTGTTTTCGTTTGTGTGTCGTGTTTTGAGTGGTGTGAATATGGTGTCGCATTTTGTGTTGATTTGTTCATTTATGATCTGTCCATTGAAGTTTTTTTGTTTATAAATTTCCATGTTTTCTAATATGTTCAGTTTTCGTCCTTTGTATTGTTTGTGTAGTAAGGTGGTACAGTCCTGTATTTTGGTGGGTTCATGTCCAGTTGTTTTGAGGTGGTTGGCAAAATACAGGACTGTACCACCTTACTACACAAACAATACAAAGGACGAAAACTGAACATATTAGAAAACATGGAAATTTATAAACAAAAAAACTTCAATGGACAGATCATAAATGAACAAATCAACACAAAATGCGACACCATATTCACACCACTCAAAACACTACACAAACGAAAACAACCAACTGACGGATTTACAGACCACCCTACACAAAAAGACAAATTCCACAGTGAACCATCCAACACGTTCCATTTATCTCTAGGGGTTTCCCCTGAGCTACATGACCTCTCTCCCGCCCTTCCCGACGCTCCATCACCCTTTCACCTTTCTCTTTGTATATAAAGACCACGACCACTGACTGACTCCAGTACTGACAACGGCCAGACGATGATGTCTTTACATCGAAAGCGCTTGCCCACAGTAACTCACAAGCCAGAGGAGACGGACTCACCTAACAGGTACGTTAACTTTAGTAATTTGCCTACTGGCGGATATAACCCAATTTCTTTAATACACTGTGTATATGTTGTGCCAAAACACAGAATAAATAATACTTTTGTACATAAGTACTATGGCACTTGGGATAGTACTGATTCTTCGTTTTGACCACAATACTACGTGTATATTATGTTGATGACGTAATTAAATAACAAACGTTAACAATTATTGACCAAAAATGGCTTGGTAATGTAACAACTATTCGGGTACTCATACGTATTAATATATTAATCACTTGAGTTCAATAAGTCAGGCGTTATTTTTCATTTAAGGCATCTGGGCTGATGTATTCTCCAAAGTGACAGCAGGTTTTGAAACATATTAGGAGTTGGGTGGTTGGATATGGTGGCATGTTGGTGGTTGATGGTTGATTTGACCTCTGCAACTTCTGAGATCTCAGTGTAATAAGTCGTTTCTCACGTACCATGGTGCATTAATTATTATCCTCAATACCCTATTTTGTTGAGTCATGCTGGCCAAACCCCAGATAGAACAGCCATATTGGTCTTATTAAAGTGAGATACAACAAACGTTTGGTGTTGAGGGATAGAGGTGACGTGCGTCTCAGAAGGGGTTTGAGGAGACTTATTCTGGAACGCAGTCGATTGACCAACTCTCCAATGTGGCGATCGTACGTGAGTCGTTGTTGTAGGAAGGAGACAAAGTATCGAACTACACCAACACTTGGGATTTGGTTACTATATTCAGCGTCAGCGGTTCTGTTTGAAAATTCCTCTTTAGAGTAAATGTTTGGTGCCACCATTTCTGACGATTCTTTCGTCCATTGTTCGATCTTGTTGAGGTGTACATGGACGTTGTGAGTTGCCACTATACCAGATGGGTTATGACATGGCGGTGGTCGTGTTGGGCGATACTGGTATGTTGTTCTGAGGTAGTTTGGAGATGCTCTTGAAGAGCTGCTGACTCAGGCAAAAATTACGGCAATCGCGCCGGAGATTCGATCCACAATCCTCAACTTACGTCGAGAATTATGAACCGACTGTCTTATCCACTAGACCACGATCAAAAAGTTGCCTTTTAATAGGAGTCAGTCAGCACATCTCCCCCCTCGTCTTTTAACCGCTGCTCCTGGAGCGGACTCTTTTAAGGAGCAGCGGTTAAAAGAAGGTCTCCCTTCTTTTAAGGAAAGAATTTACGAGAGTTGAGCGAATCCCCGGAAAATCCGATCTTTGATTCGAGAAACAAGAGGGCTACAAGGAAAGTCTTTTTTCTTTGGCATTGTAGTGGGCGCGTCGCCCATTTTATTTCCCTTCGCGCTGGAGCTTTCACAGCGTCAGCGAATCCCGGACCCGAGAACTCGTCTCATTATTTTCTCTCTTAATTTTTTTATTTTTCTCTCTGGGCCTCTTCTTTTTCTTGGAATGAAGAAATTCGACCACTAGTTGGGCGCCAATGTTTTGAGGTAGTTTGGAGATGCTTTTGGCAATCGCGCCGGAGATTCGATCCACAATCCTCAACTTACCTCGAGAATTATGAACCGACTGTCTTATCCACTAGACCACGATCAACCAGTTGCCTTTTAATAGGAGTCAGTCAGCACAATGTCACACACAAACATGAGATAAGGAATGGGCCCCCAGACACTCCCTTGAGGCACTGATGCACTGATGCTTTTGCAAGAGGATTGTGAGGTGTCACACCCAACGTGGAATGTACGATTTGATAGGAAAGAATGAGCCGATAGTAAGTATCTGGTAGCAGTGGTTTTATTTTGAACAGCAAACCTGGGTGCCAGACGCGGATGGCTCCAATAGAGCCATTTAACTTGGACACATAAGCCTCCCCATCAACACCAGTCCAATACCAACCAGCTAGATTGAGTCTGAACACACAGAGAAACAGACGACCAACCTAAATTTCTCAAAAACGTTTAAAACGCGCGATAGACTGGGAATTTCGAATTTGGTTTGGATTTGTTCACCCCCCGCCACCCCCAGGAATGATAATGAAAACAATACATCCGATACTTAGATCATTCTCTGCAGCAAGCAATAGCATTGGCAAACCATCATTGCTTACCTTCAAGCTGAACCACTTTGCCAGCTCTTTTCAAAGCTTTGACGGCTTCGTCATGGGTTGCCTCCCTCAAATCTTCTCCATTCACAGACAAAATAGCATCGCCGACGTACAACTGCTCCGTCTGGTCGGCTGCCATCCCTTTGAATATTTTGGAAATGAGAATCGGCATTTTGTTCTCTTTTCCCCCTTTAATTGAAATTCCGAGGCCGTTGTTGTCTGATTTGACGACCCTCACCAACCTGCAACGAAACAAATTGAATTATCTATAAGTTCGAAAGCACACAATGTCACGTTCAAGGCACTCGTCTGTGTGAACGTTTTCTGGTGTACAACTAGTTGCTTCTTGTGAAACCTTAACTGCCAGTGAAGCTAGTAACTAGGGACATTTAGTATTCTACATTTGGAGATATCTGCGGGAGTTCTGACCAGGTGACCCCCTCCTCCCTCACACCCCGCAGGTTAAAAACTAAAAGTGGGATGGACGAACTACCTTCCAGGCGCATTTCCTGGCATTGCCAGGCCTTGCCCTAGGTAGAAATTGGATTGCTTCGTTCTACCTGCGGAGGCAGCCACCTGTCATGGCCCTAACCCATAATGCACTGGTGGACTGCCGCAGGCTGTGCATTCCTGTGGTATTGTGTTTGCGTCAAACAACCATCAAAGCCAGAATGGTCGCTGGCCCAAGATGGGGCATCGTTCGATGGCACTTACGGCTTTTCCTCATCTTAGAACAAGAAAGTTTGGACTTTTTGCCTTCCCTGAGCTTCGAAAGACAGTACGATGCAGCTCTCTTCCAATGACGCATACGCCATTGAGTCACCAACTGTGTAAATTTCAATCACAAATAATCAATGGAATTGGCCAAATGCCTGGGTTCAGAAATGCAAGTCCCCAGGTTCCCCCACTTGCTATCAAAATACGAGCAAAACGTCACAAATCGTCAATTTTCAGCTGTAAATCCTTCCACCCTCAGTTCACGAGTTGTCGACTGCATTTCGCTTTCGTTCATTGCGTACACTTGCTTCGCACCCGTCCTGCTCACCGTAGCGTTTAATAAATCTATATTTCGACCAGCCATCGATATTCGATTCAAACGAGAAGGCTCGCCGAGTGTTGTGGAATGGTGTATGAATGTCTGCTTCATCTTAGACAAGTACACTCGTCCTGAATGTGAGATGGGATTGAATAGTGGTGTCAAAAGAATGACCACAACTTCAAACCTCTCATTTGTAAGGGGTCGTGGTTCAGCCCAAGTCTCCTAACATGCTACATTTTTCATTATTGAGTAATCTGATCACATTTATAGTCATATCTGTAGGGCATTTCCATTCGCTTGTACAGCTAAGGTTCCTTCAACTGTTACCTCCAACTTTTATAGTGGAATGCCTTCTTTTATCTCACTCAAACATCGGGATTGTACTGTGACCTCTGACACGGCCTTATATTTTGACACAGGTACTTCCAGCACTCCCAGGGAGGCTTTTATGAAACATTTGCGTGCAGGCCTGCACTTCACCTTAACATTGCGAAGGAACGGAACTTGGTGCATAGCTGTCTATTCATGTTACACGATATTTATGGAATGATCTACACCCTAAACATAAAATATTCACCTTTTCGTGTTCGCGACGGAATCGGGAACTTCGATGTTCTCCAAAGTACCGGCGGACTCGAGAGTGTTGTTGTTGTTCAACGTTCCGTTCAACGCCGTCGAATTTTCGTACGAATCGTCCAAACTGATGCTCAAATATTCTTCCTCCAAAGTGACGATCACTCGGTACCACTGACCCCTCACTTGGGTCTCCAAAAGCCCCGTCCTCCCGAAACCAACTTCCATCGCGGCCTTTCACTCCGTTTTTCGGGTCAAGACACTTTGATCGCGAACGAAACGGGGGAGCGCATCACCGTCAATCGTTGAAAAACGCCGACAGTTGGTCTTGTCAAGATGACGTGTGACACTTGTCCAAAACAACCGACACCTGCCGCCGCTCAACCGGAGGCTCGGCGAAGTGTTTCGAAGGAAATAACGGCCCTAAACGTGATATCGATGCCTCGATTAGGCGAATTCATTGCGAAAATGACGAGGGCGGGCGGAAGAACGGAATTAATCAAGAAAAAGGCATCAGGTGCACAACACAAACACAGATTGTAAGGCGGCCATTTTATTTGAGATAATGTCGAACCTTATTCCTCTTCACTTACGTATTTTTGATATTATCCCTTCTCTATGCAATGTAACCTTTACGGCTTACCGTAGCGCTCATTTTTACTTCCTTCCAGTGATTGGCAATAGTTAACCACTTTCTGCAGCTGGCTGTTAATAACAATAATAGTCAACCACTCGCAGTAACTACATTTTCTAGAAAATTGGGTGGAACATTTTCATGAAGCTGAACAATTACAAATATTGAAAGCTAAGAGATTAATAAAATATATCAATTTACACAAGGAATGATACAAATCAACTTTTAAAAATCATTTTATAAAAAATAGTTAATGTGATTATTACCGTGACATCAAAATGAACTCACTAAAACAATCTTAAAACCTCCTCACACATTGAAAAAGTAAAAATAAACGACATAATGTAACTTTGCTTGAGTCTGACTGAAGAGACAATTCGAGATCAGCTAATGCGATTAGTTAACCTCTGTGTAGCTCTGGATTCCTCGATGACACATGTCAAAATAGCATATATCTAATTGATGAGAATTTAATCTGAGGTCAGATTCACTAACATATTGTGATGAACTGAAATATTGATCCCTTCCAATAAGTCCATGCCACTATTTCTTTGGCTCTATGTACTGCAATGTAATAATACTCTATGTAGTCTTTTTTTCTCCAGCTCTTTACGTTTCTGAGTCAGAAAAACACGATTTGGCCAGTGCATGTGTGTGTGTCTGTGTGTGTCCTGGCGTGCTGTGTTGTGCAAGAAAAGTGCTGAGGAGATGAGTTGGCTGGGTGCGTCAGCAAGTGTTCTCCGCGGGTCGTACCTTAACTGATAGTCGTTCTATCGTAGAGTTCTTTCCTTCCCCGACCCAATCCTTCTATCCCTCGAGCCAGCGTAGGATAGTCTGGGCGCCCTCCCCATTTCCTTACTTATTATTCATTCAGTTTTTCCTTTTTGGGTGTCACCGTCTCGTTTACAATGAGCTTTGAAAAAAAAAAGTGTGGGTTTGTGAATGAGGTTAAGAGTACAGACTTCTAGTTAAGGTAGAACTCAACCTGGATATCTAGCCCTCAGGTTAACAGTGAAGTCGAGTGAAATCAGCTCAAACTTAACTATAGTTATCATAATGACCGAAAGTGACCAGTAGTAAACACATTTTTTGTAGTTTTTGGGGCAGAAATCTTCTGTGAATGAATGTGTGTTGATGACCTCAATGGTTGAGTGCCCTCAACCCTGGTTGCTCGAAATACTGTGCGCCATCTGCTGCAGGTCGCTCAAATAGAGCTCCAAAATTGGGCCTACAAACCTCCTTCAGGATTTGCCTGGGGAACATCTAACTGCTCAACCCCACAAGTTCAAGCTTACTAATCCCAAAGGAAATCCCACACTCCAATTGCTTGGGTTGTGCTGGAACCCCAAAGGGTACTATCGAGCGCAGAAACCGACGCAACTATCCATCAAAAGTGACCTAATTTCCCCAGTCACCTGGCTACATGTTCCCCCAAGAAGTCTGACCCCTGCTTGTGCAATTGCTCTTACTCGTACACAGCAATTATAGTCGATAACCCTTGGTGCAGGTAGTGTGGTACAGATGAGGAAACTATGTCCTGGCTCAGTGCCAGATGCTTGGAAGGGAGGGATTTCTGGTCTTGGGTTCGATTCCACCAAGAGTGGACATAAAAGAAGGCTCTTAGAAGACCTTAAAATTGACACAATAGGACTTTGTTTGATCCGAAATATGGGATAATCATATTTATTAAAAAAAAAGGAATGTATCAGGATGAAATAAGGGAAATATTAATACAAGCAGGTGGTGGATCTTAATGGCGAAGTAACTATATTGTGTCGAACGAGAGTATCACAGGAACGTTCTTAAAAATAATAAACATCACGATTCTACGTTTGTGGATGAAACATTTCTGAATTGCTGTAGCTAAGCACTAATTACCTTGGAGCGACGAGCTGAGAAGTCTTCGTTCACTGTTTGCTTCTCCGATGCTTGCACGATCGTTGTTTGATCATTCCAACTCGGTTCGTGGTCATGTTTGCATTTCCAATCGTTTTTGCGTAACTTTTTGCACGACGTAACTAGACAAATCCATCTTTTCGAGCTTTTGAAGATATTATCAGTGCGAGCACATTGTGGTTGGACCGTGTGCCAAATGAAAACAATCATGATTCAACACGAGAGTGCTGATGTAACTAGCCGGAGCCTGAGGAGTGAAAATGTGAAGAGGTTCCACGACCATTCCTGCCATCCTCGCCGCACTTCGTCCTTCACCATTCAGCGAGAGCGATGAAGGAGTCGTTCGGGGTTCCTCAAGTTACCTCCCCCTGCTCAGTGCCGGACTTCCTTCCGAGAGCAATGCACTGGAAACAATGACCAACGTGCAGTTCCTCGTACGTGCCCAACTTACCTGAGAGCGTGGATGCTAGTTCTTTGCCTCGCTACACATCGGCGAACAGCTCCCTGACACCCCCTCCAGACTCTTGCGGAGTATCTTCGAGGAGTTGGACAGGAGGAAAGGAGGAAAACAATCCACGCGCCCGCCAAGTCAAGTGACAGGTCAATTTTGTACGCATGAAAAACGACGTTGCTCCTCTTTTCCAGCGCATTGGCCCCTCAGGATCCTCTAACTCGGCGCGCAAACACTATTCGCCAAAAAGTTACGATAGGGCGACCGAGGAAGCTCGAGTGACCCCTTCCACATCTCGTCCCTTTGCGCGCAGCAATGTCGGTGAGGACGAACAGGAAAAGAAAAGGAACCTGTTCACATTCTTCTTCCTCCTGGGGCTACTCCGGCAGAGCCTGTAGGGGCCAGTAGGGGGAATAGGGCGACTTTGGCACAGGGGCTAGTGGGGGTAACCTGAAATAGAGAATAACCTGAATGAAACCTCCCTTTTAAAGGAGGGAAACCTTCGCTAGAAAGATGTTTATTCCCCCCTCCCTATAGCGTGCTGGCTTTAACCTTACCAAGAAGGTAACCTTTCTAGTGAAGGTTTCCCTCCTTTAAAAGGACGGTTTTATTCAGGTTATCCTCTATGTCAGGTTATCCTGTGCCAAAGTCGCCCTATTCCCCCTACTGGGGCCTGTACACTCTTAACCGCCCTAGGAGCGCTCATGTCTTCTAAAAACTAGAAAACTTGATACGACGGATCAACATATTTGAACCTTGCTCAAAACAGTCTCGATCTTTGAACCAGAGGGAATAAACAACTTCAAACGGTTCAAAATAGACACTTTATTCATCTAAATTGAAATAATTGCGATAACTTTGGTTACAATTGGTTTGGTCTTTGCCTTTCACTACGTTACTCTCTTAACAGTTGTATTAAAAAAAGTAAGCGCTAAACCAAAGTATGTACAATTACAGTAAATCTAAGGGTATTTACATTACGGTATTGTAATATTTGACCAAAAAATGAGACCGCCTTCTACGAAGGATCGATATTTAAGAAAGAAGAGGAGAACGGTTGGGCCTGTCATGGTGTGGTGAAGGTGCGAGTTGAATTGAGTGAGGTTGGACACTGGAAAGGGAGTACCGAGATGTTTTTTTGTAGTTTAACAACTCAACTTCCTCTCGACTACGTTCAGTGGTGCTTCACATACCAAATATGAGGTCAGGAAAGTTACTGAGGAGGTGGCGAAGGTGTTTTTGTTGGAAGGACGACACGTTGAAGTCGTGCGTTGAGATGAGCAGGGTGAAGTTCTGCACGGGGTGCTCAAGATGAGGAATAGGAATAGAACGACCCACCTCGTTCCTTGGCTGCCAACAGTGTACTTGCGTCCAGAAACACCCCTCCGTCGGTATTAAACATCCATCGTGATGACCAGAAATGTGTGTGATGGCTCGCAGAGGACTTGCAACTGAAGCTAAGAAGCGCAATGAGGCGTCAGGCGTCAGTTCTAAATCCCCGAGCGCTCGTAAAAGTGTGTTGATTTCTCAATTTTTGGTGAATGGTGAGGAATAGCGAGGAAGATGGGCCTTTGGCGGTTTTTTTGTTGTTTAAAAGTGGTAATCTACTTCCATCTACCTTTGTTCCAACCCTAGGCACCGCTAGCCCATTAACTGCCTCATTCACCAAGTACCGTGAGTCAGACTCCTTCTGTTATCTTCAATAGACTTGTGCCACTCTGCAACATTCCACTAAACTCTTATTTTCAAGCCTTCCGACTTTCTTAGACAACGGCTTCCTTGGGTAAGATTGTTCTTTCCCAACTAGGAGCTGGGGGAACATTTTATTTTCTGCAGCAGTCCAACCGAACCTCTCCACACCCCAAACAGCTGTGCAAAATGTCTCTCTAGGTGCTACAACATACGTTCGACTTATTTTCGTTCCTTCTTAGCAATCAATGCACGAATGTCATTGCTACAGAGGTAACAGTACATAAAGCAACTCATGAACACACCCTTGACTTTGGCCTTTCTGGACAGATTGCCCTTAAAGGAGCTTCAGAAACTTATCACTTCGGTGTATTGTCTCTCTCACTTACTTAGAATCACATTAAGCCCACACTAATCTATCAGCAACGTTGAGTCCCGATGTGCCATAATACCTGAGTATCACTTTAGAATGGCGGCACAACTTTAGTCAGCACATGATCGAAATCCACAGGGAACTTCTGAACAGCCCTCTCGCACCGAAACAAATAAATCGTGCATAATCATTGTTCTAACTTGGGTTTATACTCGAGGAGCTCTCAAAAACACCATATTCTTCTCCGTGTCAGCTTCTATCTCCTCCCATTTTGGACGGAAAACCTTGCCCCACAGTTCTCTCAGGTCAGAGCGTTCCGCGCAGGCCGAATTAGTTGGGGGTTAAGATCTCAGAACGTGCACACTCAGAAATTCATTGTTTCCCCGAACACTTTTCTGATCTCAAGCCCTATCCTTTACCCGTGGAAAGTCCAGCTCTTCATTCTCAGTGACAACGAATTTCCCCTTCTTGTGGACTTTCCCAAATATCCTCTTCCCATCCCTCAATTTACTTTTCTCTCCACAACAGACAGCTTCTCCCAAACTCAATCATCTATCAGCTCTTTCTGGAGTCAGTCGTCCCCCAATTCTCTCAACAGACACTCGTTTCACCTCTCTTTGACATCTAATTCGGATTTCTCTCTCCTTCCCCGTACAACCAGTTTCACGCCTTCAGAGTCCCCTTGTTTGCGCTTGCATACTCCGATCATATCCTGATCTAGTCACTTCTTCATTGTACATATAAGTGTTCGAATCTTGTTGTGATCTCCCAACTCTTCAATTATAAGCTCGTGCACAGTAACACCCGTCTCCGTGGTTCTTTTAAGAATACCCTGGTCAAAACAGTTTAATATTGCCAGCACCACTCAGGAAGCTCAGATCATTTTAATCTGGAGGAGACGTACTTTAACGAGTTGGGGGGTGTGTCCTCCCCTTCAACGACTTCACACAGAAGGCACGTTCCTGTCGCAGATGCGAAAGGAGCAATAGACCCCACGACGAATCAGGATACTGCAAGCCAAAGTGGTTTCACTTTCTACGGCAATTGGGCTTTCCAAGAACGACTTGCTTTTCCTTGATTGCGTGTAGAAGCTCTGCTAGTCAACTTACTGGTATATCCTAGAGCCGCAACACAGGACGAGCTAGCCCGCATTGCCTGTTGAATGGAGTACAGGCACATCACATCCTACCATTGCACACCGTCCGCTTCGTGCTCTTCAGGACACTCAATGGACTCAGCGAATGATCCCTTTACCCTCATGGGATCCACCTTTACCTGCACTGCCCTCATTCTACATCCACCAACTACTGCTGTGAGGACTTACCGCTTTACAATTGTTATAATGAACCAGTGTTAAGCGTGAGGAGGGGAGTAAGTACGATATCGTCCGAACAGTAATTGGAACAAGGAATTTTATTCGCGAATTACTTTTGGAGAAGTGTAACCACCACAAACAGGGAACTGGGTGGGAGCGAATGCGAACGCAGGTGACGAGAGAACCCCTCGGTTACGACTGACGGCAGCGAAGTTTTGATCGAATCGTGGCGTTTGAGGTGCGAAGTCAGCACAAATGCCCTGGACGAGCCTCCCAGTACACAGTGAAAAGGGAAAGGTAGGTGCATCAGGAAATGAAACACCTTCGATCGTCCTTGGGAAAGGCAACATTTGGTCTGATGACAGTTCAATAAGAACACCTACTTCTCGACAAACATCACAGGGAGACGCGCCCCGAGATGGACTCAAGCCAGTAGAAACGGAAGCCATTCCACCGAACAAGCCACCGCAGCTCCACAATCAGGTAATTAGTGTGGACGACGTTGCATCACCGAGCACAGTAACGACTGCCTTGACAACAACACTCAGGGCGTCCCGCATACATGGACGAAAGGTGTGCTTCTACTCCTCAAACCCCAGTCTCCAGGTGGGGCTCTTGTGACGGATTTCAAACGCCTCATTTGGGTAATCTCTTCTACTCCACAGGTTCTCCCACGGATGAAGAGACTCCATGTGTAACAGCTACCCCCTGGTTAAATAGCGCTTATGAACACCAGTATCACACCCCAGCACATGGCCACCCTCCTTGTGTTGGTTGACACTCTCTCATGGGTCTCTAGCCTGGTACTACGGCCTGGGCTTAGGCTTGTTTATTGACAAAACCACTTCGAATTGAAAGCTTGGGTTATGGTAGGAACGTCGTCTGAATTCAGAAGCGCGGCTTTCAGGCCAATCTTCCAATAGGTCCCTGCTCATCCCGTGATTGATGTTTGTACTATGGTAATTACTCTCCTTCTTCACGTCTGTGCAATTATGGAGGAGTGCCACTCGGCAGTATCATGCACGTCTCTAACTACTACTTTGATAACGAATTCCACGACGCAATCCGCTTTCTCTTCCTTAACAAGCAACTTAAATGAATGGCCAGCTCCCGCTCCACTGCAAAGAGACGTGAACTTCACTTGGTTTCAATTTCACAAAACGTAAATTGTTTACATTTGGTCCAACTGACGCTGGTCCAGCTGGCTCTCTGGGATATTTCTGAAGGAGTTGCTGCCTCTATCTACTCGCTAAACCGCTTGAGCACTTGAAAATGGAGAGAGAGGGAGTGAGAGTGTTACGGCGACGTCAACATGCCCTGAGGAGGCGAAAGAGCCGCGCTATGGACGTTCGGTCGTTAATCGTTCATCGAGTGATTGACGTGTTTACCCCCGTCACGACACGCAGACAGACTCGCTGAGTGAAGCTTCTGGTCGAGGTTGATTCATATTGCGGTCGAGCGCATCACCGTCTGGGCTTCAATTTCGAGACGTCGAATCTTTCCAAGAGTTTACTGTCTCGACATTTTCAGTTGGATTTCCCTCTCGTTCGCCATCGGAACAGCTTTCGGTTCGCAAGAGTTGTTTACCTTCCGCCTCCCGTTTGCTCTTTATCTTCCGCCTCGGAATGAACTGAAGCAAATGGTCGACGGAATCGAATCGATAGACGACCAAAACACTCTTCCATTGGAAACCGCGAAGTGTGTGCTGCTTCTTACAGAACAAATGAGATTCCGGCGAGTTTACCTTTGGCTGGTCATTTCAACTGAGGGATGATTAATTAAACCAGAGCCGATTGAAAGTAAATAGGATGTGTGGCTGGGGACAAGCTAAAGCTCTTAGCACTCTTGTGGGTTGACTGGTAGACGAGGAATTAATCGTTAATTCGAGCTGTTCGGGTATCGTGATTAGATCAGTTGCTTGAGATCACTCGTGCTCTCAATCATCAAGTTCCTTTGTGGATCTCACATGCTCACTTACTCCAATATCCTGCGCTTCACAGAAAGCGAGTCATTCTCTGAAACTTACTCAAGAAGAGAATCGGGTTTTAGGGTACATTGTGTGAGACTTCTTTTACTCGTGCGAGGTAACGACATTCTGACTTCAAGTTCACTCAGCCATGCAGAAATAAATATAAAGGGTGAGAAAGAAAGTGATCTCCACCTGATATTCCATTTTTCAGAGCATTATGTCACGCTGTTCAAGGGTGACACAGGGAGTCAGACGAAGCTGTGAGAACAGCGTCAGTAGCCATAGGCCAGTGCTTCCTAGGAAGCTCGCTCCGGTTTGCCCAGCTAAATCGTCTAGGTTTGGAGGGGAACCCTAATCAAGAGAACCGAAGCCCGCTTATTCTATCCCCAATGCACTATATTCAAGAGGACCACTCTGCCTAGTTCCAGGAGCAGCGGCTTACGGCGAGGAGGGAGATGTATCACCTGACTACCACAGGTAACAAACAAACATTTCCAAACATCCTTGTAACACCGCGAGAAGTGTGCTACTGACGTATTTTCGCCTAATGGGAGAGATTTTTCACATTGGAAAGCGGAAAAGTAAGTTCCCAATCCTGATTTTTTTTTGAAACGGTGGATGCAGGCAATACCCTCACTGCAGCCACAAACGGGCCTATTGTAAGGGCGTCGATGATCCTCGGATCATGGCCCCCCTGCACCACCTCCAGGCCCCACGGCACTGGTCTCACTTGGTGTGACGTCACCAATGCGCCCCCCCCCCCCACAAAGCGGAGGACATCCGCAAGTTCTGCATTTGCCATCTCTTCGGGCTGAAGAAAGGGCCTTCCAAACACAAAACGGTGCAATGCCGCGAGTCCATTGCATACGCACAGCACATGCTCTGCCGTCTCTAGCCCTACCTCGTAGAACCTGCATACCTGTACCTCGCACTTGCCAATACTTGCAAGGTGGAACCTGAGCGGACAGTGTCCTGAGAACAGGCCACATATGATCCTCATATCCTTCCTCCCCAGTGCAAGCACCTCCTTGGACCTCTCTCTGGAGATCCGGATGAAGAGTTTTGACTGTCTAAGGCCGGGCAGACCCTGCCAATGAGCAGCCCTGCACCTGTCCTTCCATTTGCCAACCTCCCTAGGTAGGTGGCTCCTGGTAGTCCCAACAAAGGGCTCAGTGCCAATAGGGATCTGATCTGATCCCTTCTTAGCCAACCTATCAGCCTGTTCGGTTCCCTCTACACCCTGATGCCCTGGCACCCAACACAGTGTTACACTGTTGTCCTCTGCCAGGGCCTTCAGTCCAGTCAGACACTCCCACACCTGCTGTGATGTGAGACAGTATGAGGCTAAGGCCTTGAGAGCCTCGTTCTGGGTTATCTTCCCAGGAGCATGCCCATGCTACCAGGCGCGACCACGGGTTGTGGATAGTGGAACGGCCACGGCATTGTCCTCAGGGGCATGTCTGCGGCCAGCTGTGAATAAAGACAGCATGCTGACTGAATAACCAGCCGCGAACAATGGGCCAAACCCAAGAGAGCGCAGAAGAGATCCTGAACAAAGGACTCAAGGGCAAGCGGATCTACATTTTCTCAGACAGCCCCTTAAAGGCCATCGCAGCCTATAGTTTTAGGTCTAAGCTGGCATGGGAATGCCCCCATGCGCTCAAGCAGCTCGGCGCCCGTAACAGGCTCTCCCTCATTTGGGTGCCGGCTCACAGGGGTATGAGGACAATGAAAAGGCTGACCGCCTTGCGAAAAGGGGTACAGAATCCCTACCCATCGGGCCTGAACCACACGTAGGTATGACGAAAAGTCACCTGAACTGTCTGGTTGCTCGATGGGAGATACAGGAAAATGGCGCCCATTGGCATCGCCAGCCACAACTAAGACAGGCGAAAAGGCTTGTCACGCCTCCTGTCAAAGGGCGAAGGCGATGCTGACACTCTCTAGACAAGATCTGAGAGTTCTGATAAGCTTCCTCAGCGGGCACTGCCCACTCAGATATCATCTCAACAAGATGGGCATCTCAGAGGCGGTGGAATGCAGACTCTGCAGTGAGGAGGAGGAGACGGCAGAGCATATCCTATGTGAATGCCCTGCCTTGGCAGCAAACTGCTTTGAATACTTCGGTCAGGGGACCACTGAACCCCAAATCATGGCGGAATCTGCGGTGAAGGACATACTCAGCTTCCTAAGGAGGGCGGGTATGTACGACGCCTTCTACTAAGAAAGGGCCGTCACAATAGGCCCATATGTGGCCGCAGTGACAAAGGGACTTGTCCCACACGCCCTCGGGTCAAAAAAAAAAAAAAAAAAAGGCCTTGAGAGTGGCCTGACTGTCTACCATTATGTAGATTCAATGCCGCTTCAGTCCCCTCTGCAGCAGCTGCTGCACACAGACTGTCACCACAGCCACCTCTGCCTGGAACACCGTGGCCAGCGACTCCAATGGGATCGCTGCTCTTATCCTCGGCCCAAAGATGCCTGCCCCTGCATGGAGCCATCAGTGTAGTATACCAGGGCCCCAGCTTCGAAAGCGGGAGCTCTCCCTTCCTACCTGGATCGCTCATGAATGAGTATCCGAAAGGGTAACACGCAGTTGAACCTTGCGGGCATTGAGTGTACCACATGCAGTTCGGAAAAGTAACTTCCCAATCCTGCATTGTCTCTTGTTTGAAGCGGCAACATCGGAGTCATCTACTGCTGACCTAATTTCCCATTGTTTGGATTGGCAAGGAGGAAGGGAAAGGAAGAAAAGGGATAGTGTTGAGTTGAAGTGCGGTATCAAAACACAGACAATGATAATGCCTGAATTGGCGCTTCCAGCTGGTTGCTTCTGGTCAGGAGGGATGCGATGGTTCCAGCACGAAAACAGTACTGCAAGAAGAGTTCGTGTCCGCACAGTGCGGAGTAATAATTGCGATAAGTGGAGTGTTTAGAATCGCAAAAGCGGGAAGATGTCTCAGAGGAGTTGGGACCTGGGCCCTTTGGGGCCTTGGCACCTGCCATTGGTCCTGCAGCTTCATTGGCTGCCTCCCTGTGATCATCGAAGGTCTCAGGGGAAGCCAATAGTGAGAAGGCAGCATAGGCTCTTCCAAGGCCGCTATCCTTGCCATCTCTGTGTCCGAGTCCAATTCAACACGGAATAAATAATAAGTAAACAGATAACAATAAACAAGGAAATAAAACGGTTAACAGAAAGGAGGGACAGGGCATAGGAAAGAAAGTGTGGGGTAAATTTTATGACTCGAACACCCATATTTGCCTATCGTCAATGCCTGTTTTGGAATTTATATATTGTACAGATCTACAATGGTTTTCAACTTTTGTTACTATTATATTCAAGTTGCTGCCGAAAGTTTGGTTTAGTGCCCGAACGATAAGCGTTTTAGCTGTAAGTTGGGAGTTTTTGTAAACAATTTTGATTTTGTCATAATGGGCCCCAAGGATCTAACGAAGTTCAGGAGCTGAAAGATAAGTAAATTTACAATTCTCTTTGCGTTTTTCTCAAAATAACAAGATGGCGACTGAGTTGTTCCCTCGCACCCTTCATATGTTGTATTTCCTGACTTGTTGACGTTAAGGAACATTTTGGTCAACGCAGCCGCTAGCTTGTGTCGACCTTCCGCTAAACCGTGCAGTACTTCCTTCTACTTGCTCACGCTCTTTCCATCGGCTCTTAATAATAATCGTAGGCACGACAATAACCTCGCCACACAAAAGTAGTTCAAAATCCTTAGTTTTTGTTGTTCAGAGATCAAATGAGAGGGGGAGGGGCGGTAACAAGTTGGTTCGAAGGTTGACACTGGGCTTAACGAACGTAAAGTATCAATTTTTTTTTGTTTTTAAAGAAGTCTTTCCATTTCGTGCGTCGATGGGTCGCGATCGGATTCCTCAGAGTGAGGGCCCTCTGAGCCCGTCCAGTGCTCGAATTCTTCTTTGTGGTGCTCAAGGGCCATCAGCGATGGGAAGAGGCTGTCGCAGGAAGAACATCTGAAAAGATAAAGCGCGTCGTGAGCCGTAAAGTGTCTAAGAATAAAACAAACCCGCTAAAACTGCCTTTTCAAGCAGCACAATAAATTAGCGAACATTACGACAAAAGCTTTAGCGCAACGTTACTAGAATCGTCAGAAAAATTAAGGTGGTAGTCCAATCAAGTACCTATACGACGAGCCTTTAATAACTCTCATTATATGTATAGGGACTAATCCAGGAATTCCGGAATTCCAACCATTTCACTGAGTACGATTTCTCACATCTTTTCCCCGATAATTCTGGGACAGTGATTGTTGTGCCCCATCCAGTGAGTTATGAACACATGTTGACTGTAGCACTTAGCAACTGTATTCTCCCTGCTGATTTAATTAAGTCGATTCAGTTCCGTCGTTCCTAAAAATATGTCTAGTTCTCACTCAACTTTATTCGTATATAAACGTAGCAGATTGATCCACGAGTGATTAATAAGCTCATATTTAGCGTCCAACGCAGTTAGCAATATTAGTGCGGCACTTCTTCAAGATTTTGACTACGTCGTACACAAAACAACACCAAAGAAACAGACAACCTCACATCGATTGTCTCTGAAGTGTTAATCAGTCGACTGGCAGGGAATTGGGAAGCGAGGTGAAAGAACCCTGAAAGATCAAATTACAACTTCTGCCATCACCAGTACAAAACCCTGCAAATTATTACGCAACGGTTTATTATTGTCTCGAACAGCTTGACCTAGTCCCAAACCTATAGCTCTTGATTATTTCATGACAATATTACACTCCTATCTTTAGCTTAAGGATTTACCGTTCTAATCATTTTCAAGATTGCTAACGTTATGTAAGTGCATTTTCTAAGGAAAAGAACTCTGAAATTAATTTTTATCGAAACGTTTGTTAATTTATTGTGTTGTCATTTTCTGGAACACGAAAATGTTATGTTACCACTGCATTCGGCTCAACTCAAGGAGCTCAAGGTTCGAAAGATCACAATCAAAATCTTTCAAGGTCGAGCTTTCTGACCGAAGGTCAATTAATCCAAAGCCGCGTGAAATTCCAAACTTCCCCAGTCAATCGACTTCTTTCTTTCAATATTATGAGCCCTGCCAGCACAAGGAGGTTGGTATTTCTAAAGCCGATAACCCTTTCCCACACTTGAGCTTCAGCAAGTTTCATTATCCCCCCCCTCCCCGTATCTCACTTCTCACCCTTTACTTTTGTCACCTCTTTAAGGCCAGTCTGCCTGAGAAGTCATACAGCTAAACGCTCTCTCTCCATTCTACTCTGCGCTTACATCAGTTCACTACCCAGAGACCCCGTGTGGCTCTCTCTCTCTCTCAACCAAATTAATCAAAACTGTTCGAACCGTTTTTGAGAAAACAAATTTGGTGTTTTGATCACTATGATAACTATAGTCAATTTTGAGCCAATATCGCTCAATCCCTTACTTATCGTCTCATGCTAAGCTGCATGCTACATATTTTCTATTAATTCGAAATCTTAAACTCTTGAAACATTAAATCTGAAGACGACTCTCAAGTATTTTTCAGCCGATTACATAACTATTGTACCCAAATTGTAGTGGTGAATACTTTCGTGGCGAGGAGAAGTTGAAGGCACTTCTACGATGAAATGAGAAAAGTGAGGAAGGTCTTCCCGACCAGAAAAAAGAAGAGGCGCTTAAAGAGTCACGGTTGATGGACAGGAAGAAAGAGTCACGGTTGATTGAATAAACCTAGAAAACGATACCGAACGTGGCGTATTTGCGATAAAATTGCCGAAAATTCGTTTTTTTTTGTTACCTTTTAAACCATTTTTCGCCCATAACAACTGTTGGGCGCAGGAGGGGGCGAGAGATGAAGATCGAAAATAAAGGAAACTTAGTGAGTGTGAGGAGGACTGTATTTAATGCAATGAGGTGAGTAGAGTTGGTGTATACAAAAGGGCGACACATAGGGACGACTCGTAAATGCGTAAACTGGCGAGAGAAACTGTATTGGAAGGAGATAGCAAACAGTAGTTGCGGAGAATAGTTATAGGAAAGTGTTTGAGTGGGCACAGAGAGACGATTGTGATTTTCGTGAGAGTTCGTAGCTGAATGAATATGGGAGAGGATGGACTGTCTCTTGTGGAGAGGAATCTGAAATTGAGGAGAGCGAAAATGAAGAAAGGAAAACCTTCTTCAGGGAGGTTTAGAAAAAAATGCAACCGCGGGGGTGGAATTTCCGCAGGTCCGAGGGAGTAAGAGGAGACAATGACTGGGGAAGTCCGAGGTCAAAAGACTCGAATTGATTTGACTTGCGCCGAACCATGGGCTTCCTCCTATCGGATTGCCTAGCAGAGAGGCACAATTAGATACCAAATGGGACTTTTGGGTGCAAGAACGGATTTTGCAGGGTATAAAACGGCCTGGACGGCGGACGGACATTTCAGATTTTGAATCCTGATGTCTTCAAACGTGAAGTATAACACTTTTTAGGGGAAGGGGGGCGGGGGCGCGAAAATATAGATGTTATATTCAGAATGAACAATAAACCAAAATCGCGGAAGAAGCAAAACCCCCCTCCTTTGCAAACCTTCAAGATCTATTCTTCGGCAAACTGCGCGACCCGGCTTCTAGCACTTCAAGTGGAATTGTGTTCAAAAAGGACAGAGTCTCTTAAACTGGAAACTCTCCGGGACTTATGATATGTTTACAAGTCACCTTAGCAACCGTCTTCTCTCTGATGTATTAAATTTGATTCAGTTCCATCTGTCGTTCCTATAACTATGTCTAGTTTCGCCTGACCGCTCAGTTATGTTTGACAAGTTCAAACGAACTGAGTAAAAAATGAAGCCACGAAACCCGGAGATTTGACGTGGAGCTAAGGAAATTTGTGTGTTGCTCAGCACCTGATGCTTTCTAATAACATGGTTGGTTTGACCAGGGTAGACTTGAACGAATCACGGAGACGGGGTTTACTGACCACCAAACTTGTAATTGAAGAGTTGGGAAATCGCAACGTGATTCCAACACGTACAAAAAGAAGTTACTAGAAAAGAATATGATTTGAGTATACAAGCGCGAACAAGGGGGCTCTAAAGGCGTGAAGCAGGTTGTACAGGGAAGGAGAGAGGAATCCCAATTAGGTGTCAATGAGAGGTGAAACGAGTGTCTGCCGGGGGAACTGGAGGACGACTGACTCCCGCGAGAGCTGATAGATGATTGAGCTTGGAAGAAGCTGTTTTTTTGTGTAGAAGAATGTAACGTGAGGGGTAGGAAAGGATATTTTGGAAAGCCCAGAAAAAGGGGAAATTTGTTGTCGCTTGGAAATAACTGAAGAGGAGGAAGCAGGCTTTCCGCAGCTATGAAACAAAGATTCTTGAGGTCAGAGAGACACTGAGTTCCATTAGGGCATGTGCGAACGTTTCGAGATGAAAAACCTCAACTAATTCGGCCTGCACTGAACAATGGTGGATGGCTTTCTCTTGTCCCCAACTGGGGGATGCATTGAATTCGTAGTGACCTGTGATGGAATAAGAGGCAATGTAGTTTCCGTGGCTACTTTCGGTAGAATACAAGGCGATGTGTCGAACGTTGAAGGTTATTGCATAATTGACAAGTGCTGTACGACACTGGGCTGATTAGTATTCAGTACCCAAAGGAAAATCCTCGTATTTCCATTTGTGGTCAATATTCTTTGTGAGTGCATCGTTTCACGCGCAGTATCGCAAGTCGCCATTGTTGTGTATTGATACGCATTTATAGCGCAAGATCAGTATCGTTACAGCAGTCAACGTCTGAGGATTGTGAGTGAAGCAATAGTCGATCCGCAAACCTAACGGATTAGCCGAGTAAAAACACGGATACCCGAGAAGCGCTTGGTTTTGCAGGAAAGTTTCGAAATCCTTTGCGAACGTACTCGTAAACGACAGAGTTAGGGTTGTTCTTGAAACAGTCGGAGTCTTCCTTTTTCGTCGGAGCTCTCGCAACCCTCTGACTTATTGTCTCTTCCATTTGTACAAATTGCCAAGTCCCCTCGAAGAGAAGTAGTAACCGAGTTAAAGGAAGAAAGTTAAGGGAGCGCGGACCGTAAAAGGTTGGCGAAGAGCGTCAATTGGTCGGGTGACTGCTTCCGTCCCGTTCTTTCTCGTCCTGTCGCCTGTCTCTTTCCTGTTTTGAGGTCTCGTTCACGGCGGAGATTTAATTAGCCGCCTTCCCTTGCCGACTTTGATTGAATCATTGAAGTATCAAATCGACGGGGAACGGGGTCGTCTTTCGTGGGAAAGAATAGAATTACCTGAGTAACATGCTACCTGCACCATCAACATCGATTCTCGCCTTTCTCTCTTTCTCATTTTTGTGGAGCACATTTATTATCGCGGAGTAATCGAAGAACTACCGCAGAGAGTGAACCAGGAATGTGTGACGTCATTAAAGCAAACTTCTTATATCACGTATGTGATGTCCCCACACAACTTTCTTAATCAATTCTCAATAAAACAGATTGACAATTACTAATTCTGTGCACAGACTCGATTCTCAGTGCACAGAAGTAGGAAGCCCGAGGGAGGGAGAGAGAACTTTCCCTCACCCCTGAGGCCAAGGGCAGGGTGAAGAGCTCACAAACCCTCGCTCCCTTCTTGAACTGGAGGGAGTCAAAGTGAACCCCGTAAAACATCCAGGGGGAAAGAATTTCATCTAGGGACAAACAAGAGCCAACTTACCAGAAGTCCAGTTAGTGAGCAGTGGATTCTACTTCACCAGAGAAGCTGGGTAGGAACTCAATCAGGCCTTTTGTGTGCCATTATTCCAAGGATTCTCTCGGTAGGGATCCCTGTGGTTGCCCTTCTGCATGTGAACCACATGCCACCATAGACAGGATAGCGTGCACTAAAAATGGTTGCCTTTCCAAGGGCCAGCTTAAGACTTAACATCTCATGATGTGCATACTAAGTTATGCTTCCAAGGCATTTCGTAGTGTACTAAGCGCGTCGTAATTAATGTCAGTACTTACGACGTGTAATGGTTTGGGGCGGACTGCCGATGGTGGCAACACTTTTGCCGCCACCTGTGCAGTTCGCCGCTGTTTACATTAGCGGAGGAGCCACATTTTGGTCTTATAACGGCTACCGACATCGCTTACAAATCTTCCCCTTTTGGTTTATTATTCATTCTGAATAATAACCCTATGTTTTCAGTCACGAAACATTTTTTACAACCCCCCCCCTCAAAATTTGATACTCTACGTTTCAAGACTTGGAGATTCCAAATTTGCAATGTCCGTCCGCCGTTCGCCGTCCCCCGTCCGGGCCGTTTTATGCCTTTAACGTGGTCTAAAAAATTCGTTATTTCGCACAAGAATCCGATTTGGTATCTATTTGTGCCCGCCAACTCAGCAATCCGATCGGACCAAGCCCGTGGTTGTAATTAATGGACAAACAAAATTAACGAAACGCAGTACAACGCGGGAACTACAGCGTCCCTCCCTCCCTCCCGTCTCAATAAAAAACAACCGGCCTCGTCCTCGCCTCGCAACGCCGCCGGGCGGGCGGCTCAACTCCCCTTTCGCCTCGCAATGCTGCCGGGTGGGCGGCTCAACTCCCCTTTCGCCTCGCAACGGGTTTGCTTTCCCCGACCCGACGCGGCAAAATCATCAGACGTTTTGTTTCCGTAGTTCCATTTTAGTGAGGACATGTTTCGTATGGTTTACTAGTATTCGATGCTGAATCGAATGGGATGGGTCTCGGAGCAGTAACACTAGGTCAAGCTGTTCATGAGAATAATAAACCATTGTGTAATAATTTGCAGAGTTTTTAAGCCAGTGATTAAATATTTAAATTCCCCTTATATTGTGTGAAGTAAGGTAAGCGATCAGAGCTTGGTGTTTCATTTTCCTTATAGGTTATTTCTTTCATTCTAAAAGGAGTTCATTTCATTTCGAGTTTTCCTGATTAAATTCAAGTGGGTCCTATTCGGTTTATAATTTCATTTCTCAGTACTTTCCTGAGAGGCATTACTTTATTTATTTTCATCAAGTGAGTATAATTGAGTGTATTTAGTTTGTTTGTTTCTTTTGGGCCCGAATACGACTTTCACTCGTGTTCTGTACGTGGGTAATTTGTAAAAGAATTCCCCAAGTACGTCACAGACGTTATACCTTATCTTGAGGTATGAAGGTGCATGTGAAGTTAAACACAGAATTTGTGCGCCATTCAGCGGGTGTCCACATCCGACCGAACCTTTGGGATATTGTTTTTGCACACGCAAGGCTTGAGGAGGTGGAATCTAACCACATCTCTATGGAGTCAGAACAACGTACATTTAGTATGACTTAGCAGCTTACAAACATGAACACATAAGGAATATTCTGGAAAACCCAAAATACAGAAAGCCTGTTGTCGCCTTTGGAAATAAACCTTGAGCCCCTTGTCGGCAGAAGAAGACGAGCGTTTGGACTTTCCTGCAGCTATCATCACAAAGGCTTCAGTTCCGAAAGGGCTGGACTAGAGTCCACCATGGAAGGCCTGAGCTCAGGGTTTCAACTAACTAATTCAGCCTGAGCCGAACATGAGGATTGAACAGTACGACTAAAGACGAAATATCGTTTAAATCCCCTTTGTGACGCTTGATAAAACCAAGATTCGTCATTGGCTTTCTCCTCATTTCACCAACGTATTAAAAGATAGCTGACTGTTGCACTGTCAAGGTACGAGTTCCTTACCCTCGTGGGGAGGAACCCAAGAGTCTAAGTCAAAGAAATAAAACTTTTACGGGTTATTGAATAAATTAATAAAATAAGTGAAGCTTACTTAATCAAACGAAAAAAATGCAACTGTTCGACAAGTAAAAGAAATGGCACTAATAATAAACATATAAAAGAAAGTGAACAACTTATAATGAAAACGAACAACGGCTTAGGACATAAATGTGTCAATAAAATTAACACCTCACCGGAGTCGCAGTTTTCGGTACCAAAACAAAATTCAATAAAATCTGTATGCAGGGAACTGTAGGGTTTTTGTTGCCGAGCGACGGTCGAGAGCAGAATAATCTGAAGAAAAAATGCAATCCTATCTCCCGACAAATACCTTGGTGATTTCGAAGGGCAACCATGGACGACTGATAGCTCCAAGGCACTCTGACGCTAGCGATTTACTGCCCACCGAACCGCGCATTCCTGATTCTTTAATTTCACGTTACACTGCCAAAAAATCACACCAACGCCAAGGCCGCGCAGAGTACGAATAACCAAAGCGTAGAGGAGAAGGTAGAGAACAGCGAGAGAGATTGTCACACAGCACCAGGAATGAAAAAGATTTAAAGAGTTTCAAAGCTCATGACAATTGGCGTCGGCGTTCGCAGCTGAAAAAAGTTAGAGCCCATTAACGAACAGGAGGTTCGAAGATATCATCTATTGCTCTACATCCAAAACGGCCTCGCTGGATAGATCATTACAAAATTACTGAGCTCGTTGCAAATTCTCCCTCTTCCATCGAGCACCAGTTTAACAACTCCCATAGAATTTCAATGAAACGCATCCACAGAGTCAGCCTCGTCGAGCGCAGGGTTGAAGTTGGATGTTGAATGTTGTTGATATTTGCCTGTCGACAGAGGCTCCACTCGGTCTCTGGAGAGTTGGCAACTTCTTGAAATATTCAACGATAAACATAACTCTGGGCGGCTCTTGTTCCGCTGGCCATTTACGTTTTTTTTTTTCGCATCAAAATGGAAATGCTGAAACTCAGAAGGAAAAATGAAGAGGGAAAAGAATTTATTTGCTATTTAATATACGTGGAAGGAAAACTGGTTAGCCAGTGAACTTCGTTAGTCAGTTTTACCGGCAATGGAGCTGATGAAGCTTATTTCCGAAGTCGGGTGTCAATGGGTTTTTGCATTTACTTCGGAGATTAAACCATTTCCTTGTTACGCGCTAAATCTGAGTCATCAGTCCAAAGTTATATTGTGGTTTCGCGAGAAAGAGGGAGTCCAGCCATTCGATCAGGTTCTGGTGGAAGTACGACAGGTTTGTCAGTATCCACCGAGCCCAGACCTGCAAAGGGATTCCTCACGCGGTCAGACCTCCGCGTGGTTTAACACGGTCCACAGCTATCCACCTGGAAAATGCGAAAGACCAAATACCTTCTTTTTTTTGTTTGAAACGGTGGATGCAGGCGATACCCTCACTGCGGTCACATACAGGTTTGTTGTAAGGGCGTCCATAATCCTATGGTCATGGCCCCCCTGCACCGCCCTGAGGCCCCACAGCACTGGTCTCACTTGTTGTGAGGTCACCTATTCGCCCCCACCACCCCCGTACAAAGGACATCCGCAATTTCTGCATTTGCCACCTCTTCTGGCTGAAGAAAGGGCCTCCCAAACACACGACGGCGCGATGCCGCGAGTCCATCACATACACACAACACATGCTCTGCCGTCTCTAGCCCCACCCCGCAGAACCTGCATATCTGCACCTCACACTTGCCAATATTTGCAAGGTGGTACCTCAGCGGACGGTGACCTGTAAACAGGCCACATATGATCCTCATATCCTTCCTCCCCAGTGCAAGCACCTCCTTGGACCTCTCTCTGGAGAGCCGGATAAAGAGTTTTGACTGTCTAAGGCCGGGCAGATCCTGCCAACAGGCAGCCCTGCACCTGTACTCCCATTTGCCAACCTCTTTACGTAGGTGGCTCCTGGTAGTCCCAACAAAGAGCTCAGGGCCGACAAGGATCAGCCCGTTCATTTCCCTCTATACCCTGATGCCCTGGCAACCAACTCAGTGTTACACTGTTGTCTTCGGCCAGGCCCTTCAGTCCAGTCAGACACTTCCACACCTGCTGCGATGTAAGACAGTATGAGGCTAAGGCCTTGAGAGTGGCCTGGCTGTCCTACGTTTGGAACTCACGTCAACTACGAGAATTCATACGGCCGAACCAGATTATCGCACTTTATAGCACTCCTTCTCGTTCCACATCCACCACCCCACACATTCACGATACTGCTACTTAATGTGCTCACACCGTTAACAATTATCAATAGTAATGCCGATAACCCAACACGAACATTAGCGCACTATTGTTGTTATGTTGCATTAATTTATTATTATTTAATTTATATTGTTCATTGTTTTACGCTCTCTTTGTTAAATTTATTGATTGTGAAGAACCAGTCAATTAGATCACTAACCTGACCACCGGCGCTGTTCTCGACAGCAGCTGCTGCCCACCACTGGAGGGAACGAGGATGTAACCTTTTCCATTATTATTTTCTCTATTCTATCATCACCTTCTATGCGACCTCGTGTGTGCCTTGCTGTTTTTGCATCGTTTAGGGTGTCTTATATCCCTGGGATCTCCTGTCGTTCGGAACTTATTGGACAGCGACTCCTGAATAAAATTGGCTCCCCTTAACGTTTAGTTGAAGCGGTTAGCTGGAACCGTTTCTGGAACTAGTTAAGGAGAATTGACTGACGAATACCGAAGCAAAAGCCCTTACATCTCGCGATGCCGTATCATGGGAGGTCCTCACAACAAAAATACAGGGGGCTTCGATGTTCGCCCTCAAATAGATCTGTAGGGGTAAGTGGAGAGTTATCGAACCTCGATGAGAGGGATGGGTCGAGCCGGATCTGTTTATGGCGCAACTTGGAGGCACCGAAAGACATGTGACACTTCCTGGCCGTTTGCCCTGCACTTGGGGATCCTAAATGGAGCCATTGGCTTCCTCTGACAAGGTTTTGCAGCGCGTCCTGGGCATATCGAGCTTGTCAGCTAAGTTAGATGATGAATTTAACTGTCCTATTCCCGCAGCACCTTCGTTAATTTCGTTTCAGTTAGTTTTGTACGATTATGTACCTTGTCCAGCTTATTTACAATTTATGATTTATTTACTTCATTTTATTATCACCAGGGTAGACTTGAAAGAATCCCAGAGACGGGGTTTACTGAGTAATTTGAAGATTGGAACAAGACTAAAGCACGTACATGTACAAAGACGTTCGTGCTTCAGTAAAACCAGTCCCCATGATTCTTCCCCTGGTGATAACATTTGGTCCTCCGGTCTGTATGACTCTCAGGTACAGGAATTAAAAAGTTCCACTAGTCAGAATTAAAAAGGAACAATGAGGCGCTGGAAAGACTGGACATCTGGCTGAGGTCAACGCATTTGAGGCTTGCTCAAAACACATTTAATTAATGCGGTTTGCAGATTTCTGACAGACCATTGTCGCCTTCGGTTAGCTTTGCGGGAATGAATTGTACATTCATTCGTTCCGCGATGGCTACACCGTTGCAAGAAAACGAGGTCTGCATTGTTCCCGTGAATCATTTACCAGAATCGTAAATGTCCCGAGACCTCTGGTTTAAATGGACCGTGTTCAACGTGAAGGATGATGAACGCTCGCTGGGGCGCTTTTTTCTCGAGAAAGTAGCAGTGGTAAGGAAAGTAATGAGTCCGACGTCGTAGAATTGATGTCAGGAATCTGAACTGAGTCCAACTTGTCACTGGGACCAAAAAACAAGGCGGAGAGCAGAGATTTACGCAATATACGACGTCTCAGCCGCCACATGTGGCCCTCAAACACGTTCTTGGCCGCCTAGCAACCTTACCCTTTCCCACCGCTCGCTTTTACTTCTCAAACTTTGCGCCAGCCCCCCCCCCCCCGTCCCCTAAGGGAGGAGTTTTCTTTTCGGAGGACTGATTCGGTCAGAGTTGCTCTCTTTCCCCGTTTCTCAAAAAGTTTCTTCGTTAACTTCGTCAGACTTTTACTTACACGGCTAATGTTGCTGGGAGCGGTCCCTCAATTTGTTCGACTTCAGTTCCTTTCCTAATGGAAGATGGCGTTTTTCCTTTTTACGAATTTTAACGCCTTTTAGACGGCTAAACGGAAAGATTAGGTTTTACGAAATGAATGAATAGGATCGTGAATAAAGACAATAACGGGGCAAGGGGTTAATAAACAGGGATTTCCTCACCCTTATCCAACAATATTCATGCGAGGGGAAAGGAATCGCTAAACTTGAAATATAGCAGATAAGGGAGAGGCTCAATCAGTACGCTGCAGGGCGCGTTTCTTTTTTTCCTTCCGTGGGACGAAGTCCCTTTGTCACTGCGGCCACACATGGGCCTATTGTGACGCTGGCCCTTTCTTAGTAGAAGGCGTCGTACATACCAGCCCTTGATTATGTCCTTCACTGCAGATTCTGCTATGATGGCTCCTTAGTCCCCTGAGCAAAAAATTCGAAACATTTGGCTGCTAAGGCAGGGCATTCACATAGGATGTGCTCTGCTGTTTTGTACTCCTCACCACAGAGTCTACATTCCACCGCCTCTGAGATTCCCATCTTGTTGAGGTGATACCTGAGTGGGCAGTGTCCGGAGGAGAGTGTCAGCATCGCCTTTGCCCTTAGACTGGAAGACGTACCAAGCCTTTTTGCTTGTCTTAGTCGTGGCTGGCGATGCCAATGGGCGCTGTTTTCCTGTATCTCCCATCTCTGAATGTGTATATGGACAAGTGAGATGTTCAAAAGGACTTCCATTGCAGCGGTAGGGCAAGTATTCATTGCGCAGGGCGCGTTGAATGAATCCGTAGCAATTTTGCCTCTCAGAAAGCCGAACTCGCCCCCTCCCTAGAGCCAGCCCTCCAAACAGCAGACGGTTCAAAGGAAGGAGAGCCGCCAGAAACAAATGCCATATCCTTCACGATTGTTGGTCATTTCTGAGCGTAGCTATTCTTTTGTGTGTGTTATAGATTTAAACCACAGTATTATAGATTTAAATCACACTATTCTGTACCTATTTAAGAACAGTCCAAAGAAAATGAAAACGTTCTGACCGAATTTCATACATATCTGCATCTAAATCACGAAATCTCCGAACAAAAGATAGATTCGTGCAAGCCCCTACCTCATGGATGCCTCATTTATTTACAGGGTTCTCATAAAGATGAGGACCTACAGAATCCGTGTTTGAGCCTCCAAAAGGTGGAGTCAGAGCATAGTATTTCAATCCGGGCGTACCATTTCGTTTGAGAATTTTTCTCCCGAAATCAGTGCACTCTATGTAACTTGCAAATCGTCCGGAACCAATTTAAGAGCGCATGTGTCGTCATGGAGATACCTTTGCACGAAATCGCGTACGTTCTGTACCTATTTAAGAACAGTCCAAAGAAAATGAGAAAATGTCTCTCTAAGCTAGACAGGTGAGCGGGTGCTCCCGGGGGGGGGGTACTCTTTCCTTGCTCTGGTTGCTAGTTGCAGATATGCAGATACCCTCCTGGAGTTGTTGTAGGAGGAGGGCTGCAGGGCAATAGCATACGCGGATGACTTGGTAATTATGAGAGGAAAATTCGCGAGTGTGATTGTCGGGCGGATGCAGTTTGTCATGAATACTGTAAAAAGATGGTGTTGCAAGCATGGGTTATATGGCAATCCAGACAAAACCAGTCTGGCCCCATTCACCACGAAACGCAATTTCATAATGCAAGAGCTCCAGCTCGGAGGGAAGGTGGTGACGATCTAGGAAGAAGTGAAATATGTTATTGAGCAAGAAACCATGTGCTACTTCATTGAATTTTCTACAACAGTGAGCGACGGTCGAACCTTCCCGCTTTGCGAAGATTATGAACTCATCCCAGGCTGCTCTTGATAAGGATACTGTCTGTGCGAGTTTCCAAGCTATTTGGAACTAATATGAGATGGGAGGACAGCGTCTCGAGCCTTCTCCAAAATGACGTCGTAAAAAAGGAAAAACTTTCAAGGGCGTAAAGTAAAAAAGTTTACACTGCACGTCTACCATCTTACAACCGAAGGTTAAGCGGTGGCGACCATTTTAAATGTCTAAAATCCGTTAACGTTGAAAGTTGAAAACCCTGAGAGTTTCTACGAACCATGCAGGTTCACAAAGGGTGGAAAGTACTAGCAGAATCGAGTCGAACCAAGTCTACTACGCCATCTCGGTTTTTGTACCGAGACACTTTTTACACACCATCTGTAGTACTTTTATCGGATTGGGTCATTCGTCAATCAACAGAAGAGGTTTTCAGAATCCAGAAGCCATATACTTGATTTACGTCATGTTGTGAACAAATACTGAGGAAGTGAGTCATGAGCCTCTTGTTGTTTTCTGTATCATTTTGGAACCCTTTGGCATTTTGTTATGTTAATTTCAGGAACGATAATTGGGGTCAGCTTCTGCCATCATTCTTTCTCAATACTGCTACAGGCTTTCTGCTTGCATGGGCGGATAAATGGGCCAGACTAGTTGGTGAGTTTTTCAAAACAGTTTCGGTTATAGTTTGTGCTAATTTTTGAGTCTTGAGTACCAAGAGATAATCGTTAGCAACTGAAGTTTAGTACGTGCCTGATTTTTGAGGTTGGCCCAGTGTTTTGAACCTTTGCGCTCTGGTGTGTGCTAATCACCCCCCTCTCCCGACGTTGTTCATAATCTTCCTCCTGGTTTACCAGGTAAAGAACAACAGCCAACCCTGTTTGCTCCCCATAAATCAATATAAGAGTCATTTCTCAAATCAGTGATTCCTGTGGAAGTGGATGACCCTTTAAGAAGAAAGGAGTACAATAAATATAAAAGAAGGCTGTGCTGATGAAACTCTTGGAGAGAGGAATTAATTACCAAGACGCTCCTTTCTTCTCTTTCACCTTTTATTCCGCTCTAGACCCCCTCCTACCCCACACCATTCCCCAGCGCCCTCATCTCATCATCCTACTTTCACCGCCGTATTTCGCTCTTATTCTTCTTCACTTTTATTCCGCCTCAGCCTTTTCCCTCGTTACAGAAGAGAGGCTTAAGGCGAAGGTGAAAACCGAGCGGAATGGAATTGTCAGTGAAAATAATGACGCCAAATGATAGTTAGGAATTGAAATGGAAGTCGGCGTCGATAAGAAAGCCCTGAGCTGCTCTTAGCCATTTTTCAGTCGAGCGGCGAGCGTGAGGGGCGGGGGTGAGGAACATTGTAAAAGCCAGATGATCTCGAGCGTTGCGGCAAGAAATCTGAGTAAGTGGGATTGGCGAGGGAATTGCAATGCACGGGACTGGTGGGCCTGCTGTGAAGAGAAAAGAAGAAGAATACGCAGAAAGAGACTGAAAGGGGGCGAGGAAGACTGGAGAAAAGAAGATTGGATCTCCGCCGCACTTATGGATATATTCTTCACAATATCAGCTTGGCGCAAGCTTAGTGAAGACTGTGGAAGCTTGATTCTGCTAACTGAAGTGAGGAAATCTAAAGGCTCGCCGACCTACGTCGTGCTTTCCAGTATTAACGTGTGAGATACTAGTCAACTGAAGTATGGGCAGCAGAAGAAATGAAGTGGAAGCGGACACTGCGTAGAACCAGGACTGGCAGCTGATTGCAACACTCGGTTCATGGCTCAGGCAGTGCCACAGTGAAGGGAGTGTCTACCTTACTCAATGACTCACGGACCATGGAGCAATTAGCGCAGGCAATGGATTGGTAAGGCAGCAAGCCCAAACTGCCTGCACTGCACAGCAATTGTGGAAGAGTGTGGGTTATTGATTGCGTGCAAGAGGAGATGGTCCCTCCAACATGAAAAAACACTGCATATTATTGCACAACGGTTTATCATTCTCATGAACAGCTTGACATAGTATTACTGCTTCGAGACCCATTCCATTCGATTCAGCATCGAAAAATACTAGTGAACCATACGAAACATGACCTGACTACAATGGAACTACGGAAACTAAATATTCCCCCGGCACCAGACGCCCGTAAACGTCTGCAGGCATTTATGATTCGATATAGGGGTGTGGGAAGGAGGTCATTGGCCCTAACTTTCCTCCGCCCCGTGGGACAAAAAGAGTCGGGGAAATTGGGACGGGGACTTCCAGCAAACCCTTGGCGATTGGCACGACATTGCGACTTCCGCTGAAGCCAGTGCTTCTACTAGGTGAGATGGTCCGCGGTCTGAAACTTAGAAGCGAACTACACAAGTAGCACGTTTGTCACGGATTTTCCAGTATTTGTAGTACCTCTCTACGTGGAAGCAGTCTGCTTCCAGAAACTGCGGCTAACGGATGAGAGAAGAAACTTATCTGACTCCTACTAAAGAAGCCAAGCGTCTGTAATGTACTGGATTTGGAAGGAAAATAATACTCTAACAAAGCAATGGAAAGTAGTTAGAACTCAGGAAACGCGAAACATTGGAGCATTTATTTCACTTTTTTGTTGTTTAAACATCCTATGGCTGACTCAACCCTGGAATCGCCTCAGCAGCATAACTTCACTGTGGAAGGGTGAACACCTATCCCACCAGGGCTTGATCTTCTGCTTCAAGTGGTGCTTGATGCACAGTTCAGACGTAGCCATCCACAGCCCCCACACAACTCCCTTTGCTCTTCAGTATCATACTCCCTTTTCTTTTTTTAAGGATCGTAGGGGGAGGGTCTGCTCTTACTAGCCCCGTGAATTGCGTGTTGAGAACCAACCCGGAACTGTTCAACACATTGCATCAGGTTGGCTCTCACACTAACTCTGCGATGGGAGCTCTTCTTTTTAGTTCCCTTCACCCCCACGAGAGTCTTGCAGTGTACTGCCATTCCCATACATCCTCCCATAATGCGCAGCAGAAGTTGTTCTTTTCTCCGTGTCTTCTTCCTTTATCCCTGCGTGATATTGACCCTAGATCAGCAAGCTTCATACTCTTCTGGCATGAGCACTGCCTGAGCAAATAGAGCAATGCAGTGCAGGCAGTTACGGCTTCCAGACTTTCCGAATGGGTGCAAGTAAGCCCTAAATGCTCCATGTCCTGTTAGGAACTGAGGGAAGTAAAAATCTATCTCACTGTGGCGTCACCCAAGTGCTGAAATCAGCTGTCCGGTTCACCGCCCCTTCTGGACTGTGCCCCAGTCATCTTGCAACCTCTCAAGGTTCACAACCTCTGATGGCCCTATTCTGGTTGCTCTGTTGATGGGCAGAGCTCCTTCTGCTCGGCTGCCAGAAGGTGGATCATGCGCCCTTGGATGACAAAAACTCTCCACTACTTCCTGCAGTCTGCAGTGGGGCTCCGCCCACTATGAACAAGCGAAGAATACTCACTCTACGCTGTCCACAACGACTAGCGCAATACCTGGCTACCAATTTTGTTTAGGCAGCTCCTGGAATTTCCCTGCCTCGTCAAGAACTTTGTGAGATTTAAATCTATCTCTCAGCAAACTCTCTCTCTCTGTCACAGGAGGACCTGGGCAATAAGAGTGGCGATCCACCTACCTCATATCTCCGCCACCATTGATTCTCCCATGCTTGGAACATTCGAAGGCGCTTCTCCATATCTGACACTGCAGTTATTTAGCTTCACTGGCCTATTATCTCCGCTCACTGAATTTTCACAGAGATATTTATGGAGAATAGAAGTTAGTGCTGATTTGTAAAAGGTAATTTGAAAGTTTAATTTTGCTGCCCCTAAAACTTAGTGAATAAAAACCAACATCGGACGAGCTTGACCGTGTCTGCCCTTTTCCGGGAAACCTCAGTACATACATACACAGGCTCTGAAGCGAAATGACCTCAACACGATATGTTCCGAAAATTTCTTACTTTTTTGCGCAGTAGCTATACATTCCCTTCCATGTAGGTCTCGCAAAGTAAAAATATCATCGTAGTACTTGATGTCTCCATTTCCTCTGAATGGACGTGCGTTTGGGCGTTTCCTCACTATGTGTAACAATCACCGTGTCTTGGCTCAACATCAATAGGCAATCAGTAAGTATGACATTCCCTGGTTCTGGGTTATCTTCCCAGGAGCATGCCCATGCTACCAGGCGCGACCACGGGTTGTGGATAGTGGAACAGCCATGGCATTGTCCCCAGGGGCATGTCTGCGGCCAGCTGTGAATAAGGTCAGCATGCTGACTGAATAAGCAGCCGCGAACAATGGGCAAAACCCAAGAGATCGCAGAAGAGATCCTGAACAAAGGACTCAAGGGCAAGCGGATCTACATTTTCTCAGACAGCCAGGCCGCCTTAAAGGCCTTGGCAGCCTATGGTTTTAGGTCTAAGCTGGCATGGGAATGCCTCCATGCGCTCAAGCAGCTCGGCGCCCGTAACAGGCTCTCCCTCATTTGGGTGCCAGCTCACAGGGGGCATGAGGGCAATGAAAAGGCTGACCGCCTCGGGAAAAGGGGTACAGAATCCCTACCCATCGGGCCTGAACCACTCGTGGGTCTGATGAAAAGTCACCTGAACCGTCTGGTTGCTCGATGGGAGATACAGGAAAATGGCGCCCATTGGCATCGCCAGCCACGACTAAGACAGGCAAAAAGGCTTGTCACGCCTTCCTGTCAAAGGGCGAAGCCGATGCTGACACTCTCTAGACAAGATCTTAGAGTACTGATAAGCTTCCTCACCGGGCACTGCCCACTCAGATACCACCTCAGCAAAATGGGCATCTCAGAGGCAGTGGAGTGCAGACTGTGTGGCGAGGAGGATGAGACGGCAGAGCATATCCTATGTGAATGCCCTGCCTTGGCAGCAAAACGCTTTGAATACTTCAGTCAGGGGACCACTGAACCCCAAACTGTAGCGGACTCTGGGGTGAAGAACATACTCGGCTTCTTAAGGGGGGCGGGTATGCACAACGCCTTCTACTAAGAAAGGGCCAGCGTCACAATAGGCCCATATGCGGCCGCAGTGACAAAGGGACTTGTCCCACACGCCCTCAGGTCAGAAAAAAAAAGTATGACATCCACCTCAACTGCTTATCGGGTCCCTTCTTCTATTCTCCAAGCTACTCCTCGCACAACTAGGTCTGTCATGATCATTACAACCTGTTTCCTCTCGTTGACCATCTCTGCCATTGCTTTCAAGCCTCCAACTTTCGAGAATATAAGTACTCTAGAGAGAGGGAGATTTGACGGTGAATTGCTCGCTGTTTGTTGAACAACTCAAAAGCAATTCCGCGTGAAATGGGCCGATCTCTCGATCTCTTGAAACTCAGACAGAGAACAATTTTATTACGAGCTTGGAACGATCCGTTTGAGGGGCGACTGGCGGAATTTAAACGACGCTTTCTGTGCGAGGAACTTGTGCGTAGGGGGAGGGAGGGCTGTTGAATATTCTGAACACGGCGTCAGTGACACGGGGAGGGGGAAAAAGTAAGAACTGAGAGGGAAAGGAAAAGGTCAGATCGCTAAACAGTAACCTGCCCGAGGAGGGGGCCCCTAATTCTTTTTTGTTCTAAGGAACGACGACGATTTTGTCTGAATTCGTTTCCTTTGGTGGCCCAGCAATCAGGACATTGTAAATGGAGTTTTCAACAAAATTTTTCATCTTCGAGTGTCGACACTACTTTTTGTTGCTGCTCGTTATTCACAAAGTAATGATGTAGCAAGGTTGTCACTTTAGGGAGTCAGGGTGAGGTTACACACGGAACTCAAGCTGCCCAAAACGCTGCTGATACAAATGGCTTGTCGACAACATCCGTGATCCACACCAAGAGTCTGGGTATTAAACCAAGATCTACAGACGGCTTGCAGGATCAAACAAACGTATAATGAGGTGGAGGGTGCCTCGAGGAAATGACGAACTGAACAAATTTTAGAGGTTTTGTAGCGGAACTCACATTCGGGATTGCTGGCCGGCATGAAATAATTGGAGACTAAAAACAGCCAACCCGAGATCGTCCCAAGATTGAACCACTTTCCAACTGACATCAAATGAGCTCTGCTAGACAAGTCACTGAAACCCCAAGGTCTTTCCAAGACCTTGAAACAGTGGATGCAGATAATACACTCACTGCAGCCACAAACGGGCCTATTGTAAGGGCGTCCATGATCCTCAGATCATGGCCCTCCTGCACCACCTCCAGGCCCCACGGCACTGGTCTCACTTGGTGTGACGTCACATATGCCCCACCACCCCTGCACAAAGTGGAGGATATCAGCAAGTTTTGCATTTGCCACCTTTTCTGGCTGAAGAAAGGACCTCCCAAACACACAACGGCCCGATGTCGCGAGTCTATTGCATACGCATAGCACATGCTCTGCCGTCTCTAGCCCTACCTCGCAGAACCTGCATACCTGTACCTCGCACTTGCCAATATTTGCGAAGTGGTACCTCAGCGGACCTGTGAACAGGCCACATATGATCCTCATATCCTTCCTCTCCAGTGCAAGCACCTCCTTGGACCTCTCTCTGGAGAGCCAGATGAAGAGTTTTGACTGTCTTAGGCCGGGCAGCTCCTGCCAATTGCTAACCTCTCTACATAGGTGGCTCCTGGTAGTCCCAACAAAGGGCTCAGGCCCAATACGGATCTGTGCTGATCCCTTCTTTGCCAACCTATCAGCTCGTTCGTGCACGACTTTAAACGCCATGGCTTTTAACGCCTGGTTATTAGTCAGCTGACTAATAGCTTCTCTCTTTCATCGTACGCTTTTTTAGCTGT
Organism: Pachypeltis micranthus; assembly: GCA_020466155.1. Taxonomy (NCBI): domain Eukaryota; kingdom Metazoa; phylum Arthropoda; class Insecta; order Hemiptera; family Miridae; genus Pachypeltis; species Pachypeltis micranthus. Next base: position 26,795,366 of record CM035777.1, on the reverse strand, counting down.
TCGGGTTTTCCAGGTTCTTTGTGTTTGCTCTTACAATTTAACAATAAATAATCGTTCTTTACAAGTGTCTCAAGAGTATTAGTTAATTATTTAAACCAGTGCACAGTGTAGCAACCATAAACTCAACTAAGTAGTACCTTTATTTTAATCTGTGTACAGAATACGCCGTCACCCTATGTATTGTCCAGTGGGAAGGCTGCTTACCCGAGAAGATTAAGATGAAAGAGCGACAACCAGGCGTTTTCAGCCATGGCGTTAAAAGTCGGGCAGTAGCCACAAGTTTACTCTGTGAGTTTACTCCCAAAAAGTATCTTCAAGGGGGATCAATATCTTCGAGAATTTCGCTTATACTCATCTTTAAGAATCCAACCTTAAGGTTTTTAGCAAAATCCGTTTGATGTCAGTTGGAAAGTTGGAAAGAATCTTGTGACGATCTCGGGTAGGCTGTTTGTAGTCTTCAATTATTTCATGCCAGTCAGCCATCCCGAATATGGGTTTCGCTACATAACCTCTCAAATTTGTTCATTTCGTCATTTCCTCGAGGCACCCTCCAGCTCAGCGTACGTTTGTTTGATCCAGTCAGCCGTCCGTAGATCTAGGTTTAGTACCCAGACTCTTGATGGTGGGGATCACGGATGTTGTCGACAAGCCATTTGTATTTGCAGCGTTTTGGGCAGCTCGAGTTTCATTTGTAACCTAACTCCCTAACGCGACAACCTTCCTACATCAATGCTTTGTGAATAACGAGCAGCAACCATAGAGAGTATTGAATAATAAATCATACCGTACTAGTGTCTATCGTCGTCACCACTCGAAGATGAAAAATTTTGTTGAAAACTCCATTTACAATGTCCTGATACATCCGCTGGGCCACCAAAGGAAACGAATTCGTACAAAATCCTCGTTTCTCAGAACAAAAAAGAATTAGGGACCCCCTCCTTGGGCAGGTTACTGTTTAGCGATCTGACCTTTTTCTTTTCCTCTTAGTTCTTACTTTTTCCCCCCCTCCCCGTTTCACTGACGCCGTGTTCAGAATATTCAACAGCCCTCCCTCCCCCACACTCATGTCCCTCGAACAGAAAGCGTCGTTTAAATTCCGCCAGTCGCCTCTCAAACGGATCGTTCCAAGCTCGTAATAAAATTGTTCTCCGTCTGAGTTTCAAGAGATCGAGAGATCGGCCCATTTCACGCGGAATTGCTTTCGAGTTGTTCAACAAACAGCCAGCGATTCATCGTCAAATCTCCCTCTCCCTAGTGTACTTATACTCTGGAAAGTTGGAGGCTCGAAGGCCCTGGTCAGAGATGGTTCAATCCGGCGAAATGATCTCTACGTGAGCCGTCTGTTATCAGTGCGAATGATTAGTGAAATAATAACGTGCGGGAACTTATTAACGACCTTGATGAAGAGAAAGAACCCAGGATAAGGGCTTTAAATGTTTTCTTTTGTTTCACAGACGAGTAAACATTTTGTATTGATGAATTAAAATAGATTCGTTGTTATAATAATTGTACCGTTGTGTTATCAATAAATCTTTTGTTTTTCAGAGAAAATCAATTATCGTCCTTGTTCCATCCTTCGGGAAGTAAAAACTCTTCATACGTGCATAAACGTTTCCGTAGAAATGCGTTGAACGAAGATAGAGATTATGTACTGCAGGTTGTCGAATTAACGGGTTGCGGAAGGTTGTGTGTTGCTGCGCACCAGATGTTTATGCGCGAGAACGTACCTTTTCATTAAAATATTACAAAGTGAAGGGAGTTACTAAAGGGGCGTAGAGTAAAAAATGAATTCCCATCCGCGACTTCCGCCAAACACACACAGCTCGTTCGATTATCCCTGTCCGGCCTTTTTATCGTCCAACGGGCGTTCCCCTGCCTCTGCCAACTGTCGAGGAAATTCAAGATACGTTTTCCCACCCTCAGGCTGTTCAGTTCGTTGGATGAAAACGAATTGGACAAACTTCGAAGGACCACAAAGGCGAACCCAACGCAAATATTTAATGGTCGGGAGGGAAACCCCTCTTCGCTCCTCGGTCGGTTTTTCTGGACAGACGATTAGACGGAACTCTCGTTTTTGCTCCATTCGAAGAGGTAATTGCGGCGTTAGGTGCTTCACGCCGTGCACATGTTGTTTTCGTCGAAATAAACGGCGGCGGGGCTTCAACGTCATTTGCAGCTACAAGTTAAAACACAACTTCGAGAGCTGGCAAGTCGCGAAAATAATCGATAGCTCGCAACTTCGTGGAGTTGTCTGGTTTTCTGAGATGGTGCTCCTCGTTGCTACAGTATGTGGTGGTACTAAAAGCATTTAAGTCCTGGTGACGCCTCGAAGAATGGAGATTCTCCTCCCTATTTGTGTGGAGACTTCTTCTTCTCATGGTGCCGTCTTCCGAAGGCGTCTTTCTGCACGACTTACCGAAACAGTTCAATGAACAGCCAAACCACTCGCTCAGGCTACGTAGCCAGGAGATTGTTCTCCTCCCTCCACGCTTGCTTTCTATTTTGCCTTAACGGGAAGCATCTCATACCTCTCTCTTCTCGTTATGTGACCCAGGTACTTCTCGCTGATTAACTCCACTTCCTTGGATACTGCGGAGCAACAAATAAGGGAAGCAGTTCGACATTCAGGAGTGATGCTTGGTTTCCACAAGCAGCAAACAGCAAATCATGCTGCATGTTCGACAACCAACACAAGAGGACCGCAGGTTAGTGCTTATCAGCGTTGTAGACTCCCCAGGAAGTGGATGGCAGCGGCCCAGAGGAGGTTTGGCCTCCACATTGCTTGCACGGTCTCTCAGGAGCCACTGTTGGTGGAAGTGGGTTTGATATCAATCCGTGGCTCCTGCAGCGCCAAGGTGAGATGGATTTCTACAGGTTTCGTGGCGGGGCATAGAGCATTATGTCGTACCTGCACTCAGAAGGTAAGGCTGCTAGCCCCCAATGCAGGGCAATGGTAGATGATGCTTCTCACGCCAAATTCTCATGCATAATGTGGACAGGCCAGCGGCACACTCTGGAGGACGCAGTTGGTCAGAGGCCTCCGTGCCCACCTAGGCGATTTCCGATTGCTGAAGGTGCATTGTCCGATTTGCCCAGGCAGTGCTCATGCCAGAAGAGTATGGATCTTGCTGATGGCCAATATCACGCAGGGATGAAGAATGAAGACGCGGAGAAAAGAACAACTTCTGTTAGCCAGTATGGGAGGGTGTACGGGAATGGCGGCACGCTGCAAGATTCTCGTTACAAAGAAGGCGACAAGAAGCTAGCAGCAGAGAGGCGTGAAGGCGAACCTGTTACAACGTGCTAAACGGTTTACTTCTCAATACGCAGCGGTAAATTCTGGAGGCAACTAGAAGCAGACCCTGTCTCCTATATCCCCAACTAAACCTCCCAGAAGGGAACAATCGTTCGTGGAACACGAAGCCACAAGAAGCTAGGGCCTGCAGGAAGAGAACGTAGAAGTTTTTAGAGAAAATTGTGCTGAAGCCATGAAAAACACGGTAACACCATTTTCCCACCAGAACTCAGTTCATAGTGATATTTACGCGTACGTCTCACGGCCATTCGTTCTCTAAACACACGCGCGAGGGCTTTGCTTATTCGCCCTTGATACCCTACGCCAATACTTCGACTCTACCCATCTTTTCCAGGCCGTCGAATAACTTTCAGCGCAAAAAAAGTTCCTCTTTGCCATAACGTGAAGAGTGTTGCCCACTCAATAGAGGTCAAGGCGGGAGGATAAATGCTGTCAAGGTAAATGTGTATTGGCATCGGTCGAAGTAAAGTAGGAAGGTCGAGGGGGTTAAACTCGTTTCTGTCTTTACACGAACTCCGGAGTAACTTCGAGCATCGCGAGCACAACTGGTAGAACTCGAAGGAACTGGGGCAATTAGAGTTAAGAACGAACACAATAAAAATTCAATCGGCAGCAATCCTGAGCCAACAAACGGAGATCACTATAGCCGTCAATGTTGGACCTAAAAGAGACTTTCGACAACAACAGTAGGACCACCGAATCATCGTGTGACAACCTGTTGAATTCCTCCTGAATGCGCACCACAGGATTATTGCGAGGATAGTTGGTCAAATATAAAACCCTGCAAATTATTACACAACGGTTTATTATTCGGATAATCAGCTTGACCTAGCATTAATGCTCCGAGACCCATCCCGTTCGATTCAGCATCAAAAAATATCAAAATGAAACCCAAAAAAAAGGTCCTAAAGAACTGAATCGTAATATTAAAATAAACAAAAAAAAACGAGAGTATCTAGAAAAAACTGAATTTTAATATGAAAACACACACGCTAAATACTAATATCAAAATGTAACCAAAAATCTACGAAAAAAACCAAAATGAGAATGAAACGAAAGAATCTAAAAAAATTGAATCGTATTAAAACCAAAAAAATGAAACGAACGAACTATTAAATAAATAAACCAAAAATAAACGAATAATGAAAAGTTCAATCGAAGATAACAGATATTTTGCTAACGGAAATAGTTGAGACGGAGCGAAACAGTCATTCGTGGAGGTGAAGACGAGAACAAGGCAATCGGACGATTAAGAGACAAATAGTAGAGCGGGCCCGGGCGGGCAAGAGCTTGCATTGGGACGCGAGGGGGCGGCGTTGCCAGATGAGGAGGAGAGCGATTTCGTTGAGATGGGCGGGAGGGGTGGGAGTTCAAACGACTTCCGTTGTGTTCCCGCGTTGTACTGCGTTTCGTTAATTTTTTTAACCGTTTTTTGCCCATTACAACCACGGGCTTCGTCCGATCGGATTGCCGAGATGGCGGGCACAACTAGATACCAAATCGGATTTTTGGGCGAAAGAACGAATTTTTTAGACCACGTTAAAGGCACAAAACGGCCCGGACGGCGGACGGGGGAAGGCAGATGGGGGACGGCGGACGGACATTGCAAATTTGGAATCTCCAAGTCTTGAAACGTAAAGTATCAAATTTTGAGGGGGGGTTGTAAAAAAAATTTCGTGACCGAAAACATAGGGTTATTATTCAGAATGAATAATAAACCAAAAGGCTGAAAATTATTACACAGCGGTTTATTATTCTCTTGCACACCTAGGCGTAACCTCACACCTCCGAGACTTATCTCATTCGATTCAGCATCGAAAAATACCAGTAAATGATATGAAACATGACCTGACTATAACGGAAAGACAAAAATGACAAATTCCAAGCGTCTGTTGGCAATTGACGTGTTGAGTCGAGCTGGGGGGTGGTTGGACACAAGAGGGAGTGCAAAAGATAAATGATTACTTTCATTGTATTTGTTGCGCATGTTTTCAGTATAGACGCAGTCATACACCTCCTAAACTCGTTCCATTAGACCCGGCGCCTAAAATTTCCTAGAAAACGATAACGAACACAGCGTAATTGCAATAAAATTGCCAAAATTGAGTTTTTGTTAATTTTTCCGCGCCATTTTTTTCTGAAAACAACCATGGGCTTCGTCTGATCAGACTGCCAAGCAGGAGTCTACAACTAGGTATCAAATGGGGTTTTTGTATAAAAGCACGGATGGCAGACGGGTATTGCAGATTTGGAATACCGATGTCTTGAAACGTAAAGTGTCCAATTTTGGAGGGGCGTTGTAACAAAATTTTTGTAACAAAAAATAGGCAGGTGTTCCTGAAGGAAGCGTTTTCGGACCTTTCTCATATCTGGTTTACGTGAGCGATTGTCTATAATCTACTCCCTTAACGGTATCGCAGTTTGCAGATGATGTGGTGGTCTCAAGCATGGCTAGATGCTCGTCTGTTGCACGGATCTCCTTCAGAAACATGTATGCAGGGTGGGTTATTATTCTAACGTGTACCCAATAGGGAGTAACTATAAACCCCAATAACTGTGCATTGATTGCGTTTACCAACCAGGGAAATAAATATTCATCCTCGATGACCAGCCAATCTCACAGGAGGAAAGGTTCAGGTTCCTCGACTTACAGCTGGGCAAGAAACTGACATGGCAATGCCGTATCGACGCCCTTCTCGTAAAAATGCGCCAACGCATCAGCCAACTCAGCTCTCTCCTGGATAGAAGACTCTTTGTCACTCTTAACAAACGTTTATGGTACCTGACACTGCTCAGACCAATTATTTACTACTCCAGTGGCCTTCGGGCTCGGCAGCTAACTTTCACATCAAGAAACCCTGCAAATTATTACACAACGGTTTATTATTCTCATGAACAGTTTGACCTAGTATAACTGCTCCGAGACCCATTCTATTCGATTCAGCATCAAAAAACACTAGTAAACCATATGAAACATGACCTGACTACAATGGAACTACGGAAACTAAATATTCCCTCGGCGCCAGGCGCCCGTAAACGTCTGTAGGCATTTATGATCCGATGTAGGGGTGTTTGGAGGAAGTGCCAGCCTCATCGGCCCTAACCTTCCTCCGCTCTGTTAGGCAAAAAGAGTCGGAGAAAGTGGGACGGGGACTTCCAGCAAACCCTCGGCGATTGACACGACATTGCGAGGCGAGCGAGCGGGTGGTTTTTGATGTGATGGGTGGGAGGGAGTACAAACGACGAAACGTTGACTTCTGCTGTACTTCCCGCGAGTTCGTTCCATTAGTTGACTCTAATAATTACTGTAATTTCCCTATACGCAGTTGTACACGTCTGATACTCATTCCATTCGACCCAGGATGTAAGAATGCCTTGAAAACGATACGAAACACGGCTTATTTGCGATTATACTGCGTTTCGTTAATTTTTTAAACCATTTTTTGTCCATAACAACCATGGGCTTCGTCCGATCGGATTGCCGAGATGGCGGGCACAACTAGATACCAAATGGGATTTTTGTGCGAAAGAACGGATTTTTTAGACCACGTTAAAGGCACAAAACAGCCTGGACAGCGGACAGTGGATGGCGGCTGGGGGACGGTGGACGGCGGATGGGGGACGGTGGACGGCGGATGGGGGATGGTGGACGGCGGATGGCGGACGGACAATGCAAATTTGGAATCTCCATGTTTTGAAACGTAAAGTATCAAATTTTGATGGGGGGAGGGGGGTGGTAAACATTTTTCGTGACCGAAAATATAGGGTTATTATTCAGAATGAATAATAAACCAAAAGGCTGATGGAGTCTGGTAGCGTATGGAGGGGCGTAGAAATTCAACATGGAAAGCAGATACGGACAATCCAGTCGACCCGCCGTCAACCTGTGCAGGAGAAGCATGTCCGCCACACGTCGCCGATTCTCCAAAGAGAACATGCCCTCCCTCCTGAGCGCCACGGCATAGGAAAAGTCCTCCCACCTATCTCCTCTCTTGTAGCGGACACATAGCGCAGGAAGTGGCGCTGAACACTCTCCAAGGTATCCTTGGCAGTGGTGTACCACAGTGACCACACAGGAGAGGTGTACGGACAAGGGAGGTGAATAGCAGCTTAAGGGCGTTTGGTTCCATGAAATACCTCGTATTCATTTTGAGAAAGCCCAAATTTCTCATTGCTTTTGAGCATATTTCACCAATATGGGCCGAAAACGTCCTGACTGAGATGAACGAGACGAGTGCTGGAGCTTGGGAGTGCCTGAAACTATCTGAGGAAATCCGAAGACATATTTAATAGTTAAATCAACCTCACCAGAATTCAGACGCCGATCCAGTTCACTTCTAAGCTGCTCGAGGTCTCGCTCCTGTTGTGATCTGTCCCGCGAAACCCGATAATGCGACTGATTTTCGAAACAGTGTTCTGAAAATCCACGGAGAGCTTAGCAAAAGCAGCCCTGAGAAAATCACTTTCCTCCTCAATGCGAACAGTCAGAGACTCACAGGTCGACTCCGGAACACCATAAAAAACAATATTTTTTGTTCCTCGAAGCCACGAGGAATGCTGCTCGCCTCGATATGTGCAGGTCGAGCAGGGCGATCTTTCTGACTGACTCCTCACTGCTAGCGCCATAACAAAATAGCGAAACCACAACCACAGCGCCACCCTGAAACGATCGGTGTGGGGAGTAGCCACTCGTGAATAGTTTGGAACGAGGCTGTCCAGAGGACGTTTGAACCTGGTTTACCTGTTTCTTGTGCAGTCACTGGTCCAGTATGGGATTTTGGCCAGGGAAGGAACATTCTTCAGCCACCTGAGTAGATTATCTTACAGAAAGCAATTCTGACGGTGAGGCGATATTCGCGGGGCAAAGATGTTTACCGTGCGACAGCTTTTCGTAAAGAGTTTAGTCCTTTTCTACGATGGTAATCCATCCACCTTCACTTTACCCGTTTCCAACTACTCCATAAGGTAGTCAATCTCAGAGTGAACTTATCTCTAACCTCGAGAAGCCCACAGTACCTAATATTTAGAGTATTCACCGCACACCGTTCCTCGACCTGACAAAAGTCAATTTTCTCGTGCGAGCCATCGTCCTATTTTATCCCATTTCGTCCTTTCAGTCTAGTTGAGCAACAAACCAGAACACAAATCGTTAACAACTGGGTTCGTCCGTGTTCTCCACGAAGAGCTTCTAATCGAACATTTCCGCACAACTGTCGAATCACAATAAAAGCGCTCCGGCCCATTGTTGCCAATCAAATCAGACTTTGTCCCGTTCGGGCGACTCTAAAATCCCTTAATCCGCGAGCAAACAAAGACTCGAGCAGAAAGGCAAATATTGAACGAGATAATTTTCCGACGAATCGTCTGCCGGTTGACGCTATGACGTCAATAGGCCGACGTTACTATTTGTAGTTGGGTTTATCCCAGTCAGTTCTGGTTTTTCTTTGTCCCAGGGCACTGGGTACAATAGTCGACACATTCCTACAGTTAACGTACCTGTTTGGTGAGTACGTCATCTCCAGCTGGTGAGATACTGTGGGCGAGCGCTTTAGATGTAAATACATCATCATCGGTCGTTAAGACAGTACTAAAGTCAGTTAGTTGGTCTTTATATCTGAAGAGAAAGGTGAACAGGATAGTGTTGTGGTTGGGGAGGGGGAAAAGGTCATACACCTCCTAGGAAACCCATTGGAAGCGAAAGGAAAGGTGTGTAAGGGCAGTTAAGTAGCGTGTTGGTTGTCTATTATAAGTCGTTTGGTTTATTATTCATTCTGCTGTTTTCGGCCACGAACAATTTTTTACAACCCCCCCTCAAAATTTGATACTTTACGTTTCAAGACATGGGAATACCAAATCTGCAATGTCTGTCCGCCGTCCGGGCCGTTTTGTGCCTTTAACATGGTCTAAAAAATGCGTTCTTTCACACGAAACTCCCATTTGGTATCTAGTTGTGCCCGCCATCTCTGCTATCCGATCCGACGAAGCCCATGGCTGTTATGGGCAAAAAATGGTTAAAAAAATTAACGAAACGCAGTATAATCGCAAATAAGCCGTGTTTCGTATCGTTTTCAAGGCTCGCTCGACTCGCAACGCCCTTTGGACTCGAAACGTCCTGCCAATTGCCGAGCGAGGGTTCGCTGGAAGCCCCAGTCCCAATTTCCCCGACTCTTTTTGCCCTCTCCGCTCTGGAGGAAGGTTAGGGCTACTTCATCCGCACACCCCTACATCAGATCATAAATGCCTACAGGCAGTTACGGGCGCCTGGCGCCGGGGGAATATTTAGTTTCCGTAGTTCCATTGTAGCCAGGTCATGTTACATATGGTTTACTAGTATTCGATGCTGAATCGAATGGGATGGGTCTCGGAGCAGTAATCAAGCTGTTCATGAGAATAATAAACCATTGTGTAATAATTTGCAGGGTTTTTTGTATAGGGTCGGCTATAAATCCGGTAGTTGGACGTTTCTGTTTGTGTAGTGTTTTGAGTGATGTACAAATAGTGTCGAATTTTGTATTTATTTGTTCATTTATGATCTGTCCATTGAAGTTTTTCATTTTCCTTTGCTCTTCAATGTAGAAAGGAAAGTTATGTAATCGGCTGAAAAAAAATTTAGTTTTCTTCAGATCTTTACGTTTCAGACCCTACTGAGCCCGAAAACACTATTTGGGAAAATGGTCTGTGTGTGTGTGTTTAGATTTTTAGAGAAAACGATGATACCAAATCAGCACAAACTTGAAATCTAGCCCACAGGTAACCATGGGTCGCCAAAATAACGGTATGAGCAAAATCCACAAGGCAAAAAGCAATTACATAACTTTCCTTTCCAATACTATTAAACGCACGGATCAGCAACTGAGTGTGCTAATGTCAAGGTGACGCTAAAGCAACTATAGCGATGACAGTTGGAGCGTGAGCTCCCCGCAAGGGTGAACCCAGGACTGTGAGTTACAATGTTAGGAAATACATCCATCACGTGCTGCCAGACACCTCGTCTTCGTCCAATGTGGAAGTTCAGGAACGGATCTTCAGACCATCCCGACGTCAGAACCCGTGCGACGGTAAAATTCCACTGTGAAAGCAGCTATTTTTGGAATTGTCCTAAATGCCCAAGCGCCCAAGAATGAAGAGGAACGTTGAACTCTGCCAATAGAACGTCGCTCCCTATCTCTTGAGATGTGGCTAGCCTCCTTTGAACAATGGTTTCAGAATCATAATCCACCACAGCACTGTTTAGCAAAGCAATGTTTGACGAAGCACTACTGAGATGGCCTGAGCTTTAATGGACTCGCTGGCCATCCACCTTTGTCGACACTGGGTTCTATTAACCTCTCAAGCAGAGGCCAGTGAGATGCGACAGAAGACCCCCAAGCCTCCACCCTACCTGTGGGCCCATCTGCCGCGCATCTGAGACAGGATATCCGTGCTACCCAGCTACCTGCTTCGACCCTTTTTCTCTTCTACTGCACGGGGAACTATTCCTATCGCCGAGGATCACCCCCAGTCCACGTCTTATCCCAGTGCATCAAGTAGAATGGCGATATAAAATGCTATCATTTCTTCTATATCATCAAAAGTGCTATTTCATTTATTAATTTTTCTTTTAATCTTCGAGTTCGTCACCGAACCTGCTTCAGTGCACGTCTACATTATTGCTGGTCTAAATTTTTAATTTTACTTCCTCTGCCGACCACAATTTTCTTAGAGCGAAGAAAATAGTTGGGATATCAAGGTTGAGGCCCTAATTTTGTACGAGAGCTCTACATTATGTAGAAGTTTTGGAAATTGTATTGTAGCAGCCTGGTAAATGGACTCTCTGAGCTACATCCTGTGCCGACAAATCATAAGCGTTTTGTTGGTTCTGAAATCGAAAATTGTGTCTGACATCGACTTCCTGTGTCTGATATTTGGACTTCACTATAGCAGGACTTCGGTCATGGCAGAATGGCGCAAACTATTATATTTCCTTATCAGCAACCACTGATAACTAAAGTCCATCAACCTGTCTTCTAGCCTGCACATTCCGCTCTTCGCAACTCTTCCTGTAACCATGCGAGCAGCGTTGTACGTTTGCTGAGGGCGGTGTCTACACCAGAGGTTTTTTGAGAAGTCGCAAAAGGGCCGTCCGTGGTGGAGTTAGGGAGTCCCAGGGCAATTCGGAGAGCTTTATTTTGTGCACTGTCCACCTTATTCAAAGTAATGCTTTTAGATAATACAAACCTTACTTTGCATACATTAAGATAGATGAAGCGAACGTAGAGCGAAATGGGATTAAGGGCGTATTCAACAGACGAGAAGATGGAGTAATTACACGGAGAGAAAAGTGTGTGGAGTTTCACTACGAACTCTGAACTAAACTGAAGGGAATTACGTATTTCACGAGCTAAACTTTTGGAAGCACAAATTATAAGGGTCGGAAGATGTTGTTAAAAGTTCGTAACTTACCCCTCGCGTAGGATCGGAGGAGTGACGCTTTGCAGCCGAGCGGTTAATAGAGCGCGCAGTGAGCAGAATTAGGTTGCTTTTGAACTTACGAAGAGATTGAGAGACAGGTGATGGGAGAGAGGAGTGAATAGAATCGATATGGAGATCGGAGCAAACGTTGTTTTCGTAAATTTGTGATTTTCGACGTTCAGAGGACGGCACTGAAGCGATTGGGATTGCACGAACACTCCCGAGAAATCGTGCTGTAGGAGCGAGCAGGCGTCCTGTAGTAGGCATGGCTCAGTGCATCAGCCCAAACCTCTGCCCCATATATGAGGACCGAGTGCTCGATGCTCCTTGTGATTGTGGGTCATCTGACGGGATAGAGCCGTTATTACTGAGGCAGCTTCATCTGCTGCTTGCTGGATGTAGAAACCAAACGACAACTAGGTACCCACAAGACTTCCTAAATACCGAACAGCTTCTCTTTTGGTAGCTCTGTGGTCTCCACACGAATTGGGAAGAGACTCCTCGAGGCCTCACTTGGGCTAGGCCTGTCTTCAGCAGGGTGTGAGCCCATGATCCACTCCCTCACCCGTCATCCACGCATCCTAACAGGATCACATCGTCAGGCATCTCAGGACGAAGCAGGCCATCGTCCGCCTTATTCCATAGAATCTGCCCGAGAATCGACCCCAGTGCAGCCTCTAAGTGCCAGTACTGGACTGTCTCGCAGGTGCGTGATCCCGCAGATAGCTTCTCATTAACTTGTATGAGGGTCCAGTCTGTGGCCATAATAGCTTGGAGCACACGCGGCCTCAACATGTTATCTGGAGGGGACTGCTTTAACACCTGCTGACAATGCATAGCAACAGCAGAGTTGAAAAGCGTTCTTAGCATGGACATCAGATCAGGCCGTTGCAGGTGGGGACGCTGCAAGGACCAGTGCTGTTAATAATCCACCGGCAACTGATTGATGACTGTGAAGTTATTCGCAACTTCTGAAAGTTTGTGGCCCCTTTTCACGACGAAAGCCACGCAGCACTGAAACAGTTTGGGTCGTCACGGTACATAAACACGTTTTTCAATTAGCGGTGAGAAACTGTGACGGAGGAGCCTGGAAGAGATGGAAACCCCCATTTCTGTTGACAAATGCTTCCCGATTCAAACTCGCATTAATTCCGCAGGCGTTTGTTGTGGATTCAGCGAAGCGGTTCGCGCATAGGTTTCCTCGGGCGAAGAATCCTTGTCACAATCGACGGAGCAGTTCGAATTTCAATTTCTAGGTCGCGAATTAATTTAGCTCAAGACTCGGTGATGGAAGCTCGTCTCGTTCCTCAAAGACCGGAAGCCCAATTCAGGATGCGAAGAACAGTATCGTTTTCCCCGCACAAAAATTAAAATTCGCCTGCAGAAACGGTGAGATGTTTCTTGATTAAACTCACGTTTAATACATTTCCGGAGGGTCTTATTTCGTCGAGGCCACTCCGAATTGAAACAATTGAGGACCTCCGCCAGTTCGTGCCCCGAGCTAAGTCTGACAAAATCAAATTCAATTCATTTACTTGGAAAACGTCGGGTAGTTGTGGGAAACAAGAGACGGTGAGCGACAAAGCAAAAGGAATTAGAGAACAAATTAATGGAGGACAGCGGTTGACAGGCTTAATGAAGTGCTCCTTACAGGAGCTATAAGGCTGGCCTGAGGGGGTTCCACCCTTCTGTAGACTGAGACGTACCTGTATTCAATTGTAACGGTTCGGAAAGAGGAATTCCCTGCGCTCTTTGGAACGCCTTCTTGGAAGGTCTTCTCAGGAGCCTGCAAATAGAGGCGAAAACCCATCAAGTGGCCCAAATCATCGCCCGATGCTGCGAGCATGTGTAAGTCGCACGTAGGTGGGGGCCCATGTGCTGCGCATCCGAGACAGGATATCCGTGCTACCCGGCTACCTGCTTCGACCCTTTTTCTCTTCTACTGCACGGGGAACTATTCCTATCGCCGAGGATCACCCCCAGTCCACGTCTTATCCCAGTGCATCAAGTAGAGTAGCGAGATAAAATGCTATCATTTCTTCTATATCATCAAAAGTGCTATTTCATTTATTAATTTTTCAAGCGTCACCGAACGCTTCCACACCTGCTTCAGTACAGGTCTACATTATTGCTGGGCTAAATTTTTCTTGTCTTCGTCCAATGTTCAAGTTGAGGAACGGATCTTCAGACAATCCCGTCGCCAAAACCCATGCGAATGTGGACGTAGCTCCCTACCTCTTGAGATGTTATCCTCCCTAGAACAATGGTTCCAGAATAAAATCCAGTGAGTCATATTCCGTCACGGCACTGTTTGGCAATGCGATGATGTTTCACGAAGCACTTCTGAGATGACCTGAGCTTTAATGGACTCGCTGGCCACCCATCTTCGTCGACACCGGGTTCAATTAACTTCTCAAGCGTCTGGCTTCATTGGGGGCCTGTGATCTAGCGCGTAGTCGAATCAGGAACCAGCCTTTAGCAAATAGCATCCCCGCAACACCCCTGTTCTCGGTGCCTGTGAACGATTTTTAGAGAAAACGGCCGTACCAAATCAGCTCAAATTTGATATCTAGCCCGCAGGTTACCATGGGACGCCAAAATGGGTATGAACTAAATCCAATGAAAGTTAATTGTAGTTATCATAGTGATCAAAACACCAAATATTTTTTTCTTAAAAATGGCTATTACGATTTTGATTAAATTTTTTATATTGATAGCCCTCAATAAGGCAACTATACCATAAAATTCCCATTGATCGGAAAGTGACGAGAGCAGCACAATAAATTAATAAAAATTTGGATGAAAATGACAGGAATTGAAGAAGCTCGATTGCAAGTTGCCAGTTTCATTGTAACTTTCATGTATATTAACCCTGATTGTTACGACTTAGGTATAGCGTGTAAAAAAGAACTTGGCTCCGTTCCTATGAAAGTCAAAAAAGTAATTCCGAAAATAAAGTTTTTACTTTCCTTGGCTCTACAAAGTAGAAAGGAAAGTTATGTAATCGGCTGAAAAAAAAATTTTGATTTCTCTTCAGATCTTTACGTATCAGACCCCCCTGAGTCCGAAAAACACTATTTGGGAAAATGGTCTGTGTGTCTGTGAACGATTTTTAGAGAGAACCACCGTGGCAAATCCACTCAAACTTGATATCTCGCCCGCAACTTACCATGGGACGCCAAAATAAGGGTATAAACAAAATCCACCGAAAGTTAACTATAGTTATCATAGTGATCAAAACATCTAATTTTTTTTTCTCAAAAATGGCTCTAACGATTTTGATTAAACTTTTTATATCGATGTCTCTCAATAAGATGATTATACCATAAAATTCCCATTCATGGGAAAATGACGAGAGCAGCACAATAAATTATCAAAATTTTCGACGAAAAGCGTTTTTAGCGCAGGTTTTTCCTTATAAACTCCGCTGGAATTGTTGTAGAATGTTAAAAAAAAAAGGTATTGTAGTCCAATCCTATACCTAAAGGGTGAGTGTTTAAAAACGCTCATGAGATACATGGGGCTCACACCAGAAATTCCTGAATTTCAACTACTGCCGTTTCGCTTACTACCAGTTCTAAACGTTTTTACCCAATAACTCTGCAAAAGTAATTACTATCCTTCTTCAAAAAATTTGTGTTTACAGCCGCATTAATGATCTGTGTACCGATTGCTCAATAATGGTCCTGCAATGAGTACGAGCAGCACCGTAAAATCTGGAAGTTAGCGCTACCGCTTCCTGCTGCCGTGAAGTGTCGTTTGACCAAGTTCAAATGAACTGAGTGATAAATGAATTGATTAAATAGAATTAGCCACGTACAAAGTGAATTGTTGTAGAGCTAAGGAAAGTTGTGTGTTGCTACGCACCAGATATTTTTATTATTGATGATTTTTACTTTTAAAATTACGCCATTAATACAAAAATTGTCTAATGTTACGTTGCATCTTATCACGTTTTAACTTAATTACTTATAAAAGTTCATGTGGTATGTAAGTGGCTCAAAGTGTTAGTGTGATTTGAGAGCAGGTTCAGTTAACAAATGCTATTCTATTTCAGTCAGCTCAACATTTTTTTTTTAGTTCTCTTCAGAACTTTACGTTTTGGAAAAATACTATTTGGGAAAATAGATCGCACAGATAGTTTGTGTGTATGTGAACGATTTTTAGAGAAAACGACCGTACCAAATCAGCTCAAACTTGATATCTAGCCCGCAGGTAAACATAAAACGCCAAAATAAGGGTATGAGAAAAATCCTTAGAAAGGTAACTATAGTTATCATCGTGATCAAAACACCAATTTATTGTTTCTCAAAAACTGCTCTAACGATTTTGATCAATTTTTTGTTTATTATTCATTCTGAATAATAACCCTATGTTTTCGGTAACGAAACATTTTTTATAACCCCCCCTCAAAATTTAATACTTTACGTTTCATGACATGGGGAATCTGCAATATCCGTCCGCCGTCCCCCGACCCGCGTCCACCGACCGGGGCCGTTTTGTGTCTTTAACGGGGTCTAAAAAATTCGTTCTTTCGCACAAAAATCCCATTTAGTATCTATTTGTGCCCGCCATCTCGGCAATCCGATCCGATGAAGCCTATGGTTGTTATGGACAAAAACTGGTTAAAAAAAATTAACGAAACGCAGAATAATCGCAAATAAGCCGTGTTTCGTATCATTTTCAAGGTATTTTTACATACTGGGTCGAATGAAATGAGTATCAGACGTGTACAACTGCGTATAGGGAAATACAGTAATTATTAGAGTCAACTAATTGCAAGAACTCGCGGGAACTACAGCGGAAGTAAACGTATCGTCGTTAGCACTCCCTCCCTCCCTCCTGTCACATTAAAACCACCCGCCCGCCCGCTCGGCTTGCCTCGCAACGTCGTGCCAATTGCCGAGGGTTCGCTTGGTTCGAGGTGGCCTGTCTCGATTTCCCCGACTCTTTTTGCCTGACAGGGCAGAGGAAGGTTAGGGAGCACACCCCTACATCGGATCATAAATGCCTACAGACGCTTACGGGCGCTTGGCGGGGGAATATTTAGTTTCCGTAGTTCCATTGTAGTCAGGTCATGTCTCGTATGGTTTACTAGTATTTTTCGATGCTGAATCGAATGGGATGGGTCTCGGAGCAGTAATCAAGCTGTTCATGAGAATAATAAACCGTAGTGTAATAATTCGCAGGGTTTTTTATATTGATAGCTCTCAATTAGGCTCAAAATTCCCATTTGTGGGAAAATGACGAGAGCAGTACAATAAATTATCAGAGTTTTCGATTTTAGCGTGGTTTTGTCCTTATACACTCCGCTCAAATGTTACTAGAACGTTAAAATAATCGGTGTATTAGTCCAATCCAACACCTATAGGCATTTTTAAACGCTCATATGATATAAAGGGGTCACTCCAGAAATTCCGTAATTTCAATCACCGCCGTTTGGGTTCCTACCAGTTATAAAGGTTATCACCCAATAACTCTGCAAAAGTGATTACTGTCCTCTTCAAAAAAATTGTGTTTACAGCCTCATTAATTCTCTGTGTACCAATTGTTCAATAATGGTCCGGGAATGTGTACTAGCAGCACAATAAATTCCGGAACTGTAAGCGCTACCGTGAAGTGTCGTTTGGCCAAGTTCAAATGAATTGAGTAAATAGAAAAAGCCATGTGCACGAGTGAATTGACGTAGAGCTAAGGAAAGTAGTGAGTTGGAACGCACCAGATATTTAATTACTTTTAAAAGCCATTCAGATGAGTTGCCAGTCGGGCGTATTCGTTTGTCTGGAAATTACCGTTCATTCCTATAAACCCATTTTACGTGCCGTCAAAATACCCCGAGTCTGAGCTTCAGTTTTTACTTTCCGCTACCCGAAGGGAAGGAAAGTATAGTAATCGGCCCAAAAAAAAAAAATTTGGGTTTTCTTCAGATCTTTACGTTTCAGACCCTACTGAGTCTAAAAAACCTAATTTCGGAGCGAGGTCCGTGTGTGTGTGTGTGTGTGTGTGTGTGTGTGTGTGTGTGTGTGTGTGTGTGTGTGTGTGTGTGTGTGTGTGTGTAGTTTCACCCTGCAGTCAGGGTCAGAATTCCATGACGTATTCCCTGCGTGTCGTATGAGCCGACTAAAGGGACAGTCGGGTGGAAGCCCAACGAAAGACAACCTCACCTCTATGAGGTCCCATGGATTACATCCAACGAGGCTTAACTGTGGCTGGGCGTCACAGTGTGCTCTGTCGCCACACTGTGCTCACCCCTGCAGTAGGGGGTCCAGGAATTCCACCACATGTACTCCCCTGCGTGTTCGTATGTATAAGCCGGACTAAAAGGGACACAACTTACACTTCATTCACATACATGACACACTGGGAACCCCCTACACTTTAGCTGGGATCGCATGAACACCCCCGCAGGAAGGGGTGCAGAATTCTCCTGCCGTATCCTCTGCGTGGTCGGCAAAACCGGCCTTAAAGGGCTTAAAGCTCACGACACTGACATACACAACATATTCCAGATACTAAATACACTGCAACGGCTTGCGTGGCAGAACACACTCACCTGAAACACTCATAATGGGCGAAAGACAGTCCTGGAAGTAGCTCACTAACACCTTGCCTGAGCGATCCCTATAGGTGCGGCCTTCCAGGAATGAGGAGAGGGAAAAACCAGGTTTGAGCGTTCCTGGGGCGGCTGATAGCGTGTGTCCCGCTCACCACATCACTGATGGCCGAGGGCTGACTCTGAGCAGCAGCCGAAAAATCCCTCATGCGTCTTAGTCGGTGGGTGGCCGGACTGGCAGCTGCGGCGCATGTGGGGCCTCGCTGACCCTCCAGCGGACCAGCGAAAGGGGCTGGGGAATCAATATGCCTGAGGGGGAGCTTCCAGGACACTGCCTCGAGCACCTCTCGCTCATACCACCACGAACACACACAACAAATGAACTCACAAGGATACACTACACCCAGTCCGCTTCTTTAATCACCCCCAAATAAGTAAAAACATGACAAAGTCAACTAAAACTTCAGCAGGTAATAAAACGCCACCTCGCCTCTTCCTCCAGGCTCGCCAAGCTCGGTCCCTCCCTCTTTGGACGATGAGCAACCTACTCGTCGTCAAACAAACAAGAGCGGAAAGAACCGGGCAAAGCCGCGTTCATCTCCCCTTCTCCCCTAGTAGCCGAACGGCCCAGCCTACTACAAGCACACGACAGCGTGGACCCTAAACTGTCGGACATGGAGCAAATTTGCGCATGCGTCCAAATCATCCACGGCCAGCTGGCACGGATGAGGCCAACGCGACAGGACCTATGCGGGACCTCGTAACTAGTTGCCTCTCTTCGAAATTTCGAAGCTGGCTATAAAAGCTAATGCCCCCAACGACATCGCCCCCTGCCACTCCCCTGCGAAACTGATGGCGACTGTCGTGAGGAAGAGCTGCGTAGGGGTGCCCAGCAGCCAGTGCCACCAGCCCCCAAACTCGAGGAGCAACAACGAGCCAGGGTAGTACCCCAGGCCCCTCATATGCGCCAGTAGCCGCTGCTGCGCCTTCCTCCCCCTCCTTGGAGCTGAGGCGGAATGGCACGGCTCTGCCAGGCCAGGGAAGCGCAGAGGAAGCGAAACAGGCCCCAGCTAAGCAAGTGGGAAGTGCAGGCCGAGGGGCAGCGCCCGCCTATGCCTCCGCCCAAAAACAAGGGCAAAATAAAAATAAAAACCAAAATAAAAAAGCCTCCACCAACTGGCCCAAACTCCCCTAAAAACCCAACAATGACAAAACGTGGTAGTGGTTAGGCGGACATGTGAGGAAGGAGAGGCTGGTCCCTCCAACCCTGGCGCAATGGAGGCGCTTATGCGGGGTGTCCCTGCTCACGGACCTCCCAAGCTCTGAGTGTGTCAGTGCTGAGACATCCGCACCGCCCGGTAAGAGGAGGTGGCGCCGTCATTGTGACGGAAACGCCAGAAATGGACAAGGCGCTCACGAGCCACATTTCCACAAAAGGAGTTGAAGCTCCAGCGTCAAGCCCCCCTGTCGGTCGTTTCCCGCACTGCTGCTGTGCGACGTGCGGGACCGACCTTCAAAGAGGACTTGGCCCAACAGGTTGTTGAAGCACAACCTCTGCGTTGGGCTTGCAGCCGCGGGATGACAGACCTCTCTTCACCAAAAAGCGTAGCAGACAGAAGGATTGGGTGATTGAGTATCACCAGCCTGTACAAAAAACTAGAGGGCAAGGCACCTCCAAATAGCCTGGCAGCGGTGCGCCATGCCGAAAAGTACCAAGCCCCACTCAGTGCTACAAATGCCAGCCACTATGGCCACCTGGCAGTGGCCTGTACAAGACCTGTTGTGTGCGCCTGGTGCGCCTTGCCACATCTGAGTAAGGAGGAATGCAAGCGTGATGCTCCCTCAGTGCGTGTGCCAATTGCGTCGAACGCAAAATCCAACAGGTCGCACACTCTACACGAGACGCATGCGCTGTACCATTCGTCAACGCGACGATTGCCCTCAGGAGTCACGAGTGGATTATGAATAGGTCAAAACAGTTCGAATCCTTCAGCACAACACACAAATAAGAGTTGCCCAGTTGCCAAGCTGAGTTGCTGCAAAATGCACTCAAGAAACGCTGCAGTGTCCTCGCCATACAGGAACCGCACATAGGATCCAAAACTCTTGGTCTCGGATCGCAGAGCACGAGTGGTGGCTGGAGCAAGAACGAGAGCCAAGGCAGCAGTAGCCTGCATCGACCCGCGTCCATTGACATGCTCGGCACTCCACTCACCTGAACAGCCAGCACGTGGCGCTGTGCACATCCAGAAGCCGGGTGGCTTGGAGCTGGTTGTAATATCATTTTACAGGCAGATTTGGCGCACCCGGTTGCCAGCAGCCTTGAACCACTCGGCGGGCTCTGGCAGGCCTATCAGGACGACCCTGCGTAGTCTGTGTGCTGATGCAAACGCCAGATCACCATGTGGGGATCCCCAACCCTGGATGGGGCGGGCGAGGCGTATATGGAGCTGCTCACCAGGTACAACTTGGTTGTTGCCAACGACCCCACATGACTGAGGCGACCTACTGATGGCGGAGGAGAAGGTCGTGTATAGACGTCACAGCCGTGTCCCACACCCTGCTACTCAAATTGAAGGGTTGGCGGGAGTCGTGCCAGGTGCAGCAGCGAGACGATCACATGGTTATTGACTTTGCCATTACGGATGATAACATCCTCTGCAAAGACACGCGTGAAAAGCGATTCCGCTGCAAAAAATGCTGACTGGCCGCAATTCTTTTAGGGTACTGGAAGGTGAACTGCGTGCGCGGACACCGACCTAATAGTGCCAAGCATCCACACCTGAAGAGGTGGACAGCAAAGTGGACACATTTACCACAGCACTGCACTCTGCTGGGCTCTCTGTACTTGCCAACAGAAGCACTGGGGCGATCAAAGTCCCATGGTGGACTTAGGAACTTAATCCACTTAATCCCCTCAAGCAAAGTGCAAATAGAGCCAGAAGGATGTACCAAAACACTCGTGACCCTGATGCCAGAGCAACACTCCGAACTGCCTTCATCCAAGAGAAGAAGGCCTTCCCACGCGCCATCAAACGAGCCAAACGGCAAGGCTGGCGAAATTTTGTGAATAGGCGGAGAGCTCTGAGAACCCTGGGGCAGACACTACAAGTCCTCCATAGGAAAAGCAAATGTAGAGCGGGTCTTAGCTGCGATGCAAAATAGTCAGGCTGGGCCTGCAGTATCGAACGTTCACTGGAAACCCTCCTTGAGAAGGCGTTCCCAGATGACCAGCGCTAAGCTCGAGACACTGAAGCCCAGAGGGCAGCAAGGGAGCTGATCATGGACCCTCAGAACAGGCCCGACATCCCATTGTAGGACAACAGGCGACCTCGGCAGGGCTCTTGCGTATAAAGCCAACAAATCTCCTGGGCCAGATAAAATAGAAAGCAATATGCTAAGGAAGGCTGAGCGGACCAATCTCCAGCGGTCTCTTAATTTATTTAATGACTGTCTGCAGGTCGGACAGTTCCCCACTCAGTGGAAGTCTGCGCGCGTTGTCACTCTTCAAAAAGGGAGGCGACCGCAATCAGTCGGACCCGCGATCATGGAGACCACTCAGCCTTCTTTCCATATTAGGGCCAAAACACTGAGGAAATCTTGATGTTGCAGTCCTCGAAGCGGAGTCTTTGGCATAACCTCACAGGCAGGCAATACGCGGGTGTACTTGCAAAGGAAGGTCCACGCAGGGATGTCATTGTCGAGATTCGGCGTGTTTCCCTGCTGCTTTTTGGCTAAGTACGTCGTAGCAGTTCTGATTGACATCAGAGGAGCGTTTGACAACCTTTGGTGGCCAGCGCCTTAATGAACTCAAAGGTAGGGGAATCCCGCAGCCTGTACTCGCTCGTCAGAAGTTACCTGACAGACAGAACTGCTACGATCGAAAGTAGGCATGTCTCCGTCCGGAGAAAGATTGAGAAGGAGTGCCCACAGGGCTCGGTCCTAGGACCAGCACTCTGGAATGCCTTCTTCGAAGGTCTTCTCAGGAAACTCATGGAGACTGACTGCGAGCCGTACGCCTATGTGGATGACTTGACTGTGCTGATCTTTGCAGAGTCAGTCCGCCAAATTGAAGAAAAAAACCCACCCGCGTGCTCCACTGTCAACCAATGGTGCGAGCTGCACGTCAAGATGCAGGTGGCTTTGAGGAAAAAACCCAGCTAATCCTCTTGAAAGGGAAAGTGAATAATCCACCCACAATACGCTTTGGCGGCCACAGGCTCCTTCTTGAAAAGCACGTCAAGTATTTAGGAGTGAATATAGGTGAGAGGTGGGCTTCAACCAACACCTCCAATCCCTTAAAGGCACTACTATTGCAAGGTTTGCCTCATGGCGTGAAATTACTAAAGCAACTTGGGGTGTGTGTTTCCATGACACTATCCTCATGTATAAGGCCATATATCTAGGCGAGATTGGCTACTGCCCCGTTGGCTGGGGTAGCAAACTAACAGTCAATCAAAAGAGAGTATTGGCCCAATCCCAGAGAGCATAGCCCTGTGGATCACCAAGACCTACAAGACTGTATCAGCAACGGAAGCACTCCAGGTGATCACTGGTCAGTTACCAGTTGATTTGGCTGTTGGGTGCATGATTGACAAGTGGAAGTGAAACAGGAGCTTCCCGCTTTTGGGCTGAACTGGCGTGCACGGATCTCACCACAGAACAGAAACTTGCCGCCATCGATGAATGGGCTCTAGAGAAATGGCAAGCGAGATGGGAATCCTCGTCAAAGGGACGTGATACGTATGAGTTCTTCCCCAACATCCGTGAACGTCTTTCTAGAAAATGGGTTGAGGCAGACCACTGGACGAGCCAGTTCCTCACGGGACATGGTGACTTCAATGCGCGCTCACTTCTTTTCTCTGAAAGACTCTCCCATTATGCACGTCTTGTGCCTCCAGTGCGGAGGAAACAAGAAACCATGTGCTGCTCCACTGTAGTTTCTACAACAGTGAGCGACGGTTGTTGAGAGGGCAAACGAACTTAGCAGCTTTGACAAGTGCTACAAAGAAACCTATAACCATTTTGCCAAGTTCGCAAAGAAGGTAATGGCTAAGAAACGTGGTTATAGTTGATCAGTCCTTTTGAAACTTGCCACCCAAGTAAACAGTAAGATCAGGTAGAGACCAGATTAAGAACTACTCCCAGATGGTACGGGATTCCTCAGGTGGTCACCTCCATGTGATAACCACTGCACGGGCAACAGCTCTCTACAGTGAGACTGGCTAACGCTGACCACATACCTGCCGTACCTCACAGGTCTGAGTTCGGTGGATGCTGCAGGGGCCGGCCTCTTGCATATTAGCGAAACCACCAGCTTCTATGACTGATATAACCCTCGTCGAGGGTTTAGGTTACAGTCATGAAATAAAGAAACAGATCTGTGTGTCTGTAGTTCGATTTGCGGAGAACGGCTGATCCGATTGACTGGTTCTTTTTGTTTTGTTCGTTATTTTTGTAAACACCAAAATAAGGTTATGGACGATTTCGGCCGATGGGAAGGGGGTGGTGGACAAAATGCATTTGCAAAAGCCAGGAGTTTTTCGCATTTTTCTCAAAACACGGCTCTAACGATTTTGATTAAACTTTCAAATTATCTTCTCTAATCAATACCCTAACTTTTCTTCTCCATACATATCTCCATGAAAATACGGTGTGAACGGAGATAAGGGCCCTGAAGCAAGAATAGGTTTTTTACGCTTTTTGGCAAAACGACTGCAGCGATTTCCACCAAACTCACAGGATGTTTTCAAATAGTTAATACCTACATATTGTTCTCAATAAATGTTCCTGTGACGGTCCATTGAACAGAGATAAAAATTAAAATTTGTCAAAAATAACGTTTTTTCTAACATTTTCGTAAATTCCAGAGTAACTTTTTCACCAGATGTGATAAATCCTAATGGAGTGTCTTTTGGTCACTCATACCAACATTTCGTTCTCTATAATTATTTCTGTATATATATGTTGAACGGAGATATAAGCCAAGTTAACTCAGAAAAGGAGATTTGTCGAATATTAATTTATCGGTATTCCAATTTTTTCAAAAACGGCTCTAACGATTTCGATCAAACTTACGGAGTACTCTCAGCTAACTAGTCCCTACATTTTCTTCTGAATAAATGTTCTTGTAAAAATGCGTTGAACGAAGATATAGCACCCGCATATGTAGGTGGTGTTCGAACTTAAAGGGGTGGCGGAAAGTCGTGTGTTGCTACGCACCAGATATTTTTTCTATTATTTCGAGAAGTCATTCAATGTCGTCCTTGAATTTACTCGATTGAGTTGCGATGAGTTTTCATTTCCGGGTTGGTTCACATTTGGTAAAGTAGCAAAACGTTTAAAATTGCTAATCCGCCAGCCACGTGCAGCTTTTCTACACGACGTCATAATAAAACATGCTTGAAAATGGAATCCGCAGAAGGTAGGGCAAACTTCCACGTCAGCAAACCATATCTATCGAGCCGTAGCATTTTCCTCAAACCTAAGAATAATTATTACGGTCGCTCCCTCGGAATTGCTCTCAAAAAACCTCCTCTGTGTTGCGTCGTTTCACGGGAATTGACGCCTTTTCCCTCCAAATTGGCCCGATTTTGCTTTCCGCTGGGCTGAGACGAGCGCTTTTATATTCCGTTTGACGACCGAGCTGCTCCCCCAAAACTAGTTACATTTCTCATTTCGGTGTCAGCTCCGTCGTTTTGTTCTGTTCCATCTCGGGCTCCCGTTTGAAAACTCTCGTACTATTTCGTTGTTCCGTCAAATCATCACGTTCTTCCGTCTGGAAACGCGTTGACTTAGTCTTCAATAAAAGTTGCTTTATGAAAAACGAAACTCGAGTAGGCGATTAGTCGAATGGAGTCACCTTAAGGCGCCCGAGGCCCGAGGAGTTGAGAGAAGTATAACTTCTCGGTCTGAATTACTTCTCGGTCTGAATTACTTCTCGGTTAGTTTCTGTTTAGGTAGGTAATACCAACATGACGAGCAATTCACCCCTTCCTACTGGGAATTGGTCGGGTTTCGGTAAACACAGTTTCAATCACGGTGAATGTAATATGTAAACATGTGTGCTTATCAGTTCCGCTCAGTTTCTGAGGAGGCGTGTCAGTTGTAGCGTGTGTTATCCCATCACACCTTCTGGCAGTCGAGCGGAGCAACTGGAGTGCAGCTACCAGAAGAACAGATGCTGGTAGACAGAACAGATGCAGGACTGCTCAGAATCAGGCAGCTGATTCCAGCACTTGGTAAATAGCTCGGGCGGTGCCACGGTGAGGCGGATTTCTACCTTATCTAGTTCTTCGCGGGCCGTGGAGCATCCAGGGCGTACCTGCTCTGCCAATAAGCATTCGTTCACACCGCGTTGAACTCTGATGAAAACTAAAGACACATTGCTCAGTTCCCCCGGGCAGCGGTCAACCAGAAGAGGATGGCGCTTGAGGGTATGAAAGAAAAGTCGCTCTAGAACCTCAAGGGGTGGTGTATGGGAATCGAGAGTGGTGGGATTCACGCAAGGGTGAAGATTTGATCTTCAATCGCACAGTGTTCGAGTAGCCGCAAAATAAATTCAACGGCTTCTATCAGCAGATTATATAGAATAGAATAAGGAACCTCAACTCTCAGAAAAATGAAGCTTTAATCCAGTACAACATCAGGATCGGAGCTCCTCAACTGACTTTTCATGGGCGAACTTTCGTAGCCCTTCACTCCTCTAACCTAATGGGGGAACGAGCCAGGCCAGTTGCGGCCTACTGGCTCATTGGTGCAAGGTGGTGTTGGGAAAAATGGAGGCGGGGGAGATTATTATAACCAGCCAATGTCTAGTGGGCCTGTCACAACGCTAAGTCCCGGCACTAAGGGGTACAGAGGGAGCGTTTGCGGTGCTCCTTATTGAGGCGGTGGTGCGGGGGGGGGAGGCCCGGTAAGGGGAGTCCATGACTCCAGCCTTTGCCGTCTAGCTCCCCACGCTTGGGCGAGTCTGGCGAATCTACGCCTAGCCGACCCAGTGGAGAGGAGTGTGGATGCGATCTCGGAGGGGGGGGGGATGTGCGCAGAGATTCTCACGTTTTCATAGAGAGAGCAGGAGAACAGAACGTGTACCATGTCCTCGCCGACCTCAACCCCGCATGGGCAGTTGTCAAAGGTGCAGCGCTTAAAGAATAAAAGGCGCCTGTTAAAGGCCCCATGCCCTGAGAGCAGCTAGACTGGCGAAAAAGAGGGGTGCCATTCCCCCATATTAAGGCGGCCCCAAACAGTGGTGATGAGGGTGTAGAGATGTTGCACAGTAGGGCTGGCATCCCACTGTGCCTGTCACAAGTTGAGGACTGCTAGCCCCAGGCGGCCGTCAGTAGAGGTTTCCAGTGCAGCACGGGAACGAGCAACTCCAGGGCACCCCGGTAGTCATCTAGCATTGCGTGCCAGATGGCAACCCGCAGGACAGCTAGGTCAAGGGTAAGGTCCAGAGGGAGGGCACCCATGAGCACTTGCAAGGCCAGGTGGGACGTTGTCCGGTATGCCGGTAAAATGGCCAGGAGGACGACGCTTTGCAGTGTGCATGCCCGCTGCCTATCCCGCTCTGAGGGGGCAACCCACCAGACAGCTGCGGCATATAGTGTGATGGGCAGAAACACCGCACAGTAGTAGAGGCAGTGGGCGTGCAGGGAGGTCCCTCACTCCTCTAACCAACTGAATAGCTACCCGATCAACGCTCAAGTTGCAGCTGCAATGCATGGAGGGAACTACCCAAAGCAGTGAAATGACCTCTGTTTCGACCACAATAAACTTGAATGAATCTCGAAGACGGGTTTTAGTTGAGCACGAACATGTAATTGGTGAGTCCATGAGTGTCCGTTGGTCGAATTGGAGACAACTGTATCGCGGAGGGTGCTAGAAGATTGAGTTGGGAGAATGGGAGAAGACCGACTTTTGCGAGACTTCATAGGAGAATGAGTTTGGGAGGAGCTCTGTCGTGGAGAGGAATGTGAAAAGGAGGGGAGGAAATATTTTGGAAACTCAGACGAAGCGAGAATTCCGCTGACGCTGGAATACCTGCGGAGATGGGATTTCAGTAGGTAACAATAAGTGGTCGAGGACGAAGGTTTTTGCGGAAACAATGACTTTGCCGCTAAGGGCCAGGGAGTCCCGTTAGGGCAGATGTGGGAATTCGGAGGTGAAAAAAAATCTCTAATGATTCGACGTTTAGCGTTGAACAGCCTCTACACAGAGTTTCGTCTATTTTGCCGCTCCCTCTTCTGTAAGAGGCGGGAAGTACGATGAATGTGTATAGATCTTATTAACCTTGCAGAGATCCCAGCACGACATCCAGTAGAAAGTTGGCGATGGCTAAGGCCGCCGAGTCGCACCAAGACACGGTCGCAGCTGAATTTCATTGATGAAGTTTAAATTATTTAAAACTTAACTAAGAGAAACGCGGGGCTTGTTCGATGCTCCAGTCGAACGAACAAACGGAGAAGCGCAAAATTGTCGTCGGGTCAGCGAACTAAAGTAAATCCACTTCGAATTCAACGAGAAGCACAAAAGCGTATTTCCCGTTGGAATAAGTTTAATTTGTTCCTACAGAAAATTTAAGTGAAACTCAAGTCGTCCTCCTTTGTTCTTCAAACTGTTTACACTAGTTTAATTATGCGCTCCTGAATCAACTCCGGAAGGAGCAAGGAGTTTCCACTCTTCCAACGGCTCCTACAACTCGACCTTTCCGCTGATTTCTCCCTCTTCTACAAATCCAATTAATTGGACTTCGAGGAACTGCAGAGGAGTTACCAGTACACGCATTGCACAGTATAGGTGTTTGTGTGTTCTGGCTACCAAACTGAAATCTGAGAAATTTTGGACCGTGACTTGAATAACCGGATACAAAGGGCAGCAGGAGAATTTGAATAATTTATCGATAATTGTAGAAATTACTTGGGCTCACCATGTCCTCGACCGAGTGCCGAGAACTCCAACTCGTAATCACGAGTCAACCTTTGATAGCAGTATTAACACTCAACTTTCCACTTTTTCCAACTATGTATATTATGTCTCTCTATTTTATCTTGTTAATGAGCGATTGCCCGTGTCGTTAATCAGGAGTCAAGCAACCAACGACTACGTGGACAGTGAGACATCCTCAACCTCATCGACCTACGAAAAGACCTCAGCCACCCTCCCAACCAAAACCGAGCACAGGCCAGCGGTACACATGTCAACGAAGTATAATACTTTAGCACGTAGTGATCTCTAAATAAATAAAAAAGAAATGTACACTTGAACCCGTTCCAGTGAGAAATTCTACTGCAGACCTTTCGGTCCGGGTAGTGCCAGCCCAGGGGCTCTTAACCCGTCCCTACGTCATAGACGAGGGAAAGCAACTCCTTGGCCTAACGGCTTCAGGAGCCCACCATCCAGCACTTAGTGAACCAGACCAGCACGAATCCTTCCTCAATCTGCCAGTGGGCCCCCCCTCATCGGGGGATCAGCGGAGCTGTGCTAACAGTTACTAAGCAGTTGCCCGCTAGCGGCCTTCTGTTGTGCCTCGGAGTTCTGACATTGCCTGAGGGGAGAGCCTCTCAGGCTGTCGGGCCTCCTACTACTTCCTGCAGCGGAGCCAACTAGCCTCTGCTTCTATACGCCTTTACTGCGTGTGCAATGAAGCTAAAAGGTGTCGAAGGCAGGTGCAACACTGGGAAGGCTACAGTCCCTCGTTGGATATATGACTAGGTGAGGATGCTCCTCGCAAAGTCCTCCAGCGCCGGGAAGCCAGTGGCTGACACATAACGGGTCAGGTCAATCGGAAGCTCATCCCCGAACACCCTCTCCCTCAAGTGTGCGTGCTGTGCTGACTTATCCATCTGTAACATTCACAGAGTATGTGTTACGCTATTTCACGGGCAATTCCACAGCTGCAAGTCTCTTCGTCACAGAGACCGAGTCGATGAAGCTTCACCCTGAAATCCCTGTGCCCCAGCAAGAGCTGAGACACAGAGTATCCAAGGCTAACCAACCTCATTTTCAATCTGCTCACTACAGACGGGAATAGGGCAAAGGTCCATCGGCCAGTTTCAGCCCCTGTCCACCTTTCTTGCCACGAACTTATCAGGCAGGCCATTATCGAGTTCGTGTCTTCATGTAGAGGTTACGTCACTTGCGCCAAGCTTTTTCCTTACCTTCCAATTAGAAGGGCCCGATAGCCGTTCGGTAAGCCTTTGCACTTTAATAAGTGCAGCCCGGTGTGCCATGAGCAGCCTTCTCTTGTCATTCGCATTGGCAAGGCCCCATCATCCTTGTACAGCATAAAGCAGAATGCCGAGGAACAATCCCTTATAGGCCGTGATGAGGTCTCGAAATCCGAGTCCCCACCTCGAGCCCACCACTGTTGATACCCCAGCGTGACTGACGATCCAAAATGGGACATATAAGAGCAACGTAGAGCACAACCAGAGTCTTCGCCGATGTGAAATCAAAGGAGTTCCTCTTAATAAAGTCTAATATAGCTCTACGAACGATTGACTCAATCTGAGCCCTCTAAGAGCACGCCCAAGTCCCGCGCATCAGATAGACGAGATAAAGCTTGCCCATTGACGGAATAATTTTTATGCCTGTTCTGGAGAGCAGCACTATCCACCTGGGTCCGAATGATCACAAATATTTAGAAGCTTATCTACATATTCTACCATTTTTGTGACTAATATAGTCACAATTAACTCTCGACGGTTTCAACATTGCAAGCACCTTTTATAAGCCATTTTCAAACTCAGCACGCAGCTCAGATTCCTAGTGAGGAATGTCAGTGCACCTTAGGCGTCGCGACGCTCAATATCTTCCCCCCCCCCCCCCGAACGAAAAACGCAATATTTCAAAATTGCAGAATGGAACGGCTGTGGAATCCTCACTCGGCGTAATATCCGGCGCGGCAGGTCGTCCAAAAGGCACGTCTGGGTTGAAACCTTTTGTAAGTTATTTTGTTAGAATTTCCCTGCTCCTCCCTCATCATTTTTCTCCGCTAAATTAAATATTAAACCGCCGCACCTCATCAAAATGATAAGAAGTTATAGTAGGCGACGTGGGTGAAACGTGGGGCTCTTTTCGCGCCCCGTTTGAGCGAATATCGAAGCGAACAGAACGAAATTTCCCCTCTCTTGACTGTTTTTCACAATCTTAATGGAAAAATGAGCGAACGGAAGTTAATAAGAAAAAAAAAATTCGGAGAGGTTGAGGGTAAAACCAATCTTTACAAAGTTTGCCTTTTGTTAGAAACGGAGCGGTCGGGAAAAGGAGGATATTAATTGATTGGGTTTCATGGGGAATTTCTCCACGCCCTCCTCTTATTCTTCTTTTTTTTTGTCTTTCTTTCATCTTCAAAGTGTGGGGTTGAATGGACAGAAGAGCACTTTTCTCATCGACGCTGCAAAGGTATTTTTACCAGTGAAAATAAATGAAAAACCGAGGCAAATTATTACACAATTGCTTATTATAATTTTTCACAGCTTTCAGTTGTCACACACCTCGGAGATCCATCCCATTCGATTCAGCGTCGAAAAATACCAGTAAACGATACCAAACAAGACGTGACTACAACCAAAATTTCTACATGACCTTAGGCAATGGACACGATGATGTTAGGAATACAATGATGTACAGTTTAAAAAAAAAAACGCTTTATAAAAACAGCTTTTACGGAGGATAAAAGATAAGTATTGGTTAGTAAAATTTGCGTAAGTTTCATCGAAGCAAAAAGCAGCCCTAAACGTATGAAGGGTATTGTGAATATTTTCAATAATTTTTTAATAGTGATGTTATGAATAGGAGTCTGCGTGAAAGTCCACGTGGGGTCGGGATTTATTTATCGTGAATTTAAGGCATGACGTCACCTTAGAAATAACTTTAGTAGAGGGAGCGTGACGTCACATGAAGGGGTTGATCCACTCAGAAGTTGCATCAATTGTGGGGGCATGACGTCATACGAGGGGGTTGATCCACTGAAAAACTATGGTGGTGGTGGGGGACATGACGTCACATTAGGGGGTTGATCCTCTCAGAAATTGGGCCAATAGTGGGGGCATGATGTCACATGTGGACTGGGAGGTGGGGGTCCACATCAGCTGTAGTCAATAGGGGT
This sequence comes from Pachypeltis micranthus, assembly GCA_020466155.1. Lineage (NCBI taxonomy): Eukaryota > Metazoa > Arthropoda > Insecta > Hemiptera > Miridae > Pachypeltis > Pachypeltis micranthus. The sequence goes on along the minus strand of CM035777.1, from coordinate 26,763,935 downwards.
GGGGTGGGGGGACACTCTCAGATTCACACTTTTGGAGGGGGTATGACGTCACACTATAAGATGATGCAGACTGACAGGGTGGGGGGCTGCGTCATATCATATGGTTGGGTGAGGGGGCGTCACATAAGTTGGTTGGGCAAGGGAGGTGACGTCATATCCGCTGTTTTTGGCATGGGGGGGGGGTCTGACGTCAAATTAGCTGGTGGGGGGGACCTCACATCAGGGGAGGGTTCTGACGTCACTATCCCAGATGTGGCATAGCCCTAACTACTAGTAAACTTCCTCAGTAATCAATATATAGTTCGACGAGTCTGTTTAACCTAAACGAGTAGCACTCTCAAGCCCTGTCGTTAGATTAAGAATGATCTCCTAACCAACTCCTGGACTCTTTCTCCTGCTTTCTTGGCCGACTTCCACTTCCGCCTGCTGTCCTCAGCGTCTGAAGTAATCTGGAGCAGTATTCGATGGGCCAAACCTCGTTCCATTCCTTTGTTACCGCAGGTTCGAATCGTGCTTGTTACATCACTCCCCCTTGTAGACAGAACGTGTCATCATGATCACGAAGCATCAGGGAGGCTGTGCGTTTTCACGAAGGAGAGTCCTCTCATTCCCTTTGGAGAGTTGAAGATGAAATGGGTTACTCATCTGATGTGGAAGTGTTGGCATTAGGCTCACACAAAAGGACTTTCGCGTAGGCCATGGAACACGGAGCCTGACAATGGTTCCAACCGGGCCTGTAACAGCGAGGTGGCTTCATCCCAGTATTATTTCATCAATAACTAAGATGGTTATGGTTGGTGAATCAGTAAGAATTAATGGTATTGCAGATTTTGAGTGCTGACTCAGTAGATGTCTGCGATGTTTTCAGGACAATACGAAGATTTAGCGCTGGGAAGACCAGAGAGATGTAGGCTCCTGCACCATCAGAAGATTCGGAATCGTCGCTAGTTACTACATAAGCATCACTATGCCTTAGATTTAGTTATTCCATCGTCCTAGCGTGAAAAAAGCACTTCAAAATGGAACATACTTTCATTAGTCTTTGTGTTGCTGAAAATGAAGAAAAAACGCAATGGTCGTCCTCAGACAATTGAGTAGCAGTTCCTGTGTCTTCACGTTTGGAGATTTAGAAGAGGGAATCTCGTCAGGACGTGGAATATGTTTGAAGTTGTGATCTGTATGTTTGTCATCACCTTTGAAGGTTGACGCGGTTTCACTGTGGACGCTCCTTTAATTTGAAACTCGAGACAAGTTTGGTTAATCAGTGAAACAAAACTCAACATGATGCGATGTTGGCGCCTACAAGTGTCAAAGCCCTCGGTCGACATTCGGGCCACGTTTTCCCGCTCGTTTAAATCCCGACAGAAAGGGGATTCAATTACTCAAGTTGTTCTCGCTTGAGGAAGAGGTTGTCAAAAAGCCATTGCCTTCGACGCTGCTGAATAATATCGCGTATCAAATACTAAAGTTCAAAGGGTAATGCGAAGTTATGCTTTCGAAAAACAAGTTAGGTACAGTTACCTACCGCTTCATTACGATGTCAAAGGTTTGAGATCCTCCGCTCCGCTTTCCTAAAATATCCCCCCCCCCCCTAAGAGAAGGTTTTCCTCCTCGATATTTCTCGGTTCGGCGCTCTCGTTCGTTGCGACCCTTTCAAATTGCCCGCCGTTTGTAAAAGATCGCTCTCGTCAGGTTTACAGTCGGCTGAGTGGTCCATTGTGTCGGGAGAAGAGTTACAACTGTGTAGCGGAGGGAAAACTGATGAAAAGTAACAAAAACGTGGAAGTGCCTCCTTCGTGCATAACGAGCGCCGTTGGAATTGAGAAAATCCCTGCTAAACCTCTTCCACCCTACATCACCTCTGCATTAGACAGTCTGACAATGGAGCTCTCGCGATAAACTCCGAGATACTGCCATTTGTAATACTAGTGACTACGCCAATTCAAACTCGTTTTTGCGATGCCTTGGGAGCTGGTCCAAAACTAAAAGCAGGTTTTACACCAACCTGCAATACAAATACACAAACATGACAAACCAATCTCTGCGACTGATCGATGCTCGGTACTTCCGCACTTGCCCCTTCCCTGAACATCGAGTCCAGCTCTTTCGGACTTGAAGCCTTTTGTTTGTAGCTGCAGGAAAGTTTGGACTGCCCGTTCCAGTTCTTTCCTTAGCCGACAACAAAGTTTCCTTTATGAACTTTCCAAATTATCCACTTCTCACCAAATAGGGAAACGAGCCTGTAGGCTCGTTGGCCAACAAAGCGAGCCATGAAAGGTTCGTGGCTCCTTGCGGCTTCTCACCACTCGCTTTACCTCCCCTCCAACTGTCAGCTCTACCTAGACCCACCTCATTTCTCCCGCTACTCATCCCTCTACTCACTTCCCACAACCAGTTCACCTATTCAGAGGCCCCTTGTTCGCAGTTAAATGCAGTTAATTCAAACTCATATCCAAAATGTTAATACAATCTAGTGTTATTTATGTTACAAGGGGAATTGATGTTGTAAGCGGTATGGCACTAGGTGAGTCGGGTAGTAGGACGATAGAAGCCGAATGCAATTCGAACAAGGAGTTTTATTCTCAATTACATCCGGAGAAGTTTTACCACCACAGACAGGGAACTGATTAGGAGCGAACGCGAGCGTGGGCGACACGGCGACGATGGGATTGGCTCAGTTGCAACTGAAGGCAGCGAAGTCTCGAGCGAATCATGGCATTTGAGGTGCCCAGTCTTTATAAATGCCCCGGACGAGCCTCCGCTGAATCAAAGGGTTTGGTTGGTCCCGTTACATTTATTTATTTCACTCCAACTCAAGCTCCTGCTCTCATGCCCCCAATACTAACATGTGCACTTAAAATATGAATTGCGATCTAAAAATAACAGAGCTCTATTTACAAAGAGCTGTTACCTTTTGATAACGGCACTACCATATCTTATACTTTTTCAAAATTTCAAACATATGTTTATAACTTTATCTTCATTATTGCAATTTTATAACTGTGTATTTATTGTTTTTCATCACGTGTTTTAGCACTTAGTCGAGTAACTTTTGTATGAAGTTTCGATGTTGCGGTTGTTAAAACTAATAGAAAACTGTTAGAAACAACAACCGGCAATAACATCCGTCTTGTTATTAACCGCACCTCCACAAGGTGTTTCCCCAAAGTTCGAGTAATATGCCAGATGTACGGCAACTGCTGCTAGTAATATTCTACTGCCAACAGAATCGTAGACCAAGTATCAACAAGCCCGCACAATATGAACAATGACGGACATTCCCAATGTGACCAAAAACTCGTCTATCTATCCTTGAAGTTAGAGGTAGGACGATGGAATAGTGATACTGTTGTGCTAACCATCGTAGTTATTGATGAAATAAAATTTGGATCAAGCCACCTCACTGGAACCCGTTTCAGGCCCTACGATTAACGCTTGACATTCCAAAATCAGACGAATCCCATCAACTCTCCAAAGAGACTAAAGGATCTCCCACGTGAAGACCCTTGCGACATGATCTTTTTACAAGAGAAGTGACGCTACGGGCATGATTGTAATATGCGGTAGCAAAGGAATGGAACGAGGTTTACCTCATCAGGCACCACTCCAGGTTACTTCGGATGCCAAGGCCTGAAGGTAGAAGTCGAAGTTGGTCAAGGAAGGTGGAGATAGAGGTTACTTGCCCATGAGATGGTTAGGAGATCACAATTCTGTCTTCCATCCGATCACAATCCTACAAGGCTAAACTTGTTAAGGTTAAACAAACTTGTGGAACTATATATCGATTACTAAGGAAGTAGCCTAGTTACTACCTTTCACCCAGTACTCTCTTCATAACATCGCTAATAAAAAGTTATTGAAAACATTCGTAAGACCGTGTTGGGTGCACGAGAGGAGTAGCTTGAAAAACTTTAAGCTGAAATCTTTAAGTTGATAAAAAACTTTAACGTGCAAAACCGAATCGCAACCGACAAGTGGAAAAACGCATCGCAAAAACATTTTTACTCGAAGTTATACTGGCAGATTGTTAATGTACTTGTGGAATTTTAAAACCTGCCCGTAAAACTTCGAGTAAAAATGTTTTTGCGATGCGTTTTTCCACTTGTCCGTTGTTTTTCCACTTGTCCGTTGTTTTTCCACTTGTCCATTGCGATTCGGTTTTGCACGTTAAAGTTTCACTTCTACCATGTGTGACTGTCACACATTTCTTCATTCACAGGTTTACTGCAAATTATGATTTGGTTAGGGTTGGTAAATTGTAATGAATGCATTTTTTATATTATTTAAACATATTTTATTTTATTAAACAGGAAAACAGAATTCAATCCGTGAAAAAAACATCCATAGTCTACTTTACAACGCGGCGCGCTCTATTGACGCCGCCAGGCGAGAGCACACGAGCGAATTAAGAAGTTAAGGAGAGCGAAAACGACAGGCGGAGGCAACGATGCCCAGCCACGTGGAGAGCGGAAATAAGAAAATAACAGTTGAGCCCCTGCCCCCGAGGCTCTGGTGGAGGACATATCACAGGAGAGCATCTGCTCAGCTGTCCCTCCTATCCCCGCTCTCCGCGCGCGGCTGCGCATTACAAAGTTGCCCTCTCTCCACCGCCCCTAGCCTTCCCTCTCTCTGTCGCTGCTACACTTGCTCTCGCCATCGTCTTGCCCTACCACATGACCGATAACGGATTTTCGTGACTCGAAAATCCTAAGACCTATATAGAAGTTTCACTTCAATAAAAGTGAACTTGAAGAGCATGAGTGAAGACTGTATCGAGCTTTAACAGAATAGCTATATGAGGTTGAATATATAAGCGCGGACACAAGGGGGCTCTGAATGCGCATGAACTGGTTGGGAGGGAAAGAGAGTGAGTACAGCAGTGACTGGCCTTACAGTTGATGAAAGAATGTCTATAGTCAGCACTGGGAGACGAGAGTACCTGGGAAGAGCTGTGTGTTGAAGAAAAGGTAAATCGAAGGTGGCAAGGACGTTTCGGAAAGTCCAAAAACTGGAAATCCATCGTCGCTTCGTAAGTTGAACCAAACTTAATCCCTTAGCAGAGAGGAGACGCTGGCTAACATAAAAGGGTCCAGATCCAAAATAGCTGGATTGAACGCACCTGGGAAAAGCCCAAGGTCAAGATTCCAACTACTTCGACCTGCCCCGAACATACGATGAGGGCAGCCTTTTGAACATTTCTGACGCAAATTCTAATAACCAATGCTTACATTTTATCCTCCGTAAAAGTAGTTTTTACTTAATTTGTATCAACATAATACTGGAATTGATTCGTATAGTATTCAAACATAATAACGTTGTATAGTTTCTTGTGGGTAGGTAATGAGGGGTGTTGTTAATTCGAGGGCTAAGCGAACTGCCAGGTGTCGAGAGTTGAGGGTCAGATTCGTTATAGTGGACCTCGCTGGTATTACTCTCGGATGAGCGCTGTGGAAGAGCGATTGGCAGTGAATATACTACTTGACTCACCCATTGACAACTTTCGGCTGCTGGGGCCGTACCTACCCCGGCCAGTGAACGACGACGCGAAGTGACTCCTGGGACCCTCCGATTGCGGGAATTTTGCGATAAATACGAGAGAGACACGGGTCTCGGATGGCTTTTCGATAATAACTGTGAGGTCACGGGGGGGGGGGGGGGGGTCAACCCTCTGAGGAGAGCTGTTCAGCAGATAATCACTCACCCGCACGCTGACACAGCCAGCACTTTATTAGAATTCTATGAAGTGGGCTAAGACTAGCAAGGCACAGAACTCATAATTGGTAGGGTTGAAGGAGCATACCTTGGGGTGTCGATGAGAGAACATAAAAACTCTCTCTTCAGGTGATTATTTCAGTACACAAAAATAATCAAACTTTTCACAACAATTTTCAATAACCCAAATTTTGATTATTTTTTACCCGTTTGACTGTCGAATTCCTCCTCAGCCCTTTCTCTTGCTCCAGTGATGGTGGTTAATAAATTAACCTTAATGGTGTTTCCATATTGGGCGTCTGGGCCAAGAGCTGCCATTTTCTGACTATACCAATTTAAACAAAGTGTGGCTAGGTGAGTTATCGCATTTACGTCGAACAAGTATTTTTTCAATGACCGACAACAGTACACCAAACCAGTTCACGCGTCGAATTGCGAGTCGATAGACACACTTGCCTCTAAGTTCTTCCCGAAGTCGTCGAAACAGAAGCTTTGCCTCATTCTCTCCGTTACAAGCGGAGCAAAGGGTTGTGGAAATGTCGAGCGGAAAAGCGATTGTTGCTCCGTAACAGCAACTAATTGCTGGTAGTAGCTTTCGTTTAACAAGCCCAAACGACCCAACAGCTGAGGCGGAGCCTCTCCAAAACGGGCTTTCAAAAGCCGGCGCCGCTTCGCCGAATCCCTCTTGAAGCAAAACGGAGAGTGCATTAAAAGTGAATCGTTCCTCTATCTCTGGACTGGAACCGCAGGGCTGAGTTCAAGGGGCCCTGTGATCTTCCAAGCGGACAAAAGCTTCATCTGCTTTCCAGTTTGAAACGTATTTTCTACTAATGTTATAACGTCGGATGTAGACAGTACTGCAGGAAGTGATCAACTCTTCAAAGAAGGCTTAGGACACAAACCACTAAAACAAGGTCTTCCCTTCGCAGATTGTCATCGTGAAGTCTAATTGATTTCGAGGGTAACTGCAGGTAGAAGGAGGAATAGAGGGACTTTGGCGCAGGAGCTAGTGGGGATAACCTGAATAAAACCTCCCTTTTTAGGAGAGAAACTACTTTCAGTGACAACAACAGCGTCGTTGGCGGTAACCTTACCGAAAATGTTACCTCTCTAGTGATGGTTTCTCTTCTTAAAAGGGAAGTTTCATTCGGGTTAACCTCAATGTCAGGTTTCCCCCACTGGGCCAAAGTCACTCTATTCCCCTTTACTGCAGGTCTGTTTCATTATCAAAATGACTGTTCCTCAGCACACATAAGAGAGTTATACCAGTCATAAGTCTTGGGGTATGGGAGAGAACTAGCACCCCCTTAGCTGATATGACGTCAGACCCTCCCAGTCCACATTATCATATGACGTAACACCATTTCCAACTGTGTACCTTCTGAGATGACCTAGTCATTTATGCAGTCTCCCGATAGAGAGCTGATACTCTTGTCGAGGTATGACCCGTGGGTATCAGTGCCATGTGGGAGGAGTTATTAATCTGATATCCCACCTGATCTAATCATTTACTTGGGTAGCAAGTTTAAAAGGGAGGGATCAGCTCTGGTCACGGTTTTTTGTGTCATAACCTTGCTTAGTAGCCCTCAAAGCTAGAAGGTGTGACTGCTCTGCCAACGTCTGTCACTCACAGTTGTAGGCAGCGTGCGATTTCTTGTTTCCTCTGCACTGTGGAGTCCCAAGACGTCGGATGGAGAGTCTTTCAGAGAAAAGGGGTGGTGCCCCGTAGAGTCGCCATGCTTGTCGAGTGGACTGGCTCAACCCACTTTCTCCTAAGATGTTCACAGTTGTTGGGCAAAAAACCTCACACGTGACACATCCCTCCGACGAGGATTTCCATCTCGCGTGTCACTATCTAATACACTTTCAGATAGTTTGTACCAGAGTGGGGGAAGCTCTTCTTCATTCTCCACTTTTAAACTCCATGGTCAAGTCAATGGGCAATGGGTAAAGTAGTGGATGTTGTATAGGCCTTAGTGAACCACAAGAGCGCGGCTTTCTCGGATTGTGGCAGTTCTCTCCTTTAATTGACTGATAGTTTGCTACCCCAGGCTATGGGTCATTAGCTAACCCTAAATGGCCTTGTACGTGAGGATCGTGTCCCAGTAACGCACACTCCAACTGGCCTTGCTAATTGCTCTCAATGAGTCGTAGCTTGCGGAAAGAGCTTTTCCCTGAAGCTCTTTCTCCTTTTTTCACCCTGAACTCACACAAACAGATTGCCCTCCCCTGGCCTGCCATATTTCAGAACTTTGTGCCACTTGCATCCAGCCATCCTCATTAACGGCATGGGACAAGCCTTACAAAGTTTTATCCCATTGTCGAATTGCTATTAAGAAACGGAAAATGTTGTAATTATGATACCGGTTCACCAATGTTTACTCGATGAATGACTTCGGATCATCTCTTCTCTAGTTTTCGCCAAAGTTCATTTCCGTCAGTCGACTTTTTCCTGCTCGGACCGTTATCGTATTATCTCTTGACCACTTCGCTCTTCCCCGCGGTATTATACCTCCAGGAGGCCGCGCTTGTGAAGATGCGTAAAGTACCTTTGTCACATTGTCTGGTGCCAGTGGCGAAAGGTCCTGCGCTAAACATTTAACTCATTTTCTTCACGTCCGGCCTTCACCGCCTCAACCGTCTTCTCGCCAAAACAATCTTCATCCGCCGTTCATTTCAGACTGCACTGCTTTTTTTAATATTCAGAAGACTTCGTGCGAAAGTGCAGGATGCGGCTTAACCCCTTAGCAAGCGCGAATAGAGTTAGGGCCGTTTTCATCTAACTGATCAGGGCTAGATAAGTAAATCAAGGCTAGCCATTTTCGTGCCCACCACGCTAGCCGAGATCACTGTGGGATGTGGTTAGCATAGACGTGATTACGCTGCGATTAAGCCATATCGAGAAGGCAGTGAATGAGGTTGCAGTAAAGTAAGGAAATTGGGCATCTGTTTGACATCCCGTCCCGTAGGCAAGTGTCATGTAAACGTAAACGGCCGCGTAACCGTGTATCCCGTAGATTCCCAATGCTCAATTATCCGGATTTGACCAAATTATTGTTTCTAATTATTGTCATACACCAAAGTGGCCGTATTATAGTTATTTTTGAGGAGCTTAATGTGAAAATACGTGTACTACAACTGCAAGAGCTGCAGGAAAAAGCCAAATTAGTCCAGGAAAATGCTTTGTGCGTGTAGAAAAAATCGGAAGCGGTACAAGAAAATGAGAAATGGGCAAGAAATAATAAAAACCCAAATTATGAGGTTACAACTTTTGCAAGCTAGGAACTTTAACGAGGAAGGGAGAATTGTCGTGTTTAATACACAAATGTGTACGTAAAAGCGTGGTATTATTTAATATTTCCTACTTATCCGCTACTAAATCCACCTAGGTAAGCCATTTGCGTTTGGGTTTTCTAACACGGCAATATGACGACTGGTTTTTCAGAAACTGCTCAGCACACATTTTACACAAACAACAACTTGTTTTCGACGATCGTAATACTTTTGTTCGCAACAGAATTTAAATTCATACTTCTAGAATTCGTCAGACCCCGCTCATAGCCATCTGAGGCGCCGGGTGAGATGACGATAACCCAACATATTAGATTCTCATTGTAGTGGAATAGCAACTGAAATAACTGCGCACTTGTAAACAGTATCTTTGTTTATTATCATTATTCCGAAAATACGTAAATTATTCACAATAATAGAAGCAAATACTCGGCGGAGTACGGTTATGGCGGACAAATATCAGAATATGATAAAGAAAGATAAGAGCTAACCGGACCTAACCGCCCAACCATTTTGGGGTTAACGTTTGATCAGGGCTAGTGCTTAACCCAATCTGGTGAAGGCCGTTTTTGTGGCGGGTTAATCGACTCTAAAAGGGATCAACGCAGTTGGTGAAAACGGCCCTCGATGTGTATTGGATTCCTGGACACAAGGGGATAATTGGAAATAAGAGGGCGGACCATCTGGCCAGACGCCGTTCGTTGGGCCACCGCCCCATTGTGGGATTTCTCTGTCACTAGTCAAGAGGACACGCCAGAAGACTGCACCAGACGGTCTGGAATGCTGCAGGAGTAAGACAATCCAAAGGTTTCGTCTCAGAGCAATCAAGTGAGTGATGTTATGGGTATACCTGACACCCCTCGATGCAGGTGGTGTGGCAAGGATGAGGAGACTCCCTACTATGTCCTGGCCTAGTGCCGGAGACTTTTGAGGGAGCGACTTTTGGTCTTTGGCACCACTTCTCCCAGGATGGACACCAACGACGACTCTTTCAGGAACTACCTGGCTTTCCTCGGGAGCCTAGGCATTGACCTGTAAGACAGCAGTACTGGCACAATAGTTCATCTGGCCGCGGTGCACATCCCAAATTGCGGGACAGCCAGAAGACTAATTATATAGAAAACTTAATTTTTTGTTTATTTAACTATTGCCATAATTTATTCTTTCGGTGGGCCCACACGATATATATTTTTGTTTTTACAAATAAAGTCCACATATCACCTATATGCATAGTGAACTGTATGGACCGACGAAAAATAAGTGGAAAGGGCTAGGAACACACCTTTGAGGTCTGCAATAGGAGACGATACTTACCCCGACCGGGGTGTGTAGAGTATGCCCCAAAAAATACTGCGAACGATAAGTGAGACGTGAGGAAATCAATCGTAAGCTGGGTTTCACGAGACACGACGAACGAATAAATGAATAGCGCGATCAGCTCGAGTTTTCACAGGTAGCGGATAACACAATCGAAAGGCGGCGAATCCATCTGCTAAGGAGCGCCGCTGGAAGCTAATATTGGCGGAAACAGTGTTCGTAATGTCATAGGACAAAGAGTTCGCTCTTCGCCATAAATTCCTAAAGCTCAACATGAAAGAAACTAATCGTAGGATGAAGGAAGATGCGAGATGGCCAACATCACATCTCCGCTCACATTTGAAGTCAAAGTGAAATCAGCCGCTCAATGGCCAGTGAAAGCCTTTCGCAGAACCTTCGGTTCTTATTTCCCGCCCCGTCCCCCTCCCCTTCTTACCGAATCGGGGATGAAATTGTGTCGGGACGCGAACAAATCGTTTTCTTATCAGTTCAGCGGAGAGAGGGGCCTTTTCTGAGAGAAACGAGGGGACTCCAAGGGCGGATCGGCCGTTCTCTTTGATATGAGAAGCGGGAAATAGCCGGAATCGAAGCGAGGAAATGGAAAGGGCCGGTTGTTGCGGGTTTGCGAAAAAGGGATATCGGAGCCCTTTTCCAGATTTGAGTGTTCGAGGAATGAAACCGGGGTTTTCGAGCGAACAGGATGTGCCTTGCTCAATGCCGTTTCGAGCGAAAGAGGTCGAATAGGTCAATCGTGGCCGATAAAAGCGTCCTCCGTTCTCTTACCTTCGGGGCAGGACGCTCAATTATTTAGATCTTGCTTTTTCGGAACTTCCAACGTCCTTAGTCCCATGAACAGCCTACAGGCAAGGCAGTGCTTCATACCCACTTAAAGGAGAAGTGGGCTTCAGCGAAGAGACGAGGTCAGTATTGGACAGTGTGACGTACTTGCGGAATTGTGTCCCAATTCCGGCGTACAGAACACTCGTGAAGACCGTGTCTGGGCCCAAAAGAACAGAATAAATCAAATACGCTCAATAATGCTCACTCGATCAAATAAATAAAATAATAACTCTCAAGAAGGTAATGAAATTATAAAGCAATTAAGACCCACTTGAATTTAATCGGCAAAACTCGAAATGAATGAAACGAAACAAACTCCTTTTAAAATGAAATAAATAACCTATGCTCGGATTGTATTAAATGACAATAAAAGGGACAATGGGGAAAATGAAACACAAAGCTCTGATCGCTTACCTTACTTCACAAACCAAAAGGGGAAATTAAACACTGACTTTCAGGGAAACCGTTTCGCTTGAGGCGCCGCCAGCCGTTATGATCACCGACTGGCTCCTCTTGCTAATATAAACAGCCGCAGGCTGCACGGGTGACGGTCAGTGTTGCCACCTCGCGCAGTCCGCCGCGAAAACCATTACACTCCCCCCCTCCAGACAAAAAATTTTTGGTGCAAAAAAACAATTTTGTCAAACCCTTCTCGGCAGTTCAGTCCGCAGCGCACGGGGGAGACTAGCAAATTAGGAAAACGATAAAATAAATAAAATGCAGAAAGAAATAAATAAATAATAGCGGGAGCGGGGAGCCTGTTGGCAGTGGCCTCGGGTAGGCGGGGGATGGGTACACTCCGGAGAGGCCGTGGATGCTATGGTGATAGGACGCCCGCTGGACGCTAGCACCCAAGGGGGAGCGAGACTCCGGGACCTTGGTGCTTTGGGAGTCACTCCGGCTTTGTCACAGCGGTGGAGGTGCGTGCTGGGCCCATAACCCAGAGGTCCGTGGATCGGAACCACGCTCTACTACCAATTTGTGACGTACTTGCGGAATTGTGTCCCAATTCCGGCGTACAGAACACTCGTGAAGGTCGTGTCTGGGCCCAAAAGAAAAGAATAAATCAAATACGCTCAATAATACTCACTCGGTCAAATAAATAAAATAATAACTCTCAAGAAGGTAATGGGAAATGAAATTATAAAGCAATTAAGACCCACTTGAATTTAATCGGCAAAACTCGAAATGAATGAAACTAAACGAACTCCTTTTAAAATGAAATAAATAACCTATGCTCGGATTGTATTAAATGACAATAAAAGGGACAATGGGGAAAATGAAACACAAAGCTCTGATCGCTTACCTTACTTCACAAACCAAAAGGGGAAATTAAACACTGACTTTCAGGGAAACCGTTTCGTTTGAGGCGCCGCCAGCCGTTATGATCACCGACTGGCTCCTCCTGCTAATATAAACAGCCGCGGGCTGCACGGGTGACGGTCAGTGTTGCCACCTCACGCAGTCCGCCGCGAAAACCATTACAACAGGTGAACGAGGACGTTGGCAAGAATCAATTAGGCAATTTGCCCGGCCATGTCGGTTGCCAAACAACTTTTTAGTTTTATTCATGCTTTCCTGAGTCAACAACATAAACTATTTGTGACACATCACTTGCTCTCATGCATTCAGCGATTCTCTTGATTCTAGTAACCAATCAAGAATGTTTTCCATGCTGTTTCTAACGGCATTTATTGTGCTGCTCCTACTTGTGCCACCACCATTATTGGGCATACAGTGGTTAAAGAGAAAGTTCGCGTGATTTTTTGGAGAAAGACACTTTGGAATAACTTGATAAATAAATCTAGACCAACGATTCTGCGTGATGGCGACTCATTTGCCTATTCTGTTAGGTACATGCTATTTGTGCGGCGAGGACTGAAATAGTATTTGAGAAGAAAACAAGAACAAATAGATCAACAGTCTTTTGTGACGTTCACCACAGTACTTGTGACTTTTCTATCCTGAAATGTACGTCTCTCTGTCCTACGACTAAGTCCCTGTATCAGCAGCCAGTTTCCCAAAATCGCCTAACAGACGTAATTAGGAGAACTAAAGTTGGAGTTTTTTCAGCTTGAGTCTCTTCTTAATACTAAATGTCTATTTGTAAGTATAAACATAAACTACTTTCCTCACAGTAGCTGACTAATTTTGTAAAGCGGATAAACCGAAGCCTACAAGAGGTTGAGAGAAACTGAAACACAAACGGTAGGTACAGCTTTCGTACAAGTACGCAATCACTAGGGACATTTTATGTCTTTTTTGTTTTTATGCAATGATAACTACGTTTGATTGTGCTCGTTGATGGTATCGATATAATGGCCGTGTCAATTGCAATTGACATCATCACTTGGTCACTGAGGTTATTAAAACGTGTGATGTTACCAAGCGTTACACTATTCCAGTTTATGCACCTAACCCCACACAATATAGTTCGTGACGCTTCTCCGTTACATATCCCACGTTACATCTTCCGCTTTACATTTTCAAATTTATTAGCAAAGTAAAGACATAAAATGTCAATAGCGTGAAGGGTGTGTTTAGAAGTAACATAAAACCCTGCAAATTATTACACAATGGTTTATTATTCTCATGAATAGCTTGACCTAGTATTACTGCTCCGAGACCCATCCCATTCAATTCAGTATCGAATACTAGTAAACCATACGAAACATGACCTAACTACAATGGAACTACGGAAACTAAATATTCCCCCGGCGCCAGGCGCCCGTAAACGTCTGTAGGCATTTATGATCCTATGGAGGGGTGTGCGGTGGAAGTGGCCTTGGGACGGGAGCTTCAAGCGGATCCATTGCGAGTCGAAAGAGCGCTCGAGTCGAGCGGGCGGGTGGTTTTTGATGAGACGGGAGGGAGGGTGGGAGTACTAACGACGAAACGTTGACTTCCGATGTAGTTGCCGCGTTATACTGCGTTTCGTTAATTTGTTTAACCATTTTTTGCCCATAACAACCATGGGCTTCGTTCGATCGGATTGCCGAGATGGCGGGCACAACTAGATACCAAATGGGATTTTTGTGCGCAAGAACGAATTTTTTTAGACCACGTTAAAGGCACAAAATGGCTCGGACGGCGGACGTACATTGCAAATTTGGAATCCCCATGTCTTGAAACGTAAAGTATCAAATTTTGAGGGGGGGGGGGGTTGTAAAAAATTTTTCGTGACCGAAAACATAGGGTTATTATTCAGAATGAATAATAAACCAACAGGAGTTTCTGGAAGCTACGTACGTCCGATGCAGTTACGCATATCATACTGTCAAAGTCCAACCGGTACATCAACCCCTCTACTATAAAAGAACCCCATAGTGTGTGCTACGGAGTTAAGAGATGGAAAAGAAGCTCTCGCATGAGATGAGCTCCCCTTCCTTCAGGTCACGGACTGTTCGTTCAATCACAAAAAGAATTGTTTTCATCTCCTTACCTCCGCCGTGCCATCCTCATCCCTGATTCAACAGAAGCCCGTTCGTTTATGAGCCCGTCAAGCTGTCTCTCTTCTTGCTCGAACGAAGACGAGTATGACAGTACATCGTACGATGAAATCCCTCACCTAATGAGTTGCCGAACTCTACGGTTATACTCGTCCCATGTGACGAGTACAAAAGAGCTCAAAATATCCCGTTTCGTTTATAGTCAGCTCCCTGTCATCCCGTGGTCTAATAAGAAGAGGTCGAATATCATTCAGACTAGAAGAACCTCGAGAACCAGCGCGTTTTGCATCGAGCAGCTTCCCTCCTTCGCCTGGCATCACTTCTTTGGGTTGTAAGCATCAAGAAGTTGATTCTCCCATGAGACCGATAGTGTAGCAGCTTCCTTGTTGCCACCACCCCAACACTCCGTGAAGAAGAGTATTTTCGATAACCTTTGACTCAAGTTCTGCTACATTTTCACCGCAGCGATTATTTTTAAGTGCGTAAACTAATGAATGAACACAAACTCAACTAAAAAATATCTGGTGCGTTGCAACACACACCTTTCCTTAGCTCTACGTCAATTCACTTTCTATATGGCTTTGTCTACTTAATCAATTCATTTACCACTCAGTTCATTTGAACTTCGTCAAACAACACTTCACGGCAGCAGAAAGCGGTAGCGCTTAAAGTTCAGGAATTTATTGTGCTGCTCGTACTCATTCCAGAACCATTACTGAGCAATTGGTGCAGAGAGGATTAATGAGGCTGGGAACACGATTGTTTTGAAGAGGACAGTAATCATTTTAGCAGAGTTATTGAGTAAAACCGCTGGAACTGGTAGTAAGCGAAACGGCGGTAGTTGAAATTCAGGAATTTCTGGAGTGAACCCCATGTACCTCATGAGCGTTTTTCAACACCCACCCTGTAGGTATTGGATTGGACTACAATACCAATTTTTTTAAACATTCTACTAACATTCCAGCGGAGTTTATAAGGAAAAAACCGCGCTAACATCGATTTCGTCGAAAATTATGATAATTTATTGTGCTGCTCTCGTCATTTTTCCACAAATGGGAATTCTATGGTATAATTGTCTCATTGAGAGCTATCAATATAAAAAACTTAATCAAAATCGTTGCGGCCGTTTTTGAGAAAAAAATTTGGTGTTTTGATCACTATGATAACTATAGTTAAGTTTCGGTGGATTTTGCCCATACCCTTATTTTTGCGTCCCATGGTCACCTGTATGCTAGACATCAAGTTTCAGCTGATTTGGTACGGTGGTTTTCTCTAAAAACTGCGCTAAAATTGATTTCGTCGATTATTTTGGTAATTTATTGTGCTGCTCTCGTCATTTTTCCACATATGCGAATTCTATGGTATAATTTTCTCATTGAGAGCTATCAATATAAAAAAATTAATCAAAATCGTTAGAGCCGTTTTTGAGAAAAAAAATATTTGGTGTTTTGATCACTATGATAACTATAGTTAACTTTCGGTGGATTTTGTTCGAACACTTATTTTGGCGTCCCATGGTAATCTGCGAGCGGGATATCAAGTTTCAGTGGATTTGGTACGGTGGTTCTCTCTAAAAATTGTTCACAGACCATTTTTCCAAATAGTGTTTTCGGACACAGGAGGGTCTGAAACGTAAAGATCTGAAGAAAACTCAAATTTTTTTTTTCAGCCGATTACATAACTTTCCTTTCCACATTGTAGAGCCAGGGAAAGTAAAAAGTGATTCCTGCTCTTTCAGAAAGCTGGGGAAGCCAACTTGTATCTCAACCACAAGTTGAGGGAGCATTAGATGCTTGAAAGATACTGACGGACGATGGAAACCTCCTCCAACTGGATCTACAGCCTTGTAAATCTAAGATGAAGGCTTAGAAGGTGTTAGCCGACATACTCCTGTGGAGGCCATGCAATCGCACGTACGCATGTTCTGCTGAACACACACACACTTCTGAACTTCCTTCATAATGGAAAAAGTGCACTAAGATCGTCAAAAGATTTGATCATTTATTGAGCGGCCCTCGTAACTTTCCAACTGATGAAAATGGTAGAGTACCATTAGGTTGATAGGGACGTTCACACATAGTGGCCGTTGTTTGATATTAGACGACCTTTGGTCTCTTGCACTCTACCCACTGCGTTCAGATGATTGGGTCCACCGTGCCGACGCATCTCCCAAGCACTTTTTTGTCGCCGCACGCTGCGCCAAGACGTGGTCAAAGCCACAACCCTGATGAAGCTCCACAACCTTCCGAATATACGAAGATCCGTCCTGTCATATTTGCGCCTCTTGGATCTCGGCTGCTAAACACTACCTGGACGCTCGGGATCACTTCTGACTGGTCAGGACCAACTGCAACGATATCAGGCCCCAGTCCTTCTTCCGAGACAACCAGGTAGTGCTGCTCTCTTGCCACTTCCCAGCCCTCAGATGACAATGCGCTGGCAACCCGCTTGCAGACCACGTCGTCCCCCATGGGTACGTAGACACACCTGCACTACATACACAAAGTGGTAAGCATAGGCTCAACTGCGAGCGTTCAAAGCGTTACAATCCTGGCCTCTTGCGTACATCCATGAACGGCGTGAATGTGCCATTATCTTACGTGGATGCCCTCTTAACCCCATTATAACCACGCTCAATGAGTAGGGGGAGTCAGGACACTGCCTGAGTTTCCATTCTTCAACTGAACAATGCAAAGCATCCGCAAAGTCTGAAGGCTTCTTGGGCAGAGAGTTGCCACGTCACATCACCCCAGCTGATCATAAACGATTACTACTGCGTGTGAGACACCCTATCAAGATTCCTGCGAGAACGAAATAGTGGTAGAGACACATGGAACATCGATTCCTCCAGATCGAACCAGAGCTTGGCTGTTCGCATTTGTTGCCTGGAGGTCAGCAAATAATCCCGAAGGAGGAGCAGCATCTACTGCCACGTCTGTGGAGCCTTGGGAACTTTCCAAAGATAATCAACAAAGTCCACACGACTTCCAGCCGAAGAGGTTGCACCGAGAAACTCAATCTCAAGTTGCCACAGCATTCCGAGGACACCTTTGGCCACGACCCAAGACTCCCCAGTGACAAAACCAGCATCGTCGAACTTCATGCTGTAACTTCAATAAGACGGTACTGAAGAGAGCAAGCCACACGTCTCCGGATTCACCTCTAATCCACATAAGCCTAGATGTCTTATAAACTTGTCCAGGGAGATGTGCAAGCCCTGCTTAGCACCTGCGTGCTTTCAACAACATACCTGGGGCGATATCAAACACTAACTCCTGAGGCAGCAGATCTAGCTCAGTATCAACCACAAGGTTGAAGACTATAGGAGACGGCTGCTCCTGCATGCACATGCTGAATGGAGACGTTCCACAATGAGATACCCCAAGCGTTTTTCAAATTTCTCTAGTAGATTTAGTAGGTCTAGTAACTCCTCCTTAGCAGGTTTTAATGCACAAATGGGTTTCACATTCATCCAGTGCTGCCACATCGAGCTTGAGGAAAACTAACAACTGTAGAAGTTCGGTTAGGCGTGCGAGAAAGCAGAAAGAAAATTTACGTACTTGACCGAATTTTCTAAGTTTACCCTTGTCTTCCAAGTGCAAAAACCACCATTAGAGAAAATCGTTAGTATGTGAACTACGAACATAGTTGAGAGAGAACACCTGTACCGAATCAATTCTAATTTAATACCCTGCCTGCCGATTGAAACGGGGCGCCAATGTGAGGTTATTTTCACAACTAACTATAGTTTTTCTATAACTTTTTTCCCCTCAAAAACGTGTGCAGCATTAGTGGTTAAGCCTTTGGCACACCTGGGATGATCTTGATCACCCCCCCCCTCCCTAGCTGATATGACGTCATTCCCCTCCCCAACCATTAAAGTGACGTCAGACCCGCCCGTCTACATCATCATGTGATATCACACCCCCGCCAACCGTGTAACTTCTGATAGGACCTAGGTCAACAACCCCCCATCATCAACTTCACGTGTGCGGATACACTCAGAAGTTACGGCGATAGTAGGGGGCATGATATCACAAGAGGGGATTGGCATAGATTCTCTCAGAAGTTGGCAACGGTGGGGGCATTACGTTTGGGCGCGGGGGAGGGGGATGACGTCATACCAACTAGCGGGTGGGGTTTGACCTAGACCCTCCCAGGTGTTCCTAAGCCTTAACTACTACAATTGTCTTCAATGATGATCATGACGCGCCCAATTTGAACAGATGTGACCGGTCATCTCCACTTCTTCCAGAATGATAACACGCTGGTTTACGAAGTTCTGCACAGGGTGAACCTTGGACTGATAGCCAACCGACAATACGCTTTGGCTGCTCTAAAGCAAGTCAAGTGCCTAGGAGTGAATGTAGGTGAGAGGTCGGGTTTCAGCCAACACCTCCAGTCCCTTAAAGCCACAACCATTGCAAGGTTAGCCCCAATCGCGAACCATTAGTAAGGCCACATGGGGAGTGTGTTGCCGTGACACTATTCTCATATATAAGGCCACATATGTAGGGGTGATTGGTCACTGCCCTGTTGTCGGGGTAGTAAACTCAAAGTCAATCAAAAGAGAGTATTGGAAAAATCCCAGAGAGCCAAGGGGCTAAGACACTATCAGAAGCACTCCATGTGATCACTGGTTGGTTACCAGTCGATTTGGCATGATTGAAAAGTGTCTAGTGAAACGGGAGCTTCCTCCACTCTGCGCTGAGCTCTGTGCGGATCTCTCCACTGAAAAACTTGCCACCATCAATGAATGGCCATAGGAGAAATGCCACTTACATTAATTAATTGGTATTTTACATAATTCGCGCGCAAACTGACACCGTAGTAATCAATAGTAAAAACTCGAGCGATGCATAATGGGTGGTATATTGCATTAGAATGACAAAAACGTATGATAAGTGGAACAGATGATAACGATAAATAACAGCTGATTATGAGGTTAGATGAACGTCTGCGGTTGCCGCTTCTTGCATAGCGATTGTCACTATTACAACAGCCTCGCGCCACTCATACAATTTGGAGCTAGTCGTGGGTTGGAAGGGGGCACGGTGGCTGAGCGTGTGGGGGGCGCGAGGCACTCTGAGCCAGGCGGGGATAGAACCAGTGGACTCTGGTTTGATCCCCGACCAGGCACCCCCCTTCTCCAAACCCAGGGGGGTACCGGCAATAGGCTGGGAAATGTGCGGGCCTCCCAACAGGCTCGTGAAAGGGGAGTTGGGACATGGGCCCTCTGTGGCCACGGCAAACGGCCATTGGGCCCGCAGCTTCATTGGATGCGCTGCGTTCGGTGCGCCTGAAGGCTGCCTCCCTGTAATCTTTCTCTCATGGGTTGGAATAATTCTTTTGACGGCGTGTTTTAAGATAAATAGGATAGTGGGTGGTTTAACATTATCTTCGACTCTCAGCTCTCCCGTCCACCGCTTCTGTGTCCTGGTAATACCTCCCCCCAATGCAAATAGGAGAGCCGCACTCTCGTCTCTACATAAGCACTTCACAGATGAACGAGTGTTTTCTCTAGAGCCTGCCAACAACACAATCACTAGTTACTCCCCAATAACCGCGTGATAATTTCCTCCACTCGCAACCATGAAAGGAACGCCGCGTATGGAGTTAAAATTGGAACGCCCGGAGCTCGCACGGGCCGCTCGCGTCTAATATTCAATATTCAATTTGGAGTTAACATTGAACTTGTGCCCCGTGCATCGCAAATGAGTAGCAAATGAGCATCGCCCTTTCCTCGCCTCACCCTCGCTAGTTGCTCGCTCGAAATTAATTAATCTCGGAACTGAAATTTTCCCGATTGCCCCGACGAGAACTTCAAAACCGAAATCAGGATCGCGACGAAACTCGGGGAACGGCCAACGAGTTTCTACCGTCGACGTTAATTGAAAGAAAATTGGTCTCACGGCGAACTATTCGAGTGTTGATTTGATGACGAGACTCTCGCGATGGCTTTTCAATTGAAAATCTTTACGAATGTTGTCGGAAGATAGTTGGACTAATGGCTTCACGCCGGACCGCGTCATCCGACGCTTTGTACTGAGTTATACTAACAATCACTCAACTTCCAGTCATCAATCTTTGCAAGAAACGGTTTCAGGGCGGTATGAATTATTGTTTTTCATGGCTCGTGGGAGTTTTTCTCTGGGATCTTGAAAATTACATCGCGTCATATTAATATGCGTTCCCCTCCCTTCACACCACTGACAGCCGTGCTATTCACTGTTACACTTTACACGGTATGTTTTTACATTCACAGTATGCATTTTTTTTTAGTTATTTTCAGATCTCAGGGCCGTTTTCACCAACTGCGTTGATCCCGTTTGGGCTCGATTAACAGTTCCTAACCGCCTCCCGGCACAAAAACGGGTTTCACCAGATTGGGTTAAGCTTTAGCCCTGATCAAGCGCTAACCTCTAATAATTGGGCGGTGGGGTCCGGTTAGCTCTAATCTTTCTTTATCATATTCTGATATTTGTCCGCATGTTCCATCGAGTATTCTCTTTTATTATTGTGCATAATTTACAGCGGTGCTGCAGTCCCATATAAAGCGGGACTGTATCGCGGGCCATTCTAGGCAGGACTGTAGTTGCTCTCCGGCCATGGAGCCTTTAACGAGCGGCTGCATTTCTTCGGACGCCG
Source organism: Pachypeltis micranthus (assembly GCA_020466155.1). Classification (NCBI taxonomy): domain Eukaryota; kingdom Metazoa; phylum Arthropoda; class Insecta; order Hemiptera; family Miridae; genus Pachypeltis; species Pachypeltis micranthus. Next base: position 26,742,678 of record CM035777.1, on the reverse strand, counting down.
CCTCTTCAGCGACTGCCCCTGTGGAGGCGCAGTGAATAATGCATCCCACGTGCTCCTTGCCTGCCACCTTTATAGCAGTGCCAGAGTGCGCGCTCGGTTCCCTGAGGCAACAGGAGGGCAGTTCCTCCCCAGCAAGGCGGATGTCCGCCGGTTCCCCGTCTTTGCGCAAGCGTGGGCGAACCGGTGGAAGGGCCTGGAATCATGGTGCCCCCCCACAAGACGGGGCTAGGACGAGTGAGACCGCTCCCGCGTCCTTGCCCTAGTGCAAGCACAGCCCAGTGCCTCCACTGTGGCGATAGATGACTGCCGTAGCGTGTAGGCACGCACCCCTCAAAGTACAATGAGCCGGTAGGCCAAGCCAGGCCTGCCTCGTTTCCCCCATTGTTGTGATTAATTGACAAATGTTTTGGAATAATAATAGACAACTGTTTACAAGTGCGCAGTTATTGCAGTTGCTTTTCCACTACATGATAATCTAATATGTTAAGATAACGTCATCTCACCCGGCGCCTCTGATGGACATGAGAGCGTTCCAACTATTACAAGATGTATGCATTTAAATTCTGTAGCGAACAAATGTATTACGATCGTCGAAAACAACTTGTAGTTTGCGTAAAATGTGTGTATATGTAGTCTTCTGACTGTCCCGCAATTTGGGATGTGCACCGCGTCCAGATGACCTATTGAGCCTCCTGAGAATTGCCAGGTAGTTCCTGAAAGAGTTTTCGTTGGTGTTCATCCTGGGAGAAGTGGTGCCAAAGACCAAAAGTCGTTCCCTCGCAAGTCTCCGGCATTGGGCCAGGACATGGTAGGGAGTCTCATCCTCCGTGCCCCACCAGCTGCATCGAGGGGTGTCGACTATACCCGTACCACACATGCGTTTGTTCATTCTGCAGTGGCCAGTTATGATCTCAACAATCTGCCTTGAGTCCTTCCTCTCCATCCTCAGAAGGTTTTGCCTTACCACACATGTTTGCTCTGAGATAAAGCGTTTGGGAGCGCCTTACTCCCGCAACATTCCAGACTGTCTGATGCATTCTTCTAGCATATTCCACAGTCCTCTTGACTAGTGACAGAGAAATCCTACAACCATAGACCGCGTCTGGCCAGATGGTCCACCCTCTCATTTCCGATGATCCCCTTGTGTCCTGGAATCCAATACACATTAACTCTCTTCGCACATGCTAAGGGGTTAAGCCGCATCCTGCGCTCTCGCACCAGTTTTGACGTCGTGCAGTAATTCATCAGCGCCTTGCACGATGCTTGACTATCAATTTGATAGTTCTGTTTATACAGCCTTAATCGTGCATTAAGATTGCCCTGGCGATGATAGCGTAATTCTCTGCTTGAAAACCCGTTGGAGTGGGGCCTAGGGCAGTGTGCGTCCCACTCCCTCCATAGCCACTTATCCACACCCCGGAGCCTGTTCCCTCCGGAGTTTTCGATCCATCTGTGAGGATATTGATGCCACTGGGAGGCCGAAACTGGCGACTCTCGCTGTTCCATCGACCTCCAATGGCTGAACATTATAATTCCTTTCGAACTCATACATGGGCACCACTGCGTCTGTGATCATGCTAAGCTCCGTAGAGGTTTCCAAGTCCCTGAATATAGCCAGGTATCCACTAGTCGCCTGTGGCACCTTAGCTATACCGAGCTTAGTGAGTCTATGCTACCTTCATTGCCTCTGCCTTGACATAAATGCCCAGGGGAAGAAGGTCTAACTGTCTCTCCATAGTAATGTTGGGTGTGGTCTTCATCACCCCCACTATTAGTAAGCACCCCACCCTTTCTACTTTGGTCAGGCTGCTGCAATTCTCTCCAATGGCAGCTCTATGCCACACACAATCGACCCATATGAGATTATTCGTCTCACAATGGGTTCGTACAACCAGCAGGCCATTCTGGGCTTAAGGCCCCATGTCCTCCCGCACATTCTCTGACACCTCCACAAGGCCGTTGTCGCCTTACTAGTCGTCTATCTGATGTGCTCTTTCCAGACTAGTTTCCGATCCAGAATCACACCCAGATACTTGACTTGCTCGCTGAGCTGGATTTCCTTGCCCATCATTATCAGCGGCCTCAGTCCTGAAAGTTGTCTTGGCCTTGTGAACAGCACTATGACCTTTGAAGTTCGCGTGAAATGTGTGTTAATCAGTTTTTTAAAAAACTAGACGTCGTATCGCCGTCAGAAAGCCCAAACGCAAATGGCTTACCTGGGCGGATTTAAAAGAAGATAGGGAATTCTTCATTGTTAAAGTTCCGTGCTCGTAAAATTTGAAACCTCGCAATTTCGGTTTATTATTTCTTGTTCAGCTCTCATTTTCTCGTACCACTCCCGATTTTCGCTGTTCATACAAAGCGTTCTTCGTACTAATTTGGTTATTTCCAAGAGCTCTTGCAGTTGGAGTACGCGTATTGGCACTTTATGCTTCTCGCCAGTTTCAGTTTCGGTTAATGGGGCCAACTTCGGTCAAATCTGGATTGTTGAGGGTTGGGCATCTACGGGATGTTCGGTTACACGACACTTGTTGAACAGACGCCCAATTTCCTTACTTTACTGTAACCTCATAAGGTTCCCTTCTCGATATGGCTTAACCGCAGCGTATCTCATAAACTATCCTAACCGCATCCCTCAGTGATCTCGGCTAGCGTGGTGGGCACGGAACAGGCTAGCCTTTTTACTTTCCTTGGCTCTACGAAGTAGAAAGGAAAGTTATGTAATCGGCTGAAAAAAAAATTTTGAGTTCTCTTCAGATCTTTACGTTTCAGACCCCCCTGAGTCCGAAAAACACTATTTGGGAAAATGGTCTGTGTGTCTGTGAACGATTTTTAGAGAGAACCATCGTACCAAATCAGCTCAAACTTGATATCTCGCCTGCGGGTTACCATGAAACGCCAAAATAAGGGTTTGAACCAAATCCACAGAAATTTAACCGTAGTTATCATAGTGATCAAAACACCAAATATTTTTTTTCTCAAAAATAGCTCTAACGATTTTGATTACATTTTCTATATTGGTAGCTCTTAATAAGATAATTATACCATAAAATTCCCAATCGGGGGAAAATGACGAGAGCAGCACAATAAATTATCAAAATTTTCGACGAAATGCATTTTTAGCGCAGTTTTTTCCTTATAAACTCCGCTGGAATTTTTGTAGAATGTTAAAAAAAATTGGTATTGTAGGCGAATCCAATACCTGAAGTGTGAGTGTTTAACAGCGCTCATGAAATACATGTTGCTCACTCCAGAAATTCCTGAATTTCAACTACTGCCGTTTCGCTTACTACCAGTTCTAAACGTTTTTACCCAATAACTCAGCAAAAGTAATTACTATCCTTCTTCAAAAAATTTCTGTTTACAGCATCATTAATGATCTGTGTACCAATTGCTCAGTAATGGTCCTGAAATGAGTACGAGCAGCACAATAAAATCTGGAACTGTAAGCGCTACCGCTTCCTGCTGCCGTAAAGCGTTGTTTGACCAAGATTCAAATTAACTGAGTGATAAATGAATTGATTAAATAGAATTAGCCATGTACAAAGTGAATTGTTGTAGAGCTAAGGAAAATTGTGTGTTGCAACGCACCAGATATTTTTATTTATCTACCCCTGATCAGTTCTATCACGATCTGCGTTAAGCGCGGCCCTCATGGCCGTTTTCACCAAAACAGCCCTAAACGTGATCCAACTGAACACGGTCTTGAACCTAAGAGTGGACCAAACAAGATTGCAGTCCAGCATCCTTCACTTCGTGAAACTGACCCATCGGTTTGTCGACGACGAAATTTTCGTAAATCCTTCGAAGTTTAAATTCAATCATATTAATAAGGTTTTCTGAGTTTTGCTGAGTTGATGGAAAGGCCAGTGAAAGGGTCACTATCCGCCAATTGGATGTTATCTGAGTTTATTCATGCGTGGTTTATTGGCTCAATATATCCCCAGTTCGTGAAAAAAAACCTCAATTCAATATATCGCCCCCCCCCCCTCGGCCGTTCCATCCGCTAAAACGCCCTCCTCTCTTCTTCAACCATCTACTCGTTTATGAGATATATTGATGAGATTCCCTCGTCCTAAAATTCCTTCTCCCTCCACGTTCCAACGCAGACAAAAGGGGGTTCTCCAAAGCCCAATTAGTCGGTACATGCCGTTGAGTTGATTCCTGGTACCCCTCTGTGTCTTGCACCAGTTCGCCAACGACTGCGGTTCATATTGATCCAGCCGCAAGCCTCCCCCCCCCCTCACCGCCACTCATCCTTAATACTCCGCGCCCAATACTTGTTCCAAGTCATTAATTGCATCGGGGGGGTATAATTGAACGCCGAGTGATGAACGGCCTCTATCGAACGGATATCGCGTAATTAGTCGTCCCTTCGGCAGCGCACGTCAATTACGGCCATTAATTAATTGACGGTAATGGGAGAACATGCGTCAGGCGCGAGGACGTCGCAGGCGATGCGCAAGCGGATTAGTGAGACGGAAATTGCTGAAACGGAGCGCCCCTGCATTTTCCAGGCAGTTAAGTTTCAATGCGTCCATACCGCCGACTCAAAAGCGATCTCCGAATCTGAACAACGTCCGATGAAGCCGAGCCGAAATCATTCGGCATGATCTATGAAAAAGATAGCGCTTTAGGCTTTTGTCCAGAGAAAATGCGGCACGGATAACCCACTACCTCGCTCATACGAACAAGAAGTATTACATAGTTATGAGTAAAACCCTGCAAATTATTACACAATGGTTTCTTGAACAGTTTGACGCAGTCTCACACCTCTGAGACCCGTCCCGTTCGATTCAGCATCGAAAAATACCAGCAAACCACGCGAAACATGACCTGACTACAACATAACGACGAACATGACCAATTCCTGGCGCCTGTAGGCAATTGGCATGGCGTGACGCGTCGAACTGACGGTTGGGTAGTTTGATACGCTGAAACGCTAACTTTCGCTGCATTGTCCCGTGAGTTCTTTGAATTAGTTAACTTTGGCTCACTATAATTACTGTAATTTCAATGTTTTCGACATACAGTGCGGTCGTACACACAGATCTTAAGAAGGCGGTCGATTCGATCGATAGGGATTTACTCCTGGTGGGCTTGGGTTGATGGGAATTCTGGGATGGCTTGCAAGTTATCTGAGACGATACACCTATTATGTAGCAGTAAGTGACTCTATAAACTAAGGAGTGATTCACGGAAGCACTTCGGAACCAATCCTCTTCCTAATCTGTCAAGAACGTCTGGGCTCCCTGTCGCCACACAGCTGATATTTTCTTCACCGTGCTCCCACGTAGATGGAGGAGATACAAAGACTACTTGTGTGTACCGCGGGTTACTCGGGGATTTTCTCATCGTCAATGCGGACAAGTTAAATGCTCATCGGGAGAAGTGCTATCCCTGTATTTCTCCAAAGTGCGATCTTGCGGAGTCTTACAAGTATTTGTGTACTTCGACCGACTCAATGGTTCTGTGGGATCAACACGCTTCCAAGCTCTACTCTGAACTTTGCAAACTCACGTATCTCGATGTCTGACGCTGGTTTACCTGACCCTCGTGCAGTCGCTGCTCGAGCATGAGTCCTCAAACCGGTTTTAGGGTAATGGTGGGAGAGCCTAGACGCTATTCTAACGATTTCCTCTTCCGACATCTTTCCTTTTCTAACGTGGTAATCCGACGATTGCCAAGAGATCAAACCAGTTCACTCTACCTGTTTCCAGCTACTGCATAGTTTAGTCAAGCCCAGAATGAACTTACCCTTTAACTTAAGAACGACGCAGTACCTAATATATTTAGTTTACGATACCACACCAGTCGACCTTAGAAGCCCCATCCAAGTTACTCACTCTGCCTGCAAGAGGAGGGCTGATTGACTTGTGTCGTGGGGATGTGAACAGCACATTCTGCAGAACTGATTCCTGAAGCAGGCATCGCCTTACTTTTCCCTCTTTCAATTTTGATCACGGATGTATCTGTTACATGTACTTTCTATAGAAACTCTCAATTGTTAACACAGGCATTGTGTTCATGTATAATTCAAAAACTTGTATTAATTATTAGCGATTTTCAAATAAACTAACACGATCTACATTTCTAGCTCTGAACACACAATCCCAATTCCCTAATCAATCCATCAATGGATGCTGCCCCCCCCCTACCCATATGAAGAACCACTCGTACATTTCAGGTGTTGTAATGAAGCGCATTTCCTCCCAAGCGTCTACTTCGCACTGGTTTTTCGACGTTAATTTCGATAGAATGACACTGAGTCCGACCTCGTGAGCCAGAGGAGAGGGACGTTAGGAAAATGTAAGGGGAGAACCGCTCTGGATGATCCTAGGCGCAGACTCAGCTTTGAGGGTGCAACTCGAATTAATGACGTACTCAGTGATAGTGTTGTGGTAACCTGCGGAGTGCCGCAGGGGACTGTGTTAGGCCCTATTTTGTTTCTATTGTACATAAATGAATTGCTAAATTTGGGAATTGAAAGTGAGATGTTAGGATTTGCTGATGATACTGCCATTATATTCTACGCAAGGAATCAGCATCGGTTACTTGAGACAATGAATTATAACTTGTTTTTAGTAAAGCACTGGATGGATGCTAATTGCTTGGGCCTTAATGTCGACAAGACCTCTTTAATGCGTTTTTCCTTTTCTAATCGTGGGTATTCCGATCTGTCAGGTGTGTCTTTTCATAATTATGAGTGCTTCCTTTATAAGGAATCTTGTAAGTGTATACATTTGCCGTCGGTCCCTAAATGTAAGTACCTGGGAGTTCTATTTGACCACAATCTTAAATTTGATTTCCACATTTCCGCACAGACATTTTTTGTCATTCCGTCAGCTACGTTCTATTTATTTTGGCCTGGTGTTTTCTTTACTTAAATATGGCATTGCTGTGTGGGGTAGTGCCTACAAATCTCTGCTGGCGTCCTTGCAGGTCGTTCAGAACATTGTTATCAGAATTGCTCTTAAGAAAAGACCCCTATACCCAAGATTCCGATTATACCGGGAATTTAATGTACTTACCGTGGGAGAACTGTTTTTGTTTCAGTCATGTATTTTTGTGTTTAAAACTGGCATTCGGCCGGAGCACAGATGTTTTACCCATCGCACGCGCACTGCGCTGTCGTCAAATATTGCTCTACCTAAGGTACACACGGAGAGAGCGAGGAGGAACGCTTATTATAGGGCTCTTCGTTTCTTTTACTCTTATAAAATTAATCTCGATGATTATGAGAGTTTAAATGCCTTTAAAAGGATGATATTATCTAGGATGAGAAGATAAGATTAAATCTTATACAAATTTTGTAATATGCGATTTGTAGCTATATTATTTTGGTTAGGATAAGAAGATAAGATTTGTAATCTGAGCTTTGTAGCTATATTCTTTTGGCTGAGAGAGAGCGACTCCACCAGCGCCCACAAGTTCGAAAGAACTTATTGTGTTGGTGGACGGGAGTTTATTTCGTACTTTGTCTTCAACATGTTGTATTATCGTTATTCCTGTCAATAAATTTGGGTTATCTTCTTCTTTTTCTTATTTTACACGACATTCTGTACAAGATTTGAGCTTTTGGATGCGTCAGTTTTGGAACTCTGTGAATCTTAACTAAATCTGTGTATGAAATAAGACGTTGCCATTTTCATTCAACCGTTCTCGACCATTGTCTTACTCCAGACTCGCACACACACACCGCTCCACAAAATAAGATTTTGCGAATTTGGGAGAACTCACAACATTAAGATCTGAAGAAGTCTCGTCTATCGGACAACTCCAATACCTTTCTTGACGTTTGAGTTGAGGAAAATATCACTACCGCTTTCGACTTCGCTGCAATCTAATTGTAGCGTGAAGTTCGTGCGCACAAAAATCACGCGTTCATTCGACCTTCGTAAAATAAAGAACAGGCGAGATCCTTCAGAACACCCTTCATCACTGTCGCCACCTCAAATCTTCCTCGCGTCTCCACGCCCTGAGAGGTGGTTCGCGGTGACAAAAATATTGTGGCGAAGACACAAAAGCGTCTCAGGGGCTGAGGCGACAAAGCGGGCATTTGACGAAGTGGGGCTCAGTTGGAGAAGCAGTTGAAGTTCCCGACGGATCGAGGTAGAGCCGAGAGCACTTCGGCAGATGAGTTCGGCTCTCTCTTTATTGACAAAGCCGCGCCGAGGTCTCGTCTTTTCCAAAAAAAAGGAGCCAAAAAAAAGAGAGCAAAGTTCCCAAACTTGAGGGTTGTTCCCGGACATAGAATCGCTACTTGATGTGACGGTGGTGGGAGAGTGTCACTTACCCGAAGTGCCGCTTTTTTTGCTGGTGAGCCGACAGTTGGCCTTGAGAGCAGAAAAACCTGTCGCACACGTTGCACGTCAGATTTTCTTCTGCAACAAAACATTAAACACTTGAAACCACACATTTAGAACTGCGTTTTGTTCAGCTACACGTATGAAGTACACATGAACCTGTCTACTGTCTGACTTTGACCCCTCCCAGGGAACGTTGGAAATAGAGTAAGTACAGGAAACCAAAACCAGTCCGCGTAGAAGTCATCTGACACCAACCTTCTGTAACGACCCTTCACAAGATATCACCAATAAAAACTTGCCTGCCGTTCTCTAAGTTGGATTGGATGATAGCAGAGGGTATGTCCCCCCCCCCCACCACCACCACCCACCCGAGAGCGAAGGTTCTAGATAAACGTCTTTCGGTGTTGAATTGTACTGACTGTGGGGAAGCACGACCTTTGAATCAAGTCTTACGCAATTTCTGCTATGGTGCCACCCCAGGCAGGTTTGCTTTGTTAAAAGCATGGAACCAATGGCTCACTGACAGCTTGACCTCTTTCGGGAGATGTATTGAGTTGTTTGAGCTCTAAGATACGTAAAATGGACATGTTCGAGAAATTGTACTGCCGACCTTTCGGTCCGAGTTGTGCCAGCCCGAGGGCTCTTAAGCCGTCCCCACGTCATAGACGAGGGAAATCAATTCCTTGGCCTAACGGGTTCAGGAGCCCACCCTCCAGCACTTAGCGAACCAGATCAACTTTCCTCAATCTGCCAGTGGGCCCCCCTGATCGGGGGATCAGCAGCGCTAATCAGTCCGGCAGCCCGTGCTAACAGTTGTGCTAAGCGGTCACCCGCTAGCAGCCTTCTGGTGTGCCTCAGAGATCTGAAATTGCCTGAGGGGGGAGCCTCCGCTTCGTTACTCCTTCTTGTGCGAGTGCAATGAAGCTAGGAGGTGTCGAAGGCAGGTGGAATACTGGGGAGGCTACGGCCTCTCGTTGGATATATGCTGCTCCTCGCAAAGTCCTCCAGCGCCGGGAAGCCAGTCACTAACAGATAACGGGTCAGGTCAGTCGGGAGCTCATCCCCAAACACCGTTTCCCTCAGATGTGCGCGCTGACTTATCCATCTGGAACATTTACATAGTACGTGTTGCGCTGTTTCACGGCCCGAACCGCCGTGTAGCTTCGCCCTGAAATCCCCGTGCCCCAGCAAGAGCTGAGACACAGAGTATACAAGGCTAACCCACCTCATTTTCAATCTTCCCTCCACAGACGGGAATAGGGCAAACGTCCAGCAGCTAGTTTCAGCCCCTGTCCACCTTTCTAGACACGCACTTATTATGCAGGCCTTTATCGTCCTTCTCTTGGACGAATTAGTGTCCTCTTCATACAGAGGTAACGATATTTCCTTACCTTCCAATTTGCGTATCGCCTGGCGGCCTCCAGGTCAGCCGGGAGAACTCCACACACGACCACGATGCTCGAGGCGGCCACAGTTCGGTAAGCCTTTGCAACTTTAATAAGTGCAGCCCACTGTGCTGAGAGCAGCCTTCTCTTGTCATTGACATTGGCAAGGCCCCACCATCATTGTACAGCGTAAAGCAGAATGCCGAGGAACAATCCCTTATAGGCCGTGATGAGGTCTCAGAAACTGAGTCTCCACCCGAGCCCCTCAGTCTTGATACCCCATCAAACGCATGTAGGGCCTTCTTCGAGGTTGTCCCAATATGAGCCGTCAGTGACATGCCAGTCCCGAGGTGAACCCCCAAGGACCAAACCTCATGTATGGCGGTAAAACCCACACCACCGAGCTGAATGACGGGTGGTCGCACCGCGTCTAGGTTCTGCACTAGACAGCCTTTTACGGTTTTGCCCCTTAACATCATTATTTCACATTTAGCAGGGGCAAACTCCAGCTGGCTGGTCCCACTCCAGGCTTCCAAGACGCTCTCCACTCGGGCTCCATCTATCTAGAGTGCAGCCCTGCTCGACCCTTGGAGAACCACCACCGCATCATCAGCATACGTAAGTACACTGAATCCGCCCGCGGTAAGCTGCTCCAAGAGGCCGTCGAACACGAGGTTCCATAGCAGCAGTCCCAGCACCGAGCCCTGTGGACAGCCCTTCATGACATTCTTAGAGACTTTCAACGCACCCTACCGCATGAGCACCACCCTATCCGTGAGGTAGGAGGCGATCATTTGGAAGAGATCGCGTCGAACGTTCCTCTCCAACTGTTTCGCCAGAACGAACGGCCACCAAACATTATCGAAGGCTCCTATGATGTCGAGGAAGACCCCCAAATGTACTTATCACTGCCGGAACCCATACTGCTGAGGTGCAGCACGAGCCTCCAACACTGAGTCAAGCCAAGTGGCCAGCAGACGCTCCAGAATTTTCCTCATTACGGCCAGCAAGTATATCACTCGGTAAGAGCTGGCCAACGCTGGATCCTGGTCGCCAGATTTTAAGATGGCTTTTACATCTCCACGTTTCCAATACTTAGGGAAATAACTCTCCCTAAGGTAAGAAATGTAAAATGGACAATTTTCATCTCGTACAGTTCACCATGGTCAACAGGATGAACCGCGCATTGAACTGTACTGGCCGACTGCTATTAAAGGCACCCTTGCGATCGTGGTCTAGTGGTGAAGACAATGGTTCACAATCCTAACGAATGTCGGTTTATTGGATCGGAGATCCTCGCGATTGCAGTAATTTTTGCCTGAGTCAATGGCTCCTTTAAACACCTCCAAACTACGTCAGAACAATCGACGCCCAACCTGGGGCCAATTAATTTTTCTCTCTGGCCCTCTTCTTTTTCTTGGAATGAAGGAGCGTGTTGAAGTTCGACCACTAGTTGGGCGCCAATTGTACTGAGGGAAGTTTGGAGATGTTTGAAGCCGCTGACTCAGGCAATAATTACTGCAATCGCGAGGAGCTCCGATCCAATTGAACAGAATAGAAATTTATTGACAGAAAGGAAATGATACAAATTGAAAGCAAACCGGCATACCAACAAAACAACAAAAATCTCCTTTTGCCCACCAACCAAATTAGGTATTAATTTTCACATTAATTTAATCATGTACAAGGTAAGAACTCAAACAGCCCACACAAATCTCAATAAGTTAATATAACTACTTAATCTTCTTCAAAACGTATCTTTTAAAAACTGCTGAACAAATCAGGGTTGATTTTAGAAAAATAGAGGAACTGTAAAACTTTATAATACGCATTATATTTTGCACGTTCAGTATCAAGATAAGGTAGTTTTACATTTGATGAGACAGCACTGCGAGTGTGTGAGACACTGCACCTATGATTACGCTGAATACCAGTGTTATAGGCCAGCAAGCATGACTGAAATAAAAACAATTGCTTTACATTACAATAAACTGGCATTCGTCAGTATTATGAACCATTGTCTTAACCACTAGACCACGATAGCGAGGGTGTCTGTTTGAACCACGGAGGAAGGGTTTTCATTTAATTTGGCAACCAATTACCCACGTGGTAAACGAAAAAAGAAAAAACCCTGCAAATTATTACACAATGGTTTATTATTCTCATGAACAGCTTGACCTAGTATTACTGCTCTGAGAACCATCCCATTCGATTCAGCACCGAAAAACACTAGTAAACCATACGAAACATGACCTGACTACAATGAACTACGGAAACTAAACATTCCCCCGGCGCCAGGCGCCCGTAAACGTCTGTAGGCATTTATGATCCGATGTAGAGGTGTGGGGAGGAAGCGGCCCCAACCTTCCACCGCCCCACCGGGCAGAAAGAGTCGGGAAAATTGGGACGGGGACTTCCAGCGAACCCTCGGCAGTTGACACGACGTTGGGAGGCAAGCGGGTGGGTGGTTTCGATGAGACGGGAGGGAGGGAGTAACAACAACGAAACGTTGTCTTCGGCTGTAGTTTCCGCGAGTTATTTCAATTAGTTGACTCTAATAATTACTGTAATTCCCCTATACGCAGTTGTACACGTCTGATACTCATTCCATCCGACCCAGGATGTAAAAATACCTTGTAAACGATACGAATTACCGCTTATTTGCGATTATACTGCGTTTTGTTAATTGTTTTAACCATTTTTTGTCCATAACAACCATGGGCTTCGTCCGATCGGATTGCCGAGATGGCGGGCACAACTAGATACCAAATGGGATTTTTGTGCGAAAGAACAAACTGTTTAGACTACGTTAAAGGCATAAAACGTCCCGGACGGCGGACGGACAGAATTGGAATCCCCATGTCTTGAAACGTAAAGTATCAAATTTTGAGGGGGGGGGGGGGTTGTAAAAAATGCTTCGTGACCGAAAACATAGGTTTATTATTCAGAATAATAAACCAAAGGTTATCATAAAAGATTTGTAACAAGTATATACAGGGAAATGAAATTAGAAGCTCCTACTATACTAAGAATCAATTTAAGTGGTATAATTTGAGTAGAAGAAATGTTCGTATGGTAGAATTGTAATAGGAAGAAAGTTTCGTCTGACCGTTGTCGCTGAGACGTTGGGAAGGCGGAGGAAAGCGATCCAGGCGAGCTAGCAGGCCAGATGAAGGTGTAGCGGCGTATGAGATGCTGCAGATCGTGTGATCCCCAAATCGCAATAGCGAGTGGGATTGGGATGCTGACGACCCAATAATAGTGGGCTATATCAGGAAGTTGGTTTGAAGGCGAGGGCGTTTGGGCATTGGAATGACTTGAAGAAGAAGGGCTAGGCACGTTCGATCCAGACGCGTTTTGGTTATCTTTCAGAAGTCCACAGCACTTCTTACGTCCACATTATTATTAGATACAAACAACTACCTCCAGCGTTAACAGTCATAGGAGTTAGTCAGTACGGAACTTCGGGGTCGCGGTTTCTTTTGGAGCCACTCTTGTCAAATGTCACTGGACCGTGCGGATACGGATTATTTGATAACAGTCGACGTTAGACAGAGTTTACAGAAGATTTAACGATAGTAGTGCGCTCGCTCATCCGATTCTGTGTAGCGAAGCTTGGAAACTTTTTAGACAGAGCCGATGAAATTCATAGACCAGAACCACATTTGGAGGAAGTAACGTGACGACAGAAAACGACGGTTTCTCTTGACGGTTTTCTCTCTTCAAACGGAAGACGCGCGCGTTTAGCGAGTCTCTCCAATTTCATTATATCACTTCGAATGGAACAATAGTCTTCTTTGAAGTACTCAAACCGACTTTTCGCCCGACTGGAGTCTTCTTTGTCTCTGAAAGTTCAACCGGCGACTCGATGAATGCGACCTCTTTGAACAACTTAGTTTTCACATCGATTCCGAATTCTCTCTCGTCGAATCCATCAACGCAATTCTCTACCGTCGCTCTTTTCATTCTATTCTCGCCAGTGAGTCCAACTGAATTCTTCGATCATTCAACTTGCTTCTGTTTCGAGCTTCGTCAAAAAAGGGAGTCGTTCGAGAAAAGGAAGGATTTGCGATGAGAGAAAATGTAATGAGGTCAGAGACGGAGAGGGGACCGTGTAGAAGTGCACTTGGGCTTGCGTGGCAATTAAAGCCCGGAAATCCCCCGGGCCAGTAAATATAGACTGCAATCTGTTGAGGAAGGCTTATTCTCCTGTCTTCTTCATTTACAAATGTCCGCAGGTCGAACAATTCCCCGCTCAAAAGGGAGGAGCGGTCATTGAGACCTCAGCATTCTTTCCATATTAGGCAAATCGTTAGATATCGACGGGTTGCGGAACCGCGAAGTAGTTTTTGGCTGCAACCTCGAGTGCAGGCAATATGGAAGATATTTCTTCGGACCCGAAATTAATGTTTTCAAAAAGATTTATTTCGTTGAATTCACAACACTCAAAAATTAATACTTGAAAATATCTGGTGCGTTGCAAACACAACTTTCCTTAGCTCTACGTCAATCACTTTGTACATGGCTAATTCTATTTAATCAATTCATTTATTACTCAGTTAATTTGAACTTGGTCAAACGACGCTTTACGACAGCAGAAAGCGGTAGCGCTTACAGTTCCGGAATTTATTGTGCTGCTCGTACTCATTGCAGGACCATTATTGAGCAATTGGTACGCAGATAATTAATGAGGCTGTAAACACGATTTTTCCAAAAAAGGATAGCAATCACTTTTGCAGAGTTATTGGAAAATAACTGTTAGAACTGGTAGTAAGCGAAACGGCAGTAGTTGAAATTCAGGAATTTCTGGAGTGAGCCACATGTATTTCATGAGCGTTTTTAAACACTCACCCTTTAGGTATATGATTGGACTACAATACCGAATTTTTTTGACATTCTACAAGAGTTCCAGCGGAGTTAGAAAAAGGAAAAAACTGCGCGAAAAACGCTTTTGGTCGAACATTTTGATAATTTATTGTGCTGCTCTCATCATTTTTCCATGAATGAGAATTTTATAGTGTCATTGCCTCATTGAGAGCTATCAATATAAAAAATGTAATTAAAATCGTTAGAGCCGTTTTTGAGAAAACAATTTGGTGTTTTGATCACTATGATAACTATAGTTAAATTTCGGTGGATTTTGCCCATACCCTCACTATTGCGTCCCATGGTAACTCGTAGGCTAGACATCAAGTTTCAGCTGATTTAGTACGGTTGTTTTCTCTAAAAACCGCGCTAAAATCGATTACGTCGAAAGTTTTGGTAATTTATTGTGCTGTTCTCGTCATTTTCCCATAGATGGGACTTTTTTGGTATAGTTGCCATATTTGGAGCTACCAATATAAAAACTTTAATCAAAATCGTTTGGGCCGTTTTTGAGAAAAAAAATATTTGGTGTTTTGATCACTATGATAACTATAGTTAAATTTCGGTGGATATTGCCCATACCCTCACTATTGCGTCCCATCGTAACTCGTAGGCTAGACATCATGTTTCAGCTGATTTGGTACGGTGGTTTTCTCTAAAAATCGTTCACAGACACACAGACACACAGACCATTTTCCCAAATAGTGTTTTTCGGACTCAGGGGGGTCTGAAACGTAAAGATCTGAAGAGAACTCAAAATTTTTTTTTCAGCCGATTACATAACTTTCCTTTCTACTTTGTAGAGCAAGGAAAGTAAAAATGTACAATTTGGTGATGAACTACGGAACAGCCGCAACGCACGAAGGCAAAACGACAACTGGGGAGCCAAGCGTTGGGGGTGAGCTTTTATTATGTTGAGATGCAGACTTACGAGGTGCAGAGTATATAACTTGGATATACTGATGGAAAGTCCAAGCGAGCGGGACGCCATTGATGAAATGCGCACTGTTTTCCTGGAGACGCTGACTCCAATTCTTATTGCATCGGAGGAGCGGTTGACAACGTAGGAGCCAGTGCTCCATGATGAACGTGAAGGTCGAGCAACTCCTCGTAACCGACACTTGCTCATCGGAAGGTACTAGACAAATACTGCTACGTCGCAAGGTTTTCGTCATCACGGGCTACTATCAGAGCCACTTGGGGTGCGTGTTACTGTGGTTGACTAATGTCTGTGTTTCAATCATGAAAGACTTGGATGGATCTCGAAGATGGGTTTTGGACTTCAGCTGCCATGATTCACGATGAACCAAATTATATTATCGCACGCATTCACGAAGTAAATAAATGACCAAAGGCACGGAATACGTGAAATGAACACGCAGTAACTCAGACAGATAATTGTGAAACAAAATAAAAGACTACTGAACAGACGAAATCAACTCGGCCTCACGTTGCCTATATTTCTCAATGAATTGTTCCGCAGAAAGAGGCCGACTCCCCCGAAACCCTATGAATGGTTTCCCATCTGGCACGCTGGGACCTAAAAAAGAGTATGTTCGGAACGGACTGTATTTATAATGACATGCGTCGATGGTTACGGAGGAATGAAGGTCGTACCTTTTTACTTTCCTTGGCTCTACGAAGTAGAAAGGAAAGTTATGTAATCAGCTGAAAAAAACATTTTGAGTTTTCTTCAGATCTTTACGTTTCAGACCCTCCTGCGTCCGAAAAACACTATTTGGGAAAATGGTCTGTGTGTCTGTGTGTACGAGTGTCTGTGAACGATTTTTAGTGAAAACCACCGTACCTCATCAGCTCAAACTTCATATCTCGCCCGCAGGTCATAATCGGACGCCAAAATAAGGGTTTGAACAAAATCCACCGAAAGTTAACTATAGTTATCATAGTGATCAAAACACCAAATATTTTTTTTCTCACAAACGGCTCTAACGATTTTGATTAAATTTTTTATGTTGGTAGCTCCAAATATGGCAACTATACCATAAAATTCTCATCTATGGGAAAATGACGAGAGCAGCGCAATAAATTACCAAAACTTTCGACGAAATCGATTTTAGCGCAGTTTTTAGAGAAAACCACCGTACCAAATCAGCTGAAACTTGATGTCTAGCCTACGAGTTACCAAGGGACGCAATAGTGAGGGTATGGGCGAAATCCACCGAAAGTTAACTATAGTCATCATAGTGATCAAAACACCAAATTTTTTTTTCACAAAAACGGCTCTAAAGATTTTAATTACGTTTTTTATATTGATAGCCCTCAATAAGACAATGATACTATAAAATTCCAATTTGTGGGAAAATGACGAGAGCAGCACAATAAATTATCAAAATTTTCGACCAAAAGCGTTTTTAGCGCAGTTTTTTCCTTATAAACTCCGCTGGAGTTCTTGTAGAATGTAAAAAAAAAAATTTGTATTGTAGTCCATTCCAATACCTGGAGGGTGAGTGTTTAAAAATTCTCATGTGATACATGGGGCTCACTCCAGAAATTCCTGAATTTCAACTACTGCCGTTTCGCTTACTACCAGTTCTAAAAGTGTTTACCAAACAACTCTGCAAAAGTAATTACTATCCTTCTTCAAAAAATTTGTGTTTACAGCCTCATTTATTTTCTGTGTACCAATTTCTCAATAATGGTCCTACAATGAGTACGAGCAGCACAATAAATTCCGTAACTGTAAGCGCTACCGCTTTCTGCTGCCGTAAAGCGTTGTTTGACCAAGTTCAAATTAACTAAGTGATAAATGAATTGATTAAATAGAATTAGCCATGTACAAAGTGAATTGACGTAGAGCTAAGGAAAGTTGTGTGTTGCAACGCACCAGATATTTCCTATAGAGGCGACTCGTTGACAGGGGGGTCTCCAGTTCGATGCCTTCCTCTTCCTGCCGATTAGTATGACGAGCTGAGTTGTACTGTTTAGTTATTCCTTGGACCCTCGCCTTGACCCTGGTGGAGATATTTCCTGTCTGCAAAAGACTTACCGCTCCCAGGCAAGCAGTCCTCTGAATGTGTATGTGGAGAGGTGAGATGTTCAAAAGGACTTCCATCGCAGCAGCAGGGCAGGTACCCATTGCCCCTGTAATCGCAAGACACGCCTGTCGCTGTAGTTGTTGGAATTTTTCTTGTATTGCCAGCCGGCCTGTCGCCTTCCACCACACAGTGGAGGCATACGTGACGTGGGGCCTTATTATCCCCTTATAGAGCTTTTGTTAGCGGGAGAGGAACTTGAACTCTCAACAGATAAGGAAATAACCTGCGCCCAGGGCGCTTTCCCGTTCCAAAAGCAACGCTTTATTTGAACATCCCGTACTGAGCTTTATAAAGCAGTTAAATATTTCCCAAACAGCAGGCGTGGCTTAAGGAGGTCGTTGATAGTATCTCTCTTCAAATTGACAGGTAAATGACTCCTGCGAGTAACAGCAAGAGAATGTTCCTGCAAAAGACAATTCATCATGAATTGCTTCACGGCACAACCACGAAACCTCCAAGCCATCCGACAAGTCGAGGGGTTATGCAAGTTTAAATGATCACGGGACTTAAAACGAGACGTTAAAATCGCTCGTCTACTGCACAGGTTCGACGGCGCTTTCGATACCCGGCCTTCAATAACGACAAGCTGTGCGGTATAGTAGAACTTGATATCGAACTCTTAAACCAGGGGCATGGCCACATCCCGCCCGCGACAAGATTTTGACCGGCCACTCCCACGAAGTCTTAGCTTTTAATATATCGAATTGTGTGTCGTACAAAACAAGCGTAATAGGAAAACTAGAACTGGTTTTAAAGATGTACAAGGGTCAGTGGTTGTTCGAGGTGGGTTAGTTGTGGGGCGGTGTTGCTCCAGTCAGTGTCTGATCCTGTCCTCTCCTCCTGCCTAACCCCCCGTCCTTTATTCATTCGTGTCCCAAACGCTGCCCGATATTCTCGCGTTACCCTGTTTTTCTTTTCTTCCGTGTTCACTAGAACTCTGATACTCTGTCGGAAAACCCTGCCCTGTCTATCGGTTTGGAAATCTGTGTCGTTTGCTAGGATTGGTAGGTCTATCTATTGCCCCAAATATTTTTTGTTAGTTGAGCGACTTGCGTCAATTTGACGAATATATTGCCCTATTTCGTCGTATAACCGAGATAATTGCGTACAATCAAAACGCGTAAATTTAACGACTATGTTTTATCTATTGTCCTACATCTTTTTTAAAAAATCCAAAGGCGTGCCTTTAACGATTATGTTTTATCTATTGTCCTAAATCTTTTTTTCGAAAAATTAAGAAAACGCGTAAATTTAACAACGCCTTACGTATTTTTTGTCGTATGACTGATCTAAATAAATTAATAAAAAGTTAAAACCAATTTTTGCTTACTTTATTACGCAGTAATAACGATACGCGATATTTTTATTATCAATCTCGTAATTTGCGTAATGTTTGCTAGGAGCGCAGGGCGACCATTTTTTTGCGCAATTATGTCTCAGTAAAAATACGTAGCGATTTATTTTAGGGCTCCACGTGTGCTCGGGATTTATTGAGCGTGAACACGTGTGCTGTGGGGATAAGTTGTGGTAGCAGGTACTCAGGCGTTAGCGCAATAATTGGTTGGGGTATGACGTAGATCCACTCGGAAGTTGGGCCTATTGTGGGAGCATGTCGTCACATGTAGACTGAGAGGGGGGTCCATGTCAGCTGTAGTCGATAGGGGAGGGGAGGATACTCTCAGGAGTTAGACTGTGGGGGCTGACATCACATCAGCTGTTTGAGATTGGGAGGGGGGGTTTCGTCAGGCCAGCGGTAGTTGATAGGAGGGGGGTGGGGGGGTCTTACGTCATATCAACTGGTTGGAGGGGGGGGGCGTTACATCAGCTGGCTGGAGGGGAGGGGAGGGGGTCTGACGTAACTATCCCAGAAGCGCCAATGACCTAACTACTTATGCACATAAGATAGCTCTAGATTGCGTCATAAAGTTTGTGGGTGTTCTGAATACCTATAAACACGTAACGCCATGCTATCACAAACTGGGCTGACTGAGAATGAACGTAAAAGTAGCGCTTCCACCTGTTTAACCCTCCAGTGGTAGACCCCGGAGCGTGGCGCTCCTTTGGCCCATTCTTCGAATACTGTGATTCACAGTGGCTCTCCTGAGGGCTGTAATTCACAGTTCCTTCCTAGAAAACCCCCTCAAGCATGACCATACCCTACTCACCATTCCCAACCCGCTCAGGAGCTAGAACGCCTCGCGTTTTTGCACAAAACCGTGAAAGTTTCAGATCACTCCGCCGTCTACCTTTTGTGTGTTTTTTTTTTTAAATCTTGTATAAAATGACTGAACGCTCTTCTGACCCTAAGAAATGGCTGCAGTGGCTTGTGGAAGATTCTGACTAGGAGGCAGAACGTGCATCTGACTCAAACGATTCGATTACTCCCTCTGATGATGACAATGTGGTAAGTTCTGCTGAAAATCGGAACACCAAAAATTTTGATTCCATCCCTTCCTCTTCCCCATTTGAACCTGACGTTCCTGAAGACATTAGTGATGACCAGTCTGTCCAATCTGCCGATTCTGATGTGGAATATAGGTGTATTGACATTGGTGATATGATGTTTCTATTTGGTAACTAACCGTTGGCCAATGGCAGTCTTCTATGGTCTATTGGATGTGGCAGGAATAAATACTCAGACTGTACACAA
The DNA here is from genome assembly GCA_020466155.1 of Pachypeltis micranthus. Classification (NCBI taxonomy): domain Eukaryota; kingdom Metazoa; phylum Arthropoda; class Insecta; order Hemiptera; family Miridae; genus Pachypeltis; species Pachypeltis micranthus. The sequence goes on along the minus strand of CM035777.1, from coordinate 26,722,412 downwards.
TGCAAATACAGGGGAAAAATTCCAGAGACGATTTTTCATCAGAGATCTAGCGATTTTATCATTCGCCATTTTCAAGACATCAGAGAAAATACTGTTGGCATTCAAATCCCTTTGCGAAAAGACATGAGACGTCAGCTCGGAAAATCTAGCCCAGTAAAACATTAGTTCATCTGATTCAGGATGCCGAAGATTATGTGATTACTGCCCAAACGAAAAGAAACGAAAAACATTGAAAAGATGCCAAACGTGTATGGCAGTTCTGTGTGGGGAACACCACGACGTTATTTGCCAACCAGCTTGCGGTAACCTCCGTTCCGAAGATAGCGACGAGGCTGACGACGAAGACTTTGACGTGTCTGAGTGGGAGAAAACATTGTCGAAGTCCTTGCTGAAACCTAGTGATTTATATTAGTCAAATTTTGATCACTCAGTTATTTGTATTTCAGAGTTTAGCAAAACCTATTTTTACCGTTACATATTTCTGAGTTAATAAAAAACTGTTTTTGCCATTATTTTTACTTTCCTTGGCTCTACGAAGTAAAAAGGAAAGTCACGTGATCGGCTGAAGAAAAAAATTTTGGGTTTTCTTCAGATCTTTACGTTTCAGAACCTCCTGAGTCCGAAAAACACTATTTGGGAAAATGGTCTATGTGTATGTGTGCCCGTGAATGACTTTTAGAGAAAACCACCGTACCAAATCAGCTCAAACTTGATATCTCGCCCGCAGGTTACCATGGGACGTCAAAATGAGGGTATGAATAAAATCCACCGAAAGTTAAATATAGTTATCATAGTGATCTAAACACCAAATATTTTTTTTCTCAAAAACGGCTCTAACGATTTTGATTAAATTGTTCATATTGGTAGCTCATAATAAGGCAATTATACCATGAAATTCCCATTCGTGGGAAAATGACGAGAGCAGCACAATATATTATCAAAATTTTCGACGAAATCGATTTTAGCGCGGTTTTTAGAGAAAACAACCGTACCAAATCAGCTGAAACTTGATGTCTAGCCTACAGGTTACCATGAGACGCAAAAATAAGGACATGGGCAAAATCCACCGAAAGTTAACTATAGTCATCATAGTGATCAAAACACCAAATTGTTTTCTCAAAAACGGCTCTAACGATTTTGATTACACTTTGTATGTTGATAGGTCTAATTAAGGCAATTAAATCATAAAATTCCAATTTGTGGGAAAATGACGAGAGCAGCACAATAAATTATCAAAATTTTCGAACAAAAGCGTTTTTAGCGCAGTTTTTTCCTTATAAACTCCGCTGGAGTTCTTGTAGAATGTAAAAAAAAAATTTGTATTGTAGTCCATTCCAATACCTGGAGGGTGAGTGTTTAAAAATTCTCATGTGATACATGGGGCTCACTCCAGAAATTCCTGAATTTCAACTACTGCCGTTTCGCTTACTACCAGTTCTAAAAGTGTTTACCAAACAACTCTGCAAAAGTAATTACTATCCTTCTTCAAAAAAGTTGTGTTTACAGCCTCATTAATTTTCTGTGTACCAATTGCTCAATAAAGGTCCTGCAATGAGTACGAGCAGCATAATAAAATCTGGAACTGAAAGCGCTACCGCTTCCTGCTGCCGCAAAGTGTTGTTTGACCAAGTTCAAATTAACTGAATGATAAATGAATTGATTAAATAGAATTAGCCATGTACAAAGCGAATTGTAGTAGAGCTAAGGAAGTTGTGTGTTGCAACGCACCAGATATTTTTCATTGAACACCTTTAGATACACCAGGAGATGAATTGAATATCACATTCAGGCCGAAAACTATTTAAAAATATGATAAATATTGATTTATTCGTAAGTAATGAAAGAGCGCTACGCTCCTGGGTCTACCGTTTGGGATGAGAGGAGGTCTACCACTGGAAGGTTAATAAAAATGTGTAATAGCTGAGTCCCCACTACGTGTCGAGGGAAGGTTTTTTGTTCAAGATGTGCAGACGCAATGACCGTAATGGGCTATGGCGGACTCCTGTATGAGAGTCCTATCGCGCTTATTCCGCGAGGGTTAATGAGCAGCCTTTTTAATTTAATCGTAACTGTAGCATCATTTAAACAGATTAGATACAGCAAAAAATGCTTTTGAAGGTACAGTACCCTCGTTTATTAAATAGAACGCGCAATGTCTCTGTCGCCCTTTCGCTGCCCCCCCCCCCCGGTGTTCCTTTCTCGGGAAAATTTGAAAATCCAACACGCAGAACCAGTTAACTGTGTAAAGTGTACATTGAGTGGGAGCCTGTTTTATGAAGTTTGGGAGCGATCGGCTTTGCAGTCACCGCGCAGGCAACGAGCTCAAATTCGTGTTTACTTTCGGTTCCTTAAAAATGAATCGAGTCGCGAAGTATAAGCAGATCTCGTGAAACGTTTGCAGCTACAGTGAAGAAGGGGGGTGGGGTTGGGTTCTCTCTCGTTAGGGCGGTGGAGTGTACACAGGCTCGGCAAACAAGCTCTCGGTTCCGACAACATATCCTGAACTCCTACTTCTATCCTCCAACCTCTTCCGTCCCTTTCCAACAACCATTTGGAATACACTAACCGCGATAGCAGAAGTAATTGCGTTCCTCCGGCACCAGTCTCCTCATTTCATTCCGCCGTCGGAAGCTTTTGTTAATGCGTTAAGGTCGTTGAGGCGTTGGTTAATGCGACATGTCACCTGGTCGACTGGGGAGGCGGCGTTAACGCGGTGAGAGGCGTCAGATGGAACTCAACTGACGACCCGGCTTCACTTTTCCCGAATCCCTCGGATGATCTTCGAGAAACTCCCGTGGGTCCTTTCAGCCCTGAACTTATCAAAACTTCACGACCAACTTGTTGTTCCGCTGAGTGAATTTCTTATTCAACTTATGCTTCACCCCTCAAGAGCCCTAAGATGACGTTCTTACCGGTTTAAAAACCGTTTTCAAACTCAATCTCATTTACTGTCTTCCCTTCGAAACTCTCAGAACCTCGTCTCTGAACTTCTTCTTCCCTCAAAGCTCCAATTAATCGTTTTCGATTCCGATTCTTTAAAACAGCCCGCGGACCTTTTGGAAGTTAAGAGCTACTTTACTGCTCGGCGCCTGTCACCACGTGGACAGTCCTGTAACAGAACGGATTTCACTTATCTCAAAACCGCATTAACTTTTTAAATAAAAAACGCCGTCGACCGTTCTGTATTATTTCAACTCAACTTCCCAACTTATTCTGGCTACATTGAAATCCAACTCCAAATATATCATGCCGTGTGTTTAGTAATTGGCTTCAAGGAAACGCAAAACCTCAATCACTCTCTCTCTCTCTCTCTCTCTCTCTCTCTCTCTCTCTCTCTCTCTTGATCTCCATGCGATCTTCCTATCACGGCTGATCTGACAAAACAAGTTGTAGAGATCAGTTGTCTCTTTATTATCGTTGTCGCCTGGTCGATATTAGGCAGCGTTTTAAAACAAGTTTCTTCCCCATCAACGATTTTGGGCGAGGCACTTTGACATATCGCCTGGTCTGCACCTACTCCTCTCGACTACGGAGACTTTTCGATTTGTTTTTGTGATTTTTCCCGGAGTCGGAATTATTTTCGAAACGTGCACGTCCGATTGTATAGTGGCCAGGTTCGGGTACCCATTTTGTATGTTTCCTTGTTAAAGATTTATTTTTATTTCACAACTAGAGCGTTCTTTTCAGTTTTATAACCCTTTGTTTTAGTTCTATTATTTTTTCATCATTATATTTCCTTTACTTGATTTCCTTTTGTTACTCCCCGTTGTCTCTATATTTTTGTGAGCCGTGAGTGCTGATTGTAGCCAACTGAGGTTCACACCACTCATCGTGTCTCAGGATCGTGTGTCCCCAAGAAATCGTTCGTACGAACCAGGTTTTGCATAAAAAACCCTGCAAATTATTACACAACGGTTTATTATTCGGATAATCAGCTTAACCTAGCATTAATGCTCCGAGACCCATCCAGTTCGATTCAGCATCGAAAAATATCATAATGAAACCCAAAACAGGTCGAAAAGAACTGAATCGTAATATTAAAATAAACAAAAAAAAAACGAAAGTATCTAGAAAAAACTGAATTTTAATATGAAAACATGCACGCTAAATACTAATATCAAAATTTAAGCAAAAATCTATGAAAAACCCCAAAATGAGAATGAAACGAAAGAATCTAAAAAAATTGAATCGTATTAAAACCAAAACGTCGGGGAAATAGTAACGGGGAGTGGAGAGCGGGAGGCGCCGCGCTGCTCGCTCGCCTCGAGAGCGGTTTGTTTTTTAAAGAGACGGGCGGGGCGGAGGGAATTCAAACGACGAAACGCTTCTAGCTCCCGCGTTGTACTGCGTTTCGTTAATTTTTTTAACCGTTTTTTGCCCATTACAACCACGGGCTTCGTCCGATCGGATTGCCGAGATGGCGGGCACAACTAGATACCAAATCGGATTTTTGGGCGAAAGAACGAATTTTTTAGACCACGTTAAAGGCACAAAACGGCCCGGACGGCGGACGGGGGACGGGGGACGGCGGACGGCGGACGGGGGACGGCGGACGGACATTGCAAATTTGGAATCTCCATGTCGTGAAACGTAAAGTATCAAATTTTGAGGGGGGGTTGTAAAAAATTTTTCGTGACCGAAAACATAGGGTTATTATTCAGAATGAATAATAAACCAAAATGAAAGTGCATAATTTACTCCACTGTCCCTATTTACGTCACGACCTTTATTGAGTCGCCTGTGCATTCGTAATTTATACATGATTTTTTGACACTGTGTTCACCGATCTGAAATTATAAGACAAACGAGCGGTGCGTAGCAACACTCAACTTTCCACCACCCCTTTAAGTTCGAACACCAGCTACATATGCGGGTGCTATATCTTCGTTCAACGCTTTTCAAAAGAAACATTTATGCAGAACAAAATGTAGGGACTAGTTAGCTGAGAGTACTGCGTAAGTTTGATCGAAATCGTTAGAGCCGTTTTTGAGAAAATTGGAATACCGATAAATTAATATTCGACTAATCTCCTTTTCTGAGTTAACTTGGCTTATATCTCCGTTCAACATATATATACAGAAATAATTATAGAGCACGAAATGTTGGTATGGGTGACTAAAAGACACTCTATTAGAATTTATCACATCTGGTGAAGAAGTTACCCTGGCATTTACGGAAATGTTAGAAAAAACGTTATTTTTGAAACATTTTGATTTTTATCTCTGTTCAATAGACTGTCAGAGGAACATTTATTCAGAACAATATGTAGGTATCAATTATTTAAAAACCCCCTGTGAGTTTGGTGAAAATCGATGAAGTCATTTTGCCAAAAAGCGTAAAAAACCTATTTTTGCTTCATGGGCCTATATCTCCGTTCACCGTATTTTCGTGGAGATACGTATGGAGAAGAACAGTTAGGTATTGATTAGTAGAAGATAATTTAAAAGTTTAATCAAAATCGTTAGAGCCATTTTTGAGAAAAATGCGAAGAACCCTAGTTTTTGGTACATTTTCGTCCCCCACCCCCACCGCCTTTCCATAGATCGAAATCGTCCATAACCTCATTTTGGCGTCTACAAAAAATAACAAACAAAACAAAAAAAGAACCAGCTCAATCGGATCAGCCGTTCTCCCGCAAATCGAACTACAGAGCGCGCGCCGAAATTAGGTTTTATTGACTCCGTTGACCTCAAAACGTAAAGATCTGAAGAAAACTCAAATTTTTTTTTGACACGATTACTATACTTCCCTTTCCCTTCGGGGTAGCGGAAACTAAAAAGAGGTCTCACACTGACCACGTATCGAAATGAGCCTTTATTGATAAGGTCAAAAAAGTAAAATATTTTATACTCAAGCACAATACGTTCCACATCCTTTGGGTTGTGGAGAGGAAAAATAGTGACGATGTAGTTAATTTTCGAGCCGCTTATTACAATCCACCTCAATCAGAAGATCACCCGCCGCCAGGGCTACTTTATAACCTTCGAAGGAAAAGTGTCGACAAAAAGACGCTCTCCACAGCCGGCGAGGGACTAGCTCGAATAACTTTCAAGCCACGAACTTCTGCTAATTGTATCCGTTCCACCTTCCTAAGCCCGCTCACAACACTGAAGACGAAAACACCTGGCCTCAAACGAAGTTCGTTGGAAAAATGATCGGAAGCGGGAGCGTTCAAATAATAACGTGGATTCACTCTGGACAAGAACATCGATTATTGGCCAAGCGCCAGGTGCCGGCAAGCCCCTGCGTCCTTCCGGAGGAAAAATGATTGCCTTACAATTGAGTGTTGCAGAGAAGGGGGGAGGGGGAGTGGTCCTGAGCCAACAAGAAAAAGGTCAGTGGCGTCAGCTGCGGGATTCTATATTCTTGTTGAACTGAGACAAAATCTGACGTCGATGAGTGTAGGAATGACTCCGTGCTCTTCTTGGCAAGTGGCTTTCAATGTCAAGATTTTGGCAGCGGAAGGTACAGAACCTTCAAGTTGTACTCATTTAGAACTACTTCAACGAGGAGAATTCTCGACCACCATCGCCGAAAAGTGTCATCAGTCTACCGATTGAGCTGTATTTATACCAAATACCTCCATGCCTTCTCATTGGCTATTGAAGTAGGTCAACGGGTGCGTCTTGGGAGAGGTTATGGCAACCAATAGACGATGTGTCACCTCAACGTTGAATTTTATTTTGAAATCTAATACAACGCCGATGTCTGGAATGAAGTTGTGAGTTGCACGCACTTCTCTCCGCTCTCAATTTTCAACCCTCCTTTCACTAACAAATAGCCAAGAGCGGCTTCAAGCGCGTCCCTTAAAATGAACACAATGGAAGTTCTGAAGCACCTTCTTCTCGTACAGGTCAAAAGCAGCCCATCGATAAACACACGATCCTCCAGTGGAGTGCCTCTTCTGATGGCAATTCATTTATTAGAAGGACGGCTACGCAATTTACCGCCGCTCGTGTCAAAACCTTCACATGTTCGATGCTCCATTTTTAGTTTGTTTTTTTTTTGACGAAGTGTAGCGTTTCATTTCGAGCGGTGATGGCGGGGAGGGAGTCGTGTTCTGTATGATGAAGCGAGTCGGTGAAAGATTAATGTCCCTGGAGAGCGGAGAGTGGGAGCTTGGGGATAACAGATGCGCTTCGTTCTGAAATGTCAATGAGGACGCGGAGGTTGTGGGGAGACTGGTGGGAGGGGCGTGAAAATGCTAAACAAACGACCTGTCTCTACCCTCGGGCAACTTTTGCTTTTCTCGACCAAATGGAATTCAATCGTAAAATACTTAGTGCACTTCGAGCTCATTGCGCGTCTTGTTATGCTCTACATCGAACTTGTTCTTCAAGACTCGCGCGTAGTAACGGTTTTTTGTATAGGATGTTTGAACCCAACAACCTCAAATCATTTTTTTTTCTTTGAAACGGTAGATGCAGGCGATACCCTCGAGGGAGAAGGGAACACTGGTCAAAGGGGACGTGACACGTATGAGTTCTTCCCCAACATCCGTGCACGTCTTAAGGGAACGAGCCAGTTCCTCACGGGACACGGCTACTTCAATGGAGAGGACACAAGAAACCACGTGCTGCTCCAGCTCAGTTTCTACGTCAGTGAGCGTCGGTTGTTGAGAGCCAAACGGGCCTATTGTAAGGGCATCCATGGTCCTCAGATCGTGGCCCCCCTGCACCACCCCCAGGCCCCACAGCACTGGTCTCAATTGGTGTGACGTCACATATACACCCCCCCACCCCCACGTACAAAGCAGAAGATATCCGCAAGTTCTCCATTCACCACCACTTCAGGCTGAAGAAAGGGCCACAGTGGCCACATATGATCCTCATTTCCTTCCTCCCCAGTGCAAGCACCTCCTTGGACCTCCCTCTGGAGAGCCGGATGAAGAGTTTTGACTGTCTAAGGCCGGGCAGCCCCTGCTAATGGGCAGCCCTGCGCCTATCCTCCCATTTGTCAACCTCTCTACGTAGGTAGCTTCTGGTAGTCCCAACAAAGGGCGCTCAGGGCCAATAGGGATCTGCTCCGATCCCTTCTTAGCCAACCTATCAGCTCGTTCATTTCCCTCCATAACCTGATGCCCTAGCACCCAACACAGTGTTACACTGTTGTCCTCAGCCCTAACCTTCCTCTGCCAAAGGCACAAAACGGCCTGGACGGCAGACGGGGGACAGCGGATGGCGGATGGGGGCGGTGGACAGCAGATAGTGGATGGCGGACAGCGGACAGGGGACGGCGGACAGCGGACATCGGATGGCGGACAGGGGACAGTAGACTGACATTGCAGATTTGGAATCCCCATGTCTTGAAACGTAAAGTATCACATTTTGAGGGGGGGTTGTAAAAAATGTTTCCTGACCAAAAACATAGGGTTATTATTCAGAATGAATAATAAACCAAAAGGGAGAATTGGGAGAATGTCTCCAACTGCTCCGCAATGGCAGGAAATCGTAAATGGTTGTAAAGTTCGTCCCCGATCGAGAGCAATCACAGACCCTTGCTCGAAGGTTGGTGAGTCTCCTTTTCCTTTTGGCGAACAAGTGACCCCTGACTCTGCCGTTTCACTCGAACCTTAGGATATTTCCCCGCATACCTATGGGGCATCTCCGTCGCTAGTCAAAAGAGCTGTGGGAGAATATGCCGGGAGGATGCATCATGCTGTCTGGAACGCTGCGAGAGTGAGGCACTACAGACGCTTCACCCCATGATGGACAGGTACTACTGAGGGCAGGTAGTGGGAACCAACATGGAACACACTTCAGTGCAGGTGGAGTGATACAAGTGAGCTGACTCCCTACAATTGTTCCGGCCGAGTGCCAGAGAGTTGATAGGAAGCGATTTTTGGACCCTGCAAGACACTTGACGTCGGGACCTAATTGATAAGGCTTAAAGCGATCTGAAACCACTTGATCTTTGCTTATGCAACAAATACAAACTATTAACGGTCGACATTATGGATGAGAAGTGCGTCAGTGGCGGGGGTTGTACAAGTTTGAACTGTACGAACACCCTCGCACCACTTACTATTTAAGTGGTTGGCTCCATTCGTCAATGTCAACTTCATGCCAGGAGAAGTTGTTCCTAGCAAGCACCCAGCTTCGTGAGATAAGCCTTACTCGGATTAATTATTACTTTTCGAAGTTGGAAGGTTCCCCTCTAAGTATAACTAACCACACCAGTTGACACGAAGTTGGATAGGATAATGGGAATATTGACAACGCCTTAAATCAAGGCTGGCAAATGTAATGAACCATCAATTTATTGTTGTTGTTTGAGTTGACAACACTGAGAGGCTAATTTACTGACCAGGAGGGTAGTTGTTGGTCAATGTCTGTTGTGACTACTTCAAACCAACACCACTCACGTGGGGATGAGCCCTCTACCACAAAAGGAAACGAAATGAACTCCAGCTTATATTGAACTAATTTTATAACAGGGGAGGGGGGGGGATAATTGCGATTGAACAACTAAAACTGAACTTCTCAGGAGATCGTACAAATAAACTAATATAACAGCAAAATAGAACAAAATTGCAACTTTCGGAAAATTAAAAGTTAAAGGGGAAATAAAAGGAAATTTCTCTAGATTTAAATGAAACGATTGGCCTTGGGGGGGGGGGGGGGAGAGAGAGAGAGAGAGAGAGAGAGAGAGAGAGAGAGAGCCTCGACTGTAAAACAATAAACCGGCCAGAACGAGAAGTGGGTTTTGTTATGGGAGGGCAATGAACGGAGGACGATTGATGAATGAAGCAGAATTTACGAGTTGCAGTCTGTTCAACAGTGCAGTCTGAACAGGACAGGGGTCTCAACGACAAAGTCATTGTTTCCCCAAACACCTTCTGTCCTAGAGCTCTTTTTGTTTACCTATGGAAAGGACTCCACCTCTTCAGATTGACAACGGATGTCTCCTTCTTCAGGACTTTCTCAAATATCCTTTTCCCGTTCCTTCAATTTACGTTCCTCTCCACAACAGACAGCTCCCCCCAAACTCATTCAACCTATGAGTTCTTGCCAAAGTCGGTCGTCTCTCAGTTCTGCCAACACACAGACGTCTAACAGCTCTCACGATACAGTCGTCTCCCAGTTCTGCCAACACACAGACGTCTAACAGCTCTCACGATACAGTCGTCTCCCAGTTCTGCCAACACACAGACATCTAACAGCTTTCACGATACAGTCGTCTCCCAGTTCTGCCAACACACAGACGTCTAACAGCTCTCACGATACAGTCGTCTCCCAGTTCTGCCAACACACAGACGTCTAACAGCTCTCACGATACAGTCGTCTCCCAGTTCTCCCAACGGACACTCGTCTAACAGCTCTCACGATACAGTCGCCTCCCAGTTCTCCCAACAGACACTCGTTTCACCGACATCTAATTCAGATTTCTCCTTCCTTCCTCGTACAACCAGTTTCACGCCTTCAGAGCCCCCCTTGTTCGCGCCTGCGCACTCAAACCACATCCTGTTCTGGTCACTTCTTCTTTGTACATCTAGTCAAATCTTGTGATATGCCGACTCTTCAAATTACAAGTTCGTGCTTCACTAAAACCCGGTTCTTTTAGTCTACCCTGGTCAAAACAACTACTTAGTGCTCCCATCTCTCGGCAGATAGTGGCACATCCGGAATGTAAACGGTGAAACCGCTTCCGCCTTAATTATTTCTAAACTTGCATGCCACACGAGAAAGGTGAAGATATGATACTTGCCCCCGGGTGTGTTGGAAGCTCGAACGATTGAAGCCTGAGCCAGTTGTACTGGCTGATTTGGCGTATTTCCTGAGACTGTGCGCAGAAAGTAGGCAAGATCGAGAGCAAACTGGAAAAACAGAGAGCAAACTAACTAGCCACAGATACTCGCTGCTTTGAACGAGACTTTGCTCATGCTTGCTGGGCCATTTTGGACGTCGGAGGATGTTGCCAGCTTCACTACTAGCTAAAACTTGTGAGGGACGATGTGAGTCGAGCCGTCATGTTAAAGACGTCGTGGTTGCACGCGACAGCACATTACACGTGAAGGAATGTTGATTGATATTTCATTAGTCTTCGTTATGGCGTTATTAATGTTTATGGAGCTTCCCTATACGGTACTATCACTGGGATTCATAAACTGGGACTCTCAGGAGGCGTTTTTTTTTCAGCAACCTTTGAGTAACAGAGCCAGCAATTAAATCTCAGCCCGCTGGTCCAGTCCCAACGTGCTCACTCCTTCCCCAACGCGCTGTCTATGAGACGTGTTTTGAGTGAAATGAAAAAGCTGTTGGCAACAGTCAACAGTTGATTGGAAAAGCTTAAGAATAAACTGTTGTATTGGAAAAGCGTGCGCATCAACAGCCCCAAAGGTTCGTGACTATTGTACAAACAATAATGAAATGGCGAGCCGGGTGAATGTCCCACGGCTCTCAGAGAGTGTTAGAATATAAAAGTATTAAAGCTTGTTTGACTCTACGCAGGAAAGCGAAGTTGAAAAAAAAAATTACGAGTTCGGCAGGCACCGAGAAAATTATATCCTCGTTTCTCTGGGTTAACTCCCGTTGACGGGAAAATGTTGTTTTAAAATTCCGTAGTGAACCCCTCTCTCCTTCTAAGCCCGTTCACCGCTGACTTTATCTCCGTATCTTGAAATTAAGCCGTCCCTGCCCGTCTCCATCCCCCACTCCGACACACTGGATGCTAGAGTGGGGAGGGGAGGAATGAGAGGTTTCCCTAACGAGCCTTGGCAAATCCTATTGTCGATGGAAGGAGAAAAGGCCGTGATGGTGCGGGGGGGGGGTGTTTTATTATATTTTATTAAAAAACGGGGACGTAGCTTGCAATAAACTTCTCGTATTAGGAAGAAAAAGGCGAAGGTTTTTTTGTGGACGAGGTTGTTCCTAAGGGAATCGCATTGCTTTATGAAGAATAAACAGGGAATATTGCAGCTGGCGGAAAGACCAAGGTTCAAGGCGAACATCAGAAGGAACCTTTCAGCGAAACCTGACTTTTACTCACTAATTATAATTATTTTGGGCAAAACAGCATCAACGGTTCTTTAAGGAATGGAATCAAGCTTTGGCTAATATCACCATTATATTGTGATATCGCATTGCATGGCGTGACTAATTATAAGAGTTTCATTGCACATGTATCGCCATGATTGCTTAACAATAAGGCCCAATGACAAGAAAGTACCGGGTGGTTGATCAAGTATTTAATGTATGCAGAAATGGAGTATGGAGAAAGTATTCAAGTATTTAATCGATCGCCCACCCAACACCTCGGATTACGTTATATACTTGGAAGCTGGAATGAAACCGCCTCTTCATTGGAAGTATACGCTTAAGGTGGCAGGGATCAAAGAATATTGGCAGAAGAGATGGTCATTCTGTTGCAGATCCCTTGGGTATTTGAGTGATTAGCTGGGGCGTGCATTGAGGACAGGGTCGAGCTGAAGGATTAGCTGGAATCGCTCCGGGAACTGATTGATTGACGCAGACCGGAGCAAAAGCCCTTTCATCTCGACACCGGACCTTCCGCCTACTGGATCATGAGATGGAGCGAATTGATCTCACAGTAAAAACGCAGGGGCTTCGATGTTCGTCCTCGAATGGATCTGCAGAATTTATTGAACCCAGATTGTGGAGCGCATGAGGAGGGTGAAGAGGATGAACCAGAACTGTTCGTTTTGGTTTATTATTCATTCTGAATAATAACCCTATGTTTTCGGTCACGAACAATTTTTTACAACCCGTCCTCAAAATTTGATACTTTACGTTTCAAGACATGAGGATTCCAAATCTGCAAATGTCCGTCCCCCATCCGCGCCGTTTTATGCCTTTAACGTGGTCTAAACAATTCGTTCTTTCGCACAAAAACAGCATTTGGGATCTTGTGCCCGCCATCTCGGCAATCCAATCGGACGAAGCCCATGGTTGTTATGGGCAAAAAATGGTTAAAAAAATTAACGAAACGCAGTATAATCGTAAATAAGCCGTGTTTCGTATCGTTTTCAAGGCCCGCTCGACTCGCAACGCCCTTTGGACTCGCAACGTCCTGCCAATTGCCGAGCGAGGGTTCACTGGAAGCCCCTGCCCCAATTTCCCCGACTCTTTTTGCCCGACAGGGGCGCCAAGGCCACTGGCCACTTCCTCCGCACACCCCTCCATCGGATCATAAATGCCTACAGACGTTTACGGGTGCCTGGCGCCGGGGGAATATTTAGTTTCCGTAGTTCCATTGTAGTCAGGTCATGTTTCGCATGGTTTACTAGTATTTTTCGATGCTGAATCGAATGGGATGGGTTTCGGAGCAGTAATACTAGGTCAAGCTGTTCATGAGAATAATAAACCATTGTGTAATAATTTGCAGGGTTTTTCAACTTATGGGTACTAGAAGACAAGATCTATACCCTGGCCCTTTGTACTGTCCTAGGGAAGTTTAGAAAAGTCAATTTCGGAACTGCAAAATTGGCTGGCGATGCAGTTTTCAATTGACTTCTTCTGGCAAGGTTTCGTCGCACAGCCTGGACGCATCAGCGGAGCTTATTGTCCAATTTAATTGGGGATATCAACTTCACACAACGCCTCTACTGATTCCATTCCAAGAGTCACTAAATTTCGAAATGTATAAGTACCTTCATAATATGTTATGGATTATGCTAGTTCCTTTTACACACAACGCATATTGGAGTCGCCATGTTCTACGAGGAACTGGCTCAACCCACTTTCTCCCAAGATGTTCACAGATGTCGGGAAAAACTCAACTGTGCCCTCGTTTTTTTGTCATAACCTTCTTTGCAAACTGTGCAGAACGGTTTTAAGTTTGTTTAGTATCAGTTAACGCTGGAAGGTTAGGCCAGATCGCTCACTGGTGTAGGAACTACAGCGGAGCAGCACGTGGTTCCTTGTTTCCTTCGCACTGGAGGTACAAGATGAGAGAAAAGGTCTTTGAGGAAAAAGAAGTGAAGCATCGCATTTAAATAGCCGTCCCATAAGAAACTGGCTCATCCAGAGATTTGGCTCAGCCCGGCTTTCTCCTAAGGCGTTCACGAATATAGGGAGAGGACTCATACACGGCGTATATCTTTGGGGGAAGCTCCTTTTGGTTTATTATTCATTCTGAATAATAACCCTATGGTTTTGGTCAGGAAAAATGTTTTACAACCCCCCCCCCCTCAAAATTTGATACTTAACGTTTCAAGACATGGGGATCTGCAATTTCCGTCTGCCGTCCACCGTCCTGCATCCACCGTCCGCCGTCCAGGCCGTTTTGTGCCTTTAACGTGGTCTAAAAATTCCGTTCTTTCGCATAAGAATCCCATTTGGTATCTAGTTGTGCCCGCCATCTCGGCAATCCGATAGGACGAAGCCCATGGTTGTTATGGACAAAAAATGGTTAAAAAATTAACAAAACGCAGTATAATCGCAAATACGCCGCGTTTTGCATCTTTTTCAAGTATTTTGACATCCTGGGTCGAGTGGAATGAGTATCAGACGTGTACAACTGCTTATAGGGAAATTACAGTAATTATAGTGGAACTACAGCGGAAGTCAACTTTTCGTCGTTTGTACTCCCTCCCTCCCATCTCATCAAAACCACCCACCCGTTCGACTCGCAACGTCGTGTCAATTGCCTACAGGTGTTTACGGGCACCTGGCACCGAGGGAATATTTAGTTTTCGGTAGTTCCATTGTAGTCAGGTCATGTTTCGCATGATTGACTAGTATTTTTCGATGTTGAATCGAATGGGATGGGTCTCGGAGCAGTAATACTAGGTCAAGCTGTTCATGAGAATAATAAATAATTCGTTGGGTAATAATTTTCAGGGTTTTTCATTCTCCGTTGCCGGCCAATTCTTCGGGTAGCGAGCCAGTGAGCGCAGCTCTCCGGGATTGAGCCAGTACTTTCTTCGATTGGCTGTGAGTTTGCTACCCAGGACAATGGAGGAGTAGCCAATCAACCCCAAGTAAACGGCCTAGTGCTTGAGGATTGTGTGGCCTAGACAATAGCCCGTAATGGGGCACACAAAAGTAAGTGGGCTTTTGCAGAACGGAAAAAGCCTTCAGTCAGCAAGTACGACAAGAAAGCGATTTAATTCGAGAACTCTAAAATCACATATAAGTCCTGAAGGCCTGCAGACATGGTTCGTGGGTTTTGATGATGAAGCTGAACGAAGGAAGCTGGTGTTTTCCGACGATTGACCCCTGGCTAAACCTGACGACCTAATCAAGGCCATCATCGTTGACCTATGGGAGAACACCCAAGCGCTTTTCTAGGGTCTTTCAAGCGCTGTTTAGGTAATGTCATCTATTCACGACATGTTATAAAGAAACTTAGAATGGACTTCATATGAGAATATGACAAAGAACGTTCACGCCTGAAGGAGCTCGCAGATTAACTTCTTTCAATATTAACTGCTCTTCCGACAACCGCACGTAAACTCTTCGTTACTAGTTCCAGATAAACGTTCATTGGAATGAAAAAAAATATTTTCCATGGACTTCAGTTGCTTAGCACAAGTCATATTCTAAGAAACCTAAGCATTTTCTATTGCTGTAGAAAACATTCAGTTAGTTCGTAAATAAATACAATGAAAGTGTGGCGAGTCAACATGTTTTTTGGAAATACAGCATCATACTGTACTCGTATACGGCACTAAGGATTCTAAAAAGTCTGTGTGACCAATCAATTTATACTTGCATGTTAAAGAGTAGACGATCATGTTGAGTTGACTGCCTGGGATAAGAGACGGCGTTAGAATAAAATTTGAACTTCTATAAAAATTAACTAAATAGAAAAACGTGACTGCAAAAAGGTAAAAAATAATTATCTTCTAGACTAAAATATTCTCTCCAGAGCACAGTTTCTACCTCCGTAAACAGAAATGTGCGATTATGATCGACTTTGGTGAATCTCACATGCCAGTCAGAAATCTTTGCCAAGCCAAAGATGTTGTTTCTCGACAATCAGGTAACGGCAACCTCAAATGAAATGGCCCTAACAAACATTTTTATAAAATCTGACGCTCTTTAAAGTATTCTATCTTTCCTTGGTGCTAACACCTCCCACATTGTCTTCTTCCATGAATCTGTGATGCTTCAGTGTCCAAAAACTGGAGTGCGAATTCCTCGTCATTTTTTAATACGCTTCTTTTACTACGAGAATGCGGGATCTGTTTCGGTAGGAATTGGAATATGGAGTACAACTGTTACAACTTAAATGTCGATGAGATAGCTCAGAACGTTTTAGTATTCAGTTGACTAAAATTCAGCCCCTCCAGTAACTTCTCTTCATCTTCTTCGACATCTGTTGCACCTTCGTGGTCATCTTGAGCCGTGTATTCAGTTTATTTTCTTAGTTTTGCGGTACCTGATCTAATGTTGAGCTATGTTTTGAACCTGACTCTGTTTAGCATTATCAGATGAATGCTTCCGAAATTCAGAAAATTCCCAAGTTCCCAATTCTCATTACAACATAACAACTCTGCGAATTATTACACAATGGTTTATTATTCTCATGAACAGCTTGACCTAGTATTAGTGCTCCGAAACCCATCCCATTCGATTCAGCATCGAAAAATACTAGTAAACCATGCGAAACATGACCTGACTACAATGGAACTACGGAAACTAAATATTCCCCCGGGGCCAGGCACCCGTAAACGTCTGTAGGCATTTATGATCCGATGGAGGGGTGTGCGGAGGAAGTGCCTCATCGGCCCTAACCTTCCTCCGCCCCGTCAGGAAAAAAGAGTCGGGGAAATTGGGACGGGAGCTTCCTGCGAACCCTCGCTCGGCAATTGGCAGGACGTTGGGGGTACAAAGGGCGTTGCGAGTTGTACACAACTCGCTGTATGAACACTTTAGACTACTTCACAATATGAAGGGTTGGTAGCGAACTACCCAAGATGAAATGAGAGACCTTGCATGAGGGCCCATCTGTAACTGAGTCCAGGTAGCTCGTTGGTTCAACCACACTGACGAATAAACTGAGCCCTGACGTCTTAGTCTGACAGGATACAAGCAAGGGCCTCAGAAGGTTGTTTGATTGGTTTATTTATTGACCAAGGGCCATGCAGCCCTCTTTACCATGTCCACCATTGCGATCGTAGTCTGGTGGTTAAAGACGATAGTTCATAATCTCGACGACAGTTGGGCAATGGATCAGAGCTCCCGATCGCTGTAATTTTTTGCCCGAGTCAGCGTCTCCAAAACCCCCCTTCAGTACAGTTGCGCGACAGATAAAACAGCTCGATGTTTTCATTAAACACTTTCGCACCCTGCACATAAAAGGATTGTGGCCGAAGAAAATTGGACAGCGACATGGCCAACCTTAAAACCGCGGACGCCTTTGCCGTTAGAGGATTTGAAAACAAGGCACATGAGTTTTCACGCTATCAAATTATATCTCCCCCTCTGCGACCTTCTATCTAGCGGCAGTACCCCCCCCCCCGCCAATCAATCCACATCACCACGCAAATGCAGGGTCTACACTGGACTATCTGCAGCATGCACTGGCACCTGCCAGTCCCACATCAATACTCATCACAGCAGAACTCTACGCTGAAATCCACGACAATTTCGTTTTCTCTGTTTTGATTTCAAGAAAGCTACTAAAATACCACCTCTCAAGTGATTCCAAAGCACGATGGCGTTGACTGAAAATCTCATCTAAAGTTGAGCCATTTGTATTCGCTGGAAAGCTGACAAATGGCAGTGGGCTCGAGATAGAATGAAATTACGTTTTTTTTGCCAACACGACAAGCAATCCCAAGAGCAGTGGACAGTGGACGGGGGACGGCGGACGGACATTGCAGATTTGGAATCCCCATGTCTTGAAACGTAAACCCCATGTCACTTTTGGGGTATTTGTGAATATTTCAACTACTAATTTTATAGTGCCTTGCGAATGTATCTAGTCGCATTTGAAATAGGTTTTGCCGTGAATCTGCCTCACATACATTTTGAACGACTGTGAATACTTTTCTTAGTTCTCATTCGTGACTACCTGTCATCAAACGATACAAAAATGTGTCATCGTTTGATATTAGTCATCATTGTTGGAAGAGTCCCAGCGGCAACCTAATGCGATGGGTTTGTTTGTCTCCTTATAACACACGCACGGGGCAACTCGATGTATGATTTGAACGTCCTGCTGACGTCTGCTAATATCTGCACTTCCTCCTTTCAAAAGGCACTTCAACCTGAGAGCGATGGTTGTAGCTGAATCTCCTCTCTCCTGCTCGTTCGACGCCCCGCCTGACCGTAATTTCGCGTACACGGCAGCCACACTTTTCTTCCACAGCCTTTCAAAGTCTTAGATGCTCCGCGGAGACTCGTATTGATTCCTCTTACCCTCCCGGACCACTCTTGAAGGGGTCGAACCGAACCGCCGAATCCCTGTGAGGCTGGCAGAACATAAAACATCTGTTGCCTCTCACCGCCGAAGCGTTGGACGTAAATAGGACTTCATCATCGATTCCTTTTAACTTGGCGGAAGTTTCGCAGTTAAAGTCGTTCGGCTCATGAGCCTGGCGGGCTCCTACGGGTCTCTACGACGAAAAGGAATGTTCAAAAACAAACCTTCTTCGATCTTTGTGCCGACACAAAATGTTTTGGTCGTTTTCAGGGGCTCGTTTGAATTCTTCATTCGTCCCTAATTTGAATAAACGCTTCCCAGCGACTACTTCTACTCTGAATGATGTACGACCTCGAGCTTTTAGTGCAGCAGGCTCGCTAATAATTGAGAACGTCGCTGGGACTTGATAAAGAAATGAGCGGAAAGTTCAGAAACAGAAACACGAACGAAGGCTTTCTCGCGTCTGAATGTGAAGCGTAACTTTAAAATCCCAACAGTCGAGACGAACGTTTCTGAGAGTTGTCACGAAATGAGAAGAAACTCGTTATGGCTTTTTTTAATCAAGCGGAAGGCATACTTCCACTTTCTGGAGCACCATTTTTATGAGATTAGGGAAATTAGAACGTATGTGCTCTTGGGATTGCTTGTCGTGTTGGCGAAAAAACGTAATTTCATTCTATCTCAAGCCCACAGCTATTTGTCAGCTTTCCAGCGAATACAAATGGCCCAACTTTAGATGAGATTTTCAGTCAACGCCATCGTGCTTTGGAATCACTTGAGAGGTGGTATTTTAGTAGCTTTCTTGTAATCAAAACAGACAAAACGAAATTGACGTGGATTTTAGCACGCACCAATATTCGCAATTTGATAGTTATCTAAACATGATCCGATCCGGAAACCACATCCGATGGCCAATCGCACTATTGTACAAGGTTTTCAGCCACACACCCCCATCCAATCCTGTAGTAGTACGTCATTTTATACCACCTCCATCCCACCAAGCGTACAACCGTACGTATGAGACCTTTTTACTACCCTCTTCCATAATTTCCAGAAGTTGGCCTCCCTCTCCTCCCATAATCACTACCAACTAATCACCTTCTTAGGATGGAGAGGATGGACCTAAGGGAAACATCACCAAGCACTGCAAGCACACGTATGTTATGGGAATAATCGACGCCTCGATAGAGGTGGTGTACGTACGCTTCTTTCCGAGGGAAAACTAATGGGGGGACCCATTCCATTCGATTCAGCATCGAATACTAGTAAACCAGACTACAATGGAAGTATGGAAACTAAATATTCCCCCATCGCCAGGCGCTCGGAAACGTCTGTAGGCATTTATGATCCGATGGAAGGGTGTACGGAGGAAGTGGCCTTAACCTTCCTCCGCCCCGTCAGAGAGTCGAGGAAATTGGGACGGGAGCTTCCAGCGAACCCGTTGCGAGTCGAGCGGGTGGGTGATTGAGTTTGATATGACGGGAGGGAGGGAGGGAGTACTAACGACTTCCGCTGTAGTTCCCGCGTTATACTGCGTTTCGTTAATTTTTTTAACCATTTTTTGCCCATAACAACCAACCATGGGCTTCGTCCGATCGGATTGCCGAGATGGCGGGCACAACTAAATACCAAATGGGATTTTTGTGCGAAAGGACGAATTTTTTAGACCACGTTATAGGCACAAAACGGCCCGATCGGCAGACGGGGGGCGGCGGGTGGACATTGCAAATTTGGAATCCCCATGTCTTGAAACGTAAAGTATCAAATTTGGAGGGGGGGTTGTAAAACATTTTTCGTGACCGGAAACATAGGGTTATTATTCATTCTGAATTATTATTCAGAATGAATAATAAACCAAAATGAGAAGCGCACAGGTGGACTGTATGATCAGGAGAATAGGAGTCGATTCCCACCGCACTAACTACAGACCCCAACGCAAACACAAAGCGAGTGAGGAAAACGTGTGAAGGACTCACCTCGGGACTCACCTGATTGTTTTGTGTTTCCCTCCAGCGGAGAGAAGGGACGTCGATCTGGAGGTGTTGGGTCCGGAAGAACGAAGACCCGAATAATAAAGGGGTTAGTGAGGAATAAGAAGGAAATCGCAGGATATTCGCACAACGCGGGGAACATGCAGAAACGCAACAATACTGTAGGTGGGTTAATGAGCGGGGAGAGCCCTTCAAGAGCTTATATCCCACCTTTCACGCATATACACATCTGCAGCTCGTATTATTTTCCGTAGAAATGGAAGCACGACACAGTTACTATGATTCTGAAACCAGAAAAACCTGAAGATCAGCTAACATCTTACAGGCTAAACAGCCTTCTTTCCATCCTGGCTAAAACTTTTGAACGCCTTCTCCTCCCTAATAATATGACCTACACAAGCCATCTAATTCCTGACCAACACGCTTTCCTGCCCCCTTCAGCGGATCGCCAACTCATATCATCAGCGACATGTGTGCCGTGCAGTTTTTTTGGTGCAGAGCAAGCTTTCGATCGGCTTTGGCTTGACGGCCTCCTTTTCAAAACCAGACCATACCTTCCAAACAACTTGTACTCTCTCTTGAAGAGTTATCTAGAGGGAAGAACGTTTGAAGTTAACGTTCAAAATGAAAGATCCACAACACGGCGAATACTCGCGGGAGTTCCTCAGGGTTCAGTTCTGGGTTCATATTTGTACTCATTCCACTGTCACGACCTGCCACTGCTTCAAACACCCGGTTTTTCTGGGATGTATCCGGATGACATTGTTTATGCTGTTTCTGGGCCAGATGCTACGCCTGTGGCTAGACTCCTACAATCTAAAATAGAAATCCTTGGGCAGTGGTGTACAAAATAGAAAATAAAAATTAACCCACAGAAATCATATCCTTGACCTTCACCTATAAACACAGAACCAACCCTCACGTTTCTAGGCGACACCATGTCAAATGGTCAGTTCGGTATCTAGGGGTGATCCTAGATAGACATCTGACATTCAAGGACCATATTTCTGTATTGCTCCTTCGATTACGGTCCCTTGTGTTCAGTTACAGTCTCTACTCCCACCATTTCCCTGCACAATAAAGTTCTTATTTACACTTCCCTTGTCCGACCAATATGGACTTACGCCATCGCTGTTTGGGGCACGTGTCATAATTCCGCCGTATTGAGCAACAGCCAAACGCAACCCTGCAAAACATATTATCCACACGCCTCCATTTGTTCGCAACCTGACCATCTATACTGACTTCTCACTGGAAACCCCTACCGCCCTTTTACATAGCATCATGTCCATCTTCACTACGCACAACCTCCACCACCCCAATCATCTGATCCATGAAGGCTTCGGGCTTCGCCAGACCATCGCATCAACGCCTGGTCCGTCACCGCAATATCATGGTTACTGTACTGAACTAAGTGCATAACCTTCATTTTTAGAAATTAACAGTGTGTTCCCTCACGCCAAAAAAAAAAAAAAAGCGTTGGAAGGAGGTAAAGGAGAGGGAACAAACATTTCATTTTGTCGGCGGAAAACGACTCCCATCCCCGTAATTGAGCGGGACATGGTGAGTTCAATGCGTGGCTCCACTTCTTTTCTCTCAAAGACTCTCCATCATGCACTTCTTGTGCCTCCAGTGCGGAGGAAACAAGAAACTACGTGCTGCTCCACTGTAGTTTCTACAACAGTGAGCGACGGTTGTTGGGAGGGCAAACGAACTTAGCAGCATTGACTGCTATAAAGCAATCCTATAACAATTTTGCACAGTTCATATTGACGATGATGGTTAAGGAACGTGGTCATAGTTGATCAGTCCTTTTGAAACTTGCCACCCAAGTAATTTCATCTTATTCTGGCTTAGCCATGAGTCCGTGCCCGTAAATGATAACGTGAACACC
Organism: Pachypeltis micranthus; assembly: GCA_020466155.1. Classification (NCBI taxonomy): domain Eukaryota; kingdom Metazoa; phylum Arthropoda; class Insecta; order Hemiptera; family Miridae; genus Pachypeltis; species Pachypeltis micranthus. The sequence goes on along the minus strand of CM035777.1, from coordinate 26,700,194 downwards.
ACCCGTTATGTTATTCCAGCAAACTAGCCTCTGGCGTTGTGTCCAACATGCCATGGCTTCTACTCTTCGCGTTCTTATATCACAATGTTTTCTTGTTTTAGCATTTTACGATCATGCTGTTCCTTTTGAGCACAATAAATTCACTTACCGTAGTCAGAATCTTGCGACAGGTCGTCTTCGAAGTCGAGCTCTGAACAGCTACTGTCATTCGACTCAACGTCAGTATGTCGGTCGTTGGCTTCGAAAAATATCGTCTTCTTCGCGTCGTTGTCGTTCTCCTTCTTCTCGTCCTCCGAACAACACAACTTGTTGTAGGCTCCTCCTGTAAACGTAGTAATGTTAATTGTATATAGATGCACTTTTACGGCAATACAAAATGAAAAGACGCACAATTGGTTCGTATACCTAACTCACGGAAAGAAGCTCAGTTCTAATCAGGCTCTAGGAAAAAATGGATTGTAGTCGCCGAAGAAACAGAGGACTGGATGTGTGGGAAACGAAGAGAAGCGAGCCAATGAGACAAGAGTACCAGGATATACTGGTTTAAACGGCTCACTTGAACTTCTAATGGTTTTTGGTGTGATGTGGAACACTGAGTGACTTGACCATCAAAAGGATAAAGACATTTTGAAATGGGGAGGAGAGGGAGGGGTGAATGTGGAATGAAGCTGAAGCTGGAAAAAAGTTCTAAACTTGTTAAAACGTCCCCAGAGATAGAAATATCAAGAACCTGACGTGAACGGTTGCGCGGCCAAAAGACGTTAATTGCGACAGAGCTGAAGTTAGCTACATATTCACAATCGAAACTTCGACCATTTGCCCCCAAGTAATGGATGGTACAAGACATGAATATGAAACATACTTACAATCAGGAGAGGATTGCCCAGATGGGTGTTTTTCAGATTTTCGCAATTTGGTGGGTCATGTTCCCGCTACTGTTTAATGATCGGTTAAACTTTCTAATTTCCTCGGCTCTACAAAGTAGAAAGGAAAGTTATGTAATCGGCTGAAAAAAAATGTTGAGTTTTCTTCAGGTCTTAACGTTTCAGACCCTCCTCAGTCCGAAAAACACTATTTGGGAAAATGGTCTGTGTGTCTATGAACGATTTTTAGAGAAAACGACCGTATCAAAGCAGCTCAAACTTGATATCTCGCCCGCAGGTTACCATGGGACGCCAAAATAAGGGTAGGAACAAAAACCACCGAAAGTTCACTATAGTTATCATAGTGATCAAAACACCAAATTTTTTTTTTCTCAAAAACGGCTCTAACGATTTTGATTAAATTTTTTATATTGATAACTCTCAATAAGGCAACTATCCCATAAAATTCCCATTTGTGGGAAAATGTCGAGAGCAGCACAATAAATAATCAAAATTTTAGACGAAAAGCCTTTTTAGCGCGGTTTTTCCTTATAAACTCCGCTGGTATGTTAGTAGAAAGTTAAAGAAAATTGGTATTGTAGTCCGATCCAATACCTATGGGGTGAGTGTTTAGGAACGCTCATGAGGTACATAGGGCTCACTCCAGAAATTCCTGAATTTCAACTGTCCCCGTTCCGTTCACTACCAGTTCTAACAGTTATTACCCAATAACTCTGCAAAAGTGATTACTATCCTTCTTCAAAAATTTTGTGTTTACAGCCTAAATAATTTTCTGTGTACCAATTGCTCAATAATGGTCCTGGAATGAGTACGAGCTGCACAATAAATTCCAGAACTGTAGGCGCTACCGCTTCCTGCTGCCGTGAAATATTGTTTGGCCAAGTTCAAATGAACTGAATGTATTGATTAAATAGAATTAGCCATGCTCAAAGTGAATTGACGTAGAGCTAAGGAAAGTTGTGTGTTGCATCGCACCAGATATTTTCGTTTTGACTGCAGCGTTGTTAGCAGACATTAGGGTACATGTTTCTTTTCGTGATATATTGTGGTGATATTCGTTTTTCTTACATGATCCAAAACCGTTCGTAATGAGTTGTAATTCAAAGGAATAAACTATATCTTACATAGCAGCTTAACATTGAACCAAAAAACCTGAACAAAGAATGAACGAAATGGTTTAACATACCATTTAGTAATGGTGAAAGAGAAGAATAAATCACACAAGGTTGAAATGCAACTTTCCAACGTCAGCAGGTGTTGAGCATTACAACACCTTTGTTGCCAATGGAATGACGATGAATGTGGCACATACCCAGAAGACAGAGGTTCTACAGGATGCCAAAGTAATTATGAGTTATTTCATCGCAACCCAAAATGTGCTACACAATCGCCATAACTTCGATAAGAAGCCCAGGTACAGGACAGTAAGAGGTTGAACTTTCAACCGCACTGGAACTGCTGCTGCACCTCGCAATAACCTTGAATGCAACTCCATCAGTCGATTCTATTTTCTGATGTTCCAAACACGGTTGGATGATATTCCTTCGGCATCTCGACAATCCTCTCCTGATTTTAAATATGTTTCATATTCATGTTCTGGACCATCCATGACTTCAGAGCAAACGGTCAAAGTCGTAGGTGGCCAATTTTGAAAAACTAAAATATCTGGTGCGTTGCAACACACAACTTTCCTTAGCTCTACGTCAATTCACTTTGTACATGGCTAACTCTATTTAATCAATTCATTTATCACTCAGTTAATTTGAACTTGGTCAAACAACGCTTTACGGCAGCAGAAAGCGGTAGCGCTAACAGTGCCGGAATTTATTGTGCTGCTCGTACTCATTGCAGGACCATTATTGAGCAATTGGTACACAGATAATTAGTGAGGGTGTAAACGCGATTTTTTTAAAAAAGGATAGTAATCACTTTTGCAGAGTTATTGGAAAATAACTGTTAGAACTGGTAGTAACCGCAACGACAGTAGTTGAAATTCAGGAATTTCTGGAGTGAGCCCCACGTACCTCATGAGCGAACACTCACCCTTTAGGTATTGGATTGGACTACAATACCGAATGTTTTTGACATTCAACAAGAATTCCAGCGGAGTTTATAAGGAAAAAACTGCGCGAAAAACGCTTTTGGTCGAAAATGTTGATAATTTATTGTGCTGCTCTCGTCATTTTCCCACGAATAAGAATTTTATGGGATAGTTGCCTCATTGAGAGCTATCAATATAAAAAATGTAATTAAAATCGTTAGAGCCGTTTTTGAGAAAAAAAATTTGGTGTTTTGATCACTATGATGACTATAGTTAACTTTCGGTGGATTTTGCCCATACCCACACTATCGCGTCCCATGGTAACTCGTAGGCTAGACATCAAGTTTCAGCTGATTTGGTACGGTTGTTTTCTCTAAAAACCGCGCTAAAATCGATTTCGTCGAAAGTTTTGGTAATGTATTGTGCTGCTCTCGTCATTTTCCCATAGATGAGAATTTTATGGTATAGTTGCCATGTTTGGAGCTACCAATATAAAAACTTTAATCAAAATCGTTAGAGCCGTTTTTGAGAAAAAAAATATTTGGTGTTTTGAACACTATGATAACTATAGTTAAATTTCGGTGGATTTTGTTCATACCCTTACTTTGGCGTCCCATAGTGACTTCCAGGCTAGATATCAAGTTTGAGCTGATTTGGTACGATGGTTCTCTCTAAAAATCGTTCACAGACACACAGACCATTTTCCCAAATAGTGTTTTTCGGACTCAGGGGGGTCTGAAACGTAAAGATGTGAAGAGAACTCAAAATTTTTTTTTCAGCCGATTACATAACTTTCCTTTCTACTTCGTAGAGCAAGGAAAGTAAAAAGACCCAGGTAGATATTACTCTCCTGGTTCTGAATATGTTTTGTGTCAATCGCTGCGACGCTCCCTGTGTTCATGGCAAATGGTCAAAGTTTCGATTGTGAATATTTGTAGCTAACAGTTTAATTGCGTCGGTGGGTGACTGAAATTTGTGGAGGCCACGAGAGATAATACGTTTACATAATTCAGTCCTACAGCGTTACGTAATTGCAAAAGAATTTTTTTAAAACATTAAACGGTTATTTCCAGGAGGGTTGTGTTTCACATGAAAGTTTATTGAACCACCAAGCGAAAATACAAAGTTAATCCTATTTTACCTCAGACAACTTAAAATAAAATACCTTTGGGTAGAGAAGCGATTGAAACGATACAAAAATATCGATTAGTAACAGATACGCTGTAAGTTAATTAAAAATAGCTAAAGCCGCTTTCGAGAAAAATGCGACGAACTCAATTATTTCGGTACAATTCGTTCCCCGCTCCCCATTCGATCGATGGGCCGTGCTCGCAACATCATTTTCGCTCTCCAAACTCAGCAAATTATTACGCAACGGTTTATTATTCTCTTGTAAAACATGATTGTGATCTTATTTAACTAAACGTCGAACAATAACAAGAATATAACAGGGATGTATTAGCAATCCGGTACGGTACACAACAACACTTAGGCAAACGAAAATGTTTGTAGAGCGCTTGTGGAGAGTAAATGTAATTCTTTGTATACATAATGGTTGAAGATTGTAAACATAAATTGTAGGGGATGTTGTGAAACCTGCATCCTTGGGGAATGGAAGAGAGGGCCTCGTTGCTCTAATTCCCTCAGGTGCCACGAAAAAATTTATCATAACGAGAGGAACACCGCAGGGTGGGTGCCTATCCCCCCTCTTCTGGTGCCTAGTCATAGACGAGCTCATTAACCGAATAAATAACACGGGCCTTTACTGCAAATTTTATGCTGAGGACGGTGTCATCCTGGCCAGTCATAAGACCCTAGACACAGCTTGCCAGTTGGCGAGCGAGGGGATGAAACTGGTTATGGAATGGTGCCCTACACATGGACTAGCGGTAAATCCGACAAAAACGACAGCAACAATATTTAGTAGGAAAAGAACTGAGACCACTGGCTACTATGTGATGATGGGAGGATGCAATATTCCTCTCTCATCATCAGTGAAATATCTAGGAGTCATACTAGACAGACAACTTAGGTGGAAACAACAGATAGCTAGTCAACTAGAAAAAGGAAGGAAACTTCTCCTGCATATCAAAGGCCTGATAGGGAAAACATGGGGCCTAAAACCAACATTGGTGAAATGGATATACCAAACGATAGTAAGAGCACTGATATGGTGGACAGGAGTAACCAAAAACAGTGCCCTGTACAAGTTAGACAGAGTCATAACTATGTCAATTACAGGGGCATTTCATAGCACACCTAATGTCATAATGGCCGTACTGACAGGGGTGCTACCAATGAAATGGGAGATCACACAAGAGGCAATGAGAGGGGCACTAAGACTCAGGAAAAACAACGACTGGAACCATTCACACAATCACGGCCACGGAACTGTTTGTACAACCGTCATAAGCAGCATACCAGAGGCAAACATGCCAATGGATGACAGGACAACGACATATCAATTTCAGGGAAACCTCAACACTAGGATAGACTCAAGACAAGTGTGGGAGACCAGGCCGTCAGTGGCGGATGAATCAGAAATCATCTGCTACACAGACGGCTCCAAACATTTAAATGGTAACGCAGGAATGGGAATATACATTCCTGCACTAGAATGGGAAGAATCACTTTCACTAGGAACCAATACCTCAGTGTACCAAAGTGAACTCATAGCGATAAACTTATGTATTAGCACACTTGTAACAAAGAACATTAGGAACACGAATATAGCCATCTACACTGACAACCAATCTGTGGTAAAAACATTGGGCAATCCAATAGTCAGGAGCTATCTCATAGGAGAAACAAAGCACAAGGTTGGGAAACTCCAACAACTAGGGAACACAATAACGCTAAAATGGATACCCGGGCATAGGGGGTATGCGGGGAATGAGAGAGCGGACGAACTAGCCAAGGCGGGAGCCAGAGGACACTTCTGTGGACCAGAACCGTTCTCGCCTATCACAATGCAAAAACTGAAAGTAAAAATAAATGAGAAAATGTGGAACAATGTATGTGTTGAAATAAACAACAATGGAGGGTACCAACACTCCAAAATTATGGGTATAACTAGTCATAACCTACAAAGAACCAATTGGGTACTGGGCTTAAGCAAGATAAGACTAAGAAGAATCACTGGTATGCTGTCTGGGCACTATGCGGTGGGTAAGACCCTAAACAGGATAAATCCGAACGTCAACGCTAGGTGCCCATGCGGAGAAATAGAAACAGTAGAACACTATCTTAGGGAATGCCCGTTATGGTTTGGCACTAGACTCAACATACTAGGGGAGAGAATACTAAACAGCACTAGTTTGAGAGAAACCGAGTGGAAAAGATCCTAGAATTCGTAGAGGGGACCGGGAGATTCCGTAACCGCTTTTAAAGAAGCCAAGCCGACTCCCAATAACTCTGGGGAGATGGGAAATGGGCCTGAATGGCCACGACTTCGGTCATTGTTCCCTCGGCCTTGGCTGGTGCCCTGTTATCTTCTTCTTCTTCTTCCCTCAGGTGCTTAAATAAATCAATCAATATCTCTCTCCCTCTAATTGTCCAGATGATTAATTAGGACCAAGGAAAAGTGGTTTTGTATGTTAGAAACGAGAATATCTGAAGAAAACTCAATAATTATCTCTTTTACCAATCACATAGGCTATTAATGAGGCTATACGAATGAAAAGGTCCTTACTATCCAAGACGATTCGTATAAACTTTGGAATTATGTCGAAGTAGAACACATAAATAATCATTTTTTGTTTTCTCTTTGCAGGTTCGATGCTATTAGCAGTAGGCGACTTTTGTGGCGTAAGTAAAACTTCTGCCTCCCTCATTGGGAAACTAGTTCCCTTGCCTCCACTTTCTTAAAAACGATATCTGGAGAAGAAAAAATCTCGAAAGCCCAAAGAGCGATTTACCGCTGGGCTAGAATGCCGCGGGCCATTGGTGCTATCGACTGTACACACGTGAAAATATCAATTTGTGTGAAACACACCGCGCATTTGGTGTTGAGAAGCATCATGTATCGTTTTTCGAAGTTTTTAAAGTTGTTTGGTGCGTAATTAATTTTGAATAATACACGTAATGTATTCTGCGAGGAACATTTTTACTTTCCGCTACCCGAAGGGAAAGGAAAGTATAGTAATCGGCCCAAAAAAAAAATTTGGGTTTTCTCCAGATCTTTACGTTTTGAGGCCTACTGAGTCTAAAAAACCTAATTTCGGCGCGTGGTCCGTGTGTGTGTGTGTGTGTGTCTGTAGTTCGATTTGCGGGAGAACGGCTGATCCGATTGAGCTGGTTCTTTTTTTGTTTTGTTCGTTATTTTTTGTAGACACCAAAATAAGGTTATGGACGACTTCGGCCGATGGGAATGGGGGGGGGGACGAAAATGTACCAAAAACTAGGGTTTTTCGCATTTTTCTCGAAAACGGCTCTAACGATTTTGATTAAACTTTCAAATCACCTTCTACTAACTAATACCTAACTTCTCCATACATATCTCCATGAAAATACGGTGAACGGAGATATGGGCCCCTGAAGCAAAAATAGGTTTTTTACGCTTTTTGGCAAAACGGCTTCAGCGATGTTCACCAAACTCACAGGATGTTTTTAAATAGTTGATACCTACATATTCTTTTCACTAAATGTTACTGTGACGGTCCATCGAACAGAGATAAAAATCAAAATGTGTCGAAAATAACGTTTTTCGAACATTTCCGTAAATTCCAGGGTAACTGCTTCACCAAATTTGATCAATCGTTCAGAGTGTCTTTTAGTCACCCACACCCCCATTTCGTTCTCTATAATTATTTCTGTATATATATGTTGAACGGAGATATAAGCCAAGTTAACTCAGAAAAGGAGATTTGTCGAATATTAATTTATCGGTATTCCAATTTTCTCAAAAACGGCTTTAACGATTTCTATCAAACTTTCGGAGTACTCTCAGCTAACTAGTCCCTACATTTTGTTCTCCATAAATGTTCCTGTAAAAATGCGTTGAACGAAGATATAGCGCCCGCAAATGTAGGTGGTGTTCGAAATTACGGGGGTGGCGGAAAGTTGTGTGTTGCTACGCACCAGATATTTGTTTCATTCTATTTCCCCCGTATCAGAAGAAACCGTATCGCTCAATAGTTTTTACTTTCCTTGGCTCTACAAAGTAGAAAGGAAAGTTATGTAATCGGCTGAAAAAAATTTTGAGTTTTCTTCTGATCTTTACGTTTCGGACCCTCCTGAGTCCGAAAAACACAATTTGGGAAAATGGTCTGTGTGTCTGTGAACGATTTTTGGAGAAAACCACCGTACCAAATCAGCTCAAACTTCATATCTCGCCTGCAAGTCATCATGGGACGCCAAAATAAGGGTATGAACCAAATCCACCGAAAGTTAACCATAGTTATCATAGTGATCAAAACACCAAATTTTTTTTTTCTCAAAAACGGCTCTAACGATTTTGATTAAGTTTTTTATTTTGATAGCTCCCAATTAGGCAGCTATACCATAAAATTCCCATTTACGGGAAAATGACGAGAGCAGCACAATAAATAATCAAAATGTTCGACGAAAAGCGTTTTTAGCTCAGTTTTTTTCCTTATAAACTCCGCTGGGATGTTAGTAGAAAGTTAAAGAAAATTGGTATTGTAGTCCAATTCAATACCTAAACTGTGAGTGTTTAGGAACGGTCATGAGGTACCACCGTACCAAATCCACTCAAACTTGATACTCTCCAGAAATTCCTGAATTTCAACTACCGCCGTTTCGCTTACTACCAGTTCTAACAGTTATTACCCAATACCTCTGCAAAAGTGATTACTATCCTCCTTCAGAAAATTCGTGTTTATAGCCTCATTAATCTTCTGTGTACCAATTTCTCAATAAAGGTCCTGCAATGTGTACGAGCAGCACAATACATTCTGGAACTGTAAGCGCTACCGCTTCCTACAGCCGCAAAGTGTTGTTTGACCAAGTTCAAATGAACTGTGTGGTAAATGAATTGAGTAAGTGGAAAAAGCCATGTACCCGAGTGAATTGATGTAGAGCTAAGGAAAGTTGTGTGTTGCAACGCACCAGATATTTATTCATACATGGTTCGCTAATGGTCCGCGTGGAATTTAGTTTACTGATAACTACAGCATAATCTCATTCTGTTTTCTGTAAATAAACGCCGTCATTCCATTCATTCATTCATTCTCTCTCTCTCTCTCTCAACAACGATATTATCCATATATTGATCTCCATGTTCCTCCGACCATCCGTTGAACGGAGAAAACAACCAAAATGTTCCGAAATTCGCCATTTTTTCGTTTTCAAAATTTCCACGATTTGATCAACCAGACGGTTTGTCTTCGTGCAACCTACACTCACATTTTGTTCTCGCTACTGTTGAAGGTGACGAGTATACACGGGTCGCCCACATACATCATAAAATGAGATTTGTTGAACTGTAAATTGAAATATTTTTTAAATGGGTTGAGGCTCACAAAACAAATCCTATCGATCGAAGTCAGACCAGTCGCCAATTGACCGTGGATCGAGAGTTAACCCTGGAAACACCACTTAGCAGATGTTGCTAATCCACTTAAGCGATTCTCAAAATATTCTCCCGCTTTTCAAGTCGGTTGAATTCTCTCCTTCCGATTTCAAGGGGTCAAATCTCTGACTCAGTCAGCCGCTCCCTTCCATTCCCTCGGGGCGTTGAATCCGAGCCAAGTTCCAGGAGAAAGCCGTCGTCTAATGTACACAAATCGGGGAAGGCTGCCTTTGGAGAAACTTTCCACTTTCCTCGCCCTCCTGCGAGAACCCCCGCGTTCGGAGGAGGGAAAACCCAAAACTTTATCCAATTTACCATTCAGGCCTCGTTGTGATTAATCCCTTTTCATCTTCTCTCCAACGGTCTAAGCGCATCTTCCGCGTAGTCGAACAATCCAGAGTTTTCTCTCTCGTTGCGGGTTTAAAAGGGGTAAATTTCATTAGCGGGAGCGTACCGACGAGTGTCACCGGCCCCGAGTGAAATAATCGACTTGCCGATTTAATTAGCGGAGCTTTAACTCAGCGGTTAGAAGGAACTGACGCTGCGCAAGTTGGTTGCGGCCAACTGAGGGATTCTCGAGCCGAATCGCACGATTTGCGGTAAGAGAAGAGTTCGTTCGACGGAAACACGCAAAATAACGAGCTCCGTCATGTTGGAAACAACACAGCTAACTCCATTGAGTTGTCTCATCGAAGCTAAAGAGCAGTTGGAGAATGATGCGGCGACCCTAAGTTGTCGTTGAACTCACTTCGCCCAATTGACGTCTCGGCAAACACCTTGAGGCTACCCAAAACAAATTGTGGCTCTGGCATTAACATTTCTCACATCTAAACGTGAAAAATGTTGCGTTCCGAATCGTTACTTATTACGTTTTACACACCTCAACGCAGTACGACGTATTAACCAACTTATTTATGCGATTTTCATTAGTTTGTTGGTGTACTGAACTTTATTTAATACATCTAAAGTTTATGTGTGCAGTCCTTTTCACGTTACGCAGCCAGCACAGATAGTATAGTGATAAAAAGGAAAAGATATTCGACAGAAGCCCTCTTTGGAGAGTCCGTGGTACTCAAATTGAGAGAGCTAATCGGAAAAATAACTACATATAAAACATACAGAGGTTTACAAAGCAACCACTTTAAATGTTTAGATTGGGAGAGAACGGGATCTTGTGGGCAATTCCTTCCTAAGCTGCCTTTCTGTGTGGAATGATTTCGAGGATGCAAAACTGTTCAACTCCTACTCTATTCCAAAAATTGAGAAGTTCGAAAAAAATTCTTGTCGAGAATTCATGCAAAAAAACCTAGTTTTTGGTACATATTCTTCCCCCACCCCACACCCCCTTTTCAATCGACCAAAATCGCCCATAACCTTATTTTGGCGTCAACTAAAAATAACAAACAAAACAAAAAAACCCTGCAAATTATTACACAATGGTTTATTATTCTCATGAACAGCTTGACCTAGTATTACTGCTCCTCCATCCCATTCGATTCAGCATCGAATACTAGTAAACCATACGAAACATGACCAGACTACAATGGAACTACGGAAACAAAACGTCTGATGATTTTGCCCCGTCGGGTCGGAGAAATTGGAACGGGGGCGCTTCGAGCGAACCCGTTGTGAGTCGAAAGGGGAGTTGAGTGGCGGCGTCGTTGGGAGGCGAGCGAGCGCGGGTGGTTTTTTAATGAGACGGGCGGGGAGGGAGGGAGTTCAAACGACGAAACGTTGACTTCCGCTGTAGTTCCCGCGTTGTACTGCGTTTCGTTAATTTTTTTAACCGTTTTTTGCTCATTACAACCACGGGCTTCGTCCGATCGGATTGCCGAGATGGCGGGCACAACTAGATACCAAATCGGATTTTTGTGCTAAAGAACGAATTTTTTAGACCACGTTAAAGGCACAAAACGGCCCGGACGGGGGGCGGCGGACGGACATTGCAAATTTGGAGTCTTGAAACGTAAAGTATCAAATTTTGAGGGGGGGGGTTGTAAAAAATTTTTCGTGGCGGAAAACATAGGGTTATTATTCAGAATGATATAGTTATTGTTCGAACACTGTTATTTGAAATTTGCGGTTCGTGGAGTTTTTTGTTGTTTTTCTTTCTTTTACCGCGACTTCTATTTACCGCTTGTGGAATTCGCCCATTTTTCCGCGGATCTAGGATGTTCGGGATCTCGACATCACGACGAGACGACGCCCACTTATTAAGAACACACTATTACTGTAATTGGGGGGGGGGGGATTCTGCCGCTACATAGGAGGTCGTAGAGAGGGAGATATAATTTGATAGACAGCGTGAAAACTCATATGCCTTGTTCGGGCCTCGGGTGTCCCATTCCTGTTTTCAGACTTTTTCTTGAAGAAGCGCAGCCGTTCGTCGAAGGCGCCACGGCCCGAGAGCAGCTGCACTGCCACAAAGGATGGCTACCACGAGTCCATCCGCAGTCGCCCCTCAACTGAGTGCCGGTAGTGACCACTCAATCTTCGAGGACCCACTCTTGACGAACCTTCTTCGGACAACAACGCGCTGCTGTGCAGTGTTCTCGTTACAGATTGTAAGCATCGTCTGTTGAGGAATGGTACTTCGGATAACCGCAACTTCTTGTGTGTGTGGACTTTCAGGCGTAGCCTGAGATTTACCTTAAATTTGATTATTTTTTATCAGAGCGCGATACTTCAACTTGAACTTTTTGTGACGCGACTAGCCTTCAAAACCTCGGTACCTCGACCTCTTTTCCGATTAACTGAGCTTCGGCTGTAGTTTGGCTCTGGCAGCCAGCGGTTTACTTTATGACAGGACGAAGGAACCAAGAGTAAGCTAATATCTACGCACAGTACTGCTGACGAAATCATGATGAGGAAAGTAGAAGGCTGTCCCCAAAACGCACTCAGATTCACATGGTTTATGCGTTTGACAGCGAATCAAACGAGGTTTTTCAGGAAACCTCAAGAAGCCGACTTCCAATTCTTTCAATTCCGAACTACCGCGACGTATGGAAGCACAACGTTGGAAATGCGCGAAACCAAGTCTCTCCTGATTCTCGTATTGAACGGACAAACGACTGACAGGTTTACCAATAGCTTTTTCAGAAGAAGGAAAGGAAAACATTGAATTATGCGGCGTCTTGGGGAGAGAAAGAAGTGAGAGAGAGAGAGAGAGTGATTGAACGTCAGCGTTACGAGTCTACGCGGCGAGAGGCTTTTCAGAACGCCAGCCTCCCATAAATCAATAAAATGGGGCAGGTCGGGGGCAAGGGACTGCATCGGTGCAGCGGGGGCCGGCCTCGTGGTTGCATTTCTACACATCCAGCTGGACCGGATTTCCTTAATCACCTTATGGATCGCTGGGTGGAAGTAATCACGCAACGCGTCTCTTTTTGCCACTACGATTTCATCTGGAGGTGGTTCTCAATTCGAGTATTGTCAGGGTCTCCCTCCTACACAAGGTTGAGTTTTTGCACGAGTTGCTGAATCGTGGAACAGCGGTAATAGACGCTCGAGGAGTCAAGACAGGGTTTGTTTTATTAGAAACAATAAGGGTCTGATAAGTATGAATAAGAATAAATACAAGAGCTCACAACAAAACCAACGGTTGTTTCACGAGCAAACACGAACCTCGTCACCACCCGAAACACTTCTTCAGCGACGGAACTGAGAAGTTGAAGGGATCAAAGCAGGAAGTTGGGGAGATAGTCGGAATCGATGATTAGCTTCGGGGAAGGGAGAATCACGAATGCCTGTTTCACGTTACTGAAGTCACGGGACAAGCCGAACGAAGAACATTTGGAATAAACCGAAACGAGAACACACACTCACGGTTCTAGGTGGAAATTACACCTATACGGTCCATAAGGTACAAGACGTGAGGCCCGATTCACTCCCTCGCGAGCTCGGTTTCGTCAAAGTCTTTTCGTAAACCAGTGAGCCTAAACAAATGGTAAATCGATGTTCTTGTCCAGTCGATTTTTTGTTCTCCCTTGATGGCTCTGGGAAACCCCATACTGCAGCCTACCTGGGTCTATTGTGTGGGCGAACATGAGCCCTCCCAGTTCTCTGATGCGGGGTCCCCAATACGCGCAAAACGCAAGACAACCGTGAGGTTCCAACCTCCTCTGGCCACAGCTGATGAGCCCCCACCACTCTGTGGCGCACTGCACCCAGCCTCTCACACGTGCACAGTACACGCTCCGCTACTCCAGCTCCGACTCACAGAATCTGCAATTCTGTACCTCTGACGTACCAATTTTGGCCAGGTGGTACCTTAATGGCGGGAAACAGGCGACATATCATCCGTGTACTCTCTCAGGAGTACATGCTCAAGAGAGAAGTCATGATCGCCATTTTTAAGGCGGTAGGGACTTCCGATCAGATGGTGTCATGGTTCTCGTCATATTCAAGCGATCGGCAGCAGTGTGTTAAGGGACCGGATGGTACAATGACCGCATGGAGAGACACATATCTAGGCACTCCGCAAGGGTCGACTCTGTCGGCCTTATATAATATATCTTGCTTCGCTCCCAAGCTTGTTTTCGTCTGCAACTAAATACATGTTTTATGCAGATGATTTGCAGATGTATCAATCGTGTAGGGTAGAGGATATTGGACCGGCGATAGACAGCCTTAACTCGGATCTCCAGGCTCTAACTGGTTGGTGTAAAGAGCACGGAATGCAATTAAATAAGGCTAAAACAAAGGTTATGTACCTTGGGAACCCTAAAATTCTGGCCCGATTCGACAGTAGCCTGCAGCCAGGTGTATGCCTCGAGGAAACCGCTCTAGAATCCGTAGAGGATGTGAAGAATTTGGGGATTGTAGTTCAGAATGTACTATCCTGGGATATGCAGGTTACAAACATGTGTAAGGGGGTGTTTTCAGGCGTGTACCGGTTGCGTAGGATCGCAATTGACTTCCCGACGCGAGTTCGACAGCAGCTTGTGCAATCGCTGATCTTCCCGATCTTAGATTATGCGACTGTGTCCATGTGTGAGCACATCAGAAGACTCCAGAAAGCGCAAAACGCAGCAGTTCGCTTTATTTTTAGACTTATTGTTGATGAACATGTCACACCTGTTTATAGGCGGATGGGCTGGCTCACCATAAAAGAAAAGAAAAAGCTGGCCATCGCTGTAATGGTTTTCAAAATATTGAAATTCAGGAAACCAGAATACCTGAGTAGGAGTTTTGTCTATATGAGAGATGTGCATTCAAAGATCACAAGGAACGTGGGAGATTTGTTGCAGATTCCGTTGCATAGAACCTGTTTATATAACCGATCGTTTGCCGTTCAAGGAGCACGTTTGTACAATGAATATAGGGAATTGTTTGATTTACGACTAAAAACAGAGGTATTCTGAGACAAGTTTCGGAAACACCTACTCGCCCAAAATGATGTTGATGGAGAAGTGTTGTAAATGTTAAATGTACTTTGTTGTTAGCTTTCCTCAGTATTGCAATTGTCTAGTGATAGTATTTGTAGTTTTCCTAAGTATTAAGTTCTTGTATGTATAGTGTGTAAAGGCCTTAGACTAAGAAGGGGAGGAATATTGAGTACTCACTCTTCGTACCATCTAACATTATGTCTGTGTTTCAGTGTACTGTATGAAAGGACAGGCGAGTGAGTGGGTGGCCCCGGCCAGTTCGGGGAGGCGGTGATTGGATTAGGCTGGGGCTCAGTGATTTTTTTTTTATGTTGTTTCCGAATTGTTTTATTTTTTATTGATTTATATGTTACTATGAGTTGTTTTGCCTTTCTATTAATTTTTAGGGACCGTCTCAGGACCTCCACTGTCCAACGCTCTGCATGTCGAGTTCAGAGGAGGTCCGTAGGAGGGTGGGCTCGAGGCTGGCTGGAGTTTTTCACCCACCTCAACCAGCTGGTATGAATGGTGTGTGACTGTGAGTGTTAGTTATTTATTTGGAGTGAAAGCAATTTATTTTGCACGAATGCAATTTATCTGGTATGAATGTGTTAATGAATTAGCGGTTGTTTCGCACATTGTAAGCGAGTCTGCGAGCACACAACATATGTTTATAAGAAAATAATGTTTATATGAGCAAAAAGCTGAGGAAATGCAGTTATGTTTGTTTTCCAGGGAGAATGGAAGAGAGGGCCTAATGGCCCTAATTCTCCCTGGTTGTTAAATAAACCATTCATTCATTCTCTCTCTCCAGACAGAGGATCTTTTTTGTTCTGGAACGCGCTAGGTAATCTACTAGAGGTGGTGGTGGGAGGGTGGAGCAATCGCAATGTGGGCTACCAAAACCCTCCCTAGCTACTCGTAGGGGCTCATTTCCTGTCCCGGACGCTTGGAGGAGTGTAGGCGCAGGTGTGGCAGTTACTCGGTGGCGTTGCGGAAGGTATGTGTAGTCAGCAGGAGGAGCAGGAGATACTAGGAAAGGGTTGGGAGGTTGATGCGTGGGCAAAGATCGCATAGCACAAGCTAAGTCACTCACCGACTGATTCGAAAGTGCTCTCTCAGATTGGTTGGTTTTTCCAACCAATTCAAGCGATCGCAAAGCTGTTGGGTGTCAGAAGACATTCTTTGAATGCACCCAACCAGCTCACTGTGCTGCCTCTGCATCAGCATCATAACTCCCAGAAACTCGTTAAATTTAGAATTTAGCTGTACTAAATCACTGCTTGCTCTGTTCACTGAGGACGCGACTCTTTCTGTCGCTTTGTCCACAGCTGCCGTAAGTGTAGAGGCTGGTGGCTCGGACAGGTACACTCCCTTGTAGAGCATAGCTCTCTGATCACTCTGGTGTCGTTTAAGATACTGGTTCTACTCCAAAAACTGATCAGCTATGTCCTGGGTTTTTATCGTGAATTTAGTCTTTGAACCAGATGCACACTGAAATCTAGTGAGGGGGGGGGGGGGTGGCTGACAAATCGTAGTAATTACGTCGCTGGTCAAAAGTGGTGTCAACTGATGGCGATGATGGCAACTGTGCTCTGTGCCGCTGCTGCTGTGCAGTTTTCCTTTGACTGCGTGATCCTCAGTTTGCAGCTGCACCACAGCCTCCAGTAGGTGGTCCCGAATGTCATCATTGGACTTGGAACCCTCTAAACACGCCACACGTTTGTATAAGTGCCACAATCTAGCATCCAGCCGTCGCACGTCCTCTTGCGTCCACGTGCCGTATGCTCCTCACATAGTCGGTCAACGCTGTGGCCTTTTGGGTACATGTGTCGAGCGAGCGCCCGAATTCGCTCCTTTAAAGGAGCCACACCATCCCGAATAGCAGTCGTCAATCTCCGCCTCAACTGAGTCACAACCCCGTCCGTCGGTAGTCCACGAATCTCCAACTCGTAGACTATTTCGTCCTTCAAAAGCCTGGATGGGTCCATCGTAGTTAAGTAGGATAACTGGTACTCACGTACAACTAATGGATGACACCAAAAGTTAGCACCTGTGTACTTACGAAGAACCTCAACGAAATTCAGATTGGAGGATATTACGCCTAAGACTTACCGTTTTGGAGAGCGTGGACTTGTTCGTAGACCGCTGCCACCAATGTAATGCTCCGACGTGGCCGAAACTGAGGGCTCGGAGGATTAACGATATTGAATAATTAGGAAAGGTGCGAAGAGAAGGAAAAGAAGGTACTGGGACTGGGAGACTAGGAAATAGAAAAACTGTGGAGATTAGATAATTGGAGTTTTTTTTCTTTTCCGAGGGCGTGCGGGACAAGTCCCTTTGTCACTGCGGCCGCGTGTGGGCCTATTGTGACACAGGCCCTTCCTTAGTAGAAGGCGTCGTACGTACCCGCCCCCTTTATGAAGCCGAGTATGTCCTTCACTGCAGCTTTCGCTATGATATGGGGCTCAATAACCCCCTGGACAAAGTTTGACTGCTAAGGCAGGGCACTCACATAGAATGTGCACCGCCGTCTCGTCCTCCTCACCACAGAGTCTGCATTCCACCGCCTCTGAGATGCCCATCTTGTTGAGGTGATACCTGAGTGGGCAGTGTCCAGTGAGGAAGACAATCAAGACCCTCAGATCCCTCCTGGAGAATGTCAGCATCGCCTTTGCCCTTGGACCGGAAGGCGTAACGAGCCTTTTCGATTGTCTAAGTCGTGGCTGGCGATGCCAATGGGCGCTATTTTCCTGTGTCTCCCATTGGGCCACCAAACGGTTCAGGTGACTTTTGGTCATACCTACGTGAGGTTCAGGCCCGATGGGTAGGGCTTCTGTGCCCTTCTTCGCAAGGTGGTCAGCCTTTTCATTGCCCTCATGCCCCCTGTGAGCCGGCACCCAGATGAGGGAAAGCCTATTGTGAGCGCCGAGCTGCTTGAGCACATGAAGGCATTCCCATGCCAGCCTGGGCCTGAAGCTATAGGCAGCAATGGCCTTTAATGCGTCCTGGCTGTCCAAGAATATGTAGATTCGCTTAGACAGGATCTCTTCCACGCAGATCTTTATAGCTAGGATTTCAGCTTGGAATATATAATTGGAGTTACTGAAGGGCAACCTACTTCCTCGGGGGACGGAAATGGAGAGAGAGCTCCGGTTTTGGGTGGAAGGCTCGGCGGCGATCATCCTCTGCTGAGCAAGCGCTCTCGATTCGGCTAACTCCGTATTTGGGCTACTCGCAACCACGAATTCGGTTCTCAAGCCGGTACCTTATCTAACTATCACTCCTCGTGCCGGTGATATGGTTAATGGCAAGGAGGAGAAACGATAGTGAAGCCTTCTCTCTAGGAGGAGAATGCTGATGCTCAGTCCTTCCTCTCGATAGCGCCGTTCCTTGGGCGGTACAGTTCGCCTGATAAACTGCCTTTGTCTAGAGCACATCCACATCCACTTCACCAATAGGCAGCCCTGCACTTCTCCTCCCACTTACCAACCACCTTGATCGAGTTCCTACCAAGGGCTCAGGTTCCGCTGGGAGAAGCGCAGATTCATTCATCGCCTCGTTTGTCGGCCAGCTCATTCCCTTCTATCCCAGTATCAGCTGGCACCCAACATTGTGTTAATGTGTGTTGCTTGGCCAAGGCCAGTCGAATTAAAAAGAGTCATAGGAGAGCAGAGGAATTCATTCAATTCGATACATTGTGAAATATTCAGCGCAATTCACCCATTTCGTTCTATTTCCACTCACTTAATCAGATTCTTTGCAAAAATTCGTGTCATAAAGAAGAAAACCGTCTCAGAGAAATAAAGAGAGCACCTGCGTTGAACGTCAAACGAAGCGGCTGAACATTTCAACAGTCCAGTATGCCATTTCATAGTTATTTAGAAGATTATTCTCTACCGTCAAAAGCAATAAAATTACGAGACGGGGCAGTACACAACGCTTTAGTGAGCGTTTTTTTCATGAAATGTCCATCAGCTGCGAAGCGTTTGATGTTCGACGTTAATAGCGTTCAACATTGATTACCGAACACTCGCTGAAGGCAATTATTGAAGCCTTGCGTGGCTGATTTGATCTTTCCCCGATCCTCTGGTCAAAGCTTTGTGTGGCGCCACAACTTGCACAATATTACGCAATCCTCTAGGGGCTGCAATATACAAACACACACTCAGCTCCCCTTTCCTCTCAATATTCAAAAACACCATTAAGAAAACAGTAGGACTGGATCGTAGCACTGGAGATCCTTCAAGCTAGGAGAAGAGGAAAAAGGGTGCCTTGGATATTCATCTAAAACTCAGCCACATTGGCAAGCACCGTTTGCAAGACACCCTCCATAAAAGTGATGTATTAGTATTACTTCGAAATTTTTACGTTTATTGGCCGTACGAGCTAGGAAGTACAGGTTTGTAAACAGACGACTTTTGTTTTAATTTTCACCCAATTTCACGTTAGCGGAACACCAGAAGGAAACTTAATTCTTTAGTGCTTTTCTTCGACCACCGCGTAACCAAGTAACTGGGAGGCCACTTCATTAACCTACTACAGAAACCAAGGAACTCCTTCTTGAGCAACAGAGCGAACAAAACCCGATCAAATGCCTCTGACATCTTGAAGAACGATGCGAGAGGCATCGAAATGTGTCAACAACGCCTCTTAGTCCATTACTGCTTGAATTTCCTTTTTTTAAGTTATAAGATGACGAAACCAAACGTTAGTCACAGAGTGACGAGTGACCAATCTTCATCGAATCTGGGAGGGAGAACGGAACCGCGTGCAGCGCATGAGTGGAAGAAACTGCAGAGCATCATGTAATACAGGAGGTTCGACGTTAGGGTGTATTGGTATAAATGTTGGGGGGCAAGATACAGACGGAAATCAAATGTGTGCAAACGAATTAGCCGTCAGAAGAGGTCTAAGTCGAAAGACGTGAAATGTCCACACTTGCCCTAATGGGACTAACTGGCCCTAACGGCTAAGTCATTGTAACACCTTCGGTCCTCAAGCTTTTGTTTACCTAAGGTAACCTCTTCAGCTATTTCCGACTTTCCATTTGCTGCACTCTCCTCAATATCCTTTTCCCTCCTCTCAATTTACATTCCTCTCCACAACAGAATGCTCCTCTCAAACTCTTACCCTACTAGCTCTCGCGGAATACAGTCGTCTCCCAGTTCTCCCAACAGACACTCGTTTCTCCTCTCATCGACATCTATTTCGGATTTCTTCTTCCTTCCTCGTACAACCAGTTTCATGCTTTCAGAGCCCCACTTGTTAGCACTTGTGTACTCAATTCATATCATGTTCTAGTCACTTCTTCTTTGTGCAACTAAGCTAAACCCCCTCCCTGTGGTTCTTCGAAATCTACCCTGGGTTATCAAGACATTAAGAAGGAGAACTACAAACTACAGTTCATGAACTTATTTGGATGGAATGATGTGAACTGTTCAGGAGTTACTGGACAGACTGAAATCGACTGAGTAAGGTGAATCAACAAAAATTGATAGTGAGGTTAGAAGAAGAGAGAAATTTGTTGATTTGTGTGCGTACGTGTTGAGGGAGGGGTTACACGAATTCATGAAGCCCCGCTGTACCATTTAGAAAGTACTTTGTTGGCTCAACAACTCCACTTAACTCCGTTCCAATTAGAGCAACGGTCTTGGAGTAACACAGAAGAACAAACTGCACATTCCCAATTTGTGTACAGCAAAGCACTAGAACTGGTGCGCCGAACCAGATTATCTTGTGGAACCTTTCCTACTCTTTCACCTCTTTCCTTTCCTGATCTACATCTGCCATCCCACAGATACCTGGTAGTCCATGACACATTGACGCTACAACTTCTTGTACAGACATTATTGCCAAGAGTCCAACATAACTTCCAGCACTCACTATTGTTAGATATCACTCATTTATATTGTTCATTGTCTTGCAGTCACTGAGTTCGCCAAACCATCTATGACGTCCATACTGTTCAAGATGTGATCAGCGGTGCAATTATTACTTTGGCTCACTATAATTACTGCGAACTCACTATCTTCCGTCTAGACGCAGTCAAACGCCTCTCAAAATTGTGCATTCGCCCCAGCATCTAAAAACACCTAGAAAACGATACCGAACACGGCGTATTTGCGATAAAACTGCCGAACTGCTGTTCGTTTTTGTTAATTTTTTCAAACATATTTTGCCCATAACAACAATGGGCTTTCGTTCGATCGGATTGCCGAGATGGCGGGCACAACTAGATACCAAATTGGATTTTGGTACGAAAGAACGGATTTCGCGGGGCATAAAACGGCCCGGACGGTGATGAAGACGGACAATGCAGATTTGGAATCCCGATGTCTTGAAACGTAAATTATCTCATTTTGAGGGAGGGGGGGGGGGGTTAAATAATTTTCCAGACCGAAAACATAGGGTTATTATTCATAATGACATCCAAACACCACCAAAATACACCAAAGTGGAATTGGGATTCTCCAGAAATAGAAAAAATCGATGGAGGACAAATGTGGCGAAGTCTGCAGAATCCTGAAGTTTGGCTCTGTCTTTGGGGGATGTCCGTATATCTACATTCGTTAGAGAATGCAGTGAAATGCTTTTCATGAAATCGCGCCCTAAATTTTTTGACACGGTCGAACAAGCTTTATTTTCCACGATAATTCAGTTATAAAACGCCAAATAACCAGTCCACCTCGTTTTTGTCGGACAGAGGTTTTTTCCATTTGCAAATTTTCGTCGTCCTTTGTTTGCTCCGACCGTTCCGCATCGGCGAAGTGCAAATAACCAAGTCACCAGTTGAAAAAGGCTCATAGGCACGTCGTAACTTGACAATTACGTACCTCGAGAGACACTGCGGCGGTGAGTGTCAATTTACGAGGGGAATTAAAGCTCCACAACAGGCGGGCGTCGAGTCAAAGAGCTAAAATTCGAGTCGGGGACCGGGCAAAGGGAGAGGGAGGAAGCTAATGGACGCTAATGCGATGGCCGAGTGGTCGGCAAGTAAATCAAGAGCCTGGGGAAGTATTAAGTTGAGTGGAGTGAAGGGCCGTTCCGAAGGCTGCAGGGCCGGCAGGGAGCCCAGAAATTAGCCGGACGGGGGAAAACCCTCGCACATTTCCGTGAAAACACACCCCTCGGAAACTGGAACGACCTCGACAATAGCCGCCCTTTTCCTTCCAAAGACCTGTTACTCTTCTGACTCTCAGTTGGGATTTACAGTGTACACCGTTCGAAGAGTGTTTTTGCCGCCATTAACTCTCCGTTAGTAGCGAGGTAATGTCGCTATTGTGTCGTAAATAGCGAATTGAATTTCGATGAATTGTCAATGCTGACTCACTAAGGTTTCGGCATTAAGGCGCTGGTCTTCATCGTTGACTAGCCTTCTTCCTTCCTTTGGGCCTCGCGCTTGGGCGGGCTGCTGTGGACCACTGGAGAGGGATAAGGCTCGGCTTTCTGAGGCGCAAATTTTGCGGGCCATCCTGCATTCCGCTGAACTCCGTGCGGAACTCACCACAGAACAGAAACTTGCCGCCATCGACGAATGGGCGCTAGAGAAATGGCAAGCGAGATGGGCATCCTCCTCAAAGGGACGTGATACGTATGAGTCCTTCCCCAACATCCGGGAACGTCTTTCAAGAAAATGGCTTGAGCCAGACCACTAGACGAGCCAGTTCCTCACGGGGCATGGTGACTTCAATGCGCGGCTCCACTTCTTTTTTCTCATTGACTCTCCATCATGCACGTCTTGTGCCCCCAGTGCGGAGGAAACAAGAAACCATGTGCTGCTCCACTGTAGTTTCTACAACAGTGAGCGACGGTTGTTGGGAGGGCAAACGAACTTAGCAGCATTGACTGCTACAAAGCAAGCCTATAACCATTTTGCAGAGTTTGCAAAGAAGATGATGGCTAAGAAACATGGTCATAGTTGATTTGTCCTTTTGAAACTTGCCACCCAAGTAAATAGTTAGATCAGGCGGGAAACCAGATTATGAACTCCTCCCAGATGTTACAGGATTCCTCAGGTGGTCACCTCTGCGCGGTAACACACAGGCAAAAGCTCTCTACCGGGAGACTGGCTAACGCCCAAATACCTGCCGTACCTCCACTGGTCTGAGTTTGGTGGATGCTGCAGGGGCCGGCCTCTTGGATATTAGCGAAACCGCCACTTCCATGACTGATATAACCCTCGTTGAGGGATTAGGTACAGTTATCAAATAAGGAAACAGACCTGTCGTTAACACAAGCACTCGCTCAACATCCACCAGAACCGAACCTGCGTAGGTATGACTGGTTGTGATTTAACCAGTTTCTTGGTAGAAAGCCCCCGTGTTAACACACCGAGCTATGACATTGAAGAACCCTGTACCATCCGGAAGAGGTTCTTAATCTGAATATATTGTCACGAGGGGGTTTGGAGATGTTTGGGGATCTGCTAACTCAGGCAAAAATTACAGCGATCGCGAGCTCCGATCCAAAAGCCCAACTTTCGTCGGATTATGAGACTTTTATTTTGTCTCTCTTCATAACGGTGGATGCAGGTGATACTCTCACTGCAGCCACAAACGGGCCTATTGTAAGGGCGTCCATGATCCTCAGATCATGGCCCCATGGCACTGGTCTCACTTGGTGTGACGTCACCTATCTGCCCCCCGCACAAAGCGGAGGATATCCGCAAGTTCGCATTTGCCACCTATTCTGGCTGAAGGAAGGGCCTCCCAAACACACAACAGCGTGATGCCGCGAGTCCATCGCATACACACAGCACATGCTCTGCCGTCTCTAGCCCCACCTCGTAGAACCTGCATACCTGTAACTCACACTTGCCAATATTAGCAAGGTGGTACCTCAGTGGACAGTTACCTGTGAACAGGCTACATATGAACCTCATATCCTTCCTCCCCACTGCAAGCACCTCCTTGGCCCTCCCTGTGGGGAGCCGGATGAAAGATTTTGACTGTCTAAGGCTGGGCAGCCCTACACCTATCCTCCCATTTGCCAACCTTTCTACGTAGGTGGCTCTTGGTAGTCCCAACAAAGGGCTCAGGGCCAATAGGGATCTGCACCAATCCCTTCTTAGCCGACCTATCAGCCCGTTCGTTTCCCTCCATACTCTGATGCCTTGGCACCCAACACAGTGTTACACTGTTGCCCTAGGCTTGGGTCTTCAGTCCAGTCAGACACTCTCACACCTGCCGCAATGTAAGACAGTATGAGGCTTAGGCCTTGAGAGTGGCCTGACTGTCCACCATGATGTAGATTCTCTGCCGCTTCAGTCCCCTCTGCAGCAGTCGCTGCACACAGACTGTCACCGCAGCCACCTCTGCCTGGAACACTGTGGCCAGCGACCCCAATGGGATCGCTGCTCTGGTTCTCGGCCCAAAGATGCCCGCCCCTGCAAGGCCACCCTGCACCGAGCCATCAGTGTAGTATACCAGGCCCCTGCTTCGAAAGCGGGAACTCCCCCTCCCCACCTGGATTGCTCATGAATGAGTAGCCAAAAGGGTAACACGAAGTTGAACCTCAGGGGCATTGAGTCGACCACATGCAGTTCACCTTGTCAAGGATCAAGCGGCAGGAGCCTCTCCTTCCCCGCATGATCAGACCTAACTCCAACGTGCGCACAGCCTGGAGGAACGACATCCTTTTAACATGTATGTGGAGTGGAACTAAAGAAAAGAAGCAGTTCTAGCAAGACCTCCAGTGCAGCCGTAGGGCATGTGTACAGCCTGTAACGGCCAGACACGCCCTACGCTGCAGTTTATTCAGCTGCAACGTGTTTTGTTTTTCACCCAAGTGCACCAGACCAGGGCTCTATAAGGGACTACAGGCCTAACAACAGCTGTGTACAGTCACCGGATCATCCCAGGCCTCAGCCCCCATGTCTTTCCCACCATTCTCTCAGCTGCTCACATCACCACCGACGCTCGTTGTAAGGCTTTTTTCACGTGTGTGGCCCAAGTGAGCTTCCGATCAAGGGAAACTCCCAGAAACTCCAGGTGAGACCTTCGTCTTACCACAAGACTACCATCGCCCGGCGCCTTTAATGGGCGTCAGTCGGTAAAATATTTAGTTTAGTTTCAAAGGGTGAGATCACCAGGCCCCGTTCAATTGTCGCAACCTTTTTCGCAAATTGGTCGAAACGGTTATGAGCTTAGTCCCAGTCAAAGCTCCGATGTTTGAATGCAATTCCAAACAGCCGTCGCTCACTGTTGTGAGCAGCACCTGGCTTTTTGTTACCTTCTCACTGGAGGCGCAAGAGGTGCCGTATGGTATTTGAAAGAATAACAGAAGTGGAGACACGCATTGAAGCGGCTACGTCCCGTAAGGAATTGCCTAAGAGCTTCCTGCCATACGAAGATACATCCTGTCATTGTTGTCGCAACAGACAACAACACACACATATACCCATAGTTTTTTTCACAGACTCGGTTCTACAAGGGCTTCCTTCGGATAGACGAGGCATTAAGTACGTAAGGATTAGCTTCAGAATAACGTCCTAAAACATTGAGTTCACTCTCCCTAAATATTGGCAATACCGCGTCGGAAACCTCCTGAACGAGTGTCGTTCGGTGGAGTGCTCCTCGAGAGCGGAAAAGGATCTCTAAACTCGCTAAGGGCTCCCCCCTCAACCGTCGCTGAATACTAATTGCCTACTTGAGGGCGTATTCCTCGTTTCAGCTCGCCCTAATGACAGTTGAAGGGTCTGCCGCGGCTTCCGGAATAACACCCTCCTCCCTAACCATTCAGCAGGGCGCTGATTACTTTTAGTGTAATGGCCTTTGATTAGGTTAGCCGGCCATTCGTGGCGTGTGTACAACAGATCGAGGGGCTTCTTCGGTCATTTTCTGTAAATCCTGACTCCTTCCGGCCTTGAGATAATTGAAGTTTGGATTGAGGAGAAAGGATTTGTTCATTGAATTCAACTTGAGGGTTCGCTAAGGTGAGTGGGAGAGGAGATAAAGCGGAGAGAAAACAGCCTATTCCCAAGGGTCAGTTTCACCAAACTTAATATTCAACGTTTACTTACTAAACCGTCGATTTCAATTGTTAAACGGCGATGTCTTGGTTCGCCAATATCATTCAAAATACACCGACGATCAGACTAAACAAACCAACGATTCAATGGCGCAGCAGGTCACTATCCCAAACCGACGATTTACCATTACAGACCTCGGCCAACGATAAATGAGAGTGAATCTTTCGCTGTCCATGGCAGAAAAGGTTTTGGCTGCGACGAGTGACTGACAGCACGAAGCCTGTACTCTACGACGTTAAAGTTGGACGAAAGACGCTGCAGTATCCTTTCTAAATGTCTTACCGATTTCATTTCTTATGTAAAAAGGACTACACGCATTGGTAAGCGAATTAAAGACAATTCCCGTCCTCTCCTGATCACCTTTGATGACCCTTCGACAACACAAAGAATTTTAATGGACAACCGATCCTCCTCTGCACCTTTAATGCTTCTTATTCGCTGTGTGCGCAGAGTTTCCAGAACTGGCCCGATACTGAGAGCTCCGATGGTCGCCACAGTCCAGGAAATATGATAGTCTAGTGACTATTACCGTTTTCTACCAGAATTTCCGCGGCCTTCAATTTCTTCTCGGGTGACTTCGTTCGTATAGGGTATGTTATCAGACGAGGATTCACGTATTAACGGACTTTTGTAATAAATGATTGGCCTAACAAAGAATTTGTGAGGCGCGGGGGGGGGGGTCCTAGAATTACCTTCACAGGAATCCGCGAGAGTCTAAACCTCGTCGAGTTGATTCGAATTCAACTGCCCTTCGATCCTTCAGCTTTTCGATTAGATTTTGGCTGATTGGGCAGAAACGAGCGGGCTGTTCTCCGCGTTAGCTCGCCCCTGACATCCGCCGATAACCGCGTTTAATGCTTTCGCGGATTCGATTTGGTGCCCGCTAATGCAAATCCTCTTCGTCTCTCGTCTGCCAGGGCCGAATTAACGCGTCGACGGAAGGGAGCGGAGTGGACAAAGCAGCTCGCTCCAACGCAACAACCTGCCTCTTGACAACCGCATGGATTAACGACTGACCCCAAATTGACTCCCAACGAAGACGGTTTGCTAACGGCAACCCAACGAAACTCGACGCGGGGCAGCACGTGAACGAACGGGAACAGGGAATATCGATCTGATCTCTGCCAACATCTCTTAATCATCCACAAGACATCCCATCATGTCACTATGTGGAGTTCACTGCAGTTTATGTAATGGACGATCGGATGTACGAATTGCGTTATTTCTCAAGGGTAAAGAGGGTTTTGCGGCCCTAACTACGCCCTCGTTGATAAATAAAACCGTTAATCAGGCTCTCTCTCTCTCTCTCCCTCTCTTCATTCTTTCTCGCTTTCTCTCTCTCCCTCACACTCCCTCAACTTAGTGTCTCACAACCAGTTCACATATATTGAGAGTCCTTTGTTCGCGTTTATATATTCATACTCAACCCAATATCGCTATTTTGTTAACTGTATCTGTTCTGTTAACCTCACTCACGCTCACCACGTCCATTTATCTATCAATTTCAAGCTAACCCCATTCGTGCACTCAACAATGGGTTCAGAAGTTGGCTTTTAAAGTTGTAAGAATCATACCTGATGAATCGTACACGAGCGGTTAGGGCGTTGGGATTCCATGAGTAGTACTAAAAAAGTGTGCGGGAATAGTCCTCAGCTAATTCTCCTCTTCTCAGTCCCACTCCTCAACTATTTCCAATTGACGACGGATTTTCCCCTTTCCTGGACTTTCCCGGCTATCTTTTCCCACCCCTCAAATTTACATTCCTTTTCTCAATAGACAGCTCCTTCCAAGTCAGTCATCCTTCAGCACTCTTGAACAACAGTCATCTTCCAGTTCTCCCAGTGATTCGTCTCTTAGCTCACACTACTCACAACTCTCTCTCTCTCTCTCTCTCTCTCTCTCTCTCTCTCTCTCTCTCTCTCTCTCTCTCTCTCTCTCTCTCTCCAAGATTGTCTTCACTGCACTCAACCGATTTCTCTCTGAGAACAACGTCATTGATCCAATGCAGTCAGCATCCCGCCCTGGTCACAGCACTGAGACTGCCCTCATCAAAGTCTTTGATGACATCCGGCAAGGCATGGATGATCGCAGAGTAACGGTGCTTGTCATGATTGACTTCTCACGGGCATTCGATAGAGTCCGACACGATCTGCTAGTGGCAATCCTTGGCTCTGTAGGGGTATCTGGCACTCTGCTCAAATGGTTTGCTTCGTACCTTTGTCGGCGCACACAGAGCGTCAAACGACCGGACAGAACACTATCCACAAGTCTGGATATCCGGACGGGAGTACCCCAAGGTTCTGTTCTCTCTGTGCTACTCTTCATGCTAGCAATAAATATAGTGACCAAGGTTTTTAAGAAGAGCAGATGTTGTACGCGGACGACTTACAGGTTTATCTGTCTGGAGAAGTTTCACAAGTCGACGAGCTAGTACACTCTCTTGGTGGCCACAGGTATCCAAGACAACGGTGAAAATTTTTAGAGCATTGTACCAACTTCGACGACTCGCTACGGAATTCCCGTACCATGTAAGACTCAAGGTAGTACAGGCACTCGTCGCCCATAACCTTAGTTATGGGTTGGCGGCGTTGTGTGACCTCAATGGCGAGCAATTGGTAGCTATCCAGAGAGCACAAAATGCCTTAGTACGATTTGTTTACAGGTTAAAGTTGGACGAACACGTTACACCGTACTATAAAAGCTTAGGCTGGCTAAAGATCCAACACAAAATCAGATACACTGTTGCTCTGCTCCTATTTAAGAGCTTAAAATTCCATAACCCTCCCTATGTCGCCGAAAAATTTGCATTCCTCCACTCAATTCACCAACATGAGACACGACATGGCCTAATTCAAATCCCTCGCCATCGAACCACCATCTTCAATAAATCATTCACTGCCACAGCTGTTCGAATTTGTAATGAAAACCCAGCCCTATTTGACACTTCCGTGAGCGTTGCGTCTTTCAAGAGCATTTGCAAGAACGCGCTTCTAGAGGAACGCGAAGAGTAGGAAAGGATGGAATAGCACTCAGAAATCGTAGAAGTTACAAGAAGAAGAAGAAGAAAGACAGAAGAGAGAAAGAAGGAACAATCCAGAAGTGATTCATTTATGTTTATATTTTTTTCTTGTTTTTACTCTGTAAACCGCACAAGATTTAACTTGTAACCAATACTGTTTGCTAGGGATGATGTAAGAGAGGGCCTTATGGCCCTAATCCTCCCTGGTTGGTTAAATAAACCGCTTAATCAATCAATCTCTCACTCTCTCTCTCCTTCTTTCTCGCTTTCTCTCTCTCTCTCTCTCTCTCTCTCTCTCTCTCTCTCTCGCATAATAGTTTCCAATAGTCCAAGAATGAAGGGGCTTATCAGGATCCTCTACTGTACCTATTTTCCAAGCTCTATTTCGAAACTCCCGTTTTTTCCTACATTTTTCTGAGCTCTAAACCCTGTTGATAGTTACATAAAAACACATATGGCTCACATTACTAGAAGTTAGTGGAGTAAAAACTAACAATATGAATATTTGAGTTGTATACTACCTTTCTATATTCCTTCTGTGTATGCATGAACATGAAACCTCAAACATTGCGAATTGTGTTCGGTTATGATACTCAGGACTCTTATGTACGTTCATTCATGTTTATGCCCTATGGTCAGACTCAGTCAAGAGAAGACAACGCTCAACAGGTTTAGAGAGGAAGAAGTTTAGTAGGGTAGGTTAAACATGCACCTGACCGAAAGTCATCTTCAAAAAGGAAAGCGTTTGTGCACTCTCGAGTTTCCTCTTCTCACGTCGCTTTTTGTCGTGAGAGCCTCCTTTACCTCCAGGGAGGCAATATCCAGGGATGAAAAAGAGCAAAGCTGACGAAGCGAGAAAATAATTGGATAGCTCTCGTTGCACGGGGGCCGGTTGGCCGGTGATTGCGTCCACACACACAAGATCCCAAATGTCCTGCGAAGAAGAGGTGACCAACCTTTAAAATTGGCTCCGGTAGAGCGTGGGCCAAAAAACCGGGGAACGACGAAAGGGTTGATATGAGGAGTCATGATCTCGGCGGTGGAATCCTGATTTATTGCTTCTCAGGAACGCCACCTCCTACGAGGAATTCCGAAGAAATGACGCTGAATTCTCCACACGTTTTAGTTATTTAGAGCTGGATGTGTCCTTAAGATTCACGTTGGGCACCCACTCGCTCCATTTTCTCTTTTCACCTTCCACTTTCAGTTGAATGTTTGCAACATATTCGTTCTTGGGAGAGAGCTAAAGCGCAACTTGATATCTTGTTTAAGTTCTGCTTCGTGTACCTCACGAAATCTTATACCCAGTGGATTGAGGCGCACGGTACAACTACTACCGAATTTGTGTACATACTAAGATCGGTACAGCGGCGATTGAACGTACTGGGAACTAACGCACAGGAGAGAAGTGGTTAACGAGGCATTCAAACATTTGTTTGAGTACGAACAGGATTACGCAATGTAGAATGACACCTTGCAGAGCTTGCATTGACCAAATAGAGCTGTGAAGGCGTTTGATATTTCATTCATCAGTACAGTTCCCCTAGTACACACGGTTTCTTATACTCAGTACAGCTCTATGACATAAGTCTTGTAAGGAATAGTTTTTGTCGGTTGATACTGTCACTTTCACGACGATACGCTCCCTCTGACCAGTTATCTATTAGTAATCTGGTCGGCACTGGCCCCATTGGTTGAGTTACGGGATGAATTTGCGATATCGCACTAAGTGTGGAGGGGAGTAAGTACAATATCGACCGAATGCAACCCAGAGTGTTATTCTCAATTACGTTTGGGGAAGTTTCACCGCCACAAACAGGGAACTGGGTGGAAGCGGGCGACAGGGCGACGAGGGAACCGCTCAGGTATGACTGATGGCAGCGTGATTTGGAGCGATTTGGGGCATTTGAGGTGCCCAGTCAGCACAAATGCCCCGGACGAGCCTCTGCTGAATGGAATCTTGAGCTCAGACCTTTCCCAGGTGCATTCAGCCCGACTATATCTGACCTGTAGCCTTCAAGGTGTTAGCTTCTCTTCCAGGCAAAGGGTTTAAGTTCAGTTTAATTTCCGAAGCAACAGCGGACTTCTCGTTTTTGGACGTTCCGAAACATCTGCTTCCCAACACACACATCTCTTCTAAACCCAACCTATAGGCACAATTGTCTCTCAGTTCTCTCTATAGACACTTGTTTCATAGCTCTCTGGCTACTAACTCGCTTTCCTCTCTTCATCCCCACACAACCAGTTCACCAAATCAGAGTCCCCTTGTTCGCGCTTAAATACTCACTCAAACTCGCTATTCTGTCAAAATGTAATACAGTCCTCACTAACTCACACTCACCACGTTCATTGATTTCTCAACTCAAGCTCCCTCTCTCGAGTGCCCATAGTTTCCCACTGGAAAACCCTGCAAATTATTACACACAGTTTATTATTCTCATGAACAGCTTGACCTAGTATTACTGCTCCGAGACCCATCCCATTCAATTCAGTATCGAATATTAGTAAACCATACGAAACATGGCCTGACAACAATGGAACTACGGAAACTAAATATTCCCCCGGCGCCAGGCGCCTGTAAACGTCTGTAGGCATTTATGATCCGATGTAGGGGTGTGAGGAGGAAGTGCTGGCCTCATTGGCCTAACCTCCCTCCGCCCCGTCGGGCAAAAAGAGTCGGAGAAAGTGGGACAGGGACTTCCAGCGAATCCTCGGCAATTGACACGACGTTGCGAGGCGAGCAGGCGGGTGGTTTTTGATGTGATGGTAGGGAGGGAGTACAAACGACGAAACGTTGACTTCGACTGTACTTCCCGCGAGTTCGTTCCATTAGTTGACTCTAATAATTACTGTAATTTCCCTATACGCAGTTGTACACGTCTGATACTCATTCCATTTGACCCAGGATGTAAAAATACCTTGAAAACTATACGAAACATGGCTTATTTGCGATTATACTGCGTTTCGTTAATTTTGTAAACCATTTTTTGTCCATAACAACCATGGGCTTCGTCCGATCGGATTGCCGAGATGGCGGGCACAACTAGATACCAAATCGGATTTTTGTGCGAAAGAATGGATTTTATTTGACCACATTAAAGGCACAAAACGGCCCAGACGTCGGACGGAGATTGCAAATTTGGAATCCCCGTATCTTGAAACGTAAAGTATCAAATTTTGAGGGGGGGAGTTGTAAAAAATATTTTTCGTGACCGAAAACATAGGGTTATTATTCAGAATGAATAATGAACTAAAAGGAGGTCGTGGATGGAAAATGTGTTTGTGTTTAATTTCTTTGCACATTACAGATGAGCACCGTTTCCAGTTGGCATGGAACCCCCAATCGTGCGATTCTCACTGGATCCGTTCTCAAATAAAAGATTTTCCAGTTAGTGCCGGTCTCAATTTGTTGGGAGATCTGAATGGATGCAACGCCCTAATGGAACACGTTTCTATTGTATTGTTCCACAGTGTAGGAGGTCCCTATTAACACACACAGCAACAGTTCAAAATTAATAGCTACGTTCTACATATGTTGAACTCTCGTTTTCAGCCATCCAGTCTTTCATTGACCGTCTCAATTGCGTTGATCTCAAACAGAGATCTACCAGGTAAATATAAAAGAGATTAGTGCAAATCGTCCGTTTCATTAGGAAGGAGACACTCGGCACAATGGGGCTCCATCTCTCGACACTCAAGAGCCTCATCAATTACGCAGTTAGAGTAATTACGTAGTTCAAGTTTCACTCGGTCCTATATTTTCAGGTCCATGTTACGTCTAACGTGTAGCTCATCCAGCTCCAGTTAAGAAAAGATCCCCTACCCTACGTTAAACAGTTCATCCAGCGCGCCGAGGAAAGTTTGATAATTGACTTTATGGTGGTTTACGTCGTCAAAACTTCCGAAGAGCGAGATTACGTCTGACGGAGCCTGATGGGAAAATTTGTTCTGGAGTCTGCGTCGAGGAATCGTGTCGATATCAGTTTCACCTGGGATATTCCGCGAGTTCAACTAACTTGTCTGGAAACCCTTCCATGTTGGCCAAAGTTGTCTCGAAAGTCGTACCGTAATACGCTGTTGAAGAAGAAACAGAAAATGGCCCCTCGGGCGGACAATCTCGCGAGATAAGGAGCTCCACGTGTAAATTACATTTACCAACTACTTTTTCTGGAAGTTTCCCCGACGTTTAAATGAAATAAAAGACAGTGGATTGTGTCATCCCCCAGCATTTCACCTGCAAGAATTTCGCCAGTCATAGAACCAGTCAACTGAAGCCAAATGAAGTCAGGTTGCACAACTTTTTTAGGCTCGCTCAATTAATGTACATAGTCATTAGAGACAGCTTTTGGTATGTACATCCCGAACTATTGAATCATCCTTTGGACCTTGAGACTCAGGCTTGAGGTTGTGTTGGACGGCGGGAAACTTCAATTGAATCGATGAGAATAAAAACAGTACAAGTCCATTTTTGAAAAATGGCTTTTTGTAGGCTGTAACCAGTAGATTTACGCATTGAGCACGAGAACAGTATGCTAACAACACTCGGTAAGCTTGAACAGAGCCTAAATGAAAATGATTGAAGGAAAAAATAGTACGAGTCCATGATACTGTTCTTGCTCTCAACACGTAGGTACTCGCGGTAGTTGGGAGGCGCCGTCTGTGTTTACTCTCTTCAAAGTCGACAGTTTTTACCAGTCCAGAGTTTTACTTGAATTATTTCAATAACAACTTCCGACTGAGATTTGGTAGACCCCAAGTGGACGTTTGCTCTCAGTGTGGTGAATTGACCACGAAATTGAAAGACCAGAACCTCAACGCTGCAGCTAAAAGAGCTTATGCTGCTGAGTTGCTAGTGCATAAATGTCGAGCTAACAAGATTTATAAAAAACTCAAGGAAGTTGAAGAGACACGTAAAAATCGACCGGAAGTGTCTGCATTTTGTTTCGATTTCATGCAGAATTTGCCGTTACCACACATTCCGGTTCAGGAGGTATTTTATTACCGGCAGTTATGGGCGAACGTATTTGAGATTCACAACATTAAAGATGGCTCAGGGAATTTCTACGTTTATCATGAAGGGCAAGGACACAAAGGTCCTAATGAAGTTTCTTCTTTTCTCTTTGATTATATAACTAATAACATTACAGATACCATCAAGGAATTGCACTTGTTTTCAGATTCTTGCCCAGGACAAATCCGGAATCATACTCTTGTAAGATTTTTAATGGGACTAGTGGCAACTTCCGGACGCTTCGACAAGGTGTACCACTATTTTCCTATGCGTGGTCACTCGTTATTACCATGTGACCGGGATTTTGGAGTTGTAAAACGGCACATTAAAAAGCAGGACCGTGTATACCTCCCACAACAATATGAGGAAACGATCGAACACAGCAAAAAGAAAATACCTCATTTCTCTGTAAAACCTGTTTCTTACGACTATTTTATCGATTTCAAAGCGTGCATAAAGTGAAGGTGTGGGACGTGTTAAGTTCCTTCGTTGTACACAGTACGATAATGTGTTTTCAATTTTTTGGTTTATTATTCATTCTGAATAATAACCCTATGTTTTCGGTCACGAAACTTTTTTACAACCACCCCTCAAAATTTGATACTTTACGTTTCAAGACATGGAGATTCCAAATTTGCAATGTCCGTCCGCCATCCACCGTCCGGGCCGTTTTGTGCCTTTAACATGGTCCAAATAATTCGTTCTTTCGCACAAAAATCCCATTTGGTATCTAGTTGAGCCTGCCATCTCGGCAATCCGATTGAACGAAGCGCATGGTTGTTATGGACAAAAAATGGTTAAAAAAATTAACGAAACGCAGTATAACGCGGGAACTATAGCGGAAGTCAACGTTTCGTCATTAGTACTCCTCCCGTCATATCAAACTCAATCACCCGCCCGCTTGACTCACAACGCCCTTTCGACTCACAACGCCCTTTCGACTCACAACGTGTTCGCTGGAAGCCCCCGTCCCAATTTCCCCGACTCTTCTTGCCGGACAGGGCGGAGGAAGGTTAGGGCCGATGAGGCACTTCCTCCGCACACCCCTCCATCGGATCATAAATGCCTACAGACGTTTACGGGCGCCTGTAGCCTGGGGAATATTTAGTTTCCGTAGTTCCATTGTAGTTAGGTCATGTTTCGTATGGTTTACTAATATTCGATACTGAATTGAATGGGATGGGTCTCAGAGCAATAATACTAGATCAAGCTGTTCATGAGAATAATAAACCATTGTGTAATAATTTGCAGGGTTTTTTAAATCAATTAATTATCAATTCATCGCTTTGCCCACTAGTTAGGTTTCGTCGTAAAAGCCACAATTCTTCGGTTTTGGTTACTTGTTAGACGAAGAAAATCAATACTCCTCTTCCGCCACGTTCCGTTCCACCTACTGCGCCCTCAAACAAAGAGCGTCGCGTGATAAATAGTTCCCTTTGGCCCTCGCAATATCTCAAGTTCCAACGAGACCCGCTCTTTTTCGGTACGACGCACTACGGTAGTATCAAAGGCTCCCTACCTCTCCTCCAACTTTTCTTTCGGCCCTAAAACCTTTTGCCCCCTTGCTATTTACCTAAACAAAACGGCGACTGTAGAATCCCTTCGCTGAGCCACAATCTCCGTCTCCACGTTTCAAACATTCACCTCCGCTCCAATACGAAGGATTTCTTCTTTTATTCACGAAGGATTTCACTTGCCAATCGGAGTTGATCTGTTGGAGCTTGACTTCCTTCTCTGGCAGTACTTCCCACCGAATGAAACGTCTCAATTGCTCTCTGACTGGGATTTTCACTTCAAACTCCTAATGTTAAACTTTCACATTGTACCACAGTACTTTCTTTTGTAAATATCTCACTCTATGTTGTGAAAATATCTGGTGCGTTGCAACACACAACTTTCCTTAGCTCTACGTCAATTCACTTTGTACATGGCTTTGTCTACTTAACCAATTCATTTATCACTCAGTTCATTGAAACTTGGTCGAACAACACTTCACAGCAGCAGGAAGCGGTAGAGCTTACAGTTCCAGAATTTATTGTGCTGCTCGTACTCATTCCAGGACCATTATTGAGCAACTGGTACACAGATAATTAATGAGGCTGAAAACACAAATTTTTTGAAAAAGGATAGTTATTACTTTTGCACAGTTATTGGGTAAAAACCTTTAGAACTGGTAGTAAGCGAAACGGCAGTAGTTGAAATTCAGGAATTTCTGGAGTGAGCAACATGTATCTCATGAGCGTTTTTAAACACTCACCCTTTAGGTATTGGATTGGACTACAATACCAATTTTTATTAACATTCTACTAACATTCCAGCGGAGTTTATAAGGAAAAAAATGTAACAAACATAAAAAATGTAATCAAAATCGTTTGAGCCGTTTTTGAGAACCAAAAATTGGTGCTTTGATCACTATGATAACTATGGTTAACTTTCGGTGGATTTTGCCCATACCCTCATTTTGCCGTCCCATGGTAACCTGTAGGCTAGACATTAAGTTTGAGCTGATTTGGTACGGTTGTTTTCTCTAAAAACCGCGCTAAAATCGATTTCGTCGAAAACTTTGGTTATTTATTGTGCTGCTTTCGTCATTTTACCACAAATGAGAATGTTATGGTATAGTTGCCATATTGGGAGCAACTAATATTCAAAATTTAATCAATATCGTTAGAGCCGTTTTTGAGAAAAAAAATATTTGGTGTTTTGACTACTATGATAACTATAGTTAACTTTCGGTGGATTTTGTTCATACCCTTATTTTGGCGTCCCATGTTAACCTGCGGGCGAGATATCAAGTTTGAAAGGATTTGGTACGATGGTTTTCTCTAAAAACCGTTCACAGACACACATACCATTTTCCCAAATAGTGTTTTCGGACTCAGGAGGGTCTGAAACGAAAAGAAAGATCTGAAGAAAACTCAAAAAAAATATGTTCAGCTGATTACATAACTTCCTTTTTTACTTTCAACAATCTCTCTACGAAAAAAGAACACTTTCGGTGAGTAGAAAAAATGTGGAGGCTTTCTTAATGACCAATACTAATCTTGTTCGTAGATTTAAATCTGTTCCTCATCATTTTCGCCCAGAAACTGTATCGTATTCATCAAAGGCCTACCCTGAAACTATTCGTT
This sequence comes from Pachypeltis micranthus, assembly GCA_020466155.1. Taxonomy (NCBI): domain Eukaryota; kingdom Metazoa; phylum Arthropoda; class Insecta; order Hemiptera; family Miridae; genus Pachypeltis; species Pachypeltis micranthus. The sequence continues at coordinate 26,663,178 of CM035777.1, read as the reverse complement.
CAGCTTAAAACCATCTGCTCCCTTCCTCTGCACGGCTTTTTAGGGATTGAAAGACCTGTCCTGTTATCTGCAGCTTGACAGATGTGGAAACCCAAACAACTTTGTTTTAATAAGATTTTCATCGCCGCCTGAAGCTTCGATAATTGAAAGGAGGTTCCGCGGAAGCGACGCTAATGTAATCGGGAACGCCTTCTGCCATAACGCGCCTCGTTAGTTCGAGCTGATGGCTATGGATATGCTGTCTGAGGGCTTATGTAAGGGTTCGAGAGAGAACGGTTATTTGAAGTTGATAAGAGCCTGGAAATGGGAAAAGCAGATGCTTCGTCGCAATTCCACCTGTTGGATCGATGGAGAACGATCGTCATGAAACCCGCCTGGAATCGCGATTGAGAGCGTCGTTTGTTTGTATCGATAGCGAGTGTGTGGTATGGAGATCACCTTCCACGCTGAACGTTCTCATGACCTTGGTGATACGCTTCCCTCTATCTCCATACAGATGCATAATGACAACGAGTAAAGAATCAGACGACCAAACGCACATGTCTTGCTCAATTGAAATGAAGTATACTGAACTGTACGTTCTCTCAGCCAGCCGTAACCAAAGCCAATAAGCTCCTGACAATTTGAGCCACGTCAGTTCATTATTTCTGACACAACAGATTAAGCTTTAGAAATTAGGAAACAACCAACCATCTCTACAAAAAAATCTGGTACGACGCAACACAATTTTATTCAGCACCACGAAGTCAGCGATTTTCATTCAGTTTGTATGAACCAGGTAGGACGTAACGTTCAGTATAGGAGTAACTGCGAGTCAAACGCCTGTGTGGATGACCTTACCGTGGTGATCAGTTTTCATAAAAAAATAAGGAAATTTCCCGCTTTGTATGTTGTTCCTATCACACATTATCTCTTGATATTATTACACTGCTGAGAGTCTTTCAAACTCGACGCTTGGTGGTTGGAAGTGGAATCTGCACTCAGTCGCCTCTGTTGACAGTGAAGGAACAGGGCGCTTACAATATCACTCAGTGTTGTCATAAGCTGACTGAATTGCGAAGTGCAAATTTTGGAGGCAACACTGTTTGAGTTGGGTTCGACGAATAATTGACGAACGTTGAGGGTGGAACAGGAACGAAAGGGAAGCTGCTCGTATATTCAAGGAGCTATCGACTGAATAGAGCCAAAGCCTGTTATAAACCGTTTTGTCGCGATATTAACTTCAACAAACTGTAAGTCGCGAGCTTCGTTATAATAATCTAAATATTGAAAGCTGAGCGCTACTCTTTTTTTATGAAAAGTATTGTGGCTAAGGTGGCTCAAGAAGTTGAACCCACGTGGTGATCATAGCGGAACAAAAACGATTGTTAACGGGAACTGTTGCGCGCACGAGAAGGCGAGAGTTGAAGATCGATAATAAAATAACTCGGTGAGCTTCAGGAGCTATTAAATGCAATAAAGTGAGTAGTATTTGTGTACAAATGGGCGACAAAGAAGGAAGACTCTGAAATACGCGTACTGGCAGGAACCTATATGAACGAGAGACGAGACAGGGCTGGGCACAGGGAGACGAGTGATTTCCGTGATAGTTTGTAGCTGAATGATGGGACGAGAGTTGATAGCGGAATGAAATGGGGTGAGCTCTGTCAAGGAGAGGAATCTGAAATTGAGGAGAGGGAAAATAAAGAAATTAAAAACCCACTTCAGCCGTTGGAAATAACCGCAGCCGCGGCGGTGGAATTTCTGCAGGTACGAGGGGTAGGTATTAGAAGGGGACAATGACTGGGGAAGTCCGAGGTCAAAGGACTCGAACTGATTTGGCGCTTTGCATTGTACGGGAACACTATTAAGGCACATAGAAGAGCGACGGAGATAAGTAGGTATCACTATCTTCTGCTTTCATCTTCGGGAAGTGCCGGGTTGTCTCTGGTTCTCATGTGGACACCAATGATCCGAGGAACTGGTCGTATGGCCTCATGCACGTATTACCATTACATTATTCCAGATATCACATTGACGTTCACATTGAGGAGAGGGAAAATAAAAAAGGGAAAACCCACTTCAGGGGAATCCACAGCCATTGGAAATAACCGCAGCCACGGCGGTGGAATTTCTGCAAGTATGAGGGGTGGGTATTGGAAGGGAACAATGACTGGGGAAGTCCGAGGTCAAAGTAGTTGAACTGATTAGGCGCTTCTCGTTGAACAGGAACACTATAAAGGCACATAGAAGAGTGACGGAGATAAGTAGGTATTATCTCCTGCTGTCATCTTCGGGAAGTGTCGGGTTGTTTCTGGTTCTGATTCCAATGATCCAAGGAACTGGTTGCATGGCCTCATGGACTTATTACCATTACATTATTCCAGATATCACATTGACGCTCTCACCATGCAATCGTGCACCTGCTGCAGTGTGTTCTCCCCTACAAACACCACCTTATTATAAATGTAAAAAGGATATGAAGTTTGTAGCCCAACATGGAACCCCAAAACAAGGATATGAGCGAAATCGGCCTAAAACGATCTCTAATTATCATAGTGACTAAAACACCCAATTTTTTCCACAAGTAAGACTGCAATGATGTTGACTAAATTTTGTTGTGTAGGCGGCTCCAAATAACGTAACTGTATGATCGAAATCTCAACCAGGGGGAAAATAACGAGAACAACACAATAAATTATCAAACGTTATGATAAAAATAAATCGTAGTAGCTTCTTCCTCATAAATCCAGGGCTTCTAAGCCTAGCGTTCGCACAAATATCACAGTGGTAATTCTATCAGCTACCCCTACAACGAAAGTTTATCAATGGCCGAAACGTAATGAGGAGCAACCAGATAAATTGTGGAATTCAAACTACAGTCGTTTCATTGGTTTTTCCCCAACAGCTCGTAAACAATGATAACGTCCGTGTATCAGCCCTATTTACAGATATTTTGGTTCAAGAAAGGCTAGTTGCAATAAACTTTACAACGGTAAACACTTCCAGTATCTCGCTGTAGAACTAAGTGGCTCTCATGATTTGAGTGAGAAACATATTTAATTATTTGCTACAGCTTTGAAGGTCGCGGAAGGTACTGGGGCTGGTTAAGTTGTTTGTGTGGCACCACACATTTCAGTCGTCCATTTCAAGATTTTACGAACCAAACTCCTTTCATTCTAATGACTTTACTTTTATTTGTCGAAGCGAAATTTATTTCTGTTCTTTAAATAAATCAGGCTGAAAGAAGCTGACGTCATAGTGCTGCCGTGCAGGTTCGCCAGGTTTTTGTAGGAGACTGGAGGTGAAACTGTAACGTGTGTCTTTCGAAATTTGTGACCGCCAAGAGCAACAAAAAACAACGCTTTCAATTTTTTTTTCTGTGGGAAAAACTGGAAGACTCCAAATTTGAGCTTTACGTTCATGAACGTCAGGAGACTACACTCATAGCGCAGTGAACACACTAGCCTAGAGAATCGCAATTTGGTCCAAAAGTTTGAGAATCGCAAATTTGGCCCAACCGTTGAAACTCCGAGCACTAACTTCGAGTATTGGAAAGGAAATAAACTAGCCCTGGACTCAATGACCTCAGTTCACCAAAGGAGGAGCCGATTATTTTCTCTCTTAATTTTTTTATTTTTTCTCTTAGATCTTCTTCTTTTTCTTGGAATGAAGGAGCGTGGACTTGTTCGTATATCGCTGCCACCAATGTTACGAGGGGGGTTTGGAGACGTTAGGGGATCCGCTGACTCAGGCAAATATTACGCGTAGAGCTCTGATCCACAATTCTTGACTTTAGTCGAGAATAATGAACAAATGTCTTAACCACTAGACCACGATCGCCCAGGGCCTCTAAAGGGGGTCATGCGGTATGGTCATTCCTGCCCAGCAGGTCTACAGGACAAAAAGAATTGCACTAGCCTCAGATTTCACTCAGCGCACAAGGGAAAAAACACCATTTCATCAACTCCATTAAAAAAGAATGAGAAGTGTAAGAAAAATGTATCACCGATTTCCGTTGACTCGTCATGCCTTGATTTTGAAACACTCAGGCAAACACATCTTTTGCGTATTACTATTATCAATCTACTTTGATACCATTCCGAACGAGTGACGGAATGATGACAACAAGGGGCGCATATATAACGGTAAGCGTTAAAGAAAGGAGGAACCACGGGCAAATAATGTGGGCCAGTAACTGCGCTGAAAGAAGCGATATTTTTCTCAACGACCTCTTGAGAATCGTTACAGAAATATCAGTGACATGACGGTAACAGATCCGATTTTTACTTTCCGCTACCTCAAATAGAAAGGAAAGTATGGTAATCGCATCAAAAAAAATTTGGGTTTTCTTCAGATCTTTACGTTTTGAGGCCTAGTGAGTCCAAAAAACCTAATTTCGGCGCGTGGCCCGTGTGTGTGTCTGTAGTTCGATTTGCGGGAGAACGGCTACTCCGATTGAGCTGGTTCTTTTTTTGTTTTGTTCCTTATTTTTTGTAGACACCAAAATAAGGTTATGGGTGATTTCGGCCGATGGGAAGGGTGGTGGGGGTGGGGGACGAAAATGTATCAAAAACTTGGGTTTTTCGCATTTTTCTCGAAAACGGCTCTAACGATTTTGATTAAACTTTCAAATTATCTTTTACTGATCAATACCTAACTTTTCTTCTCTATACATATCTCCATGAAAATACGGTGAACGGAGATATAGGCCCCTGAAGCAAAAATAGGTTTTTTACGCTTTTTGGCAAAACGGCTTCAACGATTTTCACTAAACTCTCAGGATGTTTTTGAATAGTTAATACCTACGTATTTTTCTCAATAAATGTTCTTCTGAAAGTCCATTGAGCAGAGATAAAAATGAAAATTGTCGAAAATAACGTTTTTTCTAACGTTTCCGTAAATTCTGGAGTAACTTCTTCACCGGATGTGATAAATCTTAATGGAGTGTCGTTTAGTCACCCATACCCACATTTCGTTCTCCATAATTATTCCTGTATATATATGTTGAACGGAGATATAAGCCAAGTTAACTCAGAAAAGGAGATTTGTCGAGTATTAATTTATCAATATTCCAATTTTCTCAAAAACTGCTCAGACGATTCCGATCAAACTTACGGAGTACTCTCAGCTAACTAGTCCCTACATTTTGTTCTTCATAAATATTGTTGTAAACATGCGTTGAACGAAGATATAGCGCCCGCATATGTAGGTGGTGTTTGATTTTAAACAGCTAACGGTTTCAAATTGTAGGACGTTCTTCTAGTGAGGTAGAAGACAACCCACGAGTTAGAATAAAAAACACGAAATATAAATCCACTCGAGACCAATCCAAACTCCAATCCATCGATAACGCAATTAGTCTATGTCTGTATGTGGCAGTGTAGTAATGCACCAAACCTCAATGACACACATGAGACTGAATAAAGTTGCGTGATGCGTCGCACCAGGCGTTGATCAAATGTCGAGTGTGAACAATTTCAAACAGGGCCGTCATGAATGCATTAAATTCTCCTACAGGACAGTACCGTTTCACGTGTTAGATTGTATTATAAATTGACTACGCAATCGAACTGGTGGCGATACATTAACTAAGAACAAAACACGTATTTCTATGCTTTTTCATTAACCTCAATCAATTATGACCGTCCCTACATGAGCAGCGCACACACATTTTGAGTTAAATGTCAGAAAAATTAACGTCTTCTGTAATGAGGACTCGTCGGCGAACAGCTCTGTAACACTTATCATTCCATGTTTCACGGAACTGGGGAATTGAAAGCTTTTCTGGTTCCTGATTCATTTCAGACTTTCGTGAAAGGTTTAGTTTGACGGTGCTAACGAGGTAACTCCGAGCCCGAGGAGCCCAACTAATTACAAGAGGCCATCGAGAACTCGTGGAAAAACAAGCACGTAATTAACGAATAAGGCATTGACTCCACAATTTTCACAGTTCCGCGACGTTTCGTTCGCCTTTAATTTTTACTCGAGTCCGGAAGCACAACTTTGTTTGACTTGAAAGGTGGCGCGTTCTATCGAAAACTTTTCACGGTTCGGAAAAGTAGATTCAACGCGACGGTATGAACTCTGGAACTTGGTTGTTGTGATACTCCGTTGTCATTGTTGAGGTGCCCTAGCAATTTTTTGTAAGCTAGACCTGCTTCAGACATTCCGATAGCTCTTTTACTCGAAGTTGCAAGGGACACTGGGGTCTTTAGCTTGAAAATATTTACCATCAGCGCCACACTACCCAAATGGCGGTCTTTAAATTATGTCCTGGTGACAGAAGTGAAATGTTCCTAGAAAAATTGTCATTCATATTCGACGCTTCTCATTCAGGCGCGCTCTTTTATTTACGTATGAATTATGTTACGATGGAAGCACAGCAAAGAAGCAACTTGAACGTAAAGGAGAGAGATGATGTTAAGAAAGAAATCAATACATAACAAGCGCTTGGAACATGTGCAGGTGTGTGCTGGGCGTATGCCCGTGGCGTTGAAGAAAGTACCTAGCTTAGTAGCCTACACCACTCTCCTTCCAGCACCTGACAACCCTCTGGGGGGATTTCCAATGGATCCACGGTCCCCACGACGCCAAACCCCCGGCTTCACGGTCGGCGGCGTCACGCCCCAAGGGCTCCACGCTGCCAGCCGCGGGCAGAAGCCCCCATGGAACCCATTCTATATGGCTGCCTACGAGCCTGAATGGGTGGCAGACCCCGGTGCCGGAATTTCCAAGAGGCGTTCTACCGGCACCTACGCTTTGTCTCCATTCCAGGGATTGGACTTGCCCCCGTACATCCCATGGAGAAGGTTGTCAGGTCGTCTTTAATCCTGGCCTGAACTGCGATCCCCAGTCCGACGTGCTGGACTACTTGATATTCGGCCGCCCTCAACCACGACCCTCCCGCCTCACTCTTACCTACCGCTACTAACCTACTAACCCACTCACACAATAAATACATTCGACCCTTAAATACACTCAAACATTTTCCCGAAGGTCCAGGGGCGGACTACTCGACATTCATCCCCCCTGGATCCTTCGCTACACTACCTATTCCTACTAGACAGGCCTGTTTCCTTATTTGATGTACCTAAACCCTCGACGGGGGTTATATCAGTCATGGAAGTTGCGGTTTCGCTAATATGCAAGAGGCCAGCCCTTGCAGCATCCACCAAACTCAGACCTGCGGAGGTACGGCAGGTATTTGGTCGTTAGCCAGTCTCCCGGTAGAGAGCTGTTGCTCGTGTTTTACTGTGTGCAGGTGACCACCTGAGGAATCCCGTACCATCTGGGAGGAGTTCGTAATCTGGTTTCCTACCTGATCTAACTAGTTACTTGGGTGGCAAGTTTCAAAAGGACAGATCAACTATGACCACGTTTCTTAGCCATCACCTTCTTCGCGAACTTTGCAAAAGGTTATAGGCTTGCTAGGCTTGCTTTGTAGCAGTCAAAGCTGCTAAGTTCGTTTGCCCTCCCAACAACCGTCGCTCACTGTGGTAGAAACTACAGTGGAGCAGCACATGGTTTCTTGTTTCCTCCGCACTGGAGGCACAAGACGTGCATAATGGAGAGTCTTCCAGAGAAAAGAAGTGGAGCCGTGCATTGAAGTCACCATGTCCCGTGAGGAACTGGCTCGTCCAGTGGTCTGGCTCAACCCATTTTCTCGAAAGATGTTCACGGATGTTGGGGAAGAACTCATACGTATCACGTCCCTTTGACGAGGATTCCCACCTCACTTTCGATTTCTCTAATGCCCATTCGTCAATGGCTGCAAGTTTCCATTCTGTGAGATCCGCACGGAGTTCAGCCGAAAGTGGGGGAAGCTCCTGTTTCACTCTCCACTTGTCAACCATGCACTCAACGGCCAAATCAACTGGTAACTGACCAGTGATCACCTGGAGTGCTTCTGTTGATACAGTCTTGTAGGTCTTGGTGGTCCAGAGGAGCGCGGCTCTCTGGGATTGGGCCAATACTCTCTTTTGATTGACTGTTTAGTTTGCTACCCCAGACAACGGGGCAGTAGCCAATCACACCTAGATAGATGGCCTTATACATGAGGATGGTGTCATGGTAACACACACCCCAAGTGGCCTTAGTAATTGCACGCAGTGAGGCAAACCTTGCAATGGTAGTGCCTTTAAGGGGCTGGAGGTATTGGTTGAAACCGCACCTCTCACCTGTATTCACTCCTAAATACTTGACGTGCTTTTCAAGAAGGAGCCTGTGGCCGCCAAAGCGTATTGTGGGTGGATTATTCACTTTCCCCTTCAAGAGGATTAGCTGGGTTTTTTCCTCAGTCACCTGCATCTTGACATGCTCGCACCATTGGTTGACAGTGCGGAGCACGTGGTGGGTTTTTTCTTCAATTTGGCGGACTGACTCTGCAAAGATCAGCACAGTCAAGTCATCCACATAGGCGTGCGGCTCGCAGTCAGTCTCCATGAGTTTCCTGAGAAGACCTTCGAAGAAGGCATTCCAGAGTGCTGGTCCAAGGACCGAGCCCTGTGGGCACCCCTTCTCAATCTTTCTCCGGACGGAGACATGCCTGTATTCCTACAAGACACTAACACACAAACGTACACATACATTCACAATACACTCACTCATATATACATTCAGCCCTTAAATACATTCACACCGGTCCAGGGATGGGCTACTTGATATTCGACCATTCCTGGCACTGCCTACTCAAGACCACACAGAACACACGCACAAACCAAATAACCTATACATCTTGGAAACAATGGTAGTTGTGCTGTGGGCATTGCCCGCAGCATTGGAGAAGGTGCCTAGCTTCACGGCCTTTACCCCTCTCTAGCCAGCACCGATCATCTCTTTAGGGGGGTTTCCAGCGAAACCACGGTCCCCACGAGGCCAACCCCATGGCTTCACGGCCGACAGCGCCACGCCCTAGAGGCTCCACGCTGCCGGCTGCGGGCTGAAGCCCCCATGGTACCCATTCTATATGGCTGCACCTTGAGCAGCCTAAGGAATGGGTGGCAGGCCCCTATGCCAGAATTTCCGAGAGGCGTTCTACTGGGACCTACGCTTTATCTCCATGGGGGGTACAGGGATTGGGCTTGCCCCTGCACCTGCCATGGAGAAGGGTGTCAGGCCGTCTTTTGGTCTGGTTTACAGCTTGGAAACAGTACTTCAAACAAATGTTGATCTCTAACACTTAACAACGTGCTGGAATTGGCCTCAACTTGACAGCTTCACTCCTATAGCACTCTGCCTCAACAAATCAGACCCGCAACACACTGCCAACCACAACAACGTCTGTCCGAGTTAGACGTAGTTTTCAAGGTCTCAACCCAGCTCAAGTAGAGCCAACAAATATGTCTCCTCCTAATCAATACCTTTTGTTCTTGACAAACATCTCTGTGAAAATACGTTAAACAGAAATCCAAAAAGCAAAACCAGTTTTTCTTAACATTTTTATGGCTTTTCTGTGGCACGCAAACTCGAAAAGCCTTGTGAAAATGTCATGTCTTGACTTGGATTCAAGATAAACGGATTACACCACACCGGCGATTTTCAACCACCAAAGTTCTGATAGTTTTAGGTCACATACTCATAAATTTGTGGCTGAAATAAAACATCTAAAGATAGCGTTTTGTGCTTTCAGGCGATAGATAGATAGAGAAAGAGAGTTAGGAAGAGAGAGAGTGAATCTGAGAGAAATAGGACGGAAGAGACAGAGACAGAGTGGAGAGACAGAATGATTGAAACGTTTATTTATCCACCAGGGGAAATTACGGCCACTATGCCATCTCTACCATTTCCCCTGGAATCAATATACAGTGTTGGGCGTACAAATGGGGAAGCTTGTAACTGAGAAATAAATAGACGGGGTGAGCGTGAGTGAGGACTATATTACGCTTAACGGAATAGCGTTATCAGTTTGAGTGTGAGTATACAAACGCGAGCAAGGTTGCTCTCAATACATGTGAACTGGTTGTGGAACTCTAAGTGGAGGGAGGGAGAAAGTGAGAGAGAGAGAGAGAGAGAGAGAGAGAGAGAGAGAGAGAGAGAAAGAGAGTTGTGAGTAGCATGAGACTTGAAAGACTTGAAGGACGAATGAGTTGGTACGAGTACAACTGGGAATATAACTGTCGTTCGTGAGTACTGATGGATGACTGACTGTTGGGAGGAGCTGTGTCTTGTGGAGAGCAATCTAAAATTGAGGGGTTGGAAAAGTTAGTTGTGAAACTCCATGAACGGGGGAAATTCGTTCCTACTTGGAAATAACTGAGGAGCTGGACTTGGAAAAGGTGTTTGGGCGAACAATGGCTTTTGTTAGGGCTAGTGCAGACATCAGGGAGGTCAAAGACCCAGCTAATTCGACCAACCGAACGTACAACATCGTCTTTTGTTGTACTGAATCTGAGCCTAATATTTTTATCATTATAGTAACAAAGAAGAAGAATAAGAGGGAGGTCATAAGACAGTGAGAGAGAAAAAGGCAGGGTAGGGAGGAAGCGAGCGAGAGAAAGCGGGGGAGAGACTCTTTACGCATGCTTAAACGAGATTGTACATCAATAACAAACTCCTTTTTTTCTTCGAATTAATTATGCACGTCCTTGTAGCAATATTTAAACGAAAGAAATCTTTATTACCCAGTTGCCTCAAGGGATCGTTTATGTTTGAACACTTACACCCGTTTCTACGTTGACAGGTTTTTTGTGAGAAGAACGTGAACAGAAATCAATCTCTCGGGGAATAAAGTTTTCTTCCGATTTACCGGGAAAAGGATGTTTTGACGTGTGAAGACTCGCAAGATGTTATGACTTCACGAGACCCCCCACCCCACCCCCGTGCCCGACGAGTTTTGCCGATGACGGAGCAAAGGGGTTTTCTGAAGCAATGAATGGAACACTCCTTCAACTTCATAGAACGGGGTAAAAAATTCTAAACGCGAATGCGAGGGAGTATTCCCCCCCCCCTTCTTTCCACGTTAACAGTGTAACGACGTTTCTTTCCAACGCTCTTTTGAAATCTTCGGCGGAAGCTCGTTGAAAATATCCGTCCGGAAGTGGAGAAAGAAAAGAGAAAATGATGAGGATCAATTTGTTTTCAACTTCGGAGTTGAATTGCGAGGGAATTGAACTCGGAGCGAAATCGACGGGATTATCTAACGAAGTTCATCTCGCGGCTCCCAGAGGCTAAAAACGGCACGGGTGTAGTACGGCTCTAACGACTCGTATTTAAGCGAACGATAAAGTTATAACGGCGAGAACAACATGATGAATTAACCAAAATGGTACAAAAAATAAGTTTTAGTACGCCCTTATCCGTATAAATTCACACGGCAGGTCTGTTTCCTTATCAAAATATCTGGTGCGTTGCAACACACAACTTTCCTTAGCTCTACAACAATTCACTCGGGTACATGACTAATTCTATTTAATCAATTCATTTATCACTCAGTTCCTTTCAACTTGGTCAAACAACAGGATTGCGGTAGCGCCTACAGTGCTGGAATTTATTGTGCTGCTCGTACTCATTGCAGGTCCATTATTGAGCAACTGGTACACAGATAATTAATGAGGCTGTAAACAACAATTTTTTGAAGATGGGTAGTAATTACTTTTGCAGAGTTATTGGGTAAACACTTTTAGAACTGGTAGTAAGCGAAACGGCAGTAGTTGAAATTCAGGAATTTCTGGAGTGATCCCCATGTACCTCATGATATTTTTAAACACTACACCCTTTAGGTATTGGATTGGACTACAGATAGCAATTTTTTAAAACATTCTACTAACATTCCAGCGGAGTTTATAAGGAAAAAACTTCGCGAAAAACGCTTTTCGTCGAAAATTAAGATAATTTATTGTGCTGCTCTCGTCATTTTCCCACACATGGGAATTTTATGGTATAATTGTCTTATTGAAAGCTAACAATATAAAAAATGTCATCAAAATCGTTAGAGCCGTTTTTGAGAAAAAAAATATTTGGTGTTTTGATCACTATATCACTATGATAACTATAGTTAACTTTCGGTGGATTTTGCCCATACACTTATTTGTGCGTCCCATGGTGACCTGTAGGCTAGACATCAACTTTCAGCTGATTTAGTACGGTTGTTTTCTCTAAAAACCGCGCTAAAAGCGATTTCGTCGAAAGTTTTGTTAATTTATTGTGCTGCTCTCGTCATTTTCCCACAAATGGGAATTTTATGGTATAGTTGCCTTAGTGAGAGCTAACAATATAAAAAATTTCATCAAAATCGTTACAGCGGTTTTTGAGAAAAAAATTATTTGGTGTTTTGATCACTATATCACTATGATAACTATAGTTAAATTTCGGTGGATTTTGTTCAAACCCATATTTTGGCGTCCCATGATGACCCGCGGGCGAGATATGAAGTTTGAGCTGATTTGGTACGGTGGTTTTCTCTAAAAATCGTTCACAGACACACATACACACACACAGACCATTTTCCCAAATAGTGTTTTTCGGACTCAGGAGGGTCCGAAACGTAAAGATCTGAAGAAAACTCAAAATTTTTTTTTCAGCCGATTACATAACTTTCCTTTCTACTTCGTAGAGCCAAGGAAAGTAAAAACTACAAGAGATCAGTCGATCGTCGTGGAGGTCGTGGTTTCGTTAAAATGCACTTGCTCAGCGTCCTCCAAACCCAGATCTGTGGACGTGTTACTCATGTGCGGAGGAATGTCCTTGGGGAATCCCGTGCCATCTGGAAGAAGTTCTTAATCGGGATCCATTTAGTTGAGTGGCAAGTTTCAAAAAGTGAGATCTCCTGTGGCCTCGTTTAATTGTTACAACCTTTTTCGCGAATTGGTCGAAACATTGTACGTTTGCTTAGTAGCATTCAAGTCTGGAAGGTCCAACAACCACCGAACAGTGTTGAAGGAACTAAATTGTAGCAGCACGTGGTTTCTTGTTTCCTCTGCACTGGAGGAGCAAGAACTCACCCCGTGCAAGATGGTGAGTCTTCCAGAGAAAATAAGGAACTACTCATTGAAGTTGCCTCAAGAACTTGCTCGTCCAGAGGTTTGGCCTAATCCTAGAACGCTCACAGATGTTGGGAAAACACTCATGCGTGCCACGTTCCCTTGACAGGGATCGCTTACCATTTATCTAGCCCCCAGTCATCTTTGCCGCGCGGGGTAAGCTCGAGTTCAGTGGAGAGGTCTATGCTGTGGAGGCACCTTTTTATTGACGTGGGTCACCCAAAAGAGCCTGGAGGCGTCCCCACCGAGCTCCAGCTGCTATCTGGGCGCGGCCGAGCCCGCCAGCCGTCAAGACATGATATGCGACAAGTGGCTGCGGTCGGAGAAACCCGAGACACTTTTTTCTCACCTGTGGGCAAGCAAACCGCTACAGTTTATGTCTTCCTCGAGGCACTGAAGGACGTAACGAATATGAAGAAATTTCGACAAACGCTGTTCGTACAATCGCTACCTCGTACAAACCGAACAAGGTAGGTTGCCGCCACCATTTTAGATATTTTTTTCAAGCTCAGTTGTCGTTTATTTTCGTTGTAGTATAAATCGAAGGGAAGTCTCCTTATGTTAATAAGCATTAAATGACCGTTCCTAAAACCTCGACGAGGGTTATATCAGTCGAAATCTCCTCATTTATGAATTTGTCAATCAAACCGAAAAGGATTTTATGTTTTTTCTCTCTAAGCCTTTACCTGATTAGACCTTGCCCTTAGAAGTTCGAGTTTATCTACATATATAAAAATGAAACCCGTTTTCCGTTGTCACGACATAGCACAAAAACGGCTTGACCGATTTGGCTGATTTTTTTTTTTTTTTTTGTAGTTTTCTAATACTCAGTACAAGGTTCTTACGGAAAAAATATTAAGAAAACCTCTCAGAAAGATTGAAAAATATACATTTAATTTTGCGTATTTAAAAAAAAGGGCGTTACAAATGTCAACGACATTCAATTTAAAACGAAAAAATATGTGGTAATCTGTCACACATCCATAACCACGCTAAAAATAATTTTATTAAGTTTTCGATAAAGTTCGTTTTGTTTTAAATTACTAAGTAGTTTTTTGTTTGCTAATAAGTGTTTGTTAATAACGGTAAGCTCAATTCATTTTATAACGATTTTTGTTAACTGTTGGTGACTACACAATATTACAATTTGGTATACATGGATATACAGAAAATTTATGAGATCTTTTTATTTTTAGTTGGATTTTCGTTTTCCACAATGCCACCAATCAGACGTACGAACTTAGGCCGCAGAACTCGAAATACGGCAAGTCAAAGAAATATAAGAGCAAATCAAACTGATGAGCAACGCGAAGCACGAAATGAACTTCAACGAAATCGAAATCAACATAGAAATGTTTTGTTTAATCCCCCACAGAGCTGCATTCAGTTATAATGTGGCAATTGATTAGAGTTCAGAGCAAATTGTTGCTATTGGACTAATGAATATTGTGTGTCCACATTGTAATGCATTGAAATTCAAAAAACTGCAAATTATTACACAACGGTTTATTATTCTCATGAACAGCTTGATCTAGTATTACTGCTCCGAGACCCATTGCATTCGATTCAGCATCGAAAAATACTAGTAACCATACGAAACATGACCTGACTACAATGGAACTTTTTATGAGACGGGAGGGAGGGAGTACGAACGACGAAACGTTGACTTCCGCTGTAGTTCCCGCGAGTTCTTTCAGTTAGTGGACTTTGGCTCACTATAATGACTGTAATTTCACTATACGCAGTTGTACACGTCTGATACTCATTCCATTCGACCCAGGAAAACGATATCAAACACGGCGTATTTGCAATTAAACTGCGTTTTGTTAAATTTTTTAACCACTTTTTGCCCATAAAAACCACGAGCTTCGTCCGATCGGATTGCCAAGATGGGGGGCACAACTAGATACCAAATTGGATTTTTGTGCGAAAGAACGAATTTTTTGGACCACGTTAAAGGCACAAAACAGCCCGGACGGCGGACGGACATTGCAAATTTGGAATCTCCATGTCTTAAAACGTAAAGTATCAGATTTTGAGGGGGGGTTGTAAAAAATTTTTCGTGACCGAAAACATAGGGTGATTATTCAGAATGAATAATAAACCAAAATGAAGCCCCTGGATTGTGTTGCGCCAGCGGCCAAGTCAAATTGACGCCATTGGTACTGTTTAGGCACTCATGGTAGGTCAGGGCCTCCACAATAGGTTCCTGCTCCTGCCTATATAAACTAGGAATATTTATTTATTTTGTTCAAATATATTTTCTTTTTTTTATAAAGTAAATGTGGCCAAGTTATTGTGAAAGTGAAGTGATTTAAAAACTAGTCAGCCGCGACCAGAAGTCTACCACAGCCGCCATTCTTCGATTATCATCTGCCCACGCGACACGATCTGAACTTTTTGTCTTTACTAAAGCTTAAAATTCTCCTAGCAGGTTGTTTGACGTGTATTATTACAACTATACATTCCTTGCTGGAGCTCTCAAGCGAAGACAATTCCGAAGAATCAAGTTCTACAAGGTCTACGCATTTTATCTCCTACAAAAAGGGATATACAGCCGCTGACGCCACAATTCATCCATCAGAAGGTCGGACAATTATATTCATTTCCTTTCCTTTTATTTGAAATTTTATTTTACAAGAAAGCGAATTTATTTTAAATTATTAAATTTTTTTGTAAATATAGTTAGGAGCAAAGCAGGTTGGAGGTTTTTACTTTTACTGTCCTCTCAAAGGCCTATTGCCCCTAACAAACAGGTACCACCACCAGAGCCACTACATTCATTAAATAGACCAGAATCTAATCATTTTTTGACTCATATCCAACAATATAATAATTTCTTTCAAATGACATCATTTGGCGCAACAAAAGTTATTCGAGACAATTTTATGCCTACTTTCAAGGTAAGTAAGTATAATGGCAAACATATAACATGGTGGTACAAACAATTTGGTATACAATTACCTAAATACATATTTATATTCTTGCAGATTCAGGGTCAAATATATCATCGAACAGGTTCCTTATTGCCAATGCCTGATGAAGACTATACATTTTTGCAAATATATTATATCGGCAATTCAGCAAGAGAAGTCGATCAGCGTTGCGCACACAACTCAGTGAAAAGATCCATTGTGGAACAACTTCAAACATTTTTCCATCAACACAATGAATTAGTTGTTGGTAATATCTATATACATCGTCTATCGAGATATACAAAATAAAGTGGTGCATCAAATTTACGCTAAGGCGGTACGAAGTTCGCCGGGTCAGCTAGTTTAATATATTATTTATTGCGCCGTGGAACGACACAACAATTAACATTCTCCCCGAAGTCTCCAAGCTCAAGACCTGCGAATTGCGCATAAAGAGGGATGTGAACCACTTGGATAAGTTTTACTGACTTCTCCACCAGTAGTTGAGATGCGCGTCTGCCTGGTATTTACGTGGTATTATCTGATTTGGGAAAGCATTGAGTAATAAATGAACTGCTATCGACGGTAACCTAGATTTTTCACCAAATGGTCAGCTTTATGGCGTACAGTAAAGATTTTACTTTAAGAACGTGAATTTCGCGTACAACTCGGTTTTTATCACATGAATCCATACAAGAAAAACGTTTCGTCAATGGGATGAACATCGTTGGTTACGATGCCATAAAATACCAAGCAATATAGCAATCAAACAAAACTAGGAAGTTGTATTTATTGGGCGGTTTAATATAACCCTTCGGATGTCGCCCGTGACGCTTCAAGAGTTACGAGGACACTTCCGTCCATCGATCTCCTGCCACTTCATCTGTCTTCATCCGTTTTCTTCTACCTTTCCCACGACTTAACGTCCATCTTACGATTTACGTCCCTCAAAGAGCCCAGTGTGATGTATATATCCGGGAGTGCGTTGCGTGGGCTCGACCCGCTCGACGCGTGACGTCATTGAAAAATGCCTTGGAGTTGAGCGTTGATTCCCTACGGATCTCTCATAATCCGAGCACTTCGAGTAATGTGTACTGAAACTGTGAACGGAATAATGGGACGCAGGAAGGAGTGGAAGACTGTAAGATAAAACGGCTGGACGTCTAGCCTAAATGATGTACGATTCATAAAACGGAACAAATGCTTTCCTGAACAGCCACCAGGACTGTGGAGTATATGTGAGTACCTGATACGATTTGCATGATGGAGTTGGGACCTCGATAAAATGTAGAAAATTGAATGGGCGGCAGCAACTTGAGAACGTTTATGGGCTCGGAGTAGAAAGAATCTTCCATCAAGACTAAGCTCCTCTCACAGACTGCCGATGTATTAAAGAATTGTTGTGGGATACGACAATGTTTAGGGAGCAAGCATGTTTTGTATGGTGGAAATGGTTCGGTGAAAGGGTTTTAAAGCATAGGGAAGAGGTTAGGTTAGGAAATGTGCACAGGGCCTCAGGAGTAGGTGTTTAGGTTATGTGTTTGTGTTCTGTGTTAAAATTTTTTTTTTGACGTGGCCCTTATTGTTTTGTGTGGACTCTCCCGCAAGTGACTGTGGATCCTCCCAGTCAATCTAAAATTTCAACCTGTGAGGTTGGCCAGTGAAACATCCAAGTTTTGTTTGAGTTGGGTCACGCCTATGTTCGTAGTAGTTTTCAGTTCTCTACCTTGCTTGGCACCCACGGTGGCTCGTCATGGTCGGACCCTTTTCCTTTGTCCCTCCCTTTACGATGCCTTCCGTCCTCACAGTCATTTCTTTTCTGATAGAGTGATTGTCAAGCCCAAGTGAGTTCGAGTCCTGTCTATATCTAATGCATTCACATTTTGAATTATTGATTTTGCTCCCAACCACGTGTTGCTCCTATCTGATTGATTTTGTTTTGCGACACTGGACTCCCCTCTGCTATTGATTTTGTTTTGAGGCGCTGGACTCCCCTCTGCCATTGATTTTGTTTTGAGGCACTGGACTCTCCTCTGCCTACTGCAAACGTAAGCCTTATATGCGCCCTTCGTTCGTTGGCTGTTGGATGACACTACTATTGCACTGATGCTGTCTTTGTTTTCTCCCTCCTCCGTTGTGCTTCTCTCGTCAGGGAATCCTCTGCTATAGTTTTTATTGTTACATTCACTGATCTCCCATGCCTTGTTGGGGTTGGGATAGGTGACTGTGGCTAAATCTAATGGACTGCGTTTGGTCCTTCCAGGTGATCAGCGCTGCCGAGGACGGCAGCAATGTCAGGATCGCCGTGTGATGAAATGAGGAATCCTTCTACATATCTACTGACCTACCGATTTTATACCATCGCCAATCATTATGTTTGAATCAAGTTATCGGTTAATCACTCGAATAACACATTGTGTCATCACTAGCTGCTCATTCCTCCCCTCGCGGCACAAATCCGAACTAAGACCAAGTAGAACTACCTACCTCAGTCTGACGAGTCAGTCAACCATTGTAATTGTTACCTGAAAGGTCTCTCGTGAACGTACCGATTTGTTTTGTTTAAACTTGATTGTGACCGTCGAGGGGGAGTACGCTTTTTCGAGTATTTCAAGTTTCTTTTTAATAGACAAGTATTGTTATTAGGCTTCATTTATTTGTTTGTGAATCGTTTACCCTATGGAGTCGGATAGAGAAGAAGAACAGTTATGTGAGGATGAGGGGGACATCACATATGAGTGAATGTGTGTGTGTTAGTGTCTTGTAGGAATAGGCAGTGTAGCGAAGGATCCAGGGGGTTGAATATCGAGTAGTTCACCCCTGGACCATCGGGAAAATGTGTGAATGTATTTATTGTGTGAGTGTGTATGTAGATTAGTAGTGGTAGGTTAGAGTGAGACGGGTGTGTCGCGGTCGAGGGTGGCCGAATATCAAGTAGTCTGCCCTCGTCATGTCGGAAACGGGATCGCAGTTCTCCCTTCTCCATGGCAGATGTGGGGGCAAGTCCAATCCACGTACCCCCATGGAGATAAAGCGTAGCTGCCGGTAGAACGCCTCTAAGAAATTCCAGAACGCCTCTTAGCAATTCCGGCACCGCCACCACCCATTCAGGTCCTTAGGCTGCCGGCAGCGTGGAGCCTTTGGGGCGTGGCGCCGTCAGTCGTGAAGCCATGGGATTGGCCTCGTGGGGACCGTGGTTTTGCTGGAAATCCCTCCCAGAGAGATGTTGGTGTTGGCGGGAGAGGGGTGTAGGCTGCGAAGCTAGGTACCCTCTCCAACGCCACAGGCATATGCCCACAGCACACCTACCATTGTATTAAAGAATTCAAGATGGCTTCGAGAGCATCACTGCAGATCAGACTTGTACTGAGGATTTTGCCACCTTCCTGTGAGAGTAGCTCCACGAGTAGAAACGGGACGGGGTGGGGTGGGGGTTGGGGGTCATGCCATTCACTAAAGCGTGTAAAGAGAAATGAACCTCATGGTGCAAGAGTTCAAAAATATAATAATCCATAACAGGAGACTAACCACAATTCGGTGACGTCAAAAATGTGGTTAGATGCCTGCAAAATAACTTTGATGTAACGGAAATACAATGGTAAGTCGTGCATTGGGGCATTGCCCGTGGCGTTGGAGAGGGTACCTAGCATCACGGCCTTTACCCCTCTCCAGCCAGCACTCATCATTTCTCTAGGGGAGATTTCCAGCGAAACCACGGTCCCCACGAGGCCAATCCCATGGCTTCACGGCCGGCAGCCCCATGCTTTTAACGGCTCCACGCTGCCGGCTGCTGGCTGAAGCCCCTGTGGTACCCATTCTATTTGGCTGCACCTTGAGCAGCCTAAGGACTTGAATGGGTGGTGGCGGTGCCGGAATTGCTAAGAGGCGTTCCGCCGGCACCTACGCTTTATCTCTATGGGGGTACGGGGATTGGACTTGCCCCTGCACCAGCCATGGAGAAGGGTGTCATGCCGTAAAAGACGGCGATCCCCATTCCACTGTGGCGAGGGCGGACTACTCTATATTCAGCCGCCCTCGCCCGCGACCCACCCAACTCACTCTACACCTATTCCTAGCTAACACATTCACACATCCATTCAATCCTTAAATACATTCACACATTTCCCGATGGTCCAGGGACGGACTACTCGATATTCATCCCCCTGGATCCATCCCTACAATACCTAATCTACTCTACTGAATCCTAACACACATATACACAACACATACATTCACACTCATTCACTCATATTTACACTCAGACCTTAAATACAATCATATCGGCGGTCCAGGGATGTGCTACTTGATATTCGACCATCCCTGGCACCGCCCACTCAAAACCACACACTAACACATAACACAGACACAAACACACAATCTATAAACCTACTCCTACTCCTGAGGCCCTGCCCACATTCCCTAATCTACTCTCTTCCCTATCCTTTAACGCCCTTTCTCCATACCATTTCCACCATTTGTAACCTCCTTGATTCCTAATCATTGGCGTATCCCATTGTTGTCCTAATCCAATCACCTCTTTCCTGGCCATTTCCCTTTCCTGCTGGTAATTTACACAGTGGAACACCACGTGCTCCACTGTGTCCAGCTCTCCACACTCACACAGCCCGTCCGTCACCAGTGCGAAACAACGGAGCTTCTCACGGAAGTCTCCGTGGCCAGTGACGAGCTGTGTGGTGTGGAACCCAAAGCTCATCCAGGGGGCCTCTATCCTTTCCTTTACCTGTGGCAGCCACGCGTACGTCCATCTACCTTTTTCGTTGGAGTTCCACCTTTCTTGCCACTCATCGACAACCAACTTGTCGATGAGGGCTTTCCTTTTCCTACCTTCTATTTCCCTGTCGTTCCACACCACACGTCCCTGCGCTCTTAACGGAAATACAGTGCGAACGATTAGTCACCAAAAACTACAACTAACAGTCTCCGTGTAACGCCAGTGCGACAAATTTGAGCGATTTCCTTAAGCCGCCCAGATCCTGCAGGAGTTTTCCCATCAACCAACTTCGAGCTACCAAGTTTTGACAGATTATAATTTGCGCAATCCGTTCTGGGGAGGCTTTTGCAGATTTCCCTCGGGCTTCGAGGCTAAAGAATCGGTGGCCCGTAACGACAAATGCCGATCGATGAACCTCCGGCGGTGAAAAACGGAGAAGATGAAGAAGAAAGGAAAAAGCAATCTTGGGCGGAGGGAAAACAGGAGGCTCGTATACTTGAACGACTCTCTCCAGGCTGGAGGTAGGAACGCGAGGGAATACCAAGGCCTGGGCGTAACTCTCGAGGTCTTATTCATGTCTGGTTCGCATGAGAAATTCCGGCGTGTCCCTGGAAGGGACTTACGAGGCTTCGCGGGAAATTCAAAACCTTCGTCAGGAATATAGAGAAGTCATGACTAACTAAAAACGGTTAATTCAATTTTCCATCATCCCCTTGGAGCGCCGAAGGTCTGGTTAGGAAATTCTACTCAAAATACCTGAAAACATTAAGTCACCACGGATCTATTTACATCATCTTGAGGCGAAACTTTCGGAAGCCAGCTCATACATTTGGAGAGAGCGATGAAAAAAGATTAAATGTTCTGCTAACCACATTTCATTAGCACGAAGTGTTTAGTTAAGTGTTCCGTTGAAGAACAAGAATAAAAGAACGTGGAGGATAATCAAACCTGTCCGTCTAGGTGTGACTTCCCAGTCAGGCCAGGCAACAAATACCTGGTGCGTTGCAACTGTAACGGGACAAACCAAACCCTTCGATTCAGCGAAGGCTCGTCCGAGGCATTTATGTTGACTGGGCACCTCAAATGCCCGATTCCCTCAAGACTTCGGTGCCGTCAGTTGTAACCGAGCCAGTTCCCTCGTTGCCGCGTCGCCCCCCCTCGCGTTCGCTCCCACCCAGTTCCCTGTGTGTGGTGGTAAAACTTCCCAGAATGTAATTGAGAATAAAACTCTGTTCCAATTGCATTCGGCTTGATACCATACTAACTCCCAAACTCTCTTAGTGCGATATAGCACTAATATTAATCTCCACCGTAACATTGGCTCCGAACTAGTTGCCGAACTTCCCCTACATTAGTTTGAGATGCCGCCCACGCAGAAAAACTTGAAGGTTCTTCTAATGCGATGGGAATTTTTGATCCCCCACCTTCAACTTTTCTGCCTTACTGCTGTGACCTAATCGCTCGCCCGTTATTATGTTCGAAAGTTGTCAGTTCTTGACGAATAGTTGAACACACCTTTGTGTTCAATCGACGACGGCTGCTTCGAGGAAATCAGGACAGACGTAAAGGAGCTTCTGATCTACTAGGATCTCGCGCACATCTACGTAGAAAGGTCAACGCTTGTCTAGCATCGCAGCAGCATAAAACTATTAGTCACCGGAAACCTACAAACTGTACACCTCACAACCACTCAATCCCCCATCATGCATCAACATCGACATCTTCCCGCGTCTCTGTCCCCGAACGACCTCTCAAACAAAGAGTCGGGGAAACCACCCGCCTTCAAAATGGCCTAGTGAAGACTAAACTCCATCGCCAGAGCCACATCCCTGCCCTAGCTGCGGCAAACGTCATGGGGTAAAATACCACCGTTTCTTAAACTCCAGCCAGGAGGCTCGAGGAACAGTGCACAATCTGTGTGCGAATTGTCTGGCAGCCTCACACACGCTCAAGAGCTGCCACTCAACGTACACGTGTGAATGCTGTCAACACAGGCATCACACCCTGCCCCACCCCATGAGCTAGAACGCCGCACTTGTTCCCAAAAGTGCAACTAACCACTGAACGGTAGACGCAGCATCTTCGCTCTGCACTACCCCTTCTGGAACACCTGAGGGCAGGTGTCCTCTGAGGAGGAGGGAAACTCCGACTCCCCTTACTCAGAGTCGCCCTTTCGCCAAGAGATGAACCGATTCTCCGAACCACGGATGTCGCAGCAGCGCGAGACGAAGACGTACGATCCACACATCCCAAGATGTGTACGTCAGAGACATTGTGAGGTGACGGTTTATTTGTAGTTCTAAATTGTATACTTCCACCACAAGCATGGACACCCCTTTGGAACTTTAATCGAAATTCTCTCTCTTTGCTCAAGATTAAGTTCCACTTTGTTGGGTGAACAGCAACGCCCTGATTGCAGTACATGGCAAGAAACTGCAGTGCTCATGAGTACCTGAGGACAGGCACTTCATTAAGGGCGGAGTGGTGTAACGGGACTGGCTGGGCACCTCAAATGCCCGATTCGCTCGAGACTTCGCTGCCGTCAGTTGTAACCGAGCCAGTTACCTCGTTGCCGTGTCACCCGCACTCGCGTTTGCTTCCACCCAGTTCCCTGTCTGTGGTGGTAAAACTTCCCCGAATGTAATTGAGAATAAAACTCTGTTCCAATTGCATTCGGCTTGATATCGTACTAACTCCCCAACTCTCTTAGTTGATATCACTTGCAATATTAATCCCCCCCCCCCACCCATAACACAACGTACAACTTTCCTCAGTTTTACGTCAATTCACTCGTGTTCATGGCTTTTTTTCTACTTACTCAATTCATTTATCACTCAGTTCATTTGAACTTGGTCAAACAAAACTTTACTGCAGCATTAAGCGGAAGTGCTTACAGTCCCGGAATTTATTGTGCTGCTCGTACTCGTTCGGGAATGAGTACGTGCAGCGCTAAAATTCCGTTGTTTGACCGAGTTCAAATGAACTGAGTGATAAATGAATTGAGTAAGTAGAAAAAGACGCATCACACAACTTTCCTTAGCTTCACTTACAATCCACGATTTTAAACGCTCAAGTTACTAATTCGATGTCTCAATTCAAGACATGCCTGTTTCGACTTAATATTATAGAGAGGCTTTTATAAGGAGAGACTGAAAACGCTTATCTGCCCGGACTTCATTGGGCTGTTGCTACTTATCGCATGACGTTCACTGGTCGACGTAACTCTCGCGGTCACGTGCGATGACGAAGAATTCAAAACGTTCAAAGCTCACCAGGCCATCCTCTCCGCTTGCACCCCCTATTTCGAAAGGTTGTTCCTCCAAAATCAACACCCACGCCCGATCATATTTCTCAGGGACGTGACAGCCGTCGAAATGCAAGTTTTGTCGCATTTTACGTACAACGGAGAAGCCAACGTCAAACAGGACACGATTAGTCCTGGTATGGCGCTGGTAGTCGTGTATTGGCCCAGGTATGGCGCTGTTAGACGTTTCCTAAGTATGTCGTCCAGGTATGACGCTGGTAGACTTGATTACCGGACTTGCGGGATATTGCGACCCGAAGATAAATGCGCGTTAATGATGAATTTCACTGTAAAGTGAGGACATGCCAATGAATACTTAATATAAGCAATTTTAACGAGGCGCGTGGCGGTACGCAGATAGTTGAATTGGAATGGAAGAAAGTGGCGCATGAAGCTGGTGACGGCTGGTGTGCTGACGTCACTCACATCAAAACGAAATAAAATGTAACACTTCTGAATGTAATTAAGTGGATATCGTAAGTGGTGTAGCTGCCTGAACATACACCATGTCCCATTTTCCTCATAATCGCGGTAAATATAGTGTGGGAAATACTTGAAGGAACTCACGGGACAATAGCGAAAGCCACGCACCGCCAGTTGGACTAGTCGCGTCGTGCCAATTGCCTAGCGTCTCCTAGGAAAGATTAATTTTCGTTGTTCGGAAGTAGTCGGGTCATGTTTGGTATCGTTTACTAGTATTGTTCGACGCTGAGTCGGATGAGATGAGTCTCGGAAGTGATCTACAAACATTCATCTTTGCGTATGATTTGTGTTTTCCTTAGTAATATTCTTTATATTTTGCGATGTTTGATATAATGGGATAGGTCACAGTCATGCTGCACAAGAGAATATTCAACCGTTGTGTAATAATTTCCGGCATTTCGCGTGAGTTTCTGACCACTTAGGCAGGCATTCCCACAACCAACTAAACTGAGATTATTTTTACTTCCCTTGCTCTACGAAGTAGAAAGGAAAGTTATGTAATCGGCTGAAAAAAAAATTTTGAGTTCTCTTCAGATCTTTACGTTTCAGACCCCCCCCCCTGAGTACGAAAAACACTATTTGGGAAAATGGTCTGTGTGTCTGTGTGTCTGTGAACGATTTTTGGAGAAAACCACCGTACCAAATCAGCTCAAACTTCATATCTCGCCCGCAGGTTACCATGAGACGCCAAAATAAGGGTTTGAACAAAATCCACCGAAAGCTAACTATAGTTATCATGGTGATGAAAACACCAAATTTTTTTTCTCAAAAACGGCTCTAACGATTTTGATTACATTTTTAATATTGGTAGCTCTTAACATGATAATTATACCATAAAATTCCCATATACGGGAAAATGACGAGAGCAGCACAATAAATTACCAAAACTGTCGACGAAATCTATTTTAGCGCGGTTTTTAGAGAAAACAACCGTACCAAATCTGCTGAAACTTGATGTATATCCTACAGCTTACCATGGGACACAAAAATAAGGGCATGGGCAAAATCCTCCCAAAGGTAACTATAGTTATCATAGTGCTCAAAACACCACTTTTTTTTCCTCAAAAACGGCTCTACTGATTTTGATTTAAGTTTTTATATTGATAGCTCTCAATCAGGCAATTATACCATAAAATTCCCATTTGTGGGAAAAAAAGACGAGAGTGGCACAATAAATTATCATAATTTTCGAAGAAAAGCGTTTTTAGCGCAGGTTTTTCCTTATAAACTCCGCTGGAATTTTTGTAGAATGTTGAAAACCATTGGTATTGTAGCCCAATCCAATACCTATAGGGTGAGTGTTTAAAAACGCTCATGAGATACATGGGGCTCACTCCAGAAATTCCTGAATTTCGACTACCGCCGTTTCGCTTAATACCAGTTCTAAAAGTGTTTTCCCAATAACTCTGCCAAAGTGATTACTATCCTCCTTCCAAAAATCCGTGTTTACAGCTTCATTAGTTATCTGTGTACCAATTGCTCAATAATGGTCCTGCAATGAGTACGAGTAGCACAATAAATTCCGGAACTATAAGCGCTACCGCTTCCTGCTGCCGTAATGCGTTGTTTGACCAAGTTCAAATTAAATGAGTGATAAATGAATTGATTAAGTAGAATTAGCCATGTACAAAGTGAATTTTTGTAGAGCTATGGAAAGTTGTGTGTTGCAACGCACCAGATATTTAAATGAGAATCGTTCGTAATAAATCTTTAAATTGCTCAATTTCACAAAAACAACTAAATCTTCCAAAAACTGTTTTTGTTTATCAAAGGGTTAGTACTCAGATTTACTTCATTTACTTTCCATCGTTCAGAAAAGATATGAAAGGTTCAAAACGATGGCTGAATCGCCCAAACTGGTGTGCAGTAGATAAATTCCGCGTGGGAAAGGGTTCTTACCAAGTTTCCCGACACTTTTATCTCTCCCCAACTCCGGCTCAATCGCAAATAGAAGCTGAAAGGTGTTTTTAAGGAGAACCACCGGCTTTTCTGATTAGGAAATTATTGAGTAGTAGTTGCGGAGGATGACGACGTTGAGTCGAAAAATCTTCGTGGAAATTGGGAGAAAGATGTGAACGCGGCGGCGGTTTGGGAGAGAAAAGTTGTGTTATTTCAGGGCTCGCGATTTCTCAACGAGCCAACAAGCCGGTAATACGAAGGCGCGGGAGCGAGTGAAGCTCTCGAGACCAGCGAAGTGGACATTAATGACGTTAGCGCCAGACACTTGTTACCTCGGGGCCACCAGATCTTTCCATTTCATACCTCATCTAATCTTTCATACTTCAACCCTACAGCTGAGTAAAGAAATGTTGGGAATACAGAGCTGTAAATTGATTGAGCGCGGTGTTTGGGGGTTCGAAGAAAGTGAATTACTGTCATCGACGTACAACAATATTATAGAAGTTTAGTTCTGGACCCGAGTCCAGCTCAAGTTACTTGAATTCGCCTGTTTGAAAGAACAGGAAAAAGGAAGTTTACTAACAACATAACGTGAAGTAATTGTAACTTTGTCATCACAAAGTAAACTATGACGACATGCCCAAACCATACGACGAGCGTCTTGAAAACAAATGTCGTGATGAAAATAAAAGTATAATTTGTTCCACAAATTTTACATTGAACTTTCATACTAATGGACCGATATACGTAAAAAATACTAATTGAGACCGGCCACCATCCAACAAAGTACGTCTCATTCCCAGAAAGTACTGAGTTATCGAAAGGCTTGGAAAGGTGCAGAGAAAGTTGTGCACGTCTTCCCTTTCACTAGGACAGCGATGACTCTCATCGAGGAGCTTTCCAAGGTTGGTCCATATCTGATGAAATGAGATTTAACGTGAGGAACCCCATTTAGCTATCCCATCACTGTGGCAAGGGACAGGGGTGAGGGCTGACTCGCCCAGCATACAATACAAAAACGCTGCAAAGTATTACACAACTGTTTATTGTTCTGTTGGACAATGGTTGTGACCTAACCTATTCAATCCAACGTCAAAAACATTAAGAATATATCCAGTTTTTTTGCCACACCCACCAACCAACTTCATTCATTTCCCATACTTCAACCACTTCAAGCCAACCATGCTCTAAACATTTACGCTATCAGATTAGCAGAATGAATTGGTAGCAGTGTTAACAGCCGATAGACTCTCACTTCTGCCAACCTAACCAGCCTCCTTCATCAAGACATCCCTCCTCAATGAGATTGAAAGAAGGTTCCCTTTTTGCCTTTGTTTTGTTGCATCTAGCGGACGTTACATTAATTATTTACGAACGTTGCTTTCTTTCAGCCCGGGAAATAATACAGTGATTCTCTCTGACCTTTTCATTGCTTCCTTTTTTTTGAGTCGTGCTCGTATCACGTTGCCACTAACTGAAGAAAGTGCCACAGCGGTCAACAGAGTTCTGCCGCTATTTCCAGGTGCTGCCGCAGCATCGTCGACTTCACAGATGCCAGGGGTCGCTGTGTCGAATATAATTGCCCGTGCCGGCTACTCCTGACATCACTCTTGACTTTAATTGGCACTGGCGGCCGATAGTTCAAGAAGGAGCGAACTTTGCCCACAGCAGAACTAATGCACAGTGGAAGGTAATAGCTGTTGCGTTTGTTCCAATAAGCCTGCCCTCATCACGCCAACAACCGGTATATCAACAAAGCGGGAAACGACAACTCATAGGAAATGACACCAACCATAACGTAACTACAATATAACTGCCATAATTTCGTTAATGGCTAATTTGTTAAACCGTACATTGCCCATAACAACCATTGGTTTGCCAGACTAGCCGAACAAAGCAAGACTCCTAACGGAATGGGTGTCAGGGTGGGGGGTTGTATAAAAAATTACTGTTTCAAATTGTTCAAAGAAAATTAAAAGGAGATGACCTGCGCACATGTTACGGGGGGGGGGGTTAATATTTGAAGCTATATCGCACTAGGTGAGTCGGGAAGTAGTACGATAGAAGCCAAATGCAATTGGAACAGAGTTTTATTCTCAATTACATTCGGGGAAGTTTTACCAACACAGACAGGGAACTGGGTGGGAGCGAACGTGAGCGCGGGCGACACAACAACGAGGGAACCGGCTCAGTTACAACTGACGACAGCAAAGTCTTGAACGAATCGGGCCTTTGAGGTGCCCAGTCAACATAAATGCCCCGGACGAGCCTCCGCTGAATCGAAGGGTTTGGTTCGTCCCGTTCCACCACTCCGCCCTTGATGAAGTGCCTGTCCTCAGGTACTCGTGAGCACTGCAGTTTCTTGCCATGTACAGCAATCGGGGCGTTGCTGTCCACCCAACAAAGAGGAACTTAATCTTGAGCAAAGACAGAGAATTTCGATTAAAGTTCCAAAAGGGTGCCCGTGTTTGTGGTGGGAGTATTGAATTTAGAACTACAAATAAACCGTCACCTCACAATGTCTCTGACGTACACATCTTGGGATGTGTGGATCGTAAGTCTTCGTCCCACGCAGCTGCGACATCCGTGGTTCAGAGAATCCGTACATCTCTTGGCGAAAGAAGATACTCTGACTATGGGGAGTCGGAGTATCCCTCCTTCTCAGAGGACACCTGCCCTCAGGTGTTCCAGAAGGGGTAGTGCAGAGCGATGATGCTGCGTCTACCGTGCAGTGGTTAGATGCACTTTTGGCAACAAGTGCGGCGTCTTAGCTCATGGGGTGGGGCAGGGTGTGATGCCTGTGTTGACAGCATTCACACACGTACGTTGAGTGGCAGCTCTTGAGCGTGTGTGAGGCTGCCAGACAATTTTCACACAGATTGTGCACTTCTACATAGGTTCTTCGAGCTTCCTGGCTAGAGTTGAAGAAACGTGGGCACTTTTTTTACCCCATGATGTTTGCAGCAGATAGGGAAGGGATGTGGCTCTGGAGATGGAGTTTTGTCTTTACTAGGCCATTTTGAAGGCGTGTGGTTTCCCCATACTCGTTGTTTGAGAGGTCGTTCAGGGACAGACACGCGGGAAGATGTCGATGTTGATGCATGATGGGATTCGTTGTGAGACGAACAGATATTCATCGGGTATAGGAATATTGGAAGTGATATCGCACTAAGAGAGTTGGGGAGTTAGTACGATATCAAGCCGAATGCAATTGGGACAGAGTTTTATTCTCAATTACATTCGGGGAAGTTTTACCACCACAAATAGGGAACTGGGTGGGAGCGAACACGGGCGCAGGCGACACGGTGACGAGGGAAGTGGCTCGGTTTCAACTGATGGCAGCTAAGTCTCGAGCGAATCGGGGCATTTGAGGTGCCCAGTCAGCATAAATGCCCCAGACGAGCCTTCGCTGAATCGAAGGGTTTGGTTCGTCCCGTTACACACAATAATCCCACACTCGAAAAAGATCGTGAAAAGGATACAGCCGGAGGGTTCCCTGTAGTTGGTTCTCCCGTCGTTTAGACAGGTCTCAGTCAGCACGTGTACAGCTTTGGGCGGGTTGCACAGGATTCATGATCTCTTGTATCCATGATTATTGACGGTTGTTCAGTTCCTCCATAATTTCAGTCTTAGTCAGTGGTGTTTATTGAGTTGATTGTTTCAATTTCAAAGTGCCTAACAAAAGGGTGAGTTGTGATCTGAACTGATTTATAGTTTTACGCTTGTCTCCGTTTTCAACTGTTAATATTTCATATCCGAGCTAAGATTATTGTTTTAATTATTATTCAAAATAAGCTAAATATTGACGTTCAATCGCATTTACCTAATATCGTGCTACAACCGTTCAATGATTTTGAGTTTCGTGCGCATATTCTGAATTGCCAATCGTAAAATTGCAATTCGCAAGCGTGTCACACTTTCAAGATCCTTAACCCATTCAGTGCAGGTGTGGTAATATTACTACAGCAGGGGTTCCGTGCCGTACGGGTGTAGTAATATTACCACGTCCCTCTTTTTGAGACATGTCACAAAAACTACTTCAGGATGGGAGGTTGTACCCCATTTTGCGGCCCGACCCGCATACGGGCAACCGAGAGTGAGCAGCAGGTCCCATCATGAGGGTAACTAGGGTACATGAAACTGATATTCACAAACTAACCGTTTATAGAAACGAAGTGACCGTATTCAGAATTTTGTGCAGGTGATTAGGGTTGGTCACACTGCACTACGACGCATGTAGTAATGGCACGAATAAGGAGCTAGGGATGACGGTATTGCGTTTGACGTGGGCGCACAGTGGACTACAGCAGGTTGCGGACCAACGTTCATTAGTTTAAAGAACGCTTAGCTTTCTCGCTATTTTCTCAATATGCCTCCCTCGCTTGGCAGGCGAGTAAAAACCAGGCCTTCGCTCCATCGCAGGTATTAAACAAATTAAGACAGAACGTTTCTAACTTTGTGCGCTAATCAACCTCCAGCTTAATTGTGGGGCAATTCCGTTTTAACAATCGTCCGAAGATCCAATTTCAGAGCCCATTACAAGGAGGCAGTGGCGGTGAAGGCTCTACGGAAACGATCGTTGGAGAATTTAGGTTGGCAACGTCTTCGCTTCCGCCTAATGTCTTCTCTTTGTTACTTTCAACCATTAACTTTCATTTCTGTCGGTAATAGTCTAATGTCAATCAGAAACCACCTGTTTGATACTTTGAGACTTCAGGAAAACAGCTTAACGAAGTCAAATAGAATCGTTATCGTTTTCACTGGGGTTTCTCGAAACATGGTACTGTGCTGACTGACTCCTATTAAAGGCACCGGACGATCGTGGTCTAGTGGATAAGACATTGGTTCATAATTCTCGACGTAAGTGAGGATTGTGGATCGGATCTCCGCGCGATTTGCCGTAATTTCTGCCTATATTCCACTACAATTGGCGCAGTCGGTTTTCGAGTACCTTCAGGTAAAGTATCGCATACATTTGGTAAGTAACATTTTTATTTACGCATCTACTTACCTTTTTTTTGACATTTTTCGAGGGACATTGTAAATAGGTCGATTCGTCCTCGTGTGCGATAAATTTACTTGCACTCCCCAGTAACGTAAAACTACTTCATAAGTAGTAAGTTTATTCCCACGGTTTCGTGCCCCTACTTACGTTTTCAACTTCCAATTTTCAAATCTTTAGCATATTCTCGACCGTTCGTTGCGTTCGTTTTCATTTGGAACTACAGTTCCTAGACTCATGTTCGTTGCAGTTTGTTTAGAATTTGAAATGGCAACTCCCAAACGCATCTTCGGACTCAAAAATCCCCTGGTTTTTAGGCGTAGGACGCTGGGTGCCACAGTTTCTGATCCAGACCTGCGTACGGATGTTAACAGGCACTGTGCGCCCGATCACAGTGAGTTGGGGTGGCAGGAGCCTAACATTACGGTTCATTCTGAACCAAGGGTTCCCTCGCCTTCTGGACAAGGGCCTGGTGTCTCTCTTTATAGTCCAGTACAGCAAGCATCTCTATTAACCACCTGTTTTTTCCAGCCCGACGCTGTCGGATAATTTCATTTCTATAATGGATAGCATCAAGGAACAAATGAGGCACATGCAACTTACTGTCGACTCGTTTCATAGCGAACTGAGAGACACAGAGGAAACCTTGAGTACGCAGATTTCTGACAGTGTCGCTCGCCTTGAAGATCGTTTGGAGGTCAAAGAAAACTGTACAGAGGGCCATGCAGCAAATATGATGCGGGTGGGAGATTCGCTGACGCTGTGAAAGTTCCAGCGGAGAGAAAAATGGGCGACGCGCCTACTACAATGTGAAAGAAAAGACTTTCCTTGTAGCCCCCTCGTTTCTCGAATCAAAGATCGGATTTTCCGGGGATTCGTTCAACTCTCATAAATTCGTTCCTTAAAAGAGTCCGCTCCAGGAGCAGCGGCTAAAGATGAGGGGGGAGATGGGCTGACTGACTGCTATTAAAGGCACCGGGCGACCGTGGTCTAGTGGTTAAGACATTGTTCATAATTCTCGACGTAAGTGAGGATTGTGGATCGGATCTCCGCGTGATTTGCCGTAATTTTTGCCTGCGTCAGTAGCTCTTCAAGAAGCATCTCCAAAATAACTCAGTACAGAACGAAGAAGGAGTCAACACTAAGCGCGGATGAGGTAATTGATACGGTGTTGTTGGCTTCCCAAGACAACCTGGACGTCCAGGAACCATATGGCTTTACCAGGGACAGCCTACACGCTCCCATGCCTTGCAAGAGTAGTAAACCGCCGAAATTCCTACTTGGTTACCAGCAGCGATTCGACAGCATCCCTCGGAGGAAGGCCAATATGAACACATACACCGTTACAGAGAAGGCAGCAGAAGAGTTTTCTTATCCGCTCCCTCGCAAAACGGGCTTTTGCTAAAACTGCAGCATTTGAAAAATCGCTGGTGGGGATTAGACTCCCCTTGGTCCAAAAGCAGGGCCAAGGCAGGGTTTTGCGCGCTGGAGGCGAAAGTTTACGCAGTTTGTCCAGTGCTCCATCTCGCCATGTTGCCACGAGCACGCACGCCTTCCCCGTACTCCGTTAGCGATCATTTCTTAATGCCAGGGTTGTACAAGCCGGTGTGCTAGCAGCAATGGACGAGTGCCTGCAAGAACCTTTGAGGTCAAGTAAGAAGTGGTGCGACAACTGAGTGAAAAACATTTTGAATTAGTAGCGGAACACACGATGAAAAGTAAAAAGAAAGCGTTTTTACTGAGCTTGTAGCTACATCCACATCAGGCCCATAAGAATGTAAATTGTGTAACTGAATTTCAAGCTTGTAGTACTGGAATATCTCACTTATCGACATTCCGGTCTACGCATCGGCTCAAGTTCGAGAATTTAATGGTATTAACTCTGACACGATGAAAGGTCTCTATCTCCAACCCTGTCACTTGAGCTCATCATCTTCTCAATAACTGAACCCGAGATTCTGCGGGAAACCGCCAAAACCCCGCGGTTTTGCGGGAAGGAAATTAAATTAAAATCGAAAACTCGTTGAGATATCGAGCGCACGGGGAGGCGGACTTGACCTACACAGCATCACACGGCCCAGCCCTTTGTCAAAGCCCCCCTCGTCCTCATCCTGTTCCATCCTTCAACCAAAGCTCTCGTATCGCCTCACAGCACTTGAGTCATTATATCGCAACTCGCACAACCGCTCTGCCCTCGGCCTTCAGCCGTCAAATCAAATTAAAGTTTTCCGTTCAAAAGGATTCGCCTGTCAAAGGTCCTTGATTCGCTTTGTCCCATCAAACGGAATCGGAAAAGCCTGTTGAAACATGCACGAAAAAAAGTCCTTAGCGAGAAAAGGCGTTAACGAGGACGTTTGAAATACATAGAAACCCTTTCTCACATGCAAATACAAAGTTGCAACTTTCATTGACTAAAACCGACGGGGGTTTTCACATTTTTCTCGAAAACGGACCTAACGCTTATGGTTAGACATTCAAACTAACTCTTACTGATCAATACCTAGCATTTGTTCTCCATACATACGAGTACCTCATTGAAAATTTGGTGCACAGATGTGGCCTATGATGGAAAAAGTTATTTTTGACATGTTATGTCTTTACTTTGCTACATAAACTCGAAAACGTAACGTGGGAGATGTTACGCGAGAGATGTAACGTGTGAGATGTAACGGAGAAGCGTCACGAAATATATTGCGCGTGTAACGTCTGTTACAAAATCTAACGCTTGGTAACATCACACGTTTTAATAACCTCAGTGACCAAGTGATGATGTCAATTGCAATTGACGCGGCCATTATATCGTTACCATCAACGAGCACAATCAAACGTAGTTATCATTGCATATAAAAAACAAAAATAAAAGACATAAAATGTCCCTAGTGGTTGCGTACTTGTACGAAAGCTGTACCCACCGTTTGTGTTGCTCAAAAAATTTCGTTTATCTTCTACATTTTGTTTAGTTTCTTCTTGCAATGGTTTCTTTATAAATCCAGCTCATATCATTCTAGCACTCTCTTAAAAATCATGGTGCTAATAGAATATACTATCAGTGCGAAGAAAGCTCAATAATAGTGATAAGATATTCAAGAGAAACATCAGGAATTCCGAAATGCAAACTACCGCCGATGTTTTTAAATTAACGTTTCACCCAGTCAATTCCCAAACAGTTGGTAGACTTATGAATCACTTGTACTCTGATTGCTCAATAACAATAACGAATGAACTGAGTGAAGGTGAGGATAAGGAAAGTTGGCGAACTTCATTATTGTAGGTTACTCAAAGGATAAGGAGAACATTGTGACCGTGCAGAAAAGAAAGGGGTGTGTTTTCTTCATATCTTCACGCTTTCAAACTTCGCGAATAGAAAAATATCTGGTGCGTTGCAACACACAACTTTCCTTAGTTCTACTTCAATTCACTTTGTACATGGCTAATTCTATTTAATCAATTCATTTATCACTCAGTTAAGAAGTTGGTCAAACAACACGTTACGGCAGCAGGAAGCGGTAGCGCTTACAGTTCCAGATTTTATTGTGCTGCTCGTACTCATTGCAGGACCAATATTGAGCAATCGGTACACAGATAATTAATGAGGCTGTAAACATAAATTTTTTGAAGAAGGATAGTAATTACTTCTGCAGAGTTATTGGGTAAAAATGTTTAGAACTGGTAGCAAGCGAAACGGCGGTAGTTGAAATTCAGGAATTTCTGGAGTGAGCCCCATGTACCTCATGAGCGTTTTCAAACACTCACCCTTTAGGTATTTGGTTGGACTACAATACCAATTGTTTTTTTTACATTCTACAAGAATTCCAGCAGAGTTTATTAGGAAAAAACTGCGCTAGAAACGCTTTTCGTCCCAATTAACACTCGTCCAACTCCGCACAAAACACGAGCTCACGTGCTCGATAGAACTGAAGAACTAATTAACGTGAAGTGAAGGAAATAAACCACACAGTAAGAGAAGTGAGCTACAAAGCTCTCCAGAAATCGATGAATGTTCGCAGCTCGATCTATACCCATCTTGCTTTGTCAACAAACGTCTAAAAAGGTACTAATGAGTATCACGGAATACCTATGAATAGATCCATAGGAGCACCACATTTTCATATCTAGACTTCGTTTCATATATTGAGATTTAGTCTCGAACGTTCAGGAAAGGGCACGCACAACGATTCTGTATATAGTCTTCTGAATGTCCCGCAATTGGGATGGGCACCGCGGCCAGATGACCTATTGTGCCAGTCCTGGTGTCTTACAGGTCAATGCCTAGCCTCCTGAGGAAAGCCAGGTACTAAAGTTAACGTACCTGTTAGGTGAGTCCGTCTCCTCTGGCTTGTGAGTTACTGTGGGCAAGCGCTTTCGATGTAAAGACATCATCGTCTGGCCGTTAAGTCAGTACTGGAGTCAGTCAGTTGGTCGTGGTCTTTATATACAAAGAGAAAGGTGAAAGGGGTGATGGAGCGTCGGGGAAGGGGCGGGGAGAGGAGGTCATGTAGCTCAGGAAACCCCTAGAGATAAATGGAACGTGTTGGATGGCTTGTCAATTGTGGAATTTAAGCCTTTTTTGTGTAGGGTGGTCTGTAAATCCGTCAGTTGGTTGTTTTCGTTTGTGTAGTGTTTTGAGTGGTGTGAATATGGTGTCGCATTTTGTGTTGATTTGTTCATTTATGATCTGTCCATTGAAGTTTTTTTGTTTATAAATTTCCATGTTTTCTAATATGTTCAGTTTTCGTCCTTTGTATTGTTTGTGTAGTAAGGTGGTACAGTCCTGTATTTTGGTGGGTTCGTGTCCAGTTGTTTTGAGGTGGTTGGCAAAGTTTGAATCGTCTTTGTTCCTACTAAGAGATTTAATGTGTTCTGAGTATCTGGTCCGTATTTTTCGTCCTGTCTGTCCTATGTATGCGTTTTTACAAGTACAAGTTATTTTATACACCCCACTTTGGTCGAGTGGGTCTGTATTTTCAGTCTTTGCAGTTAGTTTGGTTCTAAGTGTGTTGTCCGTACGTAATGCAATTTGTATACCTTCCTTTCGGAGGATATTAGTTATTCCGTATATTTGTGGTCAATAAACAATAAACAAATTACTAAGACAATATGACTCCAAAACAAACGACTCAAAAACAGAAAATACACAGACTTTAACAAGACGCTGCACATTCACGTACACAGGACCACAAATATACGGAATAACTAATATCCTCCGAAAGGAAGGTATACAAATTGCATTACGTACGGACAACACACTTAGAACCAAACTAACTGCAAAGACTGAAAATACAGACCCACTCGACCAAAGTGGGGTGTATAAAATAACTTGTACTTGTAAAAACGCATACATAGGACAGACAGGACGAAAAATACGGACCAGATACTCAGAACACATTAAATCTCTTAGTAGGAACAAAGACGATTCAAACTTTGCCAACCACCTCAAAACAACTGGACACGAACCCACCAAAATACAGGACTGTACCACCTTACTACACAAACAATACAAAGGACGAAAACTGAACATATTAGAAAACATGGAAATTTATAAACAAAAAAACTTCAATGGACAGATCATAAATGAACAAATCAACACAAAATGCGACACCATATTCACACCACTCAAAACACTACACAAACGAAAACAACCAACTGACGGATGTACAGACCACCCTACACAAAAAGACTTAAATTCCACAATTGACAGACCATCCAACACGTTCCATTTATCTCTAGGGGTTTCCTGAGCTACATGACCTCCTCTCCCGCCCCTTCCCCGACGCTCCATCACCCCTTTCACCTTTCTCTTTGTATATAAAGACCACGACCAACTGACTGACTCCAGTACTGACTTAACGGCCAGACGATGATGTCTTTACATCGAAAGCGCTTGCCCACAGTAACTCACAAGCCAGAGGAGACGGACTCACCTAACAGGTACGTTAACTTTAGTAATTTGCCTACTGGCGGATATAACCCAATTTCTTTAATACCCGAAAGCCAGGTAGTTCCTGAAAGAGTTTTCGTTGGTATCCATCCTGGGAGAAGTGGTGCCAAAGACCAAAACTCGCTCCCTCTCAAGTCTCCGGCACTGGGCCAGGACATGGTAGGGAGTCTCCGCATCCGTGCCACACCACGTGCATCGAGAGGTGTCGACTAAACCCGTAACGTACAGGTGTTTGTTCATTCTGCAGTGGCCGATTATGATCCCAACAATCTGCCTTAAGTACTTCCTCTCCATCTTCAGAAGGTTGTGTTTTATGATGTTCAGAGGAATTCCACAATGGGGTGGTGGCCCAACAGGTACCATAGACGAACGGCGTATGGCCAGATGGTCCGCCAGAGGGATTAACTCTATTCGCACTTGCTTGGGAGTTAAGCCACATCCTGCACTCTCGCACCAGTTTTGACGTTGTGCAGTAGTTCATCAGCGCCTTGCACGACGCTTGAGTATCAGTCAATATATTGATAGTTCTGTTGCTACAGCCTTTCTCATGCGCTAAGGTTGCCCCGACGATAATAGCATAGCCCACCGTTGGAGTGGGGCTTAGGGCTATGTGTGTTCCACTCCCTCCAGACACTTATCCACACCCGGAGCCTGTTCCCTCCGGAGTTTTCGATCCATCTGTATAGATGTTGATGCCACTAGGAGGAACCGACGAATCTCGCTGTTCCATGGACCTCCTAACTGAACATTTTAATTCCTCTCGAGCTCAAACATGGGCACCATCGCGTCCGTGATCATGTTGAGCTCATTAGAAGTCTCCAAGTCCATGAATATAGCCAGGTGTCCACTAGTCGTCTGTGGCACCTTAGCTATACCGAGCTTGGTGAGTCTGTAAGCCACCTTCATTGCCTCTGCCTTGACATAAATGTACAGGGGAAGAAGGTCTAACTGTCTCTCCATGGTAATGGTGGTTGTGGTCTTCATCACCCCCCGCTATTAGTAAGCACCCCAGCCTTTGTACTTTGGTCATTCTCTCCAATGGCAGCTCTATGGCACCGCACAATCGACCCATATGAGATTATTGGTCTCACAATGGGTTCGTAGAACCAGCAGGCCATTCTAGCACATTCTCTGACACATCCACAAGGCCGATGTCGCCTTTCTAGTCGTGTAGCTGATAAAGGCTCAGACTGACAAACGCTCTCCATAAATCGATGAATGTTCGTACCTCGATCTATACCCACCTACCTTTGTCAACAGACGTCTAAAAAGGTACTAAAGAGTATCACGTTGCGCACACGGAATACCTATGAATAGATCCACAGGAGCACCACATTTTCATATATTAAGATTTAGTCTCGAACGTTCAGGAAGGGGCACAATCAAACGATTCCGTAAATCGAAGGTTGTTCGTACAGCTACCGCCGCCTGTTTCTGCGATATAAAAAACTAGTTACCCAATGGCATAATTAACACTCTCGAATATTGTTGTAATACGAACCAACGAATTACCTGCGAACGCGTCTTCAGGAGCATCGTATTTCTTTATTCATTTCTACCACCACATCGAGAAAAATATCTAAAACCGACGACGCCATCGTAGCTCCAGTACCGCACAAAAACGCTAACGAAGGAAGGATGCGGTACGGACCGTGAAGAGGAGGAAGTTCCTCAACGAGGAGAGATCGAGCAAATCCTTAATTGTGATTTAAGCTTGATCTTCTAGATCTCGATCTGCTTTACTATATTTAGACCCTTTCTAAACTTTCGTCATCTCAATTTACACTCTTGACTGTCTTTTCTGTCGAATAATACTGTCGAACTCCCGAATATAACAATAATCAGCTAGCTCCACTTCACATACATGTTAAAAGGATGGCGTTCCTCCAGGCTGTGCGTATGTTGGAGTTGGGTCTGATCATGCGGGGGAGGAGGAATTTCTGCCACTTGATCCTTGACAAGGTGATGGTGGGGGGGGCTCGTACTGCATGTGGTAGACTCAATGCCCGCGAGGTT
The DNA here is from genome assembly GCA_020466155.1 of Pachypeltis micranthus. Classification (NCBI taxonomy): domain Eukaryota; kingdom Metazoa; phylum Arthropoda; class Insecta; order Hemiptera; family Miridae; genus Pachypeltis; species Pachypeltis micranthus. The sequence goes on along the minus strand of CM035777.1, from coordinate 26,623,930 downwards.
CAACTTCGTGCTACCCTTTTGGATACTCGTTCATGAGCGATCCAGGTGGGAAGGGGGAGTTCTCACTTTTGAAGCTGGGGCCCTGGTATACTACACTGATGGCTCAGTGCAGGGTGGCCTTGCAGGGGCAGGCATCTTTGGGCCGAGAATCAGAGCCGCGATCCCATTGGGGTTGCTGGCCAGGGTGTTCCAGGCAGAGATGGCTGCGGTGACGGTCTGTGTGCAGCGGCTGCTGCAGAGGGGACTGAAGCGGCAGAGAATCTACATCATGGTGGACAGTCAGGCCACTCTCAAGGCCTTAGCCTCATACTGTCTAACATCACGGCAGGTGTGGGAGTGTCGGACTGGATGGAAGGCCCTGGCCGAGGACAACAGTGTAACACTGTGTTGGGTGCCAGGGCATCAGGGTATAGGGGGAAACGAACGGGCTGATAGGTTGACTAAGAAGGGATCGGCGCAGATCCCTATTGGCCCTGAGCCCTTTGTTGGGACTACCAGGAGCCACCTACGTTGAGAGGTTGGCAAATGAGAGGACCGGTGCAGGGCTGCTCATTGGCAGGGGCTGCCCAGTCTTAGACAGTCAAAACTCTTCATCCGGCTCTCCAGAGGGAGGTCCAAGGAGCTGCTTGCATTGGGGAAGAAGGGTGTGAGGATCATATGTGGCCTGTTCACAGGTCACTGTCCGCTTAGGTACCACCTTGCTAATATTGGCAAGTGCGAGGTACAGGTATGCAGGTTCTGCCAGGTAGGGCCAGAGACGGCGGAGCACGTGCTGTTTGTATGCGATGGACTCGCGGCATCGCGCCGTTGTGTGTTTGGGAGGCCCTTTCTTCAGCCTGAAGAGGTGGCAAATGCAGAACTTGCGGATATCCTCCGCTTTGTGCGGGAGTGGTGGGGGCGCATATGGGACGTCACACTAAGTGATACCAGTGCCGTGGGGCCTGGAGGTGGTGCAGGGGGGCCATGATCTGAGGATCATGGACGCCCTTACAATAGGCCCGTTTGTGGCTGCAGTGAGGGTATCGCCTGCATCCACCGTTCATCGAAAAAAAAAGAAAAGAAAAAAAACAATAATCAGTGTACGTTCCTTCGACTACTGAAGCCTTTGATTCTTCACCTCCTGGAGAATTCAAAACAGTGCACTTTCAACTAAGGGGTATGTTTTTGTCTTGGAGTGAAGTTGAATTATAAAAAATATTGACATTATATATTTCGACATTACCATAGTATTTCCACTAGACGATCTCTTAAGGTAAGTTAAGGCTTCTAGTTACATTTCCGACTGCAATTTTGTTGAAAAACCTTGTTGTTTAATTTTACCGTTTCCTTTTCAGATGGCAAGTGACTGAGGCAAACATGGACGAACTTCAAAGAATATTTTGAGTTGAGCTGATTTGAAGGTTCTGTTCTTCCCAACAGTAATGTTTCGACCTTTATGACGTGCGTGATGCCGAAAGCCGGATATCGTTGTGCAATTCGTAACTACTACGCAGGGGGTAGATAAACTGAGTGGAACAACATATTGCGAGGTAATCACCGGATTACCTATGTTGAGTAACTTACATCAAGGTTAGGGTAAGTTGAGCAACCTATTGTCTTGCGTGAAACATCACACAACTTTCCGCAACTCGTGTGCTGTATATACGGGGGCTGTATTCTCGTACAATGTATTTCCACGATAATCTTTTTAAACAAAATGTAGATACTAGTTAGCTGAAAGTACCTAGAAAATTAAGTCGAATCGTTGAGAAAATATCGTTGAATATTCTGCAAATCTTATTGCGGCTAATAACCCCCATGTAGTTGTGGAAAACATAATGTAGTCAGTGATTGTTATTAGTTTAGTTTCCTTCAGATTTACACGTTTCAAATCCCCTCTGCATTTGAAAAAAAAAACGCCTAAACCAAGGTAATGATGTCATTCCACTCCAAACTAACTACAGTTAACGCAGTGAACACAAATTTTTACTTTCGTTACGTAATAGTCAGAAAAAACTACGAGTTTGTAAACACTTTAAGGTTCTTGAAAACCTCTCGATTTAGTAGAACAACTTTTTATCTCGAAATCTCTTTTATTTATTTTAAATGAAGGCCGTGAGTGTATTTTTTATTGTATAGAAATGAGTTTTTTCAAGTCGTATCTGTCAAGTTCGCAAGAAGCGTGGAGAGGTGCAGGAAAATCCACGTGTTGTCTATAAGCCATTAGAAGGTCGAGTTTTTTGAACGACAATTCTAGGAGAATTTGGTGTATTTTTACGCAGGTTTTATTAAGAACGTACTGAAAGTTTGAATTAGTTTTCAAACCGATGAGGTGAATTTAACTTTTAGACCACACTCTGAGGCTGATTCTTCGATGATCCATAATAATTGGTCAATCGCTGAAAACTAATTAATTTCAAATGTTGCAATTGAACGCCGTTGCGTTTTTGAGGTAAACGTGAAGTTTACCTGTGCTGGCGACGTTGTTGTTGATGGAATTGAAAAAAGACACAGCGCTGTGCGTAATGCGCGATTTTTTAAGGATCCAGAACATGACTGCGAGCTAGTGGGGGCGGCAAAGGTCGGAGGCGGACTGGAGGGGACTCCCAAGTTGTGGGACGACGGAGGATGGGAGGATGGACGATGAGGCGGGCGAGAGGAGGAGCCTGCGTTGTGTGGAGTGGGACCATCGAGCCATTTGAGAGGATCCTGGCCTGGAGGAGATGCTCCAATGCTGTTCGAGATTATGGAAATGCCTTTGGTCGATCCGAGCTCTAAAGCATATTCCTATTCATCCGAGTACGAGAAGGCGAAAGGTCGTCGATTGTGCCAAGTCATAAAAGGAAGATACCGGTTGATGTACAGGGAATATTGACGCTCGCTACGACGCTCTCCAGAGCACTGTGTTTTTGACAGTCGCTTGTCACGTCAAATCCAACTCTCAAATTGACCTAATTGAAGAAGAAGAAGAAAAGCGAGAACCAAAATAACTTCGTTGCTTCTTGCAGACAATAACTGAGTTACTATTTTATTACAGCTTCTGAGTTATTTCTAATTGGATTTAAAATACACCGTCAAGAGCTGTCAGAAGGCAGTCCTCATCATGAACAAAATTTTGTGAAGTCCTCGCTTCCTGTTCTGATGTAGTGATTGGAAACCGAGAGAAGCGGAAAGTTTTACATTGGAGCCTGGTTTGTTTTTTTGTTTTTTTCATGGATGACTGAATGACGCTGCAAGGGCTTTGGAGCTCAGGAATTATGAGAAAGAAATTTGGGTAGAAGACATAGCGTCACGTAATCAAATTTAATTAGCCACATTTACTGAAAAAAAGCGAATACATTTAAAAACAAAATGTTTAGCACATTTTGGTTATTCCCATTCAGGAATATTTATACAGAACAATACACGAGTATTTGCCATCTAATGACGCCTCGTGAGTATTTTCAAAATTAAACGTAAAACCTGGTTCTGGTTTCACTCAGAGAAGTTGGGCGTCCATGAACGGAGGATAATTTGAAATATTAATAAAAACCGTTGCATTAATTTTTGAAACGCCCTCGTTTTTGGGATGGTTTGGTCTCTCGCCCCCCATCCAGGCAGTGGAAATCGCTCTACACTCAAAAACTGGCATGAAAAACAAGTAAAAAGAACGAGCTCAATCGCTAAAGCCGTTCTTTCGCAATTTTGACTACAGATACACAGATGTATACGAGAAAAAACGTAAAAATCTGGTCAAAACTCAACTGTTCTGCTCGTGGGAAGTAATAAAAATGGAATTGAACCTTGGCTCCAAATAGTGGTCTGTCCTATTCGTGATTATCTCAAGTTTCTTACAAACAGGTCTTGCCAGATAGTTTGAAATATTAATAAATGTTCTGGAAGCGCAGTATTCTTGGTATCTCCAAGTGGTTCCAGAAAATCTCCAATTGAGTCTTCCTTTCACATCGAGATTATGAAACTCCACTTTTTGAGTACAATTCTAAGTGAACAGCTTGTAAATCGAAGGGGCGATGAAGTTGGCGTTCAACCACAGATGGCATTTGTTGTGTCACATACATGAGCCTTTCACCTCTTACTGCTCAGGACACCCCCGCTGTCGAGGATATGGGATAATCTTATGTTTAAGAGAAAAAAAAAAAACTTTGAGTGTTGTTAAAGAACGAGACTAAAAAATAAGTTATTGAAGAACACAGTTGAACTCAAAACATCTGTAGTAATAATAATAATAATAAGGTACTGCAGATTTCTCAACAATCCCTCCCCAAAAAAAAATCATAATCGAAATCGCTCAGGCTTCCAAATCTTTCTTCCACTCTTCGTCTGGACTGTTGCTCACTCTCTACTTCAGCTCGTAAAAATTGCAATAAAGCTTCTAATTCTTCACCTTCTTGATTTGAAATCTCTTCGCATCTGAGGAGTGTCCGAGATCGTTCCCATGCCCTATAAGTTTCTTCTGGAAGTGCTGACTCCACTAGTGGCTTAAACATTGCAGCAAACTTATTCGGCGATAGACCTAGCGATTCTAAAGCCCTTAGTTGTGTTTCTAGTTCAAAAAGAGGTCTTATACCTATACTTCGTCCATTCTGATTTTGCATTACTAGTGACAATAGCTCACGCATGTAAGTTTCAATAAGTAAGCCATCTCTAGCAAATCTTGCTTTCAGATGTTGCACTACTTTGGGGTAACTTTGCTCCAAAAGTACGTAACTGTTCACCAAATCAGCTGCTGGAGAACCTGGAACCATTGCATCTCGCAAATAAGCAAATTTATCAACAGCAGACAAACTTTCATCTTCATCCAACTTCGAAAATTGAGACCAAAATGCCAACCAATTCTTAATGTCTCCATCGAATTTCCTAAGCTCAATTTTTGGAAGTTGTAAATTCCTCATATTCTTCGATGGTCCCACATTACTAAATATTGCATCACTTACTTAGGGTGTCGTACTTTGGAGGTACATATCGTATTGCACCCTTACGTCTACCACGCAGCTGTGCGCCATTTCAATTTCCTCCAGCTCCTTGTCAATTTCTGCCGTACTCATCACCGTTGTATCTTCAATAATTCTTGCCGAAATGTCTTCATCAAGAGCAAACATTCGTTCCGCTCTGCTCTGTATGACTCCAAAACTTCGATGGACGGCCGAACCATCGCCTCTAGCAATCGCTTCTTCCACTGTTACGATAGCTATCCGCCGAAGAATGTTTCTTTTCCTGATTATCCCTTCCATGTCTTCACCAGGGGTACCAAAAATGTCGAGGATATGGGATAATCTTATTTTTAAGAGAAAAAAAGAAAACCTTGAGTGTTGTTAAAGAACGAGACTAAAAAATAATTTATTGAAGAACACCGTTGAACTCAAAACATCTGTAGTAATAATAATAATAAGGTACTGGAGATTTCTCAACACCCGCCAATCTCCAAGTCCCCAGACAACACAACTCTGCCTCTCAGCAATGGCAGCCCTTCTTTCTTGTCCCCTTCACGCTCACAGGAATCTTGCAGCGTGCCACCGTTCTCATACCTCCTACCATACTGCCTATCAGTTTGAGTGGTCTTCTCCATGTCTTCATTCTGTATCGCGGATCTGCAAGCTCTATCTTCTTCTGACTGCGCACTGCCCAGGCCAATTGAGCAATGTACCTCCAGTTTTCATCAGAATTCAATATGCTGCCTCCTCCGCTGTGCAGTGGCAGCCCGCTCGCCCTGCAGCAGAAACAAGTTGGGGCTTGCAGCCTTAGCAATGCGGTGCTCCATCTCCCACGACAAATTGAGTATGGTAAAAATCGACCAGATTGTAGCGCCACCCGAGCCACGGACCAAGTGCATGGTCCACTGCCTGTTCTAGGTTCTGTCCCACTGGTCCAGCTGCAACTTTCTAAGAGTCCCAGTTTTCCTCATTTTACTTTCCTTGCTCTACGAAGTAAAAAGCAAAGTTATGTAATCGGCTGAAATTTTTTTTTTGAGTTCTCTTCAGATCTTTACGTTTCAGACCGCCCTGAGTCCGAAAAACACTATTTGGGAAAATGGTCTGTGTGTCTGTGAACGATTTTTAGAGAAAACCACCGTACCAAATCAGCTCAAACTTGATATCTAGCCCGGAAGTCACGATGGGACGAAAAAGTAAGGGTATGAACAAAATCCACCGAAAGTTGACTATAGTTATCATAGTGATGAAAACACCAAATTTTTTTTCTCAAAAACGGCATTAACGATTTTGATTGCATTTCCTATACAGATAGCTCTCAATAAGACAATTATACCATAAAATTCCCATTCTTGGGAAAATGACGAGAGCAGCACAATAAATTATCAAAATTTTCGACGAAAAGCGTTTTTAGCGCAGTTTTTTCCTTATAAACTCCGCTGGAATTTTAGTAGAATGTTAAAAAAAAAAAATAGTATTGTACTCCTATCCAATACCTAAAGGGTGAGTGTTTAAAAACGCTCATGAGATACATGGGGGTCACTCCAGAAATTCCTGAATTACAACTACCGCCGTTTCGCTTACTACCAGTTCTAAACGTTTTTACTCAATAACTCTGCAAAAGTAATTACTATCCTCCTTCAAAAAATTTGTGTTCACAGCCTCATTAATTATCTGTGTACCAGTTTCTCAATAACGGTACTGCAATGAATAATGCAGCACAATAAAATCAGGAACTGTAAGCGCTACCACTTGCTGCTGCCGTAAAGCGTTGTTTGACCAAGTTCAAATTAACTGAGTGATAAATGAATTGATTAAATAGAATTAGTCATGTCCAAAGTGAATTGTTGTAGAGCTAAGGAAAGTTGTGTGTTGCAACGCACCAGATATTTCTAGTGGCCATTCTGCGGTTGCCCCCTTGATGGAAACAGCTCTTTCCACTCGGTTGCCAGAAGGCGGATTGGAATAATATCTGCCACCACCAACACAGCCTCAAGAGAAACTGTGCAGTTCGAGCAAGCAATGAAGGAATCACACATCCTCTGCCATCAATTTTCTGTGATAGGCAATGCGCAGTGTACCATCACACACCTCCGCCCCATGAAAGAGGATCGAGTGTACAACTCTTATAAGCACCCGCCTCATGATTGCCCGCTCAAAGCACACCACTAGCGCTGTAGTATTCTCAATTGCCACTCATATCGAGCATTCATCCACACTTAGTCAAGCAGAAGGTGGAGTTATTAGATGTGGCTATTTATAGTGCCTACTCAAGTACGGGTGACCTTGAGGGCTCGCAGTGTTTGATGCTTGTGTTTTATTTGTATTAAGGTTCGGTTTAACTCGTATAAAAAGTAGGTAACACAGCAGCTTACCTCTAATGACGATGCCAAATAAACCAGCAATCCAATCAAAGCTTTGACATATGCGTGCCTTTTTTACTGCACGCTTTCCAAGGCAATGATTGCCACCAGAACATTGACAACATGTCTGTCCCAAAGCGGTATCTCTGATTAAGATCATCATTGTCGGTAATATCGGTAGGATTTTCAGCACTTCGTCGGTATATTCATCCCAGTTCGGTTCCATTGTACAGAAGAACTGCGAACAAACGAAACGCAGTATGAACTGCTAAAAACTGACATGAACTATTAAAAACTCCAGTGAAGTATCAATTAAAAATAAGAATGAGAACAAAACTACTAAACGCCTACTAACGAGCTGATTTTACGCCGCCTCAAAAACAGATAGAGGGTCCCGCTCACATTTTCCAACTCTTGAGTTAGAGATTCCTTCACGTATCACGAATGCACGTAAGTGAAAACGTACACCATCTGCGTTGACTACAAACTTGAAAATTGAAGAAAAATATCTGGTGCGTTGCAACATACAACTTTCCTTAGCTCTACGTCAATTCACTTTCTATATGGCTTTGTGCACTTAATCAATTCATTTACCGCTCAGTTAATTTGAACTTGGACAAGCAACGCTTTACGGCAGGTCTGTTTCTTTATTTGATGACTGTACCTAAACCCTCGACGAGGGTTATATCAGTCATAGTAGTTGCGGTTTCGCTAATATGCAAGAGGCCGGCCCCTGCAGCATCTACCGAACTCAGACCTGTGGAGGTACGGCAGGTATTTGGTCGTTAGCCAGTCTCACCGTAGAGAGCTGTTGCCCGTGTGTTACCGCGCGGAGGTGACCACCTGAGGAATCCCGTACCATCTGGGAGTAGTTCTTAATCTGGTTCCCTACCTGATCTTACTGTTTACTTGGGTGGCAAGTTTCAAAAGGACTGATCAACTATAACCACGTTTCTTAGCCATTACCTTCTTTGCGAACTTTGCAAAATGATTATAGGCTTCCTTTGTAGCAGTCAAAGCTGCTAAGTTCGTTTGCCCTCCCAACAACCGTCGCTCACTGTTGTAGAAACTACAGTGGAGCAGCACATGGTTTCTTGTTTCCTCCGCACTGGAGGCACAAGACGTGCATAATGGAGAGTCAGAGAAAAGAAGTGGAGCCGCGCATTGAAGTCACCATGTCCCGTGAGGAACTGGCTCGTCCAGTGGTCTGGCTCAACCCATTTTCTAGAAAGACGTTCACGGATGTCGGGGAAGAACTCATACGTATCACGTCCCTTTGACGAGGATTCCCATCTCGCTTGCCATTTCTCTAGAGCCCATTCATCGATGGCGGCAAGTTTCTGTTCTGTGGTGAGCTCCGCACGGAGTTCAGCCCAAAGCGGGGGAAGCTCCGTTTCACTCTCCACTTGTCAATCATGCACTCAACAGCCAAATCAACTGGTAACTGACCAGTGATCACCTGGAGTGCTTCCGTTGATACAGTCTTGTAGGCCTTGGTGATCCACAGGAGCGCAGCTCTCTGGGATTGGGCCAATACTCTCTTTGATTGACTGTTAGTTTGCTACCCCAGACAACGGGGCAGTAGCCAATCACACCTAAATAGATGGCCTTATACATGAGGATGGTGTCGTGGTAACACACACCCCAAGTGGCCTTAGTAATGGCACGCAGTGAGGCAAACCTTGCAATGGTAGTGCCTTTAAGGGACTGGAGGTGTTGGTTGAAACCCCACCTCTCACCTATATTCACTCCTAAATACTTGACGTGCTTTTCAAAAAGGAGCCTGTGGCCGCCAAAGCGTATTGTGGGTGGATTATTCACTTTCCCCTTCAAGAGGATTAGCTGGGTTTTTTCCTCAGCCACCTGCATCTTGACATGCTCGCACCATTGGTTGACAGTGCGGAGCACGTGGTGGGTTTTTTCTTCAATTTGGCGGACTGACTCTGCAAAGATCAGCACAGTCAAGTCATCCACATAGGCGTACGGCTCGCAGTCAGTCTCCATGAGTTTCCTGAGAAGACCTTCGAAGAAGGCATTCCAGAGTGCTGGTCCTAGGACCGAGCCCTGTGGGCACCCTTCTCAATCTTTCTCTGGACGGAGACATGCCTACTTTCGATCGTAGCAGTTCTGTCTGTCAGGTAACTTCTGACGAGCGAGTACAGGTTGCGGGGATTCCCTACCTTTGAGTTCATTAAGGAGCGCTGGCCACCAAAGGTTGTCAAACGCCCTCTGATGTCAATCAGAACTGCTACGACGTACTTAGCCGGTGCCAGCAGGGAAACACGCCGGATCTCGACAATGACATCCTGCGTGGACCTTCCTTTGGTACACCCGTATTGCCTGCCTGTGAGGTTGCGGCCAAAGACTCCTTCGAGGGACTGCAACATCAAGATTTCTAGTGTTTTGCCTAATATGGAAAGAAGGCTGAGTGGTCTCCATGATCGCGGGTCTGACTGATTGCGGTCGCCTCCCTTTGAAGAGTGACAACACGCGCAGTCTTCCACTGAGTGGGGAACTGTCCGACCAGCAGACAGTCATTATATAAATTAAGGAGGCCGCTGGAGATCGTTCGCTCAGCCTTCCTTAGCATATTGTTTTCTATTTTATCCGCCCAGGGGATTTGTTGGGCTTTAAGGTCGCAAGGGCCCTGCCGAGGTCGCCTGTTGTCCACAGTGGGATGTCGGGCTCGTTCGAGGGTCCATGATCAGCTCCTTGCTGCCCTCTGGGCTTCAGTGTCTCGAGCTACTTGGTCATCTGGGAACGCCTTCTCAAGGAGGGTTTCCAGTGAACGTTCGATGCTGCAGGCCCAGCCTGACTCATTTTGCATCGCAGCTAAGACCTGCTCTACATTTGCTTTTCCTATGGAGGACTTGTAGTGTCTGCCCCAGGGGTTCTCAGAGCCTCCACTTCCACAAAATTTCGCCAGCCTTGCCGTTTGGCTCGTTTGATGGCGCGGTGGAAGGCCTTCTTCTCTTGGATGAAGGCAGTTCGGAGTGTTGCTCTGGCATCAGGGTCACGAGTGTTTTGGTACATCCTTCTGGCTCTATTTGCACTTTGCTTGAGGGGATTTAGTTCCTCAGTCCACCATGGGACTTTGATCGCCCTGTGCTTCTGTTGGCCAAGTACAGAGAGCCCAGCAGAGTGCAGTGCTGTGGTAAATATGTCCACTTTGCTGTCCACCTCTTCAGGTGTGTATGCTTGCGCTTATTAGATCGGGTGTCTGCGGCACGCAGTTCACCTTCCAGTACCCTACAGAATTGTGGCCAGTAAGCATTTTTTGTGCGGAATCGCTTTTCACGCGTGTCTTTGCAGAGGATGTTATCATCCGTAATGGCAAAGTCAATAACCATGTGATCGCTCTGTGCACCTGGTACGACTCGCCAACCCTGCAATTTGAGTAGCAGGGTGTGAGACACGGCTGTGACGTCTATACACGACCTTCCTCCCGGACCATCATAGGTCGCCTCAGTCATGGGGTCGTTGGCAACAATCAAGTTGTACCTGGTGAGCAGCTCTATATACGCCTCGCCCGCCCCATCCAGGGTTGGGGATCCCCACAATGGTGATCTGGCATTTGCATCGGCACAGACTATGCAGGGTCGTCCTGATAGGCCTGCTAGAGCCCGCCGAGTGGTTCAAGGCTGCTGGCAACTGGCGCGCCAAATTGCCTGTAAATGATATTACAACCAGCTCAAAGCCACCGGCTCGGATGAGCACAGCGCCAAGTGCTGGCTGTTCAGGTGAGTGAGTGCGAGCATGTCAATGGACGGGTCGATGCAGGCCACTGCTGCCTTGGCTCCCGTTCTTGCTCCAGCCACCACTCGTGCCTGCGATCCCAGACCAAGAGTTTTGGATCCTATGTATGGTTCCTGTATGGCGAGAACACTGCAGGGTTTCTTGAGTGCATTTTGCAGCAACTCAGCCATAACTGGGCAACTCTTATTGGTGTTGTGCTGAAGGATTCGAACTGTTTTTGACCTATTCATAATCCACTCGTGACTCCTGGAGGGCAATTGCTCGCTGACGAATGGTACAGCGTATGCCTCGTGGTGGAGTGTGCAACCTGTTGGATTTTGCGTTCGACGCAATTGGCACATTTGAGGAGCATCACGCTTGCATTCCTTACTCAGATGTGGCAAGGCGCACCAGGCGCACACAACAGGTCTTGTACAGGCCACTGCCAGGTGGCCATAGCGCTGGCATTTGTAGCACTGAGTGGGGCTTGGTACTTTCGTATGGCGCACCGCTGCCAGGCTATTTGGAGGTGCCTTGCCCTCTAGTTTTTTGTATAGGCTGGGTGATACCTCTATCACCCAATCCTTCTGTCTGCCACGCTTTTTGGTGAAGAGAGGCCTGACGTCCTGCGGCTGCAAGCCTAACGCAGGGTTGTGCTCAACAACTTGTTGGGCCAAGTCCTCTTTGAAGGTCAATCCGCACGTCGCACAACAGCAGGCGTGGAAACGACCCAGGGGGCTGACGCTTGAGCTTCAACTCCTTTTTGTGGAAATGTGGCTCGTGAGCGCCTTGGCCATTTCTGGCGTTTCTGTCACAATGACGGCGCCACCTCCCACTGCGGTGTGGATGTTCAGCACTCGGACGCTTAGTGCTTGAAGGTCCGTAGCAGGGACACCCCGCATAAGCGCTTCCATTGCGTCAGGGTTGGAGGGACCAGCCTCTCCTTCCTCACATGTCCGCCTAACCACTACCACGTTTTGTCGCGGGTTTTTAGGGGGAAGTTTGGCAAGCGGTGGAGGCTTTTTATTTTTACTTTTGCCCTTGTTTTTGGGCAGAGGCGTAGGCGGGCGCTGCCCTCGGCCTGTTTAGCTGGGGCCTTTATTCTTCCCTCTGCGCTTCCTGGCCCTGGCAGACTGCCATTCCGCCTCAGCTCCATGAGGGGGGGAGGAAGGCGCAGTAGCGGCTACTGCCGCATATGAGGGGCCTGGGGTACTACCCTGGCTCGTTGAATCTCCTTGAGTTTGGGGGGCTGGTGGCACTGGCTGCTGGGCAATTGCCCTACGCAGCTCTTCCTCACGACAGCCGCCACAGTTTCCGCAGGGGGAGTGGCAGGGGCGATGTCGTTGGGGGCATTAGCTTTTATAGCCAGCTTCGAAATTTCGAAGAGGCAACTAGTTACGAGGTCCCGCATAGGTCCTGTCGCGTTGGCCCTCATCCGTGCCAGCTGGCCGTGGATGATTTGGACGTATGCGCAAATTTGCTCCATGTCCGACAGTTTAGGTTCGACGCTCTGTCGTGTGCTTGTAGTAGCCGGGTTGCCCGGCTACTAGGGGAGAAGGGGAGATGAACGCGGTTTGCCCGGTTCTTTCCGCCTTGTTTGTTTGGACGACGAGTAGGTTGCTCATCGTCCGAAGAGGGAGGGGTCGAGCTTGGCGAGCCTGAGGAAGAGGCGCAGGTGGCGTTTTTATTACCTGCTGAAGTTTTAGTTGACTTTGTCATTTTATTTTTACTAATATGGGGGATTAAAGAAGCGGACTGGTGTAGTGTATCCTTGTGAGTTCATTTGTTGTGTGTGTTAGTGGTATGAGCGAGAGGTGCTCGAGGCAGTGTCCTGGAAGCTCCCCCTCAGGCATATTGATTCTAGCCCCTTGCGCTGGTCCGTTGAGGGTCAAAGGGAGGCCCCCACATGCGCCGCAGCTGCCAGTCCGGCCACGCACCGGGACTAAGACGCATGAGGGATTTTTCGGCTGCTGCTCAGAGTCAGCCCTCGGCCACTAGTGATGTGGTGAGCGGGACACACGCTATCAGCCGCCCCAGGAACGCTCAAACCGAAGGCCGCACCTATATAGGGGATCGCTCAAAGGTGTTAGCGAGCTACTTCCAGGACTGTCTTTCGCTCATTATGAGTGTTTCAAGTGAATGTGTTCTGCCACGCAAGCCGTTGCAGTGTATTTAGTATCTGGAATATGTTGTGTATGTCAGTGTCGTGAGCTTTAAGCCCCTTTAAGGCCGGATTTAACGACCACGCAGAGGATACGGCAGGAGAATTCTGTCCCCCTTCCTGCGGGGGGTGTGTTCTGCGATCCCAGCTAAAGGTAGGGGGTTCCCAGTGTGTCATGTATGTGAATGAAGTGTAAGTTGTGTCCCTTTTAGTCCGGCTTATACGAACACGCAGGGAGTACGGCAGTGGAATTCTGGACCCCCTACTGCAGGGTGAGCACAGTGTGGCGACAGAGTACACTGTGACGCCCAGCCACAGTTAAGCCTCGTTGGATGTAATCCTGCGGGGACCTCATAGAGGTGAGGTTGTCTTTCAAGCTGGGCCCACCCGGCTGTCCCTTTTAGTCGGCTCATACGACACGCAGGGAATACGTCAGCGGAATTCTGGACCCCCGACTGCAGGGTGACAACGCTTTACGGCAGCAGGAAGCGGTAGCGCTTACAGTTCCAGAATTTATTGTGCTGCTCGTACTCATTTCAGGACCATTATTGAGCAGTTGGTACCCAGATTATTAATGAGGCTTACATGATATTACATTCATTATTTGCAAGAGTTATTGGGTAAAAACGTTTAGAACTGGTAGTAAGCGAAACGGCGGTAGTTGAAATTCAGGGATTATTGGAGTGACTCCCATGTATCTCACGAGCGTTTTTCAACACTCACCCTTTAGGTATTGGATTGGACTACAATACCAATTTTCTTTAACTTTCTACCAACATTCCAGCGGAGTTTATAAGGAAAAAACCGCGCTAGAAGCGCTTTTCGTCGGAAATTTTGATATTTATTGTGCTGCTCACGTCATTTTCCCACGAATGGGACTTTTATGGTATAGCTGCCTTATTGAGAGCTATCTACATAAAAAATTTAATCAAAATCGTTAGAGCCGTTTTTGAGAAAAAAAGTTGGTGTTTTGATCATTATGATAACTATAGTTAACTTTCGGTGGATTTTGCCCATACCCTTCGTTTTGCGTCCCATGGTAACCTGTAGGCTAGACATCAAGTTTCAGCTGATTTGGTACAGTTGTTTCCTCTAAAAACCGCGCTAAAATCGATTTCGTCGAAAGTTTTGGTAATTTATTGTGCTGCTCTCGTCATTTTCCCACAATTGAGAATTTTATGGTATAGTTGCCATATTAGGAGCTATCAATATAAAAAATGTTATCACTATCGTTAGAGCCATTTTTGAGAAAAAAAAATTTGGTGTTTTGATCACTATGATAACTATAGTTAACTTTCGATGGATTTTGTTCAAACCCTTATTTTGGCGTTCCATAGTAACCTGCAGGCGAGATATCAAGTTTGAAAGGATTTGGTACGGTGGTTCTCTCTAAAAATCGTTCACAGACACACAGACCATTTTCCCAAATAGTGTTTTTCGGACTCAGGGGGGTCTGAAACGTAAAGATCTGAAGAGAACTCAAAATTTTTTTTTCAGCCGATTACATAACTTTCCTTTCTACTTTGTGGAGCCAAGGAAAGTAAAAACATCAGATGCGACACATCACGCAGCATTCCTTAGCTCTACATACGAGTAAATTCACTGATGCGCATGGTTTTTTCTATTAATTCAATTTATTTGAACGGGGTCAAACATAATTCTACGGTGATAGAAAGTATGAGCGCTTATAATTCTGGAATTTATTGCAGCGCTCCTACTTCTACCAAAACCCTTACTCAGTAATCAGTAAACAGATAATTAATGATACTGTAAACACGATTTTTTGGAGAACGATTATAGTCACTAGTCCAGAATTATTAGGTAAAAACTGTGAGAAATGGTTGTAAGTGAAACAGCCGTGATTTTAATTCCGGAATTTCTGGGGTGGCTCCTCCGTTATCAAACTATCATCGTATTCTTACTTTACATTGGTATACCAAATCCATTTTTCTGAAAGATTTAGAAACATTTGACTGGAGTTTATAACGTAAAATCTGAGCTAAAGTCGTCGAAATCTTTTGTAATTTATTCCGCCACTCGTTATTTTCGCGCAAATGAGAATTTTATGATTGTGTCAGATTATTTGGAGCTGCCCAAACCAAATATTTAACCAGCACCGTTAGAGCTGTTTTAGAGAGAAAAATATACTTACTGTCTTTATAACTATGATAACTGTAGTGTCATACCCTTATTTTGGTGCAGGCTAGATATCAAGTTTGAGCTGATTTGGTTTAGATTGACGCGTTCACA
Source organism: Pachypeltis micranthus (assembly GCA_020466155.1). Taxonomy (NCBI): domain Eukaryota; kingdom Metazoa; phylum Arthropoda; class Insecta; order Hemiptera; family Miridae; genus Pachypeltis; species Pachypeltis micranthus. The sequence goes on along the minus strand of CM035777.1, from coordinate 26,608,514 downwards.
GACTCACATACATGGATTCCACTTCCGGCGTTCTTCAGTACGAATGAATCGTCTTTAACCTGAATGACGTGAAAACTAATGCTTTAATAAAAGCAAATTAGAAAAATCGAAAAGGTGAGGTTCCGCCAATGTGCGTGTTCTTTGGGCGCATCTCTCGCGATAAAACATCAAGCTAATCCTGTAAGTATTCAAAATGACTTACGAATAGTTACTTACTCTAGGGATTCAAGTGCGCCGAAGGATGAGCAGCGGAAAACTGATAACACCAGAAGATTTGGGGTTCGAAGTCGGGATAGTCAACGCTTTGTGTTCGACTAATAAGGGCGCCCTTAATTCGCTTCTTTCTACCATGCATCGAGAGAATAATCGATTGTGATGAGTAAAGATAAAACCCTTCGACGCTTTGGTTTTTTAAACCATATTTCAATTGATATTGAATACCACACGTCTAGTTTATATTAGAAAAGTTCGTTGGATGAAGCTAGTGCACTCGGAAGTTATTGGAGCGTTAGTAATGGACCCGAGTAACCGCTCCGAACGTTAAATAGTTGAAACTGCTTGATGTCTAATGTCTTCGGCCGTACGAGGTTATAAAAGCGTCAGGTTGTGTTGCCTCGAGTCATTGGGATACCATTTTTTTTCAGAGATGACTCGATTTGAACGTCGAGCATGCGCGCTCAGTCATCGGCTGAAAAAACTCGAATGAATATCAACAATCTCGAGGTTCGTCGTTCAATTTGAATTTAATCTTGATCGAACAGAATACGAATCATGAAAAGCGGTTGAAAACTGGATGACACGTTTTGAAATTCCTGCGCTTCGTTGCACTACTAGACCGAACAATTGGTAGTAAAAAGATACCATTAAAATCCTTCGTGAGGTTCGAGAACTTCCTCGTACTTCCTGTGAAGTACATTATGTGTGTTTGCCGGGAAAGGGACAGCCGCGCGATCTGGTGAGTTTGTAGATCGACGCAGTTGGAGGAGTCTCTGGATGAGGCACACGTTACTCAAAGCTTTGTAATTATTCCAATAGAACGCTCTGGCAGGTCAAAACCTATTAGCTCTCAATCTGCTACGTTCCTGTGGTCGTATCAGCAGCGTCTCTCTTCTTGATCCTTGCCCTCACGACTGTCATCATTCATCATATAATTGGGGAGACCAAAACGAGCTGTTCAAGGAGGCAAGCTTTATTTTCCTTATCCCTAAAAGGTAGGGAAGACAGTTGAGTAGTTTTGTTCAAATGTGCAAATCTTCCCTACCTAGTGGTCACAAGGAGAGTAAAAATTGCAAGATTCCATAGAGATTCACCAGTGAGTCACTTCTCAAACACCTCTTTTATAATTCCCATCAGCTCGTTTTGGTCTCCCTAATTATTTGATAAATGATGACAGTCACAGAACAACAATTGACAAGAATAACATTTAGCTCTGTATGGTTTAAAAAAATTTATTTAGCAATATCACTCGCAATTCTTACAAGTTCCGAATTAAACCCCGTTAGTTCGATCTTTTTTTCACATCTGCTGAGCACAATCTTTGGTGAAAGGGAAGTGTGTCAAAGTGGACGTCTTTATAACACCTCGATTTTTTCTTTTAACAAAATTTGTGGCATTTATCTTAAAATTAATTGGTGGTGGGTGTGACAAAGAGAACACAGAATGGTATATTTGCCTGAATTCTGTTATCAGGATACTTACTGATTGTTATTGTTGTTCAGGTGCCCCACACAGTTGCGGAGTGCATCTCGATGAAAAGGACTATTGGGAAATGACCCTGCGATTTCCTTTAAGCAATTCTGAAATGTTTTGATGAACTGGTTTTGCAATTTATACGATACGGGCCGTAGCAAATGTAGCTGCAACCAAGTAAGCGGCTTTTTATTCATTCTATGTATATACAAGCCCAGTAATCATTATCAGCGAACAAAGAATTCTGAAAAATTTAGCGTCTAAGTGTTTTGAACTGTGCAACGACAGTACACTTTACATTACACGAAGTCAGTATTCGGTACAGTCAACAACGATCTTTCCATAAAAGAAAACGAAAAAAAGGCTTCTGAAAGGCCACGAAAAATATGGGAAAACCTACCTAGTAAACTAAATAAACTACCATACAAATACATGTTCAAAATCAGCACAGTCGAGAAAGAGCCTCGGACCCTACCTGCTCTCGACTCCGACCACTACCCTGTGATTCTGGAGATCCCCGGCACACCAGACGCCACTCAGATCACCCACCAGCGAATCGACTGGCTCTCCCTTCGTTACTACCTGGAGACCTCCACCTTTAAATGTCGCACTCCCCGGTCAAGGGAAGACATCGACTCCGCTGTGTCCAACCTCACTCTGGACATCCAGGACAAGGTACGGCTTGCCACAACCTCCTCCCCAGCTACCCCAGGCCGCCAACGCCTCTCGCCGGACATCAGAGCCCTGATCCGGAAGAAGAACCACTTACGCAGGCTGCTCCAGCGGACCCGCCTCCAGTCCCTACGACCCAGGCTCAATGCCGCCAAAAGGGAGCTCAACGCTGCCCTTCAAGCTACCAGAGACGCCAGCTTTGAAAAATACATAGCTGAAGCTGAACTCAACCCCAAGCGCTGTTGGAAGATCGTCAAATCCCTACGGAACAGGCAACCCCACTCTCCACCTCTCTACCACAACAACACCTCACACTCCGCTGAAATCGACAAAGCAACCATCTTCGCCGAATCTCTCGAAGAACAGTGCTCCCCTTTTCCCTCGCACGACGACCACACCACCTTCCACGCCGAGGTCAACTCCCTAGTACGCAGCTTCCCTCAAGGGCACCCTGCAACCTTCAGTCCAACCTCCCGAAGGAAATCAGCGAAACCATCAAAGGCCTCACCAAAAACAAGGCTCCAGGCAGCGATGGCATCTCAAACGGAGTCCTGAAGACACTCCCAGGATCCACACAGTGGCCATCTGCAACATCATCAATGCCTGCATGCGCCTCCAATACTTCCCTGCAGCGTGGAAAGAGGCCACAATCATCTGCATCCCCAAGGCTGGAAAGCCTCTGAACAAAGCTACTAGCTACAGGCCCATTAGCCTTCTCTGCACCCTGAGCAAGATAGCCGAGGCCATCATTTTAACCCGCCTCATCGAGTTCATGGCCACCAACAAGGTTCTCCCAGACTTCCAACATGGCTTCAGACACCATCACGGAACCTGCCACCAGCTCCTCAGGGTGACTGAATACATAGCTGAGAGCCGGAACAAGCATCGGCACACATCCATGCTTCTACTGGACGCCCGCCAAGCCTTTGACAGGGTCTGGCACGAAGGGCTGATATACAAGCTCATCCTGCTTCGCTGTCCACCCTCTCTCATTGGTCTGATTCACTCCTTCCTCACCGACAGGACCTTCAGGGTGAGAGTTGGCAAAACTCTATCCACCACCCACCGCATCACGGCTGGCGTACCCCAAGGCTCAAAACTCTCCCCAGCCCTCTTCAACATCTTCTGCCATGACATACCAGTCCACGAGAAGATCGTCAATGCTCAATATGCGGACGACGTAGCTCTCCTCTACACCTCCAAAACCAAGCTGCACTGTGCCACAGTCATGAATAAGTACCTGCCGTCCCTGCTCAGCTGGTACCACAAATGGGGACTACGCCAACGAATCCAAATCAGAAGCCGTCTTCTTTTCCCGCCGTAACATCCCCCAAACATCCAAGTGGGGAACCATCCAATCCCTGGAAACACCAGGCCAAGTACCTCGGTGTCATCTTCGACAGGAAACTCAACTGGTACAGGCAGACCCTCGCAGTTCGCGCCAAAATCAACGGAGCCTTCATTGCTCTCCGGCCATTCTTCAACAACAGAAAGGTCTCACATCCAACGAAAATCCGTATCTTCAACGCCATCATCAGGAGCATCAGCACCTACGCTATCCCCGTCTGGGGCACGGCCTCCTCCCTTCGCAAACTCGAGGGCACCTACATGAAGTCCCTCCGAGGTGTACTCCGCTCACCCCGCTACATCAGAAACCAGCAGCTCCTGAAGGAAACAGGCCTCCCCTCGCTCAGTGCGGCCGCCTCAACCTATGCCCTCAACCTCCGCAACTCGGTGGCGGGTCACCCCAACCCGCCCATCAGCTGCCTTACGCAATGTGCCCCCAACGCCTCAGACATTGTCCGTAGGCCCTGCTCCCCCATTCCACGCTAACCCCGTCATCGCCGATGCGCATGAGTCCCCATGCAACTGCAGGCTGGCCTCCCATCCTTCTGGTTTAGAACCTCCGGGTTGGCAACCGCGGGGGAGGGGTTTTAGTCGGTAAAAATCCGACACTACCCATTTGGGTGTCTTTTGAAGATTTCCCCTCCCCGGAAGCGTCCGAAAAAAAAAAAAAGTCAATTCACTTCATTCAACCTTCCGCTCTTACACCGTTCACATCCTCTGACGACAACCGACCACCTTCAGCGGCTCCAGCGGGGACAATGAGGCCCTCTCGCGTCAGAAGAAGAAGGAGCGACGATCCAACCGGATCCCTCACCGAGAGGAGCTACGCTCAACCGAGCCCTTCAAACGACGCTTCGACGCCTGAGGAACTCGTCCCTCGCCCGCTGCTCGACCGAACAAACCCGACTCAACCTCATCTCGCGTCTACGACAGAAGGAGCGACGATTCAACCGAATCCCTCACCGAGAGGAGCTACTGCTCAACCGAGCCCTTCGACCTACCGACGCCCGAGAAATCCGTTCCTCACCTCACGCACTCTCAACCGACAGACACAACCAACACACACACACAACAACAATAATTTCGTCGGCCCTTTTCAGGACTTCACAAGCAAGCAACGCAACTTCCTGAAAAGGGAGGCCCCGACACCACGCTTTTACACAAACAATAGTATATTAAACAACTTTTATTAAACACGACAATTCTCCCTTCTTTGTTAGAGTTCCTTGCTTGCAAAAGTTGTAACCTCATAATTTGGGTTTTTATTATTTCTTGCTCAGTTCTCATTTTCTTGTACCGCTTCCGATTTTTCCTACCCCCGAAAAGCATTTTCCCGGACTAATTAGGCTTTTTCCTGCAGCTCTTGCAGTTGTAGTACACGTATTTCCACATTAAGCTCCTCAAAAAATAACTATATTACGGCCACTTTGGTGTATGACAATAATTAGAAACAATAATTTGGCCAAATCCGGATTATTGAGCATTGGGCATCTACGGGATACACGGTTTCGCGGCCGTTTACGTTTACAACACTTGTTTACGGGACGGGATGTCAAACAGATGCCCAATTTCTTTCATTTACTGTAACCTCATTAGTCCACTGCCTTTTCGATAAGGCATTTATCGCAGCGTAATCACGTCTATGCTAACCCACAGTGATCTCGGCTAGCGTGGTGGGCGCAAAAATGGCTAGCCTTGATTTACTTATCTAGCCCTGATCAGTTGGACCACGATCAGCGGTGTTTTGTTGAACACGGCCCTTAAGGTACCCCTCATAGCTTCTTGTTGTACCTCAAGAAGTTATCAATTTTCGTTGTTCCATTTTACGCAGTCTAGAATTTTTCGACGAAAAATGATTTGATAAAATAGGGTAAGCTCGAATCATGCTATGCAAGATAATATTAAACCGTTGTGTAATAATTTGCAACGTTTTTACCTAACGAAATGAAATGAGAGGGAAATTTTGGCGGCGGCGCGTCGGTGGAAAAAGCGGCAACACTGACGAGGGAGCTCTTCCCCCCACCACAGCCGCCGAACGCGACGCTCGAGGGGGCTCCCGAGTTTACAAATTACAACACAACAGTTCGCTGCTCGGTGAATTTTGCGGTACTTGCGGGAGTGGCTCCTTCACGTCGTTCCGCGATAAGTGATTATTTGGTTAATCGAACGCTTCGTCGTTTTTTAAATTTTTAAATCCGTGCGTCTGATCGCGAAGAAAGAGAATTTTAAAAAATAGCGTCGATGATAAGGTGATGTTCTGTGCTACTTCGGCGCTTCCCGACCGGGTTCCATTCGTCTGTCTCTGTCATTGAAGTAAGCTTTCCTGTTTATTTGACAACTTAGTCGTAAAACGCGTCTAAAACGATGAAACTTAATCGACGCGTTAAACCTCGGGCCGTAATTCCACAAATTACTATTTATAGACACTTTCCTCCCGTTCCCAGCAGACAACTGCCTTGAAATTAATTTTGCGGCACCGCCGGTCGAATCGCATGCCTCGATTTGACCGAAAATTGTCACAAATTTGACGTCCAAAATGAAAAATCCGTAAATTTAGTTAATGTCGATTTTGTCCCGACGATGAACTTTATGGGTGAATAATTTGACGGAACGAAGGCGATTTTGAGTCCTCGTCGCTATAAATAGGCGGATGAACAGTGAATTGGTAGCGGGCGTCGGGAGGGGGGGGGGGACGTTACCTTTTTGACGGGTCAGGGGGCGTACCGTTAAGATGTGGTGAACGCCCTGGGGGATCTCCCTCGGCCGCCGGACTCGGGACCGCTCGACTGAGTTTCGTTCTTTCCGAGCGGACGTCGCTTTATATTGTTATCTTCGGTAAGATAAGAGCGAATGTTTCGACTGAAGATGAAAATGCGAAGAGATGAGAGATCCCCTCCACCATCCTCCTACTCATGCTATCAAGTTTATCACCGGTCCCCGGCCCTGGGTGACCCTATTGATCACCGGCTTCGTGTTTGTCCTGGAAAATCGGATGAGGATTTCAGTAAGAAACATAATTGCCATTTAAGCGCAGATATGTCGATCACGCATCATGAAGCAGCAGTGTGACCTAACACGTACAGGTACGCTTGGGTCTATTATAGATCAATCCTCCAAAAGGTGGAAAATTCCCTGTGAGCTCTGAACAATGGCATTATTCTTGAGTGTGGCCTATACTTCAGATACTGCGTGAAATGCTTATCGGCGTATGAGCGAAGACGAAGGTTGGGCAGTAGAGTTTGGGCTTCGTTTTCCAGTTTTCAGATCTGGTGGTGCCAAACCGTTTTGATCTGTCTACAAGCTAAATAAGCTAATTTGGGCTAACTTCAAGTCAATTACTCATTTCTGGCTATTCGTGTTAGCAATCACCGGCTTCGTGTGTCTGTATCAGTCCTGACAAGTCATTACATTTTAGTGACAGATGAGTGAGTGTCTAGGAAGAGCTGTGTGTTGTGAAGGGGAAGTAACCTGTTGGGAAGAGGGTATTTTCGAAAGTCCAGAAAGGGAAATCTATTGTCGCTTGAAAATAACTGAAAAGGAGGCCGGAATATCCCTCACCTACATGCAAAGGGCTTGTGGGCAGAAACACTATGTTTGGGGAAGGCCCGAGACAAGGACTTCCCGTTAGGGGCATGTGCAGAAGTTCCCAACTAATTCGGCCTGCGCCGAACACACCAATCAGCTCAAGCTGTGCCAAGCAGTTATGACCTGATGTTTCTACGAGCTAAATATCTAATTTGGGATGACTTCAAGTCAACTACGCGTTCCTGGCTATTCGTGTTAGCAATCACCGGCTTTGTGTGTGTGTATCAGTCGTGACAAATCATTACATTTTAGTGTTTAACCAGGATTTTAGTTAACAACAACAAGAGTGATGCTTAATTGCAACTTACTCCAACAGCTGACATTAACAAAGGGGGCGTTTGTTGATCACAAATTATTGGGCAGCAGTTCGACTCAATATGTATAGGTACGCAGGGGTCAACTGACCGAAAGATGGAAAATCCTTGCATTCGTCCTGTTCTTCAAATATAGGCTAATTGACTTATGAGCGGTGGATGATGGGGGTTGGGCAGGAGAACTTGGGTGATTAGAAGTTGGGAACCCCACGTATTTTAGAGCCATTGTTATAAATATAGTCATCATCGCACCTTCATTCATACACCTGTTGGGCGCACGAGTGGGGGAGATGGAATTGAGAAATAAATGAACATGGTGAGCGTGAGTGAGGAGGACTGAACTAGGCTTGACACAATAGCGATATCAGTTTGTGCGTGAGTAGTTAAACACGAACCAGGGGGCTCTGAATGTGTGAACTGGTTGAGCGGGGAACTAAAGTGGAGAGGGAGAGAGAGTAGAGTTGTGAGTAGCATGAGAGCTGATACATGAGTGTCTATCGCGAGGACTGAGGGACGAGTGAGTGTCTGAGAAGAGCAGTGTGTTGTGGAGAGGGAGTAACTTGAGTGGTGGGAAGAGGATATTTTGGAAAGTCCAGAAAGGGGAAAGCCATTTGTCTTGAGAATAACTGAAGAGGAGGCCGAACTATCCCGCACCTACAGACAGAAGGCTCGAGGTCAGAAATAGGTGAAATCGATGTTTGGGGAAGGCCGGAAACATGGACTTCTCGTTAGGGGCAAGTGTGAAAGTTCAAGGCTCAAGATCCCTACTAATTCGGACTGCGCCGAACACACCAATTAGCTCAAGCTATTCCAAACAATTTTGTCTCGATTTTGGTCGAACCCCCACTTAGGCGTCTCGCATCTCTCTGCAGACTAAATACCTAATTTGTGCTGAATGATTCCAGCCATTTTATCTCACTTCGACCGCAAACCCATGCACGCTACTCTTTCAAATGGTCTTTTCGAACAAACCCAAGGAAAACTGAAAGAAAAACATAAATCAGCGAGTCGATTACATAACTTAGTGCTGTGGAAGTTACGAATATCAGGACCTTGGAAGAGAATGGGCGAATACGAGTGAGTTCTGGCGTAAAACGATGTGAGAAGGAAGTTTTGGACCTGCGGTTCGCCCTTACTCCTCTAGAAAAATGAGACTACGAGTACTTCATAAATTATGATACCGCTCATTTTACTTGATTTTGTGGACAGACTAAGGGCGAAACAGCGAAAAATCGGCTACCTACGTGTAGTTTACATCTGTCAGATGCGGAAAAAAATCAATTTTTCAGGTTCGCCCCTTCTCTTCTAAGGTCCTGATATCTGGTACGGTGTATCACACAACTTTTCCCAGCAACACTTGAATGAAGCTCATCAATTTTAGACACTTATGTGAACCTGGCAAGACTTCAAGTTCTCAATAGAAACTGGTTGTGCATTACGTTCTAATATTTATTTTGACTTTTTAAAAAAAAGGAAGTTGTACAATCGGTTGAACATTGTTTTGAGAAAATGGTCTGCGTGTTCGTATGAGTATCAGCTAAATCAGCCCGAGACCAAATATAGTTATTATAGTGATCGTTTTTACTTTCCTTGGCTCTACGAAGTACAAAGGAAAGTTATGTAATCGGCTGAAAACATTTTTTTGAGTTCTCTTCAGATCTTAACGTTTCAGACCCCCTGAGTCCGAAAAACACTATTTGGGAAAATGGTCTGTGTGTGTGTGTGTGTGTATGTGTGTCTGTGAACGATTTTTAGAGAAAACGACCGTATCAAATCCACTTAAACTTGATATCTAGCCTGCAGGTTACCATGGGACGCCAAAATAAGGGTTTGAACAAAATCCATCGAAAGTTAACTATAGTTATCATAGTGATCAAAACACCAAATATTTTTTATCTCAAAAACGGCTCTAACTATTTTGATTAAATTTTTTATATTGATAGCTCTCAATAAGGGAATTATACCACAAAATTCCCATTCGTGGAAAAATGACGAGAGCAGCACAATAAATTAGAAAAATTTTCGACGAAAAGCGTTTTTAGCGCGATTTTTTTCTTATAACCTCTGCTGGAATGTTAGTAGAATGTTTAAAAAAATTGGTATTGTAGTCCAATCCAATAACTAAAGGGTGAGTGTTTAAAAACGCTCATGAGGTACATGGGGCTCACTCCAGAAATTCCTGAATTTCAACTACCGCCGTTTCGCTTACTATCAATTCTAAAAGTTTTTACCCAATAACTCTCCAAAAGTAATTACTATCCTTCTTCAAAAAATTCTTGTTTACAGCCTCATTAATTTTCTGTGTACCAGTTGCTCAATAAAGGTCCTGGAATGAGTACGAGCAGCACAATAAATTCCAGAACTGTAGGCGCTACCGTTTCCTGCTGCTGTGATGTGTTGTTTGACCAAGTTCAAAGGCCATGTACAAAGTGAATTGACGTCGAGCTAAGGAAAGTTGTGTGTTGCAACGCACCAGATATTTTAGTGAACAGCTTCGAATGTCAAATGTGTGTAAAATTTGATCCGTTGGAAAATGACGACATTAGCGCAATGACGGATCAAAAGTTATGACAAAAATCTCTTTTAGTTCAGTTTTTCCTCACAAATTGCCAAACGGTCGTAAAGCCGAGGAGAATTGTGTGATGTAAGCACACACGGTGCTTATAACCGATAGATCAACGTTAAGTTTCTACTTCGTAGAGCTGAGGAGTGTAAAAATACTCCCCATTCCCACAAATTGGAATTCAGGAAGGTCTACCGTCGCTCCTAATCATCTTTAACGCATCGTAGAAGTATTTGCGGTATTTTAAGGGCCATTATCATTTCATTCTTCCGTTAGATCAAGCAACATGTTGATTCAGGGTTCGAATTTGTTGAATCGCACATTATGAGTCGCGTTCGAGTCTCATCATGAATTAATATCGTCGCTCCTATTGATCGCACTCGCATTGTCATTATATCGTTTTGTAAGTAATTTAAAGGACGATCGGTATTCGTGTTTAAAGAAACCTGTAGATTGCGAAGAACCTGCGCCAGTTGCGTAACAATTGGTGTTGACGACCATTTAAATTACTCGCGAGCCGAGGATCTCAACTATTCAAGCGCGGCGTATAGGAGCGGCGCTATCGATTCCCTAGTATGAAACACGACAATTGTAGGGTATTGGTTGACCTTTTCACCTTCTACTTAATTGCGTTTGCCAGTGGGATGGAAGGTTCGTGCTGGTCGCCTATAAACTGAAATGAAAATAGTTGTATTCCTTACAAAAAATGGCGAAGTAACTCCATACAATGTCCTGTTCGTTTCATTTGGCGTGCCAGGCTGAGGTTTAGCACTTGGGGCGGTCTCCTTATCTCTCTATACCCTCCCAGGCTCATTTCCACCGTCCGTTCAGCCCTTACCATAGCCTCTTTACCTCAAATTTTGGCCACTTGCTATTTGATTGGCCTCCTGTTCTTTCTGCGAATTCTTTTGGCTCACATTTTTCCACAGTTTCGCTCGAGTTGTAGTTTATTACTCTGTAAGTTCTTCTTCAGTTGCAGTGCAACCATCGAGAGACCCACTGTGTGGCATGAACTATTTCTACTTGGTGCTCTACTCAGAACTACCGTTCAAATCGAGTGACTGATTAAATAATGAGTATCAATACAGTCTTCTAGTTCGTCTCTCGTAATAGTTTCCGCTTGCTGCCTACCTCTCAGAAAACTTCGCAACTTATCCATGAACCGAGATCTGAACGATTCCAGCTTAATAGGAGCGATGCGATAAATTCCAGAGTGGTGTAGGCTGCTTCTGTTGTTTTCTATTAGTAACACCCTCTATGACACATTTTATCTACCTAATTAGTTTATCATGCCAGTATGTGCATATTACGCTGCTGTTATAGTCACTCAAATGAGAGTTCCGGCAGCAGGACGTAAAGAGTTGTTTGGAAAATATCTTGCGAGATGCCATTAGAATGAGTCTACTGGGTGTTTTCAGAGCCCCACCGGCTAATGGATTTCTCTCCACCTCGTTTCCCGCTCTCTTCGAGTCGTCGATCAGTTTATCGGGAAATTTGTGAAAATCCGAAGGTCGCTTCATTCAGCCGAGGGCTGTTGTGTGCGGTGGTGGGGAGGGGTGGGGGGACGTTGCCGATTGAGGGAGCGATTTTCTCGGGGGAAATTCGAGGAATCGAATTGGGATTTCATTCCAGTCGTCGGCGAGCTTCAACGATTGGATTGGAGATTGTCCTCGAAGTGGACAAAAGCGAGGGTCAGTCTTGCGTGAGGCCTGAAGATGAATTGACGGGTTGCTTGGCATTTTGTTTATCCAGGAAATGAGAAATTTGGTCAAATCTATGAACTATATATTTACAATTAGGTGACTGTAACAACAGATGAATGGCGTGTTGAGGAGGTAGTTGGGCCATGGAGGCAACTAACGCAAGAGGTCCCTCAGAAGGTTTTCAGACAGGAGTAGCAAAGTGGTGAGCTCATCGTACAGCAGAGTTTATAAGGAACGCTACAAATTATTACGCAACGGTTTATTATTCTCTTGCACAACATGATTGCACTTGATCCAGTCTGATGCCCATCCCATTCAATTCAGCATCGGAAAATACTCGTAAATGATGCAAAACATGGCCTAACAACAATGGAACACATTGTTCAGGTGATGCTAGGCAATTGGCACGACGTGACGAGTCGAACTGATGGGTGGTTGGAGTGAAACGGGAGGAAGAGTGAGAAACGAACGGAGGGTGGGGAGAAATGATAACTTTCGCTGTCGAGTTCCTTCAAATAGTAGAAAACTCCTCACTATTGTTAAGGGAAAGATTAATATTGAAAGCGGTATCGCACTAGGTGAGTCGGGAAGTAGTACGATACAAGGCAAATGCAATTCGAACAAGGAGTTTTATTCGTGAATTACAGTCGGAGATGTTTTACCACCTCAAACCGGGAACTGGATGGGAGCGAGCGCGGGCGACACGGCGACGAGGGAACCGTCTTGGTTACAACTGACGGCAGCAAAGTCTCGAGCGTATCGAGGCATTTGAGGTGCCCAGTCAGCATAAATGCCCCGTACGAGCCTCCGCTGAATCGAAGGATTAGGTTCGTCCCGTTACACCACTCCGCCCTTGATGAAGTGCCTGCAATCAGGTACCCATGAGCACTTCAGTTTCTGGCCATGTACGGCAATCAGGGCGTTGCTGTTCACCCAACAAAGTGGAACTTAATCTTGAGCAAAGAGAGAGAATTTCGATTAAAGTTCCAAAAGGGTGCCCATGTTTGTGGTGGAAGTATAGAATTTAGAACTACAAATAAACAGTCACCTCACAATGTCTCTTACGTACACATCTTGGGATGTGTGGATCGTACGTCTTCGTCCCACGCAGCTGCGACATCCATGGTTCAGAGTATCGGTACATCTCTTGGCGAAAGACGATTCTCTGAGTAAGGGGAGTCGGAGTTTCCCGGTGTTCCAGAAGGGGTAGTGCAGAGCGAAGATGCGGTGGTTAGTTGCACTTTTGGGAACAAGTGCGGCGTCGTAGCTCATGGGGTGGGGGCAGGGTGTGATGCCTGTATTGACAGAATTTACACGTGCACGTTGAGTCGCAGCTCTTGAGCGTGTGTGAAGCTGCCAGACAATTCGTACACAGATTGTGCACTTCCACGTAGGTTCTTCGAGCCTCCTGGCTGGAATTGAGGAAACGTCGGCACTTTTACCCCATGATGTTTGCCGCAGATAGGGCAGGGATGTGGCTCTGGCGATGAAGTTTTGTTTTCACTAGGCCATTTTGAAGGCGCGTGGTTTCCCCAGACTCGTTGTTTGAGAGGTCGTTCGGGGACAGACACGCGGGAAGATGTCAGTGTTGATGCATGATGGAATTTGTTGTGAGTTCGGTTTCCGCTGACTAGTAGGTTTATGCTACTTCGATGCTAGATTTGAGCCTTGAGCTAGAAAGGCCCAGACGAGCTTCCGCTGAATCGAAGGGTTTGGTTCGTCCCGTTACACCATGTTAAATGTGATTTCACCGTTCTTCATCTAGATGCGGTCATACGCCTCTGAGACCCGTCCTATTTGACTCAGTATCAAAAAATACCTAGCAAATGATACCAAACGCGATGTGCCGATAATACTGCCGACATTTTTTAATCCATCTTTTCCCCATAACTACTACAGGTTTCGTCCTCTCAGATTCCCGTGTTGATGGGCACTACTCGATCCCAAATGGAATAAATACGTCCCAGCACGTTAAAGGCGTACGTAGCAGAATTGGAATCCCCTTGCCTTGAACGTAGTGTGTAGGAGGGGGGGGGGATCAATTCGTCCGAAAACATAGGTGTGAATGAATAATTTACCAAAAATTGCGCTATATCGAATTTCGTCGAAATCTTTGGTAATTTATTGTGCAGCTCTGACTCGCGTCATTTTCCCATTGATAAGAATTTTATGGTCTTGACTTGATAACTGTCCATACGAAAAATTCAAACAAAATCCTGCCGTTTTTGAGAGAAATAATATTTGGTATTTATATCACCATGGTAACTAGTTAGTTTTGGGCGGATTTTGTTCATCCCCTTATTTTGGCATCCCAAGGTGACCTGCCAGTTAGGTATCAAGTTTGAGCTGATTTGGTTCAGCCGTTTTCTCTCAATTGCGTTCACACACAGACCGTTTTCTCAAATGGGATTTTTCGGACTCGGAAGCCGTTGAAAAGACATGAAGAAGTGGTCACACGTTCACTCGCTGCAGGTAAGCAGCCAGAAACCTTTTCGTCGCTCAAAGAGGAAGCACGCAGAACTTACCCAATACAGGGCAGACGTCTCCCTGTTGCACGTTGAGCAAATCCTTTGGCTGTTCGATCTTACTAATGTTCCAACCGTGGGCCAATTCCAATAAAAAAAGGCCTTGCATTGTCCAGCTTTCTGGTTGTGGGCTGGTAGGCGCCTTCTGTCAGAGTAACTCTGAGGTGGTCTTTAGGCATCTTCCATTATACCTCCGGTGCTTCGATCGGTTAGCACTTCCTGTGTAAGACAGCTGTAGTATATATTCCTTGGGTTGTCGACATGCTAAAGGATACTGTCAAGAGCGAGACAACGTTCTAATTGATTCGATTCAATAGGCGTCAAGAATAAATATTTGTCCTTTCCCGTCTGGTGGGAGAATAGTCGGATCGCTCCGAAGTTGATGACATTTGTCCTCCTTCCGCCGAAGTTTTCCCGTTTCCTGCTCCTCCTGACAGCCATTCGCGGGGGAACGTGAAAACGTGTGCAGGACGCGTCGACAATGGTCTGTTAAGTTTACAGCGTTTGCTCCACCTACGTTTTCTCACTATCTCGACAGCTTTCAGTTCTTATGGGGCGACGACAAGTTCTTTCAACATATTGACGCTACGGCATGTCGAGTTTCAATGCAACTGTTTTATCCCGGAGCTTATTGCTTCGCTTGTTCTCTTAATAAACCTAAAATCAACGCAAATGCTTGCTAAAGAGCTCACTCAGGTGATAAAATTGGGCTGCGGATGAGTGATATTTAAGAAGAATGAGAAGAGAGAGTCGATAGAATGCTGTGGTTAATCGACCTTTGACGCCCTCATTAAATGTCGAACTCGGCGATGGTACGGCGAGGAGGCTCCGATGACCAGTGAGTCCGTCACCTCCATAGCCTGCTGGGGTCTGCCCAGCGCTGATTCAATTTACGAAGCGTCCGCCAGCAAAAAGATTTGACCTTTATGACCAGATGGTCAGTTCGAAGGTGGGAAACCATCGACTTTCTTGAGGTAATTCTCACTGCTCTCACTTCTCACAGGAAGTCCTTTTGCATACCACCGAGGAGGCCCTGTGAAATAGGCTTCCTGAAATCAACGGTGTGCGTTTTTACTTTCTTCAGCGCTACGATAAAAAACGCTACAAATTATTACACAACTATTTTATTGTGTTGCACAGCATGATTACTTCTTATCTTATTGAATCCAATGTCGAAATATTAAGAATATAACGAGGCTATATCAACAATCCGTTCACACCAACAGTCTCACACACCTCCGAGTCTCATTCCGTTCGATTCATCATCGAAAAATACTAGTAAACGATACTAAACATAACCTGACCACGGAACAACGAAAATTGACATTTGCTGGGCGTGGCAGGGCGTGATCCTATCCACCACAACCGAATGAAACACATCGAGATTCGTCGAGCATTTATCCGCGAAGCTATAAGTTGGTAAAGTTGAATACATGTCAGGATAATGTGCGTGCTGACGCTTTGACAGAATCGACTCCACGAGAGAAACTCAGCAAATGTTCACAGGGTTTACACCAATCGTCCTGAACTCAGTGAACTCCAGTTGCACCAACTCATGTTTCATTGTAGCTAGTTTATTTACTGTTTCCACGTGAGTTCGTAAAAATACTGTGTGGTGTGATTCGTCACTACAGGTATTTAAAAAGAGACTAAATTCGAGACGTAAATCAGATGTAAATATGGCCCATTACGCTCCCTTGTGGCGGTGAGGGGCGGGGGGCTCCAGTTAGTAAGGGGTATTTGAGACGCGGTTGTAACACTATAAAATCTCTGTCGACCGTTCTGCGCCTACGCTGCTGGAGAGTCGAGAAGGTCGTCGCCCTGGTCTTAGTTCCATCCTGAAATTTCGAAACGCCTCAACATCTCCCCTCAAAAGCCCCAACTCTGTTCTCATTTGGCGCTCATCCGGCTTGTCCAAGTGATTTGAAGAGATTGGAATTTGCTAACGGGGCGGGTATCTTCAAACAATACTAGTTTTCGAAAGACGCCTTTGAAGAGACAATGAGTTGTGTATCGCCTCAAGAGCCACCGCCGCTAATTGATCGTTTCTAAAACCTGGTTCAACGAACTTCTCATCGCGTCAGCTCAATCGATTAACTACGACACCGAACTATGTCGAGGGGGGACAGTCAACTGAAGCAAACCCTGCGGCGTTGCTGTAGTCCCCTGAAGGTAAGAGTTAGTTCGGAACAGTCTTTTTTCGCAAAGAAAACAGATCTACACGTACACCTACCTATTGTCCGCTTAATCAAACTACGTCGGGACGTGATCATTTTGATTCTAATAACCACCTGGTCTGACTGAACATATTGACGAGACTAAAAGGCGATTATGACCTTTAGTGTGCGTTATACACTTACGATGAACAGACCTATGCAATCAGAGCTGTCGGATTGTTGTCAGGAAGGGCGCCGGTTACTTGGTCACGACAGTTACAATTCTGCATTTGGGGATGTGTGGGGGATTACTGACCAGGTGGGGCCTCCACCTCCCTCAAACCCCGCAGTTCAAAAATGAAATTTGAGATGGGAGCAATACCCTCCAGCGACTCCACGACCACTACAGTGTTCACAGAGCGAGCGCATTTTTCAGAAATTTCAGGCCTTGCTCTGGGTAGGAGTAGGATTGCTCCCTTCTTACTACCTTGCCCTGAGGAGGCAGCCATCTGACGTGGCCCTAACCCATTATGCACCGGCGCAAGGCCACAGGGTGTGCTTTCCAGTGGTACCGTGTTTGGGTCAAAAAATCTTTAACGCCAGAATGGTCGCTGGCCCACCCCATCTTTCGATGGCACTTACGGTTTCTCCTCCTCCCAGGACAAGGCAGTTTGGACTTACTGCCCTCCCTGAGGTTCGGAAGGACCCCCTTAAGCCGCGGCAGAGGTTTCCTAAGCTTCTGTCCACTACTCAGGGGCTCAACTGCCGCGCAATATTGATTTCCGTTCCCTTTGGCAGTACGACAGCGAAAAAAGGTGAAGACTACGTACTAAATGGTTCGCTGAAACGGAATACGAAATCTACACACACCAATCTGTTAACCGAGTTAACTGTAGAACCAGAAGATCACCCCGACTACTTACTAATGAACGACACAGTGTATTAGAAGTTGTGTGCAAGCGCCACTCCATTAAATCAAAAGCAAGACATTGTAATGAGGGTTGCTGTTTCTCCCTGCGAACGGACTGACGCCTACGTCGAGATCCTTAGCAATAGAACCGTCATACCCAGACACGAGGAAAGGAGTTCAGTTCTGGATGGACTGTTCTGGTGGCATTTCCTAAATTTAGCTTGGCTGTATAGTCCTTCTCAAATGAAATAAAAGTCCACACGCTCCGGCCGGCTAGAGAAATTGGCTTGAATGGGATTCCTCTTCGAAAATCCTTAACGTGTGTACCCTTAGCATTCGGTCCGAATACGCTGCTAGTCCTATTAACCGGATTCGACTGTACTTCTAACGAGCAGCCAATGCAACGTGCGTAATTATTTTTTTAGCATATTTTCGTAACGCGTAATCGCAGAACAGTTTACACTTTTAGAAGAAAAAAGTACGGGTTTCCCAAAACCGGTTGTTAACAAATCTTAACGTTTCAAATGCCTGTGAACGAGTAGTTCTTTTCCTCATAGATCCTGCTCTTCAAACATGTCATAACTGACATCACTGAGTCCATTCCACTCAATTAAATATCAAAAACTTCGACACGACGGAGCAACTGCAAAGGTTCACCAGAAAAATGTTAAGGTTCAGGCAAGACAAACTAAATTAAAAGAACAGTAGTTCACTTGGTATTCACAGGAGAGAGTGAGAGTTCAGAGTAAACATGACGCGATACTTACAGTTTTGTCTCGTGTTTAAATGAAAGAGCAGACGAGAGCTGACTGAGAGCCCCAACGCGGTTTCTGGTGAGAAGAGAAAGGGTCATGCAAAGTGTTCTCCAAATACATTGCTTCTGCTGTTTGGGAGCTTTGAAGAAAAGGGTCAAATAGCTTCTCGCACCCCCTTGCCATTCTCTAGGCCCCTCCGGAGGTTGACTGCCTACGTTAGTGCGCCCAAGTTATATGCTCGCGCCAAATAATGTTCCTGCCTTCTTAACCCTCGAACAGATAAGCGTACATTGGTACCATTCTACATCTCGTTTCTGTTCTCATAACTTGCAAGTAGTGCTTACCATTGTATTACTTTCCGCTACCCCAAAGGGAAAGGAAAGTATAGTAATCGTGTCAAAAAAAATTGGGTTTTCTTCAGATCTTTACGTTTTGAGGCCTACTGAGTCCAAAAAACCTATTTCGTGGTGTCTGTGTGTGTGTGTAGTTCGATTTGCGAAGGAACTGCTGATCCGATTGAACTGGTTCTTTTTTTTGTTTTGTTCGTTATTTTTTGTAGACACCAAAATAAGGTTATGGACGATTTCTGCCGATTGGAAGGGGGGGGGGACGAAAATGTACCAAAAACTAGGGGTTTTCGCATTTTTCTCGAAAACGGCTATAACGATTTTGATTATACTTTCGAATTATGTTCTGCTAATCAATACTTAACTTTTCTTCTCCGCACATATCTCCACGAAAATATGGTGAACGGAGATATAGGCCCATGAAGCAAAAATAGGTTTTTTACGCTTTTTGGCAAAACGGCTTCAACGATTATCACCAAACTTTAGAGATGTTTTCGAATAGTTAATATCTACATACTGTTCTCAATAAATGTTCTTCTGACCGTCCATTGAGCAGAGATAAAAATCAAAACGGGTCGAAAATAACGTTTTTTCGAACATTTCCGTTAATTCCAGGGTAACTGCTTCACCTGATGTGATCAATCTTATGGAGTGTCTTCTAGCATTCTAAACCCACATTTTGTTCTCCGCAACTATCTCTGTATCCTTCTGTTGAACGGATATATATAAGCCAAGTTAACTCAGAAAAGGAGATTTGACGTATATTCATTTTTCGGTATTCCAATTTTCTCACAAACGGCTCAGACGATTTCGATCAAACTTACGGAGTACTCTCTGCTAACTAGTTCCTACATTTTGTTCTCTATAAATGTTTTTGTAGAAATGCGTTGAATGAAGATATAGCACCCGCATATGTTTTTTGAATGCAATTCAATAGCTTGGCCTGACTGGCCACTGGTCCAGGAGCTGACCAGTAGAAAGATGTCACGTGAAATTAGGAGGACGATGTACTTTCAATGACCAGTGTTAGTCGAGAACTCATCCGCTCAGGGCTCATTAATGGCAGATGGAATGGGGCCGTATGCGTCCCTCGAGGGAATAAATAAGAGCTGATAGGGGGCTTGTCAATAAATTTGCATGGGGAGATCCAGAGAACAGTTCGGCAAGCCGTATCTTCTCCTTTCCCTGGAATCTCCTTCCTTAGGTGGTCGTCGTGCATTTGCTGGAATAATGTTCACGATCTCCTTCTAGCTCTGGTTGGACAGGTATTCACAAATGAATCCAGATGTGTGCTGTAACTGGTACAAAGTTTCTGGGGCTGCGTAAGGTTCAAAGGCCGTTCAGACCTTAGCAAAGTCTGCAACTACTCAGTTATCTGTAGCATGTTTAGTCTTGCTTCAATATTTAAAGTGATACTATTGACCACATAATTCGTCGTCGTCTCTTTAACGAATGGGGGATTGTGAATTCCAGAATGTGCGCCCTATGACTATTCTATCATGTTGTTTGACGCTTCCCTCCAGATGTTTATTTGGCCCAGTTTCAAGATCCATTGCTCAAACACTCTCGGACTGTCGCAGTAGTCGCAAGGTCATTATTTTCGGAGCAGTTGGACGCGCAATTAACGTTCTCGAAGCCGCAGGGGTGACCCACGGCCTGCCCTCCTGTTCCGCTCAGACATCAAATTCCCCTGGATAGGAAACACCGGTCTAAATATAGGGCAACTAACTAATCCATTTACTGACATTATGGCGTTAGAGGCGCTTGGAAGGGCAATAAAATTAAACGTCTTGTCCTCTCCTCATTCGCTTCATCTTTACGGTCGATATTTTGACTATTTACTCGACGTATGGTGTCTACTTTGACGCCCTCTTCGTTGACTTCCGTCCACATCACGCAGATTGATGAAGGTAACGAAATTACTACCTTTTCAAACGAGGAACGGGTTTGTCATTGCACTCTTAGGTACCAGAACTGGAAGGTGGCTGTAGGGTGTCAACTCAACTAGAACCCCGTTAATTCCTCCACTAGATGTATGGTCAAAGTTAGTGCTCATGTCCATACTCCATCCTTCCTGGGTAGTGGTGTACTGTGGACGAGCTCTTTCATCCGTTTCATTCACAATCATCCATCACTTCTGACTCAGTCATGCGTTTATATTGGAGAAAGGGTACTCATTTACCAACTATGCCAGTTCATATAGGTCGATTCCCTCTGCCACTCTTGAGACAAACATCTAAAACCGTTAACAAATGTGTTAGCAATTGTGCAGCGAGATTTTTTCCATTTGCTTCCGCAAACGCACAAAACCAATTTAAAACCAGCAGGAGGTAATTCTTAACTGTTTATTCTTAAACAAGTTCATGCATATTTTGAGAATCGGTCAAATTTGTTGTTGTTTCACTTCTGTTACTTAGAGAGTCAAAAAATGCTTGTTCTATGGTGAGTTGGAGTTTATGGCGAAGGGCATTGAAAACCTGAAAAACAATCTCCTGAGTCCTTCAGGTATTGCCACCATCTGGGCATCTGCAAACTTATGTATAAAAGGTATACTGACTGATGATATTGGGATGGTGGGAGCTAAGTGGTGGTTCATTAATATATTAGCAAGAAGAGGGTGACTAGTGAACTCACTATGGTAACATCCTCTTTCACATCATAAAATCGTGTTGAATGATCTATCCATCTAGTTACGGACCGAATTGATAGCAGGTTAATTTTGGAGTCGTGCAGGGCAGCTCTTGGGCCCCTCCTTTTTTTGATGTTTATAAATAAATTAGGGGAGTCTCTAGTGATATTTACCAGTTCACAGATGACACCACAATCTTTTGCAAGTGAGATTCATGGGATGAGGTGTTTGTTGGGCGTGTGAGAGGGGGAAGCTTAAGAACGGAGTTGATAAATAAAAGGAAACTCGGTGAGCGTGTGTGAGGACTGTATTGAGCTTTAACAGAATATGAGGTTGAGTATATAAGCAAGGACACAAGGGAGCTCTGAATATGCGTGAACTGGTTGTGCGGGAAACTAGAGAGGAGGGGGAGTGAGTAGAGTTGTGACTCGCCCGAGAGTTGATAGAAGAATATTTATAGTGGGACGAATGTATCTGGGCAGTGCTGTGTTTGTTCGAGAAGGAGGTAAATCAAAGGAAGGGAAGGATAATTAGGAATGTCCAAGACGGGGAAATCCGTTGTCGTTTCGGAAGTTAAAACGAGGAGAAGGCGACTGAACAGGCAGTTCTCAGACGTCCCCGCCGCAAACATGAAAAAGGGTCTGAAACAGTTGAGAAAAGCCCGAGCTCTAGATCCCAACTACTTCGGCCTGTGCCGAATAGTGTTTCTTCCTGCTCACCAGGGGTCATTGTTCGTTTGGCTGTTGGCGAACACGCTTACCTTACACATCGCAAAAACTCCTTGAAGAAAACCTTGTTTTCTCTAGGTCGCCTAGTATATTTCATATCCAGCACATTTTAAAATGGCACAAGCATGATGGATCGTACTCAGAGAGGTGTTTGGCTCAAAACCTGAGCGTTCGCTGCGTTAGGTGTCAAGATAGGAAGGAGTCTTTCAAGTGTTTACCGTTCCCATTCTAAGTTGCAGTATTTTGGCCTGATCGAGAAGATTTCCTACCCCTGAGTTCTTCGCCAAAGTACCAGTATTGACAATCACCCAGCTATACACGACAAGCATTCAGATGATTTCATGTTTTAAGGCCTCAGTCCCACTTAGCCGATTGACGTTTATATCCTCATTTATATTTCAGCCTTCTGATTCTGTTACGGCAGCTGTCTTAGTGTCCATAGTCGAGCTATATATAAGACCTCTTTTCCTTTCTAATCACTAAACGAGGTGGAGAATTTGAAACTACATGTTCAAGCATTTATGTCACGCTCCAATTTAAATAAGTTACCGAATTGAAACCGAATGAAAATATAGCAGTAGAGTATATTATCCAGAGCAATTGTATAATGTAGCTATTTTATCTAGCAAGTGAAGTAAACCATATTTGATAGCACCACTGCTATGTGTGGAAGAGAGAACAACCATTCAGCACGGAGCTGGGCAGTTCCGTATTCATTCTGAAAATTCACATGTTTTTACTTTCCGCTACCCCAAAGGAAAAGGAAAGTATAGTAATTGTGACAAAACAAATTTGGGTTTTCTTTAGATCTTTACGTTTTGAGACCTACTGAGTCTAACAAACCAAATTTCGGGCGCGTGGTCCGTGTGTGTCTGTAGTTCGATTTGCGGGAGAACGGATCATCCGATTGAGCAGGTTCTTTTTACTTTTCGCTACCCGAAGGGAAAGAAAGTATAGTAATTGGCCCAAAAAAAATTTGGGTTTTCTTCAGATCTTTACGTTTCAAACCCTACTGAGTCTAACAAACCAAATTTCGGGCGCGTGGTCCGTGTGTGTCTGTAGTTCGATTTGCGGGAGAACGGATCATCCGATTGAGCTGGTTCTTTTTTTTGTTTTGTTCGTTATTTTTTGTAGACACCAAAATAAGGTTATGGACGATTTCGGCCGATGGGAAGGGGGGGGGACGAAAATGTACCAAAAACTAAGGTTTTTCGCATTTTTCTCGAAAACGGCTCTAACGATTTTGATTAAACTTTCAAATTATCTTCTACTAATCAATCGTATATGTTGAACGGAGATATAAGCCATGTTAACTCAGAAAAGGAGATTTGTCGAATATTAATTTATGAGTATTCCAATTTTCTCAAAAACGGCTCTAACGATTTCGATCAAACTTTCGGAGTACTCTCAGCGAACTAGTCCCTACATTTTGTTCTCCATAAATGTTCCTGTAAAAATGCGTTGAACGAAGATATAGCGCCCGCCTATGTAGCTGGTGTTCGAACTTAAAGGGGTCGCGGAAAGTTGTGTGTTGCTACGCACCAGATAGTTTTGTTTTGTTCGTTATTTTTTGTAGACACCAAAATAAGGTTATCGGCGATTTCGGCCGAAGGTAAAGGGGGGGGGGAGACGAAAATGTACCAAAAACTGGTGTTTTTCGCATTTTCCTCGAAAACGGCTCTAACGATTTTGATTAAGCTTTCAAATTATCTTCTACTAATCACTACTTAACTTTTCTTCTGTATTCATATCTTCATGAAAATACGGTGAACGGAGATATAGGCCTATGAAGCAAAAATAGGTTTTTTACGCTTTTAGGCAAAACGGCTTCAGCGATGTTCACCAAACTCACAGGATGTTTTTAAATAGTTGCCTCACCAGATGTGATCAATATTATGGAGTGTCTTCTAGCGTTCTAAACCCACATTTTGTTTTCCGCAACTATCTGTGCATCCATCTGTTGAACGGAAATATAAGCCAAGTTAACTCAGAAAAGGAGATTTGTCGAATATTAATTTATCGGTATTCCATTTTTCTCAAAAACGGCTCTAACGATGTAGATCAAACGTACGGAGTACTCTCAGCTAACTAGTTCCTACATTTTGTTCTCCATAAATGTTCCTGTAAAAATGCGTTGGACGAAGATATAGCGCCCGCATATGTAGCTGGTGTTCGAACTTAAAGGGATTGCGGAAAGTTGTGTGTTGCTACGCACCGCTCGTTTTATTTGATTGGTTGGTTGTACATAGTTTTCAGAAGGAATACAATTTATTATCATTTCAGTTCAGTTAGTTGTCGCCCAAGGTCCAAAAATGTGTTGCAGTTCCTCCTGGGAGTATTGCAGCCCTGCTGCCCTGTTTCTCACACGCTCCGAAGAGCTTCAGAAAAGAGTCTGCCCGTTTCTATCAATTGTGATTCACTTTCTGCTAAATGACCGGCATTCATGTGTTACGAGCGGGGAGTTTCGTTATATTAAGTGCGCCTATAATATCACTAGTTGTTTTCACTGCAATATTCCTCATTCGTGTTCAAGGCCTGCGTTACTGTCATTATTATTTCCTCTAGCGGACTTGAAATCCTGGGATAATGTTGACTTTTCCCCGGCATTTGTGGTCTCACTATCCCGCAGTTTGCTCGTTTCATTTCAACGTTTGATATCCGTTGATTTTCCTCTTGCGTTATTCAACGGTTCTGACCGACCTTGCCACTGGACTGACCAGCCTTGAGAGGTGAGCACCGATATAATTTGCATCTCGCCGCGTCTACTCCTCGTCTTTGAACACTCAAATCGTTTAATTGCTTCAATGCGAAGTCGAGTTCAATAAATTCTTCGCTCGAGCTGACTGTGTAAGTACGTAATTCGATACGGCGGGGTGACTGTAATGAGCTCTGTGGTCGTCATAATCAACATATTACATTCCTCAGCCCCACGGGCTAGGAAGAAAAGTTATGTAATCAATCGAGGAAAACGGGGTTTTCAACATTTCAAAGGATTCTTCAATCTTACAGACACCATGTGAGATAATGTGTGTCCGTCAATACGATTGACAGCGACCGAAATACGCCTGCTCAAATTTTATATTCTGCCTGCAACACGGGAAGCCAGCGTGAGGTTACGAGCAAAATCGGCCGTATAGTGATTATAGTGATTAAAACAACGAACTTTTTACTTTCCTTGCTCTACGAAGTAGAAAGGAAAGTTATGTAATCGGCTGAAAAAAAAAATTGAGTTTTCTTCAGATCTTTACGTTTCAGACCCCCCTGAGTCCGAAAAACACTATTTGGGAAAATGGTCTGTGGGTCTGTGTGTGTGTATGTGTGTCTGTGAACGATTTTTAGAGAAAACCACCGTACCAAATCAGCTCAAACTTCATATCTCGCCCGCAGGTTACCATGGAACGCCAAAATAAGGGTATGAACATAATCCATCGAAATTCAACTATAGTTACCATAGTGATCAAAACACTAAATATTTTTTTTCTCAAAAATGGCTCCAACGATTTTGATTAAATTTTTTATATTGGTAGCTCCCAATAAGGCAAATATACCATTAAATTCTCAATTGTGGGAAAATGACGAGAGCAGCACAATAAATTACCAAAACTTACGACGAAATAGATTTTAGCGCGGTTTTTAGAGCAAACAACCGTACCTAATCAGCTGAAACTTGATGTCTAGCCTACAGGTTACCATGAGACGCAAAAATAAGGGTATGGGCAAAATCCACCGAAAGTTAACTATAGTTATCATAGTTATCAAAACACCAAATTTTTTTTCTCAAAAACGGCTCTAACGATTTTGATTAAATTTTTTATATTGATAGCTCTTGATAAGGCAATTATACCATAAAATTCCCATTCTTTGGAAACTGACGAGAGCAGCACAATAAATTATCAAAATTTTCGACGAAAAGCGTTTTTACCGCGGTTTTTTGCTTTTAAACTTCGCTGGAATGTTAGTAGAATGTTAAAAAAAATTGGTATTGTAGTGCAATCCAATACCTAAAGGGTGAGTGTTTAAAAACGCTCATGAGATACATGGGGGTCCCTGCAGAAATTCCTGAATTGAAGTGAATTGTTGTAGAGCTAAGGAAAGTTGTGTGTTGCAACGCACCAGATATTTTCCTTTTAAACTCCGCTGAAATGTTACTACACAAACAAAATATCTGGTCCGTTGCAACACACAACTTTCCTTAGCTCTACGTCAATTCACTCGTATACATGGATTTTTCCACTTACTCAATTTATTGTGCTGCTGGTACTCGTTCGGGAATGAGTACGAGCAGCCCTAAAATTTCGGAACTGTAAGCGCTACCGCTTCCTGCTGCAGTAAAGTGTTGTTTGACCAAGTTCAAATCAACTGAGTGATAAATGAATTGAGTAAGTAGAAAAAAAGTCATGTACAAAGTGAATTGACGTAGAGCTAAGGAAAGTTGTGTGTTGCGACGCACCAGGTATTTTTGTTATTCAGTGAGCCTCAAAACGAAATATCTGAAAAAATAGCTTCTTTCTTCTACAAACTGCGCTATAATCGATTGTCTTCGAAACTTCTGATAATTTACTGTGCAGCTCTCGTTATTTTCCCACGGATGAGCGTTTTCGGTATTTTTGACGCGTTATTTGAAGCTGTCCATACGAAAAATGTAATCAAAATCGTAACATTTTTGAGAAAAAAAACAATGTTTTGATGATTATGATAACTACAATTAGTTTTGGGCCAATTTTGCTCATTCGCGTATTTAGCAGTCCCTCAGTAACGTGCGGGCTGAATATAAAATTTGAGCCGATTTTTTCTGCCATTTTCTCTCAATCGCGTTCACAGACACACACAGACCCAAAACCCCAAATAGTATTTTTCAGTCTGAAGAGAACTGAACCTTTTTTTGTTTTCATCCGATTACGTAACTTTCCTTCCTAGTTCTTAGGGCTGAGGAAAGTAGGCTCTCTTGTGGCGTACCAGTTCCACGTATATAGCCGTAACAATCTCTCGTTAGGTCGAGGCGTAATTCAGGTCGACGTTTTATGTCAGAAGGGTATCGGTTTTGAACTGCACGCGTCGTTTTCTCGTTAAGTTGGTGCCACAGAGGTCGGCGATCAATTGGGGTCAATTAACTCGGCTGGATAATTGAAATAGCGAAGTATAGAGGAGGAGAACGCCGGCCTTCGCGTCTTCACGGGAGAAAACGCTATTTACGTTGCCAGGTGAGCGGGATTCCTGAGTTTATCGGAGCCAAACCTCTATTTCCTCCGTGTTAAGGAACCGACTTCGCGAAAACCGACGGATTTGGATTTCCCCAGTCAACTTTTCCCAGCAACCCTGATTCACGTTTTTCTCTTTTTCGTGTTGAAAGCTCTTAACGACTTAATCGATCCAAAAGGTGACGCTTTTCAGTAAACGCGACAGTATTGGGATGCTTAGAGCCCTGTCAGGCATTTCGCGTTGTCTGCTGCGCGGTTTCCAAATGTTTCAACTTGATTTTCCACATCACATGGAAGGTATGTTTTTTAAAAAAATAGTTTCCAACGAGCGTGCAATAAAATAGTGCTCGTTTATAGAAGCACAATGAATTATCAATAAGCGTCAACAGTTTTTCTCCTGTGAAGAGTATCAAAAGTATTGCTATCAAGTAAATTAAATGTTGAGTTTTCTTCAGACCTTCATGTTTTAAGGCTTTACAACAAAAAATCAAAATCGTTAAAGTCCACGGCCAGATCACGTCGGGGTCTCCAAATTGTAGTGGATTGAAGTGATATTCTACGAATATAAACACAATTAAACACATGGTAATTAAGGGGGTTGGGAAACGAATGTAGAGGCCACATGTGGCATGAGACGTTATCGTTAACTCGCATAAGATATTTGGGCGGGGGTGGGGTACGTAATGAATGTGACGTTAGATTTTGAGGGCCAATTTAGATAACTGTCACCGCAAATTGAATCGGGCATCAATCAAGGTCTCTTAATTTTCTTCGATACAATTTGTTTACATAACACTCGTTGTTTATCTCTTAATAATCCATCGTTTTGAGCTTCTGTGTGGTCAGTGACCCGGGAGTAATTTCCAGTGAAAGGTTAGGCTTTGTTTTTGTTTATTTCAGCTGGTACGCTAAGACTTTCTTCTCGCTGATGACGTCCTAGTCCGTAGCGTATTTCTGTATGGTGGAAAGGCTTCGACAAAATGGTAACTGATTTACCCATGAGTATTTCAACTATCCAGATTTGAATTGAATCTCTGAGCCGTTGAGCCGCACACTCAATTCAAGTACCGAATTTCTTGCCTGTACTACGGCCAACGTGCACGCTGTCGACGCTCTGACTAATTCGCCATTCAGTTTCCAAATAGAAACCGTTGGTTGACAACTGCGCTCTTCTCGACGGATAACGTCTGAACAGTTGCTCCTGGGTTCTGTAGAGAGTTGAATCGAAACCGGGGCGGGGTTTAGAATAAGAATGCGGGTCGAGGGCGTCGCTTTCACGGTCAAGCTGTGTTTTTGAAGTTAACGAGAGCTTGACAGGAAAGCGCTGAAACAGTGAAACTGGTCTTCCCGCGGGGCTTCCACTCAGGGTTGTCGCTCCCGAGCAATACGCGTGTGTGTAACTAATATAATCCTTTAGAATTGATCCCAACTCATTTTTACTGTTTAAACATCAACAAAGCCTCACGTCTTTACTTACGAATGCAAAATAAGTTATCGGCCGAGAAAATTATTATGATTTTTACTTTCCGCTACCCGAAGGGAAGGAACGTATAGGTATCGGGTCAAAAAACAATTTGGGTTTTCTTCAGATCTTTACGTTTTGAGGCCTGCTGAGTCTAAAAAACCTAATTTCGGCGCGTGGTCTGTTTGTGTGTGTGTCTGTAGTTCGATCTGCGGGAGAACGGCTGATCCGATTGAGTTGGTTATTTTTTGTTTTGTATGTTATTTTTTGTAGACACCAAAATAAGGTTGTGGACGATTTCGGCCGCTAGGAAGAGGGGATGGGGGACGAAAATGTACCAAAAACTAGGGTTTTTCGCATTTTTCTCGAAAACGGCCCTAACGATTTTGATTAAACTTTCGAATTATCTTCCTCTAATCAATACCTAACTTTTCTTCTCTATACATATCCTCATGAAAATAAGGTGAACGGAGATATACGCCTATGAAGCAAAAATAGGTTTTTTACATTTATTGGCGAAACAACTTCAAAGATTTTCACCAAACTCTCAGGATGTTTTCGAATAGTTAATACATACATATTGTTCTCAATAAATGTTCCTCTGACCGTCCATTGAGCAGAGATAAAATTTAAAATGTGTCGAAAATAACGTTTTTTCGAACATTTCCGTAAATTCCAGGGTAACTGCTTCACCTGATGTGATCAATCTTATGGAGTGTCTTCTAGCGTTCTAAACCCACATTTTGTTCTCCGCAACTATCTCTGTATCCATCTGTTGAACGGAGATATAAGCCAAGTTAACTCAGAAAATGAGATTTGTCGTATATTAATTTATCTGTATTCCAATTTTCTCGATAACGGCTGAGACGATTTCCATCGAACTTACGCAGTACTCTCAGCTAACTAGTCCCTACATTGTTTTCTCTATAAATCGTTCTGTAAAAATGCGTTGAACGAAGATATAGCGCCCGCATATGTAGCTGGTGTTCGAACTTAGAGGATTGCGGAAAGTTGCTACGCACCGCTCGTTATTGTTCAAACAGCAACAATGCATCACTTTCTGAGAGCCACAGCGTATTTCCTCACGTCTTTACTTACGAAGGCAAAATAAGTTATCGGCCGATAAAATTATTATGATTTTTTGATAAAAGTGGTGAAGTAAGTGGTAAGTTGAATGAGTTGTAGATCAAAATGCTCTGAGAAGGGAACAATAAAACAATATGGCGTTGACTAGTGGAAATCGGGAACGGCGTCTCTGGGCCGGGATTCGGTCACGAATATCTGGTTAACAGTGCATGGCTCTCGCATCTTTCCTCAGTCCCGCTTTTACGATCAGCGAAGTGACCGCCGGCAAATCCAATCCGGTGTTTTTGAATCTTCTAAAAAGTAACTCGTGGTACTTGACGGTTCACGACCTTTATGACGCGACAAGAGTATAGCAGTTTATGGGACTATCAACATCAGCATCTCACGACCTTCCTCAGCCTCAAGCGCGGTTCGCGGTTTTTAGCGTTCTAGCAACTAATCCGACATGTATTTCTCTCAAATCGTGTTATTTGTTCAGATCTGAATGTTTGGGAACATATTAGTGTGCCCCTAGTTATGTTACGACCTTTAATAACGTGATTTATGCGACTGTCAACGTGATTTTATTTTGGAAAATTCACGTTTACCAATATGAGGATTTTGTCAAAATGTTTGATAATTTATTGTGTCGTTTCGGCCATTTTATGAATTTTATGTTACCGTTATGTCACCTGGTGCTGTCTGCGCACATAATTTAATCCAAATCGTAACTTTTGTTGAGAAAAAACGAGCGGTGCGTAGCAACACACAACTTTCCGCAATCCCTTTAAGTTCGAACACCAGCTACATATGCGGGCGCTATATCTTCGTCCAACGCATTTTTACAGGAACATTTATGGAGAACAAAATGTAGGAACTAGTTAGCTGAGAGTACTCCGTATGTTTGATCTACATCGTTAGAGCCGTTTTTGGAATACCGATAAATTAATATTCGACAAATCTCCTTTTCTGAGTTAACTTGGCTTATATCTCAGCTCAGCATAAATATACAGAAATGATTATGCAGATCGAAATGTGGCTATCGGTGACTAAAAGACACTCCATTAGGATTTATCACATCTGGTGAAATAGTTACCCTGAAATTTACGGAAATGTTCCAAAAAACGTTATTTTCGACACATTTTTATTTTTATCTCTGCTCAATGGACTTTCAGAGGAACATTTATTGAGAACAATACGTAGGTATTAACTATTCGAAAACATCCTGAGAGTTTGGTGGTAAGCGTTGAAGCCGTTTTGCCAAAAAGCGTTTAAAAAATGTATTTTTGCTTCATAGGCCTATATCTCCGTTCACCGTATTTTCATCGAGATATGTATAGAGAAGAAAAGTTAGGTATTGATTAGAGGAAGATAATTTCAAAGTTTAATCAAAATCGTTAGAGCCGTTTTCGATAAAAATGCGAAAAACCCTAGTTTTTGGTACATTTTCGTCCCCCTCCCCTTCCCATCTACCGAAATCGCCCATAACCTTATTTTTGTGTCTACAAAAAATAACAAACAAAACAAAAAAGAACCAGCTCTATCGGATCGGCCGTTCTCCCGCAAATCGAACTACAGACACACACACACACGGACCACGCGCCGAAATAAGGTTTTTGGACTCAGTAGGCATCAAAACGTAATGATCTGAAGAAAACCCAAATTTTTTCCCAAGCCACGCAAAGGATAAGGAAAGCGGGACATCCATAGTTAGCAGCATTCTGGGTTTTGACAGTTCCCACCAAATTTGAATGGGAGCTAGTTTGAAAAGCTCGTTTCTGCGCCTCTTTCGCGACTGCTTTAAAATAATACTAACATACTCCGGTAGCTCTTGGGTTAATTAAATCAACCGGCAGACACGCGATGCCTTCTGTTTGAGTGGCACTCGTGAGGGATACATGAGGAGGAACGTGTACGAGCCAATTAAATAGGAAAGCCTATCCGAGGCTCGCTTCATTTGCAACTTCAATTCGACTTGGAGGAGCAAGACAATGCGTGAGCCCCAAATTCTACTCGGCTCCCCCATAATGACGATATGGCGTGTGCAGCTTCGATAACATTATGTCCTTAATAATTTATCTCCGACGTACGAAGCATCCTTTTGAGAATTTCCGTTGAGGGTCAGTCGGTTTAATTAAATCTGTTTGTACGCCACCTATCGACGCGTTCCTGTTAGGTGAGCTCCAACTA
Source organism: Pachypeltis micranthus (assembly GCA_020466155.1). Lineage (NCBI taxonomy): Eukaryota > Metazoa > Arthropoda > Insecta > Hemiptera > Miridae > Pachypeltis > Pachypeltis micranthus. Next base: position 26,576,676 of record CM035777.1, on the reverse strand, counting down.
CCAGAACCTGTGGCGTGTTCAGTTTAAAAGGTGGGGGGGGGGGGCTACTAACTTCAATCGACAGTTCAATGTGGCGACCTGGGAGCTCTCTACTTCAGTTTTCTTTGAAGTTTAACATTTTTGAAAAAATGTTTTTTTTCGGAAAATGGTTTGTATATCTGTACATCACTTAGGCATTGATTATTAGAACACATATGATATAGTTAATCAAAATCGTTACAGTGTTTATCGAGCAAAGTGCGACAACTGCTCCCCCACCCCCCACCTACCACCCAAGATACAACACCGTATTGAAGAGCAAGAGTAATTCATTTTTACGCTTAGGACAAGTGTCAAACAGAACAAACAGAATGAGCTCAATTGGTTCACCCGTTGGTAAAACTTGACAGACTGGGTATTATGCAAGTTCGGTCGTTTTTTTCGAACTTTGGACCCCCTGAAACGCTAAGATCTATGAAAACCCCTGCAAATCATTCCTTGATGGTTCATTTTTCTATTACGCAGAATGACTGCACAGGTTGACGCAGTTTCACTCCGAGACTCACCCCATTCGGTTCGGCATCGAAAAATATTAATTAACGATACGGAACATGGCCTGACTACAACGAAACAACTAAACCTGGCTTTCCTTAGGAGGCGCCAGGCAATTGGCACGATGCGTCGAGTAGGACTGACGGATGTTTGGAGTGAGACGGGTGGCAGGACGGGAAATGAGCATAGGCCAGAGAGAAACGATAATTGTCGCTATATTGCCCCGCGAGTAGTTCCTTCAAATAGTTGACTTTGCCTCTCTATATTTGCAGACTTCACTGTTTTCCAGCTAGACGCAGTCCTCTGAAACCCACCCCATTCGGCTCAGCATCGAAAAATACCTAGAAATCCACGTAATTGCGACAAAACTGCCAAAGTTTTGCTTTCGGCTAATTTTTTAAACCATTTGTTGTCCTCACCATGGATTGCCAAGTACGTAGACTAATGTAATTAGAACCATAGTGTAATTTTTGTGCAAAAAAACAGGTTGTTTGGACCGCGTTAAAGGCAAAATATGCCCCTGAGGGCGGATGGACACTGCAGACTGGGAATTCCCATGTCTTGTGACATACAGTGTCTCATTTTAAGGGGAGTATAAGAAGTTTTCCATGTCGAAAATGTGTATTATTCAGCACGATTAATAAACCAAAAAGAATTTCAGCCAATCACTTTCCATCCTAATTCATCGAACCTCGGGATGTAAATGCTGCATCATTGTTGGGTGCATGAGGGGGGGGCTGAAGATCGAAATAAAAGTAATTCCATGAGCGTGAGGAGGACTGTATTATATGTGCAATGAATTGAGTAGAGTTTGTGTACAAAAGGGCGACACAGGGGGACTACTCGTAATATGCGTGAACTGGTGGGAAATCGTGTCAGAAGAAGAGAGCGAGCTGTATGGGCCGAGAGTAGATAGAGGAATGTGTCTCTGAGCACTGGGAGACAAGTAACTTTCGCGAGAGTTCGTAGGTGAATGAATTTGGGAGGAGCTGTCTGTTGTGGAGAGGAATCTGAAATTGAGTAGAGGGATAATAAAGATGGGGGGAATCCGTTGGAAATAACTGCGTAGGTGGAGTTTTCGCATGGGCAAGGGGGTGCTGTTAAGGCAGGTGCGGGCGTCCCGAAGTCCAAAAAACCCAGACTGATTTGGCTTGCGTCGAACAATCATGATCGTGACCTACCCTAATGAATCTAACGTCGAAAAATATTATGATACATATCACATAGCTATAACAATGGAAAGATCTTTTACGGGAAAGGACTCATATGCAAACTACAGTGTTTCTCGAGCTCTTCCGAATTCAGCATATAAAAAAAGGTAGTAAACAATACTAAACATGACCTGACTTCAACAGATCAACGAAAATTGACGTTTTCTACGCGACGCTAAGTAATTGGCTCGACGCGACGAGGCGAACTGGTAGATGGCTGGCGTGAGACGGGATGCAGTGCGGGAAATGAGCGAAAAAAGTATCCCCGACCGAAAACACGGGTGTATTATTTGGAATGATTAACAAACCAAAAAGCGGAGGAGAGGAAGTCATTGGGTAAGTTCATAATGCGTCTCAAGAGTCTATAAAACCAGTAATGTTGGAAGAAACTGGTGTGTTTACTCGTCGACGTCATTCGCTTTGACGTCATAAAATAACGTTCACAAATTAACTCGTGAATCTCGATGGCGAAGAGTCTTCAAATATTTGCAGCACGAGACCATCGGCGGGTCAAACAGCAAACATTATCGATCGTTGTGTAATCGCTCTGTTGCTTTGGCTTCGGGCGATCAAACATTCGGCCAGATGCGCGCGAGTTGAGAGTTCGACGTGAATTCAACAATCCCTGCTATAGTTGAATCAAATCACAATGAATGCCAACGCTCAGATATCTCGTTGTACTGAGGGTATCTGTTGAGGTCGAGTATATGATCAGTTGACCTGTACTGAGAGCTTAGGGAGCTGCACTGCGGTGTCCGCCGTGCTTTCTCGACACATGTTGAGTATTTAATTTCAACAAATTACAATCAATTTGCTCCGTCAAATTGAAGTGGTATTCATGTTCGTAAGTTTATGAAATGAATCGTTCAAAAATTGTGTGGTTCCATACAACACAACGCTACCTCTCAAAAGCAACTCGAAGGCACTAGTTAAGCTGAAAACGTGATACAGGGAACAGCATATGACGATATGAACACAAGTTACTGTCAGCGAGCCCACGGTACCCCCTTGATTTCATCTTGACGATGCAGGATTCAGTTGAATGCTGACCTCATGGGGAAACATTCTTTCAACTTTCCGCTACCCAAAGGGTCGGGGAGAAACGAAGGTTGTGTTATCTACAAAGCTTGACCTCGTGAAGCCTGCTGAATTGAAAATACCTGGTGCAAAACGTAACATTCCTCCCTCTTACCTACCCAGTGATGAAAATCTCTCATAACCTTATTTTCGAGTGAACAATCAAATCATCAGGCACGACGCATCGCACAACTTTCCTTAGCTGTACGTAAATTCCACGATTTTCGTGTCGTTTGCTACTAATTCAATTCAGTTTTCACTCGGTTCATTTGAACTTGGTCAATCATCATTTCACGGTAGTTAGAAAGTTACTGCTCGCACAGTTCCGGAATTTATTGTGGTGCTCCTACTCATTCCGTCAACACGATCTTTTTGAGGAGGATAATAATCTTTGTTCCTGAATTATCGGGTACAAATTGTCAGAAATGGTAGTAAGTGGAACGTCGGTTGTTTGAAATTCTGGAATTTCTGGAGTAGCTTCTATATATCTCATGAACGTTATTAAACGCACTTATACGCTGTGCACTTGATTCTAGTAACATTTGAGCGGAGTTTATAAAGAAAATATCAGGTGCGTTGCAACACACAACTTTCCTTCGCTCTACGTCAATTCATTTGAACTTGGTCAAACAACACTTCACAGCAGCAGGAAGCGGTAGCTTTACATTTCCGAAACTTATTGTGCTGCTCGTACTCATTCCAGGACCATTATTGAGCAATTGGTACACAGATAATTAATGAGGCTGTCAACCCACATTTTTTGAAGAAGGATAGTAATTACTTTTGGGGAGTTATTGGGTAAAAACGTTTAGAACTGGTAGTAAGCGAAACGGCGGTACTTGAAACTCAAGAATTTCTGGAGTGAGCCCCATGTATCTCATGAGCGCTTTTAAACACTCACCCTTTAGGTATTGGATTGGACTACAATACCAATTTTTTTAAACATTCTACTAACATTCCAGCGGAGTTTATAAGGAAAAACCCGCGCTAAAAACGCATTTCGTCGAAAATTATGATAATTTATTGTGCTGCTCTCGTCATTTTTCCACGAATGAGAATTTTATCGTATAACTGCTTTATTGAGAGCTATCAATATAAAAAGTTTAATCAAAATCGTTTGAGCTGTTTTTGAGAAAAAAATTTGGTGTTTCGATCACAATGATAACTATAGTTAACTTTCGGTGGATTTTGCCCATACCCTTTGTGTTGCGTCCCATGGTAACCTGTAGGCTAGGCATCATGTTTTAGCTGATTTGGTACGGTTGTTTTCTCTAAAAACCGCGCTAAAATCGAATTCGTCGAAAGTTTTGGTAATTTATTGTGCTGCTCTCGTCATTTTTCCACAAATGGGAATTTTATAGGATAGTTGCCTTATTGGGAGGTATCGATGTAAAACATTTAATCAAAATCTTTAGAGCGGTTTTTGAGGAAAAAAAATAGTTGGTGTTTTGATCACTATGATAACTATAGTTAACTTTCGGTGGATTTTGCCCATACCCTTATTTTAGCGTCCCATGGTAACCTGCGGGCTAGATATCAAGTTTGAGCTGATTCGGTACGGTGGTTTTCTCTAAAAATCGTTCATAGACACACAGACCATTTTCCCAAACAGTGTTTTTCGGACTCAGGGGGGTCTGAAACGTAAAGATCTGAAGAAAAAAATTTTTTTTCAGCCGATTACATAACTTTCCTTTCTACCTCGTAGAGCCAAGGAAAGTAAAAACTGAACTAAAATCGGCTTTTCGTTGAAATGCCTGGTACTTTATTGTGCTGCTCTCGTTATTTTCCCACAAATGAGAGTTTTATGGTGTTGTGTAATTTTGAGCTGGTGGATTTTGTGGAGAAAAAAAGTTAGTGTTTGATCTATAGTTGGTTTCGTGCGGATGTCGGTCATACTCTTATTTTGGCGTCGCAAGGCAACATGCGAGATTAGCAACATTTGTTTTGCTTTCAGAGCATTTGGTGAGTTTAAGAATCTAAAATAGACTTGAAGGTAAATCAATGTTGTTTCGTGACCCGTTACTCTCCGTTCTAAGGAAAGCTAAAATGTGTAGTCAGTTGGAGTGAATTCCGTGTGACTTATTCGCACCATCTCGGCGTTTCCTTGTCCGTTGTTTGTCCATTTGCCTAATCGAGGACGACTTGATAGTGACGTCAGTTTTGACCTTAATCCTCTTCCGACCCGCAGATCACTCGGGAAAACGGATCAGCGGTGCAGGTCGTTACGTCACAGCGACGTCAAAGGGCTTTACGTTCTACGAGGTCGCGGATGTCAAAAGATGACCGATGCGATGGGATCGCTAGTTGACACAAGTCGCGACCTACGATACGAAAAAACATCCAGGGCGACGGCGTTCTGCGCAGATGAGCCGAGGATGCGACTGGAATTGACAACGCGGGAATCGTGAGGCGAATGACAACCCGGAGACGGCGAAATATGACGGGGAGAAAAAGCTTGGTCTGGTCTGCAGGGCCGGTCTATGGTGGCTGAGAGGGAGCACGCGAGAGAAGTCGTGTTCTGCTTTAATGAACGGTCGCGACGAAATGCCCAAATTATAACCGCGAGTTTCTCTCTCCGCAGTTTTGTTTCGTTATGACAGCTCACTCAGCAGGTCTAGGCTGCGTGCCTAGAACGTTACGAGTTATTTACTCGTATCTGAAACCGCCTCACAAACAATCCGCTAACCATCGACCGCCTTTAGACCAGTGTAGCTATAGTAGGCACGGTTCTATTAATCTCAGTGATTGCCGGTGCAATTCGAATCCTCCAAATTATAACCTCCAGTGAGGGCCCTAGAGCATTGAGCAGGAACGACATGATACGAGCGAGAAATTGTTACACCAAATAATCCACGATCGGAAAAAATAATCTTAATAAATATGTGGTGAGGAGCATCACATAACATTCCGCTTCCACATTTTCGTCCAACTCATGCAACATTTATCGATTTATCCATCGAAACCAGAGTTAGTTGCACACACCCCTTGAGTTTGATGTTTGTGTTTGATTGTTCGGTAAATCTCATCTTCCTTTACCCCTTGGCTTATATCTTCGATCAACAAATGGTTACAGAAATGATTTTGGGGTAGCAAGTGTAGGTACAGGTTCCAGAAACACAACATTCCATCAGGTTGATCAAATTCATAATGACATTGCCAGTAGTAGTAGGTTGTTGTAGTGCTTTGAACAAAGGGAAATGGAAGTATTGCAATCAGTTGAAAAAAAAAACCCTGCAAATTATTGCACAACGGTTTATTATTCTCATGATCAGCTTGACCTAGTATTACTGCTCTGAGACCAATTCCATTCGATTCAGCATCGAAAAATACTAGTAAACCATATGAAACATGACCTGACTACAATGGAACTACGGAAAGTAAATATTCCCACGGCGCCCATAAACGTCTGTAGGCATTTATGATCCGATGTAGTGGTGTGCGGAGGAAGTGCTGGCCTCATCGGCCCTAACCTTCCTCCACCCTGTCGGGCAAAAAGAGTCGGGGAAATTGGGAGGGAGACTTCCAGCGAACTCTCGGCAGTTGGCACGACGTTGCGAGTCGAGTTTTAATGAGATGGGAGGGAGGGAGTACTAACGACGAAACGTTGACTTCTGCTGTAGTTCTCGCGAGTTCTTGCAATTAGTTGACTCTAAGAATTACTGTAATTTCCCTATACGCAGTTGTACACGTCTGATACTCATTCCATTCGACCCAGGATGTAAAAATACTTTGAGAACGATACGAAAAACGGCTTATTTGCGATTATACTGCGTTTTGTTAATTTTTTTAACTATTTTTTGTCCATAACAGCCAAGGGCTTCGTCCGATCGGATTGCCGAGATGGCGGGTACAACTAGATACCAAATGGGATTTTCGTGCGAAAGAACGAATTTTTTAGACCACATTTAAGTTACAAAACGGCCCGGACGGGGGACGGACATTGCATATTTGGAATCCCCATGTCTTGAAACGTAAAGTATCAAATTTGGGGGGGGGGGGGGGGATAAAAAATTGTACGCGACCGAAAACATAGGGTTATTATTCAGAATGAATAATAAACCAAAAACAAAATGAGTTCTTATGCACTACTTGATGATGTCAAATGTTGGGAGCACATGAGGGGGAGCTTAAGAATGGAGTTGATAAATAAAAGGGAACTCAGTGAGTGTGAGTAACTGTATTGAGCTTTAACAGAATAGCGATATGAGGTTGAGTGTGTAAGCAAGGACCCAAGGAGGACTGAATATGCGTGAACTGGTTGTGCGGGAAACTAGATCGGAGAGAGAGTGAGTAGAGCTGTGACTGGGCCGAGAGTTGATGGAGGAATGTCTGTCGCGGGCACTAGGAGACGAGTGTATCAAGGAAGAGCTGTGTGTGTTGCAGAAAGAGGTAAATCGAGGGGAAGGAAGGATATTTCGGAAAGTCCAAAAAGGGGAAATCCGTTGTTGCTTTGGGAATTAAACCAATCTTAATCCCTTTGTCTTGAGGAGAAGTCGCCAGTTCTGGGACTTCACCATGGCAAACATGAAAAGGGGTCTGAAACGGTTGGGCGATCCCAAGTACTTCAGCCTGTGCCAAACACCAACTGAATCGAAAATAAACCTCAATTTAAGCACGCCGTCTTTGTGTGTGTGAGCGGATTTGCCGAAGTTAACATTTTGTTTTGGTTTATTATTCATTCTCAATAGTACTCGTATGTGTTCCAGTCAGTAAAACTGTCCCTCTGGGCCATATTTTGGCTTCAACTTGGTCTAAAACGCCGTTCTCTCGCACAAAAATTCCATTTGGGATCTGTTTGTGCTTGAACTACCTCGTGTTTTGTATCGTTTCCTAGATATTTTCGATGCTGAGTCGAATAGAGCGGCTAGATGGAAAACAGTCCTACTGCATGAACTTGTTTCTCTACCCTGCGCTTATTTCCTGAACTGCTACCCGTCGCACTGCAACCACCCCCCACAGTTCGACGCGTCACGTCGCGCCAATCGCTTAACGACGCCTAGCAAATGTCAATTTTCGTTGATCTGTTGTAGTCAGGCCATGTTTCGTATCGTTTACTAGTATTTTTCGATTCTGAGTCCAATTGGACGGGTCTCAGAGGCGCGTTACAAAATTAGTCGCTGTCGCTTTCCAGATTTTTGGTTCATGTTCAATTCTTAATATTTTTCGATGATATTTTACCTTTATAAAATAGAAAATGTGATAGGTAACTATCATGCTGTGTAAGATACTGATAACAAACCCTTCTGTAATAATTTTTAGTAGTTTTTATTTTCTGCTAGGTAACGAGCAGTCTGTGGTCCAGAACATGAACAATGTTGGGTTTTGTTTGGATCTTAACGTTTTGCGGCCTACTGAATCCAGAGACACCATTTATTCTGCAAAAATGTTTTTGGATAAAAAATACAGCGCCTGTGTGGGCGGCATATCAAATGTAGAGGGGTTCCCTAAAGTTATGTGATTTTTCGCTCTAGATATTGTTGAGCTATTTTCAATTTATGGGAAGACAAGTCCACGAGCAACCCCAAGGTCAAGCTGTAGCTAACTTACACAGCACTACGAGAGGTTTCTGGCTGTACCCACCGGCACAACGCCATCAGGCAGAGTGTCACCTGCCGTGAAGCCAAGGTGTAAGATCGTGGTTTCGATGGAGAGCTCCAAAAATATCGTATTACCGTTCAGTTGTTAGGAACTGTCCACACACAATACTATTAGCTACCATTAGCTTTGGGCTGATTAGGCTCAAACTCTTATTTTGGCGTCCATCGTTTATCTATTTGGTCCACGCATACTCAGACCGCTTACTCAAATGTTGTTTATTGAATGACGCTCTCAATGATAATACTTCCCGTGGATAACATCGGGGTATCGAGGCGGCTCTTTTCATATCGATTTAATACCCGATATTGGAACGTCACTAACGACGTCTAGGATCCCTCGGAATTTTAACGGCCGGTTTCAATAGCGTCCTGCCAGTCATGAACAATACGGGCCATTGCCCCAAGTCGGGAAGAATTTCCTGGTGATAACGCGAACGCGCACGACGTCATATTAATCTCCAAGAATCACGAGATTCCTTTCCGCGACAACCTCAGAATTCGCTCCTATCTGACGTTCCAAAGCCTTTGCCTTTATTATTAGATTCGGCACGCTTCGGTCCTTGGGGCTCGTACAAGCCGCGAGGAATTCTTGATAGGCGGCGGTTTCGGTGATAAATTCCTGGCGTTCCCAGCTCCCTTGGGACCCTTAACGCTTCACAAGCTCCGCTCCGCGCTTTTGAGTTATTGGTTCTTCCGTTTGTTTACCCTTCGGTTGCCCCCCCCCCCCCCCCCGAACCCTTTAGAGTCTTGGCACTTGGCTTCCCATAAATTGAAAAAAAATAATTCGACAATTTATTGCGCTCTCGTTTAACAATATCTGGTGCGAAATCACATAACCTTCCACCACCCCCTCTACATTCGATATACAACCCATACAGGCGTTGTATGTTTGATCGCCGCTTTTTTACAAAAACATTAACGGGAATAAAATGTGGTGTCTTTGGATTCAGTAGGCCGCAAAACGTAAAAATTCAACCAAAACCCAACATTTTGGTTTATTATTCATTCTGAATAATAACCCTATGTTTTCGGTCACGAAAAAAATTTTACAACCCCCCCTCAAAGTTTGTTACTTTACGTTTCAAGACATGGGGATTCCAAATCTGCAATGTCCGTCCAGGCCGTTTTGTGCCTTTAACGTGGACTAAAAAATTCGTTCTTTCGCACAAAAATCCCATTTGGCTTCTAGTTGTGCCTGCCTTCTCGGCAATCCGATCGGACGAAGCCCATGGTTGTTAAGGGTAAAAAATGGTTAACAAAATTAACGAAACGCAGTATAATCGCAAATAAGCCGTGTTTCGTATCATTTTAAAAGTATTTTTACAACCTGTGTGGAATGAAATGAGTATCAGACGTGTATAACTGTGTATAAGGCAATTACAGTAATTCTTAGAGTCAACTAATAGCAAGAACTCGCGAGAACTACAGCAGAAGTCAACGTTTCGTCGTTAGTACTCCCTCCCCCCTCCGGTCTCATTAAAACCACCCGCCCGCTCGACTCGCGACATCGTGTCAATTGCTGAGGGTTCGCTGGATGTGCTCGTCCCAATTTCCCCAACTCTTTTTGCCCGACGGGGCAGAGGAAGGTTAGAAACACTTCCTCCGCACATCCCTACATCGCATCATAAATGCCAACAGACGTTTACGGGCGCCTGGCGCCGGGGGAATATTTAGTTTCCGTGGTTCCATTGTAGTCAGGTCATGTTTCGTATGGTTTACTAGTATTTTTCGATGCTAAATTGAATGGAATGGGTCTCGGAGCAGTAATACTAGGTCAAGCTGTTCATGAGAATAATAAACCACTGTGTAATAATTTGCAGGGTTTTTCATGTTAGGACCACAGGTACAGTAGAAAAGCTGCAAATGGTTACAGAGCGGTTTGTTATTCTCTATCACAGCATAATTGTGACCTATTCTATTTTATCAAAGTCTGAAGAGAAGCTCCAATAGTAACGAATTTTGAAGGCATTGGAAACTAGATGTTTTTGCTTATTTTGTATTCGAGTTTTTACTGTTGTATTGTTCACTGTTGTTGGACGCACGAATAGGGGAGCTCGATCTGAGAAATAAATGAACGTGAGTGAGGACTGTATTACGCTTGACAGAATAGGGATATCAGTTTGAGTGTAATTGTATAAACACGAACAAGGGTACTCTAAATACGCGTGAACTGGTTGCGTGCGTGGGAAACAAAGTGGAGAGAGGGAGAGAGAGAGTGAATGAATGAATGAATGAATGACGGCTTTATTAATACATCTGGAGAGATTTGGTCGTACTCGACCATTCTTACACCTAACCAGAAATTTTAAAATTTAACATGATAAATACAAATGCGTCAACAGTTTTCCTTTCTTCTTCTTATTAGGTAGTTTTCTACTACAACATCTTCGTTTCATTATTCGATTGTTTTTTCTGTGTTTTTTTTTTTTTAATATTATTTTCTTCTCGAACAAAATTCAGATATACTATAATTCACATAATTAAAATAGCCTGTCGTGTCATGAATTTAGAGAGTTTAGAGGAATTTAGTAAAGGGATAGCAAAGATTCTCTCACACGTTTCTTGAAAGTAGTTTGACTTTCAACTCAGAACAGTTTTAGTTCTGATGAGAGTCCATTGTAATATGATATGCTTTGTGAGATGAATGATGATCTAAAGGCAGTGGTATGGTATTGTGGTAAACGGTAATTTAAGAACTTGTTTCTGGTTTCTAAATTATGAATGGTTTTGGTTTTTTATTCATTCTGAATGATAAGCCTATGTTTTTGGCCACGAAAAATTTTTTACAACCCCCCCTCAAAATTTGATACTTTACGTTTCAAGACATGGAGATTCCAAATTTGCAATGTCCGTCCGCCGTCCGGGCCGTTTTGTGCCTTTAACGTGGTCTAAAAAATTCGTTCTTTCGCACAAAAATCCCGTTTGGTATCTAGTTGTGTCCGCCATCTCGGCAATCCGATCAAACGAAGCCCATGATTGTTATGGGCAAATACGGTTAAAAAGATTAAAGAAACGCAGTACAACGCGGGAACTACAACGGAAGTCAACGTTTCGTCGTTTGTACTCCCTCCCTCCCTGCCCGTCTCATTAAAAAACCACCCGCTCTCGCTCGCTCGCCTCCCAACGACGCCGCTCAACTCCTCTTTCGAAGCGCCCCCGTTCCAATTTCCGCGACCCGACGGGGCAAAATCATCAGACGTTTAGTTTCCGTAGTTCCATTGTAGTCAGGTCATGTTTCGTATGGTTTACTAGTATTCGATGCTGAATCGAATGGGATGGGGGAGCAGTTCATGGGTCAAGTTCTTGGTCAAGCTGTTCATGAGAATAATAAACCATTGTGTAATAATTTGCATGGTTTTTTAGTTGTAGTTATTTTGAACATGATTGCTAGCATAGTGTTGTATTAATTCATTAATTTTGAGAATTTGAAAGAGAGAGAGAGAGAGAGTTGAGTTGTGAGTAGTGAGCTAAGTGACGAATGAGTCGCTCGACTTGGGAGACGAATAAGTTGGGAAAACTGGGAGGTAACTGTCGTTCACAGAGGCTGACAGATGACTGACTGCAGGAAGGAGCTGTCTGTTGTGGAGAGGAATGTAAAATCGAAGAGTGGGAAAAGGAGGTTTTGGAAAGTCCAGAAAAGGGGGAATCCGTTGACACGTGGAAATAACTGAAGAATTAGGCTTTTCCACAGGTACAACAAAAGGGTTGAGATCAGAGAGGTGTTTGGGGGAACAATTACTTTCTGTATGGCCAGGGAGTCATGGCCACAATTTCATTTATATTTAATGCCATCAAGCAAAATATATATTTGGTGTTTTAATCTCAGCGATAACTGTAGTTGATTTTAGACTGATTTGACTCATAGCCTTATTTTGGCTCCCACTTTACTCTGTAGGTTTTATGTCGAGGTTGCGCTGATGGTTTTTGCTGGTTTCTCTCAATCCTGACAATACGAGTACATTCACACAGACCATTTTGCCTTGTTTTCTGCCGGTCATAAAACTTTCCTTTCTAGATCGTAAGGCTGAGGAAAGTAGAAATCATGTTGACAGTGCCTTGAAATTGCTCGTTCGTTAATTACTCAATAAAAGTTCATGGACATAGTGAAAATCATGTTGGATTAGTTGGTAGAGCGATAAAAAATGGTTGTGCAATGCCTTGTAGCCGATATTCTAAGATGGGGTTGTTAATGAGGCTGCACTATCAGAGCAAATGCAGCGTTACTTCAGGACGGTAGCGTTGTTTAGAAAGAAAAGTCGCCGGTTTTTCTTATAAGATCCTCCACTTCGTTACCCTCGATGAGTTCCTGAGTTGCGCAACAGTCTCCTCTTCGCTTTCGTTCTTCAGGATTTATGTCGTCGTTCTTCGTTAGTGAGAACGGCCGGTGAAATCTCGGAGGTTCTCCTCGTTATAAATCAACGATTCCAAACTGTGTTTGACTTTGGAAGACGAGGGTAAGAGAACAATGGGAAAAGTGAAACGTTGCGGAAGTGCGCGATAATTCAACACAAGTGAATGTGTCATATTCTGATCCCTTGGTGGATAAGGCATCAACATTTGTCCCAGAGCTGCGTGTAGCATGAACTGCTCAACACGGGAGACATGTTACGCCAATTCCAAATGTAAATGTCGCTGTACAGAAGGTATTTCGTCGGCCACAACCTTTCCTAGGCCCAAGCGTTCACCCTTTCGGACTGTGACGTCAGACCACAGCTCAGAAATGCAAATAGAAATTGGAGTTCTTCCGAACTCATCAGATGACCTTCTTCCAGGTCTCTAGGGAAGTAAATTCCAACAGTTTTTCGCAGGGAGGGGGTATATGAACACTTCAGTGTACTTCACAATAATAGGGTTGGTTGCGGCGACCTTACATAAACATAACTGAGCCCCCTGCAGGTATCTCGTCTGAAAGTGTGAACGCTACGGCCTTGGAAGGGTTGTGTGGCTGAAACCCCATCTGAACACGGCCGTCCTGCCTTTAGCATGAACCCTTTTGAGGTCATATGGCGGTCACACAGCCTGCTTCCTTTCCCTGTGCCGTCTTGCTGTTGCCGTAAGGTATTGCTCGTAATGCATTGTTTCTCAGCTGCTCATTGCTCACTTGCTATTCCTCTTTCTCTGCCGAATGGGCTGCACTTTTTTTGGCGGTCCCATTTATGTTTTCAGGCCCTCTAGTGGACGTTCCAGCCGCTATTTCAGGCTGGCGACCGCGTCGCCATTCAGAAGGCCCTGGCCTAGTAACGTTGGATCACAATGCAGTTTGTTCGCCAGCGAGGTTGAACCAGTGAGCTACCTGGGAAGCACGACGGGGATCAGTTTACGCTTATTCATTTAAAAGGGCGAGGTTTGCTATTTGGAAGGTTGGACGATGTAGCAGGAGCTGTACCGATTCTTGTATTTGCTGTTTTTTCTGGACAATGCCCTGAAAACCGACAATAAGTTTCCATCCAAATACTCACACAACTTCCTAGCCAACTCAAATATGAAATGTGTCTGTGAAAGTTCCAGCCAGAAATTCAGACTCGCCAGTTCAAGTAAAATAGCGTTCTGCGGTGCTCGAAAGTCCAGTTCAGTCACAGGTCACGTTTTTGGCGAAGATTGAAAGGTGGTTACTTTTTCATCCGGCCCTTCGGCGGCTTTTACGTGAACGTCCCTGGATACGCAGTGGAACTTGTTACTTTTGCTGTCAAAACGTGTATTGCCAGTGGTCTGGTTTTGCCTCACTGTCCCAAATGCCTGGAACCCATCTACTTAACTTCGGACCTTCCATCCCGCCCTAATGAGGCCGCAGATGACGACAACGACCTCTGAGGGCTGAACTGATTCTTTTTTAATCGTTTAATCGATACACTTAGATGCATTCGTGATTCTCCCGCTTTTGATTGTGAATTTTTGTCCTTAAAATCGAAAATAGAGAATTCGTTATGTCCGTTTGGTTTTGATGAGCTGTGAACTGTTTTATGGAAAGTTTTTTTTTCGTTCTCAAATTTGAATGTGTTCTCTATCAGTTAAAGTCACTTGGTTATTTTTTGTATGAAGGAATGCGTAAAAAATGAAGAAAGAAATTATAGCATTGGGGCTGATGAGTGTCGCGTGATGCATCGCGCCAGGTGTTTAATATTTCGCCTGGTCATTTTACTTAACCGTCGAATAGACGAGACGTTCGTAACGATTTCCTCCCAGCTCGTGAACGCGTTTTGCTCTAATACGAGAGGAAATGCAGAGGCCGGATGAGGCTACGCCCACTCTAAAGTTCCTTCGCCTCGTCAGAGACGTTGAGGTTCCTCGTCTATCGATCTGGCATCAGCTGTTGACTGTAGTAAACAAGCCCTCCTTTGACAGGGAAACGCTCACGTCGGCAATTACGCGGCTGGAAGCATCCAGGCGTCTCCTTAGGATCTCAAGGAGGCATCTGGTCTCCTCCACTCCACTCGAGTTTCACGTGGCGTCGATCGAACGTTATAGCTAAATCCCGGAATTGACTCATCTGTCTCACCCTCCTTCGCACCCCAAACCAGAGCTTTTTTCCATGGCTTTACTACGTAGAAAGGAAAGTTATGTAATTGGCTGAAATTTTTTTTGAGTACCCTTCAGCTCTACGTTGCAGAACTGAGTCCGAAAAACGTTATTTTGGAAAATGGTCAGTGTGTGTTAACGAAGTTGAGAGAAAACTGCTAAATCCAACCAGCTGAAACTTGATATCTAGCCCGCAGATCCCCACGAAACGCCAAAATAAAGGCATGAGCAAAATCCCCACCAAACGAACTATAGTTATCATAAATGTTTTTTCCCTCCATAACGGCTGCAACGATTTTCATTAAATTTCTTGTATGAACAGCTCCTAATGAGACGAAATTCCTAATACCGTGAAATTCCCATCCGTGGGAAAATAAATTACCGCATTTCGATGAAAATCAATTTTAGCGTAGCGTTCCTTGTGAACTCCGCTCAGAAAGTGGTAAAGTCTTCAGGAAAATGTATGTCGTACTCCAATTAAGCGCCTAGACGATAAGCGTTTAATAACGCTCATGGGATACGTAACGACTACTCCAGGAATTCCGGAATTTCAATCGCTCCCGTTTTACTTACTTCCAGTCCTTGGACGTTTTTACCCGATAACTCTGGAAAAGTAATTATTATCCTTTTCAAAAAAATCTTGTGTACAGCCTCATCAATTCTCTGTGTACCAATTGCTCAATAATCGGTATGGCATGAGTACGAGCAGCACAATAAATTCCGGAACTGTAAGCGCTACGTACGATTTTTGTACACTTTGCCCCCCCCCCATCCCCACAACATTACGACGATTATAACTGCTCATAATCGTATTTTTGGTCTTTGAAAAATCGCGACAAAACAAAAAAAAGAACTGACTCGATCGGTCTAACCGTTCTACTGCTTTTGGTCAGATCAAACGTAATGATTTGAAGTAAACTTTTTTACACGGTCACAATAATTTCCTTATTCTTTGAGCAACGGAAGGTAACATGTTGTTATGATCTGCAGGCTTTAGTCGCAATCGCCTACGCTGCGTCGGCTGAACCTTTGCATGATTACAATTGAGTTCATCGAAGACTGCAATTTCTAGACCACCATTTCAGACGTGAGTCTCCCCTATTATTCCCTACGGATCTCATGTACGACCTGCCAACTCCCTCTTCGTGCAACGAGCTCTTAGATAGCCATCTCAATAATTCATGGACAGGGGGGGACTAGCGCAATGCGATAGTCTTCCTCCAATCGTTTCGAATGACCCTCCTTTCGGTGAATTCTTCACGTCTCGCGCGCTCATTACCACCATTGAACGCTCCTAATTTTGCTCGTTGGAAAAAGGTCAGAGGCGGAGGATTTGTAGGGCTGGAGGATGGGAGAATCGCTTCTGGTGACGTCATCAAGGTGAAACATCGATCGCCCTCCTCGCCAGGGAAATCAGCTGACCGGTTAAGTAAACAGCCCCACTAACTTCCCCAACCTGCTCCAGAGAACCCTGTTTTCGTTGTTGCCCAGAGCCTTAATGATGTTGGTAAAGGACGTCTGGTTTGTGTTGTTCTCTCGCCCAGAACTCCCAGATTGGTTTCCACGTCTCCGTGACGCTTCATTAACTTGGAATCACTCCGCCGTCACCCGGTTCTTTATATAACGCACTTCTTGATTGATCGAAACCCCTTCTTCGTCCCACCAATTAATAAGTTAATTTAATTCGAAATTTAAATGTGCTGACGCTTATTGAAACTGACATTCTCGGAAATTACCTTGAAAAATAATTTTTCTTTGCTCATAAAGTAGGAGAGATGTCATATTACCAAAACAGTTGAGTTTTTTTCTCACAAATCTCCTTCGTATTTGTTTTTCGCTCGAAGCCAGATCAACATGCCACGCCATATTTGGCCAAGTTAGGGTGGCTGAAGATTCTCGGCTGTAACCACGCTTGCTTTTAAATTATTGAAATAATACCCCCCACTGACTCGCCTTCCTTAAGATTCACTGCCATCAGACATGACAAAACTCTGATTCAAACAAGACTTCATAATAACGAACCAGATTTTTACGACATCACAAAATTATTTAATTCGTTCCTGAACAACTACAAACAAATATTACTACAAAACTAATCCCACAACAAAACCTAACTATACGTTGGTTTTTTCAATAAAGCTCGTAGCAAATGTACATTGAACAGTGGATCATTAGCCACGTGTGCAGAAGGTAGCGCAAGGTTTCACTTATTAAAGATTAATCACCTTTGTGGTCTCTAATATCTGCACTAATACCCCACGTTCAGCAGCGGTCTCTAATATTTGCACCAATGTCCTCTGCTCCACGTTCATTAGTAGCATGTATTATCTGCACTAATGCCCTACATTCAGCAGTGGCTTCTAATATTTGCACCAATGTCCCTCTGCTCCACATTCATTAGTAGCATGTATTATCTGCACTAATGCCCTACATTCAGCAATGGCTTCTAATATTTGCACCAATGTCCCTCTGCTCCACATTCATTAGTAGCATGAAGTATCTGCACTAATGCCCTACATTGAGAAGTGGTCTTTAACTACTGCACTAATGCATACATTCAGCAGTGTCCTCTAATACCTGCACTAATGCCCCACGTTCAGCAGTGGCTTCTAATATTTGCACCAATGTCCCTCTGCTCCACATTCATTAGTAGCATGTACTATCTGCACTAATGCCTTTGGGGTCACCTGCAGCAGTAGCCCCTAGTATCTGCACGAATGTCAATCATTCAGCAGTGACCTCTAATTACTGCATTACTGATCAACATTCTGCAGTAGAATCTAATGTCTGCACTAATGGCCCTCTGCTCCACCTTCAGTAGTAGCTTCTAGTATCTACGCTAATGTCCCTCAGCCCCAAGTTCATCAGTATCATGTATTATCTGCATTAACGACCATCAGCTTCTCTATCATGTGTAGCCTAGAGCATCTGCATTAATGCTTCTGAGCCCCATCTTCTGCAGTAACCCTATTGTCTACACTAACGCCTTCAGTACGTCCTTCTTTTCACAATCTTCACGATATCCATTACGCCCATTATAAGTTAATGTGCCCACGTTGACTAAGCTTTTCCTCTCTACTATGTCTGCTGTGGATGATACAAGAAATATTACATTTAGTCTAAGACGCGAGTCGGCAGGGTCATACTGGTACTCAAGGGTTAGCTAAGGCAAAGTACTTCATACTTCGTGGACGCATCTCTCTTCCTAAAGAACTCAAATGCCGCATGCAGGTTGAACAGAAGAAAGGTTCCCGCAACGATTAATCTAAATGGGGCGGGTACTGCTTTCGATTAGGGCAGGCAAAGTACTTCCCACTACTCTTTTTATTTGGCACGTTTTTCCTTAAAGCTCATTTTATTTTCCAAACTCTTCATTTAGCGGGTTCCATGGAAGTCAACTGCCGCAAGGGCATTGAATGGCCTGAAGCATCGCTTACCGCGGCACTTTTTTCCCCTCGAGGTCGAATTTAACTCATCGATTCAAGTTCAAAGCCAACAGGTCACCTGGAAATCTGCCCAACCCTCCGACACGCCCCGTTGAACTTTTCAAGTTTTTCATCCCGAGAAACCTTCGCCAGTTGCAGTCGAGCTTTTTCGTCTATGCGAAATGAAGCAGTGAAAACTTTTACGTTTACGACTGCTGCCGTTGCTTTTCAAACGTCGGTGATTCCGATTGATGGAGAGTCGTGTGTGATGGAGGGTCATTGTATCGCCATTCAAATGAGATCGTTCGAGCGAAACTCGGAAGCAATAGCCAGGACTTTTAAAACCCTTCCACGAGCGATTATGAGTTTTGCATAACAGTGCACGTGGAATACACACGGGCACTTATTTTTGTAGCAGGCGCTCATTTTACAATTCTCTCAGGTCTGTGTTGGGTTTTATGGGTATATTAATAGTTGATCTCATGGCTTTTTTACTCCCACTCCAGTATAAAGAGAAACCTTATCATGTGCCAAGAAGTAGTCACAAAGTAGACTACTGGTATCGAAATATAGCCACATTTGTTAGCGTGGTGGGCACAAATGAAAGAGGAAAGAGAGAGCAAGAGTTCAGAATCACAAACATCAGTTGTTTGCCTCTAGAATCGATCAGAGTCAACTGTTGGTGGACTGACTGTGTCGAACTCGGCCTCAGGGTAAATGGTGTGAAAGGATATTAGGGATCCGGCTGGATAATGATGGAAAGTTGATTGGAACCTCAAGTGACAATTACATACCACAGGAAACCTCAGTCGGGAATTGGAATACATTGTAGAATGATTTGGCCGATGATGGGTTTTCTGGGATTCGAGATTAGCTGGTGGGAATTTCAACGTTAGGAATATTACGGTTTTGGGAAGCCCTTGACTGCTTGAAAAATCTGGTAACATTTCGGTTTGAACCCTAATCAGAGTGCACTGCATTCACGAAGTGTCCACAGGCAGTGCTCAGCACAAACCCTTGCCATTCAATCTTTTCAATCGAAAACATGTGAAAGGTATGAACCACCTGTGGTGGAAGAATTTTCAGATTGCGTGATGCGTGAAATCTCCAAATATCCAAATTGACTCCCGTGAATTGACTTCCGTTTCTTCGTCATTTTTTAATGTGACGACGTTCGTTGAGTGACCATTACACAAGTCATTCAAGAGACTATTACAACGACTGTTTGGTAACGTTCAGGGAATAGTTATTCAAAGAAACGGCAACAGCTGAATTTTGAGAGATGATTTGATTTATTGACCAGGGGAAATTAGGGCTACATTAGGGCTCTCTACCATTTCCCCTGGAACCCAAATACAAGCAATTCCTCGTTGAGTTAAACACTGACATATATATACAGGCTACCATACAACGTAACCGTTTAGCTGGTATGTTTTTCCCGAGACTCTCTCTGCGCAAGAACTTTCAATAATCCTATTAATCATTTATTACAGCCACACCAAAATAAATTACACTCACACGACACTGAAAACACACCAAAGTTTACAACCATACCAAATAAATTACATGCTCTCCAAAAACCCACAATGAGAAGGGTGAGTACTTGTATATTCCTCCCCTTCCCTCACTGTACACAACCTAACCTAAAAACACAAATTACGAACATAAACGCTTTCAAACTCTACAGAAAATATCTGGTGCGTTGCAACACACAACTTTCCTTAGCTCTACAACAATTCACTTTGTACAGGCTAATTCTATTTAATCAATTCATTTATCATTCGGTTAATTTGAACTTGGTCAAACAACATGTCACATCAGCAGGAAGCGGTAGCGCTTACAGTTCCGGAATTAATTGTGCTGCTCGTACTCATTGCAGGCCCATTATTGAGCAATTGGTACACAGATAATTAATGAGGCTTTAAACACAAATTTTTTAAAGAAGGATAGTAATTACTTTTGCAGAGTTATTGGGTAAACCCTTTTAGAACTGGTAGTAAGCGAAACGGCGGTAGTTGAAATTCAGGAATTTCTGGAGTGAGCTCCATGTATCTCATGAGCGTTTTTAAACACCCCTTTAGGTATTGGATTGGACTACAATACAATTTTTTTTTCACATTCTCCATGCGTGTCTATGTAGGACTGTACTGTGTTGTGGACAGTTTTGTCAAGATGCTAACAGTTACGGGCACGATTGGATTAACTAGGAATAAAGAGCCGTACCTTCCGGGCAGTACCTTCCCGGCATGACGCTAGAAGACGACGAAGTTGACCGAATGACAGAGATAGGGGAGAAGCGTGGCCACGTCAGAGAAGCTATGGATCGAGAAGATTGGGCTATTTCTCCTACTACTTGGGCCTTGTCTCTCTAAAGGGAACGAACCTGAATATACGATTTTATTGGAAGGAAGTGTCATTGATTGAGAGACGCCGAACTCTCCTATTACACTACTAATTGTTTGATTAAACTTCCATTGTGTAGGCTAGGTATTGGGCTGCTAACATGATTTTTTTAGAAGGCTAGCGTTTTATAAATGGGAAGCGCTTACAGTTCCAGATTTTATTGTGCTGCTCGTACTCATTGCAGGACCATTATTGAGCAATTGGTACACAGATAATTAATGAGGCTCTAAACACAAATTTTTTGAAGAAGGATAGTAATTACTTTTGCAGAGTTATTGGGTAAAAATGTTTAGAACTGGTAGTAAGCGAAACCGTAGTAGTTAAAATTCAGGAATTTCTGGAGTGACCCCCATGTATCTCATGAGCGTTTTTAAATGCTCACCCTTTAGGTATTGGATTGGACTACAATACCAATTTTTTTTTACATTCTACAATAATTCCAGTGGAGTTTATAAGGAAAAGGTCCTTGAAAGGATTCAAGGTACGAAGAGCAAAGCTGATGCGTCCTTCACCTGCGTCTTCCTCTTTCGCACTATGTGTGACGTTGGGTTTGGCATGGCGAAGTGGAGGGCAGTTCTATTCACTGTTCTCTTTGGTGCGAACAGGAAACGGAGCACCCATTGAAAGACAATGAAGACTGTTTTTCATTCCCCTGGAGAGTAACCCTTCGAAATAGATGAACCCTGAGTAGGATCTGTACGAGCACTGAAAGGAGAGAGGGCGGCTGATTGTTAGTGAGGGGAGTCACAGTTTTGTCATTTCAACCAACACCTCCAGCTACTGCCCCGTGGTCTCGGGTAGCAAACTTACAGTCAATCAAAAGAGAGTCCCAGAGAGCTGCGCTCCTGTGGACCACCAAGGCCTACAAGACTGTATCAATAGAAGCACTCCAGGTGATCACTGGTCAGTTACCAGTTGATTTGGCCGTTGAGTGCATGGTTGACGAGTGGAGAGTGAAACGGGAGCTTCCCCCGCTTTGGGCTGAACTCCGTGCGGATCTCACCACAGAACAGAAACTTGCCACCATCGACGAATGGGCTCTAGAGAAATGGCAAGCGAGATGGGAATCCTCGTCAAAGGGACGTGATACGTATGAGTTCTTCCCCAATATCCGTGAACATCCACTGGACGAGCCAGTTCCTCACGGGACATGGTGACTTCAATGCGCGGCTCCACTTCTTTTCTCTGAAAGACTCCCCCTCATGCACGTCTTGTGCCTCTAGTGCGGAGGAAACAAGAAACCACGTGAGCGAAGGTTGTTGGGAGGGATAACGAACTTAGCAGCATTGACTGCTACAAAGCAAGCCTATAACGATTTTGTAGAGTTTGCGAAGAAGGTGACGGCTAAGAAACGTGGTCATAGTAGATCTGTCCTTTTGAAACTTGCCACTCAAGTACACAGTTAGACCAGGTGGGAAACCAGGTTAAGAACTCCTCCCAGATGGTGCGGAATTCCTCAGGTGGTCATCTCCGCGCGGTCACACACAGGCAACAGCTCTCTACCGGGAGACTGGCTAACATCCAAATACCTGCCATACCTTCACCGGGCCGGCCTCTTGCATATTAGCGAAACCGCTACTTCCATGACTGATATAACCCTCGTCGAGGGTTTAGATACAGTAATCAAATAAGGAAACAGACCTGTCATTGGTTGGTTTGTGGAACACGGAAGGCAGCCAATTGAGATTGTACCGGCGTGATAAGGCAACTCTTTGGAAGTAAATGGAGTCATGGGTTGCGAGGTACTTTGAGGCAGCCTGGCAGTTAAAACCAAACAAGGGAGAGAGGCGTAGATTCAGCTTGCAGTAGCTTTGCAATACCCTACTGCTCCCAATAGTTGCACCAACTCAACACTTGATGCTCTAAGCTACCGGTACTCTTTCACCTAACGAGCTCCTTACTCCAATCGTCTTGCAGGGTCCTACTTCATGAACATCGATCTGACTGCGCGTACGATCACTCAAACACACAGGACTACGCAGAATGCCTATCAAACCTGTTGTACTTGCAAGATCCACGCTCAGGGACTTCAAAGCTAACGTTGGAACTGCGGAGCCTATTATTAAGACCCAGTCAAAATGATTTCATCCAACTTCTCGTCAACGGCCAACTTTGGCCTGTCAGTTATTTCGAGACTCTTGAAACCCCTCGTTTCTTCGGCCGTTTCGCTTTATTCGCGGTTACCTCCGCCGGTAAATTTGTTTCTTTTACCTTCCTTCTTTCGTTTTGATAGACGAGCTAGTCGCGTGGGAGAGCGTAACCGTCGTCTCCCGGTTGGTCTCATTTTGACGTCAAAGAGGTAAATTTACTACGGCAGGTTTCCAGAGTCGGGGAGGACTGGGCTGGCCAGTGCAGAGCAGCCTTTGCGTGAGCAAGGGGCAAATTGTTTCCGGTCCATCCCAAACTGATGTGTCGCCGTTTTACTTTCTTCGACCCGAAGGCAAAGGAAGGGTCGCTATCAATCGAAAAAAAAAGCTGAGTCTAAACTCGATTTACATGCTCCAGCATTACTCTGAATATGCGGCAGGGGCTCGTGGGAAGGGCGTAGATAAAATCACACGGCACTGACCTCACGCCTGGACTAGTGGAGCAGTGCAGTGAAAAAGGGCGGGTGTGTTGACAGGCGTTTTCTGCTCAGTCATCACAAAGCTGAACCATATCAACTCAAATTCGATTTGATCAAGAAAAACCCAAAACTATAGTTACCATAACAATGAGTTTGGTTCTTTGGTCAACTCACAAGAAAATACTCCTTCCTAAAATACAAATCCAGCTCCGTTCGATATCCTGTAC
Organism: Pachypeltis micranthus; assembly: GCA_020466155.1. NCBI lineage: Eukaryota > Metazoa > Arthropoda > Insecta > Hemiptera > Miridae > Pachypeltis > Pachypeltis micranthus. The sequence continues at coordinate 26,553,123 of CM035777.1, read as the reverse complement.
AATATTCGAAGAACCAACCAATATCGTGGCGGCTGGTAGCCATTTACCCCACGGCTCACTCTGCTGCTTCCTCTTTCGTCTTCAACTTTGCTGTTCGTGACGTTCCCGAGTGGAGCCTGCCGTCTCATTCCATTCTGCAGGTTCCAGTCATGCCCATAGCGCACCTAATACTTTTTACTTTCCTTGGCTCCACAAAGTAGAAAGGAAAGTTATGTAATCGGCTGAAAAAAAAATTTTGAGTTCTCTTCAGATCTTTACGTTTCAGACCCCCCTGAGTCCGAAAAACACTATTTGGGAAAATGGTCTGTGTGTGTCTGTGAACGATTTTCAGCGAAAACCACCGTACCAAATCAGCTCAAACTTGATGTCTGGCTCGCAGGTTACCATGGGACGCCAAAATGAGGGTATGAACAAAATCCTCCGAAAGCTAACTATAGTTATCATAGTGATCAAAACACCAAATTTTTCTTTCTCAAAAACGGCTCTAACGATTTTGATTACATTTTTTATATTGATAGCTCTAAATGAGGCCATTATACCATAAAATTCCCATTTGTGGGAAAATGACGAAAGCAGCACAATAAAATATCAAAATTTTCGACGAAAAGCGTTTTTAGCGCAGTTTTTTCCTTATAAACTCCGCTGGAATGTTAGTAAAATGTTTTTTTTAAATTGGTATTGTAGTCCAATCTAATACCTAAAGGGTGAGTGTTTAAAAACGCTCATGAGACACATGGGGGTCACTCCAGAAATTCCTGAATTTCAACTACCGCCGTTTCGGTTACTGCCAGTTCTAAAAGTGTTTACCCAATAACTCTGCAAAATTATTTACTATCCTCCTTCAAAAAATTGTGTTTACAGCCTCATTAATTATCTGTGTACCAACTGCTCAATAATGGTCCTGAAATGAGTACGAGCAGCACAATAAATTCCAGAACTGTAGGCGCTACCGCTTCCTGCTGCTGTGAAGTGTGTCAAATGAACTGAGTGGTAAATGACTTGATTAAGTAGACAAAGCCATGTAGAAAGTGAATTGACGTAGAGCTAAGGAAAGTTGTGGGTTGCAACGCACCAGATATTTTCAAATAAAATGGCATCAGATGAGATTGTATGGACTTTCTCGACAGGATCGAACCCAACGAGAACCTAAGAAAACCGGAGAGAAAAGAATTTCGTTTTGTAGGCAGAACTGTGTATTCGGTCCTTTCAATAAGTCGTTCTTTGGTCGTGTGGTGGACTGCAAACGGGTCACGATCTCACTCACCAAGAATCCTCCAGTTTTTCAGCCGACTTCGCGCGTTGTTCTGATGTTGGTAGGAGCAACCCCTCGACTAATTAGCCGCTTTCCGCGCATTCCGCTCGTAAGGCGCCTCGAGCAAACCCACCTTCGAGTCAACTTGAGCCCTTAATTAGGAAAAAAGACGCGAAAACAGCTGGCGAGGACGTTTTGAGCTCAACGAAGAGGAAAATTTACCTCGGAACGAGTCAAAAGAAGAATACGTTGGCTCATCTCGTTAATTGGCGACAGCTCCGGGATCCCGAGGCGGCCAGGGCCAGCAGCGAGCAATCAATAACCGTAAACAGCGAAAGCCTGGAAGGAGCGGAAAACGAGGGCATTTCGACTTAACTTGTCGTTGGACGTCAACTTGTTGACACTTAGGGCCAACGAAGTGGAAATAATGAAGAAGTAATGGACGTTATACGTCAGGCAGAGGCTGGAATAGTGACGTTTATTTTCTAAGGGCCGCAACCTTTCGAGCGCATGATTTATTCATTGAACGAGGAGGATCGACGCGTTTTGGGCGAAACGCTTAAGATAATTCAGCCTCCCGAAAACTGCCGGCGCAGTAACGATCTTACGCCAGTTGCAAAAATGTTGACAAAACCTGGGAATCTCTCACGAGTTCGTGGAGTTTGTCGCAGCCTAAAGCAAATCGATGAGCAACAGAAACATTTATTTGAAACCGCTACCAAACTCAAGAGGAGGAACACTTCAGTGCCCTCATGTGTGCATCATTGCGATACTGCAGTCGATTCAAGTGACGCGCGCCTCACAACGAAACATTACGCTACATCCTGTGTGGCCTCATATCCCCCAAGAGCATGCCTCTGCTATGGGATCGACCTCCACTCCAAATGCTCTCCGCACGCTTGAGACGGGGCTGCCAATCGACCAACATCCGAAAAAATAGAGATATATTTAGAAGCTCTGAGTCAAGACACAGCATTGGCTCAGAATGTGAACGAGCCACAGACACCATTTAGCCCATTGTGCGAGCTAATCTGATTTTGTGAGGATCTATGGTTAACTTTCGGTGGATTTTGCTCATACCCTTATTTTGGCGTCCCATGGTAACCTGCGGGCTAGAAATCAAGTTTGAGTGGATTTGGTACGGTGGTTCTCTCTAAAAATCGTTCACGGCCACACAGACACACAGACCATTTTCCCAAATAGTGTTTTTCGGACTCAGGAGGGTCTGAAACGTAAAGCTCTGAAGAAAACTCAAAAAAAAATTTCAGCCGATTACATAACTTTCCTTTCTACTTTGTAGAGCCAAGGAAAGTGAAAATCGGTTCTCGATACGACGCAATACCTAACACCATCGAAGCGAGAAAAAGCAATGGGAGCGAAGCCGAGACACTAGAGTAACATCGGGAACTAAATCCACCCGAATATATGTTAATTGGCTACTAGGGGCCTCGCTTCGGGGACTTTGTTCCGACACACTTTTTACAGGTTTGGTGGACTACAGAGACGAATGAGTTCCAAACGAATTTGAGTTGCTCTGCTCCCTGGATAAATGGACAGCCACGATGAACCCTTCGCTCCATCTGTGCCGGAGAATGTTCCCATCCTTCTCCATTAGTTGGGCCTATCGACCGGATTTCCAGCTCTCAGGCCCCCAATATCTGACGGAATACACGCGGATATTTCCCCCACGTCAAACTTCATTCAGGGAAAATCGTTTCCGCTTTTTCATCCTCTCGACTCAGACGAAGCCTTTCATCCGCCAAATCTCATTTCCATTGATCGGACTTATCGCGCGGGAGTGTGGGGTTACTGACGAGGAACTTGCTGCCTTTAGACCTCACTTCATCCCCTCTACTACTTTCCCCTTCCGTTGAATGAATTTCTATTTTTACTTCGCCCCCGTTTTTCGATTCAATTTAGATGGCCGCTGGAAGGAGCTTGATTTGTTGTTGTCCTCCTCAACTTGTCGAGTGGCGGGTTTGAGGTTGAGGCAGGACGCGTCAGTTGCAGGACACTGGCCCTCCACTTGGCGCCTCAACCAGCCCTTTGGGCACATCGTCCTTTCGTTTGCTTTGCACCTTTCGCTTCAAGTACACCTTCGTAGCCTCCTCTTTTGGGAAATTGGTAAAATGGAATACTTTTCACGGAAATGCTCCTTCGAGGTATTTTGATTGTAAAAGAGAACACATTTTGGCTATTATTGATAAGTAATTCAACTTTAATCAGTGGTATCATTACAAGTTTTTTTGATCACTAATTTTAGAATTTAATTCCGTCTCTACTTCTAAATTATTCACAGTTTTAATTTTATTAGTAATGTTGAACCAAAAGTCTTTTTCTGAATGAAATCGTGTGCCGCGATTTCCTTTTTCTCAAATTGAACAAGTCTGTCTCTTTTTGGTTGGAGGGTCCTTTAGAAATTTTCCGGACAGTCTGGATGTTGAGGTATTATTCTCTGCACGATCCGTTGAACTAGTCTTCCTAGGGGATTCGTGGTCGAATTTCGTCAACTTCGAAATTAGGAGTTTCACTGAGTCGATTGAACATCTATTGAGTTTGTTCTGAATCCCAATGGGAAGGCCGAGGACTAAGAGATTCAGCATAATATGGTCCGGAATTTTGTGGTCGACATCGAGCAGCAACCGTTCCTTTCTCATTAAAAAGTCAACCAAAGAACCTGTCATATGTCGAAACGTGTAGGCGAAACGAACAGGTGTCTACGAACTGTCACTGAAGGTGGATATCAAATTTTCTTTCCAGCATTCCCAGTCAGCTTAGATACCTAAATTCTTCTGAGCGTTAGAAAACCAATCGTTCATTGATTGATCCAAGCATAATCTAAAAACTTCAATCAGTCTGGAACCGTGTAAAGAAAAACGATCCGCTTCTCGCTGAAAATCGTTGACCCAAGCCTGAACATTCCTGTTTCTATTCGAAAATTTTTCGATCAAGAAATGTTTCATAATTTCGTTCAAGGAGTCGTCTTTTTACTTTCCTTGGCTCTACGAAGTAGAAAGGGAAGTTATGTAATCGGCTGAAAAAAAAATTTTGAGTTTTCTTCAGATCTTTACGTTTCAGACCCTCCTGAGTCCAAAAAACACTATTTGGGAAAATGGTCTGAGTGTATGTGTCTGTATACGATTTTTAGAGAAAACCACCGTACCAAATCAACTCAAACTTGATATCTCGCCCGCAGGTCATCATGGAACGCCAAAATAAGGGTATGAACAAAATTCACCGAAAGTTAACTATAGTTATCATAGTGATCAAAACAACAAATTTTTTTTTTCTCAAAAACCGCTCTAACGATTTTGATTACGTTTTTAATATTGGTAGCTTTTAACATGATAATCATACCATAAAATTCTCATTTGTGGGAAAATGACTTGAGCAGCACAATAAATTATCCAAGTTTTCGACGAAATTGATTTTAGCGCGGTTTCTAGAGAAAACAACCGTACCAAATCAGTTGAAACTTGATGTCTAGCCTACAAGTTACCATGGGACGCAAAAATAAGGGTATGGGCAAAATCCACCGAAAGTTAACTATAGTTATCATAGTGATCAAAACACCAAATTTTTTTTCTCAAAAACTGCTCTAACGATTTTGATTAAATTGTTTATATAGATAGCTCTTAATAAGATAATTATACCGTAAAATTCCCATTTGTGGGAAAATGACGAGAGCAGCACAATAAATTATCAAAATTTTCGACGAAAAGCGTTTTTGCCGTGGTTTTTTCCTTTTAAACTCCGCTGGAATATTAGTAGAATGTTAAAGAAAATTGGTACTGTAGGCCAATCCAATACCTATAGGGTGAGTATTTAAAAACGCTCATGAGATCCATGGGGCTCACTCCAGAAATAATGCTTAATACCAGTTCTAACAAATATTACCCAATAACTCTGCAAAAGTGATTACTATCCTCCTTCAAAAACGCTGCAAATTATTACACAACGGTTTATTATTCGGATAATCAGCTTGACCTAGCATTAATGCTCCGAGACCCATCCTGTTCGATTCAGCATCGAAAAATATCATAATGAAACCCAAAAAAAGGCCGAAAAGAACTGAATCGTAATATTAAAATAAACAAAAAAAAAAATGAAACGAACGAACTATTAATAAATAAACCAAAAATAAGCGAATAATGAAAAGTTCAATCGAAGATAACAGATATTTTGCTACCGTTGAGACGGAGAGAAAGAGTCATTCGTGGAGGTGAAGACGAGAACAAGGCAATCGGACGATAAAGAGACAAATCGTAGTGCCAAAGGTTATATACGAAACACGAGCGCTTCTAGGGAAGACAAAAAAAAAAACCCCGGCGCTAATTGGGCGAACGCTGTGAGTCGAGTGGAAAGGGGTGGCGGGCGGCGGTGTTGCCGGACCAGTGACGATCGCTTTGATGGGCGGGAGCGAGGACTTCAAAGACGTAACGCGTTATACTGCGTTTCGTTAATTTTTTAACCGTTTTTGCCCATTACAACCACGGGCTTCGTCCGATCGGATTGCGGAGATGGCGGGCACAACTAGATACCAAATCGGATTTTTGGGCGAAAGAACGAATTTTTTAGACCACGTTAAAGGCACAAAACGGCCCGGACGGCGGACGGCGGACGGGGGACGGGGGACGGGGGACGGCGGACGGACATTGCAAATTTGGAATCTCCATGTCATGAAACGTAAAGTATCAAATTTTGAGGGGGGGTTGTAAAAAATTTTTCGTGACCGAAAACATAGGGTTATTATTCAGAATGAATAATAAACCAAATCCGTGTTTACAGCCTCATTAATTTTCTGGGTACCATTTGCTCAATAATGGTCCTGGAATGAGCAGCACAATAAATTCTTTAACTGTAGTCGCTGCCGCTTTATGCTGCCGTAAAGCGTTGTTTGACCAAGTTCAAAGGGACTGAGTGATGAATGAATTGATTAAATAGAATTAGCCATGTACAAAGTGAATTGTTGTAGAGCTAAGGAAAGTTGTGTGTTGCAACGCACCAGATATTTTTCCACGAGCTTGTTGAGACATGAAACGAGTTCGGGCAATCCCGTTTCCAACGCGCTCATCGAAACACTTGGTTGAGCAGATGTTTCCGCCAATAAAAAATGATTGAAATTGAAATTTCCAGTTTCGTCTCGATAGCATTTTTCAACTTCTGAAGGAAAAATTACGTTCACAGTTCGATACTGACCTCTAGCTTTGGTCGAGCTCATCGCACTCTTCACCGGTGGAAGTTCCGTCAAATTCTAGTGTTGACCAAAACCTTGCAGATCATCCGGGAAGCTGTACCAAGTTTCGTCCTGCACTGACTTGATTTTTGTGAGTTTCAGCACCGTCGTCTTCTCTCCTGAGCTGCTAGCTTCTGCTACGATGTGAAGCTGATATTTCAACATATTTCTTGTTGGGAGCGCTTGTTACTTTCCGCTACCCGAAGGGAAGGAAAGTATAGTAATCGGCCCAAAAAAAACGGGTTTTCTTCAGATCTTTACGTTTTGAGGCCTAGTGAGTCTAAAAAACCTAATTTCGGCGCGTGGTCCGTGTGTGTGTCTGTAGTTCGATTTGCGGGAGAACGGCTGATCCGATTGAGCTGGTTCTTTTTTTGTTTTGTTCGTTTTTTTTTTTTAGACACCAAAATAAGGTTATGGACGATTTCGGCCGGTGGGAAGGGGGGTGGGTGACGAAAATGTACCGAAAACTAGGGGGTTTCACATTTTTCTCGAAAACGGCTCTAACGATTTTGAATAAACTTTCAAATTATCTTCTACTGATCAATACCTAACTTTTCTTCTCCATACATATCTCCATGAAAATACGGTGAACGGAGATATGGGCCCCTGAAGCAAAAATAGGTTTTTTACGCTTTTTGGCAAAGCGGCTTCAGCGATTTTCACCAAACTCACAGGATGTTTTCAAATAGTTAATACGTACATATTCTCTTCAATAAATGTTCCTGTGACGGTCTTTTGAACAGAGATAAAAATCAAAATGTGTCGAAAATAACGTTTTTTCGAACATTTCCGTAAATCCCTGGGTAACTTCTTCACCAGATGTGATAAATCCTAATGGAGTGTCTTCTAGTCACCCATACCAACATTTCGTTCTCCATAATTATTTCTGTATATATGTGTTGAACGGAGATATAAGCCAAGTTCACTCAGAAAAGGAGATTTGTCGAATATTAATTTATCGGTATTCCAATTTTCTCAAAAACGGCTCTTACGATTTCGATCAAACTTTCGGAGTACTCTCAGCTAACTAGTCACTACATTTTGTTCTCCATAAATGTTCCTGTAAAAATGCGTTTAACGAAGATATAGCGCCCGCCTATGTAGGTGGTGTTCGAACTTAAAGGTGGCGGAAAGTTGTGTGTTGCTACGAACCAGATATTTTTTCACTGTGTTTTTGATTTATAAGATTCGTACTCGGGATGAATGAATCATGTATGAACGTAATGATGTGATCATGTATGTTTCATCTGTAAAGAAGAAATCAAAAACACATGAACGTTCGTGTGTATGAATCTAATAATTCGGCGTTCGAATCCGGATAGCAACTAACCGAACGAAAAGTGAGGCTGAGAACGGTAGCCCGCTGGGCGCTTGTTTAAACATGAACGACGGCGTTCGCCTCGTCATCTGAAGTTCGGTTGAACTTTACATGTAGTTAATAACAACGTTGCCAAAGTTACGTTCTCGGACGTTTTGGGGTAGGAGATGTGGAGGTGTGCAACAACGCGCGCCTTCATCGGCAATAACTCATTTTGCAATTTTCTTGTATATTCCAACAGAGGTGGACGTTCAACAATAACCAATTTACTATCATTTAAGGATTTTGTACTGAATGGATTTCAGGAGGGTCCACAAACTGACGTTATTTCAGTTGGCTATGCCAATGTCTTAGATAGGTTTTCTTTCCGCCACCAACTCTCATTTTGGTAAGGGCATGAAGTGATTGTTCAGGTGCGTGGTACCTTGTCTTCACCCTTTCGTGCTGAGCCTGGGCTGTCTCAGGGAAGCCATTTGGGGCCGCTGCTCTTCCTGATCCGCAGCGTAGTTTGACGCTCCTGTCGTGCAATTCACTGCCTTACCTCGTTTTCAGGCACGTTTCATCGGTAGAGCCAGAAATATGCAACAAGAAGTGGAAATATATTCAAAAGACCCCGAAAATGTCTCAAAAATATGCCAATCCTCCGTCATAAATCATTGTTCTGTGGATGGTTGGGGGAAGGGGGGGGAGCCTTGGTGACACAACATACGTCAAGACAAAGACCACTTAATTAAATAACTCGCGACCAAAGGGTGATAGTCTATTTCCTTAGTGCTTGTAAGTGATGACACCCTTGAAACCCTTGTTTCAAATTGACCATGTCCATATGATTAAGAACATCAGTTTGAAGTGTTGTGCCAGCAGAAATCCTCAGACAACTGTCCCCTAAGCGTGAGTGTTTGGTATAGTCAACAACCCACGTGGATTCCTGGACGTAAAAAGAACGCTGGAAGTGAGAGGGCGGACCACTTGGCCAGACTCAGTTCGTCTATTGTACCTGTGGCACAGTAAGGGCATCTCTGTCACCAGTCATGAAAATTGTGAGGCCAAGAGAATGCATCAGACTATCTGGAACGCACTCCAAACGCTTTATCTCAGGAACAACGAGATAAGACGTATCCTTCTCATGATGGAGAGGAAGGACTTGGGGCAGATAGTTGGGATTATCACGAGACAGGTATGTTTCCTTATTTGATAGCTGTTCCTAAACCCTCGACGAGGGTTGTATCAGTCATGGAAGTGGCAGTTTCGCTAATGTGCAAGAGGCCAGCCTCTGCAGCATCCACCAAACTCAGACCTGCGGAGGTATGGCAGGTATTTGACGTTAGCCAGTCTCTCGGTAGAGAGCTGTTGCCCATGTGTGACTGTCTGGGAGGGGTTCTTAATCTGGTTTTCCACCTGATTTAACTATTTACTTGGGTGGCAAGTTTCAATAGGACAGGTCAACTGTGACCACGTTTCTTAGCCATCACCTTCTTCGTGAACTTTGCAAATGGTTATAGGATTGCTTTGTCAATGCTGCTAAGTTCGTCTGCCCTCCCAACAACTGTCATGGAGCAGCACATGGTTTCTTGTTTCCTTTGCACTGGATGTGCAAGGCGTGCATGATGGAGGGTCTTTGAGAGAAAAGAAGTGGAGCTGTGCATTGAAGTCACCATTTCCCGTGAGGAACTGGCTCGTCCAGTGGTCTAGCTCAACCCATTTTCTTGAAAGACGTTCACGGATGTTGGGGAAGAACTCATACGTGTCACGACCGTTTGCCATTTGCGATTCCCATCTCGCTTCCCATTTCTGTAAATCTAATTCGTCAATGGCTTGCAAGCTTCCATTTTGTGGTGAGATTCCCATGGAGTTCAGCCCAAAGCGAGGGAAGCTCCCGTTTCACTCTCCACTTGTCAACCATGCACTCAACGCCCAAATCAACTGGTAACTGACCAGTGATCACCTGTAGGGCTTCTGTTGATACAGTCTTGTAGGCCTTGGTGGTCCACAGGTGCGTGGCTCTCTGGGATTGGGCCAATACTCTCTTTTAATTGACTGTTAGTTTGCTACCCCAGACAACGGGGCAGTAGCCAATCACGTAATTGGATGCAGTGAGGCAAACCTTGCAATGGTAGTGCCTTTGAGGGACTGGAGGTGTTGGTTGAAGCCCCACCTCTCACGCATGTTCACTCCTAAGGTCCTGACGTGATTATCACGGGACACTGAAAAAGGACCAAACGCACGTATGTTATGGGCATAGTCGGCACCCCTCGGTGCTGGTGGTGTGGCACGAACGAGTCAATTCCCTATCAAGTTCTCGTCCAGTGACAGAGACTGGAAAAAGAGCGGTTTTTGGCTTTTGGCACAACTTCTCCAGGATTCTTGCAGGCTTCTCTGTCCCTGGAATTGAGTGAAATTCGAACCAGCTAGCACGGTCCTCATGAGAAGTGAGTGATTAAATGAACTGATCGGAATTTGCATTTGTATTTTCACACGCGCTTCCATTCGTTCCTCAGTTCTAGACCCCTTTACAGTTTCCGTACGTATTCAAATCAAATGTCAAATATTTTCCACTTGAAACATCCTTTTTTACTCAATAACTTAATGACCTGACGTAGTTGCGCCGTCCCCTCCTTCATTTCCAAACCTACGAATCTTCCAACGATTTTCCCTGGTTCCCTAACAATGTCACGTAGGGTGTTTCAAGCCCCACACCACTCGTTGTCTGAATGGCGCGATGGAAACCATTCATTCTCCGATGTATTTGCCTGATTCCCCTGACGTAAATGTCGTGCGTTTGCCTTCGAGAGAGTCACAATATGAGAAGCAGTTCGTAACTGTTCGATCAATTCTGTCTTCGTGAGTCTCGCTCGAAATATCTGGCTTCTCGTCTGATCGGAGTCTTCGGCACAATAATAGCTGCACGTGAGGTGAGAAAGACGGTGGTACGATATTATTAGTGACTCCTGCTCCATTTCCTCGTTTTCATTCGCGATCCAGTTTTTTTTTTCTTTTTCACCGAGTGACATTTGTAAATAACGAACGGAACTGGGTCATCCGTTTCTTTCGCATTCGCGTTGTGCTGTCCAGCTCCGCTTCGAATCAATTGAATTCGATTGATATTCTCCTCGAAGAGACGGGAGAATTTAACTGCTTTTTTCGCACGAACGCGAGGGTCTTCAAATTGGGAGAAGTCATCAGCGTCGACGAGAGATGAATTTTTGAGTGATGAACCGGCTCCAGTTCATCCAGAACCCTACTCTTTGCCACGCTTGCCACAACTTTTGAGTGAACTGTAAGGAAATCATTTTGCAAGTTCCCAGCACAACGTGGAACTGAGTTGATAATTATAGGGTGATGGTACGCACAATACGAACCCGGTTGAGATTGACGAATGAATGAAAATAAAGTACTTAATGATAGTAAGTCGGAAAACTTGATAGCCAAAAGTGAAATGGGAGATACTTCAATCAAATAAATGCCTTCGGCAGCTCGCCTTGTCGCATTTAACGTTTGTCTCATCTCGTAATGGCTGTTCTCTACCCCTCTGACAGGAATCTTGCGAATCATAAAGGGTTATGTATGCATGTCAACCATTTAAGTTAGACCTGCAAAGCCATCCACACTTTCGCACCACAGCCCCTCCCCCTCCCCCACTCTACGACCCTAAGAAGCCCAACGTGTTGGCCAATAAGCGGCTCAACCTGGCCACCGCAGCAAGCTCTTTTGCAGAAACGGTTTTGCAGCGCAATACACAGCCCGGTGTCTGGGCGTGAAATGGGCGTTTGGCCCTGGACACAGTGCACTGCCACGGTTAGGCTCTCCTGAGCCACCAGCTGTACAGTAGAAGGTGATAGAAAATACTTCTACACTATTAAGTCTTTTAATGAGCACGACATTTTATTTCGAAACGGTGGATGCAGGCGATACACTCACTGCGACCACAAACGAGCCTATTGTAAGGGCGTCCATGAGCCCCAGCTCATGGCCCTCCTGCACCACCCCCAGGGCCCATAGCTTTGGACTCACTTGGTGCAACGTCACCTATACGCCCCCACCATCCCAGCACAAAGCGGAGGACATCCGCAAGTTCTGCATTCGCCACCTCTTTTGACTGAAGACAGGGGCCCTCAAACACACGGCAGCGCAATGCCGCAAGTCCATCTCATACGCACAGCACATGCTCTGCTGTCCCTAGCCCCACCTCACTGAACCTCCTTACCTGTACCTCACACATGCCAATATTTGCAAAGTGGTACCTCAACGGACAGTGACCTGTGAACAGGTCCCATATGATCATCATATCCTTCCTCCCCAGTGCAAGCACCTCCTTGGCCCTCCCTCTAGAGAGTCGGATGAAGAGTTTTGACTGTCTAAGGCCGAGCAACCCCTGCCAATGGGCAACCCTGCACCTATCCTCCCGTTTGCCAACCTCTCTACTTAGGTGGCCCGTGGTAGTCCCAACAAAGGGCTCAGGGCTGATAGAGATCTGCGCCAATCCCCCCTTTGCCAGCCCATTGGTGTGAGCAGGACATTCAAGTCGCCATCTTCCGTAAGATATGGTACTGTTCAATACATTTACGGCGTGCCATTGATGAGTATGGCAATTTTGTCGGTTTTATCCCCTACACGAACTGGTCAATTTATTCTGGTTACTATTCAGAGGTGATGCCATTCCTGAACTCAGCCCCCAAAAGTATTATTAGGACGAAATTCAACCCTTGAATTTAACTTCATCCCTCTGTGGAAGGAAATCTCTGGGAGGTTCAGTTAAAGAAATGTTCGACGAGGAGTGTGCCGGTTCTACCTCACTGCGAAAAGCAGAGCCAGTTGGCGACGCTGCAGTATTACACCAGTATCGCCGGTATAAGTAAATCATGCCGCTGGTACAACATGGAACAAAGGAAAGGGTAAAGATATGAGTTGTTTCAGCTCTGCGCGAGTGCCTCCAATTTAAATAAATCATTCAGCGCGTAAATATGCAGCGAGGTGAGCGAAGAAGAAGAAAGGACCAGGAGCTTCGTGAAGTGGCGAGCTTACAGTCGGAAAGAAATGAATGCTTTTGGCAAAACTCGGACACGAGAGGTCGAGAGGAAGCCTTAGGCGAATCTGACTTCCTCGTATGTGCGGGGTAGATATACTCCCGATGGAAAGGTGTCTGAAATTCCCCGGCCTCCTACATTTCCTTCGGCTACTCCAGCAGGTGGTGAGGTGTTCGCTCTATGGCGTCACGCTTGCTCCTGCCTTGACTTTTAATTTATTCATACAAAGTTGAACAATTCGAAGAGCAATAAGTACTGGGATGATTGTAGCGGTCGTGGGAAGGGAGGTGCACAAGGTGGAGCAAGGTAACTGGTAACTTGTAAGTGAACGCTCTTAGTACCTCAAGTACCTCAGTGGTAGCCTAATTAAACATAAGGATCCATAAGGAGTATACTACTTGCTCGGACTGTGTGTCTAGTTTCTTGACTTAATACTACACAACAGTACTCCATCGGTCCCAAATATACTTGTAATGAGGATGGTATCAAAATAATGCACATCCTACTTGAAGGAATCGGCAATTGTTGTGCGCACTAGAGGGGGAGCTTAAATAAAATAAAAGGGAACTCAGTGAGCCTGAGAGGACTGCATTACATTTGAAATGAAAAGTGATTTGAGTGTATAAGGGTGACACAAGGGGACTCGGAATACGCGTGAACTGGTGTAGCGGAGGTAGAGAGTGAGAGCAGTGAATGGCTCGAGAGTTGACAGAAGAATGTAATGAGCACTGGGAGATTTGGGCAGAGAAGTTAAATCGAACTTAATCCCTTCGTCTGGAGGAGAAGCCTGAAGGGGTAGTTGTTGGAGTTCCTTCGTTAATCTGAACGGAAGGAATAAATAACCACGCGTAATTTAGGTAAAATAAATATCGCTGGGTTAACGGGGAGAGAGTACTGTTTTAATAATAATCACGTCAGCGTTACCGACAGACAAGGAGGTAATGCATGGTTATACTCGCCATTTATGGAATGCATGGAAAATGGAGACACAACAGTAGTTCTCGGAATCCCCCCCGTGGCATAACACGAAAAAAGGATCCAAAGGGAAGGGCGCAAGAGCCCAACTAGTTCGGCCTGTGCCAAACAGCAATCCTGCAATAGTTCGTGTGTCTGGCAGAGGTAGTAGAGGAAGAGGAGCGGGATAGCCATAACTCGATCAATGTATCACAGTCGTCGATAGCGTGGAAATGAGGGAGTCCTATGACTTCCTCTGGCGTTAACGACTTCAAAACATCCCCTCCCCCACCCAGGGTTCTTCAAAGTAAATAAACGAATGAATATCGAGTTTAATTCGTACCTCGTAATATGATTTCTATTTCCATTCGACCGTCTCGAGACTTGACCCTGAGATCTCACTTCATTCTCACAACCGTCCAAAGTATAACATTTCCCGTTTGACTAAACTTGTACCACTGACCTGCATTCTGAATGAATCCCCTCCCAAATTCATTCACAGCGGCTCCTTTTTTTAATAATCGACTAATTTGCTTTTTTTGGGGGGTTTTGCTTGTGTTACAGTGTGGTCGGGATGCAGCGTTCCACCTCAAGGACAGGAGTCGGCTACGATGGGAAGATTGCGGGACTTTACGACCTTGAAACGACGCTTGGCCGCGGGCACTTCGCCGTCGTGAAGCTCGCCAAACACGTATTTACCGGCGAAAAAGTTGCCGTGAAAGTTATCGACAAGTCCCGATTGGATGAGGTCTCAAAAGCGCACCTTTTTCAAGAGGTAAGGGGTGGTTTTTTTTTCTTAACCTCTTGTAGGTTTCGGTATGTTACCCAAGTGAAGGGATGTACGATCAAAATAACAACGAATCTTTAACCCCTAAGGTGCACCAACTGAGTGGGGGACTTTTGGTGACTAAATCAACCTAATTGTTGTGAACCCCTTTTTACTTTCCTTGGCTCTACAAAGTAGAAAGGAAAGTTATGTCATCCGCTGAAAAAAAATTTTGAGTTTTCTTCAGATCTTAACGTTTCAGACCCTCCTGAGTCCGAAAAACACTATTTGGGAAAATGGTCTGTGTGTCTGTGAACGATTTTTAGAGAAAACGACCGTATCAAATGAGCTGAAACTTGATACCTAGCCCGCAGGTTACCATGGGACGCCAAAATAAGAGTATGAACAAAATCCACCGAAAGTTAACTATAGTTATCATAGTGATCAAAACACAAATTTTTTGTCAAAAACGGCTCTAACGATTTTGATTAAACTTTTTATATTGATAGCTCCCAGTATGGCAACTATACCATGAAATTCCCATTTATGGGAAAATGACGAGAGCAGCACAATAAATATCAAAAGTTTCGACGAAAAGCGCGGTTTCGTTTTTAGCGCGGTTTTTTCCTTATAAACTCCGCTGTAATGTTAGTAGAAAGTTAAAGAAAATTGGTATTGTAGTCCAATCCAATACCTTAAGGGTGAGTGTTTAAAAACGCTCATGAGGTACATGTTGCTCACTCCAGAAATTCCTGAATTTCAACTACCGCCGTTTCGCTTACTGCCAGTTAACAGTTATTACCCATTAACTCTGCAAAAGTGATTATTATCCTTCTTCAAAAAATTCTTGTACAGCCTCATTAATTTTCTGTGTACCAATTGCGCAATAATGCTCCTATAATGAGTATGAGCAGCACAATAAATTCCGGAACTGTAAGCGCTACCGCGTCCTGCTGCTGTGACGTGTTGTTTGACCAAGTTCAAAGGAACTGAGTGATAAATGAATTGATTAAGTAGAATTAGCCATGTACAAAGTAAATTGTTGTAGAGCTGAGGAAAGTTGTGTGCTGCGACGCACCAGATATTTTTTCTCAAAATCGGCTCTAACGACTTCGATTAAATTTTTTATGTGGATAGCTCTCAATAAGGCAATTACACCGTAAAATGCCCATTCGTGGGAAAATGACGTGAGCAGCACAATAAATATCAAAATTTTCGACAAAAAGCGTTTTTAGCGCGGGGTTTGCCTTATAAACTCCGCTGGAATGTTAGTAGAAAGTTAAAGAAAATTGGTATTGTAGTCCAATCCAATACCTTAAGGGTGAGTGTTTAAAAACGCTCGTGAGATACATGGGGGTCACCCCAATAATTCCTGAATTTAAACTACAGCCGTTTCGCTTACTACCAGTTCTAAACCTTTTACCCAACAACTCTGCAAATAATGACTGTAATAACTGTCCTTTTTCAAAAAATTTGTGTTTACAAACTCATTAATTATCTGTATACCAACTGCTCAATAATAGTCCTGAAATGAGTACGAGGAGCACAATAAATTCTGGAACTGTAAGCGCTACCGCTTTCTGCTGCTGTGAAGTGTTGTTCGACCAATTTCAAATGAACTGAGTGGTAAATGAATTGATTAAGTGCACAAAGCCATATAGAAAGTGAATTGACGTAGAGCTAAGGAAAGTTGTGTGTTGCAACGCACCAGATATTTTCAAATAACTAAATCACCCATTCACTTAATAATTCGTCCACGCTTTGAATCATACATACAATCAAGTAATGGCTAAAGCACTAAATTCAAATGATCTTTTCAAAGTGTCGTAAATCAAAAATTGTGTGAGGAGGGGCACAACTTTTTGAGTTAAAGGGAGAAGTGTTATGAGGCGAGGGTGAGTTTTTCCTGTATTTCGGACAAAAAGAACAGAGAGGGAGGCATAGTATAAGAATCCTCCTTTTGACGTGCTGGGGTCTGGTGTTTTTACTTTCCATAGCCCTGCAAAGTAGTAAGAAAAGTTGTGTAGTCAGTTGTCACAATATTTTGAGTTTTCTGCAATTCTTCAGTGTATTCTTTCTCATTGATTTTTAGTGGTTCGTACTGCGTTACGTTAGTTGGAATTCCTCGTAAATAATTGACCGGGAGAGGAATGAACAATACGACGAAGATTAATGACAACGATTAGGCTGACTTTACATCCGTGACCTAGAACTCCTACCTATATTCTGGTCGGCCGAGGACACGGAATTGGGCTTGGACTACTCCACTTATGAAGCTGGAGCCTCGTTCTGCGATAATCATAGGAAATATACTATGTGTCCCGGTACTGTACGTGTGGATGGGCCAGTCAATCAAATAAAGAGTACAAGCCCAATCCTTGAGAGCCTCGCTCCAGTGGGTCGCCAAGGCCTACAAGGCAGCATCCACTGAAGCATTCCACGAGTGAATGGTGTTGAAGTGGAAAGCGAAAAGGGAGTCTTAGAGGAAAGTGGGTTGTGCCAGTTCTTTACGAGACATGGCGACTTCAGTGCGGAGGAAACAACAAACCACGCGCAATTCCACTGTGGTGCTTACAGCAATAAATGGCGGTCAACTTCACTGAATTTGTGAAGGTTATGACAAAAAAAACCCTGCAAATTATTACACAATGGTTTATTATTCTCATGAACAGCTTGACCTAGTATTACTGCTCCCCCATCCCATTCGATTCAGCATCGAATACTAGTAAACCATGCGAAACATGACCTGACTACAATGGAACTACAGAAACTAAATATTCCCCCGGTGCCAGGCGCCCGTAAACGTCTGTAGGCATTTATGATCCGATGGAGGAGTGTGGTTAAGGCCACTTCCTCCGCCCCATCTGGCAAAAAGAGTCGGGCAATTGGCAGGATGTTGCGAGTCCAAAGGGCGTTGGGAGTCGAGTGGGCCTTGAAAACTATACGAAACACGGCTTATTTGCGATTATAATGCGTTTCGTTAATTTCTTTAACCATTTTCCATAACAACCATGGGCTTCGTCCAATCAGATTGCCGAGATGGCGGGCACAACTAGACCTAATGAGATTTTTGTGCGAAAGAACGAATTTTTTAGACCACATTAAAGGCACAAAATGGCCCAGACAGGGTCGGCGGACGGCGGACGGGCATTGCAAATTTGGAATCCCCATGTCTTGAAACGTGAAGTATCAAATTTTGAGGGCGGGTTGTAAAAAATTGTTCGTGACCCAAAACATAGGGTTATTATTCAGAATGAATAATAAACCAAAAGCCGTGGACACAGTTGAACTCTCCCTTTGCAACTTGCCACCCAAGTACATATTTAGATGAGGTAGGAAACCAGATTAAGAACTCTCGTGTGGTTCAGTTTCCCTTGGGTCATACGTGTGGTATATGACCCTGGTTCTGACTGTCCCAGTGGTGGGATGTGCACCGCGGCCATATGGCCTATTGTGCCAGTCCTATTACCTTACAGGTCAATGCCTGTCTGAGGAAAGCCAGGTAGTTCCTCAAAGAGTCCTCGTTGGTATCCATCCGGGGAGAAGTGGTGCCAAAGACCAAAAGTCACTCCGTCTAAAGTCTCAGGCATTGGGCCAGGACATGGTAGCGAGTCTACTCATCCGTGCCACACCACCTGCATCGAGGGGTGTCAGATATACCCATAACATACGTGCGTTCGTTCATTCTGCAGTGCCCAGTTATGATCCCAACAACCTGCCTTAAGTCCTTCCTCTCCATCCTCAGAAGGGTGTGTCTGATCTCACTTGATTGCTCTGAAGCGTTTGGAATGTCTTAATCCTGCAGCGTTCCAGATTGTCTGATGCAGTCTTCTGGCGTGTCCTCTCACAGTCCTGTTTATTAGTGACAGAGAAATCCCACAATGGGGAGGTGGCCCAATAGGTACCGTAGACGAACCCCTCTGGCCAGATGGTCCGCCCTCTCATTTCCAATGATCCCCTTGTGTCCAGGAATCCAATACACATTAACTCTATTCGCACTTGCCAGGGAGCTAAGCCACATCCTGCACTCTCCAGTTTTGACGTTCATCAGTAGTTCATCAGCGCCTTGCACGACGCTTGACTATCTGTTAATATATTGATAGTTCTGTTGCTACAGCCTTTCTCATGCATGAGGATTGCCCCGGTGGTAATAGCGTAAATCTCTGCTTGACAAACCGATGGAGTGGGGCCTAGGGCAATGTACGTCTCACTCCCTCCATAGCCACTTATCCACACCCTGGATCCTGTTCCCTCCAGAGTTTTTGATCCATCTGTGAAGATGTTGATGCCATTGGGAGGCCGAAACTGGTGACTCGCTGTTACATGGACCTTCCAATGGACATGGACATGGACATTATAATTCCTCTCGAACTCATACATGGGCACCATCGCGTCTGTGATCATGCTGAGCTCCTTAGAAGTCTCCAAGTCCCTGAATGTAGCCAGGTGTCCATTAGTCGCCTGTGGCACCTTAGCTATACCGAGCTTGGTGAGTCTGTAAGCCACCTTCATCGCCTCTGCCTTGACACAGATGTCCAGGGGGAGAAGGTCGAACAGTCTCTCCATGGTAATGGTGGTTGTGGTCTTCATCACCCCCGAAATAAGTAGGCACCCTAGCCTTTGTACCTTGGCTAGGCTGCTGTCATTCACACCAATGGCAGCTCTATGCCACCACACGATGGCTTCGTAGAACCAGCAGGCCATTCTGGGCCTTAGGCTCCATGTCCTTCCGCACATTCTCTGACACGTTCAAAGGCCCGTTGTCGCCTTCTTGGTCACGTATCTGATGTGATCTTTCCAGACTAGTTTCCTACCCAGAATCACCCCCAGATACTTGACTTGCTCGCTGAGCTGAATTTCTTTGCCCATCACTAACCGCGGCCTCAGTCCTGACAGTTGCCTTAGCCTTGTGAACGGCACAATGATTGTCTTGGCTGGGTTGATGGATAACCCCATCTCCCCACACCACAGGCTCACCATCCGCAAGGCCGCCCCCATCAGGTCTGACAGCACGCTTTGTACCCTGTCCCGAATGAGCATAACCAAATCATCAGCGTATCATACGTCTGGTAACACATAGCCAACAGTTCTTCACCGGTGGATGCTAGCGAACCCGCAACCTCCATGACTGATAACTCCCTTATGAGTGTTGAGGAAAAATCACTTTGATACGGACATAGACCCGATTTGATGAGCAGCGTGTTGAGATGGGCGAGGGGATGACTCATTCGAGAGACCCGCTCACATTATTATTAACATTATTTAAAGTGTCTCGCTCACGCGAAGAATTTGAGGAATTCGCGGCAGAGCTCATCTCTTTGACATTTCAAGCGACAGGTGTTCCCAAGCGCTGTGAAGAAGGTGGCTGGCTGTATGGAGTCGCCCCAGAGACGCCAAAAGAAACCGAAGGCGTCGCGTCCTTGACGGCCACTTACAACTAATTCGGAGCCAAAAACGATTGAAAAGGGCCGAGGCGGGCGGCGCAATGAACTCGGGCTGACCAGACTTGACGGGAGCTATTTAAACCCTTGGAGCTAATAATAAAATGGATTCCGATGTCGTTTGGCTGAGGTCGGTCTCATCTCGGATATGCGTCATTAATAATTAACCGGCCGAAGCTGTCGAGGTGCCAAACATGTCCAGTCGAATCCTGAAGAACGTAGATTCCGAACGTCAAGCAGCGTCGGCAAAGTGGTTCAAGAGCTGACTTCACATCAGCGCTGACGTTCGTCTTAGTCAGGAAAAGCAACCCAACCGTTTCTTCCGAGACTCAAATGAGCCATACACGTACAATTATTTGAAATGTCGGGGCTACAAATCGGTTACTCTGCGAAATTATTGACCCTCTTTCAGCTCCGTCGCTCTGCTGCACAACAAAGATTAGCTCAGAGACGTTTCTGTATGTCCTGGCCGTTTACAACCCCGTGGGCACCTTCTGCAATAATAGTGACTGTAAGCTGCCTGAAGTTGCACTCGATGCAATAGAATGGAAATGGCAATATCAGCGGCTTCCTTCTGCAATCAATGTACTCAGTTCGGCCACCAGGCAGAATGCCAGATCTGATTCCAGTTGGGGGAAAAGGCCGATTCTGGCACAGGGGCTAGTGGGGATAACCTGGCAGCGAGGATAACCTAAATGAAACCTCCCCTTTTTCAGGAGAGCACCTCTTGCTTGAAAGGTAAGGTAATTTTCTTGGCAAGGTTGGCGGCGTGTGCGGACTGCACCCAGGTAATCAGAGTTCGATCCTAGTCTTTCCAGACAAATTTTATGGATTTGCGAACGAGATTTTGTTACAAATGAGAATTTGTAATTAAATGTATGAAATTTCTGGAGAAATAATATACTCCCTGATGATGACGACAGGGTGGCGGTGGCGACCTTTCAAGCGAGAGGTTCTCTCCTGGAAAAAGGGAGGTTTCGTTCAGGTTATCCTCGCAGGCAGGTAATCCCCACTAGCCCCTGCGCCAGAATCGACCTTTTCCTTCTACTGACATCATTCGGACAATCCTTGCCCTGTATCTCTTCTTCTGAAAGCGACCAACTCGTGAGATTGGGCAGGCAAATTTTGTCCACAATGGAATAAGCGGATGTCTTTGACAACAACAAGGTTACTCTTCAACAAAAGTAAGATAAGAGGATTGGATACCTTCAACTACGATGGAATAAATGAACCAGTTTGACGGCAATAACATTGCAGAACCTTCGACAGTGAGATGAGGGATTATACTGCAAAAGTTCAAAATGGATATGTAAAAGTACTGCCCAAGGAGGTTGCGAATTTTAAACCCCCCCCCCCCCCCCGTGAGGCAGTTGATGAACAAGACCAGGTGATCAACATTCCAGAATCGCAAGTTGAGGACGTGGTACACTGATGCGTTATTCAACTCAGGGGCTCAGGGGAAACCATCGCAGGAGAGAAGATTCGACTATAATAAATTACGGGAGTAAATAAATTACAAGATGCCGCGGGGGGAAAGTGGTACTTCCGGCCCTTCATTTGTTGACTCACTTCAATTTTGCCCCAAAGTTTTCCCTTTTTGCCATCTTTCCTCCCACAGTAATTGACTTTATTTGCCCTGTTCCGCGGCTTTGGCTCCGATCTGGTGAGAATTGAGTTTTCCTTTCGTAACAAAGTTATTTCTTCCTGTCTAGACAAAAGAGCTTTTCCGTCTCGTCTTGAGCTCAAATGGGACGCTCCTTCGGCTTAGAGGTTTTACCTCCCTTTGCCATTTTGTATATTCATTACGATCGGCTCAACACGACCTCGCTTTATGAATCGGCACTAGGAGTTGGATTGTTGTGAGAACACTCGTTTACATAAACCTGACAACTAAGTACCACGGCATTTCTGACGTCTAATTAAAGGCGATTTACTTGGGCTCACCCTCATCCGCTCTTCTTTCCACTGTTTTTATCATAGTTTACATTCTCCTTTCATTGCAACAGAATTAGAACTATCTTAAGAAATTTAAATAAAAATAATTTTTAATAAATTTTTACCTATTCCTTCCACGCATAGGTATTACAGTTTATGAAGTTTATGGTTGGTTTATCATACTCAAGGCTTTGACTGCAGGGGTTGATGAACTGTCGAACACATCAATCTTCCTGGTTATGGTGATGCTCGCTCAAGAACAGCATATCGAACTCCTCCCGCTGAAACTGTTGGAGAAGATCCCGTGCCGTTGTACTCAGGGTGGTTGCGCTGAAAGCTGCGAACCATCATCCCAGGGACTCCCTAAGCACCTACACTTCGCCACTCAGGCTGATGGGCAACCTCATCCCCTGATGCCCAGAACAGAGCATGCACCTTATGGGGCCTGTGCACTCCCTCTTCTTGTGATCTTGTTCTCGGCAGCAGGTCTGTTTTCTTATCAATATGACTGTTCTTGAACCCTAGTGAGAGAGTTATATCAGTCGAGTTCCCCCGCAGTTGTAGTAGAAAAGAACACGGTCACCTACCTGAAAGTTAGCTGCCCAGTGCCTACAGTCTAAGCATCGGGGGTATCTCAGTGCAGTAGCACATCCTCTGCTGACCCAACTAACAATTACTACACCCCGATGCATTACAAAGGACCCTAATAATGAGTACAAACTAATGTGACCAATTATTAAACTAGTTGCTGATATGGCAATTGATTTCGCTGATAGCACCTCCTTGAGCTGAGGATTTCCCTCGCGTGGTTCTCTGTCGGGTGGCCCGCTGTCTCACTCACCTCAAATGACGACTATGAATATCCCCCTAAAGCCAGCATCACAGTATCGAACTCGCTCATGGTGGCCACGGGACCTCTTAGTCGTCTCCTGTGATTGGCTTATTTTAATGGATACAACAAGTAGTGCACCTGTACACTCTAGCCCCCCCCCTCCCCTCATTACTTTACTTTGACTAGATTGTACTGTTGGCATAAGGTAGAAAGATGTTAATAAGCATGGTAAAGGCCTACCGGACAGTCTCCTCCGATGCCCTGTGCATCGTTGCCGAGGAGCCGCCCATAGACCTGGAAGTGAAGAGAAGGTGGGCGGGCTTCCGGCTAAGAGCACAGGGACGTGTGATGTGGAACGACAGGGAAGTGGAAGGAAGGAAAAGGAAGGCCCTCATCGACAAGCTAGTTGTCGATGAATGCAGGAAAGGTGGGACACCAGTGAAAGTGGAAGGTGGACGTACGCATGGCTGCCACATGTACGAGAAAGACTAGAGGCCTGCTGGCTGGGATTTGGTTTTTACACCTCCCAGCTCCAGCTCTTCACCGGCCGCGGAGACTTCAGAGAGAAGCTCCGTGGATTCGCGTTGGTGACTGACGGACTGTGCGAGTGTGGTGAGCTCGACACAGTGGAGCACGTGGTGTTTCACTGTGGCAGCTACCAACAGGAAAGGAATAAGGCAAGGAACGAGGTAATAGGAATAGGAAGCCAGTGGGATACGAATATGGTTAGGGATCAAAGAAGTTTTCTATGGTGGAAGTGGTTTGGTGAAGGAGTTTTAAAGGATAGGGAAGCAGTTAGGTTATAAATGTGCGCAGGGCCTCAGGAGTAGGTGTTTAGGTTGTGTGTTTTGTGTTAGCATGTGGTCGAATATCAAGTAGCCCATCCCTGGACCGCCGGTGTGAATGTATCTAAGGGCTGAGTGTATATATGAGTGAATGTGTGTGAATGTATGTGTTGTATATATGTGTCTTAGTGTTCTGTAGTGTTCGAGTAGTCCGCCCTCGTCACGTCGGAAAGGGGGTCGCAGCTCAGGCTGTAAAAGACGGCCTGACACCCTTCTCCATGGCTGGTGCGGGGGCAAGTCCAATCCCTGTACCCCCATGGAGATAAAGCGTAGGTGTCGGTAGAACGCCTCTTGGCACCGGGGCATGCCACCCATTCAGATCCTTAGGCTACTCAAGGTGCAGCCATATAGAATGGGTACCACGGGGGCTTCAGCCCCCGGCCAGCAGCGTGGAGCCGTCGAAAGTGTGGCGCTCTCGGCCGTGAAGCCATGGGATTGACCTCGTGGGGACCGTGGTTTCGCTGGAAATCCCCCTAGAGAGATGATCGGTGCTGGCTGGAGAGGGGTAAAGGCTGTGAGGCTAGGCACCCTCTCCAATGCCACGGGCAATGCTCAAAGTACAATTACCATTGTTGGCATAAGGAGTAGCGAAGTGAACTCTCTTGCGAACTGCACACTCTCGTCCTTGTTAGTTGTTATATTGTGGAAGAATTTTAATAGCATATATTCGTTGTGGAAGGTCTAACAGAAACTGTGTACAGATATGGTCACCAGAGGGTGATCAAGTATGCCCGTGCCAATGATACTTTCTGACGTATGTAATATCAGTTCTGAGATAGCCATTTTGCAATCTATTACGTCCCTAGTCATGATCCTAAGTATAACATTACCGAGAACACGCTAGGCGTGGAACAGCTTCAATCTCCTCAGTATAGCGAGCAGGGGCTTTTTGATTATTTTTTTGTAGCATGGAACACACGTTAGCCTTTACCTAACTGCTCGAAAAGGACTGTTAGGCACGAGGGGGACGCACACAATTGTCTTGCAGTTTCTCTGTGAGTCATGGCTAGAGTGCAGTAATGAACCCTTTGTGTTCATATAACAATACTTGAACAGCAATCGTCAATTCGTCAATTAAACGATTCCTCAACGGCGAACGAACGAATGACGATTATCAACGATCCCTAGTGTCAATTAGTGTTGGTCGAACAATGCCTCAACGTCAACTATACGTTATTTTTGGTGTTTGAATCATCATTATTTCAAAGCAAGAAAATGCAGAGAGTCAGTAAGATAAAATGATGGATCGAAAAATTCGGCTCATGTCGAACCCACCTTGGAAATAATACAGTAGAGACATAAATATGATGGATATGATAAATAAATGATGCATTGGAAATGGAAAGCCCAAAAGAAGTGGCCAAATCTCGTAAACCGGACAAGTGAAACTTGAGCTTGGTAAAAATGCATAGTTTCGGCGATATCGTCTAAGTCTTCTACGACGTCCATAGCTCGAGGACGTGAACGAAGTTTTCGTGCTTTTGGAAGATCCTGCGACGAATCGTACGTCGCCTGTCCGGTCGAGAGTTGGCGTTTCAACCAATACCTCCAGTCCCTTAAAGGCACTATTGCACGGTTTGCCTTACTAAGGCCACTTGGGGTGTGTGTTATCATGACACTATTCTCTTGTGTAAGGCCATATATCTAGGCGTGATTGTCTACTGACCCGTTGTTTGGGGTATTGTTAGTTTGATTGGTCGTTTCAATCAAAAGAGAGTATTGGCCCAATCCCAGAGAGCCGCGCTCCTGTGGATCACCAAGGCCTACAAGACTGTATCAACAGAAGCACTCCAGGTGATCACTGGTCAGTTACCAGTTGATTTGGCCGTTGAGCGCATGATTGACAAGTGGAGAGTGAAACGGGAGCTTCCCTCACTTTAGGCTGAACTCCGTGCGGATCTCACCACAAAACAGAAACTTGCCGCCATCGATGAATGGGCGTTAGAGAAATAAGTGAGATGGGAATCCTCGTCAAAGGGACGTGACACGAATGAGTTCTTCCCCAACATCCGTGATCGTCTTTCATGAAAATGGGTTGAGCCAGACCACTGGACGAGCCAGTTTCTCGCGGGACATGGTGTCTTCAATGCGCGGCTCCACTTCTTTTCTCTGAAAGACTCTCCATTATGCACGTCTTGTGCCTTCAGTGCGGAGGAAACAAGAAACCACGTGCTGATCCACTGTAGTTTCTACGACAGTGAGCGACGGTTGTTGGAAGGGCAAACGAACGTAGCAGCATTGACTGCTACAAAGCAAGCCTATAACCATTTTGCAGAGTTTGCAAAGAAGATGATGGCAAAGAAACGTGGTCATAGTTGATCTGTTCTTTTGAAACTTGCCACCCAAGAACATAGTTAGATCAGGTGGGAAACCAGATTAAGAACTCCTCCCAGACAGTACGGGATTCCTCAGGTGGTCGGTCACCTCTGCGCGGTAACACACGGGCAACAGCTCTCTACAAGGAGACTGGCTAACGACCAAATACCTGCCGTACCTCCGCCGGTCTGAGGGCTGCAGAGGCCGGCCTCTTGCATATTAGCAAAACCGCAACTTCCATGACTGATATAACCGTCGTCGAGGGTTTAGGAACAGTCATCAAATAAGGAAACAGACCTGTCTCCACCAACTGCACACTCTTGCAGACATGTAGCCTGGAGACAAAAGCAGGGTCGTGAGGAATAAAATTTGATGAAAAAATTATCAAACTGCTGAAAGTGATGAACACAGGATCGTGGTATAGTTTCTTGATAAATACCGGTTTACCCTCCAGTAAATTCAACAAAAAGGTCCGACGCATATCGCGAGGCTCAAACTCGTTGATTATAATTTAGTATTTATGAAACTATTTCGTGAGAATGGACTAAGTCGACAGATCGTCAATCCAGAGGCGCGTTAACCGATACGATGGAGGGGTGGGGTGGGGGATTTCCCTGGAGAAGCGATCAGGGTTCGAAGATGTAGGGGAGCGAGGGACCTGCTACAATCTGAATTCATTTTTCTAGGAGATCTTATAACGAGAACTACGAGTTCTTGTAGGGTATTCTGTTTTGCTCCAATATTCTACTATAGTAGACTCTTAGCCCTTGTGCCAGGGTAGTTGGTGTCGGAGATTGGCCTGGAAGAGGACCGTCCTACACATCAAATGGTGGAGAAGCAATTGCAATTTCCGCTCTGCCCAAGCTCTAGCACAGGTAGGCAGACGATTATTTGGCCAGTCCCTCTTCGACTCGAAAGAAGAAATAACGCTCCCATGTACGTCATGGATCACTCTTCATTGTGAGTTGTCCATTGCAGGACAACTTAGAATTAATTGGGCCAAGTATTGATTACGTGCTGCACACAGATAACTTGCCTTGGTCGTCTGCGGCAAATCGTTCATTTGTGCATTTGTATCCACGACTGCTTCTCTATTTCTTCTTTCTAAAGAAGGCGGCGACAGTTGGAATTGACG
Source organism: Pachypeltis micranthus (assembly GCA_020466155.1). NCBI lineage: Eukaryota > Metazoa > Arthropoda > Insecta > Hemiptera > Miridae > Pachypeltis > Pachypeltis micranthus. Next base: position 26,526,069 of record CM035777.1, on the reverse strand, counting down.
CCGGTTTGAAATTTTGGAAGAAGTGAAGGTCAAGAAAAGATTGGCGTTGCGCGGAAGCCTAATCGGTTCATTGATATTAAGGGCGCAGAAAAAGAACTGATGTGTTTCTAGGCCCATAGAGGAAATGCTCTGTGATACCTCCTCAACTGGTTGGATGGGCTTGATTAAATTGGAGGAGTTCCATGTCTTGAAGATCACTTGAGTGTTACTGTAGCGCAACAATGTGTGATGACGTGTCAACCTCCGATTACATATCTACCTCGTACCCACGTTCCTCACAGCCCTGCAAACTGCAATAACGTTCCTCCAGTAAATCGCACATCGGAAAGGTCTTTGTAATTGCGAAGCTGACGATGGAACCGACGGAGAATTTCAAATCTGCGTCAATTCCAATTGTCGGCGCCTTCTTTCGAAAGAAGGACGAGAGAAGCAGTCGTGGAAACAATAGTTCGTTAACGAAAGAGGATTTAAGAGGTCGATTCTAATGGCGTCAGATCCGCCGTTTGCAAATGACACAAACTGGGCCCCGAAACGCGTCACAACGTGTTTACAGTAAATCGACCTTTGAACGCGTCAGGCCTTAGATGGAACTGTCGGTGTATCCTTCAGCAATGAGCTTGGAAATTTCACTCGTGCTGGTGAATAGCCGCCAGCAAAACTCAACTAAGTAGCCCGTTCCTTTGTGCAGGCTCGTTTCGGACGTTGCGTTCTTTTTGTAGTGACATTATCGAAGTAACGAATTATCCAGGTTTATTCTTAGTTGATTGCAACGTCTATCTCTTCTCAATAACTCCACGTAGCGAACGCGAGAGTATTCGATGAGGCGGAGGCAGGCTTCCATAACTTTCCATCGCCCAGGTCCTGCTACTGTTGTACGTAGAATGAAACGTGGCGATCTTGTGGCGGTGTTAACCACGAACGTCACGGCTGAAAGTTGATATTGTGGCACCATTGGATTGTCAAGGCGGCATATAGTGATGAAATGGGTGCAGTGAGGGGATGAACGAGATGTGGAATTTATTCTTATCGAACGTGAAGTCAGTTTATTTCAGTCGTTTTTATAAACTACTACCCTAACCGACACACCATTCGCTATATAAATGTTATGGCCTTACCTCATCGTAACCATTAGGTGGCTACTGTTATCTTGAACCAAATATAACAAAATTTAATGTTTTTTTTTCAACGTGTGGTTTATCGTTTGGCGCAGGTGAGATGTATGAAGTTGGTGCAGCACCCCAACGTTGTGCGGTTGTACGAAGTAATAGACACGCAGACAAAACTGTACCTGGTTTTAGAACTCGCCGATGGAGGGGACCTCTACGACTACATCATGAGGCACGATGCTGGTAAGCCAAGCTTTGAAACAGCTTTAGGTGTTTAAGTAACATTAATTTAACGTAAATATAGATGCCTTTAGTCTACCGTCAGGACATGTGGTTTTGGTTCTTGAATCAAGATGACAAATCTTTCAGTACGAGGATAACAGAATCATTGAGGGTTTGTACCAGAAACAGATGGTGACAATGAGGATGAGGAGCTGTAGAAGGAAGGACAGCTCTGGAGTCTGTACAATATTTATGGAGTTCAAGCATTTGTTTTTATCTCGCTTCTAACATATGCTTGAAACCGTGTGGTGGACAGGAGTAACCAAAAACAGTGCCCTGTACAAGCTAGACAGAGTTATAACTATGTCAATTATAGGGGCATTTCACAGTACACCCAATGCCATAATGGCCGTACTGACAGGTGTGTTACCAATGAAATGGGAGATCACACAAGAGGCAATTAGAGAAGCGCTAAGACTTAGAAAAAACAACGACTGGAACCACTCACACAACTACGGCCACAGGTCCATTTGCACAAGCACTATAAGCAGCATACCAATGGATGACAGGACAACGGCATATCAGTTCCAGGGAAATCTCAACATTAGAATAGACTCAAGACAAGTGTGGGACACGAGGCCGTCGGTAGTGGATGAATCTGAAATCATCTGCTACACAGACGGCTCCAAACACTTAGATGGTAACGCAGGAATAGGAATATATATTCCTGCATTAGAATGGGAAGAATCACTTTCATTAGGTACTAATACCTATCGCGATAAACACATGTATTAGCACACTAGTAACAAGGAATATTAGGAATACGAATACAGCTATTTACACTGACAACCAATCTGTGGTAAAAACATTGGGCAACCCAATAGTCAGGAGCTACCTCATAGAAGAAACAAAGCACAAAGTTGGGAAACTCCAACAACTAGGGAACACAATCACGCTAAAATGGAAACCCGGGGGAATGAGAGAGCGGACGAACTAGCCAAGGCGGGAGCCAGGGGACACTTTTGTGGACCAGAACCGTTCTCGTCTATTACAATGCAACAATTGAAAGTAAAAATAAATGAGAAAATGTGGAATGTTAGTGACGAAATAAACAATAATGATGGGTACCAACATGCCAAAATTATGGGCATAACTAGTTATAACTTGCAACGAACCAATTAGGTACTGAGTCTAAGCAAAGAACGACTACGAAGAATCACTGGGATGTTATCTGGGCGCTCTACTGTGGGTAAGACTCTTAACAGGATCAATCCCAACATCAACGCTAGGTGCCCATGCGGAGAAATAGAAACAGTAGATCACTATCTAGCGAATGCCCGTTGTGGTTTGGTACTAGACTCAATATATTGGGGGAGAGAATACTAAACAGCACTAGTCTGAGAGAAACCGAATGGAAAAAGATCCTAGAATTCATGGAGGGGACTGGTAGATTCCGAAACCCCTTTTAAAGAAGCCCCCTAGACTCCCTATTGGTTTATTACTCTGGGGAGATGGGAAATGGGCCGAATGGCCACGGCTTTGGTCATTGTTCCCTCGGCCTTGGCTGGTGCTCTGATATCTTCTTCTTCTGGGTGATAGTAACAATAAAAGAGAATTAAACAAAACATTTTCCTTGATCTAAGAATATTAAATAAAACATCTGTTCTTCTAATTCGCCACCTTGGTGACCCCCAGACCACATCGCCACACCGAGAACACATTCTGGCAAAAACATGGCCAGTAATAAGACTCTAAGGACGTACTGTGGAAGAGGAAGGACTTCCCATTCGGCAAAGGAAGGACGTGAAATGTTCTAAGAAATGGGCGATTGGCAGGTGTTCCATGGGCTCTTACGTGAGCTCCTGACAAATAGTTGGTATTAAACATTTGAAGGTTTCATTTATGTGTGGCTGTAATTACCTCTAAGCGTTACCTCAGTCAGACATTCATATTGAAACTGGTTGCAAATCTTATAAAAAAGCGTCTTTCTGGAAAGTTGTTGATTGTATAGGTTTTCTCAAGGCATCGTGATTCATTATAGAACCTCAGGCCTCTTGTCGAGTTGAAATGAATGTGAGCACAATCCTTACAAACTAGGCATTACCACGAAAAGACCTTCATGTACAAGATCCTTCAATTTGTTTCAAAATGGTACAATTGTCCAGCCGCTCTAATTCCAAACCGTCAACGTTTTTCAGGTTTGTCGGAGCCCCTGGCTAGGGAGTACTTCAGACAAATCGTCCGGGCCATTTCGTACTGCCACAAACTGCACGTTGCGCATCGAGATCTCAAGCCGGAAAACGTCGTTTTCTTTGAAAAACTGGGCGTCGTGAAACTCACCGATTTCGGGTAAGTTGTTCTATTAAGTGTCTTGCGTGAACGTCATTTTGTCTCTGTTCAGAGCTGATGGTTTTGGGGCTGGGAACGCGTGTATCACAGTCGTACATTTTCGTTCGTCCCTTCTAACAAGGGGCACAACCAACAACTTCCAAGTCGAAATATCTTGGGTGCGGCAACACTCAACGTATTGCTATATATTCAACATATTTTTCAGTAACCTGTTTGTCCACAATACTCCAGCCCACAAGAACATTTCAATTTATACACCCCGCTTTTATCCTGAATTTGTGTTTTATCTTTAACCTAGCCTAATGAAGATTTAAGACCTGCTTTGATTTTTAAACCCGACCTTATACCCTCTAAATGATACAATTTTGGATATTTTGTTGGAAACAGGCCCATAGTATGGAATGGTAATCATGGACAAACAGGACGGAAATTCAAGGAAAGAACACGAAAAGGATTATAGGGATAACAAAGGTGGTTCAGCTTTTGCAGATCACCCGACCGAATCCAGCCACTCATTCTCTTTTGATCTAACAAATAGGCAATACATTGAATTTCTCCATTTTTGCCCCAAGGGACGTATGTTGGATGTACTTGGGAAATTTGAAATCAAAAGTAACGGGTTAGACAGGTGTTTAAATGAGCGATCCCTCAAAGCATTCCTCCATTGATGACTTCACTTTTATGAGACCTTGTTTGACCTTAGTACAATACAATAACCCTTTATTCATTTTCCCTTTTCCACTATCCCGCTACGATGTACCACTGGGAAGACCCGACCCAACGTTCTGTGTATAAGATAGCCTCTCTGCTGTTCCCTTTTCAGTTGCCTTTTTTACTTTCCTTGGCACTACGAAGTAGAAAGGAAAGTTATGTAATCGGCTGAAAAAAAAAAATTTGAGTTTTCTTCAGATCTTTACGTTTCAGACCCTCCTGAGTCCGAAAAACACTATTTGGGAAAATGGTCTGTGTGTCTGTGAACGATTTTTAGAGAAACCCACCGTACCAAATCAGCCCAAACTTCATATCTCGTCCGCAGGTTACCATGGAACGCCAAAATAAGGGTTTGAACAAAAACCACCGAAATTTAACTATAGTTATCATAGTGATCAAAACACCAAATATTTTTTTTCTCAAAAAGGACTCTAACGATTTTGATTACATTTTTTATATAGATAGCTCTTGATAAGATAATTATACCATAAAATTCCCATTTGTGGGAAAATGACGAGAGCAGCACAATAAATTATCAAAATTTTCGACAAAAAGCGTTTTTAGCGCAGTTTTTTCCTCATGAACTCCACTAAAATTTTTGTAGAATGTTAAAAAAAATCGGTGTTGTAGTTAAATCCAATATCTATAGGGTGAGTGTTTAAAAACGCTCATAAGATACATGGGGCTCACTTCAGAAATTCCTGAATTTCAACTACTGCGGTTTCGCTTACTACCAGTTTCTAAAAGTGTTTACCCAATAACTCTGGAAAAGTTATTACTATCCTTCTTCAAAAAATTCTTGTTTACAGCCTCATTAATTTTCTGTGTACCAGTTGCTCAATAAAGGTCCTGGAATGAGTACGAGCAGCACAATAAATTCCAGAACTGTAGGCGCTACTGCTTCCTGCTGCCGTAAAGCGTTGTTGGACCAAGTTCAAAGAAACTGAGTGATAAATGAATTGATTAAATAGAATTAGCCATGTACAAAGTTAATTGTTGTAGAGCTAAGGAAAGTTGTGTGTTGCAACGCACCAGATATTTGTTACTGATGATGACTTGACCGTCGAAATCGATCTAATACTGTAACTCCAATTTAGTGGAAATAGACAATCGTTATTTATTTTAAATCCGCTTCATTTTATCAGATATGAAACGTAGCCCCCTATTGTCCTACCTCACCATCCCAATAACTTCCATTAGATATAACACGAAATGGTAAAGAAGTTAAGAGGGTTGTTTGAGTTGTTGTCCCATTGTTTCGATATGAATTTCTTCCTCAAATCAGCCCACTTTACAATTGGCGGAGAAGACAATCATAAGATTGAGAGCATCGGGAAAATATATTTCACCAGCAGAATACAAAAATACATCTGACACCACAACCAGAAAATTGCTAAAAAAAGCGTTAAAAAATCATTAATTTTAAAGGGCAGTAAATTGGACAAATGTTGTTTAACTTAGTAGCAAAAGCCACGTAAAACAGTGAATTTATGAAGAGCTAATGAAACTCGTGTGATTTGTCGCACCTGATTTCCGCAGATATGTTACTAGAATAGTAACATAATAGTAATAGTAATAGTTATATATAATAAGATATATAGGGGCCACTCCAGAAATTCCTGATTTTCGACTACCGCAGTTTCGCTTATTGCCATTTCTAAAAGCGTTCACCCGATAACTATCGAAAATTATTAGTTATACTATTCAAAATAAAAAACTGTGTTGTATTTTAACATTCTAGTGACATTTCAGTGGAGTTTATAAGAAAACTTAGCACTACTTTTAAATACTAGACAAATTTTCGTAAACGTTCTAATTTTTTGATAATTTATTGCGCTGCTCTCGTCATTTTCCCACGAATGGGAATTTTATGGTATAATTGCCTTATTGAGACCTACTATTCAAAATCGTTAGAGCCGTTTTTGAGAAAAAAAATTTGGTGTTTTGATCACTATGATAACTATAGTTAAATTTCGGTGGATTTTGTTCATACCCCTATTTTGGCGTCCCATGGTAACCTGCAGGCTAGATATCAAGTTTGAGCTGATTTGGTACGGTCGTTTTCTCTAAAAACCGCGCTAAAATCGATTACGTCGAAAAGTTTGGTAATTTATTGTGCTACTCTCGTCATTTTCCAACAAATGGGAATTTTGTTGTATGATTGTATTATTACGAGCTATCAACATACAAAAAAATAATCAAAATCGTCAAAGCCGTTTTTGGGGGAAAAACAATTTGGTATTCTGATCACTTTATCCTTCGAAGGTGTGGCTCCTCTCGAGGTCCCACTGTCTCTTAAGATGTTCACGTTGTTGTGTCAGGAGTATTACTGTCTCACTTGCCACTCGACCAACACTCATCATCCACTTTGCTCCTTGTGTAATGTCAGCTCCTGTAAAATTACGAATTGTTTCTTTCCTTAGCCCTACGAAGTGGGAAGTGAGTTTCATTCAGATGTTTGTGTTGCAGGTTCAGCAAAAAATTCAACCCTTGCCAGAAGCTTGAAACGTCTTGTGGGTCATTGGCGTACTCTGCTCCGGAAATCCTCCTCGGCGATTCTTACGACGCTCCAGCCGTCGGTTAGCGTTGCTTTTGTACCTTATTATTTTTAATGTAGAGACTTTACTGCATAAAATAATGAGCTAGGACATGGATTGGAAGTGAAACCTATTGGCTTTCCCCAAAAATGAATAATAAGGATTTCAATGTGCTGAAGTGAAACATCAATTTCCTAGTAAATAAGGTAATTTTTATTCACTTGCTTTAAAGTAGTTCTCTTGTTGTCGTTAGCGAAGTCTCGATTATTGAAAGTCTGAGGCGTCACAGTTGATGCCCTGGTGGGAGACTGAAGAGGTATGCTAGATACTCGAAGGTTTTCATGGAGTCGAACGTAGCTGCTCAGGTTGACACAGGACGTTTTAAGGATGGTTTCTTTGACTGTAGGCACTTGGACGTCTTTCCAGAATTTGTTGGTCACTGTTTTTTTTTTATTACCAACTTACTCAATACGGTGTTTAAATTCGCATCATGGCGCCTTCACACCCAACAACCCACTCCATTCATTGCCCATACTTCAACCACTATATGAGGGCAGCATCCTCTGGCACCCCCGTCCCACAGGGGCACTAATTGAACGCGCACCTTCTGAAGAATTGAAGGCGCGCGTTGAATGCCCCATGTGCCGAGAGCAACTGTGTAGCTGCAAATGTGGGGCGCCACCACTTCATTTGTAGACGGTCGCGCACTGAGGGCATGAGGCCTAGTAGGTGGCAGGCAGTGGTGCCTCTGTCGCACTTAGACTGCCACTGGTCGAGTAGCCAATTCTCGGCTATGGCGACCTGGCGCTGGGTGGAGTCCTCTTGGAGTATCTCCGGCACCAGGTTTGCCAGTGGTCCCTGGTACGACGTCTGTCCACCAGTTCTGATGTGGCGGCACATGACGTCGCAGTCCAGGGGTGGTGTGCCAGCAAGGACCGGTAGGGCCAGGTGCGATGTGGTGGGGTACACTGGGAGGACTGCCAGCAGCACATCCCGTTGAAGCGTCCTGGCACGCTGCCTATCCAATTCGGAATGTGCAATCAGCCAACCATGCTACGAACATTTACGCTATCAGATTAGCAGAATGAATTGATAGCAGTGTTTACAGCCGGATGACTCTCACTTCTGCCAACCTAACCAGCCTCCTTCGTCAAGACATCCCGTCTCAATGAGATTGAGAGAACGAACGTTGCTTTCTCTCAGCCCGGGAAATAATACAGTGGTTCTCTCTGACCTTTTCATTGCTTCCCTTTTTCTTTTGAGTCGCGCTCGTGTTTGCGTCGTCCCTATCACGTTGCCACTAGCCGAAGAAAGTGCCACAGTGGTCAACAGAGTCCTGCCGCTGCATTGTTGACTTCACAGACGCCAGGGGTCGCTGCGTCGAATATAACTGCCCGTGCCGGCTACTCTCGACAACACTCTTGACTTTAATAGGCACTGGCAGCCGATAGTTCAAGTAGGAGCGAACTTTGCTCACAGTAGAACTAGAGATCAGTGGAAGGCAATAGCTGTTGCGTTGTTCCAACAAGCCTGCCCTCATCACGCTAACAGTCACTCTGTGGACGATTTTAGAAGACCTGGATGCGAGCAACATCTGAGTCACAGGCTAAGTGCTAACTGGTCAGAGGAGGGGTGAACAGCGGTTGATGATTTCTAGTGACAATGCTCAGTACTTTCCGAATAGACATTTGAGGGATTGCTGGTGTATACAGTATTGATGTGTCATGGACTCTGAGTATACTAACTGCTTCTCCAGAGAAATCCATAGGTTCTTGAATCTGTCATTTGATTGGGTCGTGTTGATGAATGAATGCGACCACGTTGAATTTGTTGGGGGTCCAAGTCGATTTTCCACTTCTTTGCTCCATCAATTGGTTTGTAAATTCTTTCATAACGATTCGTTCGGTCCACAGTGTGTCGCAAAGGAGGGCAGTATTGCTCGCATGTACTGTGTTGATTCGATCACAAGGGGGCATTGAAGGTGACGTGGAATATGAATATTAACCTGTTTCAAGGAAGCACTGAGCGACATTCTTACTGTATCTCGTTTGAGGATGTATGAGAGGCAAGTTGTACCAGAACAGGTTGCAAGTGGCGAGTAAACAAGTCTGTAACTCGTATGTGAACAATTAATGATGTAGCGTTTTCTTTTTCAGACGTCTGGTCCCTCGGAGTTATTCTTTTCATGTTGGTGGCGGGGCAAGCTCCATTTCAAGAGGCCAATGACAGTGAGACCCTTACGATGATAATGGACTGCAAGTACACAGTACCATCGCACGTCTCACATTCATGCAATAGGTAATTTCTCCTTAGTGCCTAACTATTTGAGGTTTTGTTGAGATATTTTGTTCATAGCTGAAGCGGTGTGTAGTTGGCGTGACAGGGGTAGTAAAGTAGTGTGTCTGGAACTAGAAGAAGATCTGTTTCATTATACCTTCATTAAGTCTGCAGTGCTGACGATGTATGTAATGAATTGGTACGGAGTTTTTTTAGAGGGGGTGGGGTGGGGACATAGGACGAAAGGGTCTGCTCCTAGTGGCCCCATTTACTCCTATTGAGAACCTACCTGAAACCATTTAGCCCATTGTACTCTCACCGATCAGCGATGGCAGCTCTTCTTTCTGGCTTTCGTCACCCTCACATGAATCTTACAGAGTTCTGCCATTCCCGTACATTCGTCCATTCTCTTCTGACAGCACATCCTAGTTAAAGTGAGCAATGCACCTCCAGTTTTCACTGTAAATCAACATGGTGTGGACGAATGCCTCCAGTGTGAGTCGGTTGAGCTGGAGCTATGTCCTCCATGTTGCACATACAGCCTGCCCCATACCTTTGGCATGGGAAGCATCATCCGCCATTTCCCTGAAGTGCAGGCAGTTTGGGCTTGCAGGCCTAGACTTATGCCCTAAATGATCGACATCCCGCAAGGAACTGGGTAAGGTAGAAGTCCACCTCACTGTAGCGCTGCCATGGCCATAGACCAAGCACTGGAATCAGCTGCCTGGTTTACTGCCGCACCTCCTGGGATGTATTCCACTCTTCTTGCCACCCCCCAAGGGGACTGCCCTCCTTCCTTTTCATCTGGTAGCTGTACTCTGATTGTCCTCTTGATGGGCCCAGATATTTCTGATCTGTCACCAGAACGTAGATTGGGACAACATCTGCTACCACCAACATTGATTACCACATCCTCACAGAATGGAGAGTCTTTGAGAGAAAAGAAATGATGCCGCGCAGTGAAGTCACCATGCCCACTGGTCTGTTTCCTTATCAGTTCGATTTATGTTTTTAGGTTAATTCGGGTATCGTTGTAGAAGGGGAGGAATATACAAGTACTCACCCTTCTCACTGTTTGCTTGCGTTCTGTTATCACATTTTTAGAAGATTTTTGGTTTGCATGTAATTTATATCGTATGACTGGGGTTTCTGTATGTACTTGTGTTGTCAGTGTTGGGGTGAACGTAATTTATTTTGGTGTGACCGTAATAATGAATGAATGTACTTGATGAGAGTTTTTTGCGCAGAGAGAGAGTTTTCAGGTAAAAACATAAAACCAACTATTATGTTGTTTTGTGCCTTTATAAATTTTTCGAATGTTAACCCTGCGAGGAATTGTTGTGTATAAGCTCCAGGGGAAATGGTAGAGAGGGCTGCATGGCTCTAATTCCCCCTGGTCAATAAATAAACCAATCACTGAATCAATCCGTGGCACAGCTCATGCCAGAAGAGTTCATGTTATAATTAGCACGTCCTAACTGCATTAAGTTCAAAGTTAAGGTGGCTTGTATACTAATTAAAAGAGGAGGTGATGTGAACAAGAGGTCTCTGTGGACATGTAAAGGGTGGTGGTAGGAAGGCAGATCACCATAGCGCTTGAGTGAATACCTAGCAATCTATTGTGAAAATAAAACCAATAAAAATGTAAAGCTTTTGGGTAATTGCTTCCTTGGAACATGTACGATTCTTATTACTTCTGGTTATATAGAACTTGACAAGTACATATAACATGCATTCCTTAGTGCAGAAATGTAGTTGTTGTAGAAACGCAACAAACTGTTCGTCTATAAGATCAAAACTGCTACTGTGATTGGATTCCCTTACACAGATGCAAAAGCAGAACCAACCAACTCAATGTTCCCTATAATCTTTTTCGTGTGTCCTTATACTTCGTTTAAATTTCCTGCTTAAAGCTTTTGCATTTTATTCAGTGGTAAAGGCCCTTCTAGACTCTCGGGGTGTAGCCCATGAAGCGAAAATGTGGAGAGCTTCCCAGGCCCTGTCGCTACACAGTGAGGAGTGAGTATGTGGAAAGGGTTGCTCTGGGTTCCTCGCTCCGCTTGACTTAACTCAAAAGCTGTTTTTGTACCCAATGGGGAAATGAGCCAGGCCAGCGTTGACCTACCGGCACATTAGACCATGAGGGGCGCGCCCCTTACGCTGAAGTGGTCGTAGACCACCAGCGAAGGCGCAGGGCTGGGCTAGATGGGAGTCATTTCCCCAGTCCTTGACTCACTGGGGCACCATGACTCCAGGCCCTTCCGCTGCCAACCCAATCGCAGCCTCCCCTCAACTGAGGGGAGGATGCCGGGGAGGTGCCGCGCCGTGGGAGCCTCGTCCCAACGCACCTGCCACCTACTGATGAGGGCTTCCTGAGCAAGGTAGAGTCTCCGTGCTGTGGAGCTCTCCTGCTCGAGCAATGGGAGGAGGGTCTGGAAAGGCCCGTGGTACTCTGGTAGGCAGTCCTGCTTGATGTCAAGAACCTGGTCTCAGCACTGGCTCACCAGCCAGGATCTGGAGGGCCATACGGGATGTGGTGCGGTACGCCAGCAGGATGGCCAGGAGGATGTCCGGCTAGACCGTGAGCGCGAGCTGCCAGTTTCAGCGCTTAGGGGCCACCCACAACGTCGCCGCAGCATACCGCGCCATGGGAACAAACACAGCCCGGTAGTAATGGTACCGGGTGTAGGACGAGGCCCCCCAGGTTGACCCCGACAGGGATCGTATTTGGGCAGTGAGGTCCGAGCACCTGTTCCTTAGGAAGATCACGTGCTCGGTTGGGTGGGCACATGAATTGAACTTCATGCCCAAATACGTCCCAGTTGTCCCCAGGGCGATCCTCGTTCCCTCGGCCAGTTCCACTCGGGGAGGAAGTGATGGGCCCGTGCGTAGCACAATGATCTGGGTCTTGGCAGTGGAAAGGCGCTGGCGCACACTACTACACCAGGCCAAGACCAGCCGCATGGCCCGCCGCAAGTGAAGCCGAGGTGCTCTGCCTCCACAACGATCGCCACGTCATCGACATAGGCAATGGGCTTATAGCCATTGGTTTGTAGGAGGCGGAGTAGGGGGTCTAGCAACACTGCCCACAGGATTGTGAACAGGACTGCACTCTGGGGGCATCCTTTTTTGTACCACAAGTCAAAGGATCCTGAGGAACTCATGCATGTGACTCGCTCCACTAGGATACTAGCAACCAGGCACCCAAGAACATCGTGTGAGTGTGGAGGGAGCTTAGCTTGCTTGTCATGATGATCTAACTATAACGTACTATTCAGCCTCGTAACTCAAATTAGTGAAAAGGGAATACTTCTCTACTAACTCAGTTTGTTGCCCCTTGAAGTTGCACGCTGTTAGGCTATAAAATGATAAGCAGCGAATGACGTAGATGTAGTTTCGACGCATACATCTATATTCCTATGGTGAGCATTTTGTATAGTTCGGCTCATTCCACTTTGTACGGCTTCAATCCAAGTTGTAACAGTAACCCTTTTCTCTTACAGCCTCTGCACAGTATCCTCCAGCCTTCTTTAATTTTCCACTTTTCAGGTTAATTGGAAGAATGTTAGTGAGGCAGCCTGAGAAACGAGCGACGTTAGAAGAAATCGCCAACGATGAGTGGGTAGCGCTGGACGCTGATTCCGATCTCTCCGTACCGCTTGTCTCTAGTCGGACGCTCAGTGAAGCCGATCACTCTCTCATCATACAGAAGATGGTGAATGGCAATATTTGCACCAAAGAAGAAATTGTGGAGTAAGAAAGCCCGTTAATTATTTCAAGGATTCCAGATTAAAGCAACGCTTAAGATTAAAATGTTCCCTGAGGGGATGGGGCGGATCAAATCTGTGATATAAAGTTAGTCAAGTGTGACTGTTTGAGATGAAACTCCACTGTCGCCAAGGTGCATCTTGAGTAATCTACAAACGTTGAACGTTGTCAACATCAGTCTTCTTCAGTTTTTATTTATATCTTGAAGCCATATTAATTTATTTTGTTTTTTTGTTGGTTTTGTTTTGCCTTTTAGTTATTGATTCTAACTATTGAGGTTCCCTGTTGGTTGAGGTAGGACAGTTATTAACATTTTTACCTTTCCTTTTCCTACCCCTTCAAAGGGATGGATTAAGGCTAAGTTGCGCAAAGTGTCTGAGGATGGTGGAGACGCCAGAGAACACCAGCCATGGGATCTTGGGGTGGAAATGAGAGGAGGACATGCGGCTGCCAAACAAACAGGCCCATCAACAGTGGGGTTTGCTTGGTTGCCATCAGAAGCTCAACAAACCTTTGATCAACGTCGGGTGTCGTGGTAAAGATTAGGTTTGACATTAACGAATCAGTACCTAATACCTCCGTGAAAATTTGGTCGTGTGGAGATTTTTTCAACACTTGGGTAAAACGGCCCTCTCAAATTTGGGTTTTACGTTTTTGATAACTATCTTCGTTGGGCGGGGTTTTGGACGAGTCATACGCCCAAGGAAAACTTCCAAAGCGTGCTAACTGGTCTGTATATTGAACTAATGAAAACAAATATGATCGTGTGGGCCCACCTTGAATCGAAATGAAAGCAACGTTAAAAAAAATAAATAAATCTTCTAAATGTAAATGAAACAATGCAGAGTCTGAAGCTATAGAAGACGGTTGAGGTTGTAAAATGTGGGCTCGAAGGAAATGAATGCTGTGCGCAGTAGGTTCGTCGCTGATACCCGCTGCCAAAGATACATCACGAGCGTGGTAATAAAACGCGAGGAAGAACGAGGTGGTCGAAGTAAGAACCTGACAGTACGGGCAAGAGAAAACGAATGATGGAAAAAATTGACACATTCAATACATAACATTGTACCTAAAAAGTACTATGAAAACGGAATTAACTTTTTTCTATTTTCTGTGAAAGGTAGGTGCGAGAATGTGTAAAATGTGAAAAAAGTGGCGTTCCGATTCATAGAAAGTTAATTATATATCAATTGATAAATGACGCACATTCGAGTCATGTCGTTGTTTTGGCAAGTCTTTGTAAGTAAAACACAGGGCGAGCGAGTCATTAATTTGACAAAGATAAATGTTTCATAACAGAGTAAGAACTACAAAGTTAGTAACTACAAAGAAAATTGAAAGAAATTACAAAATTATATGTATGAATTACAAAGTTGGAGGAAAAAATTATTTCTGTTATATGTTCAAATTATTAGGAGACGATATAAAATGGAGACAGCCTTGATAGCGACTGGTTTAATCTGTCGCACTTCTGAGGTTAGGTAGAGGGGACTCGTTCTTCACCTAAGTGTCACATAAAGCGCTGCAACCTACGACTGTTACATTTTTCTATTCTTGGAAAACAAAATTAATTTTCTTCTTAAAATTAAATCATAACTAATATTTACTAATTAACTCAATCACTTCTTTGGCTCGACACTTTTTTTCATTTTTTTTCCAACTCCTGTTCTTTTATTGAGGTAACAACGTACACTGTGTGTATTAACTTAAAACGTCACTTCTGCTCGGTCTCAAATTATCTCTACTCTTTAAAATGTATAAATACTAATTAAATTCGGATTCTGTGTAACGCACCATTCCAAATCTGCTCGGTGGTTTGAGTTGTTTCCGATCGCATAGTTGATAAGATCGGGGAGGAGATGCATAGTGTACTGTTCCGTTATCTACCTTTTTACTCGTATTATGGTCGTCCGAGCTTAACACAATAAAATCTCTCCTATCTTTTCTGTACGTCCCTCTTTACTTACCATGATCTAGGAGTCTGAGCCTTGCTTGAACACATTTCCACGGCACCAAGAATCCTTATGCCGATAAATAACCGGATCGGATTCAGCAACATCCGTTAAGTTGTTAGTACCACGATTATAGTATCCTGTGTTGTCGACTTTGGGACTGAGCGCTGTTTTGTCGTATCTGCGTAACTGCTATTGGATTGATTATTAGATCCGATCCCTTAAAATAGAGCCCATTTTTTAGCCATTGACCAAGTGACATCTGACGGGGAGAGTAGCCTATGCTAGGAATCAGTGTATTTCTGTAATGAAGTAGGTGAGTATGAAGATTTTGACCCGTCTTTTCGCACTTACTTAACATGTTTTTAATGAGCTTTACTCCAGTTTCTTCTATAGCGTGTCCTCCTTGTTGTCAAAGTTACCACGTTCTCAGTCAAGTACTCCTTGAATGTTTTACTTGCGAATGGATGATTATCTGTAACGATTTCGTCTGGCTAACCAAACCGCGCGAACTTCAATTCGCATATCTTTTTAACAGTAAGGGCATCTTTACGTTTCAGTCTCCCAAATTCCACCCACCGGGGAAAATAGTCAATGATTATGAGGTACGATTTAGAGTTGGAGCCGGATGGGAGCGTGGGTTCGGACCCCTCACGTGACGCCATGTTATATGTTCAGATTATTAGGATACGATATAAAATGGAGACAGCCTTGACTCTGTCGCGCTACTGAGGTTAGGTAGAGGGGACTCGTTACTTCGCCTAAGTGTCACTACTACAACCTACGACTGTTACAATTTCAAAGTAGGAAATATATGCGAGCAAGACTCAACTACAACGTCATTTATACAACTGATTTAGAACTTGAAGTATTAGTTGGTGTGAATGTAGTACTCCCTGAACCACTCTAAGCATAGGTCAGGTTGCACAGTACACTCGAGGCAATAATAATTTGTACTCGAGAAATATCCACCATGTCGACTCCCCTATCCATATCGTCCACATATACAATACTGTCCTCATTGTCCAAACACAAATCGTCCAGGAGAGAACCTTTTCGTCTGTGAACACCTGCAAGTACCAAATGATGCAAAGATAGCGTGAACGACGACAATAAGCTGTAGGGAAAATAATCGAAAAGAAGAATAAGTACGAAATCAAACTTACCTTTCTAGATGATTCCATTTCTGGAGGAAGAAACCAAACTAACAAAGAAAAAACACTGCACACAACCCAGAATACTCGCTTAGAATGTTCGAGGGAGGTTTGGCAGCAGACAGACGTTCACGTAGCAATAACTCGATAACTTGTCGGGGACAACTCAAAAACGAACTTAGCTTTTTGAAAGCTACCCATCCAAGGAAGGTGTTGTGAATGTTGTGTTACGGGCATGATCGGATAAAGCCGTGACCTGGAACACGGAGTCGTTCCTACTGGGCAGAGCCGTTCCTACTGGGCAGAGCCGTTCCTACTGGGCAGAGCCGTTCTTTGAAAGCAGTGCTGATTCAACTTGGAAGGAGGTGACGAACTTGGCCGAAGGACTGGGAGAGGGGAAGAGTCGCAATTGAGAGGTTAGGAATCCCGCAATTGCACGCGTGACGAGACAAGTCAGTCTATTTCTCCTCTGGACTACTTCCTCTATATTCTACTTGGGTTATCTCAACAACTGTGGAGCGGACCTGAATATATCGGATTATTTGATTGAGAGACGCCCGAATATTATTCCTATAACAGTTGTGAGACAATCCAGTTTTCAGTGCCGTATTTAGAAGAGAGAGAAAGATGACTCGAATGTGCGTCAAGCCGTATTGAATGTGTTGAGCGATGAGATTCAGCAATGAGCCGAGGTTGTGATAGTAACTGCAAACGCTGTCATCATGAATCGGGCTTGGGTAGAGGAAAAAGAAGGGCTTGCTCGACTGACAGTTATGCGACACAAAATGAACTTTGACGACAACTGAAAGGAGAGACGATCCGAAGTCATTCAGCTCAATATTGAGTTGGTAAACATCATTAAACAATCTTTGGGTAGTTCTTGAAGATACTCGTGCCCGTGGATGATTGCTAATAGTTATTTCGCCTTACAGGTCTCTAGAAAAGAACGACTACAACTACATCACAGCAACGTACTACCTGCTGGCTGAGAGGAAACTGAAATCCCTCGACCCAAAACCAAAACCCACCCCGTAAGTCGTCACTCGTCAAACCCGCTTTACGCCGTTTGATTCTTTCATTTTCTGAGCTTAAAGTAAACATGTTGCGCTTTTTTGTCCCCTCGTTAGTTTTTGTGGTACATTTTCATGCCAATCGCTTCTTTTTTTCTCTATTTAGCGTTTTTTGCTCTTTTTTCTCCTTTCTTTTTCTGTTGTTGTCAACCTGAATACTTCTCGACAGGAGGTCAACCCCAATGGTCAAAGTAGATTCCTGCGCTGAAAACGTCTACTCCAACCCCGCACCTACTCCTAACATCTTGCAGCAAAGACCTGGTGATATTGCACCAGTACGTATTTGTTTCATTTTTTATATCCGTCATGTATTTTGTGTATTGTGTGTGTATTTTTGATTAGCTGGTTAAGCTGCGTGCAGACTCGAGTTGGAGAGTGGGTAGTTGTGAAAGGGGCGTGTACGGGGGAGTGAGTGGTGTGACCTGTTTTAAATTCTAAACTGGGAAGGAGCTCGTGAAGGCCACGAAATGAGCACTTCCTGATTTCCCCTCTCACATTGGGAACAACACTGAAGTTACTTCTTCCTATATAGAATCCCATAGGTGATTGCGTGCACCCCATGTAAGTAAAATTTCATAGTTTCACTGACTAAACACACGACCTCAGTTTCTATCGACCAGAAAACTCTTTTATATGACAGCAAGTCCACTTGGCAGACAATTCCTTCGCGTTTCTGGTTTATGTGGTATAGTTGGTCCGGTCTGTGGTTGTAAAAGTGAAGGAGTAAGGGGATGATGGATCTCCAGAGGAATCCTGTGGTACAGTCCTTCAGATGTGCTTGATTCGGCCATTTGTGATGAAACTGTGTTTTTCGAATTCAGGAGGGGAGCTCACCTTTTACGGGCTTTCGGTGCATTGTCATGCTCCCTCGTACGTCCAGCTTGAGACTTTGTTGGCTGTTCAATGCGTTAATTTCCCCAAAGCCGCACGAGAGCATCCTGTGGTACAGTCCTTCAGATGTGCGTGTCTTGATTTGTGATGTCTCTGGAGCATTGATGAAACTGTGTTTTTCGAATTCAGGAGGGGAGCTCACCTTTTACGGGCTTTCAGTGCATTCTCATGCTGCCTGGTACGTCCAGTTTGAGACTTTGTTGGCTGGTCAAGGCGTTAATATCCCCAAAGCCACACGAGAGCATGCTGTGGAGGGGGACGTATTGCTTGAATAATGAGCCCCATGAGAGTTGGCCAAATCCAGTCTCTTTATCCACAGAGGGCAGCCTCAATCCTCACCTCGTGCTCTCTAGCTAGTAATGATGTGTGTTCGATTCTATCATGCTGCAATAAGCGGGAATCCTGTTCCAATGTAGTACAACAGCTGGTCCATTGAGTTGCAGCCCTTCAATTCTCCATTCCTCAGTACCATGGCGGCAGATTCAGTAAATGTACTTGGGGTTGAGGTCAGAAGATCCTGGGCCATCCTTTGAAGAGTTCTGTGAACGCTTAAAATTGGTGACTTTGATGGAATCCTGTTTGTGAGCCCAGACGAGTAACCTGCCGCTTTTGTGAACCATTCTATACTGCATCCAACGCATAATCCAAGGCAAAGTGGTCAATCCTAGAATACCACCCCCCTGGACGGCACTGCTATAACAGATTGCTTCAATGGAGATCCTGAGAGGTGCCAAATCCCCATAACAGGAAAAAGCCCACCTGCACCAATGAGCTGGTTGGGCTGAATCAGCATGACAGTGAAAGAGTTGAGATATCTGCAGCAGGTCTCGAGAAGGAGCTAATTCCCATTGTGGTTCCTTTGAGTGTGGTGCAAACACAGGTTGTCATGTAACCAACTGACAAGTATCTTGTCCCTGGTAGTAAGCTGAGCTTATAGCTGCGTGTATATGTTATTAGCAAAATGCTAGTCGTGGGAGGTGGCAAGACGAATGGGACACAGCCCAGAAGAAAGTTATCCACGGTCATTCTGTAGTGAGGTGGTATACCAATCCACCTTCTGGTGACAGAGCAGACAGAGCTGTACCCTTCATAGGGGCAACTCGAGGTGGTTGTGACCTATGGGAGGTGGCCAGATAAGTGGGACACAGCCCAGAAGGGGCAGTGGACCTGGCAGCTGATTCCAACAATTGGTCCATGGCTGGGCAACGACAGGATGAGGTGAATTTCTATCTTACCTAGTTCTTCACGGGACATGGAGCATTTAAGGCGTACCTTCACTGAATTGGTAAGGCTGCAACCCCGAACTGCCTGCACTTCTGGGCATGCCATCTTCTCATGCCAAAGGTGGGCACGCTAGGGGGGCACAGAGGACGACACAATCAGCTGTCTCACTCCAAAGGCATTCGTCCTCACTACGTTGAATTCCAATGAGAACTGGAGGCACTGTGCTGCTCAATTTGCCCAGGCAGTGCTCAGAGATGTAGCTTGCTGATTCATGGCAAGTACGTCGCAGGGATGAAGGATGAATAGCTGAGCAGTAAGGCAATGGTGGCATGCTGCAAGATTCTCGTGAGAGTCTAGATAGAAGACCAGATGCAAGAGGGTCAGTAATGTGCTAAATCGTTCCGGGTCGGGTGTCAACATGCAGCAGTGACTTCATCGAGCCACTAGACCCTCTATCCCACGACCTAAAAAAAATGTAGCAGTCATCACAATCAGTGGGCTTGGCAGTGTGGCAGTCAACACTGAAAACACCCCACGTCCAATGTAAATTAGCAACTTCTGTATTGAACTCTCTCAGTTTCGAGATGTACAGAAAGTGAATCTTAGTTGACCAGGAACTTTCAAGCGCATTGCGTGGGAATCCCAGGCACGCCCCCATGCACCCCAGCAGAAAGAATATATAAATGTAAATTATAAGTAGGGGGTTGATTTTAACGTTTTTAAAAAGTACTTCATTACGTTAATACAAAATCAAAAGTCAACACGAACAGCGTTACGTTATAAGAGACAGGATAGAAGTGAAGCTGCTGCTTATTGTTGCAGAGGGTTTATATAAGTTCTGCTATCAAAGGGTGCATTGTTCATTTCTGTGACGAAGCAGATGAGGCTAGTGAGATCAGCGAAGTCAACAGGTTGATATCCTTTGAGTCGGAGGCGACGATTGCAACGTTCGGTGAGTCAAAGGCGGCTAATGTCCATAATTTGTCAACTCCTCCCACCTGAGATTCGGCTTATGGGGGTGAACCTGTTGACGGTTGACACACAGAAGATGGTATTCGCAGTGACGTCATATCGATCTGTAACGGGAAATGAGGATTAGACTCTGTCGGATTTGACGGGACGATCCTTTTTCTCCATCGGATCTCGAAGAGAAAAACAGTTAACATCGCGACCGCTAATATACAATAAATTGGGCTCAGACTGTAGAATAAGGTCTGTTCTGGCTGGAAGTCGGAGGACGTTTGTAGTAGAATAAAGTGAATGGTTCCCTAGACTATAGCTTTATTCGTCAAAAGCAACTGAATAGAATAAATTGAGAATCCAAGGGGAAAAAGTCTGTAGTAACGGATAAACAACATGACTCATGGGTGATAATAATTATGTCATTCACCCCGCCTTTAAACAAAATCAGCCAGGTAAGCTGGTGTCTTCCGAGTTCGGGTGCTTCTTCGGAGAGGTGCCTTGTCAACATCCCCATCTTGTTCTATAGGCGTAGGAGAGGTTGGAGGTGAGAGTTGACGCGATGTATTGGGCGACAGATGCCTAGGCATTGGGGGTGGGGACAATAAAGGTGGTGTTGATGGTTGCGGGTCTTCAGCTTGTGAGTCAGTACTTGCATCTTCAACACCGGGATCATCGGATCCTTCTGCTCCCAGTGGTGCCAGGTGTCTGGAAGAAACAGTGGTCTCCCGACCATTTGGGTACCATATCCGAGCATAATCATGTCCTCCATCCAGTAGAGTAACCTCCTGAACTAGGCTCGTCGTAAGCCTGGGCGTGGGCAGCTGCGAGTTCTAAGGCCCGTGCTTGGAGATGTGCTTCATCCAAAGTCAACGTCCTATTCTCAACCAACCGTTGACGAGTAGTTTTGTTGAGAAGTCTGCGAATGAATGAGTCTCAAATGCTCTCATCGCGGTATGTTTCAGCCGTTACCGCCCTGAACTGACAATCCCTGCTCGTTAATTTGAGGGAATTCATATATTGATCGACAGACTCATTAGGTTGTTGGCTCCAACTGGAAAGTAAGTGGAGCGCGACAATCTCGTTTGGTGGCTTCTCAAAAATCTCACGAAGAATTTGTACTGCATCATTGTACGTCTGTGACTTATGTGTTCGAAGATTCCTGAAGAGATGTAGTTTATGAGTATGTGCAACTTTTCTTCCTCAGTAGTGTCCCTCGATCGAAGAAAGTTCTGGAAACGTCGATACCAGTGGCGCCAGAGTGATGGTGCAGAAGGGGCATCTGGCTCTAGGTCCAACACTGGAGGTCGCAGCACACGATCCATCGAGTTGCTTTTGACGAATAAATTGTAGTAGAATAAAGGGAATGTTTCGCTAGACTATAGCTTTATTCGTCAAAAGCAACAGAAAAGAATAAATTGAGAATCCAAGGGTAAAAGTCTGTAGTAACGGATAAACAACATGACTCGTGGGTGATAATAATTATGTCAACACTAAAAGGGGCCAATCAGCATCGAGTTCCGAAAGGGTGTCAAAATCGCGTAGCGAGAATTGCTGTTGGGTCAATTTGAGATTGGACAGCTCCATCCGGACTTGGGGGATTCTTGGTATCGCATTGGTGCTTGAAGAGCTTCGGATCACACGGTTATTGACGAAAATTGCGAAAAGTCTGAAGCGACGTTTGATGAGTCAAAGGCGGCTATTGTCCATAATTTGTTAACTATATATTCCGAAAACCGAGGGCAGTTCGCTAATACAGTGCCCAGCAAGAAGAAGGCAGTGATGACTGACAGGCAACAGCGCACTGGGATCGCAGAACTGCCACAATACGAGGAGTAAGCATAAAACAACCAAACTCTCCATTGTGCAGCTGCTGTTGGGCTGGTTGTTCTCTAGGTTGGACTCGTGGGAAGACAGTTGCTGCTGGATGAAGAAGAGGGGGACCAAAACAAAAAACTTAGAACATGCCCCCCTTATTCGACCTGGTTAGTGAATTAAGTGAAAGGGAGTAGGGATCGGCCATTATTGTGATTTAGTGTTGTGAAACAGTCCTGAGATGGATTTGTGACTGTTCTACCACTCCTGTGACGCCACACCCCTTGCTCCAATCGAACTAGTGTCTGCACGCGGCTTAACAACAAAGTTATAGCGTATTTTTGTCAAACTCGTAGCGCTGACTTTCTTTTCAATTCTCTACTTTTAATAACGACGTTTCGAAATTGTTCTGCGTCTTAGTGCACTCCAATTTCTCATAAACCCTCGATTGGCCAAGTTCATCGCTTATGTGCAATGTGATTTTGTGGAATCGATTGGGCGTCGGTACATTTCATACTATTTATTAGCGTACTTCAGCTAGATTAATGCTTCTTTACTCGACTTTGTTGTGTCACGCGTGTAATTTCATTGGGGTTTTATGGCCTGAAATAATATAAGTATAAAAACCACCTTGTTGGTTCTTCAGTTTCATGGTTCTTTTAGTCTCCGCGTCTTTTTCTCAAAAGATCTTGGGGAAAACCACTAATTTTAGAACTCCACCCTTTCCCGTTTAATGTCGAGGTGGAAAATAAAACAGTTGGTATAGAACCTGATAGTCTTAAATGCATCACAGTCCTAGCTGTGTCACTGCTCCAATTTGATTCATAATGAGGCAAATCTTGCAAAGGACTGGAGGCGTTGGCTGAAGCGCCACATCTCACCTATATTGACTCCTAAATGCTTGACTTGCTTCTCAAGATGGAGCCTATGGTCGCCTAAAACGTATTGATGGTTGGCTATTTAATTTTCCTTTTAAAGAGATGAGCTGAGGTATTTCCTCAGGCACCTGTACCTTGCTGTGCTTGCACTATTGGATGACAGTTCGGAGCATGACTGATATAACCCTCGTCGAGGGTTTAGGAACACTCATCAAATAAGGAAACAGACTTAACAGTTCGGAGCATGATTGGTTTATGGATCGACTGTGCACGGATCAGTGCAGGCCATCCACATTGCCTCATTACGAGCAATTAACGATGCAACTTGTGGCGCGTGTAATTTACTTAGGCGTGGACTGGCTACTGCTCCGTTGTTTGGAGTAGCAAACTCGCGGTCAATCAAAAAGGATTCCTGGCCGAATCGCAGAGAGCTGGGCTCCTGTGTATTACCAATGCCTACAAGATAGCCCACTGAAGCACCCATTGACCTGGCCCATTGAGTGCATGGTGCAACTTGCCCCGCTCTGGGCCTGACTTCTGTATAGACCTCTCCACTGAACGAAAACATTAGATATTTCAAGTTAGTTAGCGCCAGAATCTCCTTGTTTAAACTCTTTGGGGCGTGGAAATCAATGGAGTCATAATCAAGCAGTTGGTTACCTTTAGCTCTATATTTAGTCCCATGTATAATAAACTACTACCATCAACTCACATATTTGCTCGACAAACGCACGTTTGTATTCACGTCGTTCAAACGCTGAAAATTCGTTTTTTTTTCTAACAGCGCACGCGCAAATGTTCGATTGTAGCGGAAGATGATGAAGAGGAATCGACGGGATCGAGGGAGAGCGGAGGGCTCAACAGGAGAGGATCGAGGAGCGAAGGGAAATTACACCTGGCGGTACAAGAAATTCGTAGAGAGGCGCAAACGATCAATTCTATCACCGAAGTAAGCGTAGATGATGTAAGCGACTAACCCATCACTGTAGTATTAACACGATTTTAGTTGTTTGAATGAGTTTTATACAAAATACCTCCCTCTCTCTTTCGTGGTGGTCAACGCTGTACAATGAGAATGTTGTTTAACTTCTCGAAAAATGTTATGTTCGAGAAAAACTTCAAAGATAAATTGTTATTCTCTCCTTTTTTTGCATTGAGGTTAATACCTCGGTTAAAAACGTAGTATTGTTAATTATTTTTAGTATATTATTAGTTTTTGTGTGTCAATGATTATTATTACTAGTTGTGTTAGTGTCTTCTGTTGTGGTAAGTGTTTAAGCTAAGAAATTTAATGTAAAAGGGAGCAATACACCTAAACCAGGTAGGTAACGGTCAAGAGGACTAACTGCGTCGATAGTCTACGTGCGAACGTGCTACGAGGTGCCATTCGTGTTAGCTCTGCTGACCGTAGGCCGCGCACACTAACTCATGCAGCTGAAATTAAACTATACGTGGAGAAGAATAACCCGGAAAATGGAAGAGGTTGGAACGGTAGTTGAAACTCAGGAATTTCTGGAGTGAGCCCCATGTATCTCATGAGCGTTTTTAAACTCTCACCTTATAGGTATTGGATCGGACTACAATACCAATTTACTTTAACATTCTACTAACATTTCATTGGAGTTTATTAGGAAAAACCCGCGCTAAAAACTCTTTCGTCGAAAATTTTAATAATGTATTGTGCTGCTATCGTCATTTTCCCACTAATGAGAATTTCATGGTGTAGTTGCCACATTGGGAGCTATCAATATAAAAATTTTAATCAAAATCGTTAGAGCCGTTTGTGAGATAAAAAATATTTGGTGTTTTGATCACTGTGATAACTATAGTTAAGGGCCAAGGTAACCTGCGGGCGAGATATCAAGTTTGAGCTGATTTGGTACCGTGGTTTTCTCTAAGAATCGTTCACATACACACAGACCATTTTCCCAAATAGTGTTTTTCGGACTCAGGGGTGTCTAAAATGTAAATTGCAACAATTGCGTATGTGCTTGTTGGGATGAATGGCCGGTCGAATGAGTAAGTGGGCACCCACAGCTACTCCCGGGAACGAGACTGGGAGTTTACTCGATGAAAGGTGTGCGAATGTAACTTATTTGGTATGGACGCGTTTGGAATGGTGGCGGCCATCCTTCCCAGCGGTGCAGCTGCTCTCAGGCGATGGTACCTTGAATGAGCGGCCGCACTTCTTCAGGCGTCGCCACTTCGATGACTGCCCCTGTGGAGAGGCCGTGGAGAGTGCGCTCGAATTCCTGCGGCGGGAGGAGTCTCACAGCTCCTTACCAGCAAAGCAGAGACATCTTTGCCCAGGCGTGGGCGAACCAGCGGAAGGGCTTGGAATCCTAGTGCCCCACCCGTATGCAGGCCGAGGACTTGGAGGAAAACTCCCGCTCAACACCCTCGCAATTGTCGCAACGTGACACGCCACGGGAAGTCCACCACCTTTCTGGTGTAGACGCGTGCGCCTCCCATGGAATAACGTGCCGGTATGCCAAGCCAGCCCTGGCACGTTAGCCCATTGGGTATGGACGCGTTAATTGTGATGTATGTCTTCTTTTCAATACTTGCAGCATGTTAGCGAAATGTGTGGAATTACGAATTTAGTGCAACGAGCAGAGTAAATGTAGAGATTACCTAATTGGTGGTAAATTGAAATTATAGAGGATGATTGTGAAACCTGTATCCTGGGGGAATTAGGGTCATGAGGCCCTCTCTGTCATTCCCATCTCTTTCTTTCTTTTCAAAACTTCGTCCCGACTGCCCTTGGCTGGGCGTTGATGTACGTTTGACGTACTGGTGAAAAGTGCTGTAAATGCGAGGGCACAGACTTTAATTTGCTATTCTTTGATAACAACCTGATTCTCCCACATAGAAGAACTGCGGATTAACATATCCAATTAACTCAAATTCAAGAGTTATTTTCGTTTATTTTTGCCGTTATAGCGACGATGATGTTTTTCTTTTTGTTACAAATTACAGGCCTCAACGGCTCCCGGCCCGCTTCACCCCAACGCAGGAAATCACACTCCCGTACGAGCAGTCAAAACGCTACCGTCACCTCTCAACAACTCCCAAGTCAATTCTCCCCAACATACCACAAACATGCCCAAGTACGTTAAACATAATTACTCTTGCCGAATAAAAATCACCTACAGCCCGACGAACTTATGTTATTGAATGGTTTTATTTTTATTTTTTCCAGTCGATTCGAAAGGAGGAATAAGCTCAGAAAGGGCAGCACGGCGTCGTGCAGTTCGTCGGACGCAAGCGACGAGGACTCAGAAGGCAGGAACAAGAGGAAAGGTGTGATATTTTATTAGTTTTATTAGTTATTATTTACTAATTGGGTTTATCGTAACAAAAACGCAGGTCCCTCGCTTATCGCAGATTATGGGAGCAAAAGGTACGAACTTTTGGCTTGGGTCTGCTCTAGCAGACACTTGCTCCACCTAGGTGCGTACTCCTGTGGAGGAGGTGCTGGAAAAGTGCTGAAGAGATGCATCAGCATCGCTGGCTCAATTTGTGTTTACAGGCATTCCATCGTGGAGCTCTGTACTGTGAATTTACTCCTTGGAAAAGGTTATTAGGAACGGACATTTCTGATAATTAAGTAAAACTGAAGTCCTTCATTCTCCCTTCCTCTTCAGCACAGTCAGTGTTGGGGTAAACTGAAATTGAAGCGACAGGGCCCAGTCTGCCCAGAGGAGTATGATCAAAGTGTGTTGTGACTCGAGGTGACTGCAGACAAACACTACATTAACGAACTAACTTTTATTTCACAGAGTGAGACATTATAAGAACTGAGACATAATACTGGTACGAGATGATGCTTAATGGAGACTATCTAACTGACTGCCATTGAACGAACTGAAAAACAATTGTGACCACAATGAACGGTTACTACAATTCTCCCACACATGACTAAAAGTTACTCAATTTTGTGTAGCACATAGTCACGAAGGTACTGAGGCTGGTGACGTTGTCTGGATGATCGACGGAGGTCTGGTGTCACTGGATGGACAGTACAGCAGGGTTTTCTCCATGAATTGAACTTGGCTGGGCTGTCAAGCCATCATTGGAAGAATTGGAGAAGGGAACCCCAAAATACTGTGGCTGAGGAGCAAAAGCCACCTGTTGGCACCAAAGTGGATATCAGTTGATTTATGTGGCGTTTTATGGATCGCCCTAAATCCAGCTCAACGATATAGTGACATATGCCCAACTTCCACTGTACCAAACTGCCAAATGTTACGATTCCCTTAATGAATTCTCACCTGGACTCTCTCTCCCTCCTGAAGAGAACGGATACGTGGGGTACAGCTAGTAGATGGTTTCCACGCTACAGGATTTGGTAGAAGAGCATCAAGTCTGATTCTCAGTTTTCTTTTCAAATATAGTTCAGCAGGTGACTGTACTGAGGCCAATGGGGTGAGCAGGTAGATGATGATTACAATCTTGATCTTCTCGAAACTTTATCTTCGTCGCCAAACTTGTTGTGACTCAATGTGACCGCAGACAAACACTACATTAACGGACTAACTTTTATTTCACTGAGTGAGACATAATATAAGAACTGAGACATAATACTGGTACGAGATGATGCTTAATGGAGACTAACTAACTGACTGCCATTGAACGAACTGAAAAACAATTGTGACAACAATGAACGGTTACTACACAAAGTCAACATGCTTGTTGGGTGAGTCTATCTACCCTGGGTGACTGCTTTTTGACGTAAAGCAAGTTTTAAGTCAGCTGTACCGAAGCACGCACCACAATTCATGCATTTGTTCCTCCTGGTACGAAAACTGCTCTTGAGGGAAGAAACATGAGCAACCCTTATCACATTCTCGCTCCTTGGGGCGTAATGAAGTTGGACGGAGTGCGACGAGGGCCGAGGAACTCTTCGGACTGCTTTGCGAGAGTCTGGAAGGACCTAAACCTGATTCCCTCTCCTCAACGTAATCGAAAGTTAATTAAATGCGCCTCTTTAGTTTCACAGTTCACGACGCGCTGCGATTTATTTATCGAATCGTTTAATCGACGAAAAATCTTCACGAATTGTCTCTTCCAGGATTGACGAAGTTCAAGTCGTTTGAGGGACGGATTATACACAAAATATAGGTGAGGTATTCCAAACGGCACAATTCAACACTGCATGGTTCACGGTTGGCAGTTTAATCGTCAATTCAGTCGGCTAATTACTTCACCGATTCCTACAAATTCGTTTTTGGAACCAGTTTTTTTTTGTTGTAATTTTACTTTCCGCTACCCGAAGGGAAGGAAAGTATAGTAATCGGCCCAAAAAAAAATTTGGGTTTTCTTCAGATCTTTACGTTTTGAGGCCTAGTGAGTCTAAAAAACCTAATTTCGGCGCGTGGTCCGTGTGTGTGTGTCTGTAGTTCGATTTGCGGGAGAACGGCTGATCCGATTGAGCTGGTTCTTTTTTGTTTTGTTCGTTATTTTTTGTAGACACCAAAATAAGGTTATGGACGATTTCGGCCGATGGGAAGGGGGTGGGGGGGGGAACAAAAATGTACCAAAAACTTGTGTTTTTAACATTTTTCTCGAAAACGGCCCTAACGATTTTGATTAAACTTTCAAATTATCTTCTACAAATCAATACCTAACTTTTCTTCTCTATACATATCTCAATGAATAATACGGTGAACGGAGATATAGGCCTATGAAGCAAAAATAGGTTTTTTACGCTTTTTGGCAAAACGACTTCATCGATTTTCACCAAACTCACAGGATGTTTTCAAATAGTTAATACCTACATATTGTTCTCAATAAATGTTCCTGTGACGGTCCATTGAACAGAGATAAAAATCAAAATGTGTCGAAAATAACGTTTTTTCGAACATTTCCGTAAATTCCAGGGTAACTTCTTCACCAAATGTGATAAATTCTAATGGAGTGTCTTATATTCACCCATACCAACATTTCGTTCTCTTTAATTATTTCTGTATATATATGTTGAACGGAGATATAAGCCAAGTTAACTCAGAAAAGGAGATTTGTCGAATATTAATTTATCGGTATTCGATTTTTTTCAAAAACGGCTCTAACGATTTCGATCAAACTTTCGGAGTACTCTCAGCGAACTAGTCCCTACATTTTGTTATCCATAAATGTTCCTGTAAAAATGCGTTGAACGAAGATATAGCGCCCACATATGTAGCTGGTGTTCGAACTTAAAGGGGTGGCGGAAAGTTGTGTGTTGCTACGCACCAGATATTTGTGTGCGGTAATTTGTGTTGTACTTTTATTGTAAACCGCAATCGCGGCTTCAAGTAGTTTGCGAGTACCGAATACAGTTGGTAGGGCAGTTGTGAGAACGTCAATAGACCAGTTATGACGAGCTTGGAAATGTAATGTCAAAACTTCGTCATTCGCATTTCGACGAAACGCTTATTTATTTTAGTTGAGCTTTTTTTCTATAACTCCCACATGTCACTAATCTTCAAACAAATGATTAACGGTTGTACAATAATTAGTTGTTAGTTCAATCACCACGACGTCAATTAACACGAACGCTATCAAAGAGAACCACTTTGGCTTTCTTGAATTACTTGTGCAGTGGTAATTCAATGCAGGTCGTGACATAAATAGGGGTAGGGGTAACTCAATCAATTCTCGAACCTTGTGCGCTACCAGTTCCCGTGTAAAACGTTAGGGAGACTGAATGAATAGGTTTGATTAGTTGCTCTGAATGCACATGGGGCTGAGGAATGTTGTATGATGCGTTGTGTCAGATATTTTAATATGATTTACAGTTACAGCCTGCAAGTTTGTGGAGGAAGGGGCACTGCAAAGGAGCTAGTGTGGGGATGGCTGTCTGGAGGGGATTGATATATGTTGCGCTGGGTTCTGGGCCATTATATACTGTTATAGGGTAATATTCGGGCGTCTCACAATAATAATGCCTTTCCTTCCAATAACCAAGTATTGTATATTCGGTTCCAAGAAATAGTCAAGCCCACAGGTATCGAGATAGTAAAGAGGAGCGAAGTGGTGCCGTAGGAGTCTGGAAGAGGAATAGGACAATTGCCTCGTTGCGCCCCACAGACCTGATTTTCCCAACCTCCCGATCGCGGCAATGCGGTCCCCCCTCTCACTGTTCCTCAGCAGCTATCTTCCTCTTCAGATTTAATCGAAGCTGCTTTTAAGTGGCTCGGCCCAATAAAAGAGGCTCCGGTGTTCCGAGTCAAAGCTCAATCCGATCGTGCCCGTAACAATACCTTACTTGTAAAACGAGGGGAGGGATACCTTGGTCTGGGGAGGAAGAATTTCTGTTTGCGTCGGTCATCTCCCTGCAGCATTATGTACCGACTCCCATTTTGGGCACCCTAGCGGTCGTAGTCTAGTCGCAAGACGAAAGGTTCATAATTCTACAAAAGTTGGGCTATTGGATTGAAGCTCGCGATCGCTGTAATTTTTGTAGCGGTGATTTGGTGAAGAATGGGTAAATTGGGCAGAACTTCGTTTGTTCTCTTTTGACTTGATCACGAATGCCTCGCAAAACGAACATTTTCCCATGGGGTTTTCCTTCCCCTCCCCAACTCATGGCCTCCTTGTTTCTTCCGTTCGACAACCTCAGTCATTTTCTGGCTGCGTATTTGCCTTTAGGCCTTCCCTGATATAATAGTAGCCTCCTCATGTGGTTACCGTCTTGTTCTTTGTCCTTGCTGTTGTTGATCAGCACACTAATGAGGGAGACGTCTTCTCCTCTCGATAGAATCCATCTCCTCCTCTGTCTAGATCATGTCACACCACCACTAATGCCTCCCTATGTCAGACTGAACGAAGCATTAGGACGAGGTGACTGTCAAGCTACCTGATCCAGAAGTAATCGTTTCAACCAATTAAGTAAATCCTTGCTACTAGTCTATCGCATGGATGGTAATGCCTATTCGCCGACTTCATGCGAGACGAACTACTGACGAGAAAGTAGAGTTCCATTCAGTGACGTCGTACCGTAGTAGACTCCCTGGGCCACCTGCCTGGCTTGTAGAGGAAAAGCGAGGGATACCTTGGTCTGGAAAGGAAGAATTTATGTTTGTGCTCGTCATCATCTGCTCTGATGAAGGTTCTCCTGAGTTATGGAGACACCAAGTGACTGTTAGCAGCATATTTTGAGGTTGAATCGTGTCGTTATTTCATAAGCCGAAATCTACTTTCGAGAGTGTTTGGTAGCAACTGAGTAAACCCCCTCTACGGCTTCAGATGCCCCTATTGTGGGACGTCCATGAGCAGCCTCATGTCCTCTCAGTCCCCCCTTCGCCCCAGATCCCTGATACGATGTGTCCATCATTCTAACACGAAACGCAAGACACTCTTTAGGTCCTTCCCTGCAACCTCATCCAGTAGAAGCATCCCAAGCACTCTGAGGAGCCCTACAGCCACCCCCACACAAGTATACAGTACATCCTCAGCTGAATCCAACCCTGCCTCACAGAATCTACAACTCTGAACCTCTGACTTACAAGGGGTGATCAAAAAGTTCCAGGGCTGATTTTTTTATTAATTTATTTTAAAAATCTACAGGCTATTGGACGTCGTCCCCTTCAAAGTACTCTCCTTGGGAAGCTGTACATTTTTCCCAACAGTGTTTCCACTGCGTGAAGGACTTTGATAAGTCATCTTGTGACATGGTGTGTAGCTGCTCCAGCGATTTTTCTTGAATGTCACCTACGGACTCAAATCTCTTTCCCTTCATGGGTCTCTTGAGTTTTGGAAACAAGAAAAAGTCTGCAGGGGCAAGGTCAGGTGAATATGGAGGCTGGGGAATGACCGTCATTCCATTTTTGGTGCAGTAGTCGCTGCTCAGTCAACAGTCTCGGAGCAAACTTTGCAGCCACCCTTCTCATCTGCAACTTTACTGTTAAAAACTATTGACACGAATCAAATGAAATGTTCAATTCTTCAGCCATCTCATGAATGGTTAGTCGACGATCAGAACGCACGAGACTGTTCAATCTTGCAACATGGTCGTCGTCAGTCGAAATTGATAGGTGCCCTGAACGAGGATCACCTTCACACGATGTCCAGCCTTCTTTGAACCTTTGGTACCACTCATGACACCTTGACCGACTCAGACCCTTTAGTTTTACCCAACTTCACACAAAACTTAACGCAAACGCGTTGCTCTTCCTTTTCATTCATTTCACAAAATCGCCGAACACAAAAAACTTTTTTTACGAAAACAGCTGTAACTTGGCAATGAAGAAGGTTATCTACAATCTGAAATATCTGGTGCGTCGCAACACACAACTTTCCTTAGCTCTACGTCCATTTTATTTGTGGCCTTTGAACTTGGTCAAACAACGCTTTACGGTGGCAGAAAGCGGTAGCGCTTACAGTGTCGGAATTTATTGTGCTGCTCGTACTCATTGCAGGACCGTTATTGAGCAATTGGTACACAGATAATTAATGAGGCTGTAAACGCGATTTTTTAAAAAAAGGATAGTAATCACTTTTGCAGAGTTATTGGAAAATAACTGTTAGAACTGGTAGTAACCGCAACGACAGTAGTTGAAATTCAGGAATTTCTGGAGTGAGCCCCATGTATCTCATGAGCGTTTTTAAACACTCACCCTTTAGGTATTGGATTGGACTACAATACCAATTTTTTTCAACATTCTACAAGAATTCCAGCGGAGTTTATAAGGAAAAAACTGCGCGAAAAACGCTTTTGGTCGAAAATTTTGATAATTTATTGTGCTGCTCTCGTCATTTTCCCAGGAATGAGAATTTTATGGTATCATTGCCTCATTGAGAGCTATCAATATAAAAAATGTAATTAAAATCGTTAGAGCCGTTTTTGAGAAAAACATTTGGTGTTTTGATCACTATGATGACTATAGTTAACTTTCGGTGGATTTTGCCCATACCCTCATTATTGCGTCCCATGGTAACCTGTAGGCTAGACATCAAGTTTCAGCTGATTTGGTACGGTGGTTTTCTCTAAAAATCGTTCACAGACACACAGACCATTTTCCCAAATGGTGTTTTTCATACTCAGGAGGGTCTGAAGAAAACTCAAAAATTTTTTTTCAGCCGATTACATAATTTTCCTTTCTACTTCGTAGCGCCAAGGAAAGTAAAAAACAGCTGAGCTCAGGAAGAGTCACGCTAAACAATGCTGCCAACCGCACTGCTTTATGACACTCCATTGCCGCGCAATCTCATCAGTCCTGGAACTTTTTGATCGCCCTTCGTACTAATGTTGGCCAAAAGGGCTCAGGTCCCGCTGGGATTTGTGCAGATCCGTCTCTCACTAGTCTGTCTGCCTCATCATTCCCTTCCATTCCTCTATGACCTTGTTTTGATGGAAAGTTTGGAGATGTTTGAAGAGCTACTGACCAGGCAGAAATTAACAGCAATCGCGCGGAGCTCTGATCCATAATTCCCGACTTTTGTCGAGATTTATGAACCACTGTCTTAACCATTAGACCACGATCGCCTGGGGCCTTTAATAGGAGTCAGTCAGCACAATGTCACGAATATGTCCGATACAAAACTAAAACAATCAGCTGTCCAAATTGTGCAACTGCCTGAACTTTTTTGGCTAATTCAAGTTAGCTCACTTGTTCATATCCAACAGAATCACTTAGGTTTCAAATGTTCTACAGTTTTCATCATTTAAGCACAGAGCTTCATTCACTTGGCTGCTTGCGACACTCAGATGTATCGGCTTAATGTTCCGTCACGTTCCGCACTGTTCATTTTGTGTACTGTTTTTTTGAGAAGCCGTACGATTCTGTGGCAGTGTCATATGGTTGTAATAGCTGAGTACTTGATTGAATTGACTGGCCTCCTAAAAGTATATGTAACGCCTTGTGATTTGCTTGGATTGATATGGAGCAGCCATTTGGTGCACCACGCCGAATCATCTCGTCACTTAGTATGCCCCATTAGTTTTAATCTAAAGTAGGTGGAGTGTGCAGTGTTGAAAAGTCTGGCGCATTTGGAAAGACTAGGTCGTGGCAGTGCAGTGTGACGGATGATGTTGTATTCTCTCAGTGTGTGAGCTAGCCACAGAGCGAGATTTAAAAAGAAAAGGCTGATGAGGATGTCAGCTCTAAGCACATTCTCAACCAGGAAGGCGATCAGGGGCAGAACAAGCAGAACTGGTTTCAGGTACCAGCGATGCCCTCCTGTCAGCCTCAGTCTCTCACCTTAAAGTAGTGGCTCACTGTAAACTCAATGTCAAGAAAACGTCATTTCAAAATATTATTTCAATTATTGGTTTCGAATTCTTCTACAAAGGGAAACATCTCGCAAGTCAATTTTGTTTCTTGCCATCTGGTTGAATCGCACGCGATAAATTTCTTGCGTCTGGCCCCCTTTTGTTAAGGGCCTGATCGGTCGATTCGGAACGACAATGCCAACCCAGACAACTCTCCTCAAGCTCATCAAACCCCATCACAACAGCAACTTCCACCTTAACAAATTTAAACCAAGCATCGCCCCACTACCTTCATCACCCCATTTCGCTTGATCCCATCTCACCTTTTTCCATTCTTTCGCGATCGTGTGCACCTCCGACGTTCTTCCGTTTCCGGTAAGCGAACTTTCATTGCTTCGCCTCCGATCTTCAAGGGCCCCAACGAGATCTCTTTATTTTTTATTCTTGAGCTCTAATTTATTTTCGTTCAGTTCGATTTCATTTTCATTCAATTCCTTATAATAGAAGCCATACTTTATTTCCGAATTATTGGTATTTCCTTATTTTCCTTGCCTTTGACTTTGATTTATTTTCTATCTCATTTACTTATTTATTTATTTGCTAATTCAGGCAGCAGCCTTGGTCCTCCAGCCCTATACACTACAGGCGTTGAACCTAGAGGTTTAACCATTAACTTCCCTCACACCTAACCACCCCCTGATCAACTTAAAAAAAATGAATTGAGACTAGATTTCCCAACACCCATGATCCACAGGCCAGAGATCAGGATATATTGAAAGATATAGCTTCTGATTCCGCCGGCTCTCCTTTCTTAGTGCTCTCTGCCGTGCAGCATAAAAGCGCAGGGAAGGGCAAGCGGCTGATCTGCTAGGCATTGAGCTCTATTTTTCATTCTGATTCTTCACACGCCCTGCGACGTATTAGTCGAGCCTCTCCCTTATCAGCCAGAGATTTTATGTTCAGTGTTTTCCTCCCTTGCTTGAATATTGTTGGATAAATGTGAACAAATCTTGTCCCAGTATTGTCTTAAATCACGATCCGAGCAAATTAGGTTGCTTTGATTAAATATAGAAAGGAGTTCGATTCATTTATTTCATGTCAATTTATTCGAGTAAATTCAAAGTGGGTCTTATTGCGTTTTTAGTTTCATTTTCTTGTTTTCTCCTGAAGAAGAGGTGTTTATTTTTTTGACATCTGAGGTGAGTTTAATGAGTTCTTGTCTGATTAAGTGGTGTGGCAGCTGGCCACCCTTCTCCTACAAAAGGTGCCTCGCCGCGAAGTCTGGCAACAGAAAAAGGATTTTGTATCACCCCGCGGCTCATCCCGACAGAGGGCCATGAGCCACAGCCTACTTCTAGAGCGGATAGCACGTGGCCAATGAGAGAGGACTCCCCCTTCTGACGAAAAAGTATGTAACGGCCTGTCCTCGTCTGTCTCACAACAACCAGAACCAGAATCCAAAGTAGAAACGAAGAAGAAACAGAAAGAGAAGGAGCCACGACTCAACTTAGTCTCTTGCCGTGAGGAGCTACTGCTCAACCGAGCCCTTTGCCTCACACTTTGACGCCTGGAGAGCCTAAGACTCCACCGAGTCCTTCGTCTCGCACCTTGCCAACCGGCAGAGACAGAGCTTATGAAACTTCGTCGGCCCTTTTCAAGACCACATCAAAGGGCAACGATTTTTCTGGCGTACGTCTAAAAGCGAGAAACACTCGGCACAACTGATTTGAGAAGTATGATGAGAGGGCGGGAGGTCAGATTTACATTTGTCTCAAAATGGCGTGTCAGGAAGGAGCTCTGCGAGGACTGGCGATTCCGATTGACTCATGGCGATGTGTGGGTGGGAAGGTTGAACAATTAAGTACGAGTCCAACACTGTTCACTGTTTGTTGTGCAGAGACTCAAGAATTCGGGGGAAAGCACGACGAGAACAAGCTAAGGGGCAACGGGGGGATGAAGAGCAAAGATCAAACTCAACACTACGGGGATATGACAGGGGAGTTCCCTCATCCGTACCACACCATCTGCCTGAGGGGTGTCCACTATACCCATAACATACACGTTTGTTCATTTTGCAGCGTCCCTCGCAAGATTCCCACTATCTGCCTTTGTCAATGCCTCTCCATCATTAGAAGACTACGTTCTGGGAGTGCCTCACTCCCGCAGCGTTCCATGCATTCTCCTCGCATATTTTCCACAATGAGCAAGTGGCCTTATAGGTATAGAAGAACCGATTCTGCCCAAATGGCCCACCCTCTCTCTTCTAATGATCCTTTCAAGGACGACTTTCGATGCATAAGCTTCCTTGCACTTTGTATTTCCGACCGAACTCTCACCTGGTCACCATCATGTCTGTGATCATAACGCGAGGGGGGGGGGGGGTCGAGAAAGCTCTGCTACCAATTTGTGATGTGTTTACTGGATGTGTAGTGGCCCAATATACTTAATCAGACAAGAACTCATTATAGAATAAAACCACTTAACACATCGCAACCCCCTTTCTCATAAAATGAGGCCTCTTCGCCCCTTTCATTATTTATTACCTTCGAGCTGGCGTAAAATTAACGATTTTGCTCCACGTTTATCGTAAATGTTTCAGGAAGCGGCAAAGGGTTGGGACGAGGTAGAGGTCCTCAGGATCCCGGGTCGGGCGAAGGGGGCACTGGCGGTGCGGCTCCACAGGGAAGCGAAGAAACAGAAGGCGGCGAAAATGGAACGGGGCCATATTCTTCTAACAGAGGTTCGTTGATTTTTTATTAATGAAAAAATATTTGTTTATTTATGTTAGATTTATTTTCGTGGTGTAACTACCATGGGCTTACTGAAGTTGGTGAGTGGTGAGTCCGTCTCCTCAGGCTCGTGAGATACTCAAGTACTGAATGGCAGACGATGATGTCTTTACATCGAAAGCGCTCGCCCACAGTATCTCACCAGCCAGAGGAGGCCCAGAAAGACATTGCTAAGGGAAGGGAAGAACGCATAAGTTAGCTAATTGAGAATGTCACTATCATAGCAAAAAAGTTGATTGAATGACCAAAAAATGTCATAAAAATTGATTATTATTCTTTAGGCGATCGGATTCGAGGGAGGGACTCGAGCGGCCCAGGAAGCGGCTCTGGAGGACGAAGAAGGTGCGAGACTCGGCTGAGGGAAAGTCAATCGTTGAACAGGATCACCGAGGTGCAAGAGCCCGTTTCCCCCAAAGACGTAACTATACCCGAAAGAACTTCGGAAAATGGTTCCGACGCCCCTCCCTCAGTTCCCAAATCGACCGCTCACCCGCACAAAGAAGGTAATTTTGTGGTACCGAATTTTTACTTCTCGATCAACTTTTTGTGTTGTTTATTCGTCGGATGTTTCGTTTAGTTGTGAATTCGACGCAAGGGAAATAAGAGCTGGCAAGACTTTTCAGGTTTTCTCCTTTTGTTTGTACAAGGTGCGTTTCGAATGTAGTGCAATTGAATTTCCCGTGCCACACTTATCGGTCAGAATGTGATCACACCACTTGTCATGCGGCGGGGGGGGGGGGGATTTTGACGTGAAAGCGGTATCATCAGTGCTCTTCACGCTGGGGAAGCAGCAGGGCGTCAGTTACTGTGAACCTCTGTGCGCCGTGTCACGGAAAAAATTGAATCGAGTGGAAATTTCGAGCCAACATTTGCAATGTCTTGAAATTTTACCTGGGTTTTTGAACTCCAAAGCGCTTAAGTTCCACATTGACCATTCTCCCTCACAAAAAGGCAAGAAACTATGCTCATTGTCTTTTTCAACAGCGAAAGAGTCGTCCATAAGGTTCTTCCTCATGGAGAGACTGTTAACGCTGCATACTACGCGAATGTGCATGAAAGACTCCGAAAAAGGCTCGTGAGGACGCGAAAAGACATCTCGAC
This sequence comes from Pachypeltis micranthus, assembly GCA_020466155.1. Classification (NCBI taxonomy): domain Eukaryota; kingdom Metazoa; phylum Arthropoda; class Insecta; order Hemiptera; family Miridae; genus Pachypeltis; species Pachypeltis micranthus. Next base: position 26,488,071 of record CM035777.1, on the reverse strand, counting down.
AATGCGCCTTGCCACAATGCACTACATTTCCGTGAGTTCCTGGCAGAATACAAGGTGCCAATGCTGCTCCCCACCCTAACCTGATCACGCCACAGCAGACTTCTTTTTGTTCTCTTGGATTACGGCAGTCTTGGAAAGAACCCATTTATTCGTCTTTGAAAGAAATCCTATCAGCTGTGACTAATGCCTTGCGAGAGGTCCCCAAAGACGCCTTCCAGGGTGGGTTCTGAGCATGGCAGAGTCGCTGGAAAAAATTTGTAGACGCCCTAGGACAGTGCTTTGAAGAATTCTGTTAATACTAAATAAATTAATAAATTACTTTTTTTTAAATTTAAAATAGTAAATACGGAAAATCTTAGCGCAAGCGGGATAAGAGGAGAGAACCTCTGGCGACGTAGGTAGAAGTTCAGCTCGAGGTACCTCAATGTTGCCAACCATGAGCTTTCAGATTGAGATGGGAGCTTCCTGGGAGGTTATTAGGCTAGAGAGTACTGGAAATCCCTTGAGAGAGTGTTGCTTCAAAAAAGTTATACAATTACTTTTTTATTTTGGAATAAAAATTTCAATCTTTATTTGGACTACTCTATACAACAGTATATAGTTACAATCTAGTTAGCCTGTGTGCCTATTCATTTCCAACCTGTTGTGCTTTAAGATATAATACTTAATCACAATGGTGTATACTTTTCAAGAAGACTCGTGTGACGGCATTATGAGTCTTGATGCGAGGCCTATGATATAAAATTGATTTATAACCGACAGTGCCTCAAACTGCACCATCTCAAGAGTAATTATCATCTGCAGGACGAGCAGACCACGCTCACCATCGGCTCGTGCTTTTATGCATCGTGGGGTTCCCTGAATTTACGTGCTCTACGTCAATCCACTTGCGTTATAGTTATTGCTACAAACTCAATTTATATTTCACTTAGTTCATTTGGAAACATCACTTCAAGGCGGCAGAAACGGTAGCTCAGAAAGATCTGGAATTTATTGTGCTGCTCGTACTAATGCCCTGACTATTATTGAGTAATTGGCACACAGGGAATTAATGAAGGTGTACACCCGATTTTTTAAAAAAAAGGATAGTAATCACTTTTGCAGAGTTATTGGAAAATAACTGTTAGAACTGGTAGTAAGCGAAACGGCAGTAGTTGAAATTCAGGAATTTCTGGAGTGAGCCCCATGTATCTCATGAGCGTTTTTAAACACTCACCTTTTAGGTATATGATTGGACTACAATACCGAATTTTTTTAACATTCTACAAGAATTCCAGCGGAGTTTATAAGGCAGAAACTGCGCAAAAGAGACCAAAATAACTTTTCTAGAGTTATCGGGTGAAAACTGAAATTCCAGAATTTCTGGAGCAGGCCCTGCATATCTTATGAGTGTTATTAAGACTCGTTGTATAGATACTTAAGCTGGGCTACCGCCTGAAAGTTTTTTTCATGATCCTAGTAACATTTTAGCGGAGTTGGAGGGAAAAATTTGACCGAGACATAGATCGCATGATGAAAAAAACTTGCGCCCGAACAGGGACTCGAACCCTGGACCCTCAGATTAAAAGTCTGATGCTCTACCGACTGAGCTATCCAGGCCAGTTGGAGGGTTGCGCAAGAAATGCCCATTCACTCCGCGACCTGCTCACTTGTGTTCCACGTAACATCGTTGCTTAACTTACAGTAGCGTTATAGTCAATGAAAACATTTATCCCTGTGCCCCACCTACATTTGGCCTACACGAAAGTAATTTTTTCCAAAAGGCTACGAGACGCGGATAATTTTTAGTTAAGTCTCCAATTTGTTGAGGTATCAATTTATGTAACGGCATTCCTCGAAACATGAGAACTCGTAAAAGCGAAACAAACCTACTATTACTTTCCTTGGCTCCGCAAAGCAGGAAGCAAAGTTACGTAATCGGCTGAAAATATCTGGTGCGTAGCAACACACAACTTTCCTTAGCTCTACAACAATTCACTTTGTACATGGCTAATTCTATTTAATCAATTCATTTATCACTCAGTTTATTTGAACTTGGTCAAACAACACGTCACAGCAGCAGGAAGCGGTAGCGCTTACAGTTCCGGAATTTATTGTGCTGCCCATACTCATTATAGGACCATTATTGAGCGATTGGTACACAGAAAATTAATGAGACTGTAAACACGGATTTTTTGAAGAAGGATAGTAACCATTTATGCAGAGTTATTGGGTAATAACTGTTGAAACTGGTACTAAGCGAAACGGCGGAAGTTGAAATTCAGGAATTTCTGGAGTGAGCCCCATGTACCTCATGAGCGTTTTTAAACACTCACCCTTTAGTTATTGGATTGGACTACAATACCAATTTATTTAAACATTACGCTTACATTCCAGCGGAGTTTATAAGGAAAAAACTGTGCTAAAAACGCTTTTCGTCGAAAATGTTGATTATTTATTGTGCTGCTCACGTCATTTTCTCACGACTGGGAATTTTATGGTGTAATTGCCATATTGGGAGCTATCAATATGAAAAATTTAATCAAAATCGTTAAAGCCGTTTTTGAGAACAAATTTTTGTGTTTTGATCACTATGATGACTATAGTTAACTTTCGGTGCATTTTGTTCATACCCTTATTTTGGCGTCCCATGGTAACCTCCGGGCGAGATATCAAGTTTGAGCAGATTTGGTACGGTGGTTTTCTTTAAAAATCGTTCACAGACACACAGACCATTTTCCCAAATAGTGTTTTTCGGACGCAGGAGGGTCTGAAACGTAAAGATCTGGAGAAAACTCAAAAAAAAAATTTCAGCCGATTACATAACTTTCCTTTCTACTTCGTAGAGCCAAGGAAAGTAAAATCCTAATTTCGGCGCATGGTCCATGTGTATGTGTGAGTATGTGTGTCTGTAGTTCGATTTGCGGGAGAACAGCTGATCCGATTGAGTTGGTTCTTTTTTGTTTTGTTCGTTATTTTTTGTAGACACCAAAATAAGGTTATGGACGATTTCGGCCGATGGGGAGGGGGGTGGGGGACGAAAATGTACCAAAAACTAGGGTTTTTCTCGAAAACGGCTCTAACGATTTTGATTAAACTTTGGAATTATCTTCTACTAATCAATACCTAACTTTTCTTCTCCATACATATCTCCATGAAAATACGGTGAACGGAGATATGGGCCCCTGAAGCAAAAATAGGTTGTTTACGCTTTTTGGCAAAACGGCTTCAGCGATTTTCACCAAACTCACAGGATGTTTTAAAATAGTTAATACCTACATATTATTCACAATAATTGTTCCTGTAAAAATGCATTGAACGAACATATAGCGCCCGCGTATGTAGGTGGTGTTCGAACTTAAAGCCGTGGCGGAAAGTTGTGTGTTGCTACGCACAAGATATTCTTTGTAATGCAAAAGGAATCTTTTACTTTGTTTTATCTTGTCAATCAACTTTTTCTTCTCCTCCTCCTCGTCCTCCTACTCCCCCACCATCCTCCTCCTTCTTCTTCTCAGTCTTCTTCTCCTTCTCCTTCTTCTTCCCTCTCTACTTCCCCTTCTCTTTCCTCTACGCTTTCTACTTCTCCTTCTTCTCCTCTTCCTCCTCTTCTCCTTCTCCTTCTTCTTCTCCTACTCCTTCTTCACCTTCCCCATCTCACTCCTCTTCTTCCCTTTCGACTTCCCCTTTTCCTTCTTCTTCCCCTTCTACTCCTTCTCCATCTCCTTCTCCTTCCCCTTCCCTTCTCCTTCTTCTTCCCCTTCTCATACTCCTTCTTCTCTGTCCCCTTCTTCTTTTTCTTCTACACTTTCTACTTCTCCTTCACATTCTCCTACTCCTCCTCCTCATTCTTTTCCTTCTCCTTCTTCTTCTCCCACTCCTTCTTCTTCTCCTTCTCCTTCCCCTTCACCTTCTTCTTCACCTCCTCCTCCTTCTTCTTCCCCTTCTCATCCTCCTCCTTCTTCTTCTTCTTCTCCTCCGGTTTCTTCCCCTTCTTCTTCTTCCACTTCCCCTTCTCCTTCTACTTCCCCTTCTCCTTCTTCTACACTTTTTACTTTTCCTCCTCCTCCTCCTCCTTCTTCTTCTTCTTCTCCTTCTCCTCCTTATCCTTCTACTTCTCCTCCTTCTCCTTCTTCTTCTTCTCCATCTCCTTATCCTTCTGCTCCTCCTCATCCTTCTACTTCTCCTTCTTCTTCTTCTTCTTCTCCACCTCATTATCCTTCTCCTTCCCCTTCCCTTCTTCTTTTCCTTTCTCCTCCTCCTTCTTCTCCTTCTACTCCTTCTACTCGGTCCCCTTCTTCTTCGCCTCCTTCTACTTCTTCCTCCTCCTCCTCCTCATCCTTCTTCTTCTCCTTCTTCTTCCCCTTCTACTTCTCCTCCTCCCTCTTCTCTTTCCCCTTCTGCTTAATCCTCTTTTTTAACTCCTCGGTCTCCTTCTACTTCTCCTCCTCCTTCTTCTTCCCTGTCTCCTACTCCTTTTTCTCCGTCCCCTTCTTCTTCTCCTCCTTCTACTTCTCCTCCTCCTCCTCATCCTTCTTCTTCGCCTTCTCTATCTCCTTCTTCTTCCCTTCCTCCTTTCCCTTCTCCTTCCCCCTCCCCTTCCCCTTCTTCTCCTTCCCATTCACCTTCTTCTTCTTCTCCTCCTTCTTCTCCTTACCCTTCTTCTTTTTCTTCTTCTTCTCCTCCTTCTTTTTACACTTCCCCTCCTCTTCATCCTCGTCTTTCTTCTTCTCCTTCTTGTCCTCTCCTCTTCCTCCATCCCCTTCTCCTTCTTCTCCTTCTGCTTCCCCTTCTCCTTATTCTTCTTCCCCTTCTTCTTCTCCTTACCCTTCTTCTTTTTCTTCTTCTTTTTCTTCTCCTCCTTCTCCTTCTACTTCCCTTCTCTTCCTCCTTGTCCATCTTCTTCTTTTTCTTCTTCTTCTTCTCCTCCTTCTCCTTCTACTTCCCCTTCTCTTCCTCCTTGTCCATCTTCTTCTCCTTCTTCTTCTTCTTCTTCTCCTCCTTCTCCTTCTACTTCCCCTCCTCTTCCTCCTTGTCCATCTTCTTCTCCTTCTTCAACTCCTTCTCCTTCTCCTCCTTCTTCTCCCACTCCTTCTTCTTCTCCTTCCCCTTCTCCTTCTTCTTCCCTTTCTACTTCTCCTTCTCCTCCTCCAACATCTTCTTCTTCTCCTTCCCTTCTCCTTCTCCTTCCCCTTCAGCTGCTTCTTCTTCCCTTCCTTCTTCCCCTTCTCCTCCTTCCCCTTCTTCTTCATCTTCACCTTCTTCTTCTTCTTCTTCTTCAACTCGTCCTTCTCCTTCTTCATCCCTTTCTCCTTCCCCTCCTCCTTCCTCTCCTTACCCTTCATCATCATCTTGACCCGCCTCAATGAATTCATCCATACCAACAAAGTGTTCCCTGACTTCCAACACAGCTTTAGAAGCCGCCACGGAACTTGCCAGCAACTTCTCAGAGTGACTGAGTTCATAGCCCAAAATCGGAATAAACGCCGACACACGTCCATGCTCCTCAGCAACCTTGCTCAGGGTGCAGAGGAGGCTGTTGGGTCTGTAACTAGTGGCCTTGTTGAGGGGTTTGCCGGTCTTGGGGATGCAGATAATTGTGGCCTCCTTCCATGCCTCTGGGAAATATTGGAGGCGTTAATAATATTGCAGAGGGCTACCATATGGATCCTGGGGAGCGATTTTAGAACCCTATTTGAGATGCCGTCAATGCCTTGTTTCTGTTGAGGCCTTTGGTGGTGTCACAGATCTCTTTGGGGGTGGTTGGTTTGAAGGTGGTGGGGTGGCCTTGTGGGAAGTTGTGTACAAGGCGGTTGACCTCAGCGTGGAAGCTGATGTGGTCACCATGGGTGGAGAAGAGGGAGCACTGGTCCTTGAGGGATTTGGCAAAGATGTCAGCCTTGTCACTCTCGGCAGAGTGTGCACAGTTGTTGTGGATGAGTGGTGGTGAGTGTGGCTGTCTATTTCTTAGGGATTTGACGATCTTCCAGCTTTGCTTTGGGTTGAGTTCGGCCTCAGCGATATATTTTTTAAAGCTGGCGTCTCTAGTGTTTTGGAGGGCAATATTAATCTCCCGCTTCAAGGCATTCAGCCTTGGTCGCAGGGATGGGAGTTTGGAGCAACCTGCGCAGACAGTTTTTCCTCCGGATCAGAGATTTGATGTCCGGTGGGAGGCAGGGATTGGACAGCTAGGGAGGTAATTGCGGAGAGCCGCACCTTGTCTTGGATGTCCAGATTAAGGTTGGTCACGGCAAAGTCAATATCCTCTCTCGAGCGGGGAGTGCGACGTTTGAGAGTGGATTTCTCCAGGTGGAATCACAGGGAGAGCCAGTCAGTTTTTCGACAGGTGAGAAGAGCTGTGTCAGGCTGGCCTGGGATTTCCAGTATGACGAGATAGTGGTCGGTGTCGAGGGAGGACAAGGTCCAGGGGTGTTTCTCGAGCGTGATGTTCTTTGTGAGGAAGACATCAAGAATGTCAGAGTTTTTGTTTGGGTCGGCAGAGTGGAATGTGTGGTAGGTCTACAGAGAAGTTATGGTGACACAGCAGGCGGAGCAGGGAAACCTTTGGCATTGAAGTCGCCAGCAAGCACAGTTGGGTGGGATGAGCTAAGGAGGGAAATGATTTCGTCTAGGTTATTGGTGTTAGGCGGAGAGTAACAGGAAACGATGCGGAGTGGTCTGCTGTTTATAAAGATTTCAACACCACAGGCCTCAAGAGAGGGTGTAGGGGTGCTGATGGCATGATGTCTGAGGGAGTTGCGGGCCGGGATGGCCACACCACCCCCAGATCAGGACCCGGGACAGTCACTTCTATAAACAGAGAAGTTTGGGGCCTCTGAGAGGGCTTGAAGGGCCGTTTATATATAGCTCCCTCTCCCCCTCTCGCCTGTGAAGGATCGCCATCCCTTCCTACCAACGTCTGGTGAGGGCCAGCTCTTGCATTTCAATTATAGACCTATGTACGTGTGATGGTGGGTCGCCACAATTACCTTTTACTTTCCGCTACCTAAAGGGAAGGAAAGTATAGTAATCGGGTCAAAAAAAAAATTTGGGTTTTCTTCAGATCTTTACGTTTTGAGGCCTACTGAGTCTAAAAAACCTAATTTCGGCACGTGGTCCATGTGTGTGTGTCTGTAGTTCGATTTGCGGGAGAACGGCTGACCCGATTGAGCTGGTTCTTTTTTGTTTTGTTCGTTATTATTTATAGACACCAAAATAAGGTTATGGACGATGTCGGCCGGTGGGAAGGGGGGCGGGGGACGAAAATGTACCAAAAACTTGTGTTTTTCGCATTTTTCTCGAAAACGGCTCTAACGATTTTGATTAAACTTTGAAATTATCTTCTACTGATCAATACCTAACTTTTCTTCTCCGTACATGTCTCCGTGAAAATATGGTGAACGGAGATGTAGGCCTATGACACAAAAACAGGTTTTTTACGCTTTTTGGCAAAATGGCTTCAACGATTATCACCAAACTTTCAAGATGTTTTCAAATAATTAATACCTACATATTGTTCTCAATAAATGTTCCTATGACAGTCCATTGAACAGAGATAAAAATGAAAATGTGTCGAAAATAACGTTTTTTCGAACATTTTCGTAAATTCCAGGGTAACTTCTTCACCAGATGTAATAAATCCTAATGGAATGTCTTCTAGTCACCTATACCTACATTTCGTTCTGTATAATTATTTCTGTATATATATGTTGAACGGAGATATAAGCCAATTTAACTCAGAAAAGGAGATTTGTCGAATATTAATTTATCGGTATTCCAATTTTGTCAAAAACGGCTGTAACGATTTCGATCAAACTTACGGAGAACTTTTAGCTAGCTAGTCCCTACATTTTGTTCTATATAAATGTTCCTGTAGAAATGCGTTGAACGAAGATATAGCGCCCGCATATGTAGGTGGTGTTCGAACTTACGGGGGTGGCGGAAAGTTGTGTGTTGCTACGCACCAGATATTTGGTGTATACGAACCATCTACAAAAAGAAGATCACGTCAATTATTTATGCACTCGTTACTCAATAAAGATAGTCACTTGATTAGAGACCACCAAATAAATTCAGGATCGGTTAAATCCCACCGGTTTTCGTCTAAAACGTTGAAATAAGTTCTGCCGAGTTCATATAAATATAAGATGATGATTGATTTTTAGTAGTATAGCTGATTGTTCGTGGGACTGTGGAAAGTAGCGTGGTGCGTCGCACACGCCCTTTCCAATCTGTAGGCATCAGACGACACACGAAACACGTCGTTGACTTCTCGCTAGTGGCGCTGGGACATGTGCCAATAATACTATTAAAATGTGCCAACGGATTAAGTCCATCCAAATTTCCTTAAGATAAAGAAGGTCTGTGAATCCCCATGCCGCGTGCGAACAGTGTCATCGAACGGTACCGCGAGTAGTTAAATATTGGATAGTTCTTCGGAAAATGATGGTAACTACTATTTTGTGTTGAGGGTCACGAGCGTAGTTTCGATCGCCTTCACGAGGCCCGGATAGCTCAGTCGGTAGAGCATCAGACTTTTAATCTGAGGGTCCAGGGTTCAAGTCCCTGTTCGGGCGGTAAATTTTTTTTGTTTCTTACATGAATTATTTCAAGTTTTCTGTCTGCTTCGTGATAAGTGATGTGTATTAAATAAGATTTTTAAAGCCACGTTCGTACTTTTTGTCTGCTCATGAGGCAAACCCAGTTTTTGGGGTAATACTTCAGGCCCAGAGTCAACGGTGGTTGCAACCTGCCTTCACACCCTACGTTTCGATGAGTTGAGTATCGTTTGGAATTAGCTTGCATTTTCGCCAGTCTGTTGTCGCGGCATTACCGAGAATTCGTAAGACAGGAGATTATAATCGTTAATCGAGGACATTGACTAGAAAATACTCTTATTGCCCGGTGGTAAGAACAATCGAAGTGCTCTTTTGGTAAACCTTGTCAGCTTAAAAGCACATTAACTTCTCAGCGGCATCCTATCCGACTCCATTTCACTCCTCGATGGTGGCGTTTCTTGTATAAAAGAGCTAATAACTAGTTTTTAAAAGCGTTTATCCAAAATTGTCCCTTGGGTCTGCCACTATGCTACCAATTTCTTTGTAGAGTGATTGTTCTTTGTTTAAGTTATGTTTTAAGGTGCTACGGAGTCATTCACGTTTGTGTCTTTATCCAACCAATCCAATAATCCATTACCAAGTTGGTACAAACTTAGTTACAAATCGATTAGATTAGTATATTTTTGACATGAAACGAAAATTACTCAAAGTCGTGTTTGTCTTTTGTTTCAGGCACCAAACGCAATGCTTTGATTGGACGCTACTTGATGCTGCAACGCAAAATATGTCTCCCTCTTCTCGGTAATACACTCAATTTCATATTATTGTCGCATATTATCGAAACGTGCTGTAGTGGTGTCTACAAAGGTTGTTCATAGGAAAGTCGTTCTTCGGTTTACATCCCCGTCATTACCCTCTGCACATTGCTTATTAACTCATCGCTGTTTAGTGTCGTTAGCCTTACTAAGTAGGAAAAGAAGTTGTGTCATCGGTTCAAAAGACGTTTTTGAGTTTTTTTCAGATTTTTACTTTCCGCTACCCGATGGGAAGGAAAGTATAGTAATCGTGTCAAAAAATATGTGGTGCGTTGCAACACACAACTTTCCTTAGCTCTACAACAATTCACTTTGTACATGGACAATTCTATTTAATCAATTCATTTATCACTCAGTTAATTTGAACTTTGTCAAACAACGCTTTACGGCAGCAGCAAGCGGTAGCGCTTACAGTTCCAGATTTTATTGTGCTGCTCGTACTCATTGCTGGACCATTATTGAGCAATTGGTACACAGATAATTAGTGAGGCTGTAAACACGAATTTTTTGAAGAGGTTAGTAATCACTTTTGGAGAGTTATTGGGTAAAAACTGTTAGAACTGGTAGTAAGCGAAACGGCGGTAGTTGAAATTCAGGAATTTCTGAAGTGAGCCCCATGTACCTCTTGAGCGTTTTTAAACACTCACACTTTAGGTATTGGATTGGACTACAATACCAATTTTTTTTAAACATTCTACTAACATTCCAGCTTAATTTAATCAAAATCCTTAGAGCTGTTTTTGAGAAAAAAAAAATTGGTGTTTTGATCACTATGATAACTATAGTCAACATTCGGTGGATTTTGCCCATACCCTTATTTTTGCGTCCCATGGTAACCTGTAGGCTAGAAATCAAGTTTCAGCTGATTTGGTACTGTTGTTTTCTCTAAAAACCGAGCTACAAACACTTTTGGTCGAAAATTTTGATAATTTATTATGCTGCTCTCGTCATTTTCCCACGAATGTGAATTTTATGGTGTGATTGCCATATTGGGAGCTATCAATATAAAAAATTTAATCAAAATCGTTAGAGCCGTTTTTGAGAGAAAAAAATATTTGGTGTTTTGATCACTATGATAACTATAGTTAACTTTCAATGAATTTTGCCCATGTCCTTATTTTGGCGTCCCATGGGAGCCTGCGAGCGAGATATCAAGTTTGAGGTGATTTGGTTCGGTCGTTTTCTCTAAAAACCACTCTAAAATCGATTACGTCGAAAGTTTTGGCAATTTATTGTGCTGCTCTCGTCATTTTCCGATTAATGGGAGTTTTATGGTATAGTTGTCATATTGGGAGCTATCAATATAAAAAATTTAATCAAAATCGTTTGAGCCGTTTTGAGAAAAAAATATTTGGTGTTTTGATCACTATGATAACTATAGTTAGATTTCGGTGGATTTTGTTCAAACCCTTATTTTGGCGTCCCATGATGACCTGCGGGCGAGATATGAAGTTTGAGCTGATTTGGTTCGGTGGTTTTCTCTAAAAATCGTTCACAGGCACACATACACACACACAGACCATTTTCCCAAATAGTGTTTTTCGGACACAGGGGGGTCTGAAACGTAAAGATTTGAAGAGTACTCATCATTTTTTTGGTAAATTCCCAATACAATGGCCACGGGTACATTCGCGTGGAACTTCGGTTCGCGATTCGGAACGGTTTACTGGCGTCACTGATACTGGTGAGCGTAACAGTAGCAGTAAGAGTTGAGCAAAGTTTTGTCGTATAAGTGGATGTAAACAATTGAGAGCGCACGAAACTGAATCGAAGTGAACAAAAAAACATTAAGTGCGCGCCTAATGCAACAGACATTGAAGACCACAAATATAATAAATATCACTCGCGTAATGCAACAGAACAGACAGTGACGACCACAAAAATAACAAAAAATATCACTTACCTCTCAAGTTACGTATCCGAACTTTGAGGAGGGTAGGCTTCTTCCAGTCGGTAACGGTGTTCCTGGAAACATTCCGATCTATTGCTCTCATCTCTGCCGGTAATCTCATTACCCAATTAAGGGTGGGAAGCATGATGTCATTCATACTCAACTTACTCAGGCTGAACCACGACCCCTCACGAATTGACCGTTTGGAGTTGTGGCCATCCCGTCTACACCTCCATTCAAAACCATCCAAGGAACCAGCCTTTGGAGACAATTTCATCCACGCACCACATTCAGGACATTCATACTTCTCTGAGATAAAACCGACACCCATACACCAATGAACAACACTCCGTAAGCCTTCCACTCGCAATCGATGGATCAAATCGGTATTAATTGGCCCATCCATGGCTGGTCGAATAATATTGCAAAAAATAAACGCGAAGAGGGCAGTGGGGAAAGCACTAAAGCAGGAGAATCCGGACGGGTGCGAAAAAAATTGGACACGTAACCAAGAAAGATCGGAGAAGGGCGCATGCGGTGGCGGCAACTCGACAACTGAAGGACGATAATACGGTTACAACGGAAATTTGCCGAAGGGTGGGATTCGTAGAATGCTTCCATAGTTCAAGGGTTAGTCGAACGATTTAAGTCATATTTTGAAGAGTACTAACTCTAGAAAGTTGCCAGAGATGACAGTTGTAACTAGCACCAGTATCAGTGACGCTCTTCGACGTTCCGAATCATGAACCGAAGAACCGGGTGAATGTACCCTTGGCCATTGTATTGGGAATTAACCTTTTTTTTTTCAGCCGATTACATAACTTTCCTTTCTACTTCGTAGAGCCAAGGAAAGTAAAAACCTAATTTCGGCGTGTGGTCCATGTGTGTCTCTACAACAACACCTACTGAAACACGGGCTGTAGAAAACAAGCGTGAGTTCTTCCGCATCGCCACGTTGTTGAGGTTCCTTCGTCAATCTGAACGGAAGGAATAAATCACCACTCGTAGTTTAACTAAATTTAGGTAAAATTGATATCGCTGGGTTAACGGAGAACGAGTACTGGTTTAATAATAATCACGTCAGCGTTACCGACAGCCAAGGAGGTAATACATGGTTATACTCGTCACATATGGAAGGCATGGAAAACGGAGACACAACATTTACTGTTGTTACTAATGATTGGATCAGGGGGGAAACCGCTCCTTCCAGATATTAAGGGTTCCCCAAGGTCCTACCTCCGCATAGTGACACATCAGTCGCATCACTCCACCTGGAGACTGGCTAAATGACATTTGTTGCACCTCCACAGTTCTGGGTTTGGTGGATGCTGAGTGAGTGCCTGGGTTCTTGGGTGCATGACAGCAAAACTGCAAGATCTATAGCTAACTGAGCGTTAAGACGTCATTTTGATTAAAATATCTGGTGCGTTGCAACACACAACTTTCCTTAGCTCTACGTCAATTCACTTTGTACATGGCCAATTCGATTTAATCAATTCATTTATCACTCAGTTAATTTGAACTTGGTCAAACAACACGTCACAGCAGCAGGAAGCGGTAGCGCCTACAGTTATGGAATTTATTGTGCTGCTCGTACTCATTGCAGGACCAATATTGAGCAATCGGTACACAGATAATTAATGAGGCTGCAAACACGAGTTAAAAAAAAAAAGGATAGCAATCACTTTTGCAGAGTTATTGGAAAATAACTGTTAGAACTGGTAGTAAGCGAAACGGCAGTAGTTGAAATTCAGGAATTTCTGGAGTGAGCCCCATGTATCTCATGAGCGTTTTTAAACACTCACCCTTTAGGTATATGATTGGACTACGATACCAACTTTTTTTTTTTGTATCATTCTACAAGAATTCCAGCGGAGTTTATAAGGAAAAAACTGCGCTAAAAACGCTTTTGGTCGAAAATTTTTAATAATTTATTGTGCTGCTCTCGTCATTTTCCCACGGATGAGAATTTTATAGTATCATTGCCTTATTGAGAGCTATCAATATAAACAATTTAATCAAAATCGTTAGAGCCGTTTTTGAGAAAAAAAATATTTGGTGTTTTGATCACTATGATAACTATAGTTAACTTTCGGTGGATTTTGTTCAAACCCTTATTTTGGCGTCCCATGGGGGCCTGCGAGCGAGATATCAAGTTTGAGCTGATTTGGTACGATGGTTTTCTTTAAAAATCGTTCACAGACACACAGACCATTTTCCCAAATAGTGTTTTTCGGACTCAGGAGGGTCTGAAATATAAAGATCTGAAGAAAACTCAAAATATTTTTTTCAGCCGATTACATAACTTTTCTTTCTACTTCGTAGAGCCAAGGAAAGTAAAAAACAGACCTGACTGCCTGTTAACCGCTATTGTACAGTCTATACACGCTTACAATGATGGAGTTTGTGTTGAGAGAACTAATAGGTACCCACGGGTGTATCTACATAGCATATCTGAGCAACATTATCGTACTATACCTGCAGGATATTACAATTCTAATTTTTCTTTCTTCCAACCAACAGGCGGTGCTTCGTCTCTATCAAAAAGGAGCCTTTCGTGTTCGAACAACAACCGCGACATCAACGCCAACCAGCGCGTCTGCTCTGCTGGAGGAAACGGAAGTGGAAACCCAAGCAGCGGCAAGTGCTGCTCCCTCTGCTGACACGAGCTTCTGCCAGGATCCAGTCAACCAAAGTAAACATTGCAGCCATTGGCTTCCTCTACATCTCCCGTTCTACTTTCTCTTCCAAAATCTCAACATTACCTTAACAACGAGCCTAGTCATAATCTCAAGAGCAATTCCCTCGATTCCTTTCATACGTTGTTGATATTTCCTCAGTCTCCCCAGTGGTTTGGCAGCTTTCGTGAAGACGCTGATGCACTTTGTTGAAAATAATCTCAGCCCCAAACCCCTCGTTCGTACTTTTTCTGTGTCGTTGAAAAATCTTCAAAAAGCCACATGTAAAAGTATGACGAGTTGTGACAGGTTCGATCATCTAACAACCCTCTCCCTCCTGTGACCTGAAATGCTCCTGCAGCTTTGGCTCATTCCTTTGGCCGGATTCTTGCAATCAGCCGGCCACTTGTTGTTAATCTCTCTCTCACTCTCTCTTAGTGTACTATCCCGTCGTCAAAAGTACTGACATAAGGCAGTCACTCTCGTTGCCTTGCAAGGATATGATTTAAAGCAATCGTCGCCAATCGGGAATGTGAATGAGGTAAAGGAACTTAGCTGTGGTTGTCTGGTTGTCTACCCTCCCTCCTCCCACGCTTGCAGCATTCCAACTGATGGTGTTTCACCCTCTTCAGTTTTCAAATCGTCGCCCAATGACGTTTTTAACGCAAATATTGCCAAATCAATCAATATGGCCAGAAGAAATGACGTTGTTCTTCAAGGGAACTTGATTTAGGAATTTAATGAATTGGCACGTTCGTCTTTGATCTTGTTTTTGTAAAAGTGGCAGCTTAGATGCATACCAGCAGCCCTTAGGAGAACTAAGGAGTTGAACGCAGCCCACTGCGAGCTGAAATGATCACCTCAAAAGCCTTTACATCCCGCCCTGGACCATTTGGCACAATTACTTCTGACCTGGCAATAATTGGAAAATTATTAGAGACGAGAAACAAACATTTCAGTCACAAATGAATACCAAGAGCATTTCGTTTTGCTTCAAACTATCAACGTGTGTTTCAGCCAGGATTCAAAAAATAATAATTTAGTGTAGCGCGTACTTCAACATCCCCCCAAATTAGAAATTTTTGAACCCCAATTTAGAATCAATTTTTCCCAACATTGACGATTCTCGGAGTAGGCGGAATCTAACACTTCCAAGAGGCTTCGTGAGTATATCGGCGAGTTGGTCCGCTGAGTTCACCTAGTTCCCCATTTGTCACTTGCTCTTTGACGAAAAAGTGACGAATGTGATTGTGCTTGGTTCGACGGTGAAACTGTGCATTATGAGCAATGCACTGAGGTAGGGGTTCGAAGCGTTTGAAGAGCTGTTGACTCAGGCAAAAATTAACAGCAATCGCGCAGAGCTCCAATCCATAATTCCTGACTTTCACCCGATCGCCCGGTGCCTTTAATAGGAGTCAGTTAGCACATCTCCCCCCTCGCCTTTAGCCGCTGCTCCTGGAGCGGACTCTTTTAAGGAACGAATTTATTTTACGGAGTTACATCCGGAAAATCCGATCTTTGATTCGAGGAACGAGGGGGCTACAAGGAAAGTCTTTTCTTTTCACATTGTAGTAGGCGCGTCGCCCATTTTTCCTTAGCGCTGGAACTCTCCCAGCGTCAGCGAATCCCAGACCTGAGAATTCGTCTCATTATTTCTCTCTTAATTAAAAAACAAAACAAATTTCCCTCTGGGCCTCTTCTTTTTCTTGGAATGAAGAAGTTCGGCTCAGCCAATTGTACTGAGGTAGTTTGGAGATGTTTTTGAAGAGACGCTGACTCAGGCAAAAATTACAGCGATCACGAGCTCAGCTCAATTGCCCAACTTTCGCCAGGATTATGAACCATCGTCTTTAACCACTAGACCATGATCGCCCGGTGCCTTTAATAAGAGTCAGTCAGCACATTCATGGCCGATTTGTTATCCACTCATTGCACAGGTCGGCCTTCCATGTGGTCCACATTTCAACACTCGTTTCAACCAGATAGCTTTCTTGGCACCTTCACTGGCTGCAACTATTTCAGCAGCGGTTCATATCATGACCGAACATTGACGCCTGGCTCTGCCATGTAATCGCGGCGTGTAGTGACGTCGCCTCTATGATCAAAATCACTGTAACAGACCTAATATTTATCCCCAACAGTGTATTTTAAATCGAATGTCATCGTTCCCTTCCGAGTAACTTCGTTTACTTTGTGACGTACTTGGGGAATTCTTTTATAGAATTACCCGTGGATAGGACGCGAGTGAAAGTTGTGTCAGAGCCCCAAAAACAACAAGTTAAATATACTCATTTGATGTAAAATAAACAAAATAATACCTCTCGGGAAGGTACTGGGAAATGAAATTATAAACCAACTAGCCACTTGAATTTAATCAGGAAAAAAATATAAATGAAATGAACTCCTTTTAGAATGAAACAAATAACCTATGCTCGGATTGTAATAAATGACAAATAAAGGGGCAATGGGGAAAATTAAACACCAAGCTCTGATCGCTTACCTTAATTCACACAATATAAAGGGAATTTAAATACTTGATCACTGGCTTAAAAATGGGAGAAATTCGTGAGCGATGTCAGTAGCCATTCTGCCAAAAAAGTGGCTCCTCTGCTTTTATAAACAGCGGCGAACTGCACGGGTGGCGGCAACAGGGTTGCCACCATCGGCAGCCTGCCAAAAACCATGACAACTTGGACCAATTCTTCCTTGTAGGGGTTTTCAATGTTCTTGACACGACACCGACAGCAAATGCAATAACTGGGTAGTCCCTATCATCAAATACGTAAAAGCTCCTACAGCTTGCCGATAGGGGTTATCTGGTTTTGAATCGCTTGCCATAATTTCTGCGGCAGTGCGACAATTCTCCATACAGAATTTTTCAAGCAACTTCCTCAAGTAAGACCTTTGGCTTGGAGTAACCGCACCATCGCTCTGCTCAATCACAAATCCAAGGAAGTAAGATGCTGGTTTTACACTCACTATACTCAACTGCGGACAGTAACTGGCCTTAATCAGCACAATGAGCATTTGCGTTCAAACGACAACGCTGAAAATGAAGTCAGAAGTGCAAACTGCGCCCTTCCTGAAAGCTGTCGCCCTTCCTGCAACCAGTTGTACCACTCACACGCATCACATCCCATCCCCGGAACCCCCCCGTTCATTTCCCAATTTATTGCTCTTCGTACAAACTGACTTGACTCATTCGAGCATTTATTACTAGTCATTCGCTTGTTGTATCTCAAAATAAATACCAATACGTGAACGAAATAACGCTAATCAAAATAAGGAGGTGCTTTCTTTTGTGGTTTTTTTTTTGTCTATTGCGTTGGCAGCCCCTTTTTTCGGTGACTCGAACATTCTGAGCAATTTTTCAGTTCTTATTTTTTTTTTAGTTTCGTCGTTGAGCTTGTTACAATCCAAAATCAGAATGTTCGACTTACCGCGGGGGCTCCTTAGGGTTTTTTTTCGTATTGAGCGAAACAAAGCCTTTTGTGAATAGTTTTAATTTTTGTTAGTTCTTACTTTCATTTGACTGTTTCGTCGTTTTTCTTAAAATCAATTCGATCGGAGGGTAAACTACTTTTTATTGTATTTAGCTTTGCGCAGCGGCTGGTAGTGCGGAGAGTGGACTTTAGGAGGTTTGACTGTGCGAAATTGTAGTCATTACAGAAGGGTAATTGACAGTCTACCCAAATATCCTGGGTCTGTTGGCGTTATGCGAGGTGGTTAGTGGAAATTCTGATTGCTCCTACTCGAATTGACTACAGGGGCTCGAACGTGATTCACCTTTCACTGTCATTTTGAATCGATTTTACCACTCTTTTATTCGAGTACAGCTCGTGGCACACTCCCCAAAAGCGTGGTGAATCTTGCGAAATGTTTCCATTTGCGAATCGGCAAGCTTTTATTGCAAATTTTAATGCAGTAGCGCAGCTGTCATTTTATAATTCGATAAAAACCGCCGAGAACAACAGAAAGATTCACGGGGCGAGGCTGACTGATGCTTTGACATGACACATGGCCGTGCATGACAGTCCCCTTCACGTCCCCACTAAGCTTGCCCATCAGCGCTTCGTTCTTTTCAACGGTAGGGCAGATGGTCCGATAGCTTTTGAACAAACCACGTACGTTCAATATGTTTTGCACGCTACAAGACATGAAGCTACATCTCATTGAGCAAGTAAAAGATTCTACCAGCCGCTTCGCGTCAATTCTCCAATTTCTCGCGCACTTTGAAATAAATTTTATTAATACAATCGACTCCCTCCAGTTGTTAACTGTTCTCCGTAAACACCCATTACCCGCGCCATTTGGCCTCTAATTGTAACAATTTCGTTAACGATCGTCTCCGAATATTGTGTCAAATTGTCTCAAAAGTTTTCACTTCATCAATGTTGCGCATCGCATAAACTCGGTTGCTTTATTTCGTCCGATGTCTACGAATCGTTATAGAGACGAGAGGAGAATAAGAACGTATATAGTTTATGAGTATAGATTTTATTTTTCAATTAGTCAGTAGAATGTAGTCGTTAAGAGGTGAATAAATAGTTCAACGGTTCACTACTGAAAAGCCGCTCTTCCGTCTTTGTGTACAGATCTGTTAACGAATATTCTTATATTTATTCGAAACAAATTGTTATTTATTATAAAGTAGACCCCGTTTTTATAAGTAATTCATATCGAGGTTGTAAGGGAGTATTTTATATCGTGACCGTCGAGGCGCTCGAATGGCTGAATTGCGGTTCGAGTGTAGCGACGATGGTTATTTTTGTGACAGTTCTTGATTCGTATTTTGTTCCTTTTTGAAAATATTGGCTATTGCGCGTAGGAGAGCCCAATTTTGTGTTTGAGCTTTTAATTTTTGATAAAGTTGTGCTTAGGTGGTGATTAACTTTTTGGTGGGATTACCGTACGCGTTTTAGAAAAGATCGTGTTTTTTAACCCAGCATTGACACACCTACTCTCACCAACGGTTACTACACAGGGTAATTTATACCCCGTACCATTTAAATCGCTGTAAAAATAAAGTTTGCCAACCACAGTACCCACAGAAGTTATTATCAATTATTTTATTTAAACTTTCAAAATCACAAAAAACCAAACCAAAAATTTCAACACAATATAAAGAAGTTATTGCCGATGTAAAAAAACTATTGAATCTGAATAACATTGAATTTCTTCTTAAACTGAAAACTAGACATTCTGAACAGCTACGAGAAAAAATAAAAACCCTGCAAATTATTACACAATGGTTTATTATTCTCATGAACGGCTTGACCTAGTATTATTGCTCCCCCATCCCATTCGGCTCAGCATCGAATACTAGTAAACCATACGAAACATGTCCTGGCTACAATGGAACTATGGAAACAAAACGTCTGATGATTTTGCCCCGTCGGGGAAATTGGAACGGGGGCGCTCGAAGCAAACCCACCCGTTCCGAGGCGAAATGGGAGGCAAGCAAGCGGGAGGCGCGCTCGCTTGCCTCGAGCGCGGTTGCTTTTTTAATGAGATGGGCGGGGAGGGAGGGAGTTCAAACGACGAAACGCTGTAGCTCCCGCGTTCTACTGCGTTTCGTTAATTTTTTTAACCGTTTTTTGCCCATTACAACCACGGGCTTCGTCCGATCGGATTGCCGAGATGGCGGGCACAACTAGATACCAAATGGGATTTTTGGGCGAAAGAACGAATTTTTTAGACCACGTTAAAGGCACAAAACGGCCCAGACGGGGGATGGTAGATGGCGGACGGACATTGCAAATTTGGAATCTCCAAGTCTTGAAACGTAAAGTATCTAATTTTGAGGGGGGCTGTAAAAAATTTTTCGTGGCCGAAAACATAGGGTTATTATTCAGAATGAATAATAAACCAAAATGGAAGCACAACCACAATCATGTCGTTTTATCCAAAAAACTCCTGCAGAAAAAACTCGTATCACTCTTATCATAAACGAATCTTCTTCTTCTACTAGTTTATTTTATTGTCCAGTTCTATCTCCTACTCTCTCCCCCCTCTATTGGAAATTTAAAATAAAAATTTACTGCGCAATTGAAGCAAGTTCTTCAATAAGCCTTTTCACAGGCCGACGCTCACATTCTGAGCGACAAAGGGTGTTTTTTTCAGGACGTGGTTCAGCTGATATTTCCCACTGATCCAAGCTGTTCCTTGAAGGAGTTGAAGTAACACACGGGGGAGGTGGTGCCGAAGTTCCTGGAGGGTCAGTGGGAGAAGGTGAAGAGTCAGTTTGTATAGTCAGCTGATCTACATGCAGAACCCAAGTTTTGTTTAGCGATGGGACAAATACTTCTCGTCGACGAGGACCCAGACTCTTGACCAGTGATGCTGTCAGCCATTTGTCACCAGTGCTGCAATAGTTACTCACATACATAGGTGTACCTGGATCGTACTTTTCTAGCTTTGACAACTCCCTTGCGAGAATTCCAGAGAGAGAACTCAGGTCTGTTCCTTCATCGGTATAACTCTTCCTGAGCCCTTATGAGAGAGTTATATCAGTCGACTGTCGTGGAGGTTGTGGTTGAGCCCAGTCACTCACTGAGGTACGGTAGCGTAAAATGCCCCCACGTTGGGCGCCAATATTGTAGCGACCAAACCTACGCTAAAATGTTCGGCCGCGCAATAATTAAAATTTAGGAATTCCTCGACCATCACGTGGAGGAGGGATGGGCCTCAAAGGTGGAAACAAAAAGAATAGTCCTTGTCGGAAATTTCCACCCGAAAAGAAATTGATTTAATTTCTGTGAAAATTGATTAAATACTGATCGGAGTGGCCACCCTTTACAAAATTTTTAAAAAAACTAAAGTAATAGATTTCTACTTCAAAAAAAAAAAACAAATAAAAAATCTATGAAGAATAAAAATTAAAACAAGGTCTCCGGCGACTCCAACGACGTAGAGGTGGTTAACTTCTTCGAAATTTTATTTTATTTTTATTTTTTTAAATATTTATTCAAAGTCCCACCTGATGAGTAGAACGGAAGTCCGAGGCTGCAAACTATCCCTGGACGAGGTGCCCCCTTGTACAATTCGTGACGACTGCGGGAGGCTAGGGGAAAAGATTCATTCTTATTTTTCCGACTAGGCTCCCAATATTGAATTATTCTTTTGAAGGAGTGACACTTACCACGGAGTCGAAACGGGGATTTATTATATATAGAAAAAATTGATATTTTCTTCGGCCGCTTGAGGAAGAACAAACAATCCGCACGAGGCGAAGGCCAAGACTGCCGCAGTCTCCTTCGCTCGCCTGAGTCGCGGCGAGAGAGGAGACCGCTCGGAGCAACGATAAGGGGTGTCCTCTCGCGAGCATCGGCGTTTGTTACACCATACTCTTCCTTGGGAGCGTTTTGCTTTCTTCAAAGGAAAACTCGGCATACTACCCCTCGAAGAATGCTCCAAGATCTGACACATGCCAGGCACCACATATTTACCACATTAGTAAAACTGAAGGTGAATAGTAAAACTTTTCAACTTCAGAACTGATTTTCTGGTCCTTGTACTAGTACTACAACGAAGGTTAAGGGCTTCAAAGTCCGGTCGCATTAAGTACTTGCCCCCCTCAAAGTTCATTGTGTCAGGAGCCAGTCCACACCCGCTGCCTTCTAAGTTCATCGATAATGTGGGGCAGCGCTGCATTTAGTATCAGCATCGTCCAAGACAACTGGTCGCTCTTGGAGAGGAGTGACTCTGAGGGACATAATTGGTGCTTTCTTGGAGGAGAGTACAAGGACATGAATACCGTGATGGACGAAAACCACTCGAGCCCCTTACTGCCCATTTTTCAATTTTGCCTCAATGGAATGCAAAGAGCGACCACACAGAGTAGTTATTTCTCATAAAATGAGGACACCCCCACATTTAGTTATGGCAGTCATGGCCGAGTTGTTGGAACCTCTGACTAGAAATTTGGGCTGCATAAACCACTGGATTATTTCTTTTTTTTTTTAATACTTGAACGTGTCCTCCATGTGGCGCTTATTTCACCATCAGCTGTTCAATTAACCTTATTAACGTTACGGCGCACTGAAAGTATTCACCACCAGTACAATCACACCCAGCGAATTAAAACTCGTACGTTTTGCAAAAGCGATCGGAACGGTCACATTTTCCAGCTAAAGTAATTCATCTCGAATTAGGCTAGTCTCGTGCGAACAATTTCCTGTTGATGCGTTTTATCTTATTAACTGGTTGAAATATAGTTATAATCCGAACATCACAGTCAATACTTCCAAGCGTTGTATGTGAATACGTTTGTTATATTGCGTAAGTTTAATGAATTACGAACGACGTTTGTTTGAATATAATCTGTAAGAACCCGGCGCTGCGACTGTGCCGTCTATAGAACAAATGAAACAATGTAATCTCGTCCTTTTTGTAACAAGCCGTTAGGTTGTGGAATTGACTATTTGTATACCTTAGCGATACCCCTTTGTCTCGGTCACATCCAGGTTTAATTTGTGTAGTACAAAAATGTCTTTGCGTCGTTCGAACATCGAGAATGTTTGTTTTTTTCTGGAACTGTCTAAGGGGCTATTTCACCAGTCAACTGCTATTTTACCAAATTGGACGTTTTATTTGTTGATTATGTACAAGCGGGTTTTACCAACGTAGTCAACAAGCTTTGTCGATTCAATAATATGGGGATTGAGCTGCGTGAGGATGATTTAGAAGAGGTGATATGATTTATGACGTTTTTTTTTGGACGTAGGAGGGAGTGTCTGCTCTTTGTGGCCTCGTGAGTTTGAGCAATGAGACCTGAGCCAGAATTGTTGAGCACATTAGTGCATTTGGTTGGCCTTCATGTCTCTCTGCGATGGGCAGCTCTTCGTGCTCGCGAGAATCTTGCTGCATCCCACCATTCCAATACAGTTGAGCAGTTTGGGAGGTTCAGGAGCAGTCTTTCATTCATAGCTTCGTTTTTCATCCGTGTAAGAAACTGGCTGCAGAGCGGTAAGTGTTCAGGCAATTACGCGAGTTCTTAAGGCGCATTGTGGCGACAAATGAACTCTGGTCTTCTCCAATTCGTCAAACGTATGACTCACGCCTAATCGTCCAGTTCTTCAATCTCCTACTCTTCAGGCCAGTTTTATCTGCTCTGCTCCTACTCGCAAATCCGTTCCATCTTCCACATTGCCTGTTTTTTCCAGTTCCGTTGTATACGTAGCACTGTATAGCGTTTTTTTCTCGTCCAAGACACCCTTTTTCCTCCACGAGGAAGTTCGCATTGTGCTCCCTAAAGTGCCAGAAGTGTTCTCCCAAGGAGCTCTACATACATCCCAAACTTCAGCACCACTCATCAAGTGACTCACGACCACTTCATCTCCTCTACCACCGTCATACGAATGGTCCAGGTTAAATTTTCCAATTCACAGACATTCCATTAAGATCACCGTCAAAAATATAATTTTCCCGTCCGGCAACTTCCTATTCATTTTGTACAGGCTTCTCTATTGAGGGAAGAATGTGGAGTATTCTACGAACTCTACGCTTTCCCCAACAGTAAGCGCCATCCTCTTCTGGATGAAAACTGCCCGTACAAATTGAGGGATTGACCAGTTATCATCAGAAATTAAACATGCGGACGAATGCCTCTTGCATTAGGCGGCTGACTGAGGCACGAGAAGATGACGTGGAAAGCATCGTCCACCATTGCCCTGCAGTGCAGGCCGTTTGGGCTTCCAGTCTTACCAATTCAGTGCAGGCACGCCTTAAATGCTCCATATCCTGTGAGGAACTGAGTAAGCTAGTAATCCACCTAACTGTTGCACCTCCCTACTCAAGAACGAAGTGCTGGAATCACCCTTGGAACCCTTCTGGGCTCGTCTTGCCACCTCCCGCAAGTACCATATTGGTCGTAGCGTATACACGCAGTTATAAGCTCAACCTGTAGCGACAAAAAAAAAACTAAAAGGTTAGGTCGCTGTTGAAAACAAACGGGTTCTCCCGAATTAGAAGAGGCCTGTATCAGCCCGGATCCGAAATAATGAATAACCCCCGTCCTTGATTGAAAGCTGTGCCTCCGCTGATACTGAGACCACACCCACCTGGAAAGGAATAAATTCAGGAACGGAGAAAAAAAAGAAGGAAATCAAGGAACTCACCTCATGCGCACTCGACGGACGCTTTTCCCTGGCCAGGAAACACTTGACTTAGCGACAGGAAACACTTCGTCGCACCAAAACCAAACTTAGCGGAAGCATCACTTCCAAATTACAAAAGGGGGTGGAAAAGGTTTTTATATATCGCAATTAACGCATCAAAATTAAGGGCTCCGTCTCGATCGACCGCTCGATGGAAAGTAGAAGGTGAGAGGAAGGGTTAGGGTCTGTGAGAGGTGAGGTGGCCTCTGCAGAGGGGAAGAAGGCGATTCGGCAGGACGAACTTACGTTTCCCAACAGCCCCACAATAATTAAAATTTCGTGAGTCCTCGACCAACTCAAAGTTGTGGGCCTCAAAGAAGGAAGTAAAAAAATATCTGGTGCGTTGCAACACACAACTTTCCTTAGCTCTACAATTCACTTTCTATATGGCTTTGTCTACTTAATCAATCCATTTACCTCTCAGTTCATTTGAACTTCGTCAAACAACACGTCACAGCAGTAGGAAGCGGTAGCGCTTACAGTTCTGAAATGTATTGTGCTGCTCGTACGCATTCCAGGACCATTATTGAGCAATTAGTACACAGATAATTAATGAGGCTGTAAACACGATTTTTTTGAAGAAAGACAGTAATCACTTTTGCAGAATTATTCGGTAAAAACTTTTGATAATTTATTGAGCTGCTCTCGTCATTTTTCCACGAATGGAAATGTTATGGTATAACTGCCTTATTGAGAGCTATCAATATAAAATATTTTACCAAAAACGTTAGAGCTATTTTTGAGAAAAAAAGGTGTTTTGATCACAATGATAACTATAGTTAACTTTCGATGGATTTTGTTCATACCCTTATTTTGGCGTCCCATGGTAACCTGCGGGCTAGATATCAAGTTTCAGCTGATTTTGTACTGTCGTTTCCTCTAAAAACCGCGCTAAAATAGAATTCTTCAAAAGTGTTGGTAATTTATTGTGCTGCTCTCGTCATTTTCCGACAAATGAGAATTTTACGGTATAGTTGCCATATTGGGAGTTATCAGTATAAACAATTTAATCAAAATCGTTAAAGCCGTTTTTGAGAAAAAAAAAATTTGGTGTTTTGATCACTATGATAACTATAGTTAACTTTCGGTGGATTTGTCTCATACCCTTATTTTGGCGTCGCATGGTAACCTGCGGGCTGGATATCAAGTTTTAATGGATTTGATACGGTCGTTTTCTCTAGATATTGTTCACAGGCACACAGACCATTTTCCCGAATAGTGTTTTTCGGACTCAGGAGGGTCTGAAACGTAAAGATCTGAAGAAAACTCAAAAAGCCGATTTTTCAGCCGATTACACAACTTTCCTTTCTACTTTGTCGAGCCAAGGAAAGTAAACAAAAAAAATCGTCCTTGTCGGAAATTTCCACACAAAAAGGAAATAAGTTTAGTTTCTTTCAAACTTGCAGTGAATGTACTAACTGTGGCCATCCTTTACAAAATTTAAGTAAAAGAAAATAATAAATTTCTACTTGTCGAAAAGGGAAAAAAAGTCTATGGCGAATAAAAGTAAAATTAGGTCTCCGGGGCGACTCCAGCGATGAGGTGGGTAATGTTCTTCGAAATTTTGTTTTAGATTGTCTATCCCACCTGATATGTAGAGCTGAAGTCAGAGGTGTTGTCTAGCCCTGGACGACGTGCCTCTTGGTACGATTCGTGACGGCTGCGGGAGGCTGGGCAAAAGACACAATTTTAATCTGCTCGGCTCCCCAAATCGAAATTTTCTTCTTTTATTTTAATTTTGAAGGAGTGGTGCTTACCTCGGAGTCGAAACGGGGATTTATTCTTTTCTTCGGCCGCTTGAGGAAGGACGAACGATCCGCACAATGCGTGGACCATCAAAAGATTACTTATTAAGGGGTTTCAGTGTCTGTGCAGAGTTAGTCGTATCTTCACATGTGAACGTTTTCGCTGGATTTCGGCTCAAAGAGTAAGCAATGGAACCTTCAGGTCTGTTTTCTTATATCGGCTGTTCCCAAACCCTCAGACGGGAATTTTGCAACGTACTAAGAGGTTTATAGCAGTCGATTGGTAAAGCCCTCAGCTTTCCTTAGAGCCTCCTAACCACATTTAAAGGCGAATCTTTGCAATCCATAATTCGAGTTAATGACACACGCAGACAAGATCTGGCGCATTAAACATCACACTAGCTGCCATTATTCGCCCGACGTCGATGTGTACCAACTTTCTGTCGCAGCTTCATATCGGAAGTAGTTTATTAATAATTATAATAATACTAGCGCCCTGACAACGTTTTTGTACACTGAGTGCACAGCATTACCAACTCGACTCGCGTGAAATCAAAACAAGCGTCAGGTTGTAAACTGCTCCTCTTTTTTTATGTCAACCGTCGAATCACACGTCTCAGTACTACCAAACCCCCTTGCAAACTTGCAATCTTCGTTCCTCATTTGTAATTGATGTAAAACTTTTACCGTAATAATTATCGTTTTTGTCGTTGCTTTTCGAAAGACCTAATCACGTAATATTAGTTGTGTATTTAGATTAGCTCCCGTCGGTCCCAGCTGGCTGGGCTCCAACCAGTGTAACTGTTTTCAATTTCATGTTGTACATAATCGTATACTTTGATGTATATTCCTTCTAAGAGATGAGTTGAAAATAAATTATAGCTTACTATGTTGTTTCGCTTTGGATATTCCTTCGCAAAGTCCTTCGAGGTCGAAGACTATTGAGAAGTGGACAGTCTTTGTCTAATGAGTTAGCAACTGACGGAAATTACCATTTCCTTGCAGGATTTGTTAAAGGTAGTTTGGCAATTAAGCGATCAATGGTTTCTCTAACGGACATGTATCATACTGGGGGGGGGGGGGGCTTTACGAACAAAATTGAAAGGTAAGTTCTAGAGGGCTCTCATTGGGATAAGTGAAAAGCTGGTTGGCCCCCATGCTGCTCTTCTTTCTTGTCCCCTTCACTCTCATGTGTATCTTGCAGCGACCTGCCTTTCTCTTACCACCCAACAGTTTATGAGGTTCAGAAGTGGCATCTTTCCTCCATGTCTTCATTCTGATACAAGCCCTGGATCAGCCAGCCTTCTGGCTCAGGAATGTGCCTCTCTAGCATTCTTCAGAATTCAACGTGTTGCTGATGAATGCCTCTGGTGTGAGCTGACTGGCTGTACATTCTATTGTGCGCTACTAACATACCCGCTGTAGTGAACTTAGCTTTAAGATAATCATTGTAATCAACTTAGCTGAAGTACACAACCAACAAATAATATGTTTTTATAATATTTTATATCAAACTATGGAAATACGTTGGAAAATATCTGGTGCGTTGCAACACACAACTTTCCTTAGCTCTACGTCAATTCACTTTGTACATGGCCTTTGAACTTGGTCAAACAACACGTCACAGCAGCAGGAAGCGGTAGCGCCTACAGTTATGGAATTTATTGTGCTGCTCGTACTCATTCCAGGACCTTTATTGAGCAACTGGTACACGGATAATTAATGAGGCTGTAAACAAGAATTTTTTGAAGAAGGATAGTAATTACTTTAGCAGAGTTATTGGGTAAAAACTGTTAGAACTGGTAGTAAGCGAAACGGCGGTAGTTGAAATTCAGGAATTTCTGGAGTGAACCCCATGTATCTCATGAGCGTTTTTAAACACTCACCCTTTAGGTATTAGATTGGACTACAATACCAATTTTTATTAACATTCTACTAACATTCCAGCGGAGTTTATAAGAAAAAAATCGCGCTAAAAACGCTTTTCGTAGAAAATTTTTATAATTTATTGTGCTACTCTCGTCATTTTCCCACAAATGGGAATTTTATGGTGTAATTGCCTTATCAAGAGCTATCAATATAAAAAATTAAATCAAAATCGTTACAGCCGTTTTTAAGAAAAAAATGGAGTTTTGATCACTATGATAATTATAGATAACTTTCGGTGAATTTTGCCCATACCCTTATTATGGCGTCCCATGGTAACCTGTAGGCTAGACATAATTTTACAGCTGATTTGGTACGGTTGTTTTCTCTAAAAACCGCGCTAAAACCGATTTTCGTAGAAAATTTTGTTAATTTATTGTGCTGCTCTCGTCATTTTCCCACGAATAGAAATTTTATGGTATAATTGCCTTATTGAGAGCTATCAATATAACAAATTTAATCAAAATCGTTAGAGCCGTTCTTGAGAAAAAAAATATTTGGTGTTTTGCTCACTATGATAACTATAGTTAAATTTCGGTGGATTTTGCTCATACCCTTATTTTGGCGTCCCATGGTAACCTGCGGGCGAGATATCAAGTTTGAGCTGATTTGGTACGGTGGTTTTCTCTAAAAATCGTTCATAGACACACACACAGACCATTTAACCAAATAGTGTTTTTCTGACTCAGGAGGGTCTGAAACGTAAAGATCTGAAGAAAACTGAAGAAAATTTTTTTTTTCAGCCGATTACTTAACTTTCCTTTCTACTTTGTAGAGCGGAGGAAAGTAAAAAAGAAAACGACTCTGCTTATTGAGTGTAGCTGTTATTCTACCCTGTAGAGTGTACTTGTCTACTCAATAAACTGGTGTAGCTGTTACTTCTCATCAGGAAGTGTACTTGCTCCCGGTAAAATTGTAGTGCAGCTGTTGACCCTCCATCAGAAGTTCGTACTTGCTCCCGCTTAGAATCCAATTGGTGCAGCTGTTGACCCTCCTTCAGAGGTGTACTTGCTCCCTCACGAGGTGTAGCTCTTCCTCATAACGAGGGTACTTGCTCCCTCAAACTAGGGACACCTCCTTCAGGGGTGGACAAGGTGGAGTCACATTTTACAAAAACTAAATATGAAAGTTGGACATCCAACCAAAAAATTTATTAACTTCAAAAAAGTCACAACACCCACCTTAACTGTTACCCTGTAGTGCAGGCAGTTTGGGCTTGCTGCCTTAACAGTTTGACGCAGGTATGCCCTAAATGCTCTGTGTCTATGCTTGTACCATTCCTCTATAACGTCAGTAGACTATTCAGGGGTCACCTTAGACAGTAGACCATGTAGCTAAGCCACTAGAAAAATACTTAATTACTTACCAGACTGTGGACAAATCAAAAGCTCGCTTGAGAAAACATGTCTCACACTTGCACTGATAATATGGATCTAAACCTCGAGTAGTGCTCAGTTGTTGTACTTGTTCTAATTAAAGCGTCCTTCTTAGACTAATCAGGGCTTGATTGCATATATTAGCTCTAGAATTACCAAAGACATTGTGTACGTTCAAGTGAATGAATGAAGAAGACAGCCTGAATCTTGGGTGCAGTAAAACTATGAGACAAAACCTGAAGGCTGCAGTTTTCAAACACGTGGGACACGACTTCTTGGCTCAGTTACTCCTTCAAAGAACGACCGGTCCTTTCGCTTTATATTCCCTCCTTTTCTCCACTCATTAAGCCCCTCCTTAAGGATGTGCAGGCTGGTATTTGGTACTCTACAGTTTTACAAGCGGCTCCAGTTCGAGGATATCAGCAAGATGTAAGCGACAAACGTATTTGCAAACGATGTCAACCCCCACAATGAACTCTGCGAGATACCACCTTTCACTGTTTTATATACCAGCTCTGGAGGCTAACGTGGTGACAAAAATGCTGTACTTGCCGACTATCTACTTTCAGTCGACACCTCCGACCTGACATTTTCATTCCAACTGTCATGCAAACTCGACAATGAGAGATTTCAATCCCTGGTGGTTTTCAAAGCACGCCCAACATCATAATGGCTAACGTATTGCCAGCCAGATGGGGAAATTAAGTAGGAGGTCCGCTTAGACCCTTGCAAAACGAAGGCTGGTGTAATTTAAACAGGAACAGATATGAATTTATGACAGTTCTTAGAAATAGAATTGAGTCGATCGTGTTTTTAGACCACAAGAAAATAACTTGTAAGTTTCAAAGGAACATGCATATACACCAACATTGGTTTATGGGAAATACGAGGAAACTAGTAAACTGTATTTGATAATTAGAATATTGCGTACTACGCAGGTAGCAACCACAGTGGTGCCCCGTGATTAATTTAAGTCGCTTCTGCCTATATGAGTAGGGAAATTTATTTTTATCATAATACAAGCCTATTAAGAGATACAGAATGTGTGGCTTTGAAGTGATGTAGTTTTCCGTTACCGTACATGTCCCCTTCCCACTCGACGCAGTCTATCCTGTTATTCTACTTTCTTTTTTTTTTTTTTTTGACCCGAGGGCGAGGGCGTGTGGGACAAGTTCCTTTGTCACTGCGGCTGCATGTGGGCCAATTGAGACACAGGCCCTTCCTTAGTAAAAGGCGTCGTACATACCCACCCCCCTTAGGAAGCTGAGTATGTCCTTCACCGCAGATTCCGCCATGATTTGGGGTTCAGTGGTCCCCTGACCGAAGTATTCAAAGCGTTTTGCTGCCAAGGCAGGGCACTCACATAGGATATGCTCTGCCGTCCCGTCCTCCTCACTGCAGAGTCTGCATTCCACCGCCTCTAAGATGCCCATCTTGTTGAGGTGATATCTGGGTGGCCAGTGCCCGGTGAGGAAGCTTATCAGTACTCTCAGATCTTGTCTAGAGAGTGTCAGAATCTTCTTCGCCCTTTGACAGGAAGGCGTGACAAGCCTTTTCGCCTGTCTTAGTTGTGGCTGGCGATGCCAATGGGCGCCATTTTCCTGTATCTCCCATCAAGCAACCAGACGGTTCAGGTGACTTTTCCTCAGACCCACGTGTGGTTCAGGCCCGATGGGTAGGGTTTCTGTACCCCTTTTCGTAAGGCGGTTAGCCTTTTCATTGTCCTCATGCCCCCTGTGAGCCGGCACCCAAATGAGGGAGAGCCTGTTACGGGCGCCGAGCTGCTTGAGCGCATGGAGGCATTCCCATGCCAGCTTAGACCTAAAGCTACAGGCTGCGATGGCCTTTAAGGCGGCTGTCTGAGAAAATGTAGATCCACTTGCCCTTGAGTCCTTCGTTCAGGATCTCTTCTGCGATCTCTTGGGTTTGGCCCATTGTTCGCGGCTGCTTATTCAGTCAGCATGCTGTCCTTATTCACAGCTGGCCACAGACATGCCCCTGGGGACTATGCCGTGGCCGTTCCACTATCCACAACCCGTGGTTGCGCCTAGTAGCATGGGCATGCTCCTGGGAAGATGACCCAGAACCAGGTTATTCTACATTAAAACTCAGGAACCCTCATTGGAAGGCAATCCAGATGAATCATGTATTTTAGTATTAAGAACTTTCAGAGCAGCGCATGAATTCATAACACCAGGTGAGCTCTGAAATGTATTGCCAAGGACGCCTGCAATAATTTGTACTACAAAAGGTCTGCCTGACGACATCATTTATTTTTGTTTTTTTCACTTTATCGAGAAAGCTCATTTATTTTTCATTCCTTTAATTTTTGCAAATATAGTTAGGTAAACAGGCTTTAAGGCATTTCACTTTCCTTGCTCTACGAAGTAGAAAGGAAAGTTATGTAATCGGCTGAAAAAAAAATTTTGAGTTTTCTTCAGATCTTTACGTTTCAGACCCCCCGAAAAACACTATTTGGGAAAATGGTCTGTGTGTGTGTCTGTGAACGATTTTTAGAGAAACCCACCGTACCAAATCAGCTTGATATCTCGCCGGCAGGTCATCATGGGACGCCAAAATAAGGGTTTGAACAAAATCCACCAAAAGTTAACTATAGTTATCATAGAAACTTGATGTTTAGCCTACAGGTTACCATGAGACGCCAAAATAAGGGTATGAACAAAATCCACCGAAAGTTAACTGTAGTTATCATAGTGATGAACACCAAATTTTGTTTCTCAAAAATGGCTCTAACGATTTTGATTAAACTTTCTATATAGATAGCTGTTGATAAGACAACTATACCATAAAACTCCCATTCGTGGGAAAATGACGAGAGCAGCACAATAACTTCTCAAAATTTTAGACGAAAAGCGTTTTTCACGAAGTTTTTCCCTTATACACTCTGCTTGAATTTTCGTAGAATGTTAAAATAAATTGGTATTGTAGTCCAATCCAATACCTATAGGGTGAGTGTTTAAAAACGCTCATGAGATACACGGGGCTCACTCCAGAAATTCCTGAATTTCAACTACTGCCGTTTCGCTGACTACCATTTCTAAACATTTTTACCCAATAACTCTGCAAAAGTGATTACTATCCTTCTTAAAAAAATTTGTGTTCACAGCCTCATTAATTATCTGTGTATCAATTGCTCAATAGTGGTCCTGCAATGAGTACGAGCAGCACAATAATTCCGGAGCTGTAAGCGCTACCGCGCCTCTGTACGATTTGACTAGTGCTGGCCACATATGCAACAGTATTGTTGAGAATGTCAGTATATATTAGTTTGATTATCCGCCTGTTACGCGCAGTAGCCTAGTTTTGTTCAAGTTGGTGGCGCGGTCCTTTAGTGATTAAGGATGAGGGGGTTTTTTTAGTCCATTCTGTTCAGGCGCGGGTAAAATTTGAAAAGTATTGTCAAGTAAGTCAAGTTCGGTGTTGCCTTTTATATCTAAATTCATCTTAATCCGTTCTTTCGTTTACGTTTTATGATAAAGTTCTTTGTTTTATCGGTCGAGTTCGTGGTTTGTTGTTTTTGTGCTAGAGCTTCATGTCCGTTTTCCGTCGTTTTCAAGGCGACTTTCTCGCAGTTAACTTGTGTATCAAGAAGCTATTATTGAGAGATATCGGGTATAACAGAATAGCTATTTTAACCAATAACCAATCGTTACGCCGAAATGAGAATTTTGAACGTTTTGGAGGTTACAGCGCGATCGCGGCAAAATTGGAAAACTTTTGGACTGTAAAAGTGAAGAACGAAGTCGACGAAGGCAAGATCGCTCCACGTAGAAGGTATCGAACAAAATAATCGATATTTATCGCCTACTAGATTTGTGTTGTGTTGTCCCGAGTTCGGAGCTCCGGTTGTCCACGTTGCAGTCTCCCTCCGCGAATAATCGTCGTCGCCGCGACCTTCCGAGCCCGAAATCCCCTCGAGAAAAGTGGACTCCGCGTCGGGAGCTTTGAAACCGTCGATTTGGGGAATACGGGGGTTTTAAATTTTGTTCACCTGAACGTGTCGGTTTAAGGGGAGTCGACGACGTGAATGGCAGCGACACGTAGGCGAGTCGAAGAATTCGTGACGTAGCACCCGCTGGGAGCCTTTTGTTTTGCCTTCTGCCCCTGTCCGACCAGTCATCTGGTTTTCGTCTTAACTTCTTCCCAGTTTATCAACCTCCTTCGCCCTCGAATGTCGTGAAACGTTGCGACCCCTCCGTATTTTGTGTTCCTCCTTTCCCCCTTAAATTTTTCTTTTCGTACCCAATTCGCACTCTCCCTTTTTCCTCATTTTCGTTTTGTTAAATCCTCCGAAAACCCTTCGAATTTCGAGCTCCGTCCTCAATTTCGTTCCAACTCAAAATGGACGTACTTTCCGGGTTGATAACGACCCCGTACGCCTTCCACGGGCTCATCGTCGGGGCCGTTCTCCTTTTCGCCCTTTTGGTCTTCAGTTTCGGCTTCAAATCCGCCGTAGAGCCGCCGTTCGACAAATTGTCCGACGACCGACGAGCCGTCGGAAAAAAGAAGAAGATTAAAGAGAAGGTACGTTTTTTTTTGTCATTAGTGTGATTTATTGTAAGTTAATTTTTCGCTTCAGTTTGATGGAAGAGCGATTTGTTACCGTCCGGAGGGTCGTTGTCGAGATTTTGAACCGTTCGTATGCTCGGCGATAGGTTCGTAGTATGGTTCCATATGTTTACCTTCGACGGCCGCTCGTTGGTGTCGTATCACTCCGCAATCAACTGTATTCGTCCCCAACACGTCAGCACACGTAACGTGAAACGAAACTCTTCTCAAGTGGTATCCCTCACAACTAGCAACATTATAGCACACAACGAACAATGTGTGACATACCTGTGTGGGCTAATGGATTTTGAAAGTATGAATGCGGCTGATGGTTCATAAATGGGTAATGTACTCCGCAATTCGATCAAAAAGCCGATCTTAGCCTCATGCAAAAATCCGAGTTCATATTTATTCGTAGGTCGAACCTGGTATACGAACTGGCACTTGCAAAATGTCACAGAGTATGACAAATCATAGTAAACACGAAGATATGTTCGGGGTAAATAGCTGTGTAGTTCGCACATATGTAGTCGAAGGTCCCAAGCTAATATTCGCGTTAATGTCAGCAAGAACTGGCACTTGCTCGCATTGTGTGTTGCGTTTGTATGATTTCAATAGTTGTCGTAGTTTCTCAAAGGGTGTGTTGAAGAGAGGAAGTAGTATGAAGGAATAGGTAGTTTATTTCACTGCCCGAATAAATTAGTACTGTATAGTCCCCTCTTTCGTTCTCCTTGGCTGCCACGTAGTACAAATTTTCTTCCCGTATTCATTGTGTAGTGGTTTCGTTTAAATCATAACTCTAATTACACACATCAATAATAATATACAAATTTTGAACTCGCGAGGTTGGCAAATGGTTAAGTGTGCACTGGTTAACACTTGTGCCATCCTAGTCTTAACATATTCGTTTGAAATTATTCATTGGGCACAAACGAATTACGTGCACTCCAACGAAAAAATATCTGGTGCTTTGCAACACACAACTTACCTTAGCTCTACGTCAATTCACTTTCTATATGGCTCTGTATACTTAATCAATTCATTTACAACTCAGTTCATTTGAACTTGGTCAGACGACACTTCACAGCAGCAGGAAGCGGTAGCGCTTACAGTACTGGAATTTATTGTGCTGCTCCTACTCTTTGCAGGACCATTATTGAGCAATTGTTACACAGAGAATTAATGAGGCTGTCAACACAAATTTTTTGAAGAAGGACAGTAATTACTTTTGCAGAGTTATTGGGTAAAAACGTTTAGAACTGGTAGTAAGCGAAACGGCAGTAGTTGA
Source organism: Pachypeltis micranthus (assembly GCA_020466155.1). Lineage (NCBI taxonomy): Eukaryota > Metazoa > Arthropoda > Insecta > Hemiptera > Miridae > Pachypeltis > Pachypeltis micranthus. Next base: position 26,453,092 of record CM035777.1, on the reverse strand, counting down.
AATTCAGGGATTTCTGGAGTGAGCCCCATGTATCTCATGAGCGTTTTTAAACAATCACCTTTTAGGTATTTGATTGGACTACAATACCAATTTTCTTTAAAATTCTAACATTCCAGCGGAGTTTAAAAGGAAAAAACCACGGCAAAAACGCTTTTCGTCGAACATTTTGATAATTTATTGTGCTGCTCTCGTCATTTTCCCACAAATGGAAATTTTATGGTATGATTATCATATTAGGAGCTATCTATATAAAAAATTTAATCAAAATCGTTAGAGCGGTTTTTGAGAAAAAAAATTTGGTGTTTTGATCACTATGATAACTATAGTTAAATTTCGGTGGATTTTGCCCATACCCTTATTTTTGCGCCCCATGGTAACCTGTAGGCTAGACATCAAGTTTCAACTGATTTGGTACGGTTGTTTTCTCTGGAAACCGCGCTAAAATCGATTTCGTCGAAAATTTGATAATTTATTGTGCTGCTCTCGTCATTTTCCCACAAATGGGAATTTTATGGTATAATTATCATGTTAAGAGCTACGAATATTAAAATTGTAATCAAAATCGTTTGAGCGGTTTTTGAGAAAAAAAATATTTGTTGTTTTGATCACTATGATAACTATAGTCAACTTTCGGTGGATTTTGTTCAAACCCTTATTTTGGCGTCCCATGATGACCTGCGGGCGAGATATGAAGTATGAGCTGATTTGGTACGGTGGTTTTCTCTAAAAATCGTTCACAGACACACAGACCATTCTCCCAAATAGTGTTTTTCGGACTCAGGAGGATCTGAAACGTAAAGATCTGAAGAGAACTCAAAATTTTTTTTTCAGCCGATTACATAACTTTCCTTTCTACTTCGTAGAGCCAAGGAAAGTAAAAAACCGGGCTAAAAACGCTTTTCGTCGAAAATTTTGATAATTTATTGTGCTACTCTCGTCATTTTCCCACAAATGGGAATTTTATGGTGTAATTGCCTTATCAAGAGCTATCAATATAAAAAATTAAATCAAAATCGTTAGAGCCGTTTTTAAGAAGAAAAGGGAGTTTTGATCACTATGATAATTGTAGATAACTTTTGGTGGATTTTGCCCATACCCTTATTGTGGCGTCCCTCGGTAACCTGTAGGCTAGACATCAAGTTTCAGCAGATTTAGTAAGGTTGTTTTCCCTAAAAACCGCGCTAAAATCGAATTCGTCGAAAGTGTTGGTAATTTATTGTGCCGCTCTCGTCACTTCCCCACATTCGAGAATTTTGTGGTACAGTTGGCATATTGGGAGCTACCAATATAAAAAATGTAATCAAAATCGTTATAGCCGTTTTTGAAAAAAACAATATTTGTGGTTTAGATCACTATGATAACTATAGTTAACTTTCGGTGGATTTTGTTCAAACCCTTATTTTGGCGTCCCATGGTATCCTGCGGACTAGATATCAAGTTTGAGCTGATTTGGTACGGTGGTTCTCTCTAAAAATCGTTCACATACACACAGACCATTTTCCCATATAGTGTTTTTCGGGGGGTCTGAAACGTAAAGATCTGAAGAGAACTCGAAATTTTTTTTTTCAGCCGATTACATAACTCTCCTTGCTGCTGTGTAGAGCCAAGGAAAGTAGAGATTTCAACCTCGGAGCGGCTTCAAGAGGGCGGTAGAGACACAGAAAACACATCCTCAATGAACAAATGGCCACAGACACGTGTTAACACCGAAAATCCCAGACAGAAAACGGTACATCACTGCAGGGCAGTCATTCGCGCCAACGGTCACGACAAAGTCCGTAAAATTGCAGCGCAACGTAACTTACGACGCACAGCACACTTTATTGCCAACACCCAACCCTGTCCTTCAGACCAGCAATTGCTAGTTAAACTGGTACCTAGCAATAATCACTGACTAGTGTTATCGTGTGTTTAATTGGCGGTTGGGGGGAGTGCCTAGCTCTGCGGCCTATACCTCTCCCCGGCCCCACTCCATACTGGGAAACTTCCAGCGAAACCTGGTCCCCATGAAGCCAAACCCTTGGCTTCACAGTCGGCAGCACCTTGCCTAAAAGGCTCCAGCTACTGGCCGCGGGCAGAAGTCCCCGGTGCCATGGGAATGCCTAGAGGCGTTCAACAGGCACCTACGCTTTATTACTTTCCTTGGCTGTACAAAGTAGAAAGTTTCTTCACGTTTCAGACCCTCCTGAGTCCGAAAAACACTATTTGGGAAAATATTCTGTGTGTGTGTCTGTGAACGATTTTTAGAGAAAACCACCGTACCAAATCAGCTCAAACTTGATATCTGGCCCGTAGGTTACCATGGGACGCCAAAATAAGGGTATGAACAAAATCCGCAGAAAGTTAACTATAGTTATCATAGTGATCAAAACACCAAATATTTTTTTTCTCAACAACGGCTCTAACGATTTTAATTAAATTTTTTATATTGGTAGCTCCCAATATGCCAACTATACCATAAAATTCCCATTGTTGGGAAAATGACGAGAGCAGCACAATAAATTATCAAAATTTTCGACGAAAAGCATTTTTAGCGCAGTTTTTTCCTTATAAACCCCGCTGGAATTCTTGTAGAATGTAAAAAAGTCTTGTAGTCCAATCCAATACCTAAAGGGTGAGTGTTTGAAAACGCTCATGAGATACATGGGGGTCACTCCAGAAATTCCTGAATTACAACTACTGCCATTTCGCTTACTACCAGTTCTAAACATTTTTACACAATAACTCTGCAAAGGTAATTACTATCCTTCTTCAAAAAATTTTTGTTTACAGTCTGATTAATTATCTATGTACCGATTGCTGACCTGTACTGCGATCCCCTTTCACTTCCTCACTCGTACCAACCCAATCTCTTTACACAAAATAAATACATTCATTCGCGATGGTCCAGGGGTGGACTACTTGACCATCCTCCCCCCCCCCCCCCCGGAACCATAGCTAACCTACCTAACCTATACTAACCCCCCATCATATATACACATAACACGAACAACCACTCAGTGACAAGACCATAATAGCCAACGAACTGGACTGGTAGATTGGAGGACAAGCGCAACAAATAGATTTAGACCCAATATTGGCAATTTACTCACCACCCTGTTGGGTGCAAAACAGACATCAAGTGTAGTACGGGGGAATTAAAAGTTGACCTCTGAGTTGGGTGAGAGAGAGGACTGTTGTTACACTTGTAATATAATAGTTCTCGAATACGAGAGAATCTACTCACATTCCTGCTCTTCTCATGATGTACTTCTCTTCTGTACTGCTCTTCTCTAGCCTGTGCTTGAGTAGACCTCAGTGGTGTCGAGCCAGTACTACTCCTGCCAGGTTGACCGCTTTTTGCCCTACCTTGCCTTCAAGGTTGGCTTACCGAGAGTGGGCCTGGATTATTCGGATTTTGACCTGAGAGCCGCTGATGTTGCGTTTTTATCTGGTCGAGTTGATTCCCCTTCCTCGGTTTTGTTTATTGGTAGTGGGGTTCCCTGGCCTTCATCCCACGATGATGACACTGACACGTTACCCGTTCCTTTTTCCTCCAGGAACTCTCTTCGCCGTCGATGTGCCTGCTCACCTGTGTGGTGAATTCCTCCCCCCCCCTACCGTTTCCATGACCTGTCTTCGTCCCTTGGTCACACTAAGCCATCCTCTTTCTCGATTTTTTTCTTCTCCAAACCCCCCCATTTAGTCATTGCGTACATCATGTTTTTGTGTCGTCGCATTGATATTAAACATCGTCGGACAGCGAGAGACGGTAGTTAGTTTCTGCCGTTGGTTACTTGTTGCCATAATCCGATACTGCCCAGCAGTAGCAGTTTGGAAGGTTCAGGAGCGGGCTGTCCTCCCCGTTTTCCCCTGCAAGATACTGGCCCGGGACCAGCAGTCTCTACTGGCTGGCTTTTCCTTTTCTGGTTCGGACGAATGCCTCTGGTGTGAGCTGACCAACTGTTTCTTCCACTGTGCTCCGCCAGATTGCCCGCCTCTGGCGCGAGAAGGTGGCATGGGAAGCATCATCCTCCGTTGCGCCGCGGTGCTGGCAGTTTCGGCTTGCAGCCTTTCCAATCACGCCACTAATTCACTTAATATTGGGCTCGTTCCCTTAAATGAATAAATGTCAAAAAAAAAAATTACTGGCCGCAGTTAGAACGTGTTGTTCAACCACACTTGAGGTAGGGCAGGAAGGCCTCGATGCCACTTCACCCTCGTTATGTCAGATATCCAACCAAACCGACACTTAATTCGATTAGCTTTACGTATCAATTTTCCAACTCGACACTTGCAGTAGGATTAAACGGTAGCGAGGATTAGTCGAGAAACCACCGGGAAGAGGATTTAATCCAATCGCGTTTATTTGCCGATCACAACGAGCGTCCAAATCCGACGGATAAACTTCGCTTTTCGTTCTACTTTGCACGGTTCGGGTGTTCGTCGTGCCCAAGCAGTAAACTTCTCAACTTTTTGAAGCCAGTTCTGTGGTAGTACGATGCGGAAATATTGCTCGCAGTCCGAGGGAAGGAGCAGGTAGAATAAAAGAGTCAACGATGAGGAAAGAGATCTGGCTGGGTCAAGTGAGAGTAATAGATTTATAGCTCCACTGTAGACACTTGTCCTTTTACTTTTTATAGCTATGCGAAGTAGAAAGAAAGACTATGAAATCTGCTGAAAAACAAATGTTGTTGTTCAATTTCTCTTCAGATTGCTCTATAAAAAATTCGACGACCTACTACATATACGGGCGCTATATATTCGTTCAACGCATTTCTACAACAACACTTATAGAGAACAAAATGTAGGTACTAGTTAGCTTTGAGTATTCCTTCAGTTTGTTCGAAATTGTTAGAGCCGGTTTTGAGAGAATTGGAACACCGATGAATTAAAATTCGACAAATCTCTTTTTCTGAGTTAACTTGGGCTATATCTCTAGTTTGGTAACCACAGGCGTACTGCAGTGTCGAATAAAAACACCGCAGTAAATCTCGAAATTCCAACTATTTTTGTTTCTTTGACTAACTTTTTACATTCCTTAGTTTTGTTTAGTTTTCTTCGGATCTCTACGTTTTAAAGGCTACTGAGTTAAAAATATCACGGACGTGTCACACAACTTTCCCCGAGCACTTCATAAATTCACTGGTTTCCATGTCTTATATATTAAGACTACGACCAACTAACTGACTCCAGTTTGTCGTAGTTTTAATATACGAAGGTAAACAGTATGGTGGTGAGTGGAGGAAGGAGGTCATGCACCTCTGGGGAAACCCACTAGAGGTGACGAGAAAGGAGCGTCTTGAATAGTCTGTTGATTGTCGTCCCGTGTCTTTTTTCTATAGGGTGATCTGTAAATCGGTCTGTTGGTTGTTTTCATTTGTGTAGCGTCTTAAGTGGCTGTCGCATTTGGTGTTGATTAGTTCGTTTATGATCTGTCCATTGAAGTTTAAAAAAAAAAAATGTCCATGTTTTCTAAAATGTTCAGTTTTTGTCCTTTGTATTGTTTATGTTGTAAGATGGCGCAGTCCTGTATTTTGGTAGGTTCATGTCCAGTTATCTTGAGGTGGTTGGCAAAATTAGAATCGTCTTTGTTCCCACTAAAAGATTTAATGTGTTCCGAATATCTGGCCCGTATTGTTCGTCCTGTCTGTCACATGTATGCGTTTTTACAAGTACGTGTTATTTTATATACCCCACTTTGATCGAGTGGGTCTATCTTTTCAGTCTTTGCAGTTAGTTTGGTTCTAAGTGTGTTGTCCGTACGTAATGCCATTTGTACGCCTTCCTTTCGGAGTTAAGAAACGATTGGTAAGAGAAACTGCAGTGGTCAAAATGCCGAAATTTCTGGAATGACCCCTGTATATCTTATGAGCGTTATTAAACGTTCATCTAATAGTTATTTAATTGGACTACCACTACCTCGGAAGAGTCTAATAACCTTTGAACGGAGTTTATAAGGAAAAAACCTTCAAAATCGATTTTCGTCGAAACGTTTGGTAATTTATCGTGCTCTTGTAATTTTTCCACCAATGAGAATTTCATGATATTGTCGTGTCATTTGAAGCTGTCATCACAAAAAATTGAATCAAAATCATTTGAGCCGTTTTTTACTAAAAAATATTTAGAGTTTGGATCACAATGGTAACTATAGTTAGTTTTGGGCGGATTTTGCTGATACCCTTATTTTGGCGTCCCATGGTGACCTGCTGGCCTGATATCCAGTTTGAGCTGATTGGTTCAGCCGTTTTCTCTCAATCACGTTCACACACTGACCATTTTCCCGAATAGCGTTTTTGGGCTCATTAGGGTCTGAGGAGAACCGATTAGCCGATTACGTAACCAAGGAAAGTTAAAATGGCGGCTTTCCTCCCACAAATACTTGTTTCTTCTTTCCGGATCGTTAAAATAATGGTTTGCTTGTTGTGATGTGGGTGGGGGTGGAGGGAATATTTCAACATCTGAAAGACGAAGTTGCAAATGATTTGCAGTTTTCATCAGTGAGAACATAAAAGATTTTCAAGTACGGAAATATTCCCCTTGCTCTTTGGAGTTGTGCAAAGTAAACTATTTCCGTTAATTTGAAGCGCGCACGCCATGCAATGTTATTCTGTATAGTTGTGTGCGACTTGAATTAGTTGACAAGGACTACATTTCATAGCCGCGTTGTCCGGGAGCTGATTTGGCTAAATTATTCGAACGTGCATTTTGGCGTTGTGAAGAATATCCATGTCCGATAGCCGACGTCCAAAGTTGTGTTCAATTGACGACGAGCGACGGAATAAATGTTCAAAAACTGTCATTTTGACGAGGAAATACTGTGCGTTTTCCCGCCTTAGAGAGTATTTTTCCGAATTTATTCGACGTTTGAAACGCGAGCGCATTCGTTAAATTAGCATTGGTAATTTTTGAAAGGGAGCGGTGAGCCGAGAATGACTTTCGTCCGTAAAAGATCTGGGCAGTCATTCCAGCAACCAGTTTGATTAACGTCAAAGAGAATAGGCGTTGATAGATTTTTGTTACGTTTTGCACTTCGTTAACTTTTCAACGTTACCAGGATTTATGGCCAAATTCTACTTTTTCCGTGTTTCATTAAAACCTGTTGTCCAATGTATTAACAATTGCCTTAGTTGTCACTCGGCTGTTCTTCTATACGGCCATTCTGGACGAGCCTAGTTTGTATTACAATGACCTCTTCCGTCATTTGTCCTTAGTCATTACCTTCAAGTCGACATAAACCTGGTCACACGTACATTAACTCAGCTTACATGTTCTATTATCAAACTGGCGTTTGTTAGCTTTCCGAAATTTGCCTCATTTTACGAGATGACCTTGAGTAACCAGCGCATAAGGTAATTTATAGCGCCGTTAACGCGTTTGTTTTAGGAAGGTTCTTAATTATTTTATAACTGCTATTAAACTGCCATTGGGTAGATTTATTGGACTATAACATGATTTTTAATCTTCAGATCATTACGTTTTAAGCAATACTGAAAAATACTATTTGGGAAAACGGTCAATACAAAAGGATTCAGAGGAAACGGCTTGACCAAATCCGCTCAAACTTGATATGTAGAGCGCATGTCACCATGAGACGCCAAAATAAGTGTATGAGCTAAATTCACCCTAAAACTAACTAGTTATCATAGTGATCAAAACACCCAATTTTTTCCCCCTCGAAAACGGCTCTAACGATTTCGGTTAAACTTTCAGATTATCGTCTACTAGTTAGTAACTAACTTTTCTCCTCTACAAACGCCTCGATGAAAATTCGACGAACGGGCGTATAGGCCTCTGAATCAAAAATAGAGTTTTTACGCTTTTTGGTAAAACGGCTTCAATGATTGTCACCAAACTCACAGGATGGTTTCAAATAGTTATTACTAATGTATTGTTCTAAATAAATCTTCCTCTCACAGTCCAGTGAACGGGGGTAAAAATCAAAATGTGTCAAAATGAAAATAATGTTTTTTTACAACATTTTCATAATTTTCAAAGTAACTGTTCACTGGATTCCATCAATCTTACAGAGTGTCTTCTAGAAACCTGTACTTACATTTTATTCTTCGTAATTATTTCTGTGTTCATCAGTTGAAAGGAGATATAAGCAATAATAGCTCAGAAAAAGAGATTTGTCGAATTATAATTTACCGTTTTTTTTCAATTTTGTCAAAAACGGCTCTAACGATTTCGATCAAACTTACGGAGTACTCTCAGCTAACTAATCCCTACATTTTGTTCTCTATAAATGCTCCTGTAGAAATGCGTTGAATGAAGATATAGCGCCCGCCTATGTAGCTGGTGTTCGAACTTGAAGGAGTGGCGGAAAGTTGTGTGTTGCTACGCACCGCTCGTTTTACTTTCCGCTACCCCAAAGAGACAGGAAAGTATAGTAATCGTGTCCAAAAAAGAAAAGTTGGGTTTTCTTCGGATCTTAACGTCTTGAGGCCTAGTGAGTCAAAAAAACCTAATTTCGGCGCATGGTCCGTGTGTCTGTAGTTCGATTTGCGGGAGAACGGCTGATCCGATTGAGCTGGTTATTTTTTGTTTTGTTCGTTATTTTTTGTAGACTCCAGAATAAGGTTATGGGCGATTTCGGCCGATGGTAAGGGGGTGGGGGACGAAAATGTATTTAAAAAACTGGGGTTTTTGTCATTTTTCTCGAAAATGGCACTATCGATTTTGATTAAACTTTCAAATTATCTTCTCCTAATCAATACCTAACTTTTCTTCTCCATACATATCTCCATGAAAATACGGTGAACGGAGATATAGGCCCCTGAAGCAAAAATAGGTTTTTTTACGCTTTTTGGCAAAACGGCTTCAACGATTTTCACCAAATTCGCAGGATATTTTCAAATAGTTAATACCTACAGATTATTCTTGAAAAATATTCCTCTGACAGTCCATTGGACAGAGATAAAAATCAAAATGTGCCGAAAATAACGTTTTTACGAACATTTCCGTAAATTCCAGAGTAACTTCTTCATCAGATGTGATAAATTCTAATAGAGTGTCTTTTAGTCACCCATACCCACATTTCGTTCTCTATAATTATTTCTGTATATATCTGTTGGACGGAGATATAAGCCAAGTTAACTCAGAAAAGGAGATTTGTCGAATATTAATTTATGAGTATTACAATTTTGTCAAAAACGGCTATAACGATTTCGATCAAACCTGCGGAGTACTCTCAGCTAACTACTACGTACATTTTGTTCTCCATAAATGTTTCTGTAGAAATGCGTTAAAGGAAGATATAGCGCCCGCAATGTGCAATGTAGCTGGTGTTCGTTCGAACTTACGGGGGTGCGGAAAGTAGTGTGTTGCTATATTTCCCTTACCTTTTTTTGGGTCGCGGAAAGTAAAAAGTAGCTTTTTAAACCCCGTTTAAAGAGAAATGATTCAATCGCGGAGAAATCAGCCGAATTCGAGTTCTCCCTGCCGCTACAAAATCGTCGACTGGAGCCTCCGCGCAGTTATTGCTCTGGAAGTGAAAGTAATAAAGTACTTCTCTCAAATCCCGCCTAATGCCCTTTTTTCTTCTTTTTGTCGTTTCGAAAGAACAGACAGTTTGGAAATAAAAGCGGTTATAACTTCCAAATCCCGCTCGACGAGTTTCGTTTTTGTATGTGGGTCACGTTTGTACAGCTGCATCGGGATCAATTGAAGATCTTCTGCGTTTGTGTCCACTCGAGTCCTCGTAAAATATTTCGAGAGTTTGTGAGATGCGCGACGGTTAAAAGTAGTAGATCGTCGGGATTTTTATGACGAGCAGGGAAATTGATGGAGTTTTAAAGAAGGCGGAAAGATGAAAAAGTATTATCGTAATCGTCGTTTGAAGAGAACTGCCTTCGCGAGAGTCCCTATTATATTTTAATGATCACTTGGGAATATATCGGTACTAATGGCGTTCCACTTAGCAGCCGCCTGCAACTTTATTTGCTTGTTGGTCTCTGAAGGAGCTCGTGTTCTGAGCAGGACCTGACTCCTCTGAACCTTGGCCCCCATCGACAATGAAACAAATTTTAAATCAGCTTCTAGGATGAATCATGTAACTTACGTTATTTAAAGGAACGACATTTATGTTTCAGGTGATTGTGAATTAAATTGCCTTAAATTTTGAATTACATTAATTATTTTGTTCGATTCAGTGCTGAAAATATTTTAATGTTTTGTGATTCGAGCTCACGATTAAATTAGCGAAAAAGGATTTTAGGAAAGTTACATAAACGCTGAACGTGTTTTAATTCCATTCGTTTCTACCACACACAACACTCTACAAACACACAAATACCACAGAAACCCTGTGTTTACTTTCCTTGGCTCTACAAAGTAGAAAGAAATGTTATGTAATCGGCTGAAAAAAAAAATTTCTTCAGATCTCTACGTTTCAGACCCTCCTGAGTCCGAAAAACACTATTTGGGAAAATGTGTGTGAGTGTGTCTGTGAACGATTTCTAGAAAAACTCCGTGTCAAATCAGCTCAAACTTGATATCTCGCCTGCAGATTACCATGGGACGCCAAAATAAGGGTATGAACAAAATTCACCGAAAGTTAACTATAGTTATCATAGTGATCAAAACACCAAATATTTTGATCAAATTTTTTATATTGATAGCTCTCAATAAGGCAATTATACCATAAAATTCCTATTCGTGGGAAAGTGACGAGAGCAGCACAATAAATTATCAAAATTTTCTACGAAAATCGGTTTTAGCGTGGTTTTTTCCTTTCAAACTCCGCTGGAATGTTACCAGAATGTTAAAAAAAAATATCTGGTGCGTTGCAACACACAACTTTCCTTAGCTCTACGTCAATCCTCTCGTGTACATGGCGTTTTCCACTTACTCAATTCAGTTATCACTCAGTTAATTTGAACTTGGTCAAACAACCCTTCACATCTGCAGGAAGCGGTAGCGCTTACAGTTCCAGAATTTATTGTGCTGCTCGTACTCGTTTTTGATGACAATTTAAATTTTCCAGAATTATGTGGTAAAAACGTGTAGAAATGGTAGAAAGTGAGACGGCGGTGGTTGAAATTACGGTATTTCTGGAGTAGCGCCCGTTTATCTTATGAGCGTTACCAACGACTCGGCACTTTTGGGAGTAGCGTGTAGTTTTTAACAAGACCCCAGTAACATTTGAGTGGAGTTCACAAGGAAAAAAAATGCGCTCGTCGAAAAATTTGGTAATTTATTGTGCTGCTCTCTTCATTTTCCCACAAATGGGAATTTTATCGTATTGTTGCTCTCATTAAGAGGTTTACGCATAAAAAATTCAATCACAATCGTTATAACCGTTTACGAGAAAAGACAAATTTGGTGTTTGATCACTATGAAAACTATAGTCACTGTTTGTTAGGGGCAATAGGCCTTTCAGAGAACAGTAAAAGTAAAAACCTCCAACCTGTTTTGCTCCTAACTATATTTCCATAAAATTTAATAATTTAAAAATAAATCCGCTTTCTTGTAAAATAAAATTGCAAATAAAAAGAAAGAAAATAAATATAATCGTCCGACCTTCTGAAGGAGGAATTGTGGCGTCCGTGGCTGTATATGGGGCCCGCCTTTCGTTGGCGATAAAATGCGTAGATCTTGTGGTAGTATACATTTAAAAAAAAAGAAAATATATTTGAATAAAATAAATAAATATCCCTGGTTTATATAGGCAGGAGCAGGAACTTATTGTGGAGGCCCTGTCCTACCATGAGTGCCTAAACAGTTACTTTTGGGTGAATTTTGCTCATGCCCTTATTTTAGCATCCCATAGTGAAAACTTCATTGCATTTGTTGCTAGAGTGATGCAAATAGCCGAATGCGCGTGGGGGTTAAGAAAGTTGTGGTGCGTTCGACCAGATCTTAGCGTTCCAACTTGAATTTCTTTCCGTAATTGTAGCAGAATCGCATAAATCACCATTCAAAAGCTCGTTAAAAGTAAACCTGTGAGATTCGGCAACCTCAAAAGCTAACTATTATTTATTTAAGATGGAAATACATTTTTTAAATTATCGATTCTAAAGAATGAGATCATTCATTACTATAATTATTTTAGTAGCTCGTGTGACATCTGTCCCGTATGTGAATGTAGTGGGCTTGTCAACTGTTTAAAAGTTTGAGATATAGGGATGTTTTTATGACGAAAAATAATGTTTGGCTATACCAAAACAAAAACGAGTTCTGCTCTTATGGTTGATTCAGCGGGGATCAAGAGGAAGCTGTTGTTGTTGCATTCTAAGTGTGTAAAACCTCCTAATGTTTGTCGACTTGGCATTAAAAAAATGTTGATGATTGTGAATGTATTTGTGTATTATGGGACAATATTTCAATACGGTAAGCATTAAGTAATCGTCATCTTCTTTTGCAGAAAGCCCAGTCCAACGGTCACGCGACCGCCGTCTCAGACGCCAGTTCGGGCAAAAAATCCGAAGTGAAAACGCCGAAGAAAGAAGAGAAGAAGGAAGTCGAAAAATCCCCTTCTAAAGACAAACAGAAGCAAGAGAAGAAGTCGCCGGCCAAAAATACTTTAAAAGAAACGAAAACGGCTAACAAAGAGAACAAAGCGGGCGACGCGAGCAAGAAAGTGAAAGGGAAGGGCAAGGAGAACGTGGAAGTGACTGCCAAAAACAAGAAGAACAAGGCTGTGGATGAAAAACCCAAGGATTTCGACGATGGTAAGTTCAAATTGGTTTCGAACGAATCAATACGTCTCCCAATTTGATGGAGGGTGCAGTGCCCAGGCCTTCCAATGCTGCAACAAGTCCAGTCTGAATATTTCCATTTGAGAGTGACTTGGACTAAAGGTTGTGGTTGAATGAGGGCGCCACGGCAGGACTGCTTTCTTATTGAAATGACCTTAACACTCATAAGAGAGTTATATCAATCGTAAGACGTGGAGGTAACCCGGGCACTTGCTCAGCATCCTCTGAATCCAGACCTGTGCGGCAGGTTGCCATTTAGTCAGCCTCCCAGTGGAGAATGTGGCCCATGTGTTACTACCATCGGGAATCCGTACCATCTGGGATGAGTTCTCAATCTGGTTTCCTACCAGAACTAACGATTTAATTGCGGGCAAGTTTCCCAAGAGAAAAATCAAGTGAGGCAAGATTATAAGCTTGCTTACTAGCAGTCAAATGTGGAAGGTTTGATGATCTTTCAACAACCGTTGTTCACTGCAGTAGGAACTACAGTGGAGGAGTGTGTGGTTTCTTGTTTCCTCCATGCGGGTGGTGCAAGACGTGCATGACGGGGAGTCTTTGAATGAAAAGAAATGGAGCTGTGCTTTGAATTGGCCATGACTCATGAGGAACTGGCTCGTCCAGTGGTCTGGTTCAACCCACTTTCACGTTAATAGGTATTGGCAAACAATTCATAGGGTCACATCATTTATCTAGTGCCCATTGTAGCACAGCAAGTTTTGGTTCAGTGTAGAGGAAGCTCCCTTTTCACTTTCCGCTTTTCCATCATGCACCTAATGGCCAAGTCAACAGGTAACTCACCAGAAATGACTTGGAGTGGTTCAGTGTACGCTGTTTTGTAGAACAGCAGCTCTCTGGGGTCGTGCCAGCACTTTCCTTTGATTGGCTGACTTTGCTACCCCTGACATAGCAAAGACGTAGCAGTAAATGGCCTTCTACATGAGGATTGCGTCGCAGTAATGCACCCCCTCAAGGTGGCCTTTCTAATTGCTCTTACTGAGGCAAACCTTGCGAAGGTAGCGTCTTTGAGGCACTACAGTCACCTATATTGATTCCCTAGTTCTCGACGTGCCTCTTTAGAAAGAGCCTGTGGCCGACAAAACGTTTTCACGGTTCAATTCTCTCTTTAAGGGATGAGCTGAGTTTTGTTTTGTCCTCAGCCACCTGCAGCTTGATGTTCATGTTTGGAACATTTGATGGTGGCTTGATTTGCTGGATCAGCACAGGCAGTTATCACGCCCCCATGCCACGCAGTGACTGTCAAAACATGTACGTAACAGCTTGCTGGCTGAAATGACAAGACAATTTTCGAGGCGGCTTATGAATGCTTGGTTTAAACAGCAGCTGTGAATACCACTCTGTAACTGTACCTTATTTCGTAGAGCTACCCAAAATCAAATAACCCGTCGACTATTAATTATACACAATTCTCCCTTCACTTATAAATTAGGTCATCCATAACTTTCGCGTGTTTCAGGTGAATGGGAACAGGCCGTTTCTCGCAAGGACAAGAAAAACAAGAAGACTGCTTTAGAAGAGATTCTTCCACAAAAAAATGGTACTAAATCCAAATCTAAAAGCACGAAATCAAAGTAGCCTGTTTATTGCGCTAACTATCGCAACTCTTTGCATGTCGCACTGCTTCGAATCTTCTTTCGACCTTTGAATTCAAAACGTATCAAAACCCACACCTGAAACTATCGAATTTTGCTAAGCTTGAAAAAAAAAACTCATTTAAATAGCGCGCGTCTGGTTTCTTTGATTAGGCCGGTCCGTATGAATGATGTGGTGAAGGGGTGGGGTGAAGTTCATCCCCTCTGGAGGTTTTATAATTGAGTGCGTTAAGCGTGTGTTGCATTCTCGGCGTTGTTTGCTCATTTTTTCTAATTGAGAAATGCAGTTGTACATTGATACACAATTGTTGTTTGGAGTGGAAGTGTGTCTCACTCCACGTTGAGGATCCACTTAGGCCTACAAGGCTTAATATATCAGAAACTTTCAGTTGTAATCTGTTGGGCTCGTTAGCGGCTTTCAGTAAATTTTCTGGGACTAGTCTCCGGTGAATGCCAGTTGAATGAAAACCAGGGCCATTCTTGCTTCTATAAGCTCTCATTGGATGCGTTGTAGAGAAGCAACTGCGTCATACTATTGCACCCTTTCCACTATCACGGCAGGCGCCACATGGCCCCGTATTCCCCATGACCTAGTCCTTTGGCCAGTAAAACGTTGAAACAATTTTTAGATTAGTCTCCTCTCTGAGCTTGTCGAAGTAGTCTTCGATTGAAACAAGGCCCTTGAGTGTTTATTACTTCCCTTAACCCTACGAAGTAAAAAGGAAAGTTGTGTAATCGGCTGGAAACAGAAATTTGAGTTCTTTTCAGATATTAACGTTTCAAACCCACATCATTTGAGAAAACAGTCTGTGAACGCGATTGAGCAAGAACAGCCTTACCAAATTAGCTCCAACTTCATATCTATTCTGAAGGTTACCTTGGGACGCCATAATAAGAATATGACTGCGAAATCCGCCAAAACTAACCATAGTGATCAAACACTAAATTTTTTTAATCGCCAAAACGGGTCGAACGATTATGATTAAATTAGCTGTATGGACACTTCTGAATAACACAACTATACCATAAAATTCTCATTTGTGAGAAAATTATGAGAGCAGCACAATAAATTACCAAACGTTTCTTCGAAAATAGATTTTAGTGCAGTTTTTTCTTCATAAAGTCCCCCAAAATGTTACTAGAATGTTGAGGTGGTAGCCCAATTAAATACCTATACGATGAACATTTAATAACGCTCATAAGATGTGCAAGGAGCTACTCCGGGAAATTCCAACCAACGCCGTTTCACCTACCTTATGGCGTCCCAAGGTAACCTTCAGAATAGATATGAAGTTGCAGCTAATTTGGTAAGGCTGTTCTTGCTCAATCGCGTTCACAGACTGTTTTCTCAAATGATGTGGGTTTGAAACGTTAATATCTGAAAAGAACTCAAATTTCTGTTTCCAGCCGATTACACAACTTTCCTATTTCTATAAGATCATACCCGATTTTAACGATCATTAACGGCAATGTGGTCCTTCTCGAAAAACAAAGAAGTAAATAGTCTCTTGAATCTGTTGTGCACTGATTGCTTAATAATGGTCATGGCGCTAGTGAGAGCAGCGCAATAAATTCCAGAACCTCAAAGGCGACCAGTCGTTACAAACAGATCGAAAAGTGGATCTGATTAGTTTGCTAGTCGCTAATGGGTGTGAGGTCGAGAAAAGTTGTATGTTGCGCAGCACCCGATCTTTCACTGTGTTTTGAGACCTTCAAAACACGTTTTTAGATAAGGGCCTTTGTGAGTGTGTGCGTGAACGCTATCGTGAGAGAAAGCCGGACCGATTGATCTCGAAATTGGCATTTAGCATGCAGATGCACAATAAGATGAGCGAAATTGGTTCGAAATTAACTATAGTTATCAAAACACCGATGTTGTTTTATCAAAAACGGCTCTAATGAATATTTTGTGTGCGGACAGCGCCAAACAATTGGAAGGTAACGTCGAATTGGGAAATGACGAGAGAAGCACGAAAAATGATCCAAATTATCATTCGGGTTCAGGCATCCCACAATTTTACTCAGGATTAACACAAAGTGCACCCAATTGAGCAGTGTCTCCCTGGCAGATACTGCGTAATCTAAATATACTGAAGCCACTGGAGCCCAAATAAATGGCGAACTGTAAATTGAACTTTGAAACACTGAGCGCGAAGCTGCAATTTTTAGTCTTTTCCCCTTCGTTTGCACGCCTTCAAAGGTTTTTTTTCTTCGGTTTATCAAAATGTGTTTTGTTAAGAACTTAATTTAATTATGATATCGCACTTATGCGTTGCTGTTGATTGTTATGGCTTGTTTTTCTACCGTTTCTCTCTTCTTTTTAAAAAAAAATAAATGGTGTGATGTTTTGTTTTACGGCTCGCTTCGTTTTTCACTTCCCACTTTGCCGCTTCCTGTTGCAGTTTTTAACGACTCGTTTTCAAGGGTTGGTGTCACGTTGAGGGGTTTGATACTTTTGTAACGTAGTGGTATATAAGTCCTTCCTTTCTGTAATCCACGAGAAGTTCAAGTGGCAAAGTATAGCCCTGCGAATAAATGGAGAGACGACAGGGAAGTGAATCGGAAGGTGGCCTGAAACGTATTGCCCGAGTCTCCTCTGTACGCTTGAAGGGTTTTGGCTCAGAGTCACCCTGTCACGTTCCTGGTCTCCGTGTGACCCACTCGTGCCTGTAACATCGCTCCTCCCTGTAGGATCCTCACAAGGTTTCAGCGGGGGAGCTCCGTCTTCCCAAGGGAATGTCCTCTGTGCCTCTTTAGAGAGCTGATGGCGAGGAGGCTCATCTGGCATGTGGGTAGTAGGAGTGTGAGGTCTAGGTCGGGCAGAAGTACACCCCAGCATCTATGGGGAGCATATGCCTCTGAGTAATAGGCTGGAGATGAACAACCGTGTGTCGGGGTTCATGGAGAATGCAGGCCACGGTGCGATGGGCTGGAGATGAGCAGCAGGAGGGGAGGGGGTTGAGATTGGTTTCGGCCGAGCCCAAAGTAAAACAACCCCCCCCCCCCTCATTAATATGTACCAAAAGGTGACGAATAAGTGTGATGTATTGCAATAGTGAGTTGGTGATGTCGTACAAGGGTAGACACAAGAAAGAAAGATGCTGAAGAATAGGCAAGATGATGTGGAAGCAGAGTACAGGGAAGGTTAGATCTGAGAGTAAAGTAGAAAGTGCAGGACGGAAGCAAAAAAAAGCTATAAAGTATAAGAAAGCGATGATCAAAAACAAGTTTCGATGGCATGTTAACAATAAATTCGTTACCTGGATAGTAGAAAAGAAAATTATGTAATCGACTGACAAAAAAAGGTTGAGTTCTCTTCCGATCTTTACGGTTTAGTGCCTGCTCAATCCGAAAACCACTATTTGGGAGAACAGTCAGTGTGTCTGTGAACGCGATTGTGAGAAAACAGCTGAACCAAGTCAACTCAAACTTGATCTCTGGCCCGCAGATCACCACGGTACGCCAAAATAACGGTATGAGAAAAATCCACCGAAAGTTAACTATAGTTATCATAGTGATCAAAACGCCAAATATTTTTTTTCTCTATAACGGCTCTAACGATTTTGATTACATTTTTTACATTGAAAGCTCGTAATAAGACAATTACACCATAAACTTTCCATTCGTGGGAAGATGACGAGAGCAGCACAATAAATTACCAAAAGTTTCGACTAAAATCGATTTTAACGCGATTTGTTTCTTATAAACTTACATGAACGTTTAATAGCGGTCATAAGATAAATAAGGGGCAGGCCCAGAAATTCCGGAATTTCAACCACTGCAGTTTCACTAACCTGCCGTTTCCTAACATTCTACCCGATAACTCTGGAATAGTGATTATTCCTGTTTGGTTGCAGATAGTAAACACAATGAGGATTATACAAAAAAAAAAACTGAATCGTCACAACTTATGGAATTATTTTTTGACTGTAGAAAACCCCGTTTCACGCAATCCCTGCTCACACCCAATGAATGTGTAACTTCATCAGTCCCATTGGCAAAGACATCTGTCGGGACTGAGACCACAGGAAGTACTGGACGCAGTACTTCGGCTCAGGTATCAAGTGTGATTCTGGATCGAAAACTAAGCAGGAATGAGGGCTTCAGATGTGCGATCAAGAAGGAGGCAGTGGCCCTGTGGAAGTGTCGAAGAATAGCTTAAATACGCTAGAATGGCCTGCTGGTTTTATTAGGTCGTTGTGACACCAATCATATCTGGGTAGGTTATGTGGTGGCACAGAGTTGCCCTTCAAAGAGAGCTGTATCAGCATAGCCAAAGTACAAAGGCTGAGGGGCTTACTAACAAGGGGGGTGATGAACACTAGACCTATGCGGAAATTGTTACTTCTTCCTCCTGGTATATATATATGCTAAGGCAGAGGCCACTGACTGACTAGGCTTGGAATAGCTAAGGTGCCCTGGCTATATTCAGGAATGACGTAAGAGCGCTCAGGTACGGCAGAAAATACAAAGGGCAACCAGAAGGAAGCTTAATCGACGATATCAGCCTCTAAGTGGTATTAACGTCTACACAAATAGATCTAAAACCCTAGAGGACCCAGGCATTGGTGTATGGATAAGTGTATCTTTGAGGAGTATGACTTTCGTTGCCCTGAGTCCCACTTTTGCAGTTTTTCAAGCAGAGCTATACGCTGGAACCTTCACGATGCATGAAAAAGGATGTAGTAATAAAACTATCGACGTAATAACTCATAGTCAGGGCATTCCACTTCCTCATTGTGTTGCATCTCTCTGTTACTAGTCAAGGGGACATTGAGAGAATGCATCAAGACTGTGAGGCACTCTAAACGCTTATCTCAGGACCAACACATCAGATAAGATGTGGTCTTCTGATGATGGAGAAGAAGAACCTAATGTTCTTCATTCCGAAAAGGTTCCTGAGTTCACTGTTACTATGGAAACTAATAATATTCTTGCATTTTGTCGTGTTTACATCCCCCGGTCTTTGCAACGTACCCTCCAATCGGAATGTTAGGAGTTGTCAATTTACCAAAGTCGTATGAACCTTGAAATGAAAACTGTCAACTAAATTTTACCTTCAGTTTAAGCCAACAAATAACGTCTTTTCTCGAGAATGTGGCAATATTAGGCGATTGATCATCATCAATGTCAGTTCCCACTTGTATTCAAATAAAATAACGCAACCAAGTGACTTGAATCAATAGGAATAACGCGCTAAGGGTCAGTAACTCACCTTCTAAATGACACTTTAACGTAGGGGACTATGGAGATATTCTAATTATCTATTGACTCTGTCATAGTTTTTGGCAGGCTGCCAATGGTGGCAACCCTGTTGCTGCCACCCATGCAGTTCACCGCTGTTTATAAACAACTTCACAACTCTAATATGTAGGAGAACTGATCCTTGACTCTACGACGCTATAGCTCACAATAGAATCGTCTGAGCAACAGAAGCTCAAGGGTCAATACGCTTGTGACTCGATACATGAACAGTATAACCGATGGGGATCATCACGGGGCACTGCAAAATGAACACACATGTATGTTATGGGCATAGTCGACACCCCTAGGTGCAGGTGAAGAAACTCACGTCCTTGCCCAGAGGGACATTATTAGGCTCTTGAAGGAAATACCGGGTATTGGCAATTGGGTTATGTCCGCCAGTAGGCAAATTACTAAAGTTAACGTACCTGTTAGGTGAGTCCGTCTCCTCTGGCTTGTGAGTTACTGTGGGCAAGCGCTTTCGATGTAAAGACATCATCGTCTGGCCATTAAGTCAACCAATAACGACCAAATGACTGACTCCAGTACTGACTTAAAGGCCAGACGATGATGTCTTTACATCGAAAGCGCTTGCCCACAGTAACTCACCAGCCAGAAAAGACGGACTCACCTAACAAATACGTTAACTTTAGAAATACTGGGCATTCTTTGGAAAGCTAAGAATGGACCTGTGAGACATGAGGACTGGCACAATAGGACTTCAGGCTGCAGTATACCAAATAAGGGAGAGTCTGAGTTGCGAGTGTAAAGTGAGCACCAAAGGAAACAGTGGCCTCTATTTTCTATTGAATGCACTGAACTGGCTGAGACATGGGGTTCCTCAACCTTCAGAAGGAGGAAAGGGACTCTGCATGTTATCAGTGCTTAGAGCGCCTGGCACGTCAAGCACTTTGGCTTGAGTATCTTAGCTCGTGCCCCTGAACATCACCTGGCCTTATCAGATGCCACTCAACAATGCGTATCATAAAACTGGATCGACTCAGTCCGATAAGGTACTAACCAAATTGGTAGGTGTGAATCATTTGTGCTCATTGTGATGAAGTTGCGTTATAATACGTCCGAGTTTTTTAAATTAATTTTTTCCAGATAAAAAGAAAGACAAAAAGAAAGCCAAAGAAGAAGAAGGCGTTTTGATATCTTCAACAGAACCTGTGGTGGAAGAGAAAGCCGTTCCTGACTTCGTGGAAATCATAGAGAGCGCTCGCACGGTAGAAATTGAGACTGTGATTGCTGATCCAGAACCTGAAAAGTAAGTTTCGACGCTATCCTACGTTTATTGACGACTACTATAAGTTGGTAGTAACTTACGTACTTCACATGCTGTCTTTTAATTATTGATGCGTGCTTTTGGTTGCCGGGAAGGAGGATGTATAACATCGCTGATTCCACGTAATTAATTTAGGATTCAAATGGACTACATGAACTAGGTATCCTGTTATTTATTAAAAGTAGCTTATAGCAAACGACAGGAAGAAAGAAAGTGGGAACACGAGCCAAGAGAAGAAAGGGGAAACCCGGATAGAACAGATTGGTGTCAGAAGAAAACAGCCTGAGTGAATGCGGCGTGGAGTTGACAGTTGTGATCTCTTGCGGCCGCCAGTCGATGGTACTGGCACGCCGCATGGTGGTCCGTGATGGAAACTGAGTGCTCTGTGTAGGTGCGTTTCTTCGAGGTACCAATGATGCCACAGATGTAAAACATTCAGCTTGGTGTACGATCGTAAAAGGTTACTCTGATTTGTGGAAACATCCACACCCCAGCGATCTTTAACCTCCCTAATAGGGCAGAAGACTGTAAAGGGCTGCCCACTTACCTGTGGGATTGGAAGGAATTATTTTCCGTGGCCACGGATATCCGACGGTCGAGTTTCTTCGACGATGCGTTGGGAAGCCGCGAGGGTGCAAATTACACGGCAAATCCCGGGGGTTGAACGGAGCATTTAACCGAACACGTGCTTGGAGTGTGGCAGTAATGCAATGAAACAAGAAGACACTTCCACCCCACGAAGGTGGCGAGGAGAGAGTTTAGATTAGAGGAAAGGGTCCCACTTCCTCAACCCCAATATTTGGGCCAAAGTGCATGAACACTTGGCGTAGAGTAGTTTAGCGTGGAATTGAAGTTTACAGACCCGCATTTCGTTGCTTCGACCATGAGAGTGTATGGTTACGCGAAATTAAACTAATCGATGCAAAAAATAAAGTGGATTGTATGTTTGGAAAATAAAGAAAAAAAACTAAACTTACCACTCGAGCGCAGAGACTGGGTGAGCGGCGAACTACGAAAAAATGACCGAAAACATAGGGTTATTATTCAGAATGAATAATAAACCAAAATTAAGGACGGAAGGGAAAGGAGAGACAAACTAATGAAAGGAACTTTGCAGTTCTATACTGACGCAAGGGCGACCACGAAATCAATTTCGAATTTAACAAATCGGAGATGTTGGACAGAGCTGAAACGGACACGGGCGCATTTTCAAAGCTACTGCTTCCGGGTGGTTTTGAAAGAGCAGAATACGGAGCTATTAACAATTAACAGGCAAAGGCTATCTTCCAGATGTCCTTGCAAGTAGTTTTTAGAAGGGCAAGCCCGCGAGACGCTAATGTCGCGCGAACAGTGGGTACTGGAGAGTAGTTTGAGTTGCAGTCTTCACAGTTTAATGTTGAACGTGTTGGCCTGCCAAACATCACCCTCCAATTAAGAGAATTGCTTATTTACACCTCACGAACTGCCTAATTGATTCAAACTCTTCGACTGTTTGATTCTTGGTACCACAAAGAGGGATCCCAACAGACAAAACCTGCCCCTTCGTGCTACATTAACAGGTTTATTAAACCAGACTACTTGAACACAAAAAAATTGCTCCAGTGTGAAGATGAATTTAAATTAAAACGTTCTGACCGTGGCGTAGACGAAATCGAAACGAAGGATGACGCAGCGAAGAAAAAACGGAGGATGTGTGAATTAATTTGGAAATTTGAAATGTCCGATTTGGTGTCAGCATTTCAGGATTCATGAACCATGACACGACGGTAAGAGACAGGAAAAAGTCAGTTTGAGCTACTGGGATACTGATGACCCGAGAGACGAGACGAGCAGAATGCGAGAGTTCTAGGTGGAGAGAGGAAGACAAAACACAACCCTCCCCCCTGCTTCACCTAATTCACTTGCTTAATTGGTTTTGGCAAGTTGTTGTTTATTTGCAGTTCAACAGGTGCGGTGTCCTTGGCCAGGGCTGGTGAATGGTATTGGATTTGTTGTTAGAACAGTCGGAAAGGCAGATGAGATGAGAGTACTCAAGGATTCACTCAAAAGATACACATGCAGTGCAGCATCATCCTACTACTCTTAATTCCTACGCAGTTGTTGAAGTTAGCGTTATTTGCTGGCAGAGGCAAATTTGAAGTCAAACTGACTAGTGGTAAATGGTATGATTGCATATTGGCAAAGAAAATTAATTTAAAATAACGAGCCCCTTCACAACCGTGACTAAATAAAATAAATTAAATAATAAATTAAATCAAAAGTCCACTTTGCTGGAGATAAAATAATTAAAATAAATGTTCTGACCGTAGTCGTGGAGCACGTGCGTGTGCGAAAGTTTACTGTTGGAAGGAAAACGAAAAGATTGAAGATCAAAATGTCCTGAACGTTCGGTTGGTAGATGGAGAAATCATTATAGTTGGGATGCTGATGACCCTTTTACTATAATACGCCGAAACACTACTGACTGTTGATGAAATGAAGAAAGGTTAAATGTTGATGTGTCCTTAAGGGGTTAACAGCGTAAGGGGCTCAATCGCAACACCCCCCCAGTGGAGGGGTTAACAAATTGAAGTTGTCTAACTTTGTTTTAATTCGATTACAGAGTTCAAAATCTGATCGCCGAACCTGCTGAAGCGACCGAGGAAGCTAAACCCAAAAAACCGAAAGCCAAGAAGAAGCCGGCTCCTCCGCCTCCTGAACAGGCCTCTCCCTCGCCGGCTAAAACTCAAACTTCCCCCAAAGTGGATAAACCTTCCAAAGGACCCGCTCCGCAACCGCCGGCAGCTCCAGTTGCTGAACCCGCACCCGTCGCTTCTCCAAAACCACAAAGGACGGAAAAGAAGAAAGCGAGAGAACCCTCTCCTGAACCAGTTGCTGGTAATGCCCCTCTGACAACTTAGAATATTCTTTGACTGACTCATTTGCTTTATAAATTGATAAGTTAACAAATAACTTGGGTTTTCAGTGGCTGCCCCAGAATTGGAAGTTGTGGCTCCCGAGTCATCTAATGTGGCCTTTGACGAACTTGGTGGTAAGTTGAAATACAAGTTTTTTGCAAGGTATTGCTTTGCTAGCTCCAAATAAGCTACTTTGACGCTGAATCTCCCAAAAGCATTCACAGTCCTCTTTTTTTCTATCCAATTTTAACCCCTACGGTCTTGGTGGCAACTGAGAAAACCCCCACTGAAACTTCAAATGAGCCTATTACGAGCTGCCTCAGGTCCACCTCCAGTTCCTGTGGGCCTGGTGTTCCCTGACGGGAAGTCCCCAATGCGCCATTCTCGTGTGAAACGCAAAACAGCCTTCCATCCCTGCAGCCTCAACCAGCTGCAGCTCAGGCACACCACAGCTAGCCCCTCACATGTATGCAGTACATGCTTCGCGGAATCCTACTCCAGAATCTGCAACTCTACGTCTGACTTATCAAATTTGACCTGGTGGTACCACACACTGTTCTTATACTTTCTCTAGACTGAGGACCTCTCTTGATGGCTTCCGGAAGAGTCTAATAAACAACCTTGATTGGCTTTCGTTAGGCGCATCGTGCCAGTAGGCATCCTTGCACTTCTCCTCTCATTTGAAACCTCATTATTCAAGTGGACTTTCACTATGAAGGGCTTAGGTCCCACTGGGAGAAGTGCGGGTCCATATCCCACCAGTTTGTCGGCCTACTCATGACCTGGCTCCCATCACTGTGAAGAGCTCTGTCTGGAAAACTTGCCAGCGCACAGAGTGGTATTGGATTCCAGGCCATTGAAGTCTTGCACCTGCTTGGCCACCTGTCACTGTTTTATCTGTGTAATACACCACATCCCCAGCCTCATGCGTGGGACCACCCTCTTCCCATCTGCTTCTTCCACGAATCAGTTCTTTCCTGATGGGGAGTTCGAAGTTGTACTTCATCTGTACTGAGTCTCTGACATGTGGAACAGCCCCCCATCGAGTGCAGAGCCCTTCAAGGCCAAACAGGACCTCCAGCGCATCTGTGGGGGGTTGTCTGCACACACACTGTCTCAGCTATGCTGGCCCTGCATAGCCGCAGTCTTCTGTCCTGCCCTGGTCCACCAGACCCGGGCACTGTAGGTGACCACAGGCTTAACGATTGCCCTGTACATCCATGGTCAAAGTTCCATGTCTTGCCAACCATCTTCTGGACTGCCCACATGTCCGTGGGTGAAGTACTCGAGTGTGTGGCCCATTTGAGCTTCCTATCTTGGAAGACTCCCAGGTATTTCACCTCCTGTCGGATCATCACCACTTTCCTGTAGGGGCAAAGTATTGTGTGTATAACGTTTCCTGATGGATGGTACTGGGCTGATTTTGTCTGCATGGACATATACCCCTGCACCATCTTTGTACACTATTCATAGCAAACTGCATCTGCTCTCCAGTCACTCTCGCGAATATTCACAGTCCTCAGAGCAGTCGATTACGATTGGTGCATCAAATTGGTAAAGTGCTGTCAATTGAAGACTGTGTTACGATATAGTACTAAGTGTGGGAGACTATGCACGATAACGACCAAATGTAATTGGAATACAGAGTGATATTCTCAACTGCGGTTCGAAGATGTACCACCACAAAAAGCAATGCCCTGGATGAGCCTTCGCTAAATCGGAGAGTTTGATTTGTCTTGGTACAAAAGCCTCTCGCTGTGTAAACAATACCAGCTATTCATAGTTTATTTGGAACGTAGGAGGGAAGCCCTGCTCTTAGTGGGTCCACCAACCTGCACATTGCATCAGGGCACCCACGCCTCAATGCGAACGCAGCTCTTCTTTCTCGGCCTCTTCGCCCTCACGAGAATATTGCAGCGTGCGGCCATTCCCATACTACCCAGCAGTTGGAGGTTCAGGAGCAGTCTTTCCTCCGCAACCTTTGTTTTTCTTGTGCAAAGATACCTCCAGATCAGTGCAGCGCTCTTCTGGCTGAGCACTTACTCCTATTAACACGTTCACTGCGGCGATTATTGTTCAAAACCGATTTTCTACGCGGCAACTTTGAGGTTGATCTAAATAAGGGATGGGAGATGTCGACAGGTAGTCGACGTCCGCCGGGGGGGAAGGGGTCTCATTTGTCGACTACGTGTCGACATCCGCAGTGAACGTGTTAAAGGCACTGGGCGATCAGGTCTAGTGGTTAAGACAGTGGTTCATAATTCTCGATGAAAGTTTTAATTTTTGCCTGAGTCAGCAGCGCATCCCCAAACGCCTCCAAACCTTCCTCGTACAATTTCCGCCGCCCAACTAGTGGCTGAACTTCGTCATTCCAAGAAAAACAAAAGGCCCATAGAGAAAAATTAAAAAATTAAGAGAGATATTATGAGACGAATTCTCGGGTCTGGGATTTGCTGACGCTGTGAAAGTTCCAGAGCTAAGGGGAAAATGGGCGACGCCTACTACAATGTGAAAGGAAAAGGCTTTCCTTGTAGCCCCCTCCTTTCTCGAATCAAAGATCGGATTTTCCAGGGATTTGCTCAACTCCCATAAATTCGTTCATTAAAAGATACCGTTCCAGGAGCAGCAGCTAATGGCGAGGGGGAGATGTGCTGACTGACTCCTATTAAAGGCACCGGGCGATCGTGGTCTAGTGGTTAAGACAGTGGTTCATAATTCTTGACGAAAGTCGGGAATTAAGGCGCGATTGCTGTTAATTTTTGCCTGAGTCAGCAGCTCTTCAAACATCTCCAACTTTCCTCGTACACAGCCTCACGTAAACGCCCTGGTATTTTCTTCATGATTCAAGAGTTTAAATGTACCACTCTCACCAGTACACTTTAGTCTTAGTGGAAACGTGTTCACAATGCGCGACAAAACCATTTATCCCACTCTCTTTGTTGCAGATACTTGGAAAGAAGCCAAAGCCCCCAAAAAGAGCAGCAAGAAAAAGACGAGAAAAGATTAAAAAGCGACAAAGGGATGAAAGAAAAAAAGGTTTGCATTTCGATGTTGAAAGGTCAGCGGACACAAGACACAATTTGACATACACAGGACCTTGTTTTCCCCTGCGCCCGGTTTTGCTCGCGTCGAAAGCCGCCTCTTTTTTTTTCTTCCGTCCCTCATCCCCCCCCCCCCGCTGTACTATTATCTACAAAACTATTCAAAAAAAAAGAACCTCCCCGTAACTTAGGCATATTGGATACGGCTTTAACTATACGCCGGTAATCGGGAAACCAAAAGGGGAGGGGAGGAAAAAAAAGTGCGTTAATCAAAACGAATTGTTTCCCCCCCCCCCCCCACGACGTCCTGCTAAGTTGATCTCAACCTGTTGCCGCGTCATCAAACTAACGAAAAGCTACGAGGTATTGGCGGCATAGGCCAGTTTCAATCAGCGACCAACACTCGATAAGATAAGTTTGTGCCAAATACCCCCCCCCCCCCCAATCCTCAATTTTTGTTTCCCCCCAGTCCGAACGATTTTTTTTCTTCAACTTTTGGGCCAATCACCAAATAAAACATTCAAAAATACAAAAAAAACAAGTTTTGTTTAGACAAAAGACAAAATAGCGTTTGTTTTTGCAGCGACGCGTCGTTTCTTTCGTTGGTTTTAATTTTTTAAGTGATGGTGATGAATATCTATTTGTGATAATATTTTTTTAATATAACGTTTAAAAAATGTAATAAAAAAAAGGTTAATGTGTGTGAACTGTACTTTAAGTAACAACAGAAAGGCGTCGGCCGTCAAAGGTGCGATCAGCGGTTACTTTGTCCTCTAAACGCGAGGAGTATTTTTGTAAGTTTCGTTATTGTTTTGAGTTTCAATTGTCCCGTTGTTCGCTCGTTTTTTGTTTTGTGTTTTTTTGTCCCGAAGTAGTTCATTTTCGGCTAACGTTAACTCTCATTGTGGTTCGGTAGAAATGGAGTTTGTGGCAACTGGCGATTGTATTTGTGGAGGGTTTACAAAGTACTTTTGGTAAAGATTTTCGAAGTTGCTCGTAGGGAGCGCCCATTTGTGATTTCCTTCAACTTCTACAATGGCGCTGTCCTGACTCTATTGCGTTTTCTCTGAGAGGCGAAAGAGTTGTGTCGAGCTGGTTAATGAGACTGTCGTCCAAAGGTGATTTTAACATGGCTAGTTAACTAGGCGTTCTTCAGGTGATTGGGTCTCATGAGCCAGCCATTCACGGTCCGATCGACACTCATCCACTCACAATTCCTATTCATGTGCTTACGTTCTTTGTCTGTTGTCAAGAAATGTGTGTGCTCCAATGCAAAGAAGGCAAAATGTCGACTATTGGCGCAGGATGCATCTTTGATGCCCCACAAACACACTTCAATGAATTCGCTCAAACGTTAGTTATCCACGTGAAAATTACTGATGCAACCTGAAGGCTTTCTTCAATGTGCGGGACGGAAAGTGGCTACTTGCAGGAGCGATTGTCGCTGCTACCGCTCATTCACAGTACGACCCAGTTATGTAACAGACCACGTCGTGATACCAACCAGGTCGCTCAATGAGACTCGTAGGACTTCACTCCCATTGATGTACTGAAGCAGTCAGATGTAGGAGGGAAGCTCAGTTGTAGGACAAATTGTGCCGTCTGACGAGACTAGTTTGATACAACATCCCACTCAGTCTGATATTGGATCCTCAATCGAATTTCGGAGCCTCGTAGGACATACACATCGTGGATGGCGTGCTTTAGAAAAATCCATAGCCATATCGCGGTCTAGTGCTCTATCGCCTTCATAACAACCTCCTTGTCAGTCTTGTTAATTGAATCCACAATATCCGTTTCTTACTCTCCCATCGAACCTTGTGGTCATCAATCTCACGCATGTGCATCTTTGGGGCTGTATGTGTAGTGCAGTTTCACTCTCGAGTGAACATGGCCATCAACGCTATCTTAATGCGCCTAGATTTTACCAGCCTAGACAGTCGTAAACCTTGTGTAATAGTGCTGAACTACGTATGCACCTTAGAGCTGCGCAGTTTGACGGGTTGAGCTGTTTTTGGTTTATTATTCATTCTGAATAATAACCCGATGTTTTCAGTCAGGAAAATATTCGACCGGGGGAATATTTAGTTTTCGTAGTTCCATTGTAGTCACGTCATGTTTCGTATGGTTTACTAGTATTTTTCGATGCTGAATCGAATGGGATGTGTCGGAGCGGTAATAAGCCAAGCTGTTCATGAGAATAATAAACCGTTGTGTATATAATTTGCAGGGTTTTTGCTTGAGCCCTCACGTAGAGTAGCTTCACTTTCAGGTGAATCCGGGCAACACTATCTTATTACTCCTAGCTATTCCCAGCCTTATTTTGGTTTACTAAGTATATAGAGGGATGCAAACCTCATCATAGCGCTGTGAACTGCTGAGTGTGCAGGAGCCTAGAATCAGCGCTCAGACAAAAATGTCGTTCTCCGTAGGCTCTATAGCTTCTTCCCTACAATCCTGTCAGGTTATCTGCCTTCGCTAAATATCGATATTTTATTGCCTGAACTCCTCCTACCGCCACAATGTCATTTTCGTTGCCATCTCATCTGTTTCGAACCTTGACATTTCGCAAAGATCCCATAATTCAAAATATGTACAAATTGCGATGTCGATATTTTAGATTGTAATTTTAGCTTTTATCGTGGCCGCTCTAATTCCAATCCAGTTCATTTAACTTGACGAGGGCATCACAATAAAGTTTAAAAAAAAAAACTCTTCGCATCACCGCTATTGTTATCGTGTATTATTTATTTTTTTGCTTGACAATAATGGATCATGGTAATCCTTCGGTTGTGGGGCGAGAATTGGAATTTCTAGTGTAAGTGATATATATTTGTGTTTTAAAGCTTCGGTAGACGAATATTACAAATATAAAGAGCAGACACATCACAAATTTATTCGTTTCGACTCATTTTCGAAAGAAAAAAAAAGAAGCCTTCTCGACCCTTTCGGTTAAATCTTCAAATTATTCGAAGCGACGGCCTCAACTTGTCGCGGGTTGCGGTTTTATATTAACGCAATCGTAGATTTATAAACGCGTGTTTTTGTAATCAGAAATTGTAACCTTTAAGAAATAACGCGCCGGTAACGTTTTTCGAGCGAAATGTCAAAATTGCCTCGGGAGTAGACCGCCCGGTATTTGGCTCGAAAACTGCGACCGACGCGACTACGTATGTTTGTAAGTTGACTGAAATTTTTCGGAAAAAAAGTAAAAAAAAAAAAGCTGTAAACTAAGTCTTTTGAAGATGAGAAAAATATTTCGAAGTAGTTCAATTTATTATTTTTGTGCCTCGAGCAGTTCGGGTTTTTGTGTTGAGCCATTTTTGTAACGCATTTGAGTCATCGCAGAAGTCGACTTTGACGATGAGCGGGGAGCCGAGGTGGTTGCATCCTCACACTTTGGTTGATCAGACAGATTAGTTTTGTAATGGGGAGACGCTAAGTGTGGTAAGGAGTCGTGTGGTTAAAAATATGGGCGTACACTGTTGCTGGAACAGCTGTTTTTAACACGCCTTTTTGTGGGGAGGCTAAAAGACAATGCGTAGGCGCTCTCTGTGACTGGAGTATTTGGCCAAAAACTCGGCGGTTTGACGACTCATGGGCCTGTCGCATAGTGAGGTGGGATTTCGACCAATTGATAACCGCTGACTACGAGATTGACTCCTAACTGGAAACCCCAGGTTGGTTGGAATGGAGTTGTCAACGAGCTGTTCAGTCTTAGTGGTTTTGTCTGGAAAAGAACTTCACTTTCTGAGTGAAACAGTTTCTAAGGGTAACTTTATGGTGGAATCCGTGAAATAAGGACCTCATTTGCGTCCTTCGTATTATTTTCAGCTCTGATTCTCATAACGCTAATCCTATTAGCTCTCTTGAGCCTGTGGTGGGGCGGTAGCTGTGATATTGGACTGATCAGGGAACTGTGGATGTGGCAGTGCTCTTAGTGGGTTGCCCAACGAATTGTTAGCCACAAGAATTAAATTTATTTCTCTTCAGCATCCTCTAAAAAAAAGCATTGTGAATTCGCTGCTTAGTGGAGGATGCCTCTTGAATAACTGCTGACCCGGCGACAGTGCCAGAAGACGTGTTGCATTGCGGCAATCGATGAAAACGCCTGCAATCTAAGGGGGCATGTTTCCGTCGTGTTCTTCCCATTAGGCCACCTCATTCAGGCACTTGCCTAGATCATACGCGCCTCGTTTAACACGCCACTCTCCAAACGAGAGCTCACACACCCAGCCATTGAACGTGTCAACTCACGTGATTAGACCCACTCAACTCGACACGATTCATACTCCCCCTCGCCGCTCGCCCAAAGTCGACGTTCCTTGGCCTATGTCTAGACTACGCAGTGCGCATTTAGGCCAAAAACTAAGAACCAAACGAAAATTGAACTATACTTTATCTATTGATAGGTTTAAGGCGAAAATTAAAATTAAAAGAAATTAAATTAAAATCGTCAACTCATACTAAACAAGACTTTAGGTTTTTCGTCCTCGTTTTCGACGCCATCCCTCAGTTTGTTTCACTCGGTCCATCTTTTATCGTTTTGTGACTCGATTACATTATTATAACTATTATTATTGTCCTGTTGAATGAGATTAAACCGATTGGCAAAAATTGTAGGCGATGGATTGTGTTGTACGGTTACAGGGCAAAGTTGGGTTTAGGTTTATCTGTTAGGGAGAGAGGCAGAGTGCAATGAGGTGAAGTAGCTCTGATGAGATATTGTGAATGGGCTCTTGTCAGCGTCAGTATGTTGCTCTGAGTGTAGGTCTTGTTATATTCCCTTTATTTAAAAAGTTTAACTCAGACTCCTTGCAGCGTGTTAGGATTCCTTGTCTGAGCAGAAGTTTCCAGCGAAGGTTTTATGAGCCACGGCATTTGGTGTGAGACAAGCCCCATCTACTGAAATCCACAGACGGGTTGTTGCGTAGCCTCTGGCAGCCAGTTTGTTATTATTAGGTAGCCTAGGTGAACCCCGGCACGTTCATCTGTTGCCCGCTCTCAGGGGTTGAAACCAAACAACTGCAGCAACAACTTAGTGCACGCAACACTCTCAAGGTAGGGCATTGAAGCGTGAGTTGGCTGTGGCCAGTCTATCCGGCCTTCATCAGCTTGTTCTTCATTCTGAACAATCTATCGGTTTTGTGGGCGGTATTTTCTGACAAGTTGCAAAACCACCACGGCACTCCCATTGGTGAGTCTTCTGATTTGTGGTCGCAAGTGGTTTTGGGGTCCTGAAAGGTACTTAACAAAGTGTAGAGCCCTTTCGAACAATAAAAGGTTCGTTCAAATTGCGTTTGTTGCGTTTTTTCCGCTCGCTGGGACGAGATTTACCACCCAACGGTTATTTGATCCCACTGCTGAATGCCGACTGCTGTGATGAGTAGGCGGGCAAGTTTATTTGGACCAGAGGGTGAACAATACTCTTGAGTAGTTTGCTCCTTTGAACCTCACTTCTGCAGAGCTCATCCCTGTGGCCTAGCAGTCGTGGGGAATGTAGAGGTAATGAGTCACCCCCAACCAGTCCAGGGGCTAAGGTGCCCTTGACTCCCCTCAGTACAAAAGCTGTAAGATCCTCGAGCGGGTTCGTATGGATTTGGCTGAGTGTGATCCCTAATTGCTGTACTTACGCAGTCCAAACTTGTTTATCGGACTCGATAGTGTCTTTCGACGTCATTTTGGATTATGAACAACTTAAACTACCCTCCACGGGGGTTATGCAGCAATGTTCCGTCTGTTCCAAATCCAACCCAGTGGGACATGTCAAGAAGGGCGCCTTGCGTGGAGGCTGCTGTGCACAGTCTCTCCCTCCTATTGAGTGAAACCACCCAATGAGACGTCCCAAGTGCTCCCCTCTTCGTTAAAACCGTCATTATTGAGAAACATCGGGATGTCCTCGGCAGAAAAGAATTTGAGAGCAATCATTCCTTTGACCTTTGAGTTGTACTTGCCACAAACCAACGAGTTATGAGGTGGTTTAAAATTTAAAACATAACCCTACTTGCGCGTCTCTCTCCCTATCTCAACCTTTTGTTTGCTATACAGCCCTGGAATAACCAGGGAATAAAAATTTTCTTACATCAGCGAATGTAACCGTGTAATTTTGACTTCGAGTTGATCCAGTCATCTGGAATGAATGACGTGTTGAAATTGGTTTGTAAAATGAATTATTTTTTAAACGCATTTGGAATGTTCAATAATTTGTACCATTTTATCTCAGCGAATAGTTTGATCTTCGTTGAATTATTTCTCTATCGATGGTATTGAAAGAGTTGATTGTATCGCATTATATACATTATTATCAAGGTTTTAGCGATTTAAATAGATTTTAGGGTGACAAAAAAGTGTATCATTAAAAAAATAATATTTATTTATTTGCTAGTTTTATTTACCGATTTGTACTCGAATTTATTGTAATATTTTTGGCTCAGTGCAATTTGGAAGCATCGTCACC
This sequence comes from Pachypeltis micranthus, assembly GCA_020466155.1. NCBI lineage: Eukaryota > Metazoa > Arthropoda > Insecta > Hemiptera > Miridae > Pachypeltis > Pachypeltis micranthus. The sequence continues at coordinate 26,419,875 of CM035777.1, read as the reverse complement.
TTTTAGTTTGTTTTTTTTCTCGTCGATCGCTTTGTTGTTTTTTTAATATTCGATATTTTATTATTTTGCATGCGAGCGAATTGTTTGACACTGCATTTTTGCGTACGAGCTGAATGGAACGGAGTATTCTCTTAGAAATGAGTCTGATTGTTGAGCACTCTGCGCTGTGCACTTGAGAGAGTTGGCACTGGAACAAAAAAATGAAAGAGTAGGGAATGAGGTCTAGAGATGAAGGAGTGGGGTAGAAAGTAGAGTAAGGGGAAGTTCGGTAGTTGAAAAGGTACGAATTAAGACCAAACTGTGGTAATAATAGGAAGAAATTGTGCCGACGTATGTAGTCGCTATCTCTGCGCGTTTCTTGGGCTACACTTGGGCCACAGTTGATTCGGCTTTGTAACTGTTTAGATTCTGCCGTTCGAAGATCCATTTTGGCGGTTTTCGGGAGTTTGAGCTCTAGAAACGAACAGGTTGTCCAGGATTGTGTCGACACTGATGCCAATGCTGAGTCCTGCTCTCTCTTAGTCCCAGCCATTGAGTGATTTATTATCAGCTACAGAATCTGTGGTCTCTAGATCCTAGACTTAGCTACATGTAAAGAAATACTTGTAAAGAGAATTCTTTATAAGTATAATCAAAAAAGAAGTTAATTTTGGAGAGCAGAAATCTGACCAGAGTCTGAGCTGTAAGCTAACTGGATAAGTGCGTAATAGGTAAAGTAATGGAGCGCTGTTGCCAATGTGATATGGGCTGCACTGTGCGACACCTCTACAGCACCCTTCCTTCTGTGGAGAACTGCCTACGCTCGGTGTGGAGGCGCCTGTCCTTCACAGGTGTGCAACTGCTCTCAGGCCACGAAGCCTTCAACAAGTGGCTGCAGTTCTTCAGACGCCGCACATTCAGCGACTGGCTTTGTGGGAGGGAGGTTGTAGAAAATGCATCCCCTCCTACAGTGGAGGCCACCCTTTTCCAGTGGGGCAGAAGTTCGAAGGTTCACAGCTTTTGCTTTAGCATGTTCAAACTGGTGGCGTGGAGACATGACCACTGTGGATTAGTAGGAGGTAACACTCCCCCCCCCCTTTAATTAGTAGCGTGAAGCCATGCAAGTACTTCCAGCTTTCACACGACCCTGTAGACCTACGCTCTGGGCCCTCCATTGGCGTTTTGTGTTGAATGGTCCTTGAACTCCGTCGCTACTTATTGGGCAGTTGGTCGTGGGTCATTCGCATTCCAGGAAGAATGTAAATGATGCGCCCCTCGAACCATTTCATTTGAGGATAAACTTTTCTTCAATTCCCTTAGCTACACAACAGTCGTAAGGTAGAGGAGAGTGGAAAAGACATGAAAACATTTGTGGACGTTCGTGTGGTTGTCTTCAGGCTCAAGTTAGTCTCCCCAGCCATCCTATAGTCTAATCACCTCTCTCTTAATAGACCCGTTGCAGGTTGGGTTCAAGCCTTCGTAGTAAGCACTAAGTATTTACTCCAAGCGTACAAGCCTGATATTTGCCGACACTCAGCCCATTCAGTCGATCTAATTCTTATCCGCTGCAAACAGGGTCTGAAACACCCACCAAAGCCTCCTTCCCCACAAGCTGGGCCAATCTTTGAATTTCTTCAAACCAGCGGTAGCCACCGTAATAATCTGTTACGACGAGTTTCCCGAGAAAGTTCAAAACAGCTCCGAAGCCTCACCCTTCGCCCCATTCAGCTCGTGTGCGAGTAGAATTGAATATTTTCTTAGCATCAAATGTTTAACAATTTTAGTTGTTTTCTCGAATATATAGTTCAACTAAGTTTAAACAAATTTTTATTTATTTATTAACCGCAGAAAATTGTCGAATCGTTTTTGTTTTCGAGAGTTTTCCGCCTTGAAACCTGAGAATTGTAGCATATCAAAAAAAAGCTATTTTTTTTAAACAATAATTCTTGCCAAAAGCTTTGGCGGAATTTTGACTTTTTTTAATTTGAAAAAAGTGGCTTTTCTTAATAATAGTTAATTTGGATAATTTATTTTTGTTATGTCGTAACGATTTTTTGTTGTTGTTTTGGTTTGTAGACAAATGTTTTTTTTTGTTTGTTTTTTTTTCTAGACTGTTTTTGGCTGATGGGAATTTTTTAAATTCTAAACCGATTAAAAAATAAAATTCGTTTTATCGAGAGTTGACGTTTTATAATCGCACAACTCTGCAAAAGCGTTTTTGCGGTTTTAGTCACGATTTTGGGGAGTGTTGTTCGTTTCGGGGGTTCAAATCAGAGGAATTCTCCTTTTAGCGCGTAGGTGCTTTTAAAAATGCGTCTCGGGGGTTGGTTTTAGTTGAAGGTCTCTTCGGTTGATGTACGATGTATGTCTAAAGAACCAACAGATTTTGCCTCGCTGCCTTCCCTCCATTTGGTGACTTGGTACGCTCTCAAAAGTCTTATCTTGCGTGGAAATGTTGTCCTTTTGAACTCATTGGGGTGTGTGGGCTATAGCAGGCCAATAGTTCAGTTTTCTGGCTCAGAGGCAGATCTTTTTTAATGCAAAAGCAATGGCTTGTTGCAGGGACTTGCATTCTGTTCTGTCGTCAATCAGATTGGCATAAACTTCGACGAATTGGGAACTGTTCCTTATTAAGGGCGATTAACGTGCAGGAACTCTGCTCTGTGGACGGGTGCAGCACCACCTGTTACTGAACAGCATGGGTGAGGGGGGGGGGGTGTTCTCCGAGTGTCAGTGACTTGATACGCTCTCAGAAGTCTTGTCTTGTGTGGAAATGTCCTTTTCAACTCATTGGGGTGTGTGGACTACAGTGGCCCCGCTAGATAGCAGCCCAACAGTTCAGCTTTCTGGCTCAGAGGAGGGTCTGCAAAAGCTGTGGCTTGTTGTAATGACTTGCATTCTGTTCTGTCATCAATCAGATGGGTGTAAACTTCGACGAATTGGGAACTGTTCCTTATTAAGAGCAATTAACGCTCAGGAACTGGGCTTTGGATGGATGGAATGCGCCACGCCATCTGATACTGAACTCCATGTTAGGGGCTCAATACGCATGAAGTACCCTTTCATTGAGAACTACAGTTTAGGATACTTATCCATCAAAGATCCAGGTGGTTCTTCGCTTGAGGCTGGGCCCGTAGTTTACTATACAGGCGGATCAGAGAGAGGTCTGGTAGGTGCAAGAGTTTATGGGCCAGGGATCCAAGCAGCGCTTGCAAGTTTTTCGGGCAAAGCTCTTGGCAGTGATGGTGTGAGTGCAGAATCTCCTTGGAACCTGCTGTTCCAGACATTTGGGGAAGACGGTTGCTCCTGGGCTTCTGTTGTGGCCTATAGCAACCCATTAGCACTTCTATAGCCTTACCATTTATTACTTTTCTTGCCATCCTCATCCAGTGATTCCGGTCACCCCTTTTCTTTGACTGCAAGGACTTCCTGGGTGGTTGGGAACAGCAGGCTCTCTTGGCATGTCCAGGCTAGACCTTGTGGCAGAGCCAGATTTTGGTTGGCTGAGGCGGAGTTTCTGCTTTAATTGTGTATTTTTGTTTGTCTCGCTAGTAGGGCAGGGGCAGAGTTAAGACACACAGTTTGTCGAGCTAGGGGCTCTGCTCCCTCTTCTAGTTCTTCTCATTATTGACAAAACTGAATGGACTTCCAACCAGGACCCCCTTCTGGTCTAGTCTGAGTGGTTTTACAGAGCCTTGGAACCAAATCTATATTATGTCAGTCCAGCTGCTCTTCAGGCCCTGGCTGGCACGTGTGAGGAGAGGTGCAGGGCTGCCTACTGGCGGGACACTGTCCACTAAGGTACCTGGCCGAGATTGCTAAATCAAAGGTGCAGATTCTGCTGCAGAGCACGTACTGGGGAATGTGGCTGTGGAACGCTTCGGTGTGTAGGGATGGACCCCAAGGCTGCCTTGAGTCATGTTTGAGAATGTTCAGGACGGGCACAACACACGCTTCATGTGACCTGGGGATGCGACTGAGTGGACATGAGACTGATCATGTACGTCGCGCAATAGGCCCATCTGAGGCTGCAGTGGGGGTGTTCTCGGTTGCCATTAGCATCGTGGTGGGGGGTGTGGAGTGGAACAATTATCAGGTTACACAGAGTGACCAGCCAAACTGTAGAGGTGGAACTTCAAGCTGAGCATTCCTCACAGTCTCACACATTTATATATACCAGCTTGCCTGGCTGCTTCCTACCCCTGTGTCAGTTACAACAGCCCTATGACACTGGTGAACATCAATCAGATCTGTAAGCCTCAGACCAGACCCTCCTGATTAGCTAGGAACACCAAAATAGGAGTATGAACGAAACTAATCATTGTTATCATAGCATTAATCACGACACCAAATATGTTGTTCACTTAAACCCAGCGAACGATAGTTAGATATAGTTCACTAGAAGAAAAGGTTTTTGAAAAGAAGTGTTGATCCCCCCCCCCCCCCATCGTGTTCTCAAAAGCCACTAACTGCACCTAAAAATAGTGACCCCCCCCCCCCCTAACGACACAGTGAAACCCTTGAAGTGTCGATAGCCCGTTTTTATTGAAACAACAGAATCGCGCAGAGTTGTGTTTTTGCGCCGGTTGTCTTGAGGCATGTACCTTTGCTTCGTTCTTGTTTCTGCGTGGCTTTTTTTGTTTGTCTTGGAGTTTCGCTTGTAGTTGAGGAGAAGCATGATACGTTTGGTTTGAACATTTTTTTTAAATGGGCGTACAGTATGGAATTCAGGCTCACTTCATAGGAGTCTCAAAGCTTTGGCACACTTCAGGTGGCTTTGAGGAGTGTCGATAGCTTGGCAATGATGGGTGAGTGTAGAGAATACTGACATTTACTTATAATGATACCGTTGTAAAGGTCGGACGTTTTTGAAATGGCCAGTACTTCGCCTTTTTACCAGTTGAAGTCATGGACCTGTGGACGGTAGAGCGCCGCGTTTTTGCTTACGACAGTTTCGTTCGTAATAACGAGTCCGTCCCGGCAGTCCAGCCTGAGTTTCGTCGTCATTTTAATATCCACCGAAATCGGGCTGTTCCCACTAGAAACACCATTCTTCGTTGTGTTGAAGGACTTCGCACGCGAGGTTCATTGATGAGGAACAGACCACCAGGAGCTCCAAGATCGATTCGAACACCAGAGAACATTGAAAGTGTACGACAAGCACTAATTCGCAGCCCGAGTCGATCAGCTCAGCTGCATGCTGCTGAACTTCGCTCCAGTGATCGATCAGTTAGGCGTATTATGCATCTAGAGTTGAGGTTTCACCCCTATAAGTTGTCCATTGTGCAACAATTACACCCAGGGGATTATGCACAACGAATGACCTTCGCCCGTGAGATGGAAACAAATGAGGATCTCATTTTGTTCATGAGGGATGAGGCTCACTTCCACCTCAATGGCATGGTGAATCAGCAAAATTGTCGCTATTGGGCTGATGAAAATCCCCGACAATTACACGAACAACCGCTCCATAGCCCAAAAGTTACTGTTTGGTGCGCCATATCCCAAACTTGCATCATCGTCCCTTACTTCTTTGAAAACGACAATGGCATTGCTGTTACCGTCAACTCAGAACGCTATGTCGAGGTGATAACCGGCTTCTTTACACCTGAATTGAGACAAAAACGTATAGCAATCCGGCGTATGTGGTTCCAACAGGACGGGGCAAACGCTCACACAGCTAGGGCAACAATGAGCGTTATTCGTCCTCTTTTCCCTGGCCGCCTTATTTCCAGGTTCAGTGACGTTCATTGGCCTCCTCAGTCCCCAGATTTGTCCGCGTGTGACTTTTTCACCTCAAAGCACGTGTTTACCAGCACAAGCCCCGAACATTGGAGGAATTGAAGGATGCTATTCGCGTGGAAATCGTCGCAGTTGAGAGAGCAATGTTTGAAAGAGTTTTCGGAAATTTCCAACAAAGACTCCAGCAGTGTATCGCGAACGAGGGACGCCACTTGACTGATGTGACACTTGAATTTCTAAAATGCTTTTAAATTGGGAATCTGAATTGTTGAATAACAATTTTTTTGAGTAAAAATTACAGAAGTTATGATTTTTTCAAAAACGTCCGACCTTTATGCGCACCCAGTACTTGATATGCACGTTCGCCTCAGTGTCTGAAGTTGCAACCTGATCATCGAGGAAGTAGTGCTGTCAGTCAATGATTTTCCAGTCCCCAAGACAGTCCACCAGGTAAAGGCTTTCATTGGGCTCTGCTCATTTTTTCGCAAATTCGTTAACATTGGCCATTGCCAACCCACTTCCCTTAGAATAATACCATTCACCTGTGAGCCAGAGCAAGAAAGTGTTTACTGCTCTGAAGCAAAAGCTGATTGCTCTGCCTGTTCTCGCATTCTCCAATTTTTCAATGGTTTATTTTGGCAACGCATCTTTGGTATTGAAGGGGTTCTCAACCCAAACCAAGAGAGTCCTGTGGGTTTTGCAGTCGAGCCTTAAATAAGGCAGAGAAAAATGGCACAGCGACGGAGCTTGAACTGCTGGCAGTTCGTTATTTTCATGAATACCTATGGGGAAATGTATCATAGTCACAGCACACCCCTGCAATAACTCCACCACACGAAGGGTACAAACTCACTTGGTCTTTGCTGCTCGAGCTGCATGCTTGTGTAAAATATAAAACTGGGAAGACCTATACTAACGCTGGTCTGGTCGCTTATCCTGTTCATTCACTATTATGTCGACTGCGGATGAATTGTGAAGGAAGGCTACCGACGAGTTTTGCTGTCAAGCAGCACAACTGCTGAGGTTTGCATACGCTGATAATGGAGTAGAGGAGTAGGATCCTTGAACTTTCCTCTTCAACTCCTCAAGGTGGTCATCATGACGCAAAACTCTCCATTTCCGTCCCTTGAGAAGGTTGCTTCTCTATAATCTGTAATACAAGAAGTGTTCCTAGTCCCGTGATTTCTAATTTTTCTAATTTCTAATCTCCTAGTACCTTTCGTCTATTATTCCCCTTTTCGTTGTTTTTCCCTCTAACCTCTCAATTTCAGCCATTTCGGAGCACTACAATCCATTCAATCGATCTCTGAAGGCAGATACAAAGGGATCGCTGTTTTTCTGGTTATTCTGGTTCCCCCCAGCAACGTCAATTACGAAGCCATCACATTTACTGTCAATTAGTGTTTCAACGTGTGCTGTGTGGAGGAGGGTAGGGAATTTGCAACTGGTCGGCTCCCCGTTGTACGATTTTTTTTTTTGAAAAAAACGGACGGGGACGTTTCCACGAGAAGGAAAATAAATACTTTCAAAAGGAAATTTGTATTAAAATAACAGTTGAAAACGTTTCTCATTAAAAAAATAAAAACCCAAAATGCGTAACAAAAAAACCTTCTCAGGGCGATCGTACAAATAACTGTTCTACTTCTCTTTTTTTTTTATATAGATGCACTAGGGAGTTGGCTGATATATTAAAATAAATAGAAAACTACTCTCTAAATAAACTGAGGGTGGGTCGCGACGGAACTGGGCGGATGGCAAATCATCGATGGGACTCCTCGAACGGTACGACAATGCAAGTTATTCCAAGTTAGTAGGATTTCTCATACTGCAGTGACGAAATGAACTAGAAAATAAAACATTAGAGACGACAAAATGAGAGCATGTCCGTACTAATGTCGCTGGCTCCTAGACAAACTGCTGCCGAAATGTTGGCGCTTTCTTTTTTTTTTGGTTTTCTTTTTTCAATTCCTTTTTTTGTTTTTAAATAAAATAATATAATTCTTCTTTTTTCTTTTTTTTGAAAGGAAATTGAGGAATTAGCGAATTACTGGGGAGTGCGGTTGAGCTGAGCCACCTGTAGTATTAACATTGCCCGCTAGACTGCAGGAGCCTCTCCTTGAACCGCTTCCATCCAGTCAATTTCAAATTTTCACGCCACACCGCATTGTTAGAAGGGCAGTCAGGCCTTCAGCAAACCAAGCATAAGTCCATTGCTGCAAAACTGATGGACGGCTGCTTCAGAGGCAACAATTCGCTAGTGCATGTGTACCGACCCCATTGTAGTCTAGTGGGGATAGACGAAGGCTCGTAATCCTACGAAAGTTGGGGTATTGGATCGGAGCTCGTGTTTGCTGTAATTTTTGCCTAAGTCAGTGGCTCTCTACACATTTCCAAACCCCCCTTCGTAACAAATGCTCTGGGAAGCTGTACAGAAGAGGGCATGGGCTGCATCTTATACCTTTCTTCAGAATTGCATGGACAAGTCGAACTTAATGCTGCTTGAGGAGTAGAAACCTTTTGAATTATAAATTATTTATGTAACTGCTGTTAGAACCACAATCCATCGCTGTAATAAAGCTATCGTAATTTTAAAAAAAGGTTATCTTACCACCGAATGAAGAAAGAGATGAACCTTGAAGAAGCATTGCCTTGTTCTTGTCAATATCCAAGTACATCTGTGCTTCACTGTAACTGAAAATAAAGTAGTGAAAAGGTAAGTTTTCATGTAAGTTTTTCCTAAAATGATTTGCTATCACTTACGATAGCATGATTGATGAACGATTTGCCTTATGTTCCATCGGTTAGGCAAAGGATTGTAATCCCTTCGTGCCCATTGTGTCGAGTACTTTAACTACTCCACGTTAGTGCAATTCTCTCTTCTCTTCATCATTCCCCTCTACTGCCTTTCCTGTACACAGGCCGTTTCCTCTCTGTTCTTTTTTCCTCTCCATCATTTTTGAGACCTCTACAGCACAAAAATGTTATAATGTAGCCATATAGTTCACATAGGTATCTTCGGACCCATTATTGGTGAGTAAACGCCTTTAATAGTTGAATCAAAATTATTTCAAATCTGAGTGACATTCCCGAAACGGAGCAGTTTCAAGCGTTTTGTCCTCTTTAGGAGGCAATTGATCTATTTTGCAATTTTTGTTTTGTAGTAATTGAGACACTGCGATTTTTGGGCAACTTGAAATGACATTGGTAACTTGGCGTGGGATTGTGCATGGTATCTAGTTACAGCCACGAGTTTGAACAGGAACAGCGGGAGTGAACGCAAAATCCTGTTTGAATATGTATATTGACAAACTCATAGAACGATCTTACTATAACAATCACTTAATCGCTCTATATTAAGAATTTAGATCATCTCCCTCTTCCTGAATAGGAAATATCTGTTTAGATATCGTTTTGATTAATAAGTTGTTGTGTGGTAGTTTATAATTGATTGTTTCAGCATTTACTATCACTGGGAGAGCGCGTTCCAAGATTCTCGTAGTGATTTTCGGTTTTGTCTCTCTTGTATAAAAGTCACTTTACGTCATGAGTGTCAGATATTGACATTTAATTCGCTTGTATGAAGAAGCGGAATCGAGTTGAAAGAAGTTAAGTTGGATTAGATATTAACTACAATCCGAAGTTGGTATATACTGTTTATGTATATTTAAATATCTTTCAACAGCTTCCTAATAGAGCAGAGTAAACTCAGGTGTTTTATTGAATACCACACACCTCTCAAGCGCGTTACAGACTAGTTATGAATTTTAATGCCCAAGACGTAAAAGCGAAGAAGAAGACGATTACAGGGAAGGTTATATTGTGCTTTCTTCGCTTGGTAGGTTATGTTTAGAAAATACGGTCGACGCGAGAAAAGCGTTGTCACACCTATAAATCAATTATAGAACCGCTTTGGTCTGTTTAGTTCTGCTTATTTCGTGTTCTTTTGTTCCGCATGGACTTCAATTCGAGTTGTTGCTCGAAACCTAATACCGAAAAGTTTTGTGCTCCACGAGCTTCGTTAAGAGGTAAGAGTTCGCATTTGTCAACCGGCTGTCATTTCGTACGAATTGCTTGAAACTCAAGCGTCGAAATGACGGAAGATATCGTGCGTTAGGATGGCTAAACAACTGCCTAATTGTTGATATATTTTCAGGCAGAGGCCGGTTTCGGTTTTGTGTCGCGGCTTTCGAGCCACTTGGGACTGCGCTGTGCTGTACGAGCTCATCGGAAGAACACTTCGTCGTTCTATAGAATAATTATAACTAAAATACATTCTGACAGCGTATTATTATTCATAATAGACTCCCGTGTCGTTTGATAAATATCCTTCGGCGTTTGTTTGTGACAAATAAAAATGTCTAAGGTTTTATTAAAGATGAGTCTTTTAGACACGAGCACTTTTGCGTTAACACGGAGCTTACCTTAGGTATTTGTAGTTATCTTTGTGATGTACAAAGATATGGCAAGGGCACTTCAAAAAAAGGTAATTAATCGGGCGGGGTTCTACGAAGCGTGTCCGTCGTGCTACTTGAATAAAACAACGTGATTTGGGAATGAAACTGACTTTGGAGAATCTTTTGTTCATAGAAGGCGCGAGCCAGCTGGCATTTTCCAGAATCCATGCTTAATGTATTGGTCACTGTTTTTTTGGGATGTTCAAGGACAGACACGTCCAGCGATCCCATGGTAGTTCTGAAAGGTGATGTTGAACACATGTTTTCTATATTCGCGTGAAGCAGATGACAACTCGGAGTTAGTACATAGTACTCGCGTTAGCTAGTTCTCATGTTGGATTTGGTCAACGTACTATTGATGCGTTTGACTAACTAGTGAAATGGTGTAATTAACTGTCTTGTGGCGAACTATTTTATGAGTAACTTCATCCTAAACGAATGTTCATAAACACTTCCCTCATGATAGATGTGTTCCCAACTAACTCTCTCATGATAGATTTGCTCAAGAACAACTGTGCAAGGATAAAGTTGCTTAGAATAATTCTCCCGGGTTTTATTAGTTCTTGAATAACTCCTCCGCGATTTGTCCATGAATAACTCTTACATGACAGATGTTTTAGTGAATATAAATTGAGTTTTGTTCATACGGAACTCTCTCATGTTGAATTTGTTCATAGGTAACTTTCGTAATGGATATGTTCATGAACTTCATCGAGCACTTCTTCCTGGCGGGTTTGCTCATGAATAACTTCCTCAAGGTTGATTCTTTCATGAAATACTTCTCTCTTGATTTGATATGAATTATTCGCTCATGATAGATTCATTCTTGACTATGGATTTATTTATCAATTCAGCGCGGATGTATTTAGTTGTCATTTATTACTGCAGGATTCAATTCATCGGTTGGTATTCCTTTAATCGACATTATAGTGGATGATGTAATCTCTTCTGTGTCAAACTGGTTACATTTTCCCATCTCTAGATACTTAGTGTTAATGTTTGCGTACCGATTCTCATTACCTCGTGTGTCGTAGGGAACTCGAACGTTGTCAACCTTCACTAACCTTCTTTTATTGTTCTAAGGTTCGAAGAAATTGCAAGCCGACAGATTGGCGTCTTCTCCTGATGAGTTTGAAGCTCATCAAGCCGTCGACGATGAGGTAGTTGTTTTCACAGGTGAGAATGTACTGTTGGGCGTGTAAATTGGTATTGTTTAACTTGAAAAATATATGTCGAGTAGCATCACAATACTGGGGAGCTCCCAAATCAGTCGCGTCCGACCCAACCAGCCTGGTGTGTCGCTTGTCCCTTTTTCACTGCCTTCCGCGTTGAGCTGATCCGTCGGTTAGTTGAGCAAAATAAATCTCTGCCACCATGTTGATGTATAATTTCGATAAACATAAAATAATGGATCGAACAAAAATAGTCTGAAGTTCTCTGCTCCTGAAATCGATGTTTCATTTTCCAGGGACGTCAGATGATTGTGTCGATGAGCGCCGACCAAATTCTCAAAACTTAGCCTTAACGAGTTTATTTGAGTTTGAAGGGCTGTCAAATCACAATCAATGTTACGAGGGGGCCGCTGACTAAGGCAAAAATTACTGCGATCGCGAGGAGCTTCGATTCAATAAACTGACACTCATCGGATTATGACCCATTTTCTTAACCATTGGACCACGATCGTGAGGGTGCCTTTTAATGGGAGTCAGTCGGTACACTCTGCAGGGGACCATGGGACGCCAAAATAAGGGTATGAACAAAATCCACCGAAAGTTAACTATAGTTATCACAGTGATCAAAACCCCAAATATTTTTTTTCTCAAAAACGGCTCTAACGATTTTGATTAAATTTTTTGTATTGGTAGCTCCCAATATGGCAACTATACCTTGAAATTCCCATTCATGGGAAAATGACGAGAGCAGCACAATAAATTATCAAAACTTTAGACGCAATCGATTTTAGCGCGGTTTTTAGAGAAAACAACCGTACCAAATCAGCTCAAACTTGATGTCTAGCCTACAGGTTACCATGGGAAGGAAAAATAAGGACATGGGCAAAATCAACCGAAAGTTAACTATAGTTATCATAGTGATCAAAACACCAAATTTTTTTCTCAAAAACGGCTCTAACGATTTTGATTAAATTTTTTATATTAATAGCTCTCAATAAGGGAATTATACCATAAAATTCCCATTCGTGGGAAAATGACGAGAGCAACACAATAAATTATCATAATTTTCGAAGAAAAGCATTTTTAGCGTAGGTTTTTTCTTATAAACTCCGCTGGAATTTTTGTAGAATGTTAAAAAAAATTGGTATTGTAGTCCAATCCAATACCTAAAGGGCGAGTGCTTAAAAACGCTCATGAGATACATGGGGCTCACTCCAGAAATTCCTGAATTTCAACTACTGCCGTTTCGCTTACTACCAGTTCTAACAGTTATTACCCAATAACTCTGCAAAAGTGATTACTATCCTTCTTAAAAAAATTTTGTTTACAGCCTCATTAATGATCTGTGTACCAATTGCTCAATAATGGTCCTGGAATGAGTACGAGCAGCACAATAAATTCCGGAACTGTAAGCGCTACCACTTCCTGCTGCTGTAAAGCGTTGTTTGACCAAGTTCAAAGGAACTGAGTGATAAATGAATTGATTAAATAGAATTAGCCATGTACAAAGTGAATTGACGTAGAGCTAAGTAAAGTTGTGTGTTGCTACGCACCAAATATTTGAGAGCTGAGCGAATCCTCGGAAAATCCGATCTTTGATTAGAGGAACAAGGGGGCTGCAAGGAAAGTCTTTTCTTTCATATTGTAGTAGGCGCGGCGCCAATTTTTCCCTTCGCGCTGAAACTTTAACAGCGTCAGCAAATCTCGAACCCGAGAATTCATCTCATTATTTCTCTCTTAATTTTTTCAGTCCTACCGACTGCCCCAATTGTTACAAGGGTTTTTTTTTTGGAGATGTTTGGGCATCTTCTGACTCAGGCAAAAATTACTGCGATTGCGAGGAGCTCCGATTCAATAAAGGGACATCCGTCTGGATCATGAACCATTGTCTTAACCACTAGACCGCGATAGCGAGGGTGCCTTTTAATGGGAGCCAGTCGGTACAGTCAACAGTACATTTAACAGCACTAGGGAAAACTCCCTACTGCCTGCCCGTAAAATTCAGACGACTTCACCAAGGCTTTACAAGTAGGACACTTCCATTGGGCCTTAAGATCTCTTGCATTTACCTATTTTGAACTGTAAAGCTACGACAAGTTGCGTGAAAAGCTTTTTGCACAATGAACAAATTGCAGTCAAACTTGGTCTATACGCGCAGCACGCTTACAAGTATCTTCCCTCTAGCAAAAAATAATATTTGTCTGGATATAGAAACGAATTTGTTAATAATGGGACTAAAAAATCACAATGTTATTCAATGGTTTGCTCTGTTACCACTCGTGTTACGCTAGTTTTGACCCGAGTGAAAGAAAAACCTCAAGCCATAGTAAAATATTGTGCATATATGACTGAAAAGTGAGTCCTCATTTCCCCTGGTCGCTCCAACTGGACCGATTTCACTAATTCCTTTTTCATTGTGTTTGTTATTGTCAGAATAAGGCTCTTATGAAAGAAATAATTTGAAAATTGGAATGTTTAACTACTATACAAAATTATTTCTACTCTAAACTTTTTGAATGTTACCTTATGGCGTTGAGTTATAGAACCCGTGCAGCGAATATCGTCAAAGAGGATGCAAAAAAACTGAATTTCGTTTAAAACAGATGGTTCAGTTGGAGTTATTTTATTGATAAAATATCTGGTGCGTTGCAACACACAACTTTCCTTAGCTCTACGTCAATTCACTTGTGTTCGTCGAGTACTCTTTCTACTTACTCGATTCATTTCAACTTGATCAAACAACACTTCACGATAGCAGAAGGCGGTAGCGCGTACGCTGCCGGAATTTATTGTGCTCCTCGTACTCACCCCAGGACCATTATTGAGCAATTGGCACGCAGAGAATTAATGGGGCTGCAAAAAATAATTTTTTTAAGCGGATAGTAATCCCTTTTGCAGAGTTATTGATAAAAACGTTTAAAACTGGTAGCAAGCGAAACAGCGGTCATTGAAATTCCAGAATTTCTGGTGTGACCCCCTTATATCTTATGAGCGTTATTAAAGGCTCACCCAATAGATATTAGATTGGACTACTATACCAATTTTTTAAACATTCTAGTCACATTTCAGCGGAATTTATAAGAAAAAAATACCGCTAAAATCGATTTTCCTCGAAACGTTCGGTGATTTATTATGCTGCTCTCGACATTTTCCGACGAATGGGAATGTTATGGTATAGTCGTCTTATTACGAGGTGTCAATATAAAAAATTTAATCAAAATCGTTAAAGCCATTTTTGAGAGAAAAAATATTTGGTGTTTTGATCACTATGATAACTATAGTTAACTTTCGGTGGATTTTGTTCATACCCTTATTTTGGCGTCCCATGGTAACCTGCCGGCTAGATATCAAGTTTGAGCTGATTTGGTACGGTCGTTTTCTCTGAATTTCGTTCACAGACACACAGCCCATTATCCCGAATAGTGTTTTTCGGAATCAGTAGGCTCTTTAACGTAAAGATCTGAATAAAACTAGAAATTTTTTTTTCTGCCGATTACATAACTTTCCTTTCTACTTTGTAGAGCCAAGGAAAGTAAAAATTCATCTCAAACAATTAATTTATTATTTCTTACTAAACGGATTTAAGAAAACTGAATTTCTTAGCGCGTATAACGGTTAGTTCAGAGCCATCACGTTACTAGCAGGTTTCATTTACATTCGGTTGAATTTTTGGCAATTAGGCGTACAAACTCCAGTCACAGAACTCGCTATGGTGCGAGTCAAAGATCTACAAGAGCAATTCAAACTGACAAGGAACGCGAAGCGCGGGATGAAGTTGAATGGAATCGAAATCAGCAACGTAGAAATGTTAAGTTTAACCCCTATCGAGGTGCGATCAATTATATCGTGGAAATCTATGACAGTTCACATCAAACGTTGTGTGCCACTATTGCAAGAAGTTTAAGTTTAAAAACGAAGCTCCTGGATTTTATTGCGTCAAGTCAAACTGACGCCATTGAACGCTACTTGTTAATGAAAATAATAATCGACGAATTGGCATAGGAAAAGGGACAGCGAGCGGCTCGACAGGCTGGTTCGGGTATTCTCAACTTTGTGGGTCTGGCGAGCCACACAGCAAGGAGCCAGCTGAATTATTGTAATTTACAACGGTTCGTTTGTGACGTTTATTGACGAATGTTTCTATTTTCAAGGTACTCGTCTGGAATCTGAGGCGCCAATTTCGTTCATCTCCAGCATCCGAGGGAGGGAGCTCATTTTATACGGAGGCTTCAAGTTCAGTCGGCATCGTTTTTTGGCTAATGGCCAAACCAGTTGGAGGTTTGTCTTCGTTAAATTGGCATCTTTGTTTTGATCACAATCGCCGGAGTGAGTCGGTGGCGTTCACATTTTATTGCTAAGTTGTTGGGGGCGAACAACAGTGAGTGTATGATGAGAGGTGCCTAATTGAGTTGGCTCGAGGTCTTCAGTGAAGTGTCGGGGGAGGTTTTGGACGAATGATACGCCCGAAGGAAACTTCCCAAAATGTGATGTGTGGACTGTATAAAGGAAGAATGAAAACAAATGATCGTGTGGGCCCATCGTATGATTATTCTTCTGACTCTCTCACAAGTGGGGTATGCACCCCGGCCAGACGACCCATTGTGCCACTCCTACTGTCTTACAGGTCAATGCCTATCCTCCTAAGGGAAGCCAGGTAGTTCCTGCAAGAGTTTTCATTGACATAAACCCTGGGAGAAGTGGTACCAAAGACCAGAAGTCTCGACTATACTCGTTACATACATGTGTTTGTTCATTTTGCAGTGTCCAGTGATGATCCCAACAATCTGCCCTAAGTCCTTCCTCTCCGTCCTCAGAAGGTTCTGTCTTATCTCACACGTTTGCTCTGAGATAAAGCGTTTGGAGTGCCTTACTCCCGCAGCACTCCAGACTGTCTGACACATTCTTCTGGCATATTCTTCCACAGTCGTCTTGACTAGTACTTGAAATCACACGATGGGGAGGTGGCCCAATAGGTTCTGTGGACGAACCACGTCTGGCTAACAAACCAACTGAATCTTCTTAATATAAATAACGCAACTGAATTGCAGACGGTCTGGCGTGATGTTGCACAATAGAAAAATGTTTTGGTGTTGAAATGTGGAGTCGAAGAAAATGAAATGAATTTTTGGCTGCGGGCAGAGGGGTCGAGCAACCTGCGACTCAACGTCGCGCAAGAGGCAACCCAGGCAAGGTGGCAGGCGCAGTGGGACGTGGGTCCCACTTCACGATGCGTCCACAGCATACTCACCTTTGTCAAGGGGAGACTTCGAATGAAATGGTGGCAGCTGTCCTTCGCTGAAGTGTAGCTGCTCTCAGGTCATGGGGCCTTTAATGAGTGGCTGCACTTCTTTTGGCGCCGCACCTTTGGTGACTGTCCCTGTGGGGGGCGGTGGAGAGTGCATCTCATGTCCTCTTCGCACCAGAACGCGCACCCAACTCCCTCCATTTGAGAGCGTCCCCCAGCTCCTCTCAGGCAGAGCTGTTGTCCGCCGGTTTCGATCATTTGCTCGGGCATGGGCGAACTGGGCCGAGGGGTCTAAAGACGTGGAGTCCCCCTGATTCGGTGGAGTCAGTCTCGTAATTAGCACAGAGTTTAATCCTCTGCTTCTCCATCGCAGAGGATTAAACTATCCTCCGATGTAGAGCAATGAGCCAAAAGCCCTCCGACTCCCTCCTCTCCCTCTTTACACAACGAGTCGGCAGGCCTGGCTTGTTTCCCCATCAGGTAATGTGCCTTGCGTACTTGCGAAAATTACGAGCGTGACCTCCTGGAGGTCGTAATAAAAACATCAGAAAGAACGAGGTGGTCGAAGTCATGAGCGCAAATGAAGGTATGACGTTCACCAGTGATCGTAACTACAAACGTCGTCAGAATAAGTCGAATAGAGAATGAAGAAAGGGCTGTTGGACTGGGAGTTCTGTGCCCGAGTCTCTTCAGCTCAATCTTGTGTCAGTGAACGTTGGTGAACACTCAGTGCTGGAGAGGGAGTAGTATGAAATGTGCAAACTATTGTCCACCTGTACGAACTCACACGCCCAACTACAAAGGGCTTTGAGAAGCACAGCATGCGATTTGGGAACACTCATTCAGTCGCTGATAAAAGAAGGATCACGATTATTTCTTCAGCAATAGACAGAGGCTCACTCCTCGTAACATCTGGGTGACATGAACGAGAAGCAGTCGCAAAATCACGGTAGAGAAGCCCTTTGAAGTACTTCTCTGTTCCCTTCTTCCCCACACTCCCTATCGAATCACTTCCAGTTCGTCATCTAAATGCACATTAATCCCAACTGGCTTCAAGCTTAGTCCCAGTGACACTAACGTACATAAATGCTACTTCTTTCAAGTTGAATAAGTCAATTACCGTTATATTTGCAGATGCGTCAATCGAACGTGTGCCGCAAGGTTGAAATTCACGGTCGATGACACCACAATCACAGAAGCTCGATTAGACCACAATCACCCTCCGCCTAATCCAGAGCAATTGGAAAGGCAAAAGCTCACCACTGCCGTTAAAAAGAAGGCGTTGGAAAGTATCTCTGAGCCACCGAGCAGCGTCATCAAAGCTGTACTTTCCAAAGAGACGGCCACTGACAAATTCACGGTTTGTATAATGAGTCTGAATTTGAATTTATTAAATAAGCGTTGATACGTAACATAAAACCTTCCTATAAAAAGAAGAAAGAACGAGGTAGTCGAAGTCATAAACTGGTAGTACAAGCAGGAAAGAGCGAATGAAGGTAGGAGATTGAGCAGTGAGGCGAGGTAGTGATACAATACAAATGTCAGAATAAGTCGAGCTTGAATAGAGAATGACGCCATGTCAAGCCTGCAGTCTTCAAGCAGGTTGCTGGGGCATTGTCATCTAAGGGCTGTAGGCCACAAATCTGCTCAAGAGGCATGTAAACGAACAAGGCTGATCCGTGTCAGCGTGATCTTCAATCTACTCCGAGCTTTCTGCAGTTACTAAAGTTAATGTACCTGTTAGGTGAGTCCATCTCCTCTGGCTGGTGAGTTACTGTGGGGGCGAGCGCCTTCGATGTCAGTACTCAACGTTATGTTGACTTGCCAGCCAGACGATGATGTCTTTACACCGAAAGCGCTCGCCGACAGTATCTCACCAGTGAGAGGAGACGGACTCACCTAACAGGTGCGTTAACATCAGTAATATACCTAATGGCGGATCTAACCCATTTTCTGCAGTTCTACAGCCACGAGGTTATCCCATGGTGATTTCATTTTATCAACTTAACTCCCCATAACCTGTAAGTAGTTCTCAGCTCGAATAATCCGTATCATTACCGACTATACCTTTACCTCTCACTATCTTGCAATTCAGCTTCCAGGGACCTGATGTAATTTCTTTAACGATTGATTTACTGCACGTTCTAAGTCATCACTTGAATGCAAGGCCCCTGGAGTAAGTCACGGTCAATTACTCGTCCATTCTACGATCCATACTCTTCAGTTTACACGGTCAGATCCTTCCTTTAATTTTCTTCACTATCCATTTGCACGGAGCAGCTTTATAACATTTCAATATCATGTAAAGGAGCTCCTTAATTTACTATTATTATATTATTTTATTATTATATATTATTATAATTATTTACCATAATTTGCCTAATCTCTTTAATTTCATATTTTTCCACTCTTTACTTTCCTTGGCTCTACAAAGTAAAAAGGAAAGTTATGTAATCAGCTGAAAAAATTCTTTTTTTTTTAGTTTTCTTCAGATCTTTACATTCAGACACTATTTAGGATAATGACCTGTGTGTATGAACAATTTTTAGAGAAAATGACTGTACCAAATCAGCTCAAACTTGATATCTAGCCCGCAGGTTACCATGGGACGCAAAAATAAAGGTATGGGCAAAATCCACCGAAAGTTAACTATAGTTATCATAGTGATCAAAACACCAAATATTTTTTTCTCAAAAATGGCTCTAACGATTTTGATTGAATTTTTTATATTGATAGCTCTCAATAAGGCATTTATACCATAAAATTCCCATTCGTCGGAAAATGACGGGAGCAGCACGATAAATTATCAAAAGTTTTGACGAAAATCGTTTTTAGCGCGATTTTTTTCTTATAAACTCCGCTGGAATGTTAATAGAATGTTAAAAAAAAATTTGTATCGTAGTTCAATCATAAGATACATGGGGCTCACTCCAGAAATTCCTAAATTTCTACTGCCGTTTTGCTCACTACCAGTTTTAATAGTTTTTACCCAATAACTCTGCAAAAGTAATTACTATCCTTCTTCCAAAAATTATTGTTTACAGCCCCGTTAACTCTATGTGTGCTAATTGCTCAATAATGGTCCTGGGGTGAGTACGAGCAGCACAATAAATTCTGGAACTGTAAGCGCTACCGCCTCCCGCTGCTGTGAAGTGTTGTTTGACTAAGTTCACCTCATTATACACCGTCAATTGTTTATTTTCTTTTACTCATTTCTACCACATCTGACACGAACAATGTCAACACTACAATACAACGTAAAATGCAGAATATTGAGGGGGGAGGGGGGGTTGTAAACAAATTTCTGCCTGAAAACGTAAGCGTATGAAGGAATAACGTACCAAAAGAAAACTCATCTTTCGAGCCTTTCTCGGCTGCAGCAGGTAATCATCTGAAAACCGTTTGTCGAAGTCCCCTTTTCAAGGGCGTGTGTGGCCTTAAAAAGGGCTGACGAAAATTGTTGTGTTTGTAGGTCCTGTCTACCGGTTGAGAGAGTGTGAGGCGAAGAACGGGTTTCTCGGGTGTCGAAGTGTAGTTTGAAGGGCTCGATTGAGCAGTAGCTCCTCACGGCGGGGGACTCGGTTGAGTCGTCGCTCCTTCTTCTTCAGACGTGAGAGGGCGGACTCGTCGTTCCCGCTGGATCCGCTGATGGTGGCTGGTTGTTGTCGGAAGAAGAGATGGGTGAAAGAATGAATGCCGTTAGTCCGTGCAGGCAGGCTCTTACGAGGTCTGTTCAATAAATAACCGAACTTTTGGTTGTACATCTTTATTATTAAATTTACGGATTATTCGCTCTTATCCCCTTCAAAGTACTCCCCTTCCCTATTCACACACTTTTCCCAGCGATGTTTCCACTTCGCAAAACAGTCCCGTATAGCTTCTTTTGAGATGGCCTTCAAGGTCCGTGACGTGTTTTCTTTAATCTCATCAATAGTTTCGAAACGGCGCCCTTTCATCACCGATTTCAACTTTGGAAATAAAAAGAAGTCGCAAGGAGCTAGATCTTGGGAGTAGGCAGGCTGAGGGAGGACAGTCATGTGATTTTTTGCTCAAAACTGACGAATGGACAAAGCTGAGTGTGCAGGTGCATTGTCATGGTGAAAGAACCAAGAGTTGTCTCGCCACAACTCTGGCTGCTTCTTGCGAACTTTTTCCAACTGAGATGCCAACGTCGTCTGCAAGTTCTCTGACAGTCAATCGGCTATTTGCACGCACCAGATCATTCACTTTTCTGACATGAATGTCATCAGTCGAAGTCGAAGGCCTTCCTGATCGAGGCTCATCTTCAATTGACTGGCGACCGTTTTTGAATCGAGAGAACCATTCGTAACATTGCGTGCGGCTCAGAGAATCATCGCCATAAGCTTGTTTCAAAAGTTGAAATGTTTCTGTAAAAGTTTTCCCAAGTTTCACGCAAAATTTCATGTTGCATCTTTGCTCTCGAATGTCGCACATTATGAAAATAGTCACTAGCACCTGAACACGTCGTACTAAAAACACAACACCACGAAAAGTAAACAAGATATCAACAATGGAAAAACATGTGTTTACAAAGGAAATGACGCGGAACAAAGTGCTACCAACCGCACATCGCTAAATATGCCTGTTGCCGCGTTGTTCAAAAAGTTCGGTTATTTATTGAACAGACCTCGTATATACATACTCTTGGAGGGAGTCGTCCTCTCTGGTTGGCCCCCTGCTATCCCCTCCAGGAGTCGTCTGTGGCTCGCGGATAGCGCCCTCTGTCGGGATGACTTTCCTGTGAGGCGCCTTTTGTAGGTAATGAGTGGCCAGCCGCCACTCCGTTCAACTTGTTTTAATTGATTACATAACTTTTCATCCTACTTTGTCGAGCTAATGAAAGTAATTGCGCAGTTAGGGTATGAGTGCTTTTCATAATGCGTGTATAGCGTATAGACGCAATTGCAACAGTACTTCGTGTAATTGTTCTTACAACGTATTGACGCCCTTTGTTTTATGCTTGTCTCGTAACAGAAAGGCGATGTGATTCGAATGAGGAAAAATCTATGTCGGGCGAGAAGAAAACACGTGAAGAGGTCTCAAGAACTTTCCACGGAAGAGCAAGAGCTCTACCTCAGCGCCGACTGCCTCTTCAAAAGTGAAGACGATTTTGCGTTTGAAATGAACGACGTCGACGACTGTTGATCCACTCGCTCACGTCGTTTCTGTTTTTAAATCGTCTGTTTGGGTGAATATATGTTGTGTTCTGTGAAGCGCGCATGTTATCCTTATATTTCAAGTGGCAAATTGTTGTGTGTTGAGCAGAGGGAGTCAGGAGTGATCATCTGCCTGGTGAAGTGTTTGCTTTTGGTTTGTTTAGCTGCGCGATAGCAGAGTCCACCCACCTCTAAAAAGTTGATGCCCTCTCTCTCTCTCTCTCTCCCCCACTCGCAACCTCAAATCTTCCTTATAATGAATGGACCGTACACCCCAGGTTTCGCCCCGACTGACTGACCCCCCGCCCCTCCACCCAGTGATTGCAGTAACTGCATCAACGCCAAGACCCTATCAACATGGGAGGGAAAATGGAGGAAGATAACAAAGAAAATCGCTGGACTTTCCTTTGTTCACTTGAATATGTTTTCCAGGCCTGAAAGCTCTGGAACTCATGATGGGAAGTATATTGTTGCTTCAGAGTTTTTAGACGCTTCATGGGAACCCGTCTGAAAAGTCGACGGCACGGTCTTTATTTGAACTTGTCCGTGCTACGAATGTAATCAAAGTCGTTAAAGCCGTTTTTGTGAAGATCACTGACCCTTTTCTCAAGTGGAGCTTTTCGGACTCAGCC
Organism: Pachypeltis micranthus; assembly: GCA_020466155.1. Classification (NCBI taxonomy): domain Eukaryota; kingdom Metazoa; phylum Arthropoda; class Insecta; order Hemiptera; family Miridae; genus Pachypeltis; species Pachypeltis micranthus. The sequence goes on along the minus strand of CM035777.1, from coordinate 26,397,474 downwards.
TTTAAAACGTATTTGAAGAAAACGAAAACAAATGTGTCAACTGGTTAACTTCGTTCTTACTAAATACAGCTAAAGAAAGTAATTAGCTGGGATTGTACTTCTGTTCTACATTTTAACTAGCCCCAGGTGTTCAATGAACTAGGAATTTCCTAAATTAAATTAGGAAGTAGGAATTTTCTTATGAAATCATTTCGAAAGGCACCATAGCGTTTCAAATAGTGTATTTCAGGAAACGAATAACACTTCTTATAAAACAAAAAAAAAACTAAAAACTCTCCACGTGGGGACGTGAGGCTTTACATCGTCGGAAGGACATACCAGTCTGTTACACGCCGCGGCAGTTGCTCAGTATTGTCGAGGAACTAGCAAAAATGTACGTACTCTCGACGGAACACGTTGGTTAAATGCTCTCAGCTCCATTTGACACCTCAGTCAACGAATGTCAAGAGCTACTTTCACTCGCAGGCGGAGGCGGTTTCGAAATGGGAGATTTAGGCGGAATTAAATTAAATTTGATGTCTTTCCCCGTGAGCCGCTTCTGCAGTATCCTTCCTCGAGTGGAAACTAAGCCTTCAATTTTACTGTACACCTTTTCCTGAAAAATATACAAGTTATCATCAACGGAGAAAACTGTAATCCGCTAAGAAATCAGGCGAACCAAATCACTCGCGAAAACAATTCAAAAATAGAATCGGATTTATTAAAACATTTGGTGTGAAGCACCGCACTTGTAAATTAGATGATGAGCCACACATGCTGTATCTCTGTTCAATGCATTATTACGAAAATATTTATTTATTACACACAACTTTCCTTAGCTCTACGTCAATTCACTTTGTGCATGGCCTTTGAACTTGGTCAAACAACACTGCACAGCAGCAGGAAGCGGTAGCGCCTACAGTTATGGAATTTATTGTGCTGCTCGTACTCATTGCAGGACCATTATTGAGCAATTGGTACACAGATAATTAATGAGCCTGTAAACACGAATTTTTTGAAGAAGGATAGTAATTACTTTTGCAGAGTTATTGGGTAATAACTGTTAGAACTGGTAGTAAGCGTAACAGCGGTAGTTGAAATTCAGGAATTTCTGGAGTGAGCCCCATGTATCTCATGAGCGTTTTTATACACTCACCTTTTAGGTATATGATTGGACTACAATACCGAATTTTTTTAACATTCTACAAGAATTCCAGCGGAGTTTATAAGGCAAAAACTGCGCAAAAAACGCTTTTGGCCGAAAATTTTGATAATTTATTGTGCTGCTCTCGTCATTTTCCCACGAATGAGAATTTTATAGTATCATTTCCTTATTGAGAGCTATCAACATAAAAAATGTAATTAAATCCGTTTTTGAGAAAAAAAAAGTGGTGTTTTGATCACTATGATGACTATAGTTAACTTTCGGTAGATTTTGCCCATACCCTCACTATTGCGTCCCACGGTAACTCCTAGGCTAGACATCAAGTTTCAGCTGATTTGGTACGGTGGTTCTCTCTAAAAACTGCGCTAAAATCGATTTCGTCAAAAGTTTTGGTAATTTATTGTGCTGCTCTCGTCATTTTCCCACAAATGGGAATTTTTCGGTATAATTGCCCCATTGAGAGCTATCAATATAAACAATTTAATCAAAATCGTTAGAGCCGTTTTTGAGAAAAAAAATATTTGGTGTTTTGATCACTATGATAACTATAGTTAACGTTCGGTGGATTTTGTTCATACCCTTATTTTGGCGTCCCATGGTAACTTGTGGGCGAGATATCAAGTTTGAGTGGATTTGGTACGGTGGTTCTCTCTAAAAATCATTCACACACACAGACCATTTTCCCAAATAGTGTTTTTCGGACTCAGGGGGGTCTGAAACGTAAAGATCTGAAGAGAACTCAAAATTTTTTTTTCAGCCGATTACATAACTTTCCTTTCTACTTTGTAGAGCCAAGGAAAGTAAAAATAGAATCGGATTTATTAAAACATTTGGTGTGAAGCACCGCACTTGTAAATTAGATGATGAGCCACACAGGCTGTATCTCCGTTGAACGCATTTTTACGAAAATATTTATGGAAAATAAAATTCGTGGAGTGTGTCCTGTAAGTTTAATAGACATTTTTGCAGCCGTCTTTTAGAAAATAGAATAAACGATTATTTAACACCGCAAGGGGCAAAATGGCTGGTGTAAGTAGGGCAAAGGCAGCCAGGTGATTAGACTCTCCAGGAAGTGATCAAACGAGGTCCTCAGCCAGGGGAGAGAATGCATACGGATCGTATGTGGCCTGTTAATGGGACGCTGTTCCCTAAGGTACCAACTGGCTAAGATTGGTAAGTCAGCACTCGCTGCAGATTCTGAGAGTCAGTCGAGGACGTACTGTGTACTTACGAGGGAATGGCTGAGGTGCCTCTGCTGCCAACATCCAACAGATCGCGTGGGCGAGCAGAAACATGACATTTGTAGTTTCTGGTATCACGAACGTGAGAACTTAATTAGTCCATTTTCAGATCTTGGGTTTTAAAAGTCGAATTCATCAAATCAGTTTCTGAATTAAGACGACCTCGTAATTGTTAATTGTTTTTTTGTTTTTTTTTCACAATAGCAATACGAAGGGCTATGGTGGTTGCAGGGATATCCCTCAAGTTTGCCCTGCGTTTCATTCTAGGTTATTTATTAGACTCTCCTGAGAGTGATCAAGAGAAGTCCTCAGTCTGGAAAGAGAAAGTATACACATTGTCTATATATTTCAGCTTTTTCTACTTCTGGCGCAAGTCGATTGTGCCAGGAACATTTGGATTCGTTCGCACGTCTTGTGAAATAAGCAGTTTAATAGTTTGACACTAGATCGCGCTTTCGTTTTCTCCTTGTTAGTGTAATGTATCAATGATTTATTGCACGTGACTTCACCTAACTTTGTGCCCAGAAATTGCTCCCATAGCGCTCTGGGAGAGATTCTACAATTGATGTGTAACTGTGTGTGTAGGTAAGAATAGTCACAAACCAGGAAATATGAGAAAACGACGTACAGTCAACAATACAGGGTCACTAACGCCATTTTCTCAAATGGCGTTTCTTGAATTCAGGACACTTTAAAATGTACAGGTCCGAAGAAAAATAAAAACGGAAGACCAAATGAAACAAGGAGCAGTAAGTTGACGTGAGATCCCTAGACAACCTGAAAATGTACAAAAGTTCAAGTTTCTAAGGTTTAGGTGCTTGGATTGCTAGGTTTTCACTAGTCAATTGACCTTACACAACCACGAAACGCAGTCAATAAACTTTTTTTAACCTAATATTCCTAGTTTGGCCGGACACTATCATTAGTTTATCCACTGCCATCATGCGACGTAATTTCCCTGTCGGTTTTCCAATAATCCCACTTTCGTTATCTCCCTTTCAGCCCTGGCTGAGTACTATATCTAATATCTGGAAACTTAAACCTTCAAGTTTTGAGAGAGCTCTTATTTCTCTGTCACTCAGAACTTTCTCATGGGTCCCTTGTAATGGGACACTGTCCACAGACCTGGCCAAGATTGATATTTCAGCAGTACAAAGCTGTTGCAGATTGTGAGAGGAGGGGTTGGATTCAGTAGAGCACCTTATCTGTACTTGCGAGGGTCTGTTGCAGCCAGATGTGGTTGCCAAAATGAACCTCAAGTCTGTGGGAGAATGGTTGGGACATCGCAACAAGAATACCAGCTTTTGATGCTAATAAATGTAATAAAAAAGAGCACCCTCCCCTTGAAATGAACGGAGCTCCCCCGACGCTCCACCATCATGTTTACCTTTCTCTTCGTATATAAAGACGACGACCAACTGACTGACTCCAATACTGACAGAACGGCCAGACGATGATGTCTTTACATCGAAAGCGCTTGCCTGCAGTATCTCACCAGCCAGAGGAGACGGTAGTGACATAAGTGGGAATAACTCAATAAGTTCTACAACCTTAAGCACCACCAGTTTCTATGTAGAACGCCGAGGTCAATTTCGTACTGACTGAATGGCAAACAGATTTGAAGAGTTGATAATGATAAATATCTTTTGGGGACTCTTTAGGAACAATGAGGCTCTAGTTCAACGAACTGAATCAATATTTCCCCACCATTAGCGTAGAAGCACAATCGGCAATTCATGCAGTCGGAGTTGGTAACTTTTCGTCCTCCAGCTGCCAACAGAACATATTCCGACAGAAATTAACTTACTGCAGCATTGTCGTCCTGAGAGCCAGCGATCGTCACTCGGATTTCGTACATTTTGTCGAGCCACCCGAGCATTTTGCTCACTTTGCTGTCGAGATCGTGGTCGCCGATAGTCGCGTTAATTGCCATTAGTTTTTCCCCTTTGAACGGGCTTTTCGTTTCTTTGGATTTAGATTTCTTGAGGTTCAGCTCTTCCTCCCGATACTGAGCGGCCGTCAAAATCCGGTACACAGGAACTTCTCGTTTCTTGTCGAAATCGGTCAATTTGAGTAATTTGAGGTTCCTTCGAGCGGCGAGTTTGGTCGCGTCGTCCAAAGTGATATACGAAACGTCGTTGTTCGGTTGAAGCAACGCGATGTAAACTTGCCTTTTTTTGGGCGCTTTTTTCCCCGCGGCTTCCAGTAGTTCGGGAGGTTTGGTCGGTTTCGAGGAACACGATCTGACGGAAGACAGCGAAGGAAGGCGCCTGGTGAGCAATTCCGGGACGAATTTCAGACGTGACATACTCAACATTTTAATACTTTTAGGATGACGACATTCAACTGAAACCAGCCGACATTCAACTCTAAATCATTTAAGATAACAATGAAAACCTACATTTTAAAATAACATTCTTTTCGACAATAAGTTCACCGCTTTTAGCGTGTGTACTACTTTTCAAGTGAACAACGATTTCAAAACATTATAACCTCCCTGAAGTTTCTTCCTCTTCTTGTTCCGTGTTGTGTTTCAAACTACGCCACATAAAGAAGTAATTTTATTACAGAACAAACCACTTTTCATTGTATTTACTCCGGTCTACAAAGCTACTCAATCTGCCCCCTTGATGAGTACAGCTCTTTCCGCTTCGCTACTAGAAGGTGGATTGATACACCTACTACCACTGAAACTGCCTCCCAAGAAATCCTGCAGTACAAGCAACCAATACTGAGGGTGCACCACCTCTGCAGATGAATGTACAATGCTTATAAGCACCCACTTATAGGCCGTCATTGTTTGCAGTGGTTAATCTTCTCCGTACTGCAATTACGAATAAATGGGGAGTATTTCAATGACATTTGCTCCTTTGATTGACTTGACTCCCTTCAATGGTATAATTGATAGGTGATGCGCCTTACTGATTCATTTCAGGGCCTACTCTCAATACCATCCACAACAAGCGGGTAGCACACACCGCCACTCCCCTTTTCTTTTACCCACTGTACTCTTGAACACTCGATTCAGACAGATGTTTTCCTCTGAGTCACATGTTGTTCATTTATTTGCATAACCATTATGAAAGTCGAAAGTTTTGATAATTTATTGTGCTGCTCTCGTCATTTTCCCACAAATGGGAATTCTATGGTATAGTTGCCATATCAGGAGCTACCAAAATAAAAAATTTAATCAAAATCGTTAGCGACGTTTTTGAGAAAAAAAATATTTGGTGTTTTGATCACTATGATAACTATATGTTGAGGAGGAAAAAAGGGGGACTCTGTCCAATAGTGGCGCCTTTTGCGGCTGTGGGTAGTTATAGTTCAACGAGTTCTGGGTGTTGTTGTTGTTGTACTTTATTATGTTCGGTGAGTTGATACAAAGAGACGTTTTTTAAGTTCCGCGTAATATATAGTTCGAGTTTTATAAATTGTATTCGTTAATTGTGAGTTTCAGGTTGGCCCTCAGAGTATTTAGAGTCATTTCGTTTTTTGGGACTTCTAAATCAATAGTTTAATATCTCCAATCGAGCCTCATTACCAGTACTCAAATCCGGTAGTCCAAATAAAGTTTGTGTGACGCTTTTGAACTTCACACTATAGTTAAATTTCAGTGGATTTTGTTCATACCCTTATTTTGGCGTACCCTGGTAACCTGTAGGCTAGACATTAAGTTTCAGCTGATTTGGTACGGTGGTTTTCTCTAAAAATCGTTCACATACACACATACACACAGACCATTTCCCCAAATAGTGTTTTTCGGACTCAGGAGGGTCTGAAACGTAAAGATCTGAAGAAAACTCAAAATTTTTTTTTCAGCCAATTACATAACTTTTCTTTCTACTTCGTAGAGCCAAGGAAAGTAAAAATCCGTGTTCACAGCCTCATTAATTTTCTGTATACCAATTGCTCAATAATGGTCCTGCAATTAGTACGAGAAGCTCAATAAATTCCGGAACTGTAAGCGCTACCGCTTTCTGTTGCCGTGAAGTGTTGTTTGACCAAGTTCAAATGAATTGAGTGAGTAGAAAAATCCATGTACAAAGTGAATTGACGTAGAGCTAAGGAAAGTTGTGTGTTGCAACGCTCAAGATCTTTTAGCGAGTGATTTAGTTCGTCCGATTTCGTAGCGGATTATAGTTTTGTCCATTGATGATGACTTGTATATCTTCACGTCAGTGGCGCTGATAGTGATCCTTGCAATCTAAGTTGCTAATCCAATAAACTTTTCACCTACTGCTCGTTTTTACCCAATACCTACAAATAGGGGCAATTTACTGTTTATGAATCCGATTGAGGAAAAATGTAATCCGCTCAAATGACGTATTTACAACAATCTGACGTCAAAATAATGGTATGAGAGAAATTGGTTCAAAATTAAATATATGCGGGGACTGAAGTTACTCCAAGGCCCCAGCGTGCACCCTTTGGACCCGTGACGTCAAGGCCTTGAAATGACTGGCCATTCCTACCTGGACACTCGCTTCCGTCTGAGGTCCGTTTGGAAGAGCACAGTGCGAGGAACGTGGTTGACAATCGACAATTATCATCACGCTTCTGAAGGAGTTCGCTACCCTAACTTTCTTAGTATAATCAGTTTTGTGTGAGCCCTAAACCATGAACCCTGAAGAGGACTGGGAAAAAGGGGAAATTCACGAGAAGCTGTGACTATTTTTACTTTCCTTGCTCTACGAAGTAGAAAGGAAAGTTATGTAATCGGCTGAAAAAAAAATTTTGAGTTCTCTTCAGATCTTTACGTTTCAGACCCTCCTGAGTCCGAAAAACACTATTTGGGAAAATGGTCTGTGTGTCTGTGAACGATTTTTAGAGAAAACCACCGTACCAAATCAGCTCAAACTTGATATCTAGCCCGGAAGTCTCTATGGGACGCCAAAATAAGGGTATGAACAAAATCCACCGAAATTTAACTATAGTTATCATAGTGATCAAAACACCAAATTTTTTTTCTTCTAAAAATCAAAATGTGTCGAAAATAACGTTTTTTCGAACATTTCCGTCAATTCCAGAGTAACTTCTTCACCAAATGTGATCAATCTTACAGAATGTCTTTTAGTCACCCATACCCACATTTCGTTTTCTATAATTATTTCTGTATATATATGTTGGACGGAGATATACGCCAAGTTAACTCAGAAAAGGAGATTTTGTTCTCCATAAATGTTTCTGTAGAAACGCGTTGAACGAAGATATAGCGCCCGCATATGCAGCTGGTGTTCGAACTTACGGGGTTGGCGGAAAGTTGTGTGTTGCTACGCACCGCTCGTTTCCCTGATACACGGTTTTTGATCAAATTTGTTATAGAAACAGTTCCAAATGATTTTACTGTACCGTAAAATTTTCAGCCTTGGAAAAATGAAGAGAGAAGCGCAGCTGGTTTTAAAACTACCAACAAAAAGCCATTTTAGTGCAGTTTTCCCTTGCGTGTGTCGCTTATATGATACGTTCCCAAAACAATTGAATAAACCTGATGGAGGGAAATAGGCAAGGTCGTCTCGGAGGGGTTATGCCGCTGCGATTGCCCTTCCTGTGTGCTCAGGGGTGAACTGGTGCAGTTTCACAGGTGTTGCATTAGTTAATAACTGTGATGTGGGGTCGTTATTGGCTGTAGTAGTTCACTCTGGTGTGGATTCTTGAGAGTCAGTCAGAATGAATTAATAAAACTCTCTAGGCCGACGTTTTCCTTAATTTATTAAGCATCATCAGGGCTATAGGGTATCACAGCAGACAATTAGGTTACAGTAAATTATAAGACAATTATAAACATTGAACTGAATTAATTTGTAACATAACATACCTCTGGAAATTGCTACTACTTTGATTAAGAAGTGGTAGCAGAAGAAAGTAATCCTCCTATGAGTTAAAAAAAAAGTAGTAGCAATTTCCCGAAGAATGTTATTTTCCCAATTAATTCAGTTCAACGTTTCTCTATAATTTTCTCATAATTTACCTAATATGTTACCTAATTGTATGTTGTGATACCATATAGCCCTCATGATGGTTAATAAATTAAGGGAGACGTCGGCCTAGAGTGAGTTTTTTTCATTCAGCCTGACTGGCTTCTCAAGAATTCACACCAGAGTTAATAATTGTGCGGATGTGTGTCGCTTGTATGTAGTTGTAGTGGCGCCTATTTCTTAGGATGCTTTGGTGGCGAGGATTGCTTCTGCGTTGTCTCGCTGTGGGAGATGAGTGCGCTATGTGGTATAGGGGGCAGTTATACAGGACGTTGCGAGGCGTCTTCCATGGCGCCTGTGTTGCATGGGCAGTCCCCTAATGTCCAACACCTGTGGAATAGGAGCTTTGCGTTGAAAGCTCCTTGTCCTGACAATAGTTGGGTTACTGGAGACGTGGGATGCTGCCACATCAGTTGTAGCCGGTTCACCACCATCCTCACTACGTTGTGCAGGTGTCGTACTGTTGGCGCTGCGTTCCACCTCTCTTGCCTCAGGGCATTTACCCAATTCTGGGCCAACGTGCTGCTCTACTGTCTCCGCACACGCTGCATCTCTGGAATTGGGGCTCTCATTGCACTCTCGTGTGCCGCACGCATTCCCATCTTTATGTACGTCCGCACCACCGCAAAATCACAGAGGAGATCCATGGAAGGAGTTCTCGCGAAGATGTCTGTCGGCTGGCGTTTCTTGTTGCAGCCTTCGTGCTCTCTGCCTTTCTAATTCAATAAACTGTCTTTACAATTCCGCCAATGTAACATAATTAGGACAACGCGTTGTGGGTTGGTTTGGGCCATACTTATTGCCCTGTGGAAGCACCGAATTGGTGCGGATGGATGAAATGCTGTAGAGAACTGAATATGAGTTTTTCCAACTACTTCCCTCCCGTATTGAGGGGCCTAATGGGCCTAGACACCCATTGTTACTTTCCTTGGCTCTACGAAGTAGAAAGGAAAGTTATGTAATCAGCTGAAAATTTTTTTTTGAGTTTTCTTCAGATCTTTACGTTTCAGACCCTCCTGAGTCCGAAAAACACTATTTGGGAAAATGGTCTGTGTGTCTGTGAACGATTTTTAGAGAAAACCACCGAACCAAATCAGCTCAAACTTCATATCTCGCCGGCAGGTCATCATGGGACGCCAAAATAAGGGTATGAACAAAATTCACCGGAATTTAACTATAGTTATCATAGTGATCAAAACACCAAATATTTTTTTCTCAAAAACGGCTCTAACGATTTTGATTAAATTTTTTATATTGATAGCTCCCAATATGGCAATCAGACCATAAAATGTCCATTCGTGGGAAAATGTCGAGAGCAGCACAATAAATAATCAAAATTTTCGACGAAAAGCGTTTTTAGCGCAGTTTTTTCTTTTCAGTTTATAAACTCCGCTGGAATGTTAGTAGAAAGTGAAAGAAAATTGGTATTGTAGTCCATACCAATACCTAAAGTGTGAGTGTTTAAAAACGCTCATGAGGTACATGGGGCTCAGTTCAGAAATTACTGAATTTCAACTTCCGCCGTTTCGCTTACTACCAGTTCTAACAGTTATTACCCATTAACTCTGCAAATGTGATTACTATCCTTCTTCAAAAAATTCGTGTACAGCCTCATTAATTTTTTGTGTACTAATTGCTCAATAATGTTCCTGGGGTGAGTACGAGCAGCACAATAAATTCCGAAACGGTAAGCGCTACCGCTTCCTGCTGCTGTGACGTGTTGTTTGACCATGTTCAAAGGAACTGAGTGATAAATGAATTGAGTAAGTAGAATTAGCCATGTAGAAAGTGAATTGACGTAGAGCTAAGGAAAGTTGTATGTTGCAACGTACCAGATATTTGACTATTGTTGGCTGTTGCGTCGCAAAATACCTAAGAAATTATACAAAACACGACGTAAATATAATAAAACTGCCAAAATTTCGTTTTCGGCTAATGTTTTACACATTTTCCCCGTGACCATCATAAGCTTCATCTAATCGGTTCCCAACTAGACCGATAATGGAATTTTCTTCGGGAATTATGCTAAATATGACCTGGACGGCGGTGGGACATTACAGATTTGGAATCCCCACGGGTCAAAGCGGAAAGTGTCAAATTTTGAGGGTGGGGAGGGGGGTGGCGTTGTAAAAACAGGGATCTATTATTGAAAATGAATAATTAGCCATAATCGCGTCGTTATGGTTTAGCTAATTTTTGCGGAAATGTTGCATTATGTTTTAGAGCTAGGATATTGTGATAAAATTCATCTGGAATTGTCAGGTCGCTGTTTATTATTCGATAACATGCACCTCTACCAGTCATTTTAAAATAGAATGACGATGTTACACCTCAGTAACAACTTAGCCCTAATTTAAAGTCCATTTTATCTGTTTCTAGAGATGACAGCTGCGAAGGTCCTGGAAGAGCGGGGTCCAGGGCGCCTCAGGTCTCAAGTCTCCCCTCTCAATTGACAGGATCTTGGGGCGCCCAGCAGACCAGACGCCTCAGTCGTCGTTCAATCTCCAGACCAAAGTCCTGGCCGCTTTAATTTCGCCCGAAGGGAGCCTCCTCGCATTTAGCGTCTTATTCCCCGCGGTATCGAATTATTTGAATCGAAATATTTTGGGTTCTAATTATGGAAAAATGATACGTCGACATCCCGTCAGACTTTTTTCGTTGCTGTTCGTCGCGTTGGCCGGCCCGACACTCGCCGTCGTCACGCCGAATATGAGAGAGCGCATGTTCTTCAGCCTCCTCGAAACCATCAACGTCGACAGCATCCTCGTCAATCAACGTCTAATTGACAAGTACATCAAGTGGGTACTCTCAAATCTCGTAATTAAACCTTAATTAACTAACTCTTGTGAATGAAGCATGAAATTATTCAAGTTCGAAAAACCTGGGAGCTTCCACGCTATTGCCGTTTGTTCCAACTTGTTTATATTTATTATGTGATTGTCACATCGCAGTATCATCTCCAGCCTTCGTGTTTCTCTCAGACTTTCTTCCACCGAATCAATTCAAATTTCGTGCTCAACGGATTTGTTCAAATTATCATCGACATTGACTCCAGTTGCTGCATTTGTCGAAATTCCAATTACTCCCCACGTTCCTCACCAAGAATATTGAAAGTATTGCAATTAGTAACGAGCGGTGAGTAGCAACACACAACTTTCCGCCACCGCCGTAAGTTCGAACACCAGCTACATATGCGGGCGCTATATCTTCATTCAACGCATTTCTACAGCAACATTTATATAGAACAAAATGTAGGGACTAGTTAGCTGAGAGTACTCCGTAAGTTTGATCGAAATCATTAAAGCATTTTTTGAGAAAATTGGAATACCGATAAATTAATATTCGACAAATCTCCTTTTCTAAGTTAACTTGGCTTATATCTCCGTTCAACATAAATATACAGAAATAATTATAGAGAACGAAATGTGGGTATGAGTGGCTAAAAGACATTCTGTAAGATTGATCACATCTGGTGAAACAGTTAGCCTGGAATTTACGGAAATATTTCTAAAAAACGTTATTTTCGACACATTTTGATTTTTATCTCTCTTCATTGGACTGTCAGAGGAACATTTATTGGGAAGAATATGTAGGTATTAACTATTCGAAAACATTTTGAGAGTTGGTAGCTCCCAATATGCTAACTATATCATAAAATTCTCATTTGTGGGAAAATGACGAGCGCAGCACAATAAATTATTACAAGTTTCGACGGATTCGATTTTAGCGCGGTTTTTAGAGAAAACCACCGTACCAAATCAGCTGAAACTTGATGTCTAGCCTACAGGTTACCATGGGACGCAAAAATGAGGGTATGGGCAAAATCCACCGAAAGGTAACTATAGTTATCATAGTGATCAAAACACCAAATTTTGTTTCTCAAAAACGGCTCTAACGATTTTGATTACATTTTTTTTATTGATAGCTCTAAATAAGGAAATTACACCATAAAATTCCCATTGGTGGGAAAACGACGAGAGCAGCACAATAAATTATCAAAATTTTCGACGAAAAGTGTTTTTAGCGCAGTTTTTTCCTAAAACGTTTTTTAAACTCCGCTGGAATATTAGTAGAATGTTAAAAAAAATTGATATTGGTGTCCAATCCAATACCTAAAGGGTGAGTGTTTAAAAACGCTCTTGAGGTACATGGGGCTCACTCCAGAAATTCCTGAATTTCAACTTTTGCCGTTTCGCTTACTACCAGTTCTAACAGTTATTTTCCAATAACTCTGCAAAAGTGATTACTATCCTTTTTTTAAAAAATTATTGTTTACAGCCCCGTTGATTCTCTGTGTACTAATTGCTCAATAATGGTCCTGGGGTGAGTATGAGCAGCACAGTAAATTCCGGAACTGTAAGCGCTGCCGCTTCCTGCTGCTGTGAAGTGTTGTATGCCCAAGTTCAAATGAACTGAGCGGTAAATGAATTGATTAAGTAGACATAGCCATGTAAAAAGTGAAAATTTAATCAAAATCGTTAGAGCCGTTTTTGAAAAAAAAAAGTTTGGTGTTTTGATCGCCATGATAATTATAGTTAACTTTCGGTGGTTGTTGCTCATACCCTTATTTTGGCGTCCCATGGTAACCTGCCGGCGAGATATGAAGTTTGAGCTGATTTGGTTCGGTGGTTTTCTCTAAAAATCGTTCACAGACCATTTTCCCAAATAGTGTCTGAAACGTTAAGATCTGAAGAAAAGTCAAAATTTTTTTTTCAGCAGATTACATAACTTTCCTTTCTACTTTGTAGAGCCGAGGAAAGTAAAAATACCAATAAAACAAAAACAATACCGAACACGGCGCATTAGCAATAAAACTGCCGTAATTCCGTTTTTGCTAATTTTGATAACCTTTTTTACCCATAACAACCATGGGATGGACGGGCACTACTAAATACCAAATGGGATTATTGTACAAAAGAACAGATTTTTTAAACAACGTTAAAGGGACAAATCGGCTCAGATGGCGGATGGACTTTGTAGTTTTGGGATCCCGACGTCTTGAAACGTAAAGTATCACATTTTGAGGAGGGATTGTAAAAAAACCTTTCCTGAACATAGGTTCAGAATGAACAATAAACCAAAAAATATGAGACCAACGTTCGTTTGGGGGTTTACGGTGTTAATTCAGGGCACTGGCTTCCTGATCCCTACTTAATTAATCAAACGTTATCTGATACTCGATCAGGCAGGTCTCTACTGTGAGTTGCTGAAGCTCCAACAAAGTGTTAAAGCACCCAAGGTTTAAATCAGTAAAATTTCAAGTTCACAGACACACAGACCATTATCCCAAATTGTGTTTTTCGGACTCAGGAGGGTCTGAAATGTTAAGATCTGAAGAAAACTAACCAATTACTTTGTAGAGTATCAGTAGCAAAAGCCGCTAAAATCAGTGAATTGACGTCGATGTTAGGAAAGTTGTGTGATGCGTTCCAATTGCAAAACTGTGAGCAGGAACCTTTTCAAAAACAATTGTGTTGACAGTCCTTTAAAACACCTATAGTAGGGGCAACCAAATACATTTTGGAACGTGAATCTCTGCTTGTTTTAGGATAATACGTCAGGGGGGTAGTGAGGATTCGATCTGAGTGTGCGTGGGGCTGAGAAAAGTTGTGCGATGCCTCGCGCCAAGTAAGTCGGAGACCTACAGAGGTTTTTTACTTTCCTTGACTCTACAAAGTAGAAAGGGAAGTTATGTAATCGGCTGAAAAACAATTTTCGAGTTCTCTTCAGATCCTTACGTTTCAGACCCTCCTGAGTCCGAAAAACACTATTTGGGAAAATGGTCTGTGTGTATGTGAACGATTTTTAGAGAGAACCACCGTACCAAATCAGCTGAAACTTAATGACTAGCCTACAGGTTACCATGGGACGCCAAAATAAGGCGAACAAAATCCACCGAAATTTAACTATAGTTATCATCGTGATCGAAACACCAAATATTTTTTTTCTCAAAAACGGCTCTAAAGATTTTGATTAAATTTTTTATACTGGTAGCTCCTAATAGGATAATCATACCATAAAATTCCCATTTGTGGGAAAATGACGAGAGCAGCACAATAAATTATCAAAATTTTCGACGAAATCGATTTTAGCGCGGTTTTTAGAGAGAACCACCGTACCAAATATGCTGAAACTTGATGTCTAGCCTACAGGTTACTATGGGACGCAAAAATGAGGGTATGGGCATAATCCACCGAAATTTAACTATAGTTATCATAGTGATCAAAACACCAAATTTTTTTTCTCAAAAACGTCTCCAACGATTTTGATTAAATTTTTTATATTAATAGCTCTTAATAAGATAATTATACCATAAAATTCCCATTTGTGGGAAAATGACGAGAGCAGTACAATAAATTATCAAAATTTTCGACGAAAAGCGATTTTGCCGCGGTTTTTGCCTTTTAAACCTCGCTGGAATGTTACTAGAATGTTAAAAAAGAGTCGTGTTGTAGTCCAATCCAATACCTATAGGGTGAGTGTTTAAAAACGCCCATGAGATACATGGGGCTCACTCCACAAATTCCTGAATTTCAACTACTGCCGTTTCGCTTACTTCCAGTTCTAACAGTTATTACCCAATAACTCTGCAAAAGTAATACTATCCTTCTTCAAAAAAATTTTGTTTACAGCCTCATCAATTTTCTGTATACCAATTGCTCAATAATGGTCCTGCAATGAGTACTAGCAGCACAATAAATTCCATAACTGTAGGTGCTACAGCTTCCTGCTGCTGTGACGTGTTGTTTGACCAAGTTCAAAGGAACTGAGTGATGAATGAATCGAGTAAGTGAGTATAAAACGATGCGAAACCATGTACACAAGTGAATTGACGTAGAGCTAAGGAAAGTTGTGTGTTGCAACGCACCAGATATTTTTTTCAAGCAGAAACTTTGGATTTGCTTCTGTTTGTGTTCCGTCGAACGTGCAGTCGAACCCTCGCCCACGGGAACAATCATCGCTATTCGAGATAAAAGCGTGGTATTCCTTCAGCCAGGTTTTAAGTGGTTGTCGATGTTATTCCGTAATTAGATGCTTTTCATCAAAGAACGTTCACAAACCTTTGGAGTAATTTCCGTTTTTTGTTCATCGGCGACTATTCTCTGACGTACGCAAAACTGCATAAATAAAATAACTCGCGGCGTATTGTGAGATGAGGACATTCCGCAGGGCTGGTTTGGTAAATCAAGGACGACTTGACGGACTTATCGATTCGATCTGTCGCGTAATGTATTCAATTAACGTTCGTCAACTTGTATTTTCCTGTTGGACGAGTTCTCGGCGGCTTTCGAGTGAAATTAATTTCAGAGAGTGTTGGACAGCGTTGGAAGAGCTTGCTGTACGTCGGTATCTGGCCGAGGGGAGTATTTTGAACGGATACTGGAGTCCACTTTGTTTTTCAGGCCATGGCATAGGGCTGCGTCAAAGACAACAGCAGCATCTCAAGTAAACTGTGAACCCTGGCGTATGAGTAAGCACTGAGGACAACGAAATACCTCACGTTAAGTTCTACCAAGTTCACATAAAACGATCAATTCAGGTTCTATCGCTGGACAAAACAAGTTGGTGCTTTCGTTGAAACGTTTGCTCGTTCACCCAGTGCATGTCAGTTGCAGCGGTTGGCAGCTTGTTAGCAGATTTGCAGAGTCAGTTCGTCATTGAAGGGGGCCGCTGCCTCGTGACCCTCTCATTTCCTTTTGCTCTCCGAAGGTCGAGCCGAGACTTCCACTAGAAAGTTGGAACTAACGTGCGGTGTTGAGGCCGATTACGATCAGTGGGACGCTCTGCTTTCTTCGCTTGTTCGGCATTTGTCAAACGAGTGTTGGAGAGGTCTTGGAGGGTCCCACGGGCTCCTTTTGGCGCGTCACGAGACGAAATCACGCGACTTACTCCGCTTTTAGTGTCAACAGTAATTTGGGAACCTCTTTTCTAATTGCAACTGCATCGAGTTTCTTGTCTCCTCCCACGGAGTTTTGGCGAAAGCCTCGGTGAGTCGGGCAATTAATTTTGAGGCGTCACTTTTAAACGTCACTTATCGATCAACGGAAAAAGTTTGACCTAATTTCGTACTTGGGCGGAGAGGAGATTTGGCTGAACTTTCTCCGCCCTCAGAACATTGCTTCGTAAAGACTTCCAAGGTCTTGACTATAGCCAGGTGCCGATTAGGCGTTTGTGCACCTTAGCTATTCCAAGCCTGGTCTGTGCGCCACCTTTATAGTTCTGCCTTGACAAGAACGTCAAACATTTTCTCCATAGTCCTGCTATGTCTGGTTTTCATCACCCCAGCCTCTTTTATGGCGTGTATGAGTCGGCTAGATACACAAGCCAGCGTCAAAGTGACCCCTCCTGACACAGCATGGACTGTTTCTCACATTTTGTCAGGGAAGGTCACTCACTCCCACTAGGAAGGTTCAGAAGCGTTATATTCCTCGCAGGGCCAATAAGGATTACATTTCCCCTAGAAGGGGTGTTCCCATAAGCAGCCCTCCCCTCCTTCCTCCTACCTCCGCGTCTGCCTCCTGTCTCTTCATTCAGAGGATCTGCCCGACGAACACGGAGAACCCACTCTAGTTGTTTGGGCTGCTGAGCGTAGTGGCCACCACATTGACACAGTCTGTGAAGTGCAGCCACTCTTCCTTCCAGCAGCAGTACTGGAAGAAGGTGTGCTCCATGTCACAGGTACCTCCTGCTGGTGTTTCCTTATTAAATGGCTGTTCCTAAACCCTCGATGAAGGTTATATCCAAACATACCTGTCAGTCGGTCTCCTCCAGCTGGTGAGATATATCATCGTCTGGCCAAGTCAGTACTAGAGTCAGTCACTTGGTTGTGGTCTTTATATACGATGAGAAAAGTAAATGGGATGGTGGAGCTTCGTGGAAGGGAAGGAAGGAGGTCATGAACCTCTGGAGAAACCCACTAGAGGTGAAGGGGAAGGAAGGTTATATCTAAACGTACCTGTTAGTCTGTCTCCTTTGGGCTGTGAGATATATCATTGTCAGGTTGTTAAGTCAGTACTAGAGTCAGTCAGTTGGTCGTGGTCTGTATAAACATTGAGAAAAGTAAACAGGATGGTGGAGCATGGAAGGGGGAGGGAAGTCGTGCACCTCTGGGGAAACCCACTAGAGGTGAAGGGGAAGGAAGGTTATATCTAAACGTACCTGTTAGTCCGTCTCCTTTGGGCTGTGAGATATATCATTGTCAGGTTGTTAAGTCAGTACTAGAGTCAGTCAGTTGGTGGTGGTCTGTATATACAATGAGAAAAGTAAACGGGATGGTGGAACATGGAAGGGGGAGGGAAGTCATGCACCTCTGGGGAAACCCACTAGAGGTGAAGGGGAAGGAAGGTTATATCTAAACGTACCTGTTAGTTCGTCTCCTCTGGCTGGTGAGATATATCATTGTCAGGTTGTTAAGTCAGTACTAGAGTCAGTCAGTTGGTGGTGGTCTGTATATACAATGAGAAAAGTAAACGTGATGGTGGAGCTTCGTGGAAGGGGGCGGGGGTGGTCATGCACCTCTGGAGAAACTCACTCGAGGTGAAGGGGAAGGAAGGTTATATCTAAACGTACCTGTTAGTCTGTCTCCTTTGGGCTGTGAGATATATCATTGTCAGGTTGTTAAGTTAGTACTAGAGTCAGTCAGTTGGGCGTGGTCTTTATATACAATGAGAAAAGTAAACGAGATGGTGGAGCTTCATGGAAGGGGGGGGGAGGTCATGCCCCTCTGGGGAAATCCACTAGAAATGAAGGGGAAGGAATGTGATTACTGTGCGTCTTAAATAGTCTGTTGGTTGACGACAGAAGAAGCCAGAAGGTTGTATCAGTCATGGAAGTTGTAGTTACGCTAGTATGCAAGATGCTAGCCCCTGCAGCATCCACTGAACTCAGATGTGTGGAGTTAGGGCAGGTATTTGGTGGTTTGTCAGTAGAAAACAGTCCTCGTCATGTGTTACTGTGCAGAAGTGACCTCCAGAGGAATCCTGTACTATCTGGGGGTTCTTAATCTGGTTTCCCACCCTGATCTAACTACTTACTTGGGTGGCAAGTTTCAAAGGGACAGACCTCGCCTCCTGCACCTTCCCTATGCGGCACAGGTACGCCTAGAACGTGCCATGGTGTTAGCATCTGGGCTCACACCGTGTCCACGCTGCAGCCATGGCGTTATATCCCTGGTGAGCCGCCTTGTCCATCCTCAGCAGTTCTCCAGGCACCATTCCTCCTGCCACGCTAGCAGGGTATTCAGTTGTTCCTTTCTATTCACTTCGCTGTGTCTGGTGCCTCTCCCTTAACAAATATACCAGAAGGAAGAAGTTACGCATTCCCCATAGATCTAGTTTTCATCACCCCCACCTTTGTACTTTGGTCAGGCTAGTACAGTCAGCTCTGAGCCATGTATGAGACGATTTATCTCACAACAGCCTCGTTGAACGAGCTGGCCGTCCTATGCTTTATGCCCCATGTTCTTTGACTCCAAGCTGACTTACCTGGAACGCAGTTTATTTCGTGTTTTTCACTCGTCAAAACGCGCGACGAGAAAAAGGAGGATTCTTCGGAAGATCCTCCCAAAGTACAAGATCAAGGGCTTCGGCGTCGATTCTATAAGATTTCGTCACCGAGTTTTCCTACTGGTTTTACAGGCATTTCTCACTATTGTTTCCGAAGCCGCTAATTCGCCTTGAGCTCCTTTTTGCGGTAATGAGTCGGCCCCCGTTGATATTTCGCTTTGCATCCCATCGGCTGGTCGGTTGGACGCGGGGAGGCCAAAGCGAGTTCTCTTCTTCGGACTTCTGGACTCGTCCTCATCGACTTCCTTCGATTAATTGATGAGGCCCGGTCCTCCTTTTGAGCTGAGGCAGTTGACGAACCGCAAAAGACTGAGTTCGACTTCCGGCTGAAACAATTAACGATGATTTCTGAGCGCCTTTTTACTTCGATTATATCAAAGGCTGAGAGAACCACCGGTGCGTTGTGCGGGATGTAACGAGTTGTTCGGGGGGCCTTCGTGAGTCGATTGAATAGATTATCCCCTCGGCTAATTGCGATGTAACCTTTTTGCCTCTTGGTTTCCCTTTTATTTTATGCGTTCTTCGCGACAAACGAAATGAAACGAGAAGAAATGCTTTTTAACGTGGCCGTCACTGTTTTCATTGAGCTGAATTCAAACATTTAAAAAAGTTTGGCCTTTAGCGGGACGCATTACTGCACTTTCCTCAGCTCCACGTACATTCAGCTATTCTCGTCGCTCTACCAATAAACCCAATATGTGTTTACTTTCCTTGACTCAACCAAGTAAAAAGGATATAATCGACTAAAAATGAGCTCTCTTCAGATCTTTACGTTTCAAGGCCCACTAGATCCGAAAAACACTATTTGCGAAAACAGCATGTGCGTGTATGTGTGTTTTTAAATGATTTATTGAAAATATAATCAGCCTGCGCCAAAAAAGGCTATGTTGGGCGCACAAGAGGGCGAGAGTTGAAGATCGAAATAAAAGAACTCGGTGAGCGTGAGGACAGTATTATGTGCAATGAATTGAGTTAAGTTGGTGTATAAAGGGGCGACACAAGGGGACGACTCGTAATATGCGTGAACTGGCGCGGGAAAACTGTATCAGAAGGAGATAGCGAGCTGTATGAGCCGAGATCGAGGAATGTGTCTGAGTGAGCGCAAGGTGACTTGAGTGACTTTTGCGTGAGTTCGTAGGTGAATGAACTTGGGAGGGGCTGTCTGTTGTGGAGAGGAATGTGAAAAGAAGGGGATGTCGTTAAGGGCCAGGGAGCCCCGTTAGGGCAGGTAGTATTCTGAGGATTTGACTTGCATCGAACAGACTATATTTTACAAATAATCAAACTAATTTCTACTAATACTAACCAATTCAACAATATCGTCATGTTCATATACACAAAGAATGGTGTATCGGCCACTGACCATATTGCTGGATACATATTCTCGACAGCCGTACTCGATGTTGATCACTACTCAACGGAACAGAAGATGATCCCAGTTCTGCGCCACGCCAACTATGTACGAGCATGCCACCAGGTCTGAAAGGTGGAAACGATGAAGATAGTTCCACTAAGTTCATCCGCAGTGGGTCCGTGATTGATGTGTGTATGCGTACCAACTGACACTCTCTGTGGGCACCCTAGCGATTGTAGTTTAGTGGGGATAGACGAGGGTTCATAATCCGACGAAAGTTGGGCAATGGATCGGAGCTCGGGATCGTTGTTGTTTTTGCCTGAGTCAGTCCATTTCCATACCCGGAGGAAGCAGGTTGCCCTGCAGTAACTCTGTAATATTGGTTTATTATTCATTCTGAATAATAACCCCATGTTTTCGGTCACGAAAAATGTTTTGCAACCCCCCCTCAAAATTTGATACTTTACGTTTCAAGACATGGAGATTCCAAATTTGCAATGTCCGTCCGCGGTCCGGGCCGTTTTGTGCCTTTAACGTGGTCCAAAAAATTCGTTCTTTCGCACAAAAATCCAATTTGGTATCTAGTTGTGCCTGCCATCTCGGCAATCCGACGAAGCCCATGAATGTTATGGGCAAAAAACGGTTAAAAAAATTAACGAAACGCAGTACAATGCGGGAACTACAGCGGAAGTCAACGTTTCGTCGTTTGTACTCCCTCCCTCCCGCCTGTCTCAACGAAACCGCTTGCCTGCTGGACTGGCAACGCCACCCCCGCTCACCTTCCCTTTCGACTCGACTCGCAATGGGTTCGCCCAATTTCCCCGACCCGATGGAGCAAAATCATCAGACGTTTACGGGCGGAAGCTTTCGTGTTTCGTATATAACCTTTGGCACTACGATATTAGTATTTAGCGTGCATGTTTTCATATTAAAATTCAGTTTTTTCAAGCAAGATACTTTCGTTTTTTTTTGTTCATTTTAATATTACGATTCAGTTCTTTTCGACCTTTTTTGGGTTTCATTTTGATATTTTTCGATGCTGAATCGAACGGGATGGGTCTCGGAGCATTAATGCTAGGTCAAGCTATTTATCCGAATAATAAACCGTTGTGTAATAATTTGCAGGGTTTTTTTCTAGTCTCCACAGTTCTTCTTCCCAATCTCCAAGCTTCCTATATCACTTATCTCTTAGCACCTCTCCTAATTTTGTAATACTCTCCTTAATCCTCTGACCCCTCAGTTTTGGCTGCTTCGGAGCATTACATACGTTTGCCAGTTTTTGTCGCTGAATCATACGGTGCAGGTGTCTCTGCGTACTAATGGGGGCTGTGTCAAGGGGTCATGAAGGGCCAAGAAGCACAAATACGACTGGATGGATCTTCTTATGGTGTTGTCGGAAGCTCGTGGAATGAGGGCAGGTAACATCAGGGTTGTAGCATTGACCGTGTCCATGGTGTGTGGTGCAAGAGAAGTGCTGGGTGTGCTATTAGGCGTTCTCCGCGGTATCACCACCCGTGTGTTGCTCAGGTCGTACCTTAACAGCTGGTCGTTCTATCATGGAACATCCTCCATTATCCTTCTTTCCTTCCCTGGCCCAATCTTTCTCTCCCTAGAGACAGCGTAGGGTAGTCTGAGCGCCCTTATTTAGCTTGACGTCGTCGCCATTGGTCGCTATTGGTGTGCTATGTTAGTATCTGGCAGGTGGGATCTTGCGCTAACTAGGCAAGCCAAGAGGCACAGATATAACACGACGGACCTACATACGGAAGCGTCGGCAGCTCAGGGAGTGATGGCAGGTAACATCACGGTTATAGCTTCGACTGCGTCCTGGCGCGGTGTGTGGTGCAAGAAAAGTGCGTCGGTTGGGTGTGTCAACAGGCGCTCTCCGAGGTACCGCCACCCACCAGTTGCTCCGTGTTGTATCGAAACTGGTGATCGTTCAATCGTGGAGCATCCTCCCAACCTCCTTTCCTCCATTTCCTTAATTAGTAATTATTTAGTTTCTCCTCTTAAGGCGAGCTTTGCAAAAACAAAATCTGTGTACGTGATTGAGAGAAAATGGCTGAACCAAATCAGCACAAACTTGATATCTCTCTGGTCCCCATGGAACGCCAAAATAAAGGTGTGAGCAAAATCCGCCTAAAACTCACTATAGTTATAGTGATCAAAACGCCAATTTTTTTTTTTGGCGAACAACGAGGAGAGCAGCACAATAGATTAACAAACTTCGACGAAAATTCGATTTTTGCGCAGTATTTTCCTTCTAAACTCCTCTCAAATGTTACTAGAATGTACAGAAAAATTGAGGTGGTAGTAAAATCAGGTACTCCTGGTTCTGGGTTATCTTCCCAGGAGCATGCCCATGCTACCAGACGCGACCACGGGTTGTGGATAGTGGAACGACCACGGCATTGTCCCCAGGGGCATGTCTGCGGCCAGCTGTGAATAAGGACAGCATGCTGACTGAATAAGCAGCCGCGAACAATGGGCCAAACCCAAGAGATCGCAGAAGAGATCCTGAACAAAGGACTCAAGGGCAAGCGGATCTACATTTTCTCAGACAGCCAGGCCAGGCCGCCTTAAAGGCCATCGCAGCCTATAGTTTTAGGTCTAAGCTGGCATGGGAATGCCTCCATGCGCTCAAGCAGCTCGGGGCCCGTAACAGGCTCTCCCTCATTTGGGTGCCGGCTCACAGGGGGCATGAGGACAATGAAAAGGCTGACCGCCCTGAGAAAAGGGGTACAGAATCCTTACCCATCGGGCCTGAACCACACGTAGGTATGACGAAAAGTCACCTGAACTGTCTGGTTGCTCGATGGGAGATACAGGAAAATGGCGCCCATTGGCATCGCCAGCCACAACTAAGACAGGCGAAAAGGCTTGTCACGCCTTCCTGTCAAAGGGCGAAGGCGATGCTGACACTCTCTAGACAAGATCTGAGAGTACTGATAAGCTTCCTCACCGGGCACTGGCCACCCAGATATCACCTCAACAAGATGGGCATCTCAGAGGCGGTGGAATGCAGACTCTGCGGTGAGGAGGACGAGAGAGCAGAGCATATCCTGTGTCAGTGCCCTGCCTTGGCAGCAAAACGCTTTGAATATTTCTGTCAGAGGAGTTATCACTTTCTGTCATGGTGAAGTTATGTTTTACCGAGATGAATAGCTGAGTTTATGAATAGCTAAGGAAAGTTGTGTGGTGCGTCGCACCAGATATTCGTTTCAATTCACGTGACCCTCTCAGAACTCAACTGAACGTTCCACAGAACTGATCGTGCTCGAAGTTCCATAATTTATTGCATTGCTCCTACTACCACCCCATTCTTCATCGAATAGCCAGCGTATTGGAACTGTCAACGCGATTTGCAGTGCAGTGAGTCGTACAGTACGATGCAGACGAGTGGCCACCTATTTCCTGGCTGATCAATCAAATTTGTCAAACGGCGATGAATGTTGTGACGTGAACGAGACTGTCATTTCTCGTTAGGGAGTGTAATCGGTGGCCGCCTGATAGCAACTCGTTTCTGCTTTGTCTTCCAAATTATACCGCATTTATCATCTCAGATTGTGCGTTCCTACGTGACTCAAGTCAAATTCACTCGACGCGAAGGTCGTATTCTTTTTGGGTCACTTTTGGGTTATTACGACGTCCGTTGGACGCAACGCGTTTTGACATTTTTGAGAACGTTTTGCTCTAACGTTTAAAAATGTTATTTTCGTGAGGATTACGGCTCTGCGTCAACTCTTTTCGCTCAAAATGACTCTGTTTAGCTCCGTAGCAATTTGTAATTTCCTTAGCCTTGTTTTCTACGTAATAACAACACGTCACAGCAGCAGGGAGCTGTAGCGCCTACAGTTATGGAATTTATTGTGCTGCTCGTACTCATTCCAGGACCATTATTGAGCAATTGGTATACAGATAATTAATGAGACTGTAAACACAAATTTTTTGAAGGAGGATAGTAGTCACTTTTGCAGAGTTATTGGGTAATAACTGTTAGAACTGGTAGTAAGCGAAACGACGGTAGTTGAAATTCAGGAATTTCTGGAGTGAGCCCCATGTACCTCATGAGCGTTTTTAAACACTCACCCTATAGGTATTGGATTGGACTACAATACGACTTTTTTTTAAACATTCTAGTAACATTCCAGCGGGGTTTAAAAGGAAAAAACCGCGGCAAAAACGCTTTTCGTCGAAAATTTTGATAATTTATTGTGCTGCTCTCGTCATTTTCCCACAAATGGGAATTTTATGGTATAATTATCTCATTAAGAGCTATCTATATAAAAAATTTAATCAAAATCGTTACAGCCGTTTTTGAGAAAAAAAATTTGTTGTTTTGATCACTATGATAACTATAGTTAACTTTCGGTGGATTTTGTTCATACCCTTATTTTGGCGTCCCATGGTAACCTGCAGGCTAGATATCAAGTTTGAGTGGATTTGATACGGTCGTTTTCTCTAAAAATCGTTCACAGACACACACACACTCTAGCGTCTAAGGAATGCCAAGTATTTCCTGCGAAAGTCTTCTTTAATGTCCACCCTTGGAGAAGTCACTGGCGGTGAGCCAGTTTCTTCGTCTGTACCAGACCACTTGAACCTATAAAATACATGCGTTTGTTGATCCCTCATAAGTCCTTGCTCTTCGTCATCGGAAGGCTACGTCTAATCTCGGCGGGACCTAAGCGGGGAGGTTGGCAATTGGGAGAAGTGCAATGTTAAAAGGGTTTATGTCGTCAACAGGAATCCCTCAATCAGCCCAAACATACTCGTATTTCGTGACAACAACTGACGAAAGAATAATAACCAACGGCGTTGCTACGTTTCTCGTTCTCGCCAGTGGTCGGCAAACTTATCAGCTAAAGATATGCAAATTAAAACGACTTAGGGCCGCGTTCACCAAAACGCCGCTGATCGTGATCCAACTGATCAGGGCTAGATAAGTTGATCTAGGCTAGTCATTTTCGCGTCCACCACGCTAGCCGAGATCACTGTGGGATGCGGTTAGCATAGACGTGATTACGCTGCGATTAAGCCATATCGAGAAGGCAGTGGACTCATGAGGTTTCAATAAAGTAAAGAAATTGGACGTCTGTTCAACATCTTGTCCCGTAAACAAGTGTCATGTAAACGTAAACGGCCGCGAAACCGTGTATCCCGTAGATGCCCAATGCTCAATAATCTGGATTTGACCAAATTATTGTCATACACCAAAGTAGCCGCATGGAAGCTGAATTTTGTGATGAGCTTAAAGTGAAAATACGCGTACTACAACTGCAAGAGCTGCAGGAATAAGCCAAATTAGTCCGGGAAAATGCTTTGTGCGTGTAGGAAAAATCGGAAGCGGTACAAGAAAATGAGAACTGAGCAAGAAATAATAAAAACCCAAATTATGAGGCTACAACTTTTGCAAGCAGGGAACTTTAACAAGGGAGAATTGTCGTGTTTAATATACTAATGTTGGTGTAAAAGCGTAGTATTATTTAACATTTCCTACTTATCTGCTACTAAATCCACCCAGGTAAGCCGTTTGTGTTTTCTAACACGGCAATATGACAACTGGTTTTTTCAGAAACTGCTCAGCACGTATTTTACGCAAACAACAACTTGTTTTCGACGATCGTAACACTTTTGTTCGCAACAGAATTTAAATTCATACTTCTAGAAGTCGTCGGACCCCGCTCATAGCCATTTGAGGCGCCGGGTGAGATGACGATAACCCAACATATTAGATCATCATCGTAGTGGAATAGCAACTGAAATAACTGCGCACCAGTAAACAGTATCTTTGTTTATTATCATTATTCCAAAATATACGTAAATCATTCACGATAATAGAAGCGAATATTCGACAGTGCAAGGTAATGGCAGACAAATATCAGAACATGATAAAGAAAGATAACAGCTAACCGGGCCAAAACGCACCATTTTTTGGGGTTAGCGCTTGATCAGGGCTAGAGCTTAACCCAGTCTGGTGGACACCGTTTTTGTGGCGGGAGCGGGTTAGGTGCTGTTAATCGTCTCTAAACGAGATCAACGCAGTTGGTGAACGCGGCCCTTAAAAGAACGAGCGGTGCGTAGCAACTCAAAACGAAATGTTCGAAAAGAACGTTATTTTCGACACATTTTAATTTTAATCTCTGTTCGATGGACGGTCAGAGGAACATTTATCGAGAACAATATGTAGGTATTAACTATTTGAAAGTATCCTGTGAGTGTGGTGAAAATTGTTGAAGCCGTTTTGGCAAAAAGCGTAAAAAAACCTATTTTTGCTTCATAGGCCTATGTCTCCGTTCACCGTATTTTCATGGAGATATGTGTGGACAAGAAAGGTTTTGTACAGACTAGTAGAAGATAGTTTGAAAGTTTACTCAAGTCCGATTTGTAGGTTGTTGTTTTACTTTCCGCTACCCAAAGGGAATGTAAAAGTTGGGTTTTCTTCAGTCTTTTCTTTACGTTTTGAGACCTACCGAGTCTAAAAAAGTCGATACTTATATATTGTTCTCAATAAATGTTCCTCTGACCGTCCATTGAACAGAGATAAAAATTAAAATGTGTCGAAAATAACGTTTTTTCGAATATTTCCGTAAATTCCAGGGTAACTTCCTCACCAGATGTGATAAATCCAATGGAGTGTCTTTTCTCTATATATGCCCACATTTTGTTCTGCGTCATTATTTCTGTATATATATGTTGAACGGAAATATAAGCCAAGTTAACTCAGAAAAGGAGATTTGTCGAATATTAATTTATCGGTATTCCAATTTTCTCAATAACTGCTATAACGATTTCGATCAAACTTACGGAGTACTCTCAGCTAGCTAGTCCCTACATTTTTTTCTGTATAAACGTTTCTGTAGAAATGCGTTGAACGAAGATATAGCACCCCCATATGTAGGTGGTGTTCGAACTTACGGCGGTGGTGGAAAGTTGTGTGTTGCTACGCACCGCTCGTTTAATTTAAGGCACATTTTCAGATTCTCGTATATGAGACGGGTTCTTAGTTTGTTTTTAATAAGATTCATTCTCGAAAAAGATTGTTCGCGTGAATACATTGGGCCGAAAAGGGGAAGAACAGCAAACGCGAGTGTTTTTAGCTGTTCGTAAGCATTCCGTTGAAAATAATCATGTTTATCCACGTTTTACTTTCCTTGGCTCTACGAAGTAGAAAGGAAAGTTATGCAATCGGCTGAAAAAAATTTTTGAGTTTTCTGCAGATCTTTACGTTTCAGACCCCCCTGAGTCCGAAAACCACTATTTGGGAAAATGGTCTGTGTGTCTGTGAACGATTTTTAGAGAAAACCACCGTACCAAATCAGCTCAAACTTCATATCTCGCTTGCAGGTTACCATGGGACGCCAAAATGAGGGTATGAACAAAATCCATCGAAATTTAACTATAGTTATCATAGTGATCAAAACACCAAATTTTTTTTCTCAAAAACGGCTCGAACGATTTTGATTAAATTTTTTATGTTGATAGCTCTCAATAAGACAATTATACCATAGAATTCTCATTTGTGGGAAAATGACAAGAGCAGCACAATAAATTATCAAAATTTTCGACGAAAAGCGTTTTTAGCGCAGTTTTTTCCTTATAAACTCCGCTGGAATTTTTGTAGAATGTAAAAAAAAAATTGGTATTGTAGTCCAATCCAATACCTAAAGGGTGAGTGTTTAAAAACGCTCATGAGATACATGGAGCTCACTCCAGAAATTCCTGAATTTCAACTACTGCTGTTTCGCTTACTACCAGTTCTAAATGTTTTTACCCAATAACTCTGCAAAAGTGATTACTATCCTTCTTCAAAAAATTAATGCTTACAGCCTCATTAATTATCTGTGTAACAATTTCTCAGTAATGGTTCTAGAATGAGTACGAGCAGCACAATAAATTCCGGAACTGTAAGCGCTACAGCTTCCTGCTGCTGTGAAGTGTCGTCTGACCAGGTTCAAATTAACTGAGTGATAAATGAATTGAGTAAGTAGAATTAGCCATGTACGAGTACAAAGTGAATTGTTGTAGAGCTAAGGAAAGTTCTGTGTTGCAACGCACCAGATATTTACTTTTGCTTCAGACTTTTTCACGAGCAGTTATTTTTATTTTCTATTTATATTACATGAGCTCAAACGATCACTTGATTTCAATACTTTCTTTATATCAAACATCTCTCTGTGTGCAAAATCTGATTGGATAACCATTTCACCACTTTGCCACGACAGACTTCGAGTGTTACGTAAATTCCGAACATTATCACAATGAGAGGATGATCTACAAAGGCACCTTTCTAATCGAACCAAAATCACCAAGGTGATCGACTGGTAAACTTGTTGTGGGTTTAAAAAGTTGAGAGGCAGGAGGTTGAAATTCGGTTTCCCGACGCTCGACGCCCCAAAACCGACTAGAGCAGTAGAGTAAACCGCCAGGTTCCATGAACCTCCGATCTGACCTGCCATGAACTATAGTCGATATTTATTTAACTTCTCGAACGGGCGTCACGGCAATTACGTTGCGATCGCGAGAAAGTAAGCTGGAGACATCGGTAGTTGATAGGTTGACGCACCGCACAACATTCCCTGGCCCCACGTGCGCTCAGCGAATTTCTTGATCCTAGCAACTAAAACGCGGCGTTAGAATCGATTTTTGTCGAAATGTTTGGTAATTAATTGTGCTGCTCTCGTCATTTTCTCAAGAATGAGAATTTTGCGGTATCATGGCGCTATTTCGTGCAGTCTATACAAAAAATTTCATCAAAATCGTTAGCGTAATTTTTGAGAAAAAATATATTTAGCGTTTTGATCACTATGATAACTATAGTTAGTTTTGGGCACATTTGGCTCGTTCTCTTATTTTTTCGTCGCATGGTAACCTGCGAGCTAGATATCAATTTTGAGGCGATTTAGTTCAGTCGTTTTCTCTATAGGTCTGTTTCTTTATGTTCTTCCTGAACTCCCATGAGAGAGTTATATCAGTCGACTGACATGGAGGTTGGGGTTTCGTTAGCAGGCCTGGGCACTCGCTCAGCATCCACTGACCCCAGACCTGTGGATGTACGGCTGGCTGTCAACCTATTGCCCATGTGCCACTGTGCAAAGGGATGACGGTGGGGAATCCGTACCATCTGGTAGAAGTTCTTATTCTGGTTTCCCACCTGGCTTAGATGGGCAGTTGGAAATGGGGGAGATCAACCACGGCCACGTTTTGTTGCAGTTGCTTGCGCAGTAGCTTTCAAAGCTGGAAGGTTTGGCAGCTCTTCCAATAACTGTCGCTTAGTGAAGCACGGGGTTTATTGTTTCCTCTGCTCTGGAGGCGAAAGACGTGTGGAATGGAGAGTCCTTGAGAGAGAAGGGCACATACAGGTCTGTTTCCTCAACAAATGACTTAAGAAAAGGTTATATCAGACGACTGTCACAGAGGTTGCCGTTTCGCTGTCATGCGAGAAGCCAGTAACCCACTCAGCATTCATCAAAACCCAGACCTGAGGAGGTACGGCAGGTTTCGTCACTTTGCCAGTCTCCCGATGGAGAGCTGTTGCTAGTTTGTTACCGTGCTGTGGTATTCCTGGGGAATCCAGACCGTCCTGGACAAGGATTCCCATCTCTCTTGCGATTTTTCGAATGCCTAATCATCTAGTGCAGCTAGTTTTCGTCCAGTGGAGAAATCAGCACAGTGGGCAGTTCAGCACTTGTCAACCATGCACACAACGACCAAGCCAACTTGAGCTGACCAGTGATCACTGGAGTGCTTTTGTTGACACGGTCTTATAGGCTTTGGTGATCCACAGGAGCGCAGCTCTCTGCGATTGGGCCGATACTTTCTTTTATTTGACTAAGTTTGCTCGGCAGTGTATGCTACGAGCCAGCACTCGAATAAGGGAAAGCCTCCCTGCTTCCTGGGCACCGCATCGTTTGAGCGCCTGAAGACATTCCCTTGTCAACCTGGATCTGAAGGTATAAGCCCCAATAGCCCTCAGAACAGCCTGGCTTTCCGAGAACATGTAAACCGGTTGTGTCTCTTCGGTGCAGATATTTATGACTAGAACTTCCGCTTTATATATCGTAGTGTACTCACCCAGCGGCTCAGCAAGACTGCGATGCCCCGTGCAGCTCTACCCCCAATCACAGAACCGTCAGTGTACCACTGCATGGCGCCCACCTAAGTCTGCAAACGACCCTCTCTCCCGCCGTTCCCGCGAGTGAACCCTGACGCTGAATGGCAACTGAAAGTTCTTCCACATTGGCATAATTTCAGTAGCATGGACTGCTGCCTCTTCTAGCTTGAACTGCCTAATCGTTCGGAGGCTTGCCTTAGTCCCGGTGGACACATTTCCTCTCTGCAAAAGCCCAGCCCAGTTATGCGGTCCTTTGGATGTATATGTAGAGAGGTGAGATGTTCAAAAGGACTTCCATTGCTCGCATCGTTGGGTGACAGTTCAAAGCACATAGTGGGTTTTTGCTTCGATTTGACGAATCGACTATGCACAAATCACCACATAGGGTATGTCCATTCAATGACGATAATTTTTATAAGGAAAGCGACCTGTGCGATGCGTCACGTCAGATAGATTCGCAGTGCTTTCCCTATAATTATAGAACTATACACACGAATGTTGCCAAATAAAATCGTTTGGGCAATCCTTTATGTTGATCACTCAGTAAAGGTCAGAGCAGCCTAATACATCCCAAGACCTTAAACGCTATATATTTGTTTATAAGTTCTGTGCTGTTTGTGTGAACAGAATGAAAAAACCCTGCAAATTATTACACAATGGTTTATTATTCTCATGAACAGCTTGACCTAGTATTAGTGCTCCGAGGCCCATCCCATTCGATTCAGCATCGAAAATTACTAGTAAATGATACGAAACATGACCTGACTACAATGGAACTACGGAAACCTTCGGAAATATTCCCCTGGCGCCAGGTGCCCGTAAACGTCTGTAGGCATTTATGATCCGATGGAGGGGTGTGCGGAGGAAGTGGCCTTGGTGCCCCGTCGGGCAAAAAGAGTCGGGGAAATTGGGGCGGGGGCTTCCAGCGAACCCTCACTCGGCAATTGGCAGGGTGTTGCGAGTCGAGCGGGCCTTGAAAACGATACAAAACACGGCTTATTTGCGATTATACTGCGTTTCGTTAATTTTTTAACCATTTTTTGCCCATAACAACCATGAGCTTCGTCCGATCGGATTGCCGAGATGGCGGGCACAACTAGATTCCAAATGGGATTTTCGTGCAAAAGAACGAATTTTTTAGACCACATTTAAGGCACAAAACGGCCCGGACGGTGGATGGGGGATGGGGGACGGTGGACGGCGTACGGACATTGCAGATTTGGAATCCCCATGTCTTGAAACGTAAAGTATCAAATTTTGAGGGGGGGTTGTAAAAACTTTTTTGGGACCGAAAACATAGGGTTATTGTTCAGAATGAATAATAAACCAACAGATTTGATTAGTACCTCGAGTGACATGTGTAGGGAAGACCTGAGGCAGTTGGAGAGAGTGCCTAGCCGTGCAGCCTTCATCTCTTTCCTGCCAATACGTAATGAAACATGGGGAGCCTTCCATTGAGTCCACAGCCACTGTTGGCTTCATCGCTGGTGACACTCTGTTTGATGGCATCGGGTCTGTGGCAGAAGCCTCCCGCAGTACTATTTGGGTTAGCTATGGCTTGAGAAGCTTCAGGACCTGAATGGGAGGCAGATCCCAGTGCTCCCCGCGCCTACGATTTATTCACACATGGATTCTGAGCATTGACCCGCCATCAACCACTACATGAGAAAGAGCGTCAGGTTGCGTGGGAACTGAACTGCACTCCTCTTAGGTCCAGTAGGTAGGACTTTACAGTGGGCAGCCACTCGCCATGCCACTACCGAGACAGTTACGATTATGCTTTTGGGGATATCTGAAAGCCCACACCTCCCTCAGACACTGCAGATTTAAAAATAAAATTTGGGATGGGCAAACCACCTTCCAGCGACCCCACGACCACCATTATGTCTGCAGGGCAAGCGAAGCGCATTTTTCAGCATTTTCAGGCCTTGCCCTGAGTAGGAATTGGATTGCGCCGTTCTACCTACCTTGCCCTGTGGAGGCAGCCACCTGTTGTGGCTATAGCCCATAATGCTTGGGTCAAACAAACCTTAAGACCAGATGCCTCATCCCAGGACAAGATATTTGGACTTTCTGCCTTCCGTGAGGTTTGGAAGGACTCTAGTAAGGACTTCCTTACAGACACAGTTTCCCTTGCCGACAAGCCCTCGTCTGTGACGTGAAAAGCAAGAGTTATATCAAATTACGCCTCCAGCAGGCGCCTCGTCGAGTTGAGATTGTCGCGATCACTAGAGGCTAAGTCGAGTAGGCTCCCTCACTCATCATTTCCTGCTCAATCTTAATATTATGGGAGCTAGATGGTTCCAGGCGATGGTTGGGCTTGGAGGAAGCCTTCGCTCGAGCGACAAATATCGTCGAAGGGTTCGCAGGGCTGATGATTATCTTGAGATGCTCCTCTCCGGACGATTACATCCGCCGATGACCTCGTCCCCGCCTCAACTCCAATAACGCGGATTCTGGTAGCGCCCACGAGTTTTTGTTTGTTGTGTTTTCAAGAACAAGAACCGCTCAATTAGCGATGTACCATTTCGACGAGAGGAAGGAGATATGGAGTTATGGAACGCGGTAATAGGTTTTCTAACCGAGTCCTTCGAACTCTCTCGGGAGATTTGTAGAAGAAGAGTTAATCGCTTCTCTGTTCGGCCGAGGGAATCCACCAATTAAAACGAGTTGTTCACGAGATGAAGGGAACAGAAGCGTAGCGTCAAAAAACGGCTCTTGGACTAAACGTTTGGCGCGAAGTCCGTCTGGACGGCCTCATGAATAACGGATCATTTGAAAACATCTAACGCGTCGTAACCGGAATTAACTAAACGGACTTCTACGAAATGACGGCCCCACTGCAATCTGCGCACCTGTCCACTATATTTTCATACCAAGTGGCCAAATAGTATCATCATTTACACCGATGGATCGCTACAAAACGATAAATCGACACCACAAATGAGCTAATTCGCGGTTTCAGTGTGTGGAGCTGAATGCTACGCACTGTTACATGCGAACTGCATTGAAAACCAACAGTATTCGGGCGTTTTAGTGATAGCTGACTACAAAAGCGTGGTATCAAAGTTATCACACTCACTAGAAGAAGATATGGCCAACGGAATACCGATCCCCGGAAACCGCGGGAAAAGTTGTTGGAAAATGTTGGGTATAAAAAAATGAAGGTAGGAACTGTGCTATCAGTTCGTTCAAATGGTTACGAACTGAAGGCGTTTAAACCAGTAAATCAGCCAGACCGCGATCGTGGAGACCGCTCAGTCTTCTTTCCATATTAGGTAAAACATTAAAAATCCTCGAAGGAAAAGGGACTCCGCACTAAAAGTGCTGACTGACCACAATTCTGTATGGTACTGGAGGGTGAACTGCGTGCTGCAGACACCGACCTAATAGTGCAAGCTGCCACACCTGAAGAGGTGGACAGCAAAGTGGACATATTTACCACAGCACTGCACTCGGCTGAGCTCTCTGTACTTGGGCAACAAAAGCACAGGGCGATCAAAGTCCCATGGTGGACTGACGAACTTAATCCCCTCACGCAAAGTGTAAATAGAGCCAGAAGGATGTACCAACACACTCGTGACCCTGATGCCAGAGCCACACTCTGAACTGCCTTCATCCAAGAGAAGAAGGCCTTCCACCAAACGAGCCAAACGGCAAGGCTGGCGAAATTTTGTGGAAGCGGAGAGCTCTGAGAACCCCTGGGGCAGACATTACAAGTTCTCCATAGGAAAAGCAAATGTAGAGCAGGTCTTAGCTGCGATGCAAAATGAGTCAGGCTGGGCCTGCAGCATCGAACGTTCACTGGAAACCCTCCTTGAGAAGGCGTTGCCTGACGACCAAGTAGCTCGAGATACTGAAGCCCAGAGGGCAGCAGGGAAGCTGAACACGGACCCTCCGAACGAGCCTGACATCCCATTGTGGACAACAGGCGACCTTGGCAGGGCCCTTGCGACCTTAAAGCCCAACAAATCTCCTGGTCCAGATAAAATAGAAAGCAATATGCTAAGGAAGGCTGAGCGGACAATCTCCAGCGGCCTCCTTAATTTATTTAATGACTGTCTGCAGGCCGGACAGTTCCCAACTCAGTGGAAGTCTGTGCGTGTTGTCACTCTTCAAAAGGGAGGCGACTGCAATCAGTCAGACCTGCGATTATGGAGACTGCTATGCCTTCTTTCCATATTAGGCAAAACATTAGAAATCTTGATGTTGCAGTCCCTGGAAGGAGTCTTTGGTCGCAACCTCACATGCAGGCAATACGGATGTACCAAAGGAAGGTCCACGGAAGATGTCATTGTCGAAATTCGGCGTGTTTCCCTGAGTGCACCGGCTATGTACGTCGTAGCAGTTCTGATTGACATCAGAGGAGCGTTTGACAACCTGGCAGACCCGGCAGGCGTGACTCTGTTCAGAGAAAGATTGAGAAGGGGTGCCCACAGGGCTCAGTCCTTGGACCAGCAATCTGGAATGCCTTCTTCGAAGGTCTTCTCAGGAGACTCATTGAGACTGACTGCGAGCCATACGCCTATGTGGTGTGTGGGTGGACTGTGCTGATCTTTGCAGAGTCAGTCCGCCAAATCGAAGAAAAAACCCACCAAGTGCTCCGCACCGTCACCCAATGGTGGGAGCATGTCAAGATGCAGGTGGCTGAGGAAAAAAGCCAGCTAATCCTCTTGAAAGGAAAAGCGAACAATCCACCCTCAATACCCTTTGGCGGCCACAGGCTCCTTCTTGAACAGCACGTCAAGTATTTAAGAGTACGTATAGGTGAGAGATGGGACTTCAATCAACACCTCCAGTCCCTTAAACGCACTACCATTGCTAGGTTTGCCTCACTGCGTGCAATTAATAAGGCCACTTGGGGTATGGGTTACCATGACACTATCCTCATGTATAAGGCCATATATCTAGGCGTGATTGGCTACTGCCCTGTTGTCAGGGGTAGCAAACTAACAGTCAATCAAAAGAGAGTATTGGACCAATCCCAGAGAGCTGTGCTCCTGTGGATCACCAAGACCTATAAGACTGTATCAACAGAAGCACTCCAGGTGATCACTGGTCAGTTACCAGTTGATTTGGCCGTTGAGTGCATGATTGACAAGTGGGGAGTGAAACGGGAGCTTCCCCCGGTTTGGGCTGAACTCCGTGCAGATCTCACCACAGAACAGAAACTTGCCACCATCGACGAATGGGCGTTAGAGAAATGGCAAGCGAGATGGGACTTCTCCCAGTAGCGCCTGTGTGTTGAAGACTCATTGTTGGACTGCCACCCGCGATTTTTACTTCCCTTGGCTCTACAAAGTAGAAAGGAAAGTTATGCTATCGGCTGAAGAAAAAAAGAAGTTTTCTTCAGTTCTTTACGTTTCAGACCATACTGAGCCCGAAAAACACTATATGGGAAAATGGTCCGTGTGTCTGTGAACGATTTGATATGTAGCCCCCAGGTTACCATGGGACGCCAAAATAAGTGTGTGAGCAAAATCCACCGAAAGTTAACTATAGTTATAATAATCAAAACATCATTTTTTTTCTCGAATAGAGCTCCTGCGATTTTGATTAAATTTTTTATATTGATATCTCTCAATAGGGTAACTATACCACAAAATTCCCATTTGTGGGTAAATAACGAGAGCAGCACGATAGATTACCAAAAGTTTCGACGTCAATCAATTTTGTGCGATTTTTTTCTTATTAACATTGTTTTCGTTTGTGTAGTGTTGACACAAACGAAAATAACCAACTGACGGATTTACAGACCACCCTATACAAAAAAGACTTAGAATCCACTATTGACAGACTACTTAAGACATTCCATTCACCTCTAGTGGGTTTCCCCAGAGGTACATGACCTCCTTCCTCCCTTCTCCCTCTTCCGTGACGCTCCACCATCCTGTTTACCTTTCTCTTCATTTATGAAGACCATGACTGACTCCAGTACTGACTCAACGGCCAGACGATGGTGTCTTTACATCGAAAGCATTTGCCCACAGGAACTCGCTGGCCAGAGGAGACGGACTCAACTAACAGGTAGGTGAGGGGACTTAACCCAATTACTTTAATACGTGATTACCGTACTTCTAACGGATCGCACAATGTCCTGCCATGCCAAACTTCCTTTGTCGAAAATAGAGTCGGAGGTAGAAGGTGTTTGTGGATAATATGCAACATGACCAGGGAAGAGAGCGCCCCCGTGTTTGCTTCCCCTTTATGTACAACATTATCGATACAATTTTGAAGAAATCTAAAAACAAATTGCACGGTCGATTCACAAAAATTTGACGTTAACAGCTCAGAAACTTATTTAACGTGCTCGACTTTTGAAAAGTTTTATCGGCCGCGCGATCTATACGACGGCAGATGAACTAAAGTAGTTCTTACGTTCCCCGCCAGAATCTTGCTCGGATTCGAACTCGGTAATTTTTTATTCGGACGAGCGCTCGCGATTTATCTGACATAGGTTGAACTAAAATAGTTGCGAGCTCCTTGATTTTTATGATCCCCTGTTCAAATATCTTCCCAAAAATGGTACTTCGGCCCGTTAACTATTCCTGTTCAGCGGCAAGTTGTCGAAACTTCTCTTCGCTCGAGTCAATTTGAGAGACACAACTTTCTATTGCACGCCTAGTGGCGAACGTAAAAACTACTTTAGTTCATCTGTCGTCGTATAGATTGCGTGGCCGATGCCAAATCGGACGTTTCCTGGTAAAACTTAACGTAAGTCGAGCGTAATATCAGTTTCTGGACTATCATTGTAAACTTTTTGTGAATAGACTGTGCAGTGTATTTTTCGAATTCTTCAAAATTGTATTGATAACGTTGGACATGAATGGGAGGCAATCACACGCTCTCTCCCCTCGGTTGCTAACGATCTCAGCTCTTCCGCATCAATTATGTTGTGCATTATCGTCAAACACCTACCT
Source organism: Pachypeltis micranthus (assembly GCA_020466155.1). Classification (NCBI taxonomy): domain Eukaryota; kingdom Metazoa; phylum Arthropoda; class Insecta; order Hemiptera; family Miridae; genus Pachypeltis; species Pachypeltis micranthus. The sequence goes on along the minus strand of CM035777.1, from coordinate 26,360,161 downwards.
TCGACTTTATTTATGACCAAAGGATTCTAGCATGGCAGTACATTGCCCGATCCGTTGAAAGTGCGGTAATCACCTCTGCCAGTTACCTCAAAAATTCATCTCAAATGTCCTTATAATCTTAAAAAAAATCACGGGTGTTTGTCCGATGAAGTGCTTATACGATGAGTTTTCATGAACGCCATTAAGATATGTAGGAGCTACTCCAGAATTCCGTCGTTTCACTTTTCACATATTTCTAAACGCTTCTACCCGATAACTCTGGAAAACTGATTATTATCCTTTTTAAAAAATCGGGGTTACGCCCTCATCAATTCTCTGTGTACGAATTGCTCAATAATCGCCGGGGCATAATTACGAGCAGCACAATAAATTCTGGAACTGTACACGCTACCGCTTTTGGCCGTCATAAGCCATGAACACAAGTGAATGAATGTAGAGCTAAGGAAAGGTGTGATATTTTTTTGGACGTAGGAGGGAGGGTCTGCTCCTAGTAGCCTCATGAGCTTACTCCTGTGTATTGAGAGCTCACCTGGACCTGTTAAGCACCTGGCGTTGGGTTGGCCCTCATCTTGATGCTATGGGAACCCTTCTTTCTTGTCCTCTTCACTCTCACCAAAACGTTGCCGCGCGCCGCCATTATCATATCACCCAGTAGTTTTCGAGGGTTCAGGAGTTTTTTCTGCATGTCCTCTGTCCACTTTTAGCTGAGCACTGCACCTCCAGTTTTCCTCTGAATGCGCCATGGAGCGAGCGAAGGCCTCTGGTGTAGGCAGCCGGCTAAGCCCTCTACCATCTGCCATCTGCCTGCATGCTTTGGCAAGAGAAGCATCATTTATCATAACCCTGGAATGCAAGCAGATTAGGCTTGCAGTGTCACCCTTATGGCAACAGCCTTATGGCTTGGGGTGCAGGTATCAACCATGGCCCAAGTGCTGGAACCAGCTGCCTGGCTCTTTGCTCTTTCTGGGCTTTGTCCCACTCATCTTGCCACCTCCCAAGGGGTCCTCCTTCTTTTCTTTGGTAGCCCGCTTGACGGGTTCTGCTCTTTCCCCTTGGCTGCTAGAAGGGGGTTTGGATAACACCCACTACTATCAACATTGCTTCATGAGCAACCCTGTGGTACTAGCAAGCAGAGGGCATACCTCCTCTGCACCACTGTCATACACTTCCTGTGTATCAGCCCATGCCTTCGCCCAAATCGGTCCACCTTTTAATGACCTCTTAGTTGAAAATATTAGCTGCCAAAGCCTAAAGACTGCGACGTAATGGCTATTTTTGTGTCGTGATTAATCCTGAGTGAAACTTTTTTATTCTCAAACCGAGCTATCATTTCCTTTCACTTTGACAAACATCGGGCTGATTCAGAAGTACTATGAATTTAAATCACTCAGCTCCGCTTGATTGTATTTTGATACAATTTAGCAAACGCTTCTACTGCTCCTGGCCGCAACTTGGACGTTGATCGTCGCGATATGAAACGAGACGAGTTTAAAAGGAGCAGAACTGAAACTGAACAAATGGGATAATTGTTGCTTGCAACGTGCAGCGCGGATGATGCAAGAAAATGAAGTTGAAGGACAACGTGTAATTGAGTTCGTTTAGCTACTTTCCGAGTGTATTGCTCGGTTGATCGTCTTATTAACGAACGCTGTACACGTACGAGAGCGTATCATTTGTCGACTTCGTCAAAGTTCTTCTAATCGTGTTTTCCCTGGGAAATGGCACGATGTAACGAGGTTTTTCGGAAGAACGGCTTCTTTCAAACTCATACGCCGTTCTTCGTTAATATTCCTCAGAATATTTGAGCCCCCGAACTAAATGTGCCAAAAATCGAGTTTTTATTAACGTTGATCAGATATCCACAGTGAAATATCGGGTGCGTAGCCACACACATCTTTCTACAACCGCTATAAATTCCAAGATGATGTTTTGATCAGTATAACTCGCGATCTATAGTGCGCCTGGCCTTTTTACTTTCCTTGGCTCTACAATGTAGAAAGGAAAGTTATGTAATCGGCTGAAAAAAAAATTTTGTGTTTTCTTCAGATGTTTACGTTTCAGAGTCCAAAAAACACTATTTAGGAAAATGGTCTGTATGTGTGTGTGTGTCTGTGAACTATTTTTAGAGAAAACGACCGTATCAAATCAGCTCACACTTGATATCTATCCCGCAGGTTACCATGGGGCGCCAAAATAAGGGTATGAACAAAATCCACCGAAAGTTAACTATAGTTATCATAGTCATCAAAACACCAAATATTTTTTTTCTCAAAAAAGGCTCTAATGATTTTGATTAAATTAAAAATAAGGTAATTACACCATAAAATTCCCATTTGTGGGAAAATGACGAGAGCAGCTCAATAAATTATGAAAACGTTTAAGATAGGCAATTAGCCACAATACTTCAAGCTCCTGTTTGTTTTCAATCTCCTGGTAATTTTACGTACCAGTTTCTGTGTAAATCGTCGTGCTTTATCTTAGAATGCTCAGGTTGGAAAGAGGAAGGAGCCACTCATCAGCCTCAGGCATGTGACTTCTGCACTGAAGATGAAAGCGTTGATGATTGAAGTATTTTGAAATTATTTCGTTTACCTTCGATTCTATTTTGAATAATGGTAGCCATAGTTCCATCTATATTCTTATCAATTCGTCAAGATAATCTTCTACTAAGATCTTCTCACCGCCAGTGGCTGATTAGGGTCCGTCATCTTAAGGGACATGGTGAGGTAAGATGACCCAACTGACACCTTTTCGAGAAAACAACGTTATTTTCGTCTTCCTGAAGCCAATTTAAAAGCCACAATACAAATATTTTACTCAGATGCATTTCAATAGCTCAGTATATTTCATTCCCTAAAATGTGTGACAGTTGTTTGGTCTCTCGTGTATTCTGTACGTATGACTCAGTCCTAGAGAGTCAATTTCTACGGCGAGCCTTCAACTGTGAAGACGGGCAACCTGCAACGCTTTAGCTGGCAGGCCCTGTAAGTTTATTTGGTTTGTTGGACGCCTGACTTTCGAAGGTAGGCCTCCCGCCACGTTTGAGTAAGCTCCTGCCCAGTTACGATCTTCTGTTGCTTCAGCCACTTTATAACGTGGTGTACTTGCCAGAACGAAATGTTTTGTATAAGCAGTAGCAGGCACACTCCAAAAACTTTTGGTTATGCAAGCCCACAATTCTTATCTGCAATGCGTCAATCGTTTGAATGTAGTCAACCCTCCACGGTTGAGAAGGCTTTTGTCTATTCATTACCTCCTGTTAATCGTACTACCTTAAATACCAGCAGTTTCGTTAACTAAGCCGTAGTAATAGGAGATTGAAACTGAACTGGAGCCTTCTCAATAGTCGTGGGGTCACAGTTGAAGGCTCGCTGTAAAAATGTGTTGTAAGTTAACATAACCAAATACATTTAAAGGAATAGGGTGATTTCGTTCATAATGCAACGTTAGTGTCTAGTTTACCATCCAGAGATGGGATTTTGGTTTATTATTCATCCTGTCAGGAAACATTGTTTACCACTCCCCCTCAAAATTTGATACTTCACGAGTAAGCGTAGAATGGAAGTAAATGAGTAGATGAAGACCGGGGCAAACATTCAATCGACTCAGAATGCAGGTCCCCTTTTGGAGGGCCGTGTGAAATTAAGGGAATAAACTCGATAAACACCACTGCCCGAGGGTTTTAAATTAGGGGGTAGTCGGGGGAATTGTAACTAGTCGCTTTCAACGTCATTGGTCATGGAAGGTTCTCAATACCATCCCTCATCTCAAGCTCGTAAGCCAGCTCCTTGACTGAATAATAAAACCAGTCGAACCAGACTGACACATCGATCCCACTGTACAATGGCAGCAATGTGCCTAGCAGGTCGTTTCCTTTTTGTTCCTTTTCAGGGGCATACGGGACAAAGTCACTCTGGCCCTTTCTTAGTAGAAGGCGTTGTACATACCCGCTCCCCTTAAGAAGCCGAGTATATCCTTCACCGCAGATTCCAAGCGTTTAACTGCCAAGGCAGGGCATTGGCAAAGGATGTGCTCTGCTGTTTCGTCCTCCTCACTGCAAAGTCTGCATTCCACCGCCTCTGTGATGCCCTTCTTGTTCAGGTGATTGAGCAGTGGTCGGGAAGATTGTCAGCATCGCCTTCGCCCTTAGACAGGAAGGCGTAACAAGCCTTTTTGCTCGTCTTAATCGTAACTGGCGATGCCAATGGGCGCTGTTTTCCTGTACCTCCAATCGAACCACCAGCCGTTTCAGGCGACTTTTCGCCATACCTACGTAGGGATTCTGTGCCCCTTTTCGCAAGGTAGTCAGCCTTTTCGTTGCCCTCATGCCGCCTGTGAGCCGGCACCCAGATAAGGGAGAGCCTGTTACGGGCGCCGAGCTGTTAGAGCGCATGAAGGCATTCCCATGCCTTTAAAGCGGCCTGGCTGTCCGAGAGTATGTACATCCGTTTCCTTTACAAAGTGCTGTAGGTGTTCTTTCCTTTAAGGGAATTGAAGTGATCCAATTTCACATCGTAGCTGTTGGTTCTGATGCGCTCCTTTGCTAGTTACCCTCCTGCAAAATTCTCGCTCTGACTGAGGTCTGGTTTGGATTTTCCGGCATCCACAATAGTGAAGCGTTCCTACTGAGTAGGGAATTCCCCTTCGGGGATTTCGCTATAATGAACTTCCAAGTAAAAACATAAAAAGACCCAAGTCCAATCTAGTATTATTATAGTTCTCGTCACAGGATTGAAAAGTGATCAGCATTGTGCGCGAAGGTGGCAACGTGCGATCCTGTATTGACCGGCAGAGTGAACCGTCAGTCTAATTTCTTCCTTTTCATAGCCTCTTGCGCGTCAAACGTGGTGCTAGTTAATTCAGTACATCGCGTTACAGTAAGTGAGGAAGCTTTACTTCTCCCTCCGGTCCTTTAAATCTAAGCCCGCGAGCGCCTTCACAACCCGGAAGCTTGTCCAATCGATAATAACTACGCCGTAAGAATGAAAGTAGTTGTCGAGCCGCCGCACGTTTTGTTTTGGATCTGACAAGAGAAAATTGTGAAGAATGTCACGAAGCCTCGCTTTCTCATTTTTTGTTAATAGGCTGAGCTTAAATCTAATCGCGGAAATCGGAGCGAGGGGGTATTGTCCTGGAAGAGGGACGTGCGATGAAAGTGATGACGAGGAGAGCAGTGACGACTCCTAATTAGCTGGCGACAACTGAAGTCGTTAACTCTGTCAGATGACGTAACGAAACATTAATTGCTCTTCCGAGTCTACCCTACCGCATCACTACTTCATCTGAAAAGCGATTACTAGCAACAAAACCTGTTGATACAAGTACTTGAAAGAGGAAGCGTGAAACATCGCTTAAAGTCCTGCACTCTTGAACGAGAGTTAACGCTACAAATTTGAGTTTTGAAGGATCGGTTCTCCAAACGAACATTAATAATAGTCTCCTTTGAATATAATAAATATAATTCGAGCAGTAAGGCATGCTCTGTATAAGATTGACTGCGTGGACATCAAAAAGGTAAAATAAAAGATAAATATGGAATGTCAGTGTGGCGTCCGTCAATTTACAAGCAGTTCAGTTCGGCAATTGTTTTACTATTACGGGGTTACATCAGATGTTTGAAATCGACCGACTGTGTATAAAAGAATTGGGAGGGGGTTATCGTATGGCACAGGCGATTTTGGGACATGGGAATTTTAGGGCTAAATTGATGGAAAGGGGTTTAAGGGGGGATGGAAATTGTAGGTGCAGGGCGGAGGAAACGGCGGGGCATGTATTGTGGGAATGTGGGTGGAGGGTGAGTATGGAGGCGAGGCTTGGGAGGGACAGGGTTGTGGTGGGGAGATGGGTGGATTACTTGGGGCCGCGGGCTTTGGGGATATTTAAGGAGTATGTTGTTGGGGTCCTCAAGGAAAAGGGGAAGGAGGGATGGGTCGTATGAAAGGTAGACAGAGTGAATGGGCTCCGCCCGAGGGGGCTGGCCCTTCAGTGGGAAAAGGAGTGATGCTGTTGGGGGAAACTAGGGCGAAAGGTGTGTTCGGCGCTCCACTGGGAGCCTGACCTGTGGGCGGGGACGGCGCCCGATCCTTGGCCAGCCCCTGAAGGGGGGGCAGGGATTTGGCTGTTGCGGAGGGTTGGTTAGGGTTAATTGTCATAGTTAATTTGTGTGATGTGTGTGTGGTTTGTGTTGTGCGTTTGTTTGTAGGGGGTTGGATGGGGGAGAAATGTCGAGTACTCCCCCGCTGGTGGCTGGCGGGTTGGACTGTGATAGGGTGGGTATTGTGTTCTCTGTTTAGGTGTTGTTTTGGGCATACATCGGTGTTGAATGGGGAGGAATATATTGTACTCCCCCATTGGGGGGATGTGGTGTCGGTGGGGAGAGTGTGTGTGCGTATCTGGGTGGGCGGGTGGCGTCCTGGCTGGCTTCGGGGAGCAGTAAAACTCCTTCGGGGCTGTGTGGGGCGCCATGGTTAAGTTATTTAGTTTGTTGCCGTTATGTTGAGTTGTTAAGTTTTGATTTTGATTTGTGTTTTATTTGCCAATCTGTTGATTTCTTCGGGACCTAGACCCCCCGGGCGTTAAGAAATCTCTAAACGACGGGTCCCGGGGGGCCACTTATGTGCGGGTGAGCTCGAGGCCAGCTGGGGGTTGTCCCCCCCCCCCCCACAGCATGCAGGTGTGAATGTGGTGAGTGAAAGGGGGGTGTGAATGTAATTTATTGTTTGAGTGAGTAATTAGATTAGTGTGTGAATGGTATAGAGTGTCTGTAATTTATTGGGAGTGGGTGGTTGTGCGGGTGTTTGGGGGCGTGGGTGGATAGGGGCAAGAGAGGGGACTAGCGGGGCTAGTCACCTCCACCAAGGGGACGGAAAACTGGAAGTTGTCGTTAGGTGGTGGGCTACCTACGGTCCTCCAGCAAGGAGGGGCAAATCCAAAGCCCCTAAAGCCGTAAGTCTGGCTAGGGACCATTTTAGCCTTAAGGGATATTTTTCTCAAAATGGTACTGCGGGGGTGCACAGCCTGCGGCGCAAGCCGTTGCACCATGGAAAGGTCCACGCCAGGTGGATGCCACTGCAGGCATCTAGGGTAAAGGCGAATAACCCGCCGATCCCTAGTACCCATTTATGGGATCTTGCAGAGTGGTCGAGGGGTCGCTGGAAGTAGTCCCTGTCCCTTTCCCCTCTTGATTTGCCCGATGGGGCGGAGGCAGATCAGGGCCGTGAGGCCGGTACTGCCTCCGCACACCCCACATATCGGAACGTACATGTTTGAAATCGTAACCCCTCTTGGTCAGTGAGTTAAAGTTGAAGAAAGTTCCCGCAAAATTATAGTAATTTTCCGAGAATTAAAAACGTTCCTTCCGACGCTTAAAATAATTAATAAAACAAATAATTCTAAATACAATTGAAAACAATGTAGGAAGCTCCACAGAAGTAATTGTTCTCCCGCAGTATAGTTAATGTCATGGATACAACCACATTGAAATAGGATGTGTTTGCACATAAGCTGGGTGCTCTAATTGTGAGCTATTACCTACGGCAAACAAGGTTAAAAGAAAATAAAAGAAAGCTTCAGCTTTGGTTGTCAGTCGTTAGAAAAGGGTGTATGTACGAAAAACAAATGAAACTTAATAAAATAAGCTCTTTTCGAAATGTAAATGAAAACCCTGCAAATTACTCGTATTACACAATGGTTTATTATTCTCATGAACAGCTTGACCTAGTATTAATGCTCCGAGACCCATCCCATTCAATTCAGCATCGAATACTACGATCTGGATATTTTAGGAAACTTCGTAGAAATTTCGTCCAGAGTCAATCTGCGATCGTCACGGACCGCATTCTCAATCTCTTCCACAAGTTTGTCAGTCACAATCGACGGTCTCCCACTCTTCAATTCGTCATGCACATTCGTACGACCGTTCTTAAACTCCCTACACCACTTGTACACACTCGTACGATTCATGTGTCCTTCACCATAAATTGCCTTTACCTCATTAAAAATTTCAATCGGGGATTTCTCCTTAACAACGAGGTACCGGATGACCGCGCGGATTTCGCACTTGGCGGCAGAGTCGATCGAGATCTTTCACGAGAAATGCTCCTGAGACCACAGTTTTGAACGTACTGACCTCATTTTGGTCTTGTTTCGGAGGGGAGGAGTCACGCTACACGACAGTGTGCCCAACATAGCAAAAAAATTCCCTACGGCCTACGGGAGCTTCAGTACACTTACTTTGTGGATATGCCTCGTAGTAAACCATACGAAACATGACCAGACTACAATGGAACTACGGAAACTAAATATTCCCCCAGCGCCAGGCGCCCGTAAACGTCTGTAGGCATTTATGATCCGATGGAGGGGTGTGCGGAGGAAGTGGCCTTAACCTTCCTCCGCCCTGCCGGAGAGTCGGGGAAATTGGGACGGGGGCTTCCAGCAAACCCATTGCGAGTCGAGCGGGCGGGTGATTGAGTTTGATATGACGGGAGGGAGGGAGTACTAACGACGAAACGTTGACTTCCGCTGTAGTTCCCGCGTTATACTGCGTTTCGTTAATTTTTTAAACCATTTTTCGCCCATAACAACCGTGGGCTTCGTCCGATCGGATTGCCGAGATGGCGGGCACAACTAGATACCAAATGGGATTTTTGCGCGAAAGAACGAATTTTTTAGACCACGTTAAAGGCACAAAACGGCTTGGACGGCGGACGGACATTGCAAATTTGGAATTTCCATGTTTTGAAACGTAAAGTATCGAATTTTGAGAGGGGGTTGTAAAAAATGTTTCGTGACTGAAAACATAGGGTTATTATTCAGAATGAATAATAAACCAAAAACGCTGCAAATCATTACACAACGGTTTATTATTCTCTTCTACAGCAGACCCCACACGTCCCATTCGATTCCGCATCGAAAAATACCAGTAATCCCGCGTCAAAAGACGGGAACTTTTTATGAGTCCTTCTCTTCATCAAAACTGCTTCTCTTAGGCGCGCGAACATGATGCTTCAAGAAAAGTAGAAATATACCCAAAAATTATTATAAAATAAACAATTTTTCTGAGCTACAAGTAATACTAATGATAGTGATAGTGATGAATCGCTATATATACATCCTTTACTTGCAGGGCGTGCAGATTTCCAGAGAACAAAATAATGATCAAGAATTTGGGTGAAAGGTTTAGTTTTTTTGTACAGGACGAATAAGTGCTAAGTAGTAACTGCCTACTGCTTAGTTACCGAGTTCAATAATTGTCAATTGAATCATAATTTGTCCGCAGGTGCCTCATGAAGACGGGGAAGTGCGATCCTGCGATGAAGGATCTTCGAAGTAAGTAAAATTTAAGAAACATCTGAGGTTAATGTTTTATTTATTTGAACAACTGAGCTAATCTGAATCGCTGCACTCCAACTCAGTCTTGGAATTTTAGCAAGAATTTATTGGAAAATGAATAATAATTTGCAGTTGAAAAAGAAACTTTGAGCATCTGGAAAAATTAATCGATAAAATGAACCACGAAATTTGTTGAACGTAAATTACAAAATTGAGGTGCTGATAAGGGCCGGTTTATTGAACGAAATTGTGTTAATTTGCTGTTGAGTCTGCAGAATAATTTTTGCCGTATTATTCTTACATTTTGGTTTATTATTCATTCTGAATAATAACCCTATGTTTTCGGTCACGAAAAATTTTTTACAACCCCCCCTCAAAATTTGATACTTTACGTTTCATGACATGGAGATTCCAAATTTGCAATGTCCGTCCGCCGTCCCCCGTCCCCCGTCCCCCGTCCGCCGTCCGGGCCGTTTTGTGCCTTTAACGTGGTCTAAAAAATTCGTTCTTTCGCCCAAAAATCCGATTTGGTATCTAGTTGTGCCCGCCATCTCCGCAATCCGATCGGACGAAGCCCGTGGTTGTAATGGGCAAAAACGGTTAAAAATTAACGAAACGCAGTATAACGCGTTACGTCTTTGAAGTCCCCTCGCTCCGCCCATCAAAAGCGATCGTCACTGGTCCGGCAACACCGCCGCCCGCCACCCCTTTCCACTCGACTCACAGCGTTCGCCCAATTAGCGCTGGGGTTTTTTTTTTTTGTCTTCCCTAGGAAGCGCTCGTGTTTCGTATATAACCTTTGGCACTACGATTTGTCTCTTTATCGTCCGATTGCCTTGTTCTCGTCTTCACCTCCACGAATGACTCTTTCTCTCCGTCTCAACGGTAGCAAAATATCTGTTATCTTCGATTGAACTTTTCATTATTCGCTTATTTTTGGTTTATTTATTAATAGTTCGTTCGTTTCATTTTTTTTTTGTTTATTTTAATATTACGATTCAGTTCTTTTCGGCCTTTTTTTGGGTTTCATTATGATATTTTTCGATGCTGAATCGAACAGGATGGGTCTCGGAGCATTAATGCTAGGTCAAGCTGATTATCCGAATAATAAACCGTTGTGTAATAATTTGCAGCGTTTTTGTGTAAATAACGATGCCATTTTGGGTTGTATTTCCTTGTCGATTCAAGTAGAGGAATGCTGTGTGGCATCTGATTGAAATATCAGCTGATTTTTTGAACCCCTCGAGATCGTACGAACGAGTTATTAGGATAATTCGAATCGGCCTCAGCACCGATTGGTTCGTATGTGTCCGTTGTACATATTTTAAGTCAATAACGGAGTAATTCAAACGGAGGTGTCCTGCTCTTCCGAGGTATGCAGACCCGCAATGCACATCGCTCAAGAGGTTTGGCCGCCCCGAGGTAATTCAGGCGCTGCCGCCCTCCGCGTTGTGAAAACTTTAACCCTCGCGTATTACCGAACTCGGAACGCGATATCTGTGACGAAAATGGTCATTTCACCGGTTAAAGCTGCTGACTCAGGCAAAAATTACGGCAATCGCGCTGGAGCTCCGATCCACAATCCTCACTTACGTCGAGAATTATGAACAACGTCTTAACCACTCGACCACGATCGCCCGGTGCCTTTAATAGGAGTCAGTCAGCACATCTCCCCCCTCGTCTTTAGCCGCTGCTCCTGGAGCGGACTCTTTTAAGGAAAGAATTTATGAGAGTTGAGCGAATCCCCGGAAAATCCGATCTTTGATTCGAGAAACGAGAGGGCTACAAGGAAAGCCCTACCAACTGCACCAATTGTAGTGGTGGTTTGGTGAAGAATAGGCAAAACTCGGCAGAACTTCCTTTATTCTCCTATGGCTTGATCACGAATGCCTCACAAATCGGAAAATTTTCCCATGGGTTTTCCTTCCCCTCCTCAACTCATGACCACCTTTTTGGTTCCGTTCAACAACCTCGATCATTTTCTGTCCGTGTATCAGCCTTTCAGCCTTCCCTGATATGATTGTAGCCTCCTCCTGTGGTTACACTTCTTCTTCTTCGTCCTTGCTCTTGTTGATCAGCACAACTGAGTCTGTGATGAGTTTATCGTAAGTATGTAATACACGGAGCTCTTAGATCTTAAACTCGGATGGTCGCCTTGAAGCTTTTTCTGTGTTTCCTAACTAGTTCCATTTCCCCCTCAGTACTTCCTGTACGTACATATAATACTAATACAAAGGGGAAGTCACAAAATATGAATTATTGACAACGGGTTGACATTATGCTGTCTTATTTTGAACATGAGTGTGTTGTGAAAATGGTATCTATGACCTAAAAGCCCCAAAAATCATATAATAAGCGATACGTTAAGAAAGGCTTTAGCAGCATTGTAACTTTGTTTATAACTGTCTGCAAGTGGGACAGTTGCTGACTCAATGGTAATCTCTGCGTGTCGTCACTCTTCAAAAGAGAGTCACTGCAAATCTTTCCATATTAGGCAAAACGTTAGAGATCTTGATGTTGCAGTCACTCGACGGAGTTTTTGGGCACGAGCAATGTGGGTGTACTGAAGGAAAGGTCCACGTTGGTCGTAAGTTAGCTGTGTGCATCGTAGCAGTTCCCATTGACATCAGAGGAGCGTTTGACAACCTACAAACACGCCTCGATGAGCTTAAAGGTCTGAGCTGGCTCCTCAGAAGTTAATTGACTTATGGAAGTGCAACAATTGAATGCAGACATGTCTCAGTTTGAAGAGCAATAGAGAAAGGGATCTTACAGGGCTCAAACACTTTGGATCGCCTTCTTCAAAGGTCTTCTCAGAAGCCTCGTGGGGACTACATACCCCATGAACGACCTTACTATGCTGACCTGTGCACAGTCGATCCACCTAATCCAGACGACAACCCATCAAGTGCTCCGAACTGTCCACCAATGGTGCGAGCGTGTCATGCTGCAGGTGGCTGAGGAAAACAGTAAGATTTGGCAGCCACGGGCTTCTTCTTGAGAAGCAAGTCCTAGGAGTCAATATAGATGAGAGCAGTGGGTATTGCAGCACTGCGTCCTCGGGTGGAAGCAGATCTTACCCCAGTTAATCTACACTAAAACCTACATTTTCATCTTCATACTTACTTCGACAGAATTGCGTTGAATTGTGCTCCTGCACTGTGGTTTCTCACCTTTTATCTCAATGATTCGTAGCTCAGTTATCTTTTATCGTACTTTGAAGAGGTTTACTGCCTCACATACTCTTTCACAATCAATTGATGTTTGATCGACACCGTCACTCGTTAAGACAACGAAATTATGTTTTTTGTTTTCCAGTTTCACTGCCACTCATTCTCGAACATTTATGCGAAACGAGATGTAACGAGAGGGAAAGAAGAAATTTACGAAAAGTAAGCTTCAGTTAAAATGTCATCTTTGTAATGAAACTGGTACGGGGGAATGGCTGTGTTGGAGAGCTGCTGATGTCGACAAAATCACAGCTATCTTCAGCACTGTACTTTCCTGCGTTTCCTAGGAATAAGGGCCTGCGTCCTAAGCAAGTGCACTATGGCCACTGAGGGTGCTATCTATAGTCAGGTAGTGCATCATCTCACACCCATTAGCTGCTGCTAACAAAATCAGACTCATAACCAAACTGCTAACTCAGGAGCACATCAGACATCCTAAGCCAGAGATTACAAAAATTGTCCTTGTTACTTCCTAGAGCTCAGACTAATAATGAAGTTCAGTTTTTTCATGGCTCTTCACGTTTTGAGGCCTGTTAAATCAAAAATACACAATTCGATGCGTCATAACTGCTATTTACTTTGTGGAAAAGGCTTGGCAGCCAGAACCAATGAAATGATTCACGTAAATAATAAGGGTAATCAACATGAATGATATTTCAAGTTCTGCCATTCATTTTTCAGATATTCATGTTCGTTCGAACCAACCGGGCGCAAGAATGGGACAGATTGGCGAAAGTGTACGACCCTAAAGGCCGCTATAAACAACGAATGGACGCTTTCCTCCTTCAGAAACCCGTTCTTCCGCCGCTTCAACCAGTGCAGACAACTGCGAGTTCGATTGTTACCCGACCCAGGCCTCTCAATGAGGGTTCGATGGTTGTTAAACGAGAGAACGCTCTTAGAACGTAGTTTTGAAACTTGGCAAAATTGTATATAGAACGTGTAAATACGTAGGTGTGATGTTTTGCAAGGACAATGCTTGCGTTGAAGAGAAAAGGGAGTTTTGATGCGTTCTGCATGACCAAGCAACAACAATAAGTTGCCCCAAGACGTCAATATAAGTGAGCATTGGGTACAAATGATTGGCAAATTAAAAAAAAAGGAGGGAATTCTGCACTTGAAACGAGGTTGCCGTCAGCTGGTGGGCGATGGGTAGCTGTAGTTGTGAGGATTGGTATGGGCACTAATGGTAGTAGAAGGATGAGGTGAGTTGATTAGGTATTTTTCATTACCGTGCAAGAGCCCAGGCACTCGCTCGGCATCCACCGAACCCAGACCTGTAGAGGTACGGCAGGATGTCACTTAGCCAGGTTCTCGGTAGGGGGCTGTGGAGGTATGACCATGGGGAATTCGTACCGTCTGCGAGGAGTTCTTAAACTGATTCAACTATTTGTAAAATTCCAGTTTTATACACACAACACAACACGTATGATCGCTTCATCACCAAGTGCGCGTCATCACTTTTAATTTCCTCTCCAAGAATTTATTTGTTCACTCGTTTTGTACATTTCAACAGTTAGCTGACGAAGAGACTACTTTGCTGAGAGAAGGATTGTTTATTTCGATTTATAAGCGTGAAAACCAAAGAAGGCAACTGCGTGCGTTCCGAAAGCGTTTTTACTTTCCTTGGCTCTACTAAGTAGAAAGTTATGTAATCGGCTGAAAAAAAATTTTTGAGTTTTGAGTTTTCTAGACCCTCCTGAGTCCGAAAAACACTATTTGGGAAAATGGTCTGTGTCTGTGAACGATTTTTAGAGAGAACCATCGTACTAAATCACCTCAAACTTGATATCTCGCCCGCAGGTTACCATGGGACGCCAAAATAAGGGTTTGAACAAAATCCACCGAAATGTAACTATAGTTATCATAGTGATCAAAACACCAAATATTTTTTTGCTCAAAAACGGCTCTAACGATTTTGATTAAATTTTTTATATTGGTAGCTCTCAATAAGGCAATTATACCATAAAATTCCCATTTGTGGGAAATGACTAGAGCAGCACGAAAAGATATCAAAATTTTCGACGAAATTGATTTTAGCGCGGTTTCTAGAGAAAACAACCGTACCAAATCAGCTGAAACTTGATGTCTAGCCTACAGGTTAACATGGGACGCCAAAATAAGGGTATGGGCAAAATCCATCGAAAGCTAACTATAGTTATCATAGTGATCAAAACATCAAAAATTTTTTTTCTCAAAAACGGCTCTAACGATTTTGATTAAATTTTTTATATTAGTAGCTCTTAATATGATAATTATACCATAAAATTCCCATTTGTGGGAAAATGACGAGAGCAGCACAATAAATTACCAAAACTTTCGACGAAATCGATTTTAGCGCAGTTTTTAGAGAAAACCACCGTACCAAATCAGCTGTAACTTGATGTCTAGCCTACAGGTTACCATGGGACGCAATAATGAGGGTATGGGCAAAATCCACCGAAAGTTAACTATAGTCATCGTAGTGATCAAAACACCAATTTTTTTCTCAAAAACGGCTCAAACGATTTTAATTACATTTTTTATATTGATAGCTCTCAATAAGGCAATGATAGAATAAAATTCTCATTTGTGGAAAAATGACGAGAGCAGCAGAATAAATTATCAAAATTTTCGACCAAAAGCGTTTTCGCGCAGTTTGTTCCTTATAAACTTCGCTGGAATTCTTGTAGAACGTTTAAAAAAATTGGTATTGTAGTCCAATCCAATACCTGAAGGGTGAGTGTTTAAAAACGCTCATGAGATACATGGGGGTCACTCCAGAAAGTCCTGAATTTCAACTACTGCCGTTTCGCTTACTACCAGTTCTAACAATTATTACCCAATAACTCTGCAAAAGTAATTACTATCCTCCTTCAAAAAATCCGTGTTTACAGCCTCATTAATTATCTGTGTACCAATTGCTCAATAATGGTCCTGGAATGAGTACGAGCCGTACAATAAATTCGGAACTGTAAGCGCTACCGCTTCCTGCTGCCGTAAAGCGTTATTTGACCATTTTCGAATGAATTGATTAAGTAGAAAAAAAGCCATGTACCCGAGTGAATTGACGTAGAGCTAAGGAAAGTTGTGTGTTGCAACGCACCAGATATTCTGTCATAACTTTCTTACCAAAGTGAGTAAAAATGTCATACGCTTACTTAATAGCAGTCAAAAGTAGAACATTTAGCCACTCTTCCAACAACCGTCGCTCATTGTTGTAGAAACTGCAATGGAGGAACGCATGGTTTCTTGTTTCCTCCACACTGAAGGTGCAAGACGAAGAGTCTTTTAGAGGTGCGAAGTGAAGGTCCTGAACAGTTGGTCAAGTTGGCTCTCTGGAAAAGATAAGGAGAATAGCTCCTCGTAAAGTTGACAGATAGCCCAGAATGCTCCATCTTGAACAAGGAGTAGGGAAAATGTTACGTACCTGTTCTGTAAGTTCTTCTCCCCCTGGTGGACTACTGTGCAGGAGTGGTTTGGATTTTTAAAAATCATCTCAGGTCTTGAATCAGACCTACATTGCATAACTGAGGTAACTGCATCCGGTGGAACGTTCCTACCCACCTTGCACATTTCACACTGCTGACCACTTTGCATTTGGTGATTAAATTCATAACGAGGTTTCATCTCCTCCGATACGAGTGAAGGATCTTGAGATAATCTTGCTACTTCACATAAATTTGCTATTATTACGACATACTTACTTCCCGCGAAGGTAGTGATTGTCGTACACCTTCGTTTTCCACATTGAACGCTCCTCGTTCTGTTTACCTTGACATCCGCCTCTGCCGTGGACAAAATACGTCGAAAGTATTTTAGAATTAAACCTGGACTTTTCAACGGTTGAAATGACTATGAAGAGATCAGACAAATTGTTGTAGTACTAGAATATTTATTGACAGCGTTATGAATGTATAAATTTTGTATTGTAAATTATTGTGGAGCAAATAGCGTAACGTAAAATAAACTGTCAGTGTAAATTACGAGTTGAACTTCTTCATTTTGCTGCAATGAGTTGAGACTGTAGTTACCTCATTGGCGTTCCTCGACCTCTGGTAATGTTCTCTCATGGTAGGTAGAAGAGAGCGGTAGGGGTCATTAGCTCGGCGCTCGGGAAAAACCCAGCTCCAGTGACGTAACTGGTGAAGACCCTTTCCAATTCACCTTGCCTACACTGTTCATTACTCAGTCTTATCGTTCTCTCGCGTATGTAAACATCGTTATTGTTGCTTTTGCTAGGGTACTTACTGCTCGGATATGGTGTGTTGTGCAATTGCTGGTTGTCACAATTACAATGTACCTAAAAAAAGTCTGAATTTCATTTTCACCGTTTTCCGAAGGACAAAATAGTGCGGTCAATGTGGGTGAATGTTTGCAAGCGGGCTGACGCATTTTCGGTGGATCATTCGCGCGTCTGTTCTGTTCATTTTGATAACACGGACTACATGCGAGACTTGAGAAATGAACTGCTCAATACCACCCCTAAATTTGAGCTAAAACCGGATGCGGTTCCGCATTTGTTCCTGCCGAAAAATTGTTCTTTGGGCGACTCAAATACACCTTCTTCTCTGGCTGGGAAGGTAAGAAGAGTAAACAAAAGGAATTCGCGCAAGGAATTTAACGATCTTTTGAAATCACCATTAAAAGAAACTAATGAAAATGTGACAGATGAGATTACGAATGAGCTAGACGGAAATGTGGCTACGATTTCCATTGAATCAGTAACCCCTTTGGAAAACAACGAACATTTTCCACCTGCTGACGCCATAATTGGGGACGAAAGCAACAGCAAGGAAAACGAAGATGAGTACATCACTACAATCGACGAAATTTTAAACCAGCTTGATCTAAATGAAGAAGAAACCACTGATTTGACGGAAACGAATGAGAAGTTGGAGCTTCTGGAAACCATGGCGGGATATATTGCCTACAGAGTTCGAAAAAAGTTCCCAGGAAAAGCATCGTTGTACGGCCGGTATACAAGAGAGTCAGCATCAAGTGATAACAAATGGCTCCACACTTTGTCTCGGGGTTCTCTTCTACCTACCGTGTGTTCTCTGAGTGTAGCTTCTCGGGTGGCCTGAAGAGGTTATCTGAAGCTTCGTGCGCAGTTCACTTGTAGTACTTAACTGGTCATTCCATCATGGGACTTCCTCTTACCTTCTATCCCTCCCAATAACAGATTATGTAGTTGTGTGATGCAAGCGGCCGATATTTTATTCTCGATTTTATTTGATATTTTAATTTCATCTGGGGATACTAACACTTTTCATAGCCCACAGCTGACTGTTCGTTTTTATTTCAAATTATGTTGTTTATTACTTTCGGCTACCCGAAGGGAAGGAAAGTATAGTAATCGGCCCAAAAAAAAAATTTGGGTTTTCTTCAGATCTTTACGTTTCAGACCCTCCTGAGTCCGAAAAACACTATTTGGGAAAATGGTCAGTGTGTCTGTGAACGATTTTTAGAGAATTTTCGACCAGATGCGTTTTTCGCGCAGTTTTTTCCTTATAAAATCCGCTGGAATTTTTCTAGAATGTTAAAAAAAATTGGTATTGTAGTCCAATCCAATACCTAAAGGGTGAGTGTTTGAAAACGCTCATGAGATACATGGGGCTCACTCCAGAAATTCCTGAATTTCAACTACTGTCGTTGCGGTTACTACCAGTTCTAACAATTATTACCCAATAACTCTGCGAAAGTGATTACTATCCTCCTTCAAGAAATCCGTGTTTACAGCCTCATTAATTATCTGTGTACCAATTGCTCAATAATGGTCCTGCAATGAGTACGAGCAGCACAATAAATTCCGGAACTGTAAGCGCTACCGCTTTCTGCTGCCGTAAAGTGTTGTTTGACCAAGTTCAAATTAACTGAGTGATAAATGAATTGATTAAGTAGAAAATAAGCCATGTACCCGAGTGAATTGACGTAGAGCTAAGGAAAGTTGTGTGTTGCAACGCACCAGATATTTTTACTTCAGAGCTCATTGAGACCTATGTTTACGCCACGCGAATTGAAGTAGATTTTCAACTCGTGGTGAACCAAGACGTCAGGTGGGGCTTCCTTTCAGAACGAGCCTGTTACTTTCAGCACACAACGTCGACAGTATAAGGCTCCACTTCTATTCTCCCCAAGACCTGTCATCCATCACGTTTTGCGCCTCCTGTCGGGAGGAAATGAGAAACCACGAGTTGGTGCACCCACGGCTGTGGAATAAGCCTGTTGGGAAGTGTGCTTTGGAGTACCTCGACCAGCTGTTTCCTTATCAAAATGTCTGTTCGTTAACTCTAATAAGAGAGTTATAACAGTTGAAAGTCACGAAAGTAGCTGTTGGGCGCATGAGACAGAGAGATGAAGATCAAAATAAAGAAACTCGGTGAGCGTGAGGAGGACTGTACTATGTGAGCAATGAGGACTGTATTATGTGAGTTAGGATTGAGATGAGTTAGTGTACAAAGGGGAGACACAAGGGTAGTACTCGGAACGTGTGAACTGGCGATGGAAAGGGTCTCGGATGGAGAGAGCGAGAAGTTACTGGGTCGAGAGTCAGAAGCGGAATGATTTGGAGAGAGCTCTGTTCGAGGAAAGAATTCTGAAATTGAGGAGAGGGAAAATAAAGAAAAGGAAAAACCCACTTCAGGGGAATCCACAGCCGTTAGAAATAACCACCCCGCCCGTGGAATTTCTGCAGGTACTAGGGGTTAAAAGGTGTACGTAAAGTGACGTTGCCGTTGGTGAGTCCCTTGGGCAAGTGCAGAAATTCCGAGGTCAAGAGCCTGAACTGATTCGGGGCTTTGCGTCGAACAGTAGCAGTTTCACTATCGTGCAAGAGCCCAGGCACTTACCAACAACCATCCATCAACCCCAGATCAGTGGAAGGACAGCGAATTGTCTGTTGTCCCTCAGTAGAGATCTGTTGCCCATGTTACCCTGCACAGGTATGACTGTGGAAAATCAGTATCCAGGACGAGTTCTTAATCCCACCTAATCTAACTATTTACTCGGGTGGTAAGTTTCAAAGAGGGAAATCAACTGAGGCAAGATAATAGCCGAAGGTTTGGCTGCTCTTCTTATAACTGTTGCTCGCTATTGTGGGAACTGCAATGGAGCAGCAAGTGTTTCTTGTTTCCTCTGCCCTGTAAGGACATGGCGTGCAGGATGGAGAGTCTTGAAGCGCATTGAAATGGCCATGTCCCATTTTTTTTTTTTAACTCGAGTGCGTGTGGGACAAGTCCCTTTGTCACTGCGGCTGCATATGGGCCTATTGTGACGCTGGCCCTTTCTTAGTAGAAGGTGTCGTACATACCCGCCCCCCTTAGGAAGCCGAGTATGTCCTTCACCGCAGAGTCCGCTTCGGTTTGGGGTTCAGTGGTCGCCTGACCGAAGTATTCAAAGCGTTTTGCTGCCAAAGCATGGCATTCACATAGGATATGCTCTGCTGTCTCATCCTCCTCGCCACAGAGTCTGCATTCCACCGCCTCTGAGACGCCCATCTTGTTGAGGTGATATCTGAGTGGGCAGTGCCCAGTGAGGAAGCTTATCAGTACTCTCAGATCTTGTCTCACGCTCGCCCTTTGACAGGAAGGCGTGACAAGCCTTTTCGCCTGTCGTAGTCGTGGCTGGCGATGCCAATGGGCGCCATTTTCCTGTATCTCCCCATCGAGCAACCAGACGGTTTAGGTGACTTTTCGTCAGACCCACATGTGGCTCAGGCCCGATGGGTAGGGTTTCTGTACCCCTTTTTGCAAGGCGGTCAGCCTTTTCATTGCCCTCATGCCCCCTGTGAGCCGGCACCCAAATGAGGGAGAGCCTGTTACGGGCGCCAAGCTGCTTGAGCGCATGGAGGCATTCCCATGCCAGCTTAGACCTAAAACTATAGGCTGCGATGGCCTTTAAGGCTGTCTGAGAAAATGTAGATCCGCTTGCCCTTGAACGTTTTGTTCAGGATCTCTTCTGCGCAGATCTTTATGGCTAGGATTTCCGCTTGGAATATCGTGGCGAACTCCCCCAGCGGCTTTGCAAGACTGTAGTTGGGCCCTACAATGCCCAGTCCTGCTCGGCCTTCCTTAACTGAACCATCTGTATACCACTGCAGCGCGCCCACCTCGGTCCGAAATGTCGCCTTCTCCCACCGTTCCCGTGAGTGGACGCTGACGCTGAATGGCAGCCCAAAATTCTTCTGCTCTGGCATGACCTCAGTAGCAAGGACTGCTGCCTCTTCTATCTTAAACTGTCTGGTTATTCTGTGGAGGCTCGCCTTAGCCCATAAGGAACTGGCTTTTCATGAGCAGGTTTGCCCCATTCGTGGAAACCTGGACGAACCGGAGATCCCCCCTCTCAGCTGATAGTGTCTCCCCGTCACAATAGAGGAGCCATGACAGCTTGCATCGCAGAGACAGCTGACGTAAATATCGCCTGGCTTATTTCACCCATTGGGTTTAGAGCACGTGATGGGGTTTTGATTTGGCGGATCGACTGTGCAAGGATCTATCTGTATCGCTGGTACACATTCTCTCACCTCCTTGTGTTAGGGATTATCCCTAGTCGTGGATCAAACGCACCAACCAGAGTCTGCTCGTCCTATCCCTGCCCGGGTCTGTTGCGTCGATGAGGTGATTGGTGGAAACTCTAGGGTTTCAGATCACTCCAACTTCTAGATGGGGTTGCATTTGCCTGTGGCGTGCAATAGAGTGTTCTGAACGCCATATCACTTGAGAAGACTTGCAACTGTCTCTTTCTGATAACAATTATTTCACGTACTGGATTTTCGCTAGGGTAGGCTGGCTGAAGATAAAGGAAACAGTCAAGTTGGGGGTGGGAACGATGTTTTTCAAACTACTGGAGTATAAGACTCCCAAGTATTTAGCAGATGGTTTCTGTTCCATCCTAGCAGGTCGTTCATGGCTACAGCCCTTCATCTTCTACAACGAGAATACCCATTTGTTTGATACTGAAGCAATGGCCGAATCTTTCAACAGACGATTCACAAATTGAAGAATTGGTGCAAGGATATGTGGAGCATTGGGCATAGTTGCAAAATGTATTATATTTATAAAATTATAACCCCCACGTTCCTATCTTGACTAATAATTCATGTCCTCTAGAATATAATTTCCTTCAATTGCCTTTCGTTTGTAGTTATTATACTTTCATTATTGTAAATGTGCACTACGGTTTTGTGTTTTTCAATCAATTGCTTCAGTTAAGTTCAGTGGTGCCGATTCTTACTTGGTTCGACGATGTGTTTAGGAAGAAAAATACGCATTTGCTTCTGGCACATCAAAAGCTGATCATACAACGTTATCATAATTTTATTTAGCCTATTCACTCGTAGTGATAAACGTGGGAGAATACTTAATTGCGTAATGAGGCTTGAAATATTATGGCATAAGCTGAAATGTGGTGCTGTCATGCTGTTGGACATCTTAGTCTTCGGTTTTCATAGCAAGGAGCACGTTCATGTAGGAGTAGGCTGAGCTCATCATCTTGAACACAAAATAACTAGTTGTAAAAGCAACCTAAGTGCTGCGTTTCATCATCGATCACCACAGTGGGAGAACGCCCATTTTTAAAGCTAGGCAATTCTTCTTCTTCTAGGCTCATAATGAATATGGCACGATTGGCAGACTGAAGCCACTCAAATCATGACAATGCTTGAAGATTCACACCTAGAGCACTGTCACTGTATGTCAAAGGTTAACATTCAGTTGAGCACAAGTCTGTTTCCTTATCAAAACTCAGAAGAGAGTTATATCAGTTGAAAGACTCCTGCTTTGCACTGTGCCCTCAATCAGCATCCACTGAACCAGACCTGTGGAAGTACGACAGGTTGTCATTTGGCCAGTCTCCCCGTAGAAAGTTGTTGCCCATGTATTACCAGGCGAAGGTATGACTGGGGATCCGTACCACCTGAGAGGAGTTCTTAAGGGAAAGATCAATTGTAGCCACGCTTTTTACTTTCCTTGGCTGTACAAAGTAGAAAGGAAAGTTATGTAATCGGCTGAAAATAAAATTTTGAGTTTTCTTCAGATCTTTACGTTTTAGACCCTACTGAGTCCGAAAAACACTATTTGGGAAAATAGTCTGTGTGTCTGTGAAAGATTTTTAGAGAAAACCATTGTACCAAATCAGCTCAAACTTCACATCTCGCCCGCAGGTTACCATTAGACGCCAAAATAAGGGTATGAACAAAATCGACAGAAATTTAACTATAGTTATCATAGTGATCAAAACACCAAATATTTCTTTTCTCAAAAACGGCTCTAACGATTTTGATTAAATTTTTTATATTGGTAGCTCTCAATATGGCAACTATACCATAAAATTTCCATTTGTAGGAAAATGACGAGAGCAGCACAATAAATTTCCAAAACTTTCGACGAAATCGATTTTAGCGCAGTTTTTAGAGAACACAACCGTACCAAATCAGCTGAAACATGACTTCTAGCCTACAGGTTACCATGGGACGCCAAAATAAGGGTATGAACAAAATCCACCGAAAGTTAACTATAGTCATCATAGTGATCAAAACACCAAATATTTTTTTTCTCGAAAACAGCTCTAACGATTTTGATTACATTTTAATATTGGTAGCTCTTAACATGGTAATTATACCATAAAATTCCCATTAGTGAGAAAATGACGAGAGCAGCACAATAAATTACCAAAACTTTCGACAAAATCGATTTTAGCGCAGTTTTTAGAGAAAAACACCGTACCAAATCAGCTCAAACTTTATGTCTAGCCTACAGGTTACCATGGGACGCAAAAATGAGGGTATGGGCAGAATCCACCGAAAGTTAACTATAGTTATCATAGTGATCAAAACACCAAATTTTTTTTCTCAAAAACGGCTCTAACGATTTTGATTACATTTTTTATATTGATAGCTGTTAATAAGGCAATTATACCATAAAATTCTCATTTGTGTGAAAATGACGAGAGCAACACAATAAATTATCAAAACTTTCGACGAAAAGCGTTTTTGCCGCGGTTTTTTTCCTTTAACCTCCGCTGGAATGTTACTAGAATGATGAAAAAAGTGGTATTGTAGTCCAATCCAATACCTATAGGGTGAGTGTTTAAAAACGCTCATGAGATACATGGGGCTCACTCCAGAAATTCCTGAATTTCAACTACTGCCGTTTCGCTTAATAACAGTTCTAACAGTTATTACCCAATAACTCTGTAAAAGTGATTACTTTCCTCCTTCAAAAAAGTCATGTTTGCCTCATTAATTCTCTGTGTACCAATTGCTCAATATTGGTCCTGCAATGAGTACGAGCAGCACAATAAATTCCATAACTGTAGGCGCTACAGCTTCCTGCTGCTGTGACGTGTTGTTTGACCAAGTTCAAAGGAACTGAGTGATAAATGAATTGATTAAATAGGATTAGCCATGTAAAAAGTGAATTGACGTAGAGCTAAGGAAAGTTGTGTGTTGCTACGCACCAGATATTTTGACATAATCTTCTTTGCAAGCTGGTTGAAAGTAGTAGTCAAAGCTGGAAGTTTTGGTCGGTCTTCCAACCACTGTTCCTCACTGTTGTAGGAACTGCAGTAGAGTAGCATGTAGTTTCTTCCGCACTGGAGGCCCAAGTAAGGAACTGGTTTGTCCAGTGGGCTGGCTCAACCCACTTTTGCTTAAGACTTTTGCGGCTGTTGGTAAACAACTCGTACGTGTCACATCCCTTTGATGGGGATTCCCATCTCGCTTGCATTCCTCTCATGCCTATTCATCTAGTGCAGCAGGGAAGCTCTCTTTTCATTATCCGTATGTACACTGTGCATTCAACGTCTTAGTCCATGGGTAAGTGCCCAGTGGTCACTTGGAGTACTTCAGTGGATGCTGTATTGTAGGCCTCAGTGATCCATAGGAGCGCAGCTCTCTCGGATTGGACCTGTACTCTTCGATTGACTATGAGTTTGCAGCCCTAGATAACAGGGCAGTAGTCAATCATGGACAAGTCATTGGTCTGGTAAGGGAGGATTTTGTCTCAGTAACACACGGACCACGTGGTCTTGCTTATTGCTCGTAATGAGACAAACTTTTGAGGGACTGGCGGTGTTGGCTGACAGTTAAAAACTGCTCCAGTACCATCATATATATAATCTTCTGACTGTATTCCCAGTAATGGGATGTGCACCGCGGCCAGATGACCTATTGTGCCAGTCCTAGTGTCTTACAGGTCTATGCCTAGCTTTCTGTGGAAAACCAGGTAGTTCCTGAAGGAGTCCTCGTTGGTATCCATCCTGGGAGAAGTGGTGCCAAAGACCAAAAATCGCTCCTTCTCAAGTCTCCCGCACTGGGCCAGGACGTGGTAGGGAGTTTCTTCATCCGTGCCACACCACCTGCATAGAGGGGTTTCGGCTATACCCATAACATACATGTGTTTGTTCATTCTGCAGTGCCCTGTTATGATCCCAACAACCTGCCTTAAGTCCTTCCTCTCCATCCTCAGAAGGGTGTCTCTTGCCTCACTTGTTTGCTCTGAGACAAATCGTTTGGAGTGTCTTACTCCTGCAGCGTTCCAGATTGTCTGATGCAGTCTTCTGGCATGTTCTCTCACAGTCCTTTTAACTAGTGACAGAGAAATCCTGCAATGGGGCGGTGGCTCAATAGGTACTGTGGACAAACCACGTCTGGCCAGATGGTCCGCCCTCTCATTTCCAAAGATCCCACTATGTCCTGGAATCCAATACACATTAACTCTATTCCAGTACCATCATATTCAAGCCAATGCTTGCTCGTTATCTGCTTCAAATGCTGGCATTCAAAACTCCAAAGGGCAAGAACATCTTTATGCGAGACTCATTCTGGAACGATTATGATCGTGAGCGCACGCGGGTCAAATTAGCCTCCCAAAGTTCCCACAGCCTCAGAGGGTGGCCCCCAGCACTGTGCATGGCAGGACAGACCCTTCCCCGCTTGAACTTCTCCATTGTCTTCCATGCATTTATTTATTTAGTTACTTATTCGCTGGAAAGCCTGAAAACAACGCGCAAAATAATTTAACCCTCTCACATTTGGTACCTACGAGTTTCTCCAATACAACTCAGAAGTTACATAGCAGATAATCATTCGGGAACCTCCGTACTTTGATACCACGTCTGGTAAAACAATGATGTGAGCATTGAAGGTAAATTTCGTACTGCATCGAATGAGTGAGTCAACATTCAAAGGTGGAATTGCCACGTGGAAGTGTTTATGTTTTTACTTTCCTTGCTCTACGAAGTAGAAAGGAAAGTTATGTAATCGGCTGAAAAAAAAATTTTGAGTTCTCTTCAGATCTTTACGTTTCAGACCCCCCTGAGTCCGAAAAACACTATTTGGGAAAATGGTCTGTGTGTCTGTGTGTGTGTGTGTGTGTGTGTGTCTGTGTGTATGTGGGTCTGTGAACGATTTTAGAGAAACCACCGTACCAAATCAGCTCAAACTTGATATCTCGTCCGCGGGTCACCATGGGACGCCAAAATAAGGGTATGAACAAAATCCACCGAAAGTTAACTATAGTTATCATAGTGATCAAAACACCAAATATTTTTTTTCTCAAAAACGGCTCTAACGATTTTGATTAAATTTCGAATATTGATAGCTCTCAATAAGGCAATTATACCATAAAATTCCCATCCGTGGGAAAATGACGAGAGCAGCACAATAAATTACCTAAACTTTCGACAAAATCTATTTTAGCGCAGTTTTTAGAGAAAACCACCGTACCAAATCAGCTGAAACTTGATGTCTGGCCAACAAGTTACCATGGGACGCAATAGTGAGGGTATGGGCAAAATCCACCGAAAGTTAACTATAGTCATCATAGTGATCAAAACACCAAGTTTTTTTTCTCAAAAACGGCTCTAACGATTTTGATTAAATTTTTTATATTGGTAGCTCCTAATAAGATAATTTTACTATAAAATTCCCACTTGTGGGAAAATGACGAGAGCAGCACAATAAATTATCAAAATTTTCGACCAAAATCGTCTTTCGTGCAGTTTTTTCCTTATAAACTCCGCTGGAACTCTTGTAGAATGTTAAAAAATTCGGTATTGTAGTCCAATCATATACCTAGAGGGTGAGTGTTTAAAAACGCTCATGAGATACATGGGGCTCACTCCAGAAATTCCTGAATTTCAACTACTGCCGTTTCGCTTACTACCAGTTCTAACAGTTATTTTCCAATAGCTCTGCAAAAGTGATTACTATCTTAATTATCTGTGTAACAATTGTTCAATAATGGTCCTGGAATGAGTACGAGCAGCACAATAAAATCTGGAACTGTAAGCGCTACCGCTTCCTGCTGCCGTAAAGCGTTATTTGACCAAGTTCAAATTAACTGAGTGATAAATCAATTGATTAAATAGAATTAGCCATGTACAAAGTGAATTGTTGTAGAGCTAAGGAAAGTTGTGTGTTGCAACGCACCAGATATTTATAAGCGGCATCCTACAGGATGTTGAGACTTAAGAAAGCTACATCCCATTACATCGAGCTCAGAGCAGCTGCACATCAAATTGAAAACGCTATTAAATCATTATCTCGTGTGCCAATAGCAGCGAAAATACAATTCCCGCACTGTCCCCCGTCTCGCTCCAACCACCCGTTAGTTCGCTTAATTACCTAGAAAATCTCAATGTCGTTCTGTTGCTGTCAGGTCATGTTTCAATGAATTAAATAGAACTCACGCTATTGAAGGTGTCGCGGTCCAAAGGCGTGATAGCACCTGCCACCATGGTGATTGGTCGATTAAGTACATTTTTCAAGATCATGACGTTCTTGAGGAACGATTTGGTACAATCCATCTACTGGAACGCGTACATGGCTTCGAACGTATCTTCACTCTAACGAACGAATATGTTTGTTATTCCTTATGTCAGACCTCATTGATAACACACGCTTCGTGAGCGAACACCACAAAGACTCACCAAATCCCTTACTCGTTGTCCAATTTCACAAAGAATGAATATTGAAACAGTTTCCGCACTTATGAGGAAACCGCTCACTATCATCATGCTAGGTTTTCCTCCTCCCTTTAACACAAAAAATGTCTCATTTGTTAGCCAATTATGTTAGTTACGTTTGTTTGATGCGATGTTGTAGTTCACATAACGAGTAGTATGATCTCATGCGATCGGATTTTTTTTTTTTAACGGTGGATGCAGGCGATACCCTCACTGCAGCCACAAGCGGGCCTATTGTAAGGGCGTCCATGATCCTCAGATCATGGCCCCCCTGCACCACCTTCAGGCCCCACGGCACTGGTCTCACTTGGTGTGACGTCACCATGGGTGTGGCCCTCTCTCATTGGCTACCTGCTATCCCCTCCAAGAGTCGTCTGTGGCTCGCGGCTAGCGCCCTCTATCGGGATGAGGCGCCTTTTGTTGGTAGTTGAGTGGCCAGCCGCCACAATAACACCTTTCCTGGGATAAATAAATCTTGATTTTGGCGACATTTTAACTCAGGGCTACACGGAAGAAATTATAAGAGGGATAAAGATCATCGCGCAGCTTAACTAGTCATACAGTAGCCCGTAAACAAATATAATAAATTACCTTCATGAAGGTTACTGCAGACATTGCGATGGAGATGCTTCCGCTCAAAACTACAATTCCAGCGGGCCAGTTCATGAGTGATATATAGTTGTCAGCGAATCTATAAATTACGAGTTAGTAGGACACGTTACGAACATACAAGCTTTGAGAGTTTCGTCGCGACATTAACGTATTACGAAATCACACCATCGGATGAAGTGATTCTACAAAACTACTCTGTGCAAACTGTCATTCCAGAAATAAGTAAAAACAAATATGTGCACCTCAATATGATGCGGTGATGCTCGACGACCTGTTTCAAACAAAACGTGTAGCAGTTCATCAAACGCTTGTCCGAAGTTCTCTCCTGAGGGTCAAACGGCGGGAGTTTTTTGTAGCGTTTTTTGTACAAAGCGTCGGCTCTTTTATCCGTAGAGAGGCAAGCCATTTGTAAGATTGTCAACTGCAAGATGAGATCTTGTCCGAAAAATATCATCGCAAGGTCGATGCAGGAAATCACTACCGCTAGTTCACCAGCGTCAAAAATTTGGCTCACCAATGTGACCGCTCTGCAATGAAAATGTTCGAGACGTTCTTGAGTATAGAGTAATAATCTAGTGTAGTCGTGTTGAGCAGTCAATACGAGTAACGAGCAAGTATCCACAGCCATGGTTTGGAAGAGACTACACCTGTTGTGACTGTCCGATGTGACTCAGGCTGGTCCTACGTCATCAAACCCTCCTCTTAAAGGCGTTCCTCAGTGACCCAGAGGGCGACAATGGGGCTATTCATGGGTCCTCGGAATTAGCCAGACATTGCGGACAACAAACGACCTTGCCAGGGCCATTGAGATTAAAGCCCAAGTAATCTCGTGAGCCAGACCAACTAGAAAGCATTAAGTCTGAACGAACCGTCTCTTGCGGCCTTCTTAATTTATTTAATGACTGCCTGCAGATCGGACAGTTCCCTACTCAGTGGAAATCTTCGCGTGTCGTCGCTTTTCAAAGGGAGGCAACTGCAATCATAAAGGCAGCTCTGCCTTCTTTCCATACTAGGCAAAACGTTAGAGAACTGATGTTACAGTCACTGGGTGGAGTTTTTGGCGCAACCTCACCCTGTACTTGTGTATTGAAGGAACGTCCACAGAGGACGTCATCGTTGAGATTCGCCTTGTTTCCCTGGGGGCACTGGTTAAGTACGCTGCAGCAGTTCTCATTGAAATCAAAGGAGCGTTTCACATCCTGGGGTGGCTCCTGAACGAGTTTAAGGGTCCTAACCTATACTTCCTCGTCAGCAGTTACCTACAAATAGAACTGCTACGATCGAACGCAGACATGTCTCAGTTTGGAGAGTGATGGCCCTCGAGTCGAAGGGGGCGTCCGCGTTGGGTACGTGAGGCTTTCCGAGCCAGGCAGTGATAGAACCACCAGACTCTGGTTCGATCCTTGACTGGGCACCCCGCTCCACCAAACCCCGGAGGGTGGGGCAATGGGTACCAGTGGCGGCTGGGGCACTAAGCAGGCTCCCCACCGGGCTCATTGGGGAGGGGGGACATGGACGCGTTTGTGGCCACGGCAAAATGCCATTGGCGCCAGCAGCTTCGGCGGGTCCTATGGTCTGTAGCTGCCTACCTGATATCTTCTTCTTCTTCTTCCAGCCCTCGAACCATCACTCTGAAACACCTTCGAAGGTCTTCTTAGGAGGTGACTGCTTGTCGTACACAAATTTAGGAGATCTAACGATGCCGATTCATGCACAGTGGATCCACCAAATTGAGGCAAAAAACCATCAAGTGCTCCGAACTGTCAACCAATGAGCATGCGAAGCTGTAGGTGGCTGAGGAAAAAAGGGCCAACCAACAATACGCTTTGCTGGCGTTTCAGCAAACTCCTCCACTCTCTCAAAGGCGCTGGCAAGGTTTGCCTCATTACGAGTAGTTGGCAAGTCTACTAGGCAATTCCATTTGAGGTGTGTGTTACCACGAGGCAATCCTAATGTACAAGGCCGTTTACTTAGGCGTGATTGGCTACTGCCTCGTTGTTTGGGGTGGGGAACTCACATTCAATCAAAGGAGAGTACCCGCCCAATCCCAGAGAGCCGCGTTCCAGTGGTTCAAAAACGAAAACGAGATAGCATCACCTGAAGCCCTCCAAGTGATCACAGACCAGCTAACTTTTCACTTCTCCATTGTGTGCAAGGTGAACAGGTGAAGAGAGCTTCTCTCGCTTTGAGCAGAACTCCGTTTAGACCTCTCCACTGAACAAAAACTTCCGCACTATAAGAATAGGCACTAGGTAAATAACAATGAGCACACAATTTAGCATACATACCTGTCAAACTCCGTTTCAATGTTGTGAAAATACCACACTTTTAGTGGAAGGTCCTGATAAACGCCGTCGATGTAACTCGAGTTAACGTTAATGTCGTAATTCAATATGATGTCGACGTAGTCTGAGAATACGCCCATCACCGCTAATGCGCACAAATAGATTGGAAGCACAACTTTGATCACGTTAACGATCAGCGCGAATTTCGTTTTCAATTTTCTGATCTCATCCGCCTCCATACCGCCTTCTTCGTAATCGTAGAAGCCGGTATCGCAAATTTCGAACAACGTGCATAGGTTTTTTCGTTTCAAGTTCATCATCACAAGCGTCACCACGCCGATCAATAGCAAAGCCGCGTAATTGATTTGTTGACCCATCTCTCCCAGGCTTTGGGCATGTAAGACGGTCATCACGTGGCAGGGAACGTGGTAAGTCATGTTGACACCAAGGAAGAAGGTGAAGAGTGTGTGAGGGAGCCAACTCTTACGTGCCAAATTTATAAAAGCTCCGCTCGCGTCCATCAAATACCAATATTGGTTGTATCGCCACTTTTTCACAACAGGAGTGTCTAGTTGATCCAGTTGCTGTATCCACTTTGGATGCCACATTTTCCAAGTTGTAACCTGTCGAGTAAATATTATTACTTTCCTTGGCTGTACAAAGTAGAAAGGAAAGTTATGTAATCGGCAGAAAAAAAAATTTTGAGTTTTCTTCAGATCTTTACGTTTCAGACCCTCCTGAGTCCGAAAAACACTATTTGGGAAAATGGTCTGTGTGTCTGTGAACGATTTTTAGAGAGAACCACCGTACCAAATCAGCTCAAACTTCATATCTCGCTCGCAGATCATCATGGGACGCCAAAATAAGGGTATGAACAAAATTCACCGAAATTTAACTATAGTTATCATGGTGATCAAAACACCAAATTTTTTTTTTCTCAAAAACGGCTCTAACGATTTTGATTAAATTTTTTATATTAATAGCACCTAATATGGCAACTATACCATAAAATTTCCATTTATGGGAAAATGACGAGAGCAGCACAATAAATTGTCAAAACTTTCGACGTAATCGATTTTAGAGTGGTTTTTAGAGAAAACGACCGTACCAAATCCCCTCAAACTTGATATGGCCATGCACAAAGTGAATTGACGTAGAGCTAAGGAAAGTTGTGTGTTGCAACGCACCAGATATTTTTTTAAATGATACCTCACTGCTACCATACTATTCTTAACCAAATGCACCTGCAAGCGTAGCAAAAAGCGGCACAGAACTCAATAAACCTCAGCATCCTGAAATATGCCGTTTCCAAGTTCAGAAGGCGTGGAAGTAAGGGCAACTAATTTCATGAGTAGCTCGTGCTTCATCAGACGGCAACGTGCTGTGGAACATTTCAACAGTCCACAACACTCCTCCTGAAAACATGGGCATGGCGAGGAGTACTGCATGAAGCGACATAAGACGTTCTTGCTTTGAGATAGTTACACTAAAGAAATCGTGACTAAGAAGACAAGATTGAACGAGTTTGATAACGGGCAGGCGACGCGACGTCTAGTTCTTCGAAAACGTACTGACTACACATTAACATCGTTAACAACGTTTCGAGTCTTGCGGGCGGGTGGTTAGGAAGGGAGGTAGTACTAACGACGAAACGTTGACTTCCGCTTCTGATACTCATTCCGTTCGACCCCGGATGTAAAAATACCTTGACAACGATACGAAACACGGCGTATTTGCGATTATACTGCGTTTCGTTAATTTTTTTAACCATTTTTTGTCCATAACAACCGTGGGCTTCGTCCGATCGGATTGCTGAGATGGCGGGCACAACTAAATACCAAATGGGATTTTCGTGCGAAAGAACGGACTTTTTAGACCACGTTAAAGGCACAAAACGGCCCGGACGAACATTGCAGATTTGGAACCCCCATGTCTTGAAACGTGGGGTTGTTGTTCAGAATGAATAATAAACCAAAACTGGTTGCACTTAGGTTCCGGAATGCACTGCGCTGCTGCTAAGCATGTGCCTTAATTTAAAAACCATCGTGAAGGTAATGGATGCGGTTGCAACTTGAGATATTTGGGAAGGGTCCTGTTAACGATTCTAGAATTATAGGGAAAACACTACGAAAAAATTTGAAGAAATACATGGCTAAATCTGTTTAATCAATTCATTTATCACTCAGTTAATTTGAAGTTTTAAACAACACGCCACAGCAGCAGGAAGCGGTAGCGCTTAAAGTTCCGGAATTTATTGTGCTGCTCGTACTCATTGCAGGACCATTATTGAGCAATGGGTACACGAATAATTAATGAGGCTGTAAACACGAATTTTGTGGAGGAGGATAGTAATCACTTTCGCAGAGTTATTGGGGTTACTGTTAGAACTGGTAGCAAGCGAAACGGCGGTAGTTGAAATTCAGTAATTTCTGAAGTGAGCGCTATGTATCTCATGAGCGTTTTTCAACACTCACCCTATACGTAGTGGATTGGTCTACAATACCAATTTGCTTCAACATTCCACTAACATTCCAGCGGAGTTTATAAGGAAAAAACCGCGCTAAAAACGCTTTTCGTCGAAAATGTTGATAATTTATTGTGCTGCTCTAGTCATTTTCCCACGAATGGGAATTTCACGGTATAATTGCCTTATTGAGAGCAATCAATATACACAATTTAATCAAAATCGTTCGAACCATTTTTGAAAAAAAAATTTGGTGTTTTGATCACTATGATAACTATAGTTAACTTTCGGTAGATTTTGCCCATATCCTTATTTTTGCGTCCCATGGTAACCTGTAGGCTATACATCAAGTTTGAGCTGATTTGGCACGGTTGTTTTCTCTAAAAACCGCGCTAAAATCGAATTCGTCGAAAGTTTTGGTAATTTATTGTGCCGCTCTCGTCCTTTTCCCACGAATGAGAATTTTAAGGTATAGTTGCCATATTAAAAGCTACCAATTTAAAATTTTAATCGAAATCGTTAGAGTCGTTTTTGATTAAAAAAATATTTGGTGTTTTGATCACTATGATAGCTATGGTTAACGTTCGGCGGATTTCGCTCATACCCTTATTTTGGTGTCTCATGGTAACCTGCGGGCTAGATATCATGTTTGAGTGGATTTGGTACGGTGGTTCTCTCTAAAAATCGTATACAGACACACGTACACACACAGACCATTTTCCCAAATAGTGTTTGTCGGACTCAGTAGGGTCTGAAACGTAAAGATCTGAAGAGAACTCAAAATTTTGTTTTCAGCCGATTACATAACTTTCCTTTCTACTTTGTAGAACCAAGGAAAGTAAAAACCGACGTTAGTTTGAATTGTAGAACTTCTGCGGTTGCGCCTCTAGACCTAATAACAATGATTAAACTTTCATCCTGAAAATAGTTTGTTGGACATCAACCTTGATTGTTTCGGGAACGCTAGTAATATATGAGCGAGATTTAAAAGGGGAAAAGTGCACTAAAATCATTTTACGATGATAGTTTTGAAAATGCATTGAGCTGCTCTTGTCATTTTCCCTAGAAGGAAAATTATATGGTAGTTATATCATTTGGAACTGTTCACACAAATGATTTAATCAAAACTATTACAGCCGTTTTTCAAGAAAGAAAGGGTGTTATGTTCATTATGATAACTATAGTTAATTTTGAACCAATTTCACCCCTATTTCGGTCTCAAATTATAATCTGCAGGCTAAATATGAGGCCATTTACTTACGTCTACAACTTTGGGTTAGGTGGATGCTGAGGGAGTGGCCAGGCTCTTGTGCGATAGCAGAACGATGACTTTCGACTGATCCTTTACCGCCATTTTTATAAGGAAACAGACAAGTCATCCAAGTTCAAGTACTTATTAGTAGAATGATACGTTGTCCAACATATTGGCCCTTCCTTGGCTACGATTGTATTGCAAACTCGTTATGAACTTTGTTCTGACTGATTTTGCCTATTCCAGAATAAGAACCATCGTATATTTATTACGGGTACGATTGGAACCTGCGGTGACAGAGGAATGGTGAAGACAGATGCTGACCTATGGCTGCTTATCGCAGGCCCATCCTACGCCCTTCCCACACGTTGAACTCCTGCTACTGAGGCTAATGTCTCATCTAAGATCATCTTTCATTACATATCATTAGGTGGATGCCGAAAATGTTTGTCGAGCAGGTAGTTCTGTGTTTGAGGACTATTTTCACGCGGGAATTGTTCAAACTGTATTGGCGATGCATAACAGCAACTTACTCAACTGCAGCTACAAGATTTCAGGTAATTGCGCATGAAGAAACTCAGATATTCAAGCGGCAACAGGCCAACGCCACCTCCACTTAACGACTGCAGCCTCGAAGTGACTTCCACTTCGACATTGAGTCATTCATACAGATTTATTATTAACGTACCAGTCCGATTTGATAGTGTTTGTTTCTGAATCTAGTAACAGACCCGCCTGCAAATATTTGACTACCGGCTGCAGAGTGAGTGTTTATTTGGGAATTAAGTAAATAAGGTCATCTCTAGGTTGAATAAATCTTACAGAGTGCATAGTGAATTGCATGAAACAACAGGGTGAGCGACGTTATTAATCTTTAAAAACTGAAAACGCAAGACTCATTAAATGATTTGAGCGAACGAACAACCACTTGTTATTAGTCATTTAAAGCAGACACTTTCTCCGTCCCAAGCTAGTTCTAAAATATTTTAAAAAAAAATTGCTTTCAGTAGATAAACCTTCTGGTTTATACAACGTTCAACTGGTATCAATGTCCACCAATATAATAAAGGGCATCTGTCTATATTCGGGAACTTGGAAACCTTTACAGAGCTCGACACGATGGTGCCTAGGTACCATTCAACAGGAAATACTAAGTGTAACCAGATGGAAGCTTGTGAAATAATGAAAGTCGTCAGTTTCAGCCTTTGAATGGTATCTGCAACTGCCCAGGGTGCAGGTTCTGGGGCGTGGATAAGTGGCTTGGGACGTACATTGGGCCAGAGTCCCACTCTAACGGCTTTACAAGCAGAGATTACACCCTAGCTGCTTCAGGTATCTAGAACACGTCGTTCATGGCTACAAACCTTCTTCTTCAACGAGAATACCCATTTGTTTTATACTGCAGCAACGATGGAATCTTTCAACAGACGATTTGTGGAAGAATTGGTGCAAGGATATGTGGAGTTGTAAAATTTATTATATTTATAAAATTATAACCCCCTCGTCCCTTTCTTGATTATTAATGAGTATCCTCTAGAATATAATTTCCGTTTGTAGTTATTATATTTTCATTATTGTAAATGTGCACCACGGTTTTGTGTTTTTAAATCAACTGTTTCAGTCAAGTTCAGTGGCGCTGATTCTTACTTGGTTCGAGGAAGATGTGTTTAGGAAGAATAATACTCTTTTGCTTCTGGTACAACAAAAGCAGTTCATACAGCGTTATAATAATTTATTTAGCTTGATAGTGATAAACGAGAATACTCATTTGCGTAATGAAGCTTGAAGTATTTCCGCGTAAGCTGAAATGTGGTGCTGTCATGCTGTTGGACATCTTACTCTTCGGTTTTCATAGCAAGGAGCACGTTCATGTAGGAGTAGGCTGAGCTCATCATCTTGAACAGAAAATACCTTAGCTGAAAATGCAACCTAAGTGCTGCCTTTCAACATTGATCATCGTTGGTATTTGTGAACTGTCAGAGGTGTAACGCCTGCTACTGCGGGGGCAATTCTTAAAGTTTGTACAGGTTTCTAATTTGGCGCCCATTGGGATGCCAACTGAAGATAAAAATATTCAAATACCAACATCG
Source organism: Pachypeltis micranthus (assembly GCA_020466155.1). NCBI lineage: Eukaryota > Metazoa > Arthropoda > Insecta > Hemiptera > Miridae > Pachypeltis > Pachypeltis micranthus. Next base: position 26,323,952 of record CM035777.1, on the reverse strand, counting down.
CTCTTATCAGTCTCTTCAAGTGTCAACTGTAACCACGAGTTTACCTTCCTCTTGAACGGCAATGCTTAAGGGCAACAAGGTGAAATCCTGATGATTGAGAGTGTGTGCAGTAACCACGCTCATTACACCCTGGGCGCCATCATGAAACAAGCTTCGTCCGCGACAGCACATACTCCAATAATAAGGTTACTGCTGGAGTGCCAGCTCGAGGCTTTAGCCCTCACTTGGCCATATAGCACGTTGTCTGATCTGATTTGTTGGCTCATAATGAATATGGCACGATTGGCAGACTGAAGTCGCTCAAATCATGACAACGCATGAAGATTCACACCTAGAGCACTGTCACTGTATGTCAAAGGTTAACATTCAAGGACTGACAGTTGAGTTCAGGTCTGTTTACTTATCAAAACTCAGAAGAGAGTTATATCAGTTGAAAGACTCGTGCTTTGCACTGTGCCCTCAATCAGCATCTACCAAACCCAGACCTGTGGAAGTACGATAAGTTGTCATTTAGCCAGTCTTCTCGTAGAAAGTTGTTGCTCATGTATTACCAGGCGGACGTAGGACTGGGGAATCTCTAGCATCTGACTGACTGACTGACTGAAGAATTTATTTAACAACCTGGGAAACAATAGGGCCTTATGGCCCTCTCTTCCCTGTTCCCAGGAATTAATTATATAACAATCACTGTTTCTGGTTCTCATTACAACGTGAATAAAAATTATCTTCTAACATTCTGACAAATCTTCTGTTGCACTTCCACGTCCACTGCACTTTTCACACTTACCCTTGACAATTACGTAAATACCTCTTATTGTTTGGTTTCCTCGTATTTTTTTATTAACATTTTTTTCATTATATTCTTAAAACTATTTACACTTAGATTAAAATCAAGTATATCTCTGTGTTCGTTATATACATGGATTGCTCGAATCCTAAAAGATCTACTTTACAGAACGGTCCTGTGCTTTGGAACCGGTATGAGTTCGCCCCGCGTACCATCCATGTGACCTTCACCCAGCATCATGAACTGGTCACGGAGGTATCTAGGGTTTTCGTACTTAAGGATCCTAAACAACATGGACACCTTCAACCAGCCCAACCTCCGAAAGTATGGCGTTACGTGCTGATCCGTTTTGAGGCGATAAACGAAACGTACTGCCGAATTCAGTGCATATTATCACACTGCTCGCTGTTCATGTCGCAGAAAGCTAGTTATGCAGTACCAAGCTTTCGACAAGCCTCCGTCTTACACTTAACGGCATATCTATTGCTAACCTGCGAAGCTGGTATATTGAACCATACACAGGTTTGCATAAGAGCGTGACGTGTGGCAACCATGACAGCGTGCGTTATACTCGTACATTTATCCCCAGGTTTTTTATGTTGGTCACGTATTCTAGTGGTTCACTATTAATGCACACTTCTGGTATCCACATCGTATCACACTGTGTCACTAGCTTAGTGGTCCCCAGGATCACGGCTTTAGATTTGGCAGCATTTATCGTCATTCCATGACTGTCGCACCATGATACCACGCGTACCAACTCCTCATTTATTGTCTTGACTCCTTCTGACAGGTGAGACAACGGTACGCTTGTATAAAGCTGTAGGTCATCCGCGTATACCATACACTCACACTGCGTAAAGAGACGAGGCAGCTGGTCTGAAAAAACGGTGAATAGCCTAGCTGACAATACGGAACCCTGGGGTACCCCCTCCTCCAAAACACAGCTTTTTGATAGGATACCGTTTGGTGACCTTGTGTTCAGAGGCCTTAAACTCAGATATGAGCCAAACCATTGCAGCATTTTGCCTGAAACTCCTATTGACTCCAGTATTGCCAGCAGGAGTGTGTGCTGCACTCGATCGAAGGCTTGGGAAAAGTCGATCATCACTAAAATCGTGATCTTTGTTTCGTCCATGGCATTCCTCACGTGATCGAGTACTCCTATTAGGGCAGTTTCTGTACTACAACCCACACGATATACTGACTGCCTGTCGTCCAAAATATCGTTTTCACACACGAAATCGTTGAACTGCTGGTAGACACACTTGCCAAATATTTTTGCGGGGGCGCACAGAATACTTATTGGTCTGAAATCGCTCACACTCTGTGGCTTCTCTACTTTTTTCAAAGGCTGAATAGCAGCTTGCTTCCAGCATCCAGGATAGATCCCTGTTTTCATGGACTCATTAAAGGTGTGAGTGAGCACCGGACTTATCACATCAACTAGTAATTTCAATACTTCTATCGAAACTCCATCGATTCCTACGGCGCTCGACTTAATGGACGAGGAGTCCTTAAGGGAGAGATCAACTGTGGCCGGCGATTTTTTGACATAACCTTCTTCGCAAAAAGGGTGAATGTAGTTGTCGAAGCTGGAAGTTTTGGTCGGTCTTCCAACCACTGGTCCTCACTGTTGTAGAAACTGCAGTAGAGTAGCATGTAGTTTCTTATTTCTTCCGCACTGTAGGCGTAAGACGTGCAGGATGGAAAGTCTTTGGGGGAAAATAGTGGAGCCGCGCGTTGGAGCCACCTTGCCCCATAAGGAACTGGCTTGTCCAGTGGGCTGTCTCAACCAACGTTTGCTTAAGACTTTCGCAAATGATGGTAAAAAACTCGTACACGTCACACCCCTTTGACGGAGATTCCCATCTCGCTTGCCATTTCTCTAATGCCGATCCATCTAGCGCAGGAAGTTTTCATTCTGTGAAAAGGTCTATACGGAGGTTGCCCAGAGTGAGGGAAGCCCCCTTTTCATTATTCGCTTATACGCCATGCACTCAATGGTCTAGTCACAGGGTAACTGCACTTGAAGTGGTTCAGTGGATGCTGTATTGTAGGCCTCCGAGATCCACACGAGCACGGCTCTCTCGGATTGGACCAGCACTCTTTGATTGACAGTTAGTTTGCTACCCTAGATAACAAGTAGTAGTCAATCATGAACAAGTAATTGGCTTGTGCGGACTTTGTCAAAGTAAAACACACCCCAAGTGGCCTTGCTTATTGCGGCCAAATGATGCAGCCGTTTGAGGGACTGGAGGTGTTCCTGTCAATTAAAAACACTCCAGCACCATCAAACGCAAGGCCGCGTTTGGTCGTCCATTCACAACAAATGCTGGCATTTAACACTCCTAAGGGCAGGAACAACATCTTTATTTGAGACTCATTCTGAAACAATTATGATCATGAGCGCACACGGTTCAAATTAGCCTCCCAGATTTGAAAGATGGCCCCCAGCACTGTATGGCAGAATGAGCCCTACGCTTTTTGAATTCCTCCATTGTCTTCCATGCGTTTATTTATTTAGTTACTTATTACCTGGCAAGCCCAGCAACAGCCCACAAAATAATTTTAAACCTCTCACATTTGGTACAGACACAAAATAAAGTATAGACACTGAATTAGGGCAAATTACAGAACTGCCGATAGTAGGTTAAAAACAGCTGTTCTTACAACCTGACAAGTGGGAAAAATATTAATTTAGTTTTGATAATGTATTCTAAGAGCTACTATCTACGAGTTTCTCTTGAACAACTCAAAAGTCTTCCATACAACTGTTACGAAAGGAAGTTTGGAGATGCTTTTGAAGAGCTGCTGACTCAGGCAAAAATTACAGCAATCGCGCCGGAGCTAGGATCCACAATCCTCGACTTACGTCGAGAATTATGAACAATGTCTTAACCATTAGAACATGATCAACCGCATGCCTTTAATAGGAGTCAGTCAGCACACCAGGACTGGTAACACGACAATGTGGTCGTAGGATGTAACTTGTGTGGGTCAACATTCAAAGGATGGAATCGTTGCCACTTTGGTGTTTGGAGGATATCTTGCTAGATGGAGCCAACCCACTCGCAATCACACGACTGCAAGTTGCCGATCGTCCAAATTGACGCAGACGCATGAAAGCGACTGTCTAAAAAGTTGTCTACCCTGTGGGTGGGCAGCACTGCACAAGCGTTGCTATTTTTATAACCTATCCCACAGGATGTTGAGACTTAGGAAGCTACGTCCCAGTATATCGAGTTCTGAGTCACTGCACATTAAATTGAAAACGCTATCAAATCATTATGGCTCATGTTTTCATAATTTTGACTTACTCATGGGACAATAGCAGCAAAAATACTGTGGCGGCTAGCTACCATTACCTACAAAAGGCGCCTCACAGGAAAGTCATCCCGACAGAGGGCGCTAGCTGCGAGCCACAGACGACTCCTGGAGGGGATAGCAGGTGGCCAACCAGAGAGGACGACTCCCTCCAAGAGTACGTATATAAGGGCCTGCCTGGACGGACAAACGGCATTCTTCCTTTCATTCTTTCACCGATCTCTTCATCCAACAACAAACAGCCACCATCAGCGGAGCCAGCGGGGACGACGAGTCCGCCCTCTCGCGTCTGAAGAAGAAGGAGCGACGACTCAACCGAGTCCCTCGCCGTGAGGAGCTACTGCTCAACCGAGCCCTTCGACCTATGCAATGACGCCCGAGAAACCCGTTATTCGGCTCACACTCTCTCAACCGGCAGACAGGACCTACAAACCAACAACAATATTTCGTCTGCCCTCTTTGAGGCCACACAAGCACTTGAAAAGGGGACCCCGACAAATACAATTCCTGCACTGCCTCCCTTCTCGCTCCAACCACCCATCAGTTCGCTTAATTGCCTAGTGCCCCTAGAAAATGTCAATGTTCTTCTGTTCTTGTCAGGGCCATTAGGACGCCATTCCTTGTTTCACGCACCAGGCTAATAGCCTCTGCGATGGTGGGTGGGATTTCGAGGCCGATTGCCTCGAGTGCAGAAGGGTCGTGGGTGGGAGCAGAGACTTCTGCAGCAATTGCGCGGATGTCCAACGCGCAGTACATGCTCACCGCAGGACGAGGCCTCGAGGGGGGTGTGAATGGACAAGAGTCTGGTGTGCGTGGCCGACTAGGAGTTATTGTGGCACACGCAGATGCTAGTGGCGGTTGAGCAGGGAGAGTAGGCAGTATTTGGGATTTTGACGTGGGGCATACATGTTTCATATCGTTTACTAGTATTTTTCGATACTGAATGGAATGGGATGGATCTCCATGATGTAAGATTGCGTCAAGCTGTGCAATCATGCTGTGCAAGAGCATAATAAACCGTTGTGTAATAAATTGCAGCTTTAAAAATATTTGTTACCGTGTGTTAATGACTGGTTAACGTACTTTCAATTCCCTTATGGGTTAAATAATAATTAAAGCACGGTAGTCGAATAATAATACAAACGCCTCGATGTTGAACCAATGAATTAAATAGAACTCACGCTATTGAAGGTGTCGCGGTCCAAAGGCGTGATAGCACCTGCCACCATGGTGATTGGTCGATTAAGCACATTTTTCAAGATAATGACGTTCTTGAGGAACGATTTGGAGCAATCCATCCACTTGAACGCGTACATGGCTTCGAACGTATCTTCACTCTAACAAACGAATATTTTTGTCATTCCTTATGTCAGACCTCGTTGATAACACACGCTCATGAGCCAACACCACAAAGACTCACCAAATCCCTTACTCGTTGTCCAATTTCACAAAGAACGAATACTGAAACAATTTCCGCACTTATGAGGAAACCGCTCACTATCATCATGCTCGGTCTTCCTCCTCCCTTTAACACAAAAAATGTCTCATTTGTTAGCCAATTTGTGCGATGTTGTAGTTCACAAGACGAGTAGTGTGATCCCATGCGATCAGATACAGCAAGTAATATATCTGCTCCACACTAATGAGATTAGGACAACACCCAGAGGAGGAGTTTCCAACCGGCCCTAGCCAAACGAGAGGGAACATGACAATGTATGGAAAGAAACTCCGTCCACTGTACCGCAGTGCTGAAAATATTCATTAAGGGCAGAATGGTCAGTGACCCGCCTAAACCGGTCAATATGGTATTTGCCAATAAAAATATTTGGTGCGTTGCAACACACAACTTTCCTTAGCTCTACGTCAATTCACTTTGTACATGGCCTTTGAACTTGGTCAAACTACACGTCACAGCAGCAGGAAACGGTCTGTAGCGCCTACAGTTCTGGAATTTATTGTGCTGCTCGTACTCATTCCAGGACCTTTATTGAGCAATCGGCACACAGAAAATTAATGAGGCTGTAAACAGGAATTTTTTGAAGAAGGCTAGTAATCACTTTTGCAGAGTTAATGGGTAAAAACTTTAAGAACTGGTAGTAAGCGAAACGGCAGTAGTTGAAATTCAGGAATTTCTGGAGTGAGCCCCATGTATCTCATGAGCGTTTTTAAACACTCACCCTTTAGGTATTGGATTGGACTACAATACCAATTTTTTTTAACATTCTACTAACATTCCAGCGGAGGTTATAAGAAATATACAATTCAACTATACAATAGTTTATAGTTATATTATACAATTCAACTACGCCCCCCCCTAACACCGTCTCAAGGTAACCAGGTCCTTGGTATGCAACGACCTCCTTTAGACTTGCCATGTCCTGCAGCTAACCCAGATTATGGGTCCAGCACCCAGTTTTCTGTCCCGATAAGGTTTGGCAATTCCCCTGCTCCCTCCGATTCCCAAACTTAGCACCCAATATTACGTTCATGCCACACACATTCACTAATGCTCGACCACTCCATAATAAATTATATGTACACCATCACACATCACATTCGTGAAAGCTATTTGTGGACATTGATGCGTATGGACGAGAGTCAATTGGCTGCGATACCGACTGCCTGAGTTCAATGGTAAGCTAGGGGCACTTCAACCAGTTATGTGGAGCCACCTACACAATCACCCACCACCTACCGCGTCTCATTGGCTCCCCAGTCGTGGAATTCGAAGGAGGACTTTAAGAGTGTGCCACCTTCACATTCACTGAAAAATGATAACAATGTTAACACCTCCGAAAAAAACTGATGAGGTGTCTGACCAGAGCTCAGTCTGCTGGCAGCCGCAGCCTAAAAATAATGTGGAACTCTGAGCAATCCCTCAACTCTCTGGCAAAACACAGATTGGTAAATACGAGGGACGTCCCAAAAGTAAGTTCCGATCATTTGTAAATCCGTGGGAAAATGCCGTAGGGAAAAATTCCAACGGGGATACTTCGTGTTACATCTGGTGGCAACACTGAAATTTTCTTATGTTGCTATCACTTGTTGCGGCTTATCAGCACCAGTGTAAACATGGCTGCTACATTGAAAAACTCGTCAAATTGTGAAATCCGTTCGGTGATCCGTTTTTTAGTTTTTGAGAATGTTTCTGCGCCCGAAATTCACCGCAGACTCTCTTCAGCGTATGGAGAAGGGGTCATGAGCATCGAAATGGTCCGTAAGTGGAAGAGAAGTTTCCTGGAAGGGCGGGAAAGTGTGCACGATGAACAGCGAAGTGGGCGCCCTTCCTCTTCTCGCGGAGAGGACGCAGTTTCTGCAGTTCGCAAGCTTTTGGAGGAAGATGCGCGCTTTACTCTAAGTGATATTGTCGAGAAAGTGCACAACAAACATCAATTGACTCGTTCTGCAGTACACCGAATCATTATGGAAGATCTCAAGTTCTCGAAAGTGTGTGCAAGGTGGGTGCCTCGCCTCTTGACCAAAAATCACCCAACATTTGCTTGGGATGTTTTCCCCCACCCCCATACTCTCCAGACCTTGCACCGAGTGACTTTTTCTTTTTCCCCCTCCTCAAAGTCCACCTGGGCGGAAGAAAGAAACGCCGAACTCAAAGCCGCGGTCTCGGAATTCTTCAAACAAAATGACGCAGAATGGTACGACAAGGGGTTACGTAAACTGGCACCACGGTACCAAAAATGCATCGATCGGAATGGCGACTACGTCGAAAAATAAAGTAGATCCGTACCTTTAAGAATAAATTTTTTTTTTCAAATTGGTTGAGTTTGCGATTTTTTCCAGCACTTCGGAACTTACTTTTGGGACGTCCCTCGTATAACACATTTCCTGGGATAAATAAATCTTCGTTTTGGCAACATATAACTCTGGGTTACACGCTTAGCCTAGAATACTATCGCGCAGCCTAAGTAGTCATACAGTAGCCCGTAAAGAAAATAAATAAATTACCTTCATGAAGGTCACCGCAGACATTGCGATGGAAATGCTTCCGCTCAAAACTACAATTCCAGCAGGCCAGTTCAAGAGTGCTATATAGTTGTCAGCGAACCTATAAATTACGAGTTAGTAGGACACGTTACGAACATACAAGCTTTGAGAGGTTCGTCGTATAATGAAATGGCTATGCGACATTAACGAATTACAAAATCACACCATCGGATGAAGTGATTCTACAAAACTACTCTGTGCAAACTGTCATTCCAGAAATAAGTAAAAACAAATATGTGCACCTCAATATGATGCGGTGATGCTCGACGACCTGTTTCAAACAAAACGTGTAGCAGTTCATCAAACGCTTGTCCGAAGTTCTCTCCTGAGGGTCAAACGGCGGGAGTTTTTTGTAGCGTTTTTTGTACAAAGCGTCGGCTCTTTTATCCGTAGAGAGGCAAGCCATTTGTAAGATTGTCAACTGCAAAATGAGCTCTTGTCCGAAAAATATCATTACAAGATCGGCGCAGGCAATCACGATGGCTAGTTCACCACCGTCCAAAACTTGGCTCACCAATGCGACCGCTCTGCAATGAAAATGTTCGAAACGTTCTTGAGTATGGAGTGTAGGAAGTTTAAGGAATCAATACGAGCAACGGGTAAACATCTACCGTCATGGTTTGGCAGGGACTGCACGAGTTGTGACTCTCCAATGTGACTCAGGCTGGTCCTACGTCATCAAAAAGCGCGTCTATATCCCTGAATATTGAAGCTCAGAGGGCGACAGGAGAGCTATTCATGGACTCTCGGAATGAGCCAGACATTGCGGACAACAAACGACCTCGGCAGGGCCATTGAGACCTTAAAGCCCAAGTAATCTCGTGAGCCAGACAAGTTAGCTAGCAATAAGTCTGAACGAACTGTCTCCGGCGGCCTTCTTAATTTATTTAAGATCCCTACAGATCTGCGCACGCCGTCGCTCTTCAAAAGGGAGGCAACTGCAACCATAAATACAGCTCTGCCTTCTTTCCGTATGAGACAAAACGTTAGAGGACTTGATGTTACAGTCACTCAGAGTTTTTGGCCGCAACCTCACAGGTAATTTTTGCCTGAGTCAGCAGCTCTTCAAAAGCATCTCCAAATTTCCTTCCCTCCGTAACAATTGTGAGAGGTACTGGGATTTACTGACGCTGTGAAAGTTCCAGTGCGAAGGTAATATGGGCACGCGCCTACTACAATGCGAAAGAAAAAAGACTTTCCTTGTAGCCCTCTCGTTTCTCGAATCAAAGATCGGATTTTCCGGGGATTCGCTCAACTCTCATAAATTCCTTCCTTAAAAGAGTCCGCTCCAGGAGCAGCAGTTAATAGACGAGGGGGGAGATGTGCTGACTGACTCCTATTAAAGGCAAGCGGTTGATAGTTCATAATTCTCGACGTAAGTTGAGGATTGTGGATCGAATCTCCGGCGCGATTACCGTAATTTTTGCCTTAGTCAGCAGCTCTTCAATGCATCTCCAAACTACCTCAGAACACAGGCACACAATAGGGGTGTACTAAAGGAAAGTCCGCGCAGGACGTCGTTGTTGAGATCCACCATGTATAAGTCCCTGGGGGCACTGGCTCCGTACGCTGCAGCAGTTCTGATTAAAATCAAAGAAGCGTTTCACAACCTGGGGTGGCTCCTCAATGAGGTTAAGAGCCGTGAAATTCCTCCTCGTCGAATGCAAACATGTCTCCCCTCGAACCATCACTCTGACACACTTTCAAAGGTCTTCTTAGGAGATGACTGCTTGTCATACACCTATTTAGGAGATCTAACGATGCTGATTCATGCACAGTCGATCCATGAAATTGAGATAAAACCCCATCAAATGCTCTGGAATGTCAACCAACAATATGCTTTGGCGACCACAAGCTTCTTCTTGAGCAGCGAATCAATTACTTAGGAGGCAATATAGTTGAGAGGTTCAGCAAACTCCTCCAGTCTCTCAAAGGCGCTGGCAAGGTTTGTCTCATTACGAGTAGTTGGCAATTCCACTTGAGGCATGCGTTACCACGACGCAACCCTCATGTACATAGCCATTTACTTTGGGGTGATTGGCTACTGCCCGTTTGTTTGGGGCAGGAAACTCACAGTCAATCAAAGGAAAGTACTCGCCCCCTGCCAGAGAGCCGTGTTCCTGTGGATCACCAAGACAAACGAGATGGCATCACCTGAAGCACTCCAAGATTCACAGGCCAGTTACCCTTCCACTTGTGCATTGAGTGCACGGGGGAAAGGTGAAGGGAGCTTCTCCACTGAACAAAAACTTCCGCTCTAGAAGAACGAGCACTAGGTAAATAACAATGAGCAGTTACAAGAACACATTCTAGCATACTTACCGATCAAAATCCGTTTCAATGGTGTGAAAATACCACACTTTTAGTGGAAGGTCCTGATAAACGCCATTGATGCAACTCGCGTTAACGTTAATCTCGTAATTCAATATGATGTCGACGTAGTCCGAGAATACACCCATCACGGCTAATGCGCACAAATAAATTGGTAGCACGACTTTGATTACGTTGACGATCAGCGCGAATTGTGTTTTTAATTTTTTAATCTCATCCGCCTCCATACCGTCTTCTTCGTAATTGTAGAAGCCGGTATCGCAAATCTCGAACAACGCGCATATGTTTTTTCTTTTCACGTTCGCCATCACAAGCGTCACCACGCCGATCAATAGCAAAGCCGCGTAATTAATTTGTTGACCCATCTCCCCCAGGCTTTGGGCATTTAAGACGGTCATCAAGTGGCAGGGAAAGTAGTGCATCATGTTGGCACCAAGGAAGAAGGTGAAGAGTGTGTGAGGGAGCCAATTCTTACGTGCCAAGTTTATAAAAACTCCGCTCATATCCATCAAATACCAATATTGGTTGTATCGCCACTTTTTCACAACAGGAGTGTCTAGTTGATCCAGTTGCTGTATCCACTTTGGATGCCACATTTTCCAAGTTGTAACCTGACGAGTAAATATTATTTTTCAAATGAGACCTCCCTGCTACCATACTATTGTTAACAATTCAGCCCACTAGCGTAGCAAACACTGCTAATTATTACACAACGGTTTATTATTCTCATGAACAGCTTGACCTAGTATTAGTGCTCCCCCATCCCGTTCAATTCAACATCCAATACTAGTAAACCATACGAAATTTGACCTGACTACAACTGAACTACAGAAACTAAACATTTCCCCGGCAAAAGGCGCCCGTAAGCACTTATTGGCAATTGGCACGGCGTTGGGAGTCGAGTGGGCGGGTGGTTTTGATGAGGCGGGAGGGAGGGAGTACTAACGACGAAACGTTTACTTCACTGTAGTTGCCATGAGTTCATCCAATTAGTAGACTTTGGCACTATAATTACTGTAATTTCATTATACGCAGTTGTACACGTCTGATACTCATTCCATTCTACCCAGGATGTAAAAATACCTTGAAATCGATACGAAACACGGCATATTTGCGATTATACTGAGTTTTGTTAATTTGTTTAACCATTTTTTGTCCATAACAGTCATGGGCTTCGTCCAATCGGATTGCTGAGATGGCGGGCACAACTAGATGGATTTGGAATCCCCATGTCTTGAAACGTAAAGTATCAAATTTTGAGGGGGGGGGGGATTGTAAAAAAAATTCCTTGACCGAAAACATAGGGTTATTATTCAGAATGATGAATATAAACCAAAAGCAGCACAGAATTCAATAAAACTCAGTGTTCGGCTCAGGCCGAATTAGTTGGAATCTTGAGCTTGGAATTTTAGCACTTGCCCCAGGCGGGAAGTCTTTGTTTCGGGCCTTCCCCAAACATCCAGCCTATCTATTTCTGCCCTTTGTCTGTGGCTGCAGCACAGTCCAGCCTACTTGTTCAGTTATTTCCTAAGCTAACAACGGCTTTCCTTTTTTGTACTTTCCAAAATATCTTCTTTCCGCCGCTCAATTCACTCCCTCTCCAACTGTCTCAGCTCTTCCACAACCCAATGGAAACTGAGACTCGTCTATTAGCTCTTGTGATATTCACAGCTCTACTCGCTCTCTCTCAACTCTAGTTCCGAACGTAACCAGTTTACTTATTCAGAGCCCCCTTGTGTCACGCTTAAATACTCCCATCCTTCAGTCTTGTGATCAAAGCTGTATCGTGTTAAGCAAGTGTATCAATACAGTCCTATAACTAGTTCAACTTCTCTCTCGTTTTCATCCACTCAACACCCAGCATCCTGAAATGTACCGTTTCCAAGTTATGAAAGCGTGGGAGTAAAGGCAACTAATGTTATGAGTAACTCGTGCTTTTAACAGTCCACACACTCCTCCTGAACACGCGAGCCATCAATCAGCCTGACGAAGAGCACTGCATGAAGCAACATAAGAAGTTCTTGCTTTGAGAAAGTTACATTAAATAAATCATGACTAAGTACACGATTGAACGAGTTTGATCCCTGGCGGGCAACACGCTGTCTGGAGAAGATCTTGGACCCCACATTATCATCCCGTTTTCCACTCAGTTCGTATGAACCTGGACGAAAGTTTCACATAGAAACTAATAATGGTCATAATTCCGGCATTTATTGAATTGCTCCTACTCATCTCACGACCTTTACCGCGTAACCAGTCGATAGGTAATTTGAGACTGCCGACTTTGTTCGAGAACATTCGTGTTCGGTATTTTGGAGTAACGTGGTCAACACCGTTGGGAAATCGTGGTTAAAATATCTGGTGCGACGCATCACACAACTTTCCTCAGCCCTGCGTACATTCTGACGACTCATCTCATTTCTTTCTGACTTAGTTCATAACACAGCGTTATTTAAGAAATTGGTTACACTTGAAGGTCCGGAATTCACTGTGCTGCTGCTAAGCATTTACCTTAATTTAAAAACCAACGTGAGATATTTGGAGGGTACCTGTCAACGATTCTAGAATTATAGGGAAAACACTGGGAAAACATCTGGTCCGTTGCAACACACAACCTTCCTTAGCTCTACAACAATTCACTTTGTACATGGCTAATTCAATTTAATCAATTCATTTATCACTCAATTAATTTGAACTTGGTCAAACAACGCTTTACGGCAGCAGGAAGCGGTAGCGCTTACAGTTCCAGATTTTATTGTGCTGCTCGTACTCATTGCAGGACCATTATTGAGCAATTGGTACACAGATAATTAATGAGGCTGTAAACACAAATTTTTTGAAGAAGGATAGTAATTACTTTTGCAGAGTTATTGGGTAACAACTTTAAGAACTGGTAGTAAGCGAAACGGGGGTAGTTGAAATTCAGAAATTTCTGCAGTGACCCCCATGTATCTCATGAGCGTTTTTAAACACTCAACCTTTAGGTATTGAATTGGACTACACTACCAATTTTTTTTAACATTCTACTAAAATTCCAGCGGAGTTTATAAGGAAAAAACTGCGCTAAAAACGCTTTTCGTCGAAAATTTTGATAATTTATTGTGCTGCTCTCGTCATTTTCCCACAAATGGGAATTTTAAGGTATAATTACCATATAGGGGGCTATCAATACAAAAAATTTAATCAAAATCGTTAGACCGTTTTTGAGAAAAAAAATATTTGGTGTTTTGATCACTATGATAACTATAGTTAACTTTCGGTGGATTTTGTTCAAACCCTTATTTTGGCGTCTCATGGTAACCAGCAGGCTAGATATCAAGTTTCAGTGGATTTGATATGGTCGTTTTCTCTAAAAATTGTTCACACACACACACACACACAGACCATTTTCCCAAATAGTATTTTTCGGACTCAGGGGGGTCTGAAACGTAAAGATCTGAAGAGAACTCAAAATAAATTTTCAGCCGATTACATAACTTTCCTTTCTACTTCGTAGAGCCAAGGAAAGTAAAAACAGTTAGTTTGAATTGTGGAATTTCTGCGGTTACCCCTGATCACCTAATAACAATGAATAGACTTTCATGCTATAAATAGTTTATTGGACTACAGCCTTAATTGTTTCGGGAACGCTAGTAACACATGAGCGAGATTTAAAAGGGGAAAAGTGCACTAAAATCATTTTACGATGATAGTTTTGAAAATGTATTGAGCTGCACTTGTCATTTTCCCTTGAAGGAAAATTATATGGTAGTTATATCATTTCACATAAATAATTTTATCAAACTGCGAACTGTTCACACAATTAATTTAATCAAAACTATTACAGCCGTTTTTCAAGAAAGAAAGGGTGTTATGTTCATTATGATAACTATAGTTAATTTTGAACCAATTTCACCCCTATTTCGGTCTCAAATTATAATCTGCAGGCTAAATATGAGGCCATTTACTTAGGTCTACAACTTTGGGTTCGGTGGATGCTCAGGCCGGGCGAAACCGCCACTTCCATGACTTTCGACTGATCTTATGAGGGTTAAGAAACCGTCATTCTGATAAGGAAACAGACAAGTCATCCAAGTTTAAGTATTTATTAGTAGAATGATAAGCAGTTCAACGTATTGGCCGTTCCTTGGCTCCGATTGTATTGTAAACTCGTTTTGAACTTTGTTGTGACTGATTTTGCCTATTCCAGAATAAGAACCCTCGTATATTTATTACGGGTACGATTGGAACCTGCGGTGACAGAGGAACGGAACGAGGTTTAGCTAGTTTAGGATTGGAACCGTTTGTGAGAATATTTGGACGACAAGGGTGAAGACGGATGCTGGCCTACGGCTTCCTATCGCAGGCCCATCCTACGCCCTTCCCACACGCTGAACCCCTGCTGCTGAGCCTAATGTCTCATCTAAGATTATCTTTTATTACTGATCGTTAGCTGGATCCTCAAAATGTTTGTCGTGCAGTGTGCAGTGTTAAGGGCCTATTTTCACGGGGAAATTGAAGAAACTGTTAAAAACCGTATTGAAGAGAAAACTCTTCCAAACAAGTCCGGTTCTCCAACCATTGACATCCACGATGGATAACAGCAACTTACTCAACTGCACTTACAAGATTTCAGGTAATCGGACGTCCCGCGCATAAAAAACTCAGATATTCAAGCGGCAACAGGCCAACTCCACCTTCACTTAACGACTGCAGCCTCGAAGTGACTTCCACTTCGACATTGAGTCATTCATACAGATTTATTATTAACGTACCAGTCCGATTTGATAGTGTTTGTTTCTGAATCTAGTAACAGACCCGCCTGCAAATATTTGACTACCGGCTGCAGAGTGAGTGTTTATTTAGGAATTAAGTAAATAAGGTCATCTCAAGGTTGAATAAATCTCATGAAGAGCATTGTGAATTGCGTGAGACGAGAATGCTGGTGACGTTATTAATTTAGAGCACGGGCGAAGCAGAGATGCGTGTCGCCTACAATTTTAAAAACTGTAAACGCAAGACTCAAAAAAATAATTTGAGGAAACGAATAACCACATGTAATTAAAGCCGGCAGACTAGAGGATCCCTAGTTTAGTGGTCTTGGAGAGTCACCTAAGTACTGGAATCTTGAAGACTTTCAGCTGCGAGTCCAAACTGCCTGCACCACAGGTGAGTGGTGCATACCACCCCATTTTCGTGTGCAAAAGGCAGGCAGACTGCCAGCGCATGGTGGAGGACACAGTTGGCCAGCTCACACATGTCATGTTGAATTTCGATGAAAATTGGAGGCGCATTGTTCAATTTGCTCGAGCAATGCTCAACCAGAAGAGGATGAAGCTTGATGACCCTGCAAGGATGAAGGCCATTCCTAAATCTCCAAAACCACTGGGCAGCATGGGAATGGGGGCAGCTGCAAGATCCTCGTGAGCATGAAGGAGACAAGAAAGAAGAGCGGCCCATCGCAGACAGGCGTGAGGGCCAACCTGATGCAAGGTGCTAAAGGGGGCTGGTAGCAGACATATTCTCCAAAGCCAAAAAAAGACTCAGGGAGATAGACCCTCAGGTTATACAACTTTCAACCAGTATCCATTGATGTTGTAATATGTGTCCACCAGTATAATCTACAATAAAGGGTATCAGGCTATATTGCGGAGCTTTGAAACCTTTACAGTTCTCGACATGATGGTGCCCAGGTACCATTGGACAGGAAATGCTAAGCGTAACCAGAAGGAAGCTTATGGAACAATGAAACTCGTCAGTTCCAGCCTTTGAAAGGTACCTGCATCTACCCAGGGTGCAAGTTCTGGGGCGTGGATAAGTAGCTTGGGACGTACGTTCGCCAGGGTCCTAATGGCTTTTCAAGCACGGATTTATGCGTCGCTGGGACCGTCATGATGTATGAAAAAGGATATAACAATAAAACGATGAACGTAACGACTGCAACACGCTATAGAACTTCTGCACAACGTCAAAACTAGTGAACGAGTGCAGGATGCGGTTCAACTCTTTAGCAAACTCTAATAAAGTTAATGTTTATTGGATTCATGGGCATAAAATTCGTCGACTGTACCTACAGGGACACTTGCCGGATCTGCCGCACTTGTCAAGTGGTCTATGAGAGAATATGCCAAGAGAATGCATCAAATTGCCTGGATCCAACCTCAAGTTGAAAGTCGTGTGGTACACAGGAAGAGACTCCCTACCATGTTCTGACCCAATGTCTGAGGCTTGATAGAAAGCGAATTTTGGTCTTCAATACAACTTCTCCAAGTGTATACGCCAAAGAAGTCTGTTTCAGGACGTACTAGACATTCCTTAGGAAGCGAGGCACGGAGCTATCAGACGTTAGGCCTGGAACGATAGGACTTCGAGGAACGTCAGGGTTTCAACCAGGGTATCTGGTGCGTTGCAACACACAACTTTCCTTAGCTCTACAACAGTTCACTTTGTACATGGCTAATTCTATTTAATCAATTCATTTATACTGGTACTCATTGCAGGACCATTATTGAGCAATTGGTATACAGATCATTACTGAGGCTGTAAACACGAATTGTGTGAAGGAGGATAGTAATCACTTTTGCAGAGTTATTGGGTAATAACTGTTAGAACTGGTAGTAAGCGAAACGGCAGTAGTTGTGATTCAGGAATTTCTGGAGTGAGCCCCATGTATCTCATGAGCGGTTTTAAACACTCACCCTTTAGGTATTGGATTGGACTACAATAACATTTTTTTTTAACATTCCAGCAGAGTTTAAAAGGAAAAAAAAACCGCGGTAAAAACGCTTTTCGTCGAAAATTGTGATAATTTATTGTGCTGCTCTAGTCATTTCCCACAAATGGGAATTTTATGGTATAATTGTCTTATTGAGAGCTATCAATATAAAAAATCTAATCAAAATCGTTAGAGCCGTTTTTGAGAAAAAAATTTGGTGTTTTGATCACTATGATAGCTGTAGTTAACTTTCGGTGGATTTTGTTCAAAACCTTATTTTGGCGTCCCATGGTAACCTGCGGGCGAGATATCAAGTTTGACTGGGTTTGGTACGATGGTTCTCTCTAAAAATCGTTCACAGACACACAGACCATTTTCCCAAATAGATCTGAAGAAAACTCAAAAAAAATTTTTCAGCCGATTACATAACTTTCATTTCTACTTCGTAGAGCCAAGGAAAGTAAAAAAACTCATCGGAATCAGAGCTGTGGAAGCGTTTTCCAGCCCAGAAGTTCGCGAGAACGAGGCAACAATAAATGTTTCCATCACCAGCGTACTAATCAAAGAAGAACTGCATAAATGTTACATTGGTGCTGAATGGTTACACTGCAGAACTGAGACAGACTTTTTTAGCGGGCAACTCGCGCTGCAATCGTCAACAGAGCGTCCAGGGGAGTGCCACTATGATCAGCATACAAATGAAAGGAGCTATTCACATCTGGTAAATCAAGCACAGGTGGGGCCGTATTATGAGACCGAAGGAACTCAAACGCCTATTGACGTTGTAGAAAGGAAAGTTATGTAATCGGCTGAAAAAAAAATTTTTAGTTTTCTTCAGATCTGTACGTTTCAGACCCTCCTAAGTCCGAAAAATACTATTTGGGAAAATGGTCTGTGTGTATGTGTGTGTGTGTGTGTGTCTGTGAACGATTTTTAGTGAAAACCACCGTACCAAATCAGCTCAAACTTCATATCTCGCCCGCAAGTTATCATTGGACGCCAAAATAAGGGTATGAACAACATCCACCGAAAGGTAACTATAGTTATCATAGTGATCAAAAGACCAAATTTTTTTTTTCTCAAAAACGGCTCTAACGATTTTGATTAAATTATTGATATTGATAGCTCTCAATAAGGCAATTATGCCATAGAATCTCCTTTCGTGGGAAAATGACGAGAGCAGCACAGTAAATTGCCAAAACTTTCGACGTAATCGATTTTAGAGTGGTTTTTAGAGAAAACAACCGTACCAAATCAGCTGAAACTTGATGTCTAGCCTACAGGTTACCATGGAACGCAAAAATAAGGGTATGAGCAAAATCCACCGAAAGTTAACTATTGTCATCATAGTGACCAAAACACCAAATTTTTTTCTCAAAAACGGTTCTAACGATTTTGATTAAATTTTTTATATTGATAGCTACTAATATGGCAATCACACTATAAAATTCCCATTCGTGGGAAAATGACGAGAGCAGCACAATAAATTATCAAAATGTTCGACGAAAAGCGTTTTTAGCGCAGTTTTTCCTTATAAACTCCGCTGGAATGTTAGTAGAAAGTTAAAGAAAATCAGTATTGTAGTCCAATCCAATACCTAAAGTGTGAGTGTTCAAAAACACCCATGAGGTACATGGGGCTCACTTCAGAAATTCCTGAATTTCAACTACCGCCGTTTCGGTTACTACCAGTTCTAAACGTTTTTACCCAATAACTCTGCAAAAGTGATTACTATCCTTCTTCAAAAAATTCGTGTTTACAGCCTCATTAATTTTCTGTGTAATGTTGAGAACTACGAGTATAGGTTACGAGTTACACGAGGAAGAGGAATAGGGAGGTACCGCAAGAAGGGAAATTCGAGGGACGTGACAGCAGCTTTAGCGGTAGCCGGGTTGACTGTCAAGTCAGCTTCGCACAAACGGTACCTCACACGGTCTGGTATTGGTTACACGTTTTAGAACAAATTACGAGATTACCAGACCATATACAATCCGAAATGAGTGCTGAAGGATTTGTCCATCTGTGGATAACATAAAAGGCATCCATTTGTGCGCGAAGTGCCCAAGGGGGTTCTAAACGTCGACAATCAGGGTCGGCTTTAATGCGACCGTATCCCGAATTAAAAGAAATAATAGCAAAATAGTTGGTATCATCCAAGAGAGCCAAATCGGAGTCGACTTTGAGGAGAATGGTGCTGAATATTCGTTGTGTACAGGGCTAATGCATTCTTCGTCAGGTCCTCTATTGCTCTTGTGCAGTACGGCCACCCTCCTCCTTTGATTCGCCACGTGTGCATTGGTCACACATATCAAGATGCAACACGTGCATTGCGTACAGTTTCACTATCATGCAAGAGCCTGGGCACTTGTTCAGCATCTATCAAACGCAGATTAGTGGAGGTACAGCAAATTGTCTGTTGCCAGTCCCTCAGTTGAGATCTGTTGCTCGTGTTACCCTGCAGAGGTATGACTGGAGAATCAGTATCCAGGACGAGTTCTTAATCCCACCTAATCTAACTATTTACTTAGGTAGTAAGTTGCAAAGAGGGAAATCAACTGAGGCAAGATTATAAGCTTGCTTAGTAGCAGTCTAAGCTGGAAGATTTGTCTGCTCTTCTAGTAACTGTCACTCGCTGTTGTAGGAACTTCAGTGGTGATTTCTAGTTTCCTCCACACTGGTGGCACAAGACGTGCAGGATGGAGAGTCTTTGAGAAGGAACTGGCTTTTCATGTGCAGGTTTGCCACATTTGTGGAAACATGGACGAACAGGAGATCCCCCTTCTCAGCAGATAGTGTCTTCCAGTCTTACTAGAGGCGCCATGACAGCCCGCACCACAGAGCCACAGTACGCGAAACAATGAGCTGGCAGACGTAAATATCGCCTGGCTTATTTCACCTTTTGGGTTTAGAGCACTTGATGGGGTTTTGATTCGATTTGGTGGATTGACAGCGCAAGGATCTACAAGTATCGCTGGTACACATTCTCTCACCTCCTTGTGTTAGGGGCCAAACCTATCAACCAGAGTCTGGTGGTTCTATCCCAGCCTGAGTCTGTTATGTCGATGAGGTGATCGGTGCGATGAATTCTCAACTTGCCCATTGGGTAACCAGTCAGATTGTGAATTGAACCCCAACTTCTAGATGGGGAGGTGCATTTGCGTTTGCAGTTAACTTTCTTTGCATGGTTCGAAAGCAATTATTTGACGTACTGGATTTTCGCTTGGGTAGGCTGGCGGAAGATAAAGGAAACAGTCAAGTTGGGGCTGGGAACGATGCTTTTAGTTTATTATTCATTCTGAATAACCCTATGTTTTCGGTCACGAAAAATGTTTTACAACCCCCCCCCCCTCAAAATTTGATACTTTACGTTTCAAAACATGGGGATTCCAAATTTGCAATGTCCGTCCGCCGTCCCCTATCTGCCGCCCCCCATCCCCTGTCTGCCGTCCGGGCCGTTTTGTGCCTTTAACGTGGTCTAAAAAATTCGTTCTTTCGCTCAAAAACCCCATTTGGTATCTAGTTGTGCCCACCATCTCAGCCATCCGATCGGACGAAGCCCATGATTGTTATGGGCAAAAAACGGTTAAAAAAATTAACGAAACGCAGAACAACGTGGGAACTACAGCGGAAGTCAACGTTTCGTTGTTAGTACTCCCTCCCTCCCTCCCATCTCAACGAAACCACCCGCCTGCTCAACTTGCAACGCCGCCTGCCCGCCTCGCAACGCTGCCCGCTCGACTTCCCTTTCGACTCACAACAGGTTCGCTCGGAGCGCCCCTGTCCCAATATCCCCGACCCGACGGGGTAAAATCATCAGACGTTTACGGGCGCCTGGCGCCGGGGGAATATTTTGTTTCCATAATTCCATTGTAGCCAGGTCATGTTTCGTATGGTTTACTAGTGTTCGATGCTGAATTGAAAGGGATGGGTCTCGGAACAGTAATACTAGGTCAAGCTGTTCATGAGAATAATAAACCATTGTGTAATAATTTGCAGGGTTTTTAAAATACTGAAGTATAAGATTCCTGAGTACTTAGCAGATGGGTTGGCTTTTCAAAGATACTTCACCTTAGCTGCTTCAGGTATCTAGAACACGTAGTTCATGGCTACAGCCCTTCTTCTACAACGAGAATACCCATTTGTTTGATACTGCAGCAACGATGGAATCTTTCAACAGACGATTTGTGGAAGAATTGGTGCAAGGATATGTGGAGATGTAAAATTTATTATATTTATAAAATTATAACCCCCTCGTCCCTTTCTCGATTATTAATGTATATCCTCTAGAATATAATTTCCGTTTGTAGTTTTTATATTTTCATTATTGTAAATGTGCACCACGGTTTTGTGTTTTTCAATCAACTGTTTCAGTCAAGTTCAGTGGCGCTGATTCTTACTTGGGTCGAGGAAGATGTGTTTGAGGGAGAAGAATACGCATTTGCTTCTGGTACAACAAAAGCAGTTCATACAGCGTTATAATAATTTATTTAGCTTGATAGTGATAAACAAGAATACTCATCTGCGTAATGAAGCTTGAAGTATTTCCGCGTAAGCTGAAATGTGGTGCTGTCATGCTGTCGGGCATCTTACTCTTCGGTTTTCATAGCAAGGAGCACGTTCATGTAGGAGTAGGCTGAGCTCATCATCTTGAACAGAAAATACCTTAGCTGTAAATGCAACCTAAGTGCTGCCTTTCAACATTGATCATCGTTGGTATTTGTGAACTGTCAGAGGTGTAACGTCTGATACTGCGGGGCAAATTCTTAAAGTTTGTACAGGTTTCTAATTTGGTAAATACATTCAAATAGGAACATCGCTCTTACCAGTCTCCTTGAGTGTCAACTGTAACCAGGAGTTTACCTTCCTCTTGAACAGCAATGCTTACAGGCAACAAGGTGAAATCCTGATGATTGAGAGCGTGTGCAGTAACCACGCTCATTTCACCCTGGGCGCCATCACGAAACAAGCTTCTAACGTGACAGCACATACGTCAATGATAAGGTTACTGTTGGAGTGCCAGCTGAAGTAAAACACATCCCGAGTGGCGTTGCTTATTGCTCGAAATGAGCCAGACGTTTGAGGGACTGGAGGTGTTGGCTGACAGTTAAAAACGCTCCAGCGCCATCAAACCCAAGTCCGTGCTTGGTCGTCATCCGCATTGAACGCTGGCATTTAACACGTCTTGTTAAACGACGATGAGGGCATTGAAGGTAAATTTCGTACTACATCGAATGAGTGAGTCAACATTCAAAGGTGGAAATGCCACTTGGAAGTGTTGATGTTTTTATAACCAGCATCCTACAGGATGTTGAGGCTTAAGAAAGCTACATCCCACTATATCGAGCTCAGAGCAGCTGTACATCAAATTGAAAACGCTATTAAATCATTATCTCGTGTGACAATAGCAGCGAAAATACAATTCCCGCACTGTCCCCCGTCTCGCTCCAACCACCCGTTAGTTCGCTTAATTACCTAGAAAATGTCAATGTCGTTCTGTTGCTGTCAGGTCATGTTTCATATCGTTTACTAGTATTTTTCGATGTTGAATCGAATGGGACGGATCTGCAAGGCAAGAGAATAATAAACCGTGGAGTTTTGCTGCTTTTAAAAAATTTGTTACCGAGTGTTAATGACCGGTTAACGAACTTTCAATTGCCTAATGGGTTAAAAAATAATAATACAAATACTCGATGTTGAACCAATGAATTAAATAGAACTCACGCTATTGAAGGTGTCGCGGTCCAAAGGGGTGATAGAACCTGCCAACATGGTGATTGGTCGATTAAGCACGTTTTTCAAGATAATGACGTTCTTGAGGAACGATTTGGAGCAATCCATCCACTTGAACGCGTACATGGCTTCGAACGTATCTTCACTCTAACGAACGAATATGTTTGTTATTCCTTATGTCAGACCTCATTGATAACACACGCTTCATCAGCGAACACCACAAAGACTCACCAAATCCCTTACTCGTTGTCCAATTTCACAAAGAACGAATATTGAAACAATTTCCGCACTTATGAGGAAACCGCTCACTATCATCATGCTAGGTTTTCCTCCTCCCTTTAACATAAAAAATGTCTCGTTTAATTAGCGAATCATGTTGTAGTTCACACGACGAGTAGTATGATCCCATGATGATACATCTGCTCCACACTAATGAGATTAGAACACCATGATGGGGAAACGAGCCAGGCCTAGATTGCTAGGCGTTGGTGGAAGCGGGGGATTAGAGGTTATTACCTACCCTGTACCTACCCTGCGGTCTGTTGGGCACTTCTCTGCTTCAAATCCCAGCATAGAAGAATGCAGTGGGACTGAGCGTGTCACCTTAAGTGAGGAAGGGATGTGGGAAGGGCCATAGTGGAGGGAGACCATGTCTACAGCAGTCTCTATTATGGCGCCCACGCTTGGGCGAATAACGAAAATCTGCGACTTGCTGATGCAGTCGCAAGGAGCGTGGTAGCTCTACCAGGGAGAGGGATGCGCCTCCTGAGGAACAGGAAAAAAGGACGTATTCCGCGTCCTCACTGACCCCACTCCCACTTGGGCAGACGTCGAACGTACGGCGCCTAATGAAGAACAGACGCCGGTTGAAGGCTCCTTGTCCAGAGAGTAGCTGGACCGCAGGGAAGGAAGGGTGCCATCCCCTCGCGCCCAGGCGGTCCCAGACTGCAGAGATGAAGTGCCGTAGGGCCAGCCTACCATCGCGCCTGCCCTACATCAAGGACTGCCTCAGATGTCAGCCACTGTTGACGCTCGTTGGAGGGTCCTGCCAGAGTGCCAGTACCAACGATTCAAGGGCACCCCAGTAGTCATCCAACGTAGCATACCGGATGCCAGCCCGCAGGACGGCCTAGTCGAGGGCGAGGTCCTACGGTGGAGCTTCCGTGAGCACCTGCAAGGCCAAATGGGACGTTGTACGGTAGGCCGGTAACATTGAGAGCCACAACCAGAGGAGGAATTTCCAGACAGAACTAGCCAAACCAGAGGAAAAATGACAACGTATGGATAGAACCTCCCTCCACTGCATCTCCCTCAACCACAAAGACGGAAACTGAAAATATTCCTTGAAGCCAGAATGGTCAGTGACCCACCCAAAACAGTTAATATGGTATTTGTTGATAAAGAAAAAACAAAATAACTGAGAAGAGGACCAAGCAGGAGCATCAAGCTCCTCCTTCCAGATACCGAAATCGTTACATTTATGATTGTGCTAGTTTAGACGAACCTGTGTACAACGACCTTGAAAATACGTCATCTCAAAACATCAGCCAGTCGTTAAACTGCAATGTAAACTAAAAAAATAGTACAAAATGTGACAAAATATGGCAAACCTGGGTGACTGGCGGGCCCCTCCAAAAGCGTGTGTGTTCAAACTACACATACACCAACCATACAGTCAACCATACCCCAACAGTCAGCCAGTAGAGGGAGTGATGGCTCCAGGCAGGCATTCCCTCCCCTACTGCACATTAATATACAACTTGCCAAACCATGGGAGAGCTGTAGCAGCTTATCTGTGAGCAATAAAGCTGCGGTTTCACCTTTGGAATGAGTCAGGTTTCAAGCTTTGGCGCTGGCTGAGAGGAGGGAAGTTCTTCCGCTTGATGATTGATTGCTTGGTGCTTCCAGTTTTTAGCTATAGCGACCTTTCAGCCCCAACCTTCTGCTGCCCCATCAGGGTCACTAGAGAAGGACCGGGAATAGTCCTAATTAAAATATGTTTTAAAAATTAGAGAAAAATATTCGTCGATGCTAGAACGTGTGCTAGCCCACGCATACAAGGTCCGAACTTATTGCTTCGGTTACCTTCACCTTGGGAGAGTTTGCCCCTCCTCCCACTCTACTTCATTGAAGGCAGCTAGGTATGCTATGCAAGGGACCTCCTTCAGACTTGCCGCGCCCTGCTGCTAACCCAGATTACAGGCCGCCACCCGGTTTTCCGCCCCTTAAAGGTTTGGAAATTCCCCTATTCCCTCCACTTAGCAAACCTAGCACCCAATATTACGTTAATTCCCCCACTAATGCACCAATTCTCAAACCACTCCATAATAAGTTGCGAGAGCCAATTGGGTGCCCATTGGTCAACAGTAAGCTCGGAGCACTTCCTCGTTATGTGACGCCACCTAAACCTCATCCACCTCCTACCGCGTCTCATTGGCTCGCCAGTCACCTCAGTCATGTGGAATTGCAAGTAGACCAGTAAGAGTGTACCACTCTCACATTCACTGAACAATTATAGCATCATTAACGTGTCTGAAACAAACTGATGAGGTGTCTGACCTGGGCTTAGTCCACTGGCAGCCACAGCTAAACAAATCATGTGGAACTGTAAGCAATCCCTCAACGCTCTGGTAAAGCACAGGTTGGTAAATATAACACCTTTTCTGGGATATATTAATCTTAGTTTTGGCGACATATTAAGTCAGGGCTACACGGAAGAAATCATAACAGGGATAAAGACCATCGCGCAGCTTAACTAGACATACAGTAGCCCGTGAAGAAATACGATACATTACCTTCATGAAGGTCACCGCAGACATTGCGACGGAGATGCTTCCGCTCAAAACTACAACTCCAGTCGGCCAGTTCAAGAGTGCTATATAGTTGTCAGCGAATCTATAAATTACGAGTTAGTAGGACACGTTACGAACATACAAGCTTTGAGAGGTTCGTCGTATAATGAAATGACTATGCGACATTAACGAATTATGAAACCACACCATCGAATTAAGTGATTCTACAAAACAACTCTGAGTAAACTGTCGCTATAATATAATTAAAAACAAATATGTGCACCTCAATATGATGCGGTGATGCTCGACGACCTGTTTCAAACAAAATATGTAGCAGTTCATCAAACACTTGTCCGAAGTTCTCTCCAGAGGGTCAGACGGCGGGAGTTTTTTGTAGCGTTTTTTGTACAAAGCGTCGGCTCTTTTATCCGTAGACAGGCAAGCCATTTGTAAGATTGTCAACTGCAAGATCAGCTCTTGTCCGAAAAATATCATTACAAGATCGGCGCAGGTAATCACTAAGGCTAGTTCACCTCCGTCCAACACTTGGCTCACCAATGCGACCATTCTGCAATAAAAATGTTCGAGACGTTCTTGAGTATGGAGTAATAATCTAGTGTAGTCGTTTTAAGCAATCAATACGAGTAACGGGCAAGTATCCACAGCCTCAGGCTGGTCCTACGTCATCAAAGGTTCGTTGGTAACACCCTATATCCCTGAATATTGAAGCCCAGAGGGCGACAAGAGAGCTGTTCATGGATTCTCGCAATGAGCCAGACATTGCGGACAACAAACGACCTCGGCAGGGCCATTAGGACCTTAAAGCCCAAGTAATCATGTGAGCCAGCCAAACTTGAAAGCAATAAGTCTGAACGAACCGTCTTAATTTATTTAATGACTGCTTGCAGATCGGACTCAGTGGAAATCTTCGCCCGTCGTCGCTCTTCAAAGGGAGGCAACTGCAATCATAAAGACAGCTCTGCCTTCTTTCTGTACTAGGCAAAACGTTGGAGAACTGATGTTGCAGTCAATCTGCCGAGTTTTGGGCCACAACCAAACAGGCACACAATATGGGTGTGCTAAAGGAAAGTCCACGCAGGACGTCATTGTTGAGATCCGCCTTGTTTCCCTTGGGGCACTGGCTCCGTACTCTGCAGCAGTTCTCATTGAAATCAAAGCTGCTACATCCTGGGGTGGCTCGTCAATGAGGTTAGGAGTAAGTGAAATTCTTTATAACGTTCACTTCCTCGTCAGAAGTTACCTACAAATAGAACTGCTACGATCGAATGCAGACATATCTGAGTTTGGAGTCCTCGAACAGTCATGAAACACCTTCGAAGGTCTTCTTAGGAGATGACTGCTTGTCGTACACCTATTTAGGAGATCTAACGATGCCGATTCATGCACAGTCGATCCACCAAATTGAGGCAAAAACCTATCAAGTGCTTCGAACTGTCAACCAATGAGCATGCGAAGCTGTAGGTGGCTGAGGAAAAAAGGGCCCACCAACAATACGCTTTGCTGGCGTTTCAGCAAACTCCTCCAATCTCTCAAAGGCGCTGGCAAGGTTTGTCTCATTACGAGTAGTTGGCGATTCTACCAGTGGTGTGTGTTACCGCGACCCAATCCTAATGTACAAGGCCGTTTACTTAGGGGTGATTGGCTAGTGCCCCGTGGTCTGGGGTGGGAAACTCACATTCAATCAAAGGAGAGTACTGCTCCCCAAGGATTGAGTATCAGATGTGTACATTGGGTGCTGCCCAATCCCAGAGAGCTGCGTCGTGATAGCATCACCTGAAGCCCTCCATGTGATCACACGCCAGCTACCTTTTCACTTTTCCATTGTGTGCATGGTGAACAGGTGAAGGGAGCTTCTCCCGCTTTGAGCCGAACTTCGTTTAGACCTCTCCACTGAACGCAAACTTCCGCGCTATAAGAACAGGCACTAGGTAAATAACAATGAGCAGTTACGAGCACACAATTTAGCATACTTACCGGTCAAAATCAGTTTCAATGGTGTGAAAATACCACACTTTTAGTGGAAGGTCCTGATAAACGCCATTGATGCAACTCGCGTTAACGTTAATCTCGTAATTCAATATGATGTCGACGTAGTCTGAGAATACACCCATCACGGCTAACGTGCACACGTAAATTGGAAGTACGACTTTGATAACATCGACGATCCGCGCGAATTTCTTTTTCAATTTTTTAATCTCATCCGCCGCTATACCGTCTTCTTCGTAATTGTAGAAGCCGGTATCGCAAATCTCGAACAACGCGCACATGTTTCTTCGTTTCACGTTCGCCATCACAAGCGTCACCACGCCGATCAATAGCAAAGCCGCGTAATTAATTTGTTGACCCATCTCCCCCAGGCTTTGGGCATTTAAGACGGTCATCAAGTGGCAGGGAAAGTAGTGCATCATGTTGGCACCAAGGAAGAAGGTGATGAGTGTATGAGGGAGCCAGCGCTTACGTGACAAGTTTATAAAAACTCCGCTCAAATCCATCAAATACCAATATTTGTTGTATCGCCACTTTTTCACAGCAGGAGTGTCTAGTTGATCCAGTTGCTGTATCCACTTTGGATGCCACATTTTCCAAGTTGTAACCTGACGAGTAAATATTATTTTTCAAATGAGACCCCCCCGCTACCATACTTTTAACAAATCAGCCCACTAGCGTTGCAAACACTGCAAATTATTACACAACGGTTTATTATTCTCATGAACAGCTTGACCTAGTATTACTGCTCTGCGACCCATCCCATTCGATTCAGCATCGAAAAATACTAGTAAACCATACGAAACGAAGTGGAGAGGTCTAAACGAAGTTCGGCTCAAAGCGGGAGAAGCTCCCTTCACCTGTTCACCATGCACACAATGGAAAAGTGAAAACAACCTGACTACAACTGAACTACGGAAACTAAACATCTCCCCGGCGAAAGGCGCCCGTTAGCACTTGTTGGCAATTAGCACGGCGTTGGGGTTCGAGTGGGCGGGTGGTTTTGATGAGGCGGGAGGAGGGAGTACTAACAACGAAACGTTTACTTCGCTGTAGTTGCCGTAATTTCATTATACGCAGTTGTACACATCTGATACTCATTCCATTCGACCCAGGATGTAAAAATACCTTGAAATCGATACGAAACACGGCATATTTGCGATTATACTGAGTTTTGGTAATTTGTTTAACCATTTTTTGTCCATAACAATCATAGGCTTCGTCCGATCGGATTGCTGAGATGGCAGGTACAACTAGATACCAAATGGATTTGGAATCCTCATGTCTTGAAACGTAAAGTATCAAATTTTGAGGGGGGGGGGGATTGTAAAAAAAATTCCTTGACCGAAAACATCCGGGTTATTTTTCAGAATGATGAATTGTTACGGGGGGAAGGAAATTTGGAGATGCTTTTGAAGAGCTGCTGACTAAGGCAAAAATTACGGCAATCGCGCCGGGGATTCGATCCACAATCCTCAACTAACGTTGAGAATTATGAATCGACCGTCTTACCGCAACACCACGATGAACCGCTTGCCTTTGATAGGAGTCAGTCAGCACATCTCCCCCCTCGTCTATTAACCGCTACTCCTGGAGCGAACTCTTTTTTAGGGAAAGAATTTTACGAGAGTTGAGCGAATCCCCGGAAAATCCGATCTTTGATTCGAGAAAGGCTACAAGGAAAGTCTTCGTTCCCTCGCATTGTAGTAGGCGCGTCACCCATTCCACCTTCGAGCTGGAACTTTCACAGCGTCAGCGAATCCCGGACCCGAGAACTCGTCTCATTATTTTTCTCTCTTAATTTTTTAATTTTTCTCTCGGGGCCTCTTCTTTTTCTTGGAAAGAAGAAATTCGACCACTAGTTGGGCGCCATTGTTACGGGGGGAAGGAAATTTGGAGATGCTTTTGAAGAGCTGCTGACTAAGGCAAAAATTACGGCAATCGCGCCGGGGATTCGATCCACAATCCTCAACTAACGTCGAGAATTATGAATCGACCGTCTTACCGCAAGACCACGATGAACCGCTTGCCTTTGATAGGAGTCAGTCAGCACAGAATAATAAACCAAAAGCCAAGTAAATATTATTTTTCAAATGAGGCCTCACTGCTACCATACTATTCTTAACAAAATGAACCAGTAAGTGGAGCAAAAAGCAGCATGGGATTCAATAAACCTCAGTGTTTGGCTCAGGCCAAATTAGTTGGACTTTTAATCTCGGAACTTCCACACTTGGCCCTAACAGATTTCCTTGTTTGAGGCCTGAACATCGAGCTCACCTATTCCTGACCTGAAGCGCTTTGTCTGTAGCTGCTGGTTCAGTTATTTCCTAAGCTAAAAATGGTTTTCCCTTTTTGTACTTCCGAAAATATCTTCTTACTACCGCTGAATTTACCCCCTCTCCAACTTTCTCAGCTCTTCCAAAATCTAACAAAAACAGAGAATCGTATCTATCAGCTCTCGTGCTACATGCAGCTCTCCTCACTCTTTCTCTCTGCTCTAGTTCCTCACACTACCAGTTCACCTATTCAGAGCTTCCGTGTGCTGATATATTCACACTCAAACTCCCATCCTCAGAGAGCTATTGTTCCAACCAAGTGACCATGTAATCAAAGCCCTATCGTGATAAGCGATTGTATCAATACAGTCCTATATCTCCTTCAATGCCTCTCTCCTTTCCGTCCATCCAACACCCAGCTGCCCGAAATGTGCCGTTTCCAAGTTCAGAAAGCCAAGGGAGTAAAGGCAACTAATTTTATGAGTAGCTTGCGCTTCATCACATGGCAACGTGCTGTGGAACATTTCAACAGCCCACAACACTGCTCCTGAAAACATGGGCATGGCGAGGAGCACTGCATGAAGCAACATAAGACGTTCTTGCTTTGAGAAAGTTACATTAAAGAAAACATAACTAAGTACACGATTGAACGAGTTGGATCCCTGGCTGGCAACACAATGCCTCGTGAAGATCCTCGAAAATGTACTGACTACACAGTAACATCGTTAATCCCTATCGGCCCTGAGTTCTTTGTTGGGACTACCAGGAGCCACCTACGTAGAGAGGTTGGCAAATGGGAGGGTAGGTGCAGGGCTGCCCGGCCTTAGACAGTCAAAACTCTTCTCCAGACTCTCCAGAGGGAGGGCCAAGAAGGTACTTGCACAGAGGAGGAAGGATATGAGGACCATGTGCGGCCTGTTCCCAGGTTACTGTCCACTGAGGTACCACCTTGCAAATATTGGCAAGTGAGAGGTACAGGTACACAGGTTCTGTGAGGTAGGGCTAGGGACTCGAAGATGGACTCTGTGTGTTTGGGAGGCCCTTTCTTCAGCCAGAAGAGAGGCAAATGCAGAACTTGCGGAAGTCCTCCGCTTTGTGCGGGGGTAGTGGAGGCACATAGGTGACGTCACAGCAAGTGAGACCAGTGCCATGGGATCTGAGGATCATGGACGCCCTTACAATAGGCCCGTTTGTGGCTGCAGTGTGGGAATCACCTGCATTTACCGTTTCGAAGAAAAAAAAACATCGTTAACTGTACAAACAGGGAGCGATGCCTGTTTTCCACTCTTATTTACGGGTACGATTGGAACCTGCGGTGACAAAGGGAGGGAACGAGGTTTAGCTCATTGGAACCGTTTGTGAGAATATTTGGACGACAAGTGTGAAGACGGGATGCAGGCCTACGGCTGCCTATTACAGGCCCATCCTACGCCCTTCCCACACACTGAGCCCCTGCTGCTGAGCCTAATGTCTCTTTTATTACAGATCGTTAGGTGGATCCTCAAAATGTTTGTCGTGCAGTGTTCAGTGTTAAGGGCCTATTTTCACGAAGAAATTGTTAAAACCGTATTGAAGAAAAAATCTTCCAAACAAGTTCGGTTCATTCCATCTCTCCAACCATTGACATCCACGATGGATAACAGCAACTTACTCAACTGCACCTAAAGATTTCAGGTAATCGGACGTCCCGCGCATAAAAAACTCAGATATTCAAGCGGCAACAGGCCAACTCCACCTTCACGTAACGACTACAGCCTCGAAGTGACTTCCACTCCGACATTGAATAAATCATACAGATTTATTATTAACGTATCATCCCGATTTGATGCCGTTTGTTTCTGCATCAAGCAAAAGTCCCGCTTCCCCAATATTTGACTACCGACTGAAGAGTGAGTGTTTATTTAGGAATTAAGTAAATAAGGTCATCTCAAGGTTGAATAAATCTCATGAAGAGCATTGTGAATTGCGTGAGACAACAGGGCGGGCGACTTTATTAATTTTGAACAAGGGCGAAGCAGAGATGTGTGTCGCCTACATTTTTAAAGACTGTAAACGCAAGACTCAAAAAAATAATTTGAGGAAACGAATAACCACATGTAATTAAAGCCGGCAGACTAGAGGATCCCTAGTTTAGTGGTCTTGGAGAGTCACTTAAGTACTGGAAACTTGAAGACTTTCAGCTGCGAGTCCAAACTGCCTGCACCACAGGTGAGTGGTGCATACCACCCCATTTTTGTGTGCAAAAGGCAGGCAGACCGCCAGCGCATGGTGGAGGACACAGTTGGCCAGCTCACACCAGAGGCATTCGTCCGCGTCATGTTGAATTTCGATGAAAATTGGAGGCGCATTGTTCAATTTGCTCGAGCAATGCTCAACTAGAAGAGGATGAAGCTTGATGACCCTGCAAGGATGAAGGCCATTCTTAAATCTCTTAAACTACTGGGCAGCATGGGAATGGAGGCAAGCTGCAAGATCCTCGTGAGCATGAAGGAGACAAGAAAGAAGAGCTGCCCATCGCAGACAGGCGTGAGGGCCAACCTGATGCAAGGTGCTAAAGGCTCCGGGTCGGTTCTCAATACTCAGGAGTAAATTCGTGGGGCCACTGGGAGCAGACACTTTCTCCAATATCCAAAAAAAGGCTTTCAGTAGGTAAACCCACAGGTTTATACAACTGTTACGGGACGAACCAAACCCTTCCATTCAGCGGAGGCTCGTCCGGGGCATTTATGCTGACTGGGCACCTCAAATGCCCCAATTCGCTCGAGACTTCGCAGGAGTCAGTTGAATCCGAGCCGGTTCCCTCGTCGCCGTGTTGCCCGCGCACGCGTTCGCTCCCACTCAGTTCCCCTGTCTGTGGTGGTAAAACTCCGAATGTAATTGAGAATAAAACTCTGTTCCAATTGCATTCAGCTTGATATCGTACTAACTTCCCGACTCTCTTAGTGCGATATCGCTTCGATATTAATCCCCCCGTAACACAACCTTCAACCAGTACCTATGTCCACCAATATAAAAAAGGGCTTCTGGCTATATTCAGGAACTTGGAAACCTTTACAGAGCTCGACACGACAGTGTCCAGGTACCATTAAACAGGAAATACTAAGTGTAACCAGAAGGAAGCTTGTGGAATAATGAAAGTCGTCACTTCCTGCCTTTGAATGGTACCTACATCTACCCAGGGTGCAAGTTCTGGGGCGTGGATAAGTAGTTTGGGACGTACATTGGCCAGAGTCCCACTCGTACGGCTTTTCAAGCAGAGATTTAGGCATCACTGAATGAATGAATGAAATCAACTGAATCAAAGCTTTTCCCAGCCCAGAAGTTAGCGAGAACGAGGCAACAATAAATGTTTCCAGCACAAGCGTACTAATCAAAGAAGAACTGCATAAATGTTACATTGGTGCTGACTGATTACACTATCAGTTCAGAAGGCACTGGTTTCTTAGTGAGTAATGAACGGAATGGACCTATGGACGACTCAACCCGATACAAATGCCGCTCTATCGTCTGTTAGGTCAACGAAGGGCTCTGGGAGAGTAGCACCTTATGCTGAAGTTCAGTTTGCACTCGTGTTGCAATCGTCAACAGAGCGTCTAGGGAAGTGCCACTATGATCAGCATACAAATGAAGAGGCTATTCAAATCTGGTAAAGCCAGCACAGATGGGGCCGTATTATGAGAACGAAGGGACTGGGAAGATGGAGACCCTTTGAAGCTCGTTCTTCTTTGGCATCGTAGTGCACTGCGGAAGACAGCAGTCACTGCAGAGTCAGGGATGGAGGAGAAGAAGTTAGCGAAACTTGGGGGAGTAGAGAACTACGAGTATAGGTTACGAGTTACACGAGGAAGAGGAATAGGGAGGTACCGCAAGAAGGGAAATTCGAGGGACGTGACAGCAGCGGTCTGGTGTCGGTTAGACGTTTAAAACGAATTACGAGATTATCAGACCATATAAAATCCGAAAACGTTGACTGCATGAGCGCTGCAAGGATTTGTCCACCTGTGGATAACCTAAAAGACATCCATTTGTGCGCGAAGTGTCCAAGGGGGTTGACCATCAGGGTCGACTTTAATGCGACCGTATCCCGAATTAAAAGAAATAATAGCAAAATAGTTGGTATCATCCAAGAGAGCCAAATCGGAGTCGACTTTGGGGAGAATGGTGCTGAATATTCGTTGTGTACAGGGCTAATGCATTCTTCGTCAGGTCCTCCATTTGCTCTTGTGCAGTACGGCCACCCTCCTCCTTTGATTCGCCACGTGTGCATTGGTCACACATATCAAAATGCAACTGGTACTTTGGGCCAGGAGTGAATTGTCCTCACCTAGGAATGAGGACCTAGCTAGGCGGCCGAGCTTCAGTGGACTCTGGCACCAACTGTAGGAAGCAGATTTCTGATGGACGTGGTCCCTCTAGCTCTGATGAACTTCAAGCGGTTAAAAACGACGTTCTCTGCTTCACACAATTAAACAGTGACCAGGTGATGATATCAATTGCAATTGACGCCGCCAATATATCGAAACCATCAACGAGCACAATCAAATGTAGTTATCATTGCATAAAAACAGCAATAAAAGACATAAAATGTCCCTCGTGGTCGCGTACTTGTACGAAAGCTGTACCCACCGTTTGTATTTAAGGAGTTTCTTTGGTTCGTGATTTTTTTGTAGACGCGAAAATTAGGTTAAGTGCGAGTCCGGTCGATGGAAAAAGAGGTGATGGGCGAAAATGTACCAATAACTCGTGGTTTTCGGGGTTCCTCAGGTTAAACTTTCAAATCGGCTTCTACTAGTTGGTACTAAATGAGATATAGGCCTATGAAGCAACAATTTGGTTTTTAGAGACGATATCACTAAAGAGTCGCATTAACTCGCTGGTGAAGATGTTTAGAAACGAGGCTCGTGAGCGTTGATGCGATTTATGCAATGATAACTACGTTCGATTGTGCTCGTCGATGGTTTCGATATAATGGCCGCGTCAATTGCAATTGGTCACTGAGATTATTAAAACGCGTGATGTTACCAAGCGTTACATTTTGTAACATACGTTACCAAGCTTATCCCAAACAATATATTTCGTGACGATTCTCCGTTACATATGCCGCGTAACATCTCACGCGTTACATTTTCGAGTTTATGTAGCAAAGTAAAGACATAAAATGTCAAAAGAAATGTTGCTGTCATTCTCCCAGTCAAGCACCACAGTCCTTCGTGCCTATCGAACGTTCTTCGATATTTAAGCGATCGTTTTACACCATGGTAATTAAATACCTATGAAAGACGAAACTCAATCAAATCTGTAACTTGATTACCTCGAAGCCGAAGTTATCGAATGGAATTTCTAGTAGCAGTTGGCAGATTTCTTGACAACCCTTATGAATATGATGGGCGGTCGACCCTCTCGCTCGTCTTAAATATCCGACCGAGCGGAGGGGAAGGAGAGGAAATGGATGTTTGACCCCACTTTTGAACTCAGGAATCCCAAGCTGAGCCTGTTACTTATATTTTAAGGGTCTTCTCAGCTCGGTATCTGCTTTCGTCTGCGTTTGCCACAAATTATCTTCTCGTAGCTTTCGGCAGCCTTTTTGCCAATTGTTCAAAGCCCCTCAAACTGGTACGTCAATGGTAATTTCCCTCAAGTCACAAAGTGTATTTTTGGGGAAAAAGATGTCAATGAAGTGTGTACTGCGACAAATAAAATGTTGATAATGTATCGAGCGAAAATTGACTACAGTTAATACAGTAATCGTAACATGTTATATACACGTAGCCGAACTGTTTCAAACTAATTTCATTAAACATACTTGGTGTTGGGCGCACGAATGGGGAAGCTTGAAGCGTGAGGACTGTATTACACTTGACAGCATATCGATATCAGTTTGAGTGTGAGTGTATAAACGCAAAGAAGGGGACTCTAAATACACGTAACTGGTTGTGGAGGAACACCTTGTGGAGGGGGGGGGGAGAGAGTGAGTGGGGGGAGAGTGGGGGAGAGAGCGAGAAAGAGAGAGAGAGAGAGAGAGAGAGAGAGAGAGAGAGAGAGACGAATTAGTTAGGAGAACAGGAAAACAACTGTTGTTCACGAGTGCTGAAGTATGACAGGTTTTGGAAGGAGCTGTGTTTTGTGGAGAGGGATCTAAAATTGAGGAGTGGGACAAGATAGTTAAGAAAGTTCAGAAAAGGAGGAAAGCCGTGGTCACTTGGAAATAACTGAAAAGCTGGGCTTTCCACCCGTACAAACAAAAGGGTTGAGATAGAAAGGTGTCCGGGGAAACAATGAACTCCTGTAGGGCCAAAGGGTACTGTTAAGTGCAGACGTTCTGAGGTCAAAAACCCATCTAATTCGGCTTGTGCCAAACACTTAGCCTGCGCGTCACCAAAGGAGTACGAGCACAATCAGTCCAAAACTTACTATAGAAATCATAGTGGTTTTTTTTTTTTTTCAAAAATCTGACATTTTTTGTACAAACGCGTCATAATGACATCACAGTACCACATCGCCTGTGGGAGAATGACATTACGACGAAGAGCGATTTTAGTGCAGTTATTCATCATAAATCTCGATCATGTGACTAGCATTCTGAAGTGCATTGGAGTAATTAATCTACCTCTGATATGGAAGTATACCAACCCGTTATAAGACACTTGATCTGTGAGGAGGAGATCGTAGGGGAGCAGTTGTAACCGATTTGACACCCGTGACCAGCGCAGTTCACTATATCGCACTAGAACAGCATAGTTATGCTCGTGACCGTTCTAAAGTCACAAATCTGCTACTTTCCCAGAAATTTGTTCTACAGTCCTTTGTGGAGAGGGATCAGGTCGATGAGGTTTCACTAAGGCTTTTGATCGGCTTCCTCACAATACCATTCTCGGATCCCTTTGGGTTCTTTGGCAGTCTTCTGTCTCGGAAGTTACCTCTTTTGCCGTACGTCTTCCATCTGTACCCTTGGTGAAGAGTCCTTCTCGTTCTCCGCGATTTCTAGTGTCCCGCAGGGATCTTACTTTGTCATTCTCGTCCCGAATGGCAAATGTTATGCCCTTCCTAGTGTACGTGGAAGAAGGTTTAGCTGTTCTGGTGACTTAATCTTGCCTCGATGCGTTCGTTGATTGGTGCTTCCCATATGGATTTTTGTCTCCATACTTCGACACATACTCGATTATTGACGATCCCCTTAGTGCTCGTTCTCTGTTTGGAACCTCCGGGGGGGGGGGGGGGGAATACAAGAACATTGCTGGGGTTGCCACGATGTCCTTGGGGTTTTGTCAAGCGCAGCACTCGTATGTTTTATGATGATTCCCGTGCCTCCAACACACACTCTATACATCTCTATGGTCTAGCCACACCTTGAAGACTGCTACGTTGACCTCCTCGAACGAGTACACCCGGCCTTTAGGGTGAGCTTCCCCATGCACGAGAACGATTACGATTTTTTCTCCACTCACTGCTTCTGCCACTCTCGACGGAGTTAGGCGGATATGTGGTTCGTTCGCGGTGTTCTTTAATGCAGGCCGTCGGGCCTCGATTGCAGTCCCACAATTCTGTTTCGTACGGCGAATTGGCTGTTGGGTGATTTTGGTATCGATCACATCTCCTGTACGTTCCATGCCCTCTGACGCCTTCTACTCAACTCTCTTACTCCTTCCGCGAACATTCGGTGATGTCAGTGCGTTGCGTTCGGGAAACTTCGATCGATCATCTCACTATTGTCATGCCGGCTCATTTATTCATTGTAATTTACTGCAATTCTCCGCCATTTTTCTCTATTAATGTCCCCGGTTATGTTGAACCTATCTCTCACAATTGAACCGTTTCTTTTATCAGAAATGTCGTTCCCGTCACTATAAGTTCCGGAATCATCAAACTAACGTCTAGTTTTTTCACTAACTTTAGATGGATAAAAAGTTACAGACATAGGAGAACATACTAAGATGCATATTATATAATGCTTCAACAGCAAACGAATTCTGAAACGTGGATGTCAAAAATTATGGATGCTTGCTCATTTACTTGGTTGCCCCACCCCCATACATCAATAAAGCTGTACAGAGTGGACCCGGTGTTTTCAAACGGTTTTTTAAATAAATTATAAAAAATGTAAAATAATTTATTCCCAGCCGATAGGTTACAATTTAGAATAAACCAGTTAATCTCAAAGAGCTTCTGCAAAAATTGTATCAACGCAACTATTACTAGAGTAGATGACGCTCTTAGGCGTTTACCCTCAACTGTAAATTGGACTAGAGTCGAGTGCGCTAAATTGTATAGTTTCTAAATACGATGGTAGGTCATAAAAATGATGAGCCAGGAGTCACAGCACCCAACGTGTATCAGTTTGCAGTAAGAGACAGCGAGGGGCGCTACGTGCGCCTGAGTCGCTACAAAGGTACAATTGCAAGATAAGATTGACACGAACCTGAGCTAGTAGGGACACATCAAAAGGTAAGAGGGCGATGGCTCACGTCGTATGTTCAACTTCGCCATGCTCTCAGGGGACTTCGCCATCGAGGCTGATGCTTCTACTGGTGGCAGGACTCCTGCTGGAGGAACCTTGAAATCGCCTGCTGCTTTGTTGTGGTTGCTAAAAAAGTGAGCGAATGTATGATCAGTCAAACCTACCACCACTGACTGTTCCCATTGCAGTTCTTAACGATTTTGCCCAGTTTGCAAAGAGGGTTATGGCTAAAACATAGTTGATCTCTTCCTTTGACACTTGCCCTTGGGTGGCAAGTGTCAAAGGAAGAGATGTGTGTTCGATCGGGTGGGAAACCAGATTAAGCCCTAAAGAAAGCAATGGAATTCCCCTGGGTCATACCTTCGTGGCAAAAGTACTCTACCAGGAGAATGAAATATGAATATGGCTGAATGAAATAGCCTGCCGCATATCCACCGGTCTGGGTTCGGCCGATGCTAAGCGAGTTCCTGAGAGAATTGCATTCCGTTGGAGGATTTACGAACAGTTGCAATGAAAGAAACCGGTCTGCTGCTGTACACAGAGGATGCTTGAGCCGAGGAGGAGCACTGTGGGTGTCTTGTCCGTGCCATATAATGCCCGAGATGGCTGCAACGTTGATTGCCACCTTCGTACCGTTCAACCGATGGAGTCATGCATTGCTGCATTTGCATAGACCCGTGTGGCTGTTTAAGAACAACGCCTTCAACGGTTCGAGACCTTGCAGGGTGGAAAGGAGGTGGAAATCAGAATGAAAGAGCCACCCTTCCCATGGCTCAAATTCGAGGCCCTCACCCAGTTTCTGACATCGCGCATACTTTTACACGCATAGGTGTGCTGTGAAGAGGATGCTAGGATAATGCCAACCATATTGGGTTTTATAAAAAGAGGTACAATATAAATCTCTCGTGTGGAACGATACTCAAGATCTTGGGAATTACAGGTTCGGAACCACGAGACCGACGAGGTGTGTACCTTTGGGCCGATGGAAGGTTTGAATTGAAGGCCAACTAGAAAACGAGTATGGCATCCAACGGATGGACCAATTAGCTCAAAGTTGTGCAATAATAACAATAATCCCGTTCAATCTGCGGTTGCAGTAATTCTGGTCATGGAAAAAGACAAGTACCAACAATAAGAGATGTGTTGTGCCGTAAGAAGAAGAGTAGGGTTTAAATGTATATAATAGGGTTTCACTTCCCGAACGATGGAATAAGGACGATAATTGCCTTTCTCTGTAAATGAAGAGATTTATTGACAACAAAACGTAATAGTTAACATACAACCGGATGTAACATCATTTATCGATTCACAATGTTCACTCGCCTGTAAATGAAGAGAAAACAACATTTAAAGCCCTTAACCCGGGGTCTTTCTCTTCTGGAGGTCGTTAATAAGTTCCCGTTCACGTTATTACTTCGCTATTATCAATTCGCACTGATAACCGACGGCTCTAGTGGAGATCATTTTGCCGGATTGTCAAGCAGCGGCAATCCCGCACTGACGCGAAGACACGCGGTGAATACATTGGGTGACGGCGTATTCTTTACATGTATTAAGTACGCTTTGGCTTAGGTTTATCTCTGAATGTGAATCTTGAAAATGCCACCAGTTGCAATCACATTCCACAGCAGAGGAAAGTGCTCGGTGTTAGGGGTGGCGACACCTGAACAGTGAAAACTGATAAAACTGCCCTGCACTTTTCAGCGAAAACCTATCATGTTTTTCAGCATGACTGGTGAGTGGGGGGGGGGCACCTTCACACCTCACATCTTCTGGGGACAACCGTCACTCCCTAAGCGCGATCGTATCTCACAACATCCTGACTGGAATTGACAGTGTTCTTCCACCATAAAACTCACACCCTAATCTTTCTTATTTGAACGACAACCCGTTTTCCTTACTTTTACGCGTAACGCTACATGAAAACACTCATCAATTCTTCGAGTCTCCGATTGCAATTCAGCCAACCGCTCATTTCCGTAATTCATCTGCTCCAGATCACGTCCTTCTTGTTGTCAACATCGCGAGCCGCTCTGGATTTGCCGACCTGAACTACCTTGAATTGCATCGCTTACAGAAAGTGTACGACGCTTGTCAATTTAAAGTTTTGGC
The DNA here is from genome assembly GCA_020466155.1 of Pachypeltis micranthus. Taxonomy (NCBI): domain Eukaryota; kingdom Metazoa; phylum Arthropoda; class Insecta; order Hemiptera; family Miridae; genus Pachypeltis; species Pachypeltis micranthus. The sequence continues at coordinate 26,283,439 of CM035777.1, read as the reverse complement.
GTTCCCTTGCGATCAGTTAGGGAATCAAGAGCCGGACTCGGCCGCCGACATCATCCGGCGACTCAAAGAAAAAGAGTGCGACTTCGAAGTGTTTGAAAAAATTGGTAGGAATCGCTTGAACGCTTTTCGTAATATTTTCTAATTTAATCAACAATTAACTGCGCGTGTAGCAAACAAATCGATTTTTTAAAATTCAATGTACGTAGTCTTAAGGAAAACTTCGGGCAGGGTATTGACGCGATAGGAGATGGAGGTTTTGCACCTCTCTCTGTCACAGGTCAGTGGCTTCAGTGATCGTTAGCCCCAAACTCTTCCTCCGTTACGAGTGAGGTAAATTGGAAATGGGAAGACAAGTTCTGACGTAAATCCGAATGATAAGAGGGAGAATTAACTTCTTTTTTACTAAATTTAAAATATTTCATTTACAGCAGCCTCTAGGTGCTATTTTCCTCCAATAATCAACAACTGAACAGTATTTGCCTGTAGAACTGACAAAAATGTCCGTTGGAAACAGCCTTCTTTTGGTAGAGCAGTGGCGAGTTACTATGACTATAATGGGTGTGGAAGCCAGTAAGCTTTTTTCCATATTTTATGCTGATTGAAACATTTTAACCATCAACGTTTCACTATGTCAGGGGATGTCGTATAAAATATCTGGTGCGTTGCAACACACAACTCTCCTTAGCTCTACAATAATTCACTTTGTACATGGCTAATTCTATTTAATCAATTCATTTATCATTCTGTCAATTTGAACTTGGTCAAACAACGCTTTACGGCAGCAGCAAGCGGTAGCGCTTACAGTTCCAGATTTTATTGTGCTGTTCGTACTCTTTGCAGGACCATTAGTGAGCAATTGGTACACGAATAATTAATGAGGCTGTAAACACAAATTTTTTATGAAGGATAGTAATCACTTTTGCAGAGTTATTGGGTAATAACTGTTAGAACTGGTAGTAAGCGAAACAGCAGTAGTTGAAATTCAGGAATTTCTGGGGTGAGCCCCATGTATCTCATGAGCGTTTTTAAACACTCACCCTTTAGGTATTGGATTGGACTACAATACCAATTTTTTTTAACATTCTACAGAAATTCCAGCGGAGTTTATAAGGAAAAAACCGCGCTAAAAACGCTTTTCGTCGAAAGTTTTGGTAATTTATTGTGCTGCTTTCGTCATTTTCCCATAAATGGGAATTTCATGGTATAGTTGCCTTATTGGGAGCTACCAATATAAAAAATGTAATCAAAATCGTTAGAGCTGTTTTTGAGAACAAAAATATTTTGTGTTTTGATCACTATGATAACTATAGTTAAATTTCGGTGGATTTTGTTCATACCCTTATTTTGGCGTCCCACGGTAACCTGCGTGCGAGATATGAAGTTTGAGATGATTTGATACGGCCGTTTTGTCTAAAAATCGTTCACAGACACACACACACACACACAGACACTCTGACCATTTTCCCAAATAGTGTTTTTCGGACTCAGGAGGGTCTGAAACGTAAAGATCTGAAGAAAACTCAAATTTTTTTTTTTCAGCCGATTACATAACTTTCCTTTCAACTTTGTAGAGCCAAGGAAAGTAAAAAGTACAAATGGCGTAGATATGGGTACCCTTCCTTAATATGAAGTTAAAACCCCACTCCATGCCACATCGTGGGGTCGACTGCAGACAAAGAGGACTAAGCCGCTGCAACGTGCGTTCTCGATTAACACAACAGAGCGCACCATAACCGAAAAGAATATTGATATTACACATATAACATCGCAATGATCAGCTTCATCCTTTGATAGTCATTGATAGTGCTTCAGCGAAAATGTGATTTTACTCGTTCAATATTCTAAATGTGCTAGACGTAAACGGGCCGAAAGCTTGTCTGCTTTGGAAATACCTCAAGACGTCTCAGAAGAGCACGATGGGAAACATCATCAAGTGGAATTTCACCAAATTCATAATTAATCGAAAAGGCCTGCCAGTCGAGCGCCACGGTCCGGCGGTTCCTCCTTCCAAACTAAAGAGATCCATCGAATATTATTTAGCGGAGCAGTGATGAAAAAGGTATCAAATACAGTCGAAGTACTGAAAATTGTCGGTGTTCAATTAAATCCTAAGGTGGTGTAAGTGATAATAACTGTCGTTATACAGTTCTATCCAACTTTTTCCGTGGGAAAGGACATCGCTAGGAGGTGATGGAAAGGAACATTCGTCGAGGAGTATGGTTTTTCTATTTTTGTTGACGGCAACAACGTAATGTCTTCTACAACCAAAAGCAGAGCAAGGGTGTGATGTGGGGAGCATTTTTTCAATGGGTAAGAGGAATCTGGAACTGTTTAGCACACAGCATCAGATGCTCTATGTGATGGCACTTGTCCTCTTCCTCCTCACGAAAACCCAGCAGTTTACCGCCATTCCCGTACATCCTCCCCACATTGCCCAACAGTTAGTGAGATTGTTAATTCCGAGTCAGCATTCCGTGGGATGCTGACCCGTGGATCAGTTAGATCCATCCTCTTCTTGCTCAACACTGCCTGGGCAAATTAATTGGTTTACTCCAGAACTCAAGGTGGCAAAGACGAATGTCTCTAGTGCCAGCTGGCCATCTGTGTCACTGGCAGTCTGTCCGCGTTTCTCACACGAAAATGGTGTGGTAAGCATCATCCCACGCACGAGCAGTTTGTCAGTTCGATGCAGGTACACACTAAATGCTGTTTCATGAGGCAGTGAGTAAGGTAGAAATTCACCGAGCCATGGATCAAGTGGTCCAGTGAGTCTCCTAGGCAGCGTCCAATTCCTCTTGCCTCCTTCTAATGCCTTACACTTTATGGGTACAGCACGTTCCTCTCGGATGTTAGGAAGTGATTGGGATCCACCAACGCTACCTAATCAGTTGCCGTGTGGTACGAGCAAGCAATGAGAAGGGTTCATCTGCTTTACACTTCTGCCATCCTTTTCCGACCGCAGGCAGTGCTCATCGTGTTGGCCCTCGCCTCTGAAACAAGCTTCATTAATTTGGTCCTGCCCGCCTTCAACGTGAATTGCTTCTTGAAGACCCGGAACTAACTGCGCCTTCCAACACGTCTGAGTTAACATTTTTTACTTTAGCTACGCAAAGGGTAAGGAAAGCATTGCAATACCGCAAAAAACGGATAATCTGGTGCGTTGCAACACACAACTTTCCTTAGCTCTACAACAATTCACTTTGTACATGGCTAATTCTATTTAATCAATTCATTTATGGTTCTGCGGCAGCAGGAAGCGGTAGCGCTTACAGTTCCAGATTTTATTAAGCTGCTCGTACTGATTGCAGGACCCTTATTGAGCAATTGGTGCACAGAGAATTAATGAGGCTGTAAACACAAATTTTTTGAAGAAGGATAGTAATTACTTTTGCAGAGTTATTGGGTAAACACTTTTACAACTGGTAGTAAGCGAAACGGCAGTAGTTGAAATTCAGGAATTTCTGGAGTGACCTCCATGTATCTCATGAGCGTTTTTAAACACTCACCCGTTAGGTATTGGATTGGACTACAATATCAATTTTTTTTAACATTCTACAAAAATTTCAGCGGAGTTTATAAGGAAAAAACTGCGCTAAAAACGCTTTTCGTCGAAAATTTTGATAATTTATTGTGCTGCTCTCGTCATTTTCCCACAAATGGGAATTTTATGGTATAATTGCATTATTGAGAGATATCAATGTAAAAAATTTAATCAATATCGTTAGAGCCGTTGTTGAGAAAAAAATTTGGTGTTTGGATCACTATGATAACTATAGTTAACTTTCGGGGGATTTTGCCCATACCCTTATTTTTGCGTCCCATGGTAACCTGTAGGCTAGACATCAAGTTTCAGCTGATTTGGTACGGTTGTTTTCTCTAAAAACCGCCCTAAAATCGAATTAGTCGAAAGTTTTGGTAATTTATTGTGCCACTCTCGTCATTTTCACACAAATGGGAATCATATTTAATAGTTGTCTTATTGGGAGTTATCAATATAAAAAATTTTATCGAAATTGTTAGAGCCAGTTCGGAGAAAAAAAATATTTGGTGTTTTGATCACTATGATAACTATAGTTAACATTCGGTGGATTTTGTTCAAACCCTTATTTTGGCGTCCCATGGTAACCTGCGGGCGAGATATGAAGTTTGAGCTGATTTGGTACTGTGGTTTTCTCTGGTTCTTTGTAGAGCCAAGGAAAGTAAAAACTGACTATTCACATAAAATCACGGGGGATCTTCAACTACTGGATATCGTTCTCCATTAATGTTCAACTGGCCATCCGTAGAAAGAACGTATAATCCAAGGTGGCTAGGACAAATAGTCGTTGAACATTAAATGATTATTCCTGATAGGCGCCTCTAATTACTTTGATCAAACTTATGTAGTGATCGTAGGTAACCAACACCGACATTACGTACACATAAATGTGTCCGCGGGGTGAGGGACGAAAATGTACCAAAAACTAGTGTTTTTCGCATTTTTCTCGATAACGGCTCTAACGATTTTGATTAAACTTTCAAATTATCTTCTACTAATTAATTACTAACTTTTGTTCTCGCTACATATCTCCATGAAAATACGGTGAATGGAGATATAGGCCTATGAAGAAAAAATAGGTTTTTTACACTTTTTGGCAAAACGGCTCCAACGAATATCACCGAACTTTCAAGATGTATTTGAATAGTTAATACCTACATATTGTTTTCAATAAATGTTCCTCTGACAGTCCATTGAACAGAGATAAAAATGAAAATGTGTCGAAAATAACGTTTTTTCGAACATTTCCGTAAATTTTCGAGTAACTGCTTCACCAGATGTGATACATTCTAATGGAGTGTCTTGGAAGTCCCCCACACCAACATTTCGTTCTGCATAATTATTTCTGTAAATATACGTTGCACGGAGATATAAGCCAAGTTAACTCAGAGAAGGAGATTAGTCGAATATTAATTTATCGGTATTCCAATTTTCTCAAAAATGGCTCTAACGATTTCGATCAAACTTACGGAGTAGTCTCAGCTAACTAGTCCCTACATTTTGTTCTCCGTAAATGTTTCAGCGGAAGTGCGTTGAACGAAGACATAGCACCCGCATATGCAGCTGGTGTTCGAACTTAAAGGGGTGGCGGAAAGTTGTGTGTTGCTACGCACCGCTCGTTATATTAATAGGTCGTTTCTGGGAACAGACACTTACGCACGGAATACTAGAATCAAATATTAATACGCCATCTCTCTTTGTTGGGTGAGCCAACTTTTCGCCTAATTAGTTTCCACACTTTCTGGAATTTGTTCACGACCGATTGAAAATGCGGAGGTTGAAATTATAACCAGGGCCTAATAGGAAGAAGTAGCTCTTACTTTATTGTTTATTAGTACGACTTGCGGATAAAAATTTTGAGTAATTTTAATGATAAATGATTAAGAGGATGTCAGAAGAGCTCGTTGGTTTAATTTAGCACGTCTGGGCGGTCAGTGATTTTGATTGCCTTGTCGTGTGTTTAGTTTCCTAAGACATGAATTATATGGAGTAGAGGTGTGGATTGAGCATTGCCCAAATTACCTCCTTCGTTCAACTGAACGAAAATTCCATTACAGCAATTAACGAGCACGTCTAATGATTGAGTGAAACCGGGATTGTAGTGAAGGAGGGTATTCGAGGAATATTTGCGATCAATGAGCGATAAGAGGTCATCAGTGGAACTTCAATCGAGAGCAAATGACGTCGAAACGTTTTATTGCGAAATTGAATCGATTGTGAGAAGGCGGTGGGAGTGTGAGACGTGAAGTCCAACGTCGATAGGAGATGATAATAGGTTTAACTGTAGTGTAGGGGTAATGTGATAGGAATTGCTCGAGCGGAGGGACGAAAGGGAGACGAGGGCGGGGTCTTATTTAATGGGCGTGGCCGCTTAAAGCTCCGCCTTTTGAGTAAGGTAGAGGGGGTAAATGATAGGAGGTGCTGCGTGGGTTAGACTGCTTCGGATTGAGCTTTGATGGACGCCGGGGGCAGCAGCGCACTGCGGCGACCACAGCCCTCGACCCCGAGGGACTTTTTCAACCGCCTTTACGGACATTTGGAAAACAACGACGAGGTGAGTCCTGACGTGATTATTCATAATGATTAATCCTGACGAGGTAGTCGTTCATTAGGAAGCACTGACACACCACATCACGTCTTTAAACCTAGCGGTTCGAAAAATTCGGCAAAGCATATGAAATACATTGCATTCTCATATTCCAAACATGAATAATATTTGTAACAACAACCATGCAACGATTTGTCATGCTTAGACCACAGTTGGACGTCCAGAGTGGCCATTCAGTGAAGCGCCAGGCACGCAAAATGCTTGTCACGATATTTTTGCTTTATCCACCACAGACGCAGACGTTATTCAGCTCAATTGTGCATGTCACAGCATACTGGCCACCTCTGTGGCTCTTGTTTTTGGTTCATTCTAGCCTCCTCCTCACTTCCATTGATAGAAACAGGGTGTCACCTTATTCGCGATATCAAAAGAATGCTCTACCGCGAGGACGTTCCTTTTAGCGAATTTCCCTAGAAAATGAAGGTCATGTTGAGTTAGGAAGTTCAGATTTAACACAAAAATAGCTTGCGATTCTCTAGGTTAAGTTAACCGGTGGAATCGGTCAATCGCAACGTACCGCAAGGTTTGATTGAGAAAATTTGACGGATAGGAGTTTTGTTGTTCTGTTCTCTTGCGATTCTAGATTGCGGCGTATTTATACTTAGCCGTATGACTTAAGTATACTGTTGCCATCAGGACAACACCTTGGTGGTTGTCTCTAAAGCCCTCTCCCAGGACATCTATTGGGGTTAAACACAATTCGATCCATAACACGCTATTTAGATGACATGCAGTACATTCACGCATCCATAACACAAAGTTGGACAACTAGCATTAACATGCTTCCCCCTCCCCCTCCTGGTGAGAGCTTTCGTCCATGAAAGCTTGCGCTGCTCGTATGCAAAGATGCACACGGTGTAATGACAGGGGGGGATTAATATGTATTGTGTCTTTTGGGCCTCTTAGTACAATGATACTGTCAGTTTTCCCTGTACACGTCGAAATTCCCCGCTTTTCCGGGAAATTTCTGGTCCCAGGAATGATAAAGCGCGAGAAAGGGCATTATTCCCGTGTGTTGGAGCACTGCATAAGATGCCACGGTCGGTTTTACCAGTACGCTTCAGGATTTCCCGCGTTTCCGGGTATTTTCCGGTTTTCGGTATGGTAGTGCAGGAAATATAAGCCTTGGAATGACGGGCCTGATTTTTTGGCGCTGCGTACGATCCTGATCGGTTTTCCCAGTGGACATCCGGATTTCCCGCTTTTCTCAATCCAAAACAACATACCTCAGCCGAATGCAACGGGAGAAACCAACGAAGCAACACAATCTAAACCAACCAGCCTCCATATAACTGTACACCTTCCTCAGTTGTTCTGGCCCCTGGCGATTTTCAACTTTTTTCTTCCGTATCTCGTTCTTGTCTTTTCTGACGGTCTCTGGAAGGGTTGCCTTTTACTATTACATGGACTTCCTTTATCTCGCTTCGATTCCAATAACCCACCCATCCATTTTAATGGGAACGCTCTCCTTGGTCGTCGCTTAACCCCTGATATTTTCGAAATCGTGACGATGACGTCGTCTTCAGCGCTCCACAAGTTTTTTTGCATGATTAGTGTAATGATTGATAAAATATGATAAGATGAAATAAATAATTAATGAATGACAAAATACGGAAAAGAATTAATACAATCGAAAAGTACTATCCTTTGAGTTCGCTAACTGCCTTTGGCTGGCGCGCAAGGAGCTCTTGCCCTTTTCCTGGAAAGTACGCAGGTTTTAATTAGGCCTGCAACAGAACGAAGACTCCTCGCACTAGACAACATGGAAATCTGTTAAACGTAGATTTGTAACGAACGAATTACAAATTATTAAGTCAGCACCAACTTTGACACCTCGTTTTGACAACTAAGTACATACCATTACAAAAACAACCTAGTGACAGAATTCTTGATCGAAACACTGAATAAATTACTTACGAATCAGTTAAACTGTTCCAGCCTATTTAAATTCCAGTGGGTTATCCAGTAGCAAATTTCCAATTGTTAATCTTCCTTTTTCTTCTTTCAAACCCGTCTTCAGTACACTTGACAGGGGAGATGAACTCAGCCAACAGGTGTAGTGACATTCAACTCAACGAAAAATGAATGATATGTTACGACAGTACACCGTTCACAAAAACATTAAGCTCAGCTATAAGCTCAAGGCCTAAGAATTAAGAGCCTTGACGATTCGGAGATTTATAGTAATGGGAGTTTCTGCAGTTATACAATACCACATCTACTGCTCTTTAGTGCCTCACCCCTGAGTATTAGATGTACAACTTCTCAGTGGCTTTTGCAGGTAAAAGATGGAGAGGCCCGGAAGCGTCAAGGAGAAGGGAGTCAAGTTGAAGGTCTGTCATCAGCCGCCAAGCAGTCGATTCCTGACGAATCTACCCCTTCGGATCTTTGGCGCTGCCCCCCTCATATTTCCCTGGCTGCACGCTACGAAGAGCACCTGTTACATCTCCGGCAGTTCGTTCCTCAAACTCACCCTTTTCCTCCAGGCCTCACGGCTTTCCGTAAGTATTTGTATACTCTCGATATATATCAATTATACTGCCAGCAGATGCATATACGTCCATCAACTCGTGAATTGATGGGTAATTTTAAGTGGTGATGTCAGCGTAAAGTTACGGAGATTACGCCAACAACAAATCCAAAAGGCGCGCAAATAAAGCTGTGAGCAGCGTACGTCGTCGAGAAAAGGAGGTGGGGGCTGAAATATACCGAAAAAGAGAGGAATTGGCATTTACTTCGTAAACGGCTCTTAACGGCTTACGTCTAGCCAGCATATTACTTAGCTTTTCGAACTTGCCGCAGTAAAAACATTACTGAAATTCATCAACCTGTCGGAGTGTCGTCCAACAACCTCTACCCACACTTCCTTCCCTGTAACTATTAGTTAACAGGGATAGAAGCCAAAATACATCTGAAAATGAGATTCGATGAACATGAAATTATCGTTTTTTTCAATTTTCTCAAAACAGCTGTAATAAATTTGATCGGATTTATGGAGTAATTTCTACAAACTAGTGCCAGCTTATTTTTTTTGCGTTTCCGTAAGAATGCGTTATACGAAGATATACGGCAGGACGTTGAATTTACTAGGTTGGAGAAACTTGTGTGATGGTACGCACATATTTTACTCTCAGTGTGTTTATTTAATATAAATTTCGTAATTTAATATTTATCGTTGGGATTTCGATCCCACTTCATTCTGACACGCCTCTCGTAAAGCTGGCCACTGACGATCGTTCCAACAAGCCAAATGGCGCGCCAATGGAACGACGTGAATGGCGAAACTCGTCAGGTTTGGAGTGGAGTGACGGGACCTGATGGAATTCCAACCAGTCCAAAAGCCAATCGCGCCGCGCCAAAACATCATCACTCCAACTGCAGGTGAATGGGGAAACGCGACCCGGCAATACGGACAGATGGCGCGATGGAACGAGCATGGTTGGGGAAACCGGGCACTTTCCTGTGATTCAAAATCGAACAACTCACTTATCGCCTTTTGCCCTGTGCCCTGTGTTTAATTTGTCAGTTCTTTCCCCAATATACGTTTTTTCTCCGCGAAATGAGTGTTTCCAACAAGGATTTCGTAATTTCCGTAATTGATTTATACAAGGAACCTAGCTGCTTGTGGATAACGAGTGACCCAGATTTCAGCTCTTCAAAATTCATCCCAGTTGCCAGAAATCGTAATGTAGCAGCGAGCCTCTCATGGGGAGTAATGCACTGTCTCATGACGGTGTCTTCTTTTTTAATCATTGGTGTAACCAAATGGAGTAAGCTGCGGTTAGAACCATCTGACTGGAGAAATTACTTGCGAATGAATGAAGAGGCCTACTTTCAATTACTCCATTTGGTTACACCAATGATTAAAAAAGAAGACACCGTCATGAGACAGTGCATTACTCCCCATGAGAGGCTGGGGAAAGTGCCTGGTTTCCCCACTCACGTTCGTTCCATTGCGCCATCTGTCAGTATTGCCGGGTCGCGTTTTCCCATTCACGAGCAGTTGGAGTGATGATGTTTTGGCGCAGCGCGATGGCTTTTGGACTGGTTGGAATTCCATCAGGTCCCGTCACTCCACTCCATACCCGACGAGTTTCGCCATTCACGTCGTTCCATTGGCGCGCTACCTCGCCATTTGGCTTGTTGGAACGATCGTCAGTGGCCAGCTTTACTGCAATTTCTTTGGGCCACTGTGGATTGGTTTGAGCGCAATAATAAACGTAATTATAATTTGGATGTATACACGTGGGTTGTTGTTTTTTCTTTGTTAATTACGAGAGGAAATTCACGTTGGGAGCAAATTAATCAAGGGAAGGGTGCTTGAGAAAATCCTGAAACTACCGCAATTTATCAAATTTGTTTTTTTTTAAATTGACACCTTCGAAGGCCTCGCCATTTTACCAACAATATCTAGAAACCTAGGATGCGTAAGAGCCTTGAAACAGAGTCTGGAACAGAGTACACACGAATTTAGTAACCAGCTCCTCTCGTCCGTCAACTCGCATTCCTGTTTGCGAACACTATGTGTCTTGGCGTTATGCGGACTGCGTCGAAATAAGAGTGTTCGGAAAAGGACCGAGAAGCTTGAAAATGTGTCAAAGTAATGACACGAAAACGTTCCAAAGGAACCTGTTGTATCTAAGAAGCGGTACGAAATTTTACGTTTCCTAATTCAGTCCCGCTACCTGCTAATGATGTGTCATTGATAAGTTTACTTTGATCGAGTTGACTGTTACATCAGAAAACGATTTCTCTGTTCTGATTTCATTTGTAAGTATCGACATTTGGGCTGTACCAGAAACTGAGCTATTATTTGTTTTCTCCCTCGAAAATCTGAGGTAGGAATTCGATGATATTCCACGGTGTAAGACGGTTTCTGTAGGATTGAAATGTACAATGTACCATTCAACCTTCGTCAACAGAGCATCAGATAGTCGTGATAGATACTCACCTCACGTTGTTCGCCATGTCCATCAAGCATTACGGTTTTGTCGTCATATTCCTCCTTGAATCCATCGAAGTGGAAGCAGATTATTACCTTCTCTAACCGCTGACTGTTCAGGTGATAAATCGATTCAGTTGTTCGAGATCTACATTGAGACGAGACACTCCTGAATGAAGGTTCAATTGAACGGGTTCCGGCGGTGAACTGCTGAACGTGAACGTTAAATTTTTAATTGAGGCGGAACTGCGACACGACGAAAACGATTTGGACGGTTCATTCGGTAGTGATAATATTCTTTCTTTCTCAGTGATAACCTATCGAACAATCTAGAAGTTTTTCCTCGTCGATAACGATCTCGGAAACAGACGAACTGTTTATCTTCCAACGGCCTTTCAGCGAATTTGAAATGAAGGGAGACGTACTTTTATAGAAATGAATCGAGAAACATTCCTTTAATAAGTTGGAACTATTATTTGATAGCTCCTAGTTATTGTTATTGCTAGATTCTGCCTGGGCGCTAGAGCCCTTCAAAATTCAAGTTGAATCGCTCGACTGCCCATCGGCACTATAGTGCTTTCCCTGCTGCTTTCTTGGCGTTTTTTGTTTGTTTTAGTACATTTCGACTAGCCATGGATAGACAGGATAATACGTTTTTTGATCATCAAGGAGCGTTGTGGATTGGGGTATGAATGTCGCTTTCATATCAGACAAGTACGCTTGTCTTGTTGCGTCAATTGAACTTTAATGCTGATTCATAAGATGGGCTTGATTGGTGGTGTCCAAAGGATGGCCACAACTTCAAACAGTCCACTCGTGAAGGGTCGTGGTTTAGTCTACGTCGCCTAACATGCGAGGCGAACGATATTTTAAATAATGTTCGTCTTTCGAAACACATTTAAACTTATACATGCAGTCTGCTGCCTGTAATGTGATAATCAGGAGCAACCCGATAAATTACAGAACTCAAACCACCCTTTTTTCACGGCGTAGCCTCTTTAATCGCAGAACAGTACACTACGAAACTTCTCAAAATAGCACTATGGCAGTTCTGTAAATCATCTGATTACTCAATTAAGGTTGTGTATACTACGTTAGTAGTGGCAAACCGATCATTGTCAGAACCTTTCCAAAATATATACCGTTGATATTACTCAATGAAGGTCACGACATAGATAGGAGCAACCCACTAAGTTCAGGAACTTTAAGCACACACTTTTTGTGTATACATCGTCTCGTTTAACTGCGTGAAAACCAGATTGTATCAGTCGCTACAGCGATAACAATCGCTGACTGCGCGTGGGGTTCATGGAAGTGATGAGTTGCTCAAAATATTCCAATAAACGAGGGTTTTAAGGTAGTTCGCAATAGTTACCTTTCCACGCGAATGTTTAACCGATATGGTTAGAGCTGTTTTGAAGGAGGAAAATATAGACGTTTTGGTCTTTTGCACTTGTTTCATTCACCGACTTAATACTTTTACTAAACCACTGGCCATTTGTACAAAATGCGTTTTTTGGATACAAGGGACTTTCAAAACGTAAAGATTTGTTAAAACGAAATTCTCTATTTTTCCCCGAGTACGTAATGTTCTCTTATAATTCGTAGGACAAGGAAAGTAAAAGCTATCAAAATAGTTGAACAATTAATTTACAATAATTTAATGAGGGTGAGAAGCTTAACGGAAACATCAAGGACGCGATCGAAGATCACAGACATGAGAATCAATTAGCGTGGGACCAATACCGACAAGCAGCCTTTTGTGATTGGGTCGTACACTGTTTCAGAGCCCTGAGCCTCATTTCCGTTCAGCATCTGTTTCTCCAAGTAATTTCACCGGCCGACCACCAAATCGATTATCACCGCGAGTTTTATTAATTGAAATGGCTCCATACGCTTTGATAGCATCTGCTCTTCCGAACGGTTTCTACGGACACACGCTCCTTCTCTCCGTTTAATTATAATTAATCGCCGTTTATTTTACCTTCCCGCAGAGCCCGCATTTTACGGGAAGTTCTCTCCCAGACGCTTCGCGGGGTGTGAACTAGTGCAGCCCACACCTACCTGTGTGAACTGGTGCAGCCCGCGACTGACTCATCCACCGTCCCCAGTGGTCAGATCGAATTGGAGTCTCGTGTACCGTAAAAATTTCTGCGTCCGTTGAGAGTGAGTCGACACACAACTTTCCCTACGTTTCATCGTGACAGTTTCAGGACGCCAAACTGGGAATGGAACCACGTTCATCGTGAATGGGTACGAGCGGCGTCTGAAATAAGAAGGGATCCCTTGCAAGCCTATGCCGATATTGATGAATAATTATATGTGACTGTTCCGTGGCTTAAGCAGCAGTAGTCAAGCTTCGCACTGACGCTAAGGTGCTGCAACTGTAGAACCCAACACTTTATCATCTCTGAGATGCTTCAGATGTGAGGGACCAAACCGTACAACATCAGATGGAGGGGACATAAATTAGTAAGCGCAGAACGGATACGTAGGCAGATATGTAAATTTCTATATTACTTTTCAAAACTAAAATGGAGTTGGAAAATTGTCTATTTCCACTGCATTTGAGTTACAACGCTACATTCGATTTCGACAGTAACACGAACAAGAAGTCTTCAACTCTCGTCAGTCACAATTAAGAGCGATATGCTCCTGATTTGAAAGAAAAATATCTAAGATGTGACGCACTACACAACTTTCTTCCACCCCACGTGCATTCAACAATTTTCGTAACTTAAACCAATTCATTTTTCACTCGGTTTGTTTGAACATAACTTCATGTTTTACGTAGTAAGTGGTAGCGCTTAAAGCAGAGAAATTGATTGAGTGGCTCTTACTCTTCATGCCACGACCAGTATTGAGAAGCCCATGCACAAGTAATTCATGAGGCTGTCAAGTGGACTTTGACACACAAACCATTTTCCATAATCACAATTCCTTGAAACGTAAAGATCTGAAGAAAATTCGTTTTTACTTTCCTTGGCTCTACAAAGTAGAAAGGAAAATTATGTAATCGGCTGAAAAAAAAAAATTGAGTTTTCTTCAGATCTTTACGTTTCAGGCCCTCCTGAGTCCGAAAAACACTATTTGGGAAAATGGTCTGTGTGTCTGTGAATGATTTTTAGAGAAAACGACCGTATTAAATCAGCTCAAACTTCATATCTCGCCCGCAGGTTACCATATGACACCAAAATAAGGGTATGAGCAAAATCCACCGAAATTTAACTATAGTTATCATAGTGATCAAAACACCAAATTTTTTTCTCTCAAAAACGGCTCTAACGATTTTGATTAAATTTCTTATATTGGTAGCTCCTAATATGCCAACTATACCATAAAATTCCCATTTGTGCGAAACTGACGAGAGCAGCACAATAAATTACCAAAACTTTCGACGAAATCGATTTTAGCGCGGTTTTTAGAGAAAACAACCGTACCAAATCAGCTGAAACATGATGTCTAGCCTACAGGTTACCATGGGACGCCAAAATGAGGGTATGGACAAAATCTACCGAAAGTTAACTATAGTTATCATAGTGATCAAAACACCAAATTTTTTTTCTCAAAAACGGCTCTAACGATTTTGATTAACTTTTTTATATAGATAGCTGTCAATAAAACAATTATACCATAAAATTCCCATTCGTGGGAAAATGACGAGAGCGGCACAATAAAGTATCAAAATTTTCGACGAAAAGCGTTTTTAGCGTGGTTTTTTCCTCATAAACTCCGCTGGAATGTTAGTAGAATGTTTAAAAAAAATTGGTCGTAGTCCAATCCAATACCTATAGGGCGAGTGTTCAAAAACGGTCGTAAGACACATGGGGCTCACTCCAGAAATTCCTGAATTTCAACTACCGCCATTTCGCTTACTACCAGTTCTAAGTTTGTACCCAATAACTCTGCAGAAGTAATTACTATCCTTCATCAAAAAATTATTGTTCACAGCTTCATTAATTATTTGTGTACCAATTTCTCAATAATGGTCGTGGAATGAGTACGAGCAGCACAATAAATTCTGGAACTGTACTGCTACATGCTGCCGTAAACTGTTGTTTGACCAAGTTCAAATGCACTGAGTGATAAATGAATTGAGTGAGTGGAAAAAGCCATGTACACGAGTGGATTTACGTAGAGCTGAGGAAAGTTGTGTGTTGCAACGCACAAGATAATTGTGGAATAAATTAGGCTGCATAATTGCGCCATTGTACTTTCATAGTTGTTTAAATACGGGTCTGTTGAATGTATATTAAAGATACGCTGCTTGCTTATTAAGTGAAACTTCAGTTGCTGTTGGTAAAACGCATCCTTTATGTGTTGCGAAAGTAAAGCAAGTGAAGATTCTATTCTCCTGGATGCATTCATTTTAAACAGGGGAGTGAAGCTGAACACAACGGTCTGCCGATTAAATCATCATCATTCTGCCGGCATTCGAGACACTTCATGTACTTTAAATTCCTTTTATGCAATAAGCTGTGAATGAAACTGGCCTGCACATTTCAACCCGGCATACTTCGGCAGTTAATAACGTCATTATTCTGAAATTGAGCGCTCTCGAATTCAAAAAGCGAATAGTCGGAATAAAATTCGACGGTGGAAAATAAACTGAAGCCCGAGTTTCATTGCGGAAGAGGAGCGATAAATATACAAATATTGTTAACATTATCATTGTCGCTGGCTGAGGGGGGAAACTCGAGGATCAAAATTGAATGAAAAGGAAAAGCGAGGAATCCCGCGGCGTCGAGAGGGGGAAGGGATTTTCTCGCCGCCGGTTCCTCACGTTGTATTGTTACAATATTGTGATGTGATTTGCGTTAGTTCCACAAGAGTTGACTCGGAGGCGGAGTGAGAGCTTAAATGGCTACTCGCCGTCCTGAAAATGTCTGGTTTGCAGTCAAACCGCGTTTCCCACGGCGACTCGAAAGGGCGGAACTTGTCAGATCCGAAACCGACGACGATTTAGCGTCTGGTTAGTCGCTAACCTAACCCCCGCATAATTTCGAAACTTGGAAAGTTCGGAAATGTTTCCATGTCACGGAGAGTTGGACGCATCGTCAACAAATTGCAAGAATCGAAGGCTCGGGTCCGTTTTTGGAAATTAGTCGGGAAGCAGGTAACGTCCACGCTCTTCGTCTTTCTTGCAAGAACAACCCAAGCTTTCGATTGAATGATGTTTATTGTTGTAAACGCGTTATGTTTTGTTTTCACTTCCGGCGAGCACGAAAATGAATCAGAAAGTTTTCCGACGCATGAGCAGGCCACCTACAGCTGCCCATGAGTGAAGAGTGGATTTTACCATGTCAAGCGCACCAACTTTCAATGTTGAACGTTTAACAATTCCCTCTTGATTCGTTACAAATTCAATGGACTTGTACTTGCACAATAATTCTGCAGGATGAGATGCTACATCGAACCTGCCCCGTTTTGTGATTACAGGTCGATAAGAATTAACAAATATAACGAAATCGGTAGCAAAGTCTTTCATGAACTGTACCCCAGGCAATCTACGTAACCTGTGATAAGGCGGTCCGACGTCTATCGTCCTCGACGACCTTACGTAACGCTGTACGTTATCGTGTCGCCTGGAATTCCGATTTGAAGGTTGAAATTGATCGTATTGACGTCAGTGGGATTTTCTACTAACATAGCCCGTTCACTGAGCCACTAACGAATTTTGTGTATTGAGCCACTAACGAATGGCTATTTTCTCATTTCGAATGCCGAACGATTATCGGATGAATACTTTTGCTGGTTGTTCAGTGTCTCCAGTTGTGCTCGGACTCTGCACAATGGAGACAGGCCTAGACCAAACAGGCGGTTGTTTCTGCTGCCTCGGAAAGCGCAAGCCTGGTGGAGATAAGACAACTCGCAGTCACGCTTCCAACCATTCCCTAAAGTTTTATCACAATCAGATGAAAGATTACGAAGGGATAACCACGATCGGGTATAGACACTTGCATTCATTTTTATTTATACAGTAGAAGGGTTCATAGAGAAAGGATTGGGGAGTGAGAGAGCGGACGAGCTGGCCAAAGCAGAAGCTATAAAGTACTTCTGCAGCCAGAGCCGTTTTCGCTGATCGTTATGTAATAATTGAAAAGAGAATATCTGGTGCGTAGCAACACACAACTTTCCTTAGCTCTACAACAATTCACTTTATACATGGCTAATTCTATTTAATCAATTCATTTATCAATCAGTCCCTTTGAACTTGGTCAAACAACGCTTTACGGCAGCATGAAGCGGCAGCGATTACAGTTAAACAATTTATTGTGCTGCTCGTACTCATTCCAGGACCATTATTGAGCAAATGGTACCCAGAAAATTAATGAGGCTGTAAACACGGATTTTTTGAAGGAGGATAATAATCACTTTTGCAGAGTTAATAACTGTTAGAACTGGTAGTAAGCGAAACAGCAGTAGTTCAAATTCAGGAATTTCAGGGGTAAGCCCCATGTATCTCATGAGCGTTTTTAAACACACACTTTAGGTATCGGATTGGACTACAATCCCAATTTTCTTTAACTTTCTACTAACATGATTATTTATTGGGCTGCTCTCGTCATTTTCCCACGAATGGGAATTTTATGGTGTTATTGCCATATCGGGAGTTATCAATATAAAAAATTTAATCAAAATCGTTGTAGCCGTTTTTGAGAAAAACATTTTGTGTTTTGATCACTATGATGACTATAGTTAACTTTCGGTGGATTTTGCTCATACCCTTATTTTGGCGTCCCATGGTAACCTGCGGGCTAGATATCAAGTTTGAGGGAATTTGGTACGGTCGTTTTCTCTAAAAACCACTCTAAAATCGATTACGTCGAAAGTTTTGGCAATTTATTATGCTGCTCTCGTAATTTTCCCATAAATGGGAATATCATGGTATAGTTGCCATATTGTGAGCTATCAATATAAAAAAAGCGTTTTTGCCGCGGTTTTTTCCTTTTAAACTCCGCTGGATTGTTACTAGAATGTTAAAAAAAAGTCGTGTTGTAGTCCAATCCAATACCTATAGGGTGAGTGTTTAACAACGCTCATGAAGTACATGGGGCATGGGGCTCACTTCAGAAATTCCTGAATTTCAACTACCCCCGTTTCGCTTAGTACCAGTTCTAACAGTTATTACCCAATAACTCTGCAAAAGTTTTTAACATTCTACAAGAATTCCAGCGGAGTTTATAAGGAAAAAACTGCGCGAAAAACGCTTTTGGTAGAAAATTTTGATAATTTATTGTGCTGCTCTCGTCATTTTCCCACGAATGAGAATTTTATGGTATCATTGCCTGATTGAGAGCTATCAATATAAAAAATGTAATTAAAATGGTTAGAGCCGTTTTTGAGAAAAATAATATTCGGTGTTTTGATCACTATGATAACTATAGTTAAATTTCGATGGATTTTGTTCATACCCTTATTTTGGCGTCCCATGGTAACCTGTGGGTGAGATATGAAGTTTGAGCTGATTTGGTACGGCCGTTTTCTCTAAAAGTGGTTCACAGACACACATACACACACAGACACACAGAGCATTTTCCCAAATAGTGTTTTACGGACTCAGGAGGGTCTGAAACGTAAAGATCTGAAGAAAACTCAAAATTTGTTTTTCAGCCGACTACATAACTTTCTTTTCTACTTTGTAGAGCCAAGGAAAGTAAAAATGAATTGGAAAGTGTGGAACGACGTTAGCGAGGAAATTAACTACCACGAAGGGCACCAAATTGGCATAACCGATAACCAACCAATCGGACGCTAAACTGGAGCAAAGTACATGCCTGCTTTCTGCTTCCTGGTCACTATGCGGTGGAAAATATTCTCCATGGAGTCAACCAAACATAATGTGCGGTGCCCATGTTGGGAAGTAGAAACAGTTTAGCATTGCTTTGTACTGAGGTAAGTTTGGAGATGTTTGAAGAGCTGCTGACTCAGTCAAACATTACAGCAAATCGCGTGGAGCTCCGATCCACAATTCCCGAATTATGAACCAGTGTCTTAACCACTAGACCACGACCGCCCGGTGCCTTTAATATGAGTCAGTCAGTACATCTTGATAGTGTTCCCATTATAGTTCAGTGGACAACAAATGGATTGGAAAAAGATTCTCGAATTTGTGGAGGGGACCAGTCACCCCTTCTAAACTAGCCAAGCCGACTCCCAATCTCTTAGGAGGTGGGAAATAGGCCTCAAATTGCCACGGCTAGTTTAGAAGGGGTGACTGGTCCCCTCCACAAATTCGAGAATCTTTTTCCAATCCATTTGTTTTCCACTAAACTATAATAGGAACTCTGTCAAGATGTACTGACTGACTCCTATTAAAGGCACCGGGCGTTCGTGGTCTAGTGGTTAAGACAGTGGTTCATAATTCTTATGGATCGGAGCTCGGCACGATTGCTGTTAATTTTTGTCATTGTCTCCTCAGCCTTGGCCGGTGTCTTTCTTCCTTCTTCTTTTGGATAGATAGATAAATTATGCCTTGAAGCGTTCACAAACATGAACAACGATCTCATAGCCAATAAGCTGGTTTTGGATTGAGAAGCCGTGTGTTAAAACGTCTCTGCTTTGATAGTAAACTTGATTCGTTTTTAATTGACGCGATCTAAAATATTGTTTGCACAACCCAGAACGTTCCAGTTCAGCACTTTGACTTCCCAAATGTCCGCAAATACCCTAAACGGATTCACTACGCCTAACGGAATGTCACCATTCCCTTGAGCACCAATCCCCCTTTGTTTACCTATGGAAAGTCTACTTTTTTAGTTATTTCCGATTGACAACGGTTGTTGGGGACAGACTAACGCAGTGGACTGTAATTGGAGGTTGGATCTGGTTTCACGTTCAAGTAATCAAGCAAGTTGGCAGGAGGTACAAATGGGGGCTTGACTCACCCAATGACTTTGTCTGGCTTGCTTTGCGGTACTTACCCCTTGCCGGGGGACGACGACGATGACGTGGGGCGAATCCTGGGAACGTTGAGGGGAGATCGTGTAGCAACTCCACGGATGTGGTATGACCCACTACAAGCGGTATTTTCGTGGGTTAGGTGGTCGAATTTGACACAACTAGAATTGATTTAACACAAAGCGGGTGCACAATGAGAGGGAGAGAGAGAGAGAGAGAGATTCACAATACTTTTTTCGTTTTGATAACAACATTTGATAACGCAGGAGGCGGGCATTCTCTCATCTCAAAAGAGCTGTTCCGCCGCTAACCGCTCCCTAGTTCCTGCCGAAACAACAGTTTTCCCCCTAAATGATCCTTTTCCAGCCCTTCCCCTCTATTACTTTTCTTTTGTCAAAACAGGCAGCTCCTTCCAAGTCAGCCATCCGTCAGCACTCGAGAACGACAGTAGTCTTCCCAGTTCTCCCACCTCATTCGTCTCTTAAGTATCTCTTTCTCTCTTTCTCTCTCTCTCTCTCTCTCTCTCTCTCTCTCTCTCTCTCTCTCTCTCTCTCTCTCTCTCTCTCTCTCTCTCTCTCTCTCTCTCTCACTCTCACTCTCACTCTCACTCTCACTCTCACTCTCACTCTCCCCAGAACCTGTCATACAGTACCGAACTTAGGAACCTTGGAATCACTATGACCCACACACTCTCTTGGTGGCCACAGGTATTGAAGACAACGGCGAAAATTTTACCAACTTCCAAAGATCCTTATACCAACTTCGACAACTCGCTACAGAATTCTCGTACCATGTGAGACTCAAGGTGGTACAGGCACTCGTTCATTGCGCATAACCTGAGCTATGGGTCGGCGGCGTTGTGTGACCTCAATGGCGAGCAACTGGCGGCAGAGAGCACAAAATGCGTTAGTTCGATTTGTATATAGGTTGGACGTACACGTTACACCGCACTATAGAAGCTTGGGCTCGCTGAAGATCCAACAAAAAATCAAATACACTGTTTGAAATTCCAGAACCCTCCCTATATTGCCGAAAACTTTGTCTTTCTCCACACAATTCACCAACATGAGACACCGCATGGCCTAATTCAAATCCCTCGCCACCGAACCACTATCTTCAATAAATCTTTCACTGCCATAGCTGTACGAATTTTCAATGAGAACCCTAATTTAATTGACACCTCCGTGAGTGTTGCGTCTTTCAAGAACATTTGCAAAAACGCGCTCTTAGAGGAAAAGAATGGAATAACACTCAGAAGTCCTAGAAAAAGGACAATCCAGAAGTGATTTATTTATGTTTGTCTTTTTTTCTTGTTTTGGTTTATTATTCATTCTGAATAATAACCCTATGTTTTTGGTCATGAAACATTTTTTACAACCCCACCCCTCCTCCAAATTTGATACTTTACGTTTCAAGACATGGGGATTCCAAATCTGCAATGTCCGTCCACCGTCCCCCGTCTGCCATCACCCGTCCGCCGCCCCCATCCCCCGTCCACCATCCCCTGTCTGCCATCCCCTGTCCGCCATTCCCCATCCGCCGTTTCCCATCCGCCGTCCCCCGTCCACCGTCTGGGCTATTTTGTGCCTTCAACGTGGTCTACAAAATTCGTGCTTTCGCACAAAAATCCCATTTGGTATTTAGTTGTGCCCGCCATCTCGACAATCCGATCGGACGAAGCCCATGGTTGTTATGGACAAAAAATGGTTAAAAAAATTAACGAAACGCAGTATAATCGCAAATAAGCCGTGTTTCGTATCATTTTCAAGGTATTTTTACATCCTGGGTCGAATGGAATGAGTATCAGACGTGTATAGTAATTAATTATAGTAATTATTAGAGTCAACTAATTGAATGAACTCGCGGGAGCTACAGCGGAAGTCAACGTTTCGTCGTTAGTACTCCCTTCCTCCCTCCTGTCTCATTAAAACCACCCGCCCGCTCGCCTCACAAGGTCGTGCCTATTGCCAAGGGTTCGCTGGAAGTCCCCCTCCCAATTTCTCCGACTCTTTTTGCCCGACGGCGCGGAGGAAGGTTAGCGGCGATGAGGCCGGCACTTCCTCCGCACACCCCTACATCGGATCATAAATGCTTTCAGACGTTTACAGGCGCCTGTCGCCGGGGGAATATTTAGTTTCCGTAGTTCCATTGTAGTCAGGTCATGTTTCGTATGGTTTACTAGTATTTTTCGATGCTGAATCGAATGGAATGGGTCTCGGAGCAGTAATACTAGGTCAAGCTGTTCATGAGAATAATAAACCATTGTGTAATAATTTGCAGGGTTTTTTTCTGTACGCCGCACAAGATTTAACTTTTAACCAATACTGTTTGCCAGGGATGATGTAAGAGAGGGCCTTATGGCTCTAATCCTCCCTGGTTGGTTAAATAAACTGCTTCAATCAATCTAACCATCCACTTAGTTTCTCAAGCCACTGGTTCACGTGTATTGAGAGTCCCTTGTGCACGTTTATATACTCATACTCAAACTGATATCACTATTCTGTCAAGTGTAATACAGTCCTCACTCACGTTCACCACCTCTATTTATTTCTCAGTTTCAAAACTCCCTCATTTGTGCGCCCAACAGTTTCTATTTGTTTACATCAGATGAGCTGGGGAAAAGCTGTCAGTTAACTCAAACTTGTTGCTACTACAAGCCCTCAATCTGTTTTCTTCTTTTATTGACCGTTTCTGGATGCTCTGAATGGAATCATAACGGGTCATTCCACTCTCTGGTCCTAGCACTTGGAACGCCATAAAACTCATTCCCGATATGGACTTTGAGGGTGCCGCGTGTGGGAGATAGCTAATAAATTGTTCATTCAGAATCCACCGCCCTTTCACACATGGATCCACCACTGGAATAACCCCAATGAGAAGGATTCAAAACCCATCTTCCCCGGTGCGACAATGACCGAAACGGAGTTGGTTCGAATTTTGTTTCAACTAATTCGCTAAATGTAAAACTTTTGTTCCAGTTGCTCGCAGACGACGGAAAGAAGGGCGCCCTCGCAGGCAGCGCACCACATTTTCCAGCGAGCAAACGTTGAGGCTCGAAATCGAGTTCCACCGATCCGAGTACATCTCTAGAAGTCGGAGGTAACTTTAATTCGCATTTGCAAGATGCTCGTCGGTTCCCGCAGTCAGATTTGTTAACGTTTAACAGTTCATCATGACGTGGATAATTTCAGGTTTGAATTGGCCGAATCGTTGCGGCTGACAGAAACGCAAATAAAGATTTGGTTCCAAAACAGAAGAGCGAAAGACAAGAGAATTGAGAAAGCGCAAATAGATCAACAGTACAGGTAATTTTACGTCGTAGGAACACTATATCTTAGTCACTTGTGCTCATTTATCGAAACTTACGCCATTCTCAAAAATATGTAGAGATTTGAGTCCTTTGAACGCTCATCTTCACGGATAATTACGTTTTCCAAAGGCTATAGTGGGGTGTTTGGCTCAGCTCTTACCGAATTAGTTCGTTGCCCTTGATCCTAAGAGATAGCGCCAGGCTTGCCCTCCTTATCTTATACCCTTCCCTCATCGCACTTCCCGTAATCCCTACCCACCGGGCCTGAGCCGCACATAGGAGTGACGGAAAGTCACCTGAAAGTCCGATCAGAGACACAGGAAAATCGCTAGTCACGACGAAGGCAGGCGAAAAGACTTATTGTCCCTTCTTGTTCAAGGGCGAAGGCAATGCTGATACTCTCGAGACAGGATATAAGAGTTTTTACCATCTTCCTCCCTGTACACTGCCCACATTTGTTATCACTTCAACAAGAAGGGCATTTCAGCGGTAGTTGAGTGCAGATTGTGAGATGAGGACGAAACGGCAGAGCGCGTCCTATGTGACTGCCCTGTTTTGGCAGCCAGGCGCTTTGAATATTTTTCCCGGGGGTTCATTCAACCCCAAACTATAGTAGAGTCTGCGGCAAAGAATATGCACGTGGTGTTGGGAACGATACACAAGATACTGAAACAATTAAAAGAAAAAAATAAGTATGTACAGTTCACGGACTCAAAATAAAAACAGGAAGAAAGTAATTACCAAGAGGAAAAGACAATCTCAAAGAAGAGAAAAATGAGGTCAAAAACGTGCAAAATTTTATGGGACTCCACAAGTTTGTCGCGAAAAAATCATACCCTTGCATTATACCCACGAAACAATTGGCTGTTTATACCGCTTTGCTTTTTTTGATCTTTTATACCGTTTGCTTTTTTTGAGAGACCTCAACTCGTTATCTAGGTGCTTGTGAATAATGAGCAATATATACAGGGGGCTTTTCGTGGTCAGAACCAGTCGAGGTTCTACCATGACGCCCCGGCATTATGAAAAGTGATAAGTAAAAATTAACAGAAATCAAAAAATCGTTGGCGCTTCGAAAGTGAAAGGGTTCTCAATTACTGTTAATATTCTCAGAAGGATTTTCATAAGGGAGTCCTGGGTTTTCTTCCTCCCCTCCTGAGACCCTCCTGAGTCCGAAAAACGCTATTTGGGAACATGGTCTGTGTGTCTGTGAACAATTTTTAGAGAGAACCACCATACCAAATCCACTCAAACTGTATATCTAGTCCGCATGTTACCATGGGACACTAAAATAAGGATATGAGCAAAATCCACCGAAAGTTAGCTATAGTTGTTAGAATGATCAAAATACCAAATTTTTTTTCTCAAAAATGGCTCTAACGATTTTGATTAAGTTTTTTATATTTATAGCTCCCAATATGGCAACTATACCATAAAATTCCCATCTACGGCAAAATGACGAGAAAGGCACAATAAATTACCAAAACTTTCGACGAAATCGATTTTAGCGCGGTCTTTAGAGAAAACGACCGTATTAAATCAGCTCAAACTTCATATCTCGCCCGCAGGTGACCATGGGACGCCAAAATGAGAGTATGAGCAAAATCCACCGAACGTTATCTATAGTTATCATAGTGATCAAAACACCAAATATTTTTTTTCTCAGAAATGGCTCTGACGATTTTGAGTGAATTTTTTATATTGATAGCACTTAATAATGAAATTATACCATAAAATTTACATTTGTGGGAAAATTACGAGAGCAGCACAATAAATTATCAAAATTTTCGACGATAATCGTATTTAGCGCGGTTTTTCCTTATAAACTACTCTGGAATGTTAGTAGAACCTTTAAAAAAAATTGGTATTGTAGTCCAATCCAATACCTATAGGGTGAGTGTTTAAAAACGCTCATGAGATTCATGGGGCTCACTCCAGAAATTCCGCCGTTTCGCTTACTGCCAGTTCTAAAAGTTTTCATTTCCTTTTAAACTCCGCTGAAATCTTACTTGAATGTTTAAAAAAAATATCCGGTGCGTTGCAGCACACAACTTTCCTTAGCTCTACGTCAATTCACTGGGGTAAATGGCTTGTTTTTACTTACTCAATTCATTTCTCACTCAGTTAATTTGAACTTGGTCAAGCGCTTACGGCAGCAGGAAGCGATAGCGCTTACAGTTCCGGAATTTTAGGGCTGCTCGTACTCATTCCCGAACGAGTACGAGCAGCACAATAAATTCCGGAACTGTAAGCCTCCTCTACCCCTTTCTGCTGCCGTAAAGTGTTGTTTGACCAAGTTCAAATGAACTGAGTGATAAATGAATTGAGTAAGTAGAAAAAGCCATGTACACGAGTGGATTTACGTAGAGCTATGGAAAGTTGTGTGTTGCAACGCACCAGATATTTTCGTTACCTCTTAAGGGCAACCAACGTTATACCCGGACAGCCCCGAATCTATTTTTGACACAATTGCCAAGACGAAGCCAATTTTGCGAAGGAAACTTCAACACGCACTGCTCCTTTTTGCGGGTATCACTGGAGATTGGATCACAAAATTGAATGGTTTGTTGGTGTTGATTGAAACGCGCGTTAATCGATTGACTTAATCGTTTGATCAAGCAGATTGACTGTGTAGAGCATCTTTTAGAAGCTGGCGCATTTCACTTCCAGATTGAGCTGGACAGCTTCTGTAGACAGTACTATTACGTCATTGGCTTGGGAGCGCAGGCCTCCACTTCAAATTAGACGGGCTTCTCGCCGTAATTTATTCCGTACTTACTCTTATAGGGCAAGATAGTACACTACTATGTTTCATTCTCATTGTTGCCCTATCAAGCTTTCATTGTGTAATTCATTTATCTGTAAATCCTCGCTGAGATGGATCTAGTATGGTTCTATTTTCTACAAGGGGACTTTTCAGGTAAATCCCCGTTGTCTTGTGGTGCTTTAAAAGGAGAAATAGGACGGAATAGAATGGAATGAGTACTGAGAGTACAGAACGTAGATACGCGCTCAGCTTATGTTACACACACGCCGGTAGGCTAAGCCTTTTCGAGGTTACAACTCCGCTAGAGGAATCCGAATTTCCCAATAGGAACCATAAAATTATCGTTTTACTCTCCATATCTATTCCGCGAGTTCACCGGCCCTCCTTTCAATTATAAATGCCGATATCAATTTGACAGTTTCTTCAAACTTACCGAATTTTATTGTACGAGGACACGACAAGGGAGCGAGAGGACGTAATCCTGATTGTATTGGGCCATCCCTCGCTCGAGGTTAATTAAAATATTATCGGGCAAACGATTTTTTTCCCCTACCCCACGCGTCCATCGGTCAAGTTTCTAATGTGTGGGAAACTGAACAACTGCGGGGATTGCGGTTTAGGGGCCGAACGCTATCGGTAATTAAAAATGAGCGATTCGAATGAGCATGAAGAGGCGACTTTGTGGTCATTAGTTATTGCATGACGCTTCTCTTATTCATTTCGAACATGCGACGAGTTGAGGGGCCGAAAAAGCGTCGCGGGTAGTTGAGAGGACTCACAATCCGCTCGCACGATACATTTAGCGACCGGGGGTTTGCTGAAAGATCTCGATGAATCAATTTCGAGCACGATCCCGGCTGCCAGAGAGTTCTTGGGATCGTCATGCCATAGTAGGGAAGGTAAAAGCAATTAACCTGCAAGTGAGTCGACTCTGCAGGTTGTGTAATAAGCACTATAACTTGTTTTAGACCACCCCAATAGTTCAAAGTATCCAAAGTCTACCCTTAGGCACTGTACAAAGGAAATATCTGTGTGTACCATCCAACTGGCCTTCCCGGACCCTATTGGCTCTGCGTTAGTCCTTCATCTGCGCAAAAAGATTTATTAATATTTCACAGGCTCTTGGTCGAAAAAATAATCTGTCAACGAAGAATTCCTAATCAGTGACTCGTGTGCCATTGTGAAATTCCCAGGTTCCCTGCAATGGTGACAGTGTGATAGGTGTAAAACCTGGTTAAACTAACAAAAGATAAGTCCATCACTGATCTTGTTAGCAAGCCTGTGTCTGGAGATCTTGATAGGTGAAATTCTGTTATTGATCTGTCGATTCGGCTATGATGAGTTCAAGAAATTCAAACTCGTCATCGCATGACATTAGAAGCCAGCCTCCATGCGGGCTTCGGGCTCGACATTGTAGTAAATACTCAGCATGAAATCAGCCCGAATCCTTTCTAAGCCTCTCAGATGTCCGCGGAGGAGTTAAACCGGCTGTACTTCTAGTAGTCGTCTTAGATTCAACCAGTTATGCAGAGCCTCTTCATGTGGCCTTCTAGTCTGTTTGAAAGGTGAAGGAGGGCGTTGTCCAAGGATTGGTTGCGTCTTTTGCCACCTTCTCCACTTTGATCTGCTATTAATACTACGGCTACTGACAAGCGTTAGAAGAGGGGGGGGGGTCCACTTGTTGTGTCAATAAGAAAGTTGCTAAGATGTTTACGTCCCCCTCAAGCAGCTCTGATTGACAAACGCAAGCTACTTTACTCGCAATTATATCTTGATTGTCAGCACCTTGTTTAGCTAAACCTTTTTAGGACCCTCAATGGATCTCGGCCGGGTCGACAGAGTTGTTCGACTTTTTGGCTCCTCAATGTCTCCGATCCACGACAACTCGCCACTCCCCTCGCAGGTCACAATAATGCCAGCCCCCAGCCGCATTCATTGCACTTACGATAGGCAACGTGGTCTGTGCCTCAACCGTCCTCCATTCATTTCACGGTCCAAAACGCAATTTTGGCAGTTTAATCGCAAATACGCCATGTTTGGTGTCGTTTTCAAGGTATTTTTAGATGCTGCGAATGGAATTACTATCAGACGTGTGAAACTGTGTATAGGGAAATTACAGTAATTATAGTGAGCCAAAGTCTACTAATTGAAAGAACTAGCGGGACATTACTACAGCGAGAGTAATCGTTTCATTGTTAGTACTCCCTCCCTCCCGTCTCATCAAAACCACCCGACCGATGGACTCGCAACGTCGTGCCAATTGCCTACAGGCGCCTGAAATATTTAGTTTTTTCTGTTGTAGTCAGGTCGTGTGAATTACTGGTATTTTTCGATGCTGAATCGAATGGAATGGGTCTCGGAGTTGTACAGACTTCGTCAAGCCGTTCAAGAGAACAATAAACCGCTGTGTAATAATTTTCAGGTTTTTTTTCTGATAACAAAGATCAGACAAATCTCAACAAGTAGGGTTCTGGTACCTTTCTGAGCACCCCCGCAATACAAAATCCAAATGGTGAATGCGTGCACAGCTTTATTCCTATCAATTTGGAAACAGCTCGGTTGATGGCTTTCTCCTTGATTTTCTAATTTGACTATCTCTGGGCGGATTATTACTCAATCATCATTATGTAACATATAAACGAGCTTCGGTACTTGGTGCTTTAAATCATCAAAGTAACGAGAAAAGAATGATTACCGCGCGATAAATCAGGCGAATGAATCAATCTCAGAATGTGCTCTGGAGGGTAATTCTATTTAAACGAGCAGAAAGTTATTGAAATCTAGTCAATAACCGATTTCATCGTCACTCCATCATTCGAAAGCGGGGATCGAGGGAAAAAGTGGCCCTCGACAAAGTTGCGGGCTTCATAGTGGCGTGACAGCCACAATAGGATCAACGATTCAAGTGCCTTATTACCGCAGTGTGGGCAGAGATCTGGTGCTGTTTGGGGCTGGAAGGGGCTGGGGGAACAGTGAGAGGTGTGCGATCCCTCCCAGATTAGCCGTACAACAGATAACGGGAACTACAGCACGTGTTCTCGTTCCCAAAGCCCTCTCCCTCGCCGATTTCGTCTTGCCACTTCAACAATGACTCTTCGCTCAATTAATAGGAGAATAGAGAGGGGGTTTTTTCCCCTTCGAGGAGACAAATCCGCGGCAATCTCCTAAATCAAGCTTCATTTAACTCGCCCAATGTATTTTCCTCTCAGCCGCGTTTTGAGTTATCCCATCAGATAATTCCTTAATTGGCGCACATAAGCGAGCATGTAATCACCGCAAGTGCAACGTTCTTTGACGCTGGCGACGGCTGGCAAGGAAATGAGGTCGTCACAATCATATTCACATGCCTCTCTCCAATATCTTTTATTATAATAGCGTAATAACTAACCATTCAAGTGCAAGTCACTTTCATGAATCCCAACAAGAATGAACATAAACACCTACAGCATTCAAGACACCAAAAATGAGAGAACGGCGAGTATTCAGCTGCGGAGTATTCAAACAAAGAAATAGGAAGTTCTTCGACTTGAAGGTGTGCTCCACTTTACATGGCTACTTACGACAAATCAGAGCGGTGTGGTTGGAGAGTGTTGGGCTCATAACTTGGGCTGTGGTTGGGAACCCCACTGAGCCATGAATTGATGATCATTTGTATTGTATAGACTACTTCTGGTTTTTTTTTCCTTGAACTGTGGATGCAGGCGATACCCTCACTGCAGCCACAAACGGGCCTATTGTAAGGGCGTCCATGAACCTCAGATCATGGCCCCCCTGCATCACCTCCAGGCCCCACGGCACCGATCTCACTTGGTGTGACGTCACCTATGCGCCCCCACCACCCACGCCCAAAGCAGAGGATATCCGCAAGTTCTGCATTTGCCACCTCTTTGGGCTGAAGAAAGGGACTCCCAAACACACAACGGCGCGATGCCCCGATTCCATCGCATGTGCTCTGCCGTCTCTAGCCCTACTTCGCAGAACCTGCATACCTGTACCTCGCACTTGCCAATATTTGCAAGGTGGTACCTCAGCAGACAGTGACCTGTGAACAGGCCACATATGATCCTCATTTCCTTCCTCCCCAGTGCAAGCACCTCTTTGGACCTCTCTCTGGAGAGCCAGATGAAGAGTTTTGACTGTCTAAGGCTGGGCAGCCCCTGCCAATGAGCAGCCCTGCACCTGTCCTCCCATTTGCCAACCTCTCTACGTAGGTGGCTCTTGGTAGTCCCCACAAAGGGCTCAGGGCCAACAAGGATCTGTGCTGATCCCTTCTTAGCCAACCTATCAGCCTATTCGTTTCCCTCTATACCCTGATGCCCTTACACCCAACACAGTGTTACACTGTTGTCCTCAGCCAGGGCCTTCAGTCCAGTCAGACACTCCCACACCTGCCGTGATGTAAGACAGTATGAGGCTAAGGCCTTGAGAGTGGCCTGACTGTCCACCATGATGCAGATTCTTGTCCGCTTCAGTCCCCTCTGCAGCAGCCACTGCACACAGACCGTAACTGCAGCCATCTCTGCCTGGAACACTGTGGCCAGTGACCCCAATGGGATCGCTGCTCTGATCCTCGGCCCAAAGATGCCTGCCCCTGCAAGGCCACCCTGCACCGAGCCATCAGTGTAGTATAACAGGGCCCCAGCTTCGAAAGCGGGAACTCCCCCTTCCCACCTGGATCGCTCATGAATGCGTATCTGAAAGGGTAACACGAAGTTGAACCTCGCGGGCATTGAGTCTACCACATGCACTTTGGGCCCCTCCACCTTCACCTTACTTCTGGCTTAGATTTGGTACTGTAAAAATGGTATTGTTGAACCAAATAAATAAAAGTGAATTAACCGACTAATTTTTTCAACTATTCAATGAAACTTATACATCTGAAGTCACTTCAGAAAACAGTCAGTAAGCAGAGTATTGGAGTTCGCAGCTGAGTTCAATGAAAGTGTTATAGGTACGTTCAGGCGTCTCACAATCCTTCCTTCCAAATAATATCTGTATATTGAGGTTCCACAAATAGGTCGTATAGCCCACAAGTGGTGTGGAAGGCGTCCAGAGGAGAAATAGAACGATATTCTCGACACGGGGCACGATCACGGGATTCCTAACCTCTCCGATCTTGGTAACGATGCCCCCTCTCCTGGTCCTTCGGCCAACTTCGTCTTCTCCTTCCTGTCAAAACGGTACTGCTTTTAAAGAACGGCTCTGCCCAGTAGGAGCGGCTCCATATTCCAAGTCACTGTTGAATCTAATAGTGCCCGTAACAAAAGGAATCAACACGGCCCGTATGCATTGACGCTAAATCGCTGCACTAATATGTCGAAGATCAACTTTCAGGATAGGGGCTGAATTTATTCCCTCCAATTGGCAAGTGCAAACGCCCCACTCACCTAGTCGTCGAAAAATAGCCAGCCAGAACTGACAGATCGCTCGATGTCTGAAGAATTGTAACGGCTACGTAAGTGTGTTTGTGGGTTTTAGCACAGTCACGTTCCAACATTACTGCTGTGAACGATTCGAGTGTTATTTCTATCCCCAACCTTCTTCCACCTGAGGAACAAATAATCTATATTCTTTAAAAAATCGTGTCAGCTGTTTCAGTAATTATCTATGCTTTTATTAAACCCTGCCCATTAACCCTTCCAGGGGGCACGCCCCATAGGGCACTTAGAGCCTGAAGGCGTAAGTCTCAACATAACTGAAGGAATTTGTAAATGAGGGGTCTAGATATCGAAAGGTATTGTGAAATCTTGCTGCAATACGGCGACTCTTCTATACCAGTTGCATTTCAAGAGAAAGAAGGCCTGAGGCCTTCGATGGGGAATGGAGGGGTGTGAAGAAAGTGCGGGGAGGCTGTTGGAGGTATGGGAGAGCGGGAGGCTCGAACGGGTTTGTTTCTTATATACCTATTTTGTGACACAATTTCGTTACCTCCTTGAATGGCGCTTTTTGGCGATTAGGTGAAGGCTAAAGCGTGTTCCGCGCTAAAACAACACTCTCCCGTGGAACTAGTCTTGTTGATCCTTTCCACAATCATGCTTGAAACCTTGTAGAAATAATTTTGAACTCTAAATCTGTTGCAGGAATTTGGCGATTGCGTCTGGATTAGCGCCACCCTCGTACCCGCCAGTCTGCACACTCTGCTCTTCGCCTCAAAGTTCTCCCAACGCACAACAATCGTGTCTATGCGCGTCGCACATGCCAATCAAATGAGTTGAGCAAATATCGCTTGGTTCTTTAGATAATTTAACGTTAACTTTTCTAAAAATGAAGGCCCGAAGGGGAACGTGAAACACACAGATCAGTCTCACTCAATTCAAAGCCTGCGCCTTATTCCTCTACTTTCCCGAATTTGAGTTAGTCTGGAGGCAGTGGAGGTCTTGAGTGGAACGCCAGAACACCCTTTTGGGGTATTTAGAGTCGTCCTTGGTACGTACATCCTGTAAAACAGAATTTGAGCAGGTGCTCCGCGCACTCTTTCTGGGGGACAAAAAGTTTCCTCTCACAGAAGCCTGACAAAAAATACTGTGATGTCGATATGCTGACGTTGTATTGTTTACTGTTATAGGATATATTCGGGCGTCTCGCAATAATACCACCTTCCTTCCAACCAACCCACAACCCAGGCTCAGTGCTCCATGGCCTACATTTTTCCACGGACGCCAACCTTCGCTTCGACTGCCTAGGCCCGTCACTCCGGCGTTCCAAGTCACAACTTAATCCGATCGTGCCCGTAATATCACTCCCCCTTGCGAGAAGATCATGCCCTCATCATCTCTTCTTGAGCGGGTAGCGAGGAGGCGCGACGGGCGGTGGCGCAGGCAGGTGGGAAGGTACGCTTGTGGTTGCTGGGCACGGATCGATCGGGTTCTTGGTGACAGGAGTTTGGTAGAGCATGAGGCGCTGGGCTTGAGCAGCGGCGTTCGGCGTAGGGCCTGGTTAGGCGGAAGCGATCCGGCATCTGCTAAGGAGGCCCCGGAGTGATGGGCCTAGGCAGTCGAAGCGAAGGTTGGTGTCCATGGAAAAATGTAGGTCATGGAGCACTGAGCCTGGGTTGTGGGTTGGTTGGCAGGAGGCTGGCATCCATGGGAACGTTGTATTGCTTACGGTCCCATCACTCATTACCGAGGAGATGACTCCTGCTTGGCTCATGTTTACTGGCCTTCTCAGAAAGAGCCAAATATCATGTTACATGCTGGGACTAACATACAATTACTCGTTAACGTCAAACTTAGATTTTGATTCTAAACAGCTTCTTTTGGCGTTAATTCATTGTTCCTTTTCTTTGCATCAGGGAAGGAAATAGGCCTTACGTGACCTTATAGGTTATATTCTTCTTCTCTCCCATATTGTCAAGTCCATTCTGATAGTTAATCTCGGAGGCCAGCACACTGTAATCAGTGATGGAACTTCTATTAGCCACTAAAGCATACTGGTCAGAGAATGCATCTTAATGTGAGTGATATGATGTCAAATGGACCGATGGGGGTTCATTGGTATCAGATGTAGATGCGGTATCTGTGCATGAGGCACGAAGGGGTATGAAGTTCTGTAACCGTCATGGGCTTGCCCCTTAAGCAGCATTAGTCATGAAGCTCCTCCACCCAGCCAAAGTGATGCTATCATGTAGTCCTGATTGCGAAGCCAAGGCAGCAGGTGGGACAGGAAGCAAATCAGGGCTGTTGGGCCGTTGGATAAGCGCTAGCGATCTAGCAATAAGTATGTGAGGCAGATCTTCCATGCAAGCTTAAGTGACCAGAAAATGGTTTGACCAGCCTCTACTACATCTCCAATACTAGGGTGATGGGGTGGGGGCACTCCTTGATGTATCTGTGGAGATATCAAGCCAATCCAATCAGGCACGAAATGGTACATTATATCGCATATTCCACATCATTTTCCTACTGAATTGAGGTAAAGTGACGTGGAATTTGTATGAGCCAACCCTTATTCCACATAATATAGCTGAAACGTGACATCTTAGACCTGCAGTGAATTGACCTAATGCTGATGTGCCGAACTAGCCACTGGGTAACCCAAATTCTGACTCCATGTTGGCATACAGTGTTGTTTTCAGGATTGAGCCAGAACAGCGTCCAAGGAGTCATCTCAACTGGTAGTGTTAGGGTGAGCGAGGGTGTTGACTCTCTCGCCTAACTTCTCCACTGATGCTGATGCTATTTCACGTTCAAACTTCACTTCCCTGGCTACCCAAGACGAGAACCATCGTCTGCAATCGTTGCGGAAGGGTTTCCCGTGAGGCTTCTCCGTCTTCTGAGTCACTCGAATTGACGGGCTGAAAGGAAGTCGTCGCAAATTGGGCGCACAACTCACTGACTTCCTCTCCGCTGAGCAATCGCTCTCATTTTCCTCGTCCTTCCTCTCACCTTCGCTTCTCCCCAGTAGTCACGGGATGTACCTGTTCACACCTTTTATGTTGATCCTACGCATTGTACATGGGGAGCCACATCAGCGACATAATGTAGATATAATTTTAAACTAATATAAACGTGAACCAACTCTGTTGCTAATCCAATGAAAGTTGTATAGAATCTAGTCTTAGTTAAGTATTTGCGTATTTTCGACGTTTTTCAAAATATACTATCGAAGTTTTTAGGAGCGTTCGTGTACTTGCCCTAGTTTTGTAATCACTATACGACAGTTTTGGAAGTTAACTGTCAACCAATGGAAGTCGAGATCAAAGAGACTTTAACGCCAGCCCAGTAGGTGCGAGAGAACCTTCGCCCGGGTATAAAATATTTCAACGGCGACTCAGTGCGTGTGTGTGATGATGTATGTTCTCCATCCCAGAGTAATGATAATCACTGGTGTTTTTGTTGAAATATCTCAAGGTTCGAGTGAAGTTGGCTGTCAGGGGTCACATGCCCGCCCAAAAGGAAAAGGAAACTCGCCAACAAACCCCCCTTGCACTATGTTGACCGAGGAACTTATGGCGCATCCTTATCGTCGAACTACCTGCTTCGACCAAGGGTTTGTGATTGCGCTTGATCGCGGACTAGCTTGTGACCAGTTGCGATTTACTTACTTTCCTTGGCTCTACAAAGTAAAAAGGAAAGTTATGTAATCCGCTGAAAGAAAACATTTTAAGTTTTCTTCAGATCTTTACGTTTCAGACCCTCCTGAGTCCTAAAAACACTATTTGGAAAAATGGTCTGTGTGGGTATGTGTGTGTGTGTCTGTGAACGATTTTTAGAGAGAACCACCGTACCAAATCAGCTCAAACTTCATATCTCGCCCGCAAGTCACCATGGAACGCCAAAATAAGGGTTTGAACAAAATCCACCGAAATTTAACTATAGTTATCGTAGTGATCAAAACACCAAATATTTTTTTTCTCAAAAACGGCTCTAACGATTTTGATTAAATTTTTTATATTGATAGCTCCAAATATGGCAACTATACCATAAAATTCCCATTTGTGGGAAAATGACGAGAGCAGCACAATAAATTACCAAAACTTTCGACGAAATCGATTTTAGCGCCGTTTTTAGAGAAAACCACCGTACCAAATCAGCTGAAACTTGATGTCTCGCCTACAGGTTACCATGGGACGCAATAATGAGGGTATGGGCAAAATCCACCGAAAGGAAACTATAGTCATCATAGTGATCAAAACACCAAATTTTTTTTCTCAAAAACGGCTCTAACGATTTTAATTAAATTTTTTATATTGATAGCTCTTAATAAGGCAATGATACTATAAAATTCTCATTCGTGGGAAAATGACGGGAGCAGCACAATAAATTATCAAAATTTTAGTCGAAAAGCGTTTTTAGTGCGGTTTTTTTCGTATTAACTCCGCTGGAATGTTAGTAGAAAGTTAAAGAAAATTGGTATTGTAGTCCAATCCAATACCTATAGGGTGAGGGTTTAAAAACACTGATGAGGTACATGGGGCTCACTCCAGAAATTCCTGAATTTCAACTATCGCCGATTCGTTTACTACCAGTTCTAAACGTTTTTACCCAATAACTCTGCAAAAGTAATTACTATCCTTCTTCAAAAAATTCGTGTTTACAGCCTCATTAATTTTCTGTGTACCAATTGCTTAATACTGGTCCTGCAATAAGTATGAGCAGCACTATAAATTCCAGAACTGTAGGCGCTACCGCTTCATGCTGCTGTAGAGGGTTGTTTGACCAAGTTCAAATTAACTGAGTGGTAAATGAATTGATTAAATAGACAGAGCCACATAGAAAGTTAATTGACGTAGAGCTAAGGAAATTTGTGTGTTGCAACGCACCAGATATTTTTGATGGCCACTGCTGTTCGCGAGTATTCCAACTGCTAGTTTCGACGTTCGAACAGACCTATATGCCGTGGAAATTCAACTCCGCAGCCCTTGTTTCACAGAGGAGTTCTTCGTTTACAAGGTCCACATTCCGACATCTGCCTGGATTCCAGGTCAGTCTGATCCATTTTTTTCGCACGATCTGCTACAACTTCTCAGCAACCATCCCGTTCAACCGGCAAATAAACATTCCGTTCCGCGTTCTAGTTTTTATAAAGTAAATTATTTATTGTTAACCGTTTCCCATAATTTATTGGCATTTCCCCATTCTACGTACAGTCCACACATTTTTATAACTCGTGGGGTTAATATTCAGACGCTCAGATTTGGAGCATTACTCTACAGTTCCCTACGTAACAGTTTTTAGAAATGCATTGAATATGCCACCTCCAGAACGATTCATGGTTGAAAATTAACTTTCTTTTTGCTCGCCAGATATTTTTAAAAAACGCGTGTAAACAGTCTCTGCGTGCTCTTCTCCCGGAGCAACCTGCAAGTTATTCGAATCTGCGATGCCTTTTTGGCGTTTCGATCTTCCCTCGCCCTTACGCGTTCGCTCTTCGAAGAGAGTCTCAACACTTCAGATGACTCGAACGCCCTTTTAATGAATATGTTAGTGCCCGGAGATTAATAGGAGTATAAACGGCTACTCTAGTCTTCGAAGATTATTCGCGGAAGGGTGGACAATGGCAGCTTTCTTCCACAATTGGAACTGCCCCAATTTACTGGAGCTCATCTTCCTTCCGACTTAAGTGAGATGTTTCCTGTAATCCCCGCCCCCTCTCACACAACCATCTCCCCCTCTGCTACGCTCTTTTATTAAGGCTCCAGGCAAACAGCTATTGTTATGTTTCAAGCCCTCTCTTCGCAAGCGAATCAACCCCGTTACGCCTCACTACGCTCTCTTTAAATGATTCACCGCCCTTTCAGGTTTATAGAGGTGGATATTTCATTTTTCTTCTCGGCGTTTTTCGAAAACGTCGCTTTTTCGCAGGTGCAACAACCGCCGATGGCACGACCTCGGAGCAAACCAAGGTAAAGTCGTACAGGTACACACGTAAACCCGAGAGAGACGAACTTTGTTGTATTCCGATTTTAAGTGGGAATTTTTCCTGGAAATGTTGGCACCGCAGTTTTAATTTGCGAAGTAATTTCCGTCGAACGTGAAGTACGTAATCGGCTGAAAAACGTACTTAAATTGTTTTAAAAAACCCGTGTATTCATTGAACTACGGGTTTTCTAAATTTCGTCTTTTTCGGATTGTTATAAAATGAATTGAACTTATTTTGGGAACAACCTTCGTTCGTAGCACGCAGGTAATTAACAGATAATGAAAGCTCAAGCAGATATTAAAATGAAAATTCAGTAAATGAGAAATGTTTCCTGATCTGCCACGAATATATTTTTTCTATGTTGATCGACCCTTGACCTTCCCTTATGTTAGGTCGTCATCAAAACATAAGCCTTTGATGCAAATAAGAAAAATAAATGAATTACACTCGAAGAAATTGTTAACTGATGGTAGAAAAGTGAATTTGACGTTCATAAATCAGATAAAAAAGCAAAAGCGAGTGTTGGCAACTGATAACGTGAACTGGTGTTGATGACGTAAGCTTAATGGCGAACTGATTGAGAAGAAATGTGCAGTTAGGCGGGGTGAAGTCCTGGGGGCATCCATCCGTGCATGGGCCCAAACTGTCATTCGTTTTGGTCAGTTAATGCAGTCATTTCTTTTTGTGATGATGTTTAATACAATTTACAGCACCACCTCTCCAACGTGGGTACTGAATCTTCCTTAAAACACGCAGTGTCGTAGCGTGGAGAACTGAATTCACCTCCAAGGGTAGGTGACCATGCAGTCAAACTGGGTTTGTGGAAGAAACAAATTCAGCATGGCATTGGTATACCGTGTGGCATACAACCATCATGGCAGCATTTCCTTAAGCTGTCTCACTACCGTGTCACTTAAAACTTACGCAGTTTTCGTCTATTCATCTTAATAAAATCTATAAAACATTTCTCTACTGTAACCTATTCGTTTTTCACCATCAATCATGTTAACTTGGCATGTTTGATCTCTCCTTGTGGTATTGTCAACATCAGGGTACAATTTTAGCTTTTTTGATGCAAGCTGTAATTACGAATTTTTATTCTTACATCCTTATTGAATGCTGTTTGTGAACGGAATCTTCCTTTTCCAGAAGGTGCACCAATTCTAAAACGTTGCCTCTATTAGTACTGGCGTGTCATCATCCTACTGACCACGTAAAGGTATTTTTTGTTTTTTTTTCTTGATCGTAGCTGCCTTCAATTATCACAATATGGAGAGGATCAAAGGGCACAATAGCGGCTCGGTTATTTTGGATCAAAAACCAGGGCAGGGCGTTCGGTTTTGAGTCGCAGTTTTCTAACCATCATTACTTCCAGAGCCACAACACAACTTGACATAGCCATAAGCAATAGAAGTCAACGTCGCCTCTAACGATATTCTAATTTACCAGAACAAAATTGGCCGTTTTTGGAATGTCAGCTGTATAACTTGTTCTCCACACTATTCGTAATACAGTACTCATCAACGTCCCACCCCATTTATGCCGTGCGCATCACTGGCTCGTCTGTCTGGCGATTCTTTTTAAGAATGAGGAAGGGGTTCTGTTAGTAAGAAGTTAGGAAGGGGGTTAAGCTCGAGATTGCCGGGACTGAAAGGAAAGGCAGACGATCCGGCGGTTTCGAAATAATCATCCGCTAGACCCTTTGATTTGAAGCGAGCAGGAATAAGGAAGGGCAAAAGATCGAAAAGTCGCTATTAGTTGGAGCTGTTCCTTTCCGGTTTTTTGGAGATGACTTTTATTAGTCGGTCAGCCAAGTTTTCCGTTTCACTTATTTTCAACGTCAGTTTGAATAAGAAGGGAATCATTCGCCTTCACCGAGAAGTAATCTCTCTCATTCTCTCTCGCTCACCCTAACTTTCTGTTTTTTGAATCTCTCTGTTGCTCTGGTGCTAGCTCTCAGAAATTAAGCTGAGAAATTTTGGGATGTAGGTGGCTTACGGACTGATTAGACTCCTTGGCACCTGCGACTGTGGGCTTGAGCAAGATTATGATCATCTTCTACGATCTGACTTACTAACATCACCCTGCACATATGAAGATATTTTAGCATGTAATGACAAAGCGATCCAAGCGGCTGAATACTGGAAACACGAAGTTTAAACGGTGGATCTGGACACGGAAAGAAGAAGAAGACCTGGAACTTGGAAATCTTTACAGAGCTCGGCATTGACACGACAGTGCCCAGGTACGAGTTCGACAGAAAATACAATACAATTACCAGAAGAAAGCCCACGAAACAATTAAAAGGCCTACCTGGAAGGTGCAGGCTCTGGCTCTGGTGTATGGGGCGTACATTACCCTAGGTTGCCCTCTAACGGGGTTTCAAGCTAAGATTTGTGCTATCGTCGCTGCTGGAGCTATTACGACGCATAAAAAAGGATACATCAATAAAACTAACAACACATTGAATGATAGTCAAGTGGTTTGCAAGGAACGGAAGAACTACTGCACGAGGGAGTGCAGGGTGCGGCTCAACCTTAAAAGAATTAATGTTTACTGAATTTTTGGGCATAAAGGGATCATTGAGAATGATAAGGCGGACCAACTTGCCAGACTAGGTGTTGTGCGGTTTATTATAATTATTATTCTGGTGAGCAATTTAGAATAATTGGGTTAGGGATGTCGACGATGTAATTGATGCCTGTAAAATCTTCCAAGGAGGTAATATCTACTTGATTCGTACGTCTTGCAGTTTTCCCTACTGATTTTTACTTTCCTTGGCTCTACGAAGTGGAAAGGAAAGTTATGTAACCGGCTGAAAAGAAAAATTTGAGTTTTCTTCAGATCTTTACGTTTCAGACCCCCCTGAGTCCGAAAAACACTATTTGGGAAAATGGTCTGTGTGTATGTGTGTCTGTGAACGATTTTTAGAGAAAACCACCGTACCAAATCAGCTCAAACTTTATATCTAGCCTGGAAGTTACTATGGGACGCCAAAATAAGGGTATGAACAAAAACCACCGAAAGCTAACTATAGTTATCATAGTGATCAAAACACCAAATATTTTTTTTCTCAAAAACGACTTTAACGATTTTGATTAAATTTTTTATATTGGTAGCTCCAAATATGGCAACTATACCATAAAATACCCATATACGGGAAAATGACGAGAGCAGCACAATAAATTACCAAAACTTTCGAGGAAATCGGTTTTAGCGCGGTTTTTAGAGAAAACAACCGTACCAAATCAGCTTTAAAATGATGTCTAGCCTACAGGTTATTATACGACGCAAAAATAAGGGTATGAACAAAATCCACAGAAAGTTAACTATAGTTAGCATAGTGATTGAAACACCAAATTTTTTTCTCCAAAACGGCTCTAACGATTTTGATTAAAATTCTTATATTGATATCTTTTGATAAGGCAATAATACCATAAAATTCCCATTCGTAGGAAAATGACGTGAGCAGCACAATAAATTATCAAAATTTTCGACGAAAAGCGTTTTTAGCGCGGTTTTTTTCTTATAAACTCCGCTGGAATTCTTGTAGAATGTTAAAAAAATTCGGTATTGTAGTCCAATCATATACCTAAAAGGTGAGTGTTTAAAAATGCTCATGAGATACATGGGGCTCACTCCAGAAATTCCGGAATTTCGACTACTGCCGTTTCGCTTCCTACCAGTTCTAACAGTTATTTTCCTATAACTCTGCAAAAGTGATTACTATCCTTTTTTAAAAAAATCGTGTTTACAGCCTCATTAATTATCTGTGTACCAATTGCTCAATAATGGTCCTGCAATGAGTACGAGCAGCACAATAAATTCCAGAAGTGTAGGCGCTACTGCTTCCTGCTACTGTGAAGTGTTGTCTGACCAAGTTCAAAGAAACTGAGTGATAAATGAATCATTAAATAGAATTAGCATGTACAAAGTGAATTGACGTAGAGCTAAGGAAAGTTGTGTGTTTCAACGCACCAGATATTTTTGCATAAGCGTTGAAATACAACGCTAGAAACATGACCGGATTTGTTGCACGATGCGCCGTGTAATTTTTTTAAAGTTACATTTACAATCTCTAGTGTCACGGAAACGACCACACCTAAGGCACCTGTTGTCAATGCCGAGATGCTGGTAATCGAGTTTGGACCTAGATTTCGAAGAATTTCTCTGACGGTAATTGGATCGATTTTTTGAACGAGAAATGCGTTAGCCGATTTTGTTGATATCGTTTTGATTAAAGGAAGTCGAAACGCTGTCTGAGCGGTTGGAAATCTCGCGGCTATCGATTTTCGAAGCTTCCAACGCTAGCGCCTTTTCCCTGTATGTCTTCTTATCGTCTGAAGGCTCCAAAATATTTTCACGAATCGAATTATCCCGGAGACCACAAATGAATTGAGCACGTAGGAACATGTCTGCAATGCTGGACTTACAGTTATCGTCGGGACAAACGAAATCACAATCGGTGATGTCGCGACGTGGGAGTGCGACGTACTCGGCGGTGGTCTGTCCTTCCTGCTGATAACTTGAAAAAAAACCTGTGCTGAGTCGCTAAGATGTTTTTCTTGGGGCACAAATGTTTTTCGAGGCAAGAAATCATATCGGTATACGATTCCCCATAAACTGTTTTAGGAGATATGAGGGACACCAAGAGTTGGTAATGTGTTGGGTCGATTGAGTTCAATAACATTTGAGCGCAAAGATTCTTATCTTCAAAAACATCTTTCATGATGAGATAGTTTTCGAATCGGTCCTTGTACATCCTAAAATTTTCTTTAGCAGGCGCGAAATGTTCGAAAGGGTGCACACAAATGCTGCAGAATTCACTGGAGTCGTTGCCGACATACCAGGTTTTTCCGACAATTAGGAAATTACTTCAAGTAGTAAGTTGTGTTGATCAAGAGACATCTGCTGTTGTTGCTCAATTTGTGCTTGTTGAGCACTAAAAGCCGACATAAACTCTTTGAGTTGTTTGGCGTCCACGTTGAAATAGGAATGTTAACACAATTCAACGTTCAAGTGCACCAATGGCGAGAAAATCGAAATAGACAGATCTTGAAATAATTTTATTGTGATTTCCTCGGTCTCCAACGCGGGCGTCATTAGATGTAAAGAAAATACGCGTTGATGACTCACCAGACTATTGACGAAAAAGAAAACGAAGACGCGAAACGATTCGTTCTGTTGCGTTGTTTATTATAATTATTATTCTAGTGAGCAATTTAGAATAATTGTTGAAACGTTCGAACATCGTACTTTACTGACAACTGAGAATAAAAATATATGTTGCGCTCGGCTTGAACGAATGATCACTTCTTACGACGTGGAGGTTTAATGCAATGTTAAAGGATATATTCGGGCGTCACACAATAATCAACACTTCCTTCCAATAACCAAAGTATCGTGTAATCAGTTCTGTTCCAATAAATAGCCAAGCCCACAGGTACAGATAGAATGAGGAGCGAAGTGGTGCTGCAGGAGTCCGGAAGAGGAATAGGCCGATTGCTTCGTTGTGCGCCGCAGACCCGATTTTCCTAACCTCCTGATCGCGGCAATGCGGTCCCCCCTCTCCCTGTTCTTCAGCAGCTATCTTCCTCTTCAGATTTAATCGGAGCTGCTTTTGAGTGGCTCTTCCCGATGAAAGCAGCTGCAGTGTTCCGAGTCACAGCTCAATCCGATTGTGGCCATAACATCACTCCCCCTTGCGAGAAGATCATGCTCTCATGATTGAGTGGCAATGGGGGTGGTTAGGCGTTTTCCCAAGGGAGGTCCTCATCTTCTCTTCTCGAGCGGGTAGTGAGGAGGCGCGACAGGTGGGAAGGTACGCTTGTGGTTGCTGGGCACGGAGCAATCAAGTTCTTGGTGACTGGAGTGTGATGGAGCATGAGGCGCTGGGCTTGAGCGGCGGCGTTCAGCGTAGGGCCTGGTTAGGCAGCAGTGGTCCGACATCTGCGAAGGAGGCCCCAGAGTGATGGGCCTGGGCAGTCGAAGCGAAGGTTGGCGTCAGTGGAAAAATGTAGGCCATGGAGCACCGAGCCTGGGTTGTGAGCTGGTTGGCTGGAGGCTGGCGACAATGGGAAGCGTAGGCCATGGCACTTTGTGCTGGAGAGGAGTGGGAGGAGGTGCGAAGGAGGTCGTAGTTGTATTGGTCGAAGGCGTGGTTACACAGATGAGTGGTAACGGACGGGCGGTAACAGACGGGCGGTAACGGACAGTAACCCCCTACTAATTTGTACAAATGTGATGTTTTACAATAGCGAGTAGGTGATGACTAGAGTAGGTACAGAGAGAAATTGACAGAAGAGTAGTACCGACAAGAAACAGGTAGAGTACAGGGAAGACTAAACAGATAG
The DNA here is from genome assembly GCA_020466155.1 of Pachypeltis micranthus. Taxonomy (NCBI): domain Eukaryota; kingdom Metazoa; phylum Arthropoda; class Insecta; order Hemiptera; family Miridae; genus Pachypeltis; species Pachypeltis micranthus. The sequence goes on along the minus strand of CM035777.1, from coordinate 26,239,659 downwards.
ATATACTCGGGCGTCACACAATAATCAACACTTCCTTCCAACAACCAAAGTATCGTGTAATCAGTTCTGTTCCAATAAATAGCCAAGCCCACAGGTACAGATAGAAATAGGAGCGAAGTGGTGTCACAGGAGTCTGGAAGAGGAATAGGCCGATTGCTTTGTTGCGCGCCGCAGACCCGATTTTCCTAACCTCCTGATCGCGGCAATGCGGTCCCCCCTCTCCCTGTTCTTCAGCAACTATCTTCCTTTCAAGATTTAATCTGAGCTGCTTTTGAAAGGCTCTGCCTCAATCCAATCATGCCGTAACAGCAAAACCAGATGTTCGTTCACTGGCTGCGCTCTACTGGATTAGTATGTACATAGCACTAGGTTTGTCTACAATACCTATAGGGCCACTTTTCCCTTTGCGCCCCGTCTTTGGCGCTAGCCAAGATGACAGTGGGAGAATATGCCAGGAGAATGCATTAGACTCAGTGCCTGAGACTTGAAAGAGAGCGATTTTTGGTCTCTGGTACAACTTCCCCTAGGGTGCACATCAAATAACTGCATACCTTTCTACCTTGCATCGAACAATAATGGCACAGTGTATTTTCCTTTATTCTTTTCTGTGCTCTGAAGCACTTGTGAAGTTTTTTGTGTTAAACTAATATTAAGTAGGCTTTCTTGCCTTTTAGAATAAAACCATCAACAGCTTGAACACGCGTTTCCAGTTGTTTCTTTATCGTTATATTTCTCACTCATTTCAAATGCCTTCATGGGGGGGGGGGGGGGGGGTTGTCTTCCAGTGTGCAGGGTTATGATTGTACTGTTTATCCACTGAGGCTGGCTTTGCAACGCTTCTCAAAAATTTGCTCGTCCGAAGGGTCTTGCGCCTGAGGCGGTGTTGGTGTCTTGGTTCTTCTCCCACTATTCTGAATAGGGAGTTTCGCCCACTCTCGTTACCACACTTCTCCAGCCAATCAAGTGCGGTGCAATGTTCGTGATGGGGTGTCTCCAAAGCCTCAAATAGCCGCTTGAGTTTCCTAGGATTCGTCGTAGTCAACGTCCCCCCGCATCAAAAATCGAGAAGACGCATTTTCATTTCAAAACTTTCACACAGATGATGGAAGAGCATTTTATCCTGTCTAGTGGGGGCTGACCTCATCTGACAGGAGGTTGACAGGTGCTTACTCGAGTAAAGGCAACGTTCCCAGGTTTGAATTGTAAAACGCGAATGGCGCAATCAAAAGGAAAAGGGAAAACGCCGCTTCCAACTTTCGACGAAAAGAAGTAAGGCAGAGATTTCTCTTGTCTCCAAGTGTTCAAGACGAAATTTGTAAAATGTTTAAAACAGTTGATGTTGTAGGTATAACCTCGAAGAGTTGAAGAAAGATGTTCGTCCGGATATAGAAAAAGCGATAGCGGCTACGAAAGCGAGTCAGCTGAGCCAGTACGTGGCTTTTGTGACAGGCGGGGCTAATGGGTTGGGAAGAGAGATAGTGAAGGCTTTCGTCAAGGAGGGCACGAAGGTAGGATTGTACGGAAACAGTGCAATTGGTTGTCAGTGAATACACTCAGCCTCGATGTCTTCAGTTGTATGTCATTTCCTTTCGTCTTACAAACAAGCAAGCTCTGCAATACGCATTAACGGAGTCTGCTAAATGAATTAACGTGTAGCGTATCATGATTTATGATGTTTGTCAAATCCCTTCAGGATCACCATTAAATGTTGAATTCAAAGCGACGACACAACGTCAATAACAAAAGTCTTTGATCGCAGGTGGCTATTTTAGACAAAGATACTGCCAAAGGAAACGAATTGGCCAGCGATTTGTGCAGAACAAACGGAAAATCGGCGGCTATGTACTTCAATTGCAATTTAACGGACCCGAAATCTTTTGAAAGTAAGATCACTCTAATTAATTACTTCCTGTACAGAAACAGACGTCCTGGGACAGATTCTCAACTTGAAATAGCTCGTAAAGAAGAGTCGAGTTTCCAAATCTCGGGTTTTGTGGTTATCAGCTGTAGCCTTCGGGTCGCGACTTCCCTTTGATTGAGGCTGTTCGAAATGTGAATACTTAATGTGAAGCTTTTATAGGAATCGTCGGAGTCTGATTCTGAAAGCCTGTCAAAGGTTTTTTTACGCACACACATGGGAACCTTAACGCAGCAAGTAGATTGGCTTTGGCCACGTTCCTACTGGCGGACCTCATTCAATCTTTCGTTTTTTATTAGCTTCGTATACATAAATAATAGTGTTATGGGGGGGGGGGATAAATATTTAAAGCGATATCGCACTAAGAGAGTTGGGGAGTTAGTACGATATCAAGCCGAATGCAATCGGAACAGAGTTTTATTCTCAATTACGTTCGGGGAAGTTTTACCACCACAAACAGGGAACTGGGTGGGAGCGAACGGGTCCGCAGATGACAAGGCGACGAGGGAACCGCTCGGTTACAACTGACGGCAGCGAAGTCTCGAGTGAATTGCGGCATTTGAGGTGCCCAGTCAGCACAAATGCCCCGGACGAGCCTCCACTGAATCGAAAGGTTTGGTTCATCCCGGTTCATCACTCTGCTCTTGATGAAGTGCCTGTCCTCAGGTACTCATGAACATCGCAGGGCGTTGCTGTCCACCCAACAAAGGGGAACCTAATCTTGAGCATAGCGAGCGAAAGAGAATTTTGATTAAAGTTCCAAAAGGTCCTATGTTTGTGGTGGAAGTATTGAACTTAGAACTACAAATAAACAGTCTCCTCAGATCTGTTTCTTTATTTCATGACTGTACCTAAACCCTCGACGAGGGTTATATCAGTCATAGAAGTTGCGGTTTCGCTAATATGCAAGAGGCCGGCCCCTGCAGCATCCACCGAACTCAGACCTGTGGAGGTACGGCAGGTATGTGGTCGTTAGCCAGTCTCACCGTAGAGAGCTGTTGCCCGTGTGTTACCGCGCGGAGGTGACCACCTGAGGAATCCCGTACCATCTGGGAGTAGTTCTTAATCTGGTTCCCTACCTGATCTTACTGTTTACTTGGGTGGCAAGTTTCAAAAGGACTGATCAACTATAACCACGTTTCTTAGCCATTACCTTCTTTGCGAACCTTGCAAAATGGTTATGGGCTTCCTTTGTAGCAGTCAAAGCTGCTAAGTTCGTTTGCCCTCTCAACAACCGTCGCTCACTGTTGTAGAAACTACAGTAGAGCAGCACATGGTTTCTTGTTTCCTCCGCACTGGAGGCACAAGACGTGCATAATGGAGAGTCTTTCAGAGAAAAGAAGTGGAGCCGCGCATTGAAGTCACCATGTCCCGTGAGGAACTGGCTCGTCCAGTGGTCTGGCTCAACCCATTTTCTAGAAAGACGTTCACGGATGTTGGGGAAGAACTCATACGTATCACGTCCCTTTGACGAGGATTCCCATCTCGCTTGCCATTTCTCTAGAGCCCATTCATCGATGGCGGCAAGTTTCTGTTCTGTGGTGAGATCCGCACGGAGTTCAGCCCAAAGCGGGAGAAGCTCCCGTTTCACTCTCCACTTGTCAATCATGCACTCAACAGCCAAATCAACTGGTAACTGACCAGTGATCACCTGGAGTGCTTCCGTTGATACAGTCTTGTAGGCCTTGGTGATCCACAGGAGCGCGGCTCTCTGGGATTGGGCCAATACTCTCTTTTGATTGACTGTTAGTTTGCTACCCCAGACAACAGGGCAGTAGCCAATCACACCTAAATAGATGGCCTTATACATGAGGATGGTGTCGTGGTAACACACACCCCAAGTGGCCTTAGTAATGGCACGCAGTGAGGCAAACCTTGCAATGGTAGTGCCTTTAAGGGACTGGAGGTGTTGGTTGAAACCCCACCTCTCACCTATATTCACTCCTAAATACTTGACGTGCTTTTCAAGAAGGAGCCTGTGGCCGCCAAAGCGTATTGTGGGTGGATTATTCACTTTCCCCTTCAAGAGGATTAGCTGGGTTTTTCCTCAGCCACCTGCATCTTGACGTGCTCGCACCATTGGTTGACAGTGCGGAGCACGTGGTGGGTTTTTCTTCAATTTGGCGGACTGACTCTGCAAAGATCAGCACAGTCAAGTCATCCACATAGGCGTACGGCTCGCAGTCAGTCTCCATGAGTTTCCTGAGAAGACCTTCGAAGAAGGCATTCCAGAGTGCTGGTCCTAGGACCGTGCGCTGTGGGCACCCTTCTCAATCTTTCTCCGGACGGAGACATGCCTACTTTCGATCGTAGCAGTTCTGTCTGTCAGGTAACTTCTGACGAGCGAGTACAGGTTGTGGGGATTCCCCTACCTTTGAGTTCATTAAGGAGCGCTGGCCACCAAAGGTTGTCAAACGCTCCTCTGATGTCAATCAGAACTGCTACGACGTACTTAGCCGGTGCCAGCAGGGAACACGCCGAATCTCGACAATGACATCCTGCGTGGACCTTCCTTTGGTACACCCGTATTGCCTGCCTGTGAGGTTGCGGCCAAAGACTCCTTCGAGGGACTGCAACATCAAGATTTCTAGTGTTTTGCCTAATATGGAAAGAAGGCTGAGTGGTCTCCATGATCGCGGGTCCGACTGATTGCGGTCGCCTCCCTTTTGAAGAGTGACAACGCGCGCAGACTTCCACTGAGTGGGGAACTGTCCGACCTGCAGACAGTCATTAAATAAATTAAGGAGACCGCTGGAGATTGTCCGCTCAGCCTTCCTTAGCATATTGCTTTCTATTTTATCTGGCCCAGGAGATTTGTTGGGCTTTAAGGTCGCAAGAGCCCTGCCGAGGTCGCCTGTTGTCCACAATGGGATGTCGGGCTCGTTCGGAGGGTCCATGATCAGCTCCTTGCTGCCCTCTGGGCTTCAGTGTCTCGAGCTAGTTGGTCATCTGGGAACGCCTTCTCAAGGAGGGTTTCCAGTGAACGTTCGATACTGCAGGCCCAGCCTGACTCATTTTGCATCGCAGCTAAGACCTGCTCTACATTTGCTTTTCCTATGGAGGACTTGTAGTGTCTGCCCCAGGGGTTCTCAGAGCTCTCCGCTTCCACAAAATTTCGCCAGCCTTGCCGTTTGGCTCGTTTGATGGCGCGGTGGAAGGCCTTCTTCTCTTGGATGAAGGCAGTTCGGAGTGTTGCTCTGGCATCAGGGTCACGAGTGTTTTGGTACATCCTTCTGGCTCTATTTGCACTTTGCTTGAGGGGATTAAGTTCCTCAGTCCACCATGGGACTTTGATCGCCCTGTGCTTCTGTTGGCCAAGTACAGAGAGCCCAGCAGAGTGCAGTGCTGTGGTAAATATGTCCACTTTGCTGTCCACCTCTTCAGGTGTGGATGCTTGCACTATTAGGTCGGTGTCTGCGGCACGCAGTTCACCTTCCAGTACCCTAAAGAATTGCGGCCAGTCAGCATTTTTTGTGCGGAATCGCTTTTCACGCGTGTCTTTGCAGAGGATGTTATCATCCGTAATGGCAAAGTCAATAACCATGTGATCGCTCTGCGTTGCACCTGGTACGACTCGCCAACCCTGCAATTTGAGTAGCAGGGTGTGGGACACGGCTGTGACGTCTATACACGACCTTCCTCCCGGGCCATCATAGGTCGCCTCAGTCATGGGGTCGTTGGCAACAACCAAGTTGTACCTGGTGAGCAGCTCTATATACGCCTCGCCCGCCCCATCCAGGGTTGGGGATCCCCACAATGGTGATCTGGCGTTTGCATCAGCACAGACTACGCAGGGTCGTCCTGATAGGCCTGCTAGAGCCCGCTCGAGTGGTTCAAGGCTGTTGGCAACTGGTGCGCCAAATTGCCTGTAAAATGATATTACAACCAGCTCAAAGCCACCGGCTCGGATGAGCACAGCGGCCAAGTGCTGGCTGTTCAGGTGAGTGAGTGCGAGCATGTCAATGGACGGGTCGATGCAGGCTACTGCTGCCTTGGCTCCCGTTCTTGCTCCAGCCACCACTCGTGCCTGCGATCCGAGACCAAGAGTTTTGGATCCTATGTACGGTTCCTGTATGGCGAGGACACTGCAGCGTTTCTTGAGTGCATTTTGCAGCAACTCAGCCATAACTGGGCAACTCTTATTTGTGTTGTGCTGAAGGATTCGAACTGTTTTTGACCTATTCATAATCCACTCGTGACTCCTGGAGGGCAATCGCTCGCTGACGAATGGTACAGCGTGCGTCTCGTGTAGAGTGTGCGACCTGTTGGATTTTGCGTTCGACGCAATTGGCACACTTGAGGGGAGCATCACGCTTGCATTCCTTACTCCAGATGTGGCAAGGCGCACCAGGCGCACACAACAGGTCTTGTACAGGCCACTGCCAGGTGGCCATAGCGCTGGCATTTGTAGCACTGAGTGGGGCTTGGTACTTTCGTATGGCGCACCGCTGCCAGGCTATTTGGAGGTGCCTTGCCCTCTAGTTTTTGTGCAGGCTGGGTGATACCTCAATCACCCAACCCTTCTGTCTGCCACGCTTTTTGGTGAAGAGAGGCCTGACATCCTGCGGCTGCAAGCCTAACGCAGGGTTGTGCTCAACAACTTGTTGGGCCAAGTCCTCTTTGAAGGTCGGTCCGCACGTCGCACAGCAGCAGGCGTGGGAAACGACCCAGGGGGCTGACGCTTGGAGCTTCAACTCCTTTTTGAGGAAATGTGGCTCGTGAGCGCCTTGGCCATTTCTGGCGTTTCCGTCACAATGACGGCGCCACCTCCTACTGCGGTGCGGATGTCTAGCACTCGGACACTCAGAGCTTGGAGGTCCGAAGCAGGGACACCCCGCATAAGCGCTTCCATTGCGTCAGGGTTGGAGGGGCCAGCCTCTCCTTCCTCACATGTCCGCCTAACCACTACCACGTTTTGTCGTGGGTTTTTAGGGGGGAGTTTGGCAAGCGGTGGAGGCTTTTTATTTTGGTTTTTATTTTTATTTTTGCCCTTGTTTTTGGGCGGAGGCATAGGCGGGGCGCTGCCCTCGGCCTGCACTTCCTGCTTAGTTGGGGCCTGTTTCTGCTTCCCTCTGCGCTTCCTGGCCTGGCAGGCTGCCATTCCGCCTCAGCTCCATGAGGGGGGGAGGAAGGCGCAGTAGCGGCTACTGCCGCATATGAGGGGCCTGGGGTACTACCCTGGCTCGTTGTTGCTCCTCGAGTTTGGGGGGCTGGTGGCACTGGCTGCTGGGCAATTGCCCTACGCAGCTCTTCCCTCACGACAGCCGCCACAGTTTCCCGCAGGGGGGGAGTGGCAGGGGGCGATGTCGTTGGGGGGGCATTAGCTTTTATAGCCAGCTTCGAAATTTCGAAGAGGCAACTAGTTACGAGGTCCCGCATAGGTCCTGTCGCGTTGGCCCTCATCCGTGCCAGCTGGCCGTGGATGATTTGGACGTATGCGCAAATTTGCTCCATGTCCGACAGTTTAGGGTCCACGCTGTGTCGTGTGCTTGTAGTAGTACGATATCAAGCCGAATGCAATTGGAACAGAGTTTTATTCTCAATTACATTCGGAGAAGTTTTACCACCACAAACAGGGAACTGGGTGGGAGCGAACGCGAGTGTGGACGACGAGGCGACGGGGGAACCGCTCGGTTACAACTGACGGCAGCGAAGTCTCGAGCAAATCGGGGCATTTGAGGTGCCCAGTCAGCACAAATGCCCCGGACGAGCCTCCGCTGAATCGAAGGGTTTGGTTCGTCCTGATTCACAACATGTTAGAGGGTATCGTGTGTGTTCACAACATGTTAGAGGGTATCCTGCAGAAAGGTTTACTCGTAGAAGGCATCATAAATAATAAAAAGCTTCTTTATTTTCCTGAAATAGGAGTGCCCAAATTGAATGGTGCTCGGATGTGCCGGTGGTATTCTAGACAGCTACCGTGCTCCATGGACTCTTTCTTCTCATTGCATGACTACACGCATCCCTGCAGACGATCCCATACCTCTACAGATATACCTTGCAAAGCGCACGTCCAGTTCTCAGCCTGATCATGGTTTCTAAAAATTTAGTGGTTGCTGATGGGGATCTAAATCAACTCTTTTTTGTTCGGTGCGGCAACGTAGTGGTGTATCGTTTTCCTAGGTTACGCAGTGTTGTTGCGTTTGTTATTGAATTTCTTAAACAGGTAAAACAATCCCTCCCACTTCAAAACCGTTAAACTCCCATAAATCGTTTTCAGGCTCCATCAAATTGGCCAAAACTCAATTAGGCCGATTTGACATATTGGTAAACAACGCATCGTGTTGGGCCGATGGAATAGAGAACTTCGACAAATCCATCACACTAAACTTCGTGAGTATTGAATATTATTATAACTCGCGTGAGTCGTTATTGTCGTTCTGTGCTTTCTTATTCTACGCCTTTTTTGTTCCCTCAAGAAAACAGTAGTTACCGGATCGCTCTTGGCGGTAGACTACATGGGAGCGAAGAAAGGAGGGAACGGAGGATTGGTCGTCAACGTGGCCGACACGTTAGCGTTCAAACCTGCCTTTTTAACGCCCATTTACGCAGCGACGAAGGCAGCGGTGGTAAAATTTACTACGGATATGGGGGTAAATAATCACAACGTCGTTCCTTTAACTCCAAGCAACTTCACAACGCCCTTTAGCTCTAAAGCTGTTCACGAAGTCTATGGAAGGTTCAAGGCACGCCTGCCCTCCTGATGAGCGAGTTCTTGTAGCAGAACCAACGAGGAGTAAAGTTGATTTATTTATTTGACAGCGGGGTAAGAGAGTCGAGTAGATGGCGTCAGAGGGCATGGAGGGTACAGGTGACGACGTCGACACCAAAGTCCTCTGAAAGCCAATTGGCAGTACGAAGAAGACTAAGGGGACACTCACGCAGGGGTGGGGGAGAATGAGAGAGGGCAAAGGGTTTCTGGGCCTACATTTCAGACGAGGCACTTAGAAGCCGACAGCTGACGGAAGAGAAGAGGAATCAATCCCAGTTAGCCAGAATACCGTGAAAGAACCCTATTTTCCCAATAACGTGTAGGGTGGCAGGTTGAGAGAGGCAGAAGCGAATGGATAAAACATCAACCTCAATCCCTGGGGATGCCCATCCTGAAGGCCAGGTACCATAAACATTCTGTGTGCTCGTTCCAGGATATCAACGAGTAAGGACACCAAGGGTAGTTGCAGCTATGTGTGGCTGGACCAAAGAGTGGTGTAAATTGGTGAGGGCACAGGCACCAGAAAACTCACAAGGGCTGCGCTCGAGAAACCTCAACGGTTTCATGGCACGCGAGGCAGCCCCGGCAATGTGATCATGGAACATCAGCTGAGGATACAGAGTAACCTCGAGGTTCTGGACAAAGAATGAGCGCATGAGGTGGGGTGTCAATAATCGAGTATGTGTGGAAGTATGAAGACAATGAGTGATGGCACGTTGACACAACAGATTCAATCGGGTTGCAAGACTATCAGCAAAGGCATCGACCAGAGACTGAAGGGCTGGCACAGCCATTTGCACAGTGAACCCGGCTAAAAATCTTGACGTCATCCCCATATACCAAGCTGTCAAAGCCCTCGAGGACCAGAGACATCCCATTCACCTCGATGTATAATGAGATGAGGTTCGAGGGACAGCAGAACTCGCAAGGAAAGGGGAGGGCACTGCACTAATGATCCTTTGGCTGGAGAGGTAACTTTGCCCCCGAAACAGACGGCGGCAAGGGGGCTGCATTTCCTCTTAAAATACACTCCACAAATCCCAGGCACTAGCTCTTATTGAGTAATCTGTTGGTTCAGAACTGAGTTCTAGGCTGGAACTTCAGGAGTTGGGCAAGTTATTGGTAACCCTGGAGAAAATTCCTTTTACTGATAACCCTGGAGCTTTTCAGTTCAACCTGTCTTTATATTGAGGTGCCTGTGCATGAACTTCACTACATATTAACTCTAGTCCCCAATCTTCTCCTGACATTACGTTTGACTGCCCTGTTTATCATCTACAGCTCCCTCAGCACGTGAAAATGAGCAAAGTTGGGTTCCTTGCTGTAGTACCGAACGCTTTTAAAGGAAGCCGATTGTTCGAGGAGCCACACAATAAAGTCTTGATTCCCGGACGAGAAATGACTGAAGAGTTCAGACACTCCTTCACGATGAACAGCGTTAAACAAACGTTAGTAAGATTTCTTTAATACGACATTCTCTAAAAGCTGATTAAGCCGCGTTTCAACTACAATATTTCTGTATCTCGTTTACAGGACAGAACAAGTGGCGCGAAACGTAATTGGCGTAATCAAAACTGGAGAGAAAACCGGTATTTTCTTGATAGAAGATGGAGAGGATTTCAAAAAAGTCGAAATGCCTTCGGTTCCCTTAAAGATTTGGCTTCCTGAATAAATGCAGCGCATGCGAGGAATGCTCGGGTGTCCCATAGGTTTCTTGAGAATAGTCTGTGTGGGTGTCTGGAACAGATTTAGAGAGAAAGGCTGAACTTAATTAGCTAAAACTTGATATTGGGCATGCAGATCGCCAACACGGGGAAATCGGTTTAATATTAACTACAGTTACCAAGAGAATGCGCAATAAATCACGAGGCGTCAATCCGAAAATGATGGACTGTCGCTATTATAGTCCAGGAGCCGAGGGCTAAAAACGTTGACCGTTGAGTTGAAAGTTGGTTACAATTTTTTCTGATAGTTCCCTCAATGTTTGTTAAAACCCCGCGTAAATTCTATTTCAGCGACTCTGCTTTGAAAATGCCACGTTTTTGAGGTGGCAGATAACATTTTATAGTAAAGCGGATGGATGTGGTGGAACTCGTTCGCGTCGTTTGCAGGTATTAACTAATAAGTCAATTTTTGAGCCATCAAATTTTGATGTCGTCTGCTCGAAAGAGTCCTCAAAATGAAGAAAGCAGACAAGGTAATTTTTAAAGTACTCCACTTCACTTATTCGTAACTTAAATTTCAAGGCCCAACTCCGTAGGTCATTTTGTGACCAAATTTTCGTCAAATTTTGATGTCTGCAAGTCGAAGTTCACGAAACTATTGTGACAGAGTCGGGTTTTTCGATTCAGTTACTTGATGCGAATCCACCATACAAATGTCCGATGTCAACTAATAACTCAAAATTTGGAACCAAAGAAATTTCGGATAGAATCTGTCTGATAAAAATACATTCACATATACAGTCAGTTAAAGCGTAATATTCACTGTCACAACTACTTAGTGCTTGAGTATTTTGTTTCCTGGATCTCCAGGCTACGGTTGAGGCATTTAACTTGATAGCGAAGCCTGTTGTACTCTTACGGTCAACACCATTAGCATAAACGGAATCAGCATATGCGAAAATACAATAATCATTTAAGATTCGGTTTTTCACATTTTAGTACGTGGTTTCTCGTGTCCTTCAAATACCTGATATTTTGAATACTTCCAACGCTCCGAGTTATAGGAATTTTGAAATTGGCTGAAGTATGATATAGAAAAACATAGATCGGGTCTTGAACCCACCATAAGGTACATTAAACTTCCTATTAGTTCCTTGTAAGGGGCTTTGAAATCTTGTGTTTCGGAATTTTTAAGTGAAGCATGGGTATGGGCATGGGTTTTAGGTTGCATGAGTATGGCTGAAGGCGTACAATTTCCCATGTTGAAGTGACTTATGATTTTAACAATAAGTCCAGTTTGAGCTATATAAAGAGTAGTGTTCTAGTAATCTCGAGGCCCAAAAATGTGAAATTTTTATCATTTGACATGTCCTTCATTTTGAATTTTGTTCGCATTTTTCTTTTGAATTCTGAAATTTCATCTAAATCGGGTGAAATAAGAAGCAAATCGTTCATCCTCAACAAAATATAGAAGTTTTGGTTTATTATTCATTCTGAATAATGTTTTCGGTCATGAAAAATGTTTTACAACCCCCCCTCAAAATTTGATACTTTACGTTTCAAGACACGGAGATTCCAAATTTGCAATGTCCGTCCGCCGTCCGCCATCCCCTGTCCCCCATCCCCGTCCGCCGTCCGGGCCATTTGGTGCCTTTAACGTGGTCTAAAAAATTCGTTCTTTCGCACCAAAATCCCATTTGGTATCTAGTTGTGCCCGCCATCTCGGCAATCCGATCGGACGAAGCCCATGATTGTTATGGGCAAAAAACAGTTAATGAAATTAACAAAACGCAGTACAACGTGGGAACTACAGCGGAAGTCAATATTTCGTCGTTTGTACTCCCTCCCTCCCGGGCCGTCTCATTAAAAAACCACCCGCGCTCGCTCGCCTCCCAACGACGCCGCGCTCACAATGGGTTTGCTCGAAGTGGGGCAAAATCATCAGACGTTTTGTTTCCGTAGTTCCATTGTAGTCAGGTCATGTTTCGTATGGTTTACTAGTATTCGATGCTGAATCGAATGAGATGGGGGAGCAGTAATACTTGGTCAAGCTGTTCATGAGAATAATAAACCATTGTGTAATAATTTGCAGGGTTTTTTCTATGGTATAGACAAGGATCTACTTTGCTACGAGTAAATTTCAATTTGACCAATTCGGCGTTCAAGCAAGCCATGCTTTAGGGCTAGATCTTAATCCATAAATGGCTTTGACTAATTTACAAACTTTGCCTACTTTGCTATCAATTTGCATACCTAAGGGCAATTTCATATAAACATGGTTTTTGAGAGTTGAATTCAAGAAAGCGGCATTCATTTTATAATCCCTTTCCACAGCGATTGAGAAGAGCACTCTGAGCGTAGTCATTCTAGCTACTGGTGAATAGATATCATCATCTAGCGACAGTTTTTGGAGGAATCCGCGGGCTACATGTCGGGATTTTCTGACTAGATTTCCGTCGACTAGTTTTTGGCGAAATACCCACTTGGAATCAATAACAGGTTCTCCAGGCGGCAAATCAGATATAATCCAAGTTTTATTAGTTGTCATGTTATCGAGTTCAGCTTGTATGGCGTTCCTTCATTCCTCAGACTTGATAGCCTCTAGATACGTTGTGGGTACTTTTGACGGTAGAAATCCGCGTGATAATGCTGCGTAGTTATTAGTTTCATTTTCTTCTGGCGGTAGGGAACCACGATGAAAATCTTCAAGGTATCTCGGAGGTTTTCTTGAGCGTTGAGGTCTTTCAGTGGTTGGAAGTTCCTTGGATATGGTCATGGTGTGTTGTTCATCCTTGTGGGGTTCTTCTTTGGCAAAATTCCAATCTTCCTCCTTCTCCTCTAGGATGGACTCCTCGATTTCTGAGTTTTCGTTTTCTGGTGATTGTTCCTCTTCGATTGACTCACCATCTTCGTAGTCAGGGCCTCGGAGTGCGTTGATGGCTAATGTAGGTTCCATTTAGAATTTAACATCGAAATATTTTGAGCATTTACTTTCCAGACTATTCGCTACTTTAATGCATGCCTGATTGTCCTCAAAGTCCTGGGTCACTTGGTTTGTTTACTACCAGAGAGGTTTCACCCTCACAGGTTGAGAATCCTATCTCAGCTTTGACTGGGTTATCACTTCAGCTGGATTCGTCATCGAAGGTTGCGAGGTTAGCTTCGGAGGTTCAGTTCGGACTGGCTACTATTCATAATTCTAATTCTTCCCTACAACTCACAGAGACACTTGTAAATGAACGATTATTTAATGTTAAATTAAGAGCAGATAACAGAGAACCAGGGAAGAACGAATTACTATTAAAAATGTAAGAAGAAAGAGACAATCTCTTATTCAGCTGACAAACAGGTGTCTTCAGCCATGGCGTTAACAGTAGTGTAGTACCCACAATTCGAATCACAGTAACCATTTATCCGAGTAAACGTTTCCCTTGAAATGTTGTCGGTGGGTGGGTGGTGGTGGGAGGGGGTGTGGAGATATTCGATGACCCGCCGACTCTGGCAAAAATTACAGCGATCCCGAGCTCCGATCCAATAGCCCAACTTTCGTCGGATTATGAGACCTTCGTCTTACCACAAGACTACAATCGCCCGGTGCCTTTAATGGGAGTCAGTCGGTACACAAATATCGTACTACAGTTCACGAGTAACCGCCAACCGTGTTTTTCGAACAGCCGTGAATACGTAAATTAATCTTGGAGAACGTAGTAGATTGTTGTCAGTTTCATATCAGAGAAGAATGGATGTCCTGTGCATGGATGAAATTGTGTGAAAGAGCTGATTCCTGAGATAGGTTCGAATGAAGATGTCGAACTATATTTCCGAACCCGTCAAAGTACCAAATTCCGAACCAAATGTCTACCCTCAGGGCCCCTACATTGTGAATCAACCCGTTTTCTATCTTACGTAACCTCATAAAGTAAGTTTATTTCTAGAGGATTCAATCATGCTCTTTGAAGCACCTATCTGGTTCATATGTCGTTTTCCAAGTTAATTTTTGTATTAAAATAACTTCAGCTTTGAATTCATTCAGCTTTTGTTCATTTAAATAAAAGGGTGATTTTGTCTCGTTTCAAAAATCGACGTGGTATCATCCCCCAAGTAGAACTTGTGGGGTGTGTCTAAACTAGAGTTGAAAACTTTCGGCTAGCAAAATAATGAAAGTTGGGAAAGTGGTGGTGTGTGGAACAGAAGCAGAATAAATTATTATAGCGTACACAAAGGGTTGCAGCAATCAGTGCCTGAATATGTTATAGCCAGAAGTCTACAAAAGCTGCTCTTAATTGACGACGCTTAGGCCAGCTTAGCAGCCCTTCGTTACTATTAATTAAAATATACCTGCTTCATCCCCCTCTAGCAACACGATTCGTAGAGTTAAGAGGTTGAAAAATCGTTGACAATGGAACTACCAACAGTCTACAATTTATGTTTCAGTGCACGCTACAGTAATACAGTCAGCTATTTGTCACCGGCACGCTGCGGAAGATGACAGATCTGAAAAACAAAACCGCCATGGTCATCGGAGGCTCGACGGACATCGGCGCTAAACTTTGCGATTCGCTCAGCGCTGAAGGAGTTAAAGTTGGTTGATCTCCAGAATTTTTTTGTTACATTCGCAGAATCAGAAAAGACAGCGAAACTGCGATTTACAAATGAAGCTCAGGTTAGGGTTACAGCCACACAGATTAGTAATGAGCACCTGGCTACATTCAGGAACTTGGAAACTGACATAGTAGTGACCAGGTTCGAGTTTGACAGGAAATAGTGCAACCAGAAGGGAGCCTATGAAACAAAGCCATCCGTTTCAGCCTGCAAGTGGTATCTACAGAGATGAACCATTCTTCCTGATAGTAGAGAGGAAGGATATAAGGCAGATAGTGGGAAACACCATGGGGCACTGCAGAGTTGACGCTCCTCGGTGCAAGTGATGTGTTACAGATGAAAAAACTCCCTATCATGTCCTATTCCATTCCTAGAGACTTGAAAGGGAGAGGTTTTTGGTCTTTGGTACAACTTCTCCAGGGTGGGCATCTTCGTAGACTTGCTGGGAATACCTGGGCTTCCTTAGCAAGCTAGGCACAGATATGTGGGACATTAGGACTGGCACAATAGGATTTGAGGCCGCTGTGCCCGTCCCAAAAAAGGGGCTGTCAGAGTTATAACAAACAAAAATTAGCTCCCAGTATCAACTGGGCTCTTGGCTCTCAGTGTGATGTCTGTTAATTTTTATTGGAATGATAGGTTTGTCAGCGATGAAGATGCACTGGCATTCACAGTGCTAGAGCATCTGATGACAGGGAGTATGTTTTGGAATTCTTAATAACGCATCAATGGCACATGCTTGTGCTATGGCCTCATCTAACTCTAGGGTTTTACTATTCACTATAGTCGCCGATTCAAGGGGGAGATGGGACTTAGGGTCTTATGCCGCTGTTTCTTTAGTTTTGGCGGACTCCTAAACTGAAGGTGTGGGACCAGCAGTAGTTAGATGAGATACATAGTCAGAAGAGACCCATTTCCTCCTTCCCTGGAGTGTACTCGGAAAGCTTGCTCCAATTTGCCCAGCTGTATCACCAGTACCTACTGCCACACCCTTCTGTTTTGAGGAGAGAATGTGCCTGGTCAGGGATCAAACAAGCATGTGCTGGTTCCATCCCTGCCTGATGCGAATAGCTTCATGCTCCAATGCACTCAGCCGCTGCACCCTCCCCCTCCTCAAAGAATAGTACAGTTTTCCTCTTCATCATGCGATAAAGCACCAGCTAAAGCCGAGGAAATAAGGACCAAGGTTGTGGCCACAACAGGCCCATTTTACGTCTACCCAGAGTTATAGGGATCTGACTGGCTACTCTGTCTATCGGGTTCCCTTTTTAAGTGTGTGATCTTAAACAGGGTCGACGAAACTTCGTAGGTCCTGTCTCTGCTGGCTGGCAAAGTGCGAAGCGAAGGACTCCGTGAGGCGAGAGACTCCGTGGAGTCGTGTTTCTCAGGGGTTGAACTGTGGCTTGAAGGGCTCAGTAGAGTAGTAGCTCCTCACGGCAAGGGACTCGGTTGAGTTGTGGCTCCTTCTCCTTCAGACGCAAGACGAGGGACTCGGTTGAGTCAAACGGCTCAGTAGAGCAGAGTAGCTCCTTGGTTGTCACCGCTCGCCCAGTGTTTCACTGTAGTCTCTGGTACTGAAGATGGTGGCTGCTTGATGTTAGTAGAATGAGGCTTGTTGTTGCGGCAGGCCCTTATGTACATTCTCTTGGAGGGGGGAGTCCTCTCTCATTGACCACATGCTATCCCCTCCAGGAGTCGGCTGTGACCCACGGCTAGCGCCCTCTGTCGAGATGAGCCACAGGGTAATCCCAATTATTTCCTCTGCCCCCAGACTTCGCTACAATGCTCCTTTTGTTGGAAAAGAGTGGCTAGCCCCACACTGTCTATTCTGGTTTTGAACCAGTGGCCGTTCCAATAAAATATCACAGGCAAAATCGTTGCAGTTGTTGTTTGTGCTTGGTATGATTGATGTTTAGATATTACAGGCGTGGTAACTGGGGTACGACGTACAGACTCAGCTACTGGTGTGAGACAAGATTATAGTGGGAGAGGGTTTAAATAGGATTCTAGAACCTGTGGTATCCACAGCAGTCTCATAGTAAACCCATGCTCACATTTGTTCATTCTCCCATCAGTTGTAATAATTCCCTTTGCAGTGTTTCATACCACTTAGAGCTAACAGTCTAGTTAGCCATCGATGACAGTGGCAACAGGCTTCGTCCAGAGATACGGGTCAAGCACCTAAGCATTTCACTCTCTTGAAGGCACCAGCCTCACCAGGTTGGCAAGCATTAAGCCTGACTGACTGCGTGCTGTATGCCTGTATCGACATCAGATTGAATCAGACACCAACACAGGCTCCCAGCTGTCCTAGTGTGAGCAGATCACTCATCCTTTTAACAGAAAAACTCAATAATTCAGGGAGACAGGTCTGGTACCTAGTTGTAATTACAGGTGAAAAGTGGCATTTCAACACTTCCAGCCCCATAAAAGCTTCAGTAGGTTTGCTGTCCTCATATACAGGAGTGAAAAGGTTGCAACCCCATTGCCTCAGGTAGTAAAACTAGTCAAACAGAACAAGTTACTGGCCTAGACCTAGTGAAGTGCCCTTCTGTAGATCATTAAGGTCAACAATACTACCTCCACCAAGCTAGTAAGTGATCATTGCCCAGCTAACCTGACTGGCAGCAGTTTACTTAGCGTTGAGTACATGGGAATGTAAACTAGCAGTACAAGACCATTGGACTTCGAATACATGGCAAGTGAGATGGAAAACCCCTTCAAACAGTGTTTATTATCGTCATTTACATCACCAATTTCCTGAGGGATTATTTTCACTGATAACTTTTGTAAATCCAGTGTTTAATCAAGTGACTGTAGGGTTTTGTTTACATTGTCGAAGCTCGTAATATGCGGCAGCAACAAGCAACAAGGAGAAGAATTCACTGCAAATTTGGTGAAGAAATATGCTCCGACGCTCAACGCCATTTTCTTTTTCATAAACCCAGGCGACAAAAATTCCGTCGAAAGTAAGTGGTAGTTTGTGATCTTTGACTCAACTCGTCTAAATTACTGATCAATGCATTAACACTACTCGTACACTCCACTTAATCATTGTCAAGGTTGCCTCGAGTGATCAAGAGCCACAACTCAGGGGATTTTCATTGCTCCTACCGAGGCTAACAGTAGGTGGGGCACATTGCTTAGTACAATGTGAAGCTGTCGACACAATAAACGTAATAAAAATTGTTCGAGGGGATTTAGAGATGAAAAATATTGTTTTGTTTTGTTACTATGATAACTATAGTTAGTTACTGGCTGATTTTGCTCGTACCGTTACTTTTGAGTTTTGGGGTCATAAAGTTATGAGCCAATAGCCCGCCCTAACCTAACGGCTTAAACCCGTTTTAAAAATGTCGATCGCTTCTGTCTTTTACCTCCCACCCATTCATTAAGTTGTTACAATTAATAACGATGACTGTGTAAAACAACTAATGAACATATTTCAGATGCCTTCAAAAAGGCGAAAAACACGTATCAATCCGTGGACTATGTAATTAATTGCGCCACAATGTGGGACGATGGAGCTAAATGGACTAACGAAGTGGATATCAATATGGTTTGTAGGATCATAATGAGTAGTTGCTGATGACATTGGGAGCGTTAATTTAGTCGTTTGGGAATGTTGGACCTAGAGGTCTACAACCTTTTTTGTTTACTTAGCCTTAAAGAGTAGGAAGGCAAGTTATGTAATCGGCTGATAAAAAAATTTTGAGTTTTCTTCAGATCTTTACGTTTCAGACCCTCCTGAGTCCGAAAAACACTATTTGGGAAAATGGTCTGTGTGTATGTGTGTCTGTGAACGATTTTTAGAGAAAACCACCGTACCAAATCAGCTCAAACTTTATATCTAGCCTGGAAGTTACTATGGGACGCCAAAATAAGGGTATGAACAAAAACCACCGAAAGCTAACTATAGTTATCATAGTGATCAAAACACCAAATATTTTTTTTCTCAAAAACGACTCTAACGATTTTGATTAAATTTTTTATATTGGTAGCTCCAAATATGGCAACTATACCATAAAATACCCATATACGGGAAAATGACGAGAGCAGCACAATAAATTACCAAAACTTTCGAGGAAATCGGTTTTAGCGCGGTTTTTAGAGAAAACAACCGTACCAAATCAGCTTTAAAATGATGTCTAGCCTACAGGTCATTATACGACGCAAAAATAAGGGTATGAACAAAATCCACAGAAAGTTAACTATAGTTAGCATAGTGATCAAAACACCGAATTTTTTTTCTCAAAAACAGCTCTAACGATTTTGATTAAATTTTTTATATTGATAGCTCTCAATAAGGCAATCACACCATAAAATTCCCATTTGTGGGAAAATGACTAGAGCAGCACAATAAATTACCAAAATGTTCGACGAAAAGCGTTTTTAGCACAGTTTTTTCCCTTATAAACTCCGCTGGAATTTGTGTTGAATGTTGAAAAAAATTGGTATTGTAGTCCAATCCAATACCTAAAGGGTGAGTGTTTAAAAACGCTCATGAGATACATGGGGGCTACTCCAGAAATTCCTGAATTTCAACTACTGTCATTTCGCTTACTACCAGTTCTAAAGGTGTTTACCCAATAACTCTGCAAAAGTAATTACTATCCTTCTCCAAAAAATTTGTGTTTACGGCCTCATTAATTATCTGTGTACCGATTGCTCAATAATGTTCCTGCAATGAGTACGAGCAGCACAATAAATTCCGGAACTGTAAGCGCTACCGCTTCCTGCTGCCATAAAGCGTTGTTTGACGAAGTTCAAATTAACTGAGTGATAAATGAATTGATTAAACAGAATTAGCAATGTAAAAAGCGAATTGACGTAGAGTTAAGGAAAGTTGTGTGTTGCAACGCACCAGATATTTTGTTTACTTAGCCTTGAAGAGTAGCAAAACAAGTTGTGTAATCGATTACAGGATTGTTTCCTTATCAAAATGGCTGTACCTTAACACTCATTAGAGCTGTGCTATTAGATTGTGTTTTCGACCCAGACCTATGGTGGTATGGAACATTGTCATTTATCAAGACTCCTGACAGAGAGCTGTTGCCCATGTGTTACCCCATAGAGGTAATACCCTGAGGAATCTGCCATCTAGAGGAGTTCTTAGTTTGGTTTCCCACCTGATCCAACTATTTACTTGGGCTCCAAGTTTCAAAGAGATAGATCCCTCACATTTATTATCATAATCTTTTTTCTCAAACTGGGCAAAAGGGTTGTAAGCTTCCACAAACCTTCCAGTTTTGACTGCTCTTCCAACAACAGTCGTTTAGTGAAGTAGAAACTACATGATAGATACTGCAGTGAAGCAGCATGTGGTTTCAAGATAGTGAGTCTTTGTAGAGCTGAGCAGTACAGCAGTACAGCACATGGCGTCCTGTAACGAACTGGCTCAACCCGCTTTTTCCTAAGATTTTAAGGATGTTGGGGGAAAAAGTCTTGTGGTCACGTTCCTTTGAGAAGGATTCCCATCTCGCTAGCCATTTATGTAGTGTGGCAAGTGGAGAGGTCTCAACAGAGTTTAGCTCAGAGCGAGGGAAGCTCCCATGTCACTTCTCCACTAGTCTAACATGCTTCAGTGGATGCTGTCTAGAAGGCCTTGGTGATCCATAAGTGGGCAGGTCTCAGGGATTGGGCCAGTACTCTCCTGAGTTAGCTAGACAATGGGGCAGTTGCCAATAACGACTAAGTAAATGGCCTTGTACATGAGGATTGTGCCATGATAACACACACACACCTTAAGTGGCCTTGCTAACTGCTTGTAATGAAACAGACCTTGCGACGGTTGTGCCTTTGAGGCGCTGAAGGTGTTGGATGACAGTTATTGACACTCCTGTAACCTCATATGCACGTATTGAACCGCTGATTCCATGTAATTACTTTTGGATTCAAATGGACTACGTGGATTCAATTAAATGTAGTTGATAAAAAAAGGCTGAACAAGTGTGGTAAAATAGAACAGAGGAAAAATGTGGACAAAATGGATTGCTGCCGGAAAACTCCGGTGAGCGTTGGAAGAAACAGCCTGAGATTAGTAATGCGAAGGGGAGTTGATACTTCCTTTCTCCTGTGACACAGTAGCTGGCTGGTGGGACTGGCACGCCTCGGGGTGGTTAGTGATGGAAAATCAGTGCCCCGTGCAGGCGCATTTCTTTTAGGCGCCAATTCTCATCAGCTCAAAGTACTTGACTCGCTTCTTAGAAGAAACCTGTGACCATCAAAACATATTGACAGTTGGCTATTTACTTTCCCCCTGGGTGGACGTGCTCGCACCATTGGGAGATGGTTCAGAGCACTTGATGGGTTATCGCCTATGCATGAATCAGCTCAGTCAGGTCGTTCCCATAAGTGTATGGCTCACAGCCAACACAAACCGCAACGACGCGCTTGGCCTGAGGTTCAAGGGAAACATTGCAGGTTTCAACAATAACGTCCTGCATCGACTTTTCTTTAGCGCACATATCTGTTAACCCATTCAATACAGCGGCCATATTGAGATCCCTATGCAGTATACTGCTTAGTTTTTCATAAGCGGCCGTCACTGACGGCACAACTTTTTCTACGTATATGACTTAGTTAATTTTTGTATGGGCTTGAAGAAATAGTTTCAAAATTCTAATGTGTCTAATTAGTGTATAAATTGACGAGCGCCTCGGGGCGCTCACAGTCATAGCTAATGTGTAGGTAGGCTATCATGCAAAACACAAACAGCTATGACTGCAAGCGCCTCGAGGCGCTCGTCATTTTATACACGAGTTGGGCCATTGGAATTTCGAAACAATTATTTCAAGCCAAAAATAATAAACTAATCCATAATGTACTTTCAGAAGGTAAGATGTATAGAATAAGGTGTAATTATAAAGAGAGGAAAACAATTTTTTGTCCACTTTTTCAATAAAATTACAAGTATTTATTACAAAAAAGTATTTATACAGTAAATAACATAGAAATCGTTCGTAAATTTTTACATAGGTAGTAAATAGTACTTGTAAACATTAAGCAATTAATTTCCATCAACGGTCATATTTTTGTGGAAATTTACAAAACAATTTTCGATACATAAAGCAGGTGCATCAGGACAAGCTGGACAGGTTCCGAAGAAGTTCCTCGTCAGTCATCACTTTTCTTCGCATTGGCACACCAACTTTGGGTTTTTTGGTGCTGAAAAAATCATTATTACAATGATTATCATTATTAAAAAATCATTACAAATTCATCATCGTAATTTTAATGTTAGTGAAACGTTAAAAATATGCAAACCTTGAAGATGAGGGTTGTGGCTCCTCAGTCGCCCTCTTTTTTCCTCCTCGAGTACGAACCATCTGCTAAAAAATAGGTATATATTAGCTTATTATCAAGTAATAAGTATAAATTATACGTCCAAATGTAAAATTTACTTACCCTAATTTGGGAACTATGCAGTTTCTTAAGGAAACGTCAGATTCAGATACGGCAAACTGCAGAATGTTCAGAATGTTGTTAGGAGTGACTGCCAGTAAATAACGGGCTTCCACAAGTGACTGGAACGGTCTGAAGTACATTTGAAACTAAAGAAAACCGAGCGTCTCGGGGAGCTCTCCGTATTGAATGGGTTAATATTAGACATCCTTTTATTTCCTCCCAGTGTATACGAGTGAATGTGTTGTGTTCTCAGCTCTGTGATTGTACTGATAATATTATTTTGTCCAATTTGCTGGTGTCAGTGTTCGATGCGTGTGACACTCCCTTCAATCCTGACCAGATGATTGACAACTCAGTTACTCTTAAAATCCTGCCTTATTCAGTCTCATGTTATTTCTTACCAGCGATGTGGTATCACTTGGTGTACACTCTTTTTATCTCTTTTTATCCTACAACTAAATGTGCCTGTTGTTTAATTCTGCAGAAAGGAGCATTCTTGGTCTCAATGATGGCACTTGAACATTTAGGACTGAGGAAAAACCCTGGTGTTGACGGCTCTACAGTTATCAATGTTTCATCCACCCTCGCCTTTCAGCCAAACTACATCATGCCGATATTCGGAGCCACGAAAGCTGCTGTGTTGAAGTTTACCAAAGACATGGGGGTATGAATAGTTAATTATCGTAATTGAGGTTCATCGTAACAAAGGATTGTTTAATGACCTGTGAGTTAGCTGAGTCATTATCAGTCACATTTCAGTATCATTGTAGCACTAACCTTGGAGTGTTCATCACATTAACAGTAAGGGCTGTTTTCACCAAATCAGCACTAAACGTGATCCAACTGTTTAGTGTTAGATAAGTAAAACAAGGCTAACCATTTTCGTGCCCACCACGCTAGGTGAGATCACTGGGAGATGTGGTTAGCGTAGACGTGATTATGCTGTGGTAAAGCCATATCGAGAAGGCAGTGAACTAATGAGGTTACAGTAAAGTAAGAAAATTGGGCATCTGTTTGACATCCCGTCCTGTAAACAAGTGTCATGTAAATGTAAACAGCTGCCCAACCCTGTATCCCGTGGATGCCCAATGCTCAACAATCCGGATTTGACCAAATTATTGTCTCTAATTATTGTCAGACACCAAAGTGGCTGCATTAACCTCTGCCGAAGCTGAAACTGGTGAGGAGCATAAAGTGCCAATACGCGTACTACAACTGCAAGAGCTGCAGGAAAAAGCCAGATTAGTCCGGGAGAATGCTTTGTGCGTGTAGGAAAAATCGGAAGCGGTACAAGAAAATGGGAACTGAGCAAGAAATAATAAAAACCGAAATTATGAGGTTACAACTTTTACAAGTGTTACGAGGGGGGGTTTGGAGATGTTCGGGGATCCGCTGACTCAGGCAAAAATTACGGCAATCCCGCTGGAGCTCCGATCCACAATCCTCGACTTTACGTTGAGAATTATGAACACTTGTCTTAACCACTAGACCACGATTGCCCGGAGCTCTGGCGCGATTGTCGTAATTTTTGCCTGAGTCAGCGGATCCCCGAACGTCTCGAAACCACCCTCGTAACATTGGTGGCAGCAATATACGAACAAGTCCACGCTCCTTCATTCCAAGAAAGAGAAGAGGGCCTGAGAGAAAAAATTAAAAAATTAAAAGAGAAAATAATGTGACGAGTTCTCAGGTCCGAGATTCGCTGACGCTGTGAAAGTTCCAGCGGAGAGAAAAATGGTGATGCGCCTACTACAAAGTGAATGAAAAAGTAAGCACCCTTTCCTTGTCACCCTCTCATTCCCCGAATCTTTCATCAGATTTTCCGGGTGTTCGCTCAACTCTCAAAAATCCGTTCATTAAAAGTCGTCCGCTCCAGGAGCAGCGGCTAACAGTGAGGGGGGAGATGTACCGCCTGACTCCCTTTAAAGGCATCGGGCAATCGTGGTCTAGTGGTTAAGACAATGGTTCATACTTCTCGACATAAAGTCGAGGATTGTTGATCGGGGCTTCGGCGCAATTGCCGTAATTTTTGCCTGAGTCAGCGGATCCCCAAACGTCTCAAAACCCCCCTCGTAACACAAGCAAGGGGAGAATTATCGTGTTTAATAAAAGTTGTTAAATACACATATTTGCGTCTGAAAGTGTTATTATGAACGGTTCCTCTCAATCTGTTTTTAAACCCGCCCAGGTAAGCCATTTGCGTTTGGGTTTTCTGACGGCAGTATGATGTATAGAGTTTTTTCTACAACTGCTCAACACACATTTTTCACGAACAACAACTTGTAATTGCAAGTAATTACTATCGTAATACTTTTGATCGCAACAGAATTTAAATTCATAGGTTGAAGGCGTCGGAACGCTCTCATATCCACCGAAGCGCTGGGTGTGATGACAACCACCATATTAGGAAAAGCAACTGAAATATCTGCGCACTTGTAAACAGTATCTTTGTTTATTATTATTATTCCAAAACGTATCCACATTATTCACAATAATAGAAGAGATTACTCGACGGAGCATGGTAATGGCGAACAAATATCAGGATATGATAAAGAAACATTAGAGGTAACTGGACCAAACCACCTAATTTTTTGGGGTTAAGGTTTGATCAGGGCTAGAGCTCAACCCAATCTGGTGAAGGCCGTTTTTGTGGCAGGAGCGAGTTAGGTGCTGTTAATCGACTTTAAATGATATCAACGCAGTTGGTGAAAATGGCCCTAAGTGGGGTTGAAGATAGGTACTAGCTTTTTCTACATCTTCTACTTGGGGGTTCAGGGAGCCCTTCTGATGACCTGACATCCTTCTTCATTCAAGCTCCATCTCGTAAACTGTCTTAAGTTGCGAGTGAACTTTTCTGCGCAAAATATCAGCGAGACAAAAGCCTTTTCTATCTTGTTGTGCTCTCATTAGCAGTTGTGGGGCATAATTGGTTATCAGACTTTTACTCAATTTCTTTATTTTTCTGATTTCGAGGCACGTACAATGACAAACACGATTCAAGTTGTCTAGGCTGTGAAGCATTGCTATCACTACTCTTAATGTTCCCAATACAGACCACAAGTTGGTTTATGATGTATTTCCTCTGCTATAAAATACATCAATCAATATTAGAGTAAGATGCAACCAGATGTGTGTTTGAATATAATGGCGACCAACCTATATTCAAGGATCAAACAGACCAGCACAACTTCTTTACCTTGCCAGTGGCTGTTACATCTAACATTCCAACCTTGTTGATGCGAAGGAGATACTGTCTGCAGAGGCCGTGCTCCATTCAATTCTGGTTGAGGCTATAGTTTATCTCACTGTGTCAGCACTCTCCTTGACCATCATCTTGGTCAATATCCAACAAAACAGCAGCTCAACCTAAAGGCCCTTCCAGACCGTCGTGGAGAGGCAACAATGTGAAGAGGTTCCACTGTCCTTCCTGTTCATCCTTGTTTCACTCTGTCCAACTTCGCTGCGCAACGAGAATGTTCTCATTCGTCCTCCTTGCACCGTTTGGCTTCGCTCAAGAGCAGTTTTTACTTTCCTTGGCTCTACGAAGTAGAAAGGAAAGTTATGTAATCGGCTGAAACAAAAATTTTGAGTTTTCTTCAGATCTTTACGTTTCAGACCCTCCTGAGTCCTTAAAACACTATTTGGGAAAATGGTCTGTGGGCTTACGAGCCCAAACTCCCAGTTACTTCTCCATGGCATTTTATTTACCAAAACCTGAGTACAAAAGAGCGTTCAAAGGATGTTATGACTTCCAATTTTTGGTGAGATTATGCAAATAATAAACTACTAGAATACTATTTCTATATTAAACGACGTCGTATCACAAAATCGATCGAACTATACAAATTGGGTTTTCTTCAGGTCTATACGTTTTACGGCTCACTGAATTCAAAACCCTAATTTCCGCGATAAGTCCATGTGTGCGTATTTAAAAGTGCAGAGGAGATGTAATGTTTTCGCGGAGGTACGTAGTAGCAGTTCTCGTCGACATCAGAGGAGGGTTTGACAACCTGAAGCGTGCCACTCAAGTGATTAGATGAAGAGGGAAACCAGATTAAGAACTCCTCTCAAATGGTACGGATTAGCCAGGGTCATCCTCCGAGTGGTGACTCATGAGCAACACCACGACACACTCTTCACAAAGAGCACTCCGTCCCTGCTATGCCCAAAAAATACTTATCTTTTCCCAATAAGTGAATGTAGGTAAATAATTCATGAAACAGCTGGTTCTAAAACCAGTGAAGAAGTTCCAAGGAAACCTGCCACACCGCCAGTTTTTTTTTACTTTCCTTGCTTGTACGAAGTAGAAAGGAAAGTTATGTAATCGGCTGAAAAAAAAATTTTGAGTTCTCTTCAGATCTTTACGTTTCATACCCCCCTGAGTCCGAAAAACACTATTTGGGAAAATGGTGTGTGTGTATGTGTGTGTGTATACGATTATTAGAGAAAACCACCGTACCAAATCCACTCAAACTTGATATCTCGCCCGCAAATTCCCATGGGACGCCAAAATAAGGGTTTGAACAAAATCCACCGAAATTTAACTACAGTTATCATAGTGATCAAAACGCCAAATATTTTTACTTTCCGCTACCCGAAGGGAAGGAAAGTATAGTAATCGGCCCAAAAAAAAAAGTTGGGTTTTCTTCAGATCTTTACGTTTCAGACCCTACTGAGTCTAAAAAACCTAATTTCGGAGAGGGGTCCGTGTGTATGTCTGTGTGTATGTCTGTGTGTATGTCTGTGTGTATGTCTGTGTGTGTGTGTGTCAGTAGTTCGATTTGCGATAGAACGGCTGATCCGATTGAGCTGGTTCTTCTTTGTTTTGTTCGTTATTTTTTGTAGACAATAAAATAAGGTTATGGGTGATTTCGGCCGATGGGAAAGGGGGGGGGGACGAAAATGTACCAAAAACTAGGGTTTTTCGCATTTTTCTCAAAAACGGCTCTAACGATTTTGATTAAACTTTCAAATTATCTCCTACCAATCAATATCTAACTTTTCTTCTCTATACATATCTCCATGAAAATACGGTGAACGGAGATATAGGCCTATGAAGCAAAAATAGGTTTTTTTACGCTTTTTGGCAAAACGACTCAAGCGATTTTCACCAAACTCACAGGATGTTTTTAAATAGTTTATACCTACATATTGTTCTCAATAAATGTTCCTCTGACACTCCATTGAACAGAGATAAAAATGAAAATGTGTCGAAAATAACGTTTTTTCGAACATTTCCGTAAATTCCAGGGTAACTTCTGACCAGATGTGATAAATTCTAATGGAGTGTCTTTTAGTCACCCATACCAACATTTCATTCTCTATAATTATTTCTGTATATATATGTTGAACGGAGATATAAGCCAAGTTAACTCAGAAAAGGAGATTTGTCGAATATTGATTTATCGGAATTCCAATTTTCTCAAAAACGGCTCTAACGATTTCGATCAAACTTTCGGAGTACTTTCAACTAACGAGTCCCTACATTTAGTTCTGAATAAATGTTCCTGTAAAAATGCGTTGAACGAAGATATAGCACCCGCCTATGAAGGTGGTGTTCGAACTTAAAGGGGTGGCGGAAAGTTGTGTGTTGCTACGCACCAGATATTTTTTTCTCAAAAACGGCTCTAACGATTTTGACGAAATTTTTTATATAGATAGCTCTTAATATGTCAACTATAACGTAATTTCCCATATACGGGAAAATGACGAGAGCAGCACAATAAATTACCAAAACTTTCGACGAAATCGATTTTAGCGCGGTTTTTAGAGAAAACAACCGTACCAAATCAGCTGTAAAATGATGTCTAGCCTACAGGTTACCATGAGACGCCAAAATACGGGTAAGAGCAAAATGCACCGAAAGTTAACTATAGTCATCATAGTGATCAAAATACCAATTTTTTTTTTTGTCAAAAACAGCTCTAACGACAAGCTCTTAATAAGACAATCATACCATGAAATTTCCATTCGTGGGAAAATGACGAGAGCAGCACAATAAATTATCAAAATTTTCGACGAAAAGCGTTTTTAGCGCAGTTTTTTCCTTATAAACTCCGCTGGAATTTTTGTAGAATGTCAAAAAAAATTGGTATTGTAGTCCCATCCAATACCTAGAGGGTGAGTGTTTGAAAACGCTCATGAGATACATGGGGGTCACTCCAGAAATTCAAGGATTTCAACTACTGCCGTTTCGCTTACTACCAGTTCTAACAGTTATTACCCAATAACTTTGCAAAAGTGATTACTATCCTTCTTCAAAAAATTGTTGTTTACAGCCCCATTAATTCTTTGTGTACCAATTGCTCAATAATGGTCCTGTAATGAGTACGAGCAGCACAATAAATTCCGGAACTGTAAGCGCTACCGCTTTCTGCTGCCGTAAAGCGTTGTTTGACCAAGATTCAAATTAACTGAGTGATAAATGAATTGATTAAATAGAATTAGCCACGTACAAAGTGAATTGTTGTAGAGCTAAGGAAAGTTGTGTGTTGCAACGCACCAGATATTTTGTACCAAGAATCTAAGGAACCAATGCATGAGGCTTGCTGTGCCAGGGTACTTCGTGAGAGTGTAGATCCGTTTGTTTTCGCCTTGTCCAACTTTGATGAATGCTCCTGGAGGGTGTGGGTGTGCGTTCTATGCTAGCCCCACTTCAGCCAACAGACACTGTGAGGAGTCTGGAGATAATAGTATCTCAGTGTATACCGCAACTGCTTCAACTTTATAAATATGCTACTCTTTAATACTTCCAGACTGCTTTTCATTACGACCTGAATAAAATCAAATTCATCGCTGTATGCCCAGCCCTGTCAAGAGATGAACAGAATTCGTTCTTCAACATGGCCACTACCAAAATGGTCCTTCCTTACGACGAACTTACCAAAGCTTGGAAGAAGGTCCAAATAGGCAACTTTCAAACGTAAGTTTTAGCTTTAACGAAGTGATTGAGGCAGCTAGTTGCGTGAAAAAGATATTAAACGTCAGATAACCCCAGGTAGGTGTGTTACCTTGGAATCGTGTATGGAGAACTTGGAGAAGATATTGATTATTGAGCTGAAATGTTAGTTGTTGATTACGTTATTCAAAACGTAAAGCTGTTTTTTAAAAAAAATGAAAGTCGAAAGACAAACTTTTCGAGTTGGCAGAATCTTCTTTTCTATAAGTATTTTCTTCATACTTCCGCCCAAGAGGCAGTTACAGAAATAGCTCTGAAAAACGAATGTTACGACTGGTAGAAGGCACTCCATCAGTTTGATCAAATCCAAATTGGGTGATACTGTCAAAAATCGAACTCAAGGGATTAGAGGAACAATGACAAAGTGTATTACAAAAGGTACAGGACTGCCGCTGGTAAGCAAATGCAGGCGACAGTATCTCAGAGCTATGAATGCATGTTGTATGTTGAAATGTCCTTCTGTTACCCCTACTCAATGTTTTCTCTCAATGCAGTATTCCCCACTTTTAGAGACTAGGACATCAGGATCACAGCTGACTGTTCGGGATCGTCTTTAGTTCTTCTGTATTTTTAGCCAGCGGGGCTTACATCTTAGCCTTTGGGTGCCACAGCATAATAGTTTTGTTACTGGCACAATTGGCACCTTTAGAATGGAATGAGATGACAGGCTCCACTCCTGGGAATGCCACTAAATTTAAGTCAAAGCCAATAGGTAAACCAGAAGAGGGAGGAACTTGCAAACGGCCACATGCAGCCAGGCATTTGAACGAGATCTTGTACAGGCTGTCAAACTGAGAGTTAGTTACATTCCTGCGAATGGAGTCCACCATCTCGTTCCACACTGTAGCTTCCAATTATGCCCATAACGTCGCTCCCCCTTCTTGAAAGATCGTGTCCTCATGATCCTTTTTCCACATGACCTCATGAATCTGTGACTTAACCTTAGAATGACATCAGGGGTCCTTTGGACCCCAACGTCAAACGTCTTTTCGCCATGCCACTTTTTTGTGAATCACAGCTTCCCCTCTCCCCCTTCTAAATACACCTCTAACCCTCTCCTTCACGATTCCTCTATCAGATAATCCAGTTGCCATCTAGAAATCGAACATTGTGCGTATAAAGTGGCTCTGGGCGTGTTGTAGTTAACGTGTGATCTTTTGTGCTTTCGTCGGGAGTCAGAGTCGTATTTCGTTTTTGTTTTTTGTGAATAGCATGGCGTCAAAACCTTTGTTTACTAACCCCGAAGACATCCGTCGTGTGTTACTAGAGCTAGAAGTTCCTACACACCTAAGAAAAACAAAGTCGTTCTTCTTCTTTCTTCCCTACACCACCATGATGCCATAAACCTGAGAACATTATGACATACAATAAAACCAAGAGTGGAACTGATTCATTTGATCGATTGTGCCACACATACACCACAGCTAGGAAGACTCAGCGATGACCAATGCGCTTTTTCTTTGGAATGCTTGATCTGGAAGAGTCAATGCCGCAGTTCTTCATGGAATGACCAACTGGGATAACAAGATTCCTCGAAAAATTTCTATACGAACTGGGCTTTACATTGATCAAACCATGGTTGGAAAAAAAGATATAAATCAACCATACCAACGTCTCTCAAACTTACGATTTGGCAGATTTTGGGAGGAACCCCTGACATTTGCTTCAACTTCCAATGAAAAAACGATGCTTGATAAGAAACAGCGATGTGCTTTCTGTAAGAGGAAGACAAAAAAACCAAAAGATTGTGTCAAGGATGTAAACGACCAATGTGCGATCAACATCGTTAAACGAAATGCTATGAATGTAGCGAATAGTAAAAATTCTCGTGCTCGGACATTTTTCACGATTTTGACGATCCGTTTTTACTTTCCGCTACCCGAAGGGAAGGAAAGTATAGTAATCGGCCCAAAAAAAAAATTTGGGTTTTCTTCAGATCTTTACGTTTCAGACCCTACTGAGTCTAAAAAACCTAATTTCGGCGCGTGGTCCGTGTGTGTGTCTGTAGTTCGATTTGCAGGAGAACGGCTGATCCGATTGAGTTGGTTATTTTTTGTTTTGTTCGTTATTTTTTGTAGACACCAAAATAAGGTTATGGACGATTTCGGCCGATGGGAAGGGGGGTGGGGGACCAAAATGTACCAAAAACTAGGGTTTTTCGCATTTTTCTCAAAAACGGCTAACGATTTATATTAAACTTTCAATTTATCTTCTCCTGATCAATACCTAACTTTTCTTCTCCATACATATCTCCATGAAAATACGGTGAACGGAGATATAGGCCTATGAAGCAAAAATAGGTTTTTTACGCTTTTTGGCAAAACGGCTCCAACCATTATCACCTAACTTTCAAGATGTATCCAAATAGTTGATACCTACACATTGTTCTCAATAAATGTTCCTGTGACGGTCCATTGAACAGAGATAAAAATCAAAATGTGTCAAAAATAACATTTTTCTAACATTTCCGTAAATTCCAGGGTAACTTCTTCACCAGATGTGATAAATCCTAATGGAGTGTCTTTAAGTCACCCATACCAACATTTCGTTCTCCGTACTTATTTCTGTATATATATGTTGAACGGAGATATAAGCCAAGTTAACGCAGAAAAGGAGATTTGTCGAATATTAATTTATCGGTATTCCAATTTTCTCAAAAACGGCTCTAACGATTTCGATCAAACTTTCGGAGTACTCTTAGCT
Source organism: Pachypeltis micranthus (assembly GCA_020466155.1). NCBI lineage: Eukaryota > Metazoa > Arthropoda > Insecta > Hemiptera > Miridae > Pachypeltis > Pachypeltis micranthus. The sequence goes on along the minus strand of CM035777.1, from coordinate 26,207,695 downwards.
AACTAGTCCCTACATTTTGTTCTCCATAAATGTTCCTGTAAAAATGCGTTGAACGAAGATATAGCGCCCGCCTATGTAGGTGGTGTTCGAAATTACGGGGGTGGCGGAAAGTTGTGTGTTGCTACGCACCAGATATTTTGATTTTGGTTCAGAAAGTATTTGACTTTTGAAATATTAATGTCTTGGTTTTTTGAGAAGCAAATAGAATTTAGTTTTTTTTCAAATAATGTAAGGAAATATAAAAGTTTCGAACGTATTCAAAGTTTCCATGTGTTTACTGTTAATAAAACAATAAAACATTTCACCAATTTTTGTTTTGTTTTGTTCCATTTCTTTAATCCCATAGAGTGAAAAAGCAAACTTAATTGGTCGAAATAACACCTAGAAAAATATAAATAAATAAAATAATAGGCGTGGAGTCCAAGGGACCCCTGTTGTCAGATTAAGGTGAGTGAATAAGGTTGTCATTCTAGGGTTAAATTAATTATTGCATGCAAGACAGTGACTTTACAATTTTGGCTTCTCTTACACACTTCATTGCTTACAGCACATGAAAGTCCATGCACGCCTCACACATTTTGTTACCCAAGCTCAGAATTTACAGGAAAGTTTCAATTCTTTTATTCGTTGTTCTATTTCCCATTTTATATATTCAGAAAAGTTCAATTAATTTATTATTTTCATACTTGGTAGTAAGGCCTCTTAGTTCCCACCTGGTAAGCATTGTCTAGGATCTTGAATAGGAAGGAACTTATTGCACGTCTTAGGTGTGGCTAGGCATACCAATGGGCTTGTTTTTTCCTGTGTTTCCCACCGGGTCACCTGCCAATTTAGATGACTTCTTGTCACTATGTGAGGCTTGGGTTCAATGAGTCCCTTTTCGCAAGGCAGTCAGCCTTTTCTCTGCCTTCTTGCCCTCAATGAGCTAGTTTCCAAATAAAGAAAGGCCTGATGTGTACACCGAGATGGGCTCTGAGGCAGCATGGCTGTCTGAGAATGTATAGATGTGCTTATCATTGAGTTCTTTGGCCAGGATCTCCCGTGTATGATAAGGCTTGTCTTTACCCTGGTAGACACAGTAATGATGTGAAGCAATGTGTGAAACAACCCTGAATGCCTGACTATCTTCATGTACATTCTGTATTGGATCGAATGTTTGGGTGATTGTACAGCAAGTTGCATCAGACTAAATGTGCAGTGTGCTAAATATTGTCATCGTTAGCTGTAATTTGTGCGCACATTCCCCAAATGTATGCTGCTTCAGTCCAAATTAGTCGGGTGAGGGTTTTATTCCTCACGATGACTACGCTCTCCCATGCAGACTTCATAGCTCTAACTTATTATCAGATGTTTCATCAAAAACTTTCCAAGTCTCTTGTGTTTTAGAGCTGATCACGTCGCTACTGAAATCCTTTCGATCATAAAAAATGATCCGGAAAACGGCCAGGTGTTTGTGATTGACGGAGAGAACGCTGCAGTGATTGAGCCTCCTTCTGTACCCTGTAAAGAGTACATTTCCTCTTGATACACGAGCTCTTGTCAACGACATTTCTCCAAACCTGCCCATATTCAAAGAATAATAGACTTCAAAACTTTGAATTTGTTTTGATCTAGTAAGTAAAATCTTACCTTCTAAGAGGGCCTTTTGAAATACGTTAACGTTGATACGCTTAAGAATGAAGTATATTTTTTGTGTGTTGGGGATTTCTTGGGGTAGAGAATAAGATACTCAAACGGTTTGTTGACATCTATAAACACACTCAAGTAGGTCCTCGTTTCAGAATCATCTCTGGCTCTAACAGTTGTGTTGCTGGTGTTATATTGTTGCAGCACCATTGCTTCAGCAACTGAGTTAATATCTTATGCTATTTCGATGCAACCAAAACCTGCTACCTCCAACAATATGGCACCCACTACTACAACGTTCATTCCTGTACTAAATCAGAACTCCACTCGACAACTCTAAAGGAGTCAGAAACACCTTTTCAGTTCACCTCTTCCTGGGTCATCAGAGTTTTCAATTTCATGGCCTCCAAGTTTACTCTTTGGTCTTTATTTGGCTTGCACCCGACTAATGTAAATAAAAAATATCTGGTGCGTTGCAACATACAACTTTCCTTAGCTCTACAACAATTCACTTTGTACATGGCTAATTCTACTTACTCAATTCATTTATCACTCAGTTCATTTGAACATGGTCAAACAACACTTCACGGCAGCAGAAAGCGGTAGCGCTTACAGTTCCGGAATTTATTGTGCTACTCATACTCATTATAGGACCATTATTGAGCAATTGGTACACAGAGAATTAATGGGGCTGTAAACAACAATTTTTTGAAGAAAGATAGTAATCACTTTTGCAGAGTTATTGGGTAATCACTGTTTGAACTGGTAGTGAGCGAAACGGCGGTAGTTGAAATTCAGGAATTTCTGAAGTGAACCCCATGTACCTCATGAGCGTTTTTCAACACTCACACTTTAGGTGTTGGATTGGACTACAATACCAATTTTCTTTAACTTTCTACTAACATTCCAGCGGAGTTTATAAGGAAATCAAACAACACTTCACGGCAGCAGAAAGCGGTTGCGCTTACAGTTCCAGAATTTATTGTGCTGCTCGTACTCATTGCAGGACCATTATTGAGCAATCGGTACACAGATAATTAATGAGGCTGTAAGCATTAATTTTTTGAAGAAGGATAGTAATCACTTTTGCAGAGTTATTGGGTAAAAACATTTAGAACTGGTAGTAAATTGGATTGGACTACAATACCAATTTTTTGTATCATTCTTCAACAATTCCAGCGGAGTTTATAAGGAAAAAACTGCGCTAAAAACGCTTTTCGTCGAAAATTTTGATAATTTATTGTGCTGCTCTCGTCTTTTTCCCACGAATGGGAATTCTATGGTATAATTGTCTTATTGAGACCTATCTATATAAAAAACGCAATCAAAATCGTTATAGCCGTTTTTGAGAAAAAAATTTGGTGTTTTGATCACTATGATAACTATAGTTAAATTTCGTTGGATTTTGCCCATACCATTATTTTGGCGTCCCATAGTAACCTGCTGGCGAGATATGATGTTTGAGCTGATTTGGTACGGTGGTTTTCTCTAAAAACCGCGCTAAAACCGATTTCGTCGAAAGTTTTGGTAATTTATTGTGCTGCTCTAGTCATTTTCCCACAAATGGGAATTTTATGGTGTGATTGCCTTATTGAGAGCTACCAATATAAAAAATTTAATCAAAATCGTTAGAGCCATTTTTGAGACAAAAAAAATTTAGTGTTTTGATCACTATGATAACTACAGTTAACTTTCGGTGGATTTTGCCCCTTCCCTTATATTTTTGTGTCCCATGGTTTTCAAATATGGTGGTCCAAATTTGGCGTTTTCATCGCTATGATAACTATAGTTAAATTTCGGTGGATTTTGTTCATACCCTTATTTTGGCGTCCCATGGTAACCTGCCGGCGAGATATGAAGTTTGAGCTGATTTGGTACGATGGTTCTATCTAAAAATCGTTCACACACACACAGCCCATTATCCCGAATAGTGTTTTTCGGAATCAGTAGGCTCTTTAACGTAAAGATCTGAAGAAAACTCAAAAAAAAAATTTTCAGCCGATTACATAACTTTCCTTTCTACTTTGTAGAGCCAAGGAAAGTAAACAAAAAAAAAAAAAACTGGCGGTGTGGCAGGTTTCCTTGGAACTCCTTTACTGGATTTAGAACCAGCTGTTTCATGAATAATTTACCTACATTCACTTATAGGGAAAAGATAAGTATTTTTTGGGCATAGCAGGGACGGAGTGCTCTTAGTGAAGAGTGTGTCGTGGTGTTGCTCATGAGTCACCACTCGGAGGATGACCCTGGCTAATCCGTACCATTTGAGAGGAGTTCTTAATCTGGTTTCCCTCTTCATCTAATCACTTGAGTGGCACGCTTCAGGTTGTCAAACCCTCCTCTGATGACGAGAACTGCTACAACGTACCTTCGCGAAAACATTACATCTCCTCTGCACTTTTAAATACGCACGCATGGACTTATCGCGGAAATTAGGGTTTTCAATTCAGTGAGCCATAAAACGCATAGACCTGAAGAAAACCCAATTTGTATAGTTCGATCGATTTTGTGATACGACGTCGTTTAATATAAAAATAGTATTCTAGTAGTTTATTATTTGCATAATCTCACCCAAAATTGGAAGTCATAACATCCTTTGAACGCTCTTTTGTACTCAGGTTTTAGTAAATAAAATGCCATGGAGAAGTAACTGGGAGTTTGGGCTCGTAAGCTCCTGCGATCTACCTGCGGAGAGGTGAACCACTCGAGGAAGATGGCCGCCGTTTATTACTCCTCGGCTGTGTTGTCATTGCCCAGTAAAATTTCTCGCCTTGTTGTGAGCTGTCGTCCTTTTGTGTTGTTATCGCGAGTTCCTCTCGATTATACTTACATTTCCTTCCCCTCGTTCGGTTCACCGAATTCCTCTCGTTTTCAATAATACTCTCATTTTCTTTCCGCGATTGTCGTTTCCGTAAGAGTTTTTTCATTCTTTCGTACGTCGTCAATACGCGCGAGTGTTGTGAAATCTGTTCAGTGAGGTTTTCTAATGCTGGTCCGTTGAGCCTGTCAACGAAGATCCTGTTCTCCGAGAAGATTTTCGATTTACCGATTTGCCTCGTTTCGTCTCCAGGTAATTGCCTTGTTTCTATTTAAACGAGTGAGGGCTGTCATTAGGGTTCGTTCGGGTTAGTGACGGGAAACGATGTAGGTGTATTTCGTTATTCTCGTTTTCACTGTCCTTGGACTAACTATCTATTCCTGACGAGTTATATACTCGTTTTTAAACGTCGAAATTCGTTTTAATTGGGTCAACTCATTGGCGGAAACGTGAACTCCTCGTTGTTTACCACATTTTGTTGATTGCCATCGTAAATCTTCTACGAAATCTTCCCTTTCTCTTCTTAAACTGTTATCACCTGTGGGAAAATTATCTCAGGTTATCTCGTGTCAATAGCCACTTATACGGCCGGACAAGATGTTTTTTTGAGTCGACAGCAGCTGCGAAGGAATCGACTAACTTTCCTCGCATTTGAAGAAAATATTCGGTTACAAACCACCCCAGTATCCAGACCCAATTTGCAGGCAAATGTTAGTGGAATATTTCATGCCTGTAAATGAAGCAATTTAAAGCACGCCAACAGCAAATAGACCAAAACTCCTGTTTTCTTGTATAGTGCTAAAACTGGGATACACGAATTTACACAATTCGCGCAAAGTAAACACGTTCCTGTCGGCACATTGCGGGTTTTAAATTTTTGTTTCGATCTTAAAAGTTTGTAAGTACAATAACGGAGAGAGAATTCAATGCGTCGGCCGTTTAGGGGGAAAAAAAGAAAGTTGAGTTGAAATTTGACACTTGAAGGTTCAACATTGAAATGACACCGAGCGGTTTTTACTTTCGGTTACCCGAAGGGTCTGGAAAGTATTGCGATCGTGTAACAAAAGTTGTGTTTTCTTCAGTTTTACGCGTTCTGAGTCCTACAGAATACAATACGTACTAATTAAATTTACTTATCACTCATTTCATTTGAAGTATGTAAAACGCCGCTGCAGGGTGACAGAAAGTGGTAGCGTTTATAATTCTGGAATTTATTGTTTTGCTCGTATTCATGCTCAGACCATTATTGAGCAATCGGTACAGAGAATCGTCGAGGCTGCAAACATGATTGTTTTGAGATGGATAATAATCACTTTTCCAGAGTTATCCGGTATAAACTTTTGGAAATGGTAGTAAGTGAAACGACAGCGGTTAAAATTACGGAATTTCTAGGGTACTCCCTATGTATCTTACTAAACGCTCATCGTATCTTGTCCTACTCATACTTACTTGAAGTACCTCTTAGATTTTTCGAGACTACTACTTTCTGTGCGGAGTTTTAAGGAAACGAGCGGTGCGTAGCAACACACAACTTTCCGCCACCCCCGTAAGTTCGAACACCAGCTATATATGGGGGTGCTATATCTTCGTTCAACGCATTTCTACAGAAACATTTATGGAGAACAAAATGTAGGGACTAGTTAGCTGAGAGTACTCCGTAAGTTTGATCGAAATCGTTAGAGCCGGTTTTGAGGAAAATGGAATACCGATAAATTAATATTCGACAAATCTCCTTTTCTGAGTTAACTTGGCTTATACCTCCGTTCAACAGATATATACAGTAATAATTATAGAGAACGAAATGTGGGTATAGGTGACTAAAAGACACTCTGAACGATTGATCAAATTTGGTGAGGCAGTTACCCCATAATTTACGGCAATGTTCAAAAAAACGTTATTTTCGACACATTTTGATTTTTATCTCTGCTCAATGGACTTTCAGAGGAACATTTATTGAGAACAATATGTAGGTATTAACTAGTCAAAACCATCCTGAGAGTTTGGTGAAAATCGTTGAAGTCGTTTCGCCAATAAGCGTAAAAAACCTATTTTTGCTTCATAGGCTTATATCTCCGTTCACCGTATTTTCATGGAGATATGTACGGATAAGAAAAGTTAGGTATTGATTAGTAGAAGATAATTTGAAAGTTTAATCAAAATCGTTTGAGCCGTTTTCGAGAAAATGCGAAAAACCCTAGTTTTTGGTACATTTTCGTCCCCCCCCCCTTCCCACCGGCCGAAATCGTCCATAACCTTATTTTGGCGTGTACAAAAAATAACGAACAAAACAAAAAAAGAACCAACTCAATCGGATCAGCCGTTCTCCCGCAAATCGAACGACAGACACACACACACACACGGACCACGCGCCGAAATAAGGTTTTTTAGACTCAGTAGGGTCTGAAACGTAAAGATCTGAAGAAAACCCAGATTTTTGTTTTGGGCCGATTACTATGTATAGTAGGAAAGTATACTTCCCTTCCCTTCGGGTAGCGGAAAGTAAAAACTACTCACAAATCTATTTTCGTCGAAAAAGTTAGGTAATTTATTACGCTGCTCTCTTCATTTTCCCATGAATGGGAATAGGATGGTATAGTAGCCTCATTTGGAGCTGTCCATATAAACACTTGAATCGAAATCGTTATAGCCGTTTTTAAGAAAAAAATTTTTTAGTTTTGGGCGGATTTTGCTCATATCCATATTTTGGCGTCATGTGGTGACATGCGGGCTGGATATCGAATTTTTACTGGTTTGGTTCAACCGTTTCCTCTCAACCGCGTTCACGGATCATTTTTCCAAAGTGTTTTTCGGACTCAGTAGGGTCTTAAAACAACTCAAAACAATTTTTTGAGCCTATTGTATAACTTTCCTTTATAGTAGAGTCAAGGAAAGTAGTTGAGGTTATTGTTCAATCTGATCAAACCAAAACTGGCAATTCCGTCGAGTGTTTGTTGTTAAGAAAAAGCTTAATGGTTGATGTTGAGTTGACATAGTGACAATTGGTAAACAGTTGGTATCGGCAATAATAGCACGAGAGGCACTTGAAAGGTTAATGCACTTCGTTCCACATTTCACTTGTGGGTGTTATCACCTGTGGCGATCATGGTACCTCGTAGCCCAGCTTCTTTTAAAATCAGGTATTTGAGGGTTCACTGTCGACATCCTCTTAATTATTTAGACCAACTTGTACGTGTACTTTCCTCCGCCTACTTTCAAGCTCCACGATCTATTTTCCACTCATCTCATACGAACTTGTAATACATTAACGTTCTGTATAGAAACTGATCGGGATTGAAGTTCCGAAAGTAATTGGGCTGACGTTACGTTTGCCACGACCTTGATTGAAAAATAAACTTGACTAATGACAATTGACGGGAGGGTCAACATGATTGTTCTGTTTTGGCGGTGCGTCGAGTCAACAATACTGGAATTAAACGTAAACACTGCGAAAAATGTTGATGTAAAAAGCGACAATTTGAATTCGAGATTTTCTGAAGTTTCTCCCCAGTATCGGCCATTAATCGTATACCGTATAGGTAACGTATTGCCATCCAGATTTTTGTTAGATCGCTTGTGTATGAGTGGCGTTTGTAAGAAGATAACTGCACCAAAATAGGTACCGGGTGTTTACTGCATTTGCCCTATTTATGTTTTTCACTGAGTAAGCATTAACGAGGTTATTTGAAAGGCAAATTTTTTGGAAATGTTCAAGTTCATAGTTTCGAAATTATGAGGAAAATACTAAACAATATCTGGTGCGAGTCATCACAATACTTTTCTCGGCCCCATATAATTCAGCAATTTTTACTTTCCGCTACCCCAAAGGGAAAGGAAAGTATAGTAATCGTATCAAAAAATTTGGGTTTTCTTCAGATCTTTACGTTTTGAGGCCTACTGGGTCCAAAAAACCTCATTTCGGCGCGTGGTCCGTGTGTGTGTCTGTAGTTTGATTTGCAGGAGAACGACTGAACCGATTGAGTAGGTTCTTTTTTTGTTTTGTTCGTTATTCTTTGTAGACACCAAAATAAGGTTATGGGCGATTTCGGTCGATTAGAAGGGGGGGGGGGACGAAAATGTACCAAAAAATATCTGGTGCGTAGCAACACACAACTTTCCGCCACCCCCGTAATTTCGAACACCAGCTAGATTTGCGGGCGCTATATCTTCGTTTAACGCATTTCTACAGAAACATTTATACGGGACACAATGTAGGGGCTAGTTAGCTGAGAGTACTCCGAAAGTTTGATCAAAATCGTTAGAGCCGCTTTTGAGAAAATCGGAATACCGATAAATTAATATTCGACAAATCTCCTTTTCTGAGTTAACTTGGCTTATATCCCCGTTCAACATATATATACAGAAATAATTATAGAGAACGAAATGTGGGTATGGGTAACTAAAAGACACTCCATTAGGATTTATCACATCTGGTGAAGAAGTTACCCTGGAATTTACGGAAATGTTAGAAAAATGTTATTTTTGACACATTTTGATTTTTATCTCTGTTCAATGGACCGTCACAGGAACATTTATTGAGAACAATGTGTAGGTATCAACTATTTGGATACATCTTGAAAGTTAGGTGATAATGGTTGGAGCCGTTTTGCCAAAAAGCGTAAAAAACCTATTTTTGCTTCAGGGGCCCATATCTCCGTTCACCGTATTTTCATGGAGATATGTATGGAGAAGAAAAGTTAGGTATTGATCAGGAGAAGATAAATTGAAAGTTTAATATAAATCGTTAGAGCCGTTTTTGAGAAAAATGCGAAAAACCCTAGTTTTTGGTACATTTTGGTCCCCCACCCCCCTTCCCATCGGCCGAAATCGTCCATAACCTTATTTTGGTGTCTACAAAAAATAACGATCAAAACAAAAAAAGAACCAGCTCAATCGGATCAGCCGTTCTCCCGCAAATCGAACTACAGACACACACACACACACACACACACACACACACGGACCACGCGCCGAAATTAGGTTTTTTAGACTCAGTAGGGTCTGAAACGTAAAGATCTGAAGAAAACTCACATTTTTTTTTGGGCCGATTACTATACTTTCCTTCCCTTCGGGTAGCGGAAAGTAACTAGGGGTTTTCGTCTTTTTCTCGAAAACGGCTCTAACGGTTTTGATTAAACTTTCAAATTAACTTTTACTAATCAATACCTAACGTTTCTTCTCTATACATGTCTCCATAAAAATACGGTGAACGGAGATATAGGCCCATGAAGCAAAAAAAGGTTTTTTACACTATTTGGCAAAACGGCTTCAACGATTATCACCAAACTTTCAAGATTTATTCGAATAGTTAATACCTACATATTATTCTGAATAAATGTTTCTCTGACAGTCCATTGAACAGAGATAAAAATCAAAATGTGTCGAAAATAACTTTTTTTCAAACATTTCCGTAAATTCCAGGGTAACTTATTCACCAGATGTGATAAATTCTAATGGAGTGTCTTTTAGTCACCCATACCAACATTTCGTTCTGTATAATTATTTCTGTATATATATGTTGAACGGAGATATAAGCCAATTTAACTCAAAAAAGGAGATTTGTCGAATATTAATTTATCGGTATTCCAAATTTCTCAAAAACGGCTCTAACGATTTCGATCAAACTTTCGGAGTACTGTCAGCTAACTAGTCCCTACATTTTGTTCTCCATAAATGTTCCTGTAGAAATGCGTTGAACGAAGATATTGCGCCCGCCTATGTAGCTGGTGTTCGAACTTAAGGGGTGGCGGAAAGTTGTGTGTTGCTACGCACCAGATATTTTTTCTCAAAAACGGCTCAAACGATTTTGATTAAATTTTTTATATTGATAGCTCTCAATAAGCCAATTATACCATGTAATTTCCATTTGTGGGAAAATGACGAGAGCAGCACAATAAATTATCAAAATTTTCAACGAAAAGCGTTTTTACCGCGGTTTTTTCCTTATAAACTCCGCTAGTATGTTAAAAAAAATTGATATTGTAGTCCAATCCAATACCTATAGGGTGAGTGTTTAAAAACACTAATGAGATGAATCCAGAAATTCCTGAGTTTCAACTACCGCCGTTTCCCTTACTACCAGTTCTAAAAGTTTTTACCCTATAACTCTACAAGTGCAATTACTGTCCTTCAAAAAATTCGTGTTTACAGCCTTATGATGTGCTATGGCTTCTCGCCCTCCTCACCGCAGAGTCTGCATCCACCGCTACTGAGATGCCCATCTTGTTGAGGTGATACCTGAGTGGGCAGTGTCCGGTGAGGAAGCTAGTCAAGACTCAGATCTCTTCTAGAGAGTGTCACCATCGCCTTCGCCCTTGGACGAACCTTAGGCGTAACAAGCCTTTTTGCTCGTATTAATCGTAACTGACGATGCCAATGGGCGCTATTTTCCTGTATCTCCCATCGAGCCATCAGACTATTCAGGTGACTCTTCGTCGTACTTACGTAGAGTTCAGGCCCGGTGGGTAGGGTTTCTGTACCCCTTATCGCAAGGTGGTCAGACTTTTCATTGGCCTCATGCCCCCTGTGAGCCGGCACCCAGATGAGGGCCTGTTATGGGCACCGAGCTGCACAATCCGTCCCATGCCTAAAGCTATAGGCTGCGATGGCCTTTAATGCGGCCTGGCTGTCAGAGAAATAGTATAGAAGCTATATACTCTGCACCTCGTAAGTCTGCTGACACAGCATCTAAACATAATAAAAGCTCGCCCTGAACGCTCGGCTCCCTAGTTGTCGGTTTGCCTTCGTGTGTTGCGGCTGTTTTGTAGTCTCTCTGACGAATTTGTTCTCTTCTCCAAGTGTTAAATTTGAAATTGTTGAAAGTGTTGTAATTGTGAAGAATAAATAACTTTTTAAAAACATCAATTTCGGGTCCGAAGAAATATCTTAGATATACGATAATTCATAATTTTAGTTAGTTGTTGGAGCGATAAACGTCTGAATTTACGCGCGGCTGAGGAAATTTGTGTGATGCGTCGTACAAGGTGTTTCAAACTTCGACATCGTCTAGGTGCCCTACAAACGTCTTTTTCAGAAATGCCAATTTTTATCGCTTGGCGATTTTGGCAGTGAATTCTGAACTCGGAGTGTGAAGCCCGAATAAAAATCAAATCGCTGTTATTTAGGGAGAGAGGTCTGGCTGATTCAAGGCCAACGAAGTGTTAGAAAGCTGTAAAAATCGAAATACGTAGATCGCCCGTTAATTTGCTTTCATTATTATTTGGGAAGATTAATATTTGCTCTGCAGTGAGTGGGCAACAATCTACCAACTAAGGCAGCAGAACGCTCGATCATTGATACTGACGATAATAGACAACTTTAGGCCGTTTTCCTCGCCTCGAAGCCGAAATTGAGACTGTTCATCTGCCTGACTGATAGAATTAATTGACTTCGATCATAATTTTATTCAATTGATTGTGGCAGTGGAAATTTTTTGAAGGAGAAACCTCTTGACCGGTCAAACGTCGAGTTTGAAAATTATTCGTTCAAATCGATTCAAAGAATCGTATCTGTGCCAGGTTCAGTGAAGAAAACAAATTGTGCCCCTTTTACTGAGGTTTGAACGTGATGTCGTCGGTGGAATAGTGGCCTCTGCTCACTCTTCGAACTGCTTGTTTCTGAACTGGTGGTTCCTCAGAGCGTGAGGGTGTCAAATGTGGTGCTGATGACGGAGGGGACTTTACGCCATGCGTATGCAGTGCCATTGGAAGAGCGATTATGGCCTGAGCAGGATTACTTAGTTGCCAAGGTAGCGAGGATTTCCCCGCGTATACTTCCACCCTAGGGGAAGCTACAGGGCCAAATGTGCGATGCTCTCTTTGCGCGCTCCTATTGGGGACAGAGCTTATCATGGATAGTGGTAGAATTTAACCGGGACCGGAATCTACATGTTCACAGCCCCGGCATCTGTAGTCAGATATAAGCAGTTGTTCTGAGCCAGGGCATCTGGCAGCCGAACGCCCCACAATGGGAGATGATTTCATGCGCCAAATATCTGGTGCGTTGCAACACACAACTTTCCTTAGCTCTACGTCAATTCACTCGGTATATGGTTTATGGCTTTTTCTACTTCCTCAACTCATTCATCACTCAGTTAATTTGAACTTGGTCAAACAAGGCTTTACGGCTGCAGGAAGCGGTAGCGCTTACAGTTCCGGAATTTATTGTGCTGCTCGTACTCATTCCAGGACCATTATTGAGCAATTGGTACACAGATAATATAATGAGGCTGTAAACACGAATTTTTTGAAGAAAGACAGTAATTACTTTTGCAGAGTTATTGGGTAAACACTTTTCATAATTTATTGAGCTGCTCTTCATTTTTCAACGAATGGGAATTTTATGGTATAATTGCCTTATTGAGAGCTATGAATATAAAAAATTTAATCAAAATCGTTAGAGCCGTTTTTGAGAAAAAAAAGTGTTTTGATAACTATGATAACTATATTTAACTTTCGATGGATTTTGTTCATACCCTCATATTTTTGTCCCATAGTAACCTGTAGGCTAGGCATCAAGTTTCAGCTGATATGGTACGGTTGTTTTCTCTAAAAACCACTCTAAAATCGATTACGTCGAAAATTGTGATAATTTATTGTGCTGCTCTCGTCATTTTCCCACGAATGGGAATTTTATGGTATAATTGCCTTATTGAGAGCTATCAATATGAAAAATTTAATCAAAATCGTTAGAGCCGTTTTTGAGAAAAAAATTTGGTGTTTTGATCACTATGATAATAATGGTTAACGTCCGGTCGATTTTGTTCATACCCTCATTTTTGTGTCTCATGGTAGTAACCTGTAGGCTAGACACTAAGTTTCAGCTGATTTAGTACGGTTGTTTTCTCTAAAAGCCGCGCTAAAATCGATTTCGTCGAAAGTTTTGGTATTTTGGCGTCCCATGGTAACCTACGGGCTGGATATCAAGTTTGAATGGATTTGGTGCGGTGGTTCTCTCTAAAAATCGCTCACAGACACACAGACCTATTTCCCAAATAGTGTTTTTCGGACTCAGGGGGGTCTGAAACGTAAAGATCTGAAGAGAACTAAAAAAAAAAATTTCAGCCGATTACATAACTTACTTTTCTACTTTGTAGAGCCGAGGAAAGTAAAAATGATGGACCTGCAGACGTAGAAGAAGTATGTACAAATCGAGCAGAATGGCTAGTAACTGCCCATGTTCTAAACTGATAACTACCCAGGGTAGGTGTCGATTTAAAAAAAAAAAAAAAAAGAATAAACAGTAAATTGTCTATATTGCCACTGAAATAACGAGCACAATTGTTAAATCGATTTCGACGGTTAGGTCATCATCAGTAACAAACATGAACTGAAGGTACCTCATAGTTAGGTGAACGGAGATATTGAGTCCTATTGGCTCAGAGAAGTGAAAGGGGGCGGGGCAGGGGGAAACCAGAGCAGTAACATCGGAAAAACCCGATGTCAATTAACTCAGACAATGGTGGAGGGAAAACCCCAAGCTATTGTAAAAAAGAACCTATTAGTGGTGAAATGTTTTGAGGGATTACTTCATTTAGAGACTTCCCGCACCTATCACTTTTAATAATTTCGAACTTTTCCAGAACATCTAACGTACCTCCTTTTGGGCAAAAGTGAAGAAATTCTATATACTGTTTATTTGTTAAATCAAAACTAAAGTCATGATTGGATTCCCTCAGATGACTTGCAAACGCAGAATCACCTTTGTTGTCCCTAAAATCCTTTTCATGCTCTTTTATTCGTTCCCTAAATTTCCTACCAGTTTGACCACAATACTCAAGTCCACATGAACATTTTAGTTTATAGACCCCACTTTTATCTTGGACGTTAATTTTATCCTTAACAGAACCCAATAAAGCTTTAAGACTATTTTTATTTCTAAAACCTACTTTGAAACCTCTTGTTAATGCGGACTGTATAAAAATATGGGACTTACCCAGTCGAAATCTGGAAGCCGCGCAACCTCGTCTGTCGTGCTGTCGAAGGGGGAAGGAGAAGTCGGAAAGGAGAAAGAGAATAGGAGAGAAGGAAGAAAACAGCTTAGACGAAATGTACAAAACTATTGAACAAAAACCAACTAAAAACCGGACAGGGCCGAAACTATAATGCGATGCGCGAATACAAGACCGAGAGAGAGAGTCGTAAGGTTTCCGCCTCGCCAGGTTACACCGCATGCGACATCAACGGCTTCCAATGAACATGCAGACTCTCTCTATTGACCTGACCGGAAACAACATTCGAGTGTATGTCTTCACGCATTGCAGCCCTGTGCCCACCTAGTCTACTATTGCCAGAACGGCGCAAACACCTCTAGATGATAGAATTTTGCCAAGTTTATCCGAAATTTTCCCACAGTAAGGTATTCCTATCCATTTTTTCTCTTCTGCCACATTTTCCCTCACTAAATTTGAGACCCCTTCCCTACTTTTTTTCCTAAGAACCCTATTCCAAATAAAGTCGATGAGCTCTCCTCCATATCCATTACTCGCTGCTGTGCTTTTAATGAATGATTTTAATGACTGATTTTGGACTCCGTTCACCTAACTATATAAGATGTTCTTTCTATGAGGTACCTTCAGTTCATGTTTGTTACTGATGATGACCTAACCGTCGAAATCGATTTAACAATTGTGCTCGTTATTTCAGTGGAAATATAGACAATTTACTGTTTATTCTGTTTTTTAATGAAATGGGTTTCCACAATATCCTCGCGAATGATTTAGTTCATATGTAGGTGTCGAGCTGGGATAACACATTACTGCTGGCGTGTCTGCTTTCAACCTCTTGTTTCCCTTCTATCAAAACGTTTCCAGGCGTGAAGCAGCTTATGGCTAGCAAAATAGATTGCATGAGCATCAAAACTTGGACGGAAATATTCGATGTTCTTTGGCAAGATTTTAGCGTTCCTCTCCCTCCCCCAACGATAGATGGACTAGCAGACAAAAACGCAATACATGAATTACCGTATTCTCCGTTATTATCGTTCTTCATGTGTATTCATACCTCGCGTTGCATCATCTAGGTCCTGAGGATCATTTATAAATAAATCGAAACGTTGGTGCGACTAATATTTCATTGCTTTCCACGGTAGAAGGTCTTGTTTTTCTGGAAAACAGAAATTAGAAAATAAGAATGTATTGCCACAAGGATTTTATATTTGTAATGCGATGACGTCCAACTTCATTCCAAGTACTGGAGGTAATGTAAAAACTATAACTGGGTTACAAGTATAAAATCTGTAGATAATCTCGGTACAAAGCCATTTACTACACATTTTAGAGCTCCCGTGCCTTCTGCCATGGGTATTGACTCAGGGCCAGAACAATCCGTCAATTAATATCATTGTGGCCAATCTAGTCTAATCATCATACCCCTCCATTTAGCGCTAATCCGCGGACTTATCACACGAAAATTATGCTAATTTGTCGTACGTTCCTACAGCTTTGCTTAAGCGATTTTTAAAAGAACCGAAAGATTTTCTTCTGGGGCTACGAATGTTTGTCCGACTATCTGACTATAGAAGCGTTGCTATCACGTTGTCATTAGTCAAATTGCCCGAGGTTCGATGAGACGAGAGGAGCCCAGAGAAAGAGCCACTCGAGATATCAGCCCTAAGCCAAAACTGTGGGACTCAAGGACAATCGAAAACTGGTAAACAGGTGTGGGATGGAATGTTTCTTAGCGTTCCAACGAAGGTTGAGACAACGCAAGAGAAAACTGACGTGCCAGCGAAGAAGACGAAAGTTACGCAATCGCGTCACCGGTGTTTTAGTTTCGGTCTAGAGAACAAAAAGCAGTTTTTTTAGTTTTGGAATTTGACAGGTGTCCCCCAACGCGTCAAGATAATTTGGAGAGCTTGATTGGTTCAGCCGTCGTTAAAATTAGGTAGTCGCTCACAAACGCGTCAACTCACTATATATATAGCTTCTTATCCTGGGAAAAGACGACCCGATTGTCAAACAACCGAAAATTAACCCGAAATGTAAAGTTTTTCCTCGAACCCGTTCCCAACGAGTCACGTTTTCTCGGAATCCATTGTTTGGGCAAACGTAGCTACTTGAAGGATTCTTCACGACGCAGTTTGAGGGATTTACTGTCTAAGACGTTACAAGAATGCGGAATACTTTATTGAAATTATAGGTTGCCCCGTGCCAACACGTCAAATGGTGATTTGCAGCTTTGTTGTCAAGCCAAAAACCAAGAATACCATCACACACAAATTGCTGAATGTTCATCACTAGCAAGCGATCAAAACTCATTTTCATTCAGTTTATATGACCTTGGTTGAAAGTAGCACAACGTTTTTTATTTTCCTTGGCTCTACAAAGTAGAAAGGAAAGTTATGTAATCGGCTGAAATTTTTTTTTTAGTTTTCTTCAGATCTTTACGTTTCAGACCCTCCTGAGTCAGAAAACACTATTTGGGAAAATGGTGTGTGTCTGTGAACGATTTTTAGAGAAAACCACCGTACCAAATCAGCTCAAACTTCATATCTCGCCCACAGATTACCACGAGACGCTAAAATAAGGGTATGAACAAAATCCACCGAAATTTAAGTATAGTTATCATAGTGATCAAAACACCAAATTTCTTTTTTCTCAAAAACGGCTGTAACGATTTTGATTAAATTTTTTATATTGGTAGCTCCCAATATGGCAACTATACCATGAAATTCCCATTTGTGGGAATGACGAGAGCAGCACAATAAATTACCAAAATTTTCGGCGTAATCTACTTTTGAGTGGTTTTTACAGAAAACCACCGTACCAAATCAGCTCAAACTTAATATCTCGCCCGCAGGTCACCATGGGACGCCAAAATCCACCAAAATTTAACTATAGTTATCATAGTGATCAAAACACCAAATATTTTTTTTCTCAAAAACGGCTCGAACGATTTCGATTAATTTTTTTATATTGATAGCTCTCAATAAGCCAATTATACCATAAAATTCCCATTTGTGGGAATGACGAGAGCAGCACAATAAATTACCAAAATGTTCGGCGTAATCTATTTTAGAGTGGTTTTTAGAGAAAATGACCGTACCAAATCAGCTCAAACTTAATATCTCCCCCGCAGGTTACCATAGGACGCCGAAATAAGGGTATGAGCAACATCCTCCGAAAGTTAACTATAGTTTTCAGAGTGATCAAAACACCAAATTTTTTTTTCTCAAAAATAACTCTATCGATTTTGATTAATTTTTTTATATTGCTAGCTCCAAATATGCCCACTATGTCATAAACTTCTCGAATGTGGGAAAATGACGAGAGCAGCACAATAAATCACCAAAATTTTTGACGGATATCGGTTTTAGCGCGGTTTTTAGATTAAACAACCGTACTAAATCAGCTGAAACT
Organism: Pachypeltis micranthus; assembly: GCA_020466155.1. Lineage (NCBI taxonomy): Eukaryota > Metazoa > Arthropoda > Insecta > Hemiptera > Miridae > Pachypeltis > Pachypeltis micranthus. The sequence goes on along the minus strand of CM035777.1, from coordinate 26,189,897 downwards.
TGGTGTCTAGCCTACAGGTTACCTACAGGAACACAAAAATAAGGGTAGGGGCAAAATCCACCGAAAGTTAACTATAGTTATCATAGTGATCAAAACACCAAATTTTTTTCTCAAAAACGGCTCTAACGATTTTGATTAAATTTTTTATATTGATAGCTCTCAATAAGCCAATTATACCATAAAATTCCCATTCGTGGGAAAATGACGAGAGCAGCACGATAAATTATCAAAATTTTTCACGGATATTGGTTTTAGCGCGGTTTTTTTTTTCCTTTTAAACTCCGCTGAAATGTTAGAAAGTGAATTGATGTAGAGCTAAGGAAAGTTGTGTGTTGCAACGCACCAGATATGTATAGAAACCAGTAGTGATTGTGGTGCCTGAAGCACTTAAATTGATCACTGGCCAGTTACCCGTTGATTTGGCTGTTGAGCGCATAGTGGACACGTGGAGAGTGAAAAGGAAGCTTTCCCCGTTGTGGGCTAAACTCCGTAAAAGCGAGTTGGGGTAATCCTCGTCACAGGGACTAACACGTATGAGTTTTTTCCAACATCCGTTAGTGTCTTAAGAGAAAGTGGGTTGAGCCTGACCATTGGACAAGTCAGTTCCTTACTGTGCATGGCAATATCCGAAGTCGAGAATTGATTTTCCCTTTGATTTTCCAAAATACTCGCTCCCCCCCATACTTTGCCACCTCAAAGCTCTTCTCAAAAAAGCACCTTTGATCCCCACAACCCAGTTCACCACCCATCCAGAGACTCCCTTGTGGCAGAAACCCCGTACTCACAGTCATAACCTCAAACTCTTTTTCGCAACTTTGTACGCAGTGTAATTACAATCTTGTTTCTCGCCCAACTTATTTGGCCACCTCTTGTGCACCCAACAGTATTTATGTACCAAACGTGCCTAGTCGACAGATGGTTATTTTTGGTGGTGCCAATGGGACTGCCTGACGGGCGAGAACAAAATCGTCGAGGCCGCAAAAAATACACGAGCCTGACAGGGACAAAGGCGAAGAACTTTCACCAAGAGCTTGCTGACCAGTTCCACGGTGTCAAGGGCATCATGATATTCTGTGAGGTTCTTAAACTATTCAGGAAACTCTTAAGACCCAGCTCTACTACTGTTGTCTCTTTCATCCGCTGACGAGTCCACTCTTAATAGGCTCGTAAACCCAGTATCAATCGGATGCGTCTTTATGTTCAAAGAACCGGATTTCGCAACACCTGCCCTCCATAACCCGTTCACCCTCCCTGAACTCGACCGAGTGATGTGCACTATTAAAGACTTCAAGGCCCCCAGACGTGGATGGAATCCCTCTCGAAATTTTATAAATATGTAAGGCCGGAGCTTCGTAATTTGCCGATAGGGCTACTTAACTTGATGTTTTCGGAGGGGAGGGGTGTTCTAAATCCCTCAAGGAGGCTAATTTAGCAAGAAGGATAATATCGGAGACTCGGTTCACATCAGAGGCCCTCACAATTCTCAATTGCTGCTCCTAACTCCTCCTCCTGTGAAGGGATATCTAATACCTTGGGGCTAGTCAGCCCGCGGCTATCGACTTACGAACTTCGTCCTTCGCAGTCTCGTGAAGCTGAAGTTCGAATAGTAAAGTTACATCCGCCAAGGCCTTGACCTTGAGACATCGGTCTGCTGACGATTGCAGTTAAGGTTCCAAGCTTGCGCTGGGATAGTTGAGATAAATTGCTATTTACTTCTACCTACGGACGGACTCTCATTAGCAATTGGGCGTATCGTGCGTTCACTTGCCGTTTTGTGGGGATCTCTGGCATGAGAGAGAAAGGTAAGGGGGAAATCTTAGCTAGTTCATTGACTAACACTCGGGCAGGCAGCTTTATGCTTAATTTGGAGAAATACGGGCTCGTTGGTTCTGCTGCCAGCTCGGAAGAATTGACTGGGAAATGTAGATGCCTTACAGACAAGTCTTTCATTCTATAAACGTGTCAAGTGGAGGATTATCACAAACATCCAGGTAAAGTATTAGTTCACTCCCAAAGCTCTTAAGGAAAAACCACCGAGATTCCTGACTTCAACGTCGACAAGCTCATGCAAAAAACTTTTTCAGCTGCGCAAAGGAGATATTAAAGATGTCTAGCCTTTAGATAGTTTATAAGGCCAGAGGCAGTACAAAAGACCTGTTGTTGCCTCGTCCTGCACGGCGGAACATGGAAACCGATGCATGAAAGCAAAGCTGGACAGTCAATGCCGTCGCGAATCTTGGCAAAAATCGACGTCCGTCCGCCCTCTATGGTCCTCGAAGGACTTCAAACCACACATCCAGAGCCTTCTCCATCTGAAAAGCCTCCCAAGGGATACCAGATTTGAATGAGGCTACGCTGGAAACCCCCTCCCCCACCCCTACCACTCCCTCAGCGCTATCCTACCATAGCTGTAAATTGGTGACTAGGCTGACACTCCACACTCCAAAATGGGTCGAACGAGAGAGTAGTTGTGGCTATGGCACTTCTGGGAGGAATTAGGTCAAACCTCCCCTCCCAACCCCCAGCTGACATGACGTCAGACCCCCCTCGCCGAACCATATATGACGTCAACCCCCAATCCCCCTCCAGACCGCATCATCATGTGACATCATCCCCCACAATTGGTGCAACTTCTGAGAGGATCTAGGTCAACCCCCACCACTTCCCCATCTACTATAGCTGATATGGAGTCACCCCCCTCGTGTGACGTCATGCCCCCGCCACCACCATAATTTTTCAATGGATCAACCCCCTCGTGTGACGTCATGCCCCCACAATTGGCGCAACTTCTGAGTGGATTTACGTGATACCCCTAATAATTATTGCGCTAACGCCTAAGTACCTCCTACCCCAATTTCCCCCCACAGCGCACGTGTTCACACTAAATAAATCCCTAGCACACATGGAGCCCTAGCTCGAAATCGCTACGTATTTTTACTGAGACATAATTTCGCAAAAAATGGTCGCACTACGCTCCTAGCAAACATTACGCAAATTACGAGATTGATAATAAAAATATCGCGTATCGTTATTATTGCGAAATAAAGTAAGCGAAAATAAGTTTTTAAATGTTATTAATTTATTTAGATCGGTTATACGACGAAAAAGACGTAGGGCGACGATAAAATTACGCGTTTTTTATATTTTTCGAAAAAAATATTTAGGACAATAGATAGAACATAATCGTTAAAGGTGCGCGTTTTGATTTATACCAAAAAAGATTTAGGGCAATGAAGTCGTTAAATTTACGCAATTATATTGATTATACGACGAAATAGGGCAATAGATTCGTCAAATTGACGCAAGTCGTTCAACTAACAAAAAATATTTGGGACAATAGACCTAGCAATCCTAGCGATATTCGTTAAAGCTTTCTTAAATTAGCGCCTAGAAACGTATACGCAAGAATTAATAAAGTAACTCGCGTAACTTCGTAAATTTGACGAATCTATTGCCCTATTTCGTCGTATAACCAATATAATTGCGTAAATTTAACGACTCTTATTGCCCTAAATATTTTTTTTTTTAAATCAAAACGCGTACCTTTGAGAGGGGGGGGGGTTGACCTAATTCCTCCCAGAAGTGCCATAGCCCTTCGCCCATTTGAAATCGAATGAGTTCCTCTTCATCAAGTATAACACAACCCAATAACAACAAAAAGTGGCATGTACTGGGCATGCCACTAGGTTTGCCCTATGTTTTTGGTGCAGCACGAATTTGAGATTAGAATTGTTCTATCACGTCACAGTTGCCCTAACCTCAAAAATAGCTAAATCGACCGATTAAATTATGCATTATTGTTAATTTTTATTTTTCTTATATCATTTGACATAATCAGTACTACGACAGTACATATTCGAAGTTTCGACGTCTCAGAGTTCGTTCCTAACCTCAAATATCTGGTGCGTAGCAACACACAACTTTCCGCCACCCCTTTAAGTTAGAACACCAGCTACATAGGCGGGCGCTATATCTTCGTTCAACGCATTTCTACAGAAACTTTTATAGAAAATATAGAAAACAAAATGTAGGGACTAGTTAGCTGAGAGTACTCCGTAAGTTTGATCGAAATCGTTAGAGCCGTTTTTGAGAAAATTGGAATACCGATAAATTAATATTCGACAAATCTCCTTTTCTGAGTTAACTTGGCTTATATCTCCGTTCAACATATATATACAGAAATAATTATGGAGAACGAAATGTTGGTATGGGTGACTAATAGACACTCCATTGGGATTTATCGCATCTGGTGAAGCAGTTACCCCAGAATTTACGGGAATGTTCGAAAAAACGTTATTTTCGACACATTTTAATTTTTATCTCTGCTCAATGGACTTTCAGAGGAACATTTATTGAGAACAATATGTAGGTATTAACTAGTCAAACCCGTCCTGAGAGTTTGGTGAAAGTCGTTGAAGTCGTTTCGCCAATAAGCGTAAAAAACCTATTTTTGCTTCATAGGCCTATATCTCCGTTCACCGTATTTTCATGGAGATATGTATGGAGAAGAAAAGTTAGGTATTGATTAGTAGAAGATAATTTGAAAGTTTAATCAAAATGGTTAGAGCCGTTTTCGAGAAAAATGCGAAAAACCCTAGTTTTTGGTACATTTTCGTCCCCCCACCCCCCTTCCCACCGGCCGAAATCGTCCATAACCTTATTTTGGTGTCTACAAAAAATAACGAACAAAACAAAAAAAGAACCAGCTCAATCGGATCAGCCGTTCTCCCGCAAATCGAACTACAGACACGCACACACACATACACACATACACACGGACCACGCGCCGAAATTAGGTTTTTTAGACTCAGTAGGGTCTGAAACGTAAAGATCTGAAGAAAACCCAAATTTTTTTTTGGGCCGATTACTATACTTTCCTTCCCTTCGGGTAGCGGAAAGTAAAAACGGCTGAAATTGTGTAGATCGGCCGTAAAAAGGAATTAAATTACATTTCTCTCCGAGCAACTCTATTATACGGTTTTGGGACTGCTTTGCTTAATTGCGGTCTCCGGTTGATGAAGTCATGATCCTCGTTATCTCTTGCGCTAATAGATTGTTGAAAGCGAAACTTGTTACTGACGACTCACCTGTTGTCGGCGAAGATGTGAAGGAGAGGGGCCCCTCCGACGCGAATACGGTTCCAATGAGCTGTCAGTTTGGTCGTATAGGGCAGAAAATATTTGCTTCATTATGAAAAAAAAAAAGAACTAAATCAAAAATGAACAAAACCTCTTCGGATAGCGACTTAAACGTTGTAAGCGGGAGTGCGATCTAACTGAGAGCAGAGGCAAACGAAGAATGAGAAATTAGAGGGAAAAAGAGAGCAGCAACAACTGGATAACCTCGTCGAGGGTTATATTCGGGAACATAAAATATCTTCTGTGTGGCGTAAGGGATTTGTAACTGAACAATCCTAAACTATCGTCACGTGCCAAATTAGAAATGTGTGCATTTCGTCGCGTGAGTGTCTGAATATGGTTTCCGACTGGTTTCAGCGGATCTTAGTTCATTCTTAAAACAACCTCCCAAAAAATATACCCGAAAAATGTAAAAATTAATTGGATTACTCTCATCTTCCTTTGTTTTTTTTGGTATGTATACCGTTATAGTACTGATTATACCAAACGATATGAGAAAAATTAATTGGTCGATTTAGCTATTTTGTTTACTATTTTTTGAGGTTAGGGCAACTGTTATGTGATAGGACTATTCTAATTCAAATTCGTGTTCAGCGACCTCAAAAACGAAGGGTAAACCTAGTGGCATGCCAAGTACGTACCACTTTTTTACTTTCCTTGGCTCTACAAAGTAGAAAGGAAAGTTATGTAATCGGCTGAAATTTTTTTTTTTGTTTTCTTCAGATCTTTACGTTTCAGACCCTCCTGAGTCCGAAAAACACTATTTGGGAAAATTGTCTGTGTGTGTGTGTGTGTGTCTGCGAACGATTTTTAGAAAAAAAAACCACCGTACCAAATCAGCTCAAACTTAATATCTCGCCCGCAGGTTACCATAGGACGCCGAAATAAGGGTATGAGCAAAATCCTTCGAAAGTTAACTATAGTTTTCAGAGTGATCAAAACACCAATTTTTTTTTCTCAAAAACGGCTCCAACAATTTTGATTAAATTATTTATATTGATAACTCCCAATATGACGACGATTCCATAAAATTCCCCTTTTGTGGTAAAATGTCGAGAGCAGCACAATAAATTATCAAAATTCTCTACGAAAATCGGTTTTAGCGCGGAACTGTGAGCGCTACCACGTCCTGCTGCCGTAAAGCGTTGTTTGACCAAGTTCAAATTAACTTGGTGATAAATGAATTGAGTAAGCAGAAAAACAGCCATGTACCCGAGTGAATTGACGCAGAGCTAAGGAAAGTTGCGTGTTGCAACGCACCAGATATTTTCACACTCGCATAGCTCTCCCAATTGAATCAATGTGGGGCCTTAGTGTGAGCGAGCCCTCAACAAGCGCTGCCATACCCCACACTACAGACTGACGAGGTAGAGTTCGTCCTTCAATCGATTAATTTCCATGCAGCAACGCAGCGAACTTTAGAGAAAGTGGCAGCGAAACATTTCCAACATTCAGGTATAGCTGATTGTCTGGACACCAGTTTGTTGAAGTTGTGCTGGAGAGTAGCACAGCCCCCCTGGGTCAGGATGATAGCGAATTTCTTCAGGTCGTCAATCGTCAGGTAACTCTTTCTCAGAAAATGGCAGTCTTGATGTGTGACCACGCAGACGTGGGATCCTGAGGAATCCGCACCTTCTGGAATCTCGGAGGAGTTCTTAATCTGGTGGCTGGCTGGACCCCCCAGTTTCACCTCTCGCCAAGAGAACTCCGCGTGCTCTCTCATATGCTTCATGCCATACTCTAACTCTATCCTCAACAAGTGTAATAATTTAGTCGTGTCTGTCGTTCATCTCATTCGTCAGCTTTTCTTCACCTGCATTCCTCTATCCCTCTTTATGACTTCAACTTCGTCTTTGAAAAATTCCAAGGATTTCGCAGAAGCTGTGTACTCGATTTCGTTCTAATAATTGAGACTTGAGTGAAATGCGTATTGGGTGCTCCACGTGAACGATTTGCAGCGGGCGTGTGTGAAAGAGAGAATGATTTCTCTGTGTTTACGGTTGATGATTTTTACTGTCAACATGTCCACTTTATTCTGCGTAGGTTTTATGTTCCCTGTGACGTTCGATAATTTCGCTCCTCTGTTCCGTGACAGTCGAAATTGCGCGCGTTCCAAGAAGAGACGCGTCGATCCTTGTGAAGACCAAGGGAATCATAGACGTCAGAAGAAACGACAATCTTTGGCAGACATGTCAGACCGTTCCAACTCATCTATCAGTTTCGGAACGAAAGTATCGAGGGCTCCGGGCGCTCTGAGAATATTATGAGAAAAACTTTTTCGTCTCAATCAAAACTGTCAATAACACTCCCTCATCCCGAGGCTCCGGCTAGTTGTGAGCCGGTGCAGACGATAGCTCTTATCAAATTCCATTTATCGACGCTGAAAGCCCGGTTGACAGGATGGAAAGAGAAACGGTAAAACGGCTCACGGTGGTGGAGGGGGGGTTCACGTACTTGGCCTACAAACGTGATGCTTCGTGAGGTAACAAGTTCTGGTGAAAACGACCCACCACTATTTTTATCCTCTTGAGCGTTAAACGTATCTGTTAAGATAATGAAGGGCTCGCGCCTCTGTCTTTACGGCCCATTTCAAGCCCCATCATCGTGAATTTACGCAAACACAAAATTCCCATATTTAGGGGTAATCAACGCTTTCATTAATCAGGGCAAAGCGAAGTTATGTTGGCTTCAGAGTCCGAAAAATACCGTTTGAGAAAATGGTTTGTGCGTCTGTGAATGCGATTGAGAGGAAACGGCTTAACCAAATCAGCTCAAATTTCATATCCAACCTGCCGATCATAATGAGGGTATGAGCACAACCGGTAAGAAACGAACTATATATATTATAGTGATCAAAGCACACAGAACGGCCCTAAATATTCCGAAGATAATCGATTTTAGTGCAGTTTTTTCCTTCGAATCCAGTTAATGTAACTCTAAAAAGGTGTGAGTAATAGTTGAGTGAGCTACTTGCGCTGGTTAGGCGTTTAATATCGATAATCAGGAATTCAAAATATCGCCGTTTTTTGACTAACATTTTTTCAGTTTCCCTTAAAATCCCAAAAGTGTATCACAACCCTACTACATACATAATAAAGTTGACAGTCCCACGAATTTGATGACTCAATGAAGGTCGTGATGTAAGTAGGAGCAACCCCATAAGTTTCCTGACGTAGAGTAATTGTTGGGGGCACGAGAGGGGGAGCTTGAGGATCGAAATAAAAATGAAACTCAGTGAGCGTGAAGAGGACTGTAATCTACGTGCGGAAATGAGTTGAGTTAAAATTGAGCTGAGATGGTGTACAAACTGGCGGGGGAAACCGTATGGGAGAGCGAGAAGTTACTGGGGCGATAGTTGAAAGCAGAATGAATTTGGAAGTGCTCAGTCGTGGAGAGGAATGTGGAATTGAGAAGGAAATAAAGAAAGGGGGAAAACCTGGGAAAGGGGGCTGTTAGAACCAACCGACTGCAGCTGAGGGATTCCTGCAGGGGTGAGGGGCAGGTAAGAAATACACAGAGACAATGACTGTGGAAGTCCGCGGTCAAAGACTAACCAATTCGAACAGTAATAATATATCCTTTTTATCTGAAACATTAAGTTCTACCGCGTTTCTATGAGCTGGGTGAACACAGGTCGGATTAAAAAAATCCAAAAATCGATAAAATCCCTTTGTACAGTTGTATAAGCGCCCTGCTGCTTTCCTACTTGTGTTGTGTTAGTCACGAAGGGTTTTTTCTTGTGGCGTTCATAACACTCATTCGTGTAAGACCACATTGCCAAGGTATACTATACGGACAGATCAGTGAGGGGTGGTGTAGCAAGTGTAGGAGTTTACGAGCGAGTGATATGACAATAGTTATCCAGGCAAAGCTCTTCACAGTGATGGTGTGCATGCAGCACCTCTTGTGCGAGGGGCTGGAACGGAAAAAGATATGTATTATGTCGGACAGTAAGGCTGCAGGGTGCCTATGTCAATGCTGGTCTGGGAATGCTTGACTGGTCTGAAGACCCTGGTATAGGAGAACACTCTGACGTTGTGTTGTGCAGTTCATAGAGGAATGGAAGGAGATGAGGACCAACTGTGGGATCTGAGCCTTTCGTAGGGACTGCCAAGAGGTTGGCAAGTGGGATGAGAAATGCAGGGCTGCCCATTGGCGGGATGTGCCTGGACAAAGCTTATTTATTAGACTCTCCAGGGAGTGATCAAGCGACGTCCTCAGCCTGGAAAGACAAAGTATATGGAGGGTACGTCGTTCACTGGACACTGTGCACTAAGGTACCTCCTAAGATTGGTAAGTCAGAGGTACAGAGTCTGTGAGGCGGGGCTGGATTCAGTGGAGCATACATTGCATACTTGTGAGGGGCTAGCTGTGGCTGCAGTGACAAACCTCAAGGCTGTCAAGAATGGTGGGGACCTTGCACCAGGGAAAACTAGTGGGATCTGGGGGTGGAACCTAGTAGGCACGAGGCTACTGTGGTCCTGCTGCAGCGTAGCCACAGGATGGTGCTCTAACGTGTACCCGTGAGGGTTTTCACGTGTGTCTAGGGTGGACTGGATTAGTAGTAGCATCCAGTTCATCCTCCCCTATCCTTTACTGACGGAGCATCGATCGGGCAATCCCAGTTAGGTTACAAAGAAGTGGAAAGAAGCGACTGTTCGATGCTGTTGTTGGATGTGGCTCTCTTCAATCAAAAACTGAATGCTAAGCATCATACTGAACTGGCCCTTAATAACCAATCCAGAACATCGAGGGTTGGGGTGACTCCCATTGAAATACATTAAGCTGCTTGAGGATTATTGTGCACAGTGGGAATAAGTTTTGTTTACTAATCCAAATGGTATGACTTGCCAGTGGTATGATTTTCTGATACAACCCCATATACTGCATATTATTTTGGTTTTATATACGCTATTAGTCACGCAGTATAAGCCATACAACTAAAGTTTAGTTTTTTCTTTTGTTCAGGCATGTTGCTGCTTCAAAAGGTGAGTGGCGTCCATCATTCCAGTAGCACACACCAATCTGTGAGTAATATTTTTTTCCAGGGGTTAGAAACAACTGAAAGCTGGAGATGTTATTCCAAAATGCAATAATTTTTTACACATCCGAGCAAACCACGGTTAACATTTTTTCGGATACCCAACGATATGGAACGTATTGTCACCTGGTCTTGGATTGTGTTTTTGTACTGGTGGGAATACATAGTTTGGAAACTCTAGGACAGGGGGAAATGTGTTGTCAATTGGAAATAACTAAGGAGTGGGACTTCCTCAGGTACAAACAAAAGGGTTGAGATAGAAAGGCGTTTGGGGAAACAATGGCTTTCCATAGGGCGGATATTCCGGAGGTCAAAGACCCGGCTAATTCGGCCTGCCAAACAAATAGTCCATTTGTCTTGTGCATGAATGGTCTCTTGATTCCACGTGGCTTATTAACACTGCTAATTTGTGTTTTGTGGGGGTAGGGGTGTTGCTCGCTCCTCTTGTGGGAATTCTCACAATTTTGACAAATGTCAACCCTCGTAGGTTGGAATTACTTGTGTAAATCCAACCAACTGCCAATGAACCATTTGGATTTTCGGTAATGTACAAGTTTCTTTGTGATGTGATAGTGATTGTCGAAACCAGTGCACCCGTAACAAAAGCGTGGAAGATAATTTCTCTTAGTTTTCATCTTTAGTCGCCTATGAAAATGTCGCTTATCATCACCAACCGTTCGGCTTATTGTCAAAATCTAACTTTGATGGATCAGCTCAGCCCACATCCAACAGAACCTTCTAACTTTGAATAATGTCTTACATCGTGGCAGGTGTGGGAGTGGCTGACTGGACTGAAGGCCCTGGCCGAGGACAACAGTGTAACACTGTGTTGGGTGCCAGGGTATAGAGGGAAACGAACACGCTGATGGGTTAGCAAAGAAGGGATCGGCGCAGATCCCTACTGGCCCTGAGCCCTTTGTTGGGACTACCAGGAGCCACCTACGTAGAGAGGTTGGCATAGGAGGATGAGTGCAGGGCTGCCCGGCCTCAGACAGTCAAAACTCTTCATCCGACTCTCCAAAGGGAGGGCCAAGGAGGTGCTTGCTCTGGGGAGAAAGGATATAAGGGTCATATGTGGCCTGTTCACATATCGCCTGCATCCACCGTTAAAAAAACCAAAACAACTGCAAAATCAGAGCCCTCCTTGGTTCACTTGTGTAAATGTTTCGTGGAATTATGTTGCACGAGGTTCTCCAAAGCTGGACAATTCCCTACGAGATAGAAGTAACCCCCTCACGCTGCCACAATTCCCGACGAAATTGAGCCTTGTCATCAAAATGGTAGACGACTGGAAGAGAGGTAAAAAACGTGCCAAACTGATGATTTGTTTCATTTTTCTCCCAAAACGGTCTAGATGATTTTGGTTAAACTTTCAAATTATCTTCTGCTAATCAGTTTTTTCCGCGTAAATATCAATGTAAAAATTCGGTGAACAGCAATTAGTTGTACCTTCTGCAAACCAAGGTTGCGCTCTCTACTCCCTAAATAACTATGCTTTATGCTGGGAGGGAAATTGCTCAGCAGACTTGAGACAACAAACTTATCACACTCTAGTAAACGCTTCATTTTTTAACGTTATTGGAGCCTGATTCACACGAATATCAAACAAGAAGCTTTTTGGATCTTTCACAAGACAAGGCCTTGCTCCTTCCTCTTCCTGTTCCGTCGATGGACATTGTTCATCCGCTTACTTTCTTTCCGTGCCTTAACCAATTACGAACAAAACAAATATTAGAAGCTCAATCGGTCCACCTGTTAAATTCCACCAAATTACACGTTTGAGCGAGCGGAAGGGCGTGAACATTTTTCTGGGCAATGTTCTATCCGTTCTATTTGACAGGTTGGATTTTGGATGGTTCCAAGGTAGCTCAGGGCAGGGCGCTACTTTTCATACCTTGTCAAGGAACGTCATTTTAATTTTTTTTTAGCTCGTTCTTAAAAGTTTCATCTGGTGAGTGCAGTTTTCGTACCCCCCACCCCCACCCAACCACCCGCCATATTCATCATTTTTCGTTCTTAGTTGTACGTTGATTGAAAGATCCTAACGTCCTGTTAAGAGTTATGTGCCAATGAAGTGGTTAGGGCAAGAGTGACTCCTGTGTAATCTTGGGAGGTTTGGAGGTTTGAGTGTGTTAGTAAGCGTCGAGGTATTCCTCGGTCTTTTCGCCCAGCGCTGTTTACTACGACGCGAGTCCGAATGAACATCAACTCCTGTCAGAATATTTTGAATAGCTGCATAACGGTAGCTCAATTCGACTCCCCCTAATTCTGTCGGACTCTTCGGTCACGACCATCGCGCAAGTCACGATGCTACGCCGTTTACTGTCGTAACGAGCAGAAGACACGTGCCGCAGCTCGTGTTTTCCAGGTGAAAATCCGAACGAACTAATCATTGAACGAAACAATGAAATTGAACGACTAGCAGCCCGCGCGGAGAGTTGGCCCAACAAATAAACAAGGTAATGCGTCTCCGAACACAACGTTATGAATTATTCATCCAGTTCAACAGACGTCGCCGTTTTATTCGCTCGTTGTCCCTTAACTTTCAAAACCGACGAACGGCGCAAAAGTATGCGCCAGAGGAGTCTCTAAACGCGCTCAACACCAGGGAGAGCTCTGGCTCGTCACAATTCCTTTGAAACGTACTCCCCAAGTTCCTCTTTCTCGTCCTTTCCCAGTTTGGTGTTATCATTCTCGAGAGTAAATCGCTATTTTTGGAGAAAATTGGAATTCAAAAACGGTATTGGTGGGAGCCTTTACTGGCTCAATGAACAGCGCCAGCCAGGGAAGACGTACTCCCTCAACAAGAAAATTGACTTAGATCGTTCTCCCATATTCGACTGACGGGCTCAACCCCATCATTTAAACCGTCGGTCAATTATTCCAAACTACCCCCTATCTCTTCTTCTTCTTTGGGAGGAACAGATCTGTGACAAAACATTAGCATGTAAAGAAATAAATATACACTCTTTGAAAAACGATAAGAACTCTTTCCATAGGTTCATTGGGTTAGTAACTAATTTGTCTAGCTTCATTCCAAATTTGTCTCAAGAGATATCGGTCCTCAATAATTGGATAAAGAAAGATGTTCCGTGGCACTGGGAAGAACATCATGAAATGAGAAGCAGAGCGTGGATGAAGGAAGGAAGCGAAATACGAGAAAAACTTCTTTTTTTTTCAAACCCAGCCACTAAGAGTGTGTTGTGTCCATTGCTCCCTCTAGGGAATCCTTAGCCAGCGCTATGTATTCCCTGGGGAAATCATGAACACAAACGGTGGGTACAGCTTTCGTACAACTATGCAACCACGAGGGACATTTTATGTTGTTTTTTTTAAATTTTATTTTATTTTTTTTTTTAGGCAATGATAACTACGTTTGATTGTGCTCGTTGATGGTTTCGATATAATGGCCGCGTCAATTGCGATTGACATCATCACTTAGTCACTGAGGTTATTAAAACGTGTGATGTTACCAAGCGTTAGATTTTGTAACAGACGCACCACGCACTTAACCCAACACAAATTTCGTGACGCGTCTCTGTTACATTTTCGACTTTATGTAGCAAAGTAAAGACATAAAATGTCAAAAAATAATCGTAACCCTGGTGGGACTCGAACCCACCACGTCACGAAATTTAACCTTGAGGCCAATTGGACAAGGAAACGTTTTAACTCAAGTTGCAACCACATCCCCTTTGGCGTAATGCATAAGGCATCGGTCTCCTAAACCGGAGGTTGTGGGTTCGAGTCCCACCAGGGTTACGATTTGTTTTTGTTGACATTTTATGTCTTTACTTTGCTACATAAACTCGAAAATGTAACGCGGGATATGTAACGGAGAAGCGTCACTAAATTTGTGTTGGGTTAAGTGCATGGTAACGTCTGTTACAAAATCTAACGCTTGGTAACATCACACGTTTTAATAACCTCAGTGACTAAGTGATGATGTCAATTGCAATTGACGCGGCCATTATATCGAAACCATCAACGAGCACAATCAAACGTAGTTATCATTGCATTAAAAAAAACAAAAATAAAAGAGATAAAATGTTCCTAGTGGTTGCGTACTTGTACGAAAGCTGTACCCACCGTTTGTGTAAAGGTTTCTTTCTTTCGCGCCCGCCAGCCTCAACGTTTCCAATCACTCATAAGGAATCGTTCAATGATTTGGTAGGTGTTTAGGAAGTTGTCGCCGTTAGTTTCAAGTTGAATTTGGATGATTCGGACTTCTTTAACGTAACTTTTCCATAACTCCCTTCAACCCCCTCCCTATAGAATTATAAAGGATGTGTAACGATTTAAAAAGGCATTTTGTTTTGTTCGTTTGAGTGAACTTACACAAAGCGATAATAGAAAACGTTCATCAAGGAATGCAAGATTTGTACCAATTTCAGTCGTTCATCATTATTTGACACGATTCGTACCAAGCATCATGGAGAGTAAAACAGTCACTATAACCAACGACACTAGTGTGTTGATTAAAAATGTACAATTGGATACTATTCTGATTTTTATTAACATACGCGTAGCAACTGAGGTCGTTTTGGTCGTAGAAGTAAGAAGTCTTGTGCACGGGGATTGTTACACAAGGTCACGACAGAGCATGATAGTGTATGGACGGTGAACTGAACTCTTTAAAACGCTCGTCACTCGAACGTTCGCCTGCTGGATTTCTTTTGGATCCTCGGCTTAGGGGCAAAAAGGGTAAATTGAGTGGGAGAAGGAACGCAGTGGTGGCATGTGGAAGTGGTGCTTGACGTCGAAAGAGGAGAACTGCCGGATGATAAAACAGCGTTCTGGCAAAATAAGGGCGACACGGGATATTTGATATTCGAGAGGGAAAGGCGGTACTTCGTAGTAAAGACGCCTTCCAAACCGACTAATAAATTGCCTGTCATTCTCGATTGCCCTCATTTAATAGGCAATTCGTATTCCTGCGGATTATCCTCAAATAAGGCTTTTCATATCCCGATTAACGCGAAGCCCGATCTTTTCCCGCCCAATGGAGCTTCAAACATCCGGTTCGCCGGCCTTACGCAATAAGTTATTTTGCCTACATCCAGTTTCAGGTCTGTCTAATTACGCTGACATTTACAATGACCATACAACACAAATACGTATTTGAATAATTCATAGCGGCAATTTATGCGAGTCGCGTTATTAGACGCCTTCCACGCTCGAGATTTTTTATTGAATACCGGTTCCTCCTGATCGCCATTACCTTGTAGCTACACATTTAATTAATTATATATATGGAGGGCTCATATTTTGGACCATTAACTGGAATTATATATAACCTTGAATCGATGTTTACGTCAAATAAACTACAATAATTCTTTTGTTTCTCTTTGTCGAACGTTAAATTCTACTTTTCAGATTTTCTCGGAGATGGATCAAACGCGTTTGATCAAATTTGTACGTTCGAATCTGCAGGAGCCGCTGAAAGTTGTGAACAGATATTTTCAGTGAGTCCTGGGGTGAAGATTGTGTTATGTTTGGCAACTTTAATCCTGCGACGGATGCGTGAAAAGGGTAAATGTTGCTTTGGAGTAAGGCGGTTAAGCCAGAACATTGGACAAGCCAGTTCCTTACTATGACCTCCTTCGCACCTCCTCCCGCTCCTCTTTAGCACAACGCACTGTGGCCCATGCGTCCCATGGTCGCCAGCCTCCTGCCAACCGGCCCACAACCCAGGCTCGGTGCTTCATGGCCTACACTTTTCCACGGACGCCCACCTTCACTTCAGCTACCCAGGCCCATCACTCTGGGGCCTCCTACACAGATGTCGGATCGCTGCTGCCTAACCAGGCCCTACGCCAATCGCCTAACTAGGCCCTACGCCACCGCTCAAACCCAGCGCCTCGTGCTCCACCACACTCCAGTCTCCAAGAACCTGATCGCTCCGTGCCCAGCAACCACAAGCGTACATTCCCACCTGCTTGCACCACTGCCCATCGCGCCTCCTCGCTGTCCGCTCAAGAAGAGAAGATGAGGACCTACCTTGGGAAAACGCCTAACCACCCCCATTACCGTCTGATCATGAGGACATGATCTTCTCGCAAGGGGGAGTGATGTTACGGGCACGATCGGATTGAGCTGTGACTCGGAACACCGGAGCATTTTTATCGAGCAGAGCCATTCAAAAGCAGCTCAGATTAAATCTTGAAAGGAAGATAGTTGCTGAAGAACAGGGAGAGGGGGGACCGCATTGCCGCGATGGGAAGGTTAGGGAAATCGGGTCCGCGGGCACAACGAGGCACTCGGCCTATTCCTCTTTTGTACTCCAGCGGCACCACTTCACTCTTCTTTCTATCGATATCTGTGGGCTATTAATTGGGCGGAACTGAATACACTTATTGGTTGGAAAGGAAGGACTGATTATTGAGAGACGCCCGAACGATCTATCCTATAACAGTGATTTCAACGCGCGGTTCCACTTCTTTTCTCTCAAATACTCCCCATCCTGCACGTCCTGCGCCCTCAGTGCGGAGGGAACGAGAAACCAAGTGTTGGTCCGTTGTAGTGCCTACAGTTGTTGGAAGAGCAACCTTTTCTGAAGAAAGTTATGGCAATTGAACGTGGTCACAGGTATATATCTTCCTTTGAAACTTGCCACCCAAGTAAATACAGAGGGCAAATGGGAAACTAGATTCACTACTGCCCCCAGATGATTCAAATTCCCCAGGGTCACACTTGTGCGTGGTCACAGATGAGCGAAATCTCTCGTCTCTTACACCGAGGGACCGGCTAAATACTAATGTTGACATACCTGTTAGGTGAGTCCGTCTTCTCTGCCTGGTGAGATATTGTGGGTATCAGTATCAATATCTCACCAGCCGGCCAAAGGGTAGTGACACGTATGAATTCTTCCCCAACATCCGTGAACGTCATGGAAGAAAATGAGTTGAGCCAGACCACTGGATGAGCCAGTTCCTCACGGACATGGCGACTTCAATGCTTGGCTCCACTTCTTTCCCCTCAAAGACTCTCCAATCATGCACGTCTTGCGCCTCCAGGGCGGAGGAAACAAGAAATCACGTGCTGCTCCACTGTAGTTTCTACAGCAGTGAGCGACAGTTGTTGGGAGGAAATGAACTTAGCACCATTGACTGCTACAAAGCAAGCCTATAACCATTTTGCAGAGTTCACGAAGAAGGTGATGGCTAAGAAACGTGGCCATAGTTGATCTGTCCTTTTGAAACTTGCCACCCAGGTAAATAGTTAAATCAGTTGGGAAACCAGATTAAGAACTCCTCCCAGACGGTACAGGATTCCTGAGGTGGTCACACACAGGCAACAGCTCTCTACCAGGAGACTAGCTAACGACCAAATACCTGCCGTACTTTGCACAGGTAGAGATCGGTAGATGCTAAACCAGTACTTGGACTTGCAAAAATGTGGTTGGACTGTTATAACCCTATTTCAGGTCAGGGATCATGGATGACAGTCTGACGCCTTTCTCTGTGGGGTGGACAGGGGAAAGCCCACAAGGCAGAATGCCCCTTGACGGTGGCCTGCTGCCTATTCAGGTCTGTAGGCTGCTCTAGCAGGTACAACGGGGGACTTCTGTACGCGGCTGGTGGTTGGTGCCCTTTGGGTGGGCGCTGACGGCTGTGAAACCAAGGGTTGGTTTTGTGCGGGTCATGGTTCGCTGGGAGTTCCCGAACAACGTGTAGATTGTGGCAGGGGAGGGGCACCCAGGGGGGGGGGGGTCTGCAGCGTTAGGCACTCTCCCCAACAGCCAGGTTTCCAAACACTCGACTATAGTAGTTATAACTCTCTTATGAGTGTTAAGGGACAGTCATTTTGATAAGCAAACAGACCTGCTGTTAAATGTCGTTGACTTCCTGTCTGAAGGTTTAGCAAACGATGGATTAGTTTTAACTTCCAATAGGAAGGCTTAATAAAAAACGTAATATATTTTCAGAACTTGATACAGAGACGTGATTTAATACAATACTGATTTAATAATAATTTAATAATATTGTAATACTTAATACAATACACTTTTTGCT
The DNA here is from genome assembly GCA_020466155.1 of Pachypeltis micranthus. Lineage (NCBI taxonomy): Eukaryota > Metazoa > Arthropoda > Insecta > Hemiptera > Miridae > Pachypeltis > Pachypeltis micranthus. The sequence goes on along the minus strand of CM035777.1, from coordinate 26,171,703 downwards.
CGGTAGTACGCGTACCTTTCGCGCTTCTTGTGCCCCCGACGACCGCTGTATTGTCGAATATTAAAACCCGACTGTATTCCCAGGCTTTTTCGTTAAGGCAGAGTCACGCCAAGCATGAGGAGCTTCTGTAACAATGGGACTCGTAGTCTCACGCTCAATTGTTAGGTATTTAGTCAAACAAAACAAAAAATTCTTCTTTCGCCTCCAAAAGAAATTAATATGTCCACCGTGAAGCTTACTGTCGACCTCTTTACATAAAATCAAATCATACCGAATACATTTAGGAAAAATGTTATTTTGTTCTTGTCAAACGTACAGTACGCGATTCCCGGGCGTCACTATGGGCTGACCCCCAGCAAATAACATTAAAAATTGACATTAGCCATTATTTGTAGCATCTTTTATGCGCTTCTCTTTCGTGGAACTTGTTTCCTTAGTAGGGACCACCTAGAGCCAAATTATGAAACCCTCCAGGGAGTGAACAAGATAGATCCTCAGACTGGGAAGGGAAAGTAGACGGATATGTGGCCTGTTCACAGGCCACCTGCCCAAGATAGGTAGTCAGAGGTACAGAGTTGCAAATTCTGCGAGGCAGAGTGGGAGTTGGTGGACCATGTACTTTGTGTCGTGTGAGTGGTATCTCAAGGTCTTCTTGGGGAGAATGGTGGAAACGTCGCATCAGGGAATCCACGGGAGCTGGGGATGGAACTGGGTAGACATGAGGTGGCTCACGTACGCCCACACAATAGACCCGTTTGAGGCCGCAGTGGGAGTTCCCTAGTTGCATCAGGTTAGCGGGGACAACCCGCAGAATGGTATTTGAGACTTATAGAACTTTTAGCTCTGCCCATGAACTGACACAATACGAGTTTCTCGAGGTCTGTGTTTGTCCCACGTTTAATCTTATGATTCGATTCGAATGTGAATGGTGCACTGACTCTCGTCCCGGAGAGGAAAACAGGAACCTGATACAAGTCTCCTAGTTGATTTAAGGGCGTACGAATGGTCGGCAGCCCCTACTGAGCCGGGGTCGTTTCTCGCTTGGCGTTCGGCTCGTTCCAAGGTTTCGACGAGGCTTGTTGGAAGCGAAGGTTTCAAGAACTTGTTAGGTTCGTGGGAGCCCCGCATAAACCCTGGGTCTCCTAAATGGTGTCTAAGAATTAATTGTCGCGCCGAAAAAAAAAGTAAACTCCGCTTCATATGTCGAATTAGGAAGCGGACGTAGGTGCCGAGGAATGGCGCTTACCCTTCAACCTGTTAATTATCTCTGTATCTCGGGGATAGAAGCTCCGTTGCTGTCTGCTTCTCATTTGACAAGCGGTTTACCGGTTGGCAGGAAGAATAATTTCTTTGAAGGTTTCTACTCCTACTCTACCTCTATGTATGTATATCTATCGGGTAGTTCCCACGCATTTATCTACTTCAACAGATCCTGTGTTTCTGGGCAGAAGAGAAGGAAGAAGTGGACAGGTCTTATAACGACCACTCAACAATTGCAGACTAATGTTTTATCAATAAGGATGATGCCCCAGCATAGGTTAAAATAGGGAAGAGGTAGGTCTGAACAAGTGGCTCCAGGATGTCTCAATGAAAAGACGTGCATGTGGTTTTAGTATAGGTGGACAAGGACGAATCGAACTTTTCAATTTAGAGAAAGGCTCGTCCGGCCTATTTGTGCTGACTCGGCACCTCAAATGCCCTGATTCGCTCGAAATTTCAGTGTCATCAGTCGTAAAGGAGCAGTTGTCTCATCGAGGCGTCGCCCTGACTCCTACTCTTGCATTTGCTCCCACCCAGTTCCCTGTCTGTGGTGGTTAAACTTCTTCTAAAGTAATTTCGCGAATAAAATTCCTTGTTCCAGTTACTAATTGGTGGATATCGTACTCACTTTGTGTGATATCACTTTTCACTTATAACATTGGTATACCCTTGATGGGGAGTCTAACGCTGCTAAGAGGGGCCCATCGAGGGCTAACTCAAAAAGGGTTTCCTCGCTTCCAAACAAAAATGGGGGAAGACGAACCTCAAGAACTTACTGTATTGTACAGTCGCTGAGTGAACTATTGATGTGATGTATATAGAACTAACTCGCCATTGAGCATAACTTGGGCAATAACCTGACTCTGGCACCACATTCATTAATGACTGTAGGTTCTTCTATTTTTTACTCTATTCAACTCAAAGGATGAAGGAAGTACTATAAAAAGTCGATTCATCTCCCAGATCTTTACATACCAAATTCTGTGGTAATTCTTAATAATTCTGAATAATAACTGTGTTTTCGGCTAGGAACTGACCTACTCTCCCCTCCCCATTCAATATTTACACAATACGTTTTAGGGCATGGGAATTCCAAATTTGCAACGTCCTTCCGCCGTTCCAGTCAAATCCAATCGTTTGTAGCCTGTGGTTGTTATCAACAAAAAAATGGTTTATTAAGTTCGCGAAACGAAATGTTCGCAATTGTAATGCAATTACGGCGTATTTTGGAATCGTTTCCTAGGTATTTTTCGATGCTAAGTCGAATAGGACGGGTTGCAGACGTGTATGACTTAGTCTAAATGAAAAACAGGTAAATCACAATAAACATAGTGAGGCTAATTCTACTACTTCTCCACCCTGCACTCATTTCCCGCCCTGCGTACCTGCTACTACAACCAGCTCCACTCGTCATGTCGTGCCAATTGCGCCTGGAGCTTGTCATTTTCGTCATTCGGTTGTAGTCACGCCATGTTGCGTATCTTTTACTAGTATTTTTCGATGCTGAACCGAATAGGACGGTTTTCGGAGGTGTGAGAGTGCGTCGGGCTGGATAATAAGGAAATTATCGGAAATATTGATCGGGTTTCACACGTATCTCATACGTAGTTACACGTGTCAGCCGTCTTTCACGGAGTTTGCTTACCTAAGTGTACCAAAAATTATGGTTTCTCTCATTCTTTTCGAAAACGGGCAAAGTATTTGATTAAACTGTCGAATTACCTCGTACTAATTAGTGTCTAACTTTCGTGTTCTCCATAAATAGCTCTATGTAAAGCAACCTATGAACTGCGCCGAATCATTATCAGTTTTTTGACCTCGAAGTTCCCACACCTGTCGTAACAGGACTCCCTGGCCCTTAACGGCAAAGTCATTGTTTCCCCAAAGACCTTTGTACTTGCGGAAATTCCACCTCCGCGGTTATTTCCAAAGGCGGATTTCCCTAATGTGGTTTTCCATTCTTTTTCTGGTTTTCCTCGCCTCTTTTTTACTTTCCTTGGCTCTACTAAGTGGAAAGGAAAGTTATGTAATCGGCTGAAAAAAAATTTCTTGATGTTTCAGACCCTCCTGAGTCCGAAAAAGGCTATTTGGGAAAATGGTCTGTGTGTCTGTGAACGATTTTTAGAGAAAACGACCGTATCTAACCAGCTCAAACTTGATATCTCGCCCACAGGTTACCATAGGACGCCAAAATAAGGGTATCCACGAAAAGTTAACTATAGTTATCATAGTGATCAAAACACCATTTTTTCTCACAGCTCTAACGATTTTGATTAAATTGTTTATATTGAGAGCTCTCATTAAGGCAATTATACCATAAAATTCCCATTCGTGGGAAAATGACGAGAGCAGCACAATAAATTATCAAAATTATCTACTAAAATCGGTTTTAGCACGGTTATTTGAACTTGGTCAAACAACGCTTTACGGCAGCAGGAAGCAGTAGCGCTTACAGTTCCGGAATTTTAGGGCTGCTCGCTCGTACTCATTCCTGAATGAGTACGAGCAGCACAATAAATGTAGTGAATTGACGTAGTGCTAAGGAAAGTTGTGTGTTGCAGCACACAAGATATTTCAGATTCCTCTCCACAATAGACAGCTCCTCCCAAATTCATTCACCTACGAACTCTCGCGAAAGTCACACTCGTCTCCCTGTGCTCACTCAGACACTTTCCTTTATCAATTCTCAGCCCAGTTACAGCTCGCTCTCTTCTTCCGATACAGCTTCCCGCGTCATATATCGAGTCGTCCCCCTGTGTCGCCTTTTTTTACACAAACTCTACTCACTTCATTGCACATAATACAGTCCTTCTCACGCTCACCGAGTCTCTTTTATTTCGATCTTCAACTCTCGCTCTCCCGTGCGCCCAACAAACTGATTGTCTTCAAATAGTCAATGGCTACCTATATAATATTCTCCGTAAATGTTCCTCTGATGTTCCGTTGAACACAGCTATTGGTCTCCGGAAACGTATTTGAGGTTTGATGAATATTAAATTATAGTATTTCTAATTTTTTCAAAAATGGTTCCTACGATTTTGATCAGACTGAGTGCTTTCAGGTAACTAAAAGATGCAATCCGTTCCGCATAGCCTTCCGCAGAGAAATGTGTTCAACGAAGATACAGCGCTCGAATACATGGCGTGACTATTAGTAGGAAATTTCGATCAATGGGATGGGAGAACCTGAATGCAACCAATGTGTCCGCCTAGGGTCCACAAGCTGTGCTGTTGATCCTGGAAGGGGTTCCCTGTAGCGTCTGGAATGGTCAATGTTCGTCAATAAGAATTGCGGAACTGGCGCCATTGTAGTGTGAAAGTTTGTGGGAAATATTGGGTGACAAGTGCCAATAACTGGTTACATGAAATTTCATTTAAACCTTTGTACGCCCGTGGTTCGAAATAAATATTTTTCCTGTTGCAGTTCGAAATGAAGTAATGAAATACCTCAAGTACCGTCTGTCTGACCTTCCAAGCGTCGTTCGTTTAGGTTTTATGCGTGTTTCAAATTTCGATTGTCACTCTTCACTCGGCATGAAGGCCCGACTCGACCCGTCATTCCTCTTCTGCGTCTCACCAGCCTTAATATCTAGTTGCTACGTTAACGACTTCGTGTCATCCACGTGACATGTTCTACATTGTCTATCTCACGAAGTCGAGTTACTGGGTCACGTTAATTAAACTCGATGGCACGCTGATACACAATTCCAACCTTCTAACTCTATAAGAATCGCATTGTTACACTATTTACCAGTTTGCGAATTCGCCTGCAGTATATTTTCGTTGAGACGAATTCTCCAAGAGAGAATTTGCGTGTAGTTCAATTTGGATTTCTAAATTCAGATTAACCTCTGAAAAAGACGCGCACGATTTAATTTTCGGTCCATCCAAATAACGGAGATGACGAAACAGCGTTTATACGGGAATCTAAGCTAAGGTAAGGGAAATGAGTTTTGCATGCCATAGCACAATATTTGAGAGTTGATGCGTGTATTTGATCGTCGACGAATCTACTGATAGATTAGACCAATTCGAGGCTGAGGTTTAATGTTGTGTTAAACGTGATTCGTGGTAATAAAACGGAGACATAACGATCGTCTATTTACATTAAATATGAGTTACAACGTTGAATCGATTTCAACGGTTACGTCATCGAAGTCAAGAGTTGCGTTCTTGTTAGGTCGAAATCGTTCCATTTTATTATTTAAATGGGTTTCCATAACTTCATCGCGAATGAATTAGTTCGCATGATTCGTGGAATGTGATCCATTCATTGCAGCCAATAACGACAATCTATTTTTGTATGGACGGAGCCGTAAACCGTAAATGACGAGCGTAACAGAATACGTTTTCAGACGTATCGAAGGTTGTATTTCAGTTATTTCATGCTGTTATTCAGTCATGCCTGCTTGAGCGCATGAAGGCATTCCTATGCCAGCTTGGACCTAAAACTATAGGCTGCAATAGCCTTTAAGGCGGCCTGGCTGTCCGAGAATATGTAGATCCGCTTGCCCTTGAGTCCTTTAGTCAGGAACTCTTCCGCGCAGATCTTTATGGATAGGATTTCCGCTTGAAATATCGTGGCGTACTCTCCTAGCGGCTTGGCGAGAATGTAGTTGGGCCCTACAATGCCCAGTCCAGCTCTGCTCTTTCTTAACCGAACCATCGGTATACCACTGCAGGGCGCCCACCTCAGTCCATAACGTCTCCTTCTCCCATCCTTCCCGTGAGTGGACGCTAACACTGAAGGGTAGCCGAAAGTTCCTCCGCTGTGGCATAACGTCAGTAGCAAGGACTGCTGCCTCTTCTAGCTTAAACTGTCTAGGTTCCTTGGAGGCTCACCTTGACCCTGGTGGGGATATTTCCTGTCTGCAAAAGCCATACCGCTCCCAGGTAAGCAGTCGTCTGATTGTATATAGGAAGAGGTGAGATGTTCAAAAGGACTTCCATTGTAGCAGTGGGGGAGGTAGTCATTGCCCCTGTCATCGCAAGACACGCCTGTCGCTGCAGTTGTTGGAATTTTCCCTGTACTGTCAGCCAGCCTGTCGCCTTCCACCACACAGTGGAGGCATACGTGACATAGGGTCTTATTATCCCCTTATAGAGCCACTCCATCATTTTTTGGAGCTATGCCCCAAGATTTGCGCATATTTCACATGTGGGTTCCATGTGAGCTGCTTGGTCCAGTATCACCCCGAGGTCTTTATCTGGAGCCTGGCTCCTTGCATTATGGGTGGTACTATGTCAAGGTTTCTTCGTCTAGTGAAAGAAACTGTGGTGGTCTTGGCTGGATAGTAATCGAAGGTTTTATTTCAGTTATTTCCTTAATAAATGTCGCTATACTAACGTCAGTTCGACTCGTCGCGTCGTGCCAATTGCCTAGCGTCCCCTAGAAAATGTCGATTTTTTTCTGTGGAAGTCAGGTCGTGTTTCGTATCGTTTACTATTATTTTTCGATGCTGAGTCGAATGGGATGGGTCTCAGAAGTGTGAGATTGCGTCAAGCTGTGCAAGAGATTAATAAACCGTTGCTTAATAATTTTTTTTTCAATGTTCTTTTACCATGTACTTTTTTTGGTTGCCGTTGTCCGTAGTAATTGTCGTCAAGTGACGTTCCCTCAGATTCAGTTGAGGGACCGTAGTTCTGAACCTCGCGAGATAATCGTGAGAAACGCCTTTAATTAGTTTACACCCGCAATTTGCTTTGTTTTCATCTCGGCCTTGAAACGTCTCGTCTCTTCATTCTTGAAGTTGTTCGTTATTTCATACAATGTCTTCGCGGTGGTCAAAGGAAAGCCGCAGACTATGTCTGCAAGTGGACTGAGTGTTAATTTTGCTTACTATAATGTTGGAATTGAATATGCTTTGATTAGTGGTGTTTGTTTCCTTGGGGGAGTCTGCTGTATTATGGAGTCCTTGACTCACTTATCGCGTCAATTTGGACTTTCGACCCAATCATATAACAAGCTACATTTAGCGAGATGTCCAACTTCAACAAATAGCAACCCTCGAGTGCGATTCCCCCTTTAAATCACAGTATGTATAATATTCCTTACTGACACGAGCCTTAAAACAAAATTACTTGCGTGCTGAATAGTCAATATTTCTCCAGGCAGGCATTTAGCGAGCTAGTCACGGGAAATGCCATGCCGGGAAGGACAAGCTCCGAGTGAATGTATTTTTTGCAGTTAAACTTCAAGTCCTTCGGTACGCGCACCCATTTTCCCCCTCTGTAAGGATTTTTACTTTCAGAAATGCTCTCTTTGGTGAATCTATACACGCTGGTTCGAAAGGACATTGAAGTTCCGGGGCTCGCGCTTATCACTATTTTAAATACCAAAACAAGACCTGATCGGATGACCAACGTTGCCAAAAAGTAGTATTTTACCGAGTGACCTTCACATATATGAATGTAGGTCGGTGAGAAGGACAATTAACTGCATCCTTTCTTCTTCTATTTGTAATCGAATCGTGACGTTATGCGACAGCTAATATTAGCACCATCTCTATGAAAATAATTACAGCTGGTTTGGTGAAGCTTTATGTTAGGTAACTCCCTTCCACAGTGTTGTCCTCAGAAAAGCAGAACCCCTTTTCGATGGTTTCATTAATAATGAGACAAACAGAAGGGGCTGTCAGTTGCATGTTCGGCGTGAAGAGCTCGGCGCCCGCCCCACTGAAGCAATTTGCGTCATTAGAATGCCTGATGTTCCTGTTGATGTCACATCAACATTTCTTTTTTCGACTTCAGACTGTAAATTCCACACCTGAAGTACGGCTGGCAATCACTGACTGGAGAATGCAAAGGGCGCTTCCCTGCTAAAACATGCTGTGCTAGATGAATGGGCGTACGATATAGAAAATGGCAATAAGGGACACAACGAGTTTTTTCCCAACTTTCGTTAACGTCGTAGTAGAAAGTGGGTTGAGTCAGAGCACTGGACGAGCCAGTTCCTTACGGGACATGGCGACTTCAGTGCTCGGCTCCTCTTCTTTTCTCTCAAAGACTCTCCACCCTGCACGAGGAGGAAGCAAGAAACCGCGTGCTGCTGCTCTGTAGTACCTGCAACAGTGAGCGACGGTTGTTTGAAGAGCAAGCTAAGCAAGCTTATAACTTTAACAGGACGAACCAAACCCTTCGATTCAGCGGAGGCTCGTCCGGGGTATTTATGCGGACTGGGCACCTGAAATGCCTCGATTCGCTCGAGACTTCGCTGCCGTCAGTTGTAACCTAGCTGGTTCCCTCGTTGCTGTGTCGTCCACGCTCGCGTTCGCTCCCACTCAGTTCCCTGTCTGTGGTGGTAAAACTTACCCCAATGTAATTGAGAATAAAACTCTTTTCCAATTGCATTCGGCTTCTATCGTACTACTTCCCAACTCACCTTGTGCGATACCGCTTACAATATTAATCTCACCCTTAACATTGGCGCCCCACGTTGGGCTCTACCAAGAGACTGGCTAATGACAACCTCGATGGATGCTGAGCCCCGTGCTCTCACATGCTAGCAAAACCCTAACCTCTGTGACTTTCGACTGAGGGCTGTTTTCACCCAAACAGCGCTAAACGTTATCCAACTGATTAGGGCTAGATAAGTAAATCAAGGCTAGTCATTTTCGTGCCCACCACGCTAGGTGAGATCACTGTGGGATGCGGTTAGCATAGACGTGATTACACTGCGATTTAGCCATATCGAGACAGCAGTGAACTAATGAGCTTACAGTAAGGTAAGGAAATTGGGCATCTGTTTGACATCCTGTCCCGTAAGCAAGTGTCATGTAAACGTAAACGGCCGCGAAGTTGTCTATCCCGTAGATGCCCAACGCTCAACAATCCGGATTTGACCAAATTATTGTCATACACCAAAGTGGCCGCATTAACCTCTGCAGAAAGCTGAAACTGGTGTGGAGCATAAAGTGCCAATACGCGTACTGAAACTGCAAGAGCTGCGGGGAAAAGCCAGATTAGTTCGGGAGAATGCTTTGTGCGTGTAGGAAAAATCGGAAGCGGTACAAGAAAATGAGAACTGAGCAAGAAATAATAAAAACCGAAATTATGAGGTTACAACTTTTGCAAGCAAGGAACTTTAACGAGGAAGGGAGAATCGTCGTGTTTAATAAAAGTTGTTTAATACACATTTGCGTTTTCTAACGCGGCAATATGACGTCTGGTTTATTCAGAAACTGCTCAGCGCACATTTTACGCAAACAACAACTTGTTTTCGACGATCGTAATACTTTTGTTCGCAACAGAATTTAAATTCATATTTCTAGAAGTCGTCGGACCCGGCTCATAGCCATCTGAGGCGCCGGGTGAGATGACAATAACCCAACATATTAGATTATCATCATAGTGGAATAGCAACTGAAATAACTGCGCACCAGTAAACAGTATCTTTGTTTATTATCATTATTCCAAAATATACGTAAATTATTCACACCAATGGGGGAAACGAGCCAGGCCTGGCGTGGCCTACCGGCTCTTTGTTCTTCGAGGGGCTCTTGCTTCCACGCTGTGGCGGTCATCTATCGCCACAGCAGAGGCACTGCAATGTGCTTGCGCTAGGACAAGGATGCAGGAGCGGTCTCACTCGTCCTAGCCTCGTCTAGTGGGGGCCACCATGATTCCAGGCCCTTCCGCCAGTTCGCCCACGCTCGTGCGAAGACTTGGAACTGGCGGACATCCGCCTTGCTGGAGAGGAGCTGCCCTCCTCTTGCCTCAGGGAACTGAGCGCGCACTCTGGCACTGCTATAAAGGTGGCAGGCAAAGAGCACGTGGGACGCGTTCTCCACTGCCCCTCCACAGGGACAGTCGCTGAAGGGGCGGCGTCCGAAGAAATGCAGCCGCTCGTTCACATGGCAAAGGACACCTGCCACCAGCCCATCCGCGACCTCCCCTCGATGGAGGGGAGTATGCTGTGGAGGTGCCGCACGGTGGGACTCTCATCTCATCTGCCACCTATTAATGAGTGCCTCCTGAGCGAGGGCGAGTTTCCTCTCAGCAGACCTCTCCTGTTGTAGCGAGGGGAGGAGGGCCTGGAATGGCCCGCAGTACTCTGCGGCACAGTCCCGCTTTATTTTTAAGTCTCAGGAATCACAAGTGCTCTGTTGGGCAGCCGCGTGTACAGAACTTCGTGCCAAGGTATGAGGCTGTGGGTCCCAGGGCGACCCTAGTCCCCCGGACAGCTCCACCCTCTGCATGGGGATAATAGAATAGCGAAAACTCGGCGGTAATGGCGAACAAATATCAGAATATGATAAAGATAGATAAGAGCTAATCGAACCTAACCGCCCAACTTTTTGGGGTTAAGGTTTGATCAGGCTAGAGCATAACCCAATCTGGTGAAGGCCGTTTTTATGGCGGGAGCGAGTTAGGTGCTGTTAATCGACTCTAAACGGGATCAACGCAGTTGGTGAAAACGGCCCTGATACAACTCTCTTACGACTGTTAAGGAACGTAATTTTGATAAGGAAACAACCTTCATCTCACTCCCTTCGTGTTAGCTCACCCTCCTTTAAATTACTCCCCGAAAAAGGCTTCTCTACTTCTCATTTCCTGATTTCCGTTCACTATTAATTCAATGCCTTGACAAGCTGAACAGCGTACGTTTGCAATTAAAAAGTGTCGTTATGAAACAACCAGCGTATTATTCCAGGCCTCATTACATCTCCACAGCTTCGTCAGTCCTTATTTACTCCGGGAAATGATAATTTTTTCGGTGTTCGTGCTATTTGAATTATTAATAAATTACTTAGTATTTCAGGAGTACAATAGTTCGCTAATTAATAAAATAATTGTCGTCACTGCCGTATCTATCGTTGTCGTCAAATACTAAGTTCTGGGATTCCCTCGTTCTCATCGCGTGTCTTCCCCCCCCCCCCCCCCGTGAACGGAAACGATGTCGTAACTCAGTCGCTCGGATGCATTTTCGGAAAATGAAAGTCCCTCAAACTCGCTCCTTCCAATTTCGTCACTTCGAATGCGCTGGCTACTTTCTACACGTTCCAAATAACTTTCTCCGCAGATGTTAGACGCTCTAGTTCATGGCTTTCTCTAATTAATAAACCGTCCTTCCCCGGTGTTGTTTTTCTGGCTCTCGGCTACGAATTGAATAATGTCTTGCAGGGTAAAGTCACGTCGTTTTGGAGCATCTCGTTGTCAGAGGGAGGGTCAGACGAGAGCGACTGCTGATGAGAAGAGCGTCGTTGGTCCGAAGGCTTGCAGTATATGTGTGGGAATTGTGGTGACCAAAATAAGTTGACGCGCGCCTTTACCTTCAACTGAATTTATTTATAATGACGAAGTGAACGACAATGTAACGGACTCAACTTACGACTTTTACAACGCTTAACTTTCTTTTAATCAGACGCGACAACCACATGACTCGTAACTACGCGACAGACAAACGCGGACCAGCCATCTCGGCTCCAGCTTCTTCTTCTTCACGGGTTACCTCTCTGCAAGAGGAGGGCAGCATATCTACATTCCACATATTACGTTGAAACCAACAAATATGGCAGCATGTCGCTAAAGACTCGCCGATTGCTGGTTTTCTCTCCTGCAGTTTAGCTCCTTCAAATGCCAAAAAATATGTATCTCATTTGAAATGGCGGAATAATCGATTTTCTGTCATTGAACGAAATTAAATCATCTCGAAACGTCCGTCAATGAGCGTGCACAGTTCCGTGTGTGTGTAAGTGCTTATTTTCCAAGCGCCACAACGTTTGGCCGTGATAAGTTCAAATGAAGCAGTGCAGTGCCAAAACACCCTATCGTTGTGGGACTCACAGTCTCCTGTTTGTACGTTTCCAAAGTTATGAAGTAGTTCTGGACGTTTATTGTTAACGACGTTTTGATGTTGGACTGCATCTCTAGCATCAAAGTTCCTTTTTTGAGTGCCCACTAGATGCAGATTCGAACTGTCGCTCATTTTATGGCTTTCCCTTCAGTAGGCTGGTAACAATCGCAACGAAGAACAGACGCCAAGTGGCCAAGTGGTATGCAAAATAAAACTACATCCGTGAACTTTGGAACGCTGTTTTTGAGTTCTGACCTCCTTTAAATGTCAGTTGATGTTGCTGTACATTCACAACTCAGATGAAACCTTGATGTCGATCTATAAACTGTGCATTCTTGAAGAAATATGGTCTCGTGTGGAATTTGCTGATGAATTGAAAGGGGGCATTGGGGAAATACCCAGGAAGAATTGAATTCATTCCCTGCTCGTCCAACACACTGTCCATTGAACAGGAGCCACCAAGAAGCATATTGTAGCTGAAGCAACGGATCTTGAAGGTCGGATAAAACGAATCAAGAAATACGAAATGTTGACCGAGGCAACACAAAGGAATAGCCTCGACCTCCTTATGAATTTTCGGATCGATGGGTACGTGCAGTCCCGCCTTAATAAGTGACCTCAGTTTGAGAGTAGAGAAATTAAGAAGGATTCGCTCTAGTAACCATTTGGAGCACCTCGTTGTTTGAAGAGTTTCGTCTTTGTTTAGAATTAAAGCGTCCATGGAACAATTAGTGCAGTCGAGTGTACGAATACTTCAATGGATTCTGGAGGTTATCTTCTGCTTTCTTGTACCTCGAGCTGAACTCTCAACTGTTAGCCGTAGCAGCACATTTTCCTCATCCTCTTGCGGCGAATAACCCACATCATGAGCACTGCCCACTGAGGAAGCCCTGCCCAATCTTCTATAATATAAGGACCGCTTTTTCTCTACAAGTAGGCTTTAACATCGCCTCATCCAGTCTGCCTTGCAGTATGGAATCTTGGTCTGGGGAGGCACGTTCCCTAGTTCAGCACTCTGGAAATGCCTACAACTGTATGTTCTGTCGCGCTGAAGGTATCCGACTACTCCATGGTGTCACTTTCTTTGTGACGCCATCTTCCCTGACTCACTCCTGCTCCATCCCAGCCCTTTCCTTTTTTAATCTATACTCTTCAAGTTCATTTCAATTAAACCCTTCAGGCTCAACCTAACCCTCTTGTTTTATCCTGAGAGTGAAGGGTTTGTTTTCGAAGGGAAATTTTCCATGCAGTTTGGTGTTGTGTTGGTGGCCCTACGTGGGCAATTTAAGTGTTGTCATGTTGGCCCAAGTGTTTATTTTTTGGGGAATATGGCGTTTTCATTCCTGTAACTCGCGCGTCTGTTCGTCTGGTCGAATATTAATCCTGCTTCTGTACACCAACTTAATTAATCTTGCATCTATATTCTTGTATCAACCGAATCAGAATAGCCCGTGTATACCAGCCGAGTAACTCGTTTTGTGCCCGGTCAAACACTGTACTTTTTTGCGTTTTGCTTTATACTTCTATACAATGCAACTCTTGCTCGTCACTACTGGTTCGCCTAGGACGAGCAATATTTATTCAAATTGGCATGTTAAGCAGTGTGTTGGGCGCACGAGAGGGCTTGAGTTGAAGATCGAAAATGAAAGAATTCGGCGAGCGTGAGGAGGACTGTATTAAATGCAATGAAGAGAGTAGCGTTTGTGTGCAGAAGGGCGACACAGAAGGGGAGAGAGTTCTTCGTAGCTGAATGAATGAGTTTTAGCAGGTGGTGTTTCTTGTGGAGAGGAATCTGAAATTGAGGAGTGAGACAAAAGATGGGAGCGTCGAGACGAAGGGGAAATCCGTCATCAATTGAAATTAACTCAAATGGTGGAATTTCCACGAGTAACAAAAGTGTACTGACTGACTCCTATTAAAGGCACGGGGCGATCGTGGTCTACTGATTAAGACATTGGTTCATAATTCTCGATGAAAGTGAGGAATTGTGGATCGGAGCTCCATTGCTGTTAATTTTTGCCCGAGTCAGCAGCTCTTCAAACATCTCCAAACTTACCTCAGTACAAAAGGGCTGAGGACGAAGGTGTTTGCGAAAACAATGACCATTGGAAGCCCTGTTAGAGCAGGCATGGAAACCCCGAGGACAAAAAACCTGTACTGATTCGGCGCTTTGGGTCAAACACAGTGTTACGAGTGGTTTATGTATCCTCCCATTCTGTTGTATGTCAAACATTACAGCGATCACGAGCTAGACCCAATAGCCTAACTGTCATCGGATTGTGAACCTTCGTCTTTCCCACTAGACTACAATCGCTAGGGTACCTACAATGGGAGTCAGGCGGTACAGCAGTACCTATTGTAAAATGTTTCCTGATACAAATTTCTTTTTCTCTCTCTCACTCTCTCACTGTTTTTCCCTTGTGATCGATGATTTCCTTCAAGTCATAAAAAAATAGCCAATTTTTACTATTTACTGGGAACCATCAGATGTACGTTTCTTCGCTTCATGATGCAATTTCAGCTTCTGTTCAAACTGGCCTGTAAAATGTTTTTATTTATTTGACCTTGTATGATATCACCAGCTAAATTAGATTGTACTTAGTAAATTACATACATAACATTATTTATCGTCTTGTCTTATCGCATTCCTGGCTTCCAGTATATCGGGTTGTGTCATGTCTAGCTTTTACTCTTATAAGAATTGACTTCAAATCGCTATGATCCAGAAGTTCTTTTTTTGGCGTAGAATTTTGTAATCTGTCATCCGTAGCAATGCATCTTCTTTGACCTGTACACTGTGATTGCATTCCGATGAATAAGACTCCTCATTATTTTACCATGCGCAGTTTTCATTCTGAATAACTGGGCCCTTTCGCATTGAGTCGATTTTCCCTTTGAACTGAGATGTGTGCGGTTGAATTTAGTTAGAGATCTATTGTATTGTCGAGTGACAATAACAATAATTTGCGAGTGTAGGGGCTTTCTAACCCCACAGGTCGGTTTCCTTATTTGATCACTGTTCCTAAACCCTCGACGAGGGTTATATCAGTCATGGAAGTTGCGGTTTCGCTAATACGCAAGAGGCAGGCCTCTGCAGCATCCACCGAACTCAGACCTGCTGAGGTATGGCAGGTATTTGGTCGTTAGCTAGTCTCCTGGTAGAAAGCTGTAGCCCGTGTGTTACTGCGCGGAGGTAACCACCTGAGGAATCCCGTACTGTCGGGGAGGAGTCCTTAATCTGGTTTCCCACCTGATCTAACTATTTACTTGGGTGGCAGGTTTCAAAAGGACAGATCAACGACGACCACTTTTCGTAGCCATCACCTTCTTCGCGAACTCTGCAAAATGGTTATAGGCTTGCTTGTAGCAGTCATTGCTGCTAAGTTCGTTTGCCCTCCCAACAAGCGTCGCTCACTGTTGGAGAAACTACAGTGGAGCAGGACGTGGTTTCTTGTTTCCTCCACACTGGAGGCACGATGAGAGAAAAGAAGTGGAGCCGCGCATTGAATTCACCGTGTCCCGTGAGGAACTGGCTCATCCAGTGGTCTGGCTCAACCCATTTTCTTGAAAGGCGTTCACGGATGTTGGGGAAGAACTCATACGTATCACGTCCCTTTGAAGAGGATTCCCATCTCGCTTGCCATTTCTCTAACGCCTATTCGTAGATGGCAGCAAGTTTCTGTTCTGTGGTGATATCCAAAGCGAAGGAAGCTTCCGTTTCACTCTCCACTTGTCAACTATACACTCAACGGCCAAGTCAACCGGTAACTGACCAGTGATCACCTGGAGTGCTTCTGTTGATACAGTCTTGGCCTTGGTGATCAGGAGCGCAGCCCTCTGGGATTGGGCCAATGCTCTCTTTTGATTGAGTGTTAGTTTGTGTGCCCCAGGCAATGGAGCAGTAGCCAATCACGCCTAACCCCACAGTCACGTCAGGTGATACAGCTGCTGGATGTTAGAAGTGACGAGTCTTTTAACTCATCTTTTTGCTTCTGCTGAAAATCTATTTGTTTGCACTTTTACCAAATTTGATCCATTGTACTCTGTCCGCGTTTAATACTTAAAATATAATTTCCATACCGAAACATCCAGCATTCGTGTGTGTCATTACCTATATAAGCAGTTACTCAGTTGCCCTGGCATCAGTGCTCTCTGGTTGTGCTTAGTCGAGTTCAAAGCGTGAATCCTTTTGGTTTCAAGAGAAGTGTAGACTTGAATCAATTGATGAATGAGTCGAATGAGAGTTAGCGGAAACACTGGGTTCAAACTCACTGATTAGCACGATAGAGTTCTCCGTAGAGCAACAAGTGGAACTAGTTCACGCGATACAGTGTGTCTTTAGATGGTTGCGCTGGTGTGAGCCAGACTGGAAGTGATAGTGTTCAACTGAAGATGGAGAACATATAGAGTCATAAACTACAACTTAAGTGCAAGCAGAAAAAAACCGTTGGAAGAACAAGACGCGTTTTTGCTTAAAAAAAGGTTGCATTTGGTCATTCAATTTATTGTAATCTTGAATACTCTTTTTTCAACTGTAAAATTCATCAAACAAACAACTAATTATCAATCAGATCAGTTGTATGACGTTATTGTGCACTGCCAGGTTCTCTTAGATTCACGATTAATTTTTTTTTGCGCAGGTCCCCATCTTTCTGCGTTTTTGGAAAATGGCATGACGACATGGTAAGTGAAGTTACTCTCTTTACAATTGCTCATAAATTTCCTAATAATTAATTGAACGCTGATAGATAACTGGCGTAAGAGGTTTGAAGTGCTGCTTCAGTGGTGCCTCCCGGGGGGGTTCGTGGGCACCATTGATGGAAAGAGCAGGGTTTCTTCAATAACCCTGACGCGGTAAAAGAAGCTTGTCCTGAAAACAGAGTAGCCTGGACTGTTGTGACACGATGTGTCATGGTATGGAGATCTGGTCGCTCCACGCCTCTCTAAAAGTGCGTGGGGAGGGGACTAGTTACTTTGGCTACTTGTCAAGCTCATAAATTGTAGTGCTTCCGCAGAAGAAAAATCCGACGAAGTTGTTATATGCGGTGAAATCAGCGGAGCTTCCGTCCCGTACGGTATGAAGGCCCGAATGGTCTGGCGGCCTAGAAAATGTCTCCGATGGGGTGTGAGGCCAGTGGTGCCTGGATCACCAATAGGATTTCTCAAAAAAATGGCTAGCGATCTACGTTCCGTCGTTTCTTCAATAACTTTCACATAGAAGCTTGCCCGTCTCTCTGAGACGAACAAGGAGTAGCCGGGACTGTAGCGAGCACAATGCGTATGTATATCTTCCCACTGTGCCGAGAAGTTCATCCTCAGAGATGCCTTCCCCGGAGTGAGTGCGACACTTTGTAAATACGTTTTATTTCTATATTCCTCCACGCTCGCGCGCATTTAAATAAAAAAGAGAATAAAGTCCGTTAAGGAGACTGATCAAGGTTCTCTACGAAATTCTACTGAGGTGTTAAAACTAAGTGGTATTAAGCGGCCCATAGACGATCAATATTATTGTGCAATATCCCGGGTTGTACAATAAAACTGATCTTGTGTAGACGACATTGAAAGGTTGTGCAATATATTGCGTGAAATTCAAATCCGTGAAAATATATTGTGCAAACGGGAAAGAATTGTGCCGTCTGTAGGCAACATTGCACAATATCCCGTCAGTCTGTCTCATCTAGTAGTGGTGAACGCGTCGTCATTGTTGACAAGAGAGCGGATAAACAATTTATTTGTGAGTTTATTGAATTTTATCTCGGCCTTCCCGCTCTTTGGGATGCGAAGTGCAAAGATTACACTAATCGTACCAGAAAGGGGGAGCAGTACGATGTGTTGTTGGAAAAATACCGCTACAAATATTCGGATGCTGAGAAACCAGATGTGATAAAAATAAATAAATTCTTTGCGTACGCGCGGAAGATGTCGGCCCTGTACTGTGGTATTTCGAAGAAATGGGGTTTCTTCAGGCACAAGAAACACCTACTCCTTCAATCAGCACGATGAACACATGTCAAGAAACCTCTACTCTGGGTTATGGACAACTGTTGGCTTGCAGGAATAGCATCGCGCGTGGTAACGTTGATTTCCTCGATTTGAGGAGTTACCAAAGCGAGAAGTTCGTCGAATGATACTCCTTCCATCCGTAAAAAGTTGCGAAAATCATTTGGTTCAGCAACTCTCAGTTCATTCAGTATAGTTTCGTGGGTGTGTTTCTCCCTGTCAATGAAACACTGTTTGGCCCATTTTCTTCCTGTTCGCGAGCTCTGTTCTTTTTTTCTCTTCTTTGCACCTACCGCTACAGCAATAGCAACAGCACATAACTCAGTTTCATTCAACATCTTCACCGAATGAAGTTCTGGCGAGGACTGTTTGCACAACTTGTTGCCAAGCAAATTGATCGTCTGTGCTCGTGATTGTGCCCGAATATTGTACAACCATCAATATCACCCCACACGATTCAATTTATGGCACAAACCAACTTATTGTATAATAATATTGAGCGTCTGTGGGCGGCCGTCAAAGTATTGTGCAATCCAAATTGCACAATCATATCGATCGTCTATGGGGCGCATTAAAGAAGAAGAGCCGATGCCGGCTTTCAGGTTCAGTATAGGCGGAAGTGCTCTTGCTATCATCGTACAGTTGACGATGCTCCTCGAGTGGTTGCCGCATCATTCCATCGATGCTGTTGGTCTCAGTGATGAGGCCATTCCTGAATTCTACCCACAAAAGAGGGGCACTTATTACCCGACATGTTTCCTCTATCCACTCATGGCATAATCAACCGGCATCTGTCCAGTGAACACTTCTAGTCAGCAGCTCAACATGATGAATCGTTTGTTTCGTACGAGAGTCGCGTTTAAATTAAAGAGACGTTAGGAACCGCCTCGTTACCGAGTAGAATAGGTCCTTGAGATTTATTTGGCACCCTGGGCATCCGCGAGACTAATTAACTTTTCCCCAGCCCATATTTCCGTTCCTTTCCACTATGTTCCTGTTCCCAAAGAGAAACAAAAACGGCAAGTTAAGTGCGAAATCGAAAGATTGAGTCGCACGTCGGAACACGGGCATTCACGGACGACTCCAGCGTGCGAGAGGCCTTCTTTTGGCATTCAAGGATGCAAAATTAGTCGCGCCTTTCAGGTGCCTAAGGTGTTCGAAGAAATGCTACCTCTCAACGATAACCTAATAACCAATCTCACCTCTCAATAATAACCTTTAAATACTTGAGCAGCCTACCAAGAAGCCGGTGGTTGCCAAAATTAATTGTCGGCTTTTAAGAGCACGTAGACGTTCGATGCATAACTCAAACTGGTTTCCGTAGACTGGCAAGTGAGTTAGTCTTGTTACTACAAGAACGTCCAGTTACTTCGAAACTCGTTTGTTTTGTTATTAAAACACAACACATTGTTTGCGCACGTTGCAAATAGCAGTGACCGCCCAGTTCTCCGCTTAACCGCGTTTAGCGTTCATTGGCTGTCACGACTCCATTTAACAGGGTGGAATTGAAGTAATCTGCTAACCGAGATTAATTAACGTTAACCGCCGGCCAAATCGTCGTTAATGTGGTAAGTGAAATCCGCCGTTTTAGCGGCTCAGACTGTTGACCAGAGGGGGTAATTGAGGCTGTTGTGCGTGCGAAAAAAATCCAAGTCGTTACAGAGCTCAAATTATTCCCATTTTCTTCGCTAATTGCTGTTCAAACGCAGCGCGACCGACGCCTTCGCCAGAGAACGCGTCCTTCATTTCTCCGCTGAGATTTACGACCTCCTCTCGTTGTCGACGAGGCGTACGAAATCCATGAGTTTCGTCACGTGCCCATCAAGCCTTTAAGGATCATCGGTTGAGTGGAACTAGTTGAGAGGATGTGTTGAGCTGGAGCCGCGAAGAGCCTTACAAGTTGGCCTTGTGACGGTATAACATTATCCTATTAACCTGTCATTTTCCTGAGTGAAGTTCGAGTTTTCTCCTGAGAATCGTCGACTCCTTCAAGTTCAGACCTCCGAGAGACCATTCGGTATTAGGCATCGCACCACTCTCATCCCCCTATCAAAAAATAATTTCGTCTGGTCTTAAGAGTATTGGACTTCAAACTGCATTCGTGGTATTGATTAGTCGGGCACTTCTTTCCAACCTCGTATATCAGTTTTTATTAATAGTTTACTTACTTTAACTTGTCTCTTGCGTAGACTCCCTCGCCACAATAAAATATTTTGCCTTCACGGCCACACCAGAGCCTCCACGGCCTTCCAATGACAAATTATGGCCGAAAGAAATGCTTTTTCCAACACCCGCTGTGAAAAGGCTTCCATTTCCTTGCCCTATTTCTTTTGTCTTCAAGTCACAACCCCATCGCCCAAACAAATAAACTTTGGCACGACTTTTCCATTTGCATGGAGTTCTTTCGATGAGTGTTAAATCGGTTATGAATTGTGTGTTGTTACGGTAATGGCTTTCTACATCGTTGCGGTGACAGCATTTACGCATGTGTATGACGATCAACTATTCAAGAAGAAATGTTGTCGCTTGTGTGTGACATCGGAGAACACCTTCGAAGCGACTTGGTTGTGAGCTAGACCATTGGATGAGCTAGTCCCTTACGCGAAATAGTGAGGGGAATGCGCACTTTTGGTTTATTATTAATTCTGAATAATAACCCTATGTTTTCGGTCACGAAAAATGTTTTACAAACCCCCCCCCCTCTCAAAATTTGATACTTTTCGTTTCAAGACATGGGGATTCCAAATCTGCAATGTCCGTCCGCCATACGCCATCCACCGTCCCCCGTCGGCCGGGCCGTTTTGTGCCTTTAAATGGGTCTAAAAAAATCATTCCTTCGCACGAAAATCCCATTTGGTATCTAGTTGTGCCTGCCATCTCGGCAATCCGATCGGACGAAGCCCATGGTTGTTATGGACAAAAAGCAGTAGTTGAAAAAATTAACAAAACGCAGTATAATCGCAAATAAGCCGTGTTTCGTATTGTTTTCAAGGTATTTTTACATCTTGGGTCGAATGGAATGAGTATCAGACGTGTACAACTGCGTATAGGGAAATTACAGTAGTTATTAGAGTCAACTAATTGAAAGAACTCGCGGGAACTACAGCGGAAGTCAACGTTTCATCATTAGCACTCCTTCCTTCCCTCCCTCCCTCCTGTCTCATCAAAACTACCCGCCCGCCCGCTCGACTCGCAACGTCGTGTCGATTGCCGAGGTGTCCCCCGTCCCCATCACAATTTCCCCGACTCTTAGCCCAAAGCCGCTTTCAGCCTTCAGCGCTTTTAGCCTTTTTTAGTGGGTGGGCCACTTCCTCCGCACACTACTACATCGGATCATAAATGCCTACAGACGTGTCTGGCGCTGGGGGAATATTCAGTTTCCGTACTTCCATGGTAGTCAGGTCATGTTTCGTATGGTTTACTAGTATTTTTCGATGCTGAATCGAATGGGATGAGTCTCGGAGCACTAATACTAGGTCCAGCTGTTCATGAGAATAATAAACCGTTGTGCAATAATTTGCAGTGTTTTTTCTTTCATCCTTGCTCGTCTTGCGCCTTAAGTGCGGAGGAACCAAGAAACCACGCGCTGTGTTCTGTTGCTCCAGCATTGATTGGAGCCAGTGAAACACCAGATTAGGTACTCCTCCCAAATGGAACGAATTCCCCATGGTCATGAAGCCCTCGTGTGGTTACGCGTGGGCACAGATCTCTACTGACATATGTCTGCAGGACTGGGTTGAGTGGATGATGAGCGAGTGCGTGTATTGTAACATGCTCTTATGAGGGTTATAGAATAGTTTTTTTGATAATGAAACAGATCTGTCCCCGTACGCCATCAATACGTTTTGGCTGCCATTGGCTTCTACTTCGGCGTGATTATAGCCCAACCTCCAGACCCTTATGGGCTCTGTACGCACAAAACTGGCGACTCTATGCGCTGGTGTTGTCGAACAATGATCCACTCACTCCTGGTGGGTTGGACAAATTAGTATTAATCCTAGCGATGATTTGGTGGTGGACTGTATAGGCTCGATACGCTGTGTTCGAAATAATACCAGCACTACTCACCGATGCAGACGTTCTAGGTGCGTGTCCCTGGCCAGGGATGTGGAGCCCAATAGTGATCGATGTTGGCTACTCCGAACACAGTTAGTGAGCGTAATGAATTTAACTGAGTACGAAATAAAAATGATACTTCAAGAAAAATAATTTAAAATACTGTTTTCAATGCAGGGGCACAAGCGGGCGAACAAATGTGCGGTCGGCCAAGGCTTCGAACGCTAGCTGAACAATACCATTACCGCTACTGCTCATGTTCAGATTAGAGCCCGACAGTTCATTCGCTTGATCTTGAAACATTGAACCAGCGTTGTTCCCATCGGCCGCAACAGGCACTATCCTCCTGAGGTTTAGCCTAATTACGAGGAATTACCGACCTTATGATACCGAGACACCATCGTCATGTACGAGGCCAATTACTGGGGAAGCAAACTGCCCCCAAGCACTTACTGGCACAATCCCAGAGACCCAGCCTACAAATAGCACTGAAGCACTCCAAGTCAAGGCAGGCCGGTTACCCGTTAGCTTAGTAGTTGGGTCCTTGTTGTACAAGCAGAGAGTAAAGAGGGAGCCAAACTCCGTGACGATCTAGCAGCGCTAGACGAATTGTTATTGGACAAATGACAAGCGTGATGGGGATTCTCGTTAGTGTAACGATGCACGCTCAAGTTTTCCCCCAATGTCTGAGAACGTTGCAGGGCAAAATGGGTAAAAGCGTTGGACAAGCCAGTTCCTTGCGGGACATGGCGATTTAAAATTCGCCACTTCATTTCTTTTCTCTCAAAGACCTGTCAGTCCTATTCTAGTCTTGATTTAAACGTTAGTGTTCGGCACATGCCGAAGTAGTTGGGTTTTTGAGCTTGGCCTTTTCCCAGGTGCGTTCGCCCCAACTGTTTTGGGATTAACTAAGGTTTAACTTCCAACAACAACGGATTTCCCATTTTGTACTTTCCAGAATGTCCTTCCCTCCCTCGATTTACCTCCTTCTCCAACACACACTGCTCTGCCCAGATATACTCGTCTCCCAGTGCTCACACACATTCCCCTATCTACTCTCGAGCCGGTCACAGTTCATTCTCTCTCCAATCTAGTTTCCCCACCAGTTCACGCATATTGGAAGCCCTTATATGCTCAAATCACTATTCATTTAACGTGCAATACAGTCCTCACTTACTCTCACCGAGTTTCTTTTTATTTCGTTCACAAAAACTCCTCTCGTGCGCCCAACAGTTAGGTTAGTACGTCGCCCAAGTACGTGGAGTTCTGTGTCTTTGTTGGTGAGTAAGACTGCCTGCCAATGTCGACCTGACCTTGGCGCAGAAATTCATTCCAGGCCTGCCTTACACCGTTAGATAATGCTGCAAAACTCCCTCCAGTAAATTCTCTGTAGTTTCCAATCAGATTTAATGGCCTGCAGATGAAGCCAAGAATGTGCCATACTCGTTAGTTTCGTCTGTTAGGTGGCACTCCCCTTCTGATGCCAATAAAGATTGCCATCGACCACCAGGATCTTCACCCTGAGTACAGTATTCTGAGAAAAGATTGTACTGAAGGCTATCGATTGCCTTTTTAATCAATGAATGGTCAATTCACTGGTACCAGGGTACCCGAAGATTGACCTATAACCGTAAAGGCATTGCCCAATCACAAGCAGCCTTAAAACGTTCAAGTCGCGTTGTAGCACGCCGAGCAACATCCCCAACGCGTGGTTAGCTTCTTCTGGGGATTCATCACAAAGCAAAGGCATAAAGGGTAATTTTCGAGCGGTCAAATGTCAGCGCCCTCCTCTTTACACTTTATTCAGCCTGCAGGTGCAGTATTTCTGGATCTTCCCCTCAATCTAATCGACGTTCGACCCTCTTGCTGCAGCCGCCCGGCGATGTACGATAATTGCTTTGCTGATAACGCTCTTTCGCTTTGTTTCAGATAAACGGCCCAGCATTTAATTCTGGACGACACGACGGATGGGAATGGTGAGATGATGAAAAGCTATTGTTATTTATCGAAATGCCTCTTATCGTCTTCAATAGGAAAGAAACTTTCAGAATCTCACGGCTGACTGCCTCTTATCCTGCGGTCAAGGTTTTTTTGTTTTCAGCGGTCAGTAAAACTATTTTGAGGTATGTTAGAATTGCGAAAAAGTGTGGATTCAGCGAAAACCTATAATCATGTGCTCGCTGCTAGACAAACAGTCGGCCGATGATACGTTTGCCTGTTCCCTCGAGTTGCGTACGTGCAATCGTTTTTCGTTGACTCCAAGGTACTCCCGCGCGCTGCCTTCTAGTCCCGCGACGTCAGTTAAATCCAAAAAAACAAGGCCTATTTATGCGAAAACGAATTTTAGGTTCCTACCATTCTGAAAAGTGAAGTGATGTTAAAAGTGAAATGAGAAAGTGAGATTTTGTTTTTGTACGCGTGTGCTGTTATGTGAAAAGAGGAACTGAGTCGTACAAGTCTCATTCGGTGGCGTTATGTTGACCTCTACACAATCTTTTGAGTCCCTTTTAACTTTTACTTCTACTTCCGACGTAGACGCATCGTCTGGTTTGTACTCCTCATTCTTCCAAATATTTTATGACAACTGGCAGTACCAGCCCAAAGCGACTGAGATGATGTGTCACATGACCTTAATGAGTAGTTTTGATTGTCCTCCTGTTCGCTTGATGTTGCGGAATTTATTGGATTCCTCCTACTGATGTGATGACTTCCATTGAATGATCAACGTGCTGGTAATTTAATAAACCGTCAATTCAAGGCATGGGGATAGGAAAATCTGCCATATCCCTCTGCCGTCCAGGCCATATTTTGCTTTTAACGTGGCAAAAAATTCTATTTGGGAACTAGTTGTGCCGGCCTACTCGGCCATCCGGTCGGACGAAACCCGTGGTTGTTAACCCCTAAGAACCCAAGCTTAGACTTTTTGGGTCTAGAATTTTTTTCTCTCTAATTTTTCCTTTAAAATGACTTAAATAAGGAGAAAATGAAATGAGAAATTTTCAATTTTAATAAACTTTAGCAAAAGTGTTGCTTTGGGGTCAACTTGGCTCATAAAGACATGATCACTGTTGCTTATAGGCATCATAAGGCTAGCTCGGCTCATCGATTTGAATAAGTGAACTCATAATAAATACCTAAATAGTGCTAATGTGACGTGCTTTCGTGACACGTCCTTTTGCAGTCCTATTCATCGCATTCTTCCCCTTCTTCGGATTAGTCTTTGGAACTAGCTTTTTACTTTCCTTGGCTCTACAAAGTAGAAAGGTAAGTTATGTAATCGGCTGAAATTTTTTTTTTTGAGTTTTCTTCAGATCTTTACGTTTCAGACCCTCCTGAGTCCGAAAAACACTATTTGGGAAAATGGTCTGTGTGTCTGTGAACGATTTTTAGAGAAAACGACCGTACCAAATCCACCCAAACTTGATATCTAGCCTGCAGGTCATCATGGGACGCCAAAATAAGGGTTTGAACAAAATCCATCGAAAGCTAACTATAGTTATCATAGAGATCAAAACACAAAATTTTTTTTCCTCAAAAACGGCTCTAACGATTTTGATTAAATTTTTAATATTGATAGCTTTTGATGAAATAATTATACCATAAAATTCCCACTTCTGGGAAAATGACGAGAGAAGCACAATAAATTATCAAAATTTTTGACGAAATCGATTTTAGCGCGGTTTTTAGAGAAAACGACCGTACCAAATCAGCTGAAACTGGATGTCTAGCCTACAGGTTACCATGGGACGCAAAAAGAAGGGTATGGGCAAAATCCACCGAAAGTTAACTATAGTTATCATAGTGATCAAAACACCACATTTTTTTCCCCAAAAACGGCTCTAACGATTTTGATTAAATTTTGTATATTGGTAGCTCCCAATATGCCAACTATACCATAAAATTCCCATTCGTGGGAAAATGACCGGAGCAGCACAATAAATTATCAAAATTTTTGACGAAAAGTGTTTTTGCCGCGGTTTTTTCCTTTTAAACTCCGCTGGAATGTTACTAGAATGTTAAAAAAATGTCGTGTTGTAGTCCAACCCAATACTAAAGGGTGAGTGTTTAAAAACGCTCATGGGATACATGGGGCTCACTCCAGAAATTCCTGAATTTCAACTACCGCCGTTTCGCGTACTTCCGATTCCAACAGTTATTACCGAATAACTCTGCAAAAGTGATAACTATTCTTCTTCAAAAAATTCGTGTTTACAGCCTCATTAATTTTCTGAGTACAAATTGCTCAACAATGGTCCTGCATGAGTATGAGCAGCACAATAAAATCTGGTACTGTAAGCGCTACCGCTTCCTGCTGCCGTAAAGTGTTGTTTGACCAAGTTCAAATTATTTCTGTGTTGCTTGGAGAGAATTGGATGTGTTGGACGAAGTTGATGGTTGGCAGGGTTCTGTAGATGTTTTACTGGATATATTCTGCAGTGCTACCTTTCTACAATTACGAATAGGTAGTTTTTTTTTCGTAGGAGCTGGTAGATGCATAAGGTCACTGGAGTCTCTAGAATTTTATCGTCTGAAAATGACTGTAAAACGAGGGGTTCATTGAGCTGCTCATCAACTGGAGCACTGAGGTGGATGCATGGTTGTCAAGAGGTTCAAGGTGGTTGGTACTGCTGTCAGTTCCATCAATATCCTGGACATATGACTGCGAAGAAAGATATTCAACCTGCTCTTGGTCCGAGGAGTCCTCTAGTCTAGTCAGAGGGACAGTCGCATCAATGGTCGCAGGAATGATGGTTATGTAATTACCTCCTGAAGAAGACAGCTTTGATTGAGGACTTGTAATTCCAGCCATTGTCTCTTCATCTGATGCCTCATTATGGACAGGAACCAATACCTCCCAATTCACTTTTCCGACAATCTCTTCAAAACCATCGTTGTCTTGAAGGTTGTTGGGGTTGAAGCATGATAAATCTGAGTCAATTGCCATGCGATCCTCAATCTCTTCCCAGAAAAATTTAACCCAATTTCTTTAAAAATTTACTTATTTTCATCTCAAGCTTGTCGTTGTCTATTTTATCGTCATCTTCACTGTCATTTTCAGACTCTGACTCGATGTTAGATTTAGGAATCAATATTCGAACGTCTTCAGCGCAGTCTATTATCGGAATATTTCCATCATTCTCTGATTCTTCATTATGTGGCTGAAGGGCGGTTTGAACTAGGTATTTTCCTCCTGAAAAAATAGGTTCTGCTTTCTATAACAAATGCAAATATTGGAAATTTAATAAATAAAAAAACAAGTTAACAGAAAAACCCATGGAAAAGAAATAAAATAGGTTATTAAAAACTAAAAGGGAAAATAGAAAGAGTGAAGAGGGAAAAGCTTTCCCGTTGTTGCTTCCACCCGACATTCAGAGGGTACTAAGTGTGCGAAGCATGCCCAATGTTGCTTTCGAGCAACACTACAAAATCCAGCTCTAACGGTCTTCTAAATCAACAGATTTTGATTACCTAAGTTTGATTCAACTCTTTAGAAACTAGGTGATGTAGGAAAAAATTCACAGTTCATATGAAGGAAAAATTAAGTCAAAATAATAAGGAAAACTTACCTTCTTCCTTCTGGAATCCATCGTGAACGACTGACAACTGTGGATAGCGCCTATTCAATCTCAAATCTGGCAACGCTGATTCAGGATGACCAACATTCACTCTCAGATTACTTAAGAACACAGTAAAAGTCTTCTCAATGAGCTCGAACTTCCCGCCTTTTTTTTAAAACTCTTCAAAGTGAGTGTAGCTTACACGCAACAGTGGGTTCTTAGGGGTTAAGGGCGAAAAAAGGTATAAACAATTAAACAAAAAGAAAGATGGGCAGTTTTATTGCCATTACGTCGTGTTTGGCATCGTTTTCCAGGTATTTGTCGATGCTGAGTCGAATAGGGCAGGTTTGAGAGGTGGATGTCTGCGTCTAGATGGAAAACAGTGAAATCAAAGTAAGTATAGTGAGGCAAATTCTGCTACTTGAAGGAATTTGCGGGGCAGTATTGCGGTAGTTATCGATTCTCCCCGTCCTACGCTCAGTTCAATTCGTTACGTCGTGCCAATTGCCTAGCGTCGCCTAGAAAATGTCAATTTTGCGCTGTTCCGTTGTAGTAAGGTCATATTTTGTATCGTTTACATTATCTGTCGATGCTGAATGGAATGAGACTGAGGTGTGAGACTGGGTCAAGCTGGATAGCCAGGAAATTATCAGAAATATGAATTGCAACTGGTCTTGTATAGCTTTGGCAATGTCCCAATCATGCAGTGCTAATAAACAGTTGTGAGAAGGTTTGCAGGGTTTTGTACGACGTATATCACGTGAGCGAGGTTTCGAAGGGGTTTGACGCTCGCACCTCAGAGAACCATCAACCACTACACCACTGAGACCTGTCCAGTTCGACTCACCATCGAAATATACGCAGGAAACGGTACCAAACTCGACGTAATTGCCACAAAACTGCCAAGATGTAATTATGAAACTGCGATTTGTTGGAAACCGAGTGTTTTAAAAGACGAGTTAAGACGAAGTAGTCTAATACTGATGGTCTAGTAAACCGAAACGCGTCTACAAGTTATCATTGTCTTTATTTTACCCGTGGAAATAGACTACTTCGTCTTAACTCGTCTTTTATAAGATGGATTTCCACTATCTCGCCACACCCACCTTACATTATAACCGAGTGTTTTCAATTTGAGCACCAGTTTCCAGTTGAAGCGACTAGTGCTGTAAAAGACGCTAATCGTTGGAGGATGGGGATAATGATGCGGATACCCGCCCGTTAGTTGGGATTACAGACTTCGAAATCAACTGTCCAAATAGCTTAATATGCATATTGTAGACGTTATTCAAATTGATACGTGTTATTTACGAAACTCTGTGACGACGATGAGGGCCGATTCAGGCCGGTATAATTGTAGATTGTTCTCGTCCAAGGAAGTCCTGTCCAATGGGGCAATCTGAAGAAATGAAAACGCTCAACATGAGTTTCAACGAAACCGACTTGGGGCAGTAACGAGTTGAATAATCAAATATTAGGATTGACTCTTTCAGGAAGTGTGAAGATTGTTGATTCTTCGTTGTGAATGATTAAAGCAAATTAATTATTCCTCATTGTTCAGTGCACAAGCGAATGAAAGGACAAGATTGAGTTTTCACTGAACGAACTACTCTTCCCCCTTCACCCCTTTGTCATCTCCTAATGTTTATTGGTTAAATCAATTGTTGACATAGACTAGCGACATCGCACGGAGTGAGTCGCGGAGTGATTTCAATAACCACTGAGTAATCGGTAGCAGTTTTATTAGCGAATCTCTTTGAGAGATGTTTACCACCACAAAAAAAACAGGGAACTGCTGGAGGAGGGAACGCCAGGCGTCATCGTGATGCCTTGATGAGACAACTGCTCAGTTACGACCAATGTTTCGAGCGAATCGGGGCATTTGAGGTGCCTAGTTAGCACAAATTCCCTGGACGAGCCTCCACTAAATCGAAGAGTTTGGTTCGTCTCCATACATCACTCCACCCTTGATGAAGTACCTGTCCTCCGGTACTCCACATTGCTGTTCCAATGCTGTGAATACGGTGTACTGATCAGTTAGTTACTTTTGGAAACAAGTGTGGCGTTCTGCCTCATAGGATGGAGAAGCGTGTGATGCCTCTTTTGACAATTTTCACAAGCGTAGTACGTAGAGTGGCAGCTTTTGAAAGCGTGTGAAGTTGCCTTTCCGTTTGCACTCAGATTGTACGTTTCCACGTAGTTTCTTAGAGCATCCAGGCTGGATTTGAGGGAACGAACTAGTAATTGGAACAAAGAGTTTTATTCACGAACTTTACTTTACTTTACTTTACCCCCACAAAGAGGGGATTGGGTGAGCAAACGTGAGCGCAGGCCACAGGGGGACACCTCAATGAGACAACCGCTTGATTACGACTGACGACACCGATGTTTCAACCGAGTCAAGGCATTTGAGGTGCCTAGTCTAGTCAACACAAATTCCCTGGACGAGCCTCCGCTGAATGAAAGAGTTCGGTTAGTCCCCAGACATCATTCCACCCTTGATGAAGTACCTATCCTCAGGTACTCATTGACCCTGCAGTATCTTGCCGTGTACTACAAGCAGAGCGCTGCTGTCAATCCGATAAAATGGAACCTAATTATGATTCACGTTCCAAAGAGATGTCTATGTTTGTAGTGGAAGTATTGCATTAACAAATGTTGATCGAGAAATAAACACGCATTTCACAATATTGTCTCTGACGTACACACAGCTAGTATCTTCGTTCCACTTTGCTGCGACATCCAGGGTTCAGAGAATCGGTCCATCTCTTTACGAAAGACGATTCTCTCAGAAAGGGGAGTCAGAGCTTTCCTCTTGCTCGGAGGGCACCTGTCTTCAGGTATTCCAAATTGCTGTACCAATGCTGTGAATACCTTGCACTGATCAGTTACTCTTGGAAACAAGTGTGGCGTTCTGCCTCATAGGATGGAGAAGCGTGTACGTGGAGTGGCAGTTTTTCCTGGCAATTCGCACTTAGATTGTGCTTTCCAGGCTGGATTTGAGGGAACGTGGGCACTTTTTTACCGCACAGATAGGGCAAGGATGTGGATAAGGCCGTGGAATGCTGTCATCACCTGGTAGACAGGCGGAAGGGTGTAGAGAAAGGTTTTAAAACTGAGACATTCGACGCTTGCTATTCTAACGTTGTGCATGTTTCTGTAATGCTCCAACGTGGCTGAAACTGAGGGGTCGGAGGATTAACGATAATAAATAGAGATAGGTGATAGAGAAGGTGCTGGGAGACTTGGAAAGAGAAAACTGTGAAGACTAGAAAATTATATTCGGAGCTAATGAAGGGCAACCTGTTTCCTCGGGGGACAGCCCTTCCTCTTGATAGCGCCGTTCCTTGGGCGGTACATCTCCAAGACGTGGGCCTTCCGGTTGAAGTGTGGAAAGAAATGGGAGGATGGAAAGTTGTTCGCAGAACTGCCATTCTCAGTGTGGATTTCTGAATATGAGGATATTGAATTATCAGATGAGGATGTTGAGGAGGGTATTTTCCTGATTAGGTCAACTACCACACCATCAGACGGGTTGTCGATTAGGGTATTGATGAAGTTTTACCTTTTGATCTTTGGTACTTCTGAGTAGCATCACGAGCTAATGAATTGAAGCAACCGTGAAATTTCGACCACTTGTTAGGCGCCAATTTTATAATTCAACATTGTTATCGCACTAAGCGAGTCAGGGAGTGAGTAGGATGTCCACCTACTAGTCAATGGAACAAAGGGTTTTATTCGCGAATTACTTTACTTTACCAGCATAAACATGGGACTGGGTGGGAGCAAACACGAGGGCAGGCCACAAGGCGACATCTCAATGAGACAACCGCTTGATTACGACTGACGACGCCGATGTTTCAAGCGAGTCAGGGCATTTGAGGCGCCTGGTCAGGACAAATGCCCCGGAGCCTTCGCTAAATCGAAGAATTCGGTTCGTCCCAGAGCACAATAAATAAACAACAACGTGTAAGTTTTCCCTGACGTTATTTCAAAAGGTATCATAAGGTAAACATGCACAAATTTTCTCGTGAGTCTTATCAAGGTATGAGTCGCCCAGTTAGTAGTTAAACTGACGAACATATTTTCTTAATTATGCAAACTGAAAAACTAAATGTTGTTTCTGTACCTCTCTAACCCCCAAAAAATCGAGGTTTCTTCAGATCTTTACATTACCAATGCTCCTGAGCGCTACAAGAGTGTTTGAAAAAATGGTTTGTGTGTGTCTGAGGTTGCGATTGACAGGAAAGTGCTTAACTAAATCAACTTCACGTTTGAGCAGTATCGCTCCAAAATAACTTTAGTTGTCGGTATGATCAAAACTTTTTGTGTTCGATAAATTATCAAAAATGTCCACCAAAATCGATTTTAGCGCTATTTCTTATAAAATCCCGCTCATGTGACATTGCGTTCTGAAAATAATCAGAAAATGTTCCCTTTGTAAGTTTAGACCTGTAAATACGAACCTTACCAAAAAATGCGTTGATTGTCCTATAAATTACCCACTCTTTAATTACTCGATGAAGGCCGTGACATTAGTAGGTGGAACCCAACAAATTCCAGAGGATTAAGGACTTTCAGTTTCCCAGCAATACGTGCTGCCCAGGTATTGGAAACTGAAGTAAAAGGGATGGATTAGTTGCTGAAGCGACGAAAATCGCTGAGCCGAGGAAAGTTGTGCGATCCAACCAGATATTTTCTCAATTTCGTTGATACCTTTTTTTTGTTGGCCCTCTCTCAGTTTCCTAAATGTAACTTATTCGCATTAGTTGGCAGAGAAAAAAAAAGTGATTCGTTACGAATTCAAACTGGAGCGGCGCCCGCATTCTGCCGCAGACCCTTGAAAAAAGGGACAAGAAGGCGCCCAATTGCAGCCCTTGAACTATGAGCAGGAGAGGTAAGAGGAGGATGATAGCTTGGGGATATTTCAACCTCCCTCACCGCCGTTCTGGTCTGGTGTGCGGCATTAAACCCGAGCGCATTCCTGAAGTCAGCAGCTCGGGAAATAATTTTCACGCCCTCGGGAAAACTGTTATTGTTTTCAGGCGAGTCCTATTGCTGCAAGGTCAAAATGGTTTCACGGGGAGGAATGTGTTAGCGACTGGAATGGAAGGTCAAATTTCGTAGGGTCGTACGGATGGGCTCACTAAGCACACGGCACAGAGAGATGATGAAAGATTTTATTTATACAACGAGTGTTCTGCCCTCTCGGCGCACATGCGGCCTTTGTCCGGGACGTCGGGGGGCATCATCGCATGCCCAACAGATGTACTACTGTGTCGTCCAATTCTTGCCCATACGCAGCCACCCCCGCAGGCAAGGAACGTGCAGTGTGTCGTCCTCCTAAGTGTCCTACCGGCGTATCTACTACTTCCCATCACGCCTCATATATGTACAGGCTGGCATTTCTCTGCCTTGACCGGAATAACTAGATGAGGATGGAAAGAGCAGAAACAAATTGTAAGGCCATCATAGTGCTGACCTAGAAGAGGCCTAGGCGCAACTGTCTCCCCACCAGTCAGGAACAGCGGGTACTTCTCCGATGGATCTGCTTCTGGATTGGGCATCCTGCACTCACATCAAGCGGAACTCATTCACCATCTATGAAGGTGCACTGTGCGTGGTCATTCCTCAGCTGCACAACCATAGTATAATGGAGAGCAAGCTCAAGATGGCACACAATTGGGTGTCTGTATACCTGGCAGGCATGCTGGGACAGTGCAGTCATCTGCACGCCATCATACCATCTGTCGCTGCACGCCTAAAAATGCGTTGGTGGCACCCCATCTTCCCTCACGCTCAACTCCTTTCTGGGCATGAACCGTTCGACGATTGCCTGTACGGACATTGTTTATAGTTGTCGCCTTTACGATGACGTGCTTGACTCCCTTGGAGGGATGCGACCGAGTCCCTCCTGTCTGACAGGTCTGCTATACGGCACTTGACGTTTTTTGCCCAGCCATAGGCGAATCGGCGCTGGCACCTTGACGCGTGGGCGCCCCAGCAGACTCAATCAATTATGCACAGGCTAGGACAGGAGCATGGCTGCCCCTGGCTCCTGTAGAGTGACCAACCCTGGAATGTTCGATAACCGGAGGCAAAGTTTCCCATCCACAATGAGCCTGCAGGCCAGAATTGGTCTGGCACATCGCGCCCATTAGGGCATACGCACTACTCATCTAGGGCACCTGCTTGAAGTCCCAATTTCAACGCATTGCACGCAACCGAAACCTCGTCCTTCAAAACAGATACACACCCCTGAGGTGCAACTGTATCACGCCGTAACACGCTTCTTGGACAATTACTTCACCCACATTAAGCATCAGGTGGCAGAAGCTCTAGCTTTTCTTACTACCCTAAGACTAAATCGCCCCCAACCCATTCTCGACAGACTGTCGTCCCTAGGACATTTCAATGACACACCAAGACATGTATGTGAGGGAATATTTGAAAACCGTGGTCGCCAGTTGTAAATATCAATATGTAAAACTGATGATACACATGCCAATAAGGAATATTATATCTTAACAGAACGATGTCCTGTGGAGTTCCAACATCAGATTCACGCCAGGCTGAGCGACTGGTCCCATGCCGCTTAATAGTAATCAAGTTGAGATCCCCAATTCAAATAATATAATAATACTACTACACAGTTATTTCTGTATTGGCTTGTTGCTTTTCGTCCTCTGTATTTATTTATTGTCGTACGTTTATCAAATGTGTGTATGTATTTACGTTTATCTTAGTTGAACTATGCGTCTTCGATCTATTTTGAACGACGCTAATGAAGCTCTAAATCGCTGTTTAACAAACTCTGTTTTGAGAGGTCATAAGTGAGTCTTCGACTATCGATTAGACGGGCTTTAAAATGATCGCGCGCCTCTTCGTGCCACTCCTCAGATCCTGAACATGGTTCTTTTCAAATTGTCAACATTGTCTCTTTTTTTCTTTTTTTAAACCAATTTTAGACATTGAAAGTGTCGATCTAGATGATAATTTTTTAATACGTTGAGGCAAAGAGTTTTGGCAACAGGATTCAGGGTGGGCAACTGGAACAGATTTTAGTTGAAATGAGAGGTCACAAGTGAGTTCTCTGCTTCTGCTGGACGATGAATTTATGGTTCAGTAGTCTCAGAATGTGGTTGTTGACCGTGGAGTTCTAATCAGTTCACTCGAACCCAAGTTAAACCTAATTGACCGATACCGCCCCATACTATGTGAATTTCGTCGAACTCTAAGGCATTGAAGAGAAGTCGTGTAGCCATTTCTTGTCAAATTGTCTGTTTTTCGGCTCTATATTTTGTATTGTAGCTCTGGCTACATGAATGCCAACATACTGAAAATAAAAGTTTGAAGAAACTGGCTCTCAGAGACGTGTGCTGCTGGCTGGAGCTGTGGGTTTCTAGTGCTCCTGGTAAGGAAACAACGATAGTACGAGAGGGACAGAACATAAATGAACCATTGTTTAGAGGAGTTCCATAGGGTTGGCTTCCGTCCTGTGCTATAGTTATCTAATGGAACCCCTTCAGTTTGCTCTACTTCCGTGTTGAACGAAGTAGCGACTTCCCCGCTGATCTGGTCCTTGACATTTCTCCGGACGCTATTCAACAACTCGCGACAGAAAAAAGGGATTTCTTGTGACCATTAAGGAAAAACAGCGGGACGCGCCTCATTCGCTGCTCTTCGGCGCCTCGAATGATTTGACCTATTCACGAATCGAAGAACGTGACCGCCGCCTAGTACTCGGCCATGCAAACCGTCTCCCTCCATCTGCATCCGGGGCCTACGTTGTGGAAGCAATTAGCATTGAATCTGTTCGCACGATTAGAATAATCGAGAGGAAGATCGAGTGTGTTCCTGAGGGGCGATCCAATAAACATCGGGTAACCAGTATCGGGTTCCCCCTTTGCATATTCATCATCTTTGGCATATGTCCGTTTGAGCTATCCATTCTCTCCAGTGATGGAACCTTTTCCTAGAATGACGCTATTAATCACGCCCTTCGCCGTCACCGACACGCGCCTTCCACTCGTCAATCATGAGTCAACGTTAGATTCTCAAACTGGTTGTGCGCAAAGTCCGCGAATGTATTGAGTTGCTCCTACTTACGTTACGCAATTCTTTCAACGATCAACGTATAGTTAATTTGTAAGACTGTTAGTACCGAGTTGACAGTACTGGAATTCATGGGCTTTGGAACGGCATACAGCAGCCTGCTTCTCGAGTTGCTTGACGACGTGATCCTAGTGGGTTATGCCGATGATGTGGAAGCAGTGATAATTGGCCAGGTAAAGCTGGTGGGAGAGTGGAATGGCTGTCCCTCGGCCTGCAAAAGATAAGAGCTAGTTCTAATGACGAAGAATGAAGACGCTCCTTCCCTTCCGTGAGGAGACCACGGATCGGCCACGACAAGGTGGCATGAGACGCATCATCCACCATTGTCCTGCTGTGCATGCAGTTTGGGCTTGCAGCCTTTCCAATTCGCAAGTAAGCCCTAAATGCTCCATGTCCTGTTGGGAACTGAGTGAGCTAGAACTCCACCTCACCCGAGGTTCACGAGTTTCACTTTTTGTTAGAAATCACTGTTACCAGCCTCTTGGAACTTCACTGAGAATTTCGAAATTTCCGGAATAGCGCGTTGGAGTTCGTGCCACCGTTCAGAAGAAAGCTCGTAATGACCAGAGCGTCACAGCAAACCAAAACTGACATTTCTTCGGTCACGACACGCAAACTGGCCTTTCGATCTCTATTCTTTCTTTGCGGTTTGAAAGCGGTGCAACGTTTCTCGATCCTCTTTCATCTCATTGTGATGTACCGTATCGACAAGTCTTCATTATGACAAACTGTAGGTGCCTGGTGATGTTTGGTGAACTCTAGTTGCATATTGAGGTGCATGTTTACCCTCTTGTACATCTATTGCATTCAACGTCGCCCGCAACGCATTCGCCTGAAACTTTTTCAATATTCGAGAGTTGGGGATTGACGGTGTGGTTGGCATTCCAGAAATCGGGTCTGACTGTCCGATTACGTCTGCAAGTGGTGGTCAGGATGAGTATTTGGCTCGGAGCGGATTATTGTATGTTTTTTTACCCTTTGCCCTGTCATTCGTTCCCTCTTATGTGTACCTTGCTCGTACAGAAGGTTCAGATTGTAAAATTACAGCGTTCTCCTTGTGCATCTCCGCATTGCACTATCCTGCATCTGCTTTGGAGAGTTTATTATATTACTTGACCTACTCGCTCCGAAAGTACTTCGAACCGTCAGGAAATGAGTTGGCGTTGCCTTTTCTGTGTAAAACACCCCCTCGATGGGAAAGTTTCAGGGCAAGAGGAGGTTCGCGGTGGCGAGATGATGTTTCCAAGTTCTGCTTGCTAGTGCAAACTGTGAAGTGGTGTGTTTTCTTATCAAATGACCCTACACCACCGAAGGGCGACTGTCGCAGAGGTGGCAGTTTCGCTTTCATGCAAGATCCCTGGCACTTGCTCAACATTCACCGAACCCAGACCTGTGGAAGTACGGCTGGTTGCCATTTAGCCAATCTCCCGGTAGAGAGCTGTTGCTCGTGTATGACAGTGGGGAGATCTGAACTAGGGGAATCAGAACCTGCAGGATGGAGAGGCTTTGAGGGGAAGACGTGGAGACACGCACCGAAGTCACCCTGTACCACAAGGAACTGGCTCGCCCAATGGCCTGGCTCAACCCACCTTCGCCTAAGACCTCACAGATGTTGGGAAAAAACTCCACCCGCAGCTCTCCCACCATTTCGTGACAGTTCGAAGCACTTGATGAGGTTTTGCCTCGATTTGACGGAGTGAGCGTGCACACATCAGCAAAGTCAGAGCATCCACATAGGCGTATGGCTCACTGTCAGTCTCCATGACCTTGAAGAAGGCGTTGCAGAGTGCTGGTCTGAGGACTCCTTCTGAATCTTACTCCAGCCAGAGACATGCCTGCATTCGATCGTTGCAGTTCTATCTGTCAGGTAACTGTGAACGAGGAGTTTTGTGACACAGTGGCAGAGAAAAAAGAACTGCACGGGCTGATAAATGAAAAAGAGTTTCGTCATTACTTATTCATGTTAACTCTGTGATGCGTTTAGTGGTTTTCTACTGTAGTAGTTCGTGCCTGGGTCCAATATACTTAATCGGACATGAACTCATTAAACTCACCAGAGATATCATAGAAATAAATAACTCTTCTTGAGACGAGAATTAGGAAATGAAATTAAAAACGAAGTAAAACCTACTTGGAATTTAATCGAATAAATAGAAATGAAATAAATTAATCGAACTCCTTTCAATTGTTAATCAAAGTAACCTAATTTGCTCGGATCTTGATTAAAGACAATATTGGGATAAGGGGTTAATAAACAGGGATCTGCTCACCTTTATGCAACAATAGTCAAGTAAGGGAGGAAAATGTTGAACTTAAAATGTCTGGCTGATAGGAAGAGGCTCGATTAGTATGTCGCAGGGTGTGTGAGCTCAATGCTGCGATCAAGTCGCTCGCCCTTCCCCGTGCTTTTCCACTGCATGGCAGAGAGCTCATAGGAAGGAGAGCTGGCGGAACCAGAGGATATATTCTGCACGATTCTAGAGGATGGGTTCTGGTTGAAAGTAATAGAAAGTGGTTGAGTTAATTGTGAAATTGGGGAAGTGGTGAGAGGGAAAACGTGATAGTGGAAGTAAGTGGAATAAATACCCTTGGCTCAGCATCTCTCCTTTACCTTTCATCATCCCCTGTCATCTTATTCGTACAGAAAGAGTGTTCATTGTGAGACAGTAAAATTGCAACATTTTGTGCTCCTCATACTTGGATCTTCGGCGACGACTTGTTGTTTACGCCACAGCAACATGTACATGTACGTTCCGATGTATGGGGTGTGCGGAGGCAGTACCAGCCTCTCAGCCCCAACCTGCCTCCGCACCATCGGGCAAAGAGAGGGAATAGGGACAGACTCTATCTCCAGCGAACCCTCGACCACTGCAATACCTGCAGGACCCCATTGCATTGGGTTACTAGGGATCAGCGGGTCACTCCACCTTTGCCGTAGCATCCTGCCGAGGCTCCCACCTGCCGTGGACCTAACTCTCGGTGCACCAGCTTTCGCCGCAGGCTGTGCGCCCCTGGAGTCCCGATTTAGACCACTGTTTTCATCCGTTTTTGAAGAACCACAGCTCCGCGACTCTTCACTTTTTTGAAAGCCACTAAATTTTCATACATCATTCCAACAATACGATTTTAGCCATGTAACAATTGTTTGGAACTGTCACGAAACGTAACTATACCCTGGCTGCTGCTGTCCATTCTCTTGTTGCTAGCTCAGCAAATCCAATCACCAATTTCTCATCACGTAGAAGGATGGCTGTATTTCCTGAGCACGTTTATTAGAAGACTTCGTGAGTGGAGGTTTCGATTCCCCCCCCCCCCTCACAACAACCTGATACAACTGGGGGAACCCCAATTACGGCCTTCAATGGCCAATTGTGTGGGCGTACATGAGACACCTCATGTCCTCCTAGTTCCCGTGGGTTCCCTTATTCGACGTCCCCAACATTCTCGTACAAAACGCAAGACGACCTTGAGGTTCTTGCATCTGAGGGAACCCAAGCACTCTGACGCACACTGCAAGCCAGCCCCTCACACATACACAGTACATGCTTTGCCGACCTCGCTCTGCTTCGCAGAAACTGCAACTCTGTATCTCTGACTTACCAATCTTGGCCAGATGGTACCTTAATAGACAGTGGCCTGTTCCGTATACTTTCTCTCTCCAGACTGAAGATCTCTCTTGTTTGCTACTTGGAAAGTTCGATAAACAACCTTGAGTACCTTTTTACGTCCCCCCAATAGACTGGCCCTGCACTTCTCTTTGCACTTTGCCAACCTCCCTGATCAAATGGCTCTTGGTGGTCCCTGCGTAGAACTCAAGTTCCACCTAGAGAAATGCAGACCCTTTTCTCGCCAATCTGTCGGTCTCCTCACCTTCTATCCCTGTATGACTTAGCACCCACCACAATGTCAATATGTTCACCCTCGTCAAGTTCTTCAGGCCTGTCAGGCATTCCCAAAATGTCCCTGACACGATGGTGTAGGAATCCAGGGCCTTAAGTACAGCCTGACTGACCGACACACTACGTTCTTTTCCATTTCAGACACCCCTACAAGAGGTGCTTCACACATACCATCACTGTGAAGAGCTCTGAATGGAAAACTTTCCAGATCCCTGGCCCATAAACTCCTTCACCTGCAGTGGGTGCGAGAGTGGTTTATTAGTTAATTTACAAGCGATGGACGTGAGCCTGTTACTGCCAACATTCATCAATCCAAAGTTACCGTTTCAAGTTACAATTATCAGTAACCCACTTCCCCTCGAATTTTCATAATTTCTACTAATCCAAATCAGTTTACGGAGACACGAACTTTCAACTGAGGGATTATATCTGTCGATCCTAAAACCAACGGAACGCGCAATGTAGGTGTTCTGGGGGAATGAGCATCCCCGAGATCCAAAAAATAGGAAATTCCTCCCCAAATCACTTTCGACTTCGTGGGGAGAGTCTTCTATGCTGCTCTAACGTTTTCTTTCTGTTTGGCTAGAACTTGACATGTTGGGGGTCAGAGTGGCTCGAGCTGAGGAACACCCAGTTGAGGAACATACCTTGCCAGGGCTCGCCCCAAACATATGCTAGTATCAATTATCAGTTATCAATCCATTTTAAGCGATATTGCAGGTACTGAACCTCAAGTATCTAAAATATGTATAGCGCGCAAGTTGTGTGTTCCTTTTGGCCTGGATTTACAACCAGGGACTATCATTTTTGCAACACAGATTCATATCTACGTGTTGAGTGTTCCCGATGAAACCAACGCATCAACTTAACACCTAACCTGCTGTCTAACGCTTTCAAATTCAGCATTGCAATAAACGTTATGAGTTTGAGAACCGGATACAAATCAGCAATCTATGAATGCATTCATGGAGATACAGAGAACGTATGGAAATACACATCGTTTATGTAGTCCTCCCGGCCAGATTTGAACCAAGACATTGCACTAAATCAATCCTGCTGTTTTAAACGGCAACCCACCCCTTGACTGGTTTAAATTCACTTTAGTAAGCTACTTTCAAGACACATCTTCGTGCCAAATTTCAGCCT
The DNA here is from genome assembly GCA_020466155.1 of Pachypeltis micranthus. NCBI lineage: Eukaryota > Metazoa > Arthropoda > Insecta > Hemiptera > Miridae > Pachypeltis > Pachypeltis micranthus. The sequence continues at coordinate 26,130,875 of CM035777.1, read as the reverse complement.
CAGGAGCCTAATCCATCAATTTACTTCCAGTTTCAATTAACATGACAAGTGCAAGACTTTTGACTGACGGACCTTCGACTCCTCTAAAAGTCAATGCACGTGTCTGGTTAAAATAACAGGAAGTTAGCTGCTCTCTCGCCAAAACTTGAATCAACGACTACATCAACGCTTCCCAGTATTTTGAGCGACGAGTGCTGCACTAAGAGCATTTCTCAGTACGTCTGTCGATGAAAGAGATTGACGGATGTCGAGTACTGTTAAATTCGTGGACGGGATTAATGTAAGCAGTCGCCCCTTCAAAGTGTGACTTGTAAGAATGCATCATTAATTCTCTCCATTTGCACGCTTAACTACATCCGTTTCCGATGAGCCCACGACTACTTCCCTGAGCAGAGCGCTACGCACAACTAGTTCACCTCCAGACCTCTATCAGGTTCCGGAGGCTCTCGACTGTGGGCAACCTTTTTTTTGCGCGCCTGGTAGAAGTTATTTCCGTTTTTTTTTCGGACTGGCGACGTAACGACTGCTTCCTTCCTGCAAAAATAATCCGGCAGAAGGCTAGCTCAGGGCGACCATTTAGATTTAACGCGGACGATGGTAGGGGGTAACCGAAAACTCGTCAGCGCAATAGATATTATGGTGACATCGGAACCTCTCGGCGTAACGAAAGTGGCAAAAGTAGAGGAAACGGATGAAGAGTGTTCGTAGCACCGAAAACTTGAGTCGAATCCGAACTGCAACTCTTCCATCCCAATTACAGCACGGGCTATGAGACCACGTAATTGTAAAAAAGTTTTTTTCTCGAAATCGGCACAAATTATTTTGTTATTGTGGCTAAGGCTGTAAACGAGGGGTCCTGGGCACGAGGCCAGGCCAGGTGTGAGTGCGGTGTGTGAGTGAGAATGTAATTCATTGTGTGAATGGATTGTAGGGTAGTGTATGGGATGTAATGATTGATCCTTGGCTCTACAAAGTAGAAGAAAAAGTTATGTAATCGGCTGAAAAAAATTTTTTTTTGAGTTTTCTTCAGATCTTTACGTTTCAGACCCCCCTGAGTCCGAAAAACACTATTTGGGAAAATGGTCTGTGTGCCTATGAACGATTTTTAGAGAGAACCACCGTACCAAATCCACTCAAACTTGATATCTCGCCCGCAGATTACCATGAGACGCCAAAATAAGGGTTTGAACAAAATCCACCGAAAGCTAACTATAGTTATCATAGTGATCAAAACACCAAATATTTTTTTTCTCAAAAATGCATCTAACGATTTTGATTAAATTTTTTATATTGATAGCTCCCAATATGGCAGCTATACCATAAAATTCTCATTCGGGGGAAAATGACGAGAGCAGCACAATAAATTACCAAAACTTTCGACGAAATCGATTTTAGCGCGGTTTTTAGAGAAAACAACCGTGTCAAATCAACTGAAACTTGATGTCTAGCCTACAGGTTACCATGGGACGCAAAAATAAGGGTATGGGCAAAATCCACCGAAAGTTAACTATAGTTATCATAGTGATCAAAACACCAAATTTTTTTTCTCATAAACGGCTCTAACGATTTTCATTAAATTGTTTATATTGATAGTTCTCAATAAGTCAATGATACCATAAAATTCCCATTTGTGGGAAAATGACGAGAGCAGCACAATAAATTATCAACATTTTCGACGACAAGCGTTTTTAGCGCGGTTTTTTCCTTATCAACTCTGCTGGAATGTTACTAGAATGTTGAAAAAAAATTGGTGCAGTAGTCCGATCTAATACCAATAGGATGAGCATTTAAAAACACTCATAAAATATTTGGGGGTCACTCAAGAAATTCCGGAATTTCAGCTACCGTCGGTCCGCTTACCACCTGTTCTAAAGCTTTTTACCCAATAACTCCAAAAGTGATTACTATCCTTCTTTAAAAAATTTGTGTTTACAGCCTCATTAATCATCTGTGTACCAATTGCTCAGTAATGGTTCTGGAATGAGTACGAGCAGCACAATAAATTCCGGAACTGTAAGCGCTATCGCTTCCTGCTGCCGTAAAGCGTTGTTTGACCACGTCCAAATTGACGGAGTGATAAATGAATTGATTAAATAGAATTAGCCACGTAAAAAGTGAATTGACGTAGAGTTAAGGAAAGTTGTGTGTTGCAACGCACCAAATATTTGTTGTGGCTAAAGCTCTAAACGAGGCGTCCTGGGCACGAGGCCAGGTGTGAGTGTGGTGTGTGAGTTGATGGCGTGAGAATGTTATTCATTGTGTGAATGGATTGTAGGGTGGTGTATGAGATGTAATGATTGTAATTTAATGGGACACACCTGAAGAGGTGGACAGCAAAGTGAACATATTTACCACAGCACTGCACTCTGCTGGGCTCTCTGTACTTGGGCAACAGAAGCACAGGAAGGAGTCTTTGGCCGTAACCTCACAGGCAGGCAATATGGGTGTACCAAAGGAAGGTTCACGCAGGATGTCATTGTCGCGTTTGACAACCTTTGGTGGCCAGCGCTCCTTGATGAGCTCAAAGGTAGGGGAATCCCCCGCAACCTGTACTCGCTCGTCAGAAGTTACCTGACCGACAGAACTGCTACGATCAAATGCAGACATGTCTCTGTCCGGAGAAAGATTGAGAAGGGGTGCCCACAGGGCTCGGTCCTTGGACCAGCGCTCTGGAATGCCTTCTTTGAAGGTCTTCTCAGGAGACTCATTGAGACTGCCTGCGAGCCACACGCCTATGTGGATGACTTGACTGTGCTGATCTTTGCAGACTCAGTCCGCCAAATTGAAGAAAAAACCCACCACGTGCTCCGCACTGTCAACCAATGGTGCGAGCATGTCAAGATGCAGGTGGCTGAGGAAAAAACCCAGCTAATCCTCTTGAAGGGGAAAGTGAATAATCCACCCACAATACGCTTTGGTGGCCACAGGCTCCTTCTTGAAAAGCACGTCAAGTATTTAGGAGTGAATATAGGTGAGAGATGGGGTTTCAACCAACACCTCCAGTCCCTTAAAGGCACTACCATTGCAAGGTTTGCCTCACTGCGTGCCATTACTAAGGCCACTTGGGGTGTGTGTTACCATGACACTATCTCATGTATAAGGCCATACATCTAGGCATGATTGGCTACTGCCCCGTTGTCTGGGGTAGCAAACTAACAGTCAATCAAAAGAGAGTATTGGCCCAATCCCAGAGAGCTGCGCTCCTGTGGATCACCAAGGCCTACAAGACTGTATCAACAGAAGCACTCCAGGTGATCACTGGTCAGTTACCAGTTGATTTGGCTGTTGAGTGCATGGTTGACAAGTGGAGAGTGAAACAGGAGCTTCCCCCGCTTTGGGCTGAACTCTGTGCAGATCTCACCACAGAACAGAAACTTGCCGCCATCGATGAATGGGCTCTAGAGAAATGGCAAGCGAGATGGGAATCCTCGTCAAAGGGACGTGACACGTATGAATTCTTCCCCAACATCCGTGAACGTCATGGAAGAAAATGAGCTGAGCCAGACCACTGGATGAGCCAGTTCCTCACGGACATGGCGACTTCAATGCGTGGCTCCACTTCTTTTCTCTGAAAGACTCTCCATTATGCACGTCGGTGATGGCTAAGAAACGTCGTCATAGTTGATCTGTCCTTTTGAAACTTGCCACCCAAGTAAATAGTTCGATCGGGTAGGAAACCAGATTAAGAACTCCTCCCAGATGGTACGGGATTCCTCAGGTGGTCACTTCTGCGCGGTCACACACGGGCAACAGCTCTTTACCGGGAGACTGGCTAACGACCAAATACCTGCCATACCTCCACTGGTCTGAGTTCGGTGGATGCTGCTGGGGCCAGCCTCTTGCATATTAGCGAAACCACAACTTCTATGACTGATATAACCCTCGTCGAGGGTTTAGGTACAGTCATCAAATAAGGAAACAGACCTGTAATTTATTGGGAATGGGTGGTTGCGTGTGTGTTTGGGGTTGGGAGGGGATGGTGACAGGGGGGGATTCAGGGATGTTATTCACCCATCCCCAGAGGACGGAAAACTGGCATTTTCGGGGCCCGTTTTCCCGTCCAGCGGCCTGGGGTCCTCTGAAAACGGTGGTCTAAATCCTTACATTGTTCATACTGGTCTGGAGAACCACTAAAGTGTCGTTAATTTTGACGGAAATGTGAGCTATTCGAAAGGGTGCTCGAAGAAATGTCATAACACGAAATCAATTATCCGGAGGTATCAATTTCGCCGCTCGGAAGACAATGAGTTTAGTTTTTTGATCTTCTTTCGAGGTCTGGACCGTGGAGCGGGGTTAAATTAATTGCATGTCGCGTGTCTCGGTATGAGGTTTGGCATGATGGGCCCCCGGAGGTCGTGTCAAGGTTTCTGGGGACGTTTATTTTCGTCGTTGGGAAAATTGATGACGGCGGGCGTTCCATTTCCAAGCCGTCGCTCATCCTCGAAGCTTTTCTTCGCCCAATCTCTTCAATGATGAGCTAGTGGAACGTTGTCGTCGTCGCATTAGCGATTCACGTAAGTCTTTTCACCTTCTGACGTCCCAAACATCCAGTCGCTCTTGAGAGCCTCGCTATCGAAACTAACGCGGACTCACAAAAGCGTCTGGCGCGCGAGACTTGGGAGGACAGCTAAAGTCCGAATGTCGGTATTTTACTCTTAATACCTTGACTTCTCTAGGGCTGCCCTCAAACTTGTTAGATTGGTTTCACCCATGCCTTTCAGGGCGGGCGTCGAAGGTGTCGCGACAGCTTTGTTCGGGTGGCGTTCCACAGGGTCCCGTCACCCTGCTATACTCTTCGTTGAAGCAATACACTCTTTGTCGTCAGTTCTACGTACCGATTACATGTCAAATCTATCTGCCAACTAAAATCGGAGACATGAACCACCCACCTCTTCGACCCATTCTCACTATGTTTGGTCGTGCTGGGTCAATAACCTGTTATTTTTGCCGATATCGGAAAGCTTATTTTATACCACAGTAATTACGTTCACTTGCAACCTCAACACTAGATTCCTCTGTTAGTGGTTGTGTGGAGATGTCTCCGGTACAGGTGGTTCTGCAGGAGCTTTCAACGTGAGGCTCATTATGACTGAATACTCGTCAGCCCTGTGGTTGATGGAGGTGTTTTCTATGAAATACCAGAAAGGAAGCTTAACTGCTGAGTACTGACCTCTTATTACAGCGCCGACACCGAACTGACCTCACAGAGCAGGTCCAACGCCGTTTTTAGGAACTCTCTCCCATCTCTGCGCCATTCCTCTATGCCCGGCAGACGGGAGCGTTCTCTCGGTGTCTCAGTGTCTCGGGATCTTGTCTTCATTAGCTTGGGGGTCGTTTTGCAACAATTGAAGCTCCATCGGTTAGCAATAAGGACTGACACGCCCTTGGCATTCTCTTAAGTTGCCTTCAGTGTGTCGGCGAAGGTCTTTCCTGCCACAGATTCGTCTGTGACCGGCGAAATTCTGAACCAGTCACACCCGGGTGATGAGGGGAACACGTATAGATAGGACTCGAACCATATCAGTAAATATAATGCGAACAAAAACAATCTATTTGCACGTCTTCACAACGTTTATTTGATAGCCTGTTTGTTTACAGATGGGAGGTGCTCGGAAAAAAAGGCCATGATAGGGGCTGAGGATGACGCAGGACGAGGAAAACGTTGGAAGGACAGGCCTAAGGAACGTCCGTCCAGTCTCGTCAAGTCGTGGTATGGGGCCCTCCAGGACGACGACGATGGCTCTCAGCGTACCCTTCTTCCAGGTAATTACCCTCTACTCACCGTGAAACTCGCTCGACAGTCAAGAATTCCATAAGCATTTCATCGACGCTTGTGTTATTTCCAGAGAGACTGAAATGGCGGTCAAGCCTGGCGTTGGGCTCGTCGCTGCTCTCCAGGTTGAGCAAGTCTCGGCTGGAGATCGAACCGTCCGGCGGAGACCAATTGAGGAAGGTGCATACCTCTCCCTGGTTGGCTCTCACAAACTCGGAGCCCATGAAACCAATCAATAGACTGAGGCATAACACCATGTGCTCCCGGTAATTTTGTTTGTTTTTGACGTTCGAATTTATTGATTATTGACCGTCGTGCTAGAGTTTTTGATGTCTGTATAGGACACACTGTTCGCAGGTGGTATCTACTTTATAGCGGGCGGAGTACATTGTAGATTATGGACTGGATGGTCCACCTAGGCTCAGCAGTTCGTTCATTAGACGGTTGCGTAACTGTTTGCAATGCAGAAGTAATCATCTGTAGTGAAAGCAGCCTGTAGCTCTTTTGTGTTATGATGGGTTATTTCACTCTACTCATTTACAACCCCATCAACTTACCATTACCAACTGAAACACACGTTAAGTCTCAGGGAAGGTCCTGAGGTCTGCTTCACCCTAAATTCCGCTATCACTATTTCCTCTCTTCAAGTCTAAGTGGTCGATCCCAAAGGCTCTAGATCCGAGATTCTTGACTGAAGCGACTGCAACACATTTCCCTGGTCACCTGGACCTCTGTAGCAATACAGTTGCTCGACGTGGAGCTAGGACTCTCCTGCCTACTTCCAGCGTGTCCATTCCATTCAAAATTGAGAAGCTGAGAATTGTGAGGCGGGTGCTGATGAGCATTGTGCACAGTTCCTCAGAGGCAGCGCTGGCGGTATCTTAATTCACCACTAGCTGAGTTGAAAGAGCTGTACCCACCGAGGCAACTGCAACACGACCACCAGTCGTATCAGAAGAAAGAAGTAGGGCCATGACCCTTGGAAGGTGGCAAGATGAGTGGGACACAACCTAGAAGGGGTGGTGGGCCACGCAGCTGATTGAAGAGATGGATGACGCCACGGTGAGGTGGATTTCTACCTCACTCAGTTCCTAACAACATAGAGCCCATAGGGCTTACATGCAGCGAATTGGAAAGGCTGCAATCCCAAATTGCCTGCACTGCGCGGCTATGGTGGATGATTAAGCATCTTACCAGCTTCTCTTGCCAGTCTTCTCATAGCCATGGAAGACACAGTTTGTCAGCTCACGCCAGAGGCATTCGTCCGATCCACGCTGCATTCAGCGGAAAACTGTAGGTGGCTCGTTTCTGCCAGAGCAGTGCTCTGCCAGAAGAGGCTGGAGCTTGCTGATCCAAGGTATCTCGCTGGCATAAAGACCCTCCTCCCACCAACGTCCCAAAAAAACACACAATTGAGACGCTCGGCTGGTTCCATGGTACGTGAATAACGACTGCCTGCGTGATGATTTGAATCTGTCCCTGGTTTATGTTGTACAAAACGTTTCATATACGCATGCTGTCTCACGGATGACTGACCATCCGTGGAAAATATTTGGCTACCCTCTCCTCGGCCAGAATGTAATTTGTGCCGTTTACAAAGGAATTAGTACTCGGCCGTAGTTTGATATCAGTAAACTGTAATTGGAACTTATTATCCAAGTTATATGTACGAAATTTATTAGTATTAACATTGTGTCAGCTACAGAAGATGCCTGATCTCTTCGAGTTTCGTGTTAACACTTAGTTATGTTTGTTTTTTGAGCACATTTCATACCTCAGAAAGTTAGTATTTAAAAAACCTCTAGCTCCCTTCTATAAATGCCCGCCGTAAGGAACAAGGCGGTTGACAATCTTTCCCAACCCGCCTAATGAGCGATAGTTGATCAGTTCTCGTGACACAGCATCTCTTCCGTTGAGTTCCACCGAAGGGGATCCGCGAGGACCATAAATAAGACGTTCGGGAGTTTGTGGCCGTTGATTGATGAGCGTCTGCCGCATCGCCCTCCGGCTCCTAATCATTTAAGGGGCGCCCTCCATGCGGTGGAAGTGGTCGGAGGATGTTCCAGCAATTAGGACGAAGATGAGCCTCATCGCCGCCCGTTTAATCGTTCACCCGCGTCGTCCAAGTCCATCTTCGTAAATGCCCCGCGCGAAAGGGAAAACCCGAAAGATGTTCGTTTCGCGTCGCTTACGCGTGTGTGTCTCCGTTTTTCCCAGTGACATCGTGAGCGGTTTGTCGTAAACAAGTTGACTCCCGTTGGGTCAACTAGTAAAAGTGAAATGATGCGTCTGCCTCCTCCTCTTCTTCACTTGCCTGGCGGTGGCTCGCCCACGGAACTCGAAAGGCCGCTATAACAGTCAGTGACGTACCTGTTTCCTATCAACTTTTATGTGTATTCCTACTCGTCGTATGTCTTTAGATATCCACCCCTCTAACGTCAACGCCAAAAAACCTTAGAAATATAGCGACAAACTTACCTGACATTCCAAATTGTTCCTGTTCCGTTAAAGTTGTTCAGAAGTGCAATTCTTAATATCCGTGTGACGTCTCACACAACCTCCTCAAATCCGTTCTTTCAACTAATCCAATCAGTTTTTACGCACTTGGTACAACTGAACGTTTATTGCGTCACCCCTACATACGTCATGTCGTAATTTATGGAATTGCCAACCTGACTATTTTGGGACGTTATGTGATTGCAAATGTTGAAAATTTATGCACGACGGTTCATTATTATCTTTCTCAACTTGATTGCACAGCGTGATGCAGTCTAACGCCCCTAAGACCAATCCCATTCGTTTCAGCACCGAAAAATACTAGTAAACGATACGAAACACGACCTGACTACGATGAAAATTGGCATTTTCTAGACGACGCTAGGCAATTGGCACAACCTGATGAGTCGACCTGATGGTAGTAGAATTAGCCTCACTGTTTTCTCTGCGATTTCACTGTTTTCCATCTATACGAAGTCCTACACACTTTCGACTCACATCGTACATTGTGAAGGCGGCCAAAATTTGTTAGTTTTTGAAACTACTTAATGCCCATAACAACACAACTATGCGCCCTATGAAATCCAAGATGTTTTCGAGCCTGGTTCTCTGAGGTGTAGGATTGTGTGTAGATGGGAAATAATGAATCATAGTAGATATAGTGAGGCAAATTCTACAACTTGAAGGAACTCACGGGGACATTTGTAAGTGTGCGCCGGGCATATGCCCGTGGCATTGGAGAGGGTACCTAGCTTCGCAGCCTACACCGCTCTCCTGCTAGCCCCAGACAACGCTCCGGGGGGATTTCCAATGGAACCACAGTTCCCACGAGACCAACCCCTTGCTTCACGGCTGGCAGTGTCACACCCAAAGGGCTCCACACTGCCAGCCGCTGGCAGAAGCCCCCCTGGTACCCAATCTATATGGCTGCACCTTGAGCAGCCTATGCACCTGAATGGGTGGCAGGCTCTGGTGCCAGAATTGCCCAGAGGCGTTCTACCGGCACCTACGCTTTATCTCCATGGGGGTTCCTGGGATTGGACTTGCTCCCGTACATCCCATGGAAAAGGGTGACAATATGGCGAAGGTTATCTTTTCTACCTAGCGTCTCCTCGCCCCCCCCCCCTCACACTCCAACCACCCTTCAGTTCAGCCCGCCACATCGTGCCGATTGCCTAGTGTCACCTAGAAAATGTAAAATTTCCGTCGTTAAGTTGTAGTCAGGTCGTGTTTAGTGTCGTTTTCCAGTATTTTTCGGCGCTGAATCGAATAGGATAGGATTCGAAGGCGTGAGGCAGCGTCAAACCAAGCAATCATGCTGCGTTTGTTTTCCGTTGGGTAGCGAAAAATAAAAAATTTGTAGAGGCAACGTGCCTGTTTGGTGAGTCCATCTTCTCTGGCTGGTAAAATGCTGTGGCCGTAATGACATCATCGTCTAGCCGTTAGGTCCGTACTGATCCCCGACTTGCCTGATCTGAGTACTGACTTAATGGCGAGGCGATGATGTCTTCACATCGAAAGCGCTCCTTCACAGACAGAGAAGAAGGACTCACCTCACAGCTACGTTAACTTTAATGATTTACCCACTCGCAGAACTAACCCAATCACTTTAGTACCTAAAATATTTGTATTTGCGTCATCTCAATTTGATCATCGATTGTGATAGATTTTGCTGCGTTGGCAATTGGCTTGTTGGGTGCAGTAAAAATGTAAATGCATGTCAGAACCCCACACATGAACAAAGCCCAAGTGATTGCACGTCCCTCGTTACGAGGCAAAACCACAGGATTACGTACACGTTACACGTTGGTTTTACAATTTTGCCGTTCACCGTTCAATCTTCGCACCAAACAACAACAACTTTTGACGATTATGAAAATACAAATTGTGCTGGGTAATGAACAGCAAAGTGGCCAAATCCGGCCCGGAGAACCAATGGATGGGCTACTGAAAGCCTTGCCCTGATGAGCTGAGGGCTAATTCTAATATGCCGCTGTATAGAAAGTGTTAATAAACATTTTAAAAAAAGATACGGCTTGTGTCACGGAAAAAATATAATCGAACAGAAAAGAAAGAAAATCTCTTCTGATAGAATACATAAATTAATAAAATAAAATGTTGTTCTGGAGATAGTTGCTTGGTTAACTGTACTTCTTCCACCCACGGATAACTCACAGCGGGTAGTTTTCGTAAGCTCGCGGATGAGGTTGATGTTGAAGAAAGCGGAAATAAAAGATGTCGATGACTAAATTTGGTATAAGATTTAAAAGGAGAATACACATTCGCCCTTCAGGTATTGGATTGGACTACAATACCAATTTTTTTTAAACATTCTACTAACATCCCAGCGGAGTTTATAAGGAAAAAACTGCACTAAAAACGCTTTTCGTCGAAAATTTTGATAATTTATTGTGCTGCTCTCGTCATTTTCCCAAGAAGGGGAATTTTATGGTATAATTGCCTTATTGAGAGCTATCAATATAAAAAATTTAATCAAAATTGTTAGAGCTATTTTTGAGAAAAAAAATATTTGTTGTTTTGATCACTATGATAACTATAGTTAACTTTCGGTGAATTTTGTTCATACCCTTATTTTGGCGTCCCATGATGATCTGCGGGCGAGATATCAAGTTTGAGCTGATTTGGTACGGTGGTTTTCTCTAAAAATCGTATACAGACACACAGAACATTTTTTCAAATAGTGTTTTTCGGACTCAGGGGGGTCTGAAACGTTGAGATCTGAAGAGAACTCAAAAAAAAATTTCAGCTGATTACATAACTTTCCTTTCTACTTTGTAGAAAAGGGAAGATTTCTCCTTTGGATGGTGGACACTACGAACTACATCCCGTCACGAATCGTTCAATAATAATAATAAAAGAAAACCCGGATAAACAAAACATATGCCTGCTCGTATGAAATTAAAAATAAAATGCTTTCTTCTTTCTTAATTCGCCATCTTATCTGCGGCCCCATACGAAATGTGAACAGCCACACCTGCCGTTTTTAGTTAGGTAAGACCAGTTGGTTAGCATATCCTTTACGTATGTTAACTTGAAAGGAAATTGAGTTGGAGGCGACAGGGATTTGGGTAAAACTGTAACTGGGGGGGCTGTTATCTTTGTCGAAAAATCGAGTATGTAAATGCTGCTCTGGAAATTGAAGAAAAAGTCGTTGGGGATTCGGTCGGAAAATGGGAAGATTGAGCGGAAATTGCTGGAAAGTGGAGTGCGTGCATAGTTTATAGCTGACGTGATCATTTTGCGAGAAATAATGCGCTAAAAATACGATTGAAGCTCTTCCCTGCGCCCTCTCTGCCCTGACTAAGTCTTGAGGTTGTCCTGTTTCGGAAATTGGCTCTTGGGAAATTTGATTATCCTTCCCTCACTCCGTAAGTAAGGTTTTTGAGTCGAAATGTTCAAGGTTTCCCCCGCCGCTAATAATTCGCTCTAACGACGTCTCCGGGTCCTCTAGAGCGACATCTTTTGGCTCTTCTTATCGACCCTTTCGAGAATGCGTAAGTACGCTCGGAGAAAGCGCTTGGCAGTTTGCCCTTAAAAGCCACCACCTCCGCGTTTTCCCACCGATCGCCCAATGTAGCGCGGTATCTAACTGAAATCTAATTTTGCGAAAATCGATTAAATGGTAGTGCGAAGTGTTTCGTGAAAGAATAAAGGAACTTGAGTTGAAATCCGCTGGTGTTGTGAGAGTTAGAGTGTGCGTCTGTCATTTTTGGTTCAGCGTCCACGTGAATCCGTTAATCAATCCACTGTGTCGGAGACAGGAGTTTTTAGAGTCCCGCAGTGGTAAACCACGCATCTTTAAGTATCATGTAACAAATGTGTACGCGAGTGTTGATTCGCTTCACGAAAAATGTTTGGTTTGAAGCATCACAACCTTCCGCTACCTTCCCAAATTCAGACATCTATTGAAATATTTGCACAGAACATAATGTAGGATCTAGTTAGATACGTTAATAATTTACTGTTCGGTCAAACTGCGTACGAATTTATTCCCAATATCGGCGAACTTCTTAGGAGAAAGTGGGTTGAACCAGACCGCAGGACGAGCTTGTTCCTTATGGGACATGGCGACGCAGGGTTCCTTTTTTTTTACTCGAGGACTCTCCATGCTGCTCGTCTTGTGCCCCCAGTGTAGCAGAAACAAGAAACCACGTGCTGCTCCACTGTAATTCCTGCGACAGTGAGTGACGGTTTTTTGGAAGAGCAGATAAACCTCCCGGCATTGTTTGCTACTAAGTGAACTTATAACCGTTTCACCCAGTTTGTGAAGAAGGTCTTGGCAAAGAAACTCGGAATGGAAAACCAGATTAAGAACTCCTCCCAGATGCTACCGGATTCCCCAGGGGTCTTTCCTCCATGCGGTCGCACACAAGCAACTGCTCTCCACACTGGGAGAGCTGGTAAAATGATAAGATTGCTGTACTTCCATTGATCTGGGTCCAGTGGATGTTGACCATGTGCCCGGGATCTTGCTACATGACAGCGGTACAGCCACTTCCATAACAGGTCGACTGATATAACCCTCTTCGGGGCTATATGGTTCTCCAGCTGATATTAAGCAAGCGTATAACCATTCTACCCAGTTTGTAAAGGTTATGAAAAAAATGTGGCCACAGTTGATATGTTTTGATCGCAATAGGCTCCTTTTGAGAAGCGAGTCAAGAACGTAGAAGGTGTGTTTGAGGATTCAGGACTGTCAATAACTATCAGTCCCTCAAAGGCACAACCCAGCAGTTATCAAGGCCTTGAGTTGAGTGTTACCATGGCACATTCCTCATGTACAAAGCCATTTACTTAGGCGTGACTGGGTACTGCCCTGTTGTCTAGGATTGCAAACTCATAGTCAAAGGAAAAGTACTGGCCCAATCCCTGAGACCAGCCTATGGATCACCAAGGCCTACAAGACAGCATCCACTGAAGCACTCCAAGTGACCACCAGTCATGGAGAGTGAAATGGGAGCTTCCCTCGCTCTGAGCTGAAATCTGTCTTAGACCTGTCGACTTGCCCCACTCCATAAATGGCGAGGGAGATGGGAATCCTTGTCAATGGGCGGATATGCCGTTTTTTCCAACATCCGTGGCGACTTCAATACTCGGCTCTACAAAGACTTGGGGTTGCTCAGCAGGTTGCAGAGATGGAGATCAAGGTCGTCTTGCATTTTGTGCGAGCACATGTCTGTTTCCATATTTGATGACTGTTCCTAAACCCTCGACGAGGGTTATATCAGTCATGGAAGTTGTGGTTTCGCTAATATGCAAGAGGCAGGCCCATGCAGCATCCACCGAACTCAGACCTGCGGAGGTGCGGCAGGTATTTGGTCGTTAGCCAGTCTCCCGGTAGAGAGCTGTTGCCTGTGTGTTACCACGCGGAGGTAACACAGGACTTCCGCGTACCTGAGGAATCCCGTATCGTCTGGGAGGACGGATTTACTTTGGTGGGAAGTTTCAAAAGGACAGATCAACGTTTCTTAGCCATGACCTTCTTGGCGAACTCTACAAAATCGTTATAGCCTTGCTTTGTAGCAGTCAATGCTGCTAAATTCGTCTGCCCTCCCAACAAGCGTCGCTCACTGTTGTAGAAAGTACAGTGGAGCACGTGGTTTCTTGTTTCCTTCACACTGGAGGCACAAGGCATGCATGACGGAGAGTCTTTCAGAGAAAAGAAGTGGAGCGGCGCATTGAAGTCACCATGTCCCGTGAGGAACTGGCTCAACCCATTTTCTTGAAAGACGATCTCAGATGTTGGGGAAGAACTCGTACATATCACGTCCCTTTGACGAGGATTCCCATCTCGCTTGCCATTTCTCTAACGCCTATTCTTCGATGGCGGCAAGTTTCTGTTCTGTGGTGAGATCTGCATGGAGTTCAGCCCAAAGCAGGGAAAGCTCCCGTTTCACTCTCCACTTGTCAACCATGCACTCAACGACCAAATCAACTGGTAGCTGACCAGTGATCATCTGGAGTGCTTCTGTCGATACAGTCTTGTAAGCCTTGGTGATCCACAGGAGCGCAGCCCTCTGGGGTTGGGCCAATACTCTCTTTTGATTGACTGTTAGTTTGCTACCCCAGACAAAGGGGCAGTAGCCAATCACGCCTAGATAGATGGCCTTAAACATGAGGATAGTGTCGTGGTAACACACACCCCAAGTGGCCTTAGTAATTGCACGCAGTGAGTTAAACCTTGCTATGGCTCTTGTACGCGCACGCAATAGGCCCATTTGAGACTGCAGTGACGGTGTTCCCGATTGCACCAAATTTTAAAAAAATCGGTAGGCCTCAATACGCTAAGCACGCCTCCATTGTCACGTACTCCTGGTGAATCGGATTCAGTTCTCACTCGTCTTTTACTTCCACAATTTGCCCATAGCGTGTGTACCTCATCTGGCCAGAGGACTTACCCTCGACGGCCACTCTGACAACTTTCGCTTTGTTATCAATGTAGATATCGAGTTAATGGTCTGCAGCGCGTTCTCCCTCCAGTCAGATTTAGTGGCAGTGACTCAGTTCTCCGCCCTCGACTTAACTCATAAATCCTTCACCGGTCTTGACGGTCGAGGGTTTTTATTGGATCGATGACGGGCGTTGGGAGCTAGGTAGTGGCTAACCTGTAAATTTGTACGCGATAACGTCTCAGTTGATTCGGTCAATAAATCGTCGATTCCCGCGACAGTCGATAAACTGGAGCTCTGTAGACCTCGTGTTGAAAGAAATCTCTTCGTCCTGACGAGCTAACGAGGAGGAATTTTGAAAGCTCCGTGACATCTCGTCTCGCGAACAACAACTGATTAAGAGCGAAAATATCTCCTAGTCCTCTGACACTAGAAAACTATTTGTTGTCCGGGTTAATAATATATTTGTCGAATCGATTTCTTCGTTTTACTGTAGAGGTCGTGCACTAGATACCATTTGACTTCGTAAACTCCCTCAAAATGAATTAAAACGCACCAAGGGGCCCATTTCTTGTCCTGCTACGACGTGATGATCCAAGACCTCTGACGAAATCTGCGAATAAACTCCATATGCACGGCGAACTGTCAATTTATCGCAATGTTTCGTGTTGACCCTACGAAGGTTCGCGTTTAGAGTTCAGGAATTAAAAGAGGATTAGCGAAAACATTCCTACCATCCCGATTCTTTCGAGCACGCTTGTGCCATACGAGCGAGATGCGTAGCAACACGCGCTGTATCTTCGTTCAACGCGTTTCTACAGGAACATTCATGCAGAACAAAATGTACATACTAGTTAGCTGAGAGTACTCCGTAAGTTTCATCGAAATTGTTGAGTGCAAGAATGGGGGAGCTGAGGATCGCAACAAAACTGAAACTCGGTGAGCGTGAGGAGGACTGTATTATACGTGCGTGCGGAATTGAGTTTAATTAAAATTGAGGTGAGATGGAGTACAAATGGGCGACACAAGGGCAGTACTCGGAACGCGTGAACTGGCGCGGGCAACTATATGAGAAAGGGAGAAGTTACTGGGGTGATAGTTGGAAGCAGAATGATTTTAGAAGAGCTCGGTCGACAGGAAAATGAAATTGGGAGAAAGAAATAAAGAGAGGGGAAAACCTAGAAAAGGGGGCTGGGGGGCCCGCAGCTAAGGGATTCCCACAGGTGAGGGGCAGGTATTGAAATAGTTGGAGACAATTAGGCAGTTGGAGACAATGACGCGGGGAAGTCCGAGGTCAAAGACTCTGACAACTTCGACGCTTTGCGTCGAACAGAAATCGTTAGAGTCGTTTTTGAGAAAATTGGAAAACCGGTTAATATTCGACAAATCTCGTTTTCCGAACTGTCGTGGGTTAAATCTCCGTTCAACAGATAGGTACAGAAATAATTACGGAGGAAAAAATGTGGATATAGGTCGCTAGAAGACTCTGTAAGATTGGTCAAATCCAGTGAAGCAGTTACTCTGGAAATTACGAAAGTGTTCTAAAGAAAACATAATTTTCTACACATTTTGATTATTATCTCTGTTCAAAGGAGTGTCAGAGGGACATATATTGAGAACAATATTTAGGTATTAACTATTTGAAAATATCCCGTGAGTTTGGTGAAAATCGTTGAAGCCGTTTTGCCAAAAAGCGTAAAAACCTTTTTTGACATTTTATGTCTTTACTTTGCTACATAAACTCGTAAATGTAACGCGGGATATGTAACGGAGAAGCGTCACGTTGTGTTGGGTTAAGTGCATGGTAACATCTGTCACAAAATCTAACGCTTGGTAACATCACACGTTTTAATAACCTCAGTGACCAAGTGATTATGTCAATTGCAATTGACGCGGCCATTATATCGAAACCATCAACGAGCACAATCAAACGCAATGCATTTAAGAAAAACAAAAGTAAAAGACATAAAATGTTCCTAGTGGTTGCGTACTTGTACGAAAGCTGTACCCACCGTTTGTGTTCATGATTTCCCCAGGTTTCTGCGCTTTCGTAATTTTCATTGTAACGGCTTCATTGGGTTTGATCAACTTTACAGAGTGTCTTCTAGCAACCTGTATTTTACGCTATTTGGCAAAACGACTTCAACGATTTTCACCAAACTTTCAATATGTTTTCGAATAGTTAATACCTACATATTGTTCTGAATAAATGTTCCTCTGAAAGTCCATTGAGCAGAGATAAAAATGAAAATGTGTCGAAAATAACGTTTTTTCGAACATTTCCGTACATTCTGGAGTAACTGCTTCACCAAATTCGATCAATCGTTCAGAGTGTCTTTGAGCCACCCATACCCACATTTCATTCTCCATAATTATTTCTGTATGTATATGTTGAACGGAGATATAAGCCAAGTTAACTCATAAAAGGAGATTTGTCGAATATTAATTTATCGGTATTCCAATTTTCTCAAAAACGGCTCTAACGATTTCGATCAAACTTACGGAGTACTTTCAGCAAGCGAGTCCCTACATTTTGTTCTCCATAAATGTTTCTGTAGAAATGCGTTGAACGAAGATATAGCGCCCGCATGTGTAGCTGGTGTTCGAACTTATTGGGGTGGCGGAAAGTTGTGTGTTGCTACGAACCGCTCGTTTACCTCCGTTTAGAGCCGCTTTTGAGAAAGATGAAAAATCCACTAGTTTTTAATACATTATAGTCCCCCACCCTCACCCGCCCTGTATTCCCATCAACCGAAATCGCCCCTAACCTTGTATGTTTATGAGAACTTCGGTGGTTGGAGTTGTTGTGAATTAATCAGCCTTGGTTTCCAGAATATTGACAATGTATGTACACCCCACCCCCTCTAATTTTATAATTCCGGTGACTCCACGGTCGAAAGAATGAGAATTAAGTTGTGTTGCCATGGGGAGTTCATCAAAACTTCGACAACATTCTAGAAACTAGCAGTTGGACAGGATCTTGTTTCATACGTATTTGACGTGTTTCCAAAGCAATTTGGAAAAATATACAGATTAGTCTGAACGTGAAATATCTGTTCGGTTACATGTCAGAAGGTTTTATTCGTTTAGCCGCCAGGTCGCCGTGATTACTGGCAGCCAATTTGTTTTGAAGTTTCTATAATT
This sequence comes from Pachypeltis micranthus, assembly GCA_020466155.1. Lineage (NCBI taxonomy): Eukaryota > Metazoa > Arthropoda > Insecta > Hemiptera > Miridae > Pachypeltis > Pachypeltis micranthus. The sequence goes on along the minus strand of CM035777.1, from coordinate 26,113,052 downwards.
CCATTCCTTGGTTCTCAAATTAATAATCGGGAAGTTCCACGAATTAAAGTTTTCAAGGGTTAGGGCGTCACAGTCGGACAGCAATAATTTAAGTCTCAACCTATCGATCACTCGAGAAAATACCCTCGTTCTCAAAAGCTCGTCATTTGTACGATTCGAGGAGTCAGTTCAGCTTTGATTGCGACGTGGACTTACGGATTCCGTTTTGTCGGTTGTTTTATCGAGTGACATCGCGGAGGAATCCCAATCCATCGATCCGAGGGACGAGTTACACGACGTCGGTCTGTCGTGATGGGGGGGAATTTGGAATCGTCATCGCTGTTTCCGGAGAGCTGTTCGTGTTGCCATCCTACGGTTACCATAACACGCCATGGACTTCCCACCGTAGGGAAATATGTGTGTGTGTGTGTGGGGGGGGGGGGAAGGACGAGGGAGATAGGTACGTGTGCGCGATGATTCTGAGAGAACGGCTAAATCGAATGAATTAGTGGCATTTGAAGCATTTAGTAAAACAGTATGCGAGCTGTTGGCCAACTATTTGACGCGTAGCGACACACAACTTCCCGCCACGCTCTCCTACATAAACGAACGCTGTATCTTCGGTCAACACATTTTTACGGAAACACCTGTAGCGAACAAAATGTAGGTACCAGTTAGCTGAATTTCCCCTGTAAGCTCGATCAAAATCAACCGCTAAATATCCCTTGTTGAGAAAATCAGAAAAATTATAGTTTCATTTTCCGATCTGACATCGCTTGTACTTCCGTTCAAAGAATAGCGACAGAAATAGTTATGACTGAAAAATATTCCATCCGATTGATCAAATTTAGTTCGGATCTAGAAGATAGAAGGATTGGAAGGTGCAAGAAAATAATGGTAAAGGGAAGTTCCACGATACCACGAATACAGATATGACCTCAGAAACATGGTGATGGTGATACGTTGACGAACACACAGTTGACGCATCTCCTCACCAGACACACACACATACATAGCAGGGAGGCAGCTGTGGGCCATAGGACTCCGCCAGAGCTGCAGGACCAATGGCATTTCACCGTGGCCACATTGGGCCCATGTCCTAACTCCCCAACGAGCCCATTGGGGGCCCTGCTTATTGTCCCAGCTACCGCCAGTACCCATTGCCTCAGCCCCCTGGGTTTGGAGGAGGGGGGTGCCTGTACAGGGATCGAACTACAGTCAGCTGGTTCTATCCCCGCCTGGCTCGGAAGGCCTCATGCCCCAACGCGCTTGGCCACTGACCCCCCCCCCCCCCACATCTCCTCACCACTTTTCTCGCAAACATACGATCAATGTTGCAACTTTGAGGTTACCTGCCTCCAATTTACAGCTTCTGACATCACCGTATGAAGATCCTTCCTGTCGTATTTGCGTTTCATGGCTTGAAAAAGATCCAAGCCGCCAAAAACTACTTGGATCTGGATCACGGCAGACCAGTCTGGGACCAACAGCGACGATGTCAGGCTTCAAGTCTTTCTCCTGAGACAACTCAGTAATGCAGCACTTTTTCCACTACCCAGCCCTCAAATGGCGGTGTACCAGCAACCTGATTGCAGACAGATCTGTTTCCTTATACCATCCGCTGTTCTCTTGTGGGTACTATTTGATTAAGCAGTGTCCTGGAATAAGGAACCGTTCCTTCCAGGCAGAGCCGTTCTTTTTGACTTGGAGCTAGAAGGCGACGAAGTTGGCTGAAAGACTGAGAGAGGGGGAACTGCGTGGGTGCAATTGGAGGGGTTGTTTGTAGCACTCATTGGAGAGTTATATCAATTGATTTAGAAACTGGCAAACCCAACACATTAAAAAAATAATACACAGACTAAACATCAATAGGCTAATTACTGGCTAGTTCAGGAACAAGGGATAATGTGCTGAAAGCTTGTTAAAAACTAACTGTGGAGGACTAAATTAATGCTTTTAATGTGCTCAGGAAGTTCGGTCGGTCCAAATCAGGGTTGAAAGTCAAGAAAAAATAAAGATTGAAACTGCGTGGAAGTCTGCTTACTGTGATAAAGAATAACAGCAAGGAGCGTGCAGTGATGTGAGGGTAGTTCGAGCCAGGTGGCTCAAAAGAATGTACCAGGGCGAGCTGAACTCTTTGTTTTTGTGAATTGTCATTGAGTTGCATGCCCCAGATCGCTGGAAACTTCTGTGTCATCAGTCGTAACGGAGTTGTCTCATTGAGGCATCGCCCTGCCACCAATGCTCACATTCCCTCCCACTCAGTCCTGTTTGTGATGGTTAAACTTCCCCGAAAGTAATTCGCAAATAGTATTCCTTGTTCCAATTACTAGTCGGTGGATATTGTATATATTGCGATACCGCTACATATAATAGGACGATGGGTCGTATAGTTGACGTAGACATATCAAAGGGCAATGGCTCGTATAGTTGAGGCAGACATATCAAAGGGCAATGGGTCGTATAGTTTGTTAGTAGTTCAAGCCAGACTGCTCAAAGGGCGCTGGGTCTGTATAGTTTGTTAGTAGTTCAAGCCAGATGGCTCAAAGGGCGCTGGGTCTGTATAGTTTGTTAGTAGTTCAAGCCAGACGGCTCAAAGGGCGCTGGGTCTGTATAGTTTGTTAGTAGTTCAAGCCAGACGGCTCAGTGCAATGTCGTCATTTAATTTGTTAGCAGTTCGAGCCAGTCATCAATCTGGCTCTTGATTCATGATAGAACAATAAGCCGCTCATTATTCATCATAGAAGTGTACAAATAGAAATGCAGTCGAAATGCTGTTTACAGGGGAAATGTGACATAATTAGCTTTCTTCAATTGACTCAAAACTGCCATAGAAACGCAATTCTCGTGGGATGACGTCTTGGAGTAGGAACGCATAAACAATATCAAAATACGTTAATATGCTCGCGATTAAGAGGATCCGGCGTGTCAATTCTGAAAGAGATGTTGTTAATGGTTCCAACTTAACTTCCATTCCTTACTGTTCGTACATTGTGAATATTGTCGGACTTGAAATATCATTCAAAATGTGAACTGTTTTTTGAAACATTGTAGAGTGTGGCGCAATTGACTCCTCCGTCAGTATCGAAATGTTGGCATTTTTCAGATGTTCGTCACTTCTGTCAATGGCCTCTTCCTCTCGGTACTCAATCTCCGCCGAGGGTCAGTATGTTCAAGTGCCTCCGAGTCGGTCGTCTCCGTTGTTGTCGCCGGCTACACCTGAAAACACCATTCTCTGCAAACTTTGCCTGACCAATGTGCCTAGGGCAGACACATGGACGCTTCAGTGCTCTTGTTCGTTTTGTGAAGAAGTATGTTTATTGTTTGACGTTGTACGTTACGGTATGTGGGGTGTTGAGAGATGCTCGTCTTTTGAAGCCACATTTCGGTGTGGATTTGCTTGTTTTGAAACAGTTTGGGAACAATTAACTGCCCCTGTGCATGAGGATTTTGAGGTGGACAGAGGCGGCAGTGCTTTTCTGACAGTCCCAATGAATCGCCAATATTCCAGCAAATAACGAGAAGACTGATGTGCAATGGCATTAGTTTCCAGGTTACCTCAAGCTCTTATCAAGTATGAGCTAGTGAAGTTTTAGTTTTGAGGAATACTTTACTCAACTGCAGGAGCGGACAGTGACGGATAGCTGACTGTAAGTCTTCTTGTGCAAGGGTCACCAAGAGCCACTTGATCCAGGACGTTGGTAAGTGGGAGGAAAAGTGCAGGGCTGCCAATTAGCAGGATGTGCCTGGCCAAAGGCAGTCAAGGTTGTTTGTCAGACTCTCCAGGCAGCGAATGAGAGAGATCCCCCAGCCTGAGAGATATAGTATACGGATGGTAAGGCCAAGACCGTTCGTATGACCTGGCCAAGATTGGCAAGTCAGAGGTACAGGATTGCAGATTCTGCGACGTTGAGCTGGAGTCAGCGGAGCATGTACTGTTTACTAGGCTGGCTGCAGCACGCCTCAGAGTGCTTGGGTGGGGTTCATCAGCTGTGGCTGGAGGAGATTGCGGGAATGGACCTCAAGGTTGTTGTGCGAGAAGGTGGGGACGTATTGTGGACGCCACATCAGAGAACACCAGCTCTGCAGGATCTGGGGGTGGAACTGGGAGAACATGAGCGGCTCATGCTCACCCACACAATTGGGCTTTCCCGCTGCCACCAAGCAAATAAATTAAAAAAAAGAGGAACGTTCAGCTCTTGCCACTGTTGTGTCGTCGTTTGAGCCTCGAGGCTGGATGAGAGTCCTGCTAGAAGATTCAGTGCTTTCCCTCAAACAGCGTGTCACTCAGGGGTTTTGCTACTTGCTCAAGGATATCTTCCTGTTAATTTCTGGCCCAAGTTTCGACTCCTTGTTTGCACAAATGGAGCTATCAAAGCAGACTCCCTACCACACCGTCACTGAGGCGAAATGGTGGCCTCTTTCGACCCTCTCCAGTTTTTTTTTTTTTTTGAGCCTCTATAGGTGGGTGGTCTTCTGCCCCCTTCTGTGATTGGCTACTGCCCTGTTGTCTTGAGTAGCAAACCCTCAGCCAATCAAAAGAAAACTAGCCCAATCCCAGAGAGCTGTTGCCAAGGCCGGCAAGACAACACTCCTCCAAAGCACTTGGCCGTTGCCTTGGTCATTGAGTGCATGGTGGGCAAGCGGCAAAAGACAACCCACTCTGGGCTGAATTCCGTAATGACCTCTCCACTGAATGAAAACTTACTAGTTACGACGTGCGTCGCAAGTTATTATCGCTGCAAGGTTGTGCAACTATAAATATCAGCGTGCTATAAGCCGCTTAGTAAACTGGGGTTACTTTTGATTATTGCAGTGTATGAAAGCGTACGTGGAGTTCGAAATCACTCAAGGGGCTTACGAGATTTCCTGTCCCGATGCGATGTGCGAAGCCCAAGGCGTAGTCACCCTCACCGAAATAGAAAATCTAGTCAACTCCGATACAATGGAAAAACACCGGCGGTATCGTCTGAATAAAGGTAAGTGGTTTACTTTGTTTACTATTTCTACATGCAATACCGTGGCTCTTAGGACCTAGTGACGTAGCAGAACAGTCCCTAGTGCTGTACATGACCCAGTCACTGGATGTGCTCCAATATCTTGGTTCTTGAGCAAAAGGAAGAGGCACACAACTTTCAACTCGTGTGGACTGCCTACTCTGTGGTACTTGAATAACAGTTATAAAATAATGGACATCGCACGAAATTCCTCAATGCAAACTATTGTCGTTTCATTGGCTAACTGGTTTCCATATAATGCCCAAACTATAAACGTGACGCTTCCAAAGTTGAAACTGAATGAAAAGCTGTTGATTAGTTGATATGTAGATCGATCAGAATTGCCGAGTGCGCGTTGTGTGGTGTGCCACGCCAAATCTTTTTCAATTCAGTTGGTCCATCTTGTTCGACGCAAGTCAAATCAGTTCGAGTCTTTTGCCTCAGACTTCCCTGCACCCGCCTTAATGGGACTCCCTGTCCTTTAATAACAAAGTCATTGTCTCCTCTTACCCCCTCGTAGCTGCGGAAATTCCACCTCCGCGGTTATTTCTAATGGCGGCGGATTTCCCTGAAGTGGGGTTTTCCTTTCTTTATTTTCCCTCTCCTCAATTTCAGATTCCTCTCCACAATAGGCAGCTCCTCCCAAAATTCATTCAGCTACGAACTCTCGCGAAAGTCCCTGTGCCCTCTCAGACACTTTCCTCAATCCATTCTCAGCCCTGTTACTGCTCGCTCTTTCCTTCAGATACAGTTTCCCACCAGTTCGTGCATATTTCTGAGTCGCCCTTCTACAACTACTACTCAATTAATTGCACATTTAATACAGTCCTCCTGACGCTCATCGAGTTTCTTTTATTTCGATCTTCAACTCTCGCCTCTCGCATCTTGTTTTTGTTTTAATTTATTTTCTCTCGTGTGTTAAGGGAAGGGAATGGACGAATTTCACATTAACACACTGCAGGGGTACCATATCTAACGTAATTGTTGAGTGAGTAGTCTTTCCTGGCTGATGGTAAGGATGGTTCCTGACTGTAAGAGAGTGATCAGAGATGAAAATTCGTTTGAACAGGTAGTAAGTGCTTTTCCGTAATACCTGAGCAATGGATGAACTCTTTGAACGCCATTCCCATGTCCCTGCCCTGTTCATCCAGTTGTGTGTGTGACCTCTTTCAACTCTGGTGGGACCTTCCAGGCTGCTTAATGACGAATCACTGGCCAACTGGTAAAGCGTGGGGGGGGGGGATGTAGTGGGGAAAGTCTAGACTCCTGGTTACTAAGAACCGACCTGGAAACATTTAGCACATTGTATCAGGTTGGCCCTCAGGCCTCTGTGATAGCACATCTTCGGGGTCTTCTTCAAAAGTCCTCCTAAGCCACCAGCCGTTTGGGCGGCCTTTCCTTCATGTCTTCATTCTTCAGCCCCTGGATCGGCAAACTCCATCCTCTTCTGGCTGATCAATACAACTCTGATTTCCATCCGAATTCAACATGGTGTGGATGAATGCCTCAGGCGTGAGTCAGCTGACTGCGTCCTCCACTGTGCAGTGCCAGCCTGTCCACCTTTGCCATGAGATGGCACAGCATGGCTTGGCAGTGCAGGCAATTTAGGCTTGCAGCCTTACCAATTCGGTGTGGGTTTACCGTAAGCGCTTCATGTCCCATGAGGAACTGGTTAGGGTAGAAATCCACCTCCGTGGCGCTGCCTGAGCTACGGAACATGCTGGGATCAGCTGTCTTGCCACCTCCCAAGGGTCCCAACTGGATCGATGGGTACAGCTCTTTCCTCTCGGCCATTAGCCACGCTGCCTCTGAGGAACCGTGCATGATATGTCATAGATAATTTGTCCATCTGCCCTCGCACTTGCAAAAAATTTCCTTGGTGCGTAGTTACAGATGCATCCACTTCAAACCCCATCTTCTTCGTCACCCGCGCTGGAGAGTGGTGTCGCCTGCAGTTAAACGTCCCTCAGGTCCTCACACCGAAATACGCTACTATTAATTGCGACTGGAGAGAATTAAACGCTTCACTTGCGTAGGTTTTGCCCGGCAGATCGTAGAAGGGTCCGTTTTCATGTAGTGACGTCGGAGAAGACTGAGGACCTCCAGGCACCACGCCAGTTTCTCGCGATAAATGTCGAACGGTGACCTTCCGATTCGCCTCATATTTCAGAACTAATCCCGACATTTCGCTCTGCGCTCTCTCGTCCAGATGGAAGGTCTCAGGAAAGAACTCGGCCGACAATCGACACCGAAGTAAAACCTGTCAGTAACGCAATTACCGGGCAATGAAAAAAAAAAAATAGTGGAAGGTAAAAAGCCTGAACAAAGCCGATTATAAAATAAACCTTCGAATTCTTACAACGGAGGCCGGCTGGAGCGAAGCCTCGTTCGCCACCAAGGGGGAAAAAACGTTTAATCGGTTTACTGGAACGCAAGAGGTTTCACCCTTCAACGTGTCGAATTGAAGGGGACTGGATGCTTCGTTTCAGTCACCAGAGGAAGGGTGAAGCGTGGTGCAGGCGCCAGTTAATTTGTCCACTGCATTAGAGCTGGCAAACATCTATTTTCGTCTCTCCAGAGCCCGACTTGGATTCAGGCAGAGGGCAACAACTACCTCTAACTAAAACCTTATTCCTGATAAATCCGATTTCCTGAAAAAGAACTACCTTTCCTCAGCCTCGAGTACATGCAGCGACTTTCATGACTGACTACCTGCTAATAATATGAATTTATTGTAGTCCTCCTCATGCCACGGCCATTATTGAACGTTTATTACACCTGAGATCTATGAGGCTGTCAACATGATTTTTTCGAGGTGGAAACTATATCGGCTGAAAACTGTACTACACGAGTGATTTGAATTCTGGAATTTCCGGAGTCGCTCCCAATATCCTTATGCTCCCTATCAAACTTTCATCGTGTAGGTAATTTATTGGACTACCACCCTTATTTTTTCGGGAACGCTAGCATCATTTGGGCCAAATTTATGAGGGGAAAACTGCGTTAAAATTGATAATTGATTGTGCTGCTCTCGTAATTTTCCCACGAACGAGAATTTCAAGGTACAGTCGTGTTATTTGGAGCTACCCATAAGAAAATATCTGGTGCGTTGCAACACACAACTTTCCTTAGCTCTACGTCAATTCACTTTCTATATGGCGTTGTCTACTTAATAAATTCATTTGAACTTGTTCAAACAACACTTCACGGCAACAGGAAGCGGTAGCGCTTACAGTACCGAAATTTATTGTGCTGCTCGTACTCATTCCAGGACCATTATTGAGCAGCTGATACACAGATAATTAATGAGGCTGTGAACACAATTTTTTTGAAGAAGGATAGTAATCACTTTGGCAGAGTTGTTGTGTAAAAACGTTTAGAACTGGTAGTAAGCGAAACGGCAGTAGTTGAAATTCAGGAATTTCTGGAGTGACCCCCACGTATCTCATGAGCGTTTTTAAATACTCACCCTTTAGGTATTGAATTGGACTACAATACCAATTTTTTTTAAACATTCTACCAACATTCCAGCGGAGTTTATAAGGAAAAAACTGAGCTAAAAACGCTTTTCGTCGAAAACTTTGATAATTTATTGTGCTGCTCTCGTCATTTTCCCACAAATGGGAATTTTATGGTGTAATACAAAATGTAATCAAAATCGTTAGAGCCGTTTTTGAGAAAAAAAGTGGTGTTTTGATCACTATGATAACTATAGTTAAATTTCGGTGGATTTTGCTCATACCCTCATTTTGGCGTCCCATGGTAACCTGCGGGCTAGATATCAAGTTTGAGGTGATTTGGTCCTGTCGTTTTCTCTAAAAACCACTCTAAAATCGATTACGTCGAAAATTTTGGTAATTTATTGTGCTACTCTCGTCATTTTCCCATAAATGGGAATTTACGGTATAATTGCCATATTGGGAGCTATCAACATGAAAAATTTAATCAAAATCGTTACAGCCGTTTTTGAGAAAGAAAAAAACTTATTGGGAGCTATCAATATAAAAAATTTAATCAAAATCGTTAGATGCATTTTTGAGAAAAAAAATATTTGGTGTTTTGATCACTATGATAACTATAGTTGACTTTCGGTGGATTTTATTGATACCCTTATTTTGGCGTCCCTTGGTAACATGCGGGCGAGATATCAAGTTTGAGCTGATTTGATACGTTCGTTTTCTCTAAAAATCGTTCACAGACACACACAGACCATTTTCCCAAATAGTGTTTTTCGGACTCAGTAGGGTCTGAATCGTAAAGATCTGAAGAAAACTCAAAAAAAAATTCCAGCCGATTACATAACTTTTCCTTTCTACTTTGTAGAGCCAAGGAAAGTAAAAAGTTGGTCAAACTCCGTTTTTCAGAAAGAAAAATTGTGTATTCTGATCGCAATAATAACTATAGTTAGTTTTGAACTGATTTTGTTCATACCTTTATTTTGTCGTCACAGTTATAATAACAGGGCAAATATATTTAATTCGATTCGCTCCTGCCGTTTTCTCTCGCCCTTTTTGCTCAAGCGCGCCAAAAAATGAAATTAAATAAATTCGTGAAATTGGGAAAGCGCTCAGATTACCCTACGAAGACCTGTCCTGTCATATTTGCCAGTTAACGCACCATCACGGCTGATATTACCTGCACATCTAGAATCACTGCAGACTGGTCGGAATCAGATCAGAACGCTAACTATTGGGACTAGACTGCTCAGGTTGAGTTTAGAGCCTGAGATTTCATTTGAGTCCAACTCCAAACAAATGAAGGGGAGATGTTCCTATTGGCCTCAACAACGGTAGTCACTCCTCACCAGGTATACCAATACCGAGCACCCTCAACTCACATCCTGCACAGTTAATCGAGAGGTACTCATTGAGCGGGCGCCGTTTGAATAAGTGGAGGCGCGTGGTGAGTGCCCCGTGTTGCATGGAAGTAAATGTGGGGCGCCACCATTTTATTTACCTTTCCGTCACAGATTGCATTATCCCGTACTATTCCTGCGTCCCACCTCACCTGCCACTAGCCTGAAATCCACTCTTTGCCTATATGATCCTCTGATAGATTGAGTCCCCATGGAGCATTTCTGGGACCAAACATGCCAGCGGACCTTGGTGCAATGCCTGGCCATTGGTCCTAATGTTGTGGTACATGGCGTTGCAATCCAACTGGAGGTCCTGCAGAGCAAGGTGCAAGGCGGTGCAATACGCTGGCAATAGTTGGTGCGACCCCTGCCGGATAATACAGGTGTCTTGAATGTGGTGATGCCCCCCCCCCCCCATGTGCGTCCTGCGAGGCCTTGTATGCGAGCAGTTAGGTCCGATATGTTAGTGCATGTGAGGGCTGGGTGCTCCGTGGGCTTTTCCGTCGAACAAAAAGTTACTTCCAGGTACCTGGCCACAGTTGTCAGGGCTATTGTGGTGCCAGATGCTGTCTGAATGAGCGGTATTGGAATGCCACTGCCGATCGCATAGCAATAATTTGCGTCTTGGCGGCAGCGAGCTCCAACCCCATCTCTAGACACCACCCTGTGATGATCCTCTCAACTACGAGTCTGGCAGTTCCTGGGTTGGCTGGGCCGACGACCGTGGAGAGTGCCCCTATGCCGAGGATGCCTTCAATGTCCTCTTTGACAGCAGCCAGTACGTGGACTCGTGCCAAGATGGGAGCCCACAGGATTGGGCCCACGTTGGGCTCAGACCCCCGCCCAACAGCACGATGGACGTCCACGACACTCTGCGTCCATCCTGATCTTAGTTTACCCCTGACCAATGCGCAAACAGGCCATTGAGTGGTCTGTCATTTCTCTCATTTAGTAAATCGAGGGAGTACTGTACATAGTGCACGAGTTTACATTTGGAATCTCGATGTGACTGAGCTGTGGAGTTAATTTGGGATGAAACGCAACAGATGACATCAGCGAACGTTTTCGTGCGAATTAAGAGAAATGTGATAAGAAGTTGACGACGAGCAAGCGATTCATTCGATTTCTTATTTCAGTCGACGAATGATGATAAAACATTAGTCAGTCAATTTTTCTCTCGTCGTTCTACGCTTTTCTTTCTCAGGTTCGCCAATGTTTCAATAAGGAAATCCCCTCTCCAAACTCGTTCTGTTCGTCTGACACAACTCGACCGCCTACAATTATCGTTGACAGCCGCCTTTTTCTCGTGAAATCCCTACTTTTCCCTTTCGAAGCGAAGCAAATTAAAAAAACCGGGGAAAGTTGAAAAGGAGGAAACGAAATTGAAGCGATAAACGACGAAGGAGGAAGTTGAGTTTGACTTGACGGGGCGCCTTCATGTTCCTCTCAACTCAACCGGTTCCTTCGATCCACTCGTTTTAATTTATGCGGACGTTGTGCCATGTTCGCGTCTGTACGTTACGTTCTGTTCATTTCTATACGACGACGTTGATGAGGTAATTCGCGATTCGTCCAGGAGTCGAATTTCGTACGCGGGATTTTGAATTCAATTTGCGTGAACGCACTCGGCAGGTTTTGTCGACCCTAAATGTCCTTGTCGAAGGCCTCCTGGTCGTCGGGAATTCTCTAATTTTAGAAAGGAAATCCCGAACATTAGCGGGAACGGGTCGTCATAAACCGCTTCAGACATAAACTGGTGAACCGGAATTGGGCGAAGGCTTTTTATTTCGACAAAACGAACTTCCTCGTTTGTTGTTACGGTTCAAATAATCGGTTCTTACTTTAAATGTCCAGTGCGTAGCAACGCACAACTTTCCGCAACCCCCGTTGATTCGACGAATAGCTGTATCTTCGCTAAATGCGTATCTGCGGAATTATTTACCCCACTGAGAACAATATGTAGCCACTAGTTGTGCGAGAGTATCCCTAATAGATTTGATCAAAATTGAGTTTATTTTCAATACATTACGTTTTAAGGGCTACTGAGTCCGAATAACGCCATTTGAGAAAATGGTCTGCGCGTGTCTGTTGACGAGATTGAGGGAAACCAGCTTCTGCTCGAATTTGATATTTGCCCCTCAGGCTTTCTATAATTTTGCGGTCGATCTAAACACTAATTAGATTTCGCACAAATGGCATTTTGATTAAATCTTTCGCGTTGGCAGATGTTCATGAGTTAAAAGCACCGGAGCTATTCCAAAAGTTCGTATTGACGGTCGGATGTACCTAATAAAGGTCGTGGCATAATAATTCTGGAACTGGATTGACCGCTGGTTATGTTATACCAAGTTCATGTGAACTGATCATTAAATCGATTGCTGAATTCACCCCCAACGTTTCAAGACATCGGAATTCTGAATCTGCAATGTCCGTCCGCCAATCCCAGTCAAAACCCGCGGTTGCTATGGGCAGAAAACGATTTAAACGAGCGGTGCGTAGCAGTACACCACTTTCCACCATGCCCGTACGTTCGAATACCAGCTACATGCGGTACTATATCTTCGTTCAACGCAGTTCTACAGAAACATTTATGGAGAACAAAATGTAGGTACTAGTTAGCTGAGAGTACTCCGTAAGTTTGATCAAAATCAAAACCGTCTGAACCGTTTTTGAGAAAATTGGAATACCGATAAATTAATATTCGACAAATCTCCTTTTCTGAGTTAACTTGGCTTATATTTCCGTTCAACATATATGTACACAAATAATTACAGAGAACGAAATGTGGGTATGGGTGAGTAAAAGACACTCTGAACGATTGATCAAATTTGGTGAAGCAGTCACCCCAGAATTTACGGGAAATGTTCGAAAAAACGTTATTTGCTGAACATTTTAATTTTTATCTCTGCTCAATGGACTTTCAGAGGAACATTGATTGAGAACAATATGTGGGTATTAACTATTTGAAGACATCCTGAGAGTTTGGTGAAAATAGTTGAAGACGCCAAAAAGCGTAAAAAAGAGAAGATAATTTGAAAGTTTCATCAAAATCGTTTGAGCCGTTTTTGTGAAAAATGCGAAAAACCCTAGTTTTTTGTACATTTTCGTCCCCTCCCCTCTTCCCATCGACAGAAATCGCCCATAACCCTATTTTGGTATCTACAAAAAATAACGAACAAAACAAAAAAAAAGCTCAATCGGTTCAGTCGTTCTCCTGCAAATCGAACTACACATACGGACCACGCGCCGAAATGAGGTTTGTTAGACTCAGTAGGCCTCAAAACGTAAAGATCTGAAGAATACCCAAATTTTATTTTGACGCGATTACAATACTTTCCTTTCCCTTTGGGGTAGCGGAAAGTAAAAATTAACAAAATCGCTATTTTGGCAGTTTTATCGCAAATACGCCCTGATTGGTATTGTTTTTACGGTATTTATAGATGCTGAATTGAATGGAACGAGTATCAGGCGTGTACAACTGCATATAGTGAAATAACAGTAATTGTAGTGATCCAAAGTCTACTGATTGAAAGAACTCGCCGGACCATGACTACAGCGAAAGTAATCGTTTCATCGTTTATACTCCCTACCTCCCGTCTCATCAAAACCACTCGCCCGATCGACTCACAACGTCGTGCCATTTGCCTACAGGCGCCTACGGGCTACTGAAATATTTAGTTTTCGTAGTTCCGTTGTGCTGACTGACTCCTAATAAAGGCACCGGGCGTAAGTCGAGGATTGTGGATCGGAGCTCCGCGCGATTTGCCCTAATTTTTACCTGAGTCAGCAGCTCTTCAAAAGCATCTCCAAACTACCTCGGTACAATTGGCGCCCAACTAGTGGTCGAACTTCTTCATTCCAAGAAAAAGAAGAGGCCCAGAGAGAAACATTTAAAAATTAAGAAAGAAATGGTGAGACAAATTCTCGGGTCCGAGATTCGCTGATGCTGTGAAAGTTCCAGAGCTAAGGGAAAATGGACGACTCGCCTACTACAATGTGAAAGAAAAAGACTTTCATTGTAGCCCCCTCGTTCCTCGAATCAAATATCGGATTTTCCGGGGATTCGCTTAACTCTCATAAAGTGGCTAAAAGACGAGGGGGGAGATGTACTGACTGACTCCTATTAAAGGCACCGGGCGGTCGTGGTCTAGTGGTTAAGACATTGGTTCATAATTCTCGACGTAAGTCGGGGATTGTGGATCGGAGCTCCGCGCGATTTGCCATAATTTTTGCCTGAGTCAGCAGCTCTTCAAAAGCATCTCCAAACTACCTCAGTACACCGTTGTAGTCAGGTCCTGACGGGCGGGAATGGTGTGGGGAAAGAAAAATCAGGATATCGGAAAGGAAAGCAAAGGTAATGGTGCTGAAGAGGAGTTTGACGAGGGGAGGCCACCACGCCTATTTTAAAGGGAGGCTAGGGTGGGAATGGTAACGGAAATGAAGTATTTGGTGGTGGTGTGGGGGTCGGGAATGACAATTGGTGGGCATGTGGATTATGTGATAGGGAAGGCAAGGGAATAGTTTTATGGAATGGTAGGGATGGGGATTGGGACGGGAGGCCCCCACGAGGCTTCTGGGGCGTCATGGTGGGACAAATTGAATGCCCATACGAGGAGGAGACTAGCGGGTGGCCAAAGGACGGTGTTGATTAGTGTGGTGAAGGTCTACCGAATAGTCTCCTCCGATGCCCTGTGCGTCGTGGCCAGGGAGCCGCCCATGGATGTGGAAGTAAAGAGGAGATGAGCGGGCTTCCGGCTGAGGGCACAGGGAGGAGTGATGTGGGGTGATGGGAAAGTTATAGGAAGGAAAAGAAAGTCCCTCATCAACAAGTTACTAATCAATGAGTGGCAGGAAAGGTGGGATAACAGTGATAAAGGAAGATGGACGTACGCATGGCTGTCACAGGTTAGGGAAAGGATAGAGGCGCCTGGATGGGGTTCGGATCCTACACCACACAGCTCGTCACTGGCCACAGCGACTTAAGAGAGAATCTCCGTGGGCTGGGGTTGTTGTGGTGAGCTGAACACTGTGTAAACTACCAGCAGGAGAGGGATAGGGCAAGGAATGGGAATTGGAGGTCTGTGGGCCGTGACGATGGTTAGGAAACAGGGAAGTTTTGGATAGTGGAAATGGTTCGGGGAAAAGGTGTTAAGGGATAGGGAAGAAAATAGGTTGTGGGGAAATGTGCGCAGGGCCTCGGGTGAAAGGGTATAATGTATTTGTCTGTGTTAGTGCGCGGGCGGTGCCAAGGATGGTCGAATAACAAGTATCCCATCCCTGGACTGCAAGCGTGAATGTATATATGAGTGAATGTGTCGTGAGTTTATGTGTTTACGCGTGTTAGTAGGAGTAGGTGGTAGGGAAGGTTCCAGGGGGGATGAATATCGAGTAGTCCGCCCCTGGACCTTCGGGAAAATGTGTGTGTATTTAAGGGTTGAAAGTATTTATTGTGTGAGTGTGTTAGTAGGTTAGAGTGAGTGGGGTGGATCGTGGTCGAGGGCAGCCGAATATCAAGTAGTCCGCCCTCGACACGCCAGATAGGGGATACAGTTCAGGCTGGGATTATAGACGGCCTTGACACACTTCTCCATGGGACGTACGGGGGCTGGTCCAATCCCCAGGATTCCCATGCAGATAAAGCGCAGGTGCCGGTAGAACGCCTTTTGGCAATCCCGGCACCGGGGCTGCCACCCATTCACTCAAGCTGCAGCCAAATAGAATGGGGCGGCCGGCAGTGTGGAACCCTTAAGGGCCCGACGCTGTCGGTCATGAAGCCATGGGTTTGGCTTTGTAGGGGTAGTGGTTACGTTGGAAATTCCCTTAGAGAGCGGTTTGGTGCTGGCAGGAGAGGGGTTGAAGCCACGAGGCTAGGTACCCTCTCCAAGGTCACGGGCGTATGCCCAGCACTTATACAAATGCCTACAGCCGCCTACAGGTGACTGGTATATTTAGTTTTCGTCGTTCCGTTGTAGTCAGGTCATGTTTCGTATGGTTTACTAGTATTTTTCGATGCTGAATCGAATGGAATGGGTCTCAGAGCAGTAATAGCAGGGTTTTTGAAATTATTATAATTGCGACAGACAGACTGAAGTCTTATATCACCTCACATACGAAATACGAATAAATGTACTTAGCTACTTAACATCATCGACTGAACTTGGCTGGGGAATGAATGCCTCGCAACTAACGTTTTTGTTTGTTGAACTACTTGGTCGACATTTATTTCACCCACTTATAGCGCACTACGTGCTTGCTCTCGCACGAATTCACAAATTGGCTTCTCTTAATATGAGTTAATGCACCTCAAGCTCCTCTCGTGCAACCAACACTAATCATTAAAATCGAAAAATGCCTGATTTGAAATGGTTAAGTCTCCCTATTTGGAAATTTTTTAATTGAAAATTAGAAGATGTGCTTGGGAACAGTTTTAGGACCAATCCAAGCGACCATCCAATCAATTTTTGGGAGCCAGAAGGTGGTTATCGATACGAATTAATTATTTTGAGTCATTGGTTTGTAGGTTCTTGGATGCTTTTATGGTCAGTTCTCCTTCCACTGGGCTCCCTTTTCTGAACTGACCGGCTGGGAGTCTGCGACTAGACGGAATTGTGTTGGGACAGGAGACTCAACTCACGCGGTTTGAAGGTCCTCGTGATTTCTCGTTTTAATTTCGACGTCGAGCTCGAACCCTCTCAAATGTGACGTGATTCGCGTGAGTTGTGACGCTGGAAAGGTCGTTAGGGCGAGAAAGATTTCGCAGGCTCCATAAAACAGAACTTGAGAAATTCACGGTCGTCGTGTCTCCGGCATACGAATGACTCGCCTCTCTCCTTCCACAGTATTTCAGTTAAACCGTTTGATATGCGGCAGAGACCTCTGGCGCGGCTGCGGCTCCGTATTTCACGACTTCCCTAACGCGTACCTTCAACGCTGTTTTTCTTTGACTCGAATTTCATTTTATTCCGCTTCGCTCGTTTGTTTCTCTTATGATCGGGCTTAGGGCGCCTAAGTTTTGAAGATTTTTGACGTTATGAGTAGTATTTGATGTTGACTTCAAGAGGAGGGACGTAAGCGAACCGGAATGCGATTTCATGCAACATTCAGAAGTTATGATCTGGTTTCTGAACCTACATCCCTTCGCACCTCCTCCAGACAACTACGTCCTGCGCTCTAGTGAGTCCAGGTGAACAACCTCAGGCATCCTGTTGTTGTTTGGGTTGGGAGCAAGTCTGTCGGTTGGTTAAGGTTGCTACTAAACCACTCAAGGACAGGGAATCGCAGTCAGAGAGTGGAATAGAGACAAAAGAGATCAGACAAAATTAAGACCTTCGGTCCTCTCTTACGTTTCATCTGAATTCATAATTCACGCATAGTGCAGCGTCGAGTAGTATTAAACATAATGATCTCTTCAAAAGAGGGTCCTTCCGACGTTATTCGGGTTTTTAGCCGCAAATCAGAAAGGCGCACTTCCTTAGCGAGTACGGTAAGCGTTAATTGTCCCACACAAAGGTTCACGTAGACTTTGAGTGTGTGTTAGAAATGATATGCTCTGAGAGCTAAAGCTTTCACTCGATAAATTTCAATGTGAACTCCTTGAAATTGGGTACATGTCCTACTGCTGCTATGGAAGTCCTTTTGAACATTTCACCTCTTCATATACACATCCGAAGGACTGCTTACCTGGGAGCGGTAAGGCTTTTGCAGGTAATATCTCCACCAGGGTCAAGGCAAGCCTCCAAGGAATAACTAGACAGTTTAAGCTAGAAGAGGCAGCAGTCCTTGCTACTGACGTTATGCCAGAAAGGAAGAACTTCCAGCTGCCATTCAGTGTTAGCTTCCACTCACGAGAACAATGGGAGAAGGAGACGTTCCAGACTGATGTGGGCGCCCTGCAGTGGTATACCGATGGTTCAGTTATGGGAGGCCGAGCAGGACTGGGCATTGTAGGGCCCAACTACAGTCTTGCTAAGCCACTGGGAGAGTACGCCACGATATTCCAAGCGTAAATCCTAGCCATAAAGATATGCGCGGAAGAGATCCTGAACTAAGGACTCTAGGGTAAGCAGATCTACATACTCTCAGACAGCCAGGCCGCCGTAAAGGCCATCGCAGCTTATAGTTTTAGGTCTAAGCTGGCATGGGAATGCCTTCATGCGCTCAAACAAGGCAATAACAAAAGGCCTTCCTGTCAAAGGGCGAAGGCGATATTGACACTATCCAGATAGGATTCTGATAAGCTTCCTCACCGGCCACTGACCACTCAGATATCACCTCAACAAGATGGGCATCTCAGTTGCGGTGGAATGCAGAACTTGAAGAAAACTTGAAAGTAACACTTATTTATGGGGCCATATCGACTACTATATTCGGCCGCAGGGGCCCAGAGAAGACGCCAATATCGTGGAGAAGTGCGCGAAGTTTCAAATTGTCAAAACCAACAACCTACTGTCAGACGCGCAATTTGGCTTTGTAATGAGCAAGAATATTTCCGGCGTCTCACAATAACGAATTCTTCCTTTCAGTAATTATTTATGTAATCCGCAAGTCTGTTCCAATATATAGCCTCTTAAGGCACTACCATTGCACGGTTTGCCTCACTGCGTGCAATTACTAAGGCCACTTGGGGTGTGTGTTCCCATGACACTATCCTCATGGATAAGGCCATATATCTGGGCGTGATTGGCTAATGCCCCGTTGTCTGGGGTAGCAAACTAACAGTCAATCACAAGAGAGTATTGGCCCAATCCCAGAGAGTTGCGCTCCTGTGGATCACCAAGGCCTACAAGGTTGTATCAACAGAAGCACTCCAGGTGACCACTGGTCAGTTACCAGTTAACCTGGCCGTTGAGTGCATGGTTGACAAGTGGAGAGTGCAATGGGAGCTTCCCCCGCTTTGGGCTGAAGTCCGTGCAGATCTCACCACAGAACAGAAACTTGCCACCATCAATGAATGGGCTCTAGAGAAATGGCAAGCGAGATGGGAATCCTCGTCAAAGGGACGTGATACGTATGAGTTATTCCCCAACATCTGTGAAAGTCTTTCAAGAAAATGGTTGAGCCAGTTCCTCACGGGATATGGTGACTTCAATGCGTAGCTCCACTTCTTTTCTCTCAAAGACTCTCCATCATGCACGTCTTGCGCCTCCAGTGCGGAGGAAACAAGAAACCATGTGCTGCTCCACTGTAGTTCCTACAACAGTGAGCGACGGTTGTTGGGAGGGCAAACGAACTTAGCAGCAATGACTGCTACAAAGAAAGCCTATAACCATTTTGCAGAGTTCGCGAAGAAGGTAATGGCTACGAAACGTGGTCATGGTTGATCTGTCCTTTTGAAACTTGCCACCCAAGTAAATAGGTAGATCGGGTGGGAAACCAGATTAATAACTCCTCCCAGACGGAACGGGATTCCTCAGGCAGTCACCTCCGTGCAGTAACACACAGGGAACAGCTCTCTACTAGGAGACTGGCTAACGACCAAATACCTGCCGTACCTCCGCAGGTGTGAGTTCGGTGGATGCTGCAGGGGCCTGTCTCTTACGTATTAGCGAAACCGCAACTTCCATGACTGATATAACCCTCGTCGAGGGTTTAGGAACAGTCATCAAATAAGGAAACAGACCTGTCGGAAGGCGTCCAGAAGCGACTAATTTGGGACTCCAGTAGCATTCGCGTAGTAACCCCCTCCCCCTCCACTAATGTCTATTGACTTCATATATCTTCCCTTTCCATGCAGAACAGCTCGGCTAAGTAGAATGGCTCTCCGTTCCTAATCACTGCATAATCCAATCATGCCCGTAACATCTTCATCGAAACGAAGAGGACGCTGGACGCTATTTCCAGCCTTAGCTCAAAAATAACGCAGGGACTAGCCTCTCTACAAAAATAATTGTTGCACATTTAGATCTTACTTAAGCGTTTGATACGATAACTCATGAAAAGTCGTTTGCGAGGCTCTCCCAGCGTGGATTCCAATCATGCGCCATCCATTGGATCAATAGATGACTGTACACAAAGTGTGAAATGTAGGCAGGCTTTGAGTTCTTCAGAAGCTGAAGTTTGGAGTTCCTCAGGGAACCGTCTTGGGGCCTATTTGTTTTCCGAATGTTCTTGGATGCGATCGCGGGTCTCAAAATGTTACTCTGACTACACGACTCTGGTGGTCAGGGGACTACAATCGGATGATGAGTACTACAGAGTGGAATTGGGGCTGAAATAGTCAAACATTGCCTGGACGACAGAGGTTTAACCCTGAAAGTGAAAAAGACGAAGTTTTCAACCTATTCACTAAACCCCTGCGTGATACTATTCATGAGCCAGCCTGTATCTCTTCAAACTGTAAAAGTTGTTCTGCGATTGAAAAAGTCCATCGGATATTTGTGGACACATATTAATCAACCTCAGGTGGAACGTCACATTATCTTATGTGATATTACATAAGGTGCTTTACTCGCTTGCGAGGCTGCGTGGTTATTTGAGTGCAGCAACTATGGGGTTGGTCTATTTTGCGCTGGGCCAGTCAATTATGCAGTGTGGGATGGTTGGTTGGGGCTCAGCAAAGAAGACCGTGTTGGGAGCTTGAAACTGAGAAATGAATGAACGTGGTGAGCGTGAGGACTGTATTACACTTAACAGAATAGCGATAGCTTGAGTATGAGTATATTAAGGCGCATAAGAGACGGCCAATACATGTGAAACTGGTTGTGAGATACTAAGTGAAAGAGCGAGATATAGTTGAGTTGGGAGAGCTGGGAGACGATTGTATCACGAGTGCTTAAAGATGACTGGCTATTGGGAGAAACGGGAGACAACCGACTTTAGCGAGCACTTCTAGGTGAATGAGTTTGAGAGGAGCTGTCCGTTGTGGAAAGGAATCTAAAATTGAGGGATGGGAAAAGATAGACGGGAAAATCCTGGACAGGGGAAATCCGTTGTCAATCGTAAATAGCTTGAGGAGCTGGGATGTCCACAGGTACAGATAGAAAGGTATTCGAAGAAACTATGTCTTTCCGTAGGATGAGTACCATTGGGTGCATTCGCAGATATGCTAGAAGTCAAAGACCCAGCTAATTCGGCCCGCCGAACAGACTGCTTTGGTGCCGCTTATGAAAACTCAAAGAGAGTAATTTTCCGATTATGATGATGATGATTGTTAGCTTACATACGTTGATCAATTATGGAGATAAAAAAATTAATTTGGTTGCCCTGAAAATGTTCCTGTCAAAAATGCGTTACCATGGAGTACTCAACACGCCATATAATGCCCCCCTCCCCCGTCTGTCACTTTCACTGCCGTCTTCATTAATGTGGCGTAAAGGGCGCCTAAGTTAGGTTCACAGTAACCCATGAAGAGGTTTGAGTCGGAGGCCTTGTCTCTTCTCCTCTCTTCTCTCCTCTTGATTGCCTTGTTGTCCGAGAGACTGTTTTCAGAGGTTCGAGCATCGCCCAGGTTCCTCTGATAATTACCGACGAATATCGTTACGGAATGAGAAGAGGCCACCAGGTCCGGGAAACGGTAATTCTCCGACTTTGAGAGGTAGAACGGCCGTTTCCTCCTCTGGAGATACGATCTCGGAGGGGAAATCCCGCTCGCCTTCGTTCCGTTCCAGTTCGAGGCGCCTGAGAGCGAAGTCATCGCTTTCGAAAATACAGTACTTTACGTAGTAATTAATCGCCTTCCAGCAAATTTTTGAATTTGGTCTCCGCCAATATTCATCGTGACAGCCTCTCTCCCGCAAACCGCGAGTTCATTAGCGTTCATCTCGTCCGACGTTATTTGAAAGCATTTCCAGGGCTGGCGGGAAGTTCGAGTGACTCGTTATTTGAAGAATGTAAAATGCAGTGAGTGGAGAAGTCGGATTATTCTAATGGCAGGGCAAGTACTTGAGCAAGGCACACCCCCCTCATGGAAGTTGACAAATTCGGACTGAGGGGAGGCAAGTTGATACATCTCTCCCACGTGCAAAGTGACCTCACTCTTCTAAGATGGTTCATGTAGAGAAATAACCCGAGGGTAGCATAGATACGACGTAGTGTGTCCACCATTGGCAGGATATTGCGCTACCAGGCTGATAGCGTGGTGTGGCACCACAAGAATCATTTGCCCACCATTGAGAACATATGTAATCGAATCTTGGTATTTATGTTTGTCACGTAGTCCTTTTGGGGTTATGTGGCGTAGGGTAGAGGAAAAGAAAAGGTAAACAAATTAATAAATAAAACCTGTTAGGTGAGTCCGTCTCCTCTGGTTGGTGAGTTACTGTGGGCGAGCGCTTTTGATGTAAAGACATCATCGTCTGGCCGTTAGGTCAGTACTGGAGTCAGTCAATTGGTTATATATACGAAGAGAAAGGTAAACAGGATGATGGAGCGTCGTGGAAGGGGGGAAAGAGGGAGGTCATGTACCTCTGGGGGAAACCCCCTAGAGGTGAATGGACCGTCTTGAACGGTCTTTTAATTGTGGAATCTAAGTGTTTTTTGTATAGGGTGGTCTGTAACTCCGTCAATTGGTCGTTTTCGTTTGTTTAGTGTTTTGAATGGTGTGAATATGGTGTCGCATTTTGTGTTGATTTGTTCGTTTATGGTCAGTTGTCGTGTCACTTTGACCAAAAATATACGAATAACTAACATCCTCCGAAAGGAAGGCATCCAAATCGCACTACGTACGGACAACACACTTAGAACCAAACTAACTGCTCGAAACCATCCCCTCACTCAGTACTCAGTTGCAGACGTCGAAGAAAGGGTCGGGAGAACATTTCCGACGCCGATCGACGCTCAGGCGCTCAACGACGCCAAAGACGCCCTTGAAAAGCGCAAGAAGAAGTGCCATGCTCTCGACCTACCCCCATGCTCGACTGCATTTACTTTCAAAAGTAATAAAATGACAGCTGACAACGGAAAAATAATAAAACCCAAAATGCGTAACTCTAAAACTAGCGTCCCCCCCCCCCCTTGGAGAGTAGGGCATTTGCATTTGACAATTTGCGAAGCATGCGCAACTAGGAGCCTCAAACTCTTCATGCGGGCAAGACGCTTGGAGCCTCTCGACGTTCGGAGGAGTATTATTTATGGGGCTTTCCTCGTTGCTCAAGTCGATGGTTGAAACCTTCAACGAAAATCAATTTCCTAGAAACCTGGGGAATTAAAAAATATCTGGTGCGTTGCAACACACAACTTTCCTTAGCTCTACGTCAATTCACTTTGTACATGGCTAATTCTATTTAATCAATTCATTTATCACTCAGTTAATTTGAACTTGGTCAAACAACACTTTACGGCAGCAGGAAGCGGTAGCGCTTACAGTTCCGGAATTTATTGTGCTGCTCGTACTCATTGCAGGACCATTATTGAGCGATTAAGATCAAGATAATTAATGAGGCTGTAAACACAAATTTTTTGAAGAAGGATAGTAATTACTTCTGCAGAGTTATTGGGTAAACACGTGTAGAACTGATAGTAAGCGAAATGACGGTAGTTGATATTCAGGAATTATTGGAGTGAGCCCCATGTATCTCATGAGCGTTTTTAAACACTCACCCTTTAGGTATTGGATTGGACTGCAATACCAATTGTTTTAAACATTCTAGTAACATTCCAGCAGAGTTTATAAGAATGAACCGAGCTAAAAACGCTTTTCGTCGAAAATTTTGATAATTTATTGTGCTGCTCTCGTCATTTTCCCACGAATGGGAATTTTATGGTATAGTTGTCTTGTTGAGAGCTACCAATATAAAAAATATAATCAAAATCGTTAAAGCGGTTTTTGAGAAAAAAATTTGGTGTTTTGATCACTATGATAACTATAGTTAACCTTCGGTGGATTTTGCCCATACCCTTATTTTTGCGTCCCATGGTAACCTGTAGGCTAGACATTAACCCACCAGTTCCCATGGCTAGGTGGAGCGATTTTTTTCAAATTTTTTCCCATAATTCTGTTTTTTCACATTCAAATAGCAAAATGAGATAATCAGTTTGTCGAAAATTTAAAAATTATTAGGAGAAATTCAGGTGGCACCTACAGGTGCCTTTGGGCGGCAGAAACCTGGCACCTAGAAGTGCCTGACATTAATGTTTGTATTGGGAAGAAGAATGAACATTGAAAAATATGCTCAAAATGATTTATTAACACTATATAAAACAAAATATACACATTATTAAAGGGAAACGCAATACGAAAACTACTTATATTTCGGAATGAAATTCGTGCGAACAGTGGACGTGGAGCCCCACGTTGCAAAGTTGACAGTATTTCCTCGTTCTCTTGTGGCACTGTGCACAACGACGGTGCTGTTCACAATTTTTTAATTGATGAAGAAATTCGCTGGTATTCATCCGTGAAGTAGATGGATTGTTTTTATGGGCGGTACAATTTTTGGGGCTGTCCCGAATTTGAATAACCATTCCTGAACAACTGCCCTCCTGAAGTGACAGTAAGTCATTTTTGTGTCATTTTCAGTGTACCTTTTCAACAGCCATGCATTTTGGCATGAAGCATCGATGCCAAAAGTGAATAGTTTGTACCACCACTTTCTTCCTTTCAGTGAGATACGCTGGGAGTCCAGATTTTGATCGAACCTGTCGACACCCCCCCATATACAAATTATACATTTCGGTGATATTTGGGCATTTCACAGACACTTTGGCTTTTTTGTTATCAACTTTTCCGATTCTATCTACTTTTGAAAGTGGTAAATGAGTATTTGATATCAAAGTGACAATGCTATTGTCATTCCATTTAGCCACAATGAGATTTTCTGTACGAAATGGCACCACGTTCTTTTTTGGACAATGATTTAGATTCCTCAAGTAGACATTTCAATGTTCTGTTTTCAAGAATCGTTCCAGTTCCTCCGATATTTTTTTTTGGCAGTTCTTCCACCAACTTCACGCTACTGAAAAACCTGTGAAAGTAGACATTGTAAGGACCATTATCTTCCGGAAGTCTTGAACTTAGTTCTAGGACAACAGACGCTCCTAGTCCCAATTCACCCTGCAGCGGTAATGGTGCAGTTTGTGATCCTTGATATGGTATGAATGAAACTAAGTATCCGGATTTTGTAGCTAAGGACCATAATTTATACCCAAACTTTATAGGTTTGCCGTGTATATGTTGCTTTGATGAGTGTTTCCCGTAATAGCGAACCATTGTTTCGTCAATAGATACGTGAGATGTACAAATAATGATGCCAAAGTTTGTTCTAGAGTTTGAATCTACAAGAGTCAAAAAGTGCCTCACTTTGGAGAATTTATCATTGGGGGGTAGATTCGTATTGTCCGCCAAATGCAAATATTTTTCTATCTCGAAGAATCTATTTCGACGCATTGATTTGGATGCAAGAGCATTGTATGTATCTGACTGGATCTCCCAAAACATGGGGATGTATGGGTGTTAGATATCCAGTGAGCAATAAGATAGCAACGAACGCTTTGATCTCATTGTCTGTCACGTTCAAAACATGGTTGTTTTGTAAAGCATACTCTGCTCTGTGATGAGAGCTACCACTTCAGGAGAAACTAGAAGAACTACGTCAAAAACACAAAAACATTAGTTACAACACAAAAATTAACTCTCAGTCGAAGTTCCGTCGACGTAGCTAAAGTTTCCCAAAGGCACCTGGAGGTGCAACCACGTAGTGCAGTACGAAATATGGTTTTCCCAAAGGCACCTACAGGTGCTCCCATGCGTTTACACTTGTAGAATTGGCAAATAATTTACTTGTATACACGTAAAAACGTTACTGAACACTAGTTACATTCATCATGCATTGAAACAGAAAGGAATTATAACTTTCACCAACCTTTTTTTATCCATTTTCAACAAAATGCGGCGTAGTGTCCACCACTTTGTCCTAATCACTCGGAAGGTTCAACACAGACTGATAAAGATCACAAATGAACACACCTAACGGCCGTACTATGCAACCAATAGTAGTGTTAGGTCCCATAGACGCCACTAGATGTCTTCTAACTCAAAAATGATGAAGAAGAGTGTCAACACAGGTAAATAAAGGAAGAGCACCTGTAGGTGCCTTTGGGAACTGGCGGGTTAAGTTTCAGCTGATTTGGTACGGTTGTTTTCTCTAAAAAACGCGCTAAAATCGATTTTGTCGAAAGTTTTGGTAATTTATTGTGCTGCTCTCTTCATTTTCCCACAAATGGGAATTTTATGTTATAGTTGCCATATTGAGAGCTATCAATATAAAAAGTTTAATCAAAATCGTTAGAGCCGTTTTTGAAAAAAAAAAATATTTGGTATTTTGACTACTATGATAACTATAGTTAACTTTCGGTGGATTTTGTTCATACGCTTATTTTGGCGTCCCATGGTAACCTGTAGGCTAGACATCAAGTTTCAGCTGATTTGGTACGGTTGTTTTCTCTAAAAACCGCGCTAAAATCGATTTTGTCGAAAGTTTTGGTAATTTATTGTGCTGCTCTCGTCATATTCCCACAAATGGGAGTTTTATGGTATAGTTGCCATATTGAGAGCTATCAATATAAAAAGTTTAATCAAAATCGTTAGAGCCGTTTTTGAGAAAAAAAAAATTTGGTGTTTTGATCACTATGATGACTATAGTTAACTTTCGGTTGATTTTGTTCATACCCTTATTTTGGCGTCCCATGGTAACCTGTGGGCGAGATATGAAGTTTGAGCTGATTTGGTACGGTGGTTTTCTCTAAAAATCGTTCACAGACACACACAGAGCATTTTCCCAAATAGTGTTTTTCGGACTCAGTATGGTCTGTAACGTAAAGATCTGAAGAAAACTCAAAAAAAAAAAATTCCAGCCGATAACATAACTTTCCTTTCTACTTTGTAGAGCCAAGGAAAGTAAAAAGGCGAGCCGGTAGAGAAATTTTGGTTCTGAATGTTACTACCGCTCCTCAAAATTTGATACTTCACGTTGCAAGACATGGGGATTTCAAATCTGCAATGTCCGTTCGTTTTGTGCCTTTAACGTCGTATCCCATTTCGTATCTAGTTGTGCCGGCCATCTCGGCAATCCGATCGGACGAAGCCCATGGTTGTTATGAGCCAAAAATGGTTAAAAAATACCTAAAGAGAAAAATCTCCAATCGACTATAGGTGAAAAAGACTGGAAAGTTTTCTATGACATGCGTTACAACTCGCAAGATCAACAACGTACATCAAACTCCCGGAATGCGATCCCAAGCATGAATGTGCAGACCCCAAATCCTGGTGGGACTCAAACCCACAACCTCCGGTATAGGAGACTGATGCCTTATGCATTACACCACAGGGGATGTGGTTGCAACTTGGGTTAAAACGTTGCCTTGTCCACTCAGCCTCAAGGTTAAATTTCGTGACGCTTGGCCGTTACATTTTCGAGTTTATGTAGCAAAGTAAAGACATAAAATGTCAAAAATTAACGAAACGCAGTATAATCGCAAGTAGGCCGTGTTTTGTATCATTTTCAAGACCCACTCCACTCGCAACGTCCTGCCAATTGCCGAGTGAGGGTCATAAATGCCTACAGACGTTTCCATAGTTCCATTGTAGTCAGGTCATGTTTCGTATGGTTCACTAGTATTCGATGCTGAATCGTATGGGATGGGTCTAGGAGCAGTAATACTAGGTCAAGCACGAGAATAATAAACCATTGTGTAGTAATTTGCAGAGTTTTTGACATTTTGACATTTTATGTCTTTACTTTACTACATAAACTCGAAAATGTAACGCGGGATATGTAACGGAGAAGCGTTACGAAATATATTATGTTGGATAAGCTTGGTAACGTCTGTTACAAAATCTAACGCTTGGTAACATCACACGTTTTAATAACCTCAGTGACCAAGTGATGATGTCAATTGCAGTTGACGTGGCCATTATATCGAAACCATCAACGAGCACAATCTAACGTAGTTATCATTGCATAAAAAATAAAGGAGATAAAATGCTCCTAGTGGTTGCGTACTTGTACGAAAGCTGTACCCACCGTTTGTGTTTATAATCATTTCCAAAATATTTGCCATCGAATTTATGATTGGCGAGGCATAGGTAACATGTCTCGTTGGCGTCTTTTGGTTGCGATCTTAAAAATGCCAAAATACGCAAGGTGGAGTGTCAATGGAGTCCTTAAACTTAAAAATTTCCCGCGTGAGGTTTCGTCCTGCTATATCCGTAAACCATGTAGCAGCTTCCCCTTTCAAAGCTTGCCCAAGGGTTACAAGTAAGCCACCACTTCTCGTCGAATCGTCCAAACAACATTCCACAGTTGCACACCAGGATTTGGGGTCTCGTAATTTGGGGTGTGCACGTTCATGCTTGGGATCGAATTCCGGGCGTTTGATGTACGTTGATCTTGCGAGTTGTAACGCATGTCTTAGAAGACTTTCCAGTCTTGATCACCTATAGTCGATTAGAGATTTTTCTCATTAGGTATTTTTAGAAGCTGGGTGCTCAGAGGTTTTACGGCTGCGTCTAAATCGAAAATAGTGAAATCACAGTAATTACAGTGAGCTAAATTCTACTAATTGAAAGAATTCGCGGGGCAATACAGCGAAAGTTATCGTTTCCTCATTTGTGCTCCCTCCCGTCTCATTAAAACCCGCCAGCATGACACTTCCTGCCTACAGGCGCCTATATTTAGTTCTCGTCGTTCCTTTCTAGTCAGGTCATGTGTCGTATCGTTTACTGGTATTTTTCGATGCTTAATCGAATGTGGCGTGTATCGGAGGTGTCAGACTAGTTGAGTAAAGTTCTCGTGTGCGTACAAATGAGTCAATTACGAGGTACATTGGAGGTTCATCGCTCAATTACTTTACTTATGTTTTGCAGAAGTCGAAGACAACGAGAAACTCATCTGGTGCCCGTCAGCCGGCTGCGAGACTGTCTGCACTTTGACGCCTCAATCAGCTCACAAAGTGCACTGCCCGTCCTGTTCCACAGACTTCTGCTCCTTGTGCCGAGGGCCTTGGCACCCTAACGGCCCGTGCCCTCAAGCGGGGCCCGCTCCTGGGATACCCTTCGATTCGGACCTCATCAAATGTTGTCCCATGTGCGCCGTACCGATTGAAAAAGACGAAGGTTGCGCTCAGATGATGTGCAAGAGATGTAAACACGTGTTTTGCTGGTACTGCTTGGCTTCGTTGGACGTGAGTACTTTCTTTATTTTTCTTTCTACCCTATTCTCCATCAAAATGACCCAATCCAAGTAGGTTCTTGTCTATATAATGCCCTACCCCAAAATTTTCAACAGCTGTCTATCAAGTCTTTCACTAATGTCATACAAGTTCATCTCATTAGGGCAGAGCTGTACTCGCTTGGCGAGTTTTTTGGGATTGTGTGGGAGGTGTAGTGTCGCGGTTTCATTATGTGATGTGTTTCTTTTTTGCTAATTGAGGCGCTGTGTCTCCACCATCTGTTCATATTACTTGCCTATGTTGTGTAATTATTGCCCGTTTCCCCACGTTTGTATAGTCTATTCTTAGGCCACTGCAAATTTTAAGAAATCTTGATTCTAGAGGGGGAAGTTCAGTTGAACGGGTAGTGACGAGTATGTGCTGCTTTTTTTTTCAATTGCTGAGGACGTGGGTGGAGTTGAGGCAATGGATGAACTTAGGAAAGCCATTCCCATGCCCCTGTCCACTCCTGCTCGACCATTAGTGTAAAGGACTCATCTATTCATTCGCCATCGCCAACTTCTATCACTCATATGGAGTCCTTACAATTTGGATGATGACAAATCACTCGCCAACTGATAAAGAGCAGCATCCACGATGTCTGTTCCTAGTGGCCCATGAATTTACTCCTGCGTATCGAGAACCAACTCAGAACTGCTTAGCGCTTGCCCCTCAGCCTCTCTGGGATGGCATCTCTTCTTTCTTGTCCTCTTCACACGTCGCTGTTTTTGAAGTCTAGGAACAGCCATTCCTCCATGTCTTCGTTCTTCATCCCTGCTAGATATTGGCCCTGGATCAGCAAGTTCCACCTTCTTCTGGTTGAGCACTGCATGAGAAAATTGAGCAATGAACCTCCACTTTTTCTTGTAATTGAACGGAATGCCTCTGGTTTAAGCTCACAGCCTGTGTCCTCCATTGTGTGCCATTGGCCTGACTGCCTTTGGCGTGAAAATAGCGTGGGAAGCATTATCCATCATTGCTCTGCGGTTTAGGCAGTTGGGGCTTGTAGTTTTACCAATTTAGTGCAAGTACGCTCTAAATGCTCCATGCTCCGTCTGAGCCATGGATCGAGTGCTGAAATCAGCTGCCCAGTCCTCTACGCCTTCTGGGCTGTTCCTAAGGGTCGCGACACTTTCTTTGCTGTGTTAATCGTATTGTAGACAGCTCATTCCGTTTGTATGCTGAAGGTGGATGAGAATGATACTCGCTACGATATACAATCTCGCTTCCTGAGATACCATGCAGTACGAGCAAGGAATGTGGAGAGCACACCTCTTTACCAATGCCATCTGCTTCCTGTGATACAATGTCAGTGTATCTGCACTCGCATACTCACTTGCCTTGCGCCCTCCCGCTGGCCATTAGACGGGAAAGAGCTCATGTTGCTGTAGCAGCGTTATCTGCTGCTGGCCTGATATGAAATCCAAGCGACAACCTGGTATCCACCAGAACGTGCAAATATTGAACCATTTCCCTTGTTTGTAGCGAATGGTGAGAAGAATATTCTACGCTTTTTTCTTCCTCTTACGGAAATAATTTGAAGTGCAGTGTTGAGCGGTGGCACAAATTCCTTGCCCTGTCCAGGGTAGTTTTATGTAGTCCTCTGACGAGGAATTGTGACCCTCCCCCCCCCCCCCCGGGTCATTTCATTACTTTTATCGATTGGGTAGTTCACTTGTCAATACAACGAGGAGTTGCTTTGAATCTTAACTAAACATCATTGTAAGATATCGCTAACGGCGACCTGCTCTGTTAGCTCTACCTCTCGCATGGTTGGTTATTGCACCTTACATGCGTGACGCAACACAACCCATTTCATCGTATCTTGAGGCTCAAGGGCAAGGTAATTGTGTCTGTAATGTAATTCCTCCTACAGGGATGTGTTCACAATGATCCTAAATGAAAAGGTTCTTAACAAATCGTTCTCCTCCGACAACTCGGTAACTTCTTTGATTGATTTCGTGAGTAAGAGAAAAGTTGATGTTTTCAGGGCAACTGAGACCGAAAAACTTCTGGTTGGAAAAAATGGTCTTCTTCTGGTTTTCTGATTCAGGTGGTCTCAAAACGTAAAGATCTGAAAGAAACCCAACTTCTTTTTTTGACACGATTACAATAGGCTGCACCAAATCGCTTCAAATTTGACTATCGCGCTATCCGAAGTTCAATGGTAGTATGGAAGTGTTAGGCATGTTTCGAAATATTGCGAAGTATTTTGGAAAGGATGTTTTACTGGGAAACAGTTGTTTTCTTACGAGTGCATACTCAGGATTAGCGAAAATAAGCTGTACCTCTTCGACCAGCGGAAGTTTGGGGTTTTATGGTCCCCTGACTGAAAAATTCGAAGCGTTTAGCTGCCAAGGCAGGGCATTCACATAAGATATGCTCCTCTGCCGTCTCATCCTCGCCGCAAAGTCTGCATTCCACCGCCTCTGAGATGCCCATCTTGTTGAGGCGATATCTGAGTGGGCAGTATCCCGGTGAGTAAGCCAACCAGAACTGTCAGATCTTGTCTAGAGAGTGTCAGCATCGCCTTCGCCCTTTGACAGGAAGGCGTGGCGAGCCTTTTCCCCTGTCTTAATAGTGGCTGGCGATGCCAATGGGCGCTGTTTTCCTGTGTCTCCCATCGAGCGACCAGACGGTTCAGGTGACTCTTCGTGAAACCCCCGTGTGGTTCAGGCCCAATGGGTAGGGATTCTGAACCCCTTTTCGCAATGCGGTCAGCCTTTTCGTTGCCCTCATGACCCCTATGAGCCAGCACCCAGATAAGCGAGAGCCTGTTACGGGCGCTGAGCTGTTTGAGCGCATGAAGGCATTCCCATGCCAGCTTAGACCTAAAACTATAGGCTGCGATGGCCTTTGGGGCGGCCTGGCTATGTGAGAATATGTAGATCCGCTTACCCTTGAGTCCATTGTTCAGGATCTCTTCCGCGTAGATCTTTATGGCTATTTCCGCTTGAAATATCGGGGCGTACTCTCCCAGCGGCTTAGCAAGACTGTAGTTGGGCTGTAGTCGCTGCAGTTGTTGGAGTTTTCCCTGTACTGCCAGCCGGCCTGTCGCTATCCACCACACAGTGGAGGCATACGTGACGCGGGGTCTTATTATAGAGCCTGATAGAGCCTCTCCATCATTTTTGAAGTTATGCCCCAAGATTTGCTGCACAGCCTCCTACACGCCCACAGGGCTGTACTTGCCTTGTGCAGCGCATATCTCGCATGCGGGTATTTCAACTCCTCCATTATCTGGAGCCTTGCTCCTTGCATTGTGGGTGGTACTATGTCAAGATTTCTTCGTCTAGTGAAAGAAACCAAAGTGGTTTTGGCCGAATTTAGTTCTTTGCCCTCACTCACTCACTCATACCAGGGAGGCAGCTGTGGGCCATACGACTCTGCTAGAGCCGCAGGACCATTGGCATTTCGCCGTGACACACATGGGCCCATGTCCTAACTCCCCAGCGAGCCCATTGGGGGGCCCGCTTAGTGTCCCAGCCACCGCTGGTACCCATTGCCTCACCCCCCTGGGTTTGGAGGAGGGGGGTGCCTGGTCGGGGATCGAACCAGAGTCTGCTGGTTCTATCCCCGCCTCGCTCGGAAGGCCTCGCACCCCAACACACTCGGCGTCCGCGCCCCCTGAAGTTCTTTGCCCTGACCTAATTGAAAAACCGGGTGACCCCAGGATGACACAGTGATATGTGTAGATCCAATAAGATACCATGGTTAATGGAATTGCATACCCCGGAGAAGGTATCGGCTACAGTATTTAATTTTCCGGGGCGATAAGCTATATCATAACTTGTAATGGTTTGTGGCAGACTGCCGATGGTGGCAACACTGTTGCTGCCACCTGTGCAGTTCGCCGCTGTTTATATTAGCGGAGGAGCCGCATTTTAGTCATATAACGGCTACCGGCATCGCTGACGAATCTCCCCCTTTTTTAAGCCAGTGATCGAGTATTTAAATTCCCTTTATATTGTGTGAAGTAAGGTAAGCGATCAGAGGTTGGTGTTTCATTTTCCCCATTGCCCCTTTATTGTCATTAATACAATCCAAGCATAGGTTAGTAGTTTCATTCTAAAAGGAGTTCATTTCATTTCGAGTTTTTTCTGATTAAATTCAAGTAGGTCCTATTTGGTTGATAATTTCATTTCCCAGTACTTTCCTGAGAGG
This sequence comes from Pachypeltis micranthus, assembly GCA_020466155.1. NCBI lineage: Eukaryota > Metazoa > Arthropoda > Insecta > Hemiptera > Miridae > Pachypeltis > Pachypeltis micranthus. The sequence goes on along the minus strand of CM035777.1, from coordinate 26,079,914 downwards.
CATTATTTTATTTATTTTCATCAAGTGAGTATAATTGGCGTATTTAGTCTGTTCGTTTCTTTTGGGCCGGGACACGACTTTCGCTGCGAATTCCCCAAGTACGTTACAGACTATAACATGACATTTATTACTTCCATCGTAGTATTTTGTCTTTTTTTTACTTTCCTTGGCTCTACGAAGTAAAAAGGAAAGTTATGTGATCGGCTAAAAAAAAATTTTGAGTTCTCTTCAGGTCTTTACGTTTTAGACCCCACTGAGTCCGAAAAACACTATTTGGGAAAATGGTCAGAGTGTCTGTGTGTGTGTGTGTCTGTGAACGATTTTTAGAGAAAACGACCGTATCTAACCAGCTCAAACTTGATATCTAGCCTGCAGGTTACCATGGGACGCCAAAATAAGGGTTTGAACAAAATCCACCGAAAGTTAACTATAGTTATCATAGTGATCAAAACACCAAATATTTTTTTTCTCAAAAACGGCTCTAACGATTTTGATTAAATTGTTTATATTGATAGCTCTCAATAAGGCAATTATACCATAAAATTCCCATTCGTGGGAAAATGACGAGAGCAGCACAATAAATTATCAAAATTTTCGACGAAAAGCGTTTTTAGCGCGATTTTTATTTTATAACCTCCGCTGGAATGTTAGTAGAATGTTAAAAAAAATTGGTATTGTAGTCCAATCCAATATGTAAAGGGTGAGTGTTTAAAAATGCTCATGAGATACATGGGGCTCACTCCATAAATTCCTGAATTTCAACTACTGCCGTTTCGTTTAATACCAGTTCTAACTGTTATTACCCAATAGCTCTGCAAAAGTAATTACTATCCTTCTTCAAAAAATTCGTGTTTACAGCCTCATTAATTATCTGTGTACCAATTGCTCAATAAACGTCCTGGAATCAGTACGAGCAGCACAATAAATTCCAGAACTGTAGGCGCTACCGTTTCCTGCTGCTGTGACGTGTTGTTTGACCAAGTTCAAAGGCCATGTACAAAGTGAATTGACGTAGAGCTAAGGAAAGTTGTGTATTGCAACGCACCAGGTATTTATTTTGCTGTAATGATTTTTCTTGAACATGAACGATAGGGCTTCCTGATCTGTAACCAACTTGGAAGTGGTTGTTGGTTAGAAAGTGCTTCCATTTTCTCAAACTCTATGATCGCTGCAGCTTCTTTCTCAATGGCTGGATAACTTTCATATCCTTCGCCCGAACCCCGCAGTTCCTAAACTAATTCACTCGATTTGTTCTTTGTTACGTTCGCTTGAACCATCTCACACGTTTTTCTGCCTTTCAGGACGACTTCCTCCTCCGCCACTACGACAAAGGCCCTTGCAAAAACAAACTGGGCCACTCTCGAGCCTCGGTAATTTGGCATCGAACTCAAGTAATCGGCATCTTCGCCGGTTTCGGCATTTTACTCCTCGTCGCTTCGCCCCTCCTCCTCTTAGCGGCTCCGTGCATCGTTTGTTGCAAATGCCGAGTCTGCACCGGCGGCCCCAAATTGGAACCTGAAGACGATCTACCGGACGAATCGTAAGATATTTCTTCAGTCAATCGACGGACTTGGCGGGAAGTGGAAAAAAAACTGTTGGGACGTTCGTCCATCAGGACGGTCGAAGGCTTAACCTCCCCCCCCCCATCCCCCTCCCACCATTGTGTTGTACCATCCCCTCCTTCCCGCTCTAAATCCGCCAATCTTCCTCGTTAATCTCCGTAAAAATAAGAAGCCCTTTTTAAAATCGTGCGCTTCGCAATTCGACGCTTTGAGGTAGTTCTTCGTCGTAATTTTAAATATCTTGAACATACAAAGAGTGAGGTTTTCAGGCCTCGCCACTCAACGAAATCCCGGCCATTGGTACTGTGCTTGTGCACGATGAGAGTTTAGAGACTGAGATATTCAAAGTCCGACAAATCTGCAGTTAATTTATGAAGCATTTTCAAGTCAATTTATATCCCATTCAAATCGAATACGCCCGCGTGACAAAGAAGTGTAATTCATATTTCAAAATGATTTAAATGATCATAATAATCATGAAAATCGCGTTTTGACCTTTTTTTTATATTTCGACAGACTTTTTGAAATCCCCTCGTCAATAAATATTGACAACGGGGTGTCATTTGTGTCGGCGAGTTATGTTCATTTTTCCTAGTTTTTCGTCGCCATTGCGTACCATTTTAAGATGCGGTACGCAATGGTAAGAGCGGGGCGTAGATTTTTTGTTTTTTTTCTGTACGAAAATGGATCGACAGCGCGTTTTTGAGTGTGCGAAAAAATACGGGTATTTCAGGGATTAACGGTATTTTTTTAAAAAGAAGATAGGATTATTAGAAAATTTAAATTTTTTCCCTATTTCAAGTGCCAAAAATATTCATTTGTAAACTTCGAAATTAAAACGAATTATTTTGTAGGCGTACGGATGATAATTTGACAACTTGGAGGAAGGTCGTTAGTACGCGTTGCGAATTTGGCGCGTTTACGCATAAATACTACTAGAAGTCGAACGTGAGGTTGAATTGTTGACTTAAAATGTGATTAAGTCGACGGGCTCATACTAATCCTACGTTATAAATATCCCTGAAACAGATAGGCGAATTTACTGGCGTGAAAGGGAGAAGGTGACTGAATAATGTGAGTACTTAAGCAGCTAAGACGCCCATTATAGTTGATCATTTGGGTGAAACGAAGAACAGGGACCGCTTCCTCTGATAATGCTCTGATATGCCCGACATCGTAGGCTACGAACGGAACGATCGAGGCGATAAAAGAATGAGAAAAAACTATACGCAGTACAACGCGGGAACTACAGCAGAAGTCAACGTTTCGTCGTTTGTACTCCCTCCCTCCCCGCCCGTCTCATTAAAAAACCACCCGCGCTCGCTCGCCTCCCAACAACACTGCCACTCAACTCCCCTTTCAACTCACAACGGGTTCGCTCGAAGCGCCCCCGTTCCAATTTCTCTGACCCGACGGGGCAAAATCATCAGACGTTTTGTTTCCGTAGTTCCATTGTAGTCAGGTCATGTTTCGCATGGTTTACTAGTATTCGATGCTGAATCGAATGGGATGGGGGAGCAGTAATACTCGGTCAAGCTGTTCATGAGAATAATAAACCATTGTGTAATAATTTGCAGGGTTTTTAGTACAGTAATCGGTAGACAATGCCGACGCAGACGTTTACGACGATTTACGTAGACGTTTCATCCGTTCCGTCATCACTTGCTCAGTAGATATAGCTTTCTGACTTGGAAAAAATTGGGATGAACACCGCGGCCTAAGGGTCTACTGTTGGAACAGATTACGTTTTGCCAGATTAGGATAACTGTGTGGGCGTATTGAGGATGCCTCGTTTGAATATATTGCGGGTGAAAAATTGAATAAATGATGAACGCCCGTTTACGTGGAGGGTGGGGAGTTGAGAATCCCTCGTGCGAACTGGTCGTTGTAACAGTATGGGATCACAGGATTGAACTGGTCAATGTGAACAGGTTGGAACAAATAGGAGTCACGCAATGAGCGGAATTAGGTTCACACCTTGGAATGGATCAGATGTCGGGATTACTCGTTTGCATTGACTGAAATCAGACAGTTGAAATGATCAACAAGTTGAAGCCTTGCGTTTATACGGATTGGAATTCTAGAAGTCCGTATGAAATGGTTAGAACCGCCCGTATGAACTGCCTGCGGTTGCAGTTGAGGAGCACAGGACAGATTGTTATTTTCCGTGTGAATAGTCTTCAGGTTCCAGGTTTATAGTTCTTCCAGGTTTGAAAGAATTGGGATCGTGCACTTCAACAGGTTAGGATGACACATTTTGAACTGATCAGATTGAGCCCCGTAAACTGTGATTGTAATGATCACAATCACCTCTTAGAACAAATCGTGGTCCCGCGTTTGAACTGATCGAAGTCCACTGGAATGTACTACAATCGCTCGTGTAAACTGCTGAAGATCGCAGTGTTGATCGGATCGTTACGCTCTATGTCAACACACTTGTGACTTGAGTCCCAGGTTTTTTGAACGAGTTGGGATCTGAGTAGAACAACTAGCAGAACTAGTTCATTCCATACAGTAGGTCTCTAGATCGTTCTACTGCGGTAGCGTTCAACTTAATGAGATCATACCGTCATAAACTGCAACTTGAGTGCAAGCTAAATAATAGTAGCCAAAGAGAGCAAAGAACTCTTAGGGAGAACAAATGGGACACGGAGGGGCCAAAATTCGTGGGACTGCTGAAAGGCCTAAAGGTCAGGAAAAGGTGGAATGAAATGAGGAAATGAAATAATTCGCGGTCGTTCCACCTGAAGTTCTACCAGGTGATTGCTGTCATTCATAGCGTTCACGTGTTTATCTGATTTATCAGACGCCTTTTTCAGGTTATGATACAACTAATCAAAACTTTGTTACAGGGCAAATTGTGGCCCCGTTTGAACGGATCGAAGTCCTATAATTTCATAAATTATGACCGTCCGTTGGAATGTTCTAGAATCGCTCGTGTGAACTGCTTGAGGTCGCGGTTGTGAACACACTTGTGACTTGAGCCCCAGGTCGCCCTTTTTTGAACGAGTTGGGATCGAATGAATTGATCAGATTCGGCTGTGTAAACGCGTCAGTTTACATTGACTGAAGGCTCCCGCCTTTAAGAAGATTAAGGCCTCGCGTTTGAATAGATTAGGCTCGCCTGTGGAACTCAAATGAACAAATTCGAGTCACTGGATCGAACGGATTGACGTTCGACCAAATGGAGCCACTCAACAGATTAGAATCACCTGTATGAACAGCTTGGAGTCACAGAATTTGAACAGATTTGAGTCCTAGAAGTTCTACCATTGAATAGAATCGCTTGGGGTAACAGTTGGCCACAGGATTGAGCGGATTGTTGCGTCATATGTGAACGAACATGAGTCGCAGGTTTGAACGAATTGGAATCATAAAACTTTGCAATTCGCGTCACTCAGATTAAAGTAAGTAGTTTGAATGATTGGGATTACTCCTTTTGGTTTATTATTCATTCTGAATAATAACCCTGTTTTCGGTCACGAAAAAATTTTTACAACCCCCCCTCAAAATTTGATACTTTACGTTTCAAGACATGGAGATTCCAAATTTGCAATGTCTGTCCCCCGTCCGCCGTCCGGGCCATTTTGTGCCTTTAACATGTCCAAAAAATTCGTTCTTTCGCACAAAAATCCGATTTGGTATCTAGTTGTGCCCGCCATCTCGGCAATCCGATCGGACGAAGCCCGTGGTTGTAATGGGCAAAAAATGGTTAAAAAAATTAACAAAACGCAGTACAATGCGGGAACTACAGCGGAAGTCAACGTTTCGTCGTTTGTACTCCCTCCCTCCCCACCCGTCTCATTAAAAAACCACCCGCGCTCGCTCGCCTCCCAACGATGCCGCCACTCAACTCCCCTTTTGCCTCGGAACGGGTTCGCACATGGTTTACTAGTATTCGATGCTGAATCGAATGGGAAGGGGGAGCAGTAATACTAGGTCAAGCTGTTCATGAGAATAATAAACCATTGTGTAATAATTTGCAGGGTTTTTTGAGTGGGTTAGGATCACACCTTTGAATTGATTAGCTGAGTGATCACTCACTCATTCCTTCGAATCGACTGAAGTCAGTCAATTGAGCTAATTAGAATCACCCTTTCGGACAGACGAAAACCTCGCGTTTGAACAGATTAGAATCGTCCGTGTGAACAGCTTGGAACTCGTATGATTGAAATTATCGTTATTTCCTATTCGAGTCCTGGGTCTATAGGATTGGGATTGTATTGAATAGATTAGGCTCGCCTGTGAAACTCAAATGAACAAATTGGGGTAACAGGATCGAACGAATCGACGTTCGACCAAACGGAGCCACTCAACAGATTAGAGTCACCTGTATGAACAGCTTGTAGTCACAGAATTTGAACAGATTTGAGTCCTAGAAGTCCTACCATCGAATATTGCCCATTTAAAATTATTAGAATCGCTTGGGGTAACAGTTGGCCACAGGGTTGAGCGGATTGTTGTGTGTGAACGGTCATGAGTCGCAGGTTTGAACGAATTGGTATAAAACTTCGAGATTTGCCTCACTCATTTGAACAGATTAGGGACAGCAGTTTGAACAGATTAAAGTTACCAGTTTTTGAATGATTGGGATTACCCTTTTTTGAGTGGGTTAGGATCACACCTTTGAATTGATCAGCTGAGTGATCACTCACTCATTCCTTCGAATCGACTGAAGTCAGCCAATTGAGCTAATTAGAATCACCTCGCGTTTGAACAGATTAGAATCTTCCGTGTGAACAGCTTGGAGTCGCATGATTGAAATTATCGTTATTTCCTATTCGAGTCCCAGGTTTATTTTATCGTTACTCTGATGCAACATCAGGCCCTGCCATGGCGTTTAAAAAAAAAAACACTCCTTGAGGAAAAATTATGAAATTCTTTTGACACAATAAAAGATATTTAATGTAGCTCAAACATATTGATTTAATAGTTGTCAGTTTTTTGTTATTCTTCTTTCGTTATTAATTTATTTCTACGCGGTATCGCTGATTTATAATCAATTTTTTCTTCTGTAGCAAATTGAGCTTTTGTTGTGTTTTGTTAACGTCGTTACCCTTCGTTATTAACAATGTCAGGAACTTAGGGGTATGCGTCTCAATGGTTCTGTGCACTACCTTCAGATTACAGATCTCGTTTCATTCCATACCCACCTACAAAACGTTTCATGACTCATATTCACATCTAGGTTATTTACTTTTTATACGAATAATAAATGACAAGATTACATTTCATTGACCTCGCATTTTAACGAAGCCGAGGCGCACTATTGAGCAGATTAGAATCACCCCTATGAACAGCTTGGAGGCACAGGGTTGACGTAATGGAGAGGGTTTGTATGTTGATTGGGTGTGTGGTGAGGGGAGGGGGGTGAAAGAATTAAGATTACCTGTTGGAACGGCTAACGATCTCCTCTTTGAACATATTGAAGTCACGGGATTGAACAGGTGGACATTGTACAGATAGATTTGTTGTTCAAAGCGGCTCATTAGGACGTTTTCATCGGGTTTGGGTTCAGAAAAGTCAACGGATGCGTTTGAAATGTTGTAATGGCGGACTGAGTTGGTTTTGTTAGGTTAGAGCGTGAGCAGAGTGAGTTGTATTGAGACGATTGACGGACAACGAGTCCTGCGCTCACGTTTGAAGCGAATATTTGAGCATGTTTGAACATCTCGGAACGATTTGAGCGCACACTGCTGGCCGGGCTCAATACTCACGTGGGAACAAATGTATTAGAAGTACTCAGACTGGATTGATGGTTTGGTTTCACCTAAAATGTTCCACCACTTGCTTTACCCTCCGTTCAAAATGTGCATTAACGTTCAACCATTCGCAATTGGTTATCTTACGAGATTTGACGGATTAGTGCGTTTAGCCAACATCGCGTCGTTCGAAGTCGCCCAGGTTTTTCCCACCTTTGTGCCGTTTGAGTGCGCAATATTTTAATTATCTGTTACACTTTGTTTTGGTCGTACAATGCGACTTGAAAATGCTTCATTCCTCGACCCGCTGCAGCCCCTCGATTCAATTTCTCGACACCGAACCCATTTTTTTAAATCTTTTAATTCGTTAGTGACCAAACACAACCTGCCCTCGTCTTGAATCCTTTCACAAAACCGTCCAACAAAATTTTGGACCGATTCGTCCTCAACGACGAGCACCGCCCAACGAATTTGTGTCAACTTCTCGTAATAAATTGGGTACTTTTCTTTAAAAACGAAGTCGCGGGTGAACGTTTTTTTCCGAAATATACTTTTTTATGTATTTCAGTTATTTGTAAACGGTCGAGTACAAAAAGGTTCTCGATCGTGGTTTTGAGGTAATTTTGTTGTTTATGACTTCCCCGCCTCAAATTATGGGTATTGACTTCTACCTGTCTAGACTGATGTTTTTGTTTTTTTTTCAATTATTGTTAGTCTTGTTTTTCGACAATTTGAAATTCGAAGTTGAGTTATTTTTGAGAAGTTCAGATTTATTGTGGAACGGTGCTGTGTTGCTTTGTGCACCGGTCAAAGAGCTGAGTGTTTATGGTTCAGTGATTAGTTCGTGAGGAGTGTGGGCCATTTTACTCTCTCAACCTCACAGTTTTGGTTCTAATTGGCTCACTCCGGGAACCAGCGAACGCGGAGACCTATTTACGAGGAATAAATAAAAAACAGCGAACGAGTGCGAAGGGGTTGAAGAAATATTCAGGTCCCTGCAGACTCAGGAGTGAGAAATTGGAAGGGGGTTGCTAGGGGGTCCTCGGTCGTCCTGACTTCGCTCGAAGAGCGCTTTTTGTACGCCGAGTCAAAGGAATTTGACTGGCCAATGGGGCTAGAAACGAGGAGCAACCTCCAATTTCTCAAGCGTTCCCCCAATTGACGTGGCCAACACGCTAACAAACGCGAATGGGCGTTCTTTGCCTCGCGCCATTTCAGCAAATGGCTGCCCCGAGGTTACTACGCGAGAGTGGAGGGGGCGTTATAGTTTCAGACGATATGGGTGCCCTGTTTCTGGCAGGCACCTCAAAATCCTCAGTCATAACCGAGTAATGCCCCGGAAAATTCCCAACGCTTCAGTAGATTGCTCTATTTACCCGTCGATCTTCAACGATTTTGTGTTGAATGATAGTTCGATTGCAGCGGGATGTAGCAATAGCTTCTGGATATAGTTAAAGTAAGAGATTAAATTGGAAAGTGCTCTAAGGAGTCGTGCCAGGGAACTTGGTGAGAAAGAACGTGAACAGACACCTCAAGACTGCGACTCAGTTAACTGAAAATATCTACATTATTTGGAGCGTCGCATAGTTTTAAACGCCGTCAGCAAAAGTGCTTACGATTGCGTCTAAATTAGGGCAATTGGATCGTCCCATCTGAAAGAAAGTCCTGTAGAAATAAAGAAAATATGCACAGGGCATTCACCGGGGCTCGTATAAACAGATTTGAAGTGCTGTAATTGCAGAAGAAAAGCATTTAACACCTGAATGCAGTTGTCTACTAATAGCCGAGAGCCTCGACAGCTCATCATCTGTGTTGATACCTCAAGGCGACAAAAAGGAAAAAAAGTTCAGCTGACGGTGGTCCTATGGAAGCACCACATTGTATTTGCGCTTACAACTCCTCCGCTCCACACCCTGGGCATTCGTTCGAAGCGGCGCCACCAAAAAGTGCCCTGGGCCTGACAAGGCGTAATATATTTCATATCCATCCTCATCGTGTAACGCAGCACCTTTCCACGTCACGCCTCGAGGGCCGTTGAATCAAATGCAATAATGTACCTATCATCGATCCAACCCTCGACTTCTTCTCAGTCCCGCGATAAAACCTTTCTACCGCTAACTCTCTTGGCAACATTTCTTCCCCTACGAGTATTGACAATTCTATTGATATTCTAGATACGAAATTTTCACTGTTTGACGTTTTAAACGAGGCCTTTTTTAAAATACGTTCGACTAAAGTAGCTGCGGGTGTTGGTTTTTTATCTCTTAATGTGACGACGTGATTTGTGACGCGTTACAAAAGGCTTGTAATTATGTGATACTAAGTCTGATCACTAGTGCAGCGGCGGCTGTGAAACTCACGTAAGTTGTTCAATTCATTTCGGACCTTTTCACGTTTAATTCTGTCCATCTTATGTGTTTATTGTCTTAATCCTTTCCTGGCGGATAGATACTACTCTTAGCATGACAAGGTGGATTCTGTGAAACTTCTAAACCTAGGAAGTTGGGAGTTTGAGGGATGAGTTGTTTTCATCCAGTCGACTGGGACGTCGTTGCTGAGCCCCCCCTCGATGGACAACGTGGCAGCTGAGGCACTTCCGTCAATGAAGGGCGTTGAGCCCTTTAGAAGTCAGTTCAGGGACCTAGGGATGAGCTCGGTTGATTTGAAACAGTTTCATTAAACTGGGAGTTGCAGCAAAACGCCTTCAGTCGCAACAGTTTTGGCGAAACGCTTTCAGTTATGTACCTGGAGGAGTTGAGAGAAAATAAAACTGAAGGTATCTGTCAAAAATTGAGGTGTTTGCCTGAAAATGTCACGAAATCGTTGATTTGAACTGTTTATTCATACCCGTTACAGAATGTTGGGTGTTGAGCCCATCCCTAGTGTCCAGTGGCTGCCTTTTGGGAGGAAATACGAACAGATTAATACGCTCAGTCAGTCAGACTGAACTATCGACGTTTAACGCGTTCACTGCGTATCAACCATCATTGGGTTGACCCCCCCCGTGCTGATTTTTTTTTTCGTTGCATACAACTCCTTATATAGGTATTGATTAATGTTACTCAACATTTTTGCCGATATTCCTCGATAAATGCATATTTATGGCGATTATGTCGGTCACACGGGAGCCGTGTGACCAGCCCGGGAGTTGAGATCGAGGTGTTTTTCTATTGGCATGCTGGTCACACGCCTCCCGCGTGACTGTATTCATGTCAGCTGTTATTCATGTATTTATTGCCAAAACTCAATTCAAACCATTGCATCGGGATTATATTCAATAAAAAGTGAGAATTACAATTTTTCAAAAATATAATTTGATTGCAATTACAAAGAATGAAATTTGCTCATCCGTGTACACTTTTCTTTCTTGTGACAGTCGGCTTCTTTTGGGGGCAGAATGAGATGAACTTGGTTGTTCACATCTGTGATACAAAGTAGAACAAGTTATGAAGCACACAATTATAAAATCAAGAATGTACAAAAAATATTTGTAACATGAATAAAACAAAAATTATTCTTAGCATGGGATAGATAACAAAACTCGTTACACCTAAATAAGCAAAGAGATCTTACCTTTTCTTGGTAGATATGAAGGAGCACACAGCAAAAATCAGCAAACGAGTGGAAAAACAGTAGAAGTCGTAAACAGTGCTCGGTTTTACCTGTGACAATAAACAATGATAATAAAATTAATTGGCGGAGTGATGGACATTAATCGCAATAAATGTGAAAAAAGTAGTAAAAACTAAAAAGTAGTAAATATAATGTGTAATTCGAGATGATCATACTTACATTTTCAAGTCGATTTGGTCAAAGTATGATTGAGCACACACGCCAACTTCCAAACCCCGAATTTGGTTAAATACTTCGTCAAACTTCCTACGGCCTGTCCAGAGTGGAGAGTGGATACAAATTGAGTGCGTCGTTACCAGAAAGGGTTTCTACCTGCAGGCTGACGTTGGATACAACCAGAACTATGGACGGGAGCCCCTGACGCGGGAGCCGTGTGACCCACCTGGGAGACCCACACCCCCTCACTCAGGAGCCGCGTGATACGCAGTGAACGTGTTAAAGGGTGGTTTAATGAGATGAAGACTTACAGTTGTGGTTGGTGTAGACTCTTCAATAATCTGGGTGGTATTGTGCAGCCGTTGGCTTAGTGGGTTCATGCTCTTGGTGCTCCACCTGTGGAAATATTGTGCCATGAGGGTCGTTCAGTCTCAAAAAGCTTAAATGAGCCCTTCCCCACCCCGGTCAAAATCAACAAGCAACAGGCCTGATGTGTGTTGAATGTGCTTTCAATGTAATGACTCCCCTGCACTACAAGCGCTGGCTTATCGCCTGAAGATGCTATAGTACACCACCAAGGAAGGCACACTCACCTAACAGTGAGCACACCCTCATACCGTTCCAGTTATTTCCACCTTCGGGTGACAAGAAGAGCTCTTTGTGCAACCTCCCCGATACTCTCTCTAGCAGCTGGAAAGGTCAACCTAACACCTTCAAGTGCATTGCCTCCATTCAAATCTCCCTACAATTGCGTGCTGCTACAATTTTCCCAGAGCTGATAATTTCTGAAGCTTTCAAATACCGATGGAGAGCATTTGCAGATTATTGGTCCCCTACTTCGCTCTCCATCAACAAGTGTCTCCTACTTCACCCTGTTCATATGTCCCTACTTCACCTTGCATTATCCGTCTCCTACTTCACGCTTCTTGGTCTCATCATTCTTCTCCTTCTTCACTCGTGTCCAGCCGTGTTGTCCATCAACCTCTTTAAAATATATTTGCATCTTAATGTTAGCTACTTTCCTTATCAACAAACGACTACGAGTACTGTACCGCGTACTTAACGTTATCCAGCTTTAATATTATCATTTTTGAGCGAAATGAAAACGTGAGTTGCTGTCAAATGTTTAACGAAATTCGACGACATTGTACTTATTCGCTTTTTCTGCATTCCGTGATAGTGGGATTTATATTCGGCTTCAGTACTTTTTACGTACTTGTGTATATTGTAAATAGAAAAGTTTTACTTGTGCAATGTTAATGAAATTAATATACTTCCCAGGTGTTGTACACACTTTTCGATAGGACAATTGTTTAAATAATTATTGTTAAATTTTTGTTTGAAACTTTTTTTGAATGAAAATTAGAGTTTAAGTCCCGTACGATAAAGTTTGAAATATTTGAAATATTCGAAGGCTGAAAGCTATTAGTTTTACGTTTGCCGAGGTGCTTCCCTGTTAATAGTATTTTAAATAAAAGCGAATGTTCATCTCAATAAAGTTAATAAGTAACATTGAACTTCTACGGTAATAAAAAAAGTGTTGAAAGTCTCGATGTTGTTTGATATTTTACCGTTTATCGAAGGTGCCTGAACATTGTGGCGTCCCATGGTGACCCGACTCCTCGAGGGACTTGTAACATACCAAGTTCTCTAACGTTTTGCCTAATATGCTAAGATGGCTGAGCAGTCTCCACGATGAATGGCAGTTGGCTCTCTGTTGAAGACTTCCACTGAGAGGGGGAACTGTCTGGCCTGCAGACTGTCATCAAATAAATTAAGTAGGTCGCTGGACATAGTTCAATCAGCCCTCCATTGCATATTGCTTTCTATCTTATCTAGCCCTGGAGATTTGTTGAGCTTTAAGATCCCCAGGGCCCTGTCGAGGTCGCCTGTTGTCCACAATCGGATGTCGAGCTCATTCGGAGGGTTCATAATCATCTCCCTGGCCACCCTCTGGGGCTTCTGTACCGGGAGCTAATGTGTAACTTGGGGACGCTGTTGAAAGAAGGGTTTCCAAGCAAAACATTCGATGCTACAGCCTGAGGCTCTTTGCATCGCAGCTGCTCTACATTCGCTTTCCCTGGATGGATTTGTAATGCCAGAAGTTCTCAGAGCTCTCTGTCACCCTTGACACACACAAAGGAACTCAGTAAGCCTTGAATTAAGAGAACTAAAAATTTGTGTTCAGCAACATAACTTTCTCTTCTACTTCGTACAACCTAAGAAAGTAGCCGACAACGAAATTATGGCAGTTTTATCGTGTTTACGTCTTGATGGTACCATTTTTGACGTGTAGACAACTTGCAAGGTTCTCAGAGGTGTACGACTGTGTCTACATGGGAAACAGTGAAACCATAGTAAACGTTCTACTACTTGAAGGAGCTTGGGAAAGCGAGAGTAATTGTTTCTCATCTGTCTACACTCATTTCCCGCCTCACTCCAACAACCAATTGCCTAGTGTAGGCTAGAAAATGTCAATTTGTATTGTTCAGTTGAAGTCATGTCGTGTAGTAGTATTTGTCGGTACTGAATCGAGTAGGATGGGTCTCAGAGGTGTATCACGCTGTTCTGTGCATAATAATAAAACGGTGTGTAATAATTTGCAGTTTTCTCTGGATCCTTTATAACAAAAAATGTCACATATTGCATAGGACTGAAACAAGAGCTAATAACAATTTTTCTTTGTCGTATTCTCAATTCAAAATTACTAAGAATTGACTCATATCATAAAGAAAACAGCAAAATGTTTTTGTTGGAAGTGTTATTGATTGGTGCAGTTCATCAAATAACATTCCACACTTATATATAACATCCCCAGTTTTAATAATTCGTATAAATTAATCAACTAAACGTGCCGTGTTTTTCGTGTTCCGCAATCAATTAAATCAAACTTTGCAATAGTTATTGCCCTAAGTTTACGTTTGGCAAGTTCGTCTAACACTTCGTGACGGTTCTGAACTCCCCGTGAGAGCGGTTCGTGACGGTTCAGAACTTCCCGTGAGAACGGTTCGTGACGGTTCAGAACTCCCCGTGAGAACGGTTCGTGACGGTTCTGAACTCCCCGTGAGAGCGGTTCGTGACGGTTCAGAACTCCCCGTGAGCACGGTTCGTGACGGTTCAGAACTCGCTTGTCCGGAGTTGGAACTGCTCGCTGTTGGAGAACGCAGAGCCGCCCAAAATTAGTCAGTTAATGACATCTGGAATTGAGAAAATATAAGTACTCGCTTATTGCTCGAGCCAAACGAAACATTGACGAATTTCTCGGAAAGCGGAGAAAATTGCCAGTTCGGTTCCGTTTCTTTTTCAGTTGAATCCTGAGCCGAACGAGTTTTGTGGCGTCACTACGCGTAAAAATGATACTCTTATTTCAATTGTTGACAAAGCGAAGAATGAATTTGTGTTTATTAAATTATTTACGTTTTACATTACTCAAAACGTATCGCGTTGTTTCAAATATATTATAATATGTTTTGGACGTTTTTCGTGTAAAGGTGGCCATGTCAATGAGAAACGAGCGATCGGGAAGGCCGTGGCACTGCTTGTTCTTCCTTCTCCATGTTCCCAGTTTTCGGAGTCTTGAGGGAATATCGCGTTTTTAAATTGTAATTATTATCTTTTGCGTTTGATATAATTGCGACACATCCGTCAGTCAATTACGTACATGTTATTGATCTTCGTCGAAAAGAGCCCGCGCTAGAGACTCAACTCTTTGGAATCGGTTGTCATGGCCAGTCCTACGGGACGTGTTGGTGAGTTCCCTGTTTCTTTTTATTATCATCCCGACGACTATATTTCGTCGACTCGCTTCGTTCGAGTTGACGCGGTCGAGTTTTGTTGCAAGTAGAAGCATTTTTCGAGAGTCTGAAAGTGCGTACTTTACTCGTAATGTACTCGACGAGGAAGACAACTTTTGACTTATCGGTTGTCTGGCCTTTATCCGACAGAATTCAGTACTCGTTCCTTCTGGTCGTCGAGTTTTGAGTAACTTTGCACGATTTCGTGGCAGTTTTTGTCTGGAGGGGAAGCCGCATCAGGGCCTACTGCTGAGCGACGATCAGTCCATTGGTCTTAGTTCTGGTTGTGCCAGTTCCGCCCCGATCGGTTCAAATCTTTGCGTAATATGCCCCGTTGAATTGTGTTGCATTTGCCGTCGTTGTTGGTGTAATTGGCGCTTTACCCAGTTTTACGGTCTTCGTAAGGCCTCGTACCACTAATAGAATTAATGTCGTCCTTGCGCTTGTCTTCGGCAGCACGACCCGACGAGAATTAGTAGTTCGATTTCGTTAGCTATTCGTTCACGTCGTGTCGTTATATCGAACTTAAGAACGAATCTGAAACCTCGAAGGGTTGATATGGCGATAAATGCAAATTTGGATCGAAAGGTGTTGGTCGTGTCACCTTTTACTATGCGGTGGTTTGACCGAGCATCACGAATGATCGTGTTTTGGGTCACATCTGAGCCGCGTTGAGCAAAACGCTTTTCTGAATCGTTCTGTACCAACTCGCACAGCCTGTGTGTTTCGTCTTTGTCAAAAGTGCGTTCGTCGGACTGTCGGATCTGTCAAAATCCCGGAAGCGGTCGAAACGATGCCAGATGGTTCTGCACGAACTGCAGTTTGTTCTGAAGTTTTGCTCCTAAACGAATTCCCCAAAGTGAGAGCCGTCTATCTGAACCATCTCCAGCACTTACCCAAACGGGCATCCAAAAAATGCGTGACATGTACAAAACATCCTTGTACTGATTGCCAACCCACTGTACTCTAGCAAAATGATTGTGAGCTGTGAACCCACCCAGTGGTAAAGATTGTGCAATGAGTCCAAACCATCTGTCACTGCCAATTTGTGTGTACGAGTTCTATTGAAAGGCAGAACAGCGAATAATCGATTCGTTTCGTTGACCATAGGGCCCTTTTAGAGAAGCAGTTCAAATACCTAGGTATAATTTTAAGCGAGACGTGGTATTACACCCAACACATGCAATCTCTTAAAGGCACTACTCTCACGAGGTCTGATCACTGAAGTTGTGAGTGGCGATATTTTCTCTCTGTGGAATAATGCTGATATTAACTCCCAATCGCGTTTAAATGACACTGTGGGATGGTTTGAACGGTTCCAACGTTTTCCCAAGGCCTTCAATAAGTTGTCACATTCTACCGTCCTTCATACCTGCTTGTCTCTCAGAGTATTTGTCCCTCTTTGGTGTTGGATCGGGAGTTATTTCTCTGGTCGCGCTTCCTCTGAGGATCTCAGGTACCACCAGCCTCATTCAGGGGCCTCGAAGGTCACACTTTTGCTCTTAATTATTTTTATCATCAGCGCCTGAAACGTTCTCAAAGGCGTGCTATATGTTTTATATCAGATGGCGTCTTCACCGGTCTTCTGGATCTTCACCTGTGTGTGTTGTTAGAGTGCATTGTTCTCCAGGCTGCATTGACTCCACTCCACGTTCTCGTCGTTAACCCATCAAAGTACTTGCTTGACAATCTACTTCATACGACTTTCCACTTTTTTGCAATCTCGGTATCATCCTTGATAAACAGTTTGTTTTCAAAGACCACATCCACATCGTTCAGCTGTCTGCCAGAAATTCCCTTCTGGGTAAGTTTGGCAAGCCATTGACCCAAAGAGGTGTTGCTTCTCCACGACAATGCTAGGGGACACGCTGCTGCTTTAACCTGCTGTTCCTGATTGGTGGGGAGGTGGTTACATCTAGGCCTCATACGCGGTCCATAACAAGCCATCAGAACCTTGGTAGCCTTGCTGATACTTTCTCATCCTTCCTCATTCACATTTCCGGTCAACCCAAATTCTTTCTCTTTGACAGCAAGGACGCTTTCGCCTTAGCAGTGGACGCCTGGGAACAGCAGGCCCTCATGGCATGTCAAGGCTGGACCTCGTAGTGGCGCCAGGTTTTTGGTCGGCTGAGACGGGGGTTCCTTACCTTTATTTATTTATTTTTGTTTCTTCCCGGGCAGGGGTGGAGAACTCAGCACACAGTCCTTCATGCTAGGTACTCTTCCCCCTCTTCGTATGTCTTGGGGCATTCCCATTCTGTGTAGACTGATTGGATCGTCGTGCTAGGTACTCTGCTCCATCTTCTTATATCATGGAGTTTTTGCATTATCGCCTGATCCTGGAGGACGACAGGAGTTAATTGCCCCTTTTGCCCACCCCCTCATCGACACTAACACTTAACTACACGTAACACGAAGTACACAAACACTTATACACATAGATAAACTTTCATTCAGTATAAATTACTTTCACACCACAGGGGAAGCACTTAGCTATTCCGCCTCCTGCTTATTGACTACCCTACTTAGCGGTCGGAGGAGGGCAAGTGCTCTTTATTCCTCCCCACCTCCCACCACACCTATACTATTCCTAATTCCTATATCGCAGCCCATAACCTAACCTAAACACAACGCACAATTCTACATGATCTGATCCTATCTAACTCCCACCCATACTGGGCCTCCCCTTCTGTGCCACTAGTACGTTCAGTCGCCCTCCATAATGGTGCTTTAACCAGAGAAAAATTGGAGCGAATGCGTTGGACAATGATTTCCCCCCCTTCGTACAGAACAGTTTGTTACCCTGTAACTCATATGTTAGAACTACTCAACGATTCACTTGGGGGCTAGAGATTTGATGCTGGTGAGCAGCTCCAAATGTTCGTAATCAGTTGCTCTCCTCTTTTTACTTTCCCCTACCCCAAAGGGAAAGGAAAGTATAGTAATCGTGTCAAAGAAAAATTTGGGTTTTCTTCAGATCTTTACGTTTTGTGTCTAAAAAACCTAATTTCGGCGCATGGTCCGTGAATGTAGTTCGATTTGCAGGAGAACGACTGATCCGATTGAGCTGGTTCTTTTTTTGTTTTGTTCGTTGTTTTCTGTAGACATCAAAATGAGGTTATGGGCGATTTCGGCCGATGCGAAGGGGGGGGGGGACGAAAATGTACCAAAAATGAACTTGGTCAAACAACGCTTTACGGCAGCAGAAAGCGGTAGCGCCTACAGTTCCGGAATTTATTGTGCTGGTCGTACTCATTGCAGGACCATTATTGAGCAATTGGTACACAGATAATTAATGAGGCTGTAAACACGTTTTTTTTTTTAAAAAGGATAGTAATCACTTTTGCAGAGTTATTGGAAAATAACTGTTAGAACTGGTAGTAAGCGAAACGACAGTAGTTGAAGTTCAGGAATTTCTGGAGTGAGCCCCATGTATCTCATGGGCGTTTTTAAACACTCACCTTTTAGGTATATGATTGGACTACAATACCGAATTTTTTTAACATTCTACAAGAATTCCAGCGGAGTGTCTAAGGCAAAAACTGCGCGAAAAACGCTTTTGGTCGAAAATTTTGATAATTTATTGTGCTGCTCTCGTCATTTTCCCACGAATGTGAATTTTATAGTATCATTGCCTTATTGAGAGCTATCAATATAAAAAATGTAATTAAAATCGTTAGAGCCGTTTTTGAGAAAAAAAATTTGGTGTTTTGATCACTATGACGACTATAGTTAACTTTCGATGGATTTTGTTCATACCCTCATTATTGCGTCCCATGGTAGGCTAGACATCAAGTTTCAGCTTATTTGGTACGGTGGTTTTCTCTAAAAACTGCGCTAAAATCGATTTCGTCGAAAGTTTTAGTAATTTATTGTGCTGCTCTAGTCCTTTTCCCACGAATGGAAATTTTATGGTATAATTGCCTTATTAAGAGCTATCAATATAAAAAATTTAATCAAAATCGTTATAGCCGTTTTTGAGAAAAAAAATATTTGTCGTTTTGATCACTATGATAACTATAGTTAAATTTCGGTGAATTTTGTTCATACCCTTATTTCGGCGTCCCATGATGACCTGCGAGCGAGATATCAAGTTTGAGTGGTGACCTGTGAGCGCGATATGAAGTTTTTTCGGACTCAGGAAGTTCTGAAACGTAAAGATCTGAAGAAAACTCAAAAAAAAAATTTCAGCCGATTACATAACTTTCCTTTCTACTTCGTAGAGCCAAGGAAAGTAAAAACACTATTAGAGAAAATGACCTATCAAATCAGCTCGTCTTTTAGTCACCCATACCCACATTTCGTTCTGTATAATTATTTCTGTATATATATGTTGAACGGAGATATAAGCCAAGTTAACTGAGAAAAGGGGATTTGTCGAATATTAATTTATCGGTATTACAATTTTCTCAAAAACGGCTCTAACGATTTCGATCAAACTTACGGAGTACTCTCAGCTAACTAGTACGTAAATTTTGTTCTCCATAAGTGTTTCTGTAGAAATGCGTCGAACGAAGATATAGCGCCCGCATATTTAGCTGGTGTTCGAACTTAAAGGGGTGGCGGAAAGTTGTGTGTTGCTACGCACCGCTCGTTTCTTTATCTGCCCAAAAATGAAGTTGAAAAGTTATCAAACCGTCGGGAAAGGCGTATTATGTAGAAAAATAATAATGTTGTTTTCAATTTTTTTTGGCGTTCAGGCCAAAAGGGTTGTTTATATTCGATCAACCCGATGTAAGTAATATTTACCATTTTTATGTACTACGTGATTTCGTTTCCGCAGTGGTTCCTCGGAATTTCCGACTGCTGGAGGAGTTGGAACAAGGTCAAAGAGCGGTCAGCGATGGAACGATTTCTTGGGGCCTGGAAAACGATGATGATATGACTCTAACTCATTGGACCGGTATGATCATCGGACCCCCTAGGGTGAGTTCATTTTAATTATCTGGCTGTTATCTTGCGAACTTGACGAAAGTGCGTCACGATTAATGAGATACTGATGGTTGTGTGAAGTATGACAGAATAACAAGAAGTTTCATAGAGGGTTGAGAGTTAAGAAGGGAGAATGTTTTGTATTTGAGATTCTTAGAGCTAACAGGTAAAGGGCGATGTTACCGAAGTGAGGGAGAGGATTGTAGGCATATGTGGCGCAGAACTTGAAGGTAAAGGGTACTGTGAGCTGGTGTGACGCATGACACTTTAAATTCCTGAATGAAGTTGCTGTTGGACCCCTCGCCCCTGAAGGCGTTTTTATCAAGGAGGAACACATCCAAATGGAATATTTGGCATGGAAAGACACGTAATTATTCAATTTTTTAACCCTTGGCTGACTCCACCTCAACATCGACTGTGTAGCAGTGGCATAACTACAGGATGGAGACACGCAGCTTGGCCCAAAGGCTTGCAGTTTGCTGTCTTGTTAAGGGCAAAAAAATGGTTAAAACATTTAATAAAACGCAGTTTAATTGCAAATACTCCCTGTTTGGTATCGTTTTCAAGGTATTTGTACATCCTGGGTCGAATGGAATGAGTATCAGACGTGTACGACTGCGTATATTGTGAAATTGCAATTATTATTGTGAGACAGTCTAATTGACTAAAGACTAATTGAAAGAACTCGCGGGAACTACCGCGGAAGTAAACGTTTCGTCGTTTGTTCGTCAAAATCACCCGCTCGCTCGACTCACTACGTCGTGCCAATTGCCTACAGGCGCCTGGAATATTTAGTTCTCGTCGTTCCATTGTAGTCAGGTCATGTTTCGTGTGGTTTACTAGTATTTTTCGATGCTGAATCAAATGGGATGGGTCTTGGAACAGTAATACGAGGTATATCCACAAAGTAAGTGTACTGAAGCTCCCGTAGGCCGTAGGGAATGTTTTTTGCTATGTTGGGCACACAGTTGTGTAGCGTGACTCCTCCCCTCCGAAACAAAACCAAAATGAGGTCAGTACGTTGAAAACTGTGGTCTCAGGAGCATTTCTCGTGAAAGATGTCGATCGACTCTGCCGCCAAGTGCGAAATCCGCGCGGTCATCCGGTACCTCGTTGTTAAGGAGAAATCCCCGATTGAAATTTTTAATGAGGTAAAGGCAATTTATGGTGAAGGACACATGAATCGTACGAGTGTGTACAAGTGGTGTAGGGAGTTTAAGAACGGTCGTACGAATGTGCATGAATTGAGGAGTGGGAGACCGTTGATTGTGACTGACAAACTTGTGGAAAAGATTGAGAATGCGGTCTGTGACGATCGCAGATTGACTCTGGACGAAATTTCTACGAAGTTTCCTGAAATATCCAGATCTTTGCTGCACGAAACAATAACAGCAACCCTCGGATTTCATAAACTGTGTGCAAGATGGGTCCCAAAACAACTGACTGAACAACACGAGTTGAATCGAGTGCAGACCTCTAAAGCGCACCTCTTGTGGATGGGATGTTTTAGACCACCCCCCTTACTCCCCCGACCTGGCGCCTTCAGACTATCATCTTTTCACTTCTCTAAAGACGCACATGGGTGGAAAAAAATTTTCAACCGACGAGGAGGTGAAGAGGGAGGTCGAAAAGTGGACGAAGGAGGTGGCGGCAGATTTCTACGAGGCAGGCATAAAAAAAATTGATCCCCCGCCTAACTACCTGCATCGAGAGAAATGGCGACTACGTAGAAAAATAGCTTAAATACCTACGTAAGCACGTTTTTTTTGTTTTAATAAATTTTTTTGATCCCTAAAAAAATCGAGTACACTTACTTTGTGGATATGCCTCGTAGTAGGTCAAGCTGTTCATGAGAATAATAGACCGTTGTGTAATAATTTGCAGTTTTTTATGCATTTAGAATGTATTTGATCCTGTCATGGAATGAAAAAGGGCTTTCATTTTCTCCCTGACTCATCGCGGTTAAATCGTCTCTCCTGTCTGTGTATCCTTTGATTAACGTGTTTTTAATTTGATCAAAGTTTTCGAATGAGTAGCTTTTGATGAGGTCGGCACCTGGCCCTTGAATTATCGACAGAATTGTGCCTATTACTTCGTGGTTTTGGAAACAGTCTAAGACTTGTTTATCTACAAAACGTTCAATCAGTGTCAACGACTGCCCCGATGGGAGGGGGCATCCTAGCGAGGAAAGGTAACCAAAGGAGGTGGCTCAGTTTTTTACGACAATACATGAAGTCAACTTTCTTTTAGGCCAGTTTGGGCATCACAATAATTCGATCAGTGTAGATTCTAATGTACGTTGTAGTGTATATGCAGATTTAGGGGCCTTGAAAACGAACAGACACGATTAATTGATTTGAATTTTCCTTCTGATTGCAGACTCCATACGAAAATAGGATGTACAGCTTACGGATAGAATGCGGTCAAAGGTATCCGGAGGATGCCCCTTCAGCTCGCTTTATATCTAGACTCAATATGACTTGCGTCAATAATACTACCGGACAAGTGAGTACGACCTTGAAGCTTTCTCGGTTGTTGAACGTTTATTTTCAATTGATTGCCTTTCCAGCATCGATACGTTACACGAATTCCTCAGTTTTCAAAAGCCATTCCGTAATTTGTTGAGTAACTCCTATATATCTTATGAGCGTTTTTAAACGCTCACCTTATAGGTATTGGATCGGACTACAACACCAATCTGTTTTAACATTCTAGTAACCCATTTCAGCGGAGTTTATAGGAAAAAATCGCGCTAAAATCGATTTTTCGTCGAAAAGTTTGGTAATTTATTGTGCTGCTCTCGTCATTTTCTCACGAATGGGAATTTTATGGTATGATTGCCTTATTGAGAGCTATCAATGTAAAAAATATAATCAAAATCGTAATAGCCGTTTTTGAGAGAAAAAATGTTCTGCGTTTTGATCACTATGATAACTATAGTTAACTTTCGGTGGATTTTGTTTATACCCTCATTCTGGCTTCCAATGGTAACCTGCAGGCTAGATATCAAGTTTGAGATTTGGTGCGGTCATTTTCTCTAAAAACCACTCTAAAATCGATTTTTCGTCGAAAATGTTGGTAATTTATTGTGCTGCTCTCGTCATTTTCCCACGAATGGGAATTTTATAGTATTATTTCCTTATTGAGAGCTATCAATGTAAAAAATTTAATCAAAATCGTTAGAGCCGTTTTTGAGAAAAAAAAATATTTGGTGTTTTGATCACTATGATAACTATAGTTAACTTTTGATGGATTTTGCTCATACCCTTATTTTGGCGTCCTATCGTTACCTGTGGGCTAGATATCAAGTTTGAGCTGATTTGGTACGGTCGTTTTCTCTAAAACTCGTTCATAGACCATTTTCCCAAATATTGTTTTTCGTACGACGTGAAAATCGGAAGAGAGCCGATTAAATAACTTTCCCTCCTACTTAGTAGAGCCCAGGAAAGTAAAAAAACTGTTCGAATTACTCGTCGTATAATACTTTGTCATTCGTGTTACGACAGGTCGATCAAAGAGGCGTCCCACTTCTTTCAAGATGGCAGCGGGATTACACGATTAAATCGCTTCTTCAAGAACTTCGCAGATTGATGACTGCCAAAGAAAACATGAGGCTGACTCAGCCGCCCGAAGGAAGTACGTTCTAACGGAACGTCTTAACTCACTTATCTCCTCTCCTTATTTCTTTTCACATTATGTACATAATATTTCCAAAGTAACAATTTGACACATTGTGAGGGGAGAGGGGGGGAACAAAATCATCCGCCTGATAATGAAAGCTAGCGAGCGAATTTTTCATGAATAGGGAAAACGGAGGGGAGGGGTAAGTAGGGGCTGCGAAAACAATTGCCGCTTTGAATAAAAATCCACGAAGAAATTTGAAAAAAAAAACGCGTTTCAAAAGTTTGCTTTCGATCTTTTCGTTGCAGCTTTTTTTCACCAATTTGCGACGAATCGTCTGAAATTTTGGACGTTGGGTCGAATTCGTTAATTTCGGACGTCCGATCGCTTCTTGTTTTTGTCGCCTTTTAACCTCCCAAATTCCTCTCTAATTAACAATTTTTATTATTTTCATTCTTCTTCTTCTTCTCCTTGGATGATTTGAAATTACAATAAATTGTATACTCTTTTTATAGGCACTTTCCCTGAGAAAGATTTGAAGTTCGTATGAGCTACCGAAGTCTCGTATGTTTAAAAGGTATTCAATCAATAAACGTTATATTATTCTATCTTTACAACAAAAAAAAAACCAACTGCTGCTCTCCGATGTTCTCACATGTATCACGACGAATGAGACTGGCGCATCGATCATCTCTCCGTTGCGTCGCGAGTTGTCAAAAACGTCTCTCGAGAGGGAAAAGGGTTCTGAATCGACTTCTGTAACCTCTGGAGGCGTGGAGGGGGGGAAAAACAACAAAAAATGCGTTTTCAAATAGTTACGTGGGTTAGAAAGAATGCAAACACAAGAACGTCGCCTTTATAGACTTTGTCAAAGCTTTTTAACTTTTAATTTATTTTATTTGTATTTTTTTTCTTTTTTATTTTGTCTTTTGAGGTTTAGGATTAGGACTATTATGAAACCCTCATGAAAAAAAATTTAACGTGTAATAATGAAAATGTGCTTTTTTCAGCGCGTAACACTGTTCTGTAGAACTTGTTGAACATTAAAATTGTGCGAGATGATGATTATTGATTTTTGACTCCCATCGTTCGTCGTCGGAAGGTTTTACGGTTTTTAAGGGCGAAGAGTTGGGGATAAAGATGGATCGGACAATGTCCTGCCAATGCTTGAATCCCATGGGACATTATTAAGTCGGAGGTAGGAAGATATTAGACGATAATATACGACGCAATTGAAGTGGAAGAGGGGAATTAACGAATTTATTTGTCGACCAGGGAGTATTAGGGCCATGTGGTCCTCTCTTCCGTTCTCCCTGGCCACATTGCACAGTTACATTTTCTCCTACATTCGTCGTAACTCATTATGTTATTTATAAGTACATCTCATTCACACCGAATGAATTACATTCATACCCTACTCATTAACACACTCGTCCATACATAAACACTTACTGACAAATGCAAACACTCACTGCCCCAACTTTAGAGAAGGGTGAGTACTTGGATATTCTTCCCCTTCTCCGCAGTGGATATCCTAATCCTAATAGTTAATAAACACTTAACAAACAAAACACATAACGATTGGCAACAAACTATTTACAATGTAGGAGTGCGTGATGACTAAATAAATAATATTAGTACAGGGTGAGCCATAACAAATGGTGCAGTTTCAAAGGGCGATTTAAAAAAAAAAACGGTGCAACTTGGAAGATTACGGTTTGTTTTATTGAACGCCATACATCACCCCATTTCGGTAGATTAAGTCCTGAAAATTACATCAGGAAGGTGGGCGCCCTCAGCAGCGACGCACTGATGTAGGCGATTCCTGAAATATTCAGCCGCCCTCTGGCACATTTCGATGGGAATCGCGGCGATTTCTTCCCTGATTCGAATCTTGAGGTCTTACAGAGTGTGAGGTCGATGTTTGAACACCTTTTCCTTCAAGCAGCTCCACAGGAAAAAATCACACGCACTCAAATCTGGCGATCTTGCCGGCCGCCCCAAGTCACCCCTGAGAGAGACGAGGCGTGCGGGGAACATCTGCCGCAGTTTCACCATTGAGATTTGCGCTGTGTGGGCCATAGCCCCATCTTGCTGAAACCAAATATCCCCCAGATCTTGTTCTTCAGCTAACTGGTTCAATTCGGGTTCAAAAAATCTTTCCAGCATGAAAAGATAACGCTGAGCATTGACGGTAACAGTCCTTCCATCCTCCTCGAAAAAATAAGGCCCAATCACCCCAAATTTTGAAATGGCACACCAGACAGTGACTTTCGGGGAGTGGAGAGGTCTCTCGTGAATTTGTCTTGGGTTGCGGTCACACCAATAGCGGAAATTTTGTTTATTAACCGCTCCAGAGAGATGGAAGTGGGCTTCGTCCGAACTGAAAAAAGTGGGATGCGGTTTATCATCTCTTGGCATCGATTCAAGCGGTTTTGGTAGTCTGGAGGTGACAATTCCTGAACAATCATAATCTTGTACGGATGGAATGACAAGTCCACGTGCAAAATCCTCCTTAGTGAGGTGTTAGAGATGTTCAGTGCTACTGCGTGCCTCCGAGCAGAGCGCCGAGGCGATTGTTCCACTGCTGCTCTCACTCGAGCCAAATTTTCAAGTGTTCTTGCGTTTCTTGGTCTTCCCGCACCTCTACGCCTTACTGTGGAACCCGTTTCTTCCAATGCTTGAACCCAACGTGCGATAACATTGCGGTGAGGGACGGGATCACGACGTGGGATGTTGTAACGCAGTCGGAAGGCCCGCTGGGTGGCGATGAACGAACGGCCACATTCAAAAAACGTGCGAATGACGAAACCTCGTTGCTCTCCGCTCCAAACCATTGTAACGACTGAAAACGGGACTACTGCCCGGCACAATGAGACCCCTCCCAGGTCGTTAACCCCACTACAAGGCATGCAGCACCCCTTTGAAACTGCACCATTTGTTATGGCTCACCCTGTATAAGGTCCAACTAGAACACAACAACGATACAATCCTAATAGCTCTCAATTAATTTTTTTTAAACTTTTCTTTGAACACGTCTATCCTACCACACTTTTGAAACAGCTCTGCATGCTCATGTATTTTTGTCCCTTGGACTACGAATGATCTTGCCAACATGTTCGTCCGATGGGCAGGAATCCGAAGAACACTGTTCTTGCTCCGAGTATCGCGCTGTGAGATAAACCCGAACGATTGATAAAGATATTGCGGTCTACGATGTTTCAATACCTTGAAAACCATACAGGCGATATGTAGCTTCTTACGTTCTCTAATCTTCAGCCATCTTAACCGCTTATAATGGGGTGTAACGTGCTCGTCCAGGCGCAGTCGCAAAACAAACCGTAGAGCCGCGTTTTCAGCCTTCTGTAATCGATCAAGCTCGCAGCTCGATGGTGAGGTCGTTAGCAAACGAGGGAAGAGAGCGTGTGATTGCCTCCACAACGCTGTGAAAGTAGCAACACACAACTTTCCTTAGCTCTACGTCAATTCACTTATGTACAAGGCTTTTTCTACTCACTCAGTTCATTTGAACTTGGTCAAACAACGCTTCACGGCAGCAGGAAGCGGTAGCGCTTACAGTTCCGGAATTTATTGTGCTGCTCTTACTCATACCCGGACCATTATTGAACAATTAGTACACGAAGAATTAGTGAGGCTGTAAACACGATTTTTTTGAACAGGATAGTCATCACTTTTGTCGAGTTATTGGGTGAAAACCTTTAAAACTGGTAGTAAGCGAAACGGTAGTTGAAATTCTAGAATTTTTTGAGTGACCCTCATGTATCTTATGAGCGTTTTTAAACGCTCACCCTATAGGTATTGGATTGGACTACTGCATCCAATTGTTTTCAAGATTCGAGTCACATTTCGGCGAAGTTGATATGGAAAAGAGTGGTGCGTAGCAACACAACATTCAGCCACCCTCGTAAGTTTTAACACCACCTACATTTGCGGGCGCTATATCTTCATTCAACGCATTTCTACAGAAACATTTATAGAGAACAAAATGTAGGGACTAGTTAGCTGAGAGTACTCAATAAGTTTGATCGAAATCGTTAGAGCCGTTTTTGAGAAAATTGGAATTCCGATAAATTAATATTCGACAAATCTCCTTTTCTGAGTTAACTTGGCTTATATCTCCGTTCAACATATATATACAGAAATTATTATAGAGAACGAAATGTGGGTGACTAAAAGACGCTCTGAACGATTGATGAAATTTGGTGAAGCAGTTACCCCAGAAATAACGCAAATTTTCGAAAAAACGTAACTTGCGGCACATATTAATTTTTATCTCTGCTCAATGGACTTTCAGAGGAACATTTATTGAGAACAATATGTAGGTATTAACTATTCGAGAACATCCTGAGAGTCAGGTGAAAGTCGTTTTGCCAAAAAGCGTTAAAAACCTATTTTTGCTTCATAGGCCTGTATCTCCGTTCACCGCAGTTTCATGGAGATATTTATAGAGAAGAAAAGTTAGGTACCGAATCGGTTCAGACCGTTTGACTCCCTTCAAAGGCTCCGGGTGATCCAAGGTCTAGTGGTTAAGACTGGTTCATAATTATCCTCGGAAGTCTGGAATTATGGATCGGAGCTCCGCACGATTGCTGTTAATTTTTGCCTGAGTCAGCGAATCCACAAACGTCTCCAAACCCCCCTCTTAATATGGGTGGGAGCGGTTTACGAACAATTCCACGCTCTTTTATATAATAATATATAGAAAAAGAAGAGGGCCCGAGAGAAATTTAAAATATCTGGTGCGTTGCAACACTCAACTTTCCTTAGCTCTACAACAATTCACTTTGTACATGGCTAATTCTACTTACTCAATTCATTTATCACTCAGTTCATTTGAACTTGGTCAAACAACACGTCACAGCAGCAGGAAACGGTAGCGCTTACAGTTCCGGAATTTATTGTGCTGCTCATACTCATTATAGGACCATTATTGAGCAATTGGTACACAGAAAATTGATGAGACAGTACACGAATTTTTTGAAGAGGGATAATAATCACTTTTTCAGAGTTAATGGGTAATAACTGTTAAAACTGGCAGTAAGCGAAAAGGCGGTAGTTGAAATTCAGGAATTTCTGAAGTGAGCCCCATGTACCTCATGAACGTTTTTAAACACTCACACTTTAGGTATTGGATTGGACTACAATACCACTTTTTTTTTACATTCTACAAGAATTCCAGCGGAGTTTATAAGGAAAAAACTGCGCTAAAACCACTTTTCGTCGAAAATTTTGATTATTTATTGTGCTGCTCTCGTCATTTTCCCACGAATGGGAATTTTATGGTGTGATTGCCATATTGGGAGCTATCAATATAAAAAATTCAATCAAAATCGTTATAGCCGTTTTAAAAAAAAAATATATTTGGTGTTTTGATCACTATGATAACTATAGTTAAATTTCGGTGGATTTTGTTCATACCCTTATTTTGGCGTCCCATGATGACCTGCGGGCGAGATATGAAGTTTGAGCTGATTTGGTTTGGTGGTTTTCTCTAAAAATCGTTCACATACACGAAGATAGATCTGAAGAAAACTAAAAAAATTTTTTTTCAGCCGATTACATAACTTTCCTTTCTACTTTGTAGAGCCAAGGAAAGTAAAAATCAAGAGAAAATAATCAGACAAATTCTCGGGTCCGAGATTCGCTGACGCTGTGTAAGTTCAAGCGGAGAGATAAATGGTGATGTGCCTACCACAATGTGAATGAAAAGTAAGCGCCCTTTCCTTGTCGCCCTCTCGTTCCCCGAATGTTTGATCAGATTTTCGGGGTTTCGCTCAACTCTCAAAGATCCGTTTCTTTAAAGTCGTCCTCTCCAGGAGCGGTGGCTAACAGGGGGGGGGGGATGTACAGTGGTGCATAATTCCTCCACGAAAAGTCGGGAGATTGCTGTTAATTTTTGCCCGAGTCAGTGGATCCCCAATCGTCTCCAAACCTCCCTCGTAACACCAGGTTAATGGGCAATGTGGTAGGGCTGAGACTGTGTGCCCCGCCAAGGAAGGGAAACTGCGGTAGCAGGGTTGTGGGCTGATGCCTTCCAAGTACAGAGCGTGTTTGAATTGGCCGTTGGGGAGAGTACCTAACCCTGCGCCCATTACTTCTCCCTTGCCACACTCTGGGGAAACTCCCAGCGAAACCTGGCCCCCACAAAGCCAAACCCTTGGCTTCACGGCCAGACACGCTACCGCTTGAGTAGCCTAAGGGCCTGAATGGGTAGCAGGTCCCTGGTGCTGAGATGGCCATGAGGCGTTCTAACAGCACCTTAGCTCTATCTCCATAGGGATTGGACTCGTCCCTGGGTAGGGAGAAAGGTGTCAGGCCACGATCCTTCAAGTACAGCAGTAGCGATGGCCACCAAACATCGAAAGCTTTTCGTGAGAAGGGCCCAGGATATGACTACAAGGGTGAGAAGAGAGACACGTCTTCGAACGCTCCAACCATGGCAGGGTAGATGGTAGACAGCCATTCTCATCCCGCAAGTAACTTCAGGAGTTACATCCCCAGCCCTACACAAACACTTCAAGCGTCGAAAACATTTTAAACTTATTCATCCACAAACAACAACAAACAGGGTACAAATTTCAACAATCGGGAACACCAGTGTTTATTTAAAATCAAACAAGCCAACACATTTCGAGCCGCCCTTTCAAATTTTAAAACGCCTTACATTTGATGTTTTAGACGGGAAGATTTTATGTACAGAAGCGCTGACTAAATGAATCGAGTTTGACGACACGATTTCGCATAAAACGAACGATAATAAATATACAATACACTATACAAAACAAGAGAAATGTAATTAGTTGCCAATTTTAAACAAACACGGACTCCTCGGAAAACAACGAGTAAAGAAGGAAAATGATGGCAGGGGGGAGGGGGGACAAACAAATGTTTGACAAACTTCAAAAAAAGGCGGTTTATAACAAGAGTCCGGCGTTTTGAGTTTTATTTACAAAATAAAAAGTTTACCACTGAGTTTAAACTTGTTGTTACGTGTGACCTGATTTTTCTTCTGTTTTTTTTTTTTTTACTACCAACTTGTGTTTCCTAAGTAAAAGGCGACAAACCGCCCGTAAGGGAGGGTTTTTACTTTTTGGGAGGCGGAGGTTGATAGACGATCTTCCTCGATTTCATTGTGCTCCATTTGAATCGCTTCCAGTAGATGGCGACGGCGCTGAAGAACGTGAAAATCGCGATGATCTGAAAAAAAAAAATCATTCAACGCATTTCTACAGAAACATTTATAAAGAACAAAATGTAGGGACTAGTTAGCTGAGAGTACTCCGTAAGTTTGATCGAAATAGTTAGAGTCGTTTTTGAGAAAATTGGAATACCGATAAATTCATACGAGGCATATCCACAAAGTAAGTGTACTGAAGCTCCCGTAGGCCGTAGGGAATTTTTTTTGCTATGTTGGGCACACTGTCGTGTAGCGTGACTCCTCCCCTCCGAAACAAGACCAAAATGAGGTCAGTACGTGTAAAACTGTGGTCTCAGGAGCATTTCTCGTGAAAGATGTCGATCGACTCTGCCGCCAAGTGCGAAATCCGCGCGGTCATCCGGTACCTCGTTGTTAAGGAGAAATCCCCGATTGAAATTTTTAATGAGGTAAAGGCAATTTATGGTGAAGAACACATGAATCGTACGAGTGTGTACAAGTGGTGTAGGGAGTTTAAGAACGGTCGTACGAATGTGCATGACGAATTGAGGAGTGGGAGACCGTCGATTGTGACTGACAAACTTGTGGAAAAGATTGAGAATGCGGTCCGTGACGATAGCAGATTGACTCTGGACGAAATTTCTACGAAGTTTCCTGAAATATCCAGATCTTTGCTGCATGAAACAATAACAGAAACCCTCGGATTTCATAAACTGTGTGCAAGATGGGTTCCAAAACAACTGACTGAACAACACAAGTTGAATCGAGTGCAGACCTCTAAAGAGATTTTGGAACGGTATGAACTGGAGGGTGATGATTTCCACAAGTGTATTGTTACTGGAGATGAGACTTGGGTTGCACACTATACTCTAGAAACCAAGAGACAGTCCGAACAGTGGCGTCACACCACTTCACCCTCAGCCAAAAAGTTCAAAACCACAATTTCTGGGACAAAAATCATGGCATCAGTGTTTTGGGACCACAAAGGCATCATACTGATCGATTATTTGCCTCAGGGGGAGACCATAAACGCGGCAAGGTATTGTGAGACCCTGAAAAAATTGAGAAGAGCCATTCAAAATCGAAGGAGGGGTCTTTTGACGAAGGGCGTTGCGTTTGCTTGCTCCATGACAATGCACGACCTCACACGGCCAACTTCACGAAGGAACTGTTGGACTCTTTTGGATGGGATGTTTTAGACCACCCCCCTTACTCCCCCGACCTGGCGCCTTCGGACTATCATCTTTTCACTTCTCTAAAGACGCACATGGGTGGAAAAAAATTTTCAACCGACGAGGAGGTGAAGAGGGAGGTCGACAAGTGGACGAAGGAGGTGGCGGTAGATTTCTTCGAGGCAGTCATAAAAAAATTGATCCCCCGCCTAACTACCTGCATCGAGAGAAATGGCGACTACGTAGAAAAATAGCTTAAATGTATACCTACGTAAGCACGTTTTTTTTGTTTTAATAAATTTTTTTGATCCCTAAAAAAATCGAGTACACTTACTTTGTGGATATGCCTCGTATTCGACAAATCTCCTTTTCTGAGTTAACTTGGCTTATATCTCCGTTCAACATATATATACAGAAATAATTATAGAGAACGAAACGTGGGTATGGGTGACTAAAAGACACTGAACGGTTGATCAAATTTGGTGAAGCAGTTACCCTAGAATTTACGGAAATGTTCGAAAAAACGTTATTTGCGGCACATTTTAATTTTCATCTCTGCTCAATGGACAATCAGAGAAACATTTATTTAGAACAATATGTAGGTATTGACTATTCGAAAATGTCCTGAGAGTTTGGTGAAAATCGTTAAAGCCGTTTTCGAGAAAAATGCGAAAAACCCTAGTTTTTGGTACATTTTCGTCCCCCACCCCCCTTCCCATCGGCCGAAATCGCCCATAACCTCATTTTGGTGTCTACAAAAAGTAACGAACAAAACAATAAAAGAACCAGGCCAATCGGTTCAGCCGTTCTCCCGTAAATCGAACTACAGACCACGCGCCGAAATTAGGTTTTTTACTCAGTAGGCCTCAAAATGTAAAGATCTGAAAGAAACCCAATTTTATTCTAGGCAATTAGCACCGCCTGACGAATGGTTGGTGTGATGGGTAGGCAGGGGGGGAAATGAGACTAGGACATGGAGAAACTCTCTATAATGTCAACAGAGTTCCTTCAACTACTAGAACTCGCCTGGCTGTATTCACTGATATCACCATTGACCATCCAGAGTCTTGCATCTCTCAGTCCTATTCGACTCAGCATCACAAAATACTTGGGAAACGATACCAAAACACCACACATAGTGCAATAGTACAATCATGGTTCCATGATGGAGTGCAGGGCTGGTTTGGGAATGGTAGGACCTAGCTTCGCAGCCTTACCAAGCGGCTTGGAGACTATGCCTCAATGCGTCAAACAGAAATTCTAGCCAGAAATATTTGCACGGAAGAGATCCTGACACAAGGCTTTTTAGGGGTATTGTGATGGATACAACCGCACGTAAGGCCACTACAAATGTAATTCCACAAGGTTCGACTCCAAGTATGATATAATAAACCAATCGTCTCCAGTGTCAGGATAGGGTCTTTCCCTTTAGGTAGCGGAGAGTAGAAACAGAAGAAATACGTTTACAACAGGGCGAGGATGTCGATAGTGGAGTTATCAGTGAGTTGAAGCGGTGTCAAGCTTCGCGTTGTACCTTTCGAACACGATCGATTGTCATTCGCTGATGTACAATTACCCGAGGCCCTTTATGTGAAAGCGGATGAGCAGAAGGTGGACTGAATGCACACAAAGCTCAAGATTTCAACTAATTCGGCTGGCGCCAAACGCCTACTATGCCACATTCACATTCAATCTGATTGTACTGCCACATCCTCACAACCGTTTTACACTGTACACCAGATATGTTTTAGTTCTAGTTAATTGCTAACGTAATTTTGTACTAAGGTGACCTCCGAAAGTACTAGATAGCGCAGTGCATATGATGAATAATAAACGACAATTTAGAAGGACATAGGGGTCGAATCCCACCCGAAATATAATAATAAAAGGGTAAACATAAAGAAATCGACGGGGACGAATAAATTAAAAAATAAAATTCAATTCAGGGAAAAAATAAATTAATAATAGTTGACCTTTTGGCTTAAAATGAATCTAAAATAATAAGTGTCCTTGCCGAAACTATGAAAACAAAAACAGAATAAATGACCCACAGTTTTCGATTGCTCTTAAATTTATCACTGGCACGCGACAATTTCATGTTACTCATCATCAGCTGGGGTTATCAAAACGTCCAACGATATCGACTAACATTATTGACTCGTTGCTTCACTATTACTTCATCTTCCTGACCTAAGCTCAAGCCAGTTCGGCACCAAGCCTCCTTGCATTCACAACACGCCTGAGAAGATTACAAAAATATTTAAGTGTGAGGGTATTTGATATTACGAAACCGCACACAAGTTGCCACTTACCCCGTTGTAGTGGTGGTTTGGTGAAGAAGAGGTAAACTCGGCAGAACTTCCTTTATTCTCCTATGGCTTGATCACGAATCCTCACAAATCGGAAAATTTTCCCATGGGTTTTCCTTCCCCTTCCCAACTCATGACCTTCATTTTCCGTCCGCATCAGCCTTTCAGCCTTCCCTGATATGATTGTAGCCTCTTCCTGTGGTTACACTTCTTCTTCTTCGTCCTTGCTGTTGTTGACCAGCACAACACCATCTGCTGAGCTCAAAGTACGCCCTCGTACTTTCCTGGGTTGACGTGTTTTGGGCTGGTTGCCTCCCTGAGGCTCGGTCACCACTGGTCTACTAGTGCAGGAGTAGGGATTGTGAAGACGTGAAGGCTGATACGCGAACGGAAAATGATCGAGGTTGTTGAACGAAATAAAATATCTTGTGCGCAGCAACACACAACTTTCCGCTACCCCTTTAAGTTCGAACACCCCCTACATAGACGGGTGCTATATCTTCGTTCAACGCAGTTTTACAGGAACATTTACGGAGAACAAAATGTAGGGACTAGTTAGCTGAGAGTACTCCAAAAGTTTGATCGAAATCGTTTGAGCCATTTTTGAGAAAATTGGAATACCGATAAATTAATATTCGACAAATCTCCTTTTCTGAGTTAACTTGGCTTATATCTCCGTTCAACATATATAAACAGAAATAATTATAGAGAACGAAATGTTGGTATGGGTGACTAAAAGACACTCCATTAAGATTTATCACACCTGGTGAAGAAGTTACCCTGGAAGTTACGGAAATGTTAGAAAAAACGTTATTTTCGACACATTTTGATTTTTATCTCTGTTCAATGGACCGTCACAGGAACATTTATTGAAAAGAATGTGTAGGTATTAACTATTTGAAAACATCCTGTGAGTTTGGTGAAAATCGCTGAAGCCGTTTTGCCAAAAAGCGTAAAAAACCTATTTTTGCTTCAGGGGCCCATATCTCCGTTCACCGTATTTTCATGGAGTTATGTATGGAGAAGAAAAGTTAGGTATTGATTAGGAGAAGATAATTTGAAAGTTTAATCAAAATCGTTAGAGCCGTTTTTGAGAAAAATGCGAAAAACCCTAGTTTTTGGTACATTTTTTTGGGTTTTTTAGACTCAGTAGGGTCTGAAACGTAAAGATCTGAAGAAAACCCAAATTTTTTTTTTGGGCCGATTACTATACTTTCCTTCCCTTCGGGTAGCGGAAAGTAAAAAGGAGGTCATGAGTTGGGGAGGGGAAGGAAAAACCATGAGAAAATTTTCCGATTTGTGATCAAGCCATAGGAGAATAAAGGAAGTTCTGTCGAGTTTACCTATTCTTCACCAAACCACCACTACACCATTGTAGCACGTCTGTCGCTACAACCACAACCGAATTGCCTTTGCACAAAGAAGGCATATTTTACGGTACACGCCGCAGCCTAGAATGTTGACATATTTTAAAAACATGACTCGATATGGAATTGCTTTCAAATACCTTGATCGCCATTTGTTTTCGAGTATCGTGCTCAGGTTCTGAAGTCCATTTCAGGAACGTCGCTACGTCTTTGGCTAGTTGAGAGGCTGTCGCAGGAGTACCGTCGCTGTACTCAATAACCTGAACATTAAAAAACGCATAATTTTAGTTCTTGTGTTTGCGCTTGGAATTTTGATATAAAATCCGACAGCCCTTTTGGTTTATTATTCATCAAGTTAACAACTCAATTTTGGTAGTTATACTGCGATTATGTCGTTTAGTATCGTTTGAGATTTTTTTTTGGTACTGGGACGAATAGTACGCCTCAAAGGCTGCGTCTAGACTGAAAACAGTGATATCACTGTGCTGATCAACAACAGCAAGGACGAAGAAGAAGAAGTGTAACCACCGGAGGAGGCTACAATCATATCAGGGAAGGCTGAAAGGCTGATACGCGGACGGAAAATGATAGAGGTTGTTGAACGGACTAAAAAAGGAGGTCATGAGTTGGGGAGGGGAAGGAAAACCCGTGGGAAAATTTTCCGATTTGTGAGGATTCGTGATCAAGCCATAGGAGAATAAACGAAGTTCTGCCAAGTTTACCTATTCTTCACCAAACCACCACTACAATTGGCGCAGTCGGTTTTCGAGTACCTTCAGGTAAAGTATCGCATAAATTTGGTAAGTAACATTTTAATTTACGCATCTACTTACCATTTTCTTTGACATTTTCCGAGAGACATTGAAAATAGGTTAATTCGTCCTGTGTGCGATAAATTTACTTGCACTCCCCAGCAACTTAACGCATTTCATATTTATTACACATTATTCCCACGGTTTCGTTGCCCTAAAAACGTTTTCATCTCCAATTTTCAAATTTTTAGCATGTTCTCGACCGTTCGTTGAGTTCGTTTTCATTCGGAACTACAGTTCCTAGACTCAAATACGAGTTTTCTTATTCATTCAATCAGTGCTAATTCGTTGCAGTCTGTTTGTAATTTGAAATGGCAACTCCCAAACGCATTTTCGGACTCAAAAATCCCCTTGCTTTTAGGCGTAGGACGCTGGGTGCCACAGTTTCTGATCCAGACCTGCGTATTGAAGTCAACAGGCACAGTGCGCCCGATCACAGTGAGTTGGGGTGGCAGGAGCCCAATATTATGGTTCATTCTGAACCAAGGGTTCCCCTCGCCTTTTGCACAAGGGCCTGGTGTCTCTCCTCATAGTCCAGTAAAGCAAGCGTCTCTATTACCACCTGTTTGTTCCAGCCCAACGCTGTCAGATGCTTTCATTTCCATAGTGGATAGCATCAAGGAACAAATGAGGCACATGCAACATACTGTCGACTCGTTTCATAGGGAACTGAGAGAGACAAGGAAACCTTGAGTACGCAGATATCTGACAGTGTCGCTCGTCTTGAAGATCGTTTGGAGGCCATAGAAAACTGTACAGAGGGCCATGCAGCAAATATGATGCAGGCTAGACAGGTGATCTAAACCGGATAGTCGAAAGGATGAATGAGGTAGAGGAACAGGAAGTAACTGCAGTCCAGAATCCTGAAATCTGTGAAGCAGTGTTGAGAGGTGAAAGCACTCCTCTGGAAGGGAGGGATCGAAGAGTAACTTTTGGTCCTAGCGGGTTGTCATCTCCTGTACAACATCAACCTGTGTTGGCTCAACCGATAGTGAGCCTTCCAACAGTAATGTCGACAGGAGAAAGGGCATGTGAGCCCATTTCAACTTCATGCTTCTGTCCTGTATCATATAGTGCACCCCAGTGCACTGGGCAACCCCTTCACGCCTCTACAACAGGGCACATGTATGTGACCCAAGGTTGCATGCCAACCTACACGACCTCGTACCCTACAAATAATCATCCAACCTTTCTATTCTCGAACCAAACTTGGCCAACAGGAACAGAGCAACAGCACACCATTTGCAATAACCCCCAGCAGAGCCAAGTGCTCATACAGCTCAGAGCATCCCTTCCAACATATGGTGGGAAGCAAGGAGAGCGTCTGGAGGATTTGTTTGAGCAGATAAGGGAGGAAACAAGAATACACCCCTTACCTGCTAGCACATGGTTGCAGTTGGCAAAAAGCTCAGTTACGTGGCCCAGCTAGGTCGCTGCTCAAAGAACTTGCGAGCATCAGACCAGTTCTTTAGAGCTATTGGAGTTTGAACTAAGAAAGCGTTTTGTTGGAATTAAAACGCCTGATTTTTACTTTCAACAACTTATGGCCATTTCCATAGGAAAGAACGAGACCGTCAAGGTTTTGGTGCTAAGGTGAGGGATATGGTTCAAAAGGCATGTCCCAAACTTTCTCCTGATGATGTAGAGCGGCAAGCAGTTAGTTTCTTTTAAAAGGACTTCCAGCTCAGCTTCAAAGGACAACACGAATTTTAGGACAACTAGAAACACTAGGGGAAGCAGTAGCACGAGCTTCGTACTGCAAAATGAGCGAAGAAATGCTTACCCACACTAGTGTTCCCAATGACTAACGTGTTGTCCACGGTCACGAATCAGAAGCACAAACCCCCCAGCAGACCAAACTCCCCACAGAAGAGTTCCACTCCACCTCCTAACAGGCGGACAAGTGGTAGCCAACACAGACGTACAGCTGACACATCAAAGGGAAGGAAGGGAAATAAATCCCGAAAGTTTCCCAGCAATCCTTACTGTCACGTCTGTGGCTCAAAGGAACACTTTTCTGGCAAATGTGATTATAGGGTAGGAGGCCCAAAAGCTGGCCAACCTATACCTAAAGTGAAGCCAGCAGAAGCATCTGTTCCTGGAACCTCTTCATCCTCGCCAGGGAATGGTCAATCAGATTACCCAAACGGGAGAGGCGGGCAGAACCCGCCAAGTACCTGAACTTAGGTAAACAAATTAATGGGAATGCTGCTACAGACCCTGGCATGGAAAAGGAAATAGTTCGAGTTAATTTAGGGAGTGCACCGCTTTTCACATTGGAAGGCGAGGTTGAATCAACTAGGGGAACCATAATTATAGACACTGGCTCCCAAATCACACTGGTTGATTCGAAACTTTGTGTTGATCCGCTTCGACCTTTAAATCTCTTAATACTAGGTCTAGGATCCCAGCCCATTACACCACTAGGTGAAACAACTGTCTCAGTTCACCTTGATGGAGAACAACCTTTCAGTATAAAGGCTGCAGTATGTGATGGTCTTAGCCATGGCGCATTGCTGCTTATAGGTTGTGATGTCCTGAGTGAATGTGGAGCAATTTTGGACGTGCAGCAAAGTTGTTGCTTTGGCGCACCTTGCCCAATTTCGTTTCGGAAGAATGAAGCAAATTCAATGGTTCCAAAAACAGTGCCATGCCAGCGCTCCAAGGGTAAACACGTCGGTGCGTATGCAATCACTAGTCAGGAAGTGAGGATCCCTCCTGACACTACAGCTGTTATCCCTTTAAGAGTCAAATTGGACCGCTCTATGAGAAAAGAAGTTGGAAATTTACCTCATGGTCTCGTGGCTTTCACCCCTGATGATGACACCCACTTGCTTATGGCAAACACTATTGGGACATCAGATAAAATGGTTGCCGCAGTTTGCAATTCTACCTCCTCAGAATTTGTCATGCACAAACACATGGCAGTGGGGCACATTGAATTTGTTGACAACTTTGAACCTACATGTGTGTTGCATCTTTTCCAGGGCACTCATGACAAATGTGTCAGATTAGTTGTTCCTCCACCGGACCTTCCAACGTTCTGCCGCATTGGCACACAATGGGCTTATTCTGTTCATCCTCCTTTGACAGTTACAGTCCACTGTCCAGACAAGGGGTCTGCACATAGGAGAAATTACGTTTAGTAGGAACTGGACTACTCCCCAACGACTGGTCAGTGTGATGTGTTCAGCAATGGAACAAAGTTATTTGGACGACTCACTGGGAAACCCATTTGATTAAATCGACGGGTATGAACCATTATCCAGTGCTCTCAGCACTATTACAAAATGGGAGTCGTATGACGACTGATAATGAAAGAGTGGTGCTCCAAGCTCAAGAGAGCGAGGACCTCCGTGACATCCTAGCTTCTTTGTCTGAATCTCAGGTGGGTGTCAGTTTGCAAGCTGCTCTGCAACAAGTAAGAAGAAGAGAGGAGGAGAAACGTCGACATAGAGAGAATGCCTGGTGGACGAATCTCACCATGGGTCTCTCTAGTTCATCCCCCTCCTTGTGGCAGCAATTATGCTGTTAGTGTGCTTCTTCTTGGCTCATCGCTAAAATAGTTTAGCAACGATGGTAAATGTATAAACTATTTTTTACAATTATCATATAGATTTTCTTTTAAGGCTTTGATGAAAGTTATTGATTACTATCTAATCTCTAATATTTTAGTCACATGCATTTCCTATGTCAAATAACACTTTCTCCCATACAGCCATTTTCAGCACTTCCTTCTAATTTGCGAATGGGGTAGGAACCAACAGGAGTTGGAATTATTAAAAGGGGGGGGGGAAGGGTTGTATATACAATTCTGGTATACCCAACGCTCAACCTTTCTCTCGCTTTCCCATCCTTCCTTCATTTGTTGCTTGCTTAGTCATGGCTTAGTTCCTGCATATAAGTGTTGCATGTATGTACTATGTGTGTGCTTAATTAGTGGGAAATTGTCTACAGGATTTGTACAATTAGGTAATACTCTGTCAGGTTGCAACAAAGATGTTCCAAATTGTTCGGAAATTAGCCAGTAAGTGGCAAGGACATTGTGAGTAGGCTACCAATGACAATAAAATGTATTGCATGTATAAAAGAAAGAACACATGTGATGAATCAAAGCTGTTTACATTTTTAAGAAAAGAAGGGAAAAAACCTTAACTGTTTTAAGGTTGTTGAAAGGTTTCAAACAAAATCCTAATCACGAATGCCATAGGGACACTTTTGGCTGACTGTAAATACTACAAATTTATTTTTTCCCAGTTCACTTATTCAAACAAAAAAAGAGTTTTGTTACCTTCCATCCTCTAACTCCGCTGACCTTACTCACCACAAACAACACATGGTCCTCCATCAATGG
Organism: Pachypeltis micranthus; assembly: GCA_020466155.1. Lineage (NCBI taxonomy): Eukaryota > Metazoa > Arthropoda > Insecta > Hemiptera > Miridae > Pachypeltis > Pachypeltis micranthus. The sequence goes on along the minus strand of CM035777.1, from coordinate 26,039,323 downwards.
TACTTCAAGACTATCTGTCAGCCCCCTGACTTATGTAGCCTCCTGTGACATTATCACGTCTTCACGATCCCTACTCCTGCACTAGTCGACCAGTGGTGACCAAGCCTCAGGGAGGCAACCAGTCCAAAACACGTCAACCCAGGAAAGTACGAGGGCGTACTTTGAGCTCAGCAGAGGGTGTTGTGCTGATCAACAACAGCAAGGACGAAGAAGAAGAAGTGTAACCACCGGAGGAGGCTACAATCATATCAGGGAAGGCTGAAAGGCTGATACGCGGACGGAAAATGATAGAGGTTGTTGAACGGACTAAAAAAGGAGGTCATGAGTTGGGGAGGGGAAGGAAAACCCGTGGGAAAATTTTCCGATTTGTGAGGATTCGTGATCAAGCCATAGGAGAATAAACGAAGTTCTGCCAAGTTTACCTATTCTTCACCAAACCACCACTACATCACAATAATTATAGTGAGCCGAAGTCTACTCAATGACACAACTCGCGAGACAATACAGCGAAAGTTATCGTTTCATCATTTGTACCATCTCTCGTCTCATTAAAACCAACCGCCATCTCGTCGCGTCGTGCCAATTACCTCCAGGCGCCTGGAATAATTAGTTTTCGTCGTTCCGTTGCAGTCATGTCATGTTTCGTATGGTTTACTGGTATTTTTCAATGCTGAAACGACCGGTACGGTTCTCGGAGGAGTGAGACTACGTCAAGCTGTAGAAAATAATAAACCGTTGTGTTTGAAGCATTTTTGTTTCTCCGGCGATCGCTGGAAACAGGGGGGGGGGGGGCACAAATCTTCAGGGAACGCATCCCAAAAAGACCCCCAACCTTATTGTAAGGAGCCTGAACATTAGTCGGCCGCTGTTGCCAAGTCTCCCGGCGACCCGACTCGACACAAAGATAAGACACTCCTCAGAATTAATTCATTTTCATTAATACCAAAAGTGAGTCGTTTTATTTTTCGATATTTTCTTTCCTTAATAAATTTGTGCGTACATCCATTTAGCTTATTTATGTATGCATATCTGTTAATAATTCTAGAACATGCTTGACTAACGAGCGCAGATCAATCGTTTTTGAGTCTAGTTTATAGAAGAGCTCTGAGCTCTCCTCATTATGGGCCCCTCCAGTCCTTCGGTTCACAACAGCAAACAACAAACAGCAGCAAACAAACGTGGCTTTGATAACTTCGTTCACCCAATACCCCATTAAGATGTACCAAAACAGGCATCTACTGACTTTCCTCCGCCTGTTGAGCAGCTCATGCGACCAGCGCTGCTCTACATCTCCAGTTTACCTACGTTTGATACGATGCCATACAACGCGATCTGCCAAACTTTTTCCCCCCGCGTCACCACCCCTTGTGCTTCATCTCATTTTTCCCCTGCTTCCAACCCCTTTCCATTGATAAGACCATTCCAATCTTCTTCTGCACCTCACGCCGTCATATTCACCGTATTTTTCATCAACTCATCACCTCATCTAGGACCCCAACGAACGTTAAATTCATTTATTTATTTCTTTGCTCGAGCTATCCTTGTATATAGATTTCCTTAAGAGAACTCCTTATTTTAATATAAACATCTTTATCCCTTAGTTTCGAATTACTTTCCTTGTTCTTCTCTCATTCAGCTTTCCCTTCCTCACTCCCTTTTTTCACATTTAATTCATCAATTCCCACCGTGTATGTGTTACGTGTCACTGGAAAACGAGAAGTTTTCGTTTCAGTACACCTTAACACAGTCTGAACAGAGCTCTTGTCTCATCCGGGTGTCGTCAGTCATCTCCACTTGTGTTCACTCCCACTCAGCTCCCTGAACTGTAATTGGGATAAAACTCAGTACTCCAATGACATTCAATAGTTATCGCTTATCTTCCCCCACTCGACGTACGAAAAATGTCAATCTGGCAGCCCCTCACAAAGCCCGCGTAAGATAAAATACCTAAAAGGCGCGTAACAGGTTCACGTAAACGGAAGAAAATTTTACCTCGTTGTAAAGGGCTTGTGCCATGGAAATGGCACCACCAGGGAAATAGGGGTTGAAATATTGTCCATCCCTCAGCACCACGCCAGCAGGAGCGTCGCAGTACCCAGTCAACAACGAGAAAATATAATCCTGAAATTGTCACGGTAAATTAATTTTCGTTTTTTACAACTCTCCTAAACTTGACTGAGAACTAGAAGTGCGAACCTCTTTGCCGTGTCGACCAGGAACAATGTAGGAGAGATCCGGAGGGTACGCTCCGTTGTTGGCAGCTCGCGCAGCCTCTTCGTTAGGATACGGGCTCGGGATACGATCCGACAGTTTACCCGGCCTCTTGAACATCTCACCAACCTCGTTAGGTCCGTCGAGGATCTAGACACACACAAAAAAAAAGTTAAAAACCAAATTGCGCTCATAACAATCGATTAAAAGGCAAAATGAAGGTGCGGACCATTTGTTCTTCGGCTTCCGCTTTCGCTTCAGCTTCAGTGTGAGACACTCCAACCAGCTCTCGGTAGGAGACGAACTTCAAGCTGTGGCAAGCAGCGCAAACTTGTTTGTACACTTCGTAACCTCGTCGAATACTGAAAGAACGAAAATTGGGTCAATTACGCGAGTGGGGAAGATGGAAATCGATCAATGCTGCGAGAGAAATGGAAAGAAATGCAATGTGTGTCTAGAAACATTTATACTTCGAAGTAGGGGAAGACATGGACTAACTATTGTCTGTGTTTGCCTTTAACCAGGAGCTCTTGCAAGTTATTATCACTACGGACCTCCGCAGGCACTCGAATAGGCAGTTTAATGCTAAGTGCCTTCGTTACTAGTGTAGGGAGTGTCGAATCTTACGACAATTCTCCCTGAGCCGAGACATCAAAATAGCACATTTAAAGAAGGCACTAAGTGACGAGAGAGGAATTGATCGAGTGACAATTAATGCATAAGATGCCACAATGCACTGACAGTTTTTGGTGGACCAAATTAATTTAGGTGAGGGAATGTGCCACTTTACGTTTCAAGTCGCGGGAATTACAAATCTGCAATGCCCGTCCACAGTTCAGGCGATTGCCTTTAACGCGATCTACAAAAATCCCATTTGGTTGTGCCCATCTGCTCGGCAATTCGATAGAACGAAAACCCATGGGTGACACCACTTTGGCAGTTTTATTGCAATTACTTCATGTTTGGTACGTTTTCTAGGTATTATTTGATGTTGAGACGAATCGATTGGGTCTGAGGTAGTGATGGACATTTAAAAATATCTGGTGCGTAGCAACACACAACTTTCCGCCACCCCCGTAAGTTATATGCGGGCGCTATATCTTCGTTCAACGCATTTCTACCGAAACATTTATGGAGAACAAAATGTAGGGACTAGTTAGCTGAGAGTACTCCGAAAGTTTGATCGAAATCGTTAGAGCCGTTTTTGACAAAATTGGAATAGCGATAAATTAATATTCGACAAATCTCCTTTTATGAGTTAACATGGCTTATATCTCCGTTCAACATATATAAACAGAAATAATTATAGAGAACGAAATGTTGGTATGGGTGACTAAAAGACACTCCATTAGAATTTATCACATCTGGTGAAGAGGTTACCCTGGAATTTACGGAAATGTTCGAAAAAACGTTATTTTCGACACATATTGATTTTTATCTCTGTTCAATGGACCGTCACAGGAACATTTATTGAAAAGAATATGTAAGTATTAACTATTTGAAAACATCTCTAAAGTTTGGTGATAATCGTTGAAGCCGTTTTGCCAAAAAGCGTAAAAAACCTATTTTTGCTTCATAGACCTATATCTCCGTTCACCGTATTTTCATGGAGATATGTATGGAAAAGAAAAGTTAGGTATTGATTAGGAGAAGATAATTTGAAAGTTTAATCAAAAACCCCCCCTTCCCATCGGCCGAAATCGTCCATAACCTTATTTTGGTATCTACAAAAAATAACAAACAAAACAAAAAAGAACCAGCTCAATCGGATGAGCCGTTCTCCCGCAAATCAAACTACAGACACACCCACACACATACACACGGACCACGCGCCGAAATTAGGTTTTTTAGACTCAGTAGGCCTCAAAACGTAAAAACGTCGATGTTTTTTACTTTCCTTGCTCTACGAAGTAGAAAGGAAAGTTATGTAATCGACTGAAAAAAAAATTTTGAGGTTTCTTCAGATCTTTACGTTTCAGACCCTCCTGAGTCCGAAAAACACTATTTGGGAAAATGGTCTGTGTCTGTATAACGGTTGTAAACGGCTCCAACGATTTCGATCAAACTTGCGGAGTACTCTCAGCTAACTAGTCCCTACATTTTGTTCTCCATAAATGTTTCTGTAGAAATGCGTTGAACGAAGATATAGCCCCCGCATATGTAGGGGGTGTTCGAACTTAAGGGGTGGCGGAAAGTAGTGTGTTGCTACGCACCAGATATTTAGAGAAAACCACCGAACCAAATCGGCCCAAACTTCATATCTCGCCCGCAGGTCATCATGGGACGCCAAAATAAGGGTATGAACAAAATTCACCGAAATTTAACTATAGTTATCATAGTGATCAAAACACCAAATTTTTTTTTTCTCAAAAACAGCTTTAACGATTTTGATTACATTTTTTATGTTGATAGCTCTCAATAAGGCAATGATACTATAAAATTCTCATTCGTGGGAAAATGACGAGAGCAGCACAATAAATTATCAAAATTTTCGACCAAAAGCGTTATTCGCGCAGTTGTTTCCTTATAAACTCCGCAGGAATTGTTGTAGAATGTTAAACAAAAAATTGGTATTGTAGTCCAATCCAATACCTAAAGGGTGAGTGTTTAAAAACGCTCATGAGATACATGGGGCTCACTCATTCCTGAATTTCAACTACTGACGTTTCGCTTACTACCAGTTCCAAACATTTTTACCCAATAACTCTGCAAAAGGATGAGCATCCCACTGCAATAACTCCTTCATTTACCAATCGGCCGTACGATGTAAGAAATTACTACTACCAGGCCTTCTTCACTGGCAAGGGAATTACAACATGAATATATTTTACAGAAAATTCTGTTTTTACTTTCCTTGGCTCTACGAAGTAGAAAGGAAAGTTATGTAATCGACTGAAAAAAACATTTTAAGTTTTCTTCAGATCTTTACGTTTTAGACCCTCCTGAGTTCGAAAAACACTATTTGGGAAAATGGTCTGTGTGTGTGTGTCTGTGAACGATTTTTAGAGAGAAGCACCGTACCAAAACCACTCAAACTTGATTATCTAGCCCGCAGGTTACCATGGGACGCCAAAATAAGGGTATGAGCAAAATGCACTGAAAGTTAACTATAGTTATCATAGTGATCAAAACACCAAATATTTTTTTTCTCGAAAACGGCTTCAACGATTTGGATTAAATTTTTTATATTGATAGCTCTCAATAAGGCAATTATACCATAAAATTCCCTTTTGTGGGAAAATGACGATAGCAGCACAATAAATTATCAAACTTTTCTACGAAAAGAGTTATTAGCGCGGTTATTTCCTTTTAAACTCCGCTGGAATGTTACTAGAATGTTGAAAAAAAGTCGTGTTGTAGTCCAATCCAATACCTATAGGGTGAATGTTTAAAAACGCTCATGAGATAAATGGGGGCCACTCCAGAAATTCCTGAATTTCAACTACTGCCGTTTCGCTTACTACCAGTTCCAAACATTTTTACCCAATAACTCTGCAAAAGTAATTACTATCCTTCTTCAAAAAATGTGTGTTTACAGCCTCATTAATTATCTGTGTACCAATTGCTCAATAATAGTCCTGGAATGAGTACGAGCAGCACAATAAAATCTGGAACTGTAAGCGCTACCGCTTCCTGCTGCTGTAAAGTGTTGTTTGACCAAGTTCAAATGAACTGAGTGATGGATGAATTGATTAAGTAGACAAAGCCATGCACATGAGTGAATTGACGTAGAGCTAAGGAAAGTTTTGAGTTGCAACGCACCAGATATTTTATTCAGCATTCTAGTAACATTTCAACGGAGTTTAAAAGGGAAAACCCGCGCTAAAACCGAATTTCGTAGAAAATTTTGGTAATTTATTGTGCTGCTCTCGTCATTTTGGTCATTTTCCCACGAATGGGAATTTTATAGTATTATTGCCTTATTGAGAGCTATCTATGTATCAAATTTAATCAAATTTGTGAGAACCGTTTTTGATGAAAAAAATGTTCTGCGTTTTGATCACTATGATAACTATAGTTAACTTTCGATGGATTTTGCTCATACCCTCCTATTGGCGTCCGATGGTAACCTTCAGGCTATATATCAAGTTTGAGCTGATTTGATAGGTAACGCAGATAATTAATGAGGCTGGTAACACGAGATTTTTTGAGAAGGGTAATAATCACTGCCCCAGACTTATCGAACAAAAACAAATGTAAGTGGGACAAATTCAGGAATTTCTGGAGTAGCCCCTATACATCTTATGAGCGCACATAGATTTGTCTGAAGATTCTACTACTTTCTGAGCGGAGTTTTACGGTGTGTGATGAGCATGGCTAGGTGGATTGATTGTTTGATGAGCTGGGTTCAGTTTGAGGTAGTCGAGGAGTTATTCAGTTCAATTTTCTTTTCATTCAACATAAAAGTGGGCTTAACAACGAATTTTCATCAAACTTACTTAGTAAACACAAATTCTGTACAGTGAGGTTACTACCAAGTTCAACTACGGGTGCAATTGCGGTCAGGTTTTTCAATTCAATCATACTTCATTTTTCAGTTTTGAGCCTATATTGCGGGTCAAATTGTAAGTGTCACGAAAATGTGTGTGCACGCACGACATTCAAAAAATGAGCAGAATAATAAAAAGGAATAATTACCTTGCGTGATCGAACGATTGGAAATAACCTCGATGGCTCCAGGGTTGTTTAGGAGGGTGAAGCTCTAAATCGCCGGCCTTTATGCTCCTCTCCAGGGCGTAAATGAGCATTCCAGCACCACCCGTGCAGATTCCCAATGCCGTGAAAAACTAGTTTGAAAATGAGTTGGAGATAAATAACAACAAAAGATGCCGTATAGTTTTAAAAAGTTGAATTGTGGTTGACTGTGCTACCACAGCCAGTAGTTATGACTTAGAACTGTTTACAAAAACCCTGCAAATTATTACACATTGGTTTATTATTCTCATGAACAGCGTGACCTAGTATTAGTGCTCCCCCATCCCATTCGACTCAGCATCGAATACTAGTAAACCATACGAAACATGTCCTGGCTACAATGGAACTACGGAAACAAAACGTCTGATGATTTTGCCCCGTCGGGGAAATTGGAACGGGGGCGCTCGAAGCAAACCCACCCGTTCCGAGGCGAAAGGGGAGTTGGGAGGCAAGCGAGCGGGAGGCGCGCTCGCTCGCCTCGAGCGCGGTTGCTTTTTTATTGAGTTAATTTTTTTAACCGTTTTTTGCCCATTACAACCACGGGCTTCGTCCGATCAAATTGCCAAGATGGCGGGCACAACTAGATACCAAATCGGATTTTTGGGCGAATTGTTTAGACCACGTTAAAGGCACAAAACGGCCCGGACGGCGGACGGACATTGCAAATTTGGAATCTCCAAGTCTTGAAACGTAAAGTATCAAATTTTGAGGGGGGGGTTGTAAAAAATTTTTCGTGACTGAAAACATAGGGTTATTATTCAGAATGAATAATAAACCAAAATCTAGTCACAGTTTCTGGCAGGTGGTAAGTAGCAGGGATTTATTATTAGTGGCAGGTCGCGGGGGGATTGTGTCCCCTATATAACCACACCTGTGCCAGTGGTTTGCCGTTCGTGTACACATTCACTGCAAACAGGCAAGCCCAAAGGTTATTTTATTCAACAAGGGGAGTTATGTGATTGGACATACAATTTGTGGCCCCTTGTGATGAAGAAAAGTTGGACAACCGAAGACTGGAATGAGGGTGTGGTGCCCCCATACAACTTTCTTAATCAATTCTCTATAAAACGTACTCTGAGCGTCCAGAAGTAGGAAGCTCAAGAAGGGCGAAAGAACGTTCCCTCCCCCCTGAGGCCAAGGGCGGAGCGAAGGGCTCACAAACCCCCGCGGCCAAAAGAATTTCATTCCTTCGTTCAGAGTCCCTGTACTCTGTGTGTATTAGGCTAACCAGTATCAGTGATGCAAGTAAAACGTTCCGAATCTCGAACCAAAGTTCTACGCTAACGTACCCGCGGCTATTGTATTGGGAATTTACCATCATAGCGATCAAAACAACTTTTTTACTCAAAATAGGTTTCAACGACATTGAGTACGGGCGGTTCCAAATAAAATGACAGTACCCGGAATTCTCATCCCTGGGGGAGAAGGACCACAAATTGCCTTAGAATTTTAGATCAGTCGTTTCCTTATAAATCTCGCTCGTATACCAGCATTCGCAGAAATATTAGGGCGACAGTTCAATTAACTCCTTATACAACCATGATGATAGTTCCTCACAGTTTTTACCCGAAAATTGCATTACAGTAACGCTATCCTTCCTCAAAAAGATCGTCGACAGTCGCTGATTCCTTGCGCACTGATAGATCAATAAATTGCGGAACTCGAAACTCTACCATATTCTACGTAAAACGGGTATACCAAGTTCGAATGAACTGAGTGAAAGACAGAGTGCATTAGTAGCCCCTTGAAAATCTCTGAACGTACTCGGGGATGAGGAAAGCTGCGATGTGCTGCACAAGGCTATAATGCGAACTCCGTTGTTTTCAATTATTTCGCGGTTAGTGAGACGTATCAATTCAACAGTAAGTAGGCACTTCTCTCGATAATCAAAACCCCTTCTGCAGTATTGATAACGATTATACGTAAGCAGGTCATTTGCTATCACCAAATCCAATACCATAACCTCCCCGAATTTAGGGCGGTGTGATATTTCTACGCCTGGCTCATCTTCGATTCTCGATAACTACGAAATTTCGAATTTGTCAACCACAAACGAAAATAAATATAAATAACTTGATAGTGAAACGAAACTTACAGCTTTTCTCCCTCGGCTCCATCCCAAAGAGGCGGTTGAAAATTTGCTAACCTGTTCGTTCAAAAAAAACAAAACAAACCAATTAATAACAATCGTAACGAGCCTAAATGATGAAATATACGTCCTACATGGAAATATCACAAATAATGGACAGTTCTAAAATTTAAACGCAGCCCGAGTGCACAGCCAACTTCAAAGGACTTCCCGAGCGTCTTTTAATTCGCTCAAGTTATTTCGAGAGCGTAATTTCGACACAAAATATAACAAACCGCGAATCGACGGGCAGAAAAGCTCACCGGAATGGTTGAAGATAAAGATGTAGTTTGCAAAAGGCGAGAGCCGCAAAATCTCCCTACCGAGGCCGCCATGTTGGATGGTGGTGGTGAAAGAAAATCTTCACCTGATAGAGAGATTTCACATTCTGCCACAATTTTCTAAAATGGTGACCAAATGCCAAAACCTCGGACCGATCTGTTTTAGGCTGTTTCTGTGACGATATTCACGAATATTTTTCCTGGTTTCAATTTAATTATTTGTCGGACGAAAATGGAATTTAATTTTTTATCGCAAAAATCGACGTTTGCTATTACAGCGCTATTTGCGGAGTTTCTTGCAACTAACGCGAGTGACTGTTGTTGTGGTTCACGTTCCTCAACTGCGAACTTGTAACAAGTTCGGCCGAAATTAATACCAACCACCTCCATGTACATGTCTAAAAAGTAAATTTCGAAAACTTCGAAGAACTATAATCCCTACGAAACTAAATTAGCTTGAAATTGTTCTTAATTTCAAGTGTATTGTTTACGTCCTACTACATTCAAAGCGACAATTACAACGTGAGGTTTTTTGGGTGAGTTCAACCACGAATCGCGAATGTTTCAACTAACAAACTGCACGAAATAATATTATTACAGGAATAAATCGAGAATACATTGAAAAATTTTACTACACTGAACATTGTCACTATTCTTGACGTTTGAACTGGCTCAACAGCAGCATTTTTGAGTGCGTAGTCTTTCACTCATTTTCAGTCTTATTCCTGCATTATACATTTCTTCTAGAGCACCGATAAACGCTTCTATCAAAGCATAGCAAATAATTACGCTACGGTTTATTATTCTCTTGTACAACATGTTTACACAGCTGTCAAACTGTGTCAAGCTGTCTAGACAGCATCAAAAGCTACCTTTGAGACCTGTCCTGTTCCTGCATTAAACATTTCAGCGTAAGTACCAATAAACGCCTATGTAAAGATACGGGTAGTCGCAATTTAGGCATCAGCAGGCGGTTTTATAGGAAGTCGTTATGAAATGAGATGAATTATTTTTGGACTAAACTGTTCTAATACCTGTAACACACAATTTTGTATATTATCTTTTAAAGCTGATTCTGCGTTTGCTGTAGATTTATTTTTAGTGAGTCAAGTTTTGATATTTTATGTCTTTACTTTTCTACATAAACTCGAAAATGTAACGCCAGAGGCGTTACGGAGAAGCGTCACGAAATTTTTTAACCCGAGTTGCAAGCACATCCCCTGTGGCCTAATGGAGAAGGCATCAGTCTCCTAAACCGGAGGTTGTGGGTTCGAGTCCCACCAGGGTTACGATTATTTTTTTGACATTTTATGTCTTTACTTTGCTACATAAACTCGAAAATGAAACACAGGAGATGTTACGTGGGATATGTAACGGAGAAGCGTCACGAAATTTGTGTTGGGTTAGGTGCATGGTAATGTCTGTTAGAAAATCTAACGCTTGGTAACATCACACGTTTTAATAACCTCAGTGACTAAGTGATGATGTCAATTGCAATTGATGCGGCCATTATATCGAGACCATCAATGAGCACAATCAAACGTAATTATCATTGCATAAAAACAAAAATAAAAGACATAAAATGTCCCTAGTGGTTGCGTACTTGTACGAAATCTGTACCCACCGTTTGTGTTCATGATTTCCCCAGGGAATACATAACGCTGGCTAAGGATTCCCTAGAGGGAGCAGTGGACACAACACACTCTTAGGGATTTTTCGTTGATGGATGCCATGCCAAGTGTTATGGTTGTACTGACTTTTCCTAAAAGAGTAAGTGATTTTTGGCCTGTGTGTTCTATTTACTCTCAACATTGATCTAGTTCTGAATTGGAAACCGATTTGTCACAAGGCGGAGGAACGCTAGTCACGTCAGCTCCTATATCAATTTTGTAAACGAACGGACATCCATTAGGTACCGCAAGGAAAAGCATTGATTCAAAAATAATACTTCAATTACTCCAAGACGTTTAATATCGACGGAATCTTCTGAAGATCCATGGTTCGCTGAGATTTTTCCCGCTCTTATTTATGTATAATTATATATTAAACATTGTTATATTGTACAATTAATTATATGATATAAATATTCTTATAAGTGTCTAACAAAACAGAAAAGGAATTTATCTTATTGCGGTGGTCGTTAATGAGTTTGAATTGTTAATACCCCGAATTGGTCAGGGTTGGACAGTTAAGAGAAATTGTCAGTGTTTGGGTGAAAATAGCTTTTTTTACTACTCAATGGGGTAACGAGCCAGGCTTGACTTGGCCTACTGGCTCGTTGGTCAGCGAGGGGCACGTGCGCCTCAACGCTAGGGTGGTGGTTGGAATCCCATTGCAGGCACTGCAATTCCAGGCCCCTTTTCGCCTGTTCGCCCATGCCTGGGCGAAGATGAGGAATTGGCGGACCTTCGCCTTGCTGGAATGGAGCTGCGAGACTCCCGTCGCTGCAGAAAGTTGAGAACGGTATCGATCATCGATATATAGGCGGCAGGCAAAGAGTGTGTGAGCTGCACTCAACGTGGCTTCTCCACAGGGGCAGTTGCTGAAGGGGCAGCGTTGGAAGAATCCTTTTAGTACTTTTTGAATCTCGCCAGGGGCTATTTATGTTTATCATGGGAAGAACATATATTTTTCATTAGATGATAGAAATTTTGGTCAGTTGAGTGACAGTCAAGCTGCTCTGGCCTATTATACAATTTCGTTCGGGCTGTTATGGGAATGCATGACAGGTCTGAAGTCTTGGCAAAGTAGAACGTCTTAACACTGTGTTGGGAGCCGGGTCATGTAGGAATGATAGGGAATGAAGAGGCTGACAAACTGGTGAGAGACAGATTTGCACTTCTCTTGGTGGGACCTGAGCCCTCTTCGTAGGGACTACCAAAATCCATTTGAATAAGGAGGTTTACAAGTAGGAGGAAAAGCGCAGGGCTGCCTATTGGTGGGATGTGCCTGGCCACTGCCCTCAGTCTGGATGATACGTGGCCTGTTTATAGGACACTGTCCACTGAGGTACCACCTGGTATGGCAAAGGTACAGAGTCGCAGATTATGAGAGGTGGGGATAGAGTCAGCGGAGTATGTACAGTGAACGTCAGTGTAGGGCTGGCTGCAGTGTCCCTCAAGAGTGCTAGGGGTGCCTCAGCTGGACCTCAAGGTTGTCTCACGTTTTGTGCAAGAGCGTCTCATGGGAACTAAGAGAACATGAGACAGCTCATTCATGCCACACAATACGCCCATGTTGTTAGGTGTTATTGAAAAAAAGAGTATTAAAATTTCAGTTTCTTTCATTTGGGATAACACGACGTTTATCATTCAATGAAGATAAACCCCAACCATTGAAAGAAACAGCGACTGAGTGTACACCATCCCACTCCCAACCTTTAGCGATCAATTATTGTATAGTTATATTATCTAAAGCATCGTAAACACAATTTATTCGACGAACCGATAATATAATCCATTTTGGAACTTTTCAGGTTGCTCCTAACTATTTAACGACCATTATTAAACCATAATACGGCCTCTTTCTCTGATTAATTCTATTCACTGTGTTTGTCCCTTCAAATTAGTACGTTTTTAAAAAAAGTTGTTGACTGCTAGTGCATACACAGAAACAGCTAATCAAATTTAGATGTTAACGACTGCTATTTCCGTACAGGAGGTCGAATAAGCTTGGTTTATATATACTGGGTGAGATCTCAGTCGGCCCTGATCCTTTTGTTGGGACTACCAGGAGCCACCTACGTAGAGAGGTTGGCAATTAGGAGGATAGATACAGGGCTGCCTGGCCTTAGACAGTCAAAACTCTTCATTCGACTCTCCAAAGGGAGGGCCAAGGAGGTGTTTGCACTGGGGAGGAAGGATATGATTATCATATGTGGCCTGTTCAAAGGTCACTGTCCCCTGAGGTATCGCCTTGCTAATATTGGCAAGTGCGAGGTACAGGTATGCAGGTTCTGCGAGGAAGGGCTAGAGACGGCAAAGCATGTGCTGTGCATATGCGATGGACTCGCGGCATCGCACCGCCGTGTGTTTGGGTGGCCTTCTCTTCAGCCAGAAGAGGTGGCAAATACAGAACTTACGGATGTCCTCCGCTTTGTGTAGGGGCATATAGGTGCGTCACACCGAGTCATTGACGCCCTTACAATAAGTCCATTTATGGCCGCAGCGAGGGTAACGCCTGCATCCACCGTTTAAAAAAAAAAATATGTATATACCGGGTTGTTATGTATTAATAAGTCAAATAGATGGAAAAGAAGGGAGCGATAATCTCAAAGGCACACTAATAGAAATGTACTGCTTTATTCTAGTCTTATCACCGCAGTCTGGCCAACATATCAATGTGAAAACTACCACATTGCTTCCCCCTATAAAGAAAAGGTCACTGACAATTGTCCTAAGTCAATAAAATGAAACTTAAAATAAATCTCACATGTCTACACAATAGTTGCGGTAACTTGCAATGGTCTTTCAGAGATTTAGCCTCTTTGTGGTTTTCCGTGGTCGAGATGAGCGCTGCACAGAAATAGAGGTTGGCGCGGCAGGCTGTGGCAAAGAGGGAGCATCACAACAGACGACAACTATTATTATGTATTTCCAGGCAGGTAATGTGAAAGATAAAACTCTGATAGCAAGCGCTGTTATCAGAGGCGGGCTGTGACTTAGCACAGGTAAGGTATTCATCATCCCTTCCCCCTTGAAAAAAAATTTTTTTTACTATTGAGTACACCTAAATTTATAAAAGTAGAGAATAGCTGACATAAGCTACAGAAACAAATAAATACTGAATGTTCTGTTTATGAGGTGCCAAAAATTGGGATGAAGGCAGGGTGTTAAAACTCCAGACTGTTGTCCAAGGGTGAAGCCTGTAATTTGTGTCTTTTTTGTCCCCAAAGCATTTCCCTGTGTACCAGATTAAACCTCCAGTGGTAGACCCCAGTGCGCTGCGCTCCTTTGGCCCATTCTTCGAATACTGTGATTCACAGTGGCTCTCCTGAGGGCTGTGACTCACAGTTCCATCCCGGAAAACCCCCTCAAGCAGGACCGTACCCTACTCACCATTCCCAACCTGCTCAGGAGTTAGTATGCCTCGCGTTTTTTCACAAAACCGTGAAAGTATCAGATCACTCCGATTTTTCACCAGAGATCTACCGATTTCACTCATTCGCCCTTTTCAAGTGAACAGAGAAAATACTGTGGGCATTCAAATCCCTTTGCGAAGAGACATAAGACGTTGGCTCAGAAAATCTAGCCCAGTAAAAAGAGCACAAGCAGCACCAGCAGATGGTGCATCTGATTCAGGATGTCGAAGATTATGCGCTTACTGCCCAAACAAAAAGAAACAAAAAACCCTGCAAATTATTACACAATGGTTCATTATTCTCATGAACAGCTTGACCTAGTATTACTGCTCCGAGACCAATCCCATTGAATTCAGCATCGAATACTAGTAAACCATACGAAACATGACCTGGCTACAATGGAACTACGGATAACTATGGACTAAATATTCCCCCGGCGCCAGGCACCCATAAACGTCTGTAGGCATTTATGATCCGATGGAGGGGTGTGCGGAGGAAGTGGCCCTAACCTTCCTCCGCCCCGTCACGGGGGCTTCCAGCGAACCCGTTGCGAGTCGAGCGGGCGGGTGATTGAGTTTGATATAACAGGAGGGAGGGAGTACTAACGACGAAACGTTGACTTCTGCTGTAGTTCCCGCGTTATACTGCGTTTTGTTAATTTTTTCAACCATTTTTTGCCCATAACAACCATGGGCTTCGTCCGATCGAATTGCAAATATGGCAGGCACAATTAAATACCAAATGGGATTTTTGTGCAAAAGAACGAATTTTTTAGACAATGTTAAAGGCACAAAACGGCCCGGACGGCGGACGGACATTGCAAATTTGGAATCTCCATGTCTTGAAACATAAAGCATCAAATTTTGAGGGGGGGGGGGGGTTGTAAAAAATTTTTCGTGACCGAAAACATAGGGTTATTATTCAGAATGAATAATAAACCAAAACATTGAAAAGATGCCAAAAGTGTATGGCAGCTGTGTGTTGGGAACACCACGACGTTATTTGCAAAAACCAACTTGCGGGAACCTCTGTTCCGAAGAAAGCAACGAGGCTGACCGACGAAGATTTCGATGTTTCTGAGTAGAAGAAAACATTGTTGAAGTCTGTAATGGTTCGCGGCGGGCTGCGGGAGGTGGCAACACTGACGGCCACCTGTGCAGCCCGCCGCTGTTTATATTAGCGACGAAGCCACGCTTCTCGATCAGAACGGCTGCCGGCTTGGTTGACGAATCATTCCCTGTTTTAAGCCAGTGTTTTAATTCCCCTTTAGATTGTGTGAAGTAAGGTAAGCGATCAGAGCTTGGCGTTTCATTTTCCCCATTGTCCCTTTATTGTTATTAATACAATCTGAGCATAGGTTATTTATTTCATTTTAAAAGGAATTCGTTTCATTTCATTCATTTCGAGTTTGGCTGATTAAATTCAAGTGGGTCTTAATTGCTTTATAATTTCATTTCCCATTACTTTATTGAGAGCCATTATTTTATTTATTTCATCAAGTGAGTATTATTGAGCGTATTTGATTTGTTCTTTTCTTTTGGGCCCAGACACGATTTTTACGCGTGTTCTGTACGCGGGAATTGTGAGACAACACAACCCTTTACCTACAAAAGGCGCCTCACCACATAGTCATCCCGACAGAGGGCGCTAGCGCGAGCCACAAACCACTCCTGGAGGGGATAGCAGGCGGCCGCCTGCACGGACAAACGGCATTCTTCCTTTCATTCTTTCACCGATTTCTTCTTCCGACAACAACCGACCACCATCAGCGGAGCCAGCAAGGACGACGAGTCCGCCCTCTCGCGTCTGAAGAAGAAGGAGCGACGACTCAACCGAGTCCCTCACTGTGAGGAGCTACTGCTCAACCGAGCCCTTCAAACTACGCTTCGACGCCTGAGGAACTCGTCCCTCGCCCGCTGCTCAACCGAGCCTTCCGATTCAACTGAGTCCCTCATCTCGCTTCTGCAGGAGAAGGAGCGACGACTCAACCGAGTCCCTCGCCGTGAGGAGCTACTGCTCAACCGAGCCCTTCGACCTACTCAACGACGCCCGAGAAACCCGTTCTTCGCCTCACACATTCTCAACCGGTAGATAGGACCTACAAACACAACAACAAATTTTCGTCGGCCCTTTTTAAGGCCACACAAGCCCTTGAAAAGGGGACCCCGACAGTATCGATGATTCGTCAACCAAGCCGGCAGCCGTTCTGATCGAGAAGCGTGGCTCCGTCGCTAATATAAACAGCGGCGGGCTGCACAGGTGGCGGTCAGTGTTGCCACCTCCCGCAGCCCGCCGCGAACCATTACAAGTCCCTGCTGAAACCTTCTAGTGATTTATATTAGTCAAATTTTGATCACTCAGTTATTTGTATATCAGAGTTTAGCAAAACGTATTTTTACGTTACATATTTCTGAGTTAATAAAAAACTGTTTTTGCGATTATGTTTTTCATTGAACACCTTTAGATACACCAGGAGATGAATTGAATATCACATCCAGACCGAAAACTATTTAAAAATATGATAAATATTAATTTATTTGGAAGGAAGTAATGAAAGAGCGCTCCTGGGTGCACCGTTTGTGGGATGAGAGGATGTCTACCACTGGAAGGTTAAAACTGACCTGGACCCTCACTCACCATTCCAGACCCAGGTGCATATAAATTGCATTCCAGTAACTTTTGAGGTTGACAGTGGAAGTAAAGAAACGATAATTTATTGGGACTGTTTCCGCAAAATCGCCAGTACTTCTCACTGGGTGATGATGAATTTATTATAATATATTTCGATAAAGTTAACATAATAGGTGACTGAGTGATAAAAATGCTACTTAAATGAGATGTGGCAGCCAGCCGCCACTCTCCACAACAAAAGCCGCCTCATTCCGACAGAGGGCGCTAGCCGAAAACCACCCCTGGAGAGAACAGCAGGCGGCCAACCAGAGAAGGCGACTCCCTCCAGGAGCAGGTATATAAGGGCCTGCCTGCTCAGGCATGTTTTCGCCCCCAACCCCTCGGACATCATCCGTAGGCCCTGCTCCCTCATTCCACGCTAACCCCGTCCCGTTCCTCCCCGCATCGCACATGCGCATGAGTCCCCCTGCATCCGCAGGCTGGCCTCCCATCCTTCTGGTTTAGAACCTCCGGGTTGGCAACCGCGGGGGAGGGGTTTTAGTCGGTAAAAATCCGACACTACCCATTTGGGTGTCTTTTGAAGATTTCCCCTCCCCGGAAGCGTCCAAAAAAAAAAAAAAAAAAAAAAACAAAAAAAAAACAGGCATGTTTTCATTCAACCTTCCGCTCTTACACCGTCCACATCCTCTGACGACAACCGACCACCTTCAGCGGCTCCGGCGGGGACAACCGAGTCCCCCTCGCGTCAGAAGAAGAAGGAGCGACGATCCAACCGGATCCCTCACCGAGAGGAGCTACGCTCAACCGAGCCCTTCAAACGACGCTTCGACGCCTGAGGAACTCGTCCCTCGCCCGCTGCTCGACCGAACAAACTGACTCAACCCTCATCTCGCGTCTACGACAGAAGGAGCGACGATCCAACCGGATCCCTCACCGAGAGGAGCTACTGCTCAACCGAGCCCTTCGACCTAACGACGCCCGAGAAATCCGATCTTCACCTCACACACTCTCTACCGACAAACAGAAACAACACACACACAACAACAATATTTCGTCGGCCCTTTTCAGGACCTCACACACAAGCAAGCAGCACGGCTTCTGAAAAGGGAGGCCCCGACATGAGAGTTCCTGTGAAGATTTTGCTCGCAGCTCAGGATTTTTTATTTTATTTTTATATTTAATTTACGTCATTATAATCTGCTGAATTGTATCAAGGCGCTGTTCCATACTTATTGCTACTACGCCTCTCAAAAGAAGGTATATGAAGACCTACGGGGAAAAACGGTTTTTGTCCAATTTTTCTCAAAATTTCGATTTCAACGCCATCTTTAGCATCTTAAGTATCTCTAAGAAATAATGAATTAATAAAGGGGAAAATATCTGGTGCGTTGCAACACACAACTTTCCTTAGCTCTACAACAATTCACTTTGTACATGGCTAATTCTACTTAATCAATTCATTTATCACTCAGTTCCTTTGAACTTGGTCAAACAACGCTTTACGGCAGCAAGAAGCGATAGCGCTTACAGTTCCAGATTTTATTGTGCTGCTCGTACTCATTGCAGGACCATTATTGAGCAATTGGTATACAGAAAATTAATGAGACTGTAAACACGGATTTTTTGAAGGAGGACAGTAATCACTGAAAAAATCAGGAAATTCAGAAAAAAACTGCGCTAAAAACGCTTTTGGTCGAAAATTTTGATATTTATTGTGCTGCTCTGGTCATTTTCCCACCAATGGGAATTTCATGCTATAATTGCCTTATTGAGAGCTATCAATATAAATAATTAACTCAAAATCGTTAGAGCCGTTTTTGAGAAAAATAATTTGGTGTTTTGATCACTATGATGACTATAGTTAACTTTCGGTGGATTTTGCCCATACCCTCATTATTGCGTCCCATGGTAACCTGTAGGCTAGACATCAAGTTTCAGCTGATTTGGTACGGTGGTTTTCTGTAAAAAATGCGCTAAAATCGATTTCGTCGAAAGTTTTGGTAATTTATTGTGCTGCTCTCGTCATTTTCCCACAAATGAGAATTTCATGCTATAGTTGCCATATTGGGAGCTATCTATATAAAAAATTTAACCAAAATCGTTTTAGCCGGTTTTGAGAAAAAAAATATTTGGTGTTTTGATCACTATGATAACTATAGTTAACTTTCAGTGGATTTTGCTCATACCATTATTTTGGCGTCCCGTGGTGGCCTGCGTGCGAGATATCAAGTTTGAGCTGATTTGGTACGGTGGTTTTCTGATTTTTTGGACATGTACCATTCTTCCCTGTAGCTCTTCGTGTGTGTTCCCACCTCACCACAGCTTGGAATGGTCTCTGTCAGACTCTTGCTGTTCATATCTAGTGCCCTCTGTCATTTTTTCAAAGACAGCTGAAGTGTTACGTTAACGTTAAAATGTAAAGTAAATAAATCTCTTAAAAAGCCTCATACCGAAAAATAAGTTTTGATGAGTCTTAGGTTCCATACATCTTGAATTAGAATGGAATATTTTGCTTGATGTTGTGAATTAGTTGTTTATGAACTAGTAAGAGCGTAATTTTTAATATATAATGCTTCAATGTTAAGATTATTAACATCCCAAGTTGATTCGTTGAGCCGCAGTTGTGAGCGGTTGAGTCCGTGGGAAATTTATTAAGGACGGAGCCGAAGGCGGCCGAACATTGCCGAACGATTCCGCCCCGAGGACGGAGCTCGTCATTCAATCGCCATTTTCGTTCTGTTTTCTGATTGAGCTGGTTGTGGTTAGCTTCTTTCAGTTCGCTCCTCCTGGTTCATTTGAGAATGTGATGTTTAACTTCGTTCCAACTTGCTCCGTTATTAAGTTAAAGTGCTCGTAATTAACTCGCCGTTTAACATTTAACTCATCAAAACATGTCTTCTAGCGATATGCCCGAGCTCGGCTCTAAAATCAGCCTCATTTCGAAAGCTGATATACGCTACGAGGGCAAACTGTACACAGTTGACCCGCAGGATTGCACTATCGCTTTGGCCAACGGTGAGTTATTTCGAGGCGTTTTTTATTCGTTAATGGCCGTCCGATTTTTTTTGTCGTTTTATTGCGCGTTAATTGTTCAGTTTTGGTGTATTACGTTTGAATGGGCTTCCACTCCCCTCCGTCCTATGCTCTCCTTCCTCCATTACCTGCCTTCCAGTTGTTGATCCCTCGCTGCACCGTTAGCCACATTCTATTTGTTGTCCTCTCTCTCGGTGCATTTCAGATCCCGTTCAATTCCCGAATGCATTATGAGGATATTGCGAACATTAACCCCTTCCCTCCCACAAGTAGTCTGTTCTCAATTTAATGTTAAATGCACTTGAAAGGGCATAACCTACATTTCCTCGTACGCCGTACTTTCTAATTTTGGGGATGTTCAGATTTGATTCGGTCGTTTAGGCGAAAGGAAGGGTTTTTTTTTTCGTCGCCTCGAGACGACTCGCCACGCGTCCTCAGGAACTACCGTATGTTCGTACGTGAATCGACGAGTTCGTGCGTGCGAAGGGTTTTTTTCGTTCAACCTTCGCTCGTTGTTTTTGACGGAACTACCGCAATTTCGTCTTGAAACAGCTTGTCGAGGAGGGCGGTTTTGTTTGTTCCTGGGGAGTTTTTTTTTTTTGGTTTTGAGTCGGGAATCGGCCGACTTGCGCGTTCAAACTCCGTCCAGTTGCATCGTGCGCCCCTTTGAAGAGTTCGTATTCGTCTAGAACACGGAAGTTGAAACTCGTGATCTATAACGAAAACGTTGATGAGTTTTCGAGTGTCCGAGTAGGAGCTACTGCGGAAGCTGAACCTCCTGCACCTACCAAATCCTAATATCTTCCTATTACTGTTAAGAGCTCAACTCCCCCCCCCCCCATACCCTTTCATTTCTTGGTTTATAACGTTTCTAGGTATTAATACCGAATAATCGCCGTTTATTGACTGTTGACTAAAAAGACATTAGTCTCTTTACGCTGTTGAGCTGTGATCAGGAAGTAACTAATTTTTCAACGTTCCTAGACCTCTCATGTGCAGGGCGAACGACAACGCACTGCAAAAACCCATAAGTTACACACAATGTTGTGGGGAGGGGAGGGGGGTTAACCGACACAATCAAAAAGCATCCAGTCTGTCCAGTGGAAATAATATATTTATTTACGTACATTTAAAACTGATTACTTTCCTTGGCTCTACGAACTAATCGGCTGCTGAGCTCGGAAAACACTATTTGGGGTAATTCTTCTGTGTCGGGTGTGTATGACGGGCCGCCGAAGTATCGATATGAGCGAAATCGGCCGAAAACTAAGTATAGTTATAGTGATCAAAACGCCAAATATTTTTTCTTAAAAATGGCTCAAAAGGTTTCGTTCAAGTTAATGGTTTGGGTAGCTCCTAGTGGTATCACAGTACGGTAAAATTGTTATCCTTGTGAAAATTCACGACAGAGACATAATTACGTATTCGAATGTACGTGGAATGATAGAAAGTTGTGTGATGGGTCGTTCAAGGCGTTTGTTGATTCGACTGGTTTCAAAACTCATCTTTTTCCGCTTTCCTTGGCCCTAAGCGGTAGGAAGGTTAAGTAATTTCGAGTTCTCTTCAGATCTTTACGTTTCAGACCCCCCTGAGTCCGAAAAACACTTACTGGGGAAAATGGTCTGTGTGTGAACGATTTTTAGAGAAAACGACCGTACAAAACCAGCTCAAACTTGATATCTAGCCCGCAGGTTACCATGGGGCGCCAAAATAAGAGTTTGAACAAAATCCACCGAAAGTTAAATATAGTTATCATAGTGATCAAAGCACCAAATTTTTTCTTCTCAAAAATGGCTCTAACGATTTTGATTAAATTTTTTATATTGATAGCTCTCAATAAGGCAACTATGTCATAAAATTCCCATCTGTGAGAAAATGACGAGAGCAGCACAATAAATTATCAAAATTTTTGACGAACAGCGTTTTTAGCGCAGTTTTTTCGTTATAAACTCCCTGGCATTTTTGTAGAATGTTAAAAAAAATTGGTATTGTAGTCCAATCCAATACCTAACGGGTGAGTGTTTAAAAACGCTCATGAGATACATGGGGGTTACTCCAGAAATTCCTGAATTTCAACTACCGCCGTTTCTCTTACTACCAGTTCTAAAAGTGTTTACCCAATATCTCTGCAAATGTAATTACTATCCTTCTTCAAAAAATTTGTGTTTACAGCCTCATTACTTATCTGTGTATCAATTGCTCAATAAAGGTCCTCCAATGAGTACGAGCAGCATAATAAAATCTGGAACTGTAAGCGCTACCGCTTCCTGCTGCCGTAAAGCGTTGTTTGACAAAGTTTAAATTAACTGAGTGATAAATGAATTGATTAAATAGAATTAGCCCTGTACAAAGTGAATTGTTGTAGAGCTAAGGAATGTTGTGTGTTGCAACGCACCAGATATTTTACTTTCTGGCCACCCCAAAGGGAAGCGATAGGCTGCCTCTTCTATTTTGAACTGTTTCACAACTCCTACGAGGCTTGCCTTTGATAGTACTGGCCCACAAAGCCTTAATGCTCCCAGGTGTGCGATGCTTTGAATGTGGTGGTGATTTGCGGCAGTGGAGCAAGTGTTCATGGCCACCGTACCTGCAAGGCACACCTGGCTCTGCAGTTTCTGGAGTTATCCGTGACTACGCGGCAATATGCCGTCATAAAGCAGAGCATATGGAACACAGGATCTTATTATACCCTTGCGAGTTGTCCAGTGTTAACCTGAGATATTTTACCTCTCATCAGTTGGAGTCTCCTTGCATAGCGGATGGTACAATTTCCTGGATTCTTCATTTAGTAAATGAGACCCCAGGGGTCTTGGATTAACATGCAATCCTCCCTTGTTGCACGACCTATGGACGGTATCCCCAACCCCGTCCGTATGCTACAAGAATTGTATAAAAGTACACTAAAACCTGTCAACAATACTGATTAGATTGTTTCGTTTACTCCACCATCCTAATCGTTCGACTATACCGAGCTTATTTCTGAATCTTTGGCCCATTTGAGTAAATGCATTTACGCACATTTTTACTTTTCGCTACACCTAAAGCAAAGGAAAGTATAGTAATCGTGTAAAAAAACAGTCACACATGGTAGAAGTGAAACTTTAACGTGCAAAGCCGAATCGCAACGGACAAGTGGAAAAACCCATCACAACGGACAAGTGCAAAAACAACGGAAAAGTGAAAAAACGCATCGCAAAAAAATTAGTACTCGAAGTTTTACGGGCAGGTTTTCAAATTCGACAAGTACATTAACAATCTGCCCGTAAAACTTCGAGTAAAAATTTGTTTGTGATGCGTTTTTCCACTTTTCCGTTATTTTTCCACTTGTCCGTTGCGATTCGGTTTTGCACGTTAAAGTTACACTTCTACCATGTGTGACTGTCACACATTTCTTTATTCACAGGTTTACTGCAAATTATGATTTGGTTAGGGTAGGTAAATTGTAATGAATGCATTTTTTATATTATTTAAACATATTTCATTTTATTAAACAAGAAAACAGAATTCAATCCGGGGGAAAAAAATCTAGGTCCCTGATGTATGTTGGTTTATATTTCCGTTCAATGGACAGCTACAGAAATAGTTGCGGGTACAAAATGACGGTATATGTTACTGGCGTACGGCCGGTTGATCAAATTAAGACTTACACTTGTTTTATTGTTCCAACAAAGAATAGTTCAAGGAAAAAAAAAACTAACGGCACGCGGTGTTCCCAGGCGGTCACCCATCCAAGTACTAACCACGCCCGACGTTGTCTAACTTCAGATCATCACGTTTTGATGCCTACACAGTCCAAAAATCCTAATTTCGGCGCGTGGTCCCTGTGTGTGTGTCTGTAGTTCGATTTGCAGAAGAACGACTGATCCGATTGAGCTGGTTCTTTTTTTGTTTTGTTTGTTATTTTTTGTACTCACCAAAATAAGGTTATGGGCGATTTCGGCCGATTGGAAGGGGTGATGGGGGACGAAAATGTACCAAAAACTAGGGTTTTTCGCATTTTTCTCGAAAACAACTTTAACAATTTTGATTAAACTTTCAGATTATCTTCTACTAATCAATACCTAACTTTTCTTCTCCATACATATCTCCATGAAAATACGGTGAATGGAAATACGGTGAAGCCAAAATCGGTTTTTTACGCTTTTTGGCAAAACGGTTTCAACGATTTTCACCGAACTCTCAGGATGTTTTCAAATAGTTAATGCCTACATATTGTTCTCAATAAATGTTCCTCTGACTGTCCATTGAACAGAGATAAAAATCAAAGTGTGTCAAAAATAACGTTTTTTCGAACATTTCCGTAAATTCCAGGGTAACAGCTTCACCAGATGTGATAAATCCTAATGGAGTGTCTTCAAGCATTCTAAACCCACATTTTTTTCTCCGCAACTATCTCTGTATTCATCTGTTGAACGGAGCCAAGTTAACTCAAACAAAGAGATTTGTCGAATATTAATTTATCGGTATTCCAATTTTCTCAAAAACTGCTCAGACGATTTCAATCAAACTTACGGAGTACTCTCAGCTAACTAGTCTCTACATTTTGTTCTCCATAAATGTTTCTGTGGAAACACGTTGAACGAAGATATAGCCCCCGCATATGTAGGTGGTGTTAAGGGGATTGCGGAAAGTTGTGTGTTGCTCCGCACCGCTCGTTTTTGAGGCGGAATCGGCGTAATATTTAGCGAGAGAAAGCTATTTAGCGGTTTTACGTAATAAGCTCGTCGCGTGATGTTCGATTCGTGACGTAAGTTTTCCTTCGGCCTTGCACTTACACAACGGTATTTGTGCTATTTATAAGTAACTCGGGCCTAAAGTTGCAGCAAAGTTGGGGTTGAAGGGCATGAAACGTATTGCGGGGACGAGTGGTTTCCTCGTCCTCAATTTGTGGCAGAATCCATTGTGACTAGTGGCTGGTATTACGCTAACCCTTTTTTTTAAAGGAAGGCTAGCAGTTTCCTGTTGTGGGGTTCAACTGTCGCTATGAAAGTAAATGCTGCCTCTGGACCCGTAAAAATTAATTTAAGGCGTTTCTCGAGGAAATTCAAAATGAAAGTCGGACTTTCTCATCATCAAATCATTTCTTCAATTTGCCCGAGTTCTTTGCTCAACTCAAGATCCGTTTAAGTCCGCTTTTAAGGCTCTGGCTCACAGAACGCTATGTCGTGTGGCGGTGGTTAGCTATCTGTACGCCAAAATCAGACAACATGGCTGCATAATTCAAATATCTGGTGCGTTACAACACACAACTTTCCTTAGCTCTACGTTAATTCACTTTGTACTTGGCCTTTGAACTTGGCCAAACAACACGTCACTGCATCAGGAAGCGGTAGCGCTACAGTTCTGGAATTTCTTGTGCTGCTCGTACTCATTGCAGGACCTTTATTGAGCAATTGGTACACAGATAATTAATGAGGCTGTAAACACGAATTTTTTGAAGAAGGATAGTAATTACTTTTGCAGAGCTATTGGGTAATAACTGTTAGAACTGGTAGTAAGCGAAACGGCAGTGGTTGAAAATAAGGAATTTCTGGAGTGACCCCCACATGTCTCATGAGCGTTTATAAACACTCACCCTATAGGTATTGGATTGGACTACAACACGATTTTTTTTAACATTCTGGTAACATTCCAGCGTAGTTTAAAAAGAAAAAACCGAGGCAAAAACGCTTTTCGTCGAAAATTTTGATAATTTATTGTGCTGCTCTCGTCATTTTCCCACAAATGGGAATTTTATGGTATAATTATCCTATTATGAGCTACCAATATAACAAATTTAATAAAAATCGTTGAAGCCGTTTTTGAGAAAAAAAATATTAGGCGTTTTGATCACTATGATAACTATAGTTAACTTTCGGTGGATTTTGCCCATACCCTTATTTTGGCGTACCGCGGTAATCTGTAGGCTAGACATCAAGTTTCAGCTGATTTGGTACGGTTGTTTTCTCTAAAAACCGTGCTAAAATCGATTTCGTCGAAAAGTTTGATAATTTATTGTGCTGCTCTCGTCATTTTCCCACAAATGGGAATTTTATGGTATAGTTATCTTATTGAGAGCCACCAATATAAAAAATTTAATCAAAATCGTTTGAGCCGTTTTTGAGAAAAAAAATATTAGGTGTTTTGATCACTATGATAACTATAGTTAACTTTCGGTGGATTTTGTTCAAACCCTGATTTTGGCGTCCCATGGTAACCTGCAGGCTAGATATCAAGTTTGAATGGATTTGATTGATACGGTCGTTTTCTCTAATAATCGTTCACAGACACATATACAAATAGTGTTTTCCCCAAATAGTGTTTTTCGGACTCAGGGAGGGGTCTGAAACGTAAAGATCTGAAGAGAACTCAAAATTTTTTTTTCAGCCGATTACATAGCTTTCCTTTCTACTTCGTAGAGCCAAGGAAAGTAACAATTGCATCGTCCGTGTAGCACAGAACGCTATCTGTCGGATAAGGTCTCTCGCCTAAGCCTCTACTGGTCAAGACAACTTACCTCACGGGGTGCCTGTTGAGGACATGACCAGCAAATTTGATCTAATTCTCGCTTTTCATGGCAGAGACGTGGTCCTGTCGGCCAGGGAAACTATGTCTATAAGGAAGCCTTAGTTCGGGTAGCAGCAGGAGTTCCTGGTTAGAATGGTTTACAAACCAGGTTCCATACTACCTTCCCTCATGTGGCAGACGGGGGCAAGCCCTTCAGACGTTGAGCTCCTTGGAGGATTAATTTTTTAATCGTATAATAGTACAGTGCTTCACGTTTTATACGTTGCCACTTGTAACTTAATTTTTAATTTTATTTCAGTTCGCTCCTTCGGAACGGAAGATCGGAAGACTGCCCATCCTGTCCCAGCCCAAACACAGATCTATGATTACATTCTCTTCAGGGCCACTGATATCAAAGATATCAGCGTTGTGCCCCCTACGCAGCTTCTCTATGATCCCGCAATTGTGCAAGTGAGTTGATCGATGTTAATCAATTGCGTCGTTGTATTCGTGTCAATTTCTAAGTTTGTGACAACTCGGGAGTTACGCGAGTGAGTTGGAATAGCAGGAGTGTTAGTAGTGACTGATTTGTGTGGCGTGTGTCGTGTACGCGTTACATTCGACCCTTCTGTTTCACCCGGGCTTCTTGCTGCGGCTCAACACGTTACAGCTAGTTGCGGTTTGTTTCAAATTAGTGCCATGTGCTTCCCTGGTCTCCATTACAGTTGACAGTTCTCATCAATTTTCTGTTTTGATATGTTCCCTCGCTGTCTTTTAGGGGCTTATGTGCTTGCAGTTCTCATTTCAGCTGTCTGGTATGTGAAAATAGGGAGGTGGGGGTAACATATTGGTAAAACGCTCTTTGCTCCAACATGGTGACTCAATGAACCTATGCTACGTGCCACCCCCTGCAGAGCCTCTTCTTTTTCTCTGTAGGTCAACGTTCTCTCATCTAAAGATCTGGTGAACATGCGCTGCACTTGACTTGGCAGAGAGAGGCGTGAGAGCCGAGTATCGAAGTAATAAATAATAAAAGTGGAACTTTGAGCGCTACCACATTTCTTGTAAAATGGGATGTTCTGTTTTACCAAGTTGAAATGAACTGAGTGGAAAATGAATTGAATTGATAGCTCAACACGAAGTTGTGAAAAATGGGTCAGCGCACATGGGGTTGAGGAAAGTTGTGTGATGCGTCAAACCATTAATTTTTTTTCTCGTATACCTCTAATAAGCTTTTCTGCTGCTTGTGGTGCCTTTCTATTTGCACGGGATGGGTCATTGATGTCCCTCAAACATCTGAAGTTTTTGTAAACATCAATGACTTACGCTTTGTTCTTCAACTGCTTTGAAGCGTAGGCTACTACTCACAGTCTGGCAGTCGAATGTAGGAGGGGAGTTCTGTTGTAATACCAATCCAGCTATTTGGCGAGACTAGTAGTATCCAACACGCCCACTTATGGTTTGATGTAGCCTCGTAAGACCTCAGATAGTGAATGGTTGGCTTAACGTAGTCGAATTGACTGGGATGGAAGAAGAACGTGTATAGTTGCTGTTTAATATTGGGGAATAAATAAAATTACTTGGGACATGGTGACTTCAATGCGCTGCTCCACTTCTTTTCTCTGACTCTCCATTATGCACGTCTTGTGCCTCCAGTGCGGAGGAAACAAGAAACCATGTGCTGCTCCACTGTAGTTTCTACAACAGTGAGCGACGGTTGTTGAGAGGGCAAACGAACTTAGCAGCTTTGACTGCTACAAAGCTAGCCTATAACCATTTTGCAAAGTTCGCAAAGAAGGTAATGGCTAAGAAACGTGGTTATAGTTGATCAGTCCTTTTGAAACTTGCCACCCAAGTAAACAGTAAGATCAGGTAGGGAACCAGATTAAGAACTACTCCCAGATGGTACGGGATTCCTCAGGTGGTCACCTCCGCGCGGTAACACACGGGCAACAGCTCTCTACGGTGAGACTGGCTAACGACCACATACCTGCCGTACCTCCACAGGTCTGAGTTCGGTGGATGCTGCAGGGGCCGGCCTCTTGCATAGTAGCGAAACCGCAACTTCTATGACTGATATAACCCTCGTCGAGGGTTTCGGTACAGTCATGAAATAAAGAAACAGATCTGAAATAAAATTACTTGTGGAACAGGACAGGTAACCAATTTCTTGTTTGCATGTCATCGAGACCAGTTTCAGAGGTTATCGCCTTCAGTAGGCCTTCGTCTATCTGCACTTTCCACTTTGCTCTTGTTCTTAGTCTTCCCTGTACTCTACCTGTTTCCGCGGAATTTTGTCGGTACTACTCTTCTGTCAATTTCTCTCTGTACTTACTCTCGCATCACCTACTCACTACTGTAAAACATCACATTTTGTACAAATTAGTAGGGGGGTACCTTGGGGCGCGTCCGTTTCAAACCGTCCGTTACTGCTCGTCCGTGTCCGCCGCCGCCCCTCCTACGAGGTACGAACTACGACTACCTTCGTACCTCCTCCCACTCCTCTCGAGCACAAAGCACCGTGGCCTACGCTTCCCATGGATGGCAGTCTCAGCCCAGGCTCAGTGCTCCGTGGCCTACATTTTTCCACGGACGCCAACTTTCGCTTCGACTGCCTAGGCCTATCACTGTGGGGCCACCTGCGCCGAACGCTGCCGCTCAAGCCCAGCGCCTCATGCCCCAGTCACCAAGAACCCATTCGCTCCGTGCCCAGCAACCACAAGCGTGCCTTCCCACCTGCCTCCGCCACCCCCTGTCTCACCTCCTCCCTACCCACTCAAGAAGAGATGACGAGGACCTCCCGTGGGAAAACGCCTAACCCCCCATTGCCACCGGATCATGAGGGCATGATCTTCTCACAAGGGGGAGTGATGTTACAGGCACAATCGGATTAAGCTGTGACTTGGAACACCAGAGCCACTTCTATCGGGCAGAGCCACTCAAAGCAGCTCCAATTAAATCTGAAGAGGAAGAAAACTGCTGAAGAACGGAGAGGGGGGCCCGCGTTGTGACGATTTGGAGGTTAGGAAAATCGGGTCTTCGGCGTGCAACGAAGCAATCGGCCTATTCCTCTTCCGGGCTCCTGCAGCACCACTATTTCTTGGAACGTACTGAATACACGATACTTTGGTTGTTGGAAGGAAGTGTTGATTATTGTGTGACGCCCGAAAACAATCCTATAACAGTACTTATTTACAATGGAATTACTCTTTCCAACAGAACGTTGTGGCGCTGATGTACTGGGATGTCCACGATACATATAGTTCCAAGTATCTTGAATGATCGTAATTTCGTGAACTGGTCACGGATTCCACCGACCGAACGCTTGATTCGAAACACGACAGTAAATTACAAACTAGACGGTTAAGATGGCGTGTCATGGAACAACGGATGCTTCAAACAATAGAAGCACGGTAGTGAGAAAAAAGGCGGAATACAGCGCGAGCGGGTGATTCGTAATAACGTGTTCTTAATAAGTGCTGGCGTCGCCTCGTGATGTCGAGATTCGCGGAAAAATGGGCAAATTCCGCAGGCGGTAAATAAAAGTAGCGGTTAGCAGTAAAAGAAAGGAAAACAACAACAAACTCCACGAAATCCACTCCGCTAATTTCAAATAATTGTGTTCGAACAGTTGCTCACTGGACCTTTAAAACATGCCTTTTAATTGAATAGTGTGTTGAATGTTATTTCGCCATTTTCTAAGATATCGTTTTATTGTTACAGTTATCAGCCCCATCTGCTATGAGCAACGCTCGCCCATTTCCAGGGTCGTCTTCGGGCGCGACGTCATCCAACGATTATCATCCTCTGCCGATGGGAGGCGGCGGGTCAATGTCCCAATTTTCAGGTTTCAATCCTATGCAGTCTAATATTCTCACACGCCCGTCGCCAAGTGAGTTCCTCCATCACCAGACGAACAGCGGTATGTGTCGATTTTACGATTCATTATTAGACAAGGATGAGATGTGGCTCTGCTTTCTGCGAACATCTTTTGCTTTCCGCTTGGTCAACTTTTGACGCATGAAGACGCTTGGTATTTGGTAGCGCTCGAAGTAGTTTGCCGCTTGGTTTTTTATCGGAAGCTTTTGGTTGTGGGATTTACGTTGCCATTCGACACGCCGATGAAGTATGTTTGAGGAAACTGCATGCACTTCCGGACTAATTGATTTTGATACTTTAAGTTTATTAACGAATGAAACTTGGCTTAGGTGCACTGAGAGTCAACATTTTGCTCTGCTTCAGTTTATGTGAATATCTTGATGCTGTTTTGCTTGAAATTGGCTGCGTGTGTGAACTGTACGTTGAGGGAGATACTGCATTCATCCTTTGGAGAGTGTAGTCAAAGAGTTGTAGAGGGCTTTTGCGTCAAATATAAACCTTTCCGCCAAATTCGAGGCAAAGGGGTTCACAATCTTTAAAACCCTGTGTTTCCATCCTCCAAGAAAGAAGGTTGCCATCCTTCTTTTATTCTTCAGTGAGGCAGAGATAATAGTTTCTCACTGTTTTATTTAGCTCTTTCACCCCTTTCCTGACGCAGTGCAACGAACTGGTGATGTTGCAGGCAGATGTTCAGAGGTTTTAGCTGGTGGGTAATGTCAAATTGCAGTACTTTGAATTAACAGTGCAGCAGAGCTCACTACGGTGACAGATTGTGTGCAGATGATCCCCACAGTTGAGTTGGAGGTCCTGCTGGGCTTTGCAGCTCTCTATGTACTAACAGGCAGCACATATGCTGGAACTGGGCTTTGTCGATTGAGGCAGAAGGGTGGTGTGCCACTGGACAGGCATCTGATACTGGACAGGGTGTGTAGTGGGGGCCTGCTCTGCATGTCACGAACTTGGTACGAATGAAGTACAGTTACGAGAACTCCAGGGTATGAATTGATGAAAGATCCAGATGGAAAGGGGGTGGTGATCCCACTCTTGAGGGTGGGGCCGTGTTATACTTTATCAGTGAGAGGTGGCCCTGCAGGCGCGGGAGTTTATTGGCCAGGGAGCTGAGCAGCGATACCATTAGGTTGCGCTGGTAACAGTTTTCCAGTGCTCTTTGTAATGGTGTGTGTGCAGCACTTCATGTGCAGGGGGCTGAAATGGAAAAAGATCTATATGTCAGTCATGCTGCACTTTGGGCTCTGGCTTCTGTTTACTGTTTTGTACGGGGCCTGACTGGTCTGAACACCAAGCAGTCAAGGTTATATTTAAGACTCCAGAGAGCGATCAAGGGAGGGCCTCAGTCTGGGGAGAAGAGGTATACAGATGATAAGTGGGCTGTTCACGGGACAGTTTCCTCTAAGGTACCTGCTGGTCAAGGTTAGAGACACGAGAGATATAGTCAGCGAAGCATGTACTGTGTACTTATCAGGGGCTGGCTACAGTGCATCTCTGCTGTGTCAGGACGAGCTTACAGGATGGACATTAGGGTTGCTTTGTGTTATTGCGAGAGTGTTAGCCACGTCGCATCAGGGAACAACAGCTCTGTGGGATGTGGGGTTGGACCTGAGATGATGTGAGGCTGCTTGTGGACGTCACACAATCTGAGGCCGCAAATTGGGATTTTCTTGGTTGCTACCTGTAGAGACGAAAAAAAAGTGTACCTGAACTACGAACGTGAAAGATTAAAAAAAAAATCATCTTGAAAAGTCTCACAAATTACTCACTAAAGGTGGTAACGTAGGGGGCAACACATTCTGAAACCAGTTTCTACATTGAACGTCATCTAAGATCTACCAAGTGCAGATGTACTTGTAATAATTTCAAAGTTCTCATAATTTGATCGCTGCATTCTGGGCAAAGCGAGAGTGGACACCTCGTTGTTCTTTGCCTAGACGCCGCTTGTGTTATCTCATGTTATCTCTAGCCGTCAGCTTCTCACTAAGCATAAGTTTCACTCTTCACGAATTTACTTGAAATTCTAATGTCGCTTTTGTGATTTACCCTATTAGTCGCAATAAATTATATTGCCAGATTACTGGTTTATTTATTACTCCTGCGTAAATTAGGTAGAGTGAACCTATAAATTAGAATTTCAAGTAAATTCGTGAGTGAAACTTATGCGTAGTGAGAAGCGACGACTAGAGATAACATAAGATAACAATATCTGGTGTGTTGCAACATACAACTTTCCTTAGCTCTACGTCAATTCACTTTCTATATGGCTTTGCCTTCTTAATCAATTCATTTATCACTCAGTTCATTTGAACTTGATCAAACAAACTTCACAGCAGCAGGAAGCGGTAGCGCTTACAGTTCTGAAATTTATTGTGCTGCTCATACTCATTCCAGGACCATTATTGAGCAATTGGTACACAGAAAATTAATGAGGCTGTAAACACGAATTTTTTGAAGAAGGATAGTGATCACTTTTGCAGAGTTATTGGGTAATAACTGTTGGAACTGGTAGTAAGCGAAACGGCGGCAGTTGAAATTCAGGAATTTCATGAGTCTCTATCTCATGAGTGGTTTTAAACACTCACCGTTTAGGTATTGAATAGAACTACAATACCAATTTTCATGAACATTCTACCAACATTCCAGCGGAGTTTATAAGGAAAAAATCACGCTAAAAACGCTTTTCGTTGAAAATTTTGATAATTTATTGTGCTGCTCTCGTCATTTTCCTACGAATGGTAATTTGATGGTATAGTTGCCTTATTAAGAGCTAGCAATATAAAAAATTTAATCAAAATCGTTAGAGCCGTTTTTGAGAAAAAAAATATTTCGTGTTTTGATCACTATGATAACTATAGTTAAATTTCGATGGATTTTGTCCATACCCTTATTTTGGCGTCCCATGGTAACCTGTAGGCTAGACATCAAGTTTCAGCTGATTTGGTACGGTGGTTTTCCCTAAAAACCGCGCTAAAATTGATTTCGTCGTAAGTTTTGGTAATTTATTGTGCTGCTCGCGTCATTTTCCCACGAAAGGGAGTCTTACGGTATAATTGCCATATTGGGAGCTAACAATATACAAAATTTAATCAAAATCGTTAGAGCCGTTTTTGAGAAAAAAAATATTTGGTGTTTTGATCACTATGATGACTATAGTTAACTTGCGGTGGATTTTGTTCATACCCTCATTTTGGCGTCCCATGGTGACCTGCGAGCGAGATATCAAGTTTGAGCTGATTTGGTACGGTGGTTTTCTCTAAAAATCGTTCACAGACACACATACACACACAGACTATTTTCCCAAATAGTGTTTTTCGGACTCATTATGTTCTGAAACGTAAAGAACTGAAGAAAACTCAAAATTTTTTTTTCTCAGCCGATTACCTTCCTTTCTACTTTGTAGAGCCAAGGAAAGTAACAAGCGTCGTCTAGGCAAAGTACAGCGAGGTGTCCACTCTCGTGTGATTGGTTCTGGGCAAAGCGATCAAATAATGAGAACTTTGAAATTATTACATACTGAATTAAAAACATTTATTAGTAGCTACAATGATGAAAATCGCTAAGTGCACGTGGCGCCGAGGAAAGTTGTGCGAGCTTCACACGATATATTTTCAGTAGGATTTATCGTGAGTTGCGAAAAAAAAAAGTCTGCTTCCTCGTGGGGTGGACGATGAGGTTTGTGAGTTTGGAAAAAGTGCAGCTACTCTCAGCTCTGATACTGTATTCGTCAGCACCCTCTGAGCCCGTTGATTATCCATTCCGTTACGTTCACATGGTGCCTTGAATAGTCGCGCAATGTAAAGTCTGTAATGCAATGTAAATTTGACACATACTCTGGTCGTTTCTTACTCCCACCACCTGCTTTTAAGTTCTGTATCCCAACCTTATCACGTTGCTGTGCAATTTAGCTTATTTAGTGCGTTACGGTAGTTCTTTGTCAGTAGTATTTGCTTGCTTGTTGTATAGTATTTGCATGCTCGTCACTTTATTTGCGAAATACTTGAAATATAACTTGATACTTGTTGTCGAGAAAGTACAGTCAGTGGAAGAGTTCAAGTTTATTCCTGAATTGATGTAGTTTGAGGAACCTCACTGTAATTGCTTCTGGCATGTGACAGGGCTCTTAGTTGACTGTTGAATGGCCATTTCCTCTGTCTTCTGCTCTGGCAACATCTTACTCCCAATACACACTGGCCTACATCAACTGAAAACAGTTATTGGCTCTGAAACCATGGGGCTAACAAAAACTGCATTTCTTTCTAGTCCTAGTACCCTAAAGGTGATCTTTCAATGGATGTCTCCTAGTCCTGGCAGAACCTATGTTTCTTGAAGGCTTATGCACAGAGCTGTACTTACATAGTCGAAGCACTTAGCTTCGTCATGAACTGGCTTGTTATTGTCTCCATGTCAGGCAACCTCTGTCTGCTCAGGATTCAACTGATGAAAATGTCTGCTAGCGCCCCCTCCCAAGGGGAATTGGGTTTCGGGGCATTGGGCATCTTATGCTCTCCATTCAATAACGAAGTATTCTAGTAGTGCCTGATTGCCGTAGTAGGGCAAGCAAAGAATGCGCATCCACACTCTACCAGAGCATCATCGTGGAGCGTGTTTCCTCAAGTTGGACTAAGCAAAAACACGCATGTGCACACTTGTGGCTCGTGATCCTTCGACACGAGGTACAAAAACCACTCTTGAGCGAATTCAATTGGAGCAAGGACAGGACAAACGATCCTCTAGTGACCCTTTCCTCACTCTCGCGCCATGGAGCAAAGCAAAGTCGGACTGAATAAGGTGAGGACGAATAGGGATGGCTGAGGAACCTCTCCACGTTCTCGCTCCTCAGGCTACTCTGTTATGGAAGAGTTGAAAAGTATGGAAGGGCGTTTGTGGGGTCTTAGGTCAGTCTTCTTTGACCCAAGCATGTAGCTTGGCCTTGTACATTTTCGGCAGCTTGCTCCTAAAGCGAGTGATTTCTTAACCCTTAACCCGCCCTCATGCTATCATTGAGCTATCTACTTGGATAGCAAGCAACCCAGGAGGATAGAGAACATCGCCTCTGTAGTGTGTGAGGTGAGGATCACTGACGGCGCATGGCCAGGTTTTCCATAGATACCTGCAAGCCTCACCTGCATTGGTATTGGGAGATGCCCTGAATCAGGTCTTTCAGAACGATGCGGATTGGAGAAGATTGTGGGCCTGTACAAGAACTGCAAACGACCGTTCTGGGCCATTGAGTGTAGCATTATGAACAACCAGGTTTCACTGCAGTTACTTTTTTTGTGCAGAAGAAAGCGGAAATCCTCCGAATGGCATCTTGTGAGACTGCCTTACGTGTTACTGTTTCAACCATTCAAGTTTTTCTGTATCCCTGCATCATATGTTTGTATCTTCGCTGGTCATACTTGGTTAAATCGTGGATAGATCACCTGGAATGATTGTGGCAGGATCTGTTCTAGAATTCCTGTCTGGATCAAGAAGCAGCACCCCAGCGTTGAGGAGGGGTTCGCCTACAATTGACCAAGGGACGCAGGCCAATTCACGAAAATCTCCGCAGAAGGATGAATCTGGTCGCCAACGAAACAGGTTCGCTCATTTTATTGTTACAATTTGTCTTTGTCGTGCTCTTTGTTATCGCTGACTCATCTCTATTCACATGCTCTCAATGTACGAGGTCGGTCCCTAAAGTATCCAACTACCTTGATTTCTCGGCTCTCACAAGCTCATCACCCCCATAGTAGTTCGCATTTGATTGAACGAGACGCTTCATATCGATATATCATCTCGTTCTCGTCCACGCGGGGTTCAACGGATGTTAGTTGAACCTTGTTTCTCAATCCAAAACAAAATAATATATATATCAAAGAAAAAAGAAAGATATAGTCTCTATGAACTTGTGAGCTCTTCGCAATCAAACTTTTGGTAAGTTCTGACTGGATGTGACAAATGCAGGTCCAACGAAGCTGCAGTCGAACGAAGATCCCTGAAGAAGACAAATCAATTGTAGAACGAATTGAAATATGGCCTACGACATAGTGGAGTACTGAATTTACAGGCTTTTATTCCCCTCGTTTGCTGTCTCTCTCTCACACAATAGAGTGTGTGTCAGGCCTGTAGAAATATAGAGCAAAATTAGAAAGGAACAGGAGCGAAAAAGGATTCGAAGCAAGGTTAAGGCAGAGAACTTGGATGGAGGTAGAAAGGCGACGAAGGAACTCAGCGTAGTGAATGGGAAGGCCGTAGTTTGGTCTTGGAGTAGTTGAGAGGCTACGGCAAAAGGTTGCAGACAGGTTCAAAAACTGTGACTGTTGAGTCAGGACTGTGGCGCTTCTTGCTTCGACTCACTTTACTCGCGGACTATTTATAAATAACGAAGGCTTGGGTGGACTCGTTAATTGACAGTTCAGTATCGTGAACACCCTTATTAAAGCACTCTTGAAAGTTGGTCTCTACATCGTCCAATCCATGTCCCTTCAGTGGCATTTCCAATGTAGGAAACAGTCAAAAGTCGCAGAGACCTACTTCTGGACTGTATGGCGGCTGGGGGTGCGCAACACAGTGTTTCAATAAATACTGCTGCGCGAGGTTCGATGTGTGCGCCGGAGCATTATCGTGATGATGAAGCCAGTCACCAGTTTCCCAAACTTGCGGTTTTCTCCATAATTGCATCGCGCAATCTTTTCGAAACTTTGGCGCACTACTCTTTGTTGACTGTCTGGCCTTTAGGAACATATTCGTAGTGCACAACGCCCTCAAAATTCAAAAAAAAAACAATCAACATAAGACTTGATATTGCTCGGCAGAAGCTTCCATTGTGAAGATTGTTTTCTTTCGGGATCATAACCATAAACCCATGACTCATCACCAGTAATAACCATTTTAAGAAGGTTTTCATTACTATTGATCATTCCCACATTGCCCTTAGCGATTTCTAATCAAAGGTTTACTTGCTGGTTTGAGAGCAGCTACAGGATGAAATTTGCGCACACGTCGCTCCCAAATTGTCTGTTAACACGTTCACTGCAAAAATAATTGTTCAAAACCGATTTTCTGCGCGGCAAATTTTTTTGTCTCCATTTCTTTCTTTTTGGAACCTAAAAAACATCCGATGACTTGTAGTTCAAATTTCATTAACCTTTGACCTTGAAAAACGTTTGTCGACGGGTGGTCAACGCACGCCTGACTATAGGAAACTCTTACCTCTGGCGGGTGGGTGGTCAACAGGTAGTCGACATTCTGTAGGTGAAGTTATAATACTCTAAAAACCGAGCTTAGCTGTAAAGGGGACAGCTTTTATAACAGAAAACGGGTGTCCAGCGTCTGCCTGAAAAGATTATGTACCTAAGTAATTAGAAAGGAGGCCCTGCAGCTTTTTTGGGTAAAAGTACCTACATCCAGGTGTAAGAATGAGAAGACAACACGAAAATGCACTAAAAAGTATAATTCACAAGCGTTTCATGGAAAAGTATTTTGTACATATTATAAAAACTATACAAGAATATTAAAGAATTATTATTATTATTACGACTGAAAATATTAAGTATATTATAACGGTACAAGAAAGTTTATACATTGTAATCAAAATCGATAAAAAATTGAATCTAGGAGCCAATTCTTCCTCAAATACCAATCGTCTCTTCATACCACGTCTGCTCATTTGGACAAAAAACAGCAAATTAAAATACGCATTAAAACATGAAACTCACTGAAAAAATAAAATAAAAAGTTTATTCTTTTTACTCTTTATTAGGGGTTATTTCATAGCTATTTATTCATAATTTTCGATGCAAATAATATTTGGCGTAAGCTAATAAGAAGTATTGAGTAAAAAACTTACCGTATGAGAAAAACGAGAAAAAAATAACGAAAAATCGATCTGGTGGACGGGGAAGGCTTTGTCATAAACTTGGGACCTTTCACTACGCTGAGTCTGAAAGGGAATTGGCTTCGAGTCAGCTGGACGTGTTGGGGTTGATCTGAATAAGATAAGGGGTCTGGGAGGGGGAAGGGGTCTCATTTGTCGACTGCGTCGACAGCCTCAGTGAACGGGTTAAAAGGCTTCTGCTACTTTTCAATAGTTTCCACCCAACTTCTACCGAAATTGAAGCGACATTTTAATCAAAATTCGCTGATCGGTTGGTTTTGCCATTTTTAGCCACAAACAAAGTGCGATGAATGCAGAACAGTTGTCGTAAACGCTGCATGGAAACGAAGGCGTTTTATCGCTATCTTGGGCTACTAACAGAAGGTTAGGAGTTGCTGGTGACGTTTGTATCCTCCAGAGGTCGCCTGAGACTCTCCGCGCAAAGATATGAACGGAGGGTACTTTGGGGACAGAAATAGTATGTGGGCAGGAAATCCCTTGTGGCTCTCCTTGACATAAATTATTTGTTGTCCTTCGTCCCCCAGTTTGTTGGGGTTTTGGATCTCATCATTCTCTGGAAAACCTTACCTCTGCACTGTCTGTCCTACCACTGTAGCCCCTTCTGAGTCTACATTCTCATTGTGACTCGTAGATCAGTCACCTGATTCCCTTCAGGCCATAGTTCCCAGTTATTAAAGAGAAAACTTGTCAATCCCAAACTCCCTATGTCTCTCGTCTTCTGAAAATATCTCGTGAACACTCCAAGCTTTCTCGAGCTATTAGTCCCCTAGTATGGCTCAAAGATGCTGCAAGCACTCGTTAATATGTTATAGGCTCTGGCATTAATTACTGTGCCTCGATGTTCCACAGAAATGCTCCAAGGCTCGCGTGACATTCACTACTACGGGCGCAGTTTTCATATTATGTTTCTGTAAGCGTTCCTTTCTTCCAGGTCTGGCAGCAGAAATCAAGACCGGTCTGGGAATCGGCCTCGACACGATAGTCATAACAATCAGCAAAACCTTCAACAACAAGCGCAGCAACAGCAAAATTACCAGCAGAATCGCGGACGTTCCAACTACAACCAACCTCAGGTAGACTATTTATTTTAAACTAGACAGACGTTTTGGTCCTATTCCTCCTACTGCATCCAAAGATGAGCTAGCTTTACAAAGACGTTAACTTTCCTAAAATGCCCCCCATAAAGGTCCCTTGAGAGCGTCGTATCTGTAGCGATTGAAGGCCCCCCTCCCCCCCGTGTTTGAACAGTGCAGTATCGGCATAACATGCCCTTCTCACTCTTTCTTCTCTATAGTTCCATCTCCCTCGTTGGTATCTGGCTCTGTCGATCAGTGTAATGCGTTGAAGTGGTGTGGGGATACTAGTTGGAAATCAACTCAAGCAAGACAAAGGCCATGCTGCTGTGGGGTATCCAAAATGGTTGGCCAAGAAAGATGGCTTTAGCGTCCCCCCCAGGTGCAGTATGTCGACATCACGAAGAATCTGGGCGTTCTGGTACAAAATGTGCTGGGACGAAGTATAAGACGAAGGGACTAAACTCAGATGTATCTTTTTTAACATCATTCAACTAAGGATTCAATTTCAACACGCCTTCTTGCAACAATCAATAAGAACAAGGACGAAAGGGCATTCTGCTTCACTCACGTCAATGCACGCTGCATGTGAGTGGAAAACTGCTGTGTAAGTTCTCTGAAGGCTCTAGGACTGCCAGTATGTGTGTAGGAGATAGGAGTTCTATCTCATAGGTCTTAGCATCTGGGCACTCTTTTCTCATCTCTTTAATTTGAGGTTGGTGTCCCATTTACAATGGATGCTGAAGGTGTGGGTTGAATGGATATTTCCTTTTGTCTAATTTTGTTATGAATGACGCGATGTGTCCTTCAAAATGTCCCATT
The DNA here is from genome assembly GCA_020466155.1 of Pachypeltis micranthus. Taxonomy (NCBI): domain Eukaryota; kingdom Metazoa; phylum Arthropoda; class Insecta; order Hemiptera; family Miridae; genus Pachypeltis; species Pachypeltis micranthus. The sequence goes on along the minus strand of CM035777.1, from coordinate 25,999,113 downwards.
TTTGACGATATAAAACGTTTTAGCAGCAACAGGGTTACAACAATCGCAATAATCAGCCGCAGCATATGGGTGGAGGAAGAAACCAAATGAGGAATCAACAGAATCTTGGCGGGGGCGGCGGCGACAGGTGGAACAGAGGGAACCGAGGTCAACCGCAAGGCGGCAACCGGCAGAATTTCTCCCGGGCTCCTGGAGCCAGGGCCAAACCTGCCTCGCTCAAATTCGAGTCTGACTACGACTTTGACAAAGCCAACAACGAGTTCGAAGAACTGAGGAACGAGCTGTCCAAGATCAAATTGGGTGAGCAAGGTTGTTGTTTGCTTCTTGTTTTTTTTGCGTTACAACATATTATTTTCTATTCTTTATTACTTTAGTTAGGTTTTCTTGGTTTCTACTGGAGTATGTGCCTTGGAAATTATCGCGGAGCGCTCAGTGTGGACATTATTTTTTGCTTTTACGTACTGGGAGGTTTGTTGGCGGGAAGGAACCACATTTGGTCGTTGTTGTATCAACCAAAAGTGGTTGGGTGCTCTGGTTGGATAATTGAGGCTTATTAGACTTGCGTCCTTACAAGCGATCACGGGCCAGTAGATGCTATTTCATTCAGCCAGAATTCCGCTCATAGTGGGCTGAAATGCGTCAACTTCTCGGCTGAAGGCAAATTAGTGGCCGCTGGGCAATCGAGAATCGTCGTACGCGTTTTTTTCGCATATATCTGAGAACGCCATCGGAGCTAGACCGAGGCTTTCATTAGCGAATGCACACCTTTCCCCTGAAATTGATGAAATCCCTTTTCAAGTGACGAAAATCGTTATGACAGAAAGTGCGGGTTAGAAATCAATTTCGATGGTTAGATCGGTGTCAGGAGCGACCATCTTTCACACGTCCTGATTGAACTCACGCTCATGTGGGCGCCACAGGCTGCTTCCAGCTGAGCAATAGCTGAATGATAAGGACATTTTGGTACTTTCTCGAATTCACGAGCACAGAGGTGCCACTTAAGAGTAAGAGCTAACTAAAACGAACGAGAGAAAAGCGCTTCTATTAAAATAAATGGTTGAGTGAAAAGAATTGGTGTAATAAATTGAAAACTTGGGCAAATGAAAGTAAAATGAAGGCTTTCGTTGAAGCCCTTGATAAGCAGGGCTTATCTACTAAGGGCTTGAGGTTTTAGTGTGTGTGATGAGCACGTAAGTATGAAGAGCAGAATAAATTTGTTGTAGTTGGCTTGGAAATGGTAGAGGTTGGTTGGCCCGTAGTTGTGGTACGAGACGATTACTGAGGACTGAATCGCATGTGCAGCTTAACAGATGGCAGAGCACTAGGCATTGTGGAACGCGTTGTAGTATGACATAATGAGTTACAGATGATCAAAATTCCAAGATCGCCCAGCTGATCTGGATCGCAATCCTTTTTCGACCTTTGTCTGGCATCGGAGCCCAGAAGAAGGTGCGTAGAGGAGAGTAGACAGTCAGGGGAGACAATTTAATGTTGCGTGACAAGTTTAACGACATACTGCAACAAAAGAGGACGTCGCTGTGGTGATCAGGTGTGATGTGCGATGAGGGAAGTGAAGTTAAGCTTCCAGCCACGTAAGTGTACTGGCGGCAGTTCGTCCTGATACTAGGAGAATTTAAGCGCCACTTGTCATCGGAGTTAGAGTAATTTGTGACTGAAATGGGAGATGGTGATGCGTGGCTGGAGACATGTCAGCCTCTGCTCCAGACCAGTAAGGCCTTCTGAGCGCTCGAAAAGCGTGTGTGTTTATTATTAAAACGTGACTGCCATTGAGCGCACAAAGATGTGCCTTTTGAAGATCAAAAAGGGCGACGCAGAAGGACGACTCGGAAATAGGCACGAACTGGCGGGAAACTATTGGAATGAGAGACGAGACAGGGCTGGGCACAGTGAGACGAGTGACTTTCGCTTTAGTTCGTAGCTGAATGTTGGGACGAGAGTTGGCAATGGAATGAAATAGGGAGAGCTCTGTCGAAGAGAGGAATCTGAAATTGAGGAGAGGGAAAATAATGAAGGAAAAACCCACTTCAGGGGAATCCACGGCCGGTAGAAATAACCGCTGCTGGGATTTGCCTAGGCAACAATAAGTAAGCAGTCGAGGACGAGGGTTTTTGGGGAAACAATGACTGGGGAAGTCCGAGGTCAAAGGACTCGAACTGATTTTGCGCTTTGCATTGAACAACTACGTTTGCAGACGGTCAACTGACTGTCGTAGTGAATGTATCATAGTTTTGGTTATGGTGTTGGTATCAATTCACAGTCAGTGTAGAAGAGACCTAGACGTTTGTCAGCCTCTTTATATGTCTCCAGTAGTGGCGAAACTGCCGCTTAAAGCTTCACTCCTCTCAGGATCTGCTCGCTGATATTCCATTAAAAACCTCGCTCAATTCAACTTTCCCCATCGTATAAAAGGCTTAATGCGTACTAATATCACCGTGACTTCACACGTGTCGGTTAGACGATTAATTACTTCCGCGTGGTATTTTGCAGATGCCCCCGCTCCACCTCCTGTTGTCAACGGTGAAGAAAAGAAAGACGATTCCGGGAATGAAACGAGCGTGGAACCTTTAGATCAAAACGAAAGCGACCTAAATTTCTACGACAAGAATAAATCTTTCTTCGACAACATCTCGTGCGAAGCCATCGAACGAAGCAAAGGGTAAGTTCACGGGCGTTTCTCTTTACGTTTAGCCGGTTAATTTCAACAACAGTGATCCCATTAGACACTTCGTGTTGGCGAATTTGATAGTGGTCGCTATTGATTGGTGGAAAGTCCTTATAATGGAAGATTGGTTTGTGAGGAGATTTGCATCAGCCAGGGTACGAGAAAATGTACATTTCTTGAGCCAAGGCTGCGTGATACACTCGCTTCCGCGTGTGTTGTTCATTTGATTTTGAATGGAGCATCCCCAATGCAAAATGTCGGAAAATATCTGGTGCGTTGCAACACACAACTTTCCTTAGCTCTACGTCAATTCACTTTGTAGATGGCTAACTCTATTTAATCGATTCATTTATCACTCAGTTAATTTGAACTTGGTCAAACAACGCTTAACGACAGCAGAAAGCGGTAGCGTTTACAGTTCCGGAATTTATTGTGCTGCTCGTACTCATTGCAGGACCATTATTGAGCAATTGGTACACAGATAGTTAATGAGGCAGCAAACACGATTTTTCAAAAAAAGGATAGTAATCACTTTTGCAGAGTTATTGGAAAATAACTGTTAGAACTGGTAGTAAGCGAAACGGCAGTAGTTGAAATTCCGGAATTTCTGGAGTGAGCCCCATGTATCTCATGAGCGTTTTTAAACATTCACCCTTTAGGTATATGATTGGACTACAATACCGAATTTTTTTGACATTCTACAAGAATTCCAGCGGAGTTTATAAGGAAAAAACTGCGCGAAAAACGCTTTTGATCGAAAATTTTGATAATTTATTGTGCTGTTCTCGTCATTTTCCCACGAATGAGAATTTTATAGTATCATTGCCTCATTGAGAGCTATCAATATAAAAAATGTAATTAAAATCGTTAGAGCCGTTTTTGAGAAAAAAAATTTGGTGTTTTGATCACTATGATGGCTATAGTTAACTTTCGGTGGGTTTTGGCCATACCCTCACTATTGCGTCCCATGGTAACTCGTAGTCTGTACATCAAGTTTAAGCTGATTAGGTACGGTCGTTTTCTCTAAAAACCGCGCTAAAATCGATTTCGTCGAAAGTTTTGGTAATTTATTGTGCTGCTCTCGTCATTTTCCCATAGATGGGAATTTTATGGTATATTTGCCATATTTGGAGCTACCAATATAAAAAATGTAATCAAAATCGTTTGAGCCGTTTTTGAGAAAAAAAATATTTGGTGTTTTGATCACTATGATAACTATAGTTAAATTTCGGTGGATTTTGCTCATACCCTTATTTTGGCGTCCCATAGTGACTTCCGGGCTAGATATCAAGTTTGAGCTGATTTGGTACGGTGGTTCTCTCTAAAAACCGTTCACAGACACACATACACACAGACCATTTTCCCAAATAGTGTTTTTCGGACTCAGGGGGGTCTGAAACGTAAAGATCTGAAGAGAACTCAAAATTTTTTTTTCAGCCGATTACATAACTTTCCTCTCTACTTCGTAGAGCAAGGAAAGTAAAAAGATGATTCTCTTCACAAATATCTAGTCTTTCCTTATTGAGTTGTCAACCTATTAGCAGCATGACTTTCCTCGACTGTTGTTCGAATTGGCCTGTATCAAATCGACACATGTGGGTGGGTTTACGAATATTCAAGGGAAGGAAAAAAACGTCCTAAATTTTCCACGTGGCGTCGACTCGTTGAAAGGTGGTCCCAGACCGACGTTTTCCTCTTTAGTGTTGCCTATTATTAGAGAACAGGGTGACATCGTTGGTTGTGGACAGCACGGCACCAGATTTCGAACGCTGAATCAAAATTATGGGTTGATAAGAATGAGACTGAGAGAGTGAGCGGAATAGATGGTGCGAGGGCTACTTTTATTTAAACAACCAGGGAGGATTAGGGCCATAAAAGACCCTCTCTTTCGTCATCCCAGGCAGAATATAATATGCGTCGTAAATTAACAAATCTTGTGCAGTGTGCAGAAAAAAATATAAACATAAATAAGTCACTTCTGGATCATCGCCCTTTTCTATGATATCTGGGTTATATTCCATTTTCTTTTACACATCACGTTCTTCTGAGAGCTTTTTTCTAGAGTTTTAAAGAGGGGGGGGGGCAATAATTTGCGCACAGCTGAGTCGGTGAAAGACTCATTGAAGATTACAGTTCGATGGCGGGGTATTTGGATTAGGCTACATCGTGTCTCACGTTGGTGGATTATGTTGAGGAATGCGAAGTTTTGCTCTCTGGAGTGCTACCAGTTGCTCGCTATTGAGGTCACAGAATGCCTCCAACCCATCACTGAGGTGCGACTAGACGATAGTGCTTGTACCACCTTGAGTCTCATGTGGTAAGGAAAATCTATAGCTATTCATCGAAGCTGGTACAATGATCTAAAAATTTAAAAGAGTTACAGCCTGACGAGGGCGTGAAGAGTAAGAGAGGGAGAGATTGATTGAAATGTTTAATTTATATACCTGGGAGAATTAGGGCCGTAAGGCCCTCTCTTTCATTCTCCCTGGAGCTGAACATTTTGCATTCCCCTTTTTATCCAAAACAGACAGAACCAAAATTCAACTTGAAAAAAATACCAAAAAACGACAAATGTATGAGTATAAATTAATCAGCATTTATACAATAACTTGTGTGCTGACATTGTACAGATTTTAAAAATTTTTTGTTAAATTATTTTATTTATATTTATTAATTTAAAAAAATTTATTTTTCATATTCACTCAATAATAATTTCTTAAATTTCTTCCTAAAAGTGTTGGTCCCAAAATAAACTTATCCTTATGCTCATACATTTTGGTACCTTGAATCAAAAATGATACTTCGTATATTGTGCTTCTATTGTGTTAAGGTCTTGGCATTATTTCATTTCTCGTGGGCCTATCGTGCACATTAGACATCCAAGTAGAGGGGAGTTAGAGAGACTGGTGGTAAGGAGAGAGTGAGTGGAGGGGATTGACAGCAGGTTCAAATGTTGCAGCATCTCGGTGTATGGGATTTGTGCAGTATAACGCTGTATTGTCTTACAACATTTTTTAAAACTCTAATGCCGACGTTTGAACGAGTCGTAGCTGTAATACGCGGTGTTTCCTCGAGCAATGCACGCCCTTTATCTTGATGGTTCTCCTCTTTTCTAACAAATTAAGAAAAAAACTTTCTCCTTTTGACTAACGTCCACGATATAAACACGCGCAATAAAGAATAGTTTCTCCCGATTCCTTCCCATCGCACTACTCATTTTGAAAGATTTTTTGAATGAGGGCTGCTAATCTACAATAAACGTGTTGAGAGGTTCAATTAGATCTCATTAAGAGCCAGTTCAACATTTGAAATGATTAATTTCTCACTTCAATTATTAATAACTGTTATAAAAATAGAATGGGAGATTTATATTTCTGTAAATTAAGAGCCGAGGAAGGTGGAAGAGCATGTCATTAGGCACTAACCTCTCTCAAGTGGTTAAATTGAAACGTTGTAATTAAGCGATCTCTTCTTTAGTGACACAATGTTTGAAAGGGGGAACTTGTTTTTTTTCCTCTCACTGTAAATTCTATTATTTAAGGTTTTATCATGTTTAGATAAGGATTCGGAAATAAGCAGCACATTTATCGATCACAAACTGTTGACTTCTGAACAGGAACGCAACACAACTTTAGGTCCTCTCACATTATCAGTTGCCAAATCTGGCCATCAGAACGTATCCACTCCCTCTAATAAGTTTTGTTAATTATCAATAACCAACGAGTAAAGAAGAGCTAAAGTTAACGTACCTGTTAGGTGAGTCCGTCTCGTCTGGCTGGTGAGATATTGAGCGCTTTTGATGTAACGGCCAGATGATGTCTTTATCGCCTTTACGTTAGTAATTTACCTACTGGCGGATCTAACCCAATAAAATAGCATTGGCGAATCATTCTTTACCCAAACAACGTTTTCCGTTTCGTTGCAGAATCCAAAGAACGGACTGGAGAAAAGAGAGGAAGCTGAATACGGAGACATTCGGAGTCTCTTCGGCGCGACGAGGGATGTATTACGGAAGAGGCGCCATGCGATGCGGCTACGGATACAATTACAATAGGGGTAACTACGGGTACGTGAATCGAGGCGGATTCAGACAGCCTATGATGATGTATCGTCAACGATCTCAAAACAGGCCACAAAACCTCAACCAAGCGCAGGTAAGCAACGAAATATTCACGACGTCAAGTTCTTGCTTTCGTTAGAACTATGAAGTACTAAGGGATATTTTGTAACTAGCAAAACTTTTTACTTCCCTTTGCCCTACGTACTAAGAAGGAAAGTTTCTTCAGACCTGAAGTATAGAAACCGAATTGTGAAACAGTGTTCGTTTACACAGAGAACGCTGGTTTGCGTTTCGCCAATAAAAACCTCTTACCCCAAATGACAAACAAGAAGTCGTGTAATTTGTACAAAATTAGAGAAAAAAAACACAGAAATTAGGAGCTCCTATTAATTGAACGTAAACTACGAAAAATTGAACAGTAGAAATGAAAAATGTTAATACTTCTGTCCTCTAAGAAATTAGCAAATTAGGCGTCTGACGGTTTAGAGAAGTTGGCGATTGATGCTCGTGTGATAGCTGGATAACATTGCGGAAAGCTGATGACTCAAGGCAAAACGAATGTGGCAGCTTGGTTGGGCGACTGAACGCATTGTGTCGAAAAAAAAAAAGAGGCACAGTAGACGAAACACGGTAAACTAATGGAGCGGCTGAGGAGGGGAGCGATACAGTTCATCTTTCTTATTTCGCGTTAACAGACAGTTCCGAGTGAAATGACACATTTCATCGATGGGGAAATCACCGGAGCAGCGCAATAGTTTTGTCCGGAGAGCGTTTGGCCAGACTGTGAGCTCTGCCCTCGCGGGCCTGGCCCGATCGTTGTAAATGGAAAAGGCTTGATGTAAAGGCAGTCGTTGCAGGCCGAGGATCGCCAATTGAGTCAGCTTAACTATTCCAACTGAACGACTGTTGAATGTTATTTGCGGGAAAATCCCTCTTTTTTGTACTCAAGTAGCTTGGGAAGTACCTCGAAATAAAAATTATCACGAGGGTGGTTTTTTATACTAGAATTACTAAACTTCCCTTGTAACAGGAAATTTGATACCACCCTTGTGATTCTGATCGCTGGACGGATCACCCTCAACCTGGAAAAGCATGCACCAGGAAAAATATAAATTGAATGAGGAAATGAAAGAGGGCTCACCCACGTTTCCCTAGCTCTTCGATTGACGCCAACGCTTTTAAGAAACGCCACAATTGATCGTCCACCGAAGGGTTTTTTGACAAAACAACCGAATCAGTTGCACTTATCACATAGAAAAATATCTGGTGCGTGCAACACACAACTTTCCTTAGCTCTACGTCAATTCACTTTCTACATGGCTTTTTCTACTCGAGTAAGTAGAAAAAAAAGTCATGTACCCGAGTAAATTGACGTAGAGCTAAGGAAAGTTGTGTGTTGCAACGCACCAGATATTTTTTTAAACATTCTAGTAACATTTCAGCGGAGTTTATAAGGAAAAAAACCGCGCTAAAACTGATTTTTGTGGAAAATTGTTGTGCTGCTCTCGTCATTTTCCCACGAATGGGAATTTTATGGTATAGTTGCTATACCTTTAGGTGTACGCATGCAAGCCTCTTACTGCACTCACTGTTTCATGGTATTGTCCTTAGAGGGAGGCCGATTTTCATTTTTGGAAATGGAGACAAGGCCTTCGCACCTGATTTCCCTAGCCCGACGCAAAATTATACCTCCATTTTGTTGTTTGCCTGCATTTCGGGCTCGCACCACTCATCAAAGAACCGGATCGAGCCCAAACAGGCGCCTGATTTTCGGCAAGTCGAACCCACTAGTCCTGATACTTTTTATATACCCCGTACGAGAATATTATGGCAGTGTGTAGTTGGGTTGGAGTTGCTCGTACAACAAATGTAGTCAAAATTGTTGAAGATGTTTTGATCACTATTTATTTATTTAGCGTATGGCGCCACGACACAAATCTTTATGTTATCTAACACAAGTCACATATATCAACAATGAAGTCATCCCCATAATCACAAATGAAGTACAATTTTTTTTTAAATTTTAAGTCTTTTTAAGTCATAAACACATATCAAGTCTATTTAAATATGCCACTGCGTCTGGTGTAGCTACCAGGAAGTCATCCGGCCTGCCCTCATAAGCTGTTCTTGTGCACTCTTCTACGATGTGTCGTATGGTTTGAACAGCGCCACACTCGCAAAAAGGCGTTGGAGCCTTTCCCCACTTGTGCAACGCATAGGCACATCTTCCGTGCTGAGTTCTGATCCTGTTAAGAGCCGACCAAAGCCTGCGTGGCAAATCAAAACCTGGTGGTTTTTGGGTAATGCACGGGACAAGATTGATTCGCCTTGCGTGCCACTCCCGCCGCCAGGCGTCTGTTAGACTGAATCCACCATCAAGAGCATGCAATGCCGTTCTGGTGGGAGGCTTCCGAGACACCAGGCGGGCCTGACCGGCATGCTCTATGTCCTCATGTATTGGCAAGCCTTGATTTTGCAGGATCTTGTTGAACTCTCTTGTTAGAGCATTCATGCGTCGGAGGTTGGGGGGGTGGAATGTGACTCAACACCGGGAGCCATTCTATAGGCGTCGATTTTATGACACCAGCAACCATCCTCATTGAATTATTCAACTGAGCATCAACCACGCGCACATGCGAGCTATTTAGCCACACAGGCGCACAATGATAGCTATAGTTAGTTTTGAGCGGATTTCGCTCATACTCTTATTTTGGCCAAATCTGCGTCAAACTAAAGCTGAGGCGAGTGTTCTCTTGCGAAGACCTGCAACGGCATCCCTCACGGACGCACATTCATGTTCAACCGCTTTCCAAGAATTTTTCGTTTGTTTCATTTATTGACAAAAATTATACACTTACACTCGTTTATAAATTATACCTAAATGCTACAACTCCTCTAAGAGAACTTTTGTAGGGGTTGAAGTAGAATAAAAAAAAAAAAAAAAAATCATACCCTAAAGAAAACCAAAAAAAAAAAAACAACTAAATATAAGATCGCTTCCTTAATGTAAACAAAGTTTCTGTACCTTAATCAAAAGAGTCTTTAAGTTTTTATTTTTACCTTAACTTAACTAATTTTTGACATTTTATGTCTTTACTTTGCTACATAAACTCGAAAATGTAACGCGGGATATGTAACGGAGAAGCGTCACGAAATTTGTGTTGGGTTAAGTGCACGGTAACGTCTGTTACAAAATCTAACGCTTGGTAACATCACACGTTTTAATAACCTCAGTGACCAAGTGATGATGTCAATTGCAATTGACGCGGCCATTATATCGAAACCATCAACGAGCACAATCAAACTTAGTTTTTAACAGTTTGAAGAAAAAGACATAAAATGTCCCTCGTGGTTGCGTACTTGTACGAAAGCTGTACCCACCGTTTGTGTTAGTGTTAATTGTGAATTTTTTAAACGAATCGTTGCCCCCAACAACCATAGGTTTCCATCGAACATATTGCCGAAAAGGCGGATACAACTAGATACTAAACGGGATTTTTGTGCAAAAGAACTTACACAAAATTGAACCGTACTGTGTCAAATTTTGTGGAGGGGGGTCCTGGCCGGAAACATTTTTGTTTGATTAAATTAGCTTCATTTATTTTATTAACCCGTAAAATTTGTATTTGTCTGAATTTACTCCTCCCCGCGAGGGTAATGAAATCGTACCGTGACGGCACAATCTTTGCTTCTTATGGCAATTAAATTACTCAATAAAACGCCAGTAGTTTGAGGTCGAGAATTTATTGAGTACTTCCTTTTGTTTTGTTTAACATATTTTCTAAAGAAAAAGACATAAAATGTCCCTAGTGGTTGCGTACTTATACGAAAGCTGTACCCACCGTTAGTGTTAGTGATTTTAAATTTTGACACGATTACTATACTTTTTCGTTTTGTTCGTCATTTTCAACTATTTAAGACCACGTTAACGGCGCAAAACGGCCCGGACGGCGGACGGACATTGCAGATGTGGAATCCCCATGTCTTGATACAGGAAGTATCAAATTTTGAGGGAGGGGGGGGGGTTGTAAAAAATGTTTGTGACCTAAAACATAGGGTTATTATTCAGAATGAATAATAAACCAAAATGCATAACTGTTGCTAACCAGTTAAGATTGGGAGGCACTATTGTGAATTCTTTTTAATTCTACGAGGCATATCCACAAAGTAAGTGTACTCGATTTTTTTAGGGATCAAAAAAATTTATTAAAACAAAAAAAAAATACGTGCTTACGTAGGTATACATTTAAGTTGTTTTTCTACGTAGTCGCCATTTCTCTCGATGCAGGTAGTTAGGCGGGGGATCAATTTTTTTATGACTGCCTAGAAATCTGCCGCCACCTCCTTCGTCCACTTGTCGACCTCCCTCTTCACCTCCTCGTCGGTTGAAAATTTTTTTCCACCCATGTGCGTCTTTAGAGAAGTGAAAAGATGATAGTCTGAAGGCGCCAGGTCGGGGGAATAAGGGGGGTGGTCTAAAACATCCCATCCAAAAGAGTCCAACAGTTCCTTCGTGAAGTTGGGAAGTTGGCCGTGTGAGGTCGTGCATTGTCATGGAGCAAGCAAACGCAACGCCCTTCGTCAAAAGACCCCTCCTTCGATTTTGAATGGCTCTTCTCAATTTTTTCAGGGTCTCACAATACCTTGTCGCGTTTATGGTCTCCCCCTGAGGCAAATAATCGATCAGTATGATGCCTTTGTGGTCCCAAAACACTGATGCCATGATTTTTTCCCCCAGAAATTGTGGTTTTGAACTTTTTGGCTGAGGGTGAAGTGGTGTGACGCCACTGTTCGGACTGTCTCTTGGTTTCTGGAGTATAGTGTGCAACCCAAGTCTCATCTCCAGTAACAATACACTTGTGGAAATCATCACCCTCCAGTTCATACCGTTCCAAAATCTCTTTAGAGGTCTGCACTCGATTCAACTTGCGTTGTTCAGTCAGTTGTTTTGGGACCCATCTTGCACACAGTTTATGAAATCCGAGGGTTTCTGTTATTGTTTCATGCAGCAAAGATCTGGATATTTCAGGAAACTTCGTAGAAATTTCGTCCAGAGTCAATCTGCTATCGTCACGGACCGCATTCTCAATCTTTTCCACAAGTTTGTCAGTCACAATCGACGGTCTCCCACTCCTCAATTCGTCATGCACATTCGTACGACCGTTCTTAAACTCCCTACACCACTTGTACACACTCGTACGATTCATGTGTCCTTCACCATAAATTGCCTTTACCTCATTAAAAATTTCAATCGGGGATTTCTCCTTAACAACGAGGTAGGCAGAGTCGATCGACATCTTTCACGAGAAATGCTCCTGAGACCACAGTTTTGAACGTACTGACCTCATTTTGGTCTTGTTTCGGAGGGGAGGAGTCACGCTACACGACAGTGTGCCCAACATAGCAAAAAAAATTCCCTACGGCCTACGGGAGCTTCAGTACACTTACTTTGATATGCCTCGTAATTTGAACCTCTTCAAGCTAATTAACGGTACCTGGATCATTAAAAATAGTTCTGATCCAATAGTCGAAACCTCTAAGATCTCCAATCTGGTAATACTTTTATTTCTTTTAATTTTTCCTGCTTGCAATTGTTTATAAATAATAGCTATTTAGTTTTTTACCAGTATTTTAAACGTTAATGTTTTAGTTTCCTTAAATAAATCTATTGATGGATACCTTTGAGGTTTATTAAATAGAATTTTTATTGGTAATTTTTGTGTGATCTGTACACTCTTTATTTTATTAGAGTATGCATTACCCCACGCTACAATTCCGTAATTTAACTGAGATTGACGGGGGAAGTGAAGAGTCGTCATGTCTCATTAAATATTTTATTTCGTTGTTTGAGAATTAAAAAAAATGTTTCTGCGACGTACATATTGCAAATAATTGTATTCTAATTGAACGCGATGAATTATTTAATGCGCTGATCCGTATTTCGTTTGTCACTTTTCAGGTGGCCAACGCCTAAACCGGCGCCGAAGAAGTCGGGAGTCATTTCGCCGACATCTATTTTTGACGTCACACGATTTCATTTTTCTTTTTTCCTCTTTTCAACGACCTCCGTCAACATTTCACCTCCACCACTCACCCAGATGTTCAATTTATTTTCCGTTTGAGCCGCTCTCATTGAATTTGTGAAAGAGTTACGGCAGCGAAGGGCGACCGAGTGGAAACGCCGTCTCGAAAGGATATTTGCTTCTTTTTTTTTCTTCTAATTTCGAACGGAGCGAGAAGAATAATTTAATTTCCGCCCTTTTCCCCACTCCCCCCGCCCTTGATTTACTCGAAAGAAAAAAAAAAATGTAACAAACACGAGTGTGATAATTGATTTTTATTGAATGAATCCAAGTGCGCGTTATTGCGCTCATATTTTTTCTCTCTCGTCTCGTCCCTGTTTTTGTGTCGACTTAAGAAAATGCTGAGTTGTTTATTTTATTTTTATTTTTCAATCTTTGAATTAAGTCGCGATGTTTGGGGGCGTGTTACGAACGAATGAATTTAACATTTGTCTCCCCCCTTCCCCCTCCCTTCATTCCCATCTCCCTACACACATTCTCTCTCTCGCTATATATATACATTTCTTAGATTGTTGTTAGTTCGTAAGAAATCCGTCCGTTTTCGAAACAAAAAGGGGCTGGAACGCTTGGTTTGGTGTATTTTGTGTCTCAAGTTGGTACCGTAGGGCTTTTAATTACGTGTCGAATTGTTCTTAGATCGGGTTGTACTGGGATGTGTGATTTCCTCTCGATTTTAAAGGAAGAAGCCGGATAAAGTCCTCTTTATTTCGAAGCGGGCGGACGCTTCTAAAGCGAAGGGCCTCTTCCCTCCCTCCCCTTCCCCCTCCTCCTCTTGTATAAGGGAGAAAGCCCTTTGAATTGTATTCGAAGAGAATGAAATTGAAACTTTATTTAATGGTAATATTTGTAAACAACCCCTTCCCCCCTCCTCCTTAAACCCCTTTATTAATCCCCCACCACTCGCGTCTCCTGCGAATATGTTGTAATCGTGGTGTTTTTAAGCGGAGATTCGGTGTTAACGTTAGAACCTCGCAGTTCTAACACCCCCCCCCCTCTCACCTCCCGGTTGAGTACAAAAATGCTTACAATTAGAAGGAAATGTTTTTTACTGTGTTGATTCACGTTTTTATTTTCGTGTCGTAGAGATTTTGTTGGGAGGAAGAGGACAAAATGCATGATTCACGAATTCGAACAATATTTTCCTCTCGTTGTCTTTTTTTTTTCGTCGATGGCGCGTTGGGGGGAGGGAGGGGGGATGTGATTTCATCGCGTGATCAAACGCGTTACCTCCTGGCCCCCCCTAACGGGGGGTTATCATTTTCATTTAATTTACTGCCTAAACGGCTCGCAGAGAGTCGATCGGTCTCTCGCTTTTGAGGTATTGACGGCGCTTAGCTTTAACTCCTATTGTACAATTTGTCGATACCTTGAAAGGTCAATTCGACTGAGGGGGTTCTTTCTTTTTACGTCGCCGTCGGGTTTTGGTTTACGCGTATGACATGCAGAATTTCAGGGTTGAAAGTTAGAAAGCGGAGGGGAAAATGAAAATATTTCCGGGGTTTAGTCGACGAAGTTCTGACGTTGTATTCTTCTCTCCCCCCTGAAATCCATAAGTGCACAAATAAGTTATTTTGAATTGTCCTTAAACTTGAAGAAGAGATAACAAAAACGAAGATAATTATTTTGTATGCGGTTCGTCATTTTCACCTTTCTGTCCCGTTGAAGAAACGATGTAACATTTTCCCCGAATTTTTTGTGTTCAATAAACGTCAATTCCTCTTCCTTTCGTAGGTGTGTGATTTGCGTCTTTATTCTGTACCTTTGGCGTTATTCAAAAGTGACGGCGCGTGTAAACTGTAAGGCCCCGTACTGCGAGCCAATTAGTGAAGGGAAAAGCCTTGGGCCAGATGTAGTTGCACTAAAGTGATTAGGGTTGGTAAATAAGTCTTCATTCCCCCAATATGATAGTGAATTGGCCATTTCGCAATCTTAACTGAACTAGAGATTTTTCATGTACACGAAGTCAAGGTGAATTGCAGTGTTAAGGCTGGAGTTCGCTCGTAGAGAGCTGTTACTTTCCATTGTTCCCAGACTAGCTCTGTTAAAGTTAGCATCATTTACTGGGAGAGGTAAATTTGAAGTAAAACTTACCAGTAAAGAAACGGTAAGATTGTATGTGGTAAAGAAAAATTAATTTTAAAATAAGAAGCCCCTTCACGAACGTCACTAAATAAAATAAAATAATAAATTAAACCAAATGTCCACAGAGTTGTTAGAAAAGTAATTCGACTACCCATTACAAATTCCAATTACTTTTGAAGAAAGGTAATGGCGATTACCATTCCAATTACTGTAATGGTAATCGAAATTACAATTACTTTTTCCGATTACAAGTGATGGTAATCGAAAAACGATTACAATTACTTGTAGTCGGAAAAAGTAATCGTCATCCCGATTACCATTATAGGAATCGGAATGAAGTAATGGAAATTCGATTAGTTTTTTGAATCCGATTACTCCATTCCAAGAACACGAATTTGGTTTATAGCTTGCGAAATGGAGGATGGCCATTTATGGCTTGGCATTTTCGATAATTTTTGATGCTTTGGATTGGTCGTCGCCCTGGGAAAGATATGGGTATTTAAAATACAAATAAATAAATAAATAGCATCTACCCGAAGTACGATCTTGGGTTCAGCCGCTACTCATATGAATTGCTGTTGGGTGCACTCCCGTGAAGGTTTCTGGCATAGGTACTAAACCGAGTCGGAAGGGGGGGGTCGAGTATACCAAGTCCTGGAAATTCGGATTTTCACGGCTTACTGGGTGCGCTGATTCCGAATCTGACCCCAACTCATAGCGGGGATGACCGTGGGTGGGGAGAGAAAATCAAATTTGAAGGTCTGCCTCAGGGTTTTTGGGTTTTTAACGTAACTTTGTGTTATCCATTAGTTTGTGCGAAGCCCGATAATACCTGTTTCTTACATTCTATTTCTTCGTTAATTTATTATGTTAGAACGACGTTTGCCGGGTCACCTAATAATAAAATAAAGTCTTCTACGGTAAGGGTCAAGGTCAAGCGAACGTTTGCGAGACTTGCATTTGAAAGAGTTGCAGGAATAACCAAGGCAATCGCTGAAAAGCTTACACGCTCAAAGGGCATTATTGTTGATATTTTGTATTACCTGGGTGTTCGAAATTTGTTTGAAATTTGCGTTTCGTGTAGTTTGTTTTTCTTTCTTTTACTGTTGACCGTCACTTTTATTTACCTCCTGAGGAATTCGCCCATTTTTCCGATGATTTGAAAACCAGCGCCCAACAGCAAATTCTTAATTACTACATGGATAACTCGAGGGACATTACTCTCCTGGATTAATTTCCCACCATCAAAACAGTTTTCTTGAAAACCAACGTTATCCTACCGTCGTCAGCACCTGTCGAGAGGCTCTTTTCTTTTGCCACTATGACGAACGCCCCGAAATCGAATCGTTTATCAGACAAAAACTTCGAGTCTAGAGTGATCTTGAAGGCGAATGGGTTTAAATTTTAAAACCTAAATTGAACAAAATCTAAATTCAAACAGATTGTACTATTCTATTATTGCCAATAATTACTTGAAATTAAATGAAATTGACATTATTAACTACTACTTGGCTCGTTAAACCTGTTCAGACCAAACACTTTTTCTAGGGATTCTTCAATGTTTCCATTTATCAATCATTATAGGCGTTTACTTCCACTTGAAAAAAAAAGTGGGTGAAAAAGAGCTTATTTAGTTGATTATTTTCGAATAAAGCTGAATGGCTGATTTTATTAGTGAAAAACTTAGCAGTACATTTCGGAAGCTATACACCAAATTCGTGTTCTTGGAATGGAGTAATCGGATTCAAAAAAGTGATCGAATTTCCATTACTTCATTCCGATTCTTATAATGGTAATCGGGACGACGATTACTTTTTCCGAATACAAGTAATTGTAATCGTTTTTCGATTACCATTACTTGTAATCGGAAAAAGTAATTGTAATTTCGATTACCATTACAGTAATTGGAATGGTAATCGCGATTACCCCTAAAGTAATTGCAGTAATTTTCACTGGCCATATGTTTGTGAAATACTTTGAAAGTAATCGGAAAAGTAATCATTCCTCAAAGTAATGATTACCTCTCAACTCTGCCACACCGCTGGAGATAAAATAATTAAAATAAATGTTCTGATCGAGACGACTCCGGCGTGGAGCACGCGCGTGCGCGAAAATTTACTGTTGGAGAGGGAAAATGAAAAGGTGTGAAGATCGGAAATCGAAGAGCTGTGCTGCCAAATACACCAAATCTGAAGACAAATATCTGGTGCGTTGCAACACACAACTTTCCTTAGCTCTACGTCAATTCACTTTGTACGTGGCTAATTCTATTTAATCAATTCATTTATCTCTCAGTTAATTTGAACTTGGCCAAACAACGCTTTACGGCAGCAGGAAGCGGTAGCGCTTAAAGTTCCAGATTTTATTATCCTGCTCGTACTCATTTCAGGACCTTTATTGAGCAATTGGTACACAGATATTTAATGAAGCTGTAAACACAAATTTTTTCAAGAAGGATAGTAATTACTTTTGCAGAGTTATTGGGTAAAAACGTTCAGAACTGGTAGTAAGGGAAACGGCGGTAGTTGAAACTCATTAATTTCTGGCGTGAACCCCATGTATCTCATGAGCGTTTTCATACACTCACCCTATAGGCATTGGGTTGGACTACAATACCAATATTGTTAAACTTTCTATTAACATTCCAGCGGAGTTTATAAGGAAACCCCGTGCTAAAAACGCTTTTCGTCGAAAATGTCGATAATTTATTGTGCTGCTCTCGTCATTTGCCCACGAATGGGAATTTTATGGTATAGTTGCCATAGTGGGAGCTACCAATATAAAAAATTTAATCAAAATCGTTAGAGCCGTTTTTGAGGAAAAACAATTTGGTGTTTTGATCACTATGATAACTATAGTTAGCTTTCGGTGGATTTTGCTCATACCCTTATTTTGGCGTCCCATGGTAACCTGTAGGCTAGACATCAAGAGTCAGCTGATTTGGTACGGTTGTTTTCTCTTGAAACTGCGCTAACATCGATTTCGTTGGAAGTTATGATAATTTATTGTGCTGCTCTCGTCAATTTCCCACGAAAGGGAATTTTATGGTATAATTGCCTTATTGAGAGCTATCAATATAAAAAATTTAATCAAAATCGTTAGAGCCTGAGAAAAAAAATTGGTGTTCTGATCACTATGATAACTATGGTTAGCTTTCGGTGGATTTTGCTCATACTCTTATATTGGCGTTCCATGGTTACCTGCGGGCTAGATATCAAGTTTGAGTGGATTTGGTACGGTGGTTCTCTAAAAATCGTTCACACACACAGACCATTTTCCCAAATAGTGTTTTTCGGACTTAGGAGGGTTGAAACGTAAAGATCTGAAGAATACTCAAATTTTTTTTCAAGAATAATGTTTGAAAGATCGAAGCACGCGTTATTTGAATAATTGGACATGATTTAATTAATCGAGAACAGATAGGTCATAGCAACACAAAACTGAACTGGGAGAAGGCGTAACTATGTAACCGTCAGGAGTTCATAATATACTCTATTCATGTTCACCATCAAGAAAATTTGGCAATAAGTTACTGGATGACGTCTTGGAGTCCTTAGCGAGGCTTCCCATTCCATGGATCCCACTGCCTTGGCACTCTTTAAATACACTCGGGTTTTGTATATTTTCCCAGTCGAATCTACAACATTCGGGCCGGTGTTGCTATTTGACTGGCGACTTCAAACTAGTAAATCGTTCACGATGCTGTTCCAAAAGCTAATTAGAGTCCCGAAATTTGAAGTTCTGCTGGCACCAGGCAGTGGGCAGTCGTTGAAGCGCGTCTGGTCTCGTAGAGCGCACAACGCCTGCGACAAAGCTTTGAAGGAAGTGTAAGTAGGGTTAAATTCGTGTTTGTGTCGTGTGAGAGGGCTGTGGGGTTATTGATAGCATAACTTGTTACAACGGCGTGGTGTTGTCCTTTGCCTCAGGCGTGTCACGAATGCAGTTGTACATCTTTGCGAAAGGTTGTTTTGTAGCCTCGCAGAGTTTTCTCAACAAAGCCACTCGTGGTCAACAGTTGAATGACAGGTATCTTCAATCAAGAACTGCTGGCTGGTTCGTGGTTCTGTAGGCTCTCAGAGGCCGCCCAAATAATGAGTTTTAAGGTAATAACGTGGTCTTCATAAAGTTGGCAAGTGTTCAACGTGTAAACGTGAATTTGCTGTACACGAGGGCTGCGATTCCTTCTTGCCAAAAGCAGGGCAGGGCGGAACTTGTAGATTTGTAGCGAAGATTGCTACTCATTTAACCTCTGCTCATCAACTTTTTTCACAAGCTCGGCCATTAGAAAGACCCATCTTCCCCTCTTTCGTGTCGACGTGAAGCTTCTCAGGGACGAATTCCGTATTGTTCTCTGTGCCTTCCTGCACTGTGCCTGCCGCTTAATCGGCATAGGTTGCACGATTGTTTTCGCAATTAATAGATCGCATGTAGATCGTGACTGGTGAGCTGGGAAAGAATATGGACTGAAGCCTGTTGGCAGTGGAGGAAGTATCCTGAGTTGGCTCATCATGGCAGGTTGGTCTTGGACTCTCACTGGTGCCTGGGAACTGCAATGACCAGAGCTCCAGGAGCTTCATGACTTGGGAGGCTTATGAAGCGAGAATTCCAATTGAGTTGGTACCAGAAACTTTTTATTTACCCGTATCACGGAGGCCACAGAGTGAGAGTGTATATGAATATAAAATACAGGGTGTCCAGTGGCAGATTTCAAAATTAAAGGCACCGGGTGATCGTGGTCTAGTGGATAAGATTCATATTTCTCGACGTAAGTCGAGGATTGTGGATCGGAGCTCCGGCGCGATTGCCGTAATTTTTGCCTGAGTCAGCAGCTCTTCAAAAGCATCTCCAAACTACCTCAGTACAATTTGGAGGGTCTTGCGTTGCCCACAATGACCACCTTGAGGTGAGAAATGGGAAAGGTGAAGGATCCTGGTTCTTAGACATTTGGGAATCACCACTCTGACCTCTGCTCCATTGCTCTTTGCAAGTAGCCTTTCATCAGGCTGTTGTGCCGCTTGAATACAAAACTCGTCGGTAGCCTGTTCTTTTCTGAGTTCATCCACGTCAATAGTCAGCACGATTGTGAATGCACGGGATAAGCCATCTGTTGGGGAAAGCGTGGAGTTCTTAGGATACTCCAATTTCTTCCCTCAATAGAAGCCGGTACAGAAGGAAGAAGAAGTTGCCGAACGGTAAAATTATATTTGACGGGATCTTAATGGAATGTCTTAAACTGGAAATTTTAACCTGGACTGTCGGTATGATGATGGTAGAGGAGACGAAGCGGTGGTGAATCACTTGGTGAGTGGTGCTGAAGTTCGTGATAAGCGTAGAGCTCCTTGGGAGAACAATTGTTTTGTGGCACTTTAGGGAGCACAATGTGTACTTCTTCCTACAGACCATTTTCCCAAATAGTGTTTTTCGGGCTCAGGAGGGTCTGAAACGTAAAGGTCTGAAGAAAACTCAAAACTTTTTTTTCAGCTGATTACATAACTTCCCTTTCTACTTCGTAGAGCCAAGGAAAGTAAAAAAGTCGTTCAACATCTGAGCATATCTCTCCGAGTTTACATTCACAATTTGGCCACGTTGATTTTCGAAGAAATAAGGCCCTATGATTGCAGATGCACTTGCCCGTCTGCGGCTACCGCTGGTGTAGGTCCTGGTTTGGGTCTATTTATTGTTGAGCGTGTAGCTCTGAACCTTGCTATCCATGACTGAATAAGGTTGATTGATGGTCCATCACGTGATCGACGGCGTCCTTGAGACAGCGAAAATCCATTCGACATGTACGCCTCGATGGCAATAGCGAGATGCTCTCCGTTCCACTGTTCCATAGCTACGAAAAATCCGCAACGCAGGCGCTACTAACGACGCCCCCCGCCCCTCTACCGTGATGCGTTCAGAAATCACGTTCGTTTAAACTTTGATCTCTGCCACTGGACACCCTGTGTTACGGGACGAACCAAACCCTTCGATTCAGCGGAGGCTCGTCCAGGTCATTTATGCTGACTGGGCACCTCAAATGGCCCAATTCGCTGGAGACTTCGCTGCTGTCAGTTGTAAACGAGCTGGTTCCCTCGTCACTGTGTCGTTCGCTCCCACCCAGTCACCTGTCTGTGGTGGTAAAACTTCTCCGAATGTAATTCACGAATAAAATAATTCTCTGTTCCAATTGCGTTTGGCTTGATATCGTACTAACTTTCCGACTCTCTTAGTGCGATATCGTCTCAATATGAATCCCCCCCCCTCCTCGTGACATTACATTGGTGCCCAACTAGTAGTCGAACTTCCCCTACATTAATTCGAGATGCCAGCTACGCGGAAAAACTTGAAGGTTCTTCTAATGCGATGGGAATTTTTGATCCCCTACCTTCAGCTTTCCTGCCCTACTGCTGTGACCTACTCTCTAACCCGTCACTATGTTCGAACGTTGTCCGTTCTTGACGAACAGTTGAACACAGCTTTGTGTTCAATCGACAATGGCTGCTTGGAGGAAGGCAGGACAGCTGTCAAGGAGCTTTTGGTGTACCAGCATCTCGGGCACATAAACATAGATAAGGTCAATGCTTATCTAGCAGCGAAGCAGGATGAACCTACGGATGCATCAACAGCCAGCGACATCTTCCTGCGTGTCTGTCCCCAAACGACCTCGCAAACAACGAGTCCGGGGAAACCACGAGCCTCCAAAATAGCCTGGTCAACACTTACCCACATCGCCAGAGCCACATGCCTGCCATATCTGCGGCAAACATCATGGGGTAAAGGAGTCCACGCTTCCTCAACTCCAGCCAGGAGGCTCGAAGAATCTACATGGAAGAGCACAATCTGTGTACGAATTGTCTGGCAGCCTCACACACGCTCAAGAGCTGCCACTCAACGTACACTTGTGAATGCTGTCAACACAGGCATCACACCCTGCCCCACCCCATGAGCCAGGATGCCGCACTTGTTCCCAAAAGTGCAACTAATCACTGCATGGTTGAAGCAGCATCTAAACTCTGCACTACCCCTTCTGGGACACCTGAGGGCAGGCGTCCTCTGAGGAGGAGGGAAACTACGACTCCCCTCACTCAGAGAATCGTCTTTTGCCAAGAGATAGACAGATTCTCTGAACCATGGATGTCGCAGCTGCGTGGGACGAAGACGTACGATCAACACATCCCAAGATGTGTACGTCAGAGACATTGTGAGGTGACGGTTTATTTGTAGTTCTAAATTCAATACTCCCACCGCAAACAGGTGCACCCTTTTGGAACTTTAATCAAAATTATCTCGTGCTCGCTGTGCTCTTGTTGAGTGGACAGCAACGCCCTGAACTGCAGTGTTGATGAGTACCTGAGGACAGGCACTTCATCAAGGGCGGAGTGGTGTTACAGGACGAACCAAACCCTTCGATTCTGCGAAGGCTCGTCCGGGGCATTTATGCTGACTGGGCACCTCAAATGGCCCGATATGCTCGAGACTTCGCTGCCGTCAGTTGTAACAGAGCTGGTTCTCTCGTTGCCGTGTCGTCGTTGCCATGTTGCCCTTGCATTCACTCCCACCCAGTTCCCTGTCTGTGATGGTAAAACTTCTCCGAATGTAATTCACGAATAAAACTCTCTTCCAATTGCATTCGGCTTGATATCGTACTAACTTCCCGACTCTCTTAGTGCGATATCGTCTCAATATGAATCCCCCCTTGTAATACCTGTATCGTATTTCATCAGTGCTAAAGGAGGTGCAAGCGAGATGGGAATCCTCGTCAAAGGGACGTGATACGTATGAGTTCTTCCCCAACATCCGTGAACGTCTTTCAAGAAAATGGGTTGAGCCAGACCACTGGACGAGCCAGTTCCTCACGGGACATGGTGACTTCAATGCGAGGCTTCACTTCTTTTCTCTGAAAGACTTTCCATTATGCACATCTTGTGCCTCCAGTGCGGAGGAAACAAGAAACCATGTGCTGCTACACTGTAGTTTCTACAACAGTGAGCGACGGTTGTTGGGAGGGCAAACGAACTTAGCAGCATTGACTGCTACAAAGCTAGCCTATAACCATTTGGCAGAGTTCGTGAAGAAGGTGATGGCTAAGAAACGTGGTCATAGTTGATCTGTCCTTTCGAAACTTGCCACCCAAGTAAGTAGTTAGATCAGGTGGGAAACCAGAATAAAAACTCCTACCAGATGGTACGGGATTCCTCAGGTGGTCACCTCCGCGCAGTCACACACGGGCAACAGCTCTCTACTGGCTAACGACCAAATACCTGCTGTACTTCCACAGGTCTGAGTTAGGTGGATGCTGCAGGGGCCGGCCTCTTGCATATTAGCGAAACCGCAACTTCCATGACTGATATAACACCCGTCGAGGGTTTAGGAACAGTCATCAAGTAAGGAAACAGACCTGTGCCTGCACAAAATGCAATCCCTGCAACCTGCTGAGCAACCTCAAGTCTTTGTGGAGCCGAGTACTGGAGGATGTTGGGATAAAAGTCATATGTGCCCATTGACAAGGATTCCCATCTCCATTTCTATTTATCGGGTGTGGCAACTGGACAGGTCTTAGACAGATTACAGCTCAGAGCGAGGGAAGCTCTCATTTCACTCTCCACTTGTCCACCATGCACTCATGACTGGTGATCACTTGGAGTGCTTCAGTGGATGCTGTGTTGTAGGCCTTGGTGATCCATAAGAGTGCTGGTTTCAGGGATTGGGCCAGTACTTTTCCTTTGACTGCGAGTTTACAATCCTAGACAACAGGGCAGTACCCAGTCGTCGAGGGTTTAGGTACAGTCATCAAATAAGGAAACTGACCTGCTAAAGGAGGTGCCAGCAGAAGGGACCTGTGACTATTTGAGCTGAAATAGAACCTGTGGAAAAATACAGCTATACTGTTTTGCTCCCCAACTTGTAACGTTCCACCACATTCACTACTAAACTGGTGGAATAACAGAATCACAGTTAGAAGGGCAGTGCACCAGCCGCTGTGTATTGATGCGGCTTTTGTCTATGAGATTGTCAGCTTTGGTGGTATTGGCCACTATCAGTTTTGTATTCATGGAGTTCTAGGTTCTTCTTGGTACTTTCAACCTCTAAATCCTCAGTGCAGATGACATCCTTTGCAGTAACAGTCTTCCATTCGGCGTGTTCAGTGTAGATACCACAAAAGGCTCTCTCGAGGAACACTTTTAGGACCTCAGGCCTCTGTGCTGATGACACGAGATACGTTTGAGTCAACCGTGCGAGACGACATTCGTGGGCTTGGTGCCTATAGAGACATTTCCTGTGCCTCAGCGCATTCTTTTCTCAATCCTTTACCACTCTTGCTACACCCGGCCATCTTAAGAGTTGTCCTTTTCAGATTACAAATTTGTAAAAAGCTGAAAGTTAAAAACAAATCCTTCAAAACTGTACGTTCATATTTTAATTTATTGCGAGAGAGTAATTTGCGGTGCACTCGTGCATTCTTTGGCTCGTAACCTGATCATTTATGCGATTCTTTCTTCGACAATTGCTTTCTCTTTTCTTCCTTCCTCTTCTTATTCCTCTCCACGATGGCTTGACACCTCTTATCTCGGTCCTCCTTCGATTCCTCTTTGACGACCTTCGTCTCTTTTTTGCAATTATCCTCGACGCAAACGGGAACGTCTTCGACCTCTTTCTTCGCCACCTTCTCCTGTAACACCTCCCGAGTCAAGTAATCATGAATGCGCCGAGCGAAGTGTTCTGCCGCAGCCAGGATGACAGCCGAAGACACCACAGTTTTCCAGATTTCGCACATTTCGAAATTGATTTGCCGCAGTTCGCAACGCGGTTTTGAATTTAAAAATTGTCACATTTTACGCAATTTTGCCGAAGACGTTTGTTTTGATGTGCAGTCGTCGTTGGTGACGTTTGTTGGGGAATTTGTTTCGTTGCTACCCGGGGCGTACTTGTTATCATGAGTTTGAAGTGGCGTGAAGCCTGGGGGCGAAGGAAATAGAAAGAAGCACCAAACCTTCGATGGAAAGCTATTCCCTCCAGGCAGGAGAATTAATATTTCAAGCTTAACGGCGCTGAAGGGTGGAACCGCTGCATTGGTGTGAAGAGGGAGTGGGGATATTGTCGCAAAATGGTTCTCAACAGGCAGTTACTCCCCTGCAAGGGTAAGGGTAAAGTAAAATGGCATTTTAGCATGAGCTTATGTAGTAATTGTAGTGAACTTATCTTTAAGATAATCATTGTAATCAACTTAGCTCAAGTACACAACCAACAAGTAATATGTTTTTATAATATTTATATCAAACTTGTAACGTACTTGGGGAATTGTCTCACAATTCCTGCGTACAGAACACGCGTGAAAGTCGTGTCTGGGCCCAAAAGAAAAGAACAAATCAAATACGCTCAATTATACTCACTTGATGAAATAAATAAAATAATGGCTCTCAGGAAAGTAATGGGAAATGAAATTATAAAGCGATTAAGACCCACTTTAATTTAATCAGCAAAAACTCAAAATGAATGAAATGAAATGAACTTCTTTTAGAATAAAATAAATAACCTATGCTCGGATTGTATTAATAACAATAAAGGGACAATGGGGAAAATGAAACATCAAGCTCTGATCGCTTACCTTACTTCACACAATTTAAAGGGACGTTGAAGAACTGATTCACTGGCTTAGAAAAAGGGGACGGATTCGCTGCGAAGTCGGTAGCCGTTCTGATGGAGAAACCTGGCTCCGCCGCTAATATAAACAGTAGCAGGCTGCACAGGTGGCGGTCAGTGTTGCCACCTCCTGCAGTCGCCTGCGAACCATTACAAACTATGGAAATACGTTGGAAATAAACCACTGGCAGGAGGTCATCCACCTGGGTTTTCCCCTGGGCCCCGGTCAACCCCCTGAGAACACTAGCCCCTCTAGCCACTTCAGGCAATCCCATTCCGACCTTCTGTCAGTGACTACTCTCAAAAAACTTCTTTCATTTTTTAAACCTAAAAAAGAAAACGACTCTTTGCTTATTGAGTGTAGCTGTTACTCTACCCTGTAGAGTGTACTTGTCTCCTCAATAAACTGGTGTAGCTGTTACTTACCTTCAGGAAGTGTACTTGCTCCCGGTAAAATTGTAGTGCAGCTGTTGATTCCCCTTCAGGGGTTTCGTACTTGCTCCTACATTCAATTGGTGCAGCTGTTGGCCCTCTTCGAGGACCGTACTTGCTCCCACACGAGGTGCAGCCGTTCCTCATAACGAGGGTACTTGCTCCCTCAAACTAGGGACTGCTCCTTCAGGGGTGGACAAGGTGGAGTCACACTTTACAAAAACTATATATGAAAGTTGGACACGCTAAATCCAACCAAAAAATTTATTAACTTCAACAAGTCATAACAATAATTAATTCGCACTCAGAAACTAATGGCTCCATTTCCTCGTTAAGTAACGAAGTATAATATCTGTTGAGACGCACCACAGGCTTTGTACATTCTTTTATCACTACCAACTAACCAAATCGCATTTTAATTCAGTTTGAATTAGCTGCAATTTAACCTCAACTACCTATATAGAAACAAATGGCGGTTCACATTCCGGAATTTATTGAGTCACCCCTATTTATGTCATAACTTTCATCGAGTGATGTGAGTGGCTCAGGTGTTTGTCGGACTGTCAAGAGGCTTTTTATTTTTTACTTTTTTAGGCTCTACGAAGTAGAAAGGAAATTTATGTAACCGTCTGGGATGAAATTTAACTTCTCTTCAAATCTTTACGTTTTAAGGCCTACTGAGTCCCAAACCCACTATTCGGAAAAATGGTCTGTGTGTGTCTGTGAACGCGGATAACAGAAGGCTGAACCAAATCAGCTCAAAATTGATATCTAGCCAGCAGGTCACTACGGGACGCCACAATAGGGGTACGAAGGAAAATCCGCTCAGAACTGGCGATAGTTATAGTGATCGAAACAGAAGAACAGCCACAAATAACACGGCAATGCCATTAAATTCTCATTTGTGAGAAAATGACGAGAGCAGTACAATAAATTACCAAATATTTCGACAAAATATTGCTGACGAATTTAGAGCAGTTTTTACTTTCCTTGCTCTACGAAGTAGAAAGAAAAGTTATGTAATCGGCTGAAAAAAAAGTTTTGAGTTTTCTTCAGATCTTTACGTTTCAGACCCTCCTGAGTCCGAAAAACACTATTTGGGAGAATGGTCTGTGTCTGCGAACGATTTTTAGAAAAAACCACCGTACCCAATCAGCTCAAACTTGATATCTCACCCGCAGGTCACCATGGGACGCCAAAATAAGGGTATGAACAAAATCCACCGAAAGATAACTATAGTTATCATAGTGATCAAAACACCAAATATTTTTTTTCTCAAAAACGGCTCTAACGATTTTGATTAAATTGTCTATATTGATAGCTCTCAATAAGGCAATTATACCATAAAATTCCCATTTGTGGGAAAATGACGAGAGCAGCACAATAAATTACCAAAACTTTCGACGAAATCGATTTTAGCGCATTTTTTACAGAAAACCACCGTACCAAATCAGCTGAAACTTGATGTCTAGCCTACAGGTTACCATGGGACGCAATAATGAGGGTATGGGCAAAATCCACCGAAAGTTAACTATAGTCATCATAGTGATCAAAACACCAAATTATTTTTCTCAAAAACGGCTCTAACGATTTTGATTTAATTATTTATATTGATAGCTCTCAATAAGGCAATTATAGCATGAAATTCCCATTGGTGGGAAAATGACCAGAGCAGCACAATAAATATCAAAATTTTCGACCAAAAGCGTTTTTAGCGCAGTTTTTTTCTGAATTTCCTGATTTTTACTTTCCGCTACCCGAAGGGAAGGAAAGTATAGTAATCGGCCCAAAAAAAAAAGTTGGGTTTTCTTCAGATCTTTACGTTTCAGACCCTTCTGAGTCTAAAAAACCTAATTTCGGAGAGAGGTCCGTGTGTATGTCTGTGTGTATGTCTGTGTGTATGTCTGTGTGTATGTCTGTGTGTGTGTGTGTCTGTAGTTCGATTTGCGGGAGAACGGCTGATCCGATTGAGCTGGTTCTTTTTTGTTTTGTTCGTTATTTTTGTAGACACCAAAATAAGGTTATGGACGATTTCGGCCAGTGGGAAGGGGGTGGGGGACGAAAATGTACCAAAAACTAGGGTTTTTCGCATTTTTCTCGAAAACGGCTCTAACGATTTTGATCAAACTTTCAAATTATCTTCTCCTAATCAATACCTAACTTTTCTTCTCTATACATATCTCCATGAAAATACGGTGAACGGAGATATGGGCCCTTGAAGCAAAAATATGATTTTACGCTTTTTGGCAAAACGGCTTCAGCGATTTTCACCAAACTCACAGGATGTTTTCAAATAGTTGATACCTACATATTCTTCTCAATAAATGTTCCTGTGACGGTCCATTGAACAGAGATAAAAAGCAAAATGTGTCGAAAATAACGTTTTTTCTAACATTTCCGTAAATTCCAGGGTAACTTTTTCACCAGATGTGATATATCCTAATGAAGTATCTTCTAGTCACCCATACCAACATTTCGTTCTCTATAATTATTTCTGTATATATATGTTGAACAGAGATATAAGCCAAGTTAACTCAGAAAAGGAGATTTGTCGAATATTAATTTATCGGTATTCCAATTTTCTGAAAAACGGCTCTAACGATTTCGATCAAACTTTCGGAGTACTCTCAGCTAACTAGTCCCTGCATTATGTTCTCCATAAATGTTCCTGTAAAAATGCGTTGAACGAAGATATAGCGCCCGCCTATGTAGCTGGTGTTCGAGCTTAAAGGGGTGGCGGAAAGTAGTGTGTTGCTACGCACCAGATATTTTTACTTTCCGCTACCCGAAGGGAAGGAAAGTATAGTAATCGGCCCAAAAAAAAAATTTGGGTTTTCTTCAGATCTTTACGTTTCAGACCCTACCGAGTCTAAAAAACCTAATTTCGGCGCGTGGTCCGTGTGTATGTGTGTGTGTGTGTGTGTCTGTAGTTCGATTTGCGGGAGAACGGCTGATCCGATTGAGCTGGTTCTTTTTTTGTTTTGTTCGTTATTTTTTGTAGACACCAAAATAAGGTTATGGACGATTTCGGCCGATGGGAAGGGGGGTGGGGGGACGAAAATGTACCAAAAACTAGGGTTTTTTGAATTTTTCTCGAAAACGGCTCTAACGATTTTGATTAAACTTTCAAATTATCTTCTCCTAATCAATACCCAACTTTTCTTCTCTATACATATCTCCATGAAAATACGGTGAACGGAGATATAGGCCCATGAAGCTAAAATAGGTTTTTTACGCTTTTTGGCAAAACGGCTCCAACGATTATCACCAAACTTTCAAGATGTATCCGAATAGTTAATACCTACATATTATTCTCAATAAATGTTCCTCTGACAGTCCATTGAACAGAGATAAAAATCAAAATGTGCCGAAAATAACGTTTTTTCGAACATTTCCGAAAGTTCCAGGGTAATTTTTTCACCAGATGTGATAAATCCTAATGAAGTGTCTTTTAGTCACCCATACCAACATTTTGTTCTCCATAACTATTTCTGTATATATATGTTGCACGGAGATATAAGCCAAGTTAACTCAGAAAAGGAGATTTGTCGAATATTAATTTATCGGTATTCGTATTTTCTCAAAAACGGCTCCAACGATTTCGATAAAACTTTCGGAGTGCTCTCAGCTAACTAGTCCCTACATTTTGTTCC
This sequence comes from Pachypeltis micranthus, assembly GCA_020466155.1. Classification (NCBI taxonomy): domain Eukaryota; kingdom Metazoa; phylum Arthropoda; class Insecta; order Hemiptera; family Miridae; genus Pachypeltis; species Pachypeltis micranthus. The sequence goes on along the minus strand of CM035777.1, from coordinate 25,969,494 downwards.
GTATAAATGTTCCTGTAAAAATGCGTTGAACGAAGATATAGCGCCCGCATGTGTAGGTGGTGTTCGAACTTAAAGGGGTGGCGGAAAGTAGTGTGTTGCTACGCACCAGATATTTCAGTGATTACTATCCTTCTTCAAAAAATCCGTGTTTACAGTCTCATTAATTTTCTGTATACCAATTGCTCAATAATGGTCCTGCAATGAGTACGAGCAGCACAATAAAATCTGGAACTGTAAGCGCTATCGCTTCTTGCTGCCGTAAAGCGTTGTTTGACCAAGTTCAAAGGAACTGAGTGATAAATGAATTGAGTAAGTAGAATTAGCCATGTACAATGTGATTGTTGTAGAGCTAAGGAAAGTTGTGTGTTGCAACGCACCAGATATTTTTTTAAAGTAAACTCCGCGGGGTGGTACTGGTTTATAACACTCGTAAGACATGTAGGAGCTACTCAAGAAATCCCAGCATTTCAACCACTGCTTTTTTATTCACCAATATTTTTGGCAGTTTTTACCCGATAATTGTGAAACTGTAATTACTTTCCTAAAAAAAAGAGTCGCGTTACAGTTTAATTAGTTCTCTTTGTGCTGATTGCTGAATAACAGCCGTTGGTACAAGGAGAAGCAGAGCAATAAATTCCGGAACTGTACGCGCTATCACTTTCTACCACCGTGCTAGGATGGGAACGGTTGAGAGAAAACAGCTGAACTAAATTGGCTACACTTTATATTTAGCGAGCGGGTCACCGTGGGACGATAAATAGTGCGCACTATAATTGTGGTAGTGAGCAAAACAACGATTGAAAAAAATTTTTGTTTAGATTTGTACAGGGATAGCTAAAGAGAGCCAAAGAGGTCCACAGTACCATAAAACTCTCATATGTGAGAAATCACTTCACTCAAAAGTTGGGGGGCACACAAATCAGAGTTGAGTGGGGTCTGTGGGGAGAACGTACATAATTCCAAACCTGTAAACACGGTCGATCTGAAAGAAAGCGTGTTGATAATTTCATTAATACCCCGCACACTGATAGCTCAATAATGAACGTGGTATGCGTAGGAGAAACTTTATAAATTCCAGAACTTAAACCCCTACCAGATTCTACTATATCTTGAAATTATGTTTTACCAAGTTCAAAAATTAGTGGCAAAAGCCATGACAAACCAATGAATTTATGTAGAATTAAGGAAAGTTGTGTGATGCGGCACAACAGATTTTTTCAGAACGCTCATTACCCCGGAATTGTAGATTAAAAGAACTGCGCCAAAGTTGACCTATGAAACGACTTTAAGTTAGAATGCCATAATTATTTTATAAAAACTACCATTGCGTAAATACCAATTTGACGATCACGAACATTTTTTTTCGTTAAATTTATTGTGCTACTCTCGTTATTTTACACGAATAAAACATACGGAAATGTTGTATTGCCACATCATTAGGAAATGTACATGCAAAAATTAGAACAAAATCGTTTTTTGAATAAACAAAAAAAATTGTTTTGATCGCTATAACTGTTGTCGGTTTTGACCATTGATTTTTATAGCTTTAGGTACTAATCCAATCTATTATTCACTCAGTTCACGTACATGGTGGCTTCATGCCACGACTTTCATTGAGCGATCAACGTAACTGTCTTTGTAAATATCTGGTGCGTTGCAACCACAACTTTCCTTAGCTCTACGTCAATTCACTTTTTACATGGCTAATTCTATTTAATCAATTCATTTATCACTCAGTTAATTTGAACTTGGTCAAACAACGCTTTACGGCAGCTGGAAGCGGTAGCGCTTAAAGTTCCAGATTTTATTATGCTGCTCGTACTCATTGCAGGACCGTTATTGAGCAATTGGTACACGATAATTAATGAGGCTGTAAACACAAATTTTTTGAAGTAGGATAGTAATTACTTTTGCAGAGTTATTGGGTAAACACTTTTAGAACTGGTAGTAAGCGAAACGGCAGTAGTTGAAATTCAGGAATTTCTGGAGTGACCCCCATGTATCTCATGAGCGTTGTTAAACACTCACCCGTTAGGTATTGGATTGGACTAAAATACCAATTTGTTTTAACATTCTACGAAAATTCCAGCGGAGTTTATAAGGAAAAAACTGCGCTAAAAACGCTTTTCGTCGAAAATGTTGATAATTTATTGTGCTGCGCTCGTCATTTTCCCAGGAATGGGAATTTTATGGTATAGTTGGCATATTGGGAGCTACCAATATAAAAAATGTGATCAAAATCGTTAGAGGTGTTTTTGAGAAATAAAATTGGTGTTTTGATCACTATGATAACTATGGTTAGCTTTTGGTGCATCTTGCTCATACCCTCATTTTGGCGTCCCTTGGTAACCTGTAGGCTAGACATCAAGTTTCAGCTGATTTGGTACGGTTGTTTTCTCTAAAAACCGCGCTAAATTCGATTTCGTCATAAGTTTTGGTAATTTATTGTGCTGCTCTCTTCATTTTTTCACGGATGGAAGTTTTATGGAATTGTTGCCTTATTGAGAGCTACCAATATAAAAAATTTAATCAAAATCGTTAGAGCAATTTTTAAGAAAAAAAATATTTGGTGTTTTGATCACTATGATAACTATAGTTAGCTTTCGGTGGATTTTGCTCATACCCTTATTTTGGCGTCCCTTGGTAACCTGCTGGCTAGATATCAAGTTTGAGCTGATTTGGTACGGTGGTTTTCTCTAAAAATCGTTCACAGACACACACACAGACCTTTTTCCCAAATAGTGTTTTTCGGACTCAGGGGGGTCTGAAACGTAAAGATCTGGAAAAAGCTCAAAATTTTTTTTTCAGCCGATTACATAACTTTCCTTTCTACTCCGTAGAGCCAAGGAAAGTAAAAAAACGAAAACGGAATGCACAGCCGATAGGTCCCCGGGTAGTTGGTGGATGCTTGGGGGCCTTCTGTCGCTGCTTACTGAGATCCTTCCAAACCCCAGGGAGGCTGGAAAGTCCAAACTGTCCCACCCTGGGGAGAGAAAAGGCCGTAAGTGCCATCGAAAGATGGGGCGGGCCTGTGACCATTTTGGCCTTAATGGTACCACGAGAATGCACAGCCCGCGGCCTTGCACCAAGGTAGGTACAACGGAGCGATCCAACTCCTGCCCAGGGCAAGACCAGACAATGCTGGAAAATGCGCTTGCTCTGCGGATATTGCAGCGGTCGTGGTGTCACTGGAGGGTAGTAATCACATCCCTTTCTTCGTTTTTACACTGCAGGGTCTGAGGGAGGTAGGAGCCTCCCCCAAATGCAGAATTGTCATTGTCTACATAATTTTATTTTATATAAAGGTAACACTTCCAAAAAAGTTAGTTCAAAAATTGAATAGTTTGAATTCTCGAATATCTGAGGTTGCTCTCAATTATCTTGTAACCATACGTGAACTCCCATCGTACAGCTAGCTTAATGGACTACTACTCTAATTTATTTCTAGAAAGGTAGTGTGCTGCTATCGTAATTTTCCTACGGAAAAACATTTTGCAGTTAGGATAAATAGCCCATACACAAACTATAATCACGTAGTAATAGCCGTTTTTGTGATAAAATTACTCGGCGTTGAAGCATATTGAAAGTCTATACGCTAGTTACACAGTAAAGGTCATAACATAACGCCAATCGAGGCATCTCATTTGTTTGCTTTCAATTGCAGAACTGACTGCACGAAACGCAAATACATGTCTCTACCTTGTAAAACGGCCGTGATAACAGGGGCGGCTTCGGGAATCGGATTGGCCACTGCGCGCGAACTTCTTTGTCAAAACCTCAACGTAACCGCAAGTTTCAGTCTCATTGTCTCTAGTTGACGTTGAAATAAACGGAAATTAAATGGGCCTTCTCTTCCCGCAGAGGGTGATTCTGATTGACTGCAATTGCGAAGAAGGAAATAACGCTGCGGCCGATCTCAATAAGAAGCACGGAAAAAACAAAGCGTGCTTTGTGTACATGGACGTGCGTAATGACCAAGAACTAGAAGGTTGGTGAGGGCTCCTTTAAGACTCGAGTATGCGTACGAGTTTGTGCTTTGTGAGAGGATTGATAAATAGTGAAAAGAGGATTGCCGAAAGCGTGGGGCATCTATCTGATTAGGTACAGTCAATTGAGGTAACTTTGCACCACCTTTTGGTGTTTTTTGCTTCGTAATGCATTTAAATTCCGTCTTTTCTGGCTTTTTATGTCGAAAACAAGAATCAATTGGACCAAAGTTTGCATTATGAAAGATGCTTTTTCTAAAAATTTCTGTTAAATACTCAAAGAGCTTGTATTTAGGGCGGTGCAACGTTACCCAGGCTTTCAGGGTAACTTTGAACTACTTCAATTTCTTGCCTGCTAATCGCGAAATTTCGGAAGCTTTGTTGATATTAAGGCAAAACACCGTCCATCAGCCGAAAGTAGAATAAATTCGGCACCAATGATAACAGCTCAGTAGAGGTGGGGTAGTTTCCTATACATCGACAATTGAAGAAAAGTTTCGGCTTGATTTCTGAGTCCAGAAAAGGCCTGGATGCTATCGTCTAAAAACGCGAAACTCCCTTAACATTGTAGTCTTTTCTGTCATCAACAAAATACTAGACTGTCTTACCTTTACAATAAATCCATAAGAACTAGAGGAAAAAATAAATGTACCCCATAAGGGAAGTCCGATGTCGCCTACAGCTAAATGTCCCACCTGGTGCAATGTTGGACCTGAAGTTTGACCTTGCATGCTGCACACTCAAAAACACATCCATTTTTATATTAAAAGGAACCATATCTCGAGCAAAGCCCTTTGCAACAAAGCTTCACTATAATTGCTTTTACAGCCATAGCGCCGCACTCCTTGTCTTGGAGCATCCAAATTCACTGTCTTGTTTCTTGACGGCATCTTCTATAAATTGTTTAAAGAAAATTTACTGACCTAGTTGCGACTTTGTTTCTCAATTTAATAAGCAAGTAGAATCTTAAATCTATTCACACTCTCCTGTAGATAGATTTTTTAAAATTTATTTATTTTTTCATTTGCTTTCAACACTATCAAACTTTGATTCAAAAAAGCAATTTTTTTTCTCGATCTTTTCAAAGTACTTATCATACCTACTATGTTTATTATATATAGTTATATACCTACCTACATAACAAATATGTACATGTATATACATATTTCATTGGAGAAAAAGTGAACGTGATTTACGTATGTTAGATCCGCATCCTAGACATCGACGGCCAACTTTGCACCGGCTCAAAGTTACCCTGATTTTACCTCATTTTGGAGGTGGCTTCCAAATTTCGCGATTATATCGCTTGGAAAATAAAAGTAACGCTACTCCCAAGTTACCCTAAAACTAGAAATACCAAATAGTAACTATGGAATCGAAATGTTGCACTCAGCTTGGAAGCAGATGTTGAAAATAATGTACAAATAACCGACAATCCTTACGATGATCGATGATCACTTCAAACTATGAATTATTGCGAGCACGCGACGCGCGTTTTCTCCTCTCCAGATGTTTCGGCAAACAAATGATGATCTCATCTTGCGTTTATTTTATCAGCTGAGGAGTTACTCACGTTTATAAAATTGTAGGAGGCAAATGAAGTGAAAAAAGTGAAGTGGTGCAAAGTTAGACCCCATGGTTCAAAGTTACCCCGATTGACTGTAACTCTGCTGATAATTGGCCATCAGGACCTTCGAGGCTCTGTTTTGCCATTCAGATAGGATTGAAACCTTCACTCCCACCCCAGTGGAAACTCGAAGCGACCTAAGGTAAGATGCTATTTTGATGTGAGAAAATATTGGAAAAGATATGTGGCTGCCAGGAACTAGAAAATAATGTCAGGCTGCGGTGTATCAAGCTGCAATTCTGGCCATGTAGATCTGCCCAGAAGAGATCCTGACGAAAGGACTCAAAGGCAAGCGGATATACATATTCTCGGACAGCCAGGCTGCTCTAAAGGCCATTATAGCCTACACCTGCAGATCTAGGTTGACATGGGAATGTCTTCAAACGGTCAATAGGCTCTCCCTTATGTGGGTACTGGCTCATGGGGGCATGAAGGCAATGAAAATGCAGACTGCATTGCGAAAGGAGTACAGACCTATCGGGCCTGAGCAAAAATAGCGCTCATTGGCATCGCCAGCCACGACTAAAACAGGCGAAAAGGCTCATTATGCCTTCTTGTTTAAGGGCGAAGGCAATGCTGACACTCTCCAGACAGAATCTAAGAATCCTAACTAGCCTGCTCACTGGACACCGCCTGCTTAGGTATCACCTCCATAAGATTGGAATGGAGGCAGTGGGGTGCAGATTGTGCGGTTGATTGTACGCAACTGCCCTGCCTTGGCAGCCAGTAGTCTTTGAATACTCCCAGGGTTCATCGAAGGGAATGCTTGGCTTCCAGAGGGGTGTACGACGTCTTCTATTAGGTGAGAATAGAACCACAATAGGCTCATGTGTGACACCTGTGACAAAGTGACTCATGGCGAGGTGGGGGGGGGGAGGCTGTAGATCCCACATCACAATTTAGTATCTCTCGCATCCCTGTAGCACACATACTTCTTATTGCTCCTCCTAACCACCCTTTCTCTTCAAGTGCAGCAGTACTGCCGGAAGATGGCTGCTGTCTAAAGGGCCGAAAGTGAGTAGAGATTGTGACTAGCTGCAGAGCATTAAAGGCTGTGTTTGCTAAGGGCTCAATCCTAAGCGAGAAAAAAACGATCGAAGGGGGAAACACTAGGAAGAAGGGATGCCACGCTTGATGCAACAGGTTCGCTTTTGTGAGTGAAAGCACAGCGACTTTTTTTACCTCACTCAGTTTCTGACGGGGCATGGAACATTTGGAACCTATCACCATCAAATGAGTAAGAAAGAGAATCCTTTTTGCCGGTACTTAAGGCGAGAACTTTGGATAGTGCTGAGGACATGTGTTTAGCTTGCCTCAGATGGGCAGAATCCAAAGCTGCCCAAGAATCGAGGATATTTATTTGCAGTGGCCTAAGAATAGACAATACAAACGTCGGGAAACGGGCAATAATTACACCACATAGGCAAGTAATATGAACAGATGGTGGAGAGATTAGCCAAGATTCTGATGGCACGGTTTTGTTGTTTAATTCAGGTCAATTGCATGGCTACTGTTTCCCCATGCAACAATACAATAAATTGCTCTGCTGGCAAAGCAAGCATGGTAAACAGAACGCTGGACGAAGCTCTTCAACCTTCTAAGCATGAAAATAGAAGATGATAATTAAGGGGACAACGCCTCCTTCCAGGAAAGTCGGTTATCCACCGTCAAACCCAGGAAATGAACTGCCTGGTCTAAACTTCTGTTGAGACCCACTACAAGGGTCTGGGTTTTAGTTTTGTTCAAAACCAAAGCATTTGCCCGACACCACTTTTCCGCTATCTCAGACTTATATTGCAGATTGAACTGCATTTCTTCACGGGAATAGCCTGATGCTATTCAAGTGAAGTCGTCAGCAAACAGGAAAATGTTGTTTGAATCCTCGAACTGACTCGGGAGGTCATTGATATACAAGAGGAAGAGGCAAGAGCCGAGGATACTCCACTGTTTGACACCCCAGGGGATTGCAACCTCACTAGAGGTAATCCCATTGAAAGAGACCAACCCTCAAGATAGCTCTGTAGAAACAGAACCATGCGAGGGCTGAAGCCATAGTGTTCCAATTTCCTGAGGAGCAGGTTGTGTGGCACCAAATCGAACGCCTTTGAGAGGTCAAACGACTGAGAGGTGCGCTGGCCATTCTCCAGAACTGAAAAGAGCCGAGAAACTGCTTGCAGGAGTCAGAGCTCCAGCCATCCATGGCCGTTGGTAAGATGCTTATGCCCTGGTTCTGGGTTATCTTCCCAGGAGCATGCTCATGCTACCAGGTGCGACCACGGGTTGTGGATAGTGGAACAGCCATGGCATTGTCCCTGTTGGGTGCAAGAATGGGGGAGCTGAAGATCACAATAAAACTTAAACTTGGTGAGGGTGAGGAGGACTGTATTATATGTGCTTGCGGAATTGAGTAGAATTAAAACTGAGGTGAGATGGAGTACAACTGGGAGACAAGGGCAGCACTCGGAACGTGTGAACTGGCAACCGTGTGAGAGAAGCAGAATGATTTGGAGATGCTCTGTCGTCGATAGGAAAATGAAATTGGGAGAAAGAAATAAAGAAAGAGGAAAACCTAGAAAAGGGGGCTGGGGGGGCCCGTGGCTGAGGGATTCCCGCAAGGGGCAGGTAATGAAATGGTTGGAGACAATTAGGCGGTCGGAGACAATGACGCGGGGAAGTCCGAGTTCAACGACTCTGACAACTTCGACGCTTTGTGTCGAACAGTCCCCAGGGGCATGTCTGCGGCCAGCCGTGAATAAGGTCAGCATGCTGACTGAATAAGCAGCCGCGAACAATGGGCAAAAGCCAAGAGATCGCAGAAGAGATCCTGAACAAAGAGCTCAAGGGCAAGCGGGTCTACATTTTCTCAGACAGCCAGGCCGCCTGAAAGGCCATCGCAGCCTATAGTTTTAGGTCTAACCTGGCATGGGAATGCCTCCATGCGCTCAAGCAGCTCCGCGCCCGTAACAGGCTCTCCCTCATTAGGGTGCGGCTCACAGGGGGCATGATGGCAATGAAAAGGCTGACCGCCTCGCGAAAAGGGGTACAATTCCTACCCATCGGGCCTGAACCACACGTGGGTCTGACGAAAAGTCACCTGAACCGTCTGGTCGCTTGATTGGAGATACAGGAAAATGGCGCCCATTGGCATCGCCAGCCACGACTAAGACAGGCGAAAAGGCTTGTCACGCCGTCCTGTCAAAGACTGAAGGCGATGCTGACACTCTCTAGAAAAGATCTGACAGCACTGATAAGCTTCCTCACCGGGCACTGCCCACTCAGATATCACCTCAACAAGATGGTTTTCTCAGAGGCGGTGGAATGCAGACTCTGCAGTGAGGAGGACGAGACAGCAGAGCATATCCTATGTGAATGCCCTGCCTTGGCAGCAAAACGCTTTGAATACTTCGGTCAGGGGACCATTGAACCTCAAACCGTAGCGGACTCTGCAGTGAAAGACATACTAGGCTTCCTAAGGGGGGCGGGTATGTAAGACGCCTTCTACTAAGAAAGGGCCAGCGTCACAATAGGCCCATATGCGGCTGCAGTGACAAAGGGACTTGTCCCACACGCCCTCGAGTAAAAAAAAAGAAAATAGATGCTTATGATTGAGGAATTTGCCCAGATTGTGCTCAGAAGAGGAGAGTGGTCGGATGAGTAGTAGCATCCTGCTCCCCTACAAAGCAATAAAAAAACCTTCGAGGAAAGTGCTATCTCCACTCTGAACTAGGGAGTCTGCCATTGGAGTACACATACACCTTCAGAGCGCATTCCGTAAAAGGTGTACCGAGATAACGAACGATTTATGATTTTCAGACGCAATGAAGAACATAGTGAACAAATTTGGCAACATTGACATAATGGTGAATAGTGCCGGCTACTTGGACGATCGATGCCCTCAGTCTGAAATTGACATTAACTTGGTAAGTAACTGATCTCCTAACGTGTCAGGTGCCAATCAGTCATTACGGATGTCAGTGGTTTTTCTGGCCACACATTCATTTGATGAGTTGGTGTTCACTGGCGGACATCTATAGGATAAATGGAATAGCTGATAGTTTGAAGAATTCAGCGCATCATCAATGACTCTTATCTGTTGGATCATTCTTCATTTTTGGGGAATGTGAGTGGATCAAGAGAGATCCTGGCCTTAACACCATACAGCGTATGAGGAATCAGCAACTTTCCACTGTTTGGAAGGCCCTGAGGTGCCTTCTTATCAGCCGCATAGTCTCGAGGTTAGGTTTTCCAGAGGGAAGCAGTGAGACATGAGCGCTCTCATGTGCCGCCTTTCAAAACTAAAATGTCTTAACGGTTTCACAGAAAGCAACCATCCGCTGTTCACTCTTCGGAATGAAATATTTATCTCAGAACAAAAGTAGCACTGTAATTGTCAACGTTGCGTCAACCCTGGGGCTGGACAGTGATCCTCCGTACCTACCTATCTTCACAGCCACTCAACATGCCATCAGTGGCTTAACGAAATCTTTGGGAGTAAGTGACTATTAACTAATTCAGATGACAAAAGTGTGTTAATGTAAGTAGCTGCAGTACAATTCAGAAAATAGCACTGCACTAGCTGATTCTTACTACCCTAACTTTCCTCAGTAAGATGGGGTACTAACTAGTGAGTATGGCGATAAGTAATGAATTGGGAAGATTGTTACGTTGACACAGATGGTAGGAGAACTATCAGGTCCCTGTTCGACGCAAAGCGTTTTCCACGTTTTTTGACTTCGGAATTTCTGCACCTACCCCAATGCAACTGCCTAATTCTATTGTTTCCCCAAACACCTTCGTCCTCAACCCCTTTTCGTTACCTATGGCAATTCCTCCCCTTCAGTTACTTCCAAGCGACAATCGGTTTCCCCTTAGTCTGGACATTCCGAAATATCATTTTCCCCCTCCACATTCCTCTCCACACCAGACAGCTGCTCCTAAACTCATTTACCAACGAATACTCGCGGAAGTCAGTTGTCTCCAGTTTTCTATACACACAGTCATCTAACATCGTCTCCTATTCTCACAACAGTCACTTGATTCACCTCTCATCGACATCCAATTCGGATTTCTTCGTCCTTCCCCATGCAACCAGTTTCACGCCTTCAGAGCCCCCTTGTTCGCGCTTATATGCTCAAATCATATCCTGTTCAAGTCACCTCTTCTTGTACATCTAAGTCTTCAACTCTTGTGATATTCTAACTCTTCAAACTAAACTAAATCCTGTCTTCGAGATTCATTCAAGTCTACCCTGGTCATAACAGGTCTGAGATATAAGAGAGGAGGTGCGCAACTTAAGTATGAATGCTAGGCCCAGGATATTTAAGAGCAAATAAAGGAGTGGTAAGTTTTGCACCTGTTGGGTGTACTGTGGCTGACTGCAAGCAGTGACTTAGAGCGGGAAGATTACGTCTACATCAAATGTCCTCAATATACACCACCAGCCAAGGAAGATGGACCCACCCAGCTGATGCGTCGACCTTGGCAATACTCCTACTGACAGATCTAGCCCAATTTCTTAAATACTGGAGAGTTTCGTTCAGCAAATACGACTTACAGGAACTTAAAGGTAGGAACAAGTCTTTTGTGTGTTGGAACTCCGCTCCTTTAAAACACTGGGCAGTTTCGTTAATGACCGTAGCTGGGCCCGTCGACTGGCATCCAGCTGTGCTATTCGAGCCTTTGCCTCTGGGGTATTTACTGTGGAAAATCCGAGGAAAATGCTAAAACTGCGAAGGCAGACTGCGTTGCTAGCTGGTTATACAAGGACTTCAGAAGATAAGACCCAGCCCGGCACCCATTCCCTACTCGAGAGCAGTCCAGTAAAACGTTCCTGGCTCTACCTGGACAACTTCCCATTTGTGTTAGGGCGACAAGTGTTTAGTGACGATCCTCTTCTGGTTCTCCCATGAGCTCCGATCTTGTTTTCTTTATGCTGTTTTAAAATTAGTCATTTTCTCGTTCAAATCACACTCACAGGTAACATCGTTGGAATCTTCCAGACAAGCAGCTGTTTCCAAAGAAAGAGAACTTGGTTCTCATGGGACAGCACACCCTGCCTCAGCATCGCCATGGTTATAGACTGTAGGGAAGAAACTGAAGATCACAATAACTCGATTTAGTTTCCATCTGCGGAATCTTCGCAGTTGAATGAATGTTCCAGAAGAGCATCCTATTAGCACGATCTAGATATTTAGTATATTTGCATTCTACCGAGGCTGGCTCTTAGATGGAACTTCTCAAAGTAGACAGAACCTCACCTGCATGCTGGTTTTTAAGCGGCAGAGCCCTGTACGCACGTTTGGCTCCCCTACGTGTCAAGGAGTTCTTCTTTAAAATCATTATTGTAACAATTAATGAGTTCGTCTCAGGATTTGTTTGTCTTTAGTGTCAGCGGGGTACAAAGCAGGTTTTGACGACATACTGAGGGAGTCGTACCGCAGACTACACTGAATTGTCAAGTGACCGGTCTGTTTCTTTATTTCATGACTGTACCTAAACCCTCGACGAGGGTTATATCAGTCATAGAAGTTGCGGTTTCGCTAATATGCAAGAGGCCGGCCCCTGCAGCATCCACCGAACTCAGACCTGTGGAGGTACGGCAGGTATGTGGTCGTTAGCCAGTCTCACCGTAGAGAGCTGTTGCCCGTGTGTTACCGCGCGGAGGTGACCACCTGAGGAATCCCGTACCATCTGGGAGTAGTTCTTAATCTGGTTCCCTACCTGATCTTACTGTTTACTTGGGTGGCAAGTTTCAAAAGGACTGATCAACTATAACCACGTTTCTTAGCCATTACCTTCTTTGCGAACTTTGCAAAATGGTTATAGGCTTCCTTTGTAGCAGTCAAAGCTGCTAAGTTCGTTTGCCCTCTCAACAACCGTCGCTCACTGTTGTAGAAACTACAGTGGAGCAGCACATGGTTTCTTGTTTCCTCCGCACTGGAGGCACAAGACGTGCATAATGGAGAGTCTTTCAGAGAAAAGAAGTGGAGCCGCGCATTGAAGTCACCATGTCCCGTGAGGAACTGGCTCGTCCAGTGGTCTGGCTCAACCCATTTTCTAGAAAGACGTTCACGGATGTTGGGGAAGAACTCATACGTATCACGTCCCTTTGACGAGGATTCCCATCTCGCTTGCCATTTCTCTAGAGCCCATTCATCGATGGCGGCAAGTTTCTGTTCTGTGGTGAGATCCGCACGGAGTTCAGCCCAAAGCGGGGAAGCTCCCGTTTCACTCTCCACTTGTCAATCATGCACTCAACAGCCAAATCAACTGGTAACTGACCAGTGATCACCTGGAGTGCTTCCGTTGATACAGTCTTGTAGGCCTTGGTGATCCACAGGAGCGTGGCTCTCTGGGATTGGGCCAATACTCTCTTTTGATTGACTGTTAGTTTGCTACCCCAGACAACAGGGCAGTAGCCAATCACACCTAAATAGATGGCCTTATACATGAGGATGGTGTCGTGGTAACACACACCCCAAGTGGCCTTAGTAATGGCACGCAGTGAGGGAAACCTTGCAATGGTAGTGCCTTTAAGGGACTGGAGGTGTTGGTGGGGTTTCAACCCCACCTCTCACCTATATTCACTCCTAAATACTTGACGTGCATTTCAAGAAGAAGCCTGTGGCCGCCAAAGCGTATTGTGGGTGGATTATTCACTTTCCCCTTCAAGAGGATTAGCTGGGTTTTTTCCTCAGCCACCTGCATCTTGACATGCTCGCACCATTGGTTGACAGTGCGGAGCACGTGGTGGGTTTTTTCTTCAATTTGGCGGACTGACTCTGCAAAGATCAGCACAGTCAAGTCATCCACATAGGCGTACGGCTCGCAGTCAGTCTCCATGAGTTTCCTGAGAAGACCTTCGAAGAAGGCATTCCAGAGTGCTGGTCCTAGGACCGAGCCCTGTGGGCACCCCTTCTCAATCTTTCTCCGGACGGAGACATGCCTACTTTCGATCGTAGCAGTTCTGTCTGTCAGGTAACTTCTAACGACCGAGTACAGGTTGCGGGGATTCCCTACCTTTGAGTTCATTAAGGAGCGCTGGCCACCAAAGGTTGTCAAACGCCCTCTGATGTCAATCAGAACTGCTACGACGTACTTAGCCGGTGCCAGCAGGGAAACACGCCGGATCTCGACAATGACATCCTGCGTGGACCTTCCTTTGGTACACCCGTATTGCCTGCCTGTGAGGTTGCGGCCAAAGACTCCTTCGAGGGACTGCAACATCAAGATTTCTAGTGTTTTGCCTAATATGGAAAGAAGGCTGAGTGGTCTCCATGATCGCGGGTCTGACTGATTGCGGTCGCCTCCCTTTTGAAGAGTGACAACGCGCGCAGTCTTCCACTGAGTGGGGAACTGTCCGACCTGCAGACAGTCATTAAATAAATTAAGGATGCCGCTGGAGATTGTCCGCTCAGCCTTCCTTAGCATATTGCTTTCTATTTTATCTGGCCCAGGAGATTTGTTGGGCTTCAAGGTCGCAAGGGCCCTGCCGAGGTCGCCTGTTGTCCACAATGGGATGTCGGGCTCGTTCGGAGGGTCCATGATCAGCTCCCTTGCTGCCCTCTGGGCTTCAGTGTCTCGAGCTACTTGGTCATCTGGGAACGCCTTCTCAAGGAGGGTTTCCAGTGAGCTTTCGATGCTGCAGGCCCAGCCTGACTCATTTTGCATCGCGGCTAAGACCTGCTCTACGTTAGCTTTTCCTATGGAGGACTTGTAGTGTAGTGTAGTGTAGTGTAATACCTCTGTCATTCTATTACTAGCATTTTTCATAGTTTTTACCTCGATAATTCCAAAACCGTAAATATGGACCTCATTAAAAAATCATGTTGACAGTCTTAAAAACCAACCATGCACTATACAATAATGGTTGTGGCATAAGTAGGAGCAACTCAATAAATAACAGAACTTTCTATGTAGAACGTTCTACCAAGTTCGTACAAACTGAGTGTAAAAAAGACAAAAAGTGGTGGCTTGAGAGATAAAAATTGCTGATTGATAGGCTTGTGTGAAGGAGCGATCACCTTTCTGACCACAAGCGTCATGCTCATTTTTGATTTTCAGGAAGAATCCCACTTCAAGGCATCTGGCGTGAGAGTCGTCGCCGTCTTACCCGCCCCAACGCTCACAAATTTGATGGTCTGCCAAGATGACAAAGCGATACTTTCTGAGTGGTCGCCGAAAGTTAACAAATCTTTTTACAAGAACATGCAAACGTTAGTTTGATACATTGAAGTTCCGCCTTTTGATTCTTTCATTGAGCTGTTTGCGAGCCCTGTAGAGTGACGTTCAACATCGTAGGGAACGTTTTGAGCAGGTTAGACTAGAAAGAACCACGAAGACAGATTTTATTATAGCACGAAACTTGTAATTGAAGAGTTGGGAAGTTACAACAAAATTCGAACACTTAGATGCACAAGGAAGAAGTGACTAGAACAGGATATGATTTGAATGTATAAGCGTGAACAAGGGGGCTCTGAAGGCGTGAAACTGGTTCTACGGGGGAAGGAAGGAGAAATCGGAATTAGATGTCGATTAGAGGTGACACAAGTGTCTGTTGGGAGAACTTTGAGACGACTGTATTCCGCGAGAGCTAGTAAGTAGCTGAAAGAGTATTGGGAGAACTGGGAGACGACCGACTTTCACGAGAACTCATAAATGAACGAGTTTGGGAGGAGCTGTCTGTTGAGGAGAGACAAGTAAAATGAGGCGTGGGAAAATGTAGAAAGTCCAGAATAGGGGCATCAGTTGTCACTTGCAAATAACTGAGGAGCGGGACTCTCTACAGGTACAACAAAGGGGGCCAAAGCGCGGGGAAATGAAGACTTTCCATTAGAGCCAGTGAGTCCCGTGTGTGCAAGTGTGGATGTCGGAGTTGTAAAAAAAACCCAGCTAATTCGTCCAGCGCCAAACAGGGAATATGCCTTCAGTTCAAGTGTGACCCTTTTGTTAAATATGTACAATCACCAAGATGTGGGTAGTAGATGGGACCGAATACGTCCGGGTGTTCTCCACCAACCCCATGGCTGCACAGTTGCGACAAGCAAGGAGAAAAACGAAAACATAGTAAGCCACAGGTGTGTTTCGTTATCAAAATGACGGTTCTTTAACTCTCAGAAGGGAGTTGTATTAGTCAAAAGTCATGGGAAAGACAAATCGCTGGCAATCGCTCAGCATTCCCTGAACCTCGACCTCAGCTACGGCAGGTTGTTCCGATCAACAGCTGTTGCTCATCTGTATGACCCTTGAGAACCCGTACCATCTGGGAGAATCTAACTATTTACTTGGGTCGCAAGTTACAAAGGGAGAGATATCAACTCTGCCCACTTTTTTTCTTTTTTTTTGTCACAATCTTCTTCGCAAACTGGACAAAACAACTGTAAGCTGAATGTGTATCGGGAGAACTGGGAGACGACTGGCTTTCGCGAGAACTTGTAGGTGAATGACAACCAACAACTGCCACTCACTATTGTAGGAACTGTAATGTAGCAACACATAGTTTCTTGTTTCCTCCGCACTGGAGGTGCAAGATGTGCTTGATAAAGCGTCTTTGACGAAAGAAGTGGAGTCTCGCATTGAAGTCTCCATGTCCCTCAAGGAACTGACCCGTCCAATGGTCTGGTTATGCCGAGCAAATATATTTTACGAGGAATTCCCGACCTTTAAGCTAATTGAGGAGCAATGGCCACCGTACTCAGTCAAACGCTCCTCTGACCAATGAGAACTGCCAACCAATGTACTAAACCAGGGAAACATTGTGAATTTCATTAATGACGTCATGCGTGGACCACAACAGGTCAGTTTCGTTTCTTGTATAGTCTGGTGACTCAATTTACCATAACATAAATAGGCGACCCTATAAATTCCTTCATTTCTAGGAGAAAGGCTGAACAATCGAGCTCATATTATTTTGTGTTTTACCTCTTAATTTTTTGAAGACGTAAGTTACCGGGGGGGACTAAGGATTTCATTTTTTTCCGAAATTTTCGGCTAATAACATGGTTTTAGGTGAGAAGGATAGTGTTACGGGCACCGGAGCCGCTTCTATCCGTCAGAGCCGTTCAAAGCAGCTTCGACTAAATCTGAAGAGGAAGAAAACTGCTTAAGGACAGGAAGAGGGGGGACCGCATTGTTGAGATCGGGAGGTTAGGAAAATCGGGTCCGCGGCGCACAACGAGGCGATCAGCCTATTCCTCTTCCGGACGTCTACGACTTCACTTCGCTCCTCTGTCCTATCGCTATACCTGTGGGCTTTGGATATTTGTATGGAATGGAACCGAATATACAATACTTTGTTAAGAAGGAAGGAGGTATTATTGTGTGAAGCCCGAAAACGTGTGGCCCCCACATTGGGCGCCAATGTTACGGGAGGGATTCATATTGAAGCGGTATCACACTAGGTGAGTCAGGAAGTAGTACGATAGAATCCGAATGCAATTTGAGCAGTTTTATTCTCAATTATATTCGAGGAAGTTTTACCACCACAAACAGAGAACTGGGTGGGAGTGAACGTGAGCGTGGATGACACAGCGACGAGGGAACCGGCTCAGTTACAACTGACAGCAGCGAAGTCTCGAGCGAATCAGGGCATTTGAGGTGCGCAGTCAGCATAAATGCCCCGGACGAGCCTCCGCTGAATCGAAGGGTTTGGTTCGTTCCGTTACAATAGTTATACGAGCGAGAAGAAGTACCATTTTCACCTCTTGCTGACGAAGAAATGCTCTAGCAAAGTGATATATTTCCAAAATTAGAGTTATTTTACAGGCATTATGATCAATGTAATACTTTTGTGCATTACAACTTGAAACTGTTCGTGTTTTCCAGACCAGACACCGTTGCCAGGGCCATCGCCTACATGATACAGTTTGCACCGCCCGCTTCACTGTACGTCGTCGAGAACAACGCGGTTTTCGAGACGTCGATCCCCAGTGTGAAGCGAATGAGGAAACGTGTGATTTACGTTTGAGACTTGGGCGGACACCTCGACCAATAAAACAACGTGCTTGAGATCTCTAAAGTAGAATCATGTCGTGTCTAAGGCAGAGTCATTGGTCCATTGTGATGTACTGGGAGAGATGGGCCAGTGATCGTTTGGATCTGCTTCTGATGTTGGTGTCCCGTGGATGTCGTCGGAGATTACCTACATCGGGGAGCCAAACCAGGAGGAAACATGAGAAATATAAATTGGCATAAAATGGTGAGAAATCAGCGGGGGGGGGGGGATTATCTCGCAGTGTTTTAATACTTTTATTATTATTGACAGTTGTGTTAGACAAGTCCACAGAAAGAATGAAGTACCTTCTGCTCGAGTGGAGAGTTCGTCAATAAGAGCGCGCCTTTTCGATGGCTACTTCTCGTCTATTCTGGCTCGTAACAGGTTCATGTAGGAGTAAGCTGTGCTCATGATCTGTACGAAACGACATCATCAGATGATTGAATATATTTGGAAAAATTGTGAGGTACAGTCGTGTAGCAGGTAACGAACGGATGTCTTTATCATCTCACGCATACCTTTCGATGCGAAATTACTTTTGAAACGAGATTCAATGGAACTTACAGTGCTGAAAGTGTCACGATCCAAAGACGTTAGCGGACCACCCATCAAGACAATTGGGCGACTTAGCAAGCGCTTCATGATGATGACATCTTTCAACATGGGTTTGGCGCAGTCCATCCATTCGAAACAGTATATGGCGTCGAATATGTCTTCACTCTAGAGCACGAACAGAACAGAAACCTGCATGTACATGAAACAACTCGTCGATGTTCCATATCAAATAACTGTCTCCATTTATAGACGAAACATCTGAAACTAAGAGAGTGTAACCACATTGAAATCGGCCCTAATCTTTGGGGAACACACACACACACACACACACACACACACACACACACAGATCTGTTTCTTTATTTCATGACTGTACCTAAACCCTCGACGAGGGTTATATCAGTCATAGAAGTTGCGGTTTCGCTAATATGCAAGAGGCCGGCCCCTGCAGCATCCACCGAACTCAGACCTGTGGAGGTACGGCAGGTATGTGGTCGTTAGCCAGTCTCACCGTAGAGAGCTGTTGCCCGTGTGTTACCGCGCGGAGGTGACCACCTGAGGAATCCCGTACCATCTGGGAGTATTTCATAATCTGGTTCCCTAACTGATCTTACTTTTTACTTGGGTGGCAAGTTTCAAAAGGACTGATCAACTATAACCACGTTTCTTAGCCATCACCTTCTTTGCGAACTTTGCAAAATGGTTGTAGGCTTCCTTTGTAGCAGTTAATGCTGCTAAGTTCGTTTGCCCACCCAACAACCGTCGCTCACTGTTGTAGAAACTACAGTGGAGCAGCACATGGTTTCTTGTTTCCTCCGCACTGGAGGCACAAGATGTGCATAATGGAGAGTCTTTCAGAGAAAAGAAGTGGAGCCGCGCATTGAAGTCACCATGTCCCGTGAGGAACTGGCTCGTCCAGTGGTCTGGCTCAACCCATTTTCTAGAAAGACGTTCACGGATGTTGGGGAAGAACTCATACGTATCACGTCCCTTTGACGAGGATTCCCATCTCGCTTGCCATTTCTCTAGAGCCCATTCATCGATGGCGGCAAGTTTCTGTTCTGTGGTGAGATCCGCACGGAGTTCAGCCCAAAGCGGGGAAGCTCCGTTTCACTCTCCACTTGTCAATCATGCACTCAACAGCCAAATCAACTGGTAACTGACCAGTGATCACCTGGAGTGCTTCCGTTGATACAGTCTTGTAGGCCTTGGTGATCCACAGGAGCGCAGCTCTCTGGGATTGGGCCAATACTCTCTTTTGATTGACTGTTAGTTTGCTACCCCAGACAACGGGGCAGTAGCCAATCACACCTAAATAGATGGCCTTATACATGAGGATGGTGTCGTGGTAACACACACCCCAAGTGGCCTTAGTAATGGCACGCAGTGAGGCAAACCTTGCAATGGTAGTGCCTTTAAGGGACTGGAGGTGTTGGTTGAAACCCCACCTCTCACCTATATTCACTCCTAAATACTTGACGTGCTTTTCAAGAAGGAGCCTGTGGCCGCCAAAGCGTATTCTGGGTGGATTATTCACTTTCCCCTTCAAGAGGATTAGCTGGGTGTTTCCTCAGCCACCTGCATCTTGACGTGCTCGCACCATTGGTTGACAGTGCGGAGCACGTGGTGGGTTTTTTCTTCAATTTGGCGGACTGACTCTGCAAAGATCAGCACAGTCAAGTCATCCACATAGGCGTACGGCTCACAGTCAGTCTCCATGAGTTTCCTGAGAAGACCTTCGAAGAAGGCATTCCAGAGTGCTGGTCCAAGGACCGAGCCCTGTGGGCACCCCTTCTCAATCTTTCTCCGGACAGAGACATGCCTGCTTTCGATCGTAGCAGTTCTGTCTGTCAGGTAACTTCTGACGAGCGAGTACAGGTTGCGGGGGATTCCCCTACCTTTGAGCTCATTAAGGAGCGCTGGCCCCCCTGGGTTTGGAGGAGGGGGTGCCTGGTCGGGGATCGAATCAGGGTCCCCTGGTTCTATCCCCGCCTGGCTGGGAGGGCTTGACGCCCCAACGCGTTCGACCACCAATAACCCCTACGTTAGAGGAAACGGCGCAAGAAAAAGAGCACTGTTGGGGAACTTATAAACACCACGCAAGGGGACAAGGGCTGAAGAGTACTGTCGAACGAAAATTTCGAGGAGTGTCAGGAACAATTATTCAAGCTGTTGGGTACATTTTCGCACGCTCCGGCTTACTACACCCAACTGTTTACAGTACATGTCAGTCAGAACTATTATTACGTTCCCGTCGTGTTTGCGTTCATCAAGTCCAAAAGTAAAAGTGAATATGTCGAGTTTTGGAGCCGTGTGGAAAAGCAACCGTAGGGCTGACCTATGCTTTGGTCGTAGCCAGTCCTAAGTCTGGATAAGTGGGAAGGAAAATTGTTCGTGAATCCTTGAAAACTCGTTAAAAATTGCTCACAAATACTTTATCCTAACGTGCCATACTGTTTTACCGTTACGTGCTACATTCTAGGGCCTATTTCCGCTAACGTGTTGCAGCCTTGCGCTCAACTGACACTGAACGACTTGTAGTGTAAGCTGAGCATGAAACAGAGTCGCCTCAAAAGGTGGATGAAAATGTTATCAGGATGTTCCCTAAATTTCTCCACACTCCCTTCACAAATTTCCAACATTGAACGAGGAAAAGTTTAGCGTAGACTCACCAGATTTTTGATAATTTGTCCGAGTTCACACATGAGAAACACGCAACCTATTGCGCCAGCGAGCATCAAAACGCTCGTCACTAACATGCTGGGCTTCCCTCCTCCCTGTAACGATAAAAGTAATGGTCAGCAGGTGGTTACGGCCGGAGGATTTCATTTTATAAGAAAAAAAAAATCTGTCGCAACGTTTCACACAACTTCCCTCAGCCCCAGCTTCAATACGGCTGTTAGGTCGCAACACTCAACTCTTAGCGGTCGTGCTGGTTTAGCGCATCCCCTCTCTTCAACTGAGAATGAGCAGGCAGATGAAGCATGTTTTTTTTTTGTCTGCAATCATTCAACTTGGCTTCCATTGCCTTATGGTAATCTGAGCTCACCATTCTTAAAGTTTGGTACGAAGCATCTCACAACTTTGCACAAACCCCGTAAATACGACGACCTGCCGTATATACGGGCGCTCTATCTTCGTTCTACGCATTTATACGGAACAAAATGTAAGTACTAGTTAGTTGAGAGTCGTCCGTATGTTTGATCGAAATCCTTAAAGCCGTTAAATTAATATTCGACAAACCTCTTTTCCCGAGCTATCGAAGCTACTCACAGAAATAATTACCGAGAACAAAATTTGGGTATAGGTTGCGAGAAGACACTTCATAAGATTGATGAAATCCAGTTACTTTGGAAATTACAGAAATGTTAAAAAAAACAGTATTTTCGACACATTTTCATTTTCTGTCTGAGGAGGATTTAATAACAGTATATAGGTATTAACTATTTGAAAACATTCTGTGAGTTTCGTGAAAATTGTTGAAGCCATTGACGCCGAAAAGTTGAGTAGACTTGGAAGCTGATTACGCGACTTACGTCTCTTGTTTATAGGGCTGAGGAAAGCAATACGAAGAGTTGTTATTGATATAAGACAGACAGACCTGTATGAAAGTGATGGCAGACATGGCGATGGAGATGCTGCCATTGAAAACGACTATTCCGGCCGGCCACTTGACGACGGTCATGTAACTCTCTGCATAGCTGGAGCAATAAATGTCGACCATCACACATAGTTTTACGGGTCACTTAAGAAGCGCTTAATTACATTACGAGTAACTCGATAACAAAGCCCTTTTACGTCTTCCGTACTTGGAACTGTACCGGGACGAACCAAACCCTTTCATTCAGCAGAAGCTCGTCCAGGGCATTTGTGCTGACTGGGCACCTCAATGCCCGATTCACTTGAAACTTCGCAGTCGTCAGTCGTAACTGAGCGGTTCCCTCGTCGCCGTGTCGCCCCCACTCGCGTTCGCACCCACCCAGTTCCCTGTTTGTGGTAGTTAAACACACCCGAATGTAATTGAGAATACAACTCCTTGTTTCGATTGCATTCGGTTTCTATCGTACTACTTCCTGACTCACCTAGTGCGATACATCTTTCAATATTAATCCTCCCATAACAGAACTTTCATAATTTCAAATACATAATGAAGATGAACAAAGTGCAAAACTTCACGTGGCAGATATTTTTTGTACTTTTATTTTATATCGGGAGATCTTTTGTTGAAAACGTACCTACAACTCCGTGAACCGTCCCAAATTTCCAGCAGAACTGCCCATACGCGTCTCCGTGCTGGGTTGCACTGATAGCATGAACGGCAACTTCGCACTTGGCTCGAATCACATTTCTCTTAAGCGCATAAGTAACGACATTGATTCAGATTCAGGGCCTCAAGGACGTGCACAAGTTCTTTACGAACGTCTGAAGACACAAAGCAGCCTGTAAAACAGGCAGTTTGAGTTTTGGCGAGGTATTGGAGTGGAGGTGTGAAGCCCTCTTCGAACTACAAAAGACGCACTAATGGATCATGCCGGCTCGCCAGTACTAAACTGGAATGGGCTCGCAGTTACTTAATCTTCATAGATCTTCATTGGATTTGAAGTGGAGTGTCTATCTCTTTGCTACTGGCACGGCCATACTGTGTGAGGGCAATTCACGGGAGGAATTATTCGCAACCGCTAATTGTTTTGAGCAAGTCTCAAAATACGTTGACCTCAGCCAGCTCTGCAGTATTTCCAGCACCTCGATGTTCCCCTTTGGAATCCGCCAAGCGTGACCTTTTAATGGAATGTTCGCACTTAACCCTATAGAAAGCCATTGTTTCCCCGGACAGTTTCTTCCTCAACTCCTTTTGTTATCTTATGAAATTCCAACTCCTCGGTAATTTCCAAGTGACAATGGATTTCCCCTGTCCTGGACTTTCCCATCCCTCAATTTTAGATAGCTCTCAACAACAGACAGCTCCTCCCATACTCATTCACCTACGAATTCTCGCAAATGTCCAGTGCTCCCAACACATTGTCATCCCCCAAGTCTCTTATCGACATTGTCATTCCCCTGAACTGGCTTTTCCTATTTTCTGATCCCACTCCTCAATTTCAGATTCCTCTCCATGATAGACAGCTCCTCCTAAACTCATTCTCCCATGAAGTCTTGCTAAAGACGATTGTCTCCAGTTCTCCCAACGGACACTTGTTTCACCTCTCTTTGACTTCTAATTCGGATTTCTCGTTCCTTCCCCGTAGAACCAGTTTCACACCTTCAGAGCTCCCCTTGTTCGCGCTTCTATCCTGTTCTAGTCACCTCTTTTTTGTACATCTAAGTCTTCAAATCTTTTGATATCCCAACTGTTCAAATTACAAGCTCGTGCTAAACCAAAACACGTATTCTTGATTCATTCAAGTCTGCCTTGGTCAAAACAATATCGAAGAGAGGGTGAGCGTGAGCGAAGGTGAGCGAGCGAGAGAGAGAGAGAGAGAGAGAGAGAGAGAGAGAGAGAGAGAGAGAGAGAGAAAGAGAATTGCTTCTAATGCAATTCGTGCATTAAGCTATTGAATGTACAGATATTCATGAACAAGACTGCACCCAGTCGCTCCTTTCCAAGCAGATTAGCTGTGAAGCAGCACAATTGTAGTTCAATAGCTGCAGTGAGGTGTTGCCACCTGGACTCAGTGTACAGTGTGGAGCCTGTTTTCTTCGCTTGTCTCGAGTGAGCCAGGCATGGTAGCTGTCTGCAGGACGCTTTGGGGAAGCTCCCTCCCTCCACCATTGTAGGGAAGATCCTGGAGGGCCAAGAAAGTCGTGGGTGGTGGTGGGGGTGGATGAGTTTGTCCAGACCGTGCACTGTAAAAAAAGTATAGAAGGGTCAAGTGTTTTGCATAGTCGCATCTGTCTCCGGCTCCTTCACAGAAAGAGAATAAAGCGATGATAACCGGTGATGACAGGGAGGAGTCAGCAAACTAGAATCGAACTCGAGCGTAATGGAGACTACCATAGGACAGCACTACAATTGCTGCTGGGGTGACCATGATATTTGATTATTACTACTGAATGTGGTCCAAAAATAGAATTAAGTCGTTAGCTTCATTGACTAACCCCAACAAGATTCTGTGATGTTCGACAACCTGCCGCAAGCAATATTCGTAGCATTTCATCAAAGCTTGGCTCTTGGGCCTTTCAAGCGGCTGCCGTGGAGGTCGCCTTCCGTAGCGCTTTCCGTACAAAGTGTTCGCTCTTTTATCCATTTTGAGGCAGGCGTTCCGGAGGATATTTTGCTGCAGAATGAGTTCTAGCCCGAAGAATGTCAACAGGAGAGTAGCGATCGTTGCCACCATAGCAATATCGGCAGCATCAAATGCCATGTACGCCAGCATCAGCGACCTGTAACAGAGACCTAGGCCCTTGTACCTGTTGCGCATCTAGTGTGCCCCTATGTGCAAATTATTCGTTTATTTGGTTGTATAAAAAACGTCATTTACACTACGAAAGTATGTGTATAGTGGCTGAACGATATGTGTGTTGCTGGTCTGAACTAATAGGGGCACTGCTACTTAACCTGTAAAGATTGATCATCCTACAGGTAATGCGAACTGGCTTAACTAAGTAGGCTACGAAAACTACCAGTCGGCTTCGTAAATCAACTTCTTTCTTCAAATTTCCTTTCTCCATTGAACACAAGGATTAGTATTTCCAGAGCTGACGACGTACTCTCAAACACAGACGCTTCCTTGAACGTACAGCGGGGTTTTCTGTGCAAAACCCCCCCCCCCCCCGCTCCTTTCTTCCTTCTCACAGTTCGTTCTGATTGCGTTGCTTCTCAATTCGTCCCAGTTCACATTTAGTCACCTCTGGCTCTAAAACTAGTTCTATATATGAAGAGATTTTGGCTGAGCAGTGCTCGGGTAAATATCTCAACATGGTGTGGACGAATGCCTCTGGCGTGAGCTGGCTGATTGTGTCCACCACCGCGCCCCGCCACTTTGGCCCCCTTTGGAACGAGAAAGTGGCATGGGAAGCGTGATCTACAGTTGTCCTGAAGTGCAGGCAGTTTGGGCGTGCAGCCTTAACCATTCGTTGCAGGGGCGTCCTAAATACTTCGTGGCTTGGTAGGAACTGGGTGAAGTAGAAATCCAACTCACGATGGCACCGTCTGAACCAAGTACCGAGCGCTGAAATCGGCTGCCTGGTCCTCCGTCCTTTCTGAGGTGTGTTCCACACGTTTAGCCCCCTCCCAAGGGTCACAGCCCGCCTTTTCATCAGGTAGACATACTCTTGTTTCCCCATCGATGAGCTCTTTCCACTCAGCTGCCAGAAGGTGGATCCGGACAACGCTCGCCATCACCATCGCTGCCTCCTGAGAAAATGTGGTAGTCCAATGAGCTATCTACACTTCAGATTTGGTCATTAGATATCAGCAACCTGATGCATTTCGGAATTCAAACTAGTGCCGCGTTCTTCAATAATTTTTTCAGCGTAGTCCGGAGGCGCTTTGTACATTCTCGGCTCAGTATGCCTAACATGTGGTTAGCGGTGCCCTAACATGCCTGTTTCATACAAATAACGTGCTTCACTGCCGGGTTTGTGGTTCAGTTAAATTGTGCAAACAGCACGACATTAATTTTTGGTCAAAGTTTAAACGCAATTAAACTCACCACTGTAAATCTGTTTCAATCGGGAAGAAAGTCCACATTTTAACCGGCAAATTCAAATACACTCCGTCACTACAGTGACGTTGCTAGCTTCGTAATTGAAAAATGCGTCGACTTGACTTCATGGTATTTGTACATCCTAGGTTGAATGGAATAAGTATCAGACACGTACAACTGCGTATAGGGAAATTACAGTAATTATTACAGTCAACTAATTGAAAGAACTCGCGGAAACTACAGCAGAGGTAAACGTTTCGTCGTCAGTACTCCCTCCCTCCCTCCCGTCTCATCAAAACTACCCGCCCGCCTCCACGAATCGCTCGACTCGCAACGTGCCAATTGCCGAGGGTTCGCTCGGTTCGAGGTTCCTACCCGTCCTGTCCCAATTTTCCAGACTCTTTTTGCCCGATGGGGCGGAGGAAGGTTAGGGCCACTTCCTCCGCACACCCCTACATCGGATCATAAATGCCTACAGACGTCAAGCTGTTCATGAGAATAATAAACCGTTGTGTAATAATTTGCAGGGTTTTGAAGTTCAGTTAAATAGTGCACTTATCACGACATTAATTTTCGGCCAAAGTTTAAACGCAATTAAACTCACCACTGTAAATCTGTTTCAATCGGGAAGAAAGTCCACATTTTAACCGGCAAATTCAAATACACTCCGTTCACTACAGTGACGTTGCTAGCTTCGTAATTGAAAAATGCGTCGACTTGATCTGCGCACACAACTGACCCGGAAACCAGAAGCATGTAGAAAGGAACGGCCAGCTTGGCGAATTTTTTCACAAGTTCAACCAGTTTCCTCAATTGCTGAGCGTTTTCAGGTAACGCTCCTTCATCTTCGTAGTCGTAGAAGCCGGAAATGCAGGTCTCGAACATCACAATTATACACCTTCGTTCGACATTTCCCGTCAATATAGTCACTATACAGATTAAAATCACCGCTGCATAATTAATTGACTGTCCAGCGATGGCAAGGTCGTCAACTTTGAAGACGGTCACTATGTCGCAAACGAAGAAAAACGTCAGATTAACGAGAAGCATGAGAATATAAAACAGATTCACCATCCAAATTTTGGGCTTCCAGGTGAAAAAGCCGCCGCTGATTTCCAACATGTACCAATATTCTTTGTACCTCCTCTCCTTAACAGCAGGAGTATCCATTTGGTCAAGCTTCTCCATCCAATTTGTGTACAACATGTGTATGTATGCTGAAAAAAATATTTTTCAATAGTTAGTGCAACTTAGAAACATTTAGGTTGAATAACAATATTAAATAGCTGTAGGGCAAGAGAGGAACTAATTTCTGGATGAGTCTACCTGTCATTTGGAGACCCAGAAATTCCCAGGGGAAATAGCACTCTCGACTGATCTGAAGTTAGCTTCATAATCGAAACTTTGACCGTTTGCCCAGCCGTCCTGGATGGTCGCAGCGGCTGACACGAAACATCAGCAGAGAAATGTCTAGATGGCTCTTTTTCGGTCTTGGTTTATTATTCATTCTGAATAATAACCCTATGTCTTTGGTCACGAAAAATTGTTTGCAACCCCCCCTCAAAATTTGATATTTTACGTTTCAAGACATCGGGATTCCAAATACGCAATGTCCGTCCCCCGGCCACCGTAAGGCCGTTTTGTGCCTTTAACGTGGTCTAAAATTCGTTCGTCTAATTCGTTCTTTCGCATAAAAATACCATTTGGTATCTAGTTGTGCCCGCCATCTCGGCAATCTGATCGGACGAAGCCCATAGTTACTATGGGCCAACAATGGTTAAAAAAATTAACGAAACGCAGTATAATCGCAAATAAGCCGTGTTTTGTATCGTTTTCAAGGACCGCTCGACACGCAACGTCCTGCCAATTGCCGAGCGAGGGTTCGCTGGAAGCCCCCGTCCCAATTTCCCCGACTCTTTTTGCCCGACGGGGCGGAGGAAGGTTAAGGCCACTTCCTCCGCACACCCCTCCATCGGATCATAAATGCCTACAGAAGTTTATGGGCGCCTGAGGAATATTTAGTTTCCGTAGTTCCATTGTAGTCAGGTCATGTTTCGTATGGTTTACTAGTATTCGATGCTGAATCGAATGGAATGGGTCTCAGAGCAGTAATACTAGGTCAAGCTGCAAATTAATTAATTAATTGTCAGTGCAAGACAACTCAAACTACATATTGAGCACAGTTACTTAGACTAAGGGAATTCCCTAGATCAAACCTAACGTACATGTAGCCCCTAGTTAGTGATGGAATGATCTTGACCAAGAGTAAGCAGGAAGGGTCAGCAGAGATTAACAATGAGAAAACAACTACGTTGCACTATCTGGTGTTTGGTTGGGAATGTGTGGAGCGACCCGAGTAGAGCCTCGAGACTGACAGACCTACAGAATTGCTGAGGGTTGCCGAGATGATGCTTTATAATTATGGGGCTGAGGTTTCGTTGTATCACAGATCTTGTTCGACGCAAAGCGTCGAAGTGGTCCGAGTTTTTGACCTCGGACTTCCCCGCGTCATTGTCTCCGACCGCCTAATTGTCTCCAACCATTTCAATACCTGACCCTCACCTGAGGGAATCCCTTAGCTACGGACCCCCAGCCCCCTTTTCTAGGTTTTCCCCTTTCTTTATTTCTTTTCCCAATTTCATTTTCGTATCGATGACAGAGCTCTTCCAAAATCATTCTGCTTCCAACAACCACCCCAGTAACTTCTTACTCTCTCATACAGGTACTCACGCCAGTTCACGCATTCCGAGTACTGCCCTTGTGCCGCATATTTGTACTCACCTCAATTTTAATTCAACTCAATTCCGCACCCACGTATAATACAGTCCTCCTCACGCTCACCGAGTTTCAGTTTTATTGCGATCCTCAGCTCCCCCTCTCGTGCAACCAACAGATCTTTAACTTACTAATAACATTATTTCTCTTTGCGGAAGTTGGGATTGAGAAAGAAGAGATAATACAATACACGATATACGGACGCTTACAGTCAACTTCTCCTAGAACTCAGTTCAGTACTTCCTCAGTTTTAATTTGAGTCCAATTCAGTATCCATCATTCGTACATGATTGCTACGTACTTAAGGTGGTCAGAGTACAGACCTGTAATCACAACACAGTACTCCTGTACTTCACTATACTCGTACGCACAGATTCTTCTTTTCAACTGTCACTGCGATAGCCTACTACAGTTTGACTAGCGTTTTTCGAAACAGAAACATATACCATCGGTGCACAACTCAATTCGCACGCTGTCAACGAACTGTCTGATCTGTCAAGGCCTTTCTTTCGACATGGGAGCCATTCGTTTGTACAATATTAATGAGATTGATCGCTGCTAATGATATTGTATTTTTTGTGTCAACATTTCGGCTCTGCTGAATATTTCGCGCAGCCGAAAATTGAATCCCACTACTGGAAATGATTTGGAGGAACCTCCGATCTTCACTATGGCCTATATGCGCAGTGTGACACCAGTTAAGTAGAAGAGAG
Source organism: Pachypeltis micranthus (assembly GCA_020466155.1). Lineage (NCBI taxonomy): Eukaryota > Metazoa > Arthropoda > Insecta > Hemiptera > Miridae > Pachypeltis > Pachypeltis micranthus. The sequence continues at coordinate 25,940,200 of CM035777.1, read as the reverse complement.
TTTAATTCTCGATACGAAGTCGAAATGTAGTTCAGAGCTAGCTGTACTCGTAATTTGTTTTCCCGTCAGGATGCTAGACGAGGGATGGTCGAATAATTGAACCAGAAGACCTCGAGCTACTTGGGTTTTGAGGCGTGCCTGTAAATCAGTTGATGATATAGGCAATTTGTGTAGATCCCTGTACGCCTTGCACGTCTCGGTTCAATGCATATCAAACTGATGCTCAAAATTTCGAATCGCCAATCGCCTATTATGCAGTGTCTACACATGAGCACGAGATGGGACTGTATATTTACACTTGAGACAGGATATAGATATACATGTGAGCAGAACATGAGAGATAGAGTAGTTGTGAATCGAGGAGTCTATGGACAGGCAAATGCGATAAGTGCGAGAGCTGAGAGCGAATGAATGTAGCAGGGTAAGAGCTGAGCGTCGACTGTCTGGCTAGTTTGGAAGTAAGAGCTGGGAAGTGGGATGAGGGGAGGGAGTGAGTGAAAGCCAACTGGGGAAACCGTTAGAGAGAAAATACGGTCTTATTTACTGCCAGTTCAAGGTCAGAGGATGTGGAAATTCTACAAGACAGGTTTGCTTTGCAAGAAAGGTCCACAGCACCCGTGATTGGCACGCGTGGACGTAACATAACGTAGCAATCCTTTTCTGTGTGCATTGCAACGCATTGAGACCATGGCTCTACCATCTGAAGGTGGAACGGACAGGGCATGAGAAGTGCATGCAGGCTTTGATAAATTCATCCTCATCGCTGTTGACTCCTTTTCCTCCTTCACTCTCCTCATTCCGCTTAAAAAATTAACCTCCCAGGCAATCACTGAGGCTCTACATACCCGCGCGTTTTCAACGTATGGTTACTTCCGGACGATTGTATCGGACAACGCGTCCGTGTTTCACAGTAAGGTTTTCTCCGAATTTCTACTGCAGCACGGAATGACATCCCAATACCTTCGGCGATATTACCCCAATCCCTCCTTAGCTGAACGTCAAATAAAAAATTTGAAAGCAGCTATCACCGCATTCCATGCCGACGACAAATCACAATGGGACACCCACTTAGAGTACATCCAACTCGGGTTCAATTCCGTAAAGCACGCATCCACCAAATTCACCCCTGCCCGTCTATTCCTTGGTCGGGAAATACAAACGCCCCTTACACTCCAGTGGGACCTCCCCGCTCTTCCTGCTAACCCCCACCCCCGATCAACACTTTCCAGCGTGGCGTCAGGCGTACGGCAATCTGTTGAAGGCTCGCAACACTCGCACAGTACACTACAATGCCCGTCATACTCCCCGGACCCTACAGGTCGGGGATCATGCCCTCATTCGATTCTACATCCTGAGCTCCGCAACTGCCGATATCAATTCAAAATTGTCTTATAAATACACTACCCCTTATACTGTCACAAAGGTTTTGTCCCCCGTCACCTACTAATTGCAAAATGTTGCCGAGCCCACTGACATAAAAACTCAGCACATCAGTCAGTTGAAACCATACACCACTAGGATTGCTTAACTTCCTCCACCATTTTTAATTTTATTGCACATTGTAATTCTGCTTTTTGAACCGTTACTGCTGTCGTCCATTTGCTTTTTACTTTCCTTGCTCTACGAAGTAGAAAGGAAAGTTATGTAATCGGCTGAAAAAAAATTTTTAGTTTTCTTCAGATCTTTACGTTTCAGACCCTCCTGAGTCCGAAAAACACTATTTGGGAAAATGGTCTGTGTGTGTATGTGTGTCTGTGAACGATTTTTAGAGAAAACCACCGTACCAAATCAGCTCAAACTTGATATCTCGCCCGCAGGTTACCATGGGACGCCAAAATAAGGGGAAAAATCCACCGTAAGTTGACTATAGTTTCATAGTGATCAAAACACCAAATATTTTTTTTCTCAAAAACGGCTCTAACGATTTTGATTAAATTTTTTATATTGATAGCTCTCAATAAGGCAATTATACCATAAAATTCCCATTTGTGGGAAAATGACGAGAGCAGCACAACAAATTACCAAAATTTTCTACGAAATTGATTTTAGCGCGGTTTATAGATAAAACAACCGTACCAAATCAGCTGAAACTTGATATCTAGCCTACAAGTTACCATGGGACGCAATAAGGAGGGTATGGGCAAAATCCACCGAAAGTTAACTATAGTCATCATAGTGATCAAAACACCAAATTTTTTTTCTCGAAAACCGCTCTAACGATTTTAATTACATTTTTTATATAGATAGCTCTTAATAAGTCAATGATACTATAAAATTCTCATTCGTGGGAAAATGACGAGAGCAGCACAATAAATTATCAAATTTTTCGACCAAAAGCGTTTTTCGCGCAGTTTTTTCCTTATAAACTCCGCTGGAATTCTTGTGGAATGTTAAAAAAAAATTGGTATTGTAGTCCATTCCAATACCTAAAGGGTGAGAGTTTAAAACCGCTCATGAGATACATGGGACTCACTCCAGAAATTCCTGAATTTTAACTACTGACGTTTCGCTTACTACCAGTTCTAAAAGTGTTTACCCTATAACTCTGCAAAAGTAATTACTATCCTTCTTCAAAAAATTCTTGTTTTTCATGTACACCTTTTTGCACCTACCTGCTTATTGTGATGGGATTCTGATTCGCTTGCGATGCTTTAACCGTGGAATACCTTAAGATGACCCACGAACAGGTTTTTTCTCCTGGGAGTCACTATCGTCGCCGGTGGACTCAGTAACGTTTCCTCATCAATTTCTCGCTCTGAGCTATGTCGTATGATAGTGCCTCGCAGTTTGTCCCGTTCATATAACTAATTCATCAATTCACTACCATCTTAACGAATACTGTTTTAGAACTCCACAATCATTTTGTATCTTTCTGTTAATTTTTCTTTACTATTACGTACTGCTCGTTAACATCTCCCGAAATAGTTCACTGCTCCACCCTTGTACGCCTCATACATTGTCTCCCTTGCTAGCACGCTGCTCTTGCCTGGCTCTCCCTACATATCTAGCTATTCATTTACTTGCGCTCACCCCTCACTAGGCTCGGCGCTGTCTCATCCCCCGCCTACGTGGTACGTTTATTTTGCCATTCATTACTTTCTTTTTTTACCTTGGGGGTCTGTAGCTCCTCCCCCGGCTTCCTCCCCCCCCCATAGTGCTCGGTAACTTCTTTTGTTTTCTTTTTTTTCTTTCCCCAAGGTCCCGTTCTTTTTTTTCTCTTGTTTGATTTTTTCATTTTCATTTCATCGATTTACCCATCACTGGTGGGAGGTGGGTGGTTTACTCCCCTTCCTTAACCTGGGTGTAGGTTCAGGGGATGTATTCTCCCATAAACCATGGTGCTACTAGCCCCCAACCCCACCCCCGCTGCGACAAAGCCGGGGTGACTCCCGAAGCACCCAGGTCCCGGCGTCTCACTCCCCCTGGGGTGCTAGCGTCCAGTGGGCGTCCTATCACCTTAGTATCCACAGCCTCTTTGGAGTGTACCCATCCCCTGCCTACCTGAGGCCACCACCAAGAGGCTTACCGCTCCCGCTATTATTTATTTCTTTCTTTATCATTTTATTTATTTTCTTATTTTGCTAATCTCTCTGCGCTGCGGACTGAACTGCTGGGAAGGGTTTGACAAAATTTTTTTTTGCACTAAAAATTTTTGTCTGGAGGGGGAGTGTAATGGTTCGTGGCCTGGTTCTGGGTTATTATCCGAGGAGCATGCCCATGCTACCAAGCGCGACTACGGGTTGTGGATAGTGGAACGGCCACGGCATTGTCCCCAGGGGCATGTCTGCGGCCAGCTGTGAATAAGGACAGCATACTGACTGAATAAGCAGCCGCGAACAATGGGCCAAACCCAAGAGAGCGCAGAAGAGATCCTGAACAAAGGACTCAAGGGCAAGCGGATCTACATTTTCTCAGACAGCCAGGCCACCTTAAAGGCCATCGCAGCCTATAGTTTTAGGTCTACGCTGGCATGGGAATGCTTCAATGCGCTCAAGCAGCTCGGCGCCCGTAACAGGCTCTCCCTCATTTGGGTGCCAGCACACAGGGGGCATGAGGACAATGAAAAGGCTGACCGCCTTGCGAAAAGGGGTACAGAATCCCTACCCATCGGGCCTGAACCACACATAGGTATGACGAAAAGTCACCTGAACCGTCTGGTTGCTCGATGGGAGATACAGGAAAATGGCGCCCATTGGCATCGCCAGCCACAACTAAGACAGGCGAAAAGGCTTTTCACGCCTTCCTGTCAAAGGGCGAAGGCGATGCTGACACTCTCTAGACAAGATCTGAGAGTACTGATAAGCTTCCTCACTGGGCACTGCCCACTCAGATATCACCTCAACAAGATGGGCATCTCAGAGGCGGTGGAATGCAGACTCTGCGGTGAGGAGGGCAAGACAGCAGAGCATATCCTGTGTGAGTACCCTGCCTTGGCAGCAAAACGCTTTGAATACTTCGGTCAGGGGACCGCTGAACCCCAAATCATGGGGGAATCTGCGGTGAAGGACATACTTGGCTTCCTAAGGGGGGCGGGTATGTACGACGCCTTCTACTAAGAAAGGGCCGTCACAATAGGCCCATATGCGGCCACAGTGACAAAGGGACTTCGGGTCAAAAAAAAAAAAAAATGGTTCGTGGCGGACTGCACGAAGTGGCAACATTGACGGCCACCCGTGCAGGCCGCCGCTGTTTATATTAGCGGCGGAGCCGCGTTTCACGATCAGAATGGCATTCGGCTCGTCAACGAATCTTCCCTGTTTTAAGCCAGTGTTTAAATTCCCCTTTAGATTGTGTGAAGTAAGGTAAGCGATCAGAACTTGGTGTTTCATTTTTCCCATTGTCCCTTTATTGCTATTAATACAATCCGAGCATAGGTTATTTATTTCATTCTAAAAGGAGTTCGTTTCATTTCATTCATTTCGAGTTTTTGCTGATAAATTCAAGTGGGTCTTAATTGCTTTATGTTGGGTTTGTTCTCGGAGGTCGATTGGTTCGGTGCCTTTTGCCCAGGGAGTCGTCCTCTGTATTTACGAACAATCCCTTTCCCTTTCCTATGACCCCTCTCTTACCTCTTTACTTCCAATTTTCCCTCCCATTTCGTCGTCTGCCGCTCGCCAGCATTGTACCTTCCAAGACGAAAGCTAATTTTTTATTTGTGCTGGGGAGTTTTTTCGGAAGTGTTCCATCACTCTCCACTCTCAACCAGTACTTCATTCGAAATTACGTCGCCTCCAAGACTGAGACCTGCTCTTTTATCCCCGGGGAACACTGAAGGTTTGGTGCAGATTGGTGAGTCCCATAATTTATTTCCTAGTTTGTGGATTATTGGGGGTGATTCTCCGGGTGATTGGTTTTCGGATTGGAGCTTCTGAGAGTAAACCCAGCACAATATTTGGGGGACACTTTGCCTATGGTTTATTGTCATTAAATTACAGTCCACTTCCTAATGGGCAAAAAGGAGTGACTAATTCCCCCTCATTGTTCTCAACACTTTACAATGTCATTTTCCATTACTTTCTTGAGAGTCATTATTTTATTTATTTCATCAAGTGAGAATTATTGGGAGTATATGATTTATTCTTTTCTTTTGGGCCCAGTCACGACCTTCACGCGTGTTTTGTACGCGGGAATTGTGAGACAATTCCCCAAGTACGTTACTTGTTTGAAAAATGTCGTTTGTGATAGTATAGAAAAATGTTTTGGTAAGTCCAATACGTGCAAACTGTTCACAACGAACTCACAATTCATAATAACTACTTGCAAGTTTTATTTTCTCGAACACTTTCGTATAACGCAGAATTGAATGATTTATCTTCCTAATAGTGTCAACAAATGGTCCTCTTACCCGATCTAGGCAAGTCAAGCAGTTATCTTCCGTCTGCTTCAATACGGATGCACGTGTTTGAGTTGATAAGCAAAAGCTCTATCTCAAGAAAGCATATGAAAAAAAACTACTCGACAAAATTGCGAAACTTTTGGAGTGACTTCTATGCACGTGAAACTGATAGAATCTGAAAACACCAAACTCGCTAAGTAGATTTAGTTTCCTATGAAATAAAATATTTAGCAGACGGCGAAATGTTGACATATCAGAAACAACAAAGGACACGATCGAAGTCTTTCATATTATATGATGGGATAGCTCAAATGTACAACAGAATGTCTCGACAGAACTATCGGTGGTCAGTTATGATTTGTACCGATGGAGGTTTACATTTCCGTTTCTATCTGACGCTTTAACTAGCTGTACTAAGACACTAGCAACACTTAGTAAGTAGAAATGTGAAAAGTTGCTGGAGCGAACAGGAATCTTATTTTTTTCTCGACGGCAAAGGACTCCATACGCCAACGATACAAGTAATTGTTGAATTTTGTATTCACACAATTTAAATTCAGACCGCTCATCTGGTCATTATTATTAGCCCTTGTTTTAACGACGCTTGCAACTCAGCTGCCATACGTTCGCTCGTTCTAGGAAAAGTTTGCTATTTAAAACTATTTCTCTGTTCCGTATTTCGTTGATATTATTGACATTAAATTTAAAAATAATTACAGTGTTTTAAGAAGGCTCTTTCTTTATATTCACATTCGTACGGCTGTTACAACAGCAGACCACTTCCACCAACTACAATCCCTCGTGAAAACGCTGTGAATTTTTACCCAACGATTTATTAATGTCTAGTGGGTCATTATTGCGCGGTTCCACACCTCTGAGACCCGTTCCATTCCATAACGCATCGAAAAATAACAGTAAATGATACGAAATAAGACGTGACTACCACGTAACAACGACAATTGAGCTTTTCTAGACAACACTAGGCAATTGGCACTACATGACTAGTCAAACTGACGGGTGGTGAGAGTGAGACGGGAGGCAGTGCGGTATATAAGCGTAGGCAGGGAGAAATGATAACTTTCGCAATATTTTCTCACGAGTTCCGTCAAGTAATTTAATTTGCCTCGACATATTCGTTTGTATGATTACTGGACGAGCCCAAAATCCGAAAGAAAGAAAGTCCTGAATGGCAGAGATTGACAAAAAAAGTAACCGTTTTTATTGCCGTTAAGTCTAGAAAAGACACAATGCGGGATTGATGATGGGAGAGTGAAGAGGGCATAACAGATAGGACCGACAAGGTAAGAAGGGGAAGGGATGACATGAGGTTGGCTTCTCATGGAGTATGGAAGAAAGGAGACGTTAACGCATAGACAGGTATCACAAGGGTTGGCGAAGGGATGCGACGGGTGAGCTCTTCGTAGTTGACCTTTCCTCTGGAATAAGAGAGTTTGAATGCCAGATAATGGAGAAATGCTCCGAAGACACGCTCGACTAGGACAAAGAGACAACCAAAGCCACTGACAGGCACGAACTCGAGGATGGGCTTAACCAGCGTTTTGTACAACTAGACGAATGAAACTCTCTGGTGTGCCTCGTAATATAGCGCGGAATACCCATACCATTGGACGTAACTAGGGCTATGTGATTGGAAAATTGTGTACGTAAGCGGAACCGATGAGTCCGAGCGATAGAAGGAAGTGGTGCTGCATTTAGCTGGATTAAGAGAAAGTTCATTTTGCGAGCACCCAAAAGGGAGCCAAAGTAATCGGCCCCATGTTATCTGCGTATGGCAGATGAGTTTTTCGTCTACCTCCTCTTCTGATAATCGGAGCTTTGTGTTCCAGTTGAGCAAAAATTAGGTCTTGTAGTTGTGAGACATCGTCGAGCTCTCCAGGAGATTAAGAAACCGTTGAGTGATAACTTTCTGCGCTTTTAGTTGCGTCTTCAGAACCACAATGTATCAAAAACGAGGATTTTTCGCATTTATCTTTCGAGTTATCTTGTATTACTCAGTACCAACTTTCTTTTATCATCAATATCTCACCGAAAATTCGGTGAACGAAGATGATATTTGATATTTTAAATACTCATTTTGGTTTATTATTCATTCTGAATAATAACCCTATGTTTTCGGTCATGAAAAATTTTTTACAACCCCCCCTCAAAATTTGATACCTTACGTTTCAAGACATGGAGATTCCAAATTTGCAATGTCCGTCCGCCGTCCCCCGTCCGGGCCGTTTTGTGCCTTTAACGTAGTCTAAAAAATTCGTTATTTCGCCCAAAAATCCGATTTGGTATCTAGTTGTGCCCGCCATCTCGGCAATCTGATCGGACGAAGCCCGTGGTTGTAATGGGCAAAAAACGGTTAAAAAAATTAACGAAACGCAGTACAACGCGGGAGCTACAGCGTTTCGTCATTTGAACTCCCTCCCTCCCGCCTGTCTCATTAAAAAAGCAACCGCGCTCAAGGCTCGCTTGCCTCCCAACGCCGCCACTCAAATCCCCTTTCGCCTTTCGCTTTGAGCGCCCCGTTCCAATTTCCCCGACGTTTTGGTTTTAATACGATTCAATTTTTTTAGATTCTTTCGTTTCATTCTCATTTTGGGGTTTTTCATAGATTTTTGGTTAAATTTTGATATTAATATTTAGCGTGCATGTTTTCATATTAAAATTCAGTTTTTTCTAGATGCTTTCGTTTTTTTTGTTTATTTTAATATTACGATTCAGTTCTTTTCGACCTTTTTTTGGGTTTCATTATGATATTTTTCGATGCTGAATCGAACAGGATGGATCTCGGAGCATTAATGCGAGGTCAAGCTGTTTATCCGAATAATAAACCGTTGTGTAATAATTTGCGGGGTTTTTAGCTTTTTCAGATTGAATTAAACATTTTACAAAATGAAATAAACAATTTACAAATTGAAATAAACAATTTACAAATTGAAATAAACAATTTACAAAATTAATGAAACACTGATGTCCACCTTTTACTTGAAAAAGAGGAAATATTTATTAAAATGTCTTTTAATATTCACATCGACGACCGAACAGCGGAACGCGACTACAACGCCATTAGTTATAAAATCAGGGGAGAGGATATTTAATATGATCGTCCCAATGGCTGTCGGTGACGTCAACTTCTACCAATAAGAGCGCGCGAACGATTCCGAAATCAAAATTGTGAAATTACTTTTCTCAACAATAACGAGATGGAAATACCTTCTCTGTGAACTCGTCAATCTCTTATCGTCTTGCTCAATGTGTATCAATGATTTTCTTGTTTCTATATAGTAGTTGATGAGTTATTTCACCTTGTTTATAATGTCGGACACCTCTTCTGATGAATCGGTTAATGTGAGGGCTCCAAGAAACCGGAGGCGAGTGAATGTTATTGCGTCCTCCAGCGAAGATGCCATTACGGAAATGGGACAGGAGGAGAGGAGAAGAACGAGGCGCAACGGGAGGTATGAGCACGTTTCCGTAGATAAAAAAAAGTTATTGTTAAAACTGTATCAAGAGGGATTCTCCATAAAAGAAGTCGCAAGTACATGTTTGAACAATTACAACACGGCGAGATTTATTGTAGCGAAATCTAAAAAAAAACATTTTCTCGTACACCCACCACTGGAAGACGAGGGCACCGTGCAAAAAAAACTCACACCCGAGGTCCTACGTGCAATAGAAAATGCGGTAGAAAGTGCTCCCGACATAACCCTCAAGGCGATTCAGGAGAAGTTGGCAGAGAAGAACATAGTATTAAGTGTGACGACAATCGATAACGGACTTCGTGAGCTTAGGATCACTTTAAAAAAAGCGTCCATCGAAGTCGATCGGATGAACTGTGAGAGAACACTTCAGCTTAGAAAAGAATATGCTCTTCATCTAAACGAACTAGCCCCCCAGAACAGGGACAAATTTATATTCATAGACGAGTCTGGGTTCAATTTACACCTCAAGCGAACCCACGCTCGATCTAAAGTGAACACAAAAGCAGTGGTCTCCGTTCCAACAGTAAGAGGACGGAATGTTTCTTTAATTTTGGCACAATTTATTTGGCATAATTTTTGGTACAATACATACAGAGATGGCAGTACTATCTGCTGGACAATGCTAGAATCCATCGTTCAGTGGAAGTTCGAGAGTTAGCGCGTTATTTGAATATGAATTTACATTTTTTGCCACCGTATTCCCCAATGCTGAACCCAGTGGAATACGCCTTCTCCAAAATAAAATCAGTTGTAAGAAACGTATTATCCAGACCTCAAGACCACCTTCTTCAAGAGGCGATTCGACAAGGGGTGGCTGCAATCACGTCCGTCGACTGTGCGTTATGCACGCTTTCTTGCTCCTGCCAGCAGCAGCTGCAATGCAGCCCCTTCATTAATATTTGAAAGACAGTGTTATTTAATTTATTTGGTATTCGTTTAATTCATTTTGTAAATTGTTTATTTCATTGTGTAAAATGTTTAATCCATATTGTAAATTGTTTATTTCATTTTGTAAATTGTTTATTTCATTTTGAAAAGTGTTGACTTCATTTTGAAAAGTGTTGACTTCATTTTGAAAACTGTTTAATTCAATCTGAAAAAGCTATATATTCTCCATTACAACTGGAGTTCAAACCTGCACACTCATCCAGACCTTAGTTGCTCTCTTGCCATACAGGTATTTAATATTTTTAGTGAACCCGAATGCTTCCAAGTTGCACAGACTGATGAACAATATTTTCCAGGATCCAGAAACATGTTGTACACAAAATGGATGGAGGAACTTGACCAAATGGATACTCCTGCTGTTAAGGATAGGAGGCACAGAGAATATTGGTACATGTTGGAAATCAGCGGCACCTTCATCACCTGGAAGCCCAAACTTTGGATCCTAAACCTCATTTACATCATCACGATCCTCACGAATCTGACGTACTTCTTTATTTGCTACACCGTGACGGTCTTCAAAGTCGAAGACATTAACATAGCTGGACAGTCCATTAATTACGCGGCGGTGATTTTAATCTGTATGGTAACTGTAGTGGTGGGAAATGTCGAACGAAGGTGTATGATTGGGATGTTCGAAACCTGCATTTCCGGCTTCTACGACTACGAAGATGAAGAAGCGTTGCCTGAAAATGCTCAGGAATTCAGAAAACTCATCGAACTTGCCAAAAAATTCGCCAAGGTGGCCGTTTCCGGTTACATGCTTCTGATCGCGGCGTCAGTTCTGTTGGCTGATCAAATCGACGCATTTTTCAGTTACGAAGCTGGCAATGTCACTGTAGTGAACGGAGTGCATCTGGATTTTCCAGTTAAAATATGGACTTTCTTCCCGATGGAAACAGATTTACAGTGGTGAGTTTAATTGCATTTAAACGTTGACCGAAAATTAATGTATTAATTAAGCACATCATGTAACTGAACCGCTAACACAGCAGCGAAGCATGGGCAATTCTCTTGAGCTCGTTTCCACTTTAGTTGGTTGTACGAGGCAGACAGACTTGTTAGGGCATCGCTAGACAAGTTAAGCAAAGTATTGCAAATCGCGTAAAAATAAATGTAGTGGCACCCTTACCTGGATGATACGGCGAGTGTCATACCGATCCACTTTCTGGCAGCTGAGTGGTGTGTGTCTTGTTGATCCAGGGGTGCGACCACCAGAAGTGGGAGGGGGGGGGGAGGGTCGTGTGACCCTTGGGAGCCGACAAGACGAATGGGGCGCAGCCCTGACCACTGGTCGCCTTCGTTCCAGAGACTACGTCCTGTTCCACTGCAGTTCCTACAACACTGAGCGACGATTATTGGAAGAGCAGCCAAACCTCCCAGCTTTGACTGCTACTCAGCGAGCTAATGAAACCCAAGCAAATAGTTAGAACAGGACAGAAACCAGATAAAGAACTCCACCAAGGTAGTGCACGTACAGATTCCCTGGGGTCTTAAATTGGTGTAGATGATACGGGGTGGGGTGGGGGGGGGGGGAGATTTAGAAAGTTGGAAGAACCGCTGACTCAGGAAAAATTACTGCTATCTCCAGCTCCGATAGCCCCACTTTCGTCGGATTATTAACCGTCGTCTCTACCGACTAGACCACTGGAGTATCTATAATGAGAGTCAGGCGGTACATAGAAGCATATGGGCAACCGCAATCTATATGGAAACGGGTTAAATGACAACCTGTCGTACCTCAACAAGTCTGTGTCCAGTGGACGCTGAGCCACTGTGTACCCAAAGTCTCGGCATGCTAGTGATACCACAACTTCCATGATTTTCGACTGAGTGATAAGTTTGAGTAGGTAACAGAGGTATCATCTTCTTCTGCCAGCTAAACGGTTCAAACGAGGCTACTTCGGAGGTGAATGAGGCTATTCATTTGATTCAAAGCCGAGTCAAAATACTTTATAGTACACTTACCGATTCGAAGACCTTTTAGTAATGATAAAAAGTTTAGTGCAAATTAAGACAAGATAAACAAGAAATAATAACACTTTGTACTCGTAACAGCAAGATCAGTTGACGACACGACGCAATACCAAACACAAGCGAAGCGAGAACAGGAATGGTGGACGAGGCGAAGCCGAGACACCAGAGTAACCATCGGGAACTAAATCCACCCGAATATTTGTTAATTGGATGCTAGGGTGCGCCACACATTCCTTTTGCGAGTCAAGTTGTATACACGGACTATATCCCGCACCATCGCAATCAACAAACATCCAGGGTCAATTATTCGAATGAGCAAATAGTACTCCAATGCAAAGAGCCAGCAGGCCCTAAGTACTAGTCGCTCAGATTGATTTTTCATGGGACCAGCAGCCCTGATGGTTGTGAAAATTCGGACTAGGCCTCACTTTGGGGACACTCGCTAATCTCGCTCCTCTGTAGATAATTGAAATTTTGTATTTCGGCGGAAAATCTCCTATTATTTTTATTTAATTTGCTATTATTTTTAATAATTATTTTAGTAATGTTCATCTGAATGAATAATTTTTGCATTGGAACAGATGAGATGCGCTAAAAGGTACACTGTACAACTTCTGCGTTACAGGGCACTGATGCTGGCGTACTTGGCGTTTGAAGCTGCCGAAATGGCTTTAATAGTAACCGTCGCAGCCCTCGTGCTGACATTCTTCGGTCTAGAACTCATATTTCAGCAAAATATCCTCCACAACGCCTGCCTCAAAATGGATACGAGGGCGAACGCTTTGTACAAAAAGCGCTATGGAAAGCGTCCTCCACGGCAGCCGCTTGAAAGGCCCAAGGACCAAGCTTTGATGAAATGCTACGAATATTGCTTGCGACAGGTCGTCGAACATCACAGAGTATTGTTGGGGTTAGCGAATGAAGTTAACGAATTGATATCTATTGTTGAACCACATTCAGTAGTAATAATCCCCCTGCAGGCCGCTACAGGGCTCGACCCACTTCAGACGCACAAAAACATACTCTACACTGAGTCTGAGTGGCAATACTTTACTGCAGCCATTCCATTATAGTAGTGCAGTTTCACAGCTAATCTGTTCAGGAAGGAGGGGCTGGGTGCATTCTGGTTGAAGTGTATCCCCACATTCTACAGCCATATACCAGGATAATATTGCAGGAGAGAAGCCGCATTCTGACGACCTTCACTTGTACCGCACGCGTAACGTCGAAGAGATTCCCACCACAGTACAAGTTTTGACTAGAGAAATTGAGCCACAATTTCACTCAACAAATGGTCAAAGCCTGGAAATGGCATGAAAATGAACAGGACCAACATAGGGGATTCTGCTTCGGCATTGGAGATTGTTGGTGGAGATCGACGTTGAAGCAGTGCCCAGGCTGGTGGGAAGTGGGGAATATCTGAACGTATTTTGTCAAGCGAAGAGCTTTCGGGTGTTGTTGCATGACCCACTTTCTTTTTGGGGTGTTGCAGGTGACCAGCGTCTGCCCTTTACTTGCGTTTAGGGCCCTTTACCAGTTGAAGCGTACTCCGACTGGTATCCTTGCATAACAGCTACAACAGCTGGTCCAGTTTCTAATTTTCCGTTGTTGGACTCTGTAACTGCCGCTTATCGTGATAGGGAAAACGATAGAGATCTCTATGTTGCAGTTCCTCGAATGAGTTGGCCAGCCAGTTCCATGCGGATCATAATGACTTCACTTCTTTTCTCTCATAGACCATCCATCCTGCACGTCTTGCTCCTCCAGTGCGAAGGAATTAAGAATCAACGTGCTACTAGTAGTAGATACACAAAAGTGACGTACAGTTGCTGCGAGCGCAGCCAAATCTTCTAGCCTTGACTGCTACTAAGCAAGCGTATAACCGTTTTCCTCAGTTTCCATGTATGTCGAAAACCGTGACCACAGTTGATCCATCACTTTCTAACTTATCTCCATCCACTCCTCCGAGAAGGTACAGGGTTCCCTGGGGTTGTGCCTCTAGGTAAATCCTTCATGACTTCTGACTAACATAAGGTCTCCTTATAAGTCTTCTGAGGGTTCATGAACAGTCATTTTGATAAAGAAACAGACCTCTTGCAGTCATACGAGCGTTCCTGTATTATAACAACTGGCGACCGGTCACAGAACCCTTGAGGCATTCAATCTGTTTGGACCCGGATAGACGTGAATGAAACTCGGAGACGGGTATTTACTGAGCACAAACTTGTAATTGGTGAGCTGGTATATCACAAGATTTGAGGACTTCAATATACAACGAGGTGACTTACACGAGAGATGAGTTGAGTATGAAATCGCGAACAAAAAGGGCTCTGAAGACGTGAAAAACTGGTTGTACTGGGAAGGAGGGAGAAAGCCAAACGAGAAGTCGATGAGAGGTGAAGGAGGTATCCGTTGGGAGAATTGGAGAAAGGTATTAGGAAATAAGTGTTGGGAGAACTGGAGACGACTCACTTCGGCGACACTTCGTAGCAGAGTCAATATTTGGGAGAAGGTATCAGTTGTGGAGAAGGATCTGAGAAGGGTGGAGAGGGGAAGGATGGGAAAACCACTGTCGGAAATATCCGCCGATTTGGGATTTCCATGGGCGCAAAAACCTTTAGAGGAACAATGACCTCGCCACAGGAGCCCGTTAGGCTAGGAGCGGAAAGTCCGAGGTCAAAAGTCTGGAGTTATTCGGCGCTTGCGTCGAACACAATCGTTGTCCTTTAAACACTGCGATCTATACCAGGTCACAAGTCAGTGGTCTTACCTAGCTCAGACACGCATCTTGATTGTTCTGCTAGACATTTGAGATGGTTCAAGAGATTGGGTGAGTGACAGGAAGGTACATTTTCAACAAGCTATCTCCCGAGGTGAAACTTAAAGCCGCTTTGTTAGCGAGCTACTCGTTCTGTAAATGAGAACTACGTAAGTAATACGTAAAAATTGATGTATGACAAATTAAATTTATTGCTCCAGCTTTACTGAGAAATACATCACCATCGTTAATTGGCCAGCTGGAATAGTCGTTTGCAATGCCAGCATCTCCATCGCCATGTCTACCATCATTTTCCTACAGGTCGGTCTATCTGTCTTATGTCGATGACAACTCTTCGTATTACTTTCCTTAGCCCTGTGAAGAAGGAGGGTAAGTCTTGCGTAATTAGCTGAATAAATCCTGTCGAGTTTTCTTCAGGTCTTTACGTTTTCAAAGGGTTCCAGGCCCATATTGGATCCTTCAGTGACAAGGAACGGAACGGGGATTCAGCTCATCAGAGTGGTTTTGGTGATTAACGAACCAAGAGTGAACACAGTCGAAGACAAAAGCAGGAGGGGAACCTCGTGACTGCGGCCGAGAACGTTATTTCAAGGGTTCTTTTCCACCTTCCATCAAGCGACGATCCATTATCGGGGTTCACTGTGTAATACTTGGAGAAGGCGCCTTGTGGACATGCTACCCAATTTCGAGGGAATTGGCTTGTTGAGTGGAGCTCTTGGGTCGTTAATGGCCAAAACCTCTTTCGATGAGCTAAACCTCTATTCCGTTCCTCGTCACCGCAGAATCTAATCACGACCGTGACAGACGTTGTCCAAGTCCTAAAAACGCCATTTCAGACAATCGTCTGTGAGCACTACTGCGTGAGAACGGCTTGGCCTAATAAGATCAAATTTGATATGCTGCCTACGCATTGGTTCAAAACTAATAACAGTGTTAAAACCACCAACTTCCCGCTTCCCGAAGAATGAGGAAAGTATTGTGATGATTGTTCAAAAATGGACCGGATCCGTAGGTTTGAGAAACCCAGGTTTTGCTTCATACTCCGCGCGTATGATAGTTTATTGTCAGATTTCCTTGAGAAATGAAAAGACTGAAGTAGTTTAATTTTATTAGTTGTTTTATTTTAGACTGAAGCGATTCGGGATTTATTAACTTTTTGGGGCGAGAGCCATCATCTGTGATATTTTCATCAAACTTGCAAAGTCTTCTTATCCAGTCAATATATTAATCTCGATAAACGTTCAGCTGACAGTCAATCCAACTGAGACTACGACCGAAATATAAGTGTTTTAAATGCTCACAGCAAATTACACGGCTGATTGTAATCGTCATGACGTAATAACATCCAACAACCTATTCGCACGTTTCGTTGCCTGTAACAATTTCTCTAACTATCCGAGATATATCAATAATGAGCTTTGTTGGCCAACAAATGATAGTTTTCCCGAATGGCTTCGATGATTCTAAATCAAATTTTTCGAGGTTATAAGACATGAATATTCACTTAAAACCCCATTCAACGAAGGCGCAGCTCGATATTTATTAATTAATGTCGAATTTTCAGGGGTTGTGGTTAGTTGTGTGATGCTTTGAACCATATGTTCAAGAATGAGTATTCAGATTATGACAGCTAATTCGCTAAGTCGCACGATTCATCAACTACGGAGAAAAACCCCCGCCTTATATTACGGTGTCCAGTTCTACTCACCAAGCTATCCAACTGGCATAGTTATTCCCAAGGACGATTGGTTGCAGCAAGCTGCTACGCTTTCTGCCAATTTAGGCACACTGATTAAACAGGACGAATCACATTATGATGATGGGGAGAGGGGTGTCTCAATGAGCTCCGAATCCTCGACCCACCTAACCCCTCATCTACACTATGGACGAGCGGAGGCACAGCATGATAACATGGAGGGGACCGCCTCCGCTAGCCGATCCGCAACCCCCACCCCCCTCTCATCCAAGTCACTGAAATATACACGCGCGAATGAACTGTGCCTCCCTTCACCCACCTTGGAGGGGAGTGGGAGTTACGTGTGAAAATGAACTGTGCCCCCTCATCAACCTTGGTCGGGAGGGGAAACAACTAGACGGAACCGCCTAAATGAACTGTGCCGCCCCTCACCCACCTTGGACCGAAGGGGAAACACCGTCTCCCTCTCTGGCCTCAATCTAAACCAGCAAGATATGCTGTGCTGAAACCCCTAGTTTATATCTACCACTGAGACCTACTGAATCCGAAACCCAGGTTTTGGGCCATACTCTGAGCGTGTGTGCGTTTATTGTCAGATTGGCTTGAGAAGAAATGAAATTAGTTGTTTTAGTTTAGACTGAAGCAATTCAGGATTTATTCAACTTTTTGGGGCGAGAGCCATCATCTGTGATATTTTCATCAAACTCTCAAAGTCTATTTATCCTGTCAATATATTATTCACTATAAACGTCCCCCTGACAGTCAATCCAACTGAGACTACGACCGAAATATAAGTGTTTTAAATGCTCACAGCAAAATGCAAGGCTGATTGTAATCATCATGACGTAATAACATCCAACAACTTATTCGCACGTTTCGTTGCCTGTAACAATTTCCCTAACTATCTGAGATATATCAATAATGAGCTCTGTTGATCAACAAATCATAGTTTTCCCAACTTCCTAAGAATGGCTTCAATGATTCTGGATCAAATTTACGAGGTAATTTCAGCTTACTAGTACCTAGGTGTTATTAGACATGAATATTCACTTAAAAACGCATTCAACGAAGGCGCAAACCGATATTTATTGGTTAATGTCGAATTTTCTGGGGTTGAGGGAAGTTGTGTGATGCTTTGCACCAGATGTTCGAGAGTGAGAATTCAGATTATGACAGCTCAATGGGAACATAATTAGAATGTTGGCTGACAAGCACTATAGCTCGCTACAGCTGCTCATCCATCCATGAAGGGGAGGAATACACTGCGCCCGCACGAAACGTGACAGAAATAAACGCATTGTAATAACAGGTTTCGTTCTGTACTGCTGAATGTGTGTGGGGCTGAGGAAAGTTGTGTGAAACGTCCCACCACTTTTTTTTCTTAGAAAATGAAATCTTACTGCCATAACCATCTGCCGGCGTTTACTTTTAATTTTGCAGGGTGGTGGGAAGCCCAGTATGTTACTGACGAGCATATTAATGCTCTTCGGCGCAGTCGGTTGCGTTCTTCTCATGTGTGAACTCGGACAATTTATCAAAAATCTGGTGAGTTTACACAAAACCCATTACCTCATTTCGTTTTAGAAAAGTTTTAGGGAAGACGTAGGGAACATCCTGATTACATTTCCATACTTCCTTCCGAGGAGACACCGTTTCAAATGTGACCTGTTCACGCCACAAGTCGTTCGTCTATGAACGGAGACTGCGGGTTAATATGGAACATTGATGAGTTATTTCACGTACATGTAGATTTCTATTCTGTTCGTGCTGTAGAGTGAAGACATATTTGACGCCATGTACTGTTTCGAATGGATGGACTGCGCCAAACCCATGTTGAAAGATGTCATCATCATGAAGCACTTGCTAAGTCGACCGATTGTCTTGATGGCTGGGCCGCTAACGGCTTTGGATCGCGACACTTTCAACACAGTAAGTTCTAATTAATCTTGTTTCAGACCAATAAAAATACATAGGAAAGTAATGTGGGATAAGATGAGTTGCCCGCTCTACAGGATGGTCGTTTGAAGGCTCCTACTCCTAGGCTTCTGATGAGCACATCTTTACTCTTGTCCTGTGTTCGAGGCGATTCAAGTACCGATCTCTGACAACACGACCTGTCCTATACGTAATAGTTCCAGAATTAGCCTTAATGGATGATGTACGATTATGCTCAATCGTTTAACAGAACAAGTGAAACAAAATTCGGAAATGTATTCCACGAATTTTCGAATGCGATGGCTTTTTCGTACGATAAATTCACAGAGACCTTTTCGCAGTAGTTCATTCAACTTTTATCTTGCTACCAGACAACATTTCTTCAGAAGCACTCATGATTTGGCTGTGATGTTACTCTCATGTGCAGTTGATATTTACTTATTATTATTTATGGTTTAGCAGCAGGTACAATTTTTGCGTGTGCCCGTGCATTCGTTTTGGGGGCTGACTGTTGAAGGTGTGGCCCTAACCTTCCTCTGCCCCATCGGGCAAAACGAGTCGGGGAAATTGGGACGGGGACTTCCAGTGAACCCTCGGCAATTGGCACGACGACGTGAGGCGAGCGGGCGGGTGGTTTCAATGAGACGGATGGGAGGGAGGGAGTACTAACGACGAAACGTTGACTTCTGCTGTAGTTCCAGCGAGTTCGTTCAATTAGTTGACTCTTATAATTACTGTAATTTCCCTATACGCAGTTGTACACGTCTGTTACTCATCCACAAAAACGATACGTAACACGGCTTATTTGCGATTATACTGCGTTTAGGTAATTTTTTTAACCACGTTTCGTCCATAAAAACCATTGGCTTCGTTCGATCGGATTGCCCAGATGGCGGGCACAACTAGATACCAAATGGGATTTTTTTGCGAAAGAATGGATTTTTTAGACCAAGTTAAAGGCACAAAGCGCCCCGGAGGGCGGACGGACAATGCAGATTTTGAATTCACATGTCTTGAAACATAAAGTATCAAATTTTGACGGGGGGTTGTAAAAAATTTTTCGTGACCGAAAACATTGGGTTATTATTCAGAATGAATAATAAACCAAAAGTGTCTGTCGCGAGAACAATGAGACGGCTAACTCTCGCCAGAGCTGATAGATGACTGCGTTTGGAAAAAGCTGCCTGTTGGGGAGAGGAATGTAATGGTGGGAAGGGAAAAGGATGCTTCGGAAAGTCCAGAAGAAGGGGACCGTTGTCACTCGGAAATAACTGAAGAGCTGGACAAAACAAAAGGGATTGACATCAGAAAAGTGTTTGACGAAACAATGACTTGTCATTACAGCCAGTGAGGCTCTTTTAGAGCAAGTGCGGACGTTACAAGGTCAAAAGCCCCAACTAATTCGGCCTGCGCGAAACACCTATGGACCTACCATACTGACCTGACTACTCTACAGAGCTACTCACATACTCAGCTATTGAAATAATACCCATACATCGATCCACTTACCTACTGGCAAGCTACTTCTTTCAAATGTGTCACGTCCTATAATCACCTGCTCACTTATAGTGTCACATTGATACGCTTACATTAATGAATTACAAGTACGACAGTAAATGGAATTGTAATTGATAAGGGCATAGCGTGACTAAAGATACTACCAAGGATCCTTTATACTTGTGTAATAATATATGTTTAAGCACGTAAAGTGTGAGTTATAGGTCTGCAACCAATGAGAATGAGTTGAAAGTGCTAATCTGCGGTTCTACTCGTCGTTTTATTGACTTCTCCTTACAGAAGGGACCCTGGGAGATTCCTGCGTTTCAGAACAAGATATTTTCCTGTTTTGTCCGCTCACGGAGGTCCTCTTATATTCGTCGATAAGTTGCTCGGATTACCGGAATGAACCATTATCCGAACTGGAAGTCAGATTAACAAGATTTCGAAATCGAGTTGCTACGTGTTTATACCTCATAAACGCTGCGAATATTTTTAATAATATCGTTATGTTATTTCCTACAGATTATGAGCACATCTTACTCCTACATAAACGTGCTGCGTGCCAGAATAGAAGGGAAGTAATCACTGAGGATGCCACATGCTGAGGAACACTCCACTAGTGCGGAAGATATTTTACTCTACTCTTGTTATAGACTACGTTAACACCTGCCAGAATATACCTATTAAAGTATTAAAATACTATGCGTAATAATTTGCTCCACCTGACTCCCATTTTAAGCAGATTCACGTACTTTAGATGTGACGCTCATCTCTCCCAGCACTTCTTATACTCCTAAAGCACTTGCAGGGGCTCGAATGTTTGACCGGTCATGCGAGACGAGGATGTGTGATTCATTTTTCTGATGTTAATGCGCTAGTTTCTATGTGCGTGTATACTCCTGACGAGGGGGTGTTCCAAAGCAACCTATCGAGCTTAAATAGGGGGGGGGGGGCATTTGCACTTAAGGGAACGCACCTAGAGATGGAAAGGTACATAGATGCAGACTGTTATGGGCCATACCCAGTGGCTTAATGTATTCGTTGTAGGGAGTCCGGCAGATTAACAGTTTCCCTTTGTCAGCCGCTAGCGGTCGGCCTCAACCCTCCCTGTCGTCTAAGCAGCACCTCAGATGGATAGCCGCGTATTGGGCTCAGATGGTGAGTCCTTTCAACTAATCGATAGAGAAGATGACACCATTTTCTTTAGAGTTTGCTGTCAAAAGAAGCCGCAAACAGCTTGCGCCCCATAACACTTATCTGTCAGGCTGGTTCCGAGCTCATTCATCTTCAAGTGGCACAGTTCTGGAAAGGCTGAGCGAGTGAAGATAGAAAAGCCACACCATCGAAGTACCGCTCGGAGGGAAAAGCATCTTCCACCATCTTCATTCACTGAAGCGTTTTGTAAGATGCATGGAGAAGGTCTTGCCTTGGGACCTAGTCCTAAACAGCTTTGAGAGCATGTATGTCCGAAGGAGGAGCAGGACACACATCATTATCTCCCACCGTGAAGTCGCTGAAATGCAAGAACATGGAAAAAACTCAAAATTGTTTATTTGGTCGATACGAACACTGTAGTTATAATACCTCGATAATGAACTCTTGCACTCACAATTTTGCTTTTGTCACATTACGTTAACGCCATCTACCTAGGCTATTCAACCAGTTATCTCCCCCCTGCTTCAGGATAGATGCATGTGTTTGAGTTGATAAGCAAATGCTCTATCCCAACAATTCATAATTGTTTTGGCCAGGGTAGACTTAAATGAATCTTGAAGACGGGGTTTGATTCAGCACATACTTGTAATTTGAAGAGTAGGGATATCACAAGATTTGAAGAGGTAACTTGTACAGGATATGTATTTGAGGGGAAATCCGTTGTCGCTTGGAAATAACTGAGGAGGTTGGCTTTTCATAGGAAACAAAAGGGCTTGACGACGAAGGTGTCTGGGGAAACAATGACTTTGCCATTAGGGCCAGGGAGTCCCGTTAGGGTAGGAGCGGGCATTCCGAGGTGAAAAAACCAAGACGGATTCCGCTCGTGCCAAACAATAGCCTTTAGATGTCTGGCTCGTCTCTCCCAGTACTTCTTCTACCCTTAAAACACTTGCAAGGGCTTTAATATTTGACCGGTCATGCGTGACGAAGAAGTCGGGTTCATTTTTCCATTGCTAAGGCGCCAGGTGGCAACCTAGCTCGGTAGCGATCGAGGGACGGAACGCTGCATAATTTGAGATGGAAAGGTGACTCTGAGACACTGAGGTTGATTTATTTCCTTTCAACCTAATGTGTGTTATGGCCCGTTGGCTCAATGCATTCGTTGTGAGGAGTTTGGTAGATCAGCAGACCCCCATTGTCCACCCTTCCTGTCGCCTAAGTAGCCCCTCTCAGAGATAACCGCGTGTTGGGTGCATGTGGCGAATCCTTTCAACCGTAAAGATGACAACGAGAACCCAGCTATGATCAATTAAGGGAGCACCAGGTGTATTTTACCCCCCTTTCCATTTGTGGGGAGATTACACTATACTCATTAGAGTTTGCTGTCAAAGGAGGTCACATGAGAACTATGAGAGACACACAGTTAGCTAGATAACGGTACATGAATGCTGGTGTAGGGCCACAAACAGCGTGTGCCCTACAACTCAATAATGTCGTGCCGTACATGTTAGGCCCGTAAGATGCATGAAAGGTTGTGCAGAGCCCTACGCCTCCGCCCTTCCCCCCTCTATCATCCAGATTCTAGGATCCTCTCCCTATGAGTAAACAACTCGTTGTCCTGCTGATGGGCAATATTAACCTCCTCAGATCTGCACTGGGAAAACAACTTATCACTCCCTATGTTCATCCAAAGGCATGAACAACGTCCGGGGATCAACAGCCGTGAAATTCAACGTAGCCCCTGCGCTACAGTGGCCCATTCGAAAACCCGCGACTCTATCTGAGTAGCTCAATAATTAATATTCACGCCTCATAACTTCGTAATTGAAGCACCCTTACTGAGATTTATGGGGGTGCGGATACAAGAAACGTAAAATCTTTGCCACAACGCTAGTTTGGCTCTCAACACAGGAACACCAACATCAGAAGCAGACAATGATCTCTCCCAGTATACCAGAGTGGACCAATGGCCCTGCCTTAGATACGAAGTGATTCTACCATAGAGATCTCAAGCACATTGTTTTGTAGGTCGAGGTGTCCACCCAAGTCTCAAACGTGAATCACACGGTTCCTCGGTTCATTCGCTTCACACTGGGGATCGAAAACCGCGTTGTTCTCGACGACGTAAAAGGAAGCGGACGGTGCAAACTGTATCATGCGGGCGATGGCCCTGGCAACAGTGTCTGGTCTGGAAAACACCAACAGTTTCAAGTTTTAATGCAGAAAGTATAACCCGTTTTAACGTTTTGAGCGTTCAATCGGGCGAAGTTGTGAATTACCGTTCAACTCAAAAATGTGCATTTGTACTGTTGCGGGGGAAACTACTGGAATTGCCTTCGTAGGTGTTGATAATATAATGAGAAAAAAGCAAAAGTGTGAGTGAAGACTTCATTATCGAAATATTATTCCTATGGTAACATAACGTAGCAATCCTTTACTGTGTGCATTGCAACGCATCGAGACCATGGCACTACCATCTGAAGGTGGAACGGACAGGGCATGAGAAGTGCATGCAGGCTTTGACAGAGCATCTCTGGGGTGTACAATGTGCTATACTCCCAACATAGACGCCTCATAGCTTCTATTGTCGTGTCTTGCGCCTTAGCAATGGAAAAATGAACCAGACTTCTTCGTCACGCATGACCGGTCAAATATTAAAGCCCAATATTAGGTGTTTTAAGGGTAGAAGAAGTACTGGGAGAGACGAGCCAGACATCTAAAGAATATTGTTCGGCGCGAGTGGAATCCGTCTTGGTTTTTTGACCTCGGAATGCCCGTTCCTGCCCTAACGGGACTCCCTGGCCCTAATGGCAAAGTCATTGTTTCCCCAGACACCTTCGTCGTGTGCAAGTTTGTTCATGAAGGTGAAAATTGTGAGTGCAAGAGTTCATTATCGAAGTATTATAACTACGGTGTTCGTATCGGCCAAATAAACAATTTTGAGTTTTTTCCATGTTCTTGCATTTCGACGACTTCACGGTGGGAGAAAACGTGTGTGTGTCCTGCTCCTCCTTCGGACATACATGCTCTCTAAGCTGTTTAGGACTAAGTCCCAGGGCAAACAAACAAAAAGCTTCTGAGAATGAAGATGGTGGAAGATGCTTTCCTCTGAGAGCGGTGCTTCGATGATGTGGTTGTTCTATATTTACTCGCTCAGCATTTCCAGAACTTTGCCACTTGAAGATGAATGAGCTCGGAACCAGCCTGACAGATAAGTGTTGGGTGGCGCAAGTTGTTTGCGGCCTCTTTTGACAGCAAACTCTAAAGCAGTGGTCCCCAATTAGTTTTTATCAAGGTCCACTTTAAAGTTTTACAATTATTCTCGGGGCCGGTCAAATTTAAACTCCTATTTTGTAATCTCAAATGAATGAAAAAGGGCCTTTGAGTTTTAATTAATTGTAGAAACCAATAACGAACTACTCGTACAGTACAAATATATATACAAATTTATATTAATTGTTTTTCATTAAAATTTACACAAATAAGTTTATACTCTTAAAAAAGATTGTCGGCAAAAATTTAGAGTACACTTTTTACTCACGTTTTTATGAATTTTCACCTTTTGAAGTCGAGATTTTTAGAAAGAAAATTAGGCTATAAGAACAATATAAACTCAAAAACACAAAGGAAACCTCTTTATTTAATTTTAATTCAAACTCACTTTACACTGGTTTTTTTTAAATGAAGTAAAACAGTTTATCAAAAAAAGACTGTTTTAAGTTCAGTGAGAAAAATGACACTTTTTATTTTTGACTACCTGCGTAAAGCTTGGGGTGAAATCCTTACAGCTGATTCTCATCAAGTCGTCATTAACCCAGAAAAGTTCACGTGAAATGTCTTTAGGGACTTGCTTGAATTTCTCTTGCAGAGCAATATCTTCTTGAAAATCTATTATGTCCATTTGCAGGGATGCTTTATTAGACTTGAACACTTCTACTGCTTCCTTGGTCCAATCACCATTCAAGACAACGCTTCAAAGAAAAACAGCCGTTCAGCACTTGAACGACATTTCCAATCTTGTCAAAATCAGTAAACCGAACTTCAAACTCAGTTTTAAGGTCATGTAAGAAACTCACAAATTTTTCCATGTTAATACCATCGTTATCATCACAAATGGATTTAAGGCTTGGGAAGTGCAAACGGTCGTTGCTAACATCATGACACCGAATAGAAATTTTTTTTGTAAAGCTTCTGATTTCTGATAGAAGTTCGCACACAAGAACTCCTTTTCCTTGCAGCTTCATATTTAAAACATTCAAGTGCCTGAAGATATCATTAAGGAAAGCTACTGATGCCATATTTTCTTCAATGTCAAGCAAGAAGCCTAAGTGTTCATTTGCAACTTCTTCTCCACATTGTGAGAGAAACACTTTTATGCCTTCCATAACAGATTAAAAACGTTGAAGAACAAACCCTTTGCTTAACCACCTCACATTGTTGTGAAGTAGTAAATCATCGAAATGTGCTTCAGTTTCTTCAAGAAGTGATTTAAACTCACGATGCCTAAGTGAAGATTTTGATCCTATGAAGTTTATGATCTTAATTGCATAATTGATTGCATCTTATTCGCCAGATCAGGGCTTAGCTTGCAACACAGTACACTTTGATGGATGATGCAATGATAGGAGAGCAACTTTGCATTGCATTTAGGATCCGCAACCATTCGTCCAACCAACCCTTTGTTTTCTCCAACCATCGCAGGCGCACCATCTGTTGTCACAGTATAACCTCTTTCAAATCCAACTCAGATTTCTCAAGATACTCCATCAAAGCTTTGTACAAGTCCTCACGACGGGTTTTTCCTGCCATTGGCAATATTGTTAGCAACTCTTCCACAAACTTTACCACTATTCAAAAAGCGCACAAAAACGATAAGTTGAGCTGTATCAGTAATATCACAAGATTCATCCAAGGCTAGAGCGTACATATCCGCAGCTACCAAAAGTTGCTTGGCTTTCTTCTGCCAAAACTTCAGTTTTATTGTGTCAACAACATCTCGTTTATTCTCAAACAAAACATTTCCAGTCTCAATCATACATTCTTTGACTATTTCCGCGTCAGTAAAAGGTTTCATGTGTTTAGCTAAAGTCCATGAAACACGCAAGGAAGCCTCTGCACATTTTTCTTGGGTGGTCATTGTTCGATTCAGAATTAGCGTTGAAGCTGAATATTTCGAACGTAAGCTCTGAATCTTAGATTTTCTAAGGCTGCTACGAAATGGGTACTTAGCATCAAAAGATTTGTGCTTAGTCTCAAAATGTCGTTTGACATTGGAACTTTTAATAATTGACACGGTTCGTTGACAAATCAGTGGGTTTGTTACTATTTCAAAATTGTTCACGGTCCGCAAAAATTTGTCCAGCGGTCCAGATGCGGATGCACTGCTCTAAAGAAAATGGAGTCATCTTCTCTATCGATTAGTTGAAAGGACTCACCATCTGAGCCCAATACGCGGCTATCCATCCTGAGGTGCTGCTTAGACGACAGGGAGGGTTGAGGCCGACCGCTAGCGGCTGACAAAGGGAAACTGTTAATCTGCCGGACTCCCTACAACGAATACATTAAGCCACTGGGTATGGCCCATAACAGTCTGCATCTATGTACCTTTCCATCTCTAGGTGCGTTCCCTTAAGTGCAGATGCCCCCCCCCCCCTATTTAAGCTCGATAGGTTGCTTTGGAACACCCCCTCGTCAGGAGTATACACGCACATTGAAACTAGCGCATTAACATCAGAAAAATGAATCTCACTTCCTCATCTCGCATGACCGGTCAAACATTCGAGCCCCTGCAAGTGCTTTAGGAGTATGAGAAGTGCTGGGAGAGATGAGCGTCACATCTAAAGTACGTGAATCTGCTTAAAATGGGAGTCAGGTGGAGCAAATTATTACGCATAGTATTTTAATACTTTAATAGGTATATTCTGGCAGGTGTTAACGTAGTCTATAACAAGAGTAGAGTAAAATATCTTCCGCACTAGTGGAGTGTTCCTCAGCATGTGGCATCCTCAGTGATTACTTCCCTTCTATTCTGGCACGCAGCACGCTTATGTAGGAGTAAGATGTGCTCAAAATCTGTAGGAAATAACATAACGATATTATTAAAAATATTCGCAGCGTTTATGAGGTATAAACACGTAGCAACCCGATTTCGAATTCTTGTTAATCTGACTTCCAGTTCGGATAATAGTTCATTCCGGTAATCCGAGCAACTTATCGACGAATATAAGAGGATCTCCGTGAGCGGACAAAACAGGAAAATATCATGTTCTGAAACGCAGGAATCTCCCAGGGTTCCTCCTGTGAGGGGAAGTCAATAAAACGACGAGTAGATCCAGGAGAACCGCAGATCAGCACTTACAACTTATTCTGATAGGTTGCAGACCAATAACTCACGCTTTACATGCTTAAACATATATTATTACCAGTGCAAGTTTTAAGGATCTTTGGTAGTATCTTTAGTCACGCTATGCCCTTATCAATTACAGTTCCATTTACTGTTGTACTAGTAATTCATTAATGTAAGCGTATGAATGTGACACTAATAGTGAGGTGATTATACGACGTGACACATTTGAAAGAAGTAGCTTGCCAGTAGGTAAGTGGATCGATGTATGGGTATTATTTCAATAGGTGAGTATGTGAGTAGCTCTGTAGAGTAGTCAGGTCAGTGTGGTAGGCGCATAGGTGTTTCGCGCGGGCCGAATTAGTTGGGGCTTTTGACCTTGTAACGTCCGCACTTGCTCTAAAAGAGCCTCACTGGCTGTAATGACAAGTCATTGTTTCGTCAAACATCTTTCTGATGTCAATCCCTTTTGTTTTGTCCAGCTCTTCAGTTATTTCCGAGTGACAACGGATTTCCCCTTCTTCTGGACTTTCCGTAGTCTCCTTTTCCCTCCCCTCAATTTACGTTCCTATCTACAACAGACAGCTTCTTCCAAACCCAGTCATCTATCAGCTCTCACGAGAGTTAGCCGTCTTCCGGTTCTCCCAACAAATTTTCGTCTCTCAGTTCTCGCGACAGACACTTTTTTCACGTCTCTCCGACAAGTGTTTGAATGGTGTGATTTCCCAGCTTTTCAATTACAAGTTCGCGCTACCGTAACTCTCGTCCACGTGGTTCTTTCACCTCTACACTGCTCAGAGCCGTAGGAAATAACGATGAAGATTTAATGTTAACTGCATATGAAAGGACACGTATCTGTTGTGTATTTCGGAAGAAATAATTGGTTTACTAGGTGCATTGGAGCTAGAAGGTGCAGGAGCATTCTACGGAAATAGTCACAAACACTTTATGTATTCAAATTGTGCCATGAATAAATTGAATTTGCCGCCACACTTAAATGGAAGCGGTATCGACTGTTCGAGTTGGCCCACAGCCTACTGAATCTGGACATTGTTTTTCGTATGTCTGGTTTTCTCCGGAAAGTTAATCCTCCAGATTAAATTAGGAATATCTTTATACTACCATTTTGATTGTTTACTTATCGAGATAGAGGATTAATGATTGTTAACAGCAGAAAAGAAAAAAAAACGACGTGCACATGTTGAATAGGGACTACTTTTCTCGGCCCAACCTTGCCGTTCGTCGAAGCGCTCCATTATTCTCGTCTCGTTGATGCCTCCCGCACCTACCTACCGTCAAACCTTTTTTTTTTATTTTTGGACGAAAAGCCAAGTTATTTTCTTTATTTTCTCTCCCGTCTACTCTCTTCGGAGGACGACGAAGTTCTTCGATCACGTGTTTCCCGTCTCCACTACAGCAGAATCGCCGAGGATCGACTTGAAGGAATCGACGCCGGCAGCAATCTTCAACACCCCACCTATAACGTACCAGTATGCAGACGCCTTTCAGAAAATTTGCCGTATTTGACTGTCATCGACATCGACAATCACAATCCGTTTCCCGATTGATCAGTTTCAGGGACCCACCGCAAGAAAATCTGAAAATACAGAAGGAACGTCGACGCTCCAGCCTCGGATTCCCTTATTTCCGCTCCCTGATAACTCTCGAGAAATTATAGCATAAATTTATATTTGCGTTAATTCCACGGCCGTCGGAAATTGTACAATTTTATCAGTACAGGATCTAAGTGATCAAGCCTCGTACAGATACGAAGTAGGTATCAGACTGGTATACCCATTCAGAAATTATAATTAGGTAGGTGTGCTTATTTATAAGTCCTGTACCGCAACATATTTTTTTCTGTGATGCCCTGAGAAGTTTTCTTTTTGTAATAATCAAGTGTAAGAAGCAATTCAACACCTTGTTCTCTTTCGTCTCCTCAAGCCAGGTTATACCGTTATTTTTGATACATAGATATCTTTTCGATTTAATTTTCGTGGGTTCACCCCCATCTAAATTTAGTTAGTATCACAAAGTACTGTTTACACTAAGATAAAACCCAAACATCACCATCAGTGAATTGAGTAACATTGCAGAGTATAAAATTACTGGTACGTACGTCAATTGCAGCATCCTCAGGCCCACACCTTCAACAGTCAGCCCCCAAAACGAATGCAAGGGCACACGCAAAAATTGTACCTGCTGCTCAACCATAAATAATAATAAGTAAATATCAACTGCACATGACAGTAACATCACAGCCAAATAATGAGTGCTCCTGAAGAAATGTTTGTCTCGTAACAAAATAAAAGTTAAATGAACTACTGCTTCCCTGAACTTATCGTAAGAAAAAGCCATCGCATTCGAAAATTCTTGGAATACATTTCCGAATTTTGTTTCACTTGTTCTGTTAAACGATTAAGAATATTTATACGTCATGTATGACGTATTTACGTATTATTATTACGTATTTATTATTATGACGTAAGCTATTTCTAGAACTATTACGTTTAGGGTGACGTAGGACAGGTCGTGTTGTCAGAGATCGGTACTTGAATCGCCTCGTACACAGGACAAGAGTAAAATGTGCTTGTTCAACGCAAAGCGTCGAAGTTGTCAGAGTCTTAGACTACCGACTTCCCCGCGTCATTGTCTCCGAACGCCTAATTGCGCCAAATATTTCAATACCTGCCCCTCACCAACGGGAATCCCTCAGCTGCAGTCGGTTGTTTCTAGCAGCCCCCTTCCCAGGTTTCCCCCTTTCTTTATTTATTTCTCAAAATGTCTTTTCCTATTGACGACAGAGCTATTCCAGAATCTTTCTGCTACCAACTACTGCCCCAGTAACTCCACACTCTCTCACACGGTTGCCCGCGCCAGTTCACGGGTTCCGAGTGCTGCCCTTGTGTCGCCCAGTTGTACTCCATTTCACCTCAATTTAAATTCTACTCAATTCCGCACGCAGGTATAATACAGTCCTTCTCACGCTCACAGAGTTTCAGTTTTATTGCGATCTTCAGCTCCCCCTTTCGTGCACCCAACAGTGCTCATGTGGCTAAACACACTTAACTGATTTTGTTCCCCATTCATTTCTTATCTCAAGTTCCACTTAATGGTTTGAAACCAAATTCATTAGAACTCACTGTGTTGAAAGTGTCGCGATCCAAAGCCGTTAGCGGCCCAGCCATCAAGACAATCGGTCGACTTAGCAAGTGCTTCATGATGATGACATCTTTCAACATGGGTTTGGCGCAGTCCATCCATTCGAAACAGTACATGGCGTCAAATATGTCTTCACTCTAGAGCACGAACAGAATAGAAATCTACATGTACGAGAAATATCTTTCACATGTTCCATATTAACCCGCAGTCCCCGTTCATAGACGAACGACTTGTGGC
The DNA here is from genome assembly GCA_020466155.1 of Pachypeltis micranthus. Classification (NCBI taxonomy): domain Eukaryota; kingdom Metazoa; phylum Arthropoda; class Insecta; order Hemiptera; family Miridae; genus Pachypeltis; species Pachypeltis micranthus. The sequence continues at coordinate 25,909,141 of CM035777.1, read as the reverse complement.
GTAAAAATATCACATTTGAAACGGTGTCTCCTCAAAAGGAAGTAATCAGGATGTTTCCTACGTCTCCCTTAAAACTTTTCTAACACTAAATGAGGTAATGGTTTTTGTGTAAACTCACCAGATTTTTGATAATTTGTCCGAGTTCACACATGAGAAGAACGCAACCGATTGAGGCGATGAGCATTAAAATGCTCGTCACTAACATGCTGGGCTTCCCTCCTCCCTGTAAAAATAAAAGTAAACGCCGGCAGATGGTTATGGCAGTAGTATTTCATTTTTCAAGAAAAAAAAACTGGTGGGACGTTTCACACAACTTTCCTCAGCCCCACACACATTCAGCAGTACAGAACGAAACCTGTTACCACAATGCGTTTATTTCTGTCTAGTTCCGTGCGGGCTCAGTATATTCTTCCCGTTCAATTAAGAATGGACGAGCAGCTGTAGGGATCTATAGTGTTTGTCAGCCAACATTCTAATTACGTAGCTGTCATAATCTGAATTCTCATTCATGAACATATGGTGCAAAGCATCACACAATTTCCCTCGCCCCTGAAAATTCGGCATTAACCAATAAATATCAAGCTGCGCCTGCGTTGAATGCGTTTTTAAGTGAATATTCATGTCTTATAACACGTAGGTACTAGTAAGCTGAAATTAATAGGTTGTTGGATGTTATTACGTCATGATGGTTACAATCAGTCGTGTATTTACTGCGAGCATTTGAAAAACGAATATTTCGGTCATTGTCTCTGTTGGATTGACTGTCAGGTTTATAGTGAATAATATATTGACAGGATAAATCGACTTTGAGGGTTTGATGAAAATATCACAGATGATAGCTCTTGTGTCGAAAAGTTAAGAAAATCCCGAATTGCATCGCAGTCTAAACTAAAACAATTAATAAAATTAAAACATGCATAAACTATTTCAGTCTTTTCATTATTTCTCAAGGAAATCTGACAATAAACTCTCACACCCGCAGAGTATGAAGCATAACCAGGGTTTCTGATTCTGTGGGCGTCCAACTTGAAGATCTGGTACTTTTTTTGAACAATGACAGTAATTTCCTCATTCTTTGGGAAAGCTGGATGTTGGTATTTTTATCACTGTAATTAGTTTTGAACCAATGCGTAGGCAGCATATCAAATTTGATCTTATTAGGCCCAGCCGTTCTCTCGCAGTAGTGTCTACAGACCATTGTCTTAAATGGCGTTTTTCGGGCTTGGACAACTTCTGTTGCAGGCATGGTTGGATTCTGCGGTGATGAGGAACGGAATAGAGGTTTAGCTCATCGAAGTGGTTTCGGCCATTAGCGAACCAAGAGCTTCATTCAACAAGCCACTTCCTTTCCAAAAGGTCCATCTTCAACTATTACACAGTGAACCCCGTCAATGGACCGTCGCTCGATGGAAGCTGCAAAAGAACCCTTGAAATAACCTTTTCGGCTGAAGTCACGAGGCCTTTTGTCTACGACTGTGTTCACTTTTGGTTCGTTAATCACCAAAACGACTCTGATGAGCTGAACCCCCATTCCGTTTCTTGTCACTGCAGGATCCAATATGGGCCAGTAACCCTCTGAAAACGTAAAGACCTGAAGAAAACTCGTAAGGGTTTATTCAGCTAATTACGCAAGAGTTACCTTCCTTCTTCACAGGGCTAAGGAAAGTAATACGAAGAGTTGTCATCGACATAAGAGAGATAGACCGACCTGTAGGAAAATGATGGTAGACATGGCGATGCAGACGCTGGCATTGCAAACGACTATTCCAGCTGGCCAATTAACGATAGTGATGTATTTCTCAGTAAAGCTGGAGCAATAAATTTAATTTGTCATACATCAATTTTTACGTATTACTTACGTAGTTTTCATTTACAGAACGAGTAGTTCGCTAACAAAGCGGCTTTAAGTTTCACCTCGGGAGATCGCTTGTTGAAAATGTACCTTCCTGTCACTCACCCAATCTCTTGAACCATCTCAAATGTCTAGCAGAACTATCAAGATGCGTCTCTGAGCTAGGTAAGACCACTGACTTGTGACCTGGTATAGATCGCAGTGTTTAAAGGGCAACGATTGAATGCCTGAAGGGTTCTGTGACCGGTCGCCAGTTGTTATAATACAGGAACGCTCGTATGACTGCAAGTGGTCTGTTTCTTTATCAAAATGACTGTTCATGAACCCTCAGTAGACTTATAAGGAGACCTTATGTTAGTCAGAAGTCATGAAGGATTTACCTAGAGGCACAACCCCAGGGAACCCTGTACCTTCTCGGAGGAGTGGATGGAGATGAGTTAGAACGTGACGGATCAACTGTGGCCACGGTTTTCGTCATAACCTTCATGGAAACTGAGGAAAACGGTTATACGCTTGCTTAGTAGCAGTCAAGGCTAGAAGATTTGGCTGCACTGAAAAAATTTTTACAACCCCCCATCAAAATTTGATACTTTACGTTTCAAGACTTGGAGATTCCAAATTTGCAATGTCCGTCCACTGTCCGCTGTCCCCCGTCCGCCGTCTGCCGTCCAGGCCGTTTTGTGCCTTTAACGTGGTCTAAAAAATTCGTTCTTTCGCACAAAAATCCGATTTGGTATCTAGTTGTGCCTGCCATCTCGGCAATCCAATCGGACGACGCCCGTGGTTGTAATGGGCAAAAAAGGGTTAAAAAAATTAACGAAACGCAGTAAAACGCGAGAACTACTAGGGTCGTTTGAACTTATTTATTTAATTTTATTATTTATTTAATAGTTTGTTCGTTTCATTTTTTTGGTTTTAATACGATTCAATTTTTTTAGATTCTTTCGTTTCGTTCTCATTTTGGTTTTTTTCATAGATTTTTGGTTACATTTTGATATTAGTATTTAGCGTGCATGTTTTCATATTAAAATTCAGTTTTTTCTAGTTACTTTCGTTTTTTTGTTTATTTTAATATTACGATTCAGTTCTTTCCGACCTTTTTTTGGGTTTCATTTTGATATTTTTCGATGCCGAATCGAACGGGATGGGTCTCGGAGCAGTAATGCTAGGTCAAGCTGTTTATCCGAATAATAAACCGTTGTGTAATAATTTGCAGGGTTCTTTCTCCTAAACACGCAGGAAAGCAAGTAGAAACATAGGCATAATTCACGAAACAGGCCAAATTCAAAAAAATATCTGAAACCTAAACCATAATGATCGATATTCTTGGGTAAGTACCTACTATAATAATATTAGAATAAACGTGTCGATAAATTGAATAAACCAAAAGAAGAAAACGTGTTTTCTGAATATCACTACTGTGTTCGTTCCATCATCTGTGTAACCCCATGAAATAGAAATGGGAAGAGGGAGAAGAAGAAGAGCCGCCAAGAAGCCGACGTCACAAAGTACCCTTTATCATTCTGGTGCCAGCCCACCTCAGTGGAAATGTTTCCCAAGCCAGGAACATCATAGAGAAATCAAGAAACCGTCTAAAAGATGACAATTTGAATAAATTGTTGTTTTTACGATCCCTTGTGGAAGAATTTTTCTTCTGATAGTATTAGTTATGATAGTAGAATAAGTATAGCCAATTATTGTTACAAAATACTTCCTGTAAATAAATTGCTTTTTCTATCGCATCCAATTTTTCCAAGAATTAGCCTTCCGTTAATTTAATTTCCTGGTTTTGGGCAGGAGGGGCGTTGGCAATAAATTATTAAAACTATTGAAAAAAAATTAAATAAAAAACCGATATAGGAAATTGCGGTTATGGAGACCCATATGCAAGCGTTTGTAATGATTTCCGTCATACAGGGTTTCTCAATTATGATTTTTTTAATAACCCAATAATATCGCACAAAAAAGATCGATATTCTGATATTATCAAAAACAAAATATCGATACAAAAAGATTGGATATTTCATTAAAATTTCGATATTCCGATATTATCGATATCGATATCCCATCCCTAGTTAGAAGTCATGGAGGGTTTACCTAGAGGCACAACCCCAGGGAACCCTGTACCTTCTCGGAGCAGTGGATTGAGGTAAGTTTGAAAGTGACGGATCAACTGTGGCCACGGTTTTTGTCATAACCTTCGTGCATAATGGGGGAAACCGTTATAAGCTTGCTTAGTAACAGTCAAGCCTATAAGATTTGGCTTGCGCTCGCAACAACTGTACGTCACTTTTGTAACTTTTGTAACTACAACTGGTAGCACGCGGTTTCTTAATTCCTTCGCCCTGGAGGAGCAAGACGTGCAAGACGGATAGTCTTTGAGGGAATAGAAGTGGAGCCACTGAAGTAACCGTGATCCGCATGTAACTGGCTGGCCAACTCCTTCGGGGAACTGCAACATAAAGATCTCTACCGTTTTGCCGAATATGGTAAGAAGGCTGAGCAGTCTCCGTGATCACGGGTCTGGCTGGTTGCTACCACCTCCTTTTTGAGCGACGGCACGCTCAGATTTGCTGTGAGTGGGGAACTGCCCTTCTTGCAGCCATTAAATAAATCAGGAAAGATGGTGCTAGCTTAGCCAATCTTAATCTCTATCTAAAACTCCGTTGTACTGCGCTCTTAGCTACTTGCCCTGTGCTATTACCGTCAGTTCATGATACGCGGCAATTACATAGTCCAACAACTGGAAAATTAGAAACTGAACCAGCTGTTGTAGCGCTTATTAGGTGAAATCGCTCAGTAGTACGTCTCAGCTGGTAAAGGGCCCTAACAACATTCGTGCTGACGCATGTCACCTGAGACCCCCCAAGAAAGTGGGTCTTGCAACAACGCCCTAAACCTCTTCGCTTGACAAAATACGTTCAGATAATCCCCTTCCTTCACCAGCCTGGGCGCTGCTCCAATGCCAATTCCCGCCAACGATCTCCAATTTCATAGCAGCATCCCCTATGTTGGTCCTGTTCACTTTCATGCCAAAACCAGGCTTTGACCATTTATTGAGTGAAACTGTGGCTCAATTCCTCTAATCAAACCTTGTCCTGTGGCGGGAATCTCTTCGACGTTACACATGCGATACATGTGAAGGTCGTCAGAATGCGGCTTCTCTCCAGCAATATTATCATGGTATATGGCTGTTGAATGTGGAGATACGCTTGAACAGGAATGAACCCAGCCTGCAGTAAGGAATTGCCACTCAGACTCAGTGTAGAGTGTGGAGCATGTTTTTTCACCTTTTTCAAGTGGGCCGAGCCAACCGCAGTTGTACGGAATGTCCTGGCCAAGAGAGTTATGGGTGGGGGGTACTGGGATCGTGGATGGGTTCGTCTGGACGTTGCGGAGTCGGATGAGTGGTTAGTAGCATCCGGTTCTGGTTACTCTAGAGAAAGGAAAGAAAGTTCTGGTAAGCGTTAGGCAGTAATGCCCCACTTTGAAGTTACGCACTGGGGTTTTGTGCGCGGCAATGCATGCGACCCAACACAATGGCGAGGGTCTCCACGATAATTGATTATTACTACTGAATGTGGTTCAACAGAGGATTTTAAGTCGTTAACTTCATTCGCTAACCCCAACAATATTCTGTGATGTTCGACGACCTGTCGCAAGCAATATTCGTAGCACTTCATCAAAGCTTCGTCCTTCGTCTTTTCAAGCGGCTCTCTTGGAGGTCGCCTTCCATAGCGCTTTTCGTACAAAGCGTTCGCCCTGGTATCCATTGTGAGGCAGGCGTTGCGGAGAATATTTTGCTGCAGTATGAGTTCGAGACCAAAGAATGTCAGCATGAGGGCTGCGATGGTTACTATTAAAGCCATTTCGGCAGCTTCAAACGCCAAGTACGCCAGCATCAGTGCCCTGTAACGTAGAAATTGTGCAGTGTACCTGTAAAATAAATATATAGTGGTGGCCAAACGAGGCAAGAATTGCCGCCGAAATTAAAAATAACAATTATCTTTAAAAACGCGTTTAGATTTACTGATAAAGATGGTGGAAGATGACATCTCTGTTACCTAATCAATCTGATTTTACTTATCAGGAGAAAATCATGGAAGTTGCGGTTTCACTAGCATGCGAGGACTTTTGGCAGGCAGTGGCTCAGTGTTCACTGGACCCAGAGTTGTGGTTGTACGGTAGGTTGTCATTTAGCCAGTCTCCACGTAGATAGCTGTTACCCGTATGCTTCTATGTACCGCCTGACTTACATTACAGATACTCCAGTGTCATAGTCTAGCGGGTGGAGACGAAGGTTCATAATCCGAAGAAAGTGGGGCTATGTATCGGAGCTCGTGGTCTCTGTAATTTTAGCCTGAGCCAGCTCTCCTAACTTTCCAACCTCCTTGTAACATCTACACGAAGGTAAGACCCTGGGAAATCTGTACATGTACTATGTGGGTGGAGTTCTTTATTTGGTTTCTCCCCCGCTATATTTATTTACTAGGGTGTCATAAGCTCGCTGAGTAGCAGTCAAAGCTGGGAGGTTTGGCTGCTCTTTCAATAATCGTCGCTCGGTGTTGTAGGAACTGCAGTGGAACAGGACGTAGTCTCAGGAACAAAGGCGACCAGTGGTCAGGGCTGCGCCCCATTCGTCTTGTCGGTTCCCAAGGGTCACACAGCCCTCCCCCCACTCTTCTGGTCGTACCACTGGATCAACCAAACACACAGGACTCAGCGGCCAGAAGGCGGATCGGTATGACACTCGCCAACAAAAAAAAAAATGTTGTAGGCCAATGAGCTACCTATACTTTAGTTTGTAACTTTGTAATTCAAACTCCTACCGCGTCATTCAATAATATTTTCAGAGTTGAGTGGTAAGTTCATACATTCTCGGTTCCGTAGGCTTCATTTATTTTTACGCGATTGCAATACACTATTTAACATGTCCAGCGGTGCCCTAACATGTCTGTTCGTCTCGTACAACTAAAGTGTAAACGAGCTCAGGAAAATTGCCCATGTTACACTGCCGTGTTAGCGGTTCAGTCAAATGATGCGCTTATCACGACATTAATTTTCGGTCATAGTTTAAACGCAATTAAACTCACCACTGCAAATCGGTTTCCATCGGGAAGAAAGTCCATATTTTGACTGGAAAATCCAGATGCACTCCGTTCACTACAGTGACGTTGCCAGCTTCGTAACTGAAAAATGCGTCGACTTGATCTGCGCACACAGTTGACGCCGCGATCATAAGCATGTAACCGGGAACGGCCACCTTGGCCAATTTTTTAGCGAGTTCGATGAGTTTTCTGAATTCCTGAGCGTTTTCAGGTAACGCTTCTTCATCTTTATAGTCGTAGAAGCCGGAAATGCAGGTTTCGAACATCCCAATCATACACCCTCGTTCGACATTTCCTATTATTATAGTTACCATACAGATTAAAATCACCGCCGCGAAATTGATAGCTTGCCCAGCTATGGCAATGTCTTCCACTTTGAAGACCGTCACGGTGTAGCAAATGAAGAAGTACGTCAGATTCGTGAGGATCGTGATGATGTAAATGAGGTTCAGAATCCAAATTTTGGGCTTCCAGGTGAAAAAGCCGCCGCACATTTCCAACATGTACCAGTATTCTCTGTACCTCCTCTCCTTAACAGCAGGAGTATCCATTTGGTCAAGTTCCTCCATCCATTTTGTGTACAACATGTTTCTGGATCCTGGAAAATATTGTTCAACAGTTAGCGCAAATTAGAAACGTTTGGGCTCACTAAAAATATTAAATACCTGTAGGGCAAGACAGGAATTAAGTTCTGGATGAGTGTACAGGTTCCAGTTGTAATGGAGAATATAATAATGAATATTTAAAATATCAAATATCTTCTTTCAAGACACAATTAAAAACACAGCAAATTATCACTCAACGGTATCTTAATTTCTTGAAGAGCTCAACGATTTCTCACAACTCCAAGACCTAATTTTTGCTCAACTGGAACACAAAGCTCCGATTATTGGAGCAGGAGGTAGACGAAAAACTCATCTGCTAGAAGCAAACGCCATATGAACATGGGGCCGATCACCTGGGGACCCTTTTGGGTGCTCGCAAAATGACCTTTGTCTTAATCCAGCTAAATGCGCCACCACCTTCTTTTATCGCTCGCGCTCACCGGTTCCGCTTACGTAAACAATTTTCCGATCACATAGCCTTAAATACGTCCAACGGTATGGGTATTCTGGGCTATGACGAGGCACACCAGAGAGTTGCATTCGTCTAGCTGTAATAAACGCTGGTTAAGCTTTGGTACCGTTACTCTGAGTGTCTCTTTGTCGTAGTCGAGAGTGTCTTCGTAGCACTTCTCCATTATCTGGCATTCAAACTCTCTTCTTCCAGAGGAGACGTCAACTACGAAGAGCTCTCCCGTCGCCTTGTGATACCCGGCTATGCGCTGACGTCTCCTTTCTGCATGGACGACACTCTGGATGGGTTGATGCCCCGGATCTCCTGGCGGTGTAGGCTGGCATGTACCTCGCCACCTGTCCCCATTGGCTTGCCCCCATCTCCTTTACTAACACCTATACTACCAAACCTGCCTTACCCCATGAGAAGCCAACCCCAACTCATCCCTTCCCCTTCTTACCTTGTCGCTCCTATCTGTTATGCCCTCTTCACTCTCCCATCATCAATCCCGCACTGTGTCTTTTCTAGACTTAACGGCAATAAAAACGGTTACTTTTTTTGCCAATCTCTTCTTTCATCCTCTGCCATTCAGGACTTTCTTTCTTTCGGATTTTGGGCTCGTCCAGTAATCATACAAACGAATATGTCGAGGCAAATTAAATTACTTGACGGAACTCGTGAGAAAATATTGCCTAAGTTATCATTTCTCCCTGCCTACGCTTATATTACGCACTGCCTCCCGTCTCACTCTCACCACCCGTCAGTTTGACTAGTCATGTAGTGCCAATTGCCTAGTGTTGTGTAGAAAATCTCAATTGTCGTTAGTCACGTCATATTTCGTACCGTTTACTGTTATTTTTCGATGCGTTATGGAATGGAACGGGTCTCAGAGGTGTGGAACCGCGCAATAATGACCCGCTTGACAACCGTAACAACCGTGGGAACGTGAATATGAAGGAAGAGCCTTCTTAAAACACTATAATTATTGACATTTTATGTCTTTACTTTGCTACTCATACGTATCACGTCCCTCAGACGAGGATTTCCATCTCGCTCGCCATTTCTCTAGAGCCCATTCGTCGATGGCGGCAAGTTTCTGTTCTGTGGTGAGATCCGCACGGAGTTCAGCCCAAAGCGGGGGAAGCTCCCGTTTCACTCTCCACTTGTCAACCATGCACTCAACAGCCAAATCAACTGGTAACTGACCAGTGATCACCTGGAGTGCTTCTGTTGATACAGTCTTGTAGGCCTTGGTGATCCACAGGAGCGCAGCTCTCTGGGATTGGGCCAATACTCTCTTTTGATTGACTGTTAGTTTGCTACCCCAGACAACGGGGCAGTAGCCAATCACACCTAGATATATGGCCTTATACATGAGGATGGTGTCATGGTAACACACACCCAAGTGGCCTTAGTAATGGCACGCAGTGAGGCAAACCTTGCAATGGTAGTGCCTTTAAGGGACTGGAGGTGTTGGTTGAAACCCCACCTCTCACCTATATTCACTCCTAAATACTTGACGTGCTTTTCAAGAAGGAGCCTGTGGCCGCCAAAGCGTATTGTGGGTGGATTATTCACTTTCCCCTTCAAGAGGATTAGCTGGGTTTTTTCCTCAGCCACCTGCATCTTGACATGCTCGCACCATTGGAGCATGTGGTGGGTTTTTTCTTCAATTTGGCGGACTGACTCTGCAAAGATCAGCACAGTCAAGTCATCCACATAGGCGTACGGCTCGCAGTCATTCTTCATGAGTTTCCTGAGAAGACCTTCGAAGAAGGCATTCCAGAGTGCTGGTCCTAGGACCGAGCCCTGTGGGCACCCCTTCTCAATCTTTCTCCGGACGGAGACATGCCTGCTTTCGATCGTGTCGGTTCTGTCTGTCAGGTAACTTCTAACGAGCGAGTACAGGTTGCGGGGGATTCCCCTACCTTTGAGCTCATTAAGGAGCGCTGGCCACCAAAGATTGTCAAACGCTCCTCTGATGTCAATCAGAACTGCTACGACGTACTTAGCCGGTGCCAGCAGGGAAACACGCTGAATCTCGACAATGACATCCTGCGTGGACCTTCCTTTGGTACACCTGTATTGCCTGCCTGTGAGGTTGCGGCCAAAGACTTCTTTGAGGGACTGCAACATCAAGATTTCTAGTGTTTTGCCTAATATGGAAAGAAGGCTGAGTGGTCTCCACGTTCGCGGGTCCGACTGATTGCGGTCGCCTCCCTTTTGAAGAGTGACAACGCGTGCAGACTTCCACTGAGCAGGGAACTGTCCGACCTGCAGACAGTCATTAAATAAATTAAGGAGGCCGCTGGAGATTGTCCGCTCAGCCGTCCTTAGCATATTGCTTTCTATTTTATCTGGCTCAGGAGATTTGTTGGGCTTTAAGGCCGCAAGGGCCCTACCGAGGTCGCCTGTTGTCTACAATGGGATGTCAGGCTCGTTCGGAGGGTCCATGATCAGGCTTGGATTGGGCTTGGTACTTTCGGATGGCGCGCCGCTGCCAGGCTATTTGGAGGTGCCTTGCCCCCTCTAGTTTTTTGTACAGGCTGGGTGTTAACGCCAGGAGGTTGGACGAAACGATAGTTGACTCCTGTTTGAGTTTGTTTCCTTTTTCTTTTCTTTTTTTTTCTTTCTTTTTTATCCTCGCACGCTGTTCCGCCTTACGTCCGACGTTATCGCCTCGACTCTTCTCGACAAGAAGCGCGTCGCCTGTGACTCAGTGCCGCAAACAACGCGAAAGCGACCGTGTCGATCGAAATCGCTCCCCGTCGCATCCGAATTTCTCATAAATCGACGAATCTGAAAGTAGGCACGTCTCGAACTCTGGTGAAGTTGACGAACCAAGTTCGGCAAATCGAAATTTGCCGTATCGCAAATCAATCATCAATCATCCCAAATCATCTCACCGTTACTACTACTCTACCACCAGCAACGAAAGGTCAGATCCATCCATTTCGCGGGACAGATAAACTTTTTGATTTCCCTTTTGTTTATTTTTATCTATCGTGGAAGTGTTGTTATTTTCTTGAGTTGTTTTTCGTATTATATACTTCGTTTATAGTCATTAAATTTTCTCCCATCTCACGCACCACAGGTGAAGGTGTTCGCCTTGGTTATTTGGGTAACAAATCGAGCAGACCCCACTACTTTGCGCGAACATAATTAATGGTAGCAGAACGTGGTTTATTTAATTTACATCTTGCGTTGCGTTGAGATTATCGATATTGGAAGATTTTTTTTTTGACTTTGTTCCCAACGTCTACTGTTTTCGTCCTTTTCAAGAAGCTATTTTTATTTTCTGCTGTTGGAGCTCGAATTTGATTAACGTTTACGATCGTTTACTACCACACGATATTCATTCTTGATTCGTTTTTTCACATATCTTTGACACTCTCCGTGTATGTTTGAAGTTTTTTGGTAGCTTGAATTGTGTTAATCCGAGAGTGGTTCATACTGCGATTCAGTTGAAATTGTAGCCCCAAGTAGGACTGGTAATCCCTTCCTAGTGTCCCAAATTTTCCTGTATCCTTCAGTGACTACTAATCCTACAGCATGGCGCAAGCCGAGTTCACAGCTCAGATCACTCCCCTCCGTCGACAATGGTCTTCGGCCAGTCTTGAGGTACAATCGTGCTACACTGTGGGGAAGAAGGCTCTGCGCGACCCGAAATTAGTTTATGAGTTCACTGGTCGTTACAGGGTTCTGGAAAAATATTACTCTAAATTTGAGGAGCTTACAGACAAGCTAACTGATATTTTTGAAAGTCACGGCAAGAGTTCAGAATTTCCGGGAGAAACTCAAACTGGGGATAAGGGTGTAATTGACTCAACCAGAAGGTGTTACTTGGATTGCCATGCGATGTACGAGGAAATCACGAATCCCATACGCCCATCCACTACTAATCTAGCCACTATCAACGCCTCCACTTTGGACGCACGTTCGTCATCTCACCTACCGAAATTATCTCTTCCAAAATTTAATGGTGAATTACTGCATTGGCCTAAATTCAGGGACACTTACACTTCAATGGTACATAACGTCGCCACGTTATCCGTTGTAGAAAAATTCCATTACCTTTTATCTTCCCTCAGCGGGAATGCTAGATCCCTGATCAGCCACCTTCCAATTGAAGAAGCTAATTACGAAATAGCATGGCAGGCGTTGATCGCTTCGTTCGACAATAAAAGAATGCTTGCAGGACTCTATCTGAACAAGCTTCTTTCCTTCAAGTCAGCGCAAGGCAAACCCACTAATGAATTTTTCCAATCATTTTTATCCCAAATTTCTGACAACGTGTCCGCATTCAAGTTATTGAAAATTCCTGAAGAATCAGAATTCATCTTATTCTTTTTAGCAGCTAGGTGTCTCGATGCACATACTAAAGAACAATTTGAATTGACTTTAGATAAAAACACCTTTCCAACCATTGACAAATTAACCAACTTTGTGCGGGAGCGTTCGCTTGCACTTCAACTAGCAGAAACGACTGCTTCTGTTAATCAATTTAGGACATCATCTGATTCCCAGTCTCGAAATTTTGCGTCCAGGAAAAATTCCAATACTAGACCAAACCAAACAACTTTGCTAACTAATGAGTCGTCTTCAAGCTCCAGAACAGAAACTTCCCGTAAGCAAAATAGGTGTGTGATGTGCCAAAAGTCACACATGCTTTCGAATTGTCCTGCCTTTTACGTTATTCCGGTAGCTCAACGAATTGAGCGGTTGAAAAATTGGCAAGGCTGCAAAAATTGTCTGTCCGAGTACCATGAGACATCGAAATGTTTGTCGAAACGGCCTTGCAGATTTTGTAATAAGCCACACAACTCATTTTTGTGCTTGGAACATTTAACCATTGACAGTGGTGTGAAACCCAGCCATGATTCTCAGCCAAGCACCTCGTCTTCTGTCACTATGATGGGGACAACGCTAAAATCTTGCACTTCAAAAGATGATCATTCCCACGTCATCTTAGGTACTGCATTGGCGCACATCCTCGATGCAAGGGGAACGTTTCAACGTATCAGGCTCGTAGTAGATTGTGCCAGCCAGTTCTCATACATTACTCACAGCTGTCTGCTTCGCTTAGGTCTCACTATGAAGAGGGTATCTCGTAAGATTTCCTGTCTTGGTGGCACCATTTACGATGGTGCTAAAGGAACGGTTTCTTGTGTTTTGCGTGCGACCAATAGCACCTCCGTCCATCTTCCCACTGACGCTGTGGTCGTTAAAGCCATCACGTCTTTCTTACCCAACGTGCCCATACCCTCTTCCATTTGTCAAAAATATTTATCGTTCGACTTAGCCGACCCTAGCTTTTTTGAACCATCAAATATTGAATTCTTGGTCGGTGCAGACTTATTCAGTGACATCATGACTGGTGCCATTGAAACAGTTGGAGACAACCTACCCAAATTATTTTCCTCAATCTTTGGGTACATTGTGATCGGCAAAATTTCTGAAATTAATGGCGTTGATACTTCTCAGAGTACTGGCACATCATTATTTGCCATCAAATCTGAGGATGATGATTTGAATTCCCAGCTAGAGAGGTTTTGGAAGATCGAAGAAGTAAGCGAGGAAAACATCCATCATAGCTCAGCTGATATTGCGGCAGAGGAGTTTTTCAAAAACACTCACTACCGCTTACCAACTGGTCGTTATGTCGTTCGTCTCCCTGTTGTCAGTTCAATTCCTGATTTGAGTGGGTCAGAAATGCTAGCCAAAACCCGTTTCCGTAACCTCGAAACCAAGCTCGAGCGTAACCATGAATTGAAAGGCCAATACTCTGACTTCATTCAAGAGTACATTGACTTGGATCATATGCAACTTACGGCTAAAGAATCCAAATACGTCATTCCACATCACGGAATAAGTAAAGAAGATCGGAACAAATTGAAGCTGAGAGTAGTTTTCGATGCCTCGTGCAAAACTGCAAACGGCTCTTTAAACGACCATTTATTGATAGGAGAGCCACTACAAGCTGACATCAGGGACATATTACTCAATTTTCGCTCACACAAAATTGCCTTTGTGTGTGATTGTGTGAAGAGCTCTGTGGTGCACTCCTCTTGGCCAAGTTGTATAAATCGACCGAAAAATTTACACAACAGCTACCAAGTTCTAAGCACCCTCCGACGTTCTTCACTGATTCCACGACCACCTTGGCTTGGATCAACACTCCGCCTCACAAATTAAAGGTATATGTGGCCAACAGGGTAGCTAAAATCCGTGACCTTACAGCACCGCTTGCGTACATGTGAGGGTACCTCCAACCCATGCGATTGTGGATCCAGAGGAATTATGCCCAACAGTCTAGTGGACCATGCCCTGTGGTGGACTGGACCTGCATGGTTAGTTCTACCCACAAGCCAGTGGCCACAGTCCCACGTTCAATATAATTCTTTTGACCTTCCAGACCTCAAACGAGATGGAGAAATAGCAACTCTGATCTCCTCAACGGCAGTAGATGTTATCGTCTTGCTCTCGCGATTTTCGTCTTACGAAAGACTTATAAATTTTGTTGCTTTGTTTCGTCGAGTTGTCTTCAATTATAAGAATCGAACTTCAACCAATTTAGTAGTTTCTGGACCCTATTCGTGGCGAGAGCAGCACGAGGCGTTCATCACATGTGTGAAACTTGTACAATTGTACGGCCTTTTTCACGGGGATGTACGAAATTTAGATAAGGTCAAGGAAGGCCTGTACAAGTTAAATCCCTACCTCGATGGGAGCGGCGTACTTCGTGTTGGAGGACGTCTGGAAAACGCTAATATCAGTCCATCCCATAAACACCAAATACTACTGCCAACAAGGTCACACTTTTCGATTATTTTGATTGATTTTTATCATAAGGCGTACTTGCACCCAGGACCGAATCTCTTGCAAGCCCTTCTCCAAACCCGCTTTTGGATTCCATCCATGAGACGCCTTGTCAGGCAACGAACTTTCATGTGTTTGAGATGCTACAAATCGAAGGCTAAGCCTGTGATTCCCATTATGGGCAACCTCCCACATTTCCGACTCAAGGAAGGGCAAGTGTTCACGCACGTAGGCATCGACTTTGCAGGTCCGTTTTCAATGAAGGAGTCTAGTCGGAGGAAAGCTGGTGTAGGAAAGGTGTACATGTGCGTCTTTATATGCATGGTGACCAAGGCTATGCACTTAGAGGCTGTCACCAGCTTGAGCACAGAAGCTTTTCTGGCTTCTCTCACCAGATTCATTTCACGACGCGGGCTACCTGAGGCTATTTACACGGATTGTGGGACAAACTTCGTAGGGGCCTCTCGTGAACTGAAGGACCTAGAAAAATGGTACACGGAAGCGCATACTCAAAGGTCCATCACGACTTTTGCCGCAAAATCAGGTATAAAGTGGTATTTTAATCCTCCATACTCGCCTCACTTTGGGGGCTTATGGGAAGCAGGAGTAAAGTCTGCCAAGAGGTACCTCACACTAGTTGCCGGAACCACCCCCCTCACCTACGAAGAGCTCACCACGCTATTCTCGAAGATTGAAGCCGTACTCAACTCACGACCTTTGTGCCCCTTATCCAACGACCCCAGTGAATTTGATTTTTTATCTCCGGGACACTTCTTAATAGGAAGACCACTGCTGTCCAATCCAGAACCCACACTCCTCGATACTCGACTGAATCAACTCTCCCGCTGGCAGTTGGTCAAGCGCATGTCAGAAGAGGTATGGCGACGGTGGAGAATTGAATACCTGTCTACCATGCAATCCCGCGTGAAATGGAACAACCGCACAACGAAAAATCTGGCAATAGGAGACCTCGTCCTGATCAAACACAAGGATGCACCTCCTCTCCAGTGGCCTGTAGCTCGAGTGCTGCAGACTCATCCTGGAAATGATAATTTTGTGAGGGTTGTCACTATCAAAACTCCAACTTCCACCCTTAAAAGATCAGTTGCCAACCTTATCCCCCTCCTTCCCTTACACACGGATCCTTACCAAATGTAGTTGTAAGTTATGGTTAACAAAAAATTTATTGCCACAAATTTTGGTGGCCAGAATGTTAACGCCAGGAGGTTGGACGAAACGATAGTTGACTCCTGTTTGAGTTTGTTTCCTTTTTCTTTTCTTTTTTTTTCTTTCTTTTTTATCCTCGCACGCTGTTCCGCCTTACGTCCGACGTTATCGCCTCGACTCTTCTCGACAAGAAGCGCGTCGCCTGTGACTCAGTGCCGCAAACAACGCGAAAGCGACCGTGTCGATCGAAATCGCTCCCCGTCGCATCCGAATTTCTCATAAATCGACGAATCTGAAAGTAGGCACGTCTCGAACTCTGGTGAAGTTGACGAACCAAGTTCGGCAAATCGAAATTTGCCGTATCGCAAATCAATCATCA
This sequence comes from Pachypeltis micranthus, assembly GCA_020466155.1. Classification (NCBI taxonomy): domain Eukaryota; kingdom Metazoa; phylum Arthropoda; class Insecta; order Hemiptera; family Miridae; genus Pachypeltis; species Pachypeltis micranthus. The sequence goes on along the minus strand of CM035777.1, from coordinate 25,892,760 downwards.
ATCATCCCAAATCATCTCACCGTTACTACTACTCTACCACCAGCAACGAAAGGTCAGATCCATCCATTTCGCGGGACAGATAAACTTTTTGATTTCCCTTTTGTTTATTTTTATCTATCGTGGAAGTGTTGTTATTTTCTTGAGTTGTTTTTCGTATTATATACTTCGTTTATAGTCATTAAATTTTCTCCCATCTCACGCACCACAGGTGAAGGTGTTCGCCTTGGTTATTTGGGTAACAAATCGAGCAGACCCCACTACTTTGCGCGAACACTGGGTGTCTTTTGTCTGCCACGCTTTTTGGTGAAGAGGGGCCTGACGTCCTGCGGCTGCAAGCCTAACACAGGGTTGTGTTCAACAACTTGATGGGCCAGGTCCTCTTTTTGTAGGTTGGTCCGCACGTCGCACAATAGCAGGCGTGGGAAGCGACCCAGAGGGGCTGACGCTTGGAGCTTCAACTTCTTCTTCGTGGAAATGTGGCTCGTAAGCGCCTTGTCCATTTCTGGCGTTTCCGTCACAATGACAGCGCTACCTCCTACTGCGGTGCGGATGTCTAGCACTCGGACGCTTAGAGCTTGGAGGTCCGTAGCAGGGACCCCTCATCAGCGCTTCCATTGCATCAGGGTTGGAGGGACCAGCCTCTCCTTCCTCACATGTATGCCTAACCACTACCACGTTTTGTCGTGGGTTTTTAGGGGGGAGTTTGACAAGCGGTGGAGGCTTTTTATTTTTAAAGTTAACGTACCTGTTTGGTGAGTCCGTCTCCTCTGGCTTGTGAGTTACTGTGGGCAAGCGCTTTCGATGTAAAGACATCATCGTCTGGCCGTTAAGTCAGTACTTATTACCTGCTATTGTTTTATTTGACTTTGTCATGTTATTTTTACTAATTGGGGGGGGGGGGGAGATTAAAGAAGCAGACTGATGTAGTGTATCCTTGTGAGTTCATTTGTTGTGTGTGTTAGTTGTATGGGCAGTGTCCTGGAAGCTCCCCCTCAGGCATATTGATTCTAGCCCCTTTCGCTGGTCCGTTGAGGGTCAAAGGGAGGCCCCCACATGCGCCGCAGCTGCCAGTCCAGCCACCCACTGGGACTAAGACGCATGAGGGATTTTTCAGCTGCTGCTCAGAGTCAGCCCTCGCCCACTGGTGATGTGGTGAGCGGGACACACGCTATCAGCCGCCCCAGGAACGCTCAAACCTGGTTTTTCCCCCTCCTCATTCCGAAGGCCGCACCAATACAGGGGATCGCTCAAAGGTGTTAGTGAGCTACTTCCAGGACTGTCTTTCGCTCATTATGAGTGTTTTAAGTCAATGTGTTCTGCTACGCAAGCCGTTGCAGTGTATATTGTATCTGGAATATGTTGTGTATGTCAGTGTCGTGAGCTTTAAGCCCCTTTAAGGCCGGATTTAACGGCCACGCAGAGGATACGGCAGGAGAATTCTGTCCCCCTTCCTGCGGGGGGTGTGTTCTGCGATCCCAGCTCAAGGGAGGGGGTTCCCAGTGTGTCATGTATGTGAATGAAGTGTAAGTCGTGTCCCTTTTAGTCCGGCTTATACGAACACGCAGGGAGTACGGCAGTGGGATTCTGGACCCCCAACTGCAGGGTGAGTACAGTGTGGCGACAGAGTACACTGTGACGCCCAGCCACAGTTAAGCCTCGTTGGATGTAATCCTGCGGGGACCTCATAGAGGTGAGGTTGTCATTCCGGCTGGGCCCACCCGGCTGTCCCTTTTTGTCGGCTCATACGACACGCAGGGAATACGTCAGCGGTATTCTGGACCCCCGACAGCAGGGTGACGAACTACAGACACACCCACCCACACCCACCCACACCCACCCACACAAACACACACACACACACAAAGATCTTCGATTGTTAGGAAATTAGCTCCTTAACGTCAGAAAAAAGAATCAGACTTCCTCGCATGACTGGTCAAATATTCAAGCCCCTGCAAGTGCTTAAGGAGTAGAAGAAGTACTGGAAGAGATGAGTCAGACATCTAAAGAATATAAGTTAGTATAAAATGGTGTGATGTCAGGTAGAATGGAATATTACGCAGAGTATTTTAATACTTTAATAGGTGTATTGGCAGTTGTGTTGGCGTCGTCCATAATAAGAGTAGAGATCTTTTAGACGAGTGAAGTGTTCCTCAGCATGTGGTCCTCAGTGGTGATTACTTCCCTTCTATTCTGGCACGCAGCACGTTTATGTAGGAGTAAGATGTGCTCATAATCTGTAGGAAATAACATAACGATATTATTAAAAATATTCGGACCGTTTATGAGGTATAATCATATAGCAATTAACAAGCCCGAGACCCTTCTCGAAATCGAATTTTGACATCCAGTTCGGAACATAGTTAATTCCGCTAAACCGAGAACCGATCGACGAACGTAAGAGGACATCCGTGAGCGGACAAAACAGGAAAATATCTTGTTCTGAAACGCAGGAATCTCCCAGGGTCTCTGCAGTAAGGGGAAGTCAAGAAAACGACGAGTAGATCCAGGAGAACTGCAGATCAGCACTTTCAACTTATTCTGATTGGTTGCAGACCTATAACTCCCACTTTACATGCTTAAAATCGTGTATTATTACCAACACAAGTGTAAGAGATCCTTCCGCCAATCCCTTTTCTTTACTTATGCGAAGTCCAGCTCTTCAGTTATTTCTGAGTGACAACGGATTTCCCATTCTGGACTTTCCGAAGTATCTTTTTCCCTCCCAACCATTACATTCCTCTCCCGAACAGGCAGCTCTTCCCAAACCCAGTCACCAATCAGCTCTAGCGTGAGTTAGCCGTCACCTCTGCCAACGGATTTTCGTCTTTCAGTTCTCGCGACAGACACTATTTTCACCTCTCTCCAACAGCTAATTTGGATCCCTCTCTCTCCTTCCCGGTACAACCAGTTTCACGTTGTCACTCCTTCATTGTACACTTAAATTTTCGAATGTTGGTGTGATTTCCCAACTCTTCAATTACAAGTTCGTGCTACCGTAACTCCCATCCACGTGGTTCTTTCACGTCTACCCTGGTCAGAACAGTAGGCAAGAAATAACGATGCAGATTTAATGTTAATTGCACAAGAAAGGACACCTATCTGTCGTGTATTTCAGGGAAAATAATTGATTTTGTAGGTGCATTGGAACCAGAAGGTGCAGGAGCATTCGACTGAAATAGTCACGAACACTTTATGTATTCAAATATTGTTTCTACTAAGATAAAACCCCCACATCACCTTCAGTGAATTGAGTAACATCGCTGAGTATAAAATTACTGGTACGTACGTCAATTGCAGCATCCTCAGGCCCACACCTTCAACAGCCAGCCCCCAAAACGAATGCAAGGGCACGCGCAAAAATTGTAACTGCTGCTGAACGATAAATAATAATAAGTAAATGTCAACTGCACATAACAGTAACAGTAACTCTTGAAGAAATGTTTGTCTAATAGCAAAATCAAATTTAAATGACTCCAAAAAAAGTCTCCCTGAACTTATCGTAAGAAAAAGCCATCGCATTCGAAAATTCTTGGAATAGATTTCCGTGTTTTGTTTCACTTGTACTGTTGAACGATTAAGAATATTTATACCTCACTCATGTAAGCTAATTCTAGAACTATTACGTATAGTGTGACATAGGACAGGTCGTGTTGTCAGAGATCGGTACTTGAATCAACTCGAACACAGGACGAGAGTGAAGATGTGCTCATCAGAAGCCCCGGGGTAAGAGCCTTCAAACGACTACACGGCTAACTCGTGTTATGCCGCATTACTTTCTTATCTCACATTCCACTTATTGGTTGGAAATCAAATTCATTAGAACTTACTGTGTTGAAAGTGTCGCGATCCAAAGCCGTTAGTGGCCCAGCCATCAAGACAATCGGTCGACTTAGCAAGTGCTTCATGATGATGACATCTTTCAACATGGGTTTGGCGCAGTCCATCCATTCGAAACAGTATATGGCGTCAAATATGTCTTCACTCTAGAGCACGAACAGAACAAAAACCTGCATTTACGTGAAATAAATCATCAATGTTCTATATTCACTCTCAGTTCCATTCGTAGACGAACGACTTGTGGCGTAAACAGATCACATTTGAAACAGTGCCCCCTCAGAAGGACGTATGGAAATGTAATCAGGATGTTTCCTACGTTGCTCCGCACTCCATTGACAATTTTCTAACACTAAATGAGGTAATGGTTTGTGTAAACTCACCAGATTTTTGATAACTTGTCCGAGTTCACACATGAGAAGAACGCAACCGATTGCGCCGAAGAGCATTAAAATGCTCGTCACTAACATGCTGGGCTTCCCTCCTCCCTGTAAAAATAAAAGTAAACGCCGGCAGATGGTTATGACAGTAGTATATCATTTTATAAGAAAAAAAAGTGGTGGGACGTTTCACACAACTTTCCTCAGCCCCACACACATTCAGCAGTACAGAACGAAACCTGTTACCACAATGCGTTTATTTCTGTCTAGTTTCGTGTGGGCTCAGTGCATTCCTCCCCTTCAATTAAGAAAGGATGAGCAGCTGTAGCGAATCATAGCAACCCTTCCTAATGGGTTAACGAGCCTGGCCAGTTTTGACTTACCGGCTACTTGGTGCGATGGTGGGGAGGGGGGCTTTAGACTCTCCCTGGCCTAGTGGACGCGGCACTATATATTCCGGCATTGGGAAGCGTGCTCTGGATGGAGTGTAGCACCTTGGGCGGCAAGGAGAGCTAATTGGAGGGCGTAGGGCAGGTCATCACAGGCGGAGACCATGCCGGGCCGACGTACTGGAAAGATGCGCGGCCGAACTCCCAGTAGGAGGAATTCGCGCCCTGGTTCACACGTCCTCATAGATGGGGCACTCGAAAAGGACGTGAGATGCATCCTCGCGGAGCTCTTCCCCAAGCGGGCAGTGGTTGAAGGTGCGGCACTTGAAGAATAAGAGACGCTGGTTGAAAGCGCCATGCCCGGACAGAAGTTTGACTCTGAGGAAGGACGGGTGCCACCCTTTCATTCCCCGGTGATCTCGGACGGAGGGGAGGATGGCATGAAGATGCCTCGCCGTGAGCCTTCATCCCATCGGGCCTGCCATGCGTCAAGGATGGTCTCGAGCGCGAGCTCGGACTTGTCAGGCAACATTCTAATTACGTTCCCATTGAGCTGTGATAATCTGAATACTCATTCATGAACATCTGGTGCTAAGCATCCCACAACTAACTGCAACCCCCTGAAAATCCGACATTAACCAATAAATATCGCTAAAACAACCGATAAAATTAAACTACTTCAGTCTTTCCATAATTTCACAAGCAAATCTGGCAATAAACACACATACACACAGTGCGAAATGTTCATAGTTTCTTATTAAAATCTGAAAATAGACACACACACACAAATGCAGAGTATGGAGCAAAACCATGATATCTGAATTCAGTAGTGGTCACCGACGTTTGTCTCCAATGGCTTTTTCTGGACTTGGAAGACTTCTGTTACGGGCGTGATTGGATTCTGCGGTGACGAGGAACGGTGTAGGGGTTTAGCTCATTGGAGAGGTTTGGACCATTTCCGAATCAAGAGAGAAGACGCAGCCAACGGTGAAAGCGCAGTGGGGGGGGGGGGCCTTGTGACTCAGAGGTTACGTTATTTTTATATTTCAGCTTCTCTACAGCGACACTCCATTAACACACCATTTCCTTCAAAATTGAGTTGTAGTTCCACAAAGCCCGTCTCCAACTATTGCACAGTCTACCCCATCAATGTACACAGCTCTATGAAAGCCAGAATAGAACAGTATAATGCAACACGATCATGGAGTCGTGACCTTCTCAGTCGCAGTCACGAGGTTCTCCCCTTCTTTTTTCGTCGACCATGTCTTCACTCTTGGTTCTTTAATCGCCAGTACAACTCTGATGAGCTGAACCCCCGTTCCGTTCCCTGTCACTGTACGGCCAGTGTGAGCCTGTAACCATTTGAAAACGTAAAGACCTGAGAAAACTCGAAAGGATTTATTCAGCTGATTACGCGCGACTTACCTTCCTTCTTCATAGAGCTAAGGAAAGAAATACGAAGAATTGTCATCGACATAAGACAGATAAACAGACCTGTAGGAAAATGATGGTAGACATAGCGATGGAGATGCTGGCATTGCAAACGACTATTCCAGCTGGCCAATTAACCATGGTGATGTATTTCTCAGTAAAGCTGGAGCAATAAATTTAATTTGTCATACATGATTTTACGTATTACTTACGTAGTTCTCATTTACAGAACGAGTAGCTCGCTAACAAAGCGGCTTTTTGTTTCACCTCGGGAGATCTCTTAAAACGTACCTTCCTTTCATTGACCCAATCTCTCGAACCGTCTCAAATTTTTAGCAGAACAATCAAGATGCGTATCCAAGCTAGGTAAGACCACTGACATGTGATCTGATATGGACCACATTGTTTAAAGAACAACAAGTCTCAAAATACATTGGCCTTGGCCAACTTTCCATTTTTTCACGCACCACACCGTTCCCCTTTTGAATCTGACAAGCGAGACTTTCTAACCTTTCCGCCTGAGAGTCGTCCGGCTCTAAGCGCATGGAGTTCCCCAATTAGTTTTCTCAGACCCCTCAAGATTCCCCATCTCTGGGATCCCGCTACTACTTGTCTGTTCACAACAATAGGCTTCTAATTCTAATACTGCAAATCATAATAGAGCCCCCAACTAACGCCTTCCAGATATAGTAAAGTCCAGATTTTCCAGACACTTCTTTCACCTCTCAACTGGTCACAACCATCCTCCATGAGAAACCTACCAATTAAACTAGGGACTCGAGGAGCAAGACGTGCAAGATGGATAGTCTGTGAAGGAAAAGAAGTGGGTCATTGAAGTCACCATGTCTCGCATGGAACTGGCTGGCCAACTGCTTCAAGGGACTGCAACATCAAGATCTCTAACTATTGCTGGTCCGCCCTGATTTTCTGTTGTTGCTACCTTTTCCTTCTGATCTGCGGCTTTCCTCATACCTGTATTCATGTCAGATCGTCCTTCCTCGTTCTCCAGTGAACCAAACTGAGTGCCAACCATGCACTGTGCTCTTAGCAACTTGCCCAATGCCATTACTGTCAGTTCACAATGTACTAAGGGACGCTTGGAGATGCTTTTGAAGAGCTGCTGACTCAAAAATTATGGCAATCGCGCCGGAGCTCCAATCCACAATCCTCGACTGTCGTCGAGAATTATGAACCAATGTCTTAACCACTAGACCACGATCGCCCGGTGCCTTTTATAGGAGTCAGTCAGCACAGCAATACGCGGCAGTAACATAGTCCGACAACAGGGAAATTATAAACTGGACCAGCTGTTGTAGCCCTTAAGTAGGGAATTGCTCGCAGTACGCCTCAGCTGGTAAAGGGCACTAAAAACGTTCCTGCAGATGCTGGTCACCTGAGACTCCCCGAGAAAGTGGGTCTTGTAACAACACCCCAAGGCCCCTCTTCGCCTGGCAAACGAAGTTCAGATATTCCCCACCCTTCACCAGCCAGGGCACCATCTCAACGTCAATCCCCTCCAATGCAGGTGCCTGTGTGACGGTGTGAGCTCCTCAAGACCTGTGTTCAAAACTTGTACTGTCGCTGGAATCTCGTCAATGGTGCACCTGCGATAGATGTGAAGGTTGTCGTGTCGTCAGCATACAGCTTTCTCACTCTCTCTCTCTCTCTCTCCTGCCATATAATCCGTGCATATGGCTGTTGATTGTGGAGATACACATGTACAGAAATGTGCCCAGGCCCTCCTTCCCGAACAGATTAGCTGTGAAACTGCACCACTGTAGTGGAATAGCTGCAGTAAGGTATTGCCACTCAGACTCTGTACAGTGTGGAGCATGTTTTTTCGTGCGTCTCATGTGGGCGGATTCTTACGGCTGGGTACAGGACGTAATGCGTGGGCGCCAGGCAACCAGGGTCCTGGCCAAGAGGGTTGTGGTGGGGGTGCTAGGAGCGTGGATGGGTTCGTTCGGACGTTGTGAAGGAAGAATGGAGGAGTCGGATGAGTGGTTAGTAGCCTCCGGTTCTAGTTACTCCAAAGAAAGGAAAGCAAGTTCTGGTAAGCTTTAGGCCCTTACGCCCCACCTTGAAGTTACGCTTGCAGAAGCGATGCGAGGGTGGAGTCATCAAGGATTGCTAAAGCTAGGATCGAACTCAAACGATATTGGGGCTACGAAAGGACAGCACTGGGGTTTTGTGTGCAGCAATGGTCGGGATTAACCAACACCACACCTAGGGTGACCACGAGATTTGATTATTACTACTAAATGTGGTTCAACAATAGATTTAAAGAAGTTTTTCAACTTCATTCGCTAACCCCAACAATACTCTGTGATGTTCGACGACCTGTCGCAAGCAATATTCGTAGCACTTCATCAAAGCTTGGTCCTTCGGCCTCTCAAGTGGTTCCCTTGGAGGTCGCCTTCCATAGCGCTTTTCGTACAAAGTGTTCGCCCTGGTATCCATTTTGAGGCAGGCGTTGCGAAGAATATTTTGCTGCAGTATGAGTTCTAGACCAAAGAATGTCAGCATGAGGGCTGCCGAGGCTGTTATAAGAGCCAATTCAGCAGCATCAAACGCCAAGTACACCAGCATCAGTGCCCTGTAACGTAGACGTTGTACAGTGTACCTTTTTGCGCATCTAATCTGTTCCAATGTAAAAGGTAATCAAGTTAACGTACCCATTAGGCGAGTCAGTCTTCTCTGGCTCGTGAGATACTGTGGGCGAGCGCTTTCAATGTAAAGACATCACTGCCTGGCCATTAAGTCAGTACGAGTCAGTCAGGGGGGAGAAGGAGGTCACGCGCCTCTGGGGAGACCCACTAGAGGTGAAGAGAAAGGAATGGAACTACAGTACGTCTTAAATAGTCTGTCGGTTGCCAATTCGAAGCCTTTTTTCTATAGGGTGGTCCGTAAATCCGTCAGTTGGTTGTTTCCGTTTGTGTAGTGTTTTGAGTGGTGTAAATATGGTGTCGCATTTTGTGTTGAATTGTTCGATTATGATTTATCTATGTTATTTGTGTATGATCTTAGAACCGACAACCGACAGACTATTCAAGATGTATAGTACTCACATTCCTTTTCTTTCACCTCTAGTGAGTCTCTCCAGAGGCGCATGACCTCCCCCCCCTTCTACTATGCTCCACCATCCCGTTTACCTTTCTCTTCGTATATAAAGACCACGACCAATTGAGTGATTCTAGTACTGGCTTAGTGACCAGACGATGATGTCTTTAGATCGAAAAAGCTCACCGACAGCATTTCACCAGCCAGAGGAGACGGACTCGCCTAATGGGTACGTTAACTTTAGCAATTTACCCATTCGTGGAACTAACCCAATTACTTTAATTCCTAAAAGTTATTTGTTCGGATGTGCATTACTAAAATAAGTATATAGTGGTGGCTAATCCAGGCAAGATTTGCCGCAGAAATTAAAAACATTTATGATTTACGAAAAAGCGAAGAATACTAATAAGAATGTAGAAAAAGAAGAAGATGGTGGAAGATTACACCTCTGTTGCATATTCATACTAAGTGTTTCACATCACTCAGAAATGAGTTATGTCAGTCGAACGTCATGAATTTTGCGGTTTCGGTAGCATGCCACGAAGTTGGGCACGCGTGGCTCAGCGTTCACTGGACCCAGACTTGTGGAGGTACGACAGGTTGTCATGTGGCCCTCATGCTTTCACACGGTGGTAAGACCCTGGGGAATCTGTACATGCACTGTCTGGGTGAAGGTCTTTATCTGGTTGCTCCCACGTTCTGACTATTTACTTGGGTGGCATGTTTCCCCAAAGTAGTGATCAACTGTGGCCGCGTTTTTTCGACATAAACTTCTTAGCAAACTGGTTAAAACGGTTATCAGCTTGCTTAGTATGTGACATAGCTGGGAGGTGTGGCTGCTCTTTCAACAAGCTATGCTCATTGTGGCAAACACTACAGTGGAGCAGCATGGTGTTTCTCTTTTCCTCAGCAGTGGAAGAGCAAAACGTGTAGGATAGGAAGATGGAATCGTTGAAAGAAAAAAACCGCTCATCTGAGCCATGCCCAGTACGGAATTGATGATGAAATGGTCTGGCGCAACTAACTTTCTCCCAAGATGTTCACGGATGTTGGGGAACAACTCATAAGTTTGATGACCCTTCGACGAGGATTCCCACCACGCTTGGCAACCTTTCTTTCAGTAGAGAGATCCGCACAGCGTTCAGCCTGGCGTAGGAGAAGCGCCGATTTATACAGCTCGACGTTTTTTGTTTCCACTGGGATGGAGGCGACTGGTGATCGGGGCTGTGTCACCTCCCAAGGGTCGCACAGCCCTCCTCCCACTCTTCTGGTGGTCGAACTCTGGTTGCCCGCTGGATCAACAAGACACACAGCTCTCGGCTGCCAGAAGGTGGAACGGGATAACACTCGCAGTCACCAAAGAAAAAATGTGGTAGTTCAATGAGCTACCTATACTTTAGTTTTGGTCATTATGTAGCAGCAACTGGATACATTTCAGAATTCAAACTACTTCCGCGTTCTTCATCAATATTTCCAGCGTTTTCATGAAGCTCTCTGTGCGTTCTCGGCTCAGTAGGACTCAAAACATTTATTTTTACACGATTACAATACATTGTTTAACATGTCTGCCTGTTTCCTACAATTAACAAAAGCGGAAATGAGCTCTGGAAAATTGCATGTGCAATGCTGCCGTGTTTATGGTTCAGATAAATTGTGCACATATCACGATATTAATTTTCCATGAAAGTTAAAACGCATTGTACTCACCACTGTAAATCAGTTTCAATCGGAACGAAACTCCACATTTTCACTGGAAAATTCTGATACACTCCGTTAACACTAGTGACGTTGCTAGTAACTGCTTCGTAATTGAAAAGTGCGTCGACTTGATCTGCCAACAAAACTGATGCTGCGATCATGAGCATGTAACCGGAGACTGCCAACTTGGCGAATTTTTTGGCAAGTTCGATGAGTTTTCTGAATTCCTGCGCGTTTTCAGGTAACGCTTCTTCATCTTCGTAGTCGTAGAAGCCGGAAATGCACGTTTCGAACATCCCTATCATACACCCTCGTTCGGCATTTCCCACCACTACAGTTACGATACAGATTAAAATCACCGCCGCGTAATTAATGGACTGCCCAGCTATGGCAATGTCTTCGACTTTGAAGACCGTCACGGTGTGGCAAATAAAGAAGTACGTCAGATTCGTGAGGATCCCGATGGTGTAAATGAGGTTCAACTTCCAAATTTTGGGCTTGAAGGTGGCGAAGGTGCCGCTAATTTCCAACATGTACCAATATTCTCTGTATCTCCTCTCCTTAACAGCAGGAGTGTCCATTTGGTCAAGTTCCTCCATCCATTTTGTGTACAACATGTTTCTGGAATTCTGGAAAAAATACGCGCAACTTAGTTTTGTACTGAGTAGTACAAAATAGTTCTGAAAAAAAAATCACCATATTGGATGCATTTTGGTCCTCTGAACACAAAAAACGCAGCAAATTTTCACGCAAAGGTTCATTATTCTCTTGCACACCTCGACGCTGTCTCACACCTCGAAGACCCATCTTATTTTACTCAGCGTCGAAAAATACCAGTAAACCGTACGGAACATGACTGGAAAACATAGGGCGTTTGTAGGCAATTGGCACGATGTGATGTGTTCGTCTCAATCCACCGGATCAGTCTGGGTTTTTGATCTCGGAATTCCTGCATCTGCCCTAATAGGCCTCCATGACCCTTAACGGCAAAGTCGTTGTTTCCCAGAATCCTCTTTGTCACTTATGAAAATTCCACCTCTTCAGTTATTTCTAATTGACGACGGATTTCCCCTAAGTCTTGACATTCTGAAATGTCACCCCCCCCCCTCTTCGAACATTGCTCTCCACAACAGACAGCTCGTCCCAAACTAATTCACCTTCGAAGTCTCGCAAAAGTCGGTCGTCTCCAGTTCTCCCAACACGTAGTCATCTAACAGCTTTCACGATACAGTCTTCTCCCAACAGACACTTGGTTCACCTATCATCGGCATCTAATTCGGATTTCTCCTTTCTCGTACCACCAGTTTCACGCCTTCAGAGCCCCCCCCCCCTTGTCTGCGCTTATATACTCATCTCATATCCTGTTCTACTCATTCTGTCTGTCTTCGAGATTCATTCAAGTCTACCCTGGTCAAAACATGAGGGGTGGTTGGAATGAGACCAGACGTGGAGACCAGGCCGCGAAGAAACTTTCACTGTATTGTCCAATGAGGTCACCATATTTACTGTGATTTCACTGTTTTCGATCTGGACGCAGTCGTGCACCCCTGAGGCTTGTTTTATACGACCCAACATCGAAAAACACCGACAAAAACGAAACTTAACGCGATGTAATGGCGACAAAATGGCCAAGATGACGTTCCTGTTAATTTTTCAAACCGCTTTCGGTTCATAACAAACATGGACATCGTCCGATCGGACTGCCTAGCAGGCAGGTGCAACTGGATCCCAAAAGGAAATCTGGAAACTACTGATGAGGCTGTGAAGTTCCTCCACACCTGAACTCATTGATACACCTCCTCTCGGCAGTTCCATCCAGGAAAGATTGATACACCTGGGTTCTGCAACACCATCTCAAACTGGCTTTCAATCTCCAGGAAAATATAGGGCATTTTGCTTTATCAAACATTTTTCTATTACCGTTCTCGCCGGAAGACTATTGGGTAATTGCTTTTTGCTCAACTAGAATACAAAGCTCTGCTTAGAGAAGAGGAGACGAAAAACTTCTCTGCCTTGAGCAACGCGACTAGAACATGGACCAAACCATTACTCTGTCTGTGGCGCGCGCAAAATCCAGCTGAACGTGCCTTTACTTCCTTTTATCGCTCGAACTCACTGGTCCTGCTTTCGTACACAATTTTCCGAGCACATAGCCCAGGGGTCATCCAGCGGTATGTGAGTCCTGGGCTATACGACGAGGCACACCAGGGAGTTTCATTCGTCTACTCGTACAAGACACTGGTTAAGCCCATCCTCGAGTACGTGCCCGCCTGTGGCCTAGTGCCCTTACTACGAGTGTCCCCTTGTTCTAGTGGAGATTGCCTTCAGAGCGTTTCATGGCATCCAAACTTTTGAATTCCCTCGGCCTGCGTTTATTTCCCGCTCTGCCATCCCTCTCACTCTAACCACCCGTCAGGTATACAAGCCATATCGTGCCAAGCGCCTAGCGTCACCTTGAAAATCTCAATTGTCGTTGTTCCGTGGTAGTCAGGACATGTTTCGTTTCGTTTACTGGTATTCTTCGAATGGGACGGGTCTAGGAGGCGTGCGACTGTGCAATGACGACCTGTAAGACATTAATAAACCGTTTTGTAATAATGCGCAGCGTTTTTACTTGGGATTGTGATTGGTGGAAGGGGTCTGCTGCTGTAACAATCGTGCGAATGTGAATATGAAGAAGGAGCCTTGTTATTACACTGTAATTACTTCTGTTGTTGATGTACGGCCTTTGTCGTCAAGAAGAAATAAAGTTCCTGAACGCTCTTGAAATGTTTCACATTTCTACTTACGAACGTATTACTGGTGTCTTAGTACAGCTGGTTGAAGTACCAGATTCAGACGGAAATGTAAACCTTCATCGGCACAACTTATAACTGACCACCGACAGTTCGGTCGAGATATTGCCTTGGACATTTAATATGAACGACTTCGACCGTGTCCTTTGTTGTTCCTGATGTGTCAACATTTCGCCGTCTGCTAAATATTTAATTACAATGTAAACTAAATCTACTTTGCTATCACACGTTTGCATAGTTTGGTCGTTTCGGGAAACAGTTCACCTTCACAGCAGCCCACACTTCTTACACAAACGCAAAAAGTCGTATTTTTGGACACTTAAATATACACGGGATGTCCGGAAAAATGCCCATTTTGAGTTTAGGGGCTGATATATATCATGCATCTCGAATGTCGAGGATTCTGTGGGTTTCACGTGAATCGAAGTCATCATAAAAAGTAGTCACTTTGCAATTTTACTCCAATTCGGTCATGTAGATTTTCAGCGTACAAAAAATCGGCCGTGACTCAGGTCGTGAAATGCTCATCAACTCAAAAATGTGCATCCGTACTGAAGTAGGGGGGAAGGTAGCTGCTTGAATTGCAAAAGTTTGCGAAAAAACCTGTTTTTTTTCAGGTTCTTACATTTCAACGACTTTAGAGAGTGAGAAAACGGTGTTGTGTGAGTCCTGCGCCTACTTTGGAAATACTCGCTCCCAAAACTGACCTGCATGCTGGTTTATCGGGGGTTGACCGTCCGAAGGCTAATAAGTTTGGATAGGATGGCGCACCCAGCTGTTTGTGCTTGGCTAGGCCTCCTACATAGCGTCCCATGTGCGTTCAAAGCTTATGTGCTTTGCAGACATCTGCAGTGTCGCATGTCCTGTGGGGGTCGCCGTCGTGTTTGGGAAGCCGGAAAAGGTGGCGAGGGCAGAACTTGCGGATGTCCTCCGCTTTGTGCGAGGGTGGTGGGAGCGTATAGATGACGTGCCACTAAGTGAGTCCGGCGCTGTGAGGCCTCAGAATGAAGCGGGGGGTGGGGGGTGGGTGTGAGCTGAGGCTCACGGACGCCTTTACAGTAGGCCCATTTGTGGCTGCAGTGAGGGTATTGCATATATATGTTACCGGGGGGGGGGGGATTAATATTGAAAGCCATTTCGCACTAAGAGAGTTGGAGAGTTAGTACGATATCAAGCCAAATGTAATTGGAACAGAGTTTCATTCTCAATTACATTCGACGAAGTTTTACCACCACAAACAGGGAACTGGGTGGGAGCTAATGTGAGCACGGACGACACAGCGACGAGGGAACCAGCTCAGTTTCAACTGACGGCAGCCAAGTCTCGAGCAAATCAGGGCATTTGAGGTCCCCAGTCAGCACAAATGCCCGGACGAGCCTCCACTGAATGGAAGGGTTTGGTTCGCCCCGGTATATATATTTAAAAAAATCGCCATTGGTTGCGACCAGTCTGCAGTGATCCTTGACGTCCAGCTAGTATCTGGCAGCCGGGATCTTGCGCTAACATGACAAGAAAAGTAACAGTGATCTTTTTACGGTGGTGTGGAACCTCGTAGAGTAAAGGCATTTAACATCAAGGTTGCAGCATTGACCGTGACGAGGAGGTGTGTTGGCAGGGTGTGCCAGTAGGCGTTCTTTGACGTACTACCTGCTCAGGTCGTTTCTAAACTGATGGTCATTATATATAGTTTACTTTCTGTCCCACAGGTGAGATGTGCACTGCGTCTAGATGACCTATTGTGCCAGTCCTAATGTCTTACAGGTCAATGCCTAGCCTCCTAAGGAAAGTCAGGTAGTTCCTGAAAGAGTCTTCGTTGGTATCCATCCTGGGAGAAGTGGTGCCAAAGACCAAAAGTCGGTCCCTCTCAAATCTCCGGCATCGAGCCAGGACATGGTAGGGAGTCTCCTCATCCGTACCACACCCCCTGCATCGAGAGGTGTCGACTATACCCATAAAATACATGTGTTTGTTCATTCTGCAGTGCCCGGTTATGCTCCCAACAATCTGCCTTAAGTCCTTCCTCTTCATCGTCAGAAGGTTGTGCCTTATCTCACTTGATTGCTCTGAGACAAAGCGTTTGGAGTGTCTTACTCCTGCAGCGTTCCAGATTGTCTGTTGCAGTCTTCTGGCGTGTTCCCTCAGGAGTTTTCGATCCATCTGTGAGGTGTTGATGCCATTAGGAGGCTGAAACTGCCAACTCTCGCTTTTCATGGACCTCTCCATGTGTTACCGCCAATATAGGCAACACCTACGCTGCAAATCACCGTCTGGCACCCAACTTAGCCCAGACTTGAGAAGGCAAAAGGGCTTACCTTGCGTCTTCGGAGTCTCGATCTCGGGGGGCCCCCTTCTTGGTTCTGGGCAACGAACAGCGTTGGTCGGCAGTCTCCTATTACCCCAAGCCAGAGCCACGAAATGCCAAACGGTTGGGAAAATGATTAGGAGCAGAGTAGAAAACGGAATTTAGCGTTTCAAGCGAGCGTCGGAAACAGAAGCGTGTTACACAATCACAACGCGGCGTGTAGCAAACTGAGGAAAAGAAGAAGGCGAGACATTCGAGTCTCTGAGACCAAGTTTATGGCGATAAGGGGCGATCGAGACCGAACGATTCGCCGACAAAAAGGGCAGGAAATAGGATGCCCACGACATTGTTTTTGTTGGGTGCACGAAAGGGGGAGCTGAGGATAGCAATGAAACTGAAACTCGGTGAGCGTGAAGAGGACTGTATTATACGTGCGTACGGAATTGAGTAGAATCGAAATTGAGGTGAGATGGAGTACAACTGGGCGACACAAGGGCAGTACTCAGAATGCGTGAACTGGCGCGGGCAACCGTGTGAGGAAGTGAGGAGTTGGCTGGGGTGTTAGTTGGAAGCAGAATGATATTGGAAGAGCTCTGTCATCGATAGGAAAATGAAATTGGGAGAAAGAAATAAAGAAGGGGGAAAACCTAGAAAAGAGGGCTGAGGGCCCGCAGCTAAGGGATTCCCGCTGGTCAGGGGCAGGTATTGAAACGGTTGGATACAATTAGGCGGACGGAGACAATGACGCGGGGAAGCCCGAGGTCAAAGACCCTGACAACTTCGACGCTTTGCGTCGAACAGTTTTGCTCCTTACTAGGTTTCTCCATAATCCACCCACCCTAATATACAAATTTTTGAAGGAGAATTTGAATTTTAGCGACAGGCGTGGGTACATCCTAACACTAGATTGGTATCATTTGATATAAAAAACTTATATCCCTCCATACCAATAAAAGAAACTATTGACATACTACAAACCAAACTAAGACAAATATACACGACAACTACTAGAAACGTCACCAACCTCACCAAACTGACACTCGGACAAAATTACTTTCAATTTAACAATAACATATACAAGCCAAAAGATGGATTAGGTATGGGAAACCCTACCTCGTCCATATTAACTGAAATATTTCTACAACATTACGAAGAAACTCACATCCAGACCTTAATGACAAAACACGATATCAAACACTACGCCAGATATGTAGATGATATCATCTGCATATTAGGCCGTGATAACACTGACGACATACTAAAGGACTTAAACAACATCCACCATAACATCCAATATGACATGGACAAAGAACAAAATAAAACTCTTAATTACTTGGACCTAAAAATCACACGGTTGGACAACGAACTACAATACGACATTTTTAGAAAGCCTACCGCTACCGACGCGACCATACATTTTACATCAAACCACCCACAACAACATAAACTAAGTGCATTTAGACACATGATACGGAGACTAAACACTATCCCACTATCCGAACAAAATTACAAAAAACAACTTGATACTATAAATACTATAGCAAAAAATAACGGTTACTCCAAAAAAACAATAAACAAATTATTAAGACAATATGACTCCAAAATACACAGACTTTAACAAGACGCTACACATTCACGTACACAGGACCACGAATATGCGGAATAACTAATATCCTCCGAAAGGAAGGTATACAAATTGCATTACGTACGGACAACACGCTTAGAACCAAACTAACTGCAAAGACTGAAAAGACCAAAGTGGGGTGTATAAAATAACTTGTACTTGTAAAAACGCATACATAGGACAGACGGGACGCGAACTACGGACTAGATATTCAGAACACATTAAATCTCTTAGTAGGAACAAAGGCGATTCAAGCTTTGCCAACCACCTCAAGACAACTGGACATGAACCTACCAAAATACAGAACTGCACCGCCTTACTACATATACAATACGGAGGACGAAAACTGAACATATTAGAAATCATGGAAATTTATAAACAAAAAAAACTTCAATGGACAGATCATAAACGAGCAAATCAACACAAAGTGCGACACCACTTTGACACCACTCAAAACACTAGACAAACGAAAACAACCAACTGACGTTACAGACCATCCTATATAAAAAGACGTAAATTCCACAATTGACAGACCATCCAACACGTTCCATTTATCTCTAGGGGGTTTCCCCCTGAGGTACATGACCTTCTCTCCCCGCCCCTTCCCCGACGCTCCATCATCCCGTTTACCTTTCTCTTCGTATACCAACTGACTGACTCCAGCACTGACTTATTGGCCAGACGATGATGTCGTTACATCGAAAGCGCTTGCCCAGCCAGAGGAGACGGACTCACCTAACAGGTACGTTAACTTTAGTAATATATCGATATATTGCCTTATCAGAGGGAGCGGTCCATGTTCTTTGCTTTTACCCTTGGTTGTTACGGATGGAGGAGGAAATATGATACAAGCCATCGATATTGGATTTGGGAAAAGTAAGCATGTTATCGGTTTTGCTCATCTTCTCAATTTGGTTGCTTTCCGTTCCATTAAAGCAGTACCTCCTCTCATTGAAAAAGTGAAGAAAATAGTCTCCTGGTTCAAACATAGTGTCAACGCATCTGATGAATTGAGGTTAAAGAGTTCTCTAAAACTCATACAAAGCGTTGAGACAAGATGGAAGTCAACATATGAGGTGATGGAACGATTCATCGTCTTGAGCCCGATAATTAACGGCATTATTATCCGCAACACCACAGCACCAAATATGACAAACGCCATTGAGAACCGGGACATGAGTGCAATAGTTAAAAGTCTAGAGCCCCTGCAGAAAGCCACTGTCCAAATATCTGGAGAAAAATGTTCAACTGTAAGCCTTGCCATACCGATTTCGTATATACTTCATGACATTTCGCAACTTGCGCCTGAATCTGAAGTAGGCAAAAAACTAAAAACTGCCGTCCTCGATTCAATGACAAAACGCCTTCAGGTGGAAACTATTCCACTTCTGGCTATAAGCACATTACTCGATCCAAGGTGGAACAATCTCTAATTCAGCTCTGCTGAAGTGGCGGGGAGAGCTATTCGAGGAGTTCAGCGATCATTAGTTTCGTCCCCGTTGCCAACAAGTGGACATGGGCAAAGCTCTTACGATTCTGATGCAGGAGAAGGTACCTCGGACCCGTTGTTTTGCGGGCATGCAAAAGTTGTACAGAAAACCTGGAAAGCTCCACGATGACACACGCTCAAATGAGGTAAAATTGTATTTAAGAGCCCCTGCTGAAGCCGACGTCAATAAGTGCCCTTTATCATTCTGGTGCCAGCCACCTCAGTGGAAATGTGCCAGCTTACTGCGATCGCAAGAAGGTACCTGATGGCCACATCAACCTCAGTGCCATCAGAACACGCGTTTTCCCAAGACGGGAACATTATGGAGCCATCAAGAAACCGTCTAAAAGATGTAACTTTGAATAAATTGTTGTTTTTACGATCCCTTGGGGAAGAATTTTTCTACTGATAATATTAGTTATGATAGTATGAATCCACATTTCGCCGTCCGATAAATATTTCTTACGTTGTTGCACACATCTGAGTAAACTGTGGAGGTGGTGTTTATTTTCCTTCACTGCGCCGAATACTACTGGCAATAGCAATGGGAAGAGAGCAAAGGACATTTCGATTCTTTAAAATCTACTTTATGGGTCCGGGAAAAGTTCAAGGAAATATCCATCCCGGATTTACAAATATCGGAAGTCAAAAAAAAAAAAAAAAATAATAATATGAAATTTCCAGACAAATCGGGGGCTCTATTCGTTTTACGTGAATACATTTGTTGGGTGCACGAGAGAGGGAGCTGAGGATCGCAATAAAACAGAAACTCTGTGAGCGTGAGGAGGACTGTAATATACGTGCGTGCAGAATTGAGTTGAATTAAAATTGAGCTGAGATGGAGTACAACTGGGCGATACAAGGGCAGTACTCGGAAAGCGTGAACTGGTGCGGGCAACTGTATGAGAGAGTGAGAAGTTACTGGTGCGACAGTTGGAAGGAGAATGATTTTGGAAGAGCTCTGTCGTCGGTAGGAAAATGAAATTGGGAGAAAGAAATAAAGAAAGGGGAAAACTTGGGAAATGGGGCTGTTAGAACCAACCGCCAGCAGCTGAGGGATTCCGGCAGGTGAGAGGCAGGTATTGTAATAGTTGGAGACAATCAGGCGGTTGGAGGCAATGACGCGGGGAAGTCTGAGGTCAAAGACTCTAACCACTTCGACGCTTTGCGTCGAACAACATTGCATGATAAATACAAAGCATGTGATTTTACACCGATTCGTATGTTATGTTTTTTTCGCACTATCAATCACTTTCAAGATAGTGGGCAGGCATTGGATTCCCTAGCTTTACGAGTGAAACGAATGTGGGAACGAGTGGACGAGCGCTTTCAATGTAAAGACATCATTGTCTAACCGTTAAGTCAGTACTAAAGTCAGTTGGTCGTGGTCTTATATAGGTTAATGGGATGGGTTAGCGTCAGGAAAGGGTGGAGGGAAGGATGCCATGCACTACTGAAACGAAAACAACCAACACACTCGCCTGTGGATATACAGACCACCCTATATAAAAAAGAATCAAAACCGATAATCAACAGACTATTTGAGATAAACCTTACATTCGCCTCCCTTCACTTCAAGCGGGTTTCCCAGAGGTGCATGACCTCCCTCCTCCTCTCCACTCCTTCCACGAGGCTACACCATCCCGTTAACCATTCTCTTCCTAACTAAAGACCATGACCAACTAACTGACTTTAGTACAGACTAAACAATGGTGTGTTCACATTGAAAGCGCTCACCAACAGTATCTCACCAACTAGAGAAGACCTAACAGGTACGTTAACTCTAGTAATTTACCTTTCTGGTGGAACTAACCCAATTACTATAATAGCTAAGAAAATAACTTTTCGAAGAATAAAAAAAATCTGGTGCGATCCCACAATTCCGGAATTTAATGAGTAGCACTTACTCACGCAGTATTGGTCGATGTGGTGAGGAAGGAGAGTTCTAGAACTAAACACACCTTGAACAACACGACAAACATTGAATTTATTTTAAAAAAGGGAAATGATTCACTCCTTGAGTAAGTAAAATTAAAAATTCCAATATACGTAAAAAAATAACGGTTTCTTGTGAAGTTCCGCCAAAATGAACACTGCTTTTTAGCGAAGCCGTTTTCTTCTATTCTAAGAAGATGATGAATTGATGATTGTTCGGCTCAGGCCGAGTTAGTTGAAATCTCTTGAGCTTGTCCTTCAGGTGGATTCAATTCAGCTATTTCAGACCTAGAGCCTAATTGTTGACACGCACGGAGACTAATTTCTGAAGCGACGACGGATTTCCTCTTTTGGGACTTTCCAAAAATATCCTCTTCCCACTGCTCGATTTACCTCCTCTCCAACACACTCTGGGCTCGTGTAATAAGCGCAAGCTTGCTTTCAGGCATCTGGTCGCATTCACTGTGTTTGGCCTTGGGTCCTCATCATCCACCCAGTTATCAGCATGAGAAATTAAAGGAAAAAAGAAACGGGAACACTTACCACAAAGACGTTTGTTAGGAGTAGTGGTGGAACGGCTTACGCTTCAAGTGGAATTTTTGAATTTGGAGAAGTAGAAATTACAACGGTGATGGACGGAAAACCACCTGAACGCTCTTAATCGTCAAAGACTCACTAAAAACAACTAATCTGGGGACAGATGTCTCCTAAATATGTAGCGTGGGTCGACGTAGAGTGAATTATGGCACATACTACGTTAGCACTGTAGTTGACGGTGTTACATTAATGATATTACTGCAAGTGGGATAATTCGAGTTCTCCATGAGCTGTGCGGCTAAATTGGTGTTTGTCTAGACAGCACAGTAGCCTTAGTCATTTGATGCTTCCTCTTGTTTCGCTGTCAACACGTTCAAGTAGGAGTAGGCTGTGCTCATGATCTGTAAAATAAAATAACGTAACGAAGTCCTTCAGAATATTTGGAGCATTTGTTGCCCTAGAGAGAATGAATAGGGCGCGTGTTCTGTTTAGTGTTGTAGGGAAATAGCTAGTTCCACGTGTACAGACACGCGGTGTGAGCGGACCTTAAGCAATCTATCAACCCAGATCGCAACTCGCGCAGTGTAGGACAGTACGTACCCTCCGGGAAATGCATTAATTCGGGTTTCAGTAATGATCGACATGTCTGTGATTTCATGAGTTCGTAAGGACAGACATGTTGGCACCACCTAGCGGGATACCTTCGAACCTCCACAAATGAGCTTGAGTTGTAGTAAAAGAAGTAAACGAACGTAGTGAGTGTGATTGAGGACTGTACTTGTGGGTATGAGTTAGAATGAGTACTCAAGTGCGAACAAAGGAGTCTCTGAACAGGTGAACTGGTTGCACAGGGAATGAGAGCATAGAATGAGTGAGTAGCTTGTTTGTGATACGAGTGTGTTACAGGACGAACCAAACCCTTCGATTCAGCGGAGGTTCGTCCGGGGCATTTATGCTGACAGGGCACCTCAAACTCCCCGATTTGCTCGAGACTTCGCAGCAGTTAGTCGAATCCGAGACGGTTCCCTCGTCAGCCGTGATGCCCGAACACACAAATTTCCGTCTTGACGAACAGTTGAACACAGCTTTGTGTTCAATCGACGACGGCTGCTTGGAGAAAGGCAGGACAGCTGTAAAGGAGCTTCTGGTGTACCAGCATCTCGGGCACATATACATAGATGAGGTCAATGCTTATCTAGCAGCGATGCAGGATGAACCTACGGATGCATCAACAGCGACATCTTCCCGCGTGTCTGTCCCCGAACGACCTCAAAAACAACGAGTCCGGGGAAACCTCGCGCCTCCAATGGCCAGGTCAACACAAACCCACATCGCCAAAGCCACATCCCTGCCCTATCTGCGGCAAACATCATGGGGTGAAGAAGTGCCCACGTTTCCTCAACTCCAGCCAGGAGGCTCGAAGAATCTACGTGGAAAAGCACAATCTGTGTACGAATTGTCTGGCAGCCTCACACACGCTGAAGAGCTGCCACTCCACATACACGTGTGAATGCTGTCAACAGAGGCATCACACCCTACTACACCCCATGAGCCAGGACGCCGCGCTTGTTCCCAAAAGTTCAACCAACCACTGCACGGTAGAGGCAGCATCTTCGCTCTGCGCTACCCCTTCTGGAACACCTGAGGGCAGGTGTCTTCTGAGGAGGAGGGAAACTCCCCTCACTCAGAGAATCGTCTTTCGCCAAGAGATGGACCGATTCTCTGAACCATGGATGTCGCAGCTGCGTGGGACGAAGACGTACGATCCACACATCCCAAGATGTTTACGTCAGAGACATTGTGAGGTGACTGTTTATTTGCATTTATTCACTACTCCCACCACAAACAGGGGCGTCCTTTTGGAACTTTAATCTAAATTATTTCTCGCTCGCTATGCTCAAGATTAGGTTCCCCTTTGTTGGGTGAACTGCAGTGTTCATGAGTGCCTGAGGACAGGCACATCATCAAGGGCGGAGTGGTGTTACAGGACGAACCAAACCCTTCGTTTCAGCGGAGGCTCGTCCGGGGCATTTATGCTGACTGGGCACCTCAAAAAGTCGCTCGAGACTTTGCTGTCGTCAGTTGTAACTGAGCTGGTTCCCTCGTTGCTGTGTCGTCCGTGCTCGCGTTTGCTCCCACCCAGTTACCTGTGTTGTGGTGGTAAAACTTCCTCGAATGTAATTGAGAATAAAACTCTGTTTCAATTGCATTCCGCTTGATATCGTACTACTCCCTGACTCTCTTAGTGCGATATAGCTACCAATATTAATCCCCCCTGTAACAAGTGTGTTTTTTTGGGTTGGGTTTGGGCAGAACTCAGAGTTTGAATCTAAAGGGAGTTGTTGAAGTGCGTGAGGGAAGTAATATTTTGGAAAATCTCAAAAGGGGAAACCCGTTGTCGGCTTCGGAAATCAATTTTCATACCATTGTCCGCAGAAGCCAATTGAACGGGCAGTTTGGAACTTTCAGCGGCAGTTGTCAAAGGCTCCAGGTCAAAAGGAACAGGACTCGAATGATTGGGGAATGCCTGAGTCCAGGATTTCCCTTTAGGGGCAACTGTCGACCTTTTGAGCTCTAGATTTCAATTATTTTATGTTTGGCAAATCGTTGTGCAGCTCTCGAGTCAAAATCCTTGACAAGTATTTGGTGTTATGATCACTAAGGGGTGGTAGGGGGTAAGTTTTGCTCAAAACCTTGCAATCTGAATTATATGCATACAATTTGAGCTAATTTGTCCTTTTCTATCAAATGACATAAGTAAAATGTAAAAATATGAAGGAAATTATTTATTTTTTCTCAGAAATAACACAATTTTTCTTTCTATTTGATAGAGGCTTACCGTGTTGAAGGTGTCGCGATTCAAAGGCGTTAGGGAACCAGCCATCAATACTATTGGTCGACTTAGCACGTTCTTCATGATGAGGACATCTTTCAGCACAGATTCGCTACAATTCATCCACTTGAAAGCGTACACTGCGTCAAATAAATCTTCACTCTAGGGCACAAACACGGGGTCTAAGCTCTGTGTGTTATACAAATAAATAAACATTAGGTGCGGCGCATCACACATGAAGAAGCCAGTGGTTAGAAATGTTTGAAATAATGACACACATCAAAAGGAATGGGAGAGAAAAGATAGAAAGGATTTTTCGGGGGTGGCACCATGAATTTTACTTCTGCCAATCGAGAGCCAACCAAGAGCCGTTCAAGGCATAGCTCTAGGTTGGCCCAAACGCCTTTCTGCGTCAGCTCTTACTTCTTGTTCTCTTCAAACTCAAGACAAATCTTGCAGCGTACCGCCAGTCCCATATATCCTCCCGTACTGCCCAGCAGTTTTTGAGCAGCTTGATCCCTGCGAGATACTTGCCCCGGATCAGCAAGTTCAACCTTCTTCTGGCTGAGGACTGCTCTTGAAAATCGAACCATCTTGGTGATTTCTTCCCGTGAGCGAATTGCGTCTTTTTGTGCTTCTATTCTGCCTGAAGAACCCTTTTGTCTGGCCCGTCTGGTGTCTGGTAACCCCCACCTCGCTCGTACTGAGCTTTGCAGCAGTGTCGTCAGCCCGCTCCCTCCGTGAAACATCCGCCGCTGGGGTTCCCCTTTGAGATTTCTTCTTCTACTTGCATTACCATCAGCTGAAGGTGGAGACGCAAGTCATCGTCTAAAAGCTGAGTAGTTAACTTACAAATAGTTTAACTGTTGTCGTGTGTTGTATGTGCCACTGAAATGATTGATGTCGATCAAATCTTCAACGGAGTGGAGCATTATATTACAGCCCTCACACATTCACCACACACATCAAGCCTTGCAATGATTTCTTCACTTAGACCTTGAGACGTAGATAAGTTGATTACTGAAATCGAACGAGAGGAGATTATTGTGGGCTGGGAGGTGCCGAGGGATGGTCGTATTGTGCTGGTTGGCAGAAAGGAAAAGTTCCTTCCGGTTTTGGGTTGACTATCACGATTCACATAACGACTCTGGATGCAAAAAACCAATAAATAAAAAGCAGTGTACTGCTCTTCAAGAGGATTGTGGCAACCCTTTTGGGTGCTATTTGGTTTATAAAGTTCCTCAGTCACATTCTACAGGGGAATGCTCAGATAACGAACGGGGAAGTAAAGATCTGCAAGCAAGGAATCAGTTGAGTGCCAACACTTACTAAATTCTTGATAGTTTGTCCAAGTTCACAGACGATGAATATGCAAAATACTTCAGCGAGCAATAGAGTAGTACCAGTAGCTACCATGCTGGGCTTCCCTCCTCCCTGCGAAATAAAAGAGTAATGACTGCCACTAGATTATGTTCAATACAGTGACCCAAGGAAAAGTAATGAAGTAAGAACACACAGTCAAACCTGAATGAATGCCATTGCAGACATGGCAACGGAAATGCTGCCATTGATAACGACTATTCCAGCTGGCCAATTGATGAGACTCATGTACTTCTCAGCGAAGCTGGAACAAGAAATTATTCAGATATTACCTTCTCTGGTTTATTCAACAATCAAAGGAGTTTACGAAGTGAAGTAATAGAAAAGCCTGCAAAGTGGTCTAAGCTGGCCTTAGTGGCTGGTGGCTTATTTTCCTCAGTGTGCGTTTTGAGAGGGAAGTGAGTCAGAATCCCAAAGAACGGGGTCAGTACAATTTGCAAATTAACTTAATGGGGCTTCACCGTTCCTTCGACAGACTGAGTGGCCAGCTGTAGGATCAACCTTCCAGCTGAAATGATTCTACCAATGCAAGTCTCAGAGCTGCTGGCTGCCCATTGGGTCCGAGGGGTGCTCCACAGTGGGCCTTCTCACCCCGCATTTTCTTCCCATCTCCCTTGCTTCTAGTAATGGTATGAGGCTGTCAAAATCAGCAAAAAAACTTCTCCTTCCAAGGACCTCGGTAATTACCTACGGGATGGGCTCAACAGTCCTCTGAAGGTGCAGCCGAGGCTACTCCTCTTTTGGTTTTATATGCCTCCACTGCAAGCGCCTACTCGCTCGAAAGGTACCTGGGGCGTCAAATAAATTGTAGATGGTTTTGGGTTGGGTAGGTCTCATGCAGGACTATGAGTGGGAGTGAGAGATGGTGACATCACCTGCCCTAAGCCATTTTAGATTTTAGTTGCTCTGTATCGAATGGAATGGTGTGGGTCGGGTCCCCTGGAGGATGCTCCCCACATCCTTTATGACGGTCCCTCGTGTGTGAGGACGTACACATTACCACAAAGAGAGACTGCAGTGCGCCTAATGGCACTAAATCGTTTGTCCGGCGCCTAACCATCTTTGCGAATCATCAACTGGTAATCACCAATGCTCACTAGTCATGCTGAACAATGCCTAATCATATCGACAATGGCACGGCATGACTGAAATCGTTAGCAACGAGCCTGTAGGCGTCGACATGGTCCATTTCCCACATCAGGGTTACCCGCTTTCAGTTTTCTCTCTGGAGTGGGTGAAGAGGGTATCAGAGGATAAAGTTAACGTACCTGTTAGGTGATTCCGTATGCTCTGGCTGATGAGTTACTGGGGGCAAGCACTTTCGATGTAAAGCCATCATCGTCTGGCCATTATGTCAGTGCTGGAGCCAGTCAGTTGGTCGTGGTCTTTATATACGAAGAGAAAGGAAACGGGATGATGGAGTGTTGGTGAATGGGAGGGGGGAGGGAAGAAGGAGGTCATGTTCCCCCGGGGGAAACCTACTAGAGGTGAAGGGAACGTCTAGAATGGTCAGTCAATTCTAGATTCCAAGTATTTTTTGTATAGGGTATATATTTTGTTCTAGACGTTCCCTTCACCTCTAGTAGGTTTCCCCCGGGGGAACATGACCTCCTTCTTCCCTCCCCCCCTCCCATTCACCAACGCTCCAGCATCCCGTTTACCTTTCTCTTCGTATATAAAGACCACGACCAACTGACTTTAGTACCGCCTTAGTGACCACACGATGATGTCTTTACATCCTAAGCGCTTGCCCCCAGTAACTCACCAGCCAGAGGAGACGGACTCACCTCATGTTAACTTTAGTAATTTGCCTACTGGCGGACATAACCCAATTGCTTTAATAGCTAGTATCAGAGGGTATTCATAGAAGACCCAGTGTTGGGAACAGTGAAACATAGCGCCTACATAAATCACTCACAACTCCAGTCTCAATTCCATGCCGATCTAGACAGGGCGGTGCATTCATTGTTGACGACTCAGAGGCGTCACTTAGTCCTTCAAGAGGCGAAGTGAACAGGCGTCACTTAGTCCTTCAAGAGGCGAAGTGAGCCTCCTTCTCTTCTGTTTTCTTATTTTTTGTTTGTTTCGTATTCTGATGATCTGAGCCCTTATCGCTCCTGCTTGCAACCCTAACTCGACCTCTTACTCTTTCTGATCCATTCTCATTAAGTCCTTCACCACCTCCAAGCTGCCACCTTTCTTCATTCGACTTCTCCCATCGTCAGTTTCCGTTGTATTCGCTGCGAGAATCGGTCCGAAGCCTTCAGAACGCCACGTTTCTCAGCATCCCAAAACGTCGACCTAGAAGTAAAGTTCGGACGTCAACGACTTTGGTTGACCTATACCGAACACCACCCAACCTCCTTCAGCGCCTCTTCACTGAACTTCGCCGTGTACCTACGGTCAGATCTTTCACTTTTTTCTTCTCCATTTCCTCTTGTCACCACTGCACAGTCCAATCAGGTCGTATTTCCCAAGCCTTCGAATTGTAATGAAGAGAAGAATATCCTTGAAAATGTAATTTTTTAAGTTTTGCTGATACAACATTTATTCCATCTACCAGAGCACTTTAATTATCTCAGTTTCCCCGACTTTACGCAGCATAATAAATTTTCCTTATTATTCCTTTGTTTTGTTTGCAAATGGTTGGATAACTAACTGAATATTCGACAACTGAATTCCCCTTCCTGTATTCATTGTTATAGTTAGTATTCCCAAAAAAATGCATAAAGCCGTTGAATCGCTTAGCTAACCTCAACAAGGTACGGTGGTGTTCGACGACCTGCTTCAAGCAGTATTGATAGCATTTCATCAATGCTCTGTCTCCCGACCTGATCAGTGGGTGCGTTGGTGGTCGTTTACCATAAAGTTTTCTGTACAAAGCATCCGCTCTTTTATCCATTTTTAGGCACGCCGACTGGATAATATTTTGCTGTAGAATGAGTTCAAGACCGAGAAATGTCACCAAGAGAGTAGCTGCTGTTATAACCATACCCAGGTGAGCAGCATTAAACGCCTGCCACGCGAGCATCAACAGCCTGCAATACAAAGGCCCGAAAATTTATTGCTTTGTCAATGTATTCGTCAGCAAATGAAACTAGTTAAAAAAGAAACTACGTATTTTGGTTAATAAAATGAAGCGTGTCGAGGGATGTGGGAGGGGATGCCTCGTAATAGTCTTACGAACGCCATTGTTGGCGTGTTGAAGGAAGGCTTATTAGGACAAACATAGCAGCCTTCCACTGTGTTCTAGCTCAACTATATGCAAGGTTCGTTCCTACTCGGACTATTGGCTTTTAGTGCCAATTAAGGTTCAAGAATGTTGTCGGAAGTAGCCGCGGCGCGGGCAATTACATTTGACACTGCGATCCCTGGCGTCTGTGAAGTCGACGATGCGGCGGCAGCACCTGGAAATAGCGGCAGGACTCTGTTGACCGCTGTTGCACCATCCTCAGTTAGTGGCATCGTGATAGAGAGAGCGCAAACACGAGCACGGCTTAGAAAAGAAAGCAATTGAAAGGTCAGAAAGAATCACCGTGTTACGGGCTGAGTGAAAGCAACGTTCGTGAAGAATTAAGGTCCGATAGAAGAACAAAAAAGAACCTTCTCTCCATCTCATTGAGGGGGGATTTCTCGACGGAGGATGCTGGTTAGGTTGGCAGAAGTGAGAGAGTCCGGCTGTGAACACTCCTATCAATTCACTCTGCTAATAATCTAATAACGTAAATGTTCGGAGCATGGTTGGCTTGTAGCGGTTAAAAATATCTGGTGCATTGCAACACACAACTTTCCTTAGCTCTACGTCAATTTACTCGGGTACATGGTTTTTTTTCTACTTACTCAATTCATTTATCACTCAGTTAATTTGAACTTGGTCAAACAACTCTGTACGGCAGTAGGAAGCGGTAGCGCTTACAGTTCCGGAATTTGTTGTGCTGCTCGTACTCATTGCAGGACCATTATTGAGCAATCAACAACACACGATACACAGATAATTAATGAGGCTGTAAACAAAAATTTTTCGAAGAAGGGTAGTAATTCCTTTGCAGAGTTATTGGGTGATAACTGTTAGAACTGGTAGTAAGCGAAACGGCGGTAGTTGAAATTCAGGAATTTCTGGAGTGACCCCCATGTATCTCATGAGCGTTTTAAAGCACTTACCCTATAGGTATTGGATTAGACGACAATACCAATTTTTTTTCAACATTCTACTAACATTCCACCGGAGTTTATAAGAAAAAAACCGTGCTAAAAACACTTTTCGTCGAAAATTTTGATAATTTATTGTACTGCTCTCGTCATTTTCCTACGAATGGGAATTGTATGGTATAATTGCCTTATAAAAATATATCAATATAAAAAATTTAATCAAAATCGTTCGAGCCGTTTTGGAGAAAAAAATTTGGTGTTTTGATCACTATGCTAACTATAGTTAACTTTCGGTGGATTTTGCCTATACCCTTAGTTTTGCGTCCAATGGTAACCCGTAGGCTAGACATCAAGTTTCAGCTGATTTAATACGGTTGTTTTCTCTAAAAACCGCGCTAAAATCGATTTCATCGATAGTTTTGGTAATTTATTGAGCTGCTCTCGTCATTTTCCCGGGAATGAGAAATGTATGGTATAATTGCCATATTGGGAGCTAGGAATATAAAAAATTTAATCATAATAGTTAGGACCATTTTTGAGAAAAAAAATTTGGTGTTCTGATCACTATGATAACTATGGTTAGCTTTCGGTGGATTTTGTTCATACCCTTATTTTGGCGTCTCATGGTAACCTGCGGACTAGATATCAAGTTTGAGCTGATTTGATACGCTCGTTTTCTCTAAAAATCGTTCACAGACACACATACACGCACACAGGTCTGTTTCCTTATTTGATGACTGTTACTAAACCCTCGACGAGGGTTATATCAGTCATGGAAGTTGCGGTTTCGCTAATGTGCAAGAGGCCGGCCGCTGCAGCATCCACGAAACTCAGACCTGTGGAGGTACGGCAGGTATTTGGTCGTTAGCCAGTCTTCCGGTAGAGAGCTGTTGCCCGTGTGTGCCCCCTCGGAGGTGACCACATTAGGAATCCCGTACCGTCGGGGAGGAGTTCTTAATCTGGTTTCTCACCTGATCTAACTATTTACTTGAGTGGGAAGTTCCAGAAAGACAGATAACTATGACCACGTTTCTTAGCCATCACCTTCTTCGCGAACTTTGGAAAATGGTTATAGGCTAGCTTTGTAGCAGTCAATGATGCTAAGTTCGTTCCCTCCCAACAACAGTCGCTCACTGTTGCAGAAACTACAGTTTAGCAGCACATGGTTTCATGTTTCCTCCGCACTGGAGACGTAAGACGTGCATATTGGAGAGTCTTTCAGAGAAAAGAAGTGGAGCCGCGCATTAAAGTCACCATGTCCCGTGAAGAACTGGCTCGTCCAGTGGTCTGGCTCAACCCATTTTCTTGAAAGACGTACACGGATGTTGGGAAAGAATTCATACGTATCACGTCCGTTTGACGAGGATTCCCTTCTCGCTTGCCATTTCTCTAGAGCCCATTCATTGATGGCGGCAAGTTTCTGTTCTGTGGTGAGATCCGCACGGAGTTCAGCCCAAAGCGGGGGAAGCTCCCGTTACACTCTCCACTTGTCAATCATGCACTCAACAGCCAAATCAACTGGTAACTGACCAGTGATCACCTGGAGTGCTTCAGTTGATACAGTCTTGTAGGCCTTGGTGATCCACAAGAGCGCAGCTCTCTAGGATTGGGCCAATACTCTCTTTTGATTGATTGTAAGTTTGCTACCCCAGACAATGGGGCAGTAGCCAATCACGCCTAGATACATGAGGATAGTGTCATGGTAACACACACCCCAAGTGGGCTTTGTAATGGCACGCAGTGAGGCAAACCTTGCAATGGTAGTGCCTTTAAGGGACTGGAGGTGTTGGTTGAAGCCCCACCTCTCACCTCAGAAACTCAGACCTGTGGAGGTACGGCAGGTATTTGGTCGTTAGCCAGTCTTCCGGTAGAGAGCTGTTGCCCGTGTGTGCCCCCTCGGAGGTCACCACATTAGGAATCCCGTACCGTCGGGGAGGAGTTCTTAATCTGGTTTCCCACCTGATCTAACTATTTACTTGAGTGGGAAGTTCCAGAAAGACAGATAACTATGACCACGTTTCTTAGCCATCACCTTCTTCGCGAACTTTGGAAAATGGTTATAGGCTAGCTTTGTAGCAGTCAATGATGCTAAGTTCGTTCCCTCCCAACAACAGTCGCTCACTGTTGCAGAAACTACGGTGGAGCAGCACATGGTTTCTTGTTTCCTCCGCACTCGAGGCGCAAGACGTGCATGAGGGAGAGTCTTTCAGAGAAAAGAAGTAGAGCTGCGCATTGAAGTCACCATGTCTCGTGAGGAACTTTCTCGTCTAGTGGTCTGGCTGAACCCATTTTCTTGAAAGACCTTCACGGATGTTGGGGATGAACTCATACGTATCACGTCCCTCAGACGAGGATTTCCATCTCGCTTGCCATTTCTCTAACACCCATTCGTCGTTGGCGGCAAGTTTCTGTTCTGTGGTGAGATCCGCACAGAGTCCAGCTCATAACGGGGGAAGCTCCCGTTTCACTCTCCACTTGTCAACCATGCACTCAACAGCCAAATCAACTGGTAACTGACCAGTGATCACCTGGAGTGCTTCTGTTGATACAGTCTTATAGGCCTTGTTGATCCACAGACCATTTTCCCAAATAGTGTTTTTCGGACTCAAGAGGGTCTGAAGCGTAAAGATCTGAAGAAATTTTTTTTTTCAGCCGATTACATAACTTTCCTTTCTACTTTATAGAGCCAAGGAAAGTAAAAAAGGAAATGGATGGAATTGGTTGGTGGGTGTGAAGGCGCCATGATGCGATTTCAACTTCGTATCGACTAAGTTTGTAATAAAAAAAACACCCACAATGTGTTAACTGCCCTGCCATTTAAAAACTTGTCATGTCGCCGCATTCTCGTTCAATTGACTTCAGTAAAGAGCGTGAGGACAATAAGTAAACTGAGGAAGGTGAATATTAAGATGGGCACATCCTGTGGGAACAGGATCAAACATCCCCGCAGGCCCAGTCTTTGCCATAACTCTCGTTCTTTACAATATCTATAAAGCCCAATAAAATCGCGGAAGATGCCGAATACAGTTCTGTCACCTTCACGTCCCTTAAGTGGAGAGAATATCTCAAGCGTGTGGTGGTTTTTAACGCAGACACTGCTCAGATTGCAGAGATGTGCTGCGTGCGTGTGTGATGTATGCGTTACGAACACGATTTTTAGTCTGCTCCTCCTGCAATACCGTGAAATGTTATAATGCAGTAAGTCAAATTGACGAAAATAGATTTGACTAGTTTTTGTTATCGCAAATCTATTGGGCTCCAGTTCGCATCCTACCGCAGGATACTGCATGGTCTTGGAATGACCTGATTCACCGAACCGAAACATTCTGAGTTTGGTTGGTGACTTCAGACGAGACTTTTAACACGTCCCAGTTCATTCCGTCATTGCCCTGGTGGGGTATTGGGAATACCGCTGCGTACATGTCTTATTTAACCTAGACTGCTCGTGCCGAGCCAAAATTCTAAAAATATTATGCGGATTGATCGTGAATTCACTTACCAATCAAAATTTGTTTCGATCTTGAAGAAAATCCACATTTTGATCGGTAGTTTGAGATAAACCCCGTTGAGATACGTGGCGTTGCTGATTTCTTGTTTAAACAACACGTCGATCTGATCTGCGCTCAAAACTATCACGGCAATGACGAACATGTACGAGGGAATGGCAAACATGATGATTTTTTTCAAAAGTGCGAATTGGTTTCTCAATCTGTGAATATTGTCCGGCAACGCTTCTTCATCTTGGTAGTCGTAGAAGCCGGAGTTACAAGTTTCGAACGCCCCAGTCATGCTCCTTCGATCGATATTTCCCGTCGCAATGATAAACAAACCAATTAAAATAAGTGCTGCGTAGTTTAAAGCTTGACCAATGATGGCAAGGTCGTTAACTTTGAAGATGGTTACTATATAGCAAAGTAAGAAGACGATCAGATTTAAGAGAGCTAAGATAATGTAGAAGATATTGAAGATCCAAATTTTGGGTTTCCAGTTCATGAAAACACCGCAGAGCTCTAGCATGTACCAATAGTCTTTGTACCGCCTCTCTTTTACCGCAGGAGTGTCAAGTTTGTCAAGCTCCTCCATCCATTTTGCGTACAGCATATTTCTTGCTGCTGAAAAAAATATTATAAAACAGTTAATGCGAAAATGAATGGTTTATCTCAAATATTGATGGGTTGTAGAGTGGAGCAGGTGTAATACACGAGTACACATTAAAACCACACTTATTCTGTAATGGGAGGATCGCACTCTAAAAGTTATCGTGGTTTTTCTGAATCGCGTGCAGCTGGTTCCAAGCCCAGGGTTACCTTCTAGAGACCTCGATAAAGTCCGGTGGTGACTCCTTCTACACCCAGGGCAAAATATACAAGCTACAACATGGTGTGACTCGCACAGTTGTTACTTGAACGTTGTTAAATGTTCTAACAGAAAAAGGGGTTCTCCACCGGCCAGGGAATGTGCCATCACTGACTTCCTATTAAATACTGCTAAATAAATTATTTGAGTGAGCTCCTAAGAGGTCGTTATTTTTGTGTAACCTAAGTAAATATTTCTCATAAATCTCATAAAACAGGATTATGGCGAGCCCACACGAAAATCACTGCTGATGTAGCTCGTGGCAGTTCATTAGGCTCATCCTTCGACTTCCTGTGCTCAAATCGTTTACCAGGGGACACGTCTCCAGGTATCCAGGCAAAGAGAGGAATGCCTTCGAACGCTCCAGGCATGGCATAGTCGATGGGAGACAGAAACCTGAGGGAGGTGGACAGCCAGTTCTTGACGGGGCATGGGAACTCCCTCAAGAAAAGAAGATCCCTTCTACAGGTACTGTGGACCGCGCGGAGCACACCTTATTCACCTGTCGCGTGTGGGCAGAACCCTGCAGGTGCCTGTAGGGGAGCTCCTGCCATCCATGGCCGTCAGTAGGATGTTGGAGAACGAGTCGAGGTGGGAGGCCATGGACGGGTTCTTTCATGCCATACTCCGTCAGAAGAAGATGGAGGAGTCGGATGACTAATGACATCCAGCTTCTAAAGAAGGGTAGGGCGCCGTTATAGAGGGTCAGGAGACATGGCTTCACTTCGAAGAAATGCCGCGAAGGCCATGTTGGGGGCAAAACAACAAAAACCATTACTTCATCGCAAAATTGGACATACCCACCTCTAAAATTGAACATCACACATTCAGATGGAGGATGTCACAGTACGATCAACTAAGTTCTTACTTCTCTTAAAACTCATTCGCTTCTATGCGCGAGTGAGGTCAAATATCTGGGTATTACGTAAGAAGCCAAGCTCAGGGACGCATAGAGGCTCGTATCGAATCTTTGAAGAATGCATTTCCTTTTAAGCCTTGATCACCTTGTCTTTTGGCGACAAGCTGTCCCTGTACAATAATTTATTCAAATCACTGCGGGGGCATGGAGTGCAGTGCTGGCCCCAGCCAAGGCACTTTACATGGTGAATTCGGAGTGACTAGTGTAGAGGAAGTGATAAAACAGCTACTCCTCATCTTGCCAGACAGAGAGCTGATGTATACAAGCAACTTTTGAAGCACCTAAACGAGCATGCGTACTTTTGGGGTTGGTATTGGGTAGAAGTAGGTAACGGTTAATACTTCAATTTGACTGTGGAAAGCCCCTGCTTCAAAAAGGGCGGCATTTGGTTATTTGCCAATACTTAGCCCTGAGTCTGAGACACGTGGTAACCATCCAGGTGGTAACCTTTTTCGCCCCAGCATGTCTCGCCTCGCACATGCAATAATGGGTTGACTCATGCACTTCGTTCAACAGCCGGTGTGGAGGAGTGGGGTGATTTTACTCCAATAGTGATGAAGCTGTGGTAAAAGTGGGAGTGTTCCAGGAAGGCTGAATTTGTTGGGGTTTTTGACTTTGGGAAGTCACTCGCCCTCATGGGAAGTCATTGTTTTCCCAAACACATTTCTGATCTGAAGCCCTTTCGTTTGTACCAGTGGAAAGTTCAACTATTCAGTTATTTTCGAGTGACAACGGATTTCACCTTCTTCTGGACTTTCCAAAATATCCTCTGAGATGCCCACCTTGTTGAGGTGATATCTGAGTGGGCAGTGCCCGGTGAGGAAGCTTATCAGTACTCTCAGATCTTGTCTAGAGAGTGTCAGCATCGCCTTCGCCCTTTGACAGGAAGGCGTGACAAGCCTTTTTGCCTGTCGTAGTCGTGGCTGGCGATGCCAATGGGCGCCATTTTCATGTATCTCCCATCGAGCAACCAGACGGTTTAGGTGACTTTTCGTCAATCCCACGTGTGGCTCAGGCCCGATGGGTAGGGTTTCTGTACCCCTTTTCGTAAGGCGGTCAGCCTTTTCATTGCCCTCATGCTCCCTGTGAGCCGGCACCCAAATGAGGGAGAGCCTGTTACGGGCGCCGAGCTGCTTGAGCGCATGGTGGCATTCCCATGACAGCTTAGACCTAAAACTATAGGCTGCAATGGCCTTTAAGGCGGCCAGGCTGTCTGAGAAAATGTAGATCCGTTTGCCCTTGAGTCCTTTGTTCAGGATCTCTTCTGCGCAGATCTTTATGGCTAGGATTTCCGCTTGAAATATCGTGGCGTACTCCCCCAGCGGCTTTGCAAGACTGTAGTTAGGCCCTACAATGCCCAGCCCTGCTCGGCCTTCCTTAACTGAACCATCGGTATACCACTGCAGCGTGCCCACCTCGGTCCGGAATGTCTCCTTCTCCCACCGTTCCCGTGAGTGGACGCTGACGCTAAATGGCAGCCGAAAATTCTTCTGCTCTGGCATGACGTCAGTAGCAAGGACTGCTGCCTCTTCTATGTCAAACTGTCTGGTTGTTCTGTGGAGGCTCGCCTTAGCCCTGGTGGAAATTTTTCCTGTCTGCAAAAGCCTTGCCGCCCCCAGGTAAGCGGTCCTCTGGATGTGTATATGTAGAGGTGAGATGTTCAGAAGGACTTCCATTGCAGCAGTAGGGCATGTACCCATGGCCCCTGTTATAGCAAGACACGCCTGCCGCTGCAGTTGTTGGAGTTTTCCTTGTGCTGCCAGCCGGCGTGTTGCCTTCCACCACACAGTGGAGGCATACGTAACGCGGGGCCTTATTATCCCCTTAAAGAGCCACTCCATCATTTTTGGAGTTATGCCCCAGGATTTGCTGCACAGCCTCCTACAAGCCCAAAGGGCTGTAGTTGCCTTATGCAGCGCATATCTCACATGCGAGTTCCATCAGTCAGCTAGTCGTATCTCAGTTCTCCCATTCAGTTCTCTGTCCAGTTTCACATTTCTCCGACATCTAATTTGGACTCGCCTATTCTACCCCGTACAACCAGTACACGCCTTCAGAGCCCCAATGTTCGCGCTTGAACACTGAAACTCATATAACGAGTATATACTAGTCACTTCTTCTTTGCACATGTAAATCTTCGAATTGTGTTGTGATTTCCCATTTCTTCAATTACAAGTGTCGTCCTACATTAAAACCCGTCTCTGTGACTCGTTCAAGTCTACCCTGGCCAAAGCAGGGAGAGCGTTTACTGGACACTAAAATACTCTTGATCGATCTTGGTTGGACAAGTAACAATAGAATTGCTATCAATTGTGGTACAATATGTACAATGTACTAACAGAGCGATGGCTAAGTAACGGGGCTTTCAGAAACAACTCAACAGGGCGCTAGACAAACGGTTCCGAAATGGCGCATACTGACGAGAAATACAGTTCTTGAGTATCTCCTTGAACTACCTGTGGGGGCTGCGACTTGCCCCGAATATCTTTTTCATCTTCCAGGATCGCCCAAACCACGGTCTTCTCATTCCCTTGATCACTCTACATCCATACTGATAGCTCTTCAATTTTGTGGGTAAGCGACTCAGCAAACTTCACAACTTATTTGCTGAGGCATGGGGTGGGTTCTACTGGCAAAGGAACGAGGACGATTCAAACATTCCCAACCACCTCAAGACAACTGGTCATCAACCTACCAAAATACACGACTGCACGACCTTACTACATAACCAATACAAAGGATGAAAACTAAACATATTAGAAAGCATGGAAATCTATAAAAATAAAAACACTTCAATGGACAGATCATAAATGCACAACTCAATACAAAATGCGACACCATATTTACACCACTCAAGAGACTACACAAACGAAAACAACCTACTGACAGATTTACAAACCACCCTATACAAAAAAGTCTTAGAATCGACAATCAACGGGCTATTTAGGGCATGCAACAAAAACTGTGCTTAGATTCCTTTCCCTTCACCCCTAGCGGGTTCCCCCAGAGGTGCATGACCTCCTTCCTTCCTCCCCCCCCCCGCCCGCAAACTACCTGACTTTAATACTTTCTTAATGGCCAAATGATGACGTCTTTACATAGAAAGCACTCGCCCACAGTATCTCACCAGCCAGAGGAGACGGACTCATGAAACTGGTTCGTTAACTTTAGTAATTTACCCACTGGCGGAACTAACCCAATTACTTTAATACCTGATTCTTATTATTCTTATGATGAAAACTAAACATATTAGAAAACATGGAAATCTATAAACAAAAAACTTCAACTGACAGATCATAAATAAACAAATCAATACAAAATGCGACACCATATTTACACCACTCAAGACACTATGCAAACGAAAACAACCTACCGACGGATTTACAGAACACCCTATAAAAAAGACTAAGAATCGACAATCAACAGACTATTTAGGACAAGCAAAAACTGCCCTTGAATTCCTTTCCCTTAACCTCTAGCCACTTTCCCCAGAGGGGCATGGCCTTCTTCCTTCCTCCCCTCTTCCTTCCAACTAACTGACTTTAGTACTGGCTTAATGGTCAGACGATGGTGTCTTTACATTGAAAGCGCTCGCCCACAGTATCTCACTGGCCAGAGGAGACGGACTCATGAAACTGGTACGTTAACTTTAGTAATTTACCCACTGGCGGAACTAACGCAATTACTTTAATAACTGATTCTTATTATATTACTTTTATCACCAGAGAGGTTCACGGGAAATTTGCATTACCAATACAGTGTTTTCCTACATTCCCTAAAAACGTTCAGCTCACTGTAATGGGGCACGGGAGTTTTCAGAGTTACCTGAACAAAATGAAGATTAACCATACAGCAGGTATTGAGAGTCGATCATTTTGGACAGTGTGGAACACTTATCTGTCTCCTTCGGTGGGCCGATGTCTGCTACTGCCTCCAGAGTTCCGGCTGCCAAGTGTCGTCTTCTCTGTTTTCCAAATCAACGCGTGGCAGTATGGCTAAAGTTCATTTTGTTGCCAGCTTTTCTCAAGCCTTACGTTCATATCTCATCCCACAGTCCTCCTCCCCCTCTCTTTCCTAAATAACTTTGCAGGTCTCAGTTTACAATTCTCATCTTCTCCAAGTTGAATGGCGCATTGCTTTCAAGGTAGTTTTTAGTTGAAAGTTGTAAGAGCAGATATAGAACGAGTTTAATTGCACTAAGCGTCTGGATGGGAAATCTGAGCACGAAAATATATGACTGAATATTGTACTCACTCTTGGCTACAGTGAGTAGATTGTTCCAGAGTTAAGCATGAGATTTGGTGGGAAATCCAATATTCCTAGAAGAGTGAGAACTGAGAAAGTGATTTTGAAGCGACGACTGGTACAACACTCGGGCTTTTTGTCTTTTTATCGAGTTACTAAAGGACAAAAAGAGTCCATGGTATTTTCGTCGTTGGTTGATGCCTTGAGCCTTGCTTGGTGTCACTGTATCAAGCATGACCTATGCGACTCTACGATGGTCTGGTCTCTAGGAAGGAATGGTAGCAAGATGGACCTGTTATTAGACTGAACACTAAAAAATCGTCCCTCTAGCGAAAGAAGGTGGGCTAGGCGCTAAGGTTCCACCACGGAATTATGATACAGAAGGGATGCCAATGTGGAATTAGCTGTAGTGGGTTAAAAAACGAAAAACTGCCAAAATATAACTTACTTACAAGTACAAGAATTACTTCTGCTGTTCCGGCGCAGAGCTCGACTGCTACCTCGCAATGCAACTAAGGCACCCCTGCCCAATGTGACACGGAACCCGTGCGTTCATGTAATATGAACGACTCAGGCCCTCGCGGATGAGGCTGCATTTGTTGGTTCAGACGAGTCAACACCGCACCACCGGGTGAATATTTTAAGCAATAGAAAATTAAAGCCGCTCGCCGGGATAGATACTGCATGCCACCACCAACCGTTGGCGTCCTTAGGACCTTTCCTGTAGCTGCCATTTGCAGTAAAAGTGTGTTCAGTCCCTCGAACGTTTTGAAGCCGAGTATGGGAGGTTCATTTGTGAATGAGTTACCTCGAAAGCAGACTTGAACATGCTTTAGACCACTCGCAGATAAATTGTGGAATGCCGCTAACGAAAGAAATAAAAACCCCAAGAAATGATCTTTCCCACTCGAAGTTAATTCGTCAGTCGTGAGTTCGTTCATGCGGGTTGCATACGTAATTCCCGGACCAAGCGGTGTCCAAGAGCTGTAGTGTTACCGGGGCGTCGAGTTACTTGGGGCACCCCATCGGCTGGTTACCGCACGGACCTGGGAAACTATCTTCGGAAACTTTCCAAGGTTCCATTGATGTGGCAAGAGAACTGTTGAGCGATGATGAAAATGGTTTCGCCAGTAGTCCCCTATCTACTGTAAAATTTAAAATGAACGGGAAAGAAAATAAATCGCTTGTGGGGATGAACCCGTGAATTGAAATAAAAACAAATAGATATATTGAAGAAGGAAATTATATTTTAAAAAGGAGGAAAGAAAAGAAAACAAAATTCAACTGTCACAAAACTAATTTAAAATGACGACTTGGGTAGAAAGAACAAAAAAAAAAAAGTGTCTTCTCCTACCTAACCTAAGGCCTGCCGAAAAATAAATAAACTAGTCCACCGACTTGTACACTGTGCAGTCTTCTCTCTTCGTTCGAACAAAAAATGAAGTTCTAAGGTACAGAGATTTCTTCGGGAAGAGAACGGGAGATATCGCAGAACAGGAAAATCGGGAACGTGCTCCAAAAAAAATCCGCCAGGGAAAAGCATAACCTTTTTTCTCTCTCTTTTCTCTCCTCAAACCTTTCTTCTCCTCCGACGAGCGCCATCCCAAGCGACTCGATAGATGCTTTAATTAGCCCGAGAGGAGACACCCAGCCGCATCCATATCCTTCCTCTTTCACGTTACACTACAGATCACGCAGAGGTACGCTAGTATCGCTAATCTGTAGTGTGGATTTTGAGGAGTGCATCATGAGAAGGCTATGTTGATAGAAACAGCACATGTTGCCCCTTGTGGGGCGTTGAAGGGCGGGTGTACTGATGAACTCTTCGTTTACTGTCCTCCCATGGTGTGATCACGGCATCAGTTCAACACCCTTGGCCATTTCCCGGCCCCGTGTCAGCCATTTGGTTTTTCCTGAAACGGCAGCTCTGAGCCTCCTCCTGCAGTTATCGGACTCTTCTTCGTTGTCCACTATCACTCAAAACTCTCTCTGTTTCTCTTCCTACGACGGATAGAAATTGAGACTCACGTTCTCACCCAATTAGAGCAAAGTTTGATGTGCCATACTTTGACTTTGACGTGTTGTACAGATCCATGTGTTCCCTAATCGGTCGTTCCTTCGGCAAGGGATCTCGCCTTGGCATTTAGTCACTTGTTCGATGGGTTCTCAACGCTGTATTTTCTGAGGAGTGGGCATGTGGGACGGTCCCCATTGGAAAACCGAGCATCAAGGTGGTGTAAGAAGGAGGCATTACCGCGGACTGTCAATCATAGAAGACACAGACTATTCCAGTTTTAGTGAACGTGGTAGATGTTCCTCACTATTCTTCCATCACCACCTCTTGTAACCATATGAGCAAAAATTCTCGGACAGTCAGGCCGCATTAAAGGCCATTGCAGCCTATAGCTTCAGGTCCAGGCCGGCATGGGAATACCTTCATGCGCTCAAGCAGCTCGGCACCCACTATAGGCTTTCCCTCATCTGGGTGCCAGCTCACAGGTGGCATGAGGGCAACGAAAAGGCCGACCACCTTGCAAAGAAGGCACAGAAGCCCTACCCATTGGGCCTGAACCTCACGTAGGCATGGCTAAAAGTCACCTGAACCGTCTGGTGGCCCAATGGGAGACACAGGAAAATAGCGCCCATTGGCATCGCCAGCCACCACTTAGACAACCGAAAAGGCTTGTTACGCCTTCTGGTCCAAGGGCAAAGGCGATGCTGACACTCTCCAGGAGGGATCTGAGGGTCTTGACTTGCTTCGTCACCAGACACTGCCCACTCAGGTATCACCTCAACAAGATGGGCATCTCAGAGGCGGTGGAATGCAGACTCTGTGGTGAGGAGGACGAGACGGCGGAGCGCATCCTATGTGAGTGCCCTGCCTTAGCAGTCAAACGCTATGGATACGGCCCACACGTGGCCGTAAAAAAAAAGAAGCATATGAGAACTACGCTAATTGGAGCGTCCTCTCTCTCAATATGAGCGATACGGTTTCGGAAGGTCTGATCTATTTGAACCTTAGTTGTCTTCGTTCTTGTCTAGTCAGCAGTGAGCTTTTTGATCTGACGGTGCGCCTTGGCCGTGGATTGGGACTTTTTGGAGGTCTGACAGGAGTCTGCTACCCAGCTTCACCCGGTGTTAATTTAACCTCTTTACGCACAAACAGCAGAGTGAGCAATTGTCGTCGGTGCGAATGCTCACCAATAACGAACTGCAAGTTACTGCACCTGTTCTATTACCTTCATGCCTTTTCATTTCAGTAGTTACGGAAACAAACAAACCCAAAACCAACTCTTGTACCTTAAAGGCAATTAAATCCAGATCACCCAGTCATTTCTGTCGCGCAGGTTGTCCCTTATCTCACTCCGCTGCAAGTCGTTTGTGGAGTTCGAGAGAGTTCAGAGGTAGAATGAACGCCATAGAAACGGCCATTGAAAGTTAAAATTTCAACACGTATTCACTCCGCCACGCGCGCAACTTGGTGAAACGTAACTATAATGATGAACTTAGAAGCATATTTATGAAATTCAGACACAACCCGTCCCCGCTTGAGGAATTGTAAAATTGTCGATGTCCCATTCCTACTCCAATCGCTACATTCACGTGCCACACTCTCAAAAACACATACAGAAGCATCTGCGTCATATAATTATAATAAGATCTGCATCTACGCCTTCCGAATTATTGTCTTTGACTTAAAGGAAGTTTCATTTCTGTTTTTGATCAATGAATCTGAGTGAGTCAGTTTCTTACTAGTACATTGGCTTTGGTAACTTCGACTCAAACCACTCAACGCTTTTTGAACTAGTAAATTGTCAGAGATAAAACAGACGGGGCAATGAAATCGACAAAAAATTTCTGAGGTTGCTTTAGATTATTTTATTAGCATTTTTAAATATTGAAATTTGTCTAGTTAATCGTGAAGTCATCTCAAACGTTCACAGATAACTGCTGTCGTCACTTTCGGCGATGTTTCCTCTAGAACTCCAGAACAGTAAGCACAAACCTCTCAAAAGTATTGGTAATTCAATTTAAATCACGTTGAGGCTGGCGGGCGCGAAAGAAACCTTTACACGAACGGTGGGTACAGTACGCAACATTTTATATCTTTTATTTTTGTTTTT
Organism: Pachypeltis micranthus; assembly: GCA_020466155.1. Lineage (NCBI taxonomy): Eukaryota > Metazoa > Arthropoda > Insecta > Hemiptera > Miridae > Pachypeltis > Pachypeltis micranthus. The sequence continues at coordinate 25,849,280 of CM035777.1, read as the reverse complement.
TTTTAATGCAATGATAACTACGTTTGATTGTGCTCGTTGATGGTTTCCATATAATGGCCGCGTCAATGGCGATTGACATCATCACTTAGTCACTGAGGTTATTAAAACGTGTGATGGTACCAAGCGTTAGATTTTGTAACAGTCGTTACCATGCAGCTAACCCAACACAATATATTTCGTGACGCTTCTCCGTTACACATCCCGCGTTACATTTTCGAGTTTATGTAGCAAAGTCAAGACATAAAATGTCAAAATGTCAACGTGTGATGTTACCAAGCGTTACAAAGAGTAACATATGTTACCAAGCTTATCCAACAAATATTTGGTGACGCAAAGTAAACACATAAAATGTCAAAATGTCAAAAACACAAAATAAACGTAACCCTGGTGGGTCTGGTTCTGGGTTATCTTCCCAGGAGCATGCCCATACTACCAGGCGCGACCACGGGTTGTGGATAGTGGAACGGCCACGGCATTGTCCCCAGGGGCACGTCTGCGGCCAGCTGTGAATAAGGTCAGTATGCTGACTAAATAAGCAGCCGCGAACAATGAGCAAAACCCAAGAGATCGCAGAAGAGATCCTGAACAAAGGGCTCAAGGGCAAGCGGATCTACATTTTCTCAAACAGTCAGGCCGCCTTAAAGGCCATCGCAGCCTATAGTTTTAGGTCTAAGCTGGCATGGGAATGCCTCCCTGCGCTCAAGCAGCTCGGCGCCCGTAACAGGCTCTCCCTCATTTGGGTGCCGGCTCACAGGGGGCATGAGGACAATGAAAAGGCTGACCGCCTTGCAAAAAGGGGTACAGAATCCCTACCCATCGGGCCTGAACCACACGTGGGTCTGACGAATAGTCACCTGAACCGTCTGGTTGCTCGATGGGAGATACAGGAAAATGGCGCCCATTGGCATCGCCAGCCACGACTAAGACAGGCGAAAAGGCTTGTCACGCCTTCCTGTCAAAGGGCGAAGGCGTTGCTGACACTCTCTAGACAAGATCTGAGAGTACTGATAAGCTTCCTCACCAGGCACTGCCCACTCAGATATCACCTCAACAAGATGGACATCTCAGAGGCGTTGGAATGCAGACTCTGCGGTGAGGAGGACGAGACAGCAGAGCATGTCCTATGTGAATGCCCTGCCTTGGCAGCAAAACGCTTTGAATACATCGATCAGGGGACCACTGAACCCCAAACTGTAGCCGACTCTGCGGTGAAGGACATACTCGGCTTCCTAAGGGGGGCGGGTATGTACGACGCCTTCTACTAAGAAAGGGCCAGCGTCACAATAGGCCCATATGCGGCTGCAGTGACAAAGGGACTTGTCCCACACCCCCTCGGGTAAAAAAAAAACCCTGGTGGGACTCGAACCCACAATCCCCGGTTTAGGAGACCGATGCCTTATCCATTAGGCCACAGGGGCTATGGCTTGCAACTCGGGATAAAAATTTCGTGACGCTTCTCCGTAACATCTTCGGCGTTACATTTTCGAGTTTATGTAGCAAAGTAAAGACATAAAATGTCAAAAACGACTGGAACAAGCAGAATGGGAGCAGTGGGTCGTTGGTGTCAGTTACCAGGTAACGTGTACGAGTCCCTGAGACTCACTTGTTCCAATACTCGCACCTCACCGTCAAAAGATCAAATTAGACTTTCATCTTTCCGTCGAGTAGTAGCTTGCCCTGTCTGATATCCCCGACAACTGGAGACTGGAAATATTCATTGATTGCATATCAATGGGAAGTGGCAAAAGCCAGGTTCTCTGCGAACACTAGGAGGGATCCTTTTGAAATACGAACTGCCTATGGAATCTCTAAGGAGTAATACTCCACAGAAATACCATGCTGGAAACTGTTCAAATATCCAATATAGCTCTGCCCTTAAAGCTGTTTAAATTTCATGATAAATTCGATATGTTGTTAGGTATGGACCGCCTTAGATATTTAAAAGCGACTACTGATTTAAAGAATAATAGTTTTCACTTGCCTCATGTTACGTTGCCGTTGCATTTTTTGGAGGAGGAAAAAGATAATGAGTTGAGTGAAGTGAATAAAAGTCGAAACATACCAGGGGAGATGTACTGCCCCACTCCCATTAAAGGCACCGGGCGATCGTGGTCTAGTGGTTAAGACAATGGTTCATATTCCCGACGAAACTCGGGCGATAATGGATTGGAGCTCCGCGCGATTCCTGTGATTTCTCCAAACGTCTCCAAACCCTCCCTCGTAACAAGATATTTCCCGGCCACACAGTTGAGTAACCGATTGCTAACATTTGTGCCTGTGTACTCGTGACATGTTACACGGGAGCACTACTGCACTGACAAGAAGCTCGAGGCATTCAAATGCTTCTGAAGGTTGGAGGTTGACAACTTCGGAACACGAGTTGCTCATGACTGTGGAGGGATGAGCAACTTTAACATTCTTCTGGATAAACAAACAGCAAGAGTGTGCTTGTAACTGCCCAATGTCTTCCAGTAGTTTTTGACTGCCACGAGCAAACCCAGACCCCTCCCTTTGGGCTGTTATCCCTGGCGGTGTAGTTCTCACATTGACAGTCGCAAACGCAATGAACGAAACACCAATGGCAGATCGCAAAATAAAATAAAAAGGAGTACTTGCGACAGACATCATACAATATGGCACCAAATAGTAGAGTAGAGTAAAGACGGGTAAATCGACTAAGAGATCACGTGAAAACATTAATTATTTGACTGTTGTCATTTGTTTTAGAGCAGGACAGAAAGGCGCAATTCAAGTTCATCAGTCGTTTGAGTAAACTCAAATGGTGAGCTCAGTCGCCTTCTTCTTGTCTGGCTCGCAGCACGTTCATGTAGGAGTAGGCAGTGCTCATTACCTGCAAGAGCAAATAACGTAATTAATTGATTCAGCATATTTGGAGCATTACTGTTATAAATCTGTAGCACTGGGGAGACAGAAGAAAGTTCAGTAGGATGCAGGCACTGTGAAAGACTGCAGGCCCAAGAGTCGTGTTGGCTTCCACGAGCACATGGAAACATTGACGAAATCACGGGAGGTTGCAACAGCAACTTTTCTAACCACAATTAGGAGTGCTCTCGCTCGGTCCTTGAGGCTTGGCCATCAGCTTCTTACTCCTAACGCTGGTGGGAGCTAAAATCTGGCCTACATGATCATTGGTACAGATTTTTTTTTTGCTCACGACATACCTGACAAAAAACCCTGCAAATTATTACACAATGGTTTATTATTCTCATGAACAGCTTGACCTAGTATTACTGCTCCGAGACCCATCCCATTCGATTCACCATCGAATAATAGTAAACCATAGGAAACATAACCTGACTACAATGGAACTACGGAAACTAAATATTCCCCCGGCGCCAGACGCCCGTAAACGTCTGTAGGCATTTATGATCCGATGTAGGGATGTGCAGAGAAAGTGGCCTTAACCTTCCTCCGCCCCGTCGGGCAAAAAGAGTCGGGGAAATTGGGACGGGAGCTTCCAGAAAACCCTCGCTCGACAATTGGCAGGACGTTGCGAGTCCAAAGGGCGTCGTGAGTCGAGCGGGCCTTGAAAACGAAACGAAACACGGCTTATTTGCGATTATACTGCGTTTCGTTTTTTTAAACCATTTTTTGCCCATAAGAACTATGGGCTTCGTCTGATCGGATTGCCGAGATGGCGGGCACAACTGGATACCAAACGGGATTTTTGTGCGAAAGAACGAATTTTTTAGACCGCGTTAAAGGCACAAAACGGCCCGGACGGCGGACGGGGGCGGGGGACAGTGGACGGAGGGATGGCGGACGGACATTGCAGATTTGGAATCCCCATGTCTTGAAACGTAAAGTATCAAATTTTGAGGGGGGGGGGGTTGTAAAAAATTGTTCCTGACCAAAAACATAGGGTTATTATTCAGAATGAATAATAAACCAAAACGAGTGGCCAGTAATTTTATTGAACGTCACTTCATCACCTAAAGTTCACGTTTGTATCACTATTCGCATGGACTTACTGTGCTGAAAGTCTCTCGATCCAAAGGCGTTAGAGAACTAGCCATCAAAACTATCGGTCGATGTAGGAGATTCTTCATGATGCGGACGTCTTTGAGCACTTCTTTGCTACAATTGATCCACTTGAATGAGTAGATGGCGTCAAATATATCTTCACTCTGTTGCCAAAACGCGACCATAAGAACACCACAAGAATCTACGTTTATTATAAATAATTCCGATTGCACTAGCCCCACCGATTCTCGTTGTGCAGAGTTTAACTAGACCACTCACACGTGAAATAGCATTTATAGGAACATTTTGATACTCACCAGATTTTTGATAACTTGACCAAGTTCACAAACTAAGAACATACAAAATACGACGCCAACCAGTAGAAACGTGCCTGTAGCTATCATGCTCGGCCTCCCTCGTCCCTAGGAAATAAAACGAATGTCTGTCAGACGTCAGGTTATTGCGGTGAAGTATTATTTTCTATAAAACTGAAATGAAAACGTGTCATCAACTAAAAACAGCTAGACGAACCTGCATGAATGTCAATGCAGACATGGCGATGGAAATGCTGCCATTGAAAACAACAATTCCTGCTGGCCAATTGATGATGGTCATGTAGTCATCAGCGAATCTGTAGACATGAAAGGAATTGTTCATATATAAAGTTTCCTAGATACCTCAAGAAGTTTTGAATTGCAACGTAATTATCGAGGACCACCGAAGGCATTTCAGCCTTTTAAAGTAATCCATTACTGCAGAAGGGAAGACCTTCAGTTGATTGTCGGGTGCGACGCCAATGCACATAACATGGCATGGGGCAGCACAGACACAAATGAAGGGGTGAGTCCCTTCTTGACTACTTACTGGGCAATGAAATGGTGGTGGTTAATAGGGGGAGCACGCCAACTTTTGTTACACGCAGGCGGAGGGAGGTGCTGGACATCACGGTCTCAAGTACCTTCTATGCCAGCAGAATAACAGATTGGCATGTCTCTGGGGAAACTTCAATGTCTGACCACCGGATGGTGAGGTTCAGGCTGCGGTTCCCTAATAGTGTGACGGAGACATATCGGAACCCCAAGAACACGGATTGGGTTCTGTACAGCAGTGTGTTGGCCTCCAGTTTGGAGAGCTACAGCTGTGAAATGCAAACTGTCGAAGGTGTAGAAAGGGCAACAGGGGAGATCTGCGCAGCTATGGTAGAGGCGTATGAAGAAAGCTGCGAGTTGAAAACCCGAAGATCCAATAGGGAGGTTCCTTGGTGGAACAAGGAACTGGAAAGGCTTCGGAAAGAAACGAGGAGGCTCTTTAACAGAGCAAAAAAGAAGGGTGAGTGGGACGCATATAGAAGTTCCCTCACAGTGTACAATAAAGCCCTTAGACAGGCAAAAAGGAAATCCTGGAGAGACTTCTGTGGGGGCATGAAAGACTTGTCTACCATGTCCAAGGTACAGAAGATCCTCTCTAGAGAAGAGAGGCCGCAAATCGGTTTTCTCCTAAAGGCAGGGGGAACATACACAAGGGGCAGCAAGGAGACCTTGGAGGAGCTACTGGCAGCTCACTTCCCAGGGTCTCAAAGGCTGCAGTGGGGAGATAGCCACCACCATCAGCTGAGCGCCGATGGAGGTACCTGTCATGGGCAATCAAGGAACCCACTGCTAGCTGCAGCCTCCAGAGTAATGTTCACACTTAATAAGGTTAAATGGGCTATTGGTTCATTTAAACCTTACAAGGCGCCAGATGAGGATGGGATCTTCCCAGCCATGTTGCAGCATGGTAGGGAGGCTCTGGGTCCGATACTGGTGAGGCTTTTCAGGGCGAGCTATGTCCTTGGGTACATACCCACTATGTGGAGGAAGGTGGAGGTGGTCTTTATACCAAAGCCGGGTGGCTCCTCAGCCCTGGCTAAGGGCTACCGCCCCACCAGTCTCATGTCCTTCGTGTTGAAAACAATGGAGAAGATAGTGTGCCTATCAATAAAGGAGTACTATCTTACTCAGAACCCCATTCGGAGTTCCCAGCATGCCCATCAGAGGGGGAGATCCACTGAGACTGCTCTGAAGGAACTGGCAACAGTGCTGGAGGATACTCTGAGATCCGGAAAGATTGCGCTGTGCTGCTTTCTGGATATTGGGGGGATATTTCGACAATACGTCGTATGCCTCAATTACGGCTGCAGCTGGTAGGAAGGGAGTAGATCCTTACCTAATCTCTTGGACCAACGAGATGCTGAGTAGCAGGGTGGTCTTCTCGTAGTTGGGGGGCGGAGATACTCTCTGTGGTGCCCACCAGAGGATTCCCACAGGGAGGGGGGGGGTGCTCTCCCCTCTCCTCTGGTTACTGGTAGCTGATACCCTTCTCGAGCTGCTGGAGGAGGAGGGCTACAAGGTAATAGGACACGCGGATGACCTGGTAATTATAGTCAGGGGTAAATTCGCGAGTGTAATCAGTGAATGCATGCAGCACGCACTGAATACCCTACAGACATGGTGCAATGGGCAAGGACTGTTTGTCAATCCAGACAAAACGAGCCTGATCCGATTCACCAGAAGGCGCAGCCTTACGCTGCGGGAACTCAGGCTGGGTGGCAAGGTGGTGAAGATCCAGCATGAGATCAAGTACTCGGGAGTCTTTCTTGATGGAAAGCTCTCTTGGGCCACACACGTGAAAAAAGCCTTACAGCGGGCGTAGGTGGTGATGTGGGCAGCTCAAAGAATGGTGGGGAAAACATGGGGGCTGAGGCCCGGGATGATCCGGTGGCTGTACACTGCGGTTGTTAGGCCTGTAGTCACCTATGGAGCCCTGGTCTGGTGGACTAGGGTGGAAAACAAAACAGTGCAGTTGCAGCTAAATAAACTGCAGCGTAGGGCGTGTCTAGCCATTACAGGCTGCATGACAACATGCCCTACGGCTGCACTGGAGGTCTTGCTAGATTTAGCTCCACTCCACATACATGTTAAAAGGATTGCGTTCCTCCAGGCTGTGCGTATGTTGGAGTTGGGTCTGATCATGCGGGGGAGGAGGAGTTCCTGCCACTTGATCCTTGACAAGGTGAAGGTGGGGGGGCCTGAACTGCATGTAGTAGACTCAATGCCCGCGAGGTTCAACTTCGCGCTACCCTTTCAGATACTCATTCATGAGCGATCCAGGTGGGTAGGGGGAGCTCTCACTTTCGGAGCTGGGGCCCTGGTATACTACACTGATGGCTCGGTGCAGGGTGGCCTTGCAGGGGCAGGCATCTTTGGGCCGAGGATCAGAGCAGCGATCCCATTGGGGTCGCTGGCCGCGGTGTTCCAGGCAGAGGTGGCTGCAGTGACAGTCTGTGTGCAGCGGCTGCTGCAAAGGGGACTGAGAATCTACATAATGGTGGACAGTCACGCCAGGCTCAAGGCCTTAGCCTCGTACTGTCTTACATCGCGGCAGGTGTGGGAGTGTCTGACTGGACTGAAGGCCCTGGCCGAGGACAAGAGTGTAACACTGTGTTGGGTGCCAGGGCGTCAGGGTATAGAGGGAAACGAACGGTCTGATAGGTTGGCTAAGAAGGCATCAGAGCAGATCCCTATTGGCCCTGAGCACTTTGTTGGGACTACCACGAGCCACCTACGTAGAGAGGTTGGTAAATGGGAGGACAGGTGCAGGGCTGCTCATTGGCTGGGGCTGCCCGGCCTTAGACAGTCAAAACTCTTCAACCGGCTCTGCAGAGAGAGGTCCAAGGAGGTGCTTGCACTGGGGAGGAAGGATATGAGGATCATATGTGGCCTGTTCACAGGTCACTGTCCGCTGAGGTACCACCTTGCAAATATTGGGCAAGTGCGAGGTACAGGTATGCTGGTTCTGCGAGGTAGGGCTAGAGACGGCAGAGCATGTGCTGTGCGTATGCGATGGACTCGCGGCATCGCGCCATTCTGTGTTTGGGAGGCCCTTTCTTCAGCCTGAAGAGGTGGCAAATGCAGAACTTGCGGATATCCTCCGCTTTGTGCGGGGGTGGTGGGGGCGCATAGGTGACGTCACACCAAGTGAGACCAGTGCCGTGGGGCCTGGGGGTGGTGCAGGTGGCCCATGATCCGAGTATCATGGACGCCCTTACAATAGGCCCGTTTGTGGCTGCAGTGAGGGTATTGCCTGCATCCACCGTTTCAAAAAAAAGAAAAGAAAAAAAAAAGTAATCAAGGAGAGAAATCCAGCTCTGTTTAGTTTCTAGTGGGTTGACATGGAGGATTGGTTCCATGGGACAGTGTGCCAAGAGAGTTGCTTCCGGTCTGGAGCACCTTTTGCCAACTTGCCTCTTTCTTTCCCTTGGTCAACCATTAGTGCAAGAGGAATTTAATGAAAACATCTACATCTACTCGCACTCAATATCCGATTGAGGGGTTTCTCTGAAATTGTTATCAAAGCTACCAACTCGCTCCGCTAACCTCAGTAAGATTCGGTGGTGTTGGACGGTCTGTTTCAAACAATGGTGGTAGCACTCCATCAACGCTTTGTCGTCAGACCTCTTGAGCGGCTGATTAGGAGGGTTTTTTCCATAGCGTCTCTTGTACAAAGTAGCTGCTCGCTTATCCATTTTGATGCAGGCCGTTCGGAGGATATTTTGCTGCAGGATGAGCTCCAGACCAAAAAACAACATCAGGAGAGTGCCAACATTTCCCACTAAAGCGACATTTCCAGCGTTAAATCCCATGTATGCGAGCATTAACCACCTGCAACATGCAGGTTGAACCGTTCGTCAGTTCACTCGTTTATTCAGGGAATAACAAAAGTACTTTTATACATAAAAGAGTGCACGTCTGTGAGTTGTATACAATTGGTGAAGTGCCGCTACAAAATATTAATGTGTTTGTTCGACGCACAACGCCAAATCACTTTGGGTTTTTTGAATCTCAGGATTCCCGCACCTGCCCTAACGGGACTCCCTGGCCCGTAATGACAAAGTCCCTGGAACTGGTTTTCCTACTCCTCATTTTCAGATTTATCTTCACGACAGACAGCTCCTCCCAAACTCATTCTCTTACGAAGTCTCGTGGAAGTCTCTCCCGTTCTCCCAACACAGTCATCTTCTAACACGTTTCGCGAAACAGCCGTTCTCCCATTACTTCCAATGGACAGTTGTTGCACCTCTCACTGACATCTACTTCGGCTTTCTCCTTCCTTTCCCGTACAACCTGTTTGACGCCTCCAGAGCCCTCCCTTGTTTGCACTTATATAATCAACTCAAATTCTGTTTAAGTCGCCTCTTCTTGTACATCTACGCCTTCAAATCTTGTGGTATACTAACTTCAAATTACAAGTATTAATTTGATCTTGGAATTTGGACCTTCTCCAGAAGTTGCACTTCCAACTAAACCCGTCTCCGAGATTCTTTCAAGTCTACCCTGGTCGAAACAGCCGTTATAGTTTGCTAGCTGCACAGCTCTAGTTTAATGGGCACGCCTGTCTATAGGGTTTTCTCAACATCAAATTTTAGGGAAAACTTTTGTAAAGGGAGAGGTACAACTGCAGTAAGAAGAAGGAAACGAAGAAAATTCTTCTTCTTCCTTGGATTGAGACATATAGGAATGAGAGCACCGTTCAATGCTTTTGTTGTTGGTTTTCAATCAGAAGAGAAACTAACTGAATGCAGCAATTAAGAATGTACGATTGGAAACTCTAAAGTTCTTACATAGCACTCGTCTTGTCTCACTTACCCCGTTGTTCCCGATTGGGAAGGTACAAAGCGGTTTTCCGTACAAGCGTGCTATGCTAGAGGTCAGGGCACTGTTGAGCAAAACAGGGTCTTAGGTGAAGGGGGATACTTATCATCAATACATTTCTACATAAGTTACGCAGACCTATCGGTAGCTTTTAGCCAAATATGAGCGAAGTAGTAGCGGAAAAACGAGCGCATACTGTCACTGAGCCAAGGGGGGGGGGAGGAGGTAAATTCACTGGAGTTGCGAGAAGCTGCAGGGTTGAGGGAGGTCCTGGAGGAGTCTAGTCGCCACGGCCCGTGATGGTTTGTATCCTCCAGGGCAAACTCCACTGCAGCGCAGCAGCGCAGGATCTTCTCCAGAAGTAGTTCCTTCAAGAGACCAGTGGTTCAAGGACGAGTTGAGCGCAGCGGCCATCTGGGTGACCCAGTCAAGCCAGGCCCACCTGAGCTGAGGCTATGTATGGGCCTAAGGGGGATGATCTTACGTTTTTCAGTGTTCGTATTACTCCTAGAGACCCGATTAGAGTTTTCGAGGGGAAATGCAGTTAGGTTCTCATACGCTGGAGTAAATTCATGGAAACACTACGAGCACTGGCATTTGCCCCCCCCCCGCACACCCATCTCATATCTTTTTTTTTTAATGTCCGAAGAACCGGAAAAGGTTTTGCTGATTGGTTTACCTATTTTCTTTTCCCTTAGGATGCACGATACGTGTGGTTAGGAATTGAGAGCTACTATGTTCGTCTTCAAACGCTGTACTGTCAGTCTTCCTTTGTATGGTCGAGCAAGAAAAAATAGTAGAACAAGAAAGAAGGAAGACAACGATGAACACCAACGAGGGTGATGTCGTATATCGTCTACGATCTAACATTGACGTACGACCAGAAAGTCAACTCACTATGAACAACACTGAAGCAAGTGCAGGTGCCCCAAACAAATCAAAGTGTAGTTAGCGATTTAAGAACGGAAGGTTTGTGGAATGCCAGGGGGGTAATTAATCTAGGAGCGCTAAGGCCGTGCAGGGGCAGGCGTCTTTGGGCCGAGGATCAGAGCAGCGATCCCATATGGGTCACGGGCCACGGTGTTCCAGGCAGAGGTGGCTGCGGTGACAGTCTGTGTGCAGCCGCTGCTGCAGAGGGGACTGAAGTGGCAGAGAATCTACATAATGGTGGACAGTCAGGCCACTCTCAAGGCCTTAGCCTCATACAGTCTCACATCACAGCCGATGTGGTAGTGTCTGACTGGAATGAAGGCCCTGGGAGAGGACAACAGTTTAACACTGTTGGGTGCTAGGGAAAATGGGAGGACAGGTGCAGGGCTGCTCATTGGCAGGGGCTGCTCGGCCTTAGACAGTCAAAACTCTCCATCCGGCTCTCCGGAGAGCGAGGTCCAAGGAGGTGCTTGCACTGGGGAGGAAGGATATGAGGATCATATGTGGTCTGTTCACAGGACACTGTCCCCTGAGGTACCACCTTGCAAATATTGGCAAGTGCGAGGTACAGGTATGCAGGTTCTGTGAGGTAGGGCTAGAGACGGCAGAGCATCGCGCCGTTCTGTGTTTGGGGGCCCTTTCTTCAGCCTGAAGAGGTGGCAAATGCAGAACTTGGGGATATCCTCCGCTTTGTGCGGGGGTGGTTGGGGCGCATAGGTGACATCACACCAAGTGAGACCAGTGCCGTGGGGCCTGGAGGTGGTGCAAGGGGGCCATGATCTGAGGACCATGGACGCCCTTACAATAGGCCCGTTTGTGGCTGCAGTGCGGGTATTGCCTGCACCCACCGTTAAAAAAAAAAAAAAAAAGGCGTTAAGGGAAAAAGTTGATTGAGTAGTAAGTTTATTTTTTGAATTGAAAAGAAACTCTACTTATTTGTTCTTAACGTCGTGTTTGACGTTTGGCATTTTTGCCAAGTTGTGCAGTTTAATTATACTTCCACTCACCAATCCAAATTTGTTTCAATCGTGAAGAAAAGCCACATTTTAACTGGTAGCTTGAGATAAATTCCGTCGACGTAAGTGGCGTTGTTAATTTCGTAATTAAAGAAACCGTCGATTTCATCTGAAAGCATAACTAATGCGGCTGCAAAAAACATATACACAGGAATGGCGAACGTAACGATTTTTTTCAAAAGATCAAATTGGTCACTCAATTTTTGGATGTCGTCCGGTAGGGCTTCTTCATCTTTGTAATCGTAGAAACCAGATACGCAAGTCTCGAACATCCCAATCAAACTCTTCCGGTCGACATTCGCCATCACCACGATAACCATGCAGATTAGTATCAGCGCTGAGTAGTTGATGCATTGACCGATTATGGCAAGATCATTAACTTTACAGATGGTGACTAAGTAGCATAGAAAGAAGAATGCCAGGTTTGACAGGAGCATGAGAGTGTAAATGAGATGTAGGATCCAAATTATGGGTTTCCAGATGATGTAGATGCAGCTAAGCTCTAGTGTGTACCAATAGTCTCTGCGCCGCATCTGACGAATTGCAGGAGCGTCGAGTTGGTCAAGTTCCTCCATCCATTTTGGATACAACATATTTTCTGTTGCTGGAAAATACGAGTATGATTAGTGTGGGCTTGCGGGGCGGAGGCTCTAACGAGAAAGAATCGAATCTCCGCTGTCCAATTACCAGTGCTACTGAGGTAGCGCCCAATCACGTGGAGACTTAGGGCTGATACGTTACTTTATGCGCAGTCCTTTGAATTCTCGTCTAATTACTCGTACATGTGGTGAGATTTTATATTTATTTTATGTAACAACTCGTTCCAAACACCTAAGTTCTTTCTCATGTCTTACATAATAGTTTTCACAAGTGAAGCTACTATTTAGTAGAGGATAGCCGCAATGAAAGGGAAACTCACACCAGTAGTGTATAACTAAGCTCCTAGGTCGCTGAAAAACTGAGGGATCCATCGATAGCTCCGTTTCATATGCAAGTTGTTCTTTCATTTAATATGAATGATCTCGACCCCTCATGTGCATTTGCTGTTACTGATATGTCAACACCTTACCGCCGGCTAAATATTTCGTACAACGATAAATAAATCGGAACTCCAGAAGGCCGTTTGTTGATTGTTTACGTCGTACGTTTGCCTTTTTCCAAGGATGACTGTTGGGAGCACGAGTGAGGGGGGGGGGAAGCTTGAGGATCAAAATAAAAATGAAACTCGATGAGCGTGAGGAGGACTGTATTATACGTCCGGAATTTAGTTGAGTAAGATTTGAGCTGAGATCTTGAACAATGGGGCGAGACAAGGCTGGTACTCAGAACGCGTGAACTGGTTGTATCGGGAAGGAAAGAGAAGTCCGAATTAGAAGTCGATGAGATGTGAAAGAGGCGTCTGTTGGGAGAATTGGTGACGACAGTATCACGAAAGATGGTAGAAGACTAGTCTTGGGGGACAGGAGAGGACCAAATTCAGCGATACTTCGTTGCAGAATGATTTTGGGAGAAGGTATCAGCTGTGGAGAGGAATCTGCAAAGGAGGAGAGGATAAAGGTGGGAAAACCACCGTTGGAAATACCCACGCAAGTGGGGTTCCGGTAGGCCCGTTGGGCAGGAGCGGAAATTCCGAGGTCAAAACCCTGGACAGATTCGGCGCTTTGCATCGAACATCTGCTGACCCATATTTCGAGCTGTAACCTCTGTAGCCTGACCCATAAGCCTTAAGCAAATTAACCCTGGGTGTTATAGTTGTGTATTAGTATTTCCCACAAACACTTGATCTCGTCATGCCCTAAAGGGTATGAGGCGGAATTGGGGGGACTTCACAGTGTGCACAGCGCACTCATAAACGTCGATAACCCACAGCGTAGTAAACATTGCTTCTAACGCTAACCTGTGGGATAGTTTTTGAGAAGTCGATCAAGAAGGGCTATTAAATTGATAGCAAGTAGCAGGATCTTGTACATACACGCTATATTCCTGATCAAGGTGTTCTCTCTTTCTCTGAATCTGCTACTGCTCTGGACTTTTTTGATAAGCGCCTGCTTGCTTTCAGGCATCTGACTGTGTCGGAATAAGGTCCTCAAAGTGAGGCATAGTCCGAATTTGGACAACCATAGGGGATGCCGGTTCAATCAAAAGTCGATCCGAGTGATTAGTACTTCGATCCTGCTGGCTCTTTTGAATTGGAGTACTATTTGCTCGTTCGAATAATTGACCCTGAATGTTTGCTCATTACTGTGGTGCGTGGTATATTTCGTATGTATTACTTGACTCACATGTGGAATGTGTGACGCACTCTAGTAGGTGATTACCAGATGTTCAGGTGGTTCGGTTCCCGATGGTGTCTCGGCTTCGCCTCGTCCCCCATTCCTGTTCTCATATCGCTTCCGTTTAGGTATTGCGTCGCGAGTACAGAGTGATATTTCTTTATTTCTCATGGTGTTTAATTGACTTTAAACCTTTTACTATCACTAAAAGAACTTTGAACTGGTTAGTGTACTTTGAATATTTACAGTATTTTGACTCAGCTTGAATCAGAATGATAGTCTCATTCACCTCTGAAGTAGCCTCGTTTGAACCGTTTAGCTGGCTGACTGTGATGTCGCATTCATTATGGTTGGCCTTGGGTCATCTGCCCAGCGACCAGTATGGGAAATTAAAGGAAACAAGAAACGGAAACGCTTACCACAAAGACGTACTTTCGTCGTAACGATAGAATGGCTAACGATTCAAGTCGAACCGTTGAGTTCGTGGAAGTGTAAATCACAACGGTAATAGACGGAAAATGAACTGAACGCTCTTAACCATCAACAACTCACTAAAACCCTGCAAATTATTACACAACGGTTTATTATTCGGATAAACAGCTTGACCTAGCATTAATGCTCCGAGACCCATCCCGTTCGATTCAGCATCGAAAAATATCAACATGAAACCCAAAAAGACGGCGAAAAGAACAGAATCGTAATATTAAAAAAAACAAAAAAACACGAAAGTATCTGGAAAAAACTGAATTTTAATATGAAAACATGCACGCTAAACACTAATATCAAAATGTAACCAAAAATCTATGAAAAAAACCAAAAGGAGAATGAAACGAAAGAATCTAAAAAAAAAAAATCGTATTAAAACCAAAAAAAAATGAAACGAACAAACTATTAAATAAATAAACCAAAAATAAACGAATAATGAAAAGTTCAATCGAAGATAACAGATATTTTGCTAACGGAAATAGTTGAGACAGAGTGACACAGTCATTCGTGGAAGTGAAGACGAGAACAAGGCAATCGGAAGATCCTTGCGAGGCGAGGACGAAGCGGGTGGTTTTTTATTGAGACGGGCGGGAGGGAGGGAGTTCAAATGACGAAACGTTGACTTCCGCTGTAGTTCCCGTGTTGCACTGCATTTCGTTAATCGTTTTAACCATTTTTTGCCCATTACAACCACGGGCTTCGTTCGATCGGATGGCCGAGATGGCGGGCACAACTAGACACCAAATCGGATTTTTGTGCGAAAGAACGAATTTTTTAGACCACGTTGAAGGCACAAAACGGCCCGGACGGCGGACGGGGGACGGGGGATGGCGGACGGACATTGAAAATTTGGAATCCCCAAGTCTTGAAACGTAAAGTATCAAATTTTGTGGGGGGGTTGTAAAAAATTTTTCGTGACCGAAAACATAGGGTAATTATTCAGAATGAATAATAAACCAAAACAACTAGAGATGTCTCCAAAATATGTTGCGTGGGTTGGCGTACAGTGAATTATGTTACATAATACGTTAGCCCTTTAATTGGCAGTGGTAAATTAACGTTATTAATACGTGTAAGTGGATCAATCTAAGTTCTTTATGAGCCATGCGTCTAAATTAGCGTTCGTTATTTGATGCTTCCTCTTGTCTCGCTCTCAACACGTTCGCGTAGGAGTAGGCCGTGCTCATGATCTGTAAAATAAAATAACGTAACGAAGTGCTGCAGAATATTTGGAGCATTCGTTGCCCAAGAGAGAAGGGAAAGTGCACGTGTTCTGTTTAGTTTTGTTGGGAAATAGCTAGTTCCACATATATCTTTACTTAGTGAAGCTGGAAAAGGGTTGAAATAATAACCTGAGCTTAAACTTATTATAGTAGAGAAATGTTGAACATATGAGCACATAAAACAGACGCAGAAGCAATCAATCATCCCTGACGAACAGAACATTATGTACCCTCCAGGAAATGCAATAATTAGGTTTCAGTAATCATCGACATGCCTGTGATTTCACGGGTTCGTAAGGACAGACAGGTTAGCTCCTCCTAGCGGGATGTTGTCCCACCTCCACAATTATAAACCCTCCCATGTAGCAATTTCATCCTTACACGTCAATTTGGACAACTGGCAACTTGCAACCATGTGAGAGGAGGTGAGTTGGCTCCATCTAGCGGTATATCGCCTAACCTCCATAAACCCTCCCATGTGGCAATCCTACCTTTACATGTTGGAATGTGAATGAGAAAAAGAGTAACCCTTTCCGTTTCCGCCATCAATTTCACTGAGTGCATTGTCATTGTGGTCCAGTAATTACTATTGATGTTTCGGGACAAAGCAGGACTACCAGCACAATTTTGGTGCACCCTGTAGTTTGAAATGAGTGGGATTTACGAGACCAAAACTTATGTTAGGTGCACGAGTTGGAGTGAAACAAGTAAATAAACGTGGTGAGTGTGATTGAGGCCTGTATTAACACTTTGGATATGAGTTGGTATTTAATTGCGAACGAAGGATAACTGGTTGTGTAAGGAATGAGAGCATAGAGTGAGTCCGTAGCTGGAGAGCAGTGAGACTAGTGTGCGTTTTTGTGTCGGTTCGGGGCAGAGCTCAGAGTTGGAATCTAAAGAGAGGTGGTAAAGTATGTGCGGCGAAAGGAATATTTTGGAAAATCCCAAAAGAGAAATCCCATTGTCAGCTAAGGAAATCAACTTTAAGACCTTTGCCGGCAGAAGATGCTTATCTAACGACCAGTTTGGGCTTTTCAGCGGCTGCCGTCAAAGGCTCCAGGTTAAAAGGGGCAGAACTCGAATGGTTGGGGAATGCCGTGGACCAGGATTTCCCTTTAGGGGCAAGTGTGTAACTTTCGAGCTCAAGATTTCGTCTAGTTGGTGTTCGGCAAAACGTTGTGCAGCTCGCGAGTCAAAATCATTGACAAGTATTTGGTGTTATGATCACTACGATAACTATAGTTTGTTTGGGCGTAGGTTTTGCTCAAAACTTTGCTATCTGCATTATGCGCATAACATTTAAGCTAATTAGTCTATCAAACGACATAAGTAAAACGTAAAACTATGAAGGGAAATATTTATTTATTTCTCAGAAATCACGCAATTTTTCTTTCTATTTCGTAGAGGCTTACTGTGTTGAAGGTGTCACGATCCAAAGGCGTTAGGGAACCAGCCACCAATACTATTGGTCGATTCAGCACGTTCTTCATGATGAGGACATCTTTCAGCACGGATTTGCTACAATTCATCCAGTTGAAAGCGTATACTGCGTCAAATATGTCTTCACTCTGGAACACAAACACGGGGGGATGTAAGCGGTGTGTGTCATAAAAATAAATAAGCATCAGACGGGGCGCATCACACATGAAGAAGCCAGTGTTCAAAAATGCTGAAGATAATGACACTCATCAATAGGAAGAAAAGATAGTGTTCGACGCGAAGCGTCGAAGTTGTCTGAGTCTTTGACTACTCTCCTTTCGTTCTCTTTGCACCACCTCCTGTGCTTCCTCATGAGATCACTCATTCATCCTCATTTTTGTACCTCCAGGTCTCTGTTGTCCTGCTCAATTCACTACCACATCATTGTCTCACACTCATCACCTCATCCCTCTGTGCTCTGGCTCATCAGGCAGCCCAGCCTAGCTACGTCCTCCAGCTCAGCCCTCATGAGCGCTAGCTTCCTCACTCACATTCATTACCACACACAACTGTAACCCCACTTCAAGGGTTATCCTGCTGCCGCAGCGCGGGGTGTATGTTCGACGCAAAGCATCGAAGTTGTCTGAGTCTTTGACCTCGGACTTCCCCGCATCATTGCCTCCGACCGCCTAATTGTCCTTGACCGCCTAATTGTCTCCAACTATTTCAATACCTGCCCCTCACCTGCGGGCCCCCAGCCCCCTTTCTAGGTTTTTCCCTTTCTTTATGTCTTTCTCCCAATTTAATTTTCCTATCAACGACAGAGCTCTTCCAAAATCATTCTGCTTCCAACAACCACCCCAGTAACTTCTCACTCTCTCACACAGTTGCACGTGCCAGTTCACGCGTTCCGAGTACTGCCCTTGTGTCGCCCAGTTGTACTCCATCTCACCTCAATTTTAATTCTACTCAATTCCGTACGCACGTATAATACAGTCCTCCTCACGCTCACTGAGTTTCAGTTTCATTGCGATCCTCAGCTCCCCCTGAGGAGCACCCATCAGATAGAATGCATTTTTTTGGGGACGTAGGAGGGAGGTCATGCATGGAGGTTTTTTTGGGGCGCCATGAATTTTACTTATGCCTATTGAGAGTTACCCGTGAACTATGTAGCACGTTGCGTCAGGTTGGCCCTCACTATGTATTCTTTCTTGTTCACTTCCCCCTCACGAGAGAAGAGATCAGGTTCAGCATCGGTCTTTCCCCCATGTCCATTCTTGATCACTGCGAGATACTTACGCCGGATCAGCATACTCCATTCTCTTCTGGCTGAGCACTGCTTCGGAAAATCGAGCCATCTTGCTGATTTACTGCCGTGAGCAAATGTGTCTCTTCGTGCTTCCAGTCTGTTTGGAGAACTCTTTTGTTTGGCGCGTCTGGTGTTTGGTACCCTTCCCCTTCACTCCCAAACCCCGTCCCCCTCCAACAACAAACCGTACTGAGCTTTGCACTGGTGCCGCCTTCGTCACACATCCTCCTCCGGTTTCCCCTTTGAGATTCCTTCTTCTACCATTTGCACCACAATCAGTTGGAGGTGCAGATCGTCAGCGGGCTCCTCTTCAAGAGAGAATTGTCTGTCCACCTTTTGAGGCCATCATAATAGGCCAGTCATTGTTTAAAAGCTGAGCGGTTAACTCACAAATAACTGAGTCGCGTATTGTCTGAGCCACTGAAAATATTGATGTGAATCAAATCTTCAAGGAACAGAAGAATTGTATTGCAGCCCTCACACACTCACCAGTACATCAATCCTTGATTTCTCCGCTTAGACCTTAAGAAGTATATGAGTTGATGACTGAAATGGAACGAGAGAAGATGATTGTGGGCTGCAAAATGCCGTGGGACGGTCGTATTGTGCTGGTTGGCAAGAAGGAAAAGTTCCTTCCGGTTTCGCGTTGACTATCATGAGTCACATTCGGACTCAGTTGCGAAAAACAGATAAATACAAAGCTGTGTTGTGGTTGCTCTTCATGAGGATTGTGGTGTTAGGTGCTTTCTGCTTTATAAAGTTCCTCAGTCACATTCTACAGGGGAATGCTCAGATCATGAACGGGGAAGTAATGATCCCTCTTGACATCCCACCTATCAGTTGAGTGCCAACACTTACCAAATTCTTGATGGTTTGTCCAAGTTCACAGACGATGAATATGCAAAATACTTCACCGAGCAATAGAGTAGTACCAGTAACTACCATGCTGGGCTTCCCTCCTCCCTGCGAAATAAAAAAGTAATGACTGCCATTAGATTATGTTCACGACATACCCAAGGAAATTAATGAAGCAAGAACACACAGTCAAACCTGAATGAATGTCATTGCAGACATGGCAACGGAGATGCTGCCATTGACCACGACTATTCCAGCTGGCCAATTGATGAGAGTCATGTACTTCTCAGCAAAGCTGGAGCAAGAAATTATTCAAATATTACCTTCTCTGGTTTATTAAATAAACAAAGGAGTTTACAAAATCGTGAAATAATAGAAAAGCCTGCAAAGCAGTCAAAGGTAAGAATACATCACTTCTTATTTTCCTTAGAGTGCGTTTTGAGGTGAAGTGAGTCAGATTCCCAAATATCAGCACGTGATTTGTGCAATTCGCCAATTAACTCAATGGGGCTTAATCGTTCTTTCGACAGACTGGGAGGCAGGCCCTAGGATCATCAACTTCCCAGCTGTGACCCATGGGACGTAATGATCCCACCAATGCCAGCCTAAGTGTTGCTGGCTGCACATCGGGTAGGGGTACTCCACAGGGTGCGTTCTGACCCATCATATTCTTCTTCCTTTCCTTCCCACCCCCGCTGCTTCTAGTAATGTTACTGTGGGGCTATCAAAATCAGCAAAAAAGCCTCTTCTTTGCAGAAATTAATAATTTTATGAGGAAAGATCAATGTACTAAGAACCTTGCTAGCTGCAGTAGGAGAGATAGAGGAGATTTCTATCACACAATAAACGGTCTGTTAAACATATTTTCTCCAGTATCGTAGCAGCGATTAAAGTTCTGTATCAGAGCTCCTCGTACAGGCTAAGTTTGCTGGTCATATTGAAGCTGAGGAACTTGAAAGTACTGAGGGTGAACCTATTCTTCAGGTTTTGCTGGCATTTCGGAAGCAACTGTTGACTGCTTTCAGCCGTGAAGGTGCCCCTGGCAGAGAACGATGGAGTTTATGGAACGAACCCCCAACGGCAATCGGTTGGGGTGCTTGTATGCAACACTCTAGTGCGTACTTAGTTCCGTCAGATGTAGCTCTACCATGAAATTAAGTTTCTGGGCCAGAATCGCTCTTTCAAGGACTTCTGTAATTACCTACGGGAAGAGCTCAAAACTCCTCTGAAGCTGCAGCCTCTTTTGGTTTTATATGCCTCCACTGCAAGTGCCTACTTGCACGAACGGTACTTGGGATGTCAAATACATTGTAGGTGGTCATGGGGTGTCATGCAGGGTATGAGTGGGAATGTTAGATGGCGACACCATCTGCCTCATAACCCAGTGAGCCATTTTGGGTTTTG
The DNA here is from genome assembly GCA_020466155.1 of Pachypeltis micranthus. Classification (NCBI taxonomy): domain Eukaryota; kingdom Metazoa; phylum Arthropoda; class Insecta; order Hemiptera; family Miridae; genus Pachypeltis; species Pachypeltis micranthus. The sequence continues at coordinate 25,828,691 of CM035777.1, read as the reverse complement.
GTTGCCCAGTATGGGATGGAGGGAACGGCAATTGGCTTGTGTTCCGAAAACCCTTTTCGAGACTACCCGTGAGGGCTGGATTCCCTGGAGGATGTTCCTCACGTCCTTTAAGACTGTCATCTGTGTGTCAGTCCAAAACCCGTCTACCATAAAGAGAGACTGCGGTGCCCCTTATCACACTAAATCCTTAGATTCGGCGCCTAACCGTCTTGAAGAAACATCGCTGGTGGCTAATGGCTTGAGAGCCCCATTAAGCAAGAAACCCCTCTTGGCCACCTAATGATCATAACTCTATGTGAGGTATTCATCAGTATACTAGTCATGCCTGACAGCGCCTAATCACATCGACTGAGGTGACACACAATGGCATGGCATGACTGAAATCGTTACCAATGAGCCTATAGGCGTCGACCTGGCCCATTTCCCTCCATCTAGCTTACCTGCTTTCAGTTTTCTCTCTTTAGTGGGTGAAGAGGGTATCAGAGGGCATTCATAGAACACAATGTCTTTAGAACAGTAAAACATAGCGCCTGCATAAATCACGCACAACTCCTGTCTCAATTCCATGCCAACCTAGACAGGGTAGTAGATTCATTGTTCGACGCAAAGCGCCAAATCAGTCCTGGTTTTGGTTGATTATTCATTCGGAATAATAACCCTATGGTTTCAGCCACGAAACATTTTTTCAACTCCCCCCCCCCCCCCAAATTTGATACTTTACGTTTCAAGACATGGGGATTCCAAATCTGCAATGTCCGTACGCTGTCCCCTGTCCCCCATCCACCGTCCACCGTCCGCCGTCCCCCGTCGCACGTCTGCCGATCCCCGTCTGGGCCGTTTTGTGCCTTTAACGTGGTCCGTTGTTTCGCAGAAAAATCCCATTTGTTTTCTAGTTGTGCCCGCCATCTCGGCAATCCGATCGGACGAAGCTCATGGTTGTCATGGACAAAATATGGTTTAAAAAATTAACGAAACTCAGTATAATCGCAAATAAGCCGTGTTTCGTATCGGTTTCAAGGTATTTTTACATCCTGGGTCGAATGGAATGAGTATCAGACGTGTACAACTGCGTATAGGGAAATTACAGTAATCAATAGAGTCAACTAATTGTAAGAACTCGCGGGAACTACAGCAGAAGTCAACGTTCCGTCGTTTGTTCTTCCTCCCTCCCACCCGTCTCATCAAAACCACCTGCCCACCCGTCACGCAACACTCGGTTGACGGTTCGCTGGAAGTTCTTGTCCTAATTTTGCCGACTCTTCTTGCCCGACGGGGTGGAGGAAGGTTAGAGCTTATGAGGCCAGCACTTCCTCCGCACAACCCTACATCGGATCATAAATGCCTACAGGGGGAGTATTTAGTTTCCGTAGTTCCATAATAGTCAGGCCATGTCTCGTATGGTTTACTGGTGTTACGGGACGAACCAAACCCTTCGATTCAGCGGAGGCTCGTCCGGGGCATTTATGCTGACTGGGCACCTCAAATGCCCCGATTCGCTCGGGACTTCGCAGGAGTCAGTTGAATCTGAGCCGGTTCCCTCGTCGCTGTGCTGCCCGCGCTCACGTTCGCTCCCACTCAGTTCCCCTGTCTGTGGTGGTAAAACTCCGAATGTAATTGAGAATAAAACTCTGTTCCAATTGCATTCAGCTTGATATCGTACTAACTTCCCGACTCACATAGTGCGATATCTCTTCGATATAAATCCCCTCCGTAACATTGGCGCCCAACTAGTAGTCGAACTTCCCCTGCATTAGTTCAAGATGCCGGCCACGCGGAAAAACTTGAAGGTTCTTCTAATGCGATGGGAATTTTTGATCCCCCACCTTCAATTTTTTTGTCCTACTGCTGTGACCTACTCTCTCGCCCGTCATTATGTTCGAACGTTGTCCGTTCTTGACGAACAGTTGAACACAGCTTTGTGTTCAATTGACGACGGCTGCTTGGAGGAAGGCAGCACAGATGTGAAGGAGCTTCTGGTCTACCAGCATCTCGGGCACATATACATAGATAAGGTCAATGCTTATCTAGCAGCGAAGAAGGATGAACCTACGGATGCATCAACAGCGACATATTCCCGCGTGTCTGTCCCCAAACGACCTCGCAAACAACGAGTCCGGGGAAACCACGAGCCTCCAAAATGGACTAGTCAACACGAGCCCACATCGCCAGAGCCACATCCCTGCCCTATCTGCGGCAAGCATCATGGGGTAAAGAAGTGCCCACGTTTCCTCAACTCCAGCCAGGAGGCTCGAAGAATCTACGTGGAAGAGCACAATCTGTGTACAAATTGTCTGGCAGCCTCACACACGCTGAAGAGCTGCCACTCCACGTACACGTGTGAATGCTGTAAACACAGGCATCACACCCTACTACACCCCATGAGCCAGGACACCGCACTTGTTCCCAAAAGTGCAACCAACCACTGCACGGTAGACGCAGCATCTGCGCTCTGCGCTACCCCTTCTGGAACACCTGAGGGCAGGTGTCCTCTGAGGAGGAGGGAAACTACGACTCCCCTCACCCAGAGAGTCGTCTTTTGCCAAGAGATGGACCGATTCTCTGAACCGCGGATGTCGCAGCTGCGTGGGACGAAGACGTACGATCCACATATTCGACTCACACATCCGATCCACACATCCCAAGATGTTTACGTCAGAGACATTGTGAGGTGACTGTTTATTTTTCGATGCTGAATCGAATGGAATGGGTCTCTGAGCAGTAATACTAGGTCAAGCTGTTCATGAGAATAATAGACCATTGTGTAATAATTTGCAGGGTTTTTTGACCTCGAAATTTCCGCACCTGCCCAAATGGGACTGCCTGGCTGGCCCTTAACTGCAAAGTCATTGTTTCCCCAAACACCTTCGTCGTCAACCCGTTTTTGTTACCTATGGAAATTCCACCTCTTCAGTTAGTTCCAATTGAAACGGATTTCCCCTGACATTCTCTTTTCACATTTCTCTCCACACCTCTTCTGAAACTCAGTCATCTATCAGCTCTCAGGAAAGTCAGTCGTCTCCTAGTTCGTTTCAAATCTCTCTGACAACTAATTTGGACACCTCTCTTCTTCCCCGTACAACCAGTTTCACGCCTTCAGAGTCCCCTTGTTTGCACGTGTATACTCAAATCATATCCTGTTCAAATCACCTCTTCTTTATATCTAAGTCTCCAAATCTTGTTATATCCCAAGTTTACCCTGGTCAAAAAATCCATTGTGGTAGTAAGTATTCCCAAAAATATATAAAGAAATTGAATCACTCAGCTAACCTCAATAAGATACGGTGGTGTTCGACGACCTGCTTCAAGCAGTATTGATAGCATTTCATCAACGCTTTGTCTCCCGACCTGTTCAGTGGGTGCGTTGGTGGTTGTTTTCCATAGAGTTTTCTATACAACGCATCCGCTCTCTTATCCATGTTTAGGCATGCCGACTGGATAATACTTTGCTGTAGAATGACTTCGAGTCCGAGAAATGTCATCATGAGAGTAGCCGCTATTATAATCATAGCCACATGAGTAGCATTAAACGCCTGCCACGCGAGCATCAACAGCCTGCAATATGAAGCCTTGGCAATTTATTGCTTTTTAAATTTATTCATCAGCAAATGAAACTAGTTAAGAAAGAAACTACGTCGTTCGGTTAATAAAATGAAACATGCCGAGGGATGTGGGAGGGGATGCCTCGTAATAGTCTTAAGGACACCACAATGCGTCAACTGCTGTGCCATCGAAACACGAGTCTCACATCCCCACTGCGAACTGTACGCCTGTGTGGACGACCTGACTGTGCTGATCTTTGCAGAGTCGGTCCGCCGAATTGAAGCAAAAACCCACCACGTGCTCCACACTGTCGCCCAATGGTGCGAGCATGTCAAGATGCAGGTGGCTGAGGAAAAGGCCCAGCTAATCCTCTTGAAAGGAAAAGTAAATAGCTAACCCTCAGTTGGCTGCCACGGGCTCCTTCTCGAAAAGCACGTAAGTATTTAGGAGTGAATATAGGTGAGAGGTGGGGCTTCAGACAACACCTCCAGTCATTGTAAGGTTTGCTTCACTTTCTGCAACTACTAAGGCCACTTGGGGTGTGTGTGACCATGGCACTATCCTCATGTACTAGGCCATCTATCGAGGCGTGATTGGCTACTGCCCCGTTGTCTGGGGTAGCAAATTAACAGTTAATCAAAAGGGAGTATTGGCCCAAGCTCAGAGATCTGAGCTTATAAGACTGTATCAACAGGAGCACTCCAGGTGATCACTGGTTGACTTGGCCCGTCGAGTGAATGGTTGACAAGTGGAGAGTGAAACGGGAGCTTCCCCCGCTTTGGGCTGAACTCCGTGCAGATCACAACAGATCAGAAACTTGTCACCATCGACGAAAGGGCATCAATGGCAAGCGTGATGGGAACCCTCGTCAAAGGGACGTGACACGTATGAGTTCTTCCCCAACGTCCGTGAACATCTTTCAAGAAAATTTCTTGAGCCAGACCACTGGACGAGCCAGTTCCTCACGAGACATGGCGATTACAATGCATGGACGAACTTAGCAGCATTGACAAAGCAAGCCTATGACCATTTTGCAGAGTTCGCGAAGAAGGTGGCAGAAATGGTAGGCGGATTTCTGAACCTTCACGTCCCTTGAAAAAAGGTGAGAATAAATTAAGCGAAGAACGGCTTTTAACGCAATGTTCAGATTTCAGAGCTGTGTTGTGTGATGTATGCACGAGTTACGACCACGATTTTTAGTCTGCTTCACTTGCAATACCGTGAAATTTTATATCGTTGATTTGACTCGTTTTCGTTATAACAAGTCTATTGGGCTCCAGTTCATATCCTAAATCTACTGAGAGGAAGTCCGGCTACAACGGGATACTGCATAGTCTTGAACGTACCTGACTCAAGGTCACCTGACCCACGTTTACCACGAGTTACGAGTTTGGTTGGTTGACTTCAGAAGACGAGACTTTTAACGCGTCCCAGTTCTTTCAGTGATTGGTGGGGGGGGGGGTATCGGGAATACTGCTCATAGACTGCTCACGCCGAGCCAAAATTATTAAGATATTACGCGGATCAGTCGTGAATTTACTCACCAATCCAAATTTGTTTCGATCTTGAAGAAAATCCACATTTTGATCGGTAGTTTGAGATAAACCCCGTTGAGATACGTGGCGTTGCTGATTTCTTGTTGAAACAACATGTCGATCTGATCTGGGCTCAAAATTATCACGGCGATGACGAGCAAGTACGAGGGAATGGCAAACATGACGATTTTTTTCAGAAGTGCGAATTGGTTTTTCAATCTGTGGATATTGTCCGGCAACGCTTCTTCATCTTGGTAGTCGTAGAAGCCAGAGTTACTGATCTCGAACGTCCCAATCATACTCCTTCGATCGATATTTCCTGTCGTCATCATGACCATACCAATCAAAACGATTGCTCCGTAGTTTAAAGCTTGACCAATGATGGCAAGGTCGTTAACTTTGAAGATGGTTACTATGTAGCAAAGTATGAAAACGAACATATTTAAGATAACTAAGATAATGTAGAGAAGATTGAAGATCCAAATTTTGGGTTTCCAGTTCATGAAAACACCGCAGAGCTCTAGCAGGTACCAATAGTCTTTGTACCGCCTCTCTTTTACCGCGGGAGTGTCAATTTTGTCAAGTTCCTCCATCCATTTTGCGTACAGCATATTTCTTGTTGCTGAAAAAAATATTATAAAACAGTTAAGGCGATAATGAATGGTTTATCTCAAATATTGCTGGGTTGTACAGTGGAGCAGGTGTAATGCACGAGTAAAGTTCAAACCACAAATGTCTTGTAATGAGATGGTCGCATTGTAAAGGAACAACGAATTAAGGAAAGTTGGAGAGTGCCGTCAGGGTTCTTGTGAATCGCGTGCAACTGGTTCCAAGCTTAGCCTCAGGGTTACCTTGTTGGGACCTCGATCAAGTCCGGTGGTGATTCCTTCTACACCCAGGGCAAAATGTACAAGCTACAGCCTGTTGTGACTCGGAGAGTCGTTACTTGAACGTCGCTAAAAGTTCTCACTGAAAAGGAGGTTCTGCGCCGGCCAGGGGACGTGCCGCCACTGACCTCGGCGTCCTATTAAATACTGCAAAATAAATTATTTGAGGGAGCGCCAAAGAGTCGTTATTTTTGTGTAACCTAAGTTCATATTTGTCGTGCTCTATGAAAAGAAGGCAGATTCAACTATGTCCCAAGCAGCTGCACAGCCTACGTCACACGCGCACAACAGCCCAACACCGCCCAACGGGAATAAAACAAGACGATGCCGTGTCAACCCAAAAATAACTGCTAAGTAGCTCACGGCTGTTCATTAGGCTTCCACTTTCTGTACTCAAGTGGCTGATCGTCACACTAGCAGAAGACACAGTTATGACAATTGGACAAAATTGGACCTATCTGTTGTAAAAATACGAGAGATAATATCAAGTTCGAGGGTCAAGCAAAGAGTGAACGATTTATTTGACAACGCATAAACAACTAACTTCACACATGTGACTTGGGGAACTAATAAGTTTTGGACTTGACTTTCCAATTCTAACACGCCCCCTCAAGTTCAAACTTCTTCGACGATGACTCCTGTTTGTCTTGAACAGAAGTCCAACTTGTGTCTTGGTAGAGGTTTCGTGAGAAAGTCAGCCACCATGCTTTCTGTTGCCACATGCTGTAGATCGATTAAGCCCTCTTCGATGTATTGCCTGATGAAGTGGCTTCTGATGTCTACGTGCTTAGTTCTTGACCTGTACGCTGGGTTCCTGATGTGTTCCTGCGCCCCCTGGCTATCGTTGTACAAAACAATTGGTAGGTTTGTAGGAAAGCCCAGCTCCCGAAGAAACTTGTGCAGGTAGATGGCTTCTTTCACGCCTTCGGATATACACATCAGCTCCGCTTCAACGCTTGACAAAGCCACCGTCCTCTGTTTCTTTGAAGACCAAGAAATTGCTGCACCCGACAATGTAAACACAAACCGCTGAATGAATGGCGATCTATCCTGCAATTACCCCAGTCAGCATCTGAATACCCGGTCAGTTCTTCGTTCGTCCCTAGAATATACGAGCTGGTAATTCATTGTCCCTTTCAAATATCGCAGTATACGTTTGGCTGCTTTCAGTGGACCTCAGAATAACAACTATTAAACTGGCTGAGATAAATTACTGCATGATCTATGTCAGGTCGAGTACCAATGGCCAAATACATAAGGGATCCTATCAAACTTCGGAAAGGATATTTGTTCATTTCACTCTGCCTCGCTTCCAATGGTTCAAATTTAACATTCACATCCAAAGGAGTTGATATTGGATTTGCTGAGTTCATGTTAAATCTTTTCAAAATTTCGTGAATGTATTTCCTTTGACTAATTTTCAATTTTCCTATTTCAAGATCATAGTCAAATTCCAAACCTAAACAATAATGAATTTTTCCTAAATTTTTCATTCTAAATTCTTCCATCATCTTCTGCTTCAAAATTTGCAATTTTGTTGAGTCTTTTGAAGCTAAAATTATGTCGTCTACGTAAACTGCCAGGATGACTGCCTCTTCACCCTTACCCCACGTATACACGCAAGGATCTGACTCAGTAGGTACCATGCCGATTGTTTTCAGCCGCTCGTCTAGTTTCAAGTACCACTGTCTACCTGATTGCTTTAGACCATACAGTGACTTCTCAATTTGCAATGTTTCCTCCTTCCTGTGAGGTCTCGCATCATTTGCCATGCAGTTTCTACGATTTCACTATCGTCCTCATTTTCGACAATGTCCATCAGAATCTTTTCAAAATATTTCGGTGGCTCCATGTAGATGCTCTCTTTCAATTCTCCATACAAATATGCTGTCTCGACGTCCATCTGCTCCACAACCATGCCATGCTTAACAGCTAAAGCCATGATGGTTCTGAGAGAGCTTAAACGTACAACAGGAGAGTATGTCTCATGGTAATCGACATCTGGCTCTTGTGTGAAACCTCTTGCCACCAAACGAGCTTTACGTCTCTCTAACTCACCACTTGCCGTATATTTATTTCGAAAGATTAATCTACATCCAATCGCTTTCTGATGTTGCGGCTTTTCCTGGAGTGACCATGCTTTATTCCGAAGTAACGAAGTAAATTCTTTGCGAACAGCAGCATACCACTCCTGTGAATCTGGTCCTTCCATAGCTTCAGTCGGATTCACTTCAGCAGTGCATGCGATTTCACACAACCCACTTCCTGCCTCTTCCAACATATCGTCATCCGTTCCACTCGAATTTTCGTCCGTTTGTCTGTGTCCATAGTTTTCAGAATTCGTGACATCAGTCTCATTGTTGATTTTTGGAACCATGTTGTATATTTTCGTTCTTCTGCCAGGTCCTTCTGTCATTTTAATTAGTTTCGGCCGACCACGGACCATTTCGACTTCTGTACCCCCTTCTCCCACTGGACTGTCAGTACCGGATCCATAATCATGCTGAACAACTGCTTCAGGCTCTACTCTGTGCTCGTTATTATTATCAGTTGTATTTACGTGCACTTCAATTTTAGCTTGTTCCTCTGTTAGCTGTGGTTTACTTGTTGATCCTACTAATAATTCGATTTCCAGCTCTCCTAGCTCTTCGAATTCCTCAGATTTAACAATTTTCTGATTATTTTCATCAACAAATGTCAAGTCTCTGGTCACATAGACCTTCTGATCTTCCACGTCCCAGACTCTATAAGCTTTTGAGATGTCAGAGTATCCTAAAAATATACACTCTCTCGAACGCGGATCCAATTTACTTTTGGTTTTGCTCTTATCTAGCATAAAAACTCTGGACCCAAAGTTCTAAAATACTGTACGTTTGGAGTTTTTCCATACCAAAGTTTGTATGGAATCTGACCATTAATTCCACGGCATGGACACCTATTTCGCACGTGTACAGCTGTCATGAGTGCTTCTGCCCAAAATCCGTGTGGTAGTTTCGATTCCGCCAACATACAACGAACCATATTCAACAGTGTTCGGTTCATCCGCTCGGATATACCATTCTGCTGAGGTGTTCCCGGCGTGCTCAACCGTCTTCCGATTCCACAACATTCCAAGTACTCTTTAAATTCATTTGAATTGTACTCTCCTCCGTTGTCAGACTGAAGAAATTTAATTTTAACGCCTTTCTGGTTCTCTGCGAATTGCTTATATCTCTTGAAAGCTTCCAGCACCTCGCTCTTTGCCTTCAATAGCCCGACCACACACCATCTAGTCGCCTCATCTATGAAGGATACATAGAACCGTGAACCTCCATTCGAACTCGTCCTAACAGGTCCCCATACGTCCGAATGAACGATCTCCAGGGGTTTTACCTTTTGTTAGACTTTGTCGGGAATTGTGTTTGTGACATTTTACCCAGAATACACGTCTCGCACGTTGGTAGCGTTTCTTTTAGATTTAGGTAGACTCCTCGAACACTTTTAGTTTTGACCATATTTTCAAGTCTACTTGATTCAAGTGTCCAAATCTATTGTGCCAAACTTCCAATTTACTAAGTTTCCTACCACTTCTCGTATTTTCATCTATTGTCTTTCCTGCTTCTCTAACATCTTTTTACGTAGTATAAGTTATTCACTCTTTTTGCAATGAACACAGTCTCATTATTTCGATTGTAAACTACTGCCCTATCTCGAGTGAATACTACCTTACATCCGTGATCTGTTATCTTCGCAACACTCAACAAGTCAGTTCTTAAATCCGGCACATACAGAGTGTCTTTCAATTCAATAGACTTTATTTGTTCCCGTTCTGTGCTTCAAACATTACTGTACCTTTCCCTAGAACATCAGTAGTGGAGGTGTTAGCTAAGTTTAATTGAGTATCACTTACTGAATTAATTTCAATAAACTTTCGCCCGTCACTCACCCACTGTCCAGACAGAATCTTAGGTTGTTCGTACTTTCCGTTGCTAGGCACACCATTGTGGTACTCAAACCTTCTTCACTAGTTCTTCCTTGCTCACCTTTGTATGGACATTCAGAAGCTTTATAACCAAATTTGTGACATTTAAATTTAAAATCACGATTCGCGCTATTCTTTCCATATTCTTCTCTTTTCGATTTTGAAAATGTCTTTCGAACAAACATAGCATCTGAATCTGTAGCACACTTTTTCCCTCGAGCTTCAGACTCTTCAATAATTTTCGTCCTAAGCGTATCAGGCGTTGGCAATGTGTCTCGAGATTCTATTGCACATCTAAAATTTTCGTAACAATCAGGTAAACTATAGAGTAACATTATTGAGAGTAGACCATTGTTAACAACAATTTCCATTTCTGATAACTTGTCTACTGTGTCAAAAAGTTCATAACATGTTCTCTTACGTCATCCCCAATCCGCATTCTGTGCAATACTAACTTTTTGAGTAAAGAGTTGCCTTGCATGCAGGACCTTTCGATGCATAAACCTCGTGGAGTTTCTTCCACACTTCGTTCGACGTTTTCAAACCTTTCACAATCTTGAGTTCTGATGGACTAATAGAAAGAATAAGATCAGACCTTGCTTCTGCATCCTTTTCGGTCCATGCAGCTGCTCCAGCATCGTCTGTCGGTCTCGGCATCTTTCCATTTGCGTAGTTCCATCCTCCTGATTTGGTTAGAAGTGCTTCCATATGCATCACCCAGGTATCAAAATTGTTTTTACCTAACGGTTCTATTTTCACCATATTTGCACTCATTTTCACAAAAACAGTAATGACACGAGAAAAAAAAAAATCACTTTTTAAATTTTGCAAACTAAATTCAGCCGTAAATCTGGGCCCATAACCTGTTGTAAAAATACGAGAGATAATATCAAGTTCGAGGGTCAAGCAAAGAGTGAACGATTTATTTGACAACGCATAAACAACTAACTTCACACATGTGACTTGGGGAACTAATAAGTTTTGGACTTGACTTTCCAATTCTAACACTATCCACCTCTAAAGTTCGACATCACGCCTCAAAATGGACGATCAACTGCGTTCCTATTTCCCTTAACACCGAGTGAGCATGACGTGAGAAGATGTGCTCAGGAACGCAAAGAATCTCGTACTGAAACCTGGAAGAATGCATTTCTTTGTCAGTGGGCCTCAGTCAGTCTGTATATTGATGACAAGCTGTCCCTGTACAATAATTTATTCAAACCAGTGCGGAAGTATGAAGCGCAGAGCTGGCACCAGCCAAAGCACTTTAAAAAGGATGCTTTACTCAGTGAATTGGAAGTGATTAGTGTAGAGAAAGAGATAAAACATCTTCTCGTCATCTTGCCAGCCTGAGAGACGATATATATGAGCAACTTTTCGAATACGAAGCACCCAAACGTGCACGTGCCATTGGGGAATTTCGAGGTGGGTATTCGGTAGAGGTAACGATTAATACCTCAATTTTATTGTGGAAAGCCCCTGACTCAAAAAGGGCCCTTTTTAGCTTTTTGCTAATACTCAGCCCTGAGTCTGAGACATGTGGTAACCACCAAGGACCTATGAGATGTGGTAAAAAACCCCTTTTTCGACCCAGCACGGCTTGCCCCGCATTTGCAATAATGGGTTGAATCATACATTTCGTTCAGCAGCCGTAGTGGAGGACTGTGATTTTACTCCAATAGTGATTAAGCTATGGTAAATGGGGGAGTGTTCGGCATAGACTGAATTAGTTGGGGTTTTTGACCTCGGAATGTCCACACTTGCTCTAACAGAACTCACTGGCCCGAACGGATAGTCATTGTTTTCCCGACACACATTTATAATCCCTTTGGTATTGTAACTGTGAGAAGTTCTGCTGTTCAGTTATTTTAAGGTGACAAACGAATTTCCCCTTCTTTTAGACTTACAAAAATATCCTTCTCCCTCCTCACAGTACACATTCCTCTCCACAACGCACAGCTCTTTTGGAACTCAGTCATCTATCAGCTTTCACGAAAATCAGTCATCTTCCAGTTCTCGTGAGAGTTAGTCGTTTCACATCTCTCTGACAACTAATTTGGACTCCTCTCGTCTTCCCCATACTACCAGTTTCACGCATTCAGAGCCCCCTTGTTCGCGTTTGTATATTCAAACTCATATCCTATTCTAGTCACTTCTTCTTTGTACAAGCGATCTTTTCCAACCCTTCTCCGAGATTCGTTCATGTCTACCCTGGTCAAAATAGGGAGAGTGTTACTGGACACCAAAATACACTTGTCGGTCTTGGTTGGAGTGATTAGCCTAACAAGTAACAATAGAATTGCTATCAATTGTGGTACAATATGTACAATGTACCACAATGCAACGACGACATGAACGAGGATCAACTGTAGCATCAGAGTTAACAGTAACTTGTCCAGTAAGGCGGCTTTCAGAAACAACTCAACAGTTCCAAATGGTGCATACTGATGAGAATTGCAGTTCTCATGTACTCTGTGAACTGCGGTGGTTGCGACTTGCCCTGGCTATCGTTTTCATACTACAGGATCGCCGAAACTGCATTCTTCTCATCCACTTGATTACTCTACGATTTTCCAGCACGACAGTTGTAAGTGCAGTTATGGAACGAGTTTCTTTGCACTTGGGTTTCTTGTGCGTCTTGATGTAAGTAGATTGTTCCAGAGTTGAGAATCAGATGTGGTGGGAAATTTAATATCCCTGGAAGAGTAAGGTCTCCTCTGAATGAGAAGGTCATTTTGAAGTGACGACTAGTACTTTTATTCGTTTTAGTGGCTAAAAGAGAAAAATAGTTTGTCGCCACACTCTCTTTGTATTATATGGCATTTTCGTCGTAGGTTGACGCCTAGAGTCGTGCTTGGCCTCACTGTATCGAGCGTAACCCAACTCCTGTGAGAACCTACGATGGTCTGGTTGTTGGGCGCACGAGAGGGGGAGCTTGAGGATCGAAATAAAAATGAAACTCGGTGAGCATGAGGAGGACTGTATCATACGTGCGGAATTGAGTTGAGTTAGGTTTTAGCTGAGCTCTTGAACAATAGGGCGACACAAGGCTAGTACTCGGAACGCGTGAACTGGCGCTGGAAACCATATGGGAGAGCTAGAGTTGGACGAAGGTCAAGTTGTAGAGAGGAATCTGAAAAAGGAGGAGAGGGAAAAGGTGGGAAAATCACCGATGGAAATGACTGACTAGGTGGGATTTCCGCAGGTGCGAAGACCTTTGGAGAAACAATGACCTTGCCACAGGTGTTGGGACAGAGCGGAAATTCAGAGGTTGAAAACCTGGGCAGATTCGGCGCTCTGTGTCAAACACTGGTCTCTAGGAAGGAATGAAGCGAGATGGATCTCTTTTTACACAGGCACTATGAAAATACTCTTTTAGAGAAAGAAGGTGCCCTGCTGGGCTAGGCGCTATGGCTCCGCCACGGAGTTATGATGTAGAAGGGATGCCAGTGTAGAGTCAGCTAAAAAACTGCAAAAATACCACTTCTTAGAAGTATAAGAAGTACTTCTGTTGTTCTGCACTCGAGTAGACAAGCTCCGTGCAACATTTGCTACTTACTGCGTTGCTAGTGATTGGTACAGTTGATTCGTCGCACTGTAACTGAAACCGGCGCAGAACTCGACTGCTACGTCTTCATGCAACTGAATGTGCCATGGAACCCGTGCGTTCATATAATATGAAACATGAATTACTTCGGCCCTGGCGGATGACGCTGCATTTGTTGTTTCCGAAGAGTCAACACTGTATCACCGGATAAATATTTCAAGCAATAGAATATTAAAGCCGCTCGCCTGTCACACAATATGGGTAAATACTGCATGCAGCTCCGCGAGCCGATTATGGGAGGTTTATTTGTGAAGGATTCGTCTCGAGAGCAGACAGACTTTAGATCACTTGCAGAGAAATTGTGGAATGCCGCCAACAAGAGAAATATTTGCAACACTCGAAATAGGTTTAAGGTACACCGGTTCTGGCGATTTGTTCGTTGAATACTGTAAGTCAGAACTGCAACACACGTAATTGCCACGCCTATAAGTATCTGCGAGCTGTGGTTGTGACCTGGGCGTCGAGTTACTTGGGGTGTGGTTTAGAAGGACGGTGCACTGGTGAAAACTTCGTTTACTGTTTTCTCACGGCATAATCACGAATGCCTCACTACCTAAATTGTTCCAACAGGTAGTCCTGAGGCTCCTGCGGTTATTGTCTTCTTCTCCGTCCTCTCTCATTCAAACTCTCTCACTTTCTCTCTACGACGGATAGAAATCGTTATTCCCACCCATGTTGGCGCTCGGTTAGTGCAGAGTTTGACATGCCGTACTTTGATTTTGACGCGTTGAACAAATCCGTGTCCATTATCGGTTCCATTTACAAGTGATCTCGCACTGGAGTTAAGTCACTTGTTCGACGCTGTATTTATCTGAGGGGGGGAATGTGGGATGGCCCCCCATTAGAAACCGAGCATCGAAGTGGTGTAGGAAGGAGGCATTACCACAGACACAAACTATTCCAGGTTTGGTGCTCGTGGTAGATATTCCACACTATTCTTCCATCACCGCCGCATACAAGCATATGCGCACTACGCTGATTGGAGCGTCCTCTCTTTCTTTCTCGTTTAGTCGTCTTCGTCCAAGCCTATCTCGTCTAGTCAGCAGTGAGCTTTTTGATCTGACGGTGCGCCTCAACCGTAGATTGAGGCTTCCCGTAGGTCTTACAGAATTCTGCTCCAGCTTCATCGGGTGTTGATTTGGAACAAGCAGAATGGGAACAGTGAGCCGTTCTTCTCAGTTACGCGTAAACGTGGACGAGTCCCTGAGACTCACTTGTTACAGCACTAGTGTTATGGGGGGTTTACTATTGTAGCGATATCGCCACACTAAGAGAGTCGGGGAGTTAGTACGATATCAAGCCGAGTGCAATTGGAACAGAGCTTTATTCTCAATTACATTCTGGGGAGTTTTACGGCCACAGACAGGGAACTGAGTGGGAGCGAACGCGAGCGCGAGCGCGAGCAACATGGCGACGAGGGAACTGGCTCGGTTACAACTGACGGCAGCGAAGTCTCGAGCGAATCGGGGCATTTGAGGTGCCCAGTCAGCATAAATGCCCCGGACGAACCTCCGCTGAATCGAAGGGTTTGGTTCGTCCCGTTACACTAGCACCTGTGTTTTGACGAGGGTAGACTTGAAAGAATCACAGTTTACTGTAGCACAAAACTTGTAATTGAAGCGTTAGGAAATCACAACAAAACAGGAGAACAGAGGAGAACTAAAGTCAGTTACTTCTTCTTCTTCTGGATGTGCCTTATCCAGCTAACCGGACGTTGGCAATTACTGCGGCGAGAGCGTCCCGGTCCTGTGCAGTCCTGAAAAGCTCCTCCGCACGCTGTATACCCGTCCACTTCCTCAAGTTATTCAGCCAGGAGAGCCGTCTTCTTCCAGCACCGCGCCGACCCTTGATCTTCCCTTTCATAATCAACTGAAGTAGCCGATACTTTCCTCCTCTCAATATGTGTCCCAAGTATGCAATTTTACGGCATTTCACCGTAGCCAGGAGCTTCCTCTGAACCTGAGCCGACCGGAGAACTTCCTCGTTTGAAATGCAGGCTGTCCAAGGGATCCTAAATATCCTACGCAATTGCCACATCTCAAAGGCTCCTATTCTGCTCAGGGTGGCAGCCTTTAGGGTCCAAGCCTCCGCTCCAAGAGACAACCATACATAACATTTTACCATTCTCCATCGGAGAGAGAAGTTGAGGTTCTTATCACAGAAAAGATTTCTCATTTTCAAGAATACGGAACGAGCCTTCTCAATTCTACATTTGACCTCCATGTCCGGATCCTTAGATTCGTTGATGAGGCAGCCCAAGTACTTGAATCTCCTTAGTCGTTCAACTCTGCGGCCATTGAGTGTCAACACAGCATCATCATGAGAGGAACGACTGAAAATCACCCATTTGGTCTTCATAATATTGATTGTCAGACCCGCCCGTGGGCCAGCACTCGAGAGTCTATTCAAGAGAAGCTGAAGATCCTCCAGGCTCTCAGCTAAAAGCACGGTATCATCAGGATATTTGATGGAGGTGATTCGCTCCCCGTTCACTCTGACCCCAACATCAAGATCTTCAACCGCTTCCTTAAATATACGATCTGCGTGAAGGTTGAAAAGAAGAGGTGAAAGCAGGCATGCTTGCCTAACCCCTCTCTGGATGCTGAGCTCAGGCGTCACAATATCACCCGCTCGTACCTCGGCCACCTGCTTTCAGTGCAGGTTGTGGATTATGCGAATATCCTTCCCATCCACTCCACACTCCTTCAGAACCTCTAAAAGCTTTGAATGCAGGACACGGTCAGACTCCTTCTCATAGTCAATGAAGCAGGCAAAGACATCTCTATGCTGATCATGACACTTCTGCATTAGGACGCTGAAGGCAAACAATGCTTCTCGCGTACCAAAGGCGTGCCGGAAACCGAACTGGGCATCGTCAAGGTCAAACTCACACTTGGAGCGGATGCGAGCGTGAAGAACTCGCAAAAACGTTTTCAGCATGCGGCTCATTAGGCTTATCAGCCGGAAATCATTGCAAGTTTTGGGGAGCTGCTTCTTGGGGATCACCACAAAGGTGGACTTTAACCACTCCTCAGGAAGCCTCCCAGTCTCATAAATCCGATTGAACAACTCCACCACCAGATTCAAGTTGTTCTCCTCTATCAGCTTGATTGCCTCCATGGGAATCTCCTGATTTTACCAATGGAGATGGCATGGAGAACCTCCGATTTAAGGATGGATGGACCCTCAAGGTTCTGCTCATAACATAAATTACAGTAGTTCTGAGTGCGGGCTAGGGGAGGGAACCACCATTTTGGAAGGGGTATAAATTCGTCAGATTGGTTAGTTAACCAAGGAAGGTTTTCAAAAGGGGCGTCAAGAGACGTGTTTTAATCGGTAAGTTTCGCATGAAGGTTGGTTGTGACCGGTGGAGCGGTGACAGGAAGTATCTGGGAAACCTGGACTTACGAAGGATCTATTATGATTTGCGGTATTCGAATTTGAAGCCTGTTTTTGTGGACTGACAAGTGGGAACGGTAATCCCAGGGATGAGGAATTTTGAGAGGGCGGGGGAAAAATGCTCTCTGCGCGTAGAGCCGGACGACACTCACGTACAATGATTAGGTTTCGCTTTTCGGATTAAACAGGGGAACAGTGAGGTGCTGGAAAAACTGGAAAGTTGGGCTGGGTCAACGTATTTTGAGACTTGCTCAAAACAACCTAACCGTCCGAAGACCAAAGTAGACGGTCATCTTTCCGTGGAGTAGTTAGGTATTTCCCAGCCATATTTGTGCTTGCTTACTCGTGGCACAACTGCTCTGACAAGAGGCTCGAGGCATTCAAGTACAACGGACAGTAGAAAAACGAATCACAACGGACAAGTGCAAAAACGAATCGCAACGAACAAGTGGAAAAACGAATCACAACGGACAAGTGGAAAAACCCTGCAAATTGCTTGACCTAGTATTAGTGCTCCCCCATCCCATTCGATTCAGCATCGAACTAGTAAACCATACGAAACCGGCAGCGTTGTGAGGCGAGGACGAGGCGGGTGGTTTTTTAATGAGACAGGCGGGGAGGGAGGGAGTTCAAACGACGAAACGTTGACTTCCGCTGTAGTTCCCGCGTTGTACTGCGTTTCGTTAATTTATTTAACCGTTTTTTGCCCATTACAACCACGGGCTTCGTCCGATCGGATTGCCAAGATAGCGAGCACAACTAGATACCAAATCGGATTTTTGTGCGAAAGAACGAATTTTTTAGACCACGTTAAAGGCACGAAACGGCCCGGACGGGGGACGGCGAACGGACATTGCAAATTTGGAAAGGTCTTGAAACGTAAAGTATCAAATTTTTAGGGGGGGTTGTAAAAAATTTTTCGTGACCGAAAACATAGGGTTATTATTCAGAATGAACATTACATTGCATTACATTAACAATCTGTCTGTAAAACTTCGAGTAAAATTGTTTTAGCGATGCGTTTTTCCACTTTTCCGTTGTTTTTCCACTTGTCCGTTGTGATTCGTTTTTCCACTTGTTCGTTGTGATTCGTTTTTCCACTTGCCCGTTGCGATTCGGTTTTGCACGTTAAAGTTTCACTTCTACCGTGTGTGACTGTCACACATTTCTTTATTCACAGGTTTACTGCAAATTATGATTTGGTTAGGGTAGGTAAATTGTAATGAATGCATTTTTTATATTATTTAAACATATTTTATTTTATTAAACAGGAAAACAGAATTCAATCCGGAAAAAAAACATCCATAGTCTACTCTACGACGCGGCGCGCTCTATTGACGCCGCCGGGCGAGAGCACACGAGCGAATTAAGAAGTTAAGGAGAGCGAAAACGACAGGCGGAGGCAACGATGCCCAGCCACGTGGAGAGCGGAAATAAGAAACGCCACCGGGATTCTGGTGGAGGACATATCACATGAGAGCATCTGCTCAACTGTTCCTCATATCCCGGCTCTCCGCGCGCGGCTGCGCATTACGCAGTTGCCCTCTCTCCACTGCCCCTAGCCTTCCCTCTCTCTGTCGCTGCTGCACCTGCTCTCGCCGTCGTCTTGCCCTACCACGTTAGCGGTAACGGATTTTCGTGACTCGAGAATCCTAAGACCCTCCGTCTATATAGAAGTTTCACTTCAAAAAGGATTGAGTATTTGCTACAGACATCTTACAATATAATGCGGCACCAAATAATAGTGTAGAGTAATGGAGGGTAAATTGACTAAGAGATCGAGTTCAGCAGTCGTATGAGTAAGCTGATGTTCATCAGTGGAATGTAGTGAGCTCAGTTGTTTTCTTCTTGTCTTGCGCGAAGCACGTTCATGTAGGAGTAGGCAGTGCTCATTACCTGCAAGAGTAAATAACATAATGAATTGATTCAGAATATTTGGAGCATTGCTGTTATAAAACTGTAGCACTGGGGAGACCGAAGAAGGTTCATTAGGATGCAGGCAGTGTGCAAGACTGCAGTACCCCAGGAGTCTTGCTGGCTTCCACGTACACATGAAAACATTGATGAAATTACGGGAGGTTGCAACAGCAACTTTTCTAACCACAATCAAGGAGTGTTCTCCCTCGGCCCTTGAGGCTCGGCCACCGGCCGCCTACTCCTAACGGCGGTGGGTGATGTGCCAGGCCAAACTCAGGCCATTGGTACAGTTTGTATCCCTATCTTGAACAAGTTGCTCACGACACACTTGACGATAAACGAGTGGCCAGTAATTTCATTGGCCGTCACTTGAAATAATGTAACTTAACTTCGTACAACTATTCGCCTGGACTTACTGTGCTGAAAGTCTCACGATCCAAAGGCGTTAGAGAACTAGCCATCAAAACTATTGGTCGATGCAGGAGATTCTTCATGATGAGGACGTCTTTGAGCACTTCTTTGCTACAATTGATCCACACGAATGCGTATATGGCGTCAAATAACACACTGTTGCCAAAACGCGAGCATAAGTGAAGCATTATCATAAGAATCAACGTTGATTATGAACATATAGAAAATTATATTTCAGTCGTGCAAAACCGCTCATTGCAATGCTCGCACAGACTGGTGAAACCATGAGAGGGAAAATATGTAGTCGGCTGAGGGGATCTGTTATCAGGGCTTGAATTGTTAAAGCCAAAAGCTGATTGATTGGGGGCCATGGAATTCCGGGATTGGCGACTCAGGTTGAGGAAGGGGCACTGGCCGCGTCAACTCTCCTTGTGCAGAGGTTAACAAGACCATTCTTTCATTAATGCGATAGCACTTATAGGAAAATTTTGAGACTTACCTCATTTTTGATAATTTGAACGAGTTCACAGACTATGAACATACAAAATACCACGCCAACCAGTATAAATGTGCCTGTAACTATCATGCTGGGCCTCCCTTTTCCCTACGAAATGAAATTAATGTCGTCAGACGTCAGGTTATTGGGGTAGCGTATCATTTTCTACAAAATTGGAATGAAAACTTGTCGTTAACTAAAACCAGCAAGACGAACCTGCATGAATGTCACTGCAGACATGGCGATAGAAATGCTGCCATTGAAAACAACTATTCCGGTTGGCCAATTGATGATGTTCATGTAGTCCTCGGCGAATCTGTAGAAATAAATGGAATCGTTCATACTCGTACATCAAATTTCCGAGATACCCCAAGAAGTTTTGAATTACAAAATAATTATCGGGGACCTTCTAAATTGTAACCTACTTGGGGAATTGTGTTGTGTGTGTAAATTTGCAATTGTCACAAAAGGGGATGTCGTCAAGTGATTTTTGGGGTGCAGGAGACGATGATCGACTCATGATGGGGCAGTGTTGAACAATCTGAGCAAGAATGAACAGGAGTGAAGAAGGTGGTCGATGATGTTAGGATCGACAAGAACAGGGAGGGACGGGTGGTCGCAATGAACACGACAGGACGCAACAGGAACGTGAACGTGAACACGTGCGCGAATTTGAGCGAAAATGCGGAAAATACGCGTGGCAACCGCGACGTATTTTCGAGAGGAGTGAATCGGAAAAGCTCTGCTACCAATTTGTAACGTACTTGGGGAATATTCTCACAATTCGCCGTGTACAGAACACGCGTGAAAGTCGTGTCTGGGCCCAAAAGAAACGAACAAATTAAATACGCTCAATTATACTCACATGACGAAAAATAAATAAAATGATGTCTCTCAAGAAAGTAATGGGAATGAAATTATGAACCGAATAAGACCCACTTGAATTTAATCAGGGAAAATTAGAAATAGAATGAACTCCTTTAAGAATGAAACAAATAACCTATGCTAGGATTGTATTAAATGACAATAAAGGGACAATGGGGAAAATGAAACACCAAGCTCTGATCGCTTACCTTACTTCACACAATATATAGGGACGTTTAAGTACTGATTCACTGGCTTAGGAACAGGTGGACGATTCGTCTGCGAAGTCGGTAGCCGTTCTGATGGAGAAACGTGGCTCTTCCACTAATATAAACAGCGGCGGGCTGTACAGGTGGCGGTCAGTGTTGCCACCTCCTGCAGTCCGCCGCGAACCATTACAAAATTAATCGAAAACAATAAATCAGCTCTGTTTAGTTTCTTGCAACCGAAGAGTGTAGTGGTAATTGTCAAGATACGAAATACCACCGTAATGCCAGCGTGTGTTGACATGAAGGAGTGCTGCCGTGACCCCAATCTTTCCGTTGTGGTTTCGTTGGAGAGCACCTGGTTGCCTAGCGAGCTGCTCCATGCAGGAACGACGGCTACCTTTCACCAACATCCCTTGGTCAACCGTTCGTCGTAGAATGGCCCATTTGTGCTATAGGGATTTAATAAATGCATCTACACATAACTCGCTGTCATTATCCCAACGAGAGTTGTTCCCGAAATTGTTATCAAATGAGAAACTAACTGGAAGTGAAAATTAAGAATATACGATTAGAGACTCTTACGTTGTACTCGTTTAGTCGCACTTACCCTCTTGTTCCTGATTGGAAAGGTACACAGCGGTTTTCCGTATGGCGTACTATGGTAGAGGTCAGGGCTCTGTTGAGAAATACAGGGTCCTAGGTGAAGGGGGATATAAATCATCAATACGTTTCTACAGATAAGTTATGCAGAACTATCAGTAGAAATGGCTTTGAGCCAGAAATGAGCGGAGGAGAGTGGCCTCTGAGCGTGTCTGTGTGTGGGGGGGGGGAGCGGGTTCACTGGGGTTGTGAGGAAGTGCAGGGTTGAGGGAGGCCCTGGTGGAGGCAAGTCGACATGGCCCATGATGGTTTGAATCCTGCAGGGCAACCTCTACTGCAGCACAACAGCGCAGGATGGGCACAGCAATGAGGTGTACAAGAGGCCGAGATCGTAACATTGCGAATGCTCGCTGTCATGCCTGTGGTAACCTGTTTGAGTCATTGAATCATGGGATGCAGGTGTGTTCACGTACTCACTCATGGGGCCCTTGTTAAGCGTCATGACGCGGTCTGCAAGCAGGTTGCTGGTGCAAGTGGAGAGGGAGCGGCACTACTGGGTTGTCTCTGGAGAAGGACTAAGGCCAGACACCGTCGTCGCTAGTCCCGACCAGTCTGCAGTGATCCTGGATGCCCAAGTCCAGGTCAGGCAGCCAGGAATACGAAAGGACGGATCTTCATATGGCGGTGTCATACGCTCGTGGAGTAGAGGCAGATAACATCAGGGTTGCAGCATTGAGCGTGTCCTGGCGTGGTGTGTGGTGCGTGGTGCAAGAAAAGTGCTGAGCAATGCGTCGGCTGGGTGCGTCAGCAGGCGTTCTCAGCGGTATCACCACCACGTGTTGCTCGGGTCGTGCCTTAACTGGTGGTCTTTCTATCGTGGAACATCCTCTTATCCTTCTTTCCTTCCCCGTTCCAATCCTTCAATCCCTAGAGCCGGCGTAAGGTAGTCTAGGCGCCCACCCCATTTCCTTACTTATTATTTATTTAGTTTTACCTTTTTGGGAGCCACCCTCCTATTGGTTTATTATTCATTCTGAATAATAACCCTATCTGTTCGGTCACGAAAAATGTTTTACAACACCCCCTCAAAGTTTGATACTTTACGTTTCCAGACATGGAGATTCCAAATTCGCAATGTCCGTCCGCCGTCCCCCGTCCACCGTCCACCGTCCCCTGTCCACCGTCCCTCGTCCACCGTCCGCCGTCTGGGCCGTTTTGTGCCTTTAACGTGGTCTAAAAAATTCGTTCTTTCGCACAAAAATCCCAATTGGTATCTAGTTGTGCCCGCCATCTCAGCCATCCGATCGGACGAAGCCCATGATTGTTATGGGCAAAAAACGGTTAAAAAAAAAACGAAACGCAGTACAACGAGGGAACTACAGCGGAAGTCAACGTTTCGTCGTTAGTACTCCCTCCCTCCCTCCCTCCCTCCCGTCTCAAGGAAACCACGCGCCTGCTCGACTCCCCTTTTCACTCGCAACGGGTTCGCTCGAAGCGCCGCTGTCCCAAATTCCCCGACCTGACAGCGCATAATCATCAGATATTTTGTTTCCGTAGTTCCATTGTAGCCAGGTCATGTTTTGTATGGTTTACTAGTATTTTCCGATGCTGAATTGAAAGGGATGGGTCTCGGAGCAATAATACTAGGTCAAGTTGTTCATGAGAATAATAAACCATTGTGTAATAATTCGCAGGGTTTTTTTTCGGTGAGCTTTAAAAAAAAAAGAAAAAAAAAGTGTGTCCGTGAACGATTTTTCACCCATTTATAGAAAACGACCGTATAAAATAAGCTCAAACTTGATATCTAGCCCGCACGTTACCATGGCACACCAAAATAAGGGTATGAGCAAAATCCTTCGAAAGTTAACTATAGTTTTCACAGTGATCGAAACACCAAAAACTTTTTTTCTAAAAACCAGCTGTAACGATTTTGATTAAATTTTTGATGTGGATAGCTCGTGCTAAGATAATCATACGATAAAATTCCCATCTGTAGGAAAATTACGAGAGCAGAACAATAAATTACTGAAAGTTTCGTCGAAAATCGATTTTAGCCCGAGTTTTAACTTATAAACTCTGCTGAAATGTCACTAGAATGTTGAAAAAAAGGTGTAGTGGTAATAACAATGGGTGATATATAAGATATATGGGGGTCGCTCCTGAAATTCCGGAATTTTAACTACGCGGTTTAGCTTATTACCATTTCTAAAAGTGTTTACCCAATAGCTCTGCAAAAGTGATTACTATCCCGTTCAAAAAAATCGTGTTAACAGCCTCAGCAATTCTTAGTGTACCACTTGTTCAATAATCTTCCGGGAACGAGTACGAGCAGCACAATAAATTACGGAACTGTAAGCGCTACCGCTTTCTGCTGCCGTGAAGTGTTGTTTGACCAAGTTCAAATGAACTGAGTAAAACTAAATGAATTGAGTAAGTGGGAAAAGCCACGTACAAAGTGAATTGACGAAGAGCTATGGAAAGTTGTGTGTTGCAACTCACCAAATATTTTGAATTGATATGACGCTATTTCTTTAATTTTTGTTGTTCTGCGCAAGCGCCGAATCCCTCCAGGCTTTTGACCTCAGAATTTCCGCTCCTTGCCCAACGGGCACCTGTGGCAAGGTCTCCAAAGGTCTTTGCGCCCATGGAAATCCCAAGCCGGCGGATATTTCCAACAATGGTTTTCCTATCCTTCCCCTCTCCTCTCTTCACAGATTCCTTTCCACAACAGATACCTTCTCCCAAAAAATCATTCTGCTACGAAGTGTCGCCGAAGTGAGTCGTCTCCACTTCTCCCAACACTTGTTTCCTAACACCTTTCGCGATACGGCCGTCTCCAATTCTCTTCTTTGTACAATCCAAGTCTTCAAATCTAGTGATATATCAGCTCGCCAATTACAAGTTTGTGCTCAGTAAATACCCGTCTCCGAGTTCATTCACGTCTATCCTGGTCCAAACATTTGTTCTTAACGTCGTGTTTGACGTTTGTCATTTTCGCAAAGTTTAATTGTAGTTTACTCACCAATCCAAATCTGTTTCGATCCTGAAGAAAAACCACATTTTGATCGGCAGTTTGAGATAAATTTCGTCGGCATAAGTGGCGTTGCTAATTTCGTAGTCAAAGAAAGCGTCAATCGCGTCGGCCAGCAATATTAATGTGGCTGCAAAAAACATGTACAAGGGAATGGCGAACTTCACGATTTTCTTCAAAAGATCAAATCGGTCCCTCAGTTTCCGAATATCGTCAGGCAGCGGTTCTTGATCTTTGTAATCGTAGAAACCAGAGGCGCAAGTCTCGAACATCCCAACCAAACATTTCCGGTCGACATTCACCATCACCACGATAACCATGCAGATTAGTATCAGCGCTGCGTAGTTGATGGATTGACCGATTATAGCGAGGTCATTAACTTTGAATATGGTCACTAAGTAGCATAGAAAGAAGAATCCCAGGTTCGACAGGAGTATGACAGTGTAAATGAGATGTAGGATCCAAATTATGGGTTTCCAGATGATGTAGATGCAGCTGAGCTCTAGTGTGTACCAATAGTCTCTGCGCCGCATCTGACGAATTGCAGGAGCGTCGAGTTGGTCAAGTTCCTCCATCCATTTTGGGTACAACATGTTTACTATCGCTGGAAAATACGATAAAAACGATGAGCACGGCACAGATATCGGTACGAGTGTGGATAGCGGATTTATTATTTATTTTTTCTGGGGAACTGGTTTGTTTATTGTTTTGTTTAGTGAGAGGGAGTTGAAGAATAGTTTATGTATGCCACAAGAGAACTTATAATATTGTTTTATATTTTTCAGGAAGAGTGGAAGAGAAGGCCCAAGTGGTCCTAACGCCTGATCGTTGAATAACATCTCAACTTAACGTTGTCCCAAATTCACACCCTTGTTATCCTAATACTGAATTAGCGAATGAAGTTAGTAGTTATTTATATTATGAAATGCAGTGAGGAAGATACTTGTTTACTTTTATTTATTATAAAATGCGAGAAAGTGGTTAGCACACATAAAGAATATTGTGGGCTGGCGATGAGGAGGCTCTAGCGCGTATGCGTAGGAACAAATTTCCTCTGTGACTGAGATAGCGCCTAATCACGTGGAGACTTGAGGCTGATACGTCACCTTGTGCGCCTTCCTGAGCAAGTTACAATACCGCGATAACTCGTACTTGCGATGAGATTTCATATTTATTTTATGTAACAACTCGTTCCCAACACTTAAGTTCTTTTTCATGTCTTGTATAATGGAGATTTCACAAGTAAATTTTCTCTCTCTCTCTCAGTAGTGAAAAAACAGACGTGCTATTACATTGCCATCACATGATACATCATAAAAATACTTCTGATGATAAATGTGGTCCTGTAACTATGCGCTCCTTTGCCAACGTGGCTGCAATGGTCTGCAGCAGCTATTATTTAGTACAGGGTAGCTGCAACGAAACGGAAACTCATACCACCAGTGCACAACTCACCGCTAACAAACTAAAGGAGCCATAGATACCGCCCGCTTCGAATGCAAGTTGTTCTTTCATTTAATATGAATGACTTCGACTCCCTTCATGTGCATTTGTTGGTACACCGATATGTCAACACTTCACCGCCTGCTAAATATTTCGTACATCGTAATCGTAAAAGTTCATTACATTATGCACGCTCGTTTTTTTAGAGGATGACTTTGTTGAGAAATTGACCTTTACGGAGGCCAACGTTGTCAGGAGCGTCCTCGCTATCAATGTGAGTGAGTCTTCCGCCCAAGGAACGGCGCTATCGAGAGGAAGGGCTGTTCCTGAGCATCATCTTTCTCCCCCTAGAGAGAAAGCTCCGCTATCGTCGCTCCTCCTTGTCGTTGACCATATCATCGGCACAAGGAGTGATAGTTAGATAAAGTACCGGATCGAGAACAGAATGTGAGGTGGCGAGTGGCCCAAATATGGAGCAAGCCAAAACGAGAGCGCTTGCTCAGCAGAGGACGACCGACGAGTCTTCCACCTGAAACCCGAGGTCTCCCTCCATTTCCGTCCCTCGAAGAAGTAGGTTGCTCTTCAGTAACTGTATATCTTCCTAGTCTACGGCACCTTCTCTTTCTTCTCTATCACTATCTCCTCGCGCCTTTCCCAATTTTCTATTGTTCTCGTAATCCTCGGTTTCGGCCACGTTGGAGCATAACAGGAGCATTCATGCGTTTGAAACTTGGTTGTCTTCGTTCCCTAGCCAGCAGTGATAATTTAGAACGTCTGACTGGATCCTCCTCCGACGCTCGTTTTAAACTTCAGTAGGTCTGATATGTGGGGCGTGGTGGCCAAGCGCGTTGGGGGCGTGAAGCCTTCCGAGCCAGCCAGGGATAGAACCAGCAGACTGTGGTTCGATCCCCGACCAGGCACCCCCTCCACCATACCAAGGGGGATGACGCAATGGGTACTGGTGGCGGCTGGGACACTAAGCGGAGTTGGGACATGAGCCCAACGAGGCCATGGCAAAATGCCACTGATCCTGCAGCTCTGACAGAGTCCTATGGCCCGCAGCTGCCTCCCTGCTATCTTCTTCTCTCCTAGGTCTGATAGGTGTCTGCTATCAAGTTTCTGAATAAATTCCCAAGAGCATAATTAACTGGTCCAAGTGGATTTTGAACAACGGTAGCACGTTTGTCAACTATACGGTAACATGGACGAGGTCAAAGTGGCTCACTTGTTTCGATATTAGAACCTCACCGTCAGAAGACCAAATTAGAATTTCTTCCCTCCTTCAAATAGTTGAATATTTTTTGACAACACAGTTGAATTTACACCAGTGCACAACACAGAGGGTGAGGATGACACGGCCACGCTTCTGCTGCGAGATTATCGAGACAGTGTGGAGTGGTAAGCGAATATCCAAACTCCAAAATTCTCCTCAGTAAACGAACGACAAGAGTGAGCTTGTATGAATGTCTTCGTTTGCGCTTTTTGTTTTTCTAAAGATAGCCCCAGCATTCAACAACAACGTTCTTTCAAAACTTTTATCTCGCGTTGGGAAGGGGGTAACTGGTAAACTACTACGGAAACTATACACCTATGAGCAGTACTGTGCGAACAAGAGGCACGAGACAGACCTTCTAAATGTGACTGACAATTGCACATGACAGTGTAGAGTGATGAGAGATAAGTATGTTTCCTTATTTGATGACTGTTTCTAAACCCTCGTCGGTTTCGCTAATATGCAAGAGGCTGGCCTCTGCAGCATCCACCGAACTCAGACCTGCGGAGGTACAGCAGGTATTTGGTCGTTTGCCAGTCTCCCGGTAGAGAGTTGTTGGCTGTGTGTGACTGCACAGAGGTGACCACCTGAGGAATCCCGTACCGTCTGGAAGGAGTTCTTATTCTGGTTTCCAACCTGATCTAACTACTTACTTGGGTGGCAAGTTTCGAAAGGACAGATCAACTATGACCACGTTTCTTAGCGATCACCTTCTTCGCGCACTCTGCAAAATGGTTATAGGCTTCCTACGTAGCAGTCAATGCTGCTCGTTTGCCCTCCCAAAAACCGCCGTTCACTCTTGTAGAAACTACAGTAGAGCAGCACACGGTTTCTTGTGTTCTCCGCACTGGAGGCGCAAGATGATGGAGAGTCTATGAGAGGAAAGAAGTGGAGCGGCGCATTAAAGTCACCAGGTCCCGTGAGGAACTGGCTCAACCCATTTTCACTCCCGTTTCACTCTCCAGATGTCAACTATGCACTCAACACCCAGGTCAACTGGTAACTGACCAGTGATCACCTGGAGTGCTTCTGTTGATACAGTCTTGTAGGCCTTGGTGATCCACATGAGTGCAGCTCTCAGATTGGGCCAATACTCTCTTTTGATTGACTGTTAGTTTGCTACCCCAGACAACGGGGCAGTAGCCAATCACGCCTAGATATATATGCCTATATGGTAACACACACCCCAAGTGGCCTCAGCAATTGCACGCCTTTGAAGAGGATTAGCTGGGTTTTTTCCTCAGCCACCTTCATCTTGGCATGCTCGCACCATAGTGATGAGAGATCCAGACTCCAACCACAACTTCAAAATTATTCTGGACGGTAATTCTTATACCCTGGCTGTACAATTACACACCGGCGGTGGCAAACGAAATGCACGGAAAACCAGCTGTAGGTTTGAAACTTTCAAGGGCTCACCAAAACGAAAATTATTATTACTGCATACACCCCTCAAAGTGAATCGACAGAAAATAATGGAGTAGATCACCGTAGAAATAAAGTTAAAACTTTAATTATTTGACAATTGACACTTGCTCTAGTACAGTACAGAAAGTAAGTAGTTCAAGTTCATGTGTAGAATTCGGTGAGTTCAGTTGTCCTCGTCTTGTCTGGCGCGCAGCACGTTCATGTAAGAGTAGGCTGTGCTCATCACCTAGAGTGGGAAATAACATAATGGATTGATTCAGAATATTTGGAGCATTTCTATTACAAAGCTATTACTAGCTGTAGCACTGCTTCTTGTAATATGGAGGATGTCCCGGTTTTATTTTAGCAATCTCGCAACTTCGACGGAGTTCTACACTGGAAAGATTGATGAAATTTGAGCATGACCGCAAGGAACTTTTCTAACTACAATCGAGGAGTGGTCTCTTCCATTCTGTGTGACTTGACGAAGTACTACCTGCTCCTGAGGAGGGTGGGGGGATGGGCCAGGCTGAACCTTGGCATTGCGTCATTCATTCATCTGTGAGGTACCTTTTTTCCAAATCCAGATATTCGCGATGTGAGCCAAGAAATATGAGGGATGGAAAGCAACGAGTAGAAGGATCAAACTTTCATGGCATAAGTTTTGATGATGAAATCAGCGCTACCTTTGCACTGCATGTGAAATATACGAATTGTACCGGGGCGAACCAAACCCTTTCATTCTGTGGAGGCTCGTCCGGGCATTTTTGCTGACTGGGCACCTGAAACGCCCCGATTCGCTCGAGACTTCGTTGCCGTCAGTTGTAACCGAGCCGGTTCCCTCGTCACTGTGTCGTCCATGCTCGCGTTCGCTTCCTCCCAGTTCCCTGTTTGTGGTGGTAAAACTTCCCCGAATGTAATTGAGAAAACCTCTGTTCCAATTGCACTCGACTTGATATTGTACTAACCCCCCAACTCTCTTAGTGCGATATCGCTTTCAATATTAATGCCCTTCGTAACAGAACATTAGAATAAACGAATGACCAGTAATCTTATCACATTGTTCAGAGTGTTGTGTTGTTACTTTCACAGTGTAAATTCCTCAACTCACACTGACGTTGTTTCAGCCAAAATTCACATGGACTTACTGCGCTGAAAGTGTCACGATCCAAAGGCGTTAAAGAACTTGCCATCAAAACTATCGGTCTGTGTAGGAGATTCTTCATGATGAGAACGTCTTTGAGCACTTCTTTGCTACAATTTATCCACTTGAATGCGTATATGGCGTCAAATATATCTTCACTCTATTAACCAAACGAGACCATAAGTCAAGTATATCACCAGAATCTACGTGAACTATAAATATATAGATAATTATATTTTAGAAACGATGCAAAGCCGTTAAACATAAGGAACCCGCAGACACGCACAAGTAGAAATATCAAATTAAGGATTTTTTGTGATATACGCCAATCAATTGCAGCATGTGTCGCAATGCTTGTGATCAAACTACTGTAGAAATTGATCTTTATTAGCCGCGTTCGGACAACAGAGCTCTTCAGACCATATTTGTATACTTTGTATGTGAGTTGATGATCTCTTATAAGTACAGGCCCTGTATCAATACGTTTCTGCAGAAACATTTATACCGCACAAACTGTAGATGTTAGGATCTAAGATGAATGAATTAATGTTCGACAAATCCCTTCTTCTGCGCTATGTTGATGGATCGTTCAATGGGCAAATATAGAGTTATTGCTGGAAACCAAGTGGGAGGGGGTATAGTTTGCCAAAAAACAGTCAGATTGATCAAATTCACTCATACTCGACAAGCAAGGGCTAGGAAGGGAGATGAGGGAATGGGGTGTGGAAAAGCCCGTTTTGAATCCGTTAGAGTGAAAATATTTTGTCGGTGTTTATGCCAAATGGTAAACAAAAGGCTGAGCAAGTCAAACCCAAGTGCCTTGTCTACTAATCCCTTCTTAAGTATACGCCCACCTCTAATACCTGCTTCAAGCCCCCTTTTATCTCGACGAATGACTCAACCGGTTAGTCTACCTTCCGAAACCTTTGCCATTTTTTTCTTCCTATTTTTTACGTGCAATACGCGGGGCTACGTTCCGCAATCTACACAGCGTTATGCTATATGACTGTTACGTATCCAATTCAGCCTTATTGCTCGAATGAAAATTCGACATCTTTGGAAAATACTTCCTCGTCAAGCTACCACATCTACCCCCTTGCTTTACTACCCAAGAAGTTTATAGGTCAGTCCGTTTCAATCTTCAACCACCACATCCACTCGCCTACCAATTTCAAATCTAGATACAAATAGGTCACATATTTGTACCGTATGCTTCCAATGTCATTTCCTTGTCTATAGTTCTTGATACAATTAAACCTATTCACTTGTCTGTCTTATCTAATTTTAACTTCTAGCAATTTAAGAAAGGCACTAGGATAACTACGAGCTTATAAAGTTGCTCCTTCCTATTTCACGCCTGTCAAAAAGAGAAGTACATTGACGGGGGGCTCTAGGAATTCAGGATTGGCGGCTACAGAACAGCTCAGGCTGGGAAAGATCGCAGGAAGCACTAACCAACACGGCTTGATTCGAGTCTAACGAAATTCTGTAACCAGTGAGATAGCATTTGTGAGACTTACCAAATTTTTGATAGTTTGGCCGAGCTCGCAGACCAGAAACATACAAAATACCACGCCAAACAGTAGAGATGTGCCTGTAAATATCATACTGGGCCTCCCTCTTCCCTACAAAATAAAATTCAAGTCCTGTCAAATTGTCGTATAATTTTCTAAGAAAACGATAAGGAAAATTGATTTTCGAGTAAAAGCAGCAAGACGAACCTGCATGAATGTCAATGCAGACATGGCGATGGAAATGCTGCCATTGAAAACAACTATTCCTGCTGGCCAATTGATGATGGTCATGTAATCGTCAGCGAATCTGTGGAAATAAATAGAATAATTCGTACATTACGTTTTCTGGATACCGTTGCAAGTTTTGAATTACAAAGTGGTTATCGAGGACCGCTTAAGGCATTTCAGCCTTCTAAATTAATCGAAGACGGGGAATCCAGCTCTGTTTAGTTTCTTACAACAAAAGGGAGTTGAGGTAATTGCCAGGATTCGAAATACCAGCGCAGTGTTGATATGAAGGAGTGCCTCGTGACATAACCCTCGTCCAGGGTTTAGGAACAGTCATCAAATAAGGAAACAGACCTGCCTCGTTACCGTATACGTGCTCGTCAGAAGTTACCTGACCGATAGAATGTAGGCATGTCACTGTTCAGAGAACGATTGAGAAAGGGTGCCTACAGGGCTCGGTCCTGGGACCAGCACTCTGGAACGCCTTGGAAGGTCTTCTCAGGAGACTCACAGAGACCGAATGCTAGCCACACGCCTATGTGAATAATTTTTTTTTTTTTTTAATGAAAACTTTACTGTCAATACTGACATTACAGTTGAGCAAGAATTTTTTATAGTAATTTATAATTAATTCACGTGACACCTACTCTAGGTGCAGCCCATTGACTGTCCTGCATCAGTCCTATTTATGTTGATTTTAGGTAGATAAGTACGTTAGGTTAAATGAAATAAGTTATGATAACAAAATAAATGTGCGTGACAACAGACAATTCTAAAACTAGATAACAATCGATGTAGGCAGATGGATTAGTTCATCAAATTGTCCTGCGGCCCACAGTGCCCCCAGTGCTTTTCGGTCGGGTCTTGGCAGCGCCAACGCAGCTAGAACTCCAAGTTTACCTTCTACTTCTATGAATTCATTCAAGGATGGAGGGGTAAACACTCAGCCTGTGGTGTCAAGTTCTCAAGTTGGCCCTGAACTGGCACGAAGTGGACTGCAGAACCCACAGTCAACCCTTAAACACTTTTCATCCGATGAAGGGCAGGTTTCGAAAGAGTTACTCGACACAAAATTCTCCACAGGTCAGTTAGATTTACTTTGAAAGCGCATGGTTCTACATATTACATAACATTCTTATGTGGTATTATTCCATGAGATATAAAGTTGAGTTTGCTATGCTGCTTCGCTATGATCGTGTTACAAACATTTTATCTAACCGCAGATCTGGTGGGTGGGAGAAGAATAGAAGGGAAGAGGAAGTTCTGTTCACCAGTTGAGATGAGAAATGTATACACTAATGGGGGTGCGACGTCGTGTTCTTTTATAAAACTGGCGTTTTACAAATTTAACTTTTTTATTAATATCAAGACATATAAAAGCTTTCAAGCTTCCTCTCTAACTCTGTCACCCTCTGTTCAGCGATAGAGATACGTATACCTCTTATTACATTGCCATCGCAGGATACATCACAGGAATACTTCCGTGGCTCAATATAGTCGTGTTGGTATGTGTCCCTTGTTAATGTCACTACAATATTTCGCGGTAGCTACTATTCAGTACTGGGTGCTGCCAAATGACCACCAGTGCATAACTCAGCTCCCAGGTCGCCAACAAACTGAAGGACCCGTCGATAGCTCTCGTTTCAAATGCAAGTTGTTTTTTCATTTAATATGAATGACCTCGACCCCTTCACGTGCATTTGCTGTACACCGAAATGTCAACACCTCACCGTCAGCTAAATATTTCGTACGACGGAAAAATAAATCCTAATCTCAAAAGGTCGTTTGTTCTCTACGTTTGCTTTTCCTACGGAGGATGACGTTCTTGAAAAATTTACCTTCACCTTGACCACGAGGTGCCGCTGGTGCGTCGTCAGTTGCAGTGGGCCGAGTCTCTCAAGCTCTTCTCACGCACGACAACTGGTTGCAGGTAACAGCGCAGACAACAGTTCGGAGGTTAGAAGATCACCGGGATGAATGTGACTTCAGCACCAAAAAGACACGGAGGAGCATTTCATTCGGCAATAGTAGGTAACGCATGCTTTTTTATCGAAAAATGCGCGTACCGGAATCTGTCTGTCGAATGCACGAAGTGTAGGAGGAGAAGTATTGGCAGTAGGTTTATTCACTAAGGCAGGAGAAGATGATTAATCGCCACAAATAGAGAAATGGTTCATTACCGCGGCGTGATAGTTTTCAAGGGGAACAATGGCAGGCTTCAGTCATATCTGTACCATCGAAATAGGCGCAGTGCTTTACAAAATCCACCAACTGTTAACACACTGGGGGTCTCAGGCATAAGGGCATAACAGGCTGTCGCACAACAAAAGAATAAGAGATGAGCGCAGACGGATCGTGCTAATCTTGGCTACGGATCACCGTAAAAAGACCTTTCCTTTGCGAATAGTGTCACATAGACCACTGTGGAAAGAGACACTCACTTGTCAGACCCATGTGTGTCCAGCGAGTCACGCAGCCTTCTTTCCAAGAGTCGTAACGTATTGTTACGTCACTAGTCAACTTCGTTTGCCACATTTTATTATAAAAACGATCAAAAATATTCTCGGTAGTTGGTAGTCTTAAGGTTACCTTCAGAGGAGCAACATCAGCGAGTGGGTTTTCACTAAAACCGCCGAAAGATGAACACAAGTTGAAGGGCATGCAATAAACGCCCAACATTGCCCTGGGCCTCGCTCGAACGGGTATTCGAGCATAGATTTATGCTATCATCTCTGGGGTTGTCATAATGCTTGAAAACGGGTATAGCGTAAAACTATCAACTTAACGACCGGTAGTCAAATGTTATAAAGCGATGAAGAACTACTGCACAACGTTAAAACTGAAAAGCGAGTGCAGGATGCGACTCGGCTCTTCAGCAAACTTTAATAGGGTTATTGGATTTCCGGGCGTGAAAGGATCGCTAGGAATGAGAGAGGGGATCATTTGGCCAGACGCTGTAGGCCCCACAGTGGGGCGCTTTCAGTCTCTACTCGAGTACAGTGGAAATGGGGTACTCCAAACGGTGAATCTTTGAACCAGTACGCGACACAGGACGTAGCCTTCTGATGATGGAGAGGAAGGACTTCCTCTTTCTGGAGGAGACAGATAGTGGAAATCGTCACTGGACATTGCAAAATGAACAAACACACGTACGATATGGGTATAGTCGACACACTTCGCTGCAGGTAGTGTGATGTAGATGAAAAAACTCCCTATCAAATCTTGCGCCAATGCAGGGAACGATTTTTGCTGTCACTTTTCCAACGGTTCCTCATCGGCCCTAACCTTCCTCCGCCCCATCGGGCAAAAACAGTAGGGGAAATTGGGACAGGGACTACTTCCAGCCAACCCTCGACCACTGTGATATCTGCAGGGGCTCATTGCTGGACCCCGGCAGAGGCACCCGCCTTGCGCAGGCCTACCCATGGTGCACTGGCTTGCGCCGCAGGCTGTGCATCACCGCAGTACCATTTTGGGAAAAATATCCCTAAAGGCTAGAACGGTTGCTAGCCTGCCCAGACTTGCGTCCAGACCTACAGCTTCGGGGACCTCCGCCGGGGGGGTTTGGAGTTGCCCATCCTTGCCGAAGGCCCCCCAAAACCCTGGTACGCAAGGGCCCACCCACGACCAGGCACACCCAGCAGCTGAAAAGGAGAAACGGGCCCCGCAAATGCCGTTTTTCTGTCCCCTGGGGGGCTTTGGATTCCCTCCGATCCCTCGCTCACACCAATCTCCCATTTACCCTACTTATCACCCATAAAAATTACAATCATCCTTCCTCACTCATACTCTAACCTAAGACCATTCACTCAATAGTGCTTACATTTTTACAACAACCATACATTTTACATTCATACCTTCCCACACACCCCAATCCCTGCTGGAACACCTAGGGGCCAGCTGCCGGTCCTGCATTCCGCGGCTAGCGCGCCCCTGCCCAGACCCATGGAGTGGGCGCTATCAAACCTCTAGCTCCTCCACCTTTCTCCTTCCTCTCCTAGTCTCCTAGCCAATGCGGACATATCCCCCCCCCCCTAGCAGCGCCCGCCCCGCACACGCCAGAGCGACGACGCCCCATCCGACCGCAGTCCCATTTGCACCACCAACTCGCACACCAGCTCCCCTCTTATCCGCCTCCGCATTTTCCCTAAGTACCTCCTCACTCATCCGTTTGCGTTGTCCCCCCCTCCCAACGCTCCTTAGGTATCCCAGTTTCCTCTAATCCCTCCACATCCTTCA
The DNA here is from genome assembly GCA_020466155.1 of Pachypeltis micranthus. Taxonomy (NCBI): domain Eukaryota; kingdom Metazoa; phylum Arthropoda; class Insecta; order Hemiptera; family Miridae; genus Pachypeltis; species Pachypeltis micranthus. The sequence goes on along the minus strand of CM035777.1, from coordinate 25,792,986 downwards.
CTCATGCCAGGCACTCCCCAATCGCCGGTGAGTGTTTCCTCCATCCCTCCTGTCCTATCCTTTTGCACTGCGCACACCTTCCCATCCCCGCACTCCTACCACATCCCCCCGCAGCATGACCCTCCTCCCCACATCTTTCACAAGTAGGGAGGAAGCTAGACATGAGACTAGCACGAAAAGCTTTCCAATCGCTCTCATCCCAAATAAGGGACAGTCAAAGTTTAATAAAAACGCCTAACATCACGCTAACTGAGGAGTTTACTTGCATAAGGGAATATTTTCATGTAATGGACTCGCACTTCAATTCATGGACACTAAGTTATCAGCCTGCCTCATTACCTCCTTGTCTTTTCCTTTCAACAGCTCTAGGACAAAATATAACTGGCACAACCGGAAAGGGGACATTGGAAGTACGTTCTTGTCAATTATGACAACATGGACGAGTTCTCAGGCTCACTTGTTCCGATACAAACGCCTCACCATCAGGCCCAATGAGATTCTCTCCCCCCCTCCCCACTTTTGATTGGATAGATTTTTTTGTGGGAAAACAGATGAGTTAATAACCAACGCACAACCTAAAAAGCTTTTCTAACGACAGCACCATCTTTCAACAATAACGTTCCTCTAGAACCATAAATGAGTAGTTTTAGATTCCAACGAGGAAATTAAGATCTGCCCGAGATTTCATTTCACGTTTGGGCAGTTACGTTGACCCTGAAATCACACACCTGAATACTACTGCACCGACGAGAGGCTCGAGACAGTCCTTCTGAATGTCGTAGGTTGACAACCACAGAACGTGAGTTGCTGTGTGGAGTGAAGCGAGATTATCCACACTCCAACCACACCTACAAAATTATTTTGGACGGCAACACTGCGTCTTTATGGCTTTTCGTCGAGCTTTCTCAACAACAGCTCCAAACTTCATCACGAACGGTCCTGCGGAACCTAATCCCTAAAGTCTAACTGAGCAGGTTTTGACTGCCAAGAGGAAACACAGACCTCCCTAATGCCTGCCATACACTATGCAATTGCCTGCAGACCATAGACAGGCGATCGAAAGACCAATATCGCCGAGCTCCATACGCTAGCAGTCAACCGCCTGCAGACGGCCGTACTGAACTGCAGATGATAGCCTGAAGATAGCACACACTACAGTCCGGTACCTACAGGCAGACTGTCGGTCAATGAAACAGTACTGCAGGAGATCCCAGTTTTTCACCATGCTCCGTCGGAAACGTTGCGCTATGTTTGCTTTATCAGTTCTTGGGGAACCCCTAGAAAAAAGGGTCTGGGTAAAAAGTTGGCTGCGAGATAGAGAAGCTAGCTCTCACATTTCGTTGCTCCGTGAACTGAGGCTGTCTCACCACGAGAATCTAACGAATTACCTGAGGATGAGTGAAAAAAATTTCGAAAAACTTCTAAATTTGGTTGAAATGTGAATCACAAAAGTGGACACTCATTTGCGCCAGGCTACCACTGCCGAAGAAAGATTGACTGCAACTCTGAGATTTTTGGCAACGGGTCAAAGTTTCGAAGATCTCTCATCCTATCCCCGCCTGCCCGGCGACCACACACCTTCAGTCCGGGCGAACTGCAGTCCATTATCTTCAGATCAACTGATAAATGAGTGGGCAATCCCGATCTACGGCCTTACGATTATCTTCAGTTAAACTGACAGTTTATGGGGCGCTTAGGATTTCATTCGCCTGTCGGCTGTTGCTCTGACGGTAAAATACACGGAAAACAACTTGGTTTGAAACTTTCTAAGCGTGACCAATGTTATTTTTATTACATACACCTCTCAAAATAATAGTGTGACGGGGAGTATATCGTCATAGAGATGACATTAAAACATTGATTATTTGACAGTTGGCATGGCATTGACTTCAGTGCAGTACAGAGTTATTCATTAGTCGTATGAGCAATCTGATATTCGTTCGTGAAAATTCTAGAGCTCAGTTGTTTCCTTCTTGCCTGGCTCGCAGCACGTTCATGTAGGAGTAGGCTGTGCTCATCACCTGTAAGTGGAAATAACAAAATGTCACGTTTATAGGGAGGCTGGAGAGAGTATAGACGGTGGCTGGCAGGGTGTTTCTCATGCTCACGTCGTTTGAATCAAAATCTTCACTCTGTTCCCCAAACGAGGTCATAAGTAAAGCATATCATAAAAATCAACGTAGATTTTAAATATATTGAAAATTATATTTTGGTCCTGCAAAACGGTTTACTTTAAGAAATGCTAGCACATACCCACTGGTGAAGTCGTAAGAGGGAAAATAAGCAGTAGGCGGGGGGGATATGTTGTCAGGGCTTGAATTGTTAAAGCCAAAAGTTAATTGACGGGGGGATCTGAAATTCCGGGATTGGCGGCTCAGGCTGGGAGCTAATTTAGAAAAGCTTTAACGAGTATTGCTAGGATTGGTAGGTCTATCTATTGCCTCAAAATTTTTTTTGACGTTTTATGTCTTTACTTTGCTACATAAACTCGAAAATGTAACGCGGGATATCTAACGAAGAAGCGTCACAAATTTTTAACCCGAGTTGCAAGCTACATCCCCTGTGGCCAAATGGATAAGGCATCGGTCTCCAAAACCGGGGATTGTCGGTTTGAGTCCCACCAGGGTTACGATTATTTTGTGTTTTTGACATTTTGACATATTATGTCTTTACTTTGCATCACGAAATATTTGTGTTGGATAAGCTTGGTAAGGTATGCTACAAAATGTAACGCTTGGTAACATCACACGTTAACATTTTGACATTTTGTTTCTTCACTTTGCTACATATTCTCGAAAATGTAACGCCGGAGATGTTTTTCATTTATCTAATTCGTTGACATAGACATCGTGTTGGCATTTTGCCGTAATTCGCTATTTAAAGATACGTTCTCCCTCATTATTTTCCTTCTGTGCTTAAACTGGTCAATATTTACATTCTGTTCCATCTTTTGAAGAAATATTTGTTAGCGACTGATGTTGGGCTTTATCCGGTTATGTGACTGTTATGAGACTGCATATTGCGATGGTTGATTTTTTGTTCATTAAACGACTTGCGTAAATTTGACGAATCTATTGCCCTATTTCGTCGTATAACCAATAAAATTGCGTGCAATCAAAACGCGTGAATTTAATGACTATGTTTTATCTTTCGTCCTACGTCTTTAAAAAAAATCAAAACGCGTACCTTTAACGATCACGTTTTATCTATTATCCTAAATCTTCTTTTCGAAACATATATAAAAAACCCTGTAAATTATTACACAACGGTTTATTATTCTCATGAAGAGCTTGACCTATTATTACTGCTTCGAGCCCCATTCCATTCGATTCAGCATCGAAAAATACTAGTAAACCATACGAAACATGACCTGACTACAATGGAACTACAGAAACTAAATATTCCCCCGGCCCATGGCGCCCGTAAACGTCTGTAGGCATTTATGATCCGATAGAGGGGTGTGCGGAGGAAGTGGCCTTGGCGCCCTGTCGAGCAAAAAGAGGCGGGGGGCTTCCAGCGAACCTGTTGCGAGTCAGCGGGCGGGTGGTTGAGTTTAATATGACGGGAGGGAGGTAGTACTAACGACGGAAGGTTGACTTCCGCTGTAGTTCCCATGTTATACTGCGTTTCGTTAATTTTTTAAACTACTTTTTGCCCATAACAACCATGGGCTTCGTCCAATCGAATTGCCGAGATGGCGGGCACAACTAGATACCAAATGGGATTTTTGTGCGAAAGAACGAATTTTTTAGACCACGTAAAAGGCACAAAACGGCCTGAACGGCGGACGGACATTGCAAATTTGGAATCTCCATGTCTTGAAACGTAAAGTCTCAAATGTAGAGGGGGGGTTGTAAAAAATATTTCGTGACCGAAAACATGGGGTTATTATTCAGAATGAATAATAAACCAAAAGTGGGGAATGAAAAGGATGTACATTGGAGAGTTTGGGAGGATTGCATCTAATGAGGCATTACCACGAACAGTCAATGGTAGAAGACCGTGGTTGTCTACAAAAACCAATAACAAACTAGAACCCAAATTCTTGAGTACTTGCTATAGACATCTCAGGATATGAAACAGCATAAAATAACAGTGTAAGGTAAGGAGGGGTAGGACGAAGTAGAGATGCCGCCAACATTTTAATTATTTGTTGGTCTAGTAGAAATCGGTGAGCTCAGTTGCCTTCTTCTTGTCTGGCTCGCAGCACGTTCATGTAGGAGTAGGCTGTGCTCATCACCTGTAAGGAGAAATAACGTAATGGAATGATTCAGGATATTTGGAGCATTATAATCATAAATCTATAGCACTAAAGAGAATAATTAGTTCCTGTATTGTTTCTTTTATTTTTGAGCGCAATAATAGCGCAGCTAAGTCGCTCAGTTAGTATCGACAGGGTTTAGTGGTGAGACTGGACAAGGTTTGGAAAGTGGCTCGCAGGGTGTTTCTCGTGTTCACGTCGTTTGACTCCAAATTCGTATGGACTTACTGTGCTGAAAGTGTCACGATCCAAAGGCGTTAGAGAACTTGCCATCAAAACTATCGGTCGACGTAGGATATTCTTCATGATGAGGACGTCTTTGAGCACTTCTTTGCTACAATTGATCCACTTGAATGAGTAGATGGCGTCAAATATATCTTCACTCTGTTCCCCAAACGAGACCATTAGTAAAGTACATCACAAGAATCCACGTTATCTATAAATATGTAACATTATATTTCAGTTTGTACAAAGCTGCTTATTTCAACGAATACATTTACAGTCTCATACAGGACGTGCTGAGTTCAGAATTGAGGATAACATAACGTTAAAACGATTTCGGTAAGATATATTTGGTTTAGGAGGGACCGAAATCGTAAGTGGACGTGTTATGGTGTATTATTCATTCTGAATAATAACACTGTTTTCGGTCACGAAACTTTTTACAACCCCCCCTCAAAATTTGATACTTTACGTTTCAAGACATGGGGATTCTAAATTTGCAATGTCCGTCCGCCATCTGGGCCGTTTCGTGCCTTTAACGTGGGCTAAAAAATACGTTCTTTCGCACAAAAATCCCATTGGGTATCTAGTTGTGCCCACCATCTCGGCAATCCGATCGGACGAAGCCCATGGTTGTTATGGGCAAAAAATGGTTAAAAAAATTAACGAATCGCAGTATAACGCGGGAACTACAGCGGAAGTCAACGTTTCGTCGCTGGTACCCTCTCCCTCCCTCCCGTCTCATTAAAACCACCTGCCCGCTCGCGTCGCAATGCCACCCGCTCAATTCGAACGCCCTTTCGACTCTTTGTGCCCTACGGGCTGTCAAGGCCACTTACTCCTACAGACGTTTACGGGCGCCTGGCGCCGGGGGAATATTTAGTTTCCGTAGTTCCATTGTAGTCAGGTCATGTTTCGTATGGTTTACCAGTATTCGATGCTGAATTGAATGGGATGGATCTCGGAGCAGTAATACTAGGTCAAGCTGTTCATGAATAATAAGCCGTTGTGTAATAATTTGCAGGGTTTTGTGTTTCATACGTCTTTCAATTTCAATCACGCTGTGTTACGCTCAGGAAAGAAATGATCGAGGATGTCATCTCAAACAGAAACCCAATTCGTGAAAGTATAAAAGATTAAATACGTGGTCATCCAGGGTTGTACTTTCTGACGTCAGGGTTTGCAATGTCGAAGCGGGAAGTTGATTGGCTCTCGAATTCCAGAATAGGTGGGTCAGGCTGGGAAAGGTCCCCTGAGTGCATTGACCCCTCCCCACATGCATTGACCATTGAGTGAGTCCCCTTCGGTTTGAGTGAAGTCTGATAAAAACATTCTGTTGCCCAAGATTGTTGGTAGGAACTTTCGCGACTCACCAGATTTTTGATGGTTTGGCCGAGTTCACAGACTAGAAACATACAACATACCACGCCGACCAGTAGAAATGTACCAGTAACTATCATGCTGGGCCTCCCTTTTCCCTGCGAAATAAAGTTAATTTCCGTCAGACGGTTATTGCGGTGGCGTATCATTTTCCAGGAAATTTCAATGAAAACTAGTCAATTAAAAATAGAAAGACAAACCTGCATGAATGTCAGTGCAGACATGGCGATGGAAATGCTGCCATTGAAAACAACTATTCCAGTTGGCCAATTGATGATGGTCATGTAGTCCTCAGCGAATCTGTAGAAATAAATGGAATTATTCATACATCTTGTTTTTAGGATATTTTCAAAAAGTTTTGAATAACAGAGTAATCATCGGGGACCACTTGAACTGCCCAATTAATCAAAGAAGACGAGAATGCTGCAGTTGCAGAATGCACGTAGTTTCTTCCGGCAAAAGTGTGTTGAGGTCAGGACAGGACAGGGTGTGAGCGAGTGTTGGCACGAAATGTGCAATAGCCTTTTTCGTCGTGATTCAATCGGGCAGCGTCTGGCTGCCCATTGAGTTGCTGCTGACAGTAGTGTCGGCCGTTCGGCTGCTTTTACTCGTTCCTCTCTAACCTTTCTACTTCTTCCATTGCAGGAGTGGACCACTAGCTCTCATAAGTGTGGGTTGGTTTAGCTCCCTGGTTGTCTGGATTGAGGAAGGTGGTTCTGAATGTTAATAAGAATGCTCACGTGTGCAACATAGTAGAAGGGAGGTGGAGGATTGTAATTCGGAAACCTGCAAGGCTCAACTCCGTAGAACTATTTGGACCCGTACCCATAGGCTTGTCTTGGGAACAGTGAGAGGTGGTCTCTGTGCTGGCTGTTTCGCTAACACTGATAAGTAATTGACCGTGGAGGGGGCGTGGATGAATTTGCGGAAGTGCGTAAGACTCACCAACGGGAATGCCGTGACGACTTCTCAACACTCCGCGAAAAAATACCGTCCACCAAACCGATCAAAGATTTTAGAGCTAGACCACACTGACGAAAGCCGGAAGCGATACTGCTCTCCAACTCACGCTTCGATCCCGCCGTGAGAGTGCAAGGTCTTGCGTGCACAAAGTTGTTGCTGCAGTCGTTTGGGTTCATTCCCGAGAGCGGGCCATAGACGAGCGTGACATCTGCTCCTCCCAAAAAGAAAAATTGGGTTTTTGGGTAAAATGAAAAGTTTTAGAATTCATGATCATAAGCGATCAGGAGAGGCCCGAACAGAAAACCGGTGAACTTAAGTATGGTGAGCAGTTAGGGAGCCAGACCCAGCACCAGCAGCCAGCGCCGCTACCATCATGTCACGCTGTGTGCACGCTGCATTGTGCCACTGCCATGGCGAGACTTCCCTGTACGGAAACAGATGAAAGCTAATGAATGAATACATTTTGCCAACTGGAATGCTATGAAGAGAATTGTTGCATGACAATGTGCTCCAGTTGGGGCATGAAAATTAAAATAACTTGTCACTTACCACTCAAACAGAGTTGCATGTAGTACATTTTGTATAAGAGAAAATAACATGAGAAAAAATTAATGGAAAATGAATTGTCTTCTTGTTAAGTCATAAGGGGTAGGGGCCACATCACTCGCGGGCATAAATTCATACACGCCCAGGTCACTGTGTCGTTATTGGAAAGAGGAACGCTGAAGAGAGGTGCAGTATGGGGGATCACGTGAAAGTAATTCACGTGGCGGAGGACTTTCTCTGTGTTCGGAACAACTTCAGTTGTGAGATATGTGCAGATTTGATCAGATGCGGGTTTTGTAAGTCGCGGAGTTGGTAAGTAACGGCCGACAGTACTTTAGAAACGATGAACGGACCACTAAAGCGCGAACTAAGAGTAGCAGTAACGCCTTTAGCTTTATCAGAGAGCGTGTGGGTTTTGAGGTAGACGCGGTCTCCTTCAGAAAACGTTGTCGCTTTGTGGCGGCGGTTATATTGTTTAGCGTACTGTTGACGAGCCCGTTGAATGTTGGCCATTGCTGCTGTCCAAACGTCTATTAGGCTCAGCTGATGCTCTGGTATGTCCCATAAGAAATTAATTGGAGTTTGGAGGTGCCCCCAAAGAACAGTTGTGTGGGGCTGAACTTGGTGGTTTCATTGTATGCTGAATTAAGGTGTTGGTTGTGGGATTTAGACCGACTATAGGTAGATTGATGTTGATTCGGACGTGGTGAGGTAGCCACGTTCCAACTATGGGGGTGCCGGTCAGTCGTGTTAGTGGATTGCAAAGAATCTTTGTAACTGGCGCCATGAGACGATGAGTTGTTGTAAGGTTGCTTCGAGTTTCCATTAGATTTTGATGAACGTTTTTGGAGATTTTCGGTTAATTCCAACTTTTCTACGTCAGCTACCAAATTTTGCAGGTCACTGTTTCTTGGCCTCGTACTGAATTGAAATTTCGATCGAGTGTTGGTATGTGTACCTTGGAGAATGCTGTTTACAACTTCAGGTTCCGAGTATTGAGATAAGATAGTATTGAACTTCTGAATTTGGTCAACGTAAGTGCGAAAGTTCTCATTAGAACTTTGTGGTCGGAGAATTTTTTCTCGCACAAGCTCACGAAATGCTCGGTGGCGATTCTCAACAAAATTGAATTCTTTTGGTATGTTGCAACGCGCAAGAAAATGTGTTTGAATAGTTTTTCATTCATACCATTCAAAAAATGAAGTTTTTCAAGAAACTTAATTAAGCTCCACGGATTATCAGTGAACAGTTTTGGCACTTTAGCCATTTCAAGTTCGACGTACTTAGGGATTTTGTCCTCGTCATATGAGTGCGTCAGCATACCCATTGAGGTTGGTTCGTGAATGTTTTAATTGGTCTTCCAGCTCGTTGACTTTTTTCTGTAGGGTTTCATTTTCTTGTTTTATTTCTAGAAGGACAGTCGATTGTAATCTAGTGATTTCAGTTTTTAGGGACTTATTTTCGCTTTTTATTTTGCCCATGTCTGCCTTTAGTAATTGTATATCGCAGTGTACCAAAGAGGGGGCTGTGTATCGACAGCCTCATCCCCAGCCTCTTTACAGGGGTCGCATTTCCACACGCTGCGCCGATCGTACGAAAGTTTCGTCCATGCCGCTAATTCTCCCAAACGCGTACAGGACGCATGAAATAATTGCCCACAGTTCGTACACTTAACTGGGCCAACGGGAAGTTCCGATAACTCGCATTTGGCACACTGCATTGTGTCGAAGCAAAAACGTCTCGGAATAAAAACAGAGGTGAGTGGATCGAATGTTCTGCTACCAGTTGTAAGACTCACCAACGGGAATGCCGTGACGACTTCTCAACACTTCGCGAAAAAATACCGTCCACCAAACCGATCAAAGATTTTAGAGCTAGACCAAACTGACGAAAGCCGGAAGCGATACTGCTCTCCAACTCACGCTTCGATCCTGCCGTGAGAGTGCAAGGTCTTGCGTGCACAAAGTTGTTGCTGCAGTCGTTTGGGTTCATGCCCGAGAGCGGGCAATAGACGAGTGTGACATCTGCTCCCGGGGCTCTCCACTACTCAGCCGAGTAGTGAGTTCGTCATGAGCTCAAATTGGCTACGTTCGGGAACAGGCGAACAGGTGCCTTCGGTGCCCACTGTGGTAGTGGGGGTAAATAAAAAGGAGTTTTACTTTGTTAGGGCACATTGCAAACGGAAATACCTCGTCCGTGCGACTCACTGTCAATTTAGGGTGTCTTGCGCAGTCTTAAGATGTGACCACTCACTTAGAAACTCTAGGATTGAAATACTAGCACGAAGTAAAAAGAACTATCCGTGGCTAACCTCAGTAAGATTCGATGGTGTTGAACGACCTGTTTCACACAATGTTGGTAGCACTCCATCAACGCTTTGTTGTCAGACCTCTTGAGCGGTTGATTAGGCGGGTTTTTTCCGTAGCGTTTCTTGTACAAAGTATCTGCTCTCTTATCCATTTTGACGCAGGCTGTTCGAAGAATATTTTGCTGCAGGATGAGCTCCAGACCAAAATAAAACATCAGGAAAGTTGCCACTGCTCCCACTAAAGCGACATTGGCAGCGTTAAATGACATATACCCGAGCATTATCCACCTGAAACATGGATGTTGGACCTTGCGCGTACAGAATTTTATTCATGGATCAACTAAACTAGTTGCGTGCATAAAAGCGTGCACGTTTGCGAATCGTCTCAGATGGGTGTAGGATACACAGCCTTGGCCTAAGGTGTAAATATCAACAGAAGCCGTGCGAGTAGCGACCCATTTTGACTGCGTTATAATTGACTTGAGATCAGGTGCCGACATGGCTCGTTCACTGCTGTGTCGTCGCGCCGTTTCGCTATCCGCTCACTCACCCCTGCCTCAATACACTTTCAATAATGGGGAGAAAGCAACAAAACAAGGAGGTTTAGTAAACAGCCGAATGGGCTACGTCGGAAGGGCGACTTGTAAGGTTTACTGATTTAAAAAAAAATCTTTTAGTGGCCCGCCAGTCACTATACGGCCCCGGCCTTAAGAGGTTTAAACACCTGCGCTAGAAGGAAGCTCTAATTACCACGAACTGGCAAGGAGATCGTTTGGTTTTGTTATCGATCCGCTCGGCAGGTCTGTTTCCTTATTTGATGACTGTTCCTAAACCCTCGACGAGGGTTATATCAGTCATGAAAGTTGCGGTTTCGCTAATATGCAAGAGGCCGGCCTCAGCAGCATCCACCGAACTTAAGGCGGCCACTGACGATCGTTCCAATTGGAGTGGCGCGGCGCGAAGTCAGGCGATATTGGAATGACGGAAAGTAGAGTCGAAAGTGGGGTCCATTGACGATCGCTCCACTCCACTCCAATCCACCAGTGCCGTTCTGTCTTTTGTGGTGTATCGAAATTGCCTATTACTTGTATTATCATTTGATTTATTAATGATAGTTTGAAAAGCGTCCTGCCGCAAGATGGACGAAGAAGAATTTCTCCTTTTGGCCACAGTTGTATGCTTGTACGCCAAACAAAGAAGACCCAAACGGAAGTGGGCGAAACAATGGTTTCTCAACAGAAGACAGCACACACACGTAAATTTACTTCAAGAGCTGCGGTTAGGACCATCTGACTGGAGAAATTACTTGCGAATGCATGAAGAGGCCTACTTTCGATTACTCCATTTGGTTACACCAACGATTAGATATCTGGTGCGTTGCAACACACAACTTTCCTTAGCTCTACGTCAATTCACTTTCTACATGGCTTTGCCTACCTAATCAATTCATTTATCTCTCAGTTAATTTGAACTTCGTCAAACAACGCTTTACGGCAGCAGGAAGCGGTAGCGCTTTCAGTTCCGGAATTTATTGTGCTGCTCGTACTCATTGCAGGACCATTATTGAGCAATTGGTACACAGATAATTAATGAGGCTGTAAACACAAATTTATTCAAGAAGGATAGTAATTACTTTTGCAGAGTTATTGGGTAAACACCTTTAGAACTGGTAGTAAGCGAAATGACATTAGTTGAAGTTCAGGAATTTCTGGAGTAACCCCCATGTATCTCATGAGCGTTTTTAAACACTCACCATTTAGGTATTGGATTGGACTACAATACCAATTTTTTCAACATTCAACAAAAATTCCAGCGGAGTTTATAAGGAAAAAAACTGCGCTGAAAACGCTTTTTTCGAAAGTTTTGGTAATTTATTAACCTGCTCTCGTCATCTTCCCACAGATGGGAATTTTATCGTATAATTGCCTTATTGATAGCTATCAATATAAAAAATTTAATCAAAATCGTTAGAGCCGTTATTTAGAAAAAAATATTTGGTGTTTTGATCACTATGATAACTATAGTTAACATTCGGTGGATTTTGTTCAAACCCTTATTTTGGCGTCCCATGGTGACTTGCGGACGAGATATCAAGTTTGAGCTGATTTGGTACGTTGGTTTTCTCTAAAAATCGTTCACAGACACACACACACACACTGACCATTTTCCCAAATAGTGTTTTTTGGACTCAGGGGGGTCTGAAACGTAAAGATCTGAAGAAAACTCCAAATTTTTTTTCAGCCGATTACATAACTTTCCTTTCTACTTCGTAGGGCCGAGGAAAGTAAAAAAAAGACACAGTCATGAGACAGTGCATTACTCCCCAGGAGAGGCTCACTGCTACATTACGATTTCTGGCAACTGGGATGAATTTTGAAGAGCTGAAATTCGTCACTGCAATATCTGTGGTGGGATCTACAGTTTTGAAAAGATCCACGAGGCTTTGTAGAGCGAGGTTTCTTTTCACCTTGTTGTGGTAATTTGGGTCACTCGTTTTCCACGAGCAGCTATGTGCCTTCTATAAATCAATTACGGAAATTACGAAATTCTTATTGGAAACACTCATTTTGCGGCGAAAAAACGTATATTGGGGAAAGAACTGACAGATTAAACACAGTGCAAAAGGCGATAAGTGAGTTGTTCGATTGTGAATCACAGGAAAGTGCCCGGTTCCCCCACTCACGTTCGTTCCATCGCTCCAGTACATAGTTAGATTAGGTCACGTTCCTGTCCGGTCGCGTTTCCCCATTCACGAGCAGTTGGAGTGATGCTGTTTTGGCGCGGCGCGATGGCTTTTGAACCGGTTGGAATTCCATCACGCCCCGTCACTCCACTCCAAACCCGACGAGTTTCGTCATTCACGTCGTTCCATTGGAGCGCTACCGCGCCATTTGGCTTGTTGGAACGAACGTCAGTGGCCACCTTTAGACCTGCGGAGGTACGGCAGGTATTTGGTCGTCAGCCAGTTTCCCGGTAGAGAGCTGTTGCTCGTGTGTGACTGCGCGGAGGTGACCACCTGAGGAGCCTGTACCATCGGGGAGGAGTTCTTGATCTGGTTTCCCACCTAATCTAACTATGTACTTGAGTGGCAAATTTCAAAAGGACAGATCAACTATGACCACGTTTCTTAGCCATCACCTTCTTTGCGAACTGTGCAAAATGGTTATAGGCTTGCTTTGTAGCAGTCAATGCTGCTAAGTTCGTTTGTACTGGAGGTGCAAGACGTGCATGAGGGAGAGTCTTTCAAAGAAAAGAAGAAGCCTCCCGTGAGGAACTGGCTCGTCCAGTGTTCTGGCTCAACCCATTTTCTTGAAGGACGTTCACGGATGTTGGGGAAGAACTCATACGTATCACGTCCCTCTGACGAGGATTCCCATCTCATTTGCCATTTCTCTAGCGCCCATTCGTCGATGCCAGCAAGCTTCTGTTCTGTGGTGAGATCTGCACAAAGTTCAGCCCAATGTGGGGGAAGCTCCCGTTTCACTCTCCACTTGTCAACCATGCACTCTACGGCCAAACCAACTGGTAACCGACCAGTGATCACCTGGAGTGCCTCTGTTGATACAGTCTTGTAGGCCTTGGTGATCCACAGGAGCGCTGCTCTCTGGGATTGGGCCAAGACTCTCTTTTGATTGACTGTTAGTTTGCTACCCCAGACAACGAGGCAGTAGCCAATTCCTTAGCCAATAGCCTTATAGATGAGAATAGTGTCATTGTAACACACCCCCCAAGTGACCTTTGTAGTCGCACGCAGTAAGGCAAACCTTGCCGTGGTGCTGCCTTTAAGGGACTGGAGATATTGGTTGAAACCCCACCTCTCACCTATATTCACTCCTAAATACTTGACGTGCTTTTCAAGAAGGAGCTTGTGGCCGCCAAAGCGTATTGTGGGTGGATTATTCACTTTTCCAGGGGTTTTTTCCTCAGGTACCCGCATCTTGACATGCTCGCACCATCATGTGACAGTGCAGAGCACGTGGTGGGTTTTTTCTTCAATTTGGCGGACTGACTCTGCAAAGATCAGCACAGTCAAGTCATCCAAATAGGCGTACGGCTCGCAGTCAGTCTCCATGAGTTTCCTGAGAAGACCTTCGAAGAAGGCATTCCAGAGTGATGGTCCAAGGACCGACCCCTGTGGGGACCCCTTCTCAATCTTTCTCTGGACGGAGACATGCCTGCATTCGATCGATCCGCTCGGCACAGAGTTGATCTCGTACACGCATTTCTGTTGAATCTCCCTTGTACCTTTTCCTTCTGCTCTACCGTTTTCGTCTTCCCGCTTCCCTGGCTAACCTTCGCGAGCGCAAATCACGAAATAATTGAGTGTTTTGAATGAAATTGACTGCCCATCGTAGGGAAACGGAGTCGCCTTCCATTACCAGGGAACCAACTACCAGGAAAGGGCTACTAATTCAACGCTGTACAAACCTTTTCATTTAAACCCCTGTAATAACGCCAGGGAGTAGATACTGCACGGAGGTTGTGAACGATTTAAATCCGGATTACGACTAGAATGGCCGGTGTCAAGGGAGTCAACTCGCTACAAACACCGCTGACGCCCCAAAGTGCCCTTAACAAGTCAATGTCTGGCGAGTTTTTGGATGTCTCCGTTTGTGTACGGTATGGAGATAGTTAATGTAGGGGCGACGCTGGAAACCCTAGTAGATTCGAGCGACTTTATGTGTCGTAACGTCGTGCAAGTGCTTCGTATATGAGACTTGACCTTTTTGCAAAGTTGTGCAATTTAATCGCAATTTTACTTACCAATCCAAATCTGTTTCGATTGTGTAGAAAAGCCACATTTTAACTGGTAGCTTGAAATAGATTCCGTCGACGTAAGTGGCGTTGCTAATTTCGTAATTAAAGGAAGCGTCTATCCCATCTGCAAGCAATATTAACCCGGCCACGAAAAACATGTACAAAGGAATGGCGAACGTTACGATTTTCTTCAAAATACCGAACTGTCGAGTCAATTTCTGGATATCGTCTGGCAGTGCTTCTTCATCTTTGTAATCGTAAAAACCAAAGACGCAAGTCTCGAACATCCCAATCAAACTTCTGCGGTCGACATTTGCCATCACCACGATAACCATACAGATAAGTATCAGCGCTGCGTAGTTGATGCATTGACCAATTATGGCAAAGTCATTAGTTTTGAAGATGGTCACAAAGTCGCTCAGAAAGAAGAATGCCATGTTTGACAGGAGGAAGAGTGTATAAATCAAATGGGGGATCCAAATTTTGGGTTTCCAGACGAGGTAGATGCAGCTGAGTTCTAACGTGTACCAATAGTCTCGGCGCCGCATTTGCCGAACTGCAGGAGTATCAAGGTGGTCAAGTTCCTCCATCCATTTTGGGTACAACATATTTACTGTTGCTGGAAAATGTAAAAAAGTGATTAGTACGGCGCATATTGGGTAAGAATATTGAGAGCTAGAGGGGCGGAGGCCAGGATCGAATCTTCGCCGGCAAATTATCAACACATTACTTCAACCGCTAATCCAGTATAATCCTTTAGACTAAGCCACGTTTCTTCAACTGTACCCCCCTGATTAGCTCTGAACTGTAGGAAAATGCAGTGCAGATAACGTGGAACACTTTTTACTTTCCCTAGCTCTCCAAAGTAGAAAGGAAAGTTATGTAATCGGCTGAAAAATAATATTGAGTTTTCTTCAGACCTTTACGTTTCAGACCCCCCTGAGTCCGAAAAACACTATTTGGGAAAATGGTCTGTGAACGATTTTTAGAGAGAACCACCGTACCAAATCAGCCCAAACTTCATATCTCGCCCGCAGATTAACATGGAACACCAAAATAAGGACATGAGCAAAATTCACCGAAAGTTAACTATAGTTATCATAGTGATCAAAACACCAAATATTTTTTTTCACGAAAACGGCTCTAACAATTTTGATTAAACTTTTTATATTGATAGCTCTCAATGAGACAATTATATCATTGAATTCCTATTTGTAGGAAAATCACGAGAGCAGCACAATAAATTATCAAAATTTTCGACGAAATCGATTTTAGCGCGGTTTTTAGAGAAAACAACCGTACCAAATGAATTGAAACTTGATATCTAGCCTACAGGTTACCATTGGACGCGAAAATAAGGGTATGGGCAAAATCCACCGAAAGTTAACTACAGTTATCATAGTGATCAAAACACCAAATTTTTTTTCTCAAAAACGGCTCTAACGATTTTGATTAAATTTTTTACATTGGTAGCTCTTAATAGGATAATTTTACTATAAAATTTCCATTTGTGGGAAAATGACGAGAGCAGCACAATGAATTATCAAAATTTTCGACAAAAAGTTTTTTCTTTATAAACTCCGCTGGAATTTTAGTAGAATGTTAAAAAAAATTGGTATTGTAGTACAATCCAATACCTATAGGGTGAGTGTTCAAAAACGCTCATGAGATACATGGGGGTCACTCCAGAAATTCCTGAATTTCAACTACCGCCGTTTCGCTTACTACCAGTTCTAACGGTTATTACCCAATAACTCTGCAAAAGTAATTACTATCCTTCTTCAAAAAATTTGTGTTTACAGCCTCATTAATTATCTGTGTACCAATTGCTCAATAATGGTCCTGGAATGAGTACGAGCAGCACAATAAACTCAGGAACTGTAAGCGCTACCGCTTTCTGCTGCTATGAAGTGTAGTTTGACAAAGTTCAAATGATATGAGTGGTAAATGAATTGATTGAGTAGACAAAGTCATATAGATAGTGAATAGACGTAGAGCTAAGGAAGCACCACAATAAATTCCAGAACATTAGGCGCTACCGCTTCCTGCTGCTGTGAAGTGTTGTTCGACCAATTTCAAAGGAACTGAGTGATAAATGAATTGATTAAATAGAATCAGCCATTAACAAAGTGAATTGACGTAGAGCTAAGGAAAGTTGTGTGTTGCAACGCACCAGATATTTACTTTCCGCTACCCCAAAAGGGAAAAAAAACGTAAAAAACCTAATTTCGGCGCGTGGTCCGTGTGTGTGTGTATGTCTGTGTGTCTGTAGTTCGATTTGCGGGAGAACGGCTGATCCGATTGAGCTGGTCCTTGTTTCGTTGTTTCCGCTATTTTTTTTAGACGCCAAAATAAGGACGATTTCGGTTGATGGGAAGGGCGGTAGGGGACGAAAATGTACTGAAAACTCGGGTTTTTCGCATTTTTCTCGAAAACGGCTATAACGGTTTTGATTAAACTTTAAATTAAAATTAAATTAAATTATCTTCTACTAATCAATACCTTACTTTTCTTCTGTATACATATCTCCATGAAAATACGGTGAATGGAGATATAGGCCTATGAAGCAAAAATAGGTTTTTTACGCTTTTTGGCAAAACGGCTGCAGCGGTTTTCACCAAACTCACAGGATGTAAATACATAGTAAATAAAGTGAATAGTAAATACCTAGATATAGTTCTCAATAAATGTTCCTCTGACAGTTCATTGAACAGAGATAAAAATCTAAATGTGTTGAAAATAACGTTTTTTCGAACATTTCCGTAAATTGCAGGGTAACTGATTCACCAGATGTGATAAATCTTACAGAGTGTCTTCTAGAGTCCCATACCCACATTTCGTTCTCGGAGATTTGTCGAATATTAGTTTACCGGTATTCCAATTGTCTCAAAAACGGCTGTAACGATTTCGATCAAACGGAGTACTCTCAGCTAACTAGTCCCTACATTTTGTTCTCCATAAATGTTTCTGTAAAAATGCGTTGAACGAAGATATAGCGCCCGCATATGTAGCTGGTGTTCGAACTCACGGGGGTGGCGGAAAGTTGTGTGTTGCTACGCACCGCTCATTACATGATTTAAAGGTGGAATTGCGGCACAATGTTTTAGAAGTTATACGATATCCCGCAAGACGAGCTCGGGGTGTCCATAGACCTACGTTCCGGCATTACTTCTACAGAAGATCTGTACCCTTCAAGAGCCCAATGATGTCACCTTCGCTTTTGCAGACAAAGCCTTAGGCCTTCAGAGTGCTCAATAAAATATCTGGTGCGTTGAAACACACAACTTTCCTTAGCTCTACAAAAATTCACTTTGTACGTGGCTAATTCTATTTGATCAATTCATTTACCACTCAGTAAACGAATTGATTGAACTTGGTCAAACAACACTTTACGGCAGCATGAAGCGGCAACGATTACAGTTCCAGAATGTGTTGTGCTGCTCGTACTTATTCCAAAACCATAATTGAGTAACTGGTACACAGATAATTAATGAGGCTGTCAACACATTTTTTAAAAGAAGGACACTACTTTTGCAGAGTTATCGAGTAAAACCGCTAGAACTGGTAGTAAGCGAAACGGCAGTAGTTGAAATTCAGGAATTTCTGGAATGACCCCCATGTACCTCATGAGCGTTTTTAAACACTCACCCTTCAGGTATTGGATTGGACTACAATACCAACTTTTTTTAACATTCTACAAAAATTCTAGCGGAGTTTATAGGGAAAAAAACTACGCTAAAAACGCTTTACGTCGAAAATTTTGGTAATTTATTGTGCTGCACCCGTAATTTTCCCACGAATGGGAATTTTACGGTTTAATTGCTTTATTGAAAGATATCAATATAAAAAATGTAATCAGAATCGTTTGAGCCGTTTTTGAGAAAAAAAATTGGTGTTTTGATCACTATGATAATTATAGTTAACTTTCGGTGGATTTGGCCCATACCCTTATTTTTGCGTCTCATGGTAACCTGTAGGCTAGACATTAAGTTTCAGCTGATTCGGTAAGGTTGTTTTCTCTAAAAACCGCGCTAAAATCGATTTAGTCGAAAGTTTTGGTAATTTATTGTGCTGCTCTCGTCATTTTCCCACAATTGAGAATTTTATGGTATAGTTGCTATGTTGGGAGCTATCAATATAAAACATTTAGTCAAAATCGTTCGAGCCATTTTTGAGAAAAAAATATTTGGTGTTTTGATCACTGTGATAACTATGGTTAACATTCGATGGATTTGGCTCATACCATTATTTTGGCGTCCCATAGTAACTTGCGAGCGAGATATGAAGTTTGGGCTGATTTGGTACGGTGGTTCTCTCTAAAAATCGTTCACAGACACACAGACCATTTTCCCAAATAGTGTTTTTCGAACTTAGGGAGGTCTGAAACGTAAAGATCTGAAGAGAACTCAAAATTTTTTTTTCAGCCTATTACATAACTTTCCTTTCTACTTTGTAGAGCCAAGGAAAGTAATAATAAAACAAAACTAGTCGGCCAGGAGGTGACACCTTCCGCTGTCTTCGAATAAGAGCTGATTGTGAGCCCCAATATGGGCAGGCCCTGTCCAGCTCGGATCGGTGTTAAGGGAAGCTATGATGCAGCCTGGTGATTATTAGAAGGAGTTATGTCATAAATTCCCTTCACCTTACGACTTACGGTCTTTCAATTCAATGTGCCCCTACAAAGCAAAGTCGAAGGGACTACAAAACTTGTCAAACAAACCATCATTATAAGTCAGAACTCTATAACTCAATGCTGTACTTGCTCTAAAGTAGTTTCTGCAGCCGAGTGACAAATAACTATCATTTTGGAAGATGAGAAAAGATATTTTGCATTTTGAGCCTGATGTGTGACACACAGGGCGTGGCCTCTCGATATAAATAATAAAGAAACAGACCTGCTATTACACTTCCATCACCGGGAACATTACAGAAGTACTTCCGTGGTTCAATGCACTCGCCGGATATATGTGAAACGCAAGCCACCAGTGTACAGTTCAGCTTCTACGTCACCCACAAACTAAGCGATTCATCGATACTTTCCATTTCGACCGTATGTTGTTCTTTCATATTAATATTCGATATCTCGGCAACCTCACATGTATTAGCTCTTACCGATGTGTCAACACTTCACCGTCTGCTAAATAATCCGGATCCCGAAAAGTAGTTTGTTACGAACGTTCCCTTTGAAGCACAACGTCCTTCAGAAATGGTCTCACGAAGTTCTTCAAGTAGCAGACTTTCCCTCACTATATTTACTGTGATTTCCCCGGAAACGATACCGAACACGACGTAGTTGCTATGAAATTGTCAAAATCTAGTTTTTGGGTAGTTTTTCGAACCATTTTTACCAATAACAACCGTCTGTTTCTTCCGATCAGATTACTAGCGAGTGGTTTAATTAGCGAATTTAGGACTACTAACCATCTTTGCTTCTCTGCGCCATGCAGACTGTGCAGAGGGGCGGAGAAGAGTGAACCCGACGTAGTAAGTAGTAGTGTCCTGCGCACACCCGCTGCAGTTACATCATGTTCCATGTTCCAATTTTTACTTTCCTTGGCTCTACGAAGTAGAAAGGAAAGTTATGTAATCGGCTGAAAAAAAATTTTGAGTTTTCTTCAGATCTTTACGTTTCAGACCCCCCTGAGTCCGAAAAACACTATTTGGGAAAATGGCCTGTGTGTATGTGTGTCTGTGAACGATTTTTAGAGATAACCATCGTACCAAATCAGCTCAAACTTGATATCTCGCCCGCAGGTCACCATGAGACGCCAAAATAAGGGTATGAACAAAATCCATCGAAATTTAACTATAGTTATCACAGTGATCAAAACACCAAATATTTTTTTTCTCAAAAATAGCTAGAACGATTTTGACAAATGTTTTTTATATTGCTAGCTCTCAATATAGCAACTATACCATAAAATTTTCATTTGTGGGAAAATGACGAGAGCAGCACAATAAATTACCAAAACTTTCGACGAATTCGGTTTTAGCGCGGTTTTTAGAGAAAACAACCGTACCAAATCAGCTGAAACATGATGTCTAGCCTACAGGTTACCCTGGGACGCCAAAATAATGGTATGGACAAAATCTACCGAAAGTTAACTATAGTTATCATAGTGATCAAAACAAAAAAATATTTTCTCAAAAACGGCCCTAACGATTTTGATTAAATTTTTTATATATATAGCTCTAAACAAGACAATTATACCACAAAATTCCCATTTGTGGGAAAGCGACGAGAGCAGCACAATAATTTATCAAACTTTTCGACGAAAAGCGTTTTTAGCGCAGTTTTTTTTTCCTTATAAACTCCGCTGGAACTTTCGTAGAATGTGAAAAAAAGTTGGTATTGTAGCCCAATACAATACCTAAAGGGTGATTGTTTGAAAACGCTCATGAGATACATGGGGGTCACTCCAGAAATTCCCGAATTTCAACTACTGCCGTTTCGCTTACTACCAGCTCTAAAAGTTTTTGCCCAATAACTCTGCAAAAGTAATTACTATCGTTCTTCAATAAATTTAAGTTTGCAGCCTCATTGATTATCTGAATACCGATTGCTCAATAATGGTCGTGCAATGAGTACGAATAGCACAATAAAATCTGGTACTGTAAGCGCTACCGCTTCCTTCTGCCGTAAAGCATTGTTTGACCAAGTTCAAATAACTGAGTGATAAATGAATTGATTAAATAGAATTAGCCATGTACAAAGTGAATTGACGTAGAGCTAAGGAAAGTTGTGTGTTGCAACGCTCCAGATATTTTTTTACAAAACACAATACGTTCCGTGATTGGGGCATACACAATCTCTTCCAACAATTGGGAACTGGATGGAAGCTAATGCCAATGTGCGCGACAGCGTTGTAATGGTAGATGGAAAGACAAACGTTTTGTGGACGAGGATGGTCTTGTGGATGGTGGGTGATTGTTAGGCCTGAGGTCACCTACAGTGCCATAGCGTGGTGGAGCAGAGCGGGAAAGAAGGCTGTGCATGCAGACAACCTCCACTGCTACGCTGGAGGTCCTGTTGGGTCTTAGACCTCTCTGTTTACAAATGGAGAAAGTTGTCTACTTATTTTTGCAAACACAGTTGAGTTAATAATCAACGCATAATCTAAAGGGCTTTTCTAACGACATCACCAACTTTCAACAATGACACTAGAACCACAACTGAGTAGTTTTAAACTCCTACGAGGAAATTAAGATCTGCCCGAGATTTCATTTCCCGTTTGGGCAGTTACCTTGACCGTGAAATCACACACCTGAATCCTACTGCACCGGCAAGAGGCTCGAGACAGTCCTTCTGAATGTCGTAGGTTGACAACCACAGAACCCGAGTTGCAGTGTGGAGTGAAGCGATATTATTCACACTCCAACCACAGCTACAAAATTATTTTGGACGACAACACGGTGCCTGTATGTCTTTTCGTCGAGCAATATCAACAACAGCTCCAAACCTCATCAGGAACGGTCCTGTGGAACCTAATCCCTAACGTCTACCTGAACAGGTTGACTACCAAGAGGAAACACAGGCCACCCTAAGATTTCGTCTCGCCTGTCGGTCTCTTGGCTGTTGCTCTGACGGTAAAATACACGGAAAACAACTGGGTTTGAAACTTTCAAAGCGTCACCAATACGATTATTACTACATACATCTCACAAAATGATAGTCTGACGGAGAATATATAGTCATGGAGGTAACATTTAAACTTTAATTATTGGACATTTGGCAGTGGCTTTAGTGCACTGCAGAGTTAGTCATTAGTCGTATGAGCAATCTGAGATTCGAGAAGTTCTTGAGCTCAGTTCTTTCCTTCTTGTCTGGCTAGCAGCACGTTCATGTAGGAGTAGGCAGTGCTCATCACCTGTAAGGGGAAATAACGTAATGGAATGATTCAGGATATTTAATTATAAGTTACCGTAATTTTTTGGCGCTCAATAGTCACGCAGCTGACAAATACCAGAACAAATGAACGGAAGATTAATTTTGTTGGGCGTTTGGGAGTCGTTTGACTCCAAATTCGTATCGACTTACTGTGCTGAAAGTGTCACGATCCAAAGGCGTTAGAGAACTTGCCATCAATACCATCGGTCGACATAGGAGATTCTTCATGATGAGGACGTCTTTGAGCACTTCTTTGCTACAATTGATCCACTTGAATGAGTAGATGGCGTCAAATATATCTTCACTCTGTTCTCCAAACGAGACCATTAGTAAAGTACATCCCAAGAATTTACGTTGATCACAAATATTTAGAAAATTGTATTTCAGTTGTGCAAAACCGGTTAATTTAAGGAATGCTTTCACAGTCACATACAGGATGTGCTGAGTTCACCATTGAGGATAACACAACGTTAAAACGATTACGGTAAAATCCCCGACAGGGTAATTATCAAGTTAGGCAGGTGTTTTTGTGTGTCACACGTCTTTTAATTGCATTACGTATCACGATGTGTCACACTGCCACACTCAGAAAAGAAATGGTCGAGGACTCAATCTCAAACAAAAAATCTCCTTCTGGGCGCGTAAAAGAGAAAATATGTAGTCGTCTGCCGCTTTCAATGCTGAAGCTGGAAATTGATATACACGGGGCACTGGAATTGCAGACGGTCCCCTGTGAGCATCGACCACACCGATCCTCCCTGAGTGTGAGATCGTTAGTAGAAAGATTTTGAGACTTACCTGGTTTTTGATAACTTGGCCGAGCTCGCACACCAAGAACATGCAACATACCACGCCAACCAGTAGACACGTGCCGGTTACTAGCATGCTGGGCCTCCCTTTTCCCTACGAAATAAAGTTAACGTCGGCCAGATGTCAGATTATCGCGGTGGCGTATCATTTTCTACTATTTGAAATGAAAACTAGTCAACTAAAAATAGAAATACGAACCTGCATGAATGTCAATGCAGACATGGCGATGGAAATGCTCCCATTGAAAACAACTATTCCAGTTGGCCAATTGATAAGGGCCATGTACTTCTCAGCGAAACTGTAGAAATAAACGGAATTATTCGTATATTTCGTTTCGGAGGTACCTTAAAAAGTTTTGAATAACACAGTAACTATCGGAGACCGCCTGAAACGCTCAATTAATCAAACAAGACGAGAATGTTTCAGTTGCAGAATGGATTTAGTTTCTTCCAACAAGAGTGTGTTGAAGTCTATGTCAGGGCAAGTAATACCAGCCAGGTGCCAGCATGAAATAATTCCGGTACCTCAGCCAAAAACCATTCGATGTTATAATAAAACGATGGGTGGTGTTGATCTTATGGATCAAAATATTGCAGAATATAGAATTGCAAAAAAAATCTTTATTTACTGCACTGACGTTGTCGCGCAAAATGCGTGGCAATTATATAAAAGAAATACAGGCAGCCTTCCTCTTGACCACCTTGGGTTTCGACGGCAGAAAGTAAAAACGTATTTGAAGAAATATGGAACCACCCTTTCTTCCGGTGAACGTCCAAAGTCTTTGAGTCTTTGGATAATATCTTCTCCAAAACAAGGAAGATGTGCAGTTTGTTAAAAAAAATTGCTAGAAAAATGTGTGAAAAGTGCACACCTTGATGACACATCGTTTCAAACATTACCATGCGTTTTTACTGTCCTTGCTCTATGAAGTAGAAAGGAAAGTTATGTAATCGGCTGAAAAAAAAATTTTAGTTCTCTTCAGACCTGAGTCCGAAAAACACTATTTGGGAAAATGGTTTGTGAACGATTTTTAGAGAGAACCACCGTACCAAATCATCTCAAACTTCATATCTAGTCCGGAAGCCACTATGGGACGCCAAAATAAGGGTATGAACAAAATCCACCGAAATTTAACTATATTTATCATAGTGATCAAAACACCAAATTTTTTTTTCTCAAAAACGGCTCCAACGATTTTGATTAAATTTTTTATATTGGTAGCTCCAAATATGGCAACTTCACCATAAAATTCCCATCTATGGGAAAATGACGAGAGCAGCACAATAAATTACCAAAATTTTCGACGAAAAGCGTTTTTAGCGCAGTTTTTTCCTTAAAACTTGATGTCTAGCATACAGGTTACCATGGGAGGCCAAAATAAGGATATGGACAAAATCTACCGAAAGTTAACTATAGTCATCATAGTGATCAAAACACCAAATTTTTTCTCTCAATAACGGCTCTAACGATTTTGATTAAATTTTTTATATAGATAGCTCTCAATAAGACGTTGATACCATAAAATTCCCATTCGTGGGAAAATGACGAGAGCAGCACAATAAATTATCAAAATTTTCGACGAAAAGCGTTTTTTAGCGCAGTTTTTTCCTAATAAACTTCGCTGGAATTTTTGTAGAATGTTAAAATAAATCAGTATTGTAGTCCAATCCAATACCTAAAGGCCGAATGTTTAAAAACGCTCATGAGATACATGGGGCTCACTCCAGAAATTCCTGAATTTCAACTTTTGCCGTTTCGCTTACTACCGGTTGTAAACTTTTTACCCAATAACTCTGCAAAAGTAATTACTATCCTTCTCAAAAAAATTTTTTTTACAGCCTAATTAATTATCTGTGTAACAATCGCTCAATAATGGTGTTGCAATGAGTACGAACAGCACAATAAAATCTGGAACTGTATGCGCTACCGCTTCCTGCTGCCGTAAAGCGTTGTTTGACCAGGTTCAAATTAACTGAGTGATGAATGAATTGATTAAATCGAATTAGCCATGTACAAAGTGAATTGACGTAGAGCTAAGGAAAGTTGTGTGTTGCAACGCACCAGATATTTATTTTGATGTGTTCACCTTAAAAATGTATTTTGTGGCATTAAATGTCATTTCCGTGAATAATTCATTACTCTTTATTTTTCAATTTAGTGAATATGGTGATCCTGGTGTTCCCAAAAGGGACACTGGAGGAACGCACCCCTTCATGACCGGTGTTCCTATATGGTATTAACGGTTTTCTGAAAATCAGTACATGGAAATGATCAAAAATACGTGTTATCAGACTTAGTAGGGCTAAATGGAACTATTTAAGTGGGTTTATCAAGATTTACAGCTCAAAAAGACAAAAAGAAAAAGAGTTTGATGGATCGCGTCTTATTGGGTTGGATCGAACGTGGATAAAACTGCAGAGGTTGAAACGCACTGATCGCATGAGCAGCTCAGTAGGCGGAGGAAAGTTGGTGGGGTGATGCCAGTTTTGGTGTGTCTTGATGGGTATTGGACAAAGGTTTCAAGGGCACGTTTGTTTGCTGTTCCTTTCTGTTGTTAGCCGAAGGAGCAGCGAGGCCAGTAATGAAGAGAGTGCGGAGCTCAAGGGCCTCAGTAATTTTCGTCCCAATATTAAACACGAAATGTTCATAGCCTTTCTGTCGTGGTTCCATGGGGTCCCATTGAGTTGCTGTTCACAGCAGTGTCGGCCCTACGCTTGCTTTCACTCATTCCTGGTTTTCCCTCACAGGAGTGGGCCAGCAGCTATCATAAGAGTGGGCTGGTTTAGCTACCT
Organism: Pachypeltis micranthus; assembly: GCA_020466155.1. NCBI lineage: Eukaryota > Metazoa > Arthropoda > Insecta > Hemiptera > Miridae > Pachypeltis > Pachypeltis micranthus. The sequence goes on along the minus strand of CM035777.1, from coordinate 25,767,058 downwards.
GGTGGTTGGATTGAGGAAGGTGATTCTGAAGCATGGTAAGTTGGGTAAATGCTTACAAGAATGCTCACGTGTGCAATGTAGCAGAAGGGGGGGGGGGTGATTGTGAGTACATCGGGGAAGAACCAGCAATGCTCTATTCAGTAGAACGATTTGAAGTCGTACCCATAGGGTCGATAAAATGACAGTGAGAGGTGGCATCTGTGTTGCCAGTTTTGCCAACACTGAAGAAGCGATTGAGCGTGGAAGTGGCACAAGTGCCATCCCTGGGAAGGCTTTCCACTACTGTAATGGTTCGCGGCGGACTGCAGGAGGTGGCAACACTGACCGCCACTGTTTATATTAGCGGCGGAGCCACGTTTCTGGATCAGAACGGCTACCGACTTCGCAGACGAATCGTCCCTCTTTTTCTAAGCCAGTGAATCAGTTCTTAAACGTTCCTTTAAATTGTGTGAAGTAAGGTAAGCGATCAGAGCTTGGTGTTTCACTTTCCCCATTGTCCCTTTTATAGTTATTAATACAATCCGAGCATAGGTTATTTATTTCATCCTAAAAGGAGTTCATTTCATTTTATTCATTTCAAGTTTTTGCTGATTAAATTCAAGTGGGTCTTAATCGCTTTATAATTTCATTTCCCATTACTTTCTTGAGAGCCATTATTTTTTTTATTTCATCGAATGAGTATAATTGAGTGTATCTGATTTGTTTTTTTTCTTTTGGGCTCAGACACGACGTTCACGCGTGTTCTGTACACGGTTGAATTGTGAGACAATTCTCCAAGTACGTTACACTACCTAGCCGAACACTTTGAGTTCTTCATGAGCTGCCACACATGAGTATGCTTTGGTGGCCACTGTGGTAGTGAGGTAAATAAAAAGGAGTTTTACTTCGTTAGGGCTGTTGTTGTCAAGTTTGAGTGTCTTACGCAGTCATTTTTAAGATGTGACTTCCACAGGAACTCCAGGATTGAAATAATTGCAAGAAGTGAGGCCGAATAATTTCACAGGAGTCCTAAGACCCAATTCGTTGTATAAAAGTTCTTTTGCGCTATAGGAATTTAATGAAAGCTTCTACACAGACTTCGCGGTCACTATCCCAACGAGAGTTGTTCCCGAAATTGTTATTAAAGTCACCAACGTGCTCCACTAACCTCAGTAAGATTCGGTGGTGTTGAACGACCTGTTTCATACAATGGTGGTAGCACTCCATCAACGCTTTGTCGTCAGACCTCTTGAGCGGATGATTGGGAGGGTTTCTTCCAAAGCGTCTCACGTACAAATTATCCGCTCTTTTATCCATGTTGATGAAGGCCGTTCGAAGGATATTCTGCTGCAGAATGAGCTCTAGTCCAAAAAACAACATCAGGAAAACTGCCACCATTCCCACTAAAGCGACATTGCCAGCGTTAAACGCCATGTTTACGAGCATTAACCACCTGAAACATGGATGTTGGAACATTTGTGAGTACATAACTTCATTCATGGGTCAACAAGACTAGGTAGGTGCATAAAAGCTTGCGCTTTTGCGAATTATCACGCGTGGGTGTAGTATACACAGCCCTGGCCTCAAGGTGTCAATATCAACAGAAGTCGTACGAGTAGCAACCTATTTTCATCTGCTGTTCAGGTTCCTCATTCACTGCTGTCGTCACGCCTTTTCGCTACCTTCTCACTCACCCTAGCCATCCAACCCTGTCACAGCACAGTTTGAATAATGAGCGAAGGCAACAAAACGAGGAGGCTTAGTAAAAAAATGAAAATTTTACAGCTGTTTCATTACAGCTACCGTCGCTTCAAAGAAATATCCGTCACAAGGTATACAACGGATATCGCACAGTAGCCTATGTCGGAAGTCCGACTCGTAGCGGTGCATAAAATGGCTCTAAAAGGATTTGCCGATTTGTTTAACCTTTTCGTATTGTGGCTCGCCAGAAATGGCCAATTTCACTGTAACGGCTGTTCCTTTAAGAAGTTTGGAGACACCTGCACTACAAGAAGGGATATGGTGAGCGAATCCTTTCTAATTATCAAGGACTGGAAGGTTGCTTGGTTTTGTTAGCAAAGGACACCAGTGAAAAAGGAAGGTGGACGTACGCATGACTGCATATCTACGAAAAAGACTAGAGCCCTGCTGGTAGGGATTTGGTTTTTTAACACCTCCCAGCTCGTCACCGGCCACGGAGACTTCAGGAAGAAGCTCCGTGGATTTGCGTTGGTGACTGACGGGCTGGGCGAGTGTGGTGAGCTCGACACAGTGGAGCACGTGGGGCTGAGCTACGATCAGGAAAGGAATAGGGCAAGGAACGAGGTAATAGGAATAGGAAGCCAGTGGGATGCGAATATGGTTAGGGATCAAGGAAGTTTTATATGGTAGAAGTGGTTTGGTGAAAGAGTTTTAAAGGAAGCAGTTAGGTTAGGAAATGTCCGCAGGGCCTCAGGAGTAGGTGTTCAGGTTGTGTGTCTGTGTTTGTGTTATGTGTTAGTGTGTGGCAGTGCCAGGGATGGTCGAATATCAAGTAGCCCATCCCTGGACCGCCGGTGTGACTGTATTTAAGGGCAGAGTGTATATATGAGTGAATGTATGTGTGTTAGTGTTCTGTAGATTAGGTATTGTAGGGATGGATCCTGGGGGGATGAATATCGAGTAATCCGCCCCTGGACCATCGGGAAATGTGTGAATGTATTTAAGGGTTGAATGGATGTGTGAGTGTTAGTTTAGAGTGAGATGGGTGGGTCGCGGACGAGGGCGGCCGAATATAAAGTAGTCCACCCACGTCACGTCGGAAAGGAGATCGCAGCTCAGGCCGTAAAAGAAGCCTGGTGCGGGGGCAAGTCCAATCCCCGAACCCCCATGGAGATAAAGCGTAGGTGCCGGTAGAACGCCTCTTGGCAATTCAAGCACCGGGGCCTGCCACCCATTCACGTCCTTAGGCAGCCATATAGAATGGGTGCCACGGGGGCTTCAGCCCGCGGCCGGCAGCGTGGAGCCTTTAAAGCGTGGCGCTGTCAGCCATGAAGCCATGGGGTTGGCTTCGTGGGGACCGTCGTTTCGCTGGAAATCCCCCTAGAGAGGTGATTGGTGCTGGCTGGAGAGGGGTAAAGGCTGTGAGGCCTAGGTACCTTCTCCAATGCCACGGGCAATGCTCAAAGCACAATTACCATTGTACAGCCGTTCCTTCAAGAAGTTTGGAGACACCTGCACTAGAAGAAGGGATGTGGTAAGCGAATCCTTTCTAATTATCAAGGACTGGAAGGTTGCTTGGTTTTGTTATCGGTCCGCTCCGCACAGTGTTCATGCCGTACACGTATTCCTGTTGAATCTCACTTATACCTTTCCCTTCTGCTCTTCCGTTTTCATCTTCCCCACTCTCAGTTCGTCTATCCCTGCGCAAACCACGAAATAATTCTACTTTTCCCTTACTCACTGCGTTTCTGACCTCGGAATGTCCGCACTTACCCTAACGGAACGTAGAGTCATTGTTTTCCTAAACACCCCCTCAAGCCCTTTTTGTTTACCTATGGAAATACCACCTCCTCAGTTATTTCCAAGTGACAACGGATTTGTGCGGTGTCACAAGTGTGAAACCTGGATGTCTCTGTTTGTGTACTGTATGGGGGCAGTGCGAGGCATTGCGAGAAATCCCAGTAGACTGAGCAGTCGAGTGCTTTTACGCTTTTTTCTTAACGTCGTGCTAGTGCTTCGAATTAGACGCTTAAAATGTTTGCCAAGTTGTGCAGTTTAGTCGTAATGTAACTCACCAATCCAAATCTGTTTCAATTGTGAAATAAAGCCACATTTTAACTGGTAGCTTGTAATAAATGCCTTCGATGTAAGTGGCGTTGTTAATTTCGTAATTAAAGAAACCGTCGATCTGATCTGCAAGCAGTATCATTCCGGCTACTACAAACATGTACCAGGGGATGGCAAGTGTTACGATTTTCTTCAAATTACCGAACTGTTCACTCAACTTCTGGATGTCGTCAGGAAGCGCGTCTTCATCTTTGTAATCGTAGAACCCACGAACACAAGTCTCAAACATCCCAATCAGACTCTTCCGGTCGACATTCCCCATCACTATGATAACCATACAGATTAGTATCAGTGATGCGTAGTTCATGCATTGGCCAATTATGGCAAGGTCGTTAGTTTTGAAGATGGTCACTAAGTCGCACATGAAGAAGAATGCCATGTTTGACAGGAGGAAGAGGGTATAAATGACATGGGGAATCCAAATTATGGGTTTCCAGATGATGTAGGCGCAGCTGAGTTCTAGTGTGTACCAATGGTCTCTGCGCCTCTTCTCCCGAATTGCCGGAGTGTCCAGTTGGTCAAGTTCCTCCATCCATTTCGGGTACAACATATTTACTGTTGCTGGAAAATATAAGAAAGTGATTACCACGGCATAGGTAGTCTGTTAAGAATATTGAGGGCTTGAGTGACAGTGGCTCGAGGGCATGTGTCCAGGATTGAATCTTCGCTGTCAAGTTATCAACACACCACTAATCCAATATAGTCCTTTAGCCTCGCCGCACTTAAAGACTACTAGACTACGATAACTGGGGTGCCTACAATGAGAGTCAGGCGGTACACGTACATTGTTAAAATGACCATTAGAGCTTCAAAATACTGAACAACCAACAGGTAATATTGTCAAACACTCTGCGATTATACAAAGTATACTACACCGTCCATTAAGCCAACACCTAGCCATAATTGGTAAGTCAGAGGTACAGATTCTATGAGGCTGAGGTTGGTTTAACTCCAATTATTGATTTCAAACTCTAAAATGTCTATATCGTTTCAAATTCAGAAAAACAATTTAAAATTGTCGATGTGGGTGTATTTCGTGGTTCCACAATCGGATTTTCGATTTAGTCACGTAAAAGTTCCGAAGGGCGAAAGAAAGGGCTCGACCCATTTTTGAGGACGAATCCTTCGAGCCAGGGCTGAATCTCAACAGATTACAGCGGAACAACTACCCTGCCCTTCCCAGCATGAAAGTTGTATAAAAACTACCGTCTCGACATAGAACTCCCCTAAAGGAAAAACCCTGCAAATTATTACACAATGGTTTATTATTCTCATGAACAGCTTGACCTAGTATTACTGCTCCCCCATCCCATTCGATTCAGCATCGAATACTAGCAAACCATACGAAACATGTCCTGGCTTCAATGGAACTACGAAAAAAAAATGTCTGATGATTTTGCCCCGTCGTCGGGGAAATTGGAACCGGGGCGCTTCCCCTTGCGAGGCGAAAGGGGAGTTGAGCCACCTGCCCAGCAGCGTGACGAGGCGGGTTGTTTTTTATTGAGACGGGCGGGAGGGAGGGAGTTCAAACGACGAAACGTTGACTTCCGCTGTAGTTCCCGCATTGTTCTGCGTTTCGTCAATTTTTTTATGTCTATAACAACCATGGGCTTCGTCCGATCGGATTGCCGAGATGGTGGGCACAACTAGATACCAAATCGGATTTTTGTGCGAAAGAACGAATTTTTTAGACCACGTTAAAGGCACAAAATGGCCCGGACGGCGGACGGACATTGCAAATTTGGAATCTCCAAGTCTTGAAACGTAAAGTATCAAATTTTGAGGGGGGGTAGTAAAAACTTTTTCGTGACCGAAAACATAGGGTTATTATTCAGAATGAATAATAAACCAAAATTGGTGAAACGATCGCCGTTCTGATTCCGTTGATCACATTTCCCTATCAAAACACATCATATCAGCGTAACACTCACCACTCAAACCTCAGAAAATATTTTTTGTACAAGTCTCAACACAACGATCTCCAAATAACGAAGATGGTGCAGATTGCCTAGTACATTTCAAGCCGATCTACGAATTATGAAAATTTAACTTTTATTCTTTTACTTTTTTCCTTTTTCAACAATGATATAATAAATATTCAATCATTGGTATAACGAATAGTCAATCATATCTTAAAATGCTCATGTCAATTCAAGCTAAAACCACTGATTATCAGGGATTCTTCCTCTGAGGTTGTTTTAACCACTTTTATGGAAAAGAGGAGGGAGTCCTCTCATAAGTTTTAACATAGAAGGAGTCATCTAGCTATTTCCTAGGGAAATCTATACATCAAACGTAGCGTATAGAGTCGCTAGATTGCTAGAATGTGCGGAAGAGCACCCAATTTGGTGGATTTGTGATAGACAGCATGAACACCTGTGTACGTTCAGGATATGCACCCTTTGGAGATAATTAACCACTTCTTGATGATGAGTTAGAGCGTGAGTGAACGTTTATAATGAACAGCGTAATCGTACAACGTCAGAAATATAAGTTATCTCGATATAGAGTCTGGTCCAAGCACGACACAACGCAAACCACTGGGTAAAGATAAATATTGAGATAAACAACGTTCGAACCAGTCTCTTGAATGTCGCGGTGACAAAGGTGCCGCGAAAGGAACCGAAAGAAAAGGAACCGGGATTGGGAATAAGAAAAAGTCGGGGAACGATCGCAAAAAACGGGAATAATAATAGGAAGGTAACAACAACAACTACAACGATACTAATGAAAACGAAAAGGACGGCGATTGATAACGGGGTAAACAGTTTGATATCGCAGCTCCTGGTTGTGTTTCCGTCCACGGGGGGGACCACGAGTTACAACAAAATAAAGACGGAATGGGCCCTAAAACTAAATAGAATACAATTAAGAAGATTAATAGGCATGTTAACTGGACACTACGCAGTCCGGAACACATTACATAGGTATAACCCAACAATTAGGGCTGAATGCTCCTGTGGGGAAATAGAAACGGTTGAACATTTCATGTGTGAATTGGTTTAGAACCAGAATAGAGAGACTTGGAGGACGAACCATAGATAGGGACGATATACGACGCAATGAATGGAGGAGCATCCTCAAATACGTGGAGGGAACCGGAAGATTCTGGTACCCGTTCTAGGAGCCAAAGGCGGATCCCTTATACAACTTGGGTGATGGGAAATAGGCCCATATGTGGCTACGACTCAGGTCGCTGTTCCCTCGGCTTTGGCTGATGCCCTGAAGTCTCTCTCTCTCTAGAGGTGAGTGTGGTTTTGAGTGAGTTCCATTTGATAAAATATACAGCAGAAACAGGAGTCATCCAGCTATTTCCTAGGGAAATCTATACCTCAAACGTACCCATTTCATCTCACAGTGACTGTTTGACGCCAAACGCTGAATCAGTATCGGGTAATGACAATGTTATTGTTTCCCCAAAGACCTTCGACCTCAACTGCTTATTGTTACCTTCAGAAATTCCATCTCCGCGGTTATTTCCAACGACAACGGACTTCCCCTGAACTGGCTTTTCCTATTTTCTGATCCCACTTCTCACTTCCAGTTCCTCCCAAACTCATTCTCCTACCAAGTCTCGCTAACGTCGATCGCCTCCAGTTCTCCCAACGGACACTTGTTTCACCTCTCATTGTCTTCTGAGTCGGATTTCTCCTTCCTTCCCCGTACAACCAGTTTCACACCTTCAGAGCCTCCTTGTTCGCGCTTATATACTCAACTCATATCCTGTTCGGGTCACCTCTTTTTGTACATCTAAGTCTCCAAATCTTGTTGTAGTAAACTTAGCTTTAAGATAATCATTGTAATCAACTTAGCTCAAGTACACTACCAACAAATAATATGTTTTTATAATATTTTATATCAAACTTAGGAAGTACATTGGAAATAAACCACTGACAGAAGGTCATCCACCTGAGTTTCCCCTGGGCCCAGGACAGCCCCCTGAGAACACTGGGGGATTCCCCAGCGCACGAAGGAGGGGTACCTCGACCTGTATAAATATCGGAAGGGCCTCTAGCCACTTCAGGCAGTCCCATTCCGACCTTCTGTCAATGACTACTCTCAAAAAACCTTTTTTCATTTTTAAACCTAAAAAAGAAAACGACTCTTTGCTTATTGAGTGTAGCTGTTAGTCAACTCTGTAGAGTGTACTTGTCTCCTCAATAAACTGGTGTAGCTGTTACTTCCCTTCAGGAAGTGTACTTGCTCCCGGTAAAATTGTAGTGCAGCTGTTGGCTCCCCCAATTTAGTATACGGACGAGCTGTTGATCCTCTTTCAGAGGTTCGTACTTGCTCCTACATTAAATTGGTGCAGCTGTTGGCCCTCTTCAAGGATCGTAATTGCTCCCAATTTTTGTATGGATGAGCTGTTGATCCTCCTTCAGAGGATCGTACTCGCTCCATTATTTTTGGTAAATTAGTGTAGCTGTTGATTTTATCATACTTGCTCCTATTTTCCTGTGGTGTAGCTGTGGTGCTACCTATTTCAGAGGTGTACTTGCTCCAACACGAGGTGTAGCTGTTCCTCATAACGAGGGTACTTGCTCCCTCAAACTAGGGACACCTCCTTCAGGGGTGGACAAGGTGGAGTCACATTTAAAAAAAACTAAATATGAAAGTCGGTCATGCCAAATCCAACCAAAAAAATTATTATCTTCGAAAAAGTCCTAACACTTGTGATATACAAACTTCAAATTACAAGTTCGTACCCAACTAAAATCCGTCTCTGAGATTCGTTCAAGTCTAACCTGTTCGAAACAGTGACATTAAGTTAACCATAAGACAAGAATCGCATGATCAACGGGAGAGGAGAAAAGCTAAGGAACTAAAAACACAATAAACTATCAACGAGTAACTTGAGATGAATTACGTGAGGTGTTGGGGGTGACTGTTTCTTTGTATGCTTGGTGAGTAGTTAGTTGAACGGGCCTCATATTACATCATAGAGGATTATGCCATTGAGGGGATCCAATTTTCTTCTTTGGATATTTGAGGCAGCAATACTTCGTTGGATTCGAGAGACTTTTTCTGGTTGGCGCTTGGGGATGAGACAGTCAGGCTCCTTTCATTTTAGAAGATGAAAAAACATTCTACATTTTGAGCCTGATCTGTGAACCACAACGCGTGGCCTCCCCGTGTCAATAATAAAGAAACATACCTACTATTACACTTCCATCGCAAGGAACGTCACGTCACTTCCGTGTGTAGTCACGTAGATATGCGCCCAACGTCGGAAAGGCAAGTGTACAGTTCAGCTTCTACGTCGGCAACAAACTAAGCGATTCAACGATACTATCCATTTCGAACCTAACTTGTTCTTTCATATTAATATTTGATGTCCTCGAACACCTCAGATGTATTAGCTGTTACCGATATGTCAACACTTCACCGTCCGCTAAATATTTCGTAAGAGGAAAAAAGGTGAATCCGGATCCTGGAAGGTCGATTGTTACGCGCCGCGTTCGCTTTGGAGCATGACGTCTTCAGAAATTGTCCCGCGATGTTCTTTTGTAGATTTTGCCTCACTATATTTACTGTTATTTCACAGTTTTCCATCTAAACGCAGTCCTACGCCTCTGAGACCCAACCAGTTCGATTCAGCACCGAAAAATACCTAGGAGACGATACCAAATACGAAGGAGTCGCTATGAAACTAGCGAGTAGTTTAGTTGGTAGTAGTTAGTAGTAGTAGTCACGGTCGCGTCACGGTCGACGCCGTGTGACGTCACTGGTGAATAGTCCAGACCAGGCGTTCCGTTTCTCTTGCATTCAACTGAACGTTTTTCGAGAAAGCGCCAAGTGGTTCAACCTATATCCTCATTTAGAACTTGTTCTGCTAATTGTTTATTCCCTCTCCAATCTTGACTAAGAAGGAAGGAATACCTATAATAAAAAATTAAAAGCAAAAGAGCCAAACTGACGAGTGTAAACAGGGTTGAAATAATTAAAAACGACGAATGCCCGCACTTTGAACCCTGTTAGTTCAATGAGAATAATTGATTCAATGAGTAATTCCTTGGTAATTGCAGTATCGAAATTGAAGTACACAGGCTGCATCCATTTACCCACTATACTTCTTATGAGCAGTACCTGCACATACCTGTGAGGGCCTCTAATGATTTCTTCGGTTGGATCAAAACACAAATCGCCATCAATTTTCATCTCATCAAAGCTGATGACTCGTCTTTCTCGAACTGAGACAACACTTGTGCCTGGGATTTCAAAATATTCAAACTGAGCTGAATGAAGCCAGGAATCACTGAAAACTGACGAATCCGCCTTTTCATAGTGGTTTCACTTGGAAGTGGGTAATTTAGTACATTTTTCGCATAGTGAAAAGCTTTATATGACAGGGAGCGCAGGGTAATAGCCTTCGCGATGTCCTCCGTCGACCAACTCTTACATCTTCCTTTCAACAGTGCTTGCTTTTGATTCGAGGAAAATTGCCCATCAAAAACCGTTGCCATATCTCGAAATTTAGCTAGTTCTTCCGTTAGCTCTTCAAGACGTTGCTTTAAAATTTCATTTTCTTTTTTCAGCCTCATATTTTCACTAAAAACGAACACTAACTCTGATGGCTGTTCGTTGTCATTCATTTCAATGGAAATCGTAGCCACATTTCCGTCTAGCTCATTCGTAATCTCATCTGTCTCATTTTCATTAGTTTCTTTTAATGGTGATTTCAAAAGATCGTTAAATTCCTTGCGCGAATTCCTTTTGTTTACTCTTACCTTCCGAGCCAGAGAAGAAGGTGTATTTGAGTCGCCCAAAGAACATTTTTTCGGCAGGAACAAATGCGGAACCGCATCCGGTTTTAGCTCAAATTTAGGGGTGGTATTGAGCAGTTCCTTTCTCAAGTCTCGAATGTAGTCCGTGTTATCAAAATGAACAGAACAGACGCACGAATGATCCGCCGAAAATGCGTCAGCCCGCTTGCAAACATTCACCCACATTGACCGCACTATTTTGTCCTTCGGAAAACGGTGAAAATGAAATTCAGGCTTTTTTTTAGGTACATTGTAATTGTGACAACCAGCAATTGCACAACACACCATATCCGAGCAGTAAGTACCCTAGCAAAAGCAACAATAACGATGTTCACATACGCGAGAGAACGATAAGACTGAGTAATGACCAGTGTAGGCAAGGTGAATTGGAAAGGGTCTTCACCAGTTACGTCACTGGAGCTGGGTTTTTCCCGAGCGCCGAGCTAATGACCCCTACCGCTCTCTTCTACCTACCGTGGTAGTAGTTAGTAGTTTAGTTAGCGAATTTAGGTCCATTAACAGCGCTATGCAGACTATGCAGAAGGGGGGGGGGGAGAGAAGAGGGAACCCGAGGTAGTAATTGAATGTCCTGCGCACACCTGCTGCAATTACAACACCTATTTGCCCATGTTCCAATTCTTTTTTTCTAAACGCACGATGTTCCATGCTTGGGGCATTCGCAACCTCTTCCCCGGAATCTGGAACTGGATGGAAGCAAATGCAAGCGTGCAAGGGAACGTGGTTGGAAAGGCAAAGGGGCTGCGGACGAGGATGGTCGTGTGGATGTGGGTGATCGTTAGGCCTGCGGTCACTTATGGTGTCCTAGCCTGGTGCACCAGGGCTGGAAAGAAGGCTGTGGAGAGCAGGGCCAACATATCTGTGACAGGGCGTAGCTACGCTGGAGGTTCTGCCGAGTTGTAAACCTCTCTATTTACATATAGAGCTGGTGCAGACAGTGCATGCTGGAGCTGGTGGAGCTGGGCTTTGTCAGCGACTTGTACAAACTGCCAACTCAAGTTCCAACTGCTCTTCAGGACCACCGTGCACTATCCACATGGCGTTCTTCGCAGTGATGGTGTGCGTGCAGTATCTCATGACCAGGAGGGTGAAATGGAAAAAGATCTACACTATGTGAGACTCTCAGGCGAACCTAAATTCCTGCCTTCTTACACTATCCTGGTGCCAGCCCTCACATCTAGCATTTGAACAGTATGTGTGAAGGGTGCTGGCTAGCATAGTAACGCAATGTCGACAAACTGGAGAGAGTCACTTCAATAAGGAGGTTGGCAAATGGGAGGAGAAGTGCAGTACTATTGTCTGGATAGACCTGGCGAAAGGCAGTCAAGGTTATTTATTAGACTCTCCAGGGATCGATTAAGAGAGGTTTGCCTGGACGGATGTACCAAAATTGAGAAATTAACGACAGCAGGTGTGTCCAGTCTTTGGGTCACTTAACAAATAACGTCCTATCCATGCATTTACTCACAGATATATTCAACTACTCCCGAAATGCGATTTAATCCCTTGGCGGCGGTGGTTGTGAATAGGTCACCTCCCAACCTTATGCTAACGAGAGCCTCCCTCCGCTTCCTGCATCTGGGTCTCCGATTTCATGCTACTTAGCGCCACACTTCTAGTCGATAGTAGCTGTTGACCCATGCTTGTTGAAGCGTCGAATGGGCGTATTGAATCCGCTGCAATGAGGCTCGAGCGTGCGTGAGCGTATACGCTGCACCTTAAAATGCAGTCATTTACCAGTATAATTAGCCACTTAGTATAACATAATTAGTTATTATGAAGTACATCAGTTTTGCTGACGAGGCCCCTCAAACTTTATTGTGTTCCGAGTAACGCTCAAAATGGCAACCAACTAAGTGGCTAATTATAAATGACTGAAAAACGAATGTTGATGTTTTTTCTGTTCATCTTCAGCTCAAGGCGAGTTATTTCCAAGGAAACTCCTCCAAAATACGTCTTCTAGGTGTGGTGCAAAACGGAGGAATGAGTTAGGCCTACCATTTTACGAGGTTTCTCTACCTGAAATCGCTGACAATGAGTGGCACAAGGTTGCGGAGCCCGAAACGTCTTTCTCCTTGCTGGTTCAACAGCCACGGCATGTGAGCACTAGGAATGTGACATTACGCAGCCGCTACAGCACGCCATTTGCACTGCTTCAGTGTTGTTTGGCTATGGCATATTAAATTCCCAGCTGCACTATTCCAAGCGCCCGTGCCCAGCTGGGCATTTTAAGGTGCAGCGAATGCCAGTCGAGCCTCATTGCAGCGGATTCAATACGCCCATTCGACGCTTCAACAAGCATGGGTCAAAAGCCACTATCGACTAGAAGTGTGGCGCCAAGTAGCATAGAATCGGAGACCCAGATGCAGGAAGCCGAGGGAGGCTCTCATTAGCATAAGGTTGGGAGGTAACCTATTCACAACTATCGCCGTTAAGGGATTAAATCGCACATGTGTGGATAGGACGTTGATTATAAGTTGACCCAAAGACAAAATAACTGGACATGCGGCTCCCACACCTCCTGTCCTTCATTTCTCATTTTTGGTACATCCGTCCAATTGTCAGAGTAGGCTGGCGAGTTGTCCATCACAACACAGAGATAATAAACACTTTAATCGATAGTTTGTTGACATGTGGGGGAATGCCACTTATGTTCTTCATGAGTCATACGCCAAAACTAACCTCCACCGATTGGTGGTTGTATTTAGTCGCCTGAATCATCTCCTTTCCGAGCTCGAAGCAAGTTCATGTAGGAGTAAGATGTGCTCAGCATCTGTGGAAGGAGACAGTATTATGAAATACAGCAGAAAGTGTATAGCACGCACTCCTGTTGCACTGATAAAGTTATTTAACGACAAGAGCAGACCTACAGCCTGATGTGCAATGAACCGTGCTGGGGTTCTAAAACCCAGATTAAGGCTAGATTATGGTCTAATATAGTGCACCCTGGACCCTACTGAGTAAATAATGCCAGAGCTTACAGGTCTTCTCTCTCACCACTACTCCTCACGCCAATCAGCTCTGCAGTTCAATCGATCGAAGAATGCACGTCGCACAACGGAGTTCACACGCCTTCTGTCATATTGTCTCACAGGTCCATGCTTAGCATTGCTAGGTGTTTCCTGCAAGAGTCTTTTTCAATGTACACTCGAGAAGTAGTAAGAAAGACAAAAACTCGTTCATTCTCTAGCCTCTGGCTATGGGACAGGACGTGGTAGGGAGTCCCTGCATCGAGAGGTGTTGACTATACACATAGCATACATGTGTTTGTTCATTTTGCAGTGTCCTGTGATGGTCCCCACTTCTGCTTCGAGTCCTTCCTCACCATCAGAAGACTACGTCTTAGGTCGTGTGTTTGCCCACGAGTAAAGCATATGGAGTAGCTCACCCCTGTAGCATTCCAGACAGTCTGAGACGTTCTCGTCACACATTCTCCCACTGCCCTTACAACTAGCGACGAAGATACTCCACAGTGGGGAAGTGGACCTACAGGTACGGTGAATGAAATTGGTCTGGGCAGATGATCCATCCTCTTATGCCCAGTGATCTCTTTATGCCGAGGAATCCAATAAGCGTCACTAAAGAATTGAGCGGCATCCTGCACACCTCTACCAGTTGTGACGATACGCAGTAGTTTTTCAGCTCTTTGCGACACGATAGGCATCATGCTGACGTTGCTCACACCTCGCAGAGCCACTTATTCACCTTTCAGACCCCAGATCCATCTGTGTAAATGTTGACACCATTAGGAGGCCAAAATAGATGACTTTGCAGGATGCTCTTCGTACTTCCCGTCGAGTTTGTAACAGGGCACTATCGAGTCAGTGATCATGCAAAGCTCTGTGAAGGTTTCGAAGTTCCTGAATATAGCCAGCCGCACACATTTGCTATTTCAAGCCTACTCAGCTTGTAAGCCATCTTCACGGCCTCTGCCTTCCCATATATATTAAGGAGAAGAACTTACTGTGTTGAAAGTGTCCCGATCCAGTGGCGTTATAGAACCAGCCATCAGGATGATAGGTCTACTTAGCAAGTGCTTCATGATGATAACATCTTTCAGCACGTGTTTGGAGCAATCCATCCACTTGAACATGTAGATGGCGTCGAATATGTCTTCACTCTAGTGCATAAATCAGATTTATATTCTTCAAAAATATCTTTATATAATGAAACTCGTATAACCCAAAGTTCATAATTTATGCCATGACCTTCATAAAAAATGTTTCGCATAGGCAATCAATGGCGCAGGCATCTGGAGTTTTTGAAGAAGGTTCGTGTCTACAGTTTGGGAATTTGAGGGGCATCAGTGCGTTGATCGCACATGGCTGATAAAGTATCGTGCTGTCAATATCACACGAATCAAAATTATAGAGTACAGTCACGTAATTTGAAGCTGTCCAAACAAAATTTCTGGAGGTAACTACAGTTTTGGACTGATTCTTTTCATACCCACATTTTAATTTTCCATAGTTTACGGACTAAATACCAGTTTGAGTAGATTTGATTCAGCCGTTTTATGTCAGCGTTCACAGAATTTATCGCTTTATTTTATTTTTATTTATACAGGTCACCATAAATGGGGCAGTGGCACCCAAAAAGAAACTCAATGAATATTAAATGGAATGGGGAGGACTACGCCGGCTCATGGCATAGAAGGGCGGGGGGAAGAAGGAAAGAAGGATATGAGGATGTTGTGCGATTGGGTCCATTCCAGTGGAACGCCTGATGATACACCGAGCCGAACCATCTCGTCAGAGCTTTACTTGCATCACACGCTGAGCCAGAACACGGTCAATGTTGTAACTCCGATGCTACTCGAGATGTCAGGCCTCAATCCTCCAGTCCCAGTAGAGCAGCTCTTTCCCCACTTCTCAGCACCCCGATGATGCACCAACAACCTGCTTGAAGCCCGCACTGTTTCATTATCACTGCTCTTATTCAACCCATGACGAGGGTTATATCTGTCACGGAAGTTGCAGTATCGTTGAAATGCAAGAGGCCGGCCTCTGCAGCATCCACCGATCTCAGACCTGCGCGCGTACGGCAGGTATTTGGTGTTACCATGCAGAGGTGACCACCTGACGAATCCCGTACCATCTGGGAGAAGTTCCTAATCTGGCTTCCCACCTGATGCAACTATTTACTGGGGTGGTAAGTTTCAAAAGGACAGATCAACTGTGACCACGTTTCTCAGCATCAAGCTTTGAAGCAGTCATTACTCCTACGTTCGTCTGCCCTCCCAGCAATCGTCGCTCACTGTTGTAGCTGTTGTGGGACGTAGACCACAAGCAGGCACCTTTCGCCATGGGAGAGACAGGGGTAAAAATACAATCCTCGGAATCCCGCTGGAGATAAAGCGTAGGTGCCGGTAGAACGACTTTGGCATTCCTGTACCAAGGCTACCCATTCAGGTTTGGAGGTAGCTCAAGTCGCAGCCAAATAAAATGGGTACCACTGGGGCTTCTCCCTGTTGTGACGCCATCGACTGTGAAGCCATGGGTTGTTGTGGGTGCTGTGTCTCGATGGTAGTTCCCGAAGTTGTGTGTTCTGTTGATACAAGCTCTCTGAGATTGGGCCAATAATTTCGTTTGATTGACTGTTAGTTAGTTTGCTGCCCCAGGCAACGGGTCAGTAGTCAATCACGCCTACATAGATGGATTTGTACATGAGGATAATGTCATGGTAACACACACCCCAAGTGGCATTAGTAATTTCACGCAGTGAGGCAAACCTTGCAATGGTAGTGCCTTTAAAGGACTGGAGGTGTTGGTTGAAACCCCATCTCTCACCTATATTCACTCCTAGGTAGTTGTTGACGTGCGTTCCAAGAAGGAGCATGTGGCAGCCAATGCGTATTGAAGATGGCCACTTACTTTTTCCTTAAATCTAACTCAAAAGCCGATGAAACGCAAAAATATGACCAAAACTTCTTTCGCATAACTGTCCCTTTTGCTTTGCACGGATAACCAAAGTATATACTAGTATACGCTCCGGACTCTTTCAAACCTGTCACATTTATCCTGTCAATAAACAATCTTATTAAATAAAAGAGTTTTCCGTACAGAAACACACGCAGGTAATGTCTGAAGGTCGTTCTTTCGTTCCTTTACTTTTTCTAGGAAGATCAATCCCAGGCCGGGATCTCCTCGTACCTGGCAGCTACGCACACTGCCTAAACGAAAAGCGGCTAATACGCATATGGATACATCACAAGACATTGTTGACCTGTATTCATTACTGTAGCGGCTAAGGAAGATAATAGCGCGAAATCCGAGGTTCTTGTACGCTTGATGATAGCTGCAGTTCTTAAGTTCTACCCAACCGGCATTAGACTGAGCTTTCAATTTTGAGTCTTATGCTGTGCTTATACTAATTCAAAACTATTTATGAGTTGGGTCGAAGGCCCTGACGTTACCACCAGCTTCACTGAGCACTCTATTTGCGAACTCACCAAGTTCTTGATAGTTTGTCCTATTTCACACACGAGGAAAACAGTTAATATTTCTCCAATCAGCAAAACAGTGCCTGTTGCCATTGCGCTCGGTTTTCCGCCTCCCTGTGAAATGAAAATGATGGCTACCAGTTGGTTATCACGACGGGGATTTCGATAAAAATATTTATTTTTATCAACCGAAAACACGTGGTTGTGAGTACCTGTACGAAAGTGATGGCAGACATGGCGATGGAGATGCTGCCGTTAACAACTACTATTCCTGCTGGCCAATTGATGAGGGTCATGTACTTCTCAATGAAGCTAGAACGATAAAGTAAAATGTTCTTACGTCTTACTGTCTGGATTCCTCCTCACACCATTGAAATGCTACGAGAAAGTCACGAAAATGAAACCAGTAATAGTACTTCAATGTTTTGATAAAGTGGTCAATTTTAGTCTACATTAACATGCCTCCTTTATTCAACCGGTGGGTTGCTTTAAAAGATGGGTACATTTTCAGCTCGAGGAAACTAGCAAGTAGTGTCCAATCCTGTCAACGAGTTCTTCAATTCTAAAGTTTGGACGAGATGAACCTGATTCTCAAACTTCAAGAACCTCTAATAACTCGAAACGATAAACCTGGTCTCGAAACTGTGCTGAAGCTACCCACATGTTCTTAATCGAAAGATCATTTACCCACTAGCCGAGGATAGTCACCGACGGGCTTTAGAATGTAAATTTGGGCCGTCGTCGCCTTTTTGGTCGTGAATCTGATGTGCTCTTTCCAGACTAGTTTCCGATCCAGAATCACACCCAGAAACATGACCTGCTCTCTGAGCTGAATTACCTCATTATCTGTGGCCTCAGTCTTGACAGTTGTCTTTGCCTTGTCAACGGCACTATGACCATTTTGGCTGGGTTGACGGACAGCCCCATCTCCCCACACCACCCGCCAGGTTGCCCCTAACAGGTCTGACAGCGCACTTTGCGCTTTGCTAACCCTAGATTTTGACCAGTTGCTCGGTGGTCCTAAAGGGTCACAGACATGAAAGTACCTACTATTTGTAATAAGGTTAGCAATAATTTTCTCTGAATTTAAGCCCATATAAATTAGCCAAAAATAGTTTCAGTTTAATTGCAATTTTCTATTTATTTTTTAATGCATAGTCGAACTGGTTGGGTCTGAAAGGTGCAGAGCTTCGTCTAGATCAATGGTTCTCAACCTTTTATGAGGTATCGCCCCTTAGTGGAAGACGACTCACCCCTGTCGCCCCCCTTCTCTTAGTACGGTATACCCTTATTTAAATGTAAGAAACGTGTTGTTGTAAAAATAATAGACTGAATTATTATGTTAAATGATTTATTATTATATACAATTATTATTATTTCAATTAATTAATTTACCGTTTTAATGGCTCCCTTGTGCTTGGTGGACTGCAGTCAAAGCCTGAATATCCGGCTGTATGTTGGTCAGGTGAAGGCGCAGGTCTCCTTTGGTGCAAACATCCAATTTGTTCCTTTGTTTTGTGAGGAGCTGGACGACAGAGCTGAATCCTTTTTCCACTAAATATGTGGATGGAAATGAGATTAGAAGGGATTCAACCATTTCCCACAGTTTTGGATAAGATTCCATGAGTTTTACCCAGGCTAACTCGTAACCATGCTGCTTAAAAATCATCTTTGCCTCACAGTCATATTTCAGGTCCAAAAACTCTGTCTGCAAAATATGTTCAAGGGGGTCCACCGCGTCAAACGAAAATGGATCAAAAACCCAATCTGGAATTTTAAGATTGGCAATGTCTTCAAATCTTGATTTCTTGGCAAACTTGGCAATGAACGAACTGATAATGCCTTTTGCTTTGATAAGATTCATCTTATTTCCTTGCAGCTTCATGTTGACCTCATTGAGTTTTTCGAAAATATCAGTCAGATATGCAATCTCGAATTTGCGAAGTCTCAACGCTTGACTCAATTCAGGGTCACAAGAATCGAGAAATTCAGTCACTGTTTCGAACTATTCAAAAAATCGCCGCAAACAGTTTCCTTTTGAAAGCCACCTCACGGCCGTGTGAAGGAGCAACCGCTCAAATTCCTCATCATTTCGGTGGCACAGATGTCGGAAGAGACGGTCATGCAGGGCACTGGCTTTTATCTTATTTACGCCATTAATTACTAGTTGAAGGGTTTCATGCAGTATACCACTTAATTTTTTTTTGCCCATAATTTTCTTTAAAACGAGTGAATTTGTTTTTAAAACGCTACCATGTTTCTGCGACACTTAAGATTCTACTCTACAGAAGAGTTAGTTTATTTTTTCTGCCTTTTCATACTGATCGCCCCCCTGTCGCCCCCCACAAATTTATCGCCCCCCTTAGAACCCAAATCGCCCCCAGGTTGGGAACCACTGGTCTAGATGAAACAAACTCAAATCGCAATGAATCTAGAGGCTAATTTGACTACTTGGAGGCCTTGGGCCTTCCGTCTGACACCAATCACCCGTCATTTCGATTCGTCACGTCACATCGATTGCCGAGCGTTGCCTAGAAAAAGTCCATCGGTCACGTTTCCTATCGTTTACTAGTATTTTCAGGTGCTGAATAGAATGATATGGCTCTCTGACGTATGAGACTGCTTCAAACTGAATAAGTAGGAAATTATCAGAAATATTGGTTGAAGCAACAGGTTATGTGTCCTGATGTTGTTATATCGTTGATATATTTATGTTAAATTTTCAACATGTTTCGCCAATTGGAACCTAGAAAAGCTAAGAAACGTCCGACACATTGTTTTAGTTCGAAAATCGTTTCATATTCATGTACGTGACCACTCAAAGCAGTTCAACTGTTATGTAATAAGAAAGCCGTAGAATTATAGGCTTTATTCCACTTAAAATCCTACGTAAAATGAGAAGAGTAAATTTGGAAACTAAGTATACAAACTTGTAGCTAGGAAACGCGATATAACATATGATTGGAAACATGTGATTATAACAATTTCCCCCCCTTTAGTTTAGAACATAGTCCTCTAAGTGTTTTGGGGGTTGTCTCGTCCTTTCTGAACGCCTCAAAACTTGGGTGGGTGTGGAGGGGTTCGCAACTGGGCTAGGAGAATCTGATTCTGAAAGAGATGGCTCGGAAACTTCGTCTATGGCTAGGTCGTGAATATCTTCTTCGTTAGAATCCACAGTGGTTTCACCCATAGGGGCCAAATGGCGATTAGAGACAGTTGTCTCTCGTCCATCAGGAAGACGCACGTAGGAGTAATTAGGGTTCGCCTCCGCGAGTTCCACTTGCACAATGGCTGGATCGTACTTGCTTCCAGGAGGTGGTAGACGTTTCATCAGCACTTGTCCAGGCGTCGATAGCCATGTTGGTAGGGACGGCCCGTTAGCTGATCTATGCGGATGATTGAACAACCTCTCATGGGGAGTTGAGTTAGTGGCTGTGCACAGGAGCGATCTAATTGAGTGTGGAGCTTGAGGCAGAACCTGCTCCCACTGTCGTGTGTCCAACCCTGCAGAACGGAGAGCCATCTGTGTGCTTTTCCAAATGATGGCGTTGTACCGTTCAATCTGCCCATTGCCTCTAGGATTCTAGGAGGTAGTTCGACTCGTAGCAATTCCTTGCGATATCAGAAAAGTTTTGAGCTCGGCTGACATGAACGCTGATCCACGATCTGAATGTATGTACGCTGGCATGCCGAATGTCAAAAACAAGTTCCTCAAGTGAGCGGACAAATTTGAGCAGGGAAAGGCGAAGGGGAATCGAGAATATTCATCTACGATTGTGAGTAGGTACTGATTTTTTGTCGATGAAGGAAGGGGCCCTTTAAAATCCAGGTTCAGCCTCTCAAAAGGAATTGTAGATTTGATGAGAACACCTTCAGTCTTGAAAAATTTAGGTTTTAGCTCCGCGCAATCTTGACAGCGAGAGGTTATCCGCTTCAAATCTTCAACAGAATATGGAAGATTTTTGCATCTGATAAAATGGGTCATCCTAGTAACCCCCGGATGACACATTGTTTTGTGCAGTTCCATCAGATCTGAAGTCGACGCTGTAGCGCAGACCATATCAGCAACTATATTTTGCTTTCCTGCACGATAGAGAATTTCGTATTTAAAACATGATAAGTCGAGGCGCCAACGCATAATTTTGTCGTTTTTAATTTTGCTGTGCCGAGCATTGTCGAACATGAAAGAAACTGACCTTTGATCCGTGATGATTTGAAAAGATCGGCCTATCAAATAGTGACGCCACTTGCGAAGGGATTCAACTATTGCTGCTGCTTCCTTTTCTACTGCCGGCTGTCGCTGCTCCGATTCCGATAGTGTGCGAAGCGACGGGTCGACCTTCTTGTGACAGTGTTGCTGCAATAGCAAAGTCCGATGCATCTGTTTCAACTGTGAAAGGTAGTTTGTCATCTATTGCTGTCAATGCTGCTTTTGCAATGTCAGCTTTCAATGTTTCTATGATGATTAGTAAGTTTTCTGACAATGGAAACGACTTGGCTAACACGAGCGGACGAATCTTTTCCGAAAACTTCGGAATCCATTTTGAAAAATGAGCAAACATGCCCATAACTCTTCTTAGCTGTTTCATATCGCTAGGGGTCGAAATCTCACGAAGTGGTCGTAAGCAGTCTTCGTCTTGTGTGACAGTGTTATTCGCAATGTTGTAACCGAGTAAATTAATGTTTGTTTGAGAAAATTTGGATTTTTCTTCATTAAGAGTGAGATTATACTCTTTTGCGGCTGCGAGGAAAGCTTTAAGGTTCAAGTCATGATCGTCCCTCGTCTTACCACAGACTGTGACATCATCGAGGTATGCATAGGTTTCTTTTAATTTCTCGTTCCTTATGATTTTATGAATAAATTCTTGAAATGCAGGCACACCATTGGTTACGCCAAATGGAATTCTTTTGAATTGATAAAGAACACCATCAGCCTCAAAAGCTGTAAACAACCTCTCACTTTTCAAAATAGGTACTTGATGGTATGCTGATTTCAAGTCAATAGCGCTGAAGTAGTTATTTTGTGCGACTTGTTCAATAATCTTCTCAATTTTCGGAATGGGATAGGCATATAACTGAGTGTACCTGTTGATGGTTTGGGAGTAGTCAATACACATCCTCTTCTTCCGAACTTCACTCTTGACAACAAGGACCTGGGCTCTCCATGGGGATGTGCTCTCTTCAATGACTTCTTCATCAATAAGTTTTTGAACTTCCGATTTAATGAATTCTGCATCTTCTTTGGAATAATGGCGAGATTTAATAGCAATGGGCCGGCAATCAGGCAATAAATTAGCAAATAGTGACACAGGCGGGACGGTAGCTTCAGCTATATTACAAATTAGGAGGGGTGCCTTTGTGCCTCCTAATTTCATCTCAAGGGTGGAGTGAGTAGAAAGTATATCATGACCTATTATGACATCTGTACAAAGGTTCTTCATGATCAAGAGCTTTACTTTCCCGTATGTATGTCCTTGAAGTTCTATTCTTACTTCACAATATCCTTCTACTTTGGAAGAGAGAGTTGAGCTGGCCATGGTTATTCGCTCATTAGAGGGTTTAGAGTGGGCATTACACTTGTTCAATAGGGGTTGGTCAATGAAGCTAGATTCCTGTGTCAACTAAGGCAGAACAGTGATAATTATTAATCTTGACAGGAACTGTAGCCTTACTTAGGGATACGGATGAGGAAGCAGCTAATGTGGCTCCAATAGTCTTACTTGGTCTTGACTTTTGTGGATCAACTTTGCTTTTGCAAACAGACGAATAATGACCCAGCTTGTTGCATTTTTCACAAGTCTGTCCGTTGACTGGACATTTGCTTCTAGGATGGCGCTTACCTCCACAAAAATAACACGATAAATTGTGGAGAGCAGCTATTGCAGTTAGTTTCTCCGTCAAACCAGTTTCTGAACTGCTAGCTGCTGCAGAAAAACCACTGGGTTGAGAATAGCAAAGAGAATTAAGTTGGGCCCTCTCTAAAGCTCTAGCTTGGTCAGTTGCTTGATTGAGCGTGAGTGTCAAGTTCTCAAGAAGGCGCTGTCGGATCATACTAGATGACAGTCCTGCTATGAATGCATCACGGATGTACTCATTTCTATATTGCTCAGCAGTAACGTTCTGGAACGAGAATTCCTGCCCAAGGACGTGTAAAGCCTGCAAATACTGATCAACAGACTCACCAGAGTTTTGTTTCCGAGTCGCCACGCAGTGACGAGCATAAATCTCGTTTTTGGGCTTAATGTAAATCCCGTCTAATGCTCCGAGAGTCGGCTGAAAATCTGTCTTGTCCTTGACTAATTTATAAATGGAAGAAGTCAGGAAGTTAGTAAGCACTTTCAACTTTACCTCGTCTGCTATTGGATTCTCTGTAGCGTTCATTTCATCCAGGAAGTTGACGAATGTTTGCTTCCAGTGCAGATAATCTTCTTGAGCACAACTTGAGGATGGGTCGGTTGAGAGCCGCTCGGGACGAAGGTATTTGTCCATAGTAGTTTCGATTTTAAGTGGAATAAATTGTAATAAGAAAGCCGTAGGATTATAGGCTTTATTCCACTTAAAATCCTACGTAAAATGAGAAGATTTGGAAACTACGTATACAAACTTGTAGCTAGGAAACGCGATATAACATCTGATTGGAAACATATGATTATAACATGTTCATTCTTAGCCTAGTGGATAGAGAGTCCGATTTTTCTGTGTTCGATCTCAGAGCACACAATTTTTTTTGAAGTGACGCCGTCCAGACGCTTGGAGTTTTTTGTTATGGAGAAGGGGGGGGGAGTACTCCCACTATAGTTCACCAGCTTCATAGGAGGAAACTGGATGGAGGAAAACTGAAGAAATCACGACCTAGATGTGGTTCCTCTGATTCCCAATTGGTAAAATAGTTATGTCAGATACCTGAATAAGCCTGTGGCCTATTGGCTCAGCGTTAGAAAAATTGAGAAAAAAACCCACGATCAGAATATTGTTCCCCTGATTACACATCGGTGACATTCATGCTTTGTTCGGTGAGGGCTGAATCAGTTGGGTTTTTTACCTCCAAATGTCCGCATTTGGTCCTAATGGGAAGTCATTGTTTCCCTGACTAACGAGCCCTTTGGTTGGTACCTGTGGACAGTGACAACGGAATTCCCGTTTTTCTGGACGTTCCAAAATATCCTTTTTCCACCCCTCAATTTACCTTCTTCTCCTCCTTCCCATACTCAGTCATCTATCAGCTATTGGGAAAGTGACACATCTCCCAACAGACATACTTCCCCTAGTTCTCGCGACAGACACTCGTCTCATCTCTCTTCGACGTCTAATTCAGATTGCTCTTACCTTCCACGTACAACCAGTTCAACGCCTTCCGAGCCCCCTTGTTCACACTTCTATACTCAAACTCACTTCCTGTTCTAGTTACTCGTTCTTTGTACATGTGTTGTGTGTGTTTTGTGATGTGTGTTCTTTGTTCAAATCTTGTTGTGATTTCCCAACTGTTCAATTACAAGTTTCTTGCTACTCTAAACCCTGTTATCCATTCTAGTCTATTCAAGTCTACTCTGGTCAAAACATGACTGGTTCGCATAAAGTGAGCAGCTGGTATAACAACGCTGAGGAAAGTTGAATGATGCGTTGCACAATATGTGTTTTTCATGTTGGGGTGTATCTATTATTACTCTTTCACCCATATTTTTCAATCTGTAATAACATGAATACTGGATACGATATTTACATTCTCCCTGGCATGCAAATCTACACATGTTTGTAGAACACACCGAGTATAAACAAGTCAATGTAGAGACCAAAGAACCTGTTCATTATTTCATCGCACTTCTTACACAAATATCATAACCTCGTTAATTTAATCCACTGACCTCAATAAACTACGGTGGTGTTCGACGACCTGTTTCAAACAATATTCGTAACATTCCATCAACGCTCTGTCTCCCGACCTTCTGAGTGGATGCGTTGGAGGTTGATGGCCGTGGCGTTTTCTGTACAAAGCGTCCGCTCTTTTATCCATTTGAAGGCAGGCCGTCACTAGAATATTTTGCTGCAGGATGAGCTCTAGGCCAAAAAACGTCATGATAAAAAGCGCCGATGCTATTGTAAAAACCAATTGAAGGGCATCGAACAGCAAGTAGGCGAACATAAGAAACCTGCAACATACACCCACACTGTAATGTCAATTTATTGAAGAAAAAACATAATTAGTTTGTTGAGTAAGAAAATAAAGATGTTTTCACTTTACTTTCCTGGGCTCTACGAAGTGGAAAAGTAGAAATGAGTTGAAAGAAGAGACTCCGCCTGTACATAAGGGCACACAACCTCCCTTCGCATCAAATATACGTTTTATTTTGTACGGCAATCTAATGAATCTTCGGTGTTTTTACTTTCCTTTGGTAGAAAGGAAAGTTATGTAATCGGCTGAAAAAAAAATTTTGAGTTCTCTTCAGATCTTTACGTTTCAGACCCCCCTGAGTCCGAAAAACACTATTTGGGAAAATGGTCTGTGTGTCTGTGTGTGTGTATGTGTGTCTGTGAACGATTTTTAGAGAAAACCACCGTACCAAATGAGCTCAAACTTGATACCTCGCTCGAAAGTCACCATGGGACGCCAAAATGAGGGTTTGAACAAAATCCACTGAAAGTTAACTATAGTTATCATAGTGATCAAAACACCAAATATTTTTTTTCTCAAAAACGGCTCTAACGATTTTGAATAATTTTTTTATATTGGTAGCTCTTGATATGATAATTATACCATAGAATTCCCATTAGTGGGAAAATGACGAGAGCAGCACAATAAATTACCAAAACTTTCGACGAAATCGATTTTAGCGCAGTTTTTAGAGAAAACCACCGTACCAAATCAGCTGAAACTTGATGTCTAGCCTACAGATTACCATGGGACGCAATAATGAGGGTATGGGCAAAATCCACCGAAAGTTAACTATAGTCATCATAGTGATCAAAACACCAAATTTTTTTCTCAAAAACGGCTCTAACGATTTTGATTACATTTTTTATAATGATAGCTCTCAATAAGGCAACGATACTATAAAATTCTCATTCGTGGGAAAATGACGAGAGCAGCACAATAAATTATCAAAATTTTCGACCAAAAGCGTTTTTCGCGCAGTTTTTTCCTTATAAACTCCGCTGGAATTCTTGTAGAATGTTAAAAAAAAATTGTTATTGTAGTCCAATCCAATATCTGAAGGGTGAGTGTTTAAAAACGCTAATGAGATACATAGGGGTTACTCCAGAAATTCCTGAATTTCAACTACCGCCGTTTCGCTTACTACCAGTTCTGACAGTTATTTTCCAATAACTCTGCAAAAGTAATTACTATCCTTCTTCAAAAAATTTGTGTTTACAGCCTCATTAATTATCTGTGTACCAATTGCTCAATAATGGTCCTGCAATGAGTACGAGCAGCACAATCAATTCTGGAACTGTAAGCGCTACCGCTTCCTGCTGCCGTAAAGCGTTGTTTGACCAAGTTCAAATTAACTGAGTGATAAATGAATTGATTAAATAGAATTAGCCATGTACAAAGTGAATTGACGTAGAGCTAAGGAAAGTTGTGTTGCAACGCACCAGATATTTTTTTTTTGAGTATTCTTCAGATCTTTACGTTTCAGGCCCTCCTGAGTCCGAAAAACTTCCCGATTTGGGAAAATGGTCTGTGTGTGTGTCTGTGAACGATGTTTAGAGAAAACTGCCGTACCAAATCCGGTCAAACTGGATATCTCGCCCGCAGGTTACCATGGGACGCCAAAATAAGGGTATGAACTAAATCCATCGAAATTTAACTATAGTCATCATAGTGATCAAAACAAAAAACTTTTTTTTTTCTCAAAAATCCCTCCAAATATTTTGATTAAATTTTTTATATTGATAACTCTCAAAAAGGCAACAATTCCATAAAATTCCCATTTGTGGAAAAACGACGAGAGCAGCACAATAAATTATCAAAATTTTCGACGAAAAGCGTTTTTAGCACATTTTTTTACTTTCCGCTACCCGAAGGGAAGGAAAGTATAGTAATCGGCCCAAAAAAAAAATTTGGGTTTTCTTCAGATCTTTACGTTTCAGACCCTACTGAGTCTAAAAAACCTAATTTCGGAGAGAGGTCCGTGTGTATGTCTGTGTGTATGTCTGTGTGTATGTCTGTGTGTGTGTGTCTGTAGTTCGATTTGCGGAGAACGGCTGATCCGATTGAGATGGTTCTTTTTTGTTTTGTTCGTTATTTTTTGTAGACACCAAAATAAGGTTATGGACGATTTCGGCCGATGGGAAGGGGGTGGGGACGAAAATGTACCAAAATTTAGGGTTTTTCGCATTTTTCTCGAAAACGGCTCTAACGATTTTGATCGAACTTTCAAATTATCTTCTCCTAATCAATGCCTAACTTTTTCTTCTCTATACATATCTCCATGAAAATACGGTGAACAGAGATATAGGCCCATGAAGCAAAAATAGGTTTTTACGCTTTTTGGCAAAACGGCTTCAACGATTATCACCAAACTTTAGAGATGTTTCCGAATAGTTAATACCTACATATTGTTCTCAATAAATGTTTCTCTGACAGTCCATTGAACAGAGATAAAAATCAAAATGTGTAAAAAATAACATCTTTTCTAACATTTCCGTAAATTCCAGGGTAACTTTTTCACCAGATGTGATATATCCTAATGAAGTATCTTCTAGTCACCCATACCAACATTTCGTTCTCTATAATTATTTCTGTATATATATGTTGAACAGAGATATAAGCCAAGTTAACTCAGAAAAGGAGATTTGTCGAATATTAATTTATCGGTATTCCAATTTTCTCAAAAACGGCTCTAACGATTTCGATCAAACTTTCGGAGTACTCTCAGCTAACTAGTCCCTACATTTAGTTCTCCATAAATGTTCCTGTAAAACTGCGTTGAACGAAGATATAGCGTCCGCCTATGTAGGTGGTGTTCGAGCTTAAAGGGGTGGCGGAAAGTAGTGTGTTGCTACGCACCAGATATTTTTCCTTATAAACTCGGCTGGAATTTTTGTAGAATGTTAAAAAAACATGGTATTGTAGTTCAATCCAATATCTGAAGGGTGAGTTTTTAAAAACGCTCATGAGATACATGGGGCTCACTCCAGAAATTCCTGAATCACAACTACTGCCGTTTCGCTTACTACCAGTTCTAAAGGTGTTTACCCAATAACTCTGCAAAAGTAATTACTATCCTTCTTCAAAAAACTTGTGTTTACAGCTTCATTAATTATCTGTGTACCAATCGCTCAATGGTGGTCCTGCCAATGATTACGAGCAGCACAATGAAATCTGGAACTGTAAGCGCTACCGCTTCCTGCTGCCGTAAAGTGTTGTTTGACCAAGTTCAAATGAACTGAGTGATAAATGAATTGATTAAATAGAATTAGCCATGTACAAAGTGAATTGACGTAGAGCTAAGGAAAGATGTGTGTTGCAACGCACCAGATATTTCATTATTCCCTGGTCACGCTACGTTTTTGACTCTTCCGTGGGTTCTGTTTTTAATTTACAAGGAGGAAAGATTAATCGCTTTGGAGTACAATAAAGTGCAACTTATCTATCGTAATGTATTTGATAACATAACTCACCACTCCAAATCTGTTTCAATGCTGATAAAAAACCACATTTTAACTGGCAATTTGTAGTAAACTCCGTTCACATAACTTTCGTTGACGATTCCATAACCCAATGCAATATCGATGGGATCAGCCAGCATAACTAATACGCCGATCATACACACGTACGAGGGATAACCGATTGTCAAAGCTTTTTTGAAACGTTCGTGTTCCTTTTTCAACGTCTGGATATTGTCAGGCAACTCCGTGTCATCTTTATAGTCGTAGAAGCCATCGAGGCAGGTCTCAATCATCCCAACAAAATGTTTTCGATGAACGTTCACCATCACTAAAATAAACATCGCGATTAAAATTATCGCGGCGTAATTGATAGCCTGCCCAGCTATAGCAATGTCGTTAACTTTGAAGACGGTAACTGCGTCACAAACGAAAAAGAATGCGAAGTTTACGAAAACCATGAGAGCGTATGTGAGGTGAATGAGCCAAATTTTGGGTTTCCATATTATGAAGCTGCCGGAGAGTTCTAACATGTACCAAAAGTCTTTGTGACGCTTCTCGTTGACTGCAGGAGTGTCAAGTTTGTCAAGTTCCTCCATCCATTTTGTGTAAAACATATTTGTCGTCCCTGGAACATAGTTGAACACTGTTATCGCGTGTCACAAAGAATGTACCCTAACAGAACTACCTTAACAAGGCCATGTCTCATAGCTGCTGGCTGCTCATTGGCGCCTGGATTCTTTGAGGTGGCACAGTTGGTGTTTTGACTAGGGAGACTTGAACAGAAGAAGTGATTGGAACAGAATATGATTGGACTATACAAGCGCGAACGAGGGGGGTTCTGAATGCGTGACACTGGATGTTCAGGGAAAGAAGGACAAATCCGAATTATATGTCAAAGAGAGGTGAAACGAGCGTCTGTCGCAAGAGCTAGTGGACGAATGTCTGTTGAGAGAACTCTTGTGGGAGTAATGTAAATTGAGGGGAGGGAAAAGGATGTTTTGGGGAAGTCCAGAAGAAGGGGTAATTCGTTGTCAATCGCGAATAACTGAAGAGGGGGACTTTCCATAGGTAAACAAAAGGGTTTGAGAACAGAAGGTGTCAGGGGGAAACAGTGACCTAGCTATTAGGGCCAGTGAGTCCCGTTAGGGCTAGTGTGGACGTTAGGAGGTCAAAACCCCAGCAAATTCGGCCTGTTCCGAACAGTTGAGTTCGCTTCTAGCAATGATCTCAGGCTTCTTCTGTGCGTGATATGTATTTAAAAACGTCCAAGGCCTAAAGGCTCAAGCCTAGGTGAGGCCTCATTTTGGAAGGAATGATACGTCGAGAGATGAGCATATGAGAAGATTGTCATCGTTGCTCGAAATGAGGTACAGAACCCGTCCTGTGCCCCTCTTTGGGGTACTTCAAAAAGCCAGCTTGTGGCAGGCTCATCCATAGCAAATAACGACCAGGTTCCGCCATTGTATGCAGGAGTCAGCTGTTTCAACCAAGCGATATTCGGCGTACTATGGACATCTCAACTACCCAACTGCTTGCAGTCACCAAAACGACCACGCTCTACCTCTCCTACCATCATTATTGCACGCTCCCTGGACAGACTCCAGTGTTTCTTACTTCTGAGGGTTCAGTTTTGGATCCTCACAAGTTCATCGAGTCTTGGGAATGTTGGTCGCTATTGGGCCAAAGAGGAATCATCGCACGGACGTCGGTTGACTGATTAATTGGACCTTTGGTTGAAGTGAGGCCTTAGTTTCCGGCTTCAGTTCTGAACACAGGATAAGTGATCACTATCAGTGCGCTGGATTGAGTTCAGCCGTATTCTCTACTTTAGTTTTTAAATGAAACTATACCATCGTGCAACACGTTTATTGAAGCGGCGCGAAGCAAGACGCCACTTCCCCTTCGTCCCTGTTACAACAAGCACTTGCTCAATACTATACCTCAATTATTATACACTTCAATTGGTTCATTGAACAGACCACTTCCGCTCACCTCAATTCTGATGTGGTTGCCAACTAACTGAAGAGTTCATCGATATATTCAATTCGAAACGGGAGGCGTTGGTTTGTGTATTATGAATGTATTTGGTCGTACTGTCTGATAATATATGAGTTTCTGTTGTGTCAACACTCAGTCTCGCGTGATGAAGTAAATATTTAATGTAAATACCAACTAATCTCGAGAGCTAATTTCCATCTTCGTGTGAATAACACGTCTGCCTCGAAGTTTTCGTTACTGTTTATGTTTTAGAGAAGACCTTGAAGGTATGACATCACGTCGCCCGCCAACAGGATGTCAGAAGGACACATTCTAATAACTTTTGCCACCCCGGAAATTTCGAACAATAAATGACCTCATTTTACAACATTAACAGTTTGCGTTTTTCATCCAAATTATTTAAACATTCTCAAGGGCCGTTCGATGGTGTCAGTAAGATCAGGGTTGTTTGAATGGAAGTTACAAGTCAACCAGATTGGTAAAATGCAGAAATAACTTTGAGCTGGAGGCAGAAAAGACACGTCGATGACAATGAAGTGATTGAAAGGAAAAACAATGAATGGTTGGACTTCCTGCCATCCAGGGCTGGTCTCAGGGCGCGATGCTTTGATGATGACGGTGCCGGGGACTACCCTTTTCAACTGTACTGCAATGGCTTCGTTGGTGGACTTTGGACTGCCCAGCTGGCGCTTCACTAGGTCTGCTCAAGCGTGGGCTAACAAACGCCAACAGCTTAAGGTGTGGGTGCCAGGTGGTTTCATTAGGCTAGTGTTCTGTCAAGCACTGCCAATTCCATAGCAGCACTAGGAACATCTCCTTTGCGGATGAAAGAGGTCCTTCCGCATCCCCCGAAGGTTCATATACGCACTAGCTTGGCAGGTCCTATGTTTCGTATCCAGTGAGCCAATCGGTAGTGAAGCTTCATGACCTTGAGAATTTTGGGAATCATCCGTATACTACCAACGAAATGATAACTGCCTTTACGAAAATCGAAGGAGTTCTTAAGCCGCGACTACTACTCTCATTCACGCTGCCAGAACCAGGCATAGCTCTTGTCCATCACAACCATTTGAGCCGCAGGCAGCTCGTTCAGGAACGAATACAATATTTCTGGGCACGCTGAAAGCCCGAATATATGAGCACACTACAAGTGATAAACATGCGGACAAAGAGAAGCCGCCGACTTGAAGGTCGGTAATATCGTCCTGGTTATCAAGAGCTACTCATCACCCATTGGGAAGAACTGTCAAACTGCATCCTCGCTGGGATTCAAACAGTGGCTGGCATCTTCAAGCGACAGCACACAAGACTGACCCCACTGCCGGTTTAAGGCAGTTGTGGGTTGTCAGTGGGAGGAGTATGTTCAATTGCTCAATTGACAACGCCTCAACTAGATTCAGGTGCTGCGTCCAAATAACGAATCACCTCTTTCTCTGCTCGTTCACGTTACCTGATATCTTCATCTTGTTTATCGTTTCTGTTGCCATAATTATCTTTGCTGTTCCTATGTGTGCTGTCTTTATCGTCTCCATGCACTGAGGTAGTTTGGAGATGCTTTTGAAGAGCTGCTGACGCAGGCAAAAATTACGGCAAATCGCACGGAGCTTCGATCCACAATTCCCGACTTTCGTCGAGAATTATGAACTAATGTCTTTTTTTTTCTTTTTTTTTTTTAAATACAACGGTGGATGCAGGCGATACCCTCACTGCAGCCACAAACGGGCCTATTGTAAGGGCGTCCATGATCCTCAGATCATGGCCCCCCTGCACCACCTTCAGGCCCACGGCACTGGTCTCACTTGGTGTGACGTCACCTATGCGCCCCCACCACCCCCGCACAAAGCGGAGGATATCCGCAAGTTCTGCATTTGCCACCTCTTCGGGCTGAAGAAAGGGCCTCCCAAACACAGAACAGCGTGATGCCGCCAGTCCATCGCATACGCACAGCACATGCTCGCCGTCTGTAGCCCTACCTCGCAGAACCTGCATACCTGTACCTCGCACTTGCCAATAATTGCAAGGTGGTACCTCAGCGGACAGTGACCTGTGAACAGGCCACATATGATCCTCATATCCTTCCTCCCCAGTGCAAGCATCTCCTTGGACCTCTCTCTGGAGAGCCGGATGAAGAGTTTTGACTGTCTAAGGCCAGGCAGCCCCTGCCAATGAGCAGCCCTGCACCGGTCCTCCCATTTGCCAACCTCTCTACGTAGGTGGCTCCTGGTAGTCCCAACAAAGGGCTCAGGCCCAATAGGGATCTGCGCTGATCCCTTCTTAGCCAACCTATCAGCCCGTTCATTTCCCTCTATACCCTGATGCCCTGGCACCCAACACAGTGTTACACTGTTGTCCTCTGCCAGGGCCTTCCGAACTAATGTCTCAACCACTAGACCACGATCGCCCGGTGCCTTTAATAGGAGTCAATCAGTGCTCCCCCTCGTCTTTAGCTTTAGCTACTCCTGGCTCTTTGGGATTGCCACAGAAGACGATATAGCTGACATTACTGACCGACTTGATGCAGTGGATTGGGGGGGGGGGCAATCATGCTGTTCGTTTGCTACTTCTTGGCTCGTCGCTAAAATAGTTTAGTAACGATGGTAAATGCATAAGCTATTTTTATAACTATCATATACTTTTTATTAAGGCTTTGATGCAAGTTATTGATTACAACCTAATCTCTAATATTTTAATCACATGCCTAATCTCTAATATTTTAATCACAACCATATCAGGGAAGGCTGAAAGGCTGATGCGCGGACAGAAAATGATCGAGGTTGTTGAACGGAACAAAATAGGAGGTCATGAAATGTGGAGGGGAAGGGAAACCCATGGGAAATTTTTTCCATTTGTGAGGCATTCGTGATCAAGCCACAAGAGAATAAACGAAGTTCTGCCGAGTTTACCTATTCTTCACCAAACTATCACTACAATTGGTGTAGTCGGTAGGACCCCACATTGGGCGCCAATTGTACTGAAGTAGTTTGGAGATGCTTTGAAGAGCTGCTGACACGGGTAAAAATTACGGCGAATCGCGAGGAGCTCCGATCCACAATTCCCGACTTTTGCCGGGAATTATGAACCAATGTCTTAACCACTAGACCACGATCGCCCAGTGCCTTTAATAGGCGTCAGTCAGTACATCTGTAACTCGTTCGTCTCTTTCCTGTAGAACTCGTGCTATAATTTTTCAAATTTATTAGTATCAGGTAGAGTTGTGAGTTCGGTGCTATTTGTTTATTATAACTCAACCGCCGGAAAGGAGCTTGAGTTAGTCAGATATCCCTAAGTGGAAGTCTTTTTGCTGAGCCGGATATCGCTGATCGTACAAATAATAATTGATATTTTTAATTCAGAAGCCCCCGTTATTGCACAAATGAAGTTCGGGGATTAAATCGGCACCCCCAGGACAATCGCATCAATTTATTCATCCCTAAAGCATAATCCCAATAGATTGAAGGGAGTTCTCACTCCTGATGGGAACTCATATCGACCGACGAACTTCGATTGGACCCACCGCAGGACATGGGAGAAAACCATGGAAGGTATGTAATTGGTTGGATGAGCAGATGCCTTGGTTCAAAATGAACTAGTGGACCAGTATAGTTCAATAATTTTTAACTGTTCCCAGGGCGGAATGTCTGGATGACACTCCGTTCCCACTGTCATTTCCCGTCCAGCTGTGGTGTTATATCATCCGGGCATTATATCATCATACAGATCGTGTCAACGCTTTAATCGAGGTTCTTTAGCGTTTGTAATAATACAGCAAGTAAGTTATTTTCGAGACGCACGTCGAAACCAACGTCCGCTGATGGGTGTCGTCGTATTTAGCCGCTTGGAGCATCTCCTTTGCTGGCTCGAAGCAAGTTCATGTAGGAGTAAGCCGTGCTCAGCATCTGTAGGACGAAATAGGATGATGCAGAATAATTATAGAGTTTATGACACACAATTTTGTCGCATTAATAAGTTTATCTAACGTGAGCTGCAGGAAAATATCGAGAACATGACAATAAACTAAACGAATTATTCCTTCATTCGACTTCGCTAATTAACACGGTTTGTTGTGCGATACCGCGAAATCAATTGAATTCTTCCTAATTTCGGAGCAGCTTTATTCCTCGTGAATCGCCGCCAAGTGATTCTCGCCAGACTTGATTGCTTCCTCATTCTTTTCTGTCCATCTTCTTACTCCTGTATGGATTTCGTTCGTCGATCCTCGTAATTTGATTACTTTTCGTGAGGCCTTGCAACGACACAATCAAATCGAATATGAGCGTCAACGGTTCAAGTAAGGACCAGTTAGCGTTTGAGTGCGTAGCACGTTCAGGCACAGTGGCTGACCCAAGAGCTCGATTTAGGAGACCTTTGAACTTCCAGATTCATCTGTCGACAAAGGAAGTTTCCTACCTGATTCCAAAGACTAAGGTTCGGATCTGAACGGAGAAACCTGTGGCGTTTGGGGTTTAGTTATGAGAAGGAGGGCTCCAACTGAAAAAGAAGCCACAAGGGCACCGCAGCCCAAAAGGTGTTGGCATCGACAGGATATCGACTATACCATTCCATCGTTCACTATACTTCAATGAAGGCCACACACTCCAACTGTCAGTAACAACCGAGACTAGAATCAAACTTACCGTGCTGAAAGTGTCCCGATCCAACGGCGTTAGGGAACCAGCCAACAGGACAGTAGGCTTACGTAGCAAGTGCTTCATGATGATAACATCCTGCAGCATATGTTTGGAGCAATCCATCCACTTGAACCCGTAGATGGCGTCGAATAAGTCTTCACTCTAGTGCACAAACCACACATTCATATATATATTTTAAAATTAACTTCAACATGAATATACAACAAAAAAGAAGTGCACACACGCAGACACAAACGCATAACAACTGGAGAAGAGAAACCCGAAACATTTTGTGATAAAGATTTATACGTTTGTCAATTTTTATTTGTATCCTTCGTAGGTGGCATATTATTTATACTATAAATTACGCACATGTATGACGTTCTTGTCTCAGGCCCATCGCTTCATGGCCCTCGCTCTTCCGAGACTCCAAACTCCTGCTATATGAGCCTAACGCCTGTCGTTTTCAAATCCCATAATTACCTGCACACCCAATCGCTCTGTGAGACGTAACCACAGTGCTATCTTCTCACCAACCCGTTCACTGCCGAACGAATTCCCCATCCCCCATTCTGTAAAGGGACTACGAGAGTATCTACCAAGTGAAGACGCAGAGACACCTCGAAGACTCGTGATCGGGAAGGGAATGTTTTTACAAGGAAAAATGATGTTACGGGCGCGATTGAAACCTGCGGTCACAAAGGAATAGAACGAGGTTTAGCTCATTGGAACCGTTCCGACGCCAACAGTGTAGACAGAAGACGAAGTTGGCCAACAAACGAAATTACGATTCTACTATGGAACGAGAGCTACTTGCGTGAAAGCTAAACGGATTGTGGATTACATAATTATTATAAAGGTAATTATTGCCTTGGATCCAGACGTATATCTATAATTACAGTTATATAATAAACGAGTATGTTTGACGACACATATTCAATGGTGACGTTTCGAGGTTTTAATTATCGCTCACTAATCACGATCTACCGTGGAATGCCTTGGAGTGGAACACACAACTTTCCTCAGCCCCAAGCACATTTAGCGATCTAATTCCGCAAAAACATCAATTCGGTTTTTGCGTAGAACGCGGTTGCGCTTTAATCCCGCAATTTATTTTGGCACAACTTCTGCCATAACCGCTACGAATCTATTAAAATGCAGAGAAATATGAGATTGTGTCTACGCCGAAGGGAGCTGTATATTTTATTGTTTATGTTTTTCTTCGTTCGTAATTGTAAAGAGAGACCTGTATTTAGTCGTTATCACAGATTGGCTAGTGGTAGAGCCTTCAGTGTTGAGCTGCTATTGACCAGACCAGTCTGAAGCTCTCTGCTCCCACTTACGAAGAACACTTCTCTACGTCACTAACGATCGTCGCCATTTGCTTGCGAAGAGTCATCAAGATCTCTCAAAGCCAAATTGTTCTTTTCAATCTTCTTTCGTTCGTTTTCTCGAATTCTCAGCAACTGGGTCTGCAGCATCCCAAATCCACTCCATCGCTACGTTCTGACCAGTGAGTATTTGCGAAAAAAAACCAATCAGCTTCCGCCAATATCCATGCTCTTCTGGAGTCATTAATACGAAGAAACACTTCCTGTTTTTGTTTTTCAGCTGTAAAAGGCGTACCGGGCTGGGAGTAATCATTTTCGGCTTCTTAGCAGCCGTCTGGTGACTACGATCAAAACAAAACGTGTCTCAGCTTCTCATCTCGTCGAAACGGTCAGGCTGTCAATTCGTATTTATTTTCCGAACTTCAAAAGCGGAAAAAGAATATCTTTTGTTAATAATTGTGAATATAATTTAAAATAATCAGAAGGAGCTCCTTAATTTCGCTATAAAAGGAAGTAGAGACAATTAAAACCATTGGTGCTTCTGGATTAAGGGTTTTCAATATGCAAAGCCTCTGTTAAAAGTTGTTCGGGGGAAATCCCTCTTTTTTGTGCTCAAGTAGCTTGGTGGACTGTACCATAATGAAGCGCAAAAGTACCCCGAAATAGCAACTATCACGAAGGTAGGGAAATATACGAGAATCTCCAAATTTCCCCGGTAATGGGAAATTAGATACCACTCGTGTGATTCTGGTCGCTGGACGGATCACCCTCAACCGGCGTGCACCTGGAAAAAGAATACACCTGGAAAAATATAAACGGAATGAGGATATGAAAGAGGACTCACCCAAGTTTCCCTGGCTCTCCGATTGGCGCCGACGCTTTTAAGAAAAGCCACAGTTGATCGTACAGACACGGAAGGGTTTTTTGGACAAGGTAACCGAATCTGTTGCACTTTTCACATTGAAAAAAGGGGTGGAAAGGAAGGGGTATAAAACGGCTCTTGTTTTCGAAGAAAGTTCGATCAGGAATGAGCCAAAAAATTGGAAGAAAAAGAATCGGAGAGGAGAGGAAAAATAAAGAAGAAAGGGTGGAAGAGAGGCGATCCCTTCCAGCGCCACCACCAGCGTCAGGTGACCGTCCAGCGACCCCTCTGTCTACCGTCAAAATAAACAAGGGTCTTCTTCGAAATTGAACATACCCCCCACCTCAAAACAAAATATTTTGAAAATTATTTATGATGAACGAGGAACACCCTGCACACTGTCAAGATAGGAGAAATGGGGGAAAATGAAAATAAAATATTGAAGCCTAAAAAAGAACATATTTGAAAATAAGATAATTTAACGATATTTACACAAATAATGGAAAATTATTGGGTAGGAAGAGCGACTACCTTGCTGGTAGGACGCATCTCAACGGTACCTAGGGAGCTGCGAATTCGCACCACACGCACCTGCCCATCATTACCAGCAAGTACCTTGGAAATTCGACCCAATGGCCACCGCATTATTGGAAGACCAGGCTTGTGATACAGAACGAGGTCACCAAACTTCAGGGGAATAGCCTGTTTATGCCATTTTTGAGAAGAAAATACTCGACGCTTGGATCACTGTGGGAGCAATACTTAGTTTTGAATCGTTTCTGGTCATACTCTCATTTTCCACCGTGAGCTGCGGACAAAATATCGCATTTATTTCGAGCGTTTTCCCTGAAACCATTTTACAGACCTTTTTCCCAAATAGTTTTCGGGCTCAGTTGGCCTTAAAACGTAAAGATCTGAAGATAAGGCTAATTAAGTAATTTCTCTTACAAGGGTAACACAAGAAACGTCAAGTCGCAGTATAAGCTGATTGACTTATTGTTTACTGACGGACTCACATTGGCACACTAGGAAAATAGCACTGTCGTCAATTTTGCGAGATATTTGATTGGAATGATTCGTGCAAAGTACTCACCGTGTTTTTGACAGTTTGTCCTATTTCACACACGATGAATAAACTCAATAATTCGCCAAGCAGCAGAGTAGTGCCCGTTACCATTGCGCTGGGTTTACCGCCTCCCTGCGGAAAATGAAAGTTCGTTATCGCGATAGGGGCGTGTCGTTAGTTCGAAAAAACAAACGATAAATCGACAGTTGTGGCTACCTGAACGAAAGTGATGGCAGACATGGCGATAGAAATGCTGCCATTAAAAACTGCTATTCCAGCCGGCCAATTGATAAGAGTCATGTAATTCGCGGCGAACCTAAAACAATAAATAACTTCGCGAGCACTCAAAATAACATTAGCGACATCATGATTGGAACGTAACAAGAAAATCAGGTCTATCAAATCGACAAATGCGCTTATTGCGTTTCAATGGCCACTTCGGTGACAGGAACAGGCAGGTTCCTCTGAATGATTTAAATATTTTGTGCTCGAGCAGATTGTTTTATTGTGAAACTTCATATTTTTGTAGCTTTTCCAGAAAACTGGCTTGAGGTGCCAAATCCAGCGGGGAAATTTACTCAATTTCGAAACGAGACCTCATTCAACTCATTCCCCTGGGGACAGAGCTGGACTGGGCGTTGCTACGCCACTGGGAGAGTATGCCCCAATATTTCAAGCGGAAATCCTAGCCGTAAAGATGTGCGCAGAAGAAGGACTAACTACTAAACTACTACAGGACTCAAGGGCAAGAGGATTTACATATTCTCCGACAGCCAGTCCTTAAAGGCTATTGCAGCCTACACCTTTAGGTCCAGGCGGACAAGGGAAGGTCTTCAAGCGCTCAAACGACTCAGTACCAATAATAGGCTCTCTCTTATCTGGGTGCCGGCTCATAGGGGGCATGATAGCAACGAAAAGACTGACTGCCTTGCAAAAATCGTGTGCTGGTCCGCTGGGAGATACTCATTTATTTATTTATTTATAACATATACGGGCAGTGCCCAATTTAGCAGTGACGAAAAAAATAGGACAATGTAAATCACAATAAATTGGCACAATTCAAGAGGCAGCAATCCCGAGCCAACAAACGGAGATGACAATAGCCATCGAATTTTGGACCAAAAGAGTCTTTCGACAACAACAATAGGTCCACCGAATCACCGAGTGACAACCTATTGAAGACCTCCTGAAAGCGCACCATGGGATTATTGCGGAGACAGTTGGTTGAAGAGGTATAAACATAAAAACACCTAGTATTACTGCTCCGAGACCCATCCCATTCGATTCAGCATCGTAAAATACTAGTAAACCATACGAAACATGACCTGACTACAATGGAACTACGGAAACTATTTATTCCCCCAGCACCAGGCGCCCGTAAATGTCTGTAGGCATTTATGATCCGATGCAGGGGTGTGCAGAGGAAGTGGCCCCAACCTTCCTCCGCCCTGTCGAGCAAAAAGAGTCGGAGAAATTGGGATGGGGACTTCCAGCGAACCCTCGGCAATTGAAACGACGTTCCGAGTCGAGCGGGCGTTGTGAGGCGAGTGGGTGGGTGGTTTTAATGAGAGGGAGGGAGTACTAACGACGAAACGTTGACTCCCGCTGTAGTTCCCGGGAGTTCTTGCAATTGGTTGACTCTTATAATTACTGTAATTTCCCTATACGCAATTGTACACGTCTGATACTCATTCCATTCGACCCGGGATGTAAAAATACCTTGAAAATGATACGGAACACGGCTTATTTGCGATTATACTGCGTTTCATTAATTTTTTTAACCATTTTTTGTCCATACCAACCATGGGCTTCGTCCGATCGGATTGTCGGGATGGCGGGCACAACTAGATACCAAATGGAATTTTTGTGCAAAAGAACGAATTTTTTAGACCACGTTAAAGACACAAAACGGCCTGGACGGCGGACGGACATTGCAGATTTGGAATCCCCATGTCTTGAAACGTAAAGTATCAAATTTTGAGGGGGGGTTGTAAAAAATGTTTCGTGACCGAAAACATGGGGTTATTATTCAGAATGAATAATAAACCAAAAGGCTGATGGAGTCTAGTAGCGTATGGAGGGGCGTAGAAGTTCCACTTGGAATGCAGATACGGTCAATCCAGTCGACCCGTTGTCAACCCATGCAGGAGGAGCATGTCCGCCTCACGTCGCCGATTCTCCAAAGAGGACATGCCTTCCCTACTGAGCGCCCCTGCGTAGGAAAAGTCCTCCCACTTGTAGGACACATAGCGCAGGAAGTGGCGCTGAACACGCTCCAATGTGTTCTTGGCGCTGGTATACCACGGTGACCACACAGGGGAGGAAAACTCGAGAGGTGTACGGACAAGAGAGGTGAATAGCAGCTTAAGGGCGTTTGGTTCCTTGAAATCCCTCGTATTTCTTTTGAGAAAGCCCAGTTTCATCATTGCTTTAGATCATATTTCACCAATATGGGCCGAAAACGTAAAACCTGCATCGATCAAAACTCTGAGATCCCGCACCAGGGTTTTACGCCCTCCTATCGAGTAGTCATGCTGTAGGCTGGATAGTCCTTGACTGAAAGTGACCACTAAGCAGTTATCAATATTCAGTCTAAGCTCATTCTTCAAACACCATCCATGCAGGGCTGTAAGAGCATTCTGAAGAACCAAACAATCGCTCATTGAGACCACTCTCAGAAAAATCCTCATATCATCTGCGAATAACAGATGTTTCACGGTCGCCTCAAACAGTTTACTCACGTCATCGATGAAGATGAGAAATAGTAAAGGGTCCAAATGTGATCCCTGGGGCACACCCGATGTGGTAACGGGATACTGGAAAGAAGCGCCCATTGGCATTGCCAGCCACGACTAAGACGTGCGAAAAGGCTCATTACGCCTTCTTGTCTAAGGGTATGTCAATGCTGACACTCTTCAGACCGAATCTCAGAGTTCTGATTAGCTTCCTCACTGGACACTGCCCACTTAGGTATCACCTCAATAAGATGGGCATCTCGGAGGGGGTGGAGAGCAGATTGTGCTGAGAGGATATCGAAACGGCAGAGCGCATCCTGTACGACTGCCACGCCTTGTAGCCAGACGCTTTGAATATTTATCTTAGAGGCTCATTGAAGTGCGAAGTCTGCGGCAAAGGACATACTCAGCTTCCTAAGGGGGGCGGGTATGTACGTCTTCTATTAAGGAAGGGATAGTGCCACAATAGGCTCATGTGTGGTCGCAGTAGCAAAGCGGCATAGCCCCGTACACCCTCGGAGGGGGGGGATTCATTGCCCATAACCCCAGAACAGTAGCAGACCTCCCAAATAAACCGTGTAAATGAATTACCTATGCGCTGGTTTGTCAATAACGATCATGACGGAATTAGAAGCAGTCCAACAGATTCCAGAAAGTTAAGCACCATCAGTTTTTATATGGAACGCATGCCTTATACAAATATTCGTGCGTTCGTTCACTTGAGCCACTGACCTCAATAAAATTCGATGGTGTTCGACGGCCTGTTTCAAACAATATTCGTAACATTCCATCAACGCTCGGTCTCCCGACCTTCTGAGCGGATGCACAGGAGGTGGTTTACCGTGTCGTTTTCTGTACAAAGCGTTCGCTCTTTTATCCATTTGAAGGCAGGCCGTCACTAGAATATTTTGCTGCAGGATGAGCTCTAGGCCGAAGAAAGTCATTATGAAAACCCCTGATGCTATTATAAAAACCAATTGAAGAGCATCGAACATCATATACGTAAGCAGCAACAACCTGCAACATAATGCTATTTGAATGTTCAGGCGAGGAAAGAAGGGTCGGTTCTGCGATCTACAGCGATACAATTACAGTACAATAACATCTAGGTTAATACAACAAGTTGGGAACAATAGATCGTGGGCATCGTGGACATGACATGAACTTTACAGCTGTGATTTGACTAGAGCTGTTGCCTACTGTGGGACGCCACCTGAGCTATGTGGTGAAAATAGGAGAGCTGGTGATGCAGGGGGATGCCAAAGTCAGATATATTGAGGTGAGTGGAGGGATATCTGAGGATTGTGTGCAGGGCTGATGAGTGCGAGTGAAAGAAGGAAGTGATGGCGCGTGTAGTTGGATTGAGAGAAAGGTCATTTGCAAGTAGGGGGGGGGAAGGGGAAGTTAGGGCTATGCAGCCCTCTCTTCCACTTCCCCTGAAGACTAATTACAAAAAACCTCTACCTCTGCGAGTCTTATATAACTGACAATCAAAAAATAGCCTTCACGCCACTCTTCAGATTTAAACTGAACTAAACACATAATTCATCAAAGTTCATGCCAAATAAATTACATGCATTCCAACCAATTATACCACGCACACATAATGCAGACACACACACCTTTCATACCAGCTGGTTGGGTTGGGTGAAAAAACCCCAGCCAGCCCCAAGCCCAATCCACCAATAGATCTCCCTCGGACCCGACCTTCAGAGCGTTATCCCGAGGGAGGTCCTGAGACGGCCCTGAAAATCAATAGAAAGGTAAAAAACTCATAATAACACCGAAATCATAAAATAAATTGTTTAATTAAACACGTAAATGAATAAACGAAATAACTTAGCCCCAGCTTAATCCTATCCCGCCTCCTCGGGCCTGGCTGAGGCCACCCACTTACTCGCTGCCATTCATACACACTATCATACCGACCTACTGCTGACTTTGAGAAGGGTGAGTACTGGAGAGTGAGAGAGAGAAAGATAGAGTGAGAGGGGGAATGAATTAGTCAAGGCTCGACTGAAGGAAGTGGCGTTGAAGACCTTCAGGTGATCCCCATAGATCAGAAAATTGCCATGCTGTAGAATGGAAGCGACGCTGAAGAGCCTGAGAAAGAGTTAGATACCACACTGCGAACCCTTACAGAGAGCTAAACACATAGCTAATAGTTCTACCTTCAGAAATCTTGATAAATGATAAGTGTATGGCGCAGGCCGAATTAGTTGGAGTTTAGACCTCGGAATGTCCGCACTGGCCCTAATGGCAGAGTCATTGTTTCCCCGAACACCTTCTTTCCTCAAGCCCTTTTGTTTACCAATGGAGTCCTCCTTTTCAGTTACATCTGATTGACAACGGATTTCCCTTTTTTCTGTACTTTCCAAAATATCCTCTTCCCACCCCTCAATTTATTGCCTCTCCTCAGCACACAGCTCTTCCCCCTCCGCTACTCATTTGGCTCCCAGTTTTTGTGTTAGACACTCGTTTCACAGCTCTCCTCTCTCTTTCCCTGTACAACCACTTCACGCACTCAGAACCCCTTTGTTAGCGTTTGAATACTCAAAATCATATCCTATTCTAGTTACTTCTCCCATGTATCTGTACGCGCTCTCGTCTCCTAGTGATCTTCCAACTCTTCAAGTTACGAGTTTGTGCTACAGTAAACCCCGTCTTCGTGGTCCTTTCAAGTCTACCCTGGTCAAAACAAACAGCG
This sequence comes from Pachypeltis micranthus, assembly GCA_020466155.1. Classification (NCBI taxonomy): domain Eukaryota; kingdom Metazoa; phylum Arthropoda; class Insecta; order Hemiptera; family Miridae; genus Pachypeltis; species Pachypeltis micranthus. Next base: position 25,723,090 of record CM035777.1, on the reverse strand, counting down.
TAGGTTGGTAAAAATCCAAAAACTTTACTGACTGATTTCAAGCAATGATAGCTGACCCGAGATAAAACTTTCAAACTCTTGATCAAGCACACAGCAGTTGTCGTTTTATTGGTAATTTGTCGCTGTTAGTTATCGCAAAGGCAAATTACTGTGATCGAGCGAAACAAGTAGTTGCCTACGTTTTAAAGCGTCCTGAATTCGAAAAAAGCTGCAAATTATTACGTGATAGTTTATTATTCTCTTGCACAGCTTGACGCAGATCCACAACTTCAAGATCCATTCCATTCGATTCAGCATCGAAAAGTACCAGTAAACGATATGAAACACGACCCGACTGAAATTTAATAACGAACATTTTTTATATTCCAGGTGGTGCTTGGCAATTGGCATGGTGAAACGAGTCAAACTGACGAGTGGTTGGAGTGAGACGGAAGGCAGTGCAGGAAATGAGTGGAGGACGGAAGGAAACGGTAACTTTAGCTATATTGAGCCCAACGTCCTTGAAGTAGTGGAATTTGCCTCGCTATGTTTACTGCAATTTCGTTGTTTTCCACCTAGACGCAGTCCCGCGGCTCAGAGACCCGTCCCAATCGACTCATCATCAACAACTCCTAGTAGTTGCAATAAAACTGCCTGTTTTGTTTTGCAAAAACTACATGAAAAATGGTACTTTCATGCAATAGGACATCTGTTTTAGGGCATGTCAGTGGCGAAATATGGCCTAGGTGAACTTCACAGGCTCAGAAGCCCCATGCCTCTAGGAAATGGGAGGGCTTGTTTGGTCTGCAGTTTCCAAAGTATCATTAGATGCTGAGCCGAATAGGGCGTGACTCAGAGGTGTAGGGTCACAGTAAATATATTGAGGATGTCGCGGGACAATGTAGCAAAAGTTGTAGTTTCTCTTCAGCCTGTCTCCCGTCCCATTCCAACCACCCGTCAAGACCAACTAGTAACCAATTGCCTAGCGTCGCTTAGAAAAAGTCGTTGTTCCGTTGTAGTCATGTCATGTTTCGTGTCATTTACTGGTATTTTTCAATGCTGAATCGAATGGGAAGGGTCTCAGTGGTGTGAAACGGTGTCGAGCTGCGCCAACGAATAACAAAAGCTTATATAATAATTCACGACGTTTTTTGTTTTGCTCGTTAGTTTGTTGATTGCAAACACCATTTCATGAGCAATGCCCATCGGTATAGAGAAGAATGGGGTTCTAGGTAACGATCTCGACAATTTTAATGGTATTTACAACGTAGCTTCTACTGTAATCAAAATCTAATTTTTACTATCCATAAATATCTTCGTCAAACTGTGGAGAGTGGAGAGGCCTATGCGGCACACAGAGGGTTTTATTCAAGTTTAGCGAAACCCGTTCTGATGCTTTACGTCAAGGTCACTAGGTCTACGTACATGTTTCTCCGAAGATTCCATTGAACTGTTACGAGGGAGGGTTTAGAGATGCTTTTTGAAGAGCTGCTGACTCAGGCAAAAATTACGGCAGTCGCGCCGGAGCTCCGATCTACAATCCTCAACTTTACGTCGAGAATTATGAACAACTGTCTTATCCACTAGACCACGATCACCTGGTGCCTTCAATAGGAGTCAGTCAGTACAGAACTGAAATAACGAACAACATACGTACAAAATCGCGTTATTTGAACGTTTTTGAAACGTCTGCGTTAAACGCCGAATTGAATTTGATGAACCAGATGGAATCCCTTCCCACAACATGCATTAACGTTTGGGTTTCCAGGGCCAATTTCCATAAACATTCTGCGTACGAGTATTGATGACAAGATACACCGGAAATGGGGATTTACAAAATAAAAAACGAGACATTTTTTAAATTTCGAACAAAAACAGCTCTACCGATGTTGATGAAACAGGACACGTTCAAGTGAAAAATAACATCATTTCGTTTTTTTCCTTTGGGCAGGTATGCGTCGAACGAAGATACAAGCATCCCCCCTCCTCCTCTCGTCCATTTATAGACTCACACCAGAGCCATTAACATATTAAAGCAATTGGGTGAGGTCCGCCAGTAGGCAAATTACTAAAGTTAACGTCTCCTCACCAGCCAGAGGAGACGGACTCACCTAACAGGTACGTTAACTTTAACCATCAACATATATTGTACTGCACAGAGCGGAGGAAATCTGCGAGGCTTCGCACAAGAAACCACTATATAGCCATATACCACTATTCTTCAGTATCTTGCGATCACACAACGTCTTTGATTCCTTCATCTTCCCCAAGTTCACTTCTTTCAATTTAGAATGTGTCAATAGTAATTACCACACAGAGTACAATAATGTGCAACTTAGCTTTCTATCGTAATGTATTTGATAACACAACTCACCAATCCAAATCTGTTTCAATGCTGATAAAAAACCACATTTTAACTGGCAACTTGTAGTAAACTCCGTTTACATAACTGTCGTTCACGATTCCATAATCAAATGCAGTATCGATGGGATCACCGAGCAAAACTAAACTGCCTACCACAGACGCGTATACGGGAACGCAGAACATCAAGATTTTTTTAAAACGCTCGTGTTTCTTTTTCAATTTCTGGATATTGTCAGGAATCTCCGCGTCGTCATTGTAGTCGTAGAAGCCAACAAGGCAGGTTTCGATCATCTCAATCAAATTTTTACGATGAACATTCACCATCACCAACAGAACCAGCGCGATTAAAATAATCGCGGCGTAATTGATAGCCTGCCCAGCTATAGCAATGTCGTCGACTTTGAAGACGGTAACTGTGTCGCAAATAATGAAGAATACCAGGTTTAAGAGGATCATGAGAGTGAAGAAGAGGTGAATGAGCCATATTTTGGGTTTCCAGACTATGAAGCTGCCGGAGAGTTCTAACATGTACCAAAAGTCTTTGTGACGCTTCTCGTTGACTGCAGGAGTGTCAAGTTTGTCAAGTTCTTCCATCCATTTGGTGTAAAACATATTTGTCGTCTCTGGAACATAGTTGAAAAAAGTGTCAACACGAGTCACAAAGAATACTTCATTATCACTTTTGAGGGGGGCAGATGCAGTGTAAAAGAGCTGTATAAACACCAAGAGCCTCCTGGCTGCCCATTGGCAGTTGGGGTCTTTGACGAGGCCGCTATAGGGTTCGCAGCAGTCAGGTAGTTCTGCTTTCGATCTCTCGTTTCATCTGCCCTACTAGGTGGTCCCAGGAATGATACTGTTGCCCGGCGTTCTGGCATGCTCAAGGCTTACGAGCGCAGTGTATGTAGAAGCGTTTTGTAGCAAGGAAAGGAACGACAATACATCAGTGCTGACGTATATTCCAAAGAAGATGCACTTCATTGCAACAACGAAGGTGAATTCAACGAGGGAAAGGGAAGGACTTCATAAATAACCTTGCAAAGGGCTTCCCCTCGCGTACTGTAGCAGACTTCACGCAGTGCGTAGGAAGTCAGCTTAAACCGCTCGTGGTCCGACAGAAACAGCGGCCACACATCACCCAGACGCACCCAATCTAGATGCAAGTCTGCAGTCCCAGTCCCGTTTGAGGAGTAAGCTTTTTGCTGAGGTGATGAGTAAGCGGATGGTTGTTGACCCGTAAAGCCTAGCAAGAATGGTTGTTTCTGGATATGAAGTTCTTGGGGAGGAATAGTCAAACCATCTGAGCTGCACTTCAGTCAGACGAGGTTGGGAGGATTGGGACAAAGTCTTTCAAACCCCTGTCTTCCCATTGACAAATATCTGGTGCGTTGCAACACACAACTTCCCTTAGCTCTACAACAATTCACTTTGTACGTGGCTAATTCTATTTAGTCAATTCATTTATCACTCAGTTCCTTTGAACTTGATCAAACAACAGGACACAGCAGCAGGAAGCGGTAGCGCTTACAGTTCCAGATTTTATTGTGCTGCTCGTACTCATTGCAGGACCAATATTGAGCAATCGCTACACAGATAATTAATGAGGCTGTAAACAAAAATTTTTTGAAGAAGGATAGTAATCAATTTTGTAGAGTTATTGGGTAATAACTGTTAGAAATGGTATTAAGCGAAACGGCGGTAGTTGAAATTCAGGAATTTCTGGAGTGAGCCCCATGCATATCATGAGCGTTTTTAAACACTCACTCTTTAGGTATTGGATTGGACTACAATCACATTTTTTAAAAATATTCTAATAACATTCCAGCGGAGGTTATAAGAAAAAAATCGCGCTAAAAACGCTTTTCGTCGAAAATTTGATAATTTATTGTGCTGCTCTCTTCATTTTCCCACGAACGGGAATTTTACGGTATAATTCCCTTATTGAGAGCTATCAATATAAACAATTTAATCAAAATCGTTAGAGCCGTTTTTGAGAAAAAAATTTGGTGTTTTGATCACTATGATAACTATAGTTAACCTTCGGTGGATTTTGCCCATGTCCTTATTTTTGCGTCCCATGGTAACCTGTAGGCTAGACATCAAGTTTCAGCTGATTTGGTACGGTTGTTTTCTCTAAAAACCGCGTTAAAATCGATTTCGTCGAAAGTTTCGATAATTTATTGTGCTGCTCTCGTTATTTTCCCATAAATGGGAGTTTTATGGTATAGTTTCCATATTGGAATCTACCAATATAAAAAATTTAATCAAAATCGTTAGAGCCGTTTTTGAGAAAAAAAAATATTTGGTGTTTTGATCACTATGATGACTATAGTTAACTTTCGGTGGATTTTGTTCAAACCCTCATTTTCGCGTCCCATAGTAACCTGCAGGCTAGATATCAAGTTTGAGTGGATTTAATACGGTTGTTTTCTCTAAAAATCGTTCACAGACACACAGAGCATTTTCCCAAATAGTGTTTTTCGGACTCAGGAGGGACTGAAACGTAAAGATCTGAAGAGGACTCAACATTTTTTATCAGCCGATTACATAACTTTCCTTTCTACTTCGTAGAGCTAAGGAAAGTAAAAAGCACGAATGTGGTGGGGAGCACAAGCAGGTTCAGATCAAGATGAAGTGGTAGTCGCAGCTGTAGGATGTTGGGGACAGTACAGTTGTGCTTAGCGTCCTGACAGTCAAGCGATGGAGCAGCCATGAATATAACAAATCTACAGACTGAGATGGGAAACTAGCCACCGTGAACATTGCCTCCCTGCTCAGGCCTCATTCAGCGTAATCCTTAAATGCCCAGCGACTTCCATCACTCCATTTCACTACTTCTTTGGTTATCGTCTGAACAACAAAACGAACTGAAATGTTCAACCTTCAACGTCTACGAAGATGTTTCTTAACAAGGATGGGCACCACTTAAATGTTATCTGCATCACTTACCATTTAACAATAGAATGCTGTTATTAGTGAAAGGTCTACTGAACTCTTTCATCGGAAGGCAGTGCTGAGAAATATCTTGTCAACACAACTTGGAAGTGTGAGGTCCTGAGTACTTGGAGACCTGAACCACTCAGCTACCGAAGTAATTCCAGTTTCCTCGCACTTCACCATCAAACATGCAAGTTCTGGAACCTCACAAGTTCTGATACAGGATCATAAAATGAATTCAATTGAATATTTCAATCTTGTTTCCGGGCTCCATCAAGTTTTGGAAGTGGAGCAAGAAAATCGTCAAGGCAGGCAGGTCCTCTGGTCTGGTCTACCGCCCTTACCCCTGCTGGACTCTGGGTTGGAGAGTGGCCCTAGTTTCAGCTTCAGCTCTGATTATAGATGTAGTCACTGTTTAGGCAATTACGTAATCTTGTTGACGTGGATTGCGTTTTGGGCAGCTGAACCCTGTTTAACATTTCTACGACTCAGCAAAACATGACATCATCTTCCTCAAGAAGGCCCAGAACTTCAATACTCCACTCCTGCTCTTCAACTCCTCTCTTCTCCAACTGACCAAACTTTCTTTGTCTCCACCGCCTTACCATCTTCCAGTCGCCTTTTCCCCCAGTTCCGTTTGAAACGCACGTCTATCGCCTTTTCGACTCGTCCAAGACGCTGGCCAATGTTATAGTATTGACTAATTACATTAGCTATGTTGAGGTTTCAGGGTATCAGGAGCGACGGAGGTTGTAGCGTAGTATACCCGGCCGCCGGTCATCCCTCACCGTGCGCTTTCAGTGGTCGCCTTGGAGGGGAGCTCGGTGGGGGCAGATTGTACAGCAGCAGAAGGTTCCTGGAGCAGCTGTGCCAGAGGTCGTCCCGAAACGTACCTATAACACACTCTTTTCCTCCGTATTGTGCGTGTAACGCGCGACAAACAGAATTTATTCTCCCATGAAGTTCTGTAAACATTCCCGAACGTCACCACTCACTCAACTGATTCATCAGTAATAGTCAGGCCCAGATTTACGTTTTGGCCACCCATAGGCATGAGATGGGCGATCGCCCCCTCCATCCATTATTTATAACACAACTTATCCCAACTAATTGAAAAAAGAATGCTGATTTTCTTCCTTAGCATACTTTTAAAATGAGCATAATGTAAAATCACACACACATCTTTCCTTAATTAGGTATAATTTACATTTAATTTCCAGAAATATAATTAATTAGTAGCGTTAATGCAATTGTCTAGGCGCTTGGATATTTTCGATGAAACAGAATCATTTACAGAAAACTCGAGTTTTATTCATAGAAATTAAAAGTACAAAATAAAGAAACATGTTTAAGTTACAGAAACCTTACACGTTGGGCTTTTGGTTTATTATTATTATATTACATTCTGAATAATAACCCTGAGTTTTCGGTCACGAAAAATTTTTCACAACCCCCTTCAAAATTTGATACTTTACGTTTCAAGACAAGGGGATTCCAAATCTGCAACGTCCGTGCACCGACCCCCACCCGCTGTCCACCGTCCCCCTTCTGGGCCGTTTTGTGTCTTTAACGTGGTCTAAAAAAATCATTCTTTCGCACAAAAATCCCATTTGGTATCTAGTTGTGCCCGCCATCTCGGCAATCCGATCGGACGAAGTCCATGGTTGTCATGGACAAAAAATGGTTAAAAAAATTATCAAAACGCAGTATAACTGCAAATAAGCCGTGTTTCGTATCGTTTTCTAAGTATTTTTACATCCTGGGTCGAATGGAATGAGTATCAGACATGTACAACTGCGTATAGGGAAATTACAGTAATTATTAGAGTCAACTAATTGAAAGAACTCGCGGGAAGTACAGGGGAAGTCAACGTTTCGTCGTTAGCACTCCCTCCCTCCCTCCCGATTCATCAAACCACCCGCCCGATCGCCTCCCAACGTCTTGCCAACTGCCGAAGGTTTGCTGGAAGTCCCTGTCCCAATTTTCCCGACTCTTTTTGCCCGACGGGGCAGAGGAAGGTTGGGGCCACTTCCTCTACACACCCCTACATCGGATCATAAATGCCTACAGACGTTTACGGGTGCCGGGGGAATATTTAGTTTCCGTAGTTCCATTGTAGTCAGGTCATATTTCGTACATGCAAAAACGCAACTGAGGTGCAGGGGGCTTAAGGAGCGGGGAGGGCCCTTCAAGAGCGAAGGAAGGAGGTAAAGGAGAAGGGACACACATTTCATGTTTGCGCCACAGCGCCCGAACCTTGTCGGCGGAAAACGGCTCCCATCCCCGCAATTCAGATCAAACAGTATGATTTACTAGTATTTTTCGATGCTGAATCGAATGTAATGGGTCTCGGAGCAGTAATACTAGGTCAAGCTGTTCATGAGAATAATAAACCATTGTGTAATAACTTGCAGGGTTTTTGTTTGCTAACTCGGATATGACGTCTTCAAAATCGCATTAAAAAGTTGAATCTTTTTCTATAGCCAAAACTGCAAGACAATTCAGCCGCTTTTGTGTTGTAGTTGAGGGTAAATAGTTTTTAACCCTTGAGAGAGTAGAGAATGATTTCTCCGCTGAGCGGTTTGAAGCAGAGGTGCGCAGATATATTAGCAAGGCAATATTTGACTTTTTGAAATTAATTATTTGTGCAGTCTGGGCAACGTCAAAGCCCCACCAAACTTCACTTGACGCAACAAAGCTTTTAAGTGAATGCATTCAATCACAAATGATGATTCCTCAATGTTAACTTATAGCGGTATAAGTTTCCAATTAAAGGACAATTTTGCCGCCACGGGCACGTACTCGTGCCCATGCGGTAAATCCGGACTTGGTAGTAGTTAATCGCTCATGTCATCCTAATTATACCATCTGCCAACTTCTTTCTAATCTGACTCAACCTAATATTTTCGCAATACCAACTTTTCTATTGACGGGAAGAATTCGGATAGTTCTTCGAACTCCACGCTTTCCTCAAAAGTCACTATCACTTCCTATCCACAAATTCAGTAATGTTCTTGCCTTAGTTTTCAAATTCCAGTGCGCCACCTGATTCCCCTTTCCACTTGCTCATTATTCAATATTAATTAGTACGCACTTCGATCGGTTAACTGAATACACCATTTTAGCTCACCTCAATTCTGATGCCGTCGCCAACGAACTGGAGAGTTCATTGATACTTTTCATTCGTAACAGGAGGCTTAGGTTCTTATATTACGAATGTATTTGGTCGTCGGATTTGATTATATATCAGTTTTTGTTATGTCAACACTCGGCCTCGCGCGCTGAAATAAATATTTAATACAAACGGCAACTAATCCTGAAAGTTAAATTCCATATTCGTGTGAATAACACGTCTGTATCGAAGTTTTCGTTAAGTGGTCATGTTTCAGGGAGGTCGTTGATACGAAACCTTGAAGGACAGACATTACGTCGCCTGGAAAACGGACGTCAGTAGAACAAACTTTAATTAAACTTTAGTTTTGAATTATTTGACATTTGGATCAGGAAAGGTTGTTCGAAGAGAAGTCACAAAAGGCGATCCGTTAACTAGTAAGACACCGAAATTACTCATTCGATGGTCAAATACAGAAATGAAACTTCCTTTGAGCTAAAAACGAGCACTCCGATGAGAATATAAAGGCATGATTCAGGACAAAAAGGCACCTGGACAAGCTTATCGCTACGAAGAGGCTATACCGGGAAATACACGGAAACGTTGTAAACATATGTCGACGAATTTGGAGGGGAACTTTATTAAAAGGAGTTCAAGACTCAATGTGTGTAGAATACTTCATGCCATGTGTTTGATCTGCGTCAAACCATTTTGAATAGTGTTCAGTTGGTTAATAGCTCGGGAATTCTTCCATACGCCGTACCAGTCTCTTATCGTTTCAAACTGAGGAACTAAACAAGCCGAGCACTGCTCAAAATGCGTCTAGCACTATCTGGTATGATAATTGAATATAGTAGTTCCTTAGGAACCTTAGGGTTTAAGCTGTATGTCCATTACACCTTCAAGGTCAAGCATGATCTTCATTAGGTTTTCAGATATCACCTACCGATTCTGCCTATTCTGATGCCTGAAGTAGCACAGGTGTACCGCCTGACTACCATTGTAGGTACTCCAGTTGGGTATTGATCCTGAGCTCAAGATTGCTGTAATTTTTGCCCTAGTCAGCTGCTCTGCTAACATTTCCAAGCACCACTTAACACAAGGGACAGCGTTGGGGCACAAACTCTAACGCATTCCCTCGTCGCTGGGTCGCCCGCGCTCGCGTTCACTCCCACTCAGTTCCCTGTCTGTGGTGGTAAAACTTCCTCGAATGTTTTTGAGAATAAAACTCTGTTCCAATTGCATTCGGCTTGATATCGTACTAAATTCTCAACTCTCTTAGTGCGATATCGCTTACAATATTAATCCCCCCCCCTTAACATTGACGTCCAACTAGTGGTCGAACTTTCCCTACATTAGTTCGAGATGCCGGCCACGTCGAAAAACTTGAAGGTTCTTCTAGTGCGATGGGAAATTTTGATCCCCCACCTTGAACTTTTATACCCTACTGCTGTGACCTACCCTCTCTTACGTCATTATGTTCGAACGTTGTCAGTTCTTGACGAAAAGTTGAACACAGCTTTGTGTTCAATCGACGACGGCTGCTTCGAGGAAAGCAGGACAGATGTAAAGGAGCTTCTGATCTACCAGCATCTCACGCACGTCTTACCTAGCATCGCAGCATGAACCTACTAGTCAGCGGAAACCTACAGTCCGTTCATGTCACAACGAATCCCATCATGCATCAACATCAACATCGTTCACGCGCCTTCAAAATGGCCTGGTAAAGACAGAACTCCATCGCCAGATCCACATCCCTGCCCTATGTGCGGCAAACATCATGGGGTAAAAAAGTGCCCACGTTTCTTAAACTCCAGCCAGGAGGCTCGAAGAACCTACCTGGAAGTGCACAATCTGTGTACCAATTGTCTGGCAGCCTCACACACACTCAACGTACACGTGTGAATGCTGTCAACACAGGCATCACACTCTGCCCAACTCCGTGAGCCAGGACGCCGCACTTGTTCCCAAAAGTGCTACTAACCACTGCACGGTAGACGCTTTGCTCTGCACTACCCCTTCTGGAACACCTGAGGGCAGGTGTCCTCTGAGGAGGAGGGAAACTACGACTCCCCTCACTCGCCAAGAGAAGGACCGATTCTCTGAACCATGGATGGCAGCTGCGTGGGACGGCGACGTACCATCCACACATTCCCTGATGTGTACGTCAGACATTGTGAGGTGACTGTTCATTTGTAGTTCTAAATTCAATACTCCCACCGCAAACATGGGCAGCCTTTTGGTACTTTAATCAAAATTCTCTCTAGCTCGCTAAGCTCATGATTTGGTTCCCCTTTGTTGGATGGACAGCAACGCTCTGAACTGCAGTGTTCATGAGTACCTGAGGACAGGCACTTCATCAAGGGCGGAGTGGTGTTACGGGACGAACCAAACCCTTCGATTCAGTGGAGGCTCGTCCGGGGCATTTATGCTGACTGGGCACATCAAATGTCCCGATTCGCTCGAGACTTTGCTGCCGTCAGTTGTAACCGGGCCAGTTTCCTCGAAGCCTGTGTCGTCTGCGCTCACATTCGCTCCCTCGTCAGTGCTGGTAAATCTTCCCTAAATGTAATTGAGAATAGAACTCTGTTCCAATTGCATTCGGTTGATATCGTACTAACTCCCCGACTCACTTAGTGCGATATCGCTCCCAATAATAATCCCCCCCCCCCCCGTAACACAAGCATAGACGGCGTCGAATGGGGACGCTTTAAGAGTAACTTCTTTAAAATCTATGCTGACAACGTGGGGCTTCCAGCACGCTCCTCAAAAAATTAACCACATTGGGTACACGATAGCTAGAGATATGAACATGAACGAAAAATGAGTGGAGCAACGGGTGGAACTGGGTACTAACACTGGTTAATTGATTGGAGTATGAGAGAGTCAGAGTTGATTACATAAATCAGAACGTTGAAGCCCGGACGGGAGGGTCCCCCATTTCAGTACTTCAATTAAACTAAAATACCAACTAAAAAAGCCCAGCACGCTTCGAAATGTTTTTAGCACCGCCTGGCGTTAAGCTCATCAGGCAGCAATGAGAATAGGTCCAATCGAAGATTAGAAGGTTTCTATAAACGAACACTGTTTAGTGTACATAGGACGGGTTTTCATTTAGTTGGAAACCAATTACCAAAGTGGTAAACGAAAGAGGAAAAACATTGCAACAGAAGATTTGAAATAAAAAGGAAAGTATATACTGGAAAATGAAATTAGGAGCTCCTACTATATTAGAATAAATTTAATAGAAACTAATCTAAGGTAATCCTTTGCTAAATAGCATGAAGTTAAAAAAACGCTGTTTTGGAGCATAGCGCCTCCTCCAACCTCTAACGCTATTCAGGAGGCTTCTTGCCTAGTCGAAGAACACTTTTTACTTTCCTTGGCTCTACAAAGCAGAAAGAAAAGTTATGTAATCGGTTGAAAAAAAAATTTTGAGTTTTCTTCAGATCTTTACGTTTCTGACCCTCCTGAGTCCGAAAAACACTATTTGGGAAAATGGTCTGTGTGTCTGTGAACGATTTTTAGAGAAAACCACCCAACCAAATCCACTAAAACTTGATATCTCGCCCGTGAGTCACCATGGGACGCCAAAATGAGGGTATGAGCCAAATCCACCGAAATTTAACCATAGTTATCATAGTGATCAAAACACCTTATATTTTTTTCCTCAAAAACGGCTGTAACGATTTTGATTAAATTTTTTATATAGGAAGCTCTTAATGATATAATTATACCATAAAACTCCCATTTATGGAAAAATGACGAGAGCAGCACAATAAATTATCAAAATTTTCGACGAAAAGCGTTTTTGCCGCGGTTTTTTCCTTTTAAACTCCGCTGGAATGTTACTAGAATGTTAAAAAAAAAGTCGTCTTGTAGTCCAATCCAATACCTATAAGGTGAGCGTTTAAAAACGCTCATGAGATATATGGGGGTCACTCCAGAAATTCCTGAATTTCAACTACTGCCGTTTCGCTTACTACCAGTTCTAAAAGTTTTTACCCAATAACTCTGCAATAATAATTACTATCCTTCTTCAAAAAATTTGTGTTTACAGCCTCATTAATTATCTGTGTGCCAATCGCTCAATAATGGTCCTGCAATGAGTACGAGCAGCACAATAAAATCTGGAACTGTAAGCGCTACCGCTTCCTGCTGCCGTAAAGCGTTGTTTGGCCAAGTTCAAATTAACAGAGTGATAAATGAATTGGTTAAATAGAATTAGCCATGTACAAAGTGAATTGTTGTAGAGCTAAGGAAAGTTGTGTGTTGCAACGCACCAGATATTTCAGGTGGTGTCTACTCGCCGAGCAAACGGAAAAAAACTAGAGGTAACGAGGAAGCTAAGATGGCGGACATGTTAAGGAGAGCACAGGCCCGAGAGTGTCCCCGGATCAACCCGTTCCACGTCCTGAGTTCAGTTAGGTGTAGCGAGTGTTAGGAGGGGTTTGGAAACGTTAGGTGAGCCTCTGACAATAATTACAACGATCACGAGCTCCGATCCATTGCCCAACTTTCGTCGAATTATGAATCTTCGTTATAACCACTAGACTACGATCGCTAGGGCGCCTACCATGGAAGTCAGTCGGTACGCTGGAAACCATTAGAAGCTCCCATTCATCGCGCCAATCTACGCCAGAATATTGAAGGCAGCCTGAGTCGAACGCTTCTTTTTACTACTAAGTAACTAGTACAGCTTTCGATTAAGCTGCATAAATATTGGGTTAGGGACAATAAGGCTTCATTTATTTCCCATAAATCCGTAAAACTAAACTGAACTTAGGAGGACAGTGGGCTCAAAATATCGTACCAACCTCTAACATTTTGTTCCGTAGTTACCTGAATCCAGAACGTTCAACAGGAAATACGACTTAACTTAAAAATACGAGTAAATGCGGTTGTACAGTCAAACAACCAACCCGGAAAACTATTTCACACACCGTAACGAAGAAGAGGTAAAATATCATGCAATGTTTCATTGCACGTTTTAATTATAGAAATTAACAGCAAATCTGTCAGTACAAATGGCGTAAGAGGACTCATACACGTGATTTCCGCCTCTTCATCCTCCTTCGTTGGCTCGTAGCAAGTTCATGTAGGTGTACGCCGACTTCATCACCTGATAACAAAACAGCGCTGTGAGATCATTCATAGTACTGGGAGCATTTATGTCATCAAACCTGCCTGAATTGGCATGTGTTTTTTTCCGAGACGTGAATCTAATATTACAAATGATCGTTGTGGGGTGGGGGTGAGTGAATTGAAGTTGCAAATGCACTAACGACTAAAATTTTCACGCTCAACAGCATAACTCTTGGCAATACGTAGAATATGGTAGCTCCTAAAGTTCCTGAATTTATTGTTTCTACTCACGTCATCACGATCGTTATTCAACAAACAGTGGACAACGCAATTATGGGACTGTTGGCGGGATTTTTTTTAAAAAGAATGATCGTGTTCTTGGTTAGGGAATTATTTGGTATACATGGGAATCCTGACATTTCTGGGGTACGTGTATAACTCTGACTGTTCCATATTTGGGACGAGCACCGCGGCCTAAAGTCCTATTGTGCCAGTCCTAATGTCTCACAGGCCTTTTTTAATATATGTTTGCCAGGTGGCACCGGGGAAGCCCACACTGCGGCCACAACTGGGCTCATTGTGTGGGCGAGCATGAGCTCCCTCAAGTTCTTCTCCCAGTTCCACCCTCAGCTCTCTGAAAGCTGGTGTTCTCTGAGGCGTCGTCCACAATACGTACCATCATTCTCGCACAGAACGCAAGACAATCTTAAGGCCCATCTTTGCTACCTCCTCCGGCTACAGCTGATGGACCTCAAGCGCTCTGACGCGTGCTGCAGCCAGCGCCTCACACGTACACAGTACACGCTCCACCGTCGCCACCTCCACCTCGCAGAATCTGTAATTCTGTACCTCTGTCTTGCCAACCTCGGTCAGGTGGTATCTTAGTGGACAGTGACCAATAAGCAGGCTGCATACCACCCGTATACCTTCTCTCTCCAGGCTCTCCATCTCTCGTCCACTGCCTGGAGAGTCTGACAAACAATCTTGACTGCCTTTGGCCAGGTACATCCTCACAGGCCTTAGGAATGTCAGGTATTTCCTGCAAGAGTCTTCATTGATGTCTAGCCTTGGGGAAGCTGTACCAAATACCAAAGATCGCTCCAGTTCAAGTCTCTGGCACTGGGCCAGGGCGTGATAGAAGTTTCTTCATTTGTGCAACACTACCTGCACTGAGCTGTGCCGAATATGCCCGTAACATGTTCATTTTACAGTGTTCCTCCTCTCCATCAGTTAGTTCTGAGGTAAAGGGTCCTCACTCTCGCAGCATTCCAGATTGTTTGATGCATTTACATGACATATTCTCTTGCAGTCCTCTTGACTAGTCACAGAGATGTCCCACAGTGGGCAAGTGTGGTTTCATACGACTACTTAATGTCTATTCCCTTTTCTTCGAGCTACGCCTTGTCAGCATGCATTTACATAAAGGTAATAACTGTGTGCCATCATTGAAGAGTAGAGCAACAAAGAAACGTTCTTTTATTATGCGGAAACAAGCCACAGAGACTCATGAAAGGTCCGGGTGGGGTTCAAGGTTCAAAAAAGAATCGTGGAAAGACCAAAAGAGGTCGTCCGTGTTCGAGTCGAAATCAATTGAGCCTACAGCAAGTTCAAGCTTTGTTGGACTCTCCACTGATTACAGAGAAGTTAGACATTAGCGCAGGGTCCATAATGAGAGGAGATTTTAAAAGGAAGGTCGGTGGACATATTACACGGACTAACCTCGCCCAGATTTCCGGATCCTACCGGAGACAGGACTTGATGCTTAGCGTCGTCATGTCGAGCTTGAAAGTTGCCTTTTGGAAATCAAATGCAATGCTCATCACCTTTCTGAGTAGGTTTACAACTTCAAGACGAAGAAGAGGAGAGGTTCTTGGCATAATCCCACCATTGTACCAGCCAACGTACTTAGCACACTGTGGAGGATCCCTCGCAATTTCCGGTATGACGTCAAATACACGTTGGTTTTGAAATATCGATTTCCACTCTATCGAACTTACTGCGCCGAAAGTGTCGCGATCCAAAGGCGTCAGCGAACCTGCCATCACGACAATCGGTCGACTTAACATTTGCTTCATGATGATGAATTGCTTATTCAGTTGTTGATTGCAGTCCATCCACTGGAATGCGTACATGGCCTCGAAAATGTCTTCACTCTGATGAACAACAGGAATATGAGTGTACGGAAGAAATGCTTGAGTGAGTGGGAGAGTTGCATTACTCACCAAATTTTTTATTGTTTGCCCAATCTCACAGATAATGAATACAATACATACTTCGGCATTCAGAAGCACCACTCCTGACATTAAAGTGCTGGGCTTTCCTGCGCCCTGCAGAATAAAAGTAATGTAAGTCGGGTGATTACCAACTCGTTCAGATTGAATGAAATGAGACAAGACCATAAATGGTCAAACTGAGTTAACAATCATATAATAACATTTGGCGGCTCATTATATTAATTTAACAGCTCAGTTCTTCCCAACAGGGCATGTTCCCCAAGGCTTTGACAGGAGTGGACTGAGCCTTAGGTCGGTTGCGTCAATCGGAAGTCGGTAGTGTGCTGTTAACAGGTGCCCCCAACCGTCCACTCGAAGCCACTCTTGCTTTTGCGGAGTGTGTTTGTTTCTATACTCTAGTTTTCATGAGAACAATTCCTGAGGAACAGCAAACCGCGGTAGCCGGTTGAATGGAAATGCAGCATGTCCATTTGCTGTCTCAGCTATCGTCCCATCCCCCGCTCATCTCAGAATCAATAAGAACCTCTGGAGCTGCACCAACTACAAAAGTGCAATCGCACGCTCACAGAATCACCTCGGTTTAGTATGCGCTGGGAGATGTGAGTGATAGTGTTCTGCACCTTTTAGAGCTATCCGAAACACTTTGGTTTTTCAGAGAAGTAAATCCTGTTCTCAAGAGTGCACAACCCCCTATGACCCTGGGTGAAACTATCTGAGCAGTGGGAACAGGAGTAGGGATGAACTCATCCTCTCTCCACTTCCTCATTTCACGTTCATTGTGCTCAAACCCTATTGGACTTCCCGAGCTCTCGAGCCCTCTGTTTGTGGGCCAAGCTCCGTGACCCTGGCCCTGCTTGAAACTCCAGACTACTTTTGTTAGTCATTATTTTTCTTTTAATTCCCTGGCACGACCCGACAATGCAGTTTCCTGTTTACAGTTCCTCAGCCCTTACCCTCAACCCACTTTACTTGCCTCCTCTTCACAGGCACCCACACTTGCTCGATTTTCAGCTCACAACTAGTGGCATTCACTTGCATGCAGCCACTCGTCGCGTGTCATGCCGTTTCATCTATCCAGAGACCCCTTGTGTTCCACATTCACTTCTTTTAATAAGTTACACAGCTTTGCCTTATACTTCATAGAACTAAGGATAATGGAACGTTATGCTCCTGACTAGCTGTAACATATAAAACTAACAATTAACGTTACTAAAAGGGCTGCACTATTCTCTGCTTCATGGTGATGAAGCTCTACCACAGACCAAAAAACTAAAAGTGAAGATCTGGCTCTAATATCAATAACTCAGGACACCTCAGTAGTTGACCATGAACACAGAGTAATTTAGTGTGGACATAGACATGAACAGATTGTTCAACAGTGAACCGTTGCAACATTTACCTTCATGAGCGTTATTGCCGACATGGCGATGGAGATGCTGCCGCCGATAAACAGTGCTCCGCCAGGCAAATTGATGAGGGTCAAGTACTTCTCACTATACCTGACGCGAACAGATTCATAAACAATACACTTTTCAAGTTGTCGTTGAATAATGTTAACTTACAACAAAAATTTACCCAAGTTCTATTATTTTCCAATCAGAATCACTTCCTTTTCAGACTCACATTAGTTTTGTCATCATGGAAATTCTATCTCTCTGGTTGGGTTATTTCCTATCATTCTGGGAGAGGTTAGCTGACCTCTGATCCCATGTCTCAAGCTGGTACTCCATGGGTAAGACGGCCCTGTGTCTGCAATTGCTTGTGCCAGACCACTATACCCCCCCTCCCCCCTTCCTCTCACAATACCATGGTCCGTTCTTCTTGCAATTCTTTGAACTAGGAGCTTACACCTGGTCAACTCTGGTTCATGTTGGAGGCCACCAGTAAGTATGACAAGCCCTTCGGGTACAAATATCTCTCTGTACGTTGTTATTATGGAAAGAATAATCTACTTAGAGGTGAACGCTGTGTGAATTGTTGAAACTTACTTTTTAAGAGTAGTAAATTACGTGGTCAGAATCTGTGTGCTGTGGATTTGTAGGGGTGTTGGATCTTCCCTCATTGTGACACTAAACTCTTGAAATATAATGTGATTAGGCTCCAGTTGTCATATTGTAACATCTGGAATGTTGCTGCACTTACAGGGGGGTGTTTGAAATTGATGTTCCAGCTTGATTGGTATTTGTGGATTCAATTGGTATTTACTTTTGCCCGTCAAACGTTGACTGCAGGTTTGAGTGTATATATACTCTAAAAATTATTTTTCCCGACTCTAATAGTGAAAGCCTTTTCTTCAAGAAGTGGACTTTTGCGATCCCCATGGAAAGTTCCATCAACAATCGTTGGAAGTGTTTTTGTATTCGGAACCTGAGAAGTACTCAACAAGTCTGCGCTTATAATTTTCCTACCTTATAGTTGCAGTTGATATAACTACAAAGTTCACTGACTTGTGCTAGGAAACCAGAGTCGATAATCCAAACATTTCTTGGTCTTTTCTGATTGAGGGACGCACTGCGAGGGATACACGTAGCAATTTTATGTGCGTCACGAGGTTAATGTTACTTGATTAGGAACTGACGAATTATTAAGAGGTAAACGTGCACGCTCCAACCCCCAGAATAAGACTGGTTTCTTCTGCAAAGTATCAATAAACCGTTAAATCCTCCACAAACCAATCCCGTTGGGTTCGGTTCCCACCCCATACTCGGGTGTAACCGCATCTATGAAATGAATGGGAGGGAACTTGAATGCACAGTTGGGAAGGAATCACAGTTCAGAGATTCAGACTCGATCAAGTCAAATCTTCGAATAATTCCCAATGACCCGTTCATCAATTCACTTTGACGGCCGACTAATGCTAGGTGTCAGTCATCCGCGTTTGACATTCCTGCCATTACCACTAAACGCATGCCATTGATCGACGGCTGTACGTTTCAACTGGAGAATTGATAAACTGGCCCTCAGGCTGCCCTCGAGCCCTGATACCTTTCTCCATCCTGTGAATGGAAGCCAGTCCAATACTTGGAGCAGGAGAAATCCTTTTGGGGAAGAAGAGAAGGTTCAGACAGAGTGTCTCTCGGTAATCATTGAGACGGTTTTTACTGTAGCACGAAACTTGTAATTGAACAGATATGGAAAATCACAACAAGATTCGAGCACTTACATGTACAAAGAAGAAGTAGCTAGAACACAGTATGAGTTTGAGTATACAAGCGTGAAGAAGGGGGCTCTGAAGTAGTGAAACTGTTTGTAGGGAAAGGAAGGAGGAATTAGATTTGAAAGAGTGGTTAAACGACTGACTTTCACGTGAGCTGATTGATGACTGTGTATTGGGAGAAATGGGAGACGACTGTCGATCGTGAGAACTAATAGATGACTGAGTTTAGGGGGAGCTGTCTGTCGTGGAGAGGAATGTAAATTGAGGGGAGGGAAAAGCACATTTTGGAAAGTCCAGAAGAATGAGAAATTCGTTGTCAAACGAAAATAACTGAAGAGGTGTCGCTAAGACCTTATCGCCGACAAAGATCCACCTTTAGCCCCCACTGCTTTCACCCCCGATGATTCATCTACTTTTGTTCAGCTCGCCATTCCACCTCTCTGATTCGTTACGTGATCACCAGCATCCCGAAGTAGTGTTTCGGCGTATTATAGAAAAAGGGTCATCAGCATCCCAACTACAATAATTTCTCCGTTTACCAACCAAACGAAGTTAACTTTCGCTCGTGCGTGCTCTACGCCCATGGTCAGAACATTTATTTTCATATTTTATCTCCAGCAGTGTGAACTTTTGGTTTAATTTATTATTTAATTTTATTTAGTCACGTTTGTGAAGGCGCTTCTTATTTTAAATTAATTTTCTTTGCCAATACACCATTTACCACTAGTCGATTTTAATTCAGATTTGTCTCCGCCAGTAATTGACGCTAACTTTAACAGTGTTCACTTTCCACTGGTGAACAAAGGGGTTGAAGAC
Organism: Pachypeltis micranthus; assembly: GCA_020466155.1. Taxonomy (NCBI): domain Eukaryota; kingdom Metazoa; phylum Arthropoda; class Insecta; order Hemiptera; family Miridae; genus Pachypeltis; species Pachypeltis micranthus. The sequence goes on along the minus strand of CM035777.1, from coordinate 25,703,409 downwards.
GAAAAGGTCTTTGGGGAAACAATGAATTTCTGTTAGGGCTAGTGAGTTTCATTAGGGCAAGTGCAAACGTTCAGAGGTCCAAAATCCCAACTAATTCGGGCTACGCGGAACGGATGGCCACGTGGAGGCCAAATAAAACGGCACCTGTTTACACCTTAAGGCGGATGTTATTAGGAAAAAGTGAGGTGAAATGTTCGAACGTTGGACTTGTTTGTGCATCGCCAAAAGAAGCAGGTTGCATCGCCGTCTACCTCCCCAAGTCTAAACTCGCCGCCTAACGCCACTTGCTTCATGTTCGCCTCTGCCATCGGGTCAGCAGTATCCTCACGTGCGCACCATAACAATTGCCAATTTTGGGTCATCAGTATCCCATAATCCAGATCTGGTTACAAATTTAGAGCTGCTCTACCATTACCACCACCAGGACGATCCGTTCAACGACGACCAGTCTACTCTACGCATCGCATCGTCACCCACCAACATCGGTCAGAAATTCTGTTTCCCAGAAGAACTATCGTTACTTTGTTACTTTGTTTCCCAGAAGAACTATCGTTTGTTTCCTTTCTTTTTTTTACCATAACGCGGACTATTTCATTTATTAATTTCAATTTAAATTCGATTAATTTGGTGCTCAGAACACGCATCTTAATTTCCTTACTTTATACTAAATTTTTCAATTATACTTTTTTCATTGTTAATTTCATACCATTCGGAGTTAGTAATTTATTTTTCCACGCTAACTCTGCGAACTAGCGAATCAACAGCACCAATGTTGGCTCCAGTCCATGCTGCCATATCTACAACGCTCTTGGGAAATGTGCACCACCTATGAAGCCATAGGCGTCGTTTTTATTTTCGAAATTCCCATACTGTGTTCAGCCGAGAAGGATTAGAATTATCCTCTCCAACAGGCATGGGTCTCGGGACAACATTGCTTTACAATATCACACGTCGGAGTTATTGCCACGGAAACTTGTTCTAATAGGAACCGTTACTGCGATTTACTAACCTCAGTATGGCATGGTGATGTTCGACGACCTGTATCAAACATTGCTGATAGCATTCAATCAACCCTTTGTCTTCCGTCCTCTTGAGCGGGTGCGCCGAAGGAAGTCTCCCGTAGAGTTTTTTGTACAAAGCATCCGCTCTTCTGTCCATATCGAGACAAGCGTTGCGAAGAATATTTTGCTGGAGGATGAGCTCCATACCACAGAATATTATTACGAAACTCGCAGAAATAATCAAAAACGCTAATATGATCGTCTCCGTTGTAAGGTATGCGAGTATCAATAGCCTGCGACCGAAAAATTGGTTACTATTTAATATATACGGTTTGATTACAATGAAGAAAGAGTGAGCCTATTTTCTAGTTTCACAGTTGATAAACAAGCGGGAAGGGGTTATTTTCCAAGATAACCAAAAGGCATAGTTAGAGGGTAGTCAATGAGTCGAAGTAGTTGAGTGGTACTCTTCGAAGGGCACATTAGCGTGAAGACCGATTGCATTTAATTTGGAGCGTGTGGTCCGTACTGTGAGGGCTAGAGTGCTCTGTCTCTGGGAAATAAAACACAGCTTAAAGCATGTTCAAAGTCCAAGCTCAGTGACATAAATCCAGCAGCTCTCTCCATGCACACATGAAGGATTTCGATGGTGGGTGTGTGAGCATCCCCTCTAACGGGCATCCTGGTTCATTTGTACTTAGCGGTAGAAATAAAAGAAGGGCTCAAAATGTTAAATTAATAAACAACAAATAGCGTCGATTTTTCATGTCACTGAGTTGCATGTTCGTGCTTCAACTACTGAAATAATTTGAACCGTCTGGGCAGACGAATAACAGCTGAAGCGAGTCCGGTACAATGGACAAGAAGACTTAACCAACACATCTGATACACTGTAATAAACAAGTTAAGTAATGAAAGCATGGCAGAGATACTCACCAATCCAAATCTGTTTCGATGGTGAAGAACGTCCACAGTTTAACTGGTAACTTGTAATTCTGAGCGAGTGGCTAGCCTGGATTCACAAATTTTATCGAATTCGCCTCCTTAAAAATCTAAATACGTATGAACGCTCTCGTCGTTAGTTGATGAATCCCCCATTTCTGTACTTCAGCTAAACTAAATTACTCTGCTGCTGCGCGTTCTGAGTAGGTGGGGGGGGGGTGGAGTTTATTAAAAAGAGTTCTCTGGCCCCCCAGGAGGAGAGAAATCCCTGGACCTGGGCCCTTCAGGAGTTACCCCGGCATAGTCATAGCAGAGGAAGATCGCCCTAGCATGGCCACGGCTTCTAGGAGAATTCATCCCCTGCCAACGCGAGGAGAAGGAGAATGAAGAGAACTGCCTACCAGGGAGGAGTAAACCAAGTGAAAAATTCAAAAATTGAAGTAGAACGGAAAAGGGAACCCCAGGGCAAACACTATAAAGAAAAAATTATATCAGGGAAGGCCAAAGGGCTGATACACGGTCCGATTATCTTCGTTCATAACCACTAGACTACGATCGCTGGGGTACTGCCAATGGGTATCAGGCGATACAAGCGTGGGGGGGGGGTGTATTAAAGAGTTCAAGATGTGTTTCGCTATGCATCAAATTGTTAAAACATTGTTCTTTTCGTAAATCTTTCCAAAATCGATCAGCTCATCCCTAATGCCAGTCTCCCATTGTCCCGCTCTAAGACCCAAGCACTGCTCAACATATTTATAGCACTATTTGAGGGTCACCAGCCTACATTAAAAATAGCTCTAGAAGGTTTCTATAAAAGAACACAACGAGATCAGACGGACCTAAGGTTTCCAGCGTTAAGCTCGGTGGAACACTTTGTACATCAAACGCCATATTCATAACGGTCTGGGCAATACTACCATTTTACGTGTGTACCGGGTAAGCACAATCTGAACTAGTGGGAGAGACCAAAGCCTATTAAACAGTTTTCGTGCAGCAGAGCAAATAAAGTTTGGAACTCCAAGTAACATACCACAGTACGGGCTTACAATAACGCAAGTTTCGTGGCATATCACCGCTTCCAATGCGAGCGTATCAAGCAGTTTTAACTCCTGAACAGTCAACATTATACTGGAGCCTTCTTGTCTCATCGAAGACCTCGTGGTCTGCAGTCTCCCTAATTTCCGCGCCCTGAGTTCAGTTACACAAATCGATAGAAACCACTCCAAGCGCCCAGAAGAAGAAAAAGACGGCAGGGAGGCAGCTGCGGGCCAAAAGACCTCGCCAGAGCTGCAGGACCAATGGCTTTTCGCTGTGGCCACATTGGGCCTATGTCCTAACTCTCCAACGAGCCCGTTGGTACCCATTGCCTCACCCCCCTGGGTTTGGTGGAGGGGAGTGCTTGGTCAGGGATTGAGCCAGAGTCCACCGGTTCTATCCTCGCCTGGCTCGGAAGGCCTCACGCCCCAAGGCGCTTGGCCACCGCGCCCCCGAGCTCCAAGCTCCCATTCATCACCCTTAGCTCCATCACCTCGACTTGAATCAAACAATTCTTTCAACTCTTAAATAACCCGTTAGGTCTTAATCGTGGCATCCTGTAGCTGCACAGCAACTGACTGAGGTACATCAAGACATCACTATTTCCCATGACTAAATAATACTTAACTGGACTATGCTCATCTTTTAACTCAATGTAGATGGCCAGGCTCATCTTACCAATTTTTAACATTAGGATACCTGTATCCAGACTAAACCCTTCATTATGAAAAGGCAAGATGATATTAATCCCAGTACAACTGCAATGAAAAATGCACTATATGTATAAGCAATTCTACAGTCCAAAAAAAGCACCGAATATCAAACCATTACGATGCGGGCAGGTATGAAGTATAATATCAGACAATGTTACGCGTACAGTTTAATTTTAGAGCTGATGAGTTAGTACAAATAGAGTAAGAGGACCGTTTTATTCACGTTTTCCTCCTCTTCATTCATCCCCTTTGCTTGCTCGTAACAAATTCATGTAGGAGTACGCCGAGCTCATCATCTGATGGAAAAAAAACAGCGCCATGAGATCGTTTGTAATATTTGGAACGTTTCTGTCAAGACGGACAACCTCGTGTGGCATTAGTATCGAAAGAGAATTACGACTATAGTCAGCTCGTGTGATTGAAGATCAGAGAGAGGCGAATGCTGCAAGTGGCAACATTGGTTTTCAAGACTGTTAAATTTAAAAAAAAATCCTCCTACGCGTGTGAAGAACAAAGTGTTGTGAATTCCGTGCCATAGGACAGAAATGCTAGCGGTCTATTTATGTGCAGGGTGTTGAGTGAAATTGTCGATCTGTTTGACCTGTCGTGTAATTTGTAATTTTTGCAAGATATTTATGAACCAAACAAAACATCTGATGCCCTAATTGGATTATTATAATTACTATAGTATGTTACCATTGCCATTATTACTAAGAATTGGTTGTTTAAACGATGCCAACAGGAAATTGGGTCCACCGAGGAAGACCACCATCTGCTTTGCTTCGCTTTGACGTTTGCTTGTCCCAGCTGATCACGGAGCCAAATCCTTCACATTACGGCTAGAGACGAGACTTGACGTTTAGAGTATGTCCCGAAGACCAACTGCCCTGTGTGAGCACGTTCAGCAAAGATATGGCGGATCGAAGTTCGGTGGTAGAAATGAAGAAGATATCATCGCTACACCTTTTCCGATACTTAAAGCGTCATTCGCCGAATAACTTGTGAGAGGTTACAGCCATACCACGAGGCTACAGAGTCCCCTCGTACCATTTGCTCAGGTGAACCCAAATGCGCGTTGTCCTAGCCAAAACAATGTCTACTCGATCGAACTTACTGAGCTGAATGTGTCGCGATCCAAAGGCGTCAGCGAACCCGCCATTAGGACTATTGGCCGATTTAACATTTGCTTCATGATGATGAATTCTTTATTCAGTTGTTTATTGCAGTCCATCCACTGGAACGAATACATGGCGTCGAATATGTCTTCACTCTGATGAAGAAACAAGAACGTCACTATACAGTTGATTATACCAAATTTCAGTGAGTGGGAGAGTTGCATTACTTACCAAATTTTTGATAGTTTGTCCAATCTCACAAACTACATATACAAAAGATATTTCGGCAGCCAGAAGCGTCAAACCTGACATCAAAGTGCTGGGCTTTCCTGCGCCCTGCGGAATGTAAGTAATTTGTTTAGGAGGTTGCTGGGTTTTACCGTGGGTGCCAATTTAGTAGCATAAATTCGTTCTTTTCGGAGTGCTAGAGAGATTCGGATGGATGCAGGGTATGCGAACGTTTATATTGACTACTTTCATAAACGTTCATAAACGTAAAACTGCTCAGATTGAATGAAATAAGAGTGAGCCGGGAGATGATAGAACAGTGTTGTGTGTTGTGATTTACTTGACAGCTCAGTTCTACCCCACAGTGTTTGGTGCATGGTGCAGGCCGAGCTGATGCAAATATTGAGCTCGAAACTTCCACACTTGCCTCTAACGGGAAGCCCTTGTTTCAGGTAAGGTTCAGCAGGAGTTCAGCTCCTTCTAACCTGAAGCCTTTAGTCTGTAGCTGCGGGAAAGTCCAGACTGCCGTTACAGTTATTTCCAAAACTGATAACCGGTTTTCCCTTTCTTGGCTTTTCAAAATATCTACTTTCCTCATTCGGCTTACCTCCTGTCCAACTTTCAGCGCTTCCTGGACCCAACCCAAAATATCGGGCATCTCTCAGCTATCACTCTACTCATTCACTCTCTGCACTCGTTTCACGTGTATCGCCTGACACCTTTTAAAGGCAGCGGGCGATCGTGGTCTAGTGGTTAAGACATTGGTTCACAATTCTCGACGAAAGTCGGAAGTTGTGGATCAGAGCTCCGCGCGATTTGCCGTAATTATTGCCTGAGTCAGCAGCTCTTCAAGAAGCATCTCCAAAATACCTCAGAACCTTGTCGCCCTCTCGTTCCCCGAATCTTTGATCGGATTTTCCGGGGATTCGCTCAACTCTCAAAAAATCCGTTCATTAAAGTCGTCCGCTTCAGGAGCAGGGGCTAACGGTGAGGGGGGAGAAGTACCTCCTGACTCCCTTTAAAGGCAGCGGGCGATCATGGTCTAGTGGTTAAGACATTGGTACATAATTCCCGACTTTCGTCGAGGATTGAGGATCGGAGCTTCGCGCGATTTGCCTTAATTTTTGCCTGAGTCAGCGGATCCCCAAAAGCGTCTCCAAATCCCCTTCGTAACACACGCAACCAGTTCACAAATGTAGAGGCCCTCTTGTGTCGCGAAATTACTCTCTCACGTTCGTATTGGTGTTCCATCACGAAGTGTGAATACAGTCCTCTCTCACTTTCACTGCGTTCATCCTCAACTATTTCTTTTACTGCAACTCAAGCTCTCCTTCTTGTACGCCCAACAGTGAGCGAATGTTCCTTAATGCCTTGACAGAAGGGGAGTGAGCCAGAGAGCAGTTACATCAATCGCGGGGCGCTGAAAGCAGCCTGTGGTGCGCTCCAGATTCGGAAATAGGTATTCTCCATTTAAAAGTTTGGAAGAAGTTCATAAGAAAGCAAACCGGCGTAATAACCCACGAGGTAGCCAATCCAGTGGGAATGAAATACGTCCACTCTCTGACTCGCCTCGATGACCATCCTCCCACTCATCTCAGAATCCATTAGAACATTGAGTTGCAACCACAACGGACGTGTAGTCGTCTGGTTTAGTATCAGCTAGATGATGTGTGTTAGCTTCACCATCAGAAAAACCTTGGTACGCCAAAGGAATGAAACTTCAGTCTCAGGAGTGGGAAACTCGCTTCAGCCCTGCACGCTAATAGCTGAAGTGTGTATAAGCTGTGCAGACGGAAGGGGTGGTGAACTCATCCTTCTTTCACTTCCTCCACAGAGATGCGAGAGAGCACATAGCACTGGCATGGGACGGTTCTACTCCAATTGACCAACTCAGAAGCCCACTGCGTTCAAATCCTAATGAACTTCACTCTCTGTGCGCTCTGAGTTGAAGCCTCAGCTCAGTTACCTGAGGACTTTGTTCCGAAGCTGCTGGAAATTCAAATCGCTTTTACCTGAGGCAACAATGTACTTTACCGCTCGCCGGTTCCTTAGTGATTTTTCCTCACCCCTTCTCTCATGCCAATTAACACACCGACTTTCCTTGAGCATTTCTACTCTCAAACTCGCACACTCATTCGACTCTCAGCTCTCGCCCAGTTACACTCTCAAGCTCTCATCCCGGATCATACCAGTTCATCAGGTTCTGCCATGCTCGGTGATGAAGCTCTGTCGCAGACACCACGATACTAAAACTGAAGCTCCAGCTCTAAGGTTGATAACTCAATTTATCATGAACTCGGTGCAATTACGTGACCTGACAATGAGTGTGGACAGCGTCAGACGACATGACTCATATTGATAACCATGGAGTGGTGTTAGATTCAAAATATTGCTACGACTACTTGTGGGGAATCAACGTAGGAGCTGTTAAGACTACTAAAACATACTCAGTAACATCTTAGACGTGCTGCCGTTTGTGATCAGAACTTCATCAAAACAACTTTCGTGAACCATCAACCCGGCAAATGATGAGGAGTGCCATAGTTCAGTTAGGAGCCTACAAAATCGTTGAGCTCAGATAATATTATAGGTTGTTGCTCCGTAGTCATGAATACAGGCGAAGATCATTCACCAGTGTCACATTTTCTTATACTGAGTTGTGCGTTTGTTGAATTAAATCTTTTGTATCGACTCGAGTCTGTTGCAAACTTTCTATCCACACATAAAGCGTCGTCATCGACCAATCACCTCAAAGGTGGAGTTGAAAGGACTTGAAATGTTGAGATTACTTAATACGTAACTGTTATCAGCGCGGTTCACAGCATGCCGAATGGCGTACCGTTGCAACATTTACCTTCATGAGCGTTAGTGCCGACATGGCGATGGAGAGGCTGCCGCTGATAACCATTGCTCCACCAGGCCAATTGATGAGGGTCTTGTACTTCTCGCTATACCTGAAGCCAAAAGATGAATGAACAATCAATATGTCAACTGCTAGTTCAAGTACAAAAATAAACACGAATTTTATTATTTTCAGTTCATCAGACCTTTTTATTTGGGACTCACGTCAGTTTAGTCGTCATCGGAATGGTAACCCTCGTGATAGGTCCTACTGTTCTGGGAAAGGTTAACTGACTTCTGGTGCCATGTTTCAAGATCCTGTGGGCAGTACTGTTGGACCCCCTGTACATCACAGTCATGGTGGAGGCGGAGCACTTCGGCCTCGTCAAGGTCCACCTGCAGCTGCAGCGGGCAATAGGTCTCATTTTGCGCTGGTGCCGCAGAACACGCCTGCATCTCTCGCCCTCTAAAACGCAACTGGTGCTGCTGCGATCGTCCCCCACCCCACCCCCCCTCGTGACAACAGCGAAATACTTGGGCACAAGCTTCTGCCCACGTGGGTGCCCAGTTGAACACTTGACCTATCAGAAACAAGTGCTCGGATCTCACAGCCCCGGTACGGTCCCTCGCAGGACTGACATGGGGCGCCTCAACTCATGTTCGGTACCTGTATTACTGGGAGTGTTTCTTCCCATGGTGCGGTGCCCTGCATCCACATGGTGGGTGGCAACCCACACGCCATGATGGCAGCCTAGCCCTCACCATACAGCACGATATCCTCCTGGCTGTGTAGCTGGCGTTTCGCATCACATCACATCTTGCCCTGCAAGTACTCACTGGCACCCCCCCCCCCACTAGACCTCGTATTGGATCTTGCAGTAATTGAGTCCCACATCAAACGGGGCCACATAGACTACTACCACGGACCACTTGAGTCGCTGCTCCCTACAAGCAGAGAGGTCGAGCAACCTGCAACTAACAGTCGCACAAGAAGAGACCCTGGCAAAGTGGCTGGCGTGGTGGGACATGGGTCCTTGTGCGCGGCACCTCCACAGCATACTCCCCTCCATCGAGGAAAGACTTCGGATGCAATGGTGGCAACCATCCTTTCGCGGAACTGCAGCTGCTCTCAGGCCATGGGGCCTTTAATGAGCTGCTGCACTTTTTTAGGCGCCACACCTTCAGTCGCTGTCCCTGTAGAGGGGCCATGGAGAGAGCGTCCCATGTTCTCTTTGCCTGCGGACTCTATAAGGACATCAGAATGCGTGCCCAGCTCCCCCCATTTGAGGGTGCCCCTGAGCTCCTCTCGGGTAAGGCTGCTACCCGCCAGTTTCGCACATTTGCTCAGGCCTGGGCGAACCGGCGGAAGAGTCCAGAGGCGTGGAGTTCCCCTGGCACAGTGGATACTGCAAGACCCGCCTTCTAATTAGCATAATGCTTTCGCCCCCATCGTGCCCTCCGACTCCCTTCTCTCCCACTCTACACAATGAGCCGGCAGGCCTGACTATAAGGCCTGGCTTGTTTCCCTATCAGGTAATAGGAAACGATCAGCAGGTTTGTGGCCCCGTGTTAGCATTTCTATCCACATTTATGAGGACTGAAAGTTGGAGGCCAAATATAAGTGCGGCCAGGTGTGTATTTTAGAATGTTGTGATTATGGAACGAGTAATCTTCTTAGAAGAGGAAATAACGTCGTTCGATTGAGTGTGAAACTTACTGAGATTTGTGGAAACATGAAACTCCTCGAAAACTGTAAGCAATATGCTAATTAGAATTATGATAAACCGGAAAATCCACCACAAACTAATCTGTCAGTGTACGGTACACGTGGTAAGAAAGCGTTTTGGGAAATTAAGAAGCAGGCATGAGTGCCCAGTTGGGAAGGAGTCGCAGTTCAGGGTGCCCTTAGACTGGCACTTTTTTCCATTTGATAATTGCCGGGCGCAGTCCAATCCTTAGAGCCATGTGAAAAAGAAGAGATGGTGCCAGCAGAGCGTCTCTTGGTAACTCTTGCAGTGAGTCCTTAGATTGGGCAAGTGGCAGTCACATAAAATTGTACCATGGCAGGGTTCAGACCTTATCGCCACAAACACGCTCTCGGGCAAAGTGCCCCCCCAAAAAAAAAAAAAAAAAAAAAAATGGGCACAAGCAAAAGCATGGGCAAAAGTCCAATGTGGGGGCACGTGTCACATACATTGGACTTGATGCCTTTGGTCGTAATTCTGATATGAACCGCCACTGTGATATACTAACCTCAATATGGCGCGGTGATGTTTGACCACTTGCATCAAACAACACTCATAGCATTCCATTAAACCTCGGTCTCTTGTTCTCCTGAGCGGCTGTGCAGAAGGAAGTCTCCCGTGGAGTTTTACGTACAAAGCGTCTGCTCGCTCATCCATTTCAAGACAAGCGTTGTGAAGTATATTTTGCTGCAGGATGAGCTCTAGGCCGAAGAATACCATTATGAAAGCGGCAGATGTAATCAACAACGTTATTATGGCTGTTCCCATTGCCATGTATGAGAGCAACAAGAACCTAAAACATAAATGTATGTTGCTATTTAAATTTCAACACGAACGCAGACACATATACGGATATAGTACAATGAAAAAGGGGTGTGTATATATTTCTAGGGTTCTAAAATGATAAGGAATGAGTTCCTGACAACCCTCCATCCAATTGAATGAGCCGCCCAAGGAACGGTGCTGTCAAGAGGAAGGACTGTTCCCAAGCAATGGCGTTCTCCCCCTAGAGAGAAGGCTTTGCTATCATTTCTCCTCCTTGCCGTCAACCTTATCACCGGCACGAGAAGTAGCGAGAACCGAATTCGCAATGGCGAGTGGCCCAAATACAGAGTTCTAGTCTCCAGAGTTCTGTTTCCTGGTCTCCTAAAACCTTTCCTTTCTTCACTAACACATATATCCTTCGTACCTTCCCTAATTAGATTGGTAGTAGTATTGCATTACGTTGGTCGTCATATTTCAGTTGCCATTTAACGAAAGTCCACCAGTGCCGTCTTACGTAAGTTAGTTGTACGTGAGTACCAGTCCTCTTTCCTAATTACGATGGACCCATCCAGGCTTCTAAAACACGAAATCGTTTACGGGTTACGAGTATTCGTGGACTTCCCACGGACGAAGTTGACAGCCACCATTCGGCATAGTGTGGCTCCTTTAAAGCCCTCCCTACGCAGCAGGAACTCGAAGAATGTAGTCGGAAGGCCTCGTTTAGAGGGTTCCAAGTCAGATTATGACATTGGAGACCGCCTACTGGAGTTTGTGGCGCAGCTGCAATCCGAGGTGCAAGCTAAGCTGTCAAGGGCAAACTGCACAGCAGTAGCGGCTCAGAGCAGAGCTGTTCACAGCCATCTTCACCCTTGCCACCAGCATCGACAGATGACACCACTTTTGATGACCGTAGGAATCACGCCTCCCCCATCCTCTCGCTAGATTACAGTGTGCATCAAAACCCAAGATGTAGCTGATCAATTTCTGGAGCTCAACCATTATCTTAAACGCCTCCAAATTGATCAGAGAACTTTACTCTACAAGGGGGGTGCATTTGTTTGAGCTACAAGCCGCTGCAGTTACGGCAGCTGCGGACAAAGCGACTGAAAGAACCGCTTCCTCAGTTAATACGGCGAGCAATGAGACAGTATTGTTGAATTCTAAATACAACGAGTTCCTGGGAGTTTCGATGCTGATGTGGAGGCAGCACAGCAAACTTGTTAGGCGCATTCATCGAATGTCCTCCGATACCCAACAGCTCTCCACTCCCACCTCCACCTCTTATCCACATTGGAGCTTTACATTGGTAGCATCATTGCATCACAGGTTCATTGAAACTCAAAACCAAATAATACAATCGAACGGATACTCCTTTGAACATAAAACGGCACAGAACAAGCATTGCAAAATCAAAGCGTGGCGCAACACCGATAGAGGGAAACCAGGAAATTCTATATGAGCGTGAAGATATGGTTTTTGTGATTGGAAAATAACGTGGATAATCTGAACTTTTTTAATGGGCAACGGTGGGAAGTAATGCAGTCCAAAGTGAAATGCTTTGTTGTCATGTGGTACATGGACAGAAACTGTACTAACCAGGAGTCACCTACGTGGAGAGGTTGGCAAATGGGAGGACAGGTGCAGGGCTGCTCATTGGCAGGGGCTGCCCGACCTTAGACAGTCAAAACTCTTCATCCGGCTCTCCAGAGAGAGGTCCAAGGAGGTGCCTGTACTGGGGAGGAAGGATATGAGGATCATGTGTGCCCTGTTCACTGATCCGCTGAGGAATATTGGCAAGTGCGAGGTACAGGTGTGCAGGTTCTGCGAGGTAGTGCTAGAGACGGCAGAGCATGTGCTGTGCGTATGCGATGGACTCGCGGCATCGCGCCTTTGTTTGTTTGGGAGGCCCGTTCTCCAACCCGAAGAGGTGGCAAATGCAGAACTTGAGGATATCCTCCGCTTTGTACGGGGGTTGTGCCGGCGCTTAGGTGACGTCACACCAAGTGAGACCAGTGCTGTGGGGCCTGGAGGTGGTGCAGGGGGGCCATGATCTGAGGATCATGGACGCCCTTACAATAGGCCCGTTTGTGGCTGCAGTGAGGGTATCGCCTGCATCCACCGTTTCAAGGAAAAAAAACAACAAAAAACTGTATTGTGTGAAAAGAAGCAAAACTTGTATATCGACATTTGTACAAGTGTTGGGTTAATGCCCGTGTCTTTGGAGAGGGTACCTTCCTTATTGGCATTAACCCCTCTCCTACCGACGCTCAACTCGTCCTCTTGGGAATTTCCAGCGAAGCACGGCCCCCACGATACCTTCCCGTAGGCTTTGCGACCGCCGGCACTTTGCCCAACGCAAGCAGTTGAGTGACAGTAGGCTGATTACTTAATATTGAAAGCGTGTTATCTCTCTCCTGGGGGACCCTCTTTGGGTACATTCCGCGAGAAGCAACAAACAATATAATATCCGGCACACAGTCATAAACGAGTTGAAAATTAACGAAACGTACGGCAGAGCTACTCACCAATCTAAATCCGTTTCGATAGTGAAGAACGTCCAAAGTTTAACGGGTAACTTGTAATAAACTCCGTTCACATACGTGGCGTTGACCGTTTCGTAGTCGAATGACAAGTCAATTTTATCTGCGAACAAAACTAAGGCGCTACTTAACGCCAAGTACCCTGGAACCCCTAACTTCACGAGTTTCTTGTAGAGCTTAAACCGGTTTTGCAGATTTTGGATATGGTCGGGTAAGACTTTATCGTCTTTGTAGTCGTAGAAGCCAGAATTGCAGGTTGCGAACAACTCGACCATGCTTTTGCGATCAATATTAAAAAACACTATAGTAACTACGCAGATTATGATCACAGCCGCGTAATTTAGAACTTGTCCAGCCATAGCGATGTCATCCACTTTGAAGACGGTTATTATGTAGCTGACGAGAAAGAACGTCTGATTTGTGAGGACCATGAGAACATAGAAGAGGTTGAGGACCCATACCTTGGGCTTCCAGTTCATGAAAGCTCCGCAGAGTTCTAACATGTACCAATAGTCTCTGTACCTCCATTCCTCCACTGCAGGAGTGTCCATTTGGTCTAGTTCTTCCATCCATTTCGAGTACCGCATATTTCTCGCTACCGGAAACATTTTAAAAAAGTTTCAAATTATTACACAACTGTTGATTATTCTCTTGAACAGCTTGACCATCTCATTTGTCTCATCATCGAAAAATACTTGTGAACCCTACGTAACATACAAATTTCAGGAGCCTGTGGGACGCTGAAACGATTACTTTCGCTGTATTGTTCCACGAGTTCTTTTTTGGTTCACTGTAAGACCTGTGACTTCGCTGTTTTCGATCTATACGCCGTTGTACACCTCTGATACTCATTCCATTCGACCCAGCATCTAAAAAAACGATACCAAACACAGCGTATTGCGTTTTAGTTAATTTTTTAAACCATTTTTGGCTCATAAAAAACATTGCGTTTGTCTGATCGGATTGCCTAGCACGAGGGCACAACTAAATAATCTTTTGTGCGAAAGAACGGATTATGCAGGGCATTGCAGTTTTGGAATCCAAATGTCTTGAAACGTGAAGCATCAAATTTTTGAGGTGGAATTGTATAGAATTGTGACTGAAAACGTAGGGTTATTATTGGAAATGCTACAAGAGCTCGAGCGAGTTCATACGATTGATTCTGGTCTGTGCATGTTCGAATATTGAAAGAGCTAACGTTAACTGTCATGAAAAAACACTGCAAAATTATTACACACGGTTTATGATTCTCTTGAACAGCTTGACCTAGTATTACTACTCCGAGACCCATCCCATTCGATTCAGCATCGAAAAATACTAGTAAACCATACGAAACATGACCTGACTACAATGGAACTACGGAAACTAAACATCTCCCCGGCGAAAGGCGCCTGTAAGCGTCTGTAGGCATTTATGATTCGATGTAGGGGTGTGCGGAGGAAGTGGTCCTAACCTTCCTCCACCCCATTGGGCAAAAAGAGTCGGGGAGATTGGGACGGGGACTTCCAGCAAACCCTCGGCAATTGACATGACGTTGCGAGTCGAGCTGGTGGGTGGTTTTGATGCGACGGGTGGGATGGAGGGAGTACTAACGACGAAACGTTGACTTCCGCTGTAGTTCCCGCGAGTTCTGTCAATTAGTTGACTCTAATAATTACTGTAATTTCACTATACGCAGTTGTACACATCTGATACTCATTCCATTCGACCCAGGATGTAAAAATACCTTGAAAACGATACGAAACACGTCTTATTTGCGATTATACTGCGTTTTGTTAATTTTTTTTACCATTTTTTGTCCATAACAACCATGGGCTTCGTCCGATCGGATTGCCGAGATGGCGGGCACAACTAGATACCAAATGGAATTTTAGGGGTAAAGAACAGATATTTTAGATCACGTTAAAGGCACAAAATGGCCTGGATGGTGGACGGGGGACGGCGGTCGGCGGGCGGTCATTGGAGATTTGGAATCCCCATGTCTTGAAACGTAAAGTATCAAATTTTGAGGGGGGGTTGTAAAAAATTGTTCCCGACCGAATACATAGGGTTATTATTCAGAATGAATAATAAACCAAAACCGACTAGAACATGTAGAAGAATAGCCGGAAAATGGCGGAATGTACAACTGACATTAATTTTTCTCGAGGAATGCCTGTAAACTTGGATCATATCTCCTACGGATCAATACCAACCATTTGTTCTGGGACGTAGTCCCTCAAGGTTGAGCACTGTATCAATTAAGGTCATATAATAAAAGTGGCGAAGATGCGGCGTGAGTGTAGACAAGACAAGACAGCGCTTGCTTCATCACGTCAGCTCAGTAGCTTCAACCGCTTTCAAACAGCAGCAATGGTATCCGGTCTCTGACCGTCAGTACGTCCTTCGCTTTCCGCCATAACATGCTACTCGTACTTACTATGTAAACACCGATGCCGCGAGATCAAATCACTGTTGCCAACAAACTGAGGGTTCATAGGGGACTTACATCATCCATACATAGAATATGAGAAGAATTGATCGTGACGCACGGAGTTTTATTTGTTCCCGACTTGTGAGTAGCAATTTTCCGTTGCATGATGCACTGAATATGTCAAACAACGGAAAAAGGAAATTAGAGAGATTACTTCTTTGTTCAGGCGAATAGCACGTTCTCAGCGGTACGCAAAATAAAGTTGATATTACAGGAATAAGGAAGAGCCCTAAATGATTTGTCGCCAGGGCAAGGGCAAGGTTGAAGCAAAGAGGCTACTGACGGAGAAGTGTCACAAGCCTGCCTGATGGTTTGGCACATTTGTTTCATTCCTTCCTAGTGAGGAACGGAAGCAAGTGCGTAGGACTCCACAAGGTGCTAAAGTTAACGTACCTGTTAGGTAAGTCCGTCTCCTCTGGCTGGTGAGTTACTGTGGGCAAGCGCTTTCGATGTAAAGACATCATCGTCTGGCCGTTAAGTCAGTGCTGGAGTCAGTGCGGTCGTGGTCTTCATATACGAAGAGAAAGGTAAACGGGAGGATGGAGCGTCGGAACAAAGACGATTCAAACTTTGCCAACCACCTCAAGACAACTGGACATCAACCTACCAAAATACAGGATTGCACCATCTCACTACATAAACAATACAAAGGACGAAAAATGAACATATCAGAAAACATGGAAATTTATAAACAAAAAACTTCAATGGACTGATCATAAACGAACAAATCAACACAAAGTGCGACACCATATTCACACCACTCAAAGCACTACACAAACGAAGACAACCAACTGACGGATTTACAGACCACCCTCTACAAAAAAGACTTAGATTCCACTATTGAAAGATCATTCAAGACGTTCCATTCACCTCTAGTGGGTTTCCCCAGAGGTACATGACCTCCTCACCCTGCCCTTCACGTCGCTCCATCATTCCGTTTACCTTTCTCTTCATATACCAACTGACTGACTCCAGCACTGACTAAACGACGAGACGATGATGTCTTTACATCGAAAGTGCTTGCCCACAGTATCTCACCAGCCAGAGGAGACGGACTCACCTAACAGGTACGTTAACTTTACTGATTTGCCTACTGGCGGACATAACCCAATTGCTTTAATACTTCCACAAGGTGCCTGTGAGTAGCTCCCGTTTACTGGATATGTAAGATGTGCATATGTTGTATTTGAAATATTCGGGGAGCACTTGCTAGAACCTGACACAATTTACGAAACTTACGAGAGACTACTGGCAGGTTCCTACTATTCTGGTACGTAGAGTAGCACAACGGACAGTATAGAGGCACAAAAACTCTTAACGTAGCTAAAGATAGAATGCGTCTTAAAGGTACCTCGTTCGTGATCTATGCTGACAAGGAGAGCACAGGAATGCCCCTCAAGGCACCAGCTTGCTCTGCTGAGAATAAACCACATTGTTGGATACACGAGAGGGAGAGATATGAACATGAATGAAGAATTTAACTTAATTGAACGTTCACTCCGAACCTGATTCAGACTAGAGTATGAGAGAGTCACGAAACGCCTCTGCATGAATCTCTGGACCAGAGCCCGGACGAGAGCGAGTATACTGCACTGTATGTACTGAAGAGTGTAACTTGATTGACAAAAATCGTGACGAATTCTTGTCCCTGAGAAGCATAACACGCTGAATCAATTGTTAATCCAAATCCTTCCAGAACCGATCTCTTCATCCCCTCTACCAGTGTCCCATCATTCTTTCCAAACCCCCAATAAACGATACAAGCACCGCGCAAAATGTTTTTAGCACTTTCTTTCACTAGGCTCATCTACTGGCAATAAGAATAGGTCCATCCAGGTTTCTATATAGGAACCAAACAAAATCAGCCAAATGGAGGCCCCAGAGTGTTTCCCTGGATCAACCCGTAATCAATAGATTTCACGTCCTGAGTTCAGTTAGGTGTAGCAGGAAATCACTCGAAGCGCCCATTCATCACGCCTATCTTCGCCAGAGTCAAACGCTTCTTTTTACTTCTAAATAAATAATATAGCCATGGACTTGGCAGCAGCTAGGCAGTGGACTCAAAGTAACCTTCAACATGATATTTGTTCCGTAGTTACTTGGATCCAGACTAGAACCTTCAAGAGAAATGGGATTTAATTCAAGTACTACTTAATCGAAAAATTGACAACGGATTACCCCTTACCCGGACTTTCCAAATTATCCTTTTCCCTTCCCTTAATTCACATTCCTCTCCACAATAGACAGCTCCTCCCAAACTCAGTCACCTACTAGTTCTCGGGATCGACAGCCGACTGGCAGTTCTCCCAGTACATAGTCATGTATCAGTTCACGCGAAAGTCAATCGTTTCACCACTCATCAACATCTAATTCGGATTTCTCCTTCCCTCCCTGTATAACCACTTTCACGCCTTCCGAGCCCCACCGCCTATACACTCACATCCTGTTCAAGTCACCTCTTCTCTGTACATCCAAGTCTTCAAATCTTGTGATATCGCAACTTTACAAATTAAAAGTTGTGCTCCGTGGTTCTTTCTAGTCTACTCTGGTCAAAGAACAATTTTCGTGTTACAGAGCAAATATCGTTTGGAACCCCAAGAGATTTGTACCTGTTAACCTCTCCATGTAGCAGATCACAACATGACACACCTCGTTCTGAAGCGGTAATCTTGAGAAAACACAGTTTTGTGGCATAGGGCCTCCTCCGACTGGAGGCTTTTTTCTAGTCGAAGTACACTTTTCAGGTATAACCAGGCATCAAGGCGCAATTCAAAGGAAAATATTATCCAACTAGTACAAAAAGCTAAGATCTCTATATTTATCACGGAGAGCACAGGTCTTGAAGTGTTTCCCTGGTACAAACTCTAATGACCTTACTCTACTTAGACAAGTAGCAAGAAACCACTCCAAGCTCCCATTCATCAGGTCTGTCTCCACCAGATTATTGAACTCAGCCTGAGTCAAATCCTGCTTTCAAGTCCTGAATAGCCAGTTTGGTCTTGGACTTGCCATCTCTGGAGCTGCACAGCTATTGTGTGAGGTACATCAAGGCATGACTGCCGGCTCCATAAAACTAATCTAGACTGTGCTCAGCAGGGCATTTCACGTAAGGTGCCGAACCAGGTATTTCTTACCAACCCCTAACATTACAATTGGTCTACAAGTGCGTGGAATGAGACTATAAAACCTAATGGTATGTGCGCTGTAGGCATTGCCCGTGGCATTGGAGAGGATGCCTAGCTTTACAGCCATTACCCCTTTCCAGTCATCTCTCTAGGGGGGATTTCCAGCGAAACCACGGTCCCCACGAGGCCAATCCCATGGCTTCACGGCCAACAGCGCACGCCCTTTAGGCTCCACGCTGCCGGCCGGAGGCTGAAGCCCCCCTGGTACCCATTCTGTTTGGCTGCACCTTGAGCAGCCTGAGGACCTGAATGGGTGGCAGGCCCTGGTGCCGGAATTGCCAAGAGGCGTTCTACCCGCACCTACGCTTTATCTCCATGGGGGTATGGGGATTGGACTTGCCCCCGCACCAGCCATGGAGAAGGGTGTCAGGCTGTCTTTTACGAGTCCATTCCAACGTGACGAGGGCGGACTACTCTATATTCGGCTGCCCTCGACCGCGACCCACCTATCTCACACTACCCATTCAACCCTTAAACACATTCACACCCGATGGTCCAGGGGCGGATTACTCGATATTCATCCCCCCTGGATCCATCGCTACTCTACCTATCCTACAAAACACAAACACACATATACACAACACATACATTCACTCACAGTCACTCATACATACATTCAGCCCTTAAATACATTTACACCGGCGGTCAGGGATGAGCTACTTGATATTCGACCATCCCTGGCACCGCCCACTCAAAACCACACACTAACACATAACACACAACCTAAACACCTACTCCTGAGGCACTGCGCACATTTCCTATCCTAACCGCTTCCCTATCCATTTCCACCATATAAAACTTTCATTATAAAACCTACAGTGTGAAAAGGAACAATTACGTTAATTCAAATACAGCTGTGCTAAAAAACGCGGTTCCCCCTAATGCCTCATGTTTTCAAAATTCGCAACTACCTTACATAACCATCAGTGCTATCTTCTCGTCTACCTGCACAGCCGCCAGACGAGTCTAGCACCTTCAAAGAGGATTTCCTTTGTGAAGACCCACAGCATCTCCCTCCCATCTCTGAAGTCTTGCGATCTCGAGGACACAGAACATAATCTTTTTATAAGGGCGAGTGGTGTTACGAGCACGATTAGATCCTACACTGGCAAGGAATGTGATTTCAGCCATTGCTGGAGCTGTAGTGCTTCGACGTGGCCGAAACTGAGGGGTCGGAGATTAGGAAAGGTGCGAAGAGATAAGTATCAGTGGAGATGTTGGGAGACTAGAAGAAGAACTGTGGAAACTAGATAAATATATTGAAGAGTTAATGGAGGGTAACCCGGAACGGAAATGGAGAAAGACCTCGTGTTTTGGATGAAAAGCTTGGCAAACGTCCTCTGCCCCGAATTCGTTTCTCGAGCCGGTACCGTATCTAACTTTACGGAAGCCTTTCATATTTTTAAACGCAGGCGTTTACACGCGTTACGTGGCAGCGAGTAAACACGGGCAGTCCCGTGCAAGTCCTTCGCCGCCACTCGGGAGGGACCGTCGAGTTTCTATCACCACTTATCACACACTTTGTCTGCTTCCGCTCCGCCATCAGTAACATTTTCATAAGTCCAGGATTCCTGGCAGCAATTCACATTCATCGACCACGTAAGTTCCTCAAGAAAACGTCAGCTATTAGAAAATTCCACTCACATGCTTCAGAACATTTATTCCTAGTGAATTTACTTTCCCAACAGTCCGTCAAACAGTCACCACACAGTTAGTTCATCATCTGTCATCTGCCTTCTGGAAACTGCTTGAAGTCCGACCTTTCCCGGAAAACATCCTGTCCCAGGGTTTTACCCAACGACGACGACCGATGACAAGGGTTTTGTCCAACGACGACGACATGTGACGAGAACTCTTGCGTGTACCCTGACGCCACGTGGTCGAAATTAAGAAATTAATGGTCAGAGCACGTTCCTATTCATTTTCCTTTATTTCCATTTACGTTGAAATCGACTTATTTTAAGGCCAAATTGAATTTTCTTTTTTCTCGTTTTTCTTACTCTTTGATGCTTACAGAGCTCCATAGGTAGGGCCACACATGTGATGAAACCAGATCTTAAGTTCGTTTTTTGTTTTATCTTTAATGAGTTACACTTATTTTACTCAGAGCCACGGTTAATTGGTTATGCAAAATTCCCATACCCCTACCGGGTTCGAACACTAACTACCACTCATAGTGCCGGTGATACGGTTAACGGCAAGGAGGAGAAACGATAGCGACGCCTCCTCTCTAGGGGGAGAATGCTGATGCTCAGGAACAGTTCTTCCTCTAGATAGCGCCGTTCCTTGGGCGGTACAAAACCAAGCGTGAAGACTAGTTGCGAATGGAGGGGAGGGGGCTCGTGACTGAGATTGAGAAGGTAATGTGTATGTGATCACGTCACGTTATTCTGTTCCATTCCAGCTTCCACTAGCGAAGATCTATTGACGGCGGTTACTATATAATACTTGGAGGCGGCCATTGTGAAAATACATCCCAATTATGACGGGCACATGTAAAAGCAATTCTATGTTCAAATCAAAAAAGCACCTAAAATTGGAGGCACCTGCACCATAACGAAGCAGATTGTCAGGAGGTAGAATATCATGCAATGTTTGTTGTAAACTTTAATGTTAGAGCAAGTGTGTTAGTACAAATTGAGTAAGAGGGTTAATATACGTCTTATTCGTGTTTTCTGCTTCTTCATTCTTCTTTGGTGACTCGTAACAAGTTCATGTAGGAGTAGGCCGAGCTCATCATCTGACGGACAAAACAACGCTGTGAGATCGTTTACAATATTTGGAACATTTCTGTATAAAACCCCTCCAAAAGCGTCAACCCTGTGCAACACTAGTGACATTACATCGACGTGTTAGATATTTAGTAAGAAAAGCCACACGTTGACGACCCTGAGAGGCGTTATTTAAACCATGAAGAGGAGAGTGTGCCTCTTTCTCTTTCTTTTTCTTATTTTTCTTTCGTTAGTTTCGTGATCTGATGATCTGAGCCCCTACCGCTCCTGCTCGCAACCCTAACCCGACCTCCAGCTCTTTCTCATCCGTTCTCGTCAACCCCTTCACCACCTTCAAGCTGCCTTCGCTGCGAGAATTGGCCTGAAGCTTATAAAACGCCACGGTTCTTACGATCAGGGTCCTCAGTATCCCAGAACGCCGGCCAAGAAATTAAAGTTCCGACATCAACGACTGTAAAGTTCAATTCTGTTGCGCTCGGATCCCTGCCCAGAGGCTCCCGTATTATGTCTGAGCAGAATGTACGCTGTTTTGGTTTATTATTCATTCTGAATAATAACCCTATGTTTTCGGTCAGAAAAATGTTTTTACAACTGAAATGGTTTTCGCGGCGGACTGCGCGAGGTGGCAACACTGACTGTCACCCATGCAGCCCGCCACTGTTTATATTAGCAAGAGGAGCCAGTCGGTTATCATAACGGCTGGCGGCGCCTCAAGCGAAACGGTTTCCCTGAAAGTCAGTGTTTAATTTCCTCTTTTGGTTTGTGAAGTAAGGTAAGCGATCAGAGCTTTGTGTTTCATTTTCCCCATTGTCCCTTTTATTGTCATTTAATACAGTCCGAGCATAGGTTATTTATTTCATTTTAAAAGGAGTTCGTTTCGTTTCATTCATTTCGAGTTTTGCCGATTAAATTCAAGTGGGTCTTAATTGCTTTATAATTTCATTTCCCATTACCTTCTTGAGAGTTATTATTTTATTTATTTGATCGAGTGAGCATTATTGAGCGTATTTGATTTATTCTGTTCTTTTCGGCCCAGACACGGTCTTCACGAGTGTTCTGTACGCCGGAATTGGGACACAATTCCGCGAGTACGTCACACAACCCATGCAACGCCCGCTCGACTCGCAACGTGGTGCCAATTGCCGAGGGTCGCTGGACCCGTCCCAATTTCCCCGACTCTTTTTGCCCAATGGGGTGGAGGAAGGTTAGGACCACTTCCTCCGCACACCCCTACATCGAATCATAAATGCCTACAGACGCTTACGGGCGCCTGGCGCCGGGGGTTTCCGTAGTTCCATTGTAGTCAGGTCATGTTTCGTATGGTTTACTAGTATTTTTCGATGCTGAATCGAATGGGATGGGTCTCGGAGTAGTAATACTAGGTCAAGCTGTTCATGAGAATCATAAACCGTGTGTAATAATTTTGCAGTGTTTTTTCATGACAGTTAACGTTAGCTCTTTCAATATTCGAACATGCACAGACCAGAATCAATCGTATGAACTCGCTCGAGCTCTTGAAGCATTCCCAATAATAACCCTACGTTTTCAGTCACAATTCTATACGATTCCACCTCAAAAATTTGATGCTTCACGTTTCAAGACATTGGGATTCCAAAACTACAATGCCCTGCATAATCCGTCAGTAATTAATCAGTTAACAGTACCTAACTGCGTCACTCCGCAAAAACGGGTTTCACCAGACTTGGTCCAGCTCTCGCTCTAGTCTAGCGTTAACCACCAAAAGATGGGTGGTTAGTTCCGATTAGCTCTCATCTTCCTTTATCATATCCTGATATCTGTTCTCCATTACCGTACTCCATCTGCTATTCTCTTCTTTTATTGTCTCCATTATAATTGTCAACAATTTACATATGTTTTTGAATAATAATAGTCAACAAAGATGCTGTCTACACGTGCTCAGTAATAGCAGTTGCTTTTCGAAAACTAAGATGATATAATATGTAAGGTTATCGTCATTTCATCCGGCACCCCAGATGGATAGGAAAGAGTTCCGACGACTTTCAAAACGTATGAATTTAAGTTCTGTTGCGAATAAAACTTGTTCATGGGACGGGATGTTGAACAGACGCCGAATTACCTTACTTTACGGTAATCTCATTGGCCCACTGCCTCATTGATGTGGCTTCAAATCACAGCTATCAATCCGCATTCTGCAGTTATCTACCATTTGCTCAGGTGACATCAAATACACGTCAACGCTGTCGAACTTACTGTTTTGAAAGTAACACGATCGAAAGGCGTCAGTGAACCTGCCATCAGGACAATTGGCCGACTTAACACGCGCTTCATGATGGCGAATTGTTTATTCAGTTCTTTACTGCAGTCCATCCACTGGAATGAGTACATGGCGTCGAAAATGTCTTCACTCTGATGAAGAAACAGGAACGTGAGTGTACGGTTTATTAAATTAAATATCAGGGAGTAGGAGAGTTGTATTACTCACCAACTTTTTGATAGTTTGTCCAATCTCGCAGATAACGAAAACAAAAACTATTTCGGCAACCAGAAGAGCCGTGCTTGACATCAATGTGCTAGGCTTTCCACCGCCCTGCAGAACAGAAGTTATTTAATTCAAGGAATGCACACACTGCTGTAGTACTGTGCAAATTTAGTGGTTTAGAATTCCCTTCAGGTCGAAGAGAGTGGAAGGGGAATTGATAAAAGTTGTGCGAATGTATGAAAGCTGTTGTTTTCAATCAATGACGGACAATAATTGACTACTAGTTGATGAACGTAAAACCGAATCGTAGGGATTGAATGAAATCAGAGTGAACAGGGAGATTATGAAACAGCGTTAATAGATAATCATGTAATCTCGTTCGGCTGCTCACTTCCTACACTTACTCTCCCCTGTTGGCAGGAGTGAAGTGAGTCAGGGAGGAGTTACATTAATCAGAGGGCTCAGAAAGCAGTCGATGGTGTTTTCAGTCACTTCTGCGGTCACAGCTGTCCTAACAACTTGACCTGAAGGAGGAAGGAATGGGCCTACCGGCTTAGTGTGCTCGTGGTTCAGAACCGTTTATGCTGCAGCCGTCTGGAGGGTCTCCCCGTCGGAACAAGATCGGCGGCGGGCTCACACACTGCAGAGGGACGTCCTCCTAGCCATATTGCCGGCGTACAGGACAACGCCCCATCTGGCCTTGTAGATGCTTGTGGGGTCCCCCCCCCCCTTAGATCTTGCCCTGGACTCGGCCGTCCTGCGAGCTAGCATCAAGCACGCCACTCTAGATAGCTACCACGGCGTTCTAGAGTCGCTGGTCCCCACCTTCCGACTGGAAGTATCTCCTGGGCGCAGTCTAGGACTGGCATTTGATTCTGTCCTTGACATTTGGCAGGCAAGGTGGGATGTGGGCCCAACAGTGCGTCATCTGCACTCCCTCATACCCGCTGTCAGGGACTGTCTGGGAATGGGACGATGGCATCCCTCTTTTCCGGCGGTCCAACTGCTGTCTGGGCATAGAGCCTTCAACCGGCACCTATACTTCTTTGGGCGCCGCTCATTTGTTCCTACCTGGGTGAGGAGGGCGTCAGTGGGGATGCGAAACATGTCTTCTTTTCCTGTTCCCTCTATGAGGACGTGCGGGTAAACTCGCGCATCCCTCCCTCTGGAAGCAGAGAAACGCTTCTTTCTAAGGGGTCGGCAGGCAAAGGTTCTCCAGATTAGCCATAGCTTGGGTGGCTAGGAGGCAAATGCTGGAAGCTTGGTCTCCTCCCCTGCAGTGGCTTCCCCTCTTCACTAAGAGCGACACGCCCACTCCCGCTGTTCTCCCTTGATGGCGGGATTTGAAGCAGTGGCGTGCTCATCGGTCTAGGGTTGGTCGTAACTTGTAACCTCCCACCCACTTGCACCAACGCGCCAGTAGGCCTGGCCCGTTTCCCCATTAGGTTCAGAACCGTTTTTATATCCGGGCTATTTCATTTGTTCTATCACCTGGGGGATCTGCTCTAGTGCAGTTCCGCCAGTGCGAGGTTAGTGAAAGGTCCCGTGCCTCCAGTGTCAGTCGCTTGTCCACCAGTGAGTTGGGATCATCTGTCAATGTCTTTATAAAGGGGCTAATTCTATAGCACATGTTCCGCATCTTCTGGTGTTCTCGTGCTGATGCTATGTAGATGGGGGGCAGTTGCTGTACTGCCCTATTGCTCCTGCCACTGGAGCACCCACTCGTGTGCTGTCTTGCGTCTTGTGGAGTAGTACTTGTACTAACGTCTGAAGAGCGTCAGCGCGTCTCTCCTTATTTGTGATTGAACACAGCTAGGTCTAGGAGGAGATGCCCGTTTAGACACCCTGAAGCTACTAGAACCTGCAAGGCTTGATGTGCTCCAGAGTGTAGACCCACAAGCAGAATGTTACATTGTAACGTTCAGGCTTGTTTTCTGCCTTTTACTGAACCAATTGAAGCCACTTTTGCTTTTGCTGAGAATGATCAGCTCCATAATTAAATTTCGCGAGATAACCGATCCAGTGGGAATGCAACATGTCCCCGCTGACTAGACTGTCACCTTCCCACTCGTCTCAGAATCAAAAAGAACCTCAGGCACTGCATTAAAAATGCGCGGTCGTCTGCCCAAAGAGTTACGTTCGTTGGGAACTGTAAGCGATGTGTGTGTTTGTTCCCTCACACTCTAGTGTGTATGAAATTCTTTGGTTTGTAGAGGAATGGAACTTTACATCAAAAGTGCAAAATTCTCTTTGTCCGGGGATGCTAATGGCTGAGGTACGTATAAGCAGTTCAGGCAGGAGGAACGATGAACTCCCCATGGAGGTGCGTGGGAGCAGATTGCGAAAGGGGCTGTGGCAATTTGTGCAGCGGTCTACTGTGCCCAGATTTCAATGAAAAGCTCTCAAGCCCCCTGACCTGAGGCCAAACTCAGTGACCCTAGGACATTGTTCTGTAGGTGCTACAAACTCCTGACTACCTTCGTCTGCGGTTCTCATCTTTCACCTTCCTTCCTCGCGCAAATAATGTACAGTAATGGGACGAACCGAACCCTTCGATTCGGTGGAGGCTCTTCCAGGGCATTTAACCTGACTGGGCACCTCAAATGCCCCGATTCGCTCGAGACTTTGCTGCCGTCAGTTGTAACCAAGCCGGTTCCCTCGTCGCGGCGCTCGCGTTCACTTCCACCCTGTTCCCTTGTCACCGCGCTTGCGTTCGCTCCCACCCAGTTCCCTCGTTGCGGCGCTCGCGTTCACTCCCACCCAGTTCCCTCGTCACGGCGCTCGCGTTCACTCCCACCCAGTTCCCTCGTCAAGGCGCTCGTGTTTTCTCCCACTCAGTTCCATGTCTGTGGTGGTAAAACTTCTCCAAATGTAATTACGATTAAAACTCCTTGTTCGAATTGCATTCTGCTTCTATCGTACTACATCCCGACTCACCTAGTGCGATACCGCTTTCAATATAAATATCCCCCGTAACGGTACTTTCAAGCTTACAGATTCCACAGTGGGTTTTTCACACCCTTCCTACATCCCACTTTACTTGCCACCTCCGCTTTAGCATTCCAACTCTATAATTTGCACACTCACTCGGCTCTCGGTGCTCAATCATTTACACTCCCTCACTAGCAGATCTTGTTCCCAATCACACTGCTTCAATCACCTTTCTGGCGAAATAAGCTTGTAACCGGTTACACAGTGGTGCAGTCCATGGTGGCAAAATTTACCTTCATGAGCGTTATTGCCGACATGGCGATGGAGATGCTGCCGCCGATAACCAGTGCTCCTCCAGGCCAATTGATGAGGGCCATGTACTTCTTACTATATCTGTAGCCAAAAGACGAACAAACAATCAATTGTTCAAGTTCTCATTGAATGCTTAATAATGTTAACATACAACAAAAAATACAAAAGTATCATTATTTTAAGATCATCAGACACTTTCATTTCAGACTCACGTTAGTTTTGTCGTCATGGATCCCCTAGCCCGAGCTAAATTGTAATAAAATCCGATCAGATCAGCAACCAGATTTCCCTAGATATTGGAAATGTACGAGTCCTTGAAAAATGTGTGCAAAATAACAGTTAACCGTGGAATCCGACACAAATACTCCCGTTCACAGTGCTTCAAAACGAAATTAAATTGTTTTTTCTGGACGTAACGTGGCCAGAATGCGTCTGAAGAGGTTACTGACTAGATAATGCAGCCACTTCTTGGTGGTTTGGTTGTCTTGGGAATGCTCTGCATGGGACGCTTGTAGCCATTTCATGCGGTGTGGAAAGGCTCCTTGTTGTACTACTTAATTTGGAACCAAGGCATTATTTAGAGTTACACTCGAACTCGTCCCAGGATCAGACTCGTTATCTTTCTAACGCAAACAAAACTCCTTGAAAGCGGCAAAAAACCGAAAAACGCTGCAAATTATTACACAATGGTTAATTATTCTCATGAACAGCTTGACCTAGTATTACTGCTCCGAGATCCATTCCATTCGATTCAACATTGAAAAATACTAGTAAACCATATGGAACATGACCTGACTACAATGGAACTACGGAAACTAAAAATTCCCCTAGCCCCAGGGTGTGTGGCCCTAACCTTCCTCCGCCCCGTCGGGCAAAAAGAGTCGGGGAAATTGGGACGGGGACTTCCAGCGAACCCTCAGCAATTGACACGACGTTGCTCATAAAAAACATTGCGTTTGTCTGATCGGATTGCCCAGCACGAGGGCACAACTAAATAATCTTTTGTGCGAAAGAACGGATTATGCAGGGCATTGCAGTTTTGGAATCCCAATGTCTTGAAACGTGAAGCATCAAATTTTTGAGGTGGAATTGTATAGAATTGTGACTGAAAACGTAGGGTTATTATTGGAAATGCTACAAGAGCTCGAGCGAATTCATACGATTGATTCTGGTCTGTGCATGTTCGAATATTGAAAGAGCTCGCGCCAACTGTCATGAAAAAACACTGCCAATTATGACACAACGGTTTATTATTCTTATGAACAGCTTGACCTAGTATTACTGCTCCGAGACCCATTCCATTCGATTTAGCATCGAAAAACACCAGTAAACCATACGAAACATGACCTGACTACAATGGAACTATGGAAACTAAATATTCTCCCTGCACCAGGCGCCTGTAAACGTCTGTAGGCATGTATGATCCGATGTAGGGGTGTGCGGAGGAAGTGGCCTTAACCTTCCTCCGCCCCGTCGGGCAAAAAGGGTCGGGGAAAATGGGACAGGGACTTCCAGAAAACCCTCGGCAATTGACATGACGTTGCGAGGCGAGTGGGCGGGTGGTTTTGATGCGACGGGTGGGAGGGAGGGAGTACTAACGACGAAACGTTGACTCCCGCTGTAGTTCCCGCTAGTTCTGTCAATTAGTAGACTCTAATAATTGCTGTAATTTCCCTATACGCAGTTGTACACGTCCGATACCCATTCCATTCGACTGAGGATGTAAAAATACCTTGAAAACGATACGAAACACGGCTTACTTGCGATTATACTGCGTTTCGTTAATTTTTGTAACCATTTTTTGTCCATAACAACCATGGGCTTCGTCCGATCGGATTGCCGAGATGGCGGGCACAACTAGATACCAAATGAGATTTTTGTGCGAAAGAACGGATTTTTTAGACCACGTTAAAAGCACAAAACGGCCCGGACGGCCCGGACGGCCCGGACGGCGGACGGACATTGGAAATTTGGAATCCCCATGTCTTGAAACGTACAGTATCAAATTTTGAGGGGGGGTTGTAAAAAATTTTTCGTGACCGAAAACATAGGGTTATTATTCAGAATGAATAATAAACCAAAAAATTCGCCGCGAACCAACCAGATTAGGAATGGTAGGGGAGAGGTGGTATACTTGATCTCCGAGGATACACGATCCCCCATTTAAAACTAGCGCCAAAACGTGTTTAAAGTTGTTCTGTTGGCTACATTGGGACGTCGCCATGATACCTAGTACAAAGTGTAAACATCATACAGAAACAATAGCTTGGTTTAAAAGTAATTGGTAATTTATGTTTTTCACCGGATCCTACTTGTTTTGTTTAGTGTAAGGCAAATAGAAAAACTTCTGGTAAGTGTGCTTTATAATATTTTGTTTGCGTTTATGAAATATCGTGTATATTTCGCTGTATAAATTCAGTTATTTCCCATTCAAACGTTTTTATCTTGTTGATGTTTTTTTTTTCATTTAAAAAAAGGTGCTGGTTCGGGATAGTTGATCCCTTCTGCTAGGGGGATGCTTGATCCCAGAATCAAGTATCCCACCTATAATTCTTTTGTTTGTTTTCACCCACAATACGAAATAATTCTTCCGTTCTTTTACATGCCGGGGAAGTATGTAGCGAAGCAAGGGGCCATGAAACGGGTACCGTACGATCTGGAGGCCTTGAAAAATGCGGTCCAAGCAGTTAAAGATGGAGCTGGGTACAAAACCGTCGCAAGAAAATATAAAATTAATGTCATGACACTTAAAAGGCTATGCTGTCGGGACTCTTATGTTCACACCAGGTTTCACCAATCGAAAAATTTTCTCCAAACGCTTTTGAGCCCATCAGAAAAGAAGTAAGGGACTTTGTAGCTGCACTTTACAATGGTTTGTCATACGCAGGAAAAATTACAAAAATACATGCAAACGGGGCTACAATAAAAGCAATGGAAAATATCTGGTGCGTTGCAACACACAACTTTCCTTAGCTCTACGTAAATTCACTTTGTACATGGCTAACTCTATTCAATCAATTCATTTATCACTCAGTTAATTTGAACTTGGTCAAACAACGCTTTGCGACAGCAGAAAGCGGTAGCGCTTACAGTTCCGGAATTTATTGTGCTGCTCGTACTCATTGCAGGACCATTATTGAGCAATTGGTTCACAGATAATTAATGAAGCTGTAAACACGATTTTTAAAAAAAAGGATAGTAATCACATTTGCAGAGTTATTGGAAAATAACGGTTAGAACTGGTAGTAAGCGAAACGGCAGTAGTTGAAATTCAGGAATTTCTGGAGTGAGCCCCATGTATCTCAAGAGCGTTTTTAAACACTCACCCTTTAGGTATTGGATTGGACTACAATACCAATTTTTTTTAACATTCTACAAGAATTCCAGCGGAGTTTATAAGGAACTGCGCGAAAAACGCTTTTGGTCGAAAATGTTGATAATTTATTGTGCTGCTGTCGTCATTTTCCCACGGATGAGAATTTCATAGTATCATTGACTTAGTGAGAGCTATCAATATAAAAAATGTAATTAAAATCGTTAGAGCCGTTTTTGAGAAAAAAAAATTGGTGTTTTGATCACTATGATGACTATAGTTAACTTTCGGTGGATCTTGCCCATACCCTCATTATTGCGTCCCATGGTAACCTGTAGGCTAGACATCAAGTTTCAGCTGATTTGGTATGGTGGTTTTCTCTAAAAACTGCGCTAAAATCGATTTCGTCGAAAGTTTCGGTAATTTATTGTGCTACTCTCGTCGTGTTCCCACAATTGGAAATTTCATGCTATCATTGCCGTATTGAGAGCTATCAATATAAAAAATTTAATCAACATCTTTGGAGCCATTTTTGAGAAAAAAAATATTTGGGGTTTTGATCACTATGATAACTATGGTTAACTTTCGATGGATTTTGTCTAAACCCTTATTTTGGCGTCCCATTGTAGCCTGCTGGCGAGATATCATGTTTGACTGGTTTTGGTACCATGGTTCTCTCTAAAAATCGTCCACAGACACACATACACACACACAGACACACAGACCATTTTCCCAAATAGTGTTTTTCGGACTCAGGGGGGTCTGAAACGTAAAGATCTGAAGAGAACTCAAAATTTTTTTTTCAGCCGATTACATAACTTTCCTTTCTACTTCGTAGAGCAAGGAAAGTAAAAAGTGGATGGCTTTGGAAGTGGCCAGCAAGGGAAGACGAAATATTTTATGTATGGGGTGACATTTTGGGACACTTACCGGTGCTGACGAAATTCTCAAAAACACGTGAGATTTATTCCGAGCCACTGCTCGAATAATTTTCATTTTTGTCTGTGTTTTCAATTTTTCATGTTCTTTTCGTTTTGTACCTACTCTACCTTTCGAATTGTTAATTACAACTTATTAATAGTATGCGACAGTTAATTTAATTTCCATATTTAGGTAGGCCTTCGACTGAAACTTTGGCGGGTGGGATGGTTGATTCTCCGGGATCATACAGCCCACTCACCGGGATCAAGTATCCCCATAGGGAGGGTTAGTTGATCCTTGTGTCGGACTTTTGAAAAAACCCTTTTTGTTGTTTTTGTTCAAAAAATAGGAAGGTCTGTATTGGTGCATAATCGGTAGTATGGAACGGGGATACATGTGTAATTTAAAAAAAATCAGATTTATTAAAAAGTTTCGAATTACTAAAAGAAAACCATAGCAGGGATCAAGTATAGCACCTCTCCCCTACTCATCCAAATATGGGTATGACTGTATTAATGAAATGGATGTGATGGGTTGAAGGAGTGGGCGTGGTTGTAGACTTCGTATACTGCTAAGGCGAGAGTCGCTTGGATAGGTACTGTGGGGGATTTCTAACCACGTTTCCACCACGACACCATTGGACTAAATGCCACTGACCATGAAGCACTGGGCGTAGGTTTTCTTAGTGGAAATTTCCACATTGGTCCCGCACGGGTCTCGGCACATCACTTTCTCATCGGACCTAGTACCTCGAGAACTTGTCATAATAGTTACCGTTACTGTGGTTTACTAACCTCAATATGGCGAGGTGATGTTCGACCACCTGTATCAAACAATACTTGTAGCATTCCGTTAAGCCTCCGTCTTCTGTCCTCTTAAGCGGGTGGGCAGAAGGGAGTCTTTTGTAGAATTTTTCGTACAAAGCGTTTGCTCTCCTATCCATTTCGATACAAGCGTTGTGAAGAATATTTAGCTGCATGATGAGATCTAGACCGAAGAATACTATTAGGAAAATTGCAGATACAACCATAAACGCCATTACGGCAGCGCCCACTGACACGTATGACAGCAACAAGAACCTGCGGCATGAAGAATGGTTGCCATTTAAACCTTCAAAACGGACATGTACGCGTATACGGTTGTAGTACAATGAAGAAAGGGAGAGTCTATTTTCTCGTTGTAAGGTAGCTAATGATGGGGAAGGGGTTAGATTGGGTCCATTTACAAGGCAGAAGAGGAGAATCTATATCATGTTGGACAGTCAGGCCACCCTCAAGGCGTTAGCCTCATACTGTCTTACATCGTGGCAGGTGTGGGAGTGTATGACTGGACTGAAGGCCCTGGCCGAGGACAACAGTGTAACACTGTGTTGGGTGCCAGGGCATCAGGGTATAGAGGGAAACGAACGGGCTGATAGGTTGGCTAAGAAAGGATCAGGGCAAACCCCTATTAGCCCTGAGACCTTTGTTGGGACTACCAGGAGCCATCTTTGAAGAGAGGTTGGCAAATGGGAGGATAGGTACAGGGCTGCCTAGCCTTAGACAGTCAAAACTCTTCATCCGGCTCTCCAGAAGGAGGTCCAAGGAGGTACTTGCACTGGGGAGGAAGGATATGAGGATCATATGTGGCCTGTTCACAGGTCACTCTCCGCTGAGGTACCACTATGCAAATATTGGCAAGTGCGAGGTACAGGTATGCAGGTACTGCGAGGAAGGGCTAGATACGGCAGACCATGTGCTGTGCGTATGCGATGGACTCGCTGCATTGCGCCGTTGTGTGTTTGGGAGGCCCTTTCTTCAGCCAGGAGAGTTGTTGAATGCAGAACTTGCGGATATCCTCCGCTTTGTGCAGGGATGGTGGGGGGCGCCTAGGCGACCTCACACCAAGTGTGACCAGTGCCGTGGGGCCTGGGGGTGGTGCAGGGTGGTCATGATCTGAGGATCATGTACGCCCTTACAATAGGCCCGTTTATGGCTGCAGTGAGGGTATAACCTGCATCCACCGTTTTCAAGGAAAAAAAAAAAAAGGCAAAGACAACTATCGGGACTGAGACTGCAAGAAGTTATGCACGAAGTAGTTCTTATTACTGAGCAGGTCAAATACCGGGGCGTTATCCTGGAAAGCAAACTAACCTGCAAAGAGCACATCAATATACGACCAAGAAGGCAACAACAGTCCTGTGGAGTGTGCCAGGAATCAAGCCCAGAATGTCCTGCTGGTTGTACGAGGCCATTGTGAGACCAATGATCTCCTGTGGGTCGATCGGATGGTGACACAGAGCTGCCACTGGAGAGAACTGTAGCCGCCTGGCCACAGTACAAAGGCTGGGGGGCCAACTAATAGCGGGGGTGGCGCGGGCTCTGAGGTGTGGATAAGTGGCATTAGAAGGGACGCAATATTGCCCTGGGCCCCAATCCAACAGTTTTCCAAGCAGAAAGCTACGCCAGGGCAATCATAATGAATGAGAAAGGCTATAGCAGTAAAGCTATCAACGTAATGACTGATAGTTGCTGAACTACTTAAACAACTTCATTGGATTCCAGGGCATAAGAGGGAGGACCATCTGGCCAAGCGCGGTTCGTATATTGGGCCACCTCCCCACTGTGGCCCCCTGCGTTGGCTCCTCTGTCACTAATCTAAAGGACTGTGTGGGAATATGCCAGAAGAATGCATCAAACAATCTGGAACGCTTTATCTCAGGGCAAACACACGAGATAAAACAGAACCTACTGAGGATGGAGAGGAAGACCCTAAGGCAGATAATCACTGCGCACTGCAAAACACTCGTAAGTTATGGTATGGTCGACACCCCTCGGTGTAGGTGGTGTGTGGCACGAATGAGGAGACTCCCTACCGAGAGGGAGCGATTTCTGGTCTTCGGTGTTACTCCTGGGTGGACATTAAAGAAGAAATACCTTTCATTCCTTAGGAGACTAGCGATGGACCTCGGAGACTTTAGGACTAGCATAATAGGTCATAGGTCACATGTATATAAGGGTTATTCCACCATCGTAGTTCTGAGGTCAATATACAGGCAAAGAATAGCGTGGAAGGAAGGTAGAGTAGTTGAGTTGTGGCTTCGAAGCACACGACGACGATAAGATCAATTGCTATCAATTTACGGCGTATTACCCATACCGTGACAGAAAGAGATACAGCAAGATAGATAACTCCCTCATATTTCCGATGCCCCATAAGACAATTTGAGGTATGTTTAATGTTGAAATTCAACTACATAAATCCTACAGTACTCTCAGGTGTTTCAGTGTGAGCGAGTGAGCATATTTTTCCCCTCTACTCTTCCTGGTAGAAATGAACGAGGGGCTAGAAACCACGAATCGGGCGATAGAGAGCCACGATAACACATGGCTTAAAGTACTAAACGAAAGATCGATTATCAGCACCGATACGTTGAGGTTTGATACACCTTGATAGGAGTCGAGTGTGAACAGTTGGACCCTCAAGGACCTTCTAGTTAAAAAGTAATCAAAACATACGGCAAGGTTACTCACCAATCCAAATCCGTTTCGATAGTGAAGAACGTCCACAGTTTAACGGGTAACTTGTAATAAACTCCGTTCACATAAGTGGCGTTGACCGTTTTGTAATTCAGCGATGTATCAATCTGCTCGGAGAGGAGAGCTATAACGACAGTTGTTGAAAAATACCAGGGAACCCCTAACGTCAGGATTTTCTTGTAGCGTTGAAACCGGTTTTGCAGTTCTTGCACATGCTCGGGCAAAGCTTGCTCGTCTTTGTAGTCATAGCTACCAGAACTGTAGGTCTCGAACAACCCGATCAAGCTCTTGCGATTAATATTCAAACTCACAGTGGTAACTGAGCTGATTACGATCAGAGACGCGTAATTGAGTGCTTGCCCAGCAATAGCGATGTCATCCACCTTGAAGACGGTTATTATGTAGCTGACGAAAAAGAACGTCTGATTTGTGAGGACCATGAGGACATAGAAGAGGTTGAGGACCCATACCTTGGGCTTCCAGTTAATGAAAGCACCGCTGATTTCTAACAAGTACCAATAGTTAATGTACCTCCATTCCTTCACTGCAGGAGTGTCAAGTTGGTCTAAGTCTTCCATCCATTTTGAATACCGCATACTTCCTGCTGCTGGAAAATTTAAAAAGAAAAAAAAAAGGTCATGCGGATCTGAAATGTTGCTGTGAATCGTTCAACTGAGTTCTACAAGTTCATACGGTTCTTTTTTGTGCAGAACCGCATATAGAGAAAGCTAACGACAACAGTCAATAGAAACTCGCGTATGGGCTCAGCACAAGAAACAAAACGCTGCAAATTATTACACAACGGTTTTTGTTAATTTTTTAAACGTTTCTTCGCCCATAACAACCATGGGCTCGAATTATTCAGAATGAATAATAAACCAAAAATGGATTAGCATACCGTATTATGGGGCTGTTTGGTGCGCAGCAAATTAGCTGGGCCTTTGACCTCCAAATATCCACACTTGCTCTAAGGGGCCATAATTTCTCTGAACATCATCTGTCCTCAAGTTCTTTTGGTTTGGAATGCCCAGATCTTCAGTTATTTCCGATTGACAACGGATTTCCCGTTCCTCTAGACTTTCCCAAATATCCATTCCCCCTCCCCTCAATTTGCATTCCTCTCCATAACCGACATCTCCTCCCAAATATCCTTTTCCCCTCCCCTCAATTTACATTCCTCTCCACAACCGACATCTCCTGCAAAGGTGAGTCATCAGCTAGTTCTTGTGACAGACATTAGTCATACCTTTCTTTGACATCTAATTCGGATTTCCCTCCCCCTCACCGTACAATCTGCGAGAGTCAGTTGCCTCCCAGTTCTCCTAACAGAGATTCGTCCCCCACTTCTCGCGACCGCCTCGCTTCAATATCTAATTCGTATCTCTCTCCCCTTCCCCGTATAACCAGTTTCACGCCTTCAGAGCCCCCTTGTTCACGCTCATTTACTCTAACTCATATCCTGTTCCAGTCGGTTCTTCTTTATACATGTTATCGTTCTAGTCTTATTGTTGTTTCAGTGCTTCTTTCAAGTCTACCCAGGTCAAAACACTGACTGTCGGAATGGCCATATAAATTATTACAGAAACGTTAGACACGTCTGCTTTTACCATCACGAGAAAAGATTTAAAAGGAAGCTCTGGTTTTTGGTTAACATTACAACTAGGGCCATTTTCCGGCCATGTGCTCGATGGGGAAGGCCAATTGGATTACAAAATGCAGGCAATTCGCGAGCGTATTTCTTGTTTTAAACAGTGGTTCTCGTTTACGCGAGTTACGTTATTAATTCTTACGTATACGTTTTTAGGACCTAATTCACTAAAGCTGTAGCGAACATTGCTAGGATTGCTACGGATATCTATTGCCCTGAATCCTTTCTTTAGTTGAACAACTTGCGTAAATTTAACGACTATGTTTTATCTATTGTCCTAAATCTTTTTTGGAAAATCAAAACACGTACATTTCACGACTCTATTGCTCTAATTCGTCGTATAAGCAATATAATTTCGAAAAAAACAAAAACGAATCGCGTAGCTTCAACGACTCTATTGCCCTATTTCATCGTATAACCAATATAATTGCGTACAATCGAAACGCGTGAATTTAACGATTCTATTGCCCTTATTCGTCGTATAACCGATCTAATTTCAAAAAATCAAAACGCGTACCTTCAACGGTTATGTTTTATCTATTGTCCTAAATGTTTTTGTCGAAAAATATAAAAAACGCGTAAATTTAACGACGGATTTCGTAATTTGTGTGTTTGCTAGGAGCGTAGGGCGACAATTTTTTGTGCAATTATGCCTCAGTAAAATTACGTAGCGATTTATTTTAGGGCTCCACGTGGGCCCGGGATTTATTTAGCGTGAACACGTGTGCTGTGGGGAGCTTCTTAGGCGTTAGAGCAATAATTGGTTGGGGTATGACGTACTTGTAGATCCACTCAGAACTTGCGCCAATTGCGGGGGCAGCAGGGACATCACTATCCCAGAAGTGCCGTAGCCCTGCATACTGGAAGTCTTCGAATCTTATTGTGATCTCACAACTCTTCCAATTACAAGTTTCGTGCTACAGCAAAACCCGTCAACGTGATTCGTTCAGGTCTACGTTGGTCAAAACACCGATCACAACGTCATTGTTGATTGGCTTCCGAAACCTGACAGTTGTTGCAGTGGTCGTAATGTTGAACTGCCACACTGCGAGGATTAGTCCCGATCCAAGGATTAGGCAGGAATGTTTTCCACATCGAATATG
This sequence comes from Pachypeltis micranthus, assembly GCA_020466155.1. Lineage (NCBI taxonomy): Eukaryota > Metazoa > Arthropoda > Insecta > Hemiptera > Miridae > Pachypeltis > Pachypeltis micranthus. Next base: position 25,665,887 of record CM035777.1, on the reverse strand, counting down.
GAGCCTGGGAGGCTGATCGGCAGTCAAACCCAGAGGCAAAACATCTGGTGCGTGGCAACACACAACTTTCCTTAGCTCTACAACAATTCACTTTGTAAATGGCTAATTCTATTTAATCAATCCATTTATCACTCAGTTCCTTTGAACTTGGTCAAACAACACTTCACAGCAGCAGAAAACGGTAGCGCATACAGTTCCAGAATTTATTGTGCTGCTCGTACTCATTCCAGGGCCATTATTGAGCAATTGGTACACAGAGAATTAATGACGCTGTAAACACGATTTTTTTGAAGTTGAAATTCAGGAATTTCTGGAGTGAGCCCCATTTGTAGAGCCAAGGAAAGTAAAAAGGAAGATCTACCCGGAAGCCACACTGTTACGAAAGGACGTTTGGAGATGCTTTTTGAAGAGCTGCTGACTAAGGCAAAAATTACGGCAATCGCGCCGGAGGTTCGATCCACAAACCTCGACTTACGTCGGGTATTATGAATCGACTATCCACTAGACCACGATCAACCGCTTGCCTCTTATAGGAGTCAGTCAGCACAACACGACCATTTCTAGCAGTGGATTTCCGGAAGTAAGCGTTTTTCTTCCCTCTGAATGTTCTGAATTATCATTCCATTTCCAGAAGTGGATTGGTGGATGGTGATTAGTGAGACTGGAAGCTAAATTGAACCTTTTTTTCAGTGTGAAGGATTATCCTTCTAAAAAAATGACAGTAGTTGAAATTCAGGAATTTCTGGAATAACCTCCATGTATCTCATGAGCGTTTTTAAAGACTCACCCAGGAATTGAATTGGACTACAATACCAATTTTTTTCTACATTCAACAAAAATGCCAGCGGAGTTTATAAGGAAAAAAACTGCGCTAAAAAGGCTTTTCGTCGAAAATTTTGGAAATTTATTGTGCTGCTCTAGTCATTTTCCCACAAATGGGAATTTTATGGTGTGATAGCCTTATTGTGAGCTATCAATATACACAATTTAATCAAAATCGTTAGAGCTGTTTTTGAGAAAGATAATTTGGTGTTTTGATCACTATGATAACTATAGTTAACTTTCGGTGGATTCTGCCCATACCCTCATTTTTGCGTCCCATGGTAACCTGTAGGCTAGACATCAAGTTTCAGCAGATTTGGTACGGTTGTTTCCTCTAAAAACCGCGCTAAAATCGATTTTGTCGAAAGTTTTGGTAATTTATTGTGCTGCTTTCGTCATTTTCCCACAAATGGGAATTTTATGGTATGATTGCCTTATTGAGAGCTATCAATATAAAAAATTTAATCAAAATCGTTAGAGTCGTTTTTGAGAAAAAAAATATTTGGTGTTTTGATCACTATGATAACTATAGTTAACTTTCGGTGGATTTTGTTCAAACCCTCATTTTGGCGTCCCATGGTGACTCACGGACGAGATATCAAGTTTGAGCTGATTTGGTACGGTGGTTTTCTCTAAAAATCGTTCCCAGTCACACATACACACACACAGACCATTTTCCCAAATGGTGTTTTTCGGGCTCAGGAGGGTTTGAAACGTAAAGATCTGAAGAAAACTCAAAATTTTTTTTTCAGCCGATTACATAACTTTCCTTTCTACTTCGTAGAGCCAAGGAAAGTAAAAAACGTTGTTGATCTGATGATCCACAGGTATTGCCCGTAGATTGAATTAATGTATCCTTGTCTCCTAAAAATCAAGTTGTGAAACGTTCCCTTCCACAGGATGATGTCTGGGAGAACACAACGCACCAACAGTGATGGTTCTTCGCATTTTTCTCAGGAATTTACAACGTGCCTATCAATACCTACTTTTTTCCCTCAATAAGTGTATTTTTGATATGAGGATATTGGCCTTCAAAGTTGACGAGGAATTTGGACACTATACCGCGCAGCAACTTAACATAGACTACAGGCGTCTGTGAATTCACTATACCGCTCTTCTTCCACTGTTATCAAACCTGCAGTATACCTGTATCCGATTGTCAGTACGTCCTATGCTACTCGTTGTTACAATCACCTGCACTTGCTACCCGCTCAGGTAACACCGTCGCCACGAGTTTGTAATCACTGTTACCGACAAACTGGTTCATGGGTCTTACATCATCCATACATATAATATGAGACGAATTGGTCGTTACGAACGAAGTATTATTTGTTTCCAACTTGTGAGTAGCAATTTTCTTTGGCGCGATACGCTGAAAAATTCATACAACGGTGAACGAAATGCGATAGATTACTTCTTTGATAAAGTGAATAGCTCGTTTCCTGCGGTACACCAAATTATGTTGATATATAAGGAAAGTCGAAGAGAAAGATCCTACTTGACGTGTGCCCAGTTCAAAAGGTTGAAGAAATTACGTTCCATGGTTGAGGCTATGAGAGTAGTGATGGAGGAGTGTTGTTCACAGTTTCACTTTGCAAGGAAATGCAATTCTTAAAGGTGAGGCTCCACAAAGTGCCTGTGACAGGTTCCTCATGCTTGTAAGTTCTCAGAAATATCACCCTCCAGAATAGGCGACCTTGTGTGGCACTAGGAACGAACAAAAATGGCATGTTCTTCATTTTAATTCGTTATTTTTTCGAACTTTTACAAAAACGTTTTACGTTGGCGTTCCGTACGAACATGTATCAATTAACAGAACCCACTAATTGTTTTCACAAGTTGGTTAGCATAGAGCAGTTTTTAGGCTAGAGGCAGATTATGTGTACTCACCTGTTACTCACCTGTCTTTCCTCCTGTGGACTATTTTTTTTACATACAATACTAACATTGATGATGCAATGGCAGTGCGACGAGGCAGTAGAGGCAATTGAAGCGGCGTTGTCGAGCGAGCTGAATACAATTGAAGGGACGGAGTTTCAGAGAGCATTGATGGACCTCTACACTCTCCGAAGGAATTGAAGACATACCAAATGTATTCATGTTTTCTGTGTTGTATGGTTTCCATGCTGTTTTTTCAAGAAGTTTTTGAATGCCCTGTGCGTCACTGTGAACATGAAGCCCATGCAGTGAAGTCATCATGCTCATTCGCTCAAACCCTTGCTCTGGCCGTAGTATGCGTAGTGACACTGAAACCCATCCTACGAGTGGTGATATAATCCCATCCTATCTTACAATTCACGAAGCTACCTATTGTCGTCTTGAATATACGAAAATCTTAGGATTTGTGTGAGTGAGAAATACGAAAACACTACGAAAGTCATGTCCAGAATTACTACGATTAGCTTAAGGTTTGAGGGTTAGGCTATGGCGGCTACAACCACGAGTGCAATAATGAACGAGCGGAACGAGAACGTAAGATAGCTGAAGCTGAGCGGAGAAAACAAGACAGCTTATGCAATGTTGTAGGGCGCACTATAGGGGGAGTTGCAGAACGAAACGAAAAGGAACTCAGTGGGCGTTAGGAGGACTGTATTATGTGTGCAATAAATGGAACTGAGTTCGTGTACAAAAGAGTGACGCAAGGGGACTACTCGGAATATGCGTGTTTTGTGCCTTCAACGTGGTCTAAAAAATTCGTTCTTTCGCATGAAAATCTCATTTGGTATCTAGTTGTGCCCACCATCTCGGCTATCCGATCGGACGAAGCACATGGTTGTTATGGACAAAAAATGGTCACAAAAAAAAACGAAACGCAGTATAATCGCGAATAAGCTGTTTTTCGTATCATTTTCAAGGTATTTTTAAATCCTGGGTCGATTGGTATCAGACGTGTACAACTGCGTATAGGGAAATTGCAGTAATTGTTGGAGTCTACTAATTGACAGAACTCACGGGAACTACAGAGGAAGTCAACGTTTCGTCGTTAGTACTCCCTCCTTCCCTCCCGTCTCATCAAAACCACGCGCCCGCTCGACTCGCAACGTCGTGTCCCCGTCCCAATGTCCCCGACACTTTTTCCCCGACGGGGCGGAGGAAGGTTAAGGCCACTTAAACCGCACACCCGTGACATACTTCAGACGTTTTCGGGCGCCTGTCGCGTGGGGAATATTTAGTTTCCGTAGTTCCATTGTAGTCAGGTCGTGTTTCGTATGGTTTACTAGTATTTTTCGATGCTGAATCGAATGGAATGGGCTTCGGAGCAGTAATACAAGGTCAAGCTGTTCATGAGAATAATAAACCATTGTGTAATAATTTGCAGGGTTTTTTTCTTTACGTTTGTCTGTACAGAGCTGTTAGCTACTTTTTATTTAGTGCCCATGATACCACTACGCATTAGTATCAATACAGTCCACTTTTACCTTTAATTTTGCCGTTCATTTTTTCTCCATTCATTTCTCACATTTTTCAGGTTCAGTTTTCTTTCTCTTTCCGTTTTTTTTAAACAGGCGTCAGATTGAGCGTAGCCCAGATACAAGCTACACAATTTACGCCACATATATCTGCAGTTATCCAGATTTTAAACCTACTGCTATTTAGTCCCGTCGAAGGGAGAGTAGTCTTAGTTTGAGTTTTGTAGACAGTGGTACGCCAAACGTTATAATTAAAACCAGTTTCGTTCGGAGTACGCGTGTTCTAAGCGCCTCATCATGTCTTAAGATTACGAAGAAGGAGAAATGCCGAATGTAAACGTGCAAAAAATAACGTATATTTGCGTTTTTATGCGTGCTCTCTTGTATAACACTGCAACATCGTTAGTAAATTGCGCGACTTCAACTTGATAATGGGAAATCTGATGTATAGTTCAGATAGAGATATGGCCCGAGAACGCTCCCTTGAGGAACTCCAGAGTTTATGCGTGGTGGCGAGGTTGCGTTTACCACATTGAACAGCATAAGTGATCTCAAATAGGACTGTAGAATTCTGAAGTAAATGATGTTTGACTTTTACAAGCAGATATTGGAAAATATTGACAATAAACTTGTAACAAACGCCTATGGTCGCGAGAGGACGCTCTTTATCGCTGTCCCGAGCAGCCTCAGTGAAGGTGGCGGCAGCAGTCTTGGCCTTCGCCTCGTGCGGATCGTTTGTCCTTCCTCAAGCGGCTGAAGAAAATATTTTTTTTAAATATATAATAAATCCCCGTTTCGACTCCGAGGTAAGTGTCACTCCTTCAAAAGAAAAAGAAAAAAAACAAGAAAAATTCAATATTGGGAGCTTAGTCAGGAAAACGAAAATGAATCTTTTCCCCCAGCTACCCGCAGTTGTCACGAATTGTACCAGGAGGTACCTCGTCCAGGGATAGACGGCAACCTCGGACTTCTGTTCTACTCAGCACGTGGGATAGACGATTTTAAATAAATGTTTAAAAAAAAATTCGAAGGAGCTAAACCACCCCTACGTTGTAGTGACCAGGATAGACTTAAATGAACACGGTTTAAAGAAGCACAGAACGTGTAATTGAAGAGTTGAAGTTACAACAAGATGCGAACACTTGAATGTGTAGAGGAGAAGTCAGTTAACATAACATAAGATAAAATCGTTCTGAGTGCGGTGACAGGGGGGGGGGGAACTGTCGCTTTGGAAGGGGTATAAATTCTTCTGATTGGTTGGTTTCGTAAGGAGGATGGTTGTGACCAGTGGAGGAGTGACTGGATGGGGACAGTAAGTATTTGAGAAAATGAAAGCTCGTTAGTCGGGGGCTCTATTGTGTTTTGTGGTATTGGAATCTGAAGCCTATTGTTGCGAAGTGACAAGTAGGAACGGTAATCCCAGAGGTGGGGCATGTTGAGGCGCTTGGGAAACTAATTGGGGAACTCCAAGCGTTAAGAGCCGGACGACTCGCAGGTATAAGGATTATCAGATCCAAAAACGGAAATGTTGAGATCTTGGGAAAAACTGAGGTCAATGTATTTTGAGACTTGCTCAAAACATACGTCGTTGGAGTCGCCGGAGACCTTATTTCATTTTTTTTATTCGTAATATATTTTGTCTTGTTTTTTTTACAAGTAGAAATCTATTACTTTCGTGTTTTTAAATTTTGTGAAGGGTGGCCACGCCGATCTATATTTATCATTTAATTAATTTTGACTGAAATTAAATACATTTATTTTTGGGTGGAAATTTCCGACAAGGACGATTATTATTTTTTACTTTCTTCTTTGAGGCCCATCCCTCCTCCACGAGTTGGTCGAGGAATTCCTAAATTTTAATTATTGTGCGGCCGAAAATTGTTGCTTAGGTTTTGTCGTTACAAACTAATTGATTTATAGCTTTCTGCATTGTTTGGCTTTGTTCAGTTTGTGGATCATTATTGTATGGGCATGGTAATAACATGAAGTCAGTTTCCCACACGGTAACGAACAGAGTGGCATGAGGTAGAATATCATACAATGTTTCACGTACACTTTAATTTTGGTGCAAATGTGTTAGTACAAATGGAATAAGAAAATCCTAGTTTACGTTTCGTTCGTGTATTCGTACTCTTCATTCATCCTTTTCGTGGGCTCGTAGCAAGTTCATGTAGGAGTACGCCGAGCTCATCATCTGATGGACCAAACACCGCTGAGAGATCATTCATAAACATTTTCGTCATAAAAATGATCAGCAACCTTGTGTTTTACGTTCACGTATGTATATTGGTTGGACAGTGGCTACTAACAAGCTGTGTATTAAATACGTACACGTTTCCTATAATGGATAGTTTCTACGCTGCTAGTACTCAAAGTTTATGAGTGCGCTGTGCACATTGCAAATTCTCCCAATTCCGCCTCTTACCATTTTCAATGCTTTTTGGTATTATTGTGCGAAAATCTTAGGGCATGACGAGGTCAAGTGTGTGTGGGAAATACCAAGACACCTCTATAACACCCAGAGCTTATGGGTGAGGCTACTGAGACTATAGTACTCAATATAGGTCAGCAGAAGTGTAGAATGAAATTGAATGCGAGTAGGGCAATAGCGGTATTACAACGGGTACCAACGACCACGACTTGAGAGTCACCAGGAGCAAGGCTCAGGGTTACTGCTCTAGAAATAAAACACAGGGGCCAGAAAACAAAGGCCAGGGCAAAATGTCGGGAACGCAAGGACTCAGTCGTAGATTCCAGGACATATTAGTACGGACACAAGGGCTTGGGCACAAGAAACATCACAAAAGTACACAGACGCAGCGAGTACTTAAAATTGGGATCACATCGATCGAGGCATGAAGATGTCGGTTAAAAGAATAGGGATTCGAGGCTCGACCTGAATGTTCAAACCGCAGGAGGTAGAAGTGGTAGGGAACATGATCATGTCGCAACTCTTAGGGTGGGCCACAGTGGCACAGCGCACGCAGCGTGAGCAAATTCCGTCCGCATGAGGTTATACTCCGACTTGTGCTGAATCATCCAGGACATGACATAAATATCTCAAGTTTTCGATCTTCAGGTGTTTGCTTGGGGATTGCCATTGCTTTAGGGATTAAAAACACCGTGCAAACGTCCAATTGCAAATGTGCGAAACAGAAGCTGTCTCCAGGGCAGTAATGGCCGTCAATGCCTGGTAAAAGTTTCCTCTCCCACCATCTTTGCTGCAATGATATGCTCTTGCTGAGGGCAGATGGAACTAAGGGTGAGTAGTAGGGTGGGATTACATTCCTCCCGCACTGAGAACGACCCAGGGCCAACTACAACAACGAAATGGGTAGAGGGAAACGGGCTCAATGTCATGTCAGGCGTTATGGCGCGACCTCCATTGGACAGGGCCGAGTTACCAGCGTTCTTCAGATGAAGGGGCGAGATGTGATCCACATGAATCTACCGCATAACAGGACCAAGTAGGTTAGTCACTTATGTCCAATGCCCAATTACACTTTGAAACGGGCTCCGAACCAAGCTTTTCAATTAATTCTCTCCTCTCATTTCCTGTTGTCAAGGAATATTCCAGGACATATTAGTAAGGATACAAGGCCTTGGGAAAATAAACCATCACAAAAGTACACAGACGCAGCAAGTACTTGAGATTAGGATCACATTGGCTGAGGCGTGATGCTGTCGGTTGAAGGGCTAAGGATTATAGGTTCGACCTGAACGTTCAAACCACCATTGGTTATGTCACCAATAGCCAGCCATACACGAGCAGATATCTGCGACAGATATCGCGTTTTTAAACGATATCCGTGGGAAAGATCTGTGCATTAGTGGGCGTTAAAAAATGATGAAAGATGTGAAAATCGACCAGAGATATCTGCGAGAGTTCAAATCTGGCAGATGGTAGTCGGGCGTCCCCCTTAACCTGCAGACTGCTCGGAAGCGATGTCTGTGGTTTAAAGAACTGTTCGATTGGATCGGGCAGTCACTTAACGTTAAGATGTTCTGTTGTCCACGAGTGTTTTCCCCTGTTTTCACATAAGTAATTCAAAACTCGTAACAGCAAACATTCGTAGGAAACTACAATTTTCGTAACTACAAAAAACGATCTCCCACAACCTAATAAATTCGTAAATACATTATTACTGGTTGGCACCGACCCCCAGTGGCATATTTACCCAGAATGGGATAGTATTTTCAAATTTAGTTGTAGTTTTTATTAACAAAAACCAAATGAATTGAATTACGGGAGCCGGGAGATGAGCTAGCAAATGTTCACAATCCCGCGGGTTGTTCTCCTAAGGTGCGTTAACAACTTCATGTGCCCGAACTTTCTCCTTTCCGGAAACCCATGACTTCTCCCAAACTTGTCTTTTTTTTGGCTTAGTCGTTTTATGGGCAATAAAAACATACCCGCCGCAAAAGCCGCTAATTTACGCTTTTTACTACGAAAATCACTAACCCCATGGCATCAACTTACGGAATGTGTGACCGATCTAGAAAATATTTCGATTCGACCGATAACTCGAGTCTGCCAGACGAACGTCGGTGACAGACCTGAATCTGTTCATCCACGAACGAACAGATGACATCGGGCACTGGTCATGACGAATCTCGGGCATGAAAGATCGGCCGATAAGTTTTCGTGTTAAGGGCAACGACCGATGACATCGGGCACTGGTTATGTCACCATTCGTGGGGACATCAGCGTCAGCAAATGTCGCGGGCATGAGATCCTCCAACCTGTGCTGAATCGTCCAGAATATGACAGCCTTAAATATCTAAAGTTTACGCATCACGTGTTCGAAAGAGAATTTATATTCTTTTAGGGATTACAAACTCCGTGCTAACCTCCAATCGCAGATGCGCGAAACAAAAGCTGACTCCTGGGCAGTAATGAGCCAATTCCTGGTATGATCCTACCTCCAATGATCTGACGTGGTGCCTTTGTTCAACTCTTTCTTTGCCACCGCTTGCTTCTAGTTGTTACTTCGGATTGCAGAGAGATCAATCGCCTAACCTACTAGCCGTTGCGAAAAATATCTCTTTTGTAGGCTCCCGAATCGTGCGATTTCCTCCATTATTCGTCATTCGCCTCTTCCGTCCTTCCTTTATACCGGCTGGTTCCTTTCACTCCTTTTCCCCCCCTGAGGGACGAAGGTATAAGTACGCAAAACCGAACTTACAGGTGAGTACTAAGGTAAGATTTCATTCTTCCCGCGCTGAAACAACCCAGAACCAACTACAACAAGGAAATGGGTAAAGGGAAAGGAACTCTACCTCGAGTCAGACGACCTCCAGAGAACGGGGCAGAGTTACTAGCGTCCTTGACAGGGAGGGGCGAGATGTCGTCTAAAATTAATCTACCTCATCCCGGGGTCAGTCAATTCTGTCCAATGAGTAGGGAGTGATCCAAGTTTGAAAGATCTATTGCCGTACGTGATGCCAAAACTATCTGGCAGGGAAAAGGCCCAGCATCCACAGCTTCTGAACCAGGAGGAAGAAAAGAACGCTTAGAAAACCTATCATACAACTCAGATAGTGCAGGGTGTTCTATCCTCTCATTTCCTGAAATGGCGTCAATCATTTGAATGGACTTGTCTACGTGCAACATCGATTCTATCGAACTTACCGTGTTGAAAGTATCACGATTCAAAGGCGTAAGTGAACCTGCCATCAGGACAATTGGTCGACTTAACTTATACTTCACGATGGCGAATTGTTTATTCAGTTCTTTAGTGCAGTCCATCCACTGGAATGAGTACATGGCGTCGAAAGTGTCTACACTCTGATGAAACAACATAAAACGTTAGTGTATGGTAGAAATGTTTCAGATTTCAGTGAGCGAAAGAGTTGCTTTACTCACCACATCTTTGATAATTTGTCCAATCTCACAAATCATGAATACAACAAATACTTCGGCAGCAAGGAGGGTCATGCTTGACATCAATGAGCTGGGCTTCCCTGCACCCTGCAGAATAGAAGTAAAATACTATAAATGACTACTGACGCATAAAACAAAAACCAAATCCCACAGATTGAAAGAAATGACGATGAAGCGGGGTGCTGTAGAGACAAAGTTAACAGTCAGTCATAAAAAAACATTTGGGAACTATATTCATCTAACAGCTCGTTGACACAGGAATGAAGAGATCCATAGAGCGGGTCTGTTTCCTTATTTGATGACTGTACCTGAACCCTCGACGATGGTTATATCAGTCATAGAAGTTGCGGTTTCGCTAATATGCAAGAGGCCGGCCCCTGCAGCATCCACCGAACTCAGACCTGTGGAGGTACGGCAGTTATTTGGTCGTTAGCCAGTCTCCCGGTAGAGAGCTGTTGCCCGTGTGTGACCGCGCGGAGGTGACCACATGAGGAATCCCGTACCATCTCGGAGGAGTTCTTAATCTGGTTTCCTACCAGATCTAACTATTTACTTGGGTGGCAAGTTTCAAAAGTACTGATCAACTATGACCACGTTTCTTAGCCATCACCTTCTTCGCGAACTTTGCAAAATGGTTATAGACTTGCTTTGTAGCAGTCAATGCCGCTAAGTTCGTTTGCCCTCCCAATAACCGTCGCTCACTGTTGTAAAAACTACAGTGGAGTAGCACATGGTTCCTTGTTTCCTCCGCACTGGAGGCACAAGACGTGCATAATGGAAAGTCTTTCAGAGAAAAGAAGTAGAGCCGCGCATTGAAGTCACCATGTCCCGTGAGGAACTGGCTCGTCCAGTGGTCTGGCTCAACCCATTTTCTAGAAAGACGTTCACGGATGTTGGGGAAGAACTCATACGTATCACGTCCCTTTGACGAGGATTCCCATCTCGCTTGCCATTTCTCTAGAGCCCATTCATCGATGGCGGCATGTTTCTGTTCTGTGGTGAGATCCGCACGGAGTTCAGCCCAAAGCGGGGGAAGCTCCCGTTTCACTCTCCACTTGTCAACCATGCACTCAACAGCCAAATCAACTGGTAACTGACCAGTGATCACCTGGAGTGCTTCTGTTGATTCAGTCTTGTAGGCCTTGGTGATCCACAGGAGCGCAGCTCTCTGGGATAGGGCCAATACTCTCATTTGATTGACCGTTAGTTTGCTACCCCAGACAACGGGGCAGTAGCCAATCACACCTAGATAGATGGCCTTATACATGAGGATAGTGTCGTGGTAACACACACCCAAGTGGCCTTAGTAATGGCACGCAGTGAGGCAAACCTTGCAATGGTAGTGCCTTTAAGGGACTGGAGGTGCTGGTTGGAACCCCACCTCTCACCTATATTCACTCCTAAATACTTGACGTGCTTTTCAAGTTGGGGCCTGTGGCCGCCAAAGCGTATTGTGGGTGGATTATTCACTTTCCCTTTCAAGAGGATTAGCTGGGTTTTTATCCCAGCCACCTGCATCTTGACATGCTCGCACCATTGGTTGACAGTGCGGAGCACGTGGTGGGTTTTTTCTTCAATTTGGCAGACTGACTGTGCAAAGATCAGCGCAGTCAAGTCATCCACAGGCGTACGGCTCACAGTCAGTCTCCATGAGTTTCCTGAGAAGACCTTCGAAGAAGGCATTCCAGAGTGCTGGTCCAAAGACCGAGCCCTGTGGGCAGCCCTTCTCAATCTTTCTCCTGACGGAGGCATGCCTGCTTTCGATCGTAGCAGTTCTGTCTGTCAGGTAACTTGTGACGAGCGAGTACAGGTTGCGAGGGATTCCCCTACCTTTGAGCTCATTAAGGAGCGCTGGCCACCAAAGGTTGTCAAACGCTCCTCTGATGTCAATCAGAACTGCTACGACGTACTTAGCCAGTGCCAGCAGGGAAACACGCTGAATCTCGATGATGACATCCTGCGTGGACCTTCCTTTGGTACACCCGTATTGCCTGCCTGTGAGGTTGCGGCCAAAGACTCCTTCGAGGGACTGCAACATCAAGATTTCTAGTGTTTTGCCTAATATAGAAAGAAGGCTCCATGATCGCGGGTGTGACTTATTGCGGTCGCCTCCCTTGAGAAGAGTGACAACACGCGCAGACTTCCACTGAGTGGGGAACTGTCCGACCTGCAGACAGTCATTAAATAAATTAAAGAGGCCGCTGGAGATTGTCCCCTCAGCCTTTCTCAGCATATTGCTTTCTATATTGTCTGGCCCAGGAGATTTGTTGGGCTTTAAGGTCGCTAGGGCCCTGCCGAGGTCGCCTGTTGTCCACAATGGGATGTCGGGCTCGTTCGGAGGGTCCGTGATCAGCTCCCCATGCCCACTACCACGTTTTGTCATGGGTTTTTAGGGGGGAGTTCGGCAAGCGGTGGAGGCTTTTTATTTTTATTTTTGCCCTTGTTTTTGGGCGGAGGTGTAGGCGGGGCGCTGCCCTCGGCCTGCACGTCCTGCTTAGTTGGGGCCTTTTTCTTCTTCCCCCTGCGCTTCCTGACCCTGGCAGACTGCCATTCAGCCTCAGCTCCATGAGGGGGGGAGGAAGGCGCAGTAGCGGCTACTGCCGCATATGAGGGGCCTGGGGTACTACCCTGGCTCGTTGAAGCTCCTTGAGTTTGGGGGGCTGGTGGCACTGGCTGCTGGGCAATTGCCCTACGCAGCTCTTCCCTCACGACAGCCACCACAGTTTTCTGCAGGGGGGGCGAGTGGCAGGGGGCGATGTCATTGGGGGGGGGGGGCGCACTGGCTTTGATAGCCAGCTTCAATATTTCGAAGAGTCAGCTAGTGACGAGATCCCGCATAGGTCCTGTCGCATTGACCCTCATCCGTGCCAGCTGGCCGTGGATGATTTGGACATACGCACAAATCTGCTCCATGTACGACAGGGTCCACGGGGTGTCTAACACTTGTAGTAGCCAGGTTGCCCGCGGTTTGCTCGGTTCTTGTCGCCCTTGCTTGTTTGGACGACTAGTAGGTTGCTCATCGTCCAAAGATGGAGGGGTCGAGCTTGGCGAGCCTGAGGAAGAGGCGGAGGTGGCGTTTTTATTACCTGCTATTGTTTTATTTGACTTTGTCATGTTATTTTTACTAATTGGGGGGGGGGGAAGGGATTAAAGAAGCAGACTGACGTAGTGTATCCTTGTGAGTTCATTTGTTGTGTGTGTTAGTGGTATGAGCGAGAGGTGCTCGTGGCAGTGTCCTGGAAGCTCCCTCTCAGGCATATCGGTTCTAGCCCCTTTCGCTGGTCCGTCGAGGGTCAAAGGGAAGCCCCCACATGCGCCGCAGCTGCCAGTCTGGGATCGCTCATAGGTGTTAGTGAGCTACTTCAAGGACTGTCTTTCGCTCATTATGGGTGTTTTAAGTCAATGTGTTCTGCCATGCAAGCCACTGCATTGTATTTTGTATCTGGAATATGTTGTGTATGTCAGTGTCGTGTGCATCAAGCCCCTTTAAGGCCGGATTTAATGGCCACGCAGAGGATACGGCAGGAGAATTCCGTCCCCCTTCCTGCGGGGGGTGTGTTCTGCGATCCCAGCTCAAGGTAGGGGATTCCCAGTGTGTCATGTATGTGAATGAAGTGTAAGTTGTGTCCCTTTTAGTCCGGCTCATACGAACACGCAGGGAGTACGGCTGTGGAATTCTGGACCCCCAGGGTGAGCACAGTGTGACGACAGAGTACACCGTGACGCCCAGCCACTATATTATGTCAATTAACCAGGAGCCAAAAATGTCTTACAGTGATCAGTTGTGAAAAATTACCTTGAGGAACGTCATTGCTGACATAGCGATGGAGATGCTGCCGTTGATTACCATAACGCCACCAGGCCAATTGACGAGAGTCATGTAGTTCTCACTAAATCTAAAGCAATAAGCCAAATGATACATTATATTTCAAAGTTCTTATCTTATCTATATTTTAAGGTTACTTCCCGTCAGTCTCCGGGTGGAATGTCAGCAAAAAAATTGGCCTTGCGTGGACGTCTATGAAGAGGCTGACTTCAAATATTTTATCCATTGGCTTCTGCCCACGCGGCCACTAGAATTAAAACCTTCACTCTGATATACTAACCTCAGTAAGATACGGTGATGTTGGACTACCTGTACCAAACAATACCGATAGCATTTCATTAAGCCACTGTCTTTTGTCCTCTTGAGAGGGTGTGCAGGAGGCAGTCTCCCGTAGAGTTTTTTGTACAAAGCGTCCGCTCTTCTGTCCATGTCGAGACAAGCGCTATGAAGAATATTTTGCTGCAGGATGAGCTCTTCGCCGAAAAATGCCATTAGGAAAATCCCGGAGGTAAGTATGAACCCTATCAAGCTTGCGTTAATTGCCAGGTATGAGAGCATGAACAACCTGCAACATCACAGTTGGTTGTTCTTCGCTTGTTTAATACTACTTGGTCAAATATTCGGTTTAATTGCATTCAACGGAGAGGGGGTGTAGTTTTTTGTTTTGCGATCGTTGAATGATGATGATTGTTGGGGGAAACGACATATCCATCCATTCAGAACCAACTACTAGTTGAAACTCGAAACAAATTGGTGAAACATATTCCACTGTGAAGATACATCATTGGAACACGAAGCTGTTATGGTGGAGAGAAGGCTGGGAATTTAAGATGAGAGTGAAGAACTTGTTTGGGGGACTTGAAAATAATGTGTGTAGCCTGAACTATTATAATGGGCTCCAGTGAGCCCCAGCTTACGCCCCCCCCCTCCAGCTCCACCCTCAGCACCATTAGTATGACGTCTCCTACACGTTCCCACCACCCTCACACAAAGCGGAGGACATCCACAAGTTCTGCTCTCACCACCTCTTCTGGCTGTAGGAAGGGCTTCCCAAACATACGATGGCGCGAATCCATAGAATTTACACAACACGTGCTCACCCGTCTCCAGCCCTGCCTCACACAACCTGCATACCTGCACCTCACACTTGCCAATATTTACAAGGTGGTACCTCAGTGGACAGTGACCTGTAAACAGGCCAAATATGTTTCTCATATCCTTCCTCCCCAGACTGAGCACCTTCTCAGCCACTCTCTGGAGAGTCGGATGAAGAGTTTTGACTGTCTAAAGCAGGCGCCCCCTGCTAGTAGATAGCCCTGCACCTATCCCTTCATTTGGCAACCACTCTACTTAGGAGGCTCCTGGTGGCCCCAACAAAGGTCTCAGGATACCAATTCACAGGTACCAATTCTTTGTTCTCCAGCCCACCAGCTCGTACATTTCCCTCTACGACCCCAGCACCCAACACAGTGTTACACTGTTGTACTCGACCAGGGCCCTCAGCCTAGTTAGACAATCATAGGCCAGCTGTGATGTAAGGCAATACGAGGCTAAGGTCTTGAGAGTTGCCTGACTGTCCACCATAATATAAATCTTCTGCCGCTTCAGTTCTCTCTGCGGCAATGGCTGCACACGGGCTGTCACGGCAGACACTTCTGCCAGAGACCCCAACGAGATCGCTACTTTAATCCTCAGCTCAAAGATCCCCGCTCCTGCCAGGCCTCCCTGCATCAAACCAACAGTGTGCCATACCCCAGCTTCAAACGTGGGTCCTCCCCCTTCCCATGTGGATGGCTCATGGATGAGTGACCCGAAAGTTAAACACGAAGTTAAACTTCATGGGCGTTGAGTCCCACACATGCGGCCTGCGGCCCCTCGACCTTCACTCTATCGAGGATCAGGTGGCGGAACCCCCCCCCCTTCCTCCCCATGCATGATCACAAAACTCCGAAGTACTCAACGCCTGAAAAAAGTGAATAACTTAGAGAAAAGATAGAGATATTGGGAGATACTGAGGAAGGCGGTTTAATAAAGTCGTGCATGTACGATGAGTGTTAAATACTACTCACAAGATGTACAGCAGGTACTTCAGAAATTCCATCCTCTACCCTTCTAAAAAGTTCGTACCCGATTATTTGGAAACGTTGAACACGATCCTTCTCCAAAAACATCAAGTAGGCAGCCTCACGAATCTCCCGTAGACACCGTGTCAGGTGAGACACGGAGTGGTCCCAACACCTCTCCTCAACCAACTCCATTCGCTTCTTACCCCGCGTTCTGGCTACCGTTTAATGCCAGTTGCATTTACACAGTTAAATTAGGAAAGCCGCATAACTTCAATTATTATTCACGTCAATGTTGTGTGTTCGAGTTTTGACTCCCGAAATAACATGTGTACAATAGGCCACAACCAACATGACATCTGACACACGGAAACAGGCTAGTTGAAAAGTAACCAAAACATTCGGCGAAGTTACTCACCACCCCCGATCCGTTTCGATGGTGAAGAACGTCCACATTTTAACTGGTAACTTGTAATAAACTCCGTTCACGTAAGAGGCGTTGGAAATTTCGTAATTGAGTGACGTGTCGATTTGATCTGCGAACAAAACTACAAAGGCAACCACTGACATGTACGTAGGAAGCCCTATTATCATGATTTTCTTGTAGCGTTTGAACTGGATCTTCAGTTTCAGGATATTTTCAGGCAAGGCTCGTTCGTCTTTGTAGTCGTAGAACCCAGCATTGCTGATCTCGAACACCTCGACCATGCTCTCGCGACCGGCGTTCAAAAACACTAAAACAACCGCACAGACTATAATCAGAGCCGCGTAATTGAGAGATTGTCCGGCAACAGCGATGTTGTCTACTTTGAAAACGGTTACTATGTGGCTGATGAAGAAGTACGTCAGGTTTATGATTATCATGACAAAATAGAAGACGTTAAGGGCCCAAAATTTGGGTTTCCAGTTACTGAATATACCGCTGATTTCTAACAAGTACCAATAGTTATTGTACCTCCACTCCTTAACTGCAGGAGTGTCAAGTTGGTCAAGTTCTTCCATCCATTTCCAGTACCACATATTTCTTGTTACTGAAATAGAAAAGAATAAGTTAAAACGAGCTTCACGATCCTGTGCCTACACTTTATTCCACATGAACGTTTCCGTAGAAAAGCGCATAAAAATGTGCTGCGCCGTACAGTGAATACCAAAAGCAAGTTCTAGTTTTGACCATGCTCCTTCGTCAAAACTGTAATTGACCTGTTACGAAAGGAGTTTGGAGTTTGCTTTTGAAGAGCTGCTGACTCAGGCGAAAATTACGGCAATCGCGCCGGAGCTTCGATCCACAATCCTCGACATACGTCGAGAATTATGAACAACTGTCTTAACCACTAGACCACGATCAACCGGTTCCTTTCATTGGAGTCAGTCAGCACATCTTCCCCCCTCGTCTTTTAACCGCTGCGGACTGGGCTGTTAAATGATATCCATTGTTACTAGAGCTCTTTACTGGAGGGATATCGTTTTGTTTGCTTCAGCTACCTCCACAGCACCTCCACTGGTTAGCCCACTTCTGGTTGCCACGTTGGCATTTTGGTGACTTTCGAGATCACCTTTTCAATGAACGCTCCTAAAATTGGAGGATTTGTGCCTGTGTTGGAGGCTTGTCTGACTGAGGACCTACCAGTACTTTTCCATCCCTAGTGAAGCTTCGTTCTTCTTATATTTTTCAAGAAGCGTCCAGGAATCTAAATCAGGATGACTGTCTGCCTCCAACTCAATCATCTTGATATCAACCATTTTTGGGTTGAGTTTAGGTCAAGTTCAATACCTCATGATGCCATACAATCCCTTCATCGGTTGGCCCAATTTCAAAATAGGTAGGGCAATGAATCAGTGGGTATCACTTGGTTCTCAGCGCCCCCTCACTCTTCACTTTTTCTTCGTTTGCTTTATCCAACTTGAAGCAGCTCTCACTTACTCGATAAAGCTCTTTCTGCATAACTAGGCTAGCAGTGTGTGTGTGTGGTAGTAGTGGCATACTTCTACTAATTGATGTTGATGCTATCTTCATCTTCCAGAAGGTGGGTGATCTCTGAGCGATAAGATTTCAGCTCATAGTGAGAATCTTCCTCTTTTGAAACACATTGGCCTGGAGTCAACACCGTTATTTATTTATGTGAGCACCCTTTTTTACGTATTTTCGCTCATTTTCTTCTTTAAATATTTATATGAATTAATATTACATAGGCCGTCCTCGTGACTACTATCCTTTGAATTCGAGGGTTGTCTGCCAATTGTTACGGAAGGAGTTTGGAGATGCTTTTGAAGAGCTGCTGACTCAGGCAAAATTAACGGCAATCGCGCCGGAGCTTCGATCCACAATCCTCGACTTACGTCGAGAATTATGAACAACTGTCTTGACCACTAGACCACGATCAACCGGTGCCTTTAATAGGAGTTCATCCTAGGGTTGTTGGGATTCGGCTGTGCCCCCTAGAATGGGTTTGGTAAACCATCCAGTCCCCTTCACAAATTTGAGGCCTCTCCTTCGTACACTATCCTCCATTCCTCGTTCCGTACGTCATTCCTGTCCATCTTTTCAGTCTTTCTGATCGGGTTCTGAACCACAGTGAGCATTCGCATAAGAAATATTCAGCTGTTTGTATCTCTCACAGAAGCATCATGCTCCTATGGTCGGATGCAATGCAATGTTTTCCTAACTACGTGATGACTGGGCCCCATGTTAACTGGGTTTCGTTCAGGTTAACAGCCCATTTCATGTACTGTCTGTTACATCCTGTGGCTCCAGTGATGTTGGAGAACCCACGACCTCGATTGTCGATGTCCCTGACGCTGTCCCAGAAGTTTTTATTGACGGTCGTCATAGTTACTGTTTTGTTTGGTTGTGGCACGTGAAATCCACCTTTCACCAGCTTATCTGCTTTCTCGACACTACGTCTTAATTCCCACGTATCCCACTGCCAGGATCAGATACTGTGGCTTTCTTTTGACTCCTCTACCTTAGCCCATAGTGTTTGGTGTTCCTAGTTTTCACCATTTACAACTATATATAATTAGCTATAAATCGCTTTTTGGTACCGTTTTTAGTAGGGACGTAGCAGGGAGGGTCTGCTTTTAGTGGCCCCATGAATTCACTCGTGCACAGTCAGAAACAACCCGGGATGGTTTAGTACAATGCATCTGGTTAGCCCTCACGCCTCTCTGCGATGGCTGCTCTTTTTTCTGGTTCTCTTCACCCCCACAAGTATCTTGTTGCGAACCGCATGTTCGACGCAAAGCGTCGGCGTGGTTCGAGTCTTTGACCTCAGACTTCCCTGCGTCATTGTCTCCAACCATTTCAATACCTGACCCTCACCTGCGGGAATCCCTTAGCTGCGGGCCCCCAGCCCCCTTTTCTAGGTTTTCACCTTTATTTATTTCTTTCTCCCAATTTCATTTTCCTATCGATGACAGAGCTCTTCCAAAATCATTCTGTTCCAACAACCAGCCCAGTAACTTCTCACTCACTCATACGATTGCCCACGTCAGTTCACGCGTTCCGAGTACTGCCCTTGTGCCGCCCATTTGTACTTACCTCAATTTTAATTCAACTCAATTCCGCACGCACGCATAATACATTCCTTCTCACGCTCACCGAGTTTCAGTTTTATTGCGATCCCCAGCTCCCCCTCTTGTGCACCCAACACCGCATGCATTGAGCGTGTTCCCAAAACCCTACCATGCTGCCCAGCAGTTTAGAAGGTTCGAGAGCAGTCTTTTCTCTGTACCTTCATTCCATTCCCAGCCAGATGCTGGCCCTGGATCAGGAAGCTCCAACTTCATCTGGCTGAGCACCGCCAAAGCAAATTGAGCTATGCACCTCCAGTTTTCCTCTCAACGCAGCATGGAGTGGACGACCAACTGCGTCTTCCACTGTGCTCCGTCAGCCTGCTTTCGTCTAACACGAGAAGATGGCATGGAAATCCGCCGAGAATATCGGGCGCTGTTGGGCTTCGATGAAGATTGCTCTGGAGGGTGCAAACCATCATGGCCGCAGCGACTAGCTTCCTCTTCTTCTCGAAGTGCCGTACCCATAGAGGGCGTAGGCCACCTCTCACATATACCTGTGCTGTGTATCATTAACTGTTATACACAGGTATATGGGACTTACAGTTTATCGCCAGTTCCGAACGGCACTATTTTGAGAGGCTTACTAGGCAAGTATACTCGTGGTGGTTTGCCATTGCCTTCCACGAGGTGATGGCCCCAAATTGTTAGGTGTTACTCTCGGGAATCGAACCCGAGTATTTGGCATGGTAGGCTGATACACTAACCTCCACGCCATGGCCGCCATTAGGTTCCTCTAGCGTCGGTTATTCCTAGTTCCAGCCATGAGGCCGCCATTAAATTCTAATTCTGATTAGTCACAAACTGGTGTTCACCGAGAAGCTTTGCGGAAACTAGAATTACCTGACTTCGTGTATCACTTCTAACTTATAACGAATTATATGAATTATACGATGCACAGGGTTGGTTTGGAATTATTGAGTCAAGGATGTAAGAGCTGCTCTTACAGTAAGAAAAGCATAAAAGACACACAAACCACAAATGGAGTGTGAAGTGAACAGTATGCAGATGGAGGACCGAGAAGATTCCAAGCTTTTTATTAAATTGGTTTATTGTTGTGGGTACCCTATAGGCAGCAGAATAAAGTCTTATGTCACAAAAGTGATAAGATTGAGAAGAGATCAGGAAATCAGTTATCGCAGCTCCGAAGCACAAGAAATGACGGCTTTTTTGAGGGTTTTGAGGGCTGGCAACAAACAAAACATTGTCGAATTTACAGAGCAAAGGAACGCCTCCCACCAGACGTTTTTATTTGCTCTACTTCTGAGTCAGCATTCATTCCACTCTTTTTCAACAGTTAAACAGTGTATAGGTATTGTTAAATGAAATAAAATGCAAATTAAAGTGGACCGTACTGAAAATGGCAAATGGAAAAATTAATTTGATAACTAAGGGAAAATAAGAATTAAACGTAGGATCCTAATGAGAATTTCTCTGAGTTTAAGAAATAAATGGCAAGTGAGTAATGAACCTTACTGAGCAGGTTACCTGGCTCGTTGTATACTACACCAAAATTGCTGCAAGCTGGATGGGCTAAGTCCCACGGAATAGTCGAAGCTGGAAGTTTCGTGGACCAGATGCACAACGTCGCATTGAATACAACGCAGAACTCCGGAGAAGTGACTTCGGCGATCACAAATGGCAGCTGGTTGCGATCAGTAAAGCGAAAGTGAACGGAAAACTCGAGTTTCAGGAGGGGCAGGCAATACCGGCTGACTAAAGATTCCTGGAGATTATTGAACGGTCTATTTTAAAGGTGTGAACACATATGAAGTATGTGGCAGTGATCAACTGTATTCGTGATGCCTTTACTTCATCAAGTGGGCTGTTTTTAAACTGTTATCAAACCTGCACCGAGTTCTCGTGGCCAATGTGATATTGAGTTTCTGATCGTATGTTATTCGCCGTTACAACCACCTGCACTAGCTACTTGCTCTACTAACACCGATGGCGCGGGTTCTAATCCCAGTTAACGAAAAACTGAGGGTTCATAGGGTTCTTACATCATCCATTCATATAATATGCGAGGAATCGATCCTCCTCGGGTACGTAGTTTTCCGTTGTGTGACTCACTAAATATTTCATACAAAGGTAAACATGATGCGAGAGATACTTTTTCGTTCAGGTGAGCAGCGCGTCCCCGACAGAACACAAAATAAATAGATATCTGTTGATGTCTTAGCTGAGTTGGAAGCTCTCAAGGATGCAAGGCGTGCTGACAAGTGCGTAACTCATGATGTTTTGGGCCTGTTGATACCTAACCAGTATTGGTCACAGACTGGAATCAGTCAGATCAAGTTTGGGCGAGTGATGTGACGGATAAGATACTGGTTAGGAACTCGTGGGCTGTTCGAAAGAGCGTGGTGGTGTAATCAACGTTTTTGTTAGATTTTCACATCCGAGAAATCTTCCACATTCGGACGTACTACCGTTTTACGTATGCGCCAAGGCAGTGCAGTTTTCGTGTGATAGAACAAACATAGTCCGAGGCATTTTGTTAGTCCCACTAACTTAAACGTTACAAATTGCTGACTATGGTGTACCTCGGCTGGGAGAGAGAATCTTGAAAGCACACAGGTTTGGGATAAAGGGCTTCGGGCTATACACGTAAACGCAATTTGTTCGACGCAATCGCCGAATCTGTCCAGGTTTTTGACCTCGGATTTTCCGCACTGGCCTCCAATGGTCTTTCCACCTGTGGAAATCCCAAATCGGCGGATATTTCCACCGGTGGTTTTCCCACCCTTTCCCTTTCCACCCTTTTGGTTTATTATTCATTCTGAATAATAACCCTTTGTATATATGTATAATAATACTTTACGTTTCAAGACATCGGGATTCCAAATTTGCAATGTCAGTCCGCCGTCCGCCGTCCACCGTCCAGCGTCCACCATCCACCATCCCCGTCCCCTGTCCACCGTCTTGTGCCTTCCGTTCTTTCGCACAAAAATCCCATTTGGTATCTAGTTGTTCCCCTCCATCTCGGCAATCCGATCGGACGAAGCCCATGATCATGATCATCCTTCACGAATTACTCCCTTTCGAACTCACACAGAAAGAGGTGTCTGACGAGAATTTCGGTGGGTAACGATAACATAGAACAACCTCCATTTGGAGCACTGCTCTCGCTTTTTTTGCAGAACAGTCACAGGCGTATGTACTATAATGCAAAACTTGCAACAAACTGAAAATGAAGATTACAGTAGTCACATTCATTTCAATGAATTTTCCTTCATGAAGCATGAGAAGCATAAACGCCATAAACGTAGGTTGATGAGTTTGGTGACAAAGTTCAGACATGATCAGACGGTTTCTGTAAAAGAAGATAACAAGATACGCTGTATGGCCAAACCTTACCTCTTAGACTCAGCACACCTTCCTGGTCAATCATCATCTTCAAAACGGATTCCGCAATACTACCATTTTACGTATGAACCAAGACAGCGCAGTTTTCGTGTGACAGAACAAATATAGTCCCCTTACCTTGTAAGTCCCACTAACTTGAACTTTACAAATTGATGACCGTGGTGTACCTCGTTTGGAAGAGAGAATCTTGAAATCACACAGGTTTGGGTCATAGGTCTGTAGTTACCTGGATCCAGATTAGAACCTTCATGTGAAGAAAAACAATTACTTCGAGTACAAATGAGCTGAAAAATACCGTGTATGTAAAAGTAATACTATAGTTGAATCGGAGGACCATCAATTGGAGTAACGGTAGACAGTTTCCCACACTGTAACGACACAGAGTGGCATGAGGTAGAATATCACACAATGTTTCATGTACGCTTTAATTTTAGTGCAAATGTGTTAGTACAAATGGAGTAAGAAAATCCTAATTTACGTTTCGTTCGTGTATTCGTACTCTTCATTCGTCCTTTTCGTGGGCTCGTAACAAGTTCGTGTAGGAGTACGCCGAGCTCATTATCTGATGAACCAAACACCGCTATGAGATCATTCATCAACATTTTCGTCATTAAAACCCCCCAATGATCAGCAACCTTGTGTTTTACGTCGGTGTATGTATATTGGTTGGACAGTAGCTACTCATAAGCGTGTGGGAGGCTTTTAAAGTAGCTTACTATAAAATACGTTCATGTTACCTACGATGGGTGGTTGCTACACTGTTAGCTATCGGAGTTCATGAGTGCGCTGTGCACATTCTAAATTCCCCCAATTCCGCCTCATACCATTTTCGAGGCTTCTTGGTGTCAATATGCGAAAATGTCGGGGCATGACTAGATCAACTGGGCCTCGAAAAAAACTAAGACGCAACTTTAACCCCCAGAATTAACATGACGTGCTTAAGGCTCATGGGTTAGGCTACTGAGGCTTGAGCACGGAATATAGGTCAGCAGAAATCGAGAAGGAAATGGAATGCGGATAGGGCAATAGCTGCATCACAACGGGTACTGGGTACAAAAGTCACTACGGGCAAGCCTCAGGGTTATTCCTTTCGGAGTGAAACACAGTGGCTGGAAAACCTAGGCTATGGCCAAAGGTCAGGAGGATTCAGTCAGAGATTCTTGGGCATATGAGTAAGAACACAAGGGCTTGGGCGAAACAAACATCACAAAAGTACTCAGACGCAGCGAGTACTTAAGATTGGGATAAAAAGGGTAGATGCATGATGATGTCGGTTGAAGGGTTAATTCGGAGTGTATGTATATGTAAGTGCTTGTGTTTGGTGTATTGTAAATGTTTAGATGTCAGAGGCGGGGATGGGCTAGAAGGGCATTTATCCCTGAATATCCGCCGGGATCAGGCAAAGATGGGAAAACCCCAAGACACAAGAAGAGGGAGCAGAGTACCTAGCCCAACGATCCAATCAGTCTAGGCAATAATGGGAAAACCCCAAGATACATGAAGAGGGGGAAGTGTACCTAGCCCGATATCTCCACCCCTGCCCGGAGAACAAAAATAAATAAGAATAGACCAAAGAATCTCCGTTCCAGCCATCGAAAATCCTGACGCCGCCACGAGGTCCAGCCTGGACATACCAAAAGGTATGACAAAAGTCAGGAGGGCAGGGGGAGCAGCTGCCTCCCAGGCGTGCCGGAAGGCACGTCACTGTAAAGGGCAAGGGTTTCTTTACAGTCAAAGAGGAAAGGATGAGAAAAATACAGATGAGGCTACTGAGGTGCTGATGGGTTGTTATGGGCCATGTAGAGACCTGAATGCAACCGCCTCCCCCCAGTCCGGAACAGCAGGTTGAAGGGTTAGGGATTCGAGGCTCGACCTGAATGATCAAACCACAGGAGATAGAAGTGGTAGGGCACATGATCAAGTGACTATTCTTAGGGTGGGCCACAGTGGCACAGCGCACGCAGTGTGAGCAAATTCTGTGCGCATGAGATTATACTCCGATCTGTGCTGAATCATCCAGGACATGACATGAATATGACAAGTTTACGGTCTTCAGGTGTGTGCTGCAGGGATTAAAAATGCCATGGCAAACGGCCAATTGCAAATGTTCGAAACCAAGCTGACTCCAGGGCAGTAATGGCCGTCAATGCGTGGCAAAAGTTTCCTCTCCCACCATCTCTGCTGCAATGATATGCTCTCGCTGAGGACAGAGTGAACTAAGGGTGAGTAGTAGGGTGGGATTACATTCCTCCCGCACTGAGAACGTCCCAGGGCCAACTACAACAACGAAATGGGTAGAGGGAAACGGGCTCAATGTCATGTCAGGCGTTATGGCGCGACCTCCATTGGACAGGGCCGAGTTACCAGCGTTCTTCAGATGAAGGGGCGAGATGTGATCCACATGAATCTACCGCATAACAGGACCAAGTAGGTTAGTCACTTATGTCCAATGCCCAATTACACTTTGAAACGGGCTCCGAACCAAGCTTTTCAATTAATTCTCTCCTCTCATTTCTCGTTGTCACGTGAAGTGTTTGAAAGTACTTGTCTACGCGCGACATCGATTCTGTCGTACTTACTGTGTTGAAAGTATCACGATCCAATGGCGTCAGTGAACCTGCCATCAGGACAAGTGGTCGACTTAGCACGTGCTTCATGATGGCGAATTGTTTGTTCAGTTCTTTAGTGCAATCCATCCACTGGAATGAGTACATGGCGTCAAAAGTGTCTTCACTCTGATGAAGAAACAGGAACGTGAGTGTATGGTAGAAATGCTTCAGATTACAGTGTGCAGGAGAAATCCGTTACTCACCAAGTCTTTGATAATTTGTCCAATCTCACAGACAATGAATACAGCTAATATTTCGGCAGCCAGAAGTGTCACGCTTGACATCAATGAGCTGGGCCTCCCTGCTCCCTGCAGAATAGAAGTAATTTAAGTCCAGTTCTTCAAAAGCGTTGTTACTGAGTAGGAACGTGGGTGCAAATTAAGAGGGAATGCCAATGATAGAATGTATATGTAGAACATCTTGATTTATATCAGATTCAATGAAATGAGGACGAACCCGAGAGAGAACAGTAGACTCAGAGCTACCAGCCTGTCATACAATCACGTTTGGCTACTATATCCATTCAGCAGCTTTCAACGTATTCGTGAACCACAGCCCTCATGGCCCAGCCCACTTTGGCTTGTGCTCTCTATTCAATTTGCAAGTGAACAATTTGAAAAAAAATGTACCCGCCGAGTATCTCGTTCAGTACCATAATGTCGATGGTATTTTCAACCTACTTTCCCACATTCGAACATTTCATGGAGTTTTATTTCACCTGTTCCTCACTTCACTTCTCACTCCTAGCGTTGATCACCTCCTTACGGCAGTCTGCCCTTGAACTCCTACAGTTTAATATTCCTTCTGAATAACACACGTTCCGTTTCAAGACATCGGGATTACAAATCTGTAATGTTCGTCCGCCGTCCAGACTGTTTTGTGCTGTCAGGTGATCTAAAAACCCTTGGCACAAAAATCCCATGCCCAGATGTGCTCTAGTGCTAGGCAATCTCATTGGACGAAAACCATGGTTGATATGGACCAAAGCGTTTACGAGAATTAACAAAAATGCAATATTGGCCGTTTTATCGCAAATGCGCATTGTTGGGTACCGTTTTTTAGGTATTTTTTTAGATGCTGGGTCGAATGGTACAATTCAAGGAGGTGTACAACTGCGTCTTGACCGAAGGATCACAGTAATTATAGTGAGCCAAAGTCCACTAATGAAAGAACTTGCGGGACAATAACTACAACGGAACTGATCTTTTAATCGTTCCACCACGTCAGTAGCAAATAGGCGTCTATGGGCATCTGGAATATTTAGTTCTCGCCGTCCCATAGTAGTCATGTCATGTTTCGTATGGTTCACTGGTATTTTTTCATACTGAATCGAATGGAATGGGTCTCGGAAGCGTGAGACTACGTCAAGTTGTGCAAGAGAATAATAAACCGTTGTGTAATAGTTTGCAGCGTTTTTAACATCTCGTCTGTGCTGACACCAGGCCAACTATGCAGAGACTTCTGAATTGCACACCCAATGTCCTACACTGCTGAGTCGGGAACAGTTACCTTGAGGAACGTTATTGCAGACATAGCGATGGAGATGCTGCCGCTGATAACCACTATTCCACCAGGCCAGTTGATGAGAGTCATGTAGTTCTCACTAAAACTAAAGCAATAACACAAATGATACGCCATATTTTCATGTTCTTATCTATCTCTTAAGTTTATTTTCTGTCATTCTCGAGGTAACGTCAAGAAATCATCCCCTCTGTGCCAGTATGTCTATGGGGAGGTTCATTTCAATGTTCTGGCTGGAAGCTTCTGCCCACGCTGCCACGAGAAATGCAATCGTTACTCTGATACACTAACCTCAATATAGCACGGTGATGTTGGACCACCTGGACCAAACATTGCTCGTAGCACTTCATTAAGCCTCTGTCTTCCGTTCTTTTGAGAGGGTGTACAGGAGGCCGTCTTTGGTAGAGTTTTTTGTACAAAGCGTCTGCTCTTTTGTCCATGTCGCGGCAGGCATTCTGAAGAATACTTTGCTGTAGTATGAGCTCTTGTCCCAAATATACCATTAGGAAAACTGCAGAGGTAATTACAACCGCCATTAAGGCTGCGTTAAATGCCAGATATGACAGCATAAATAACCTGCAACATGAAGATTGGTTGCTATGTAGCGAGATATTAGAGCTCAGAGGGCGGCAGGGGAGCTGATCATGGACCCTCCGTACGAGCCTGGCATCCTATTGTGGACAACAGATGGCCACGGTAGGGGCCTGGCGACCTTAAAGCAGGAGAGAATGGAAAGCGGAATGCTAACAAAGACTAGCGGATAATCTCCAGGGACCTTTCAAAGTTTATTTTATAGCACTACAGGTTCGACAGTCTGCGCATGTCGCCGCTCTTCAAAATGGAGGTGACTACGATAAGTCAGACCGGCTAGATGAGTGGGGCACAGCCCTGTTAACTAAATTGTTAAGCATAAGAGTATAAATAACCTGCAACAATAACGGTTGATTGCTAATTAGATGTTCAAAATACTACATGAACAAGTATATGGTGTAACAGCAACGCTGCCACACTAGTTCTTAAGTTCATTTCCTCATTGTCTCCTCAAGAAGAGTAATTTATTTTTGATATATCTGAGGTTTCGTGCATTGGGCCAGACACGAACTACTGTAGCACAATGTCATTGGACACATCATACAATCCATCAGAGCCAGCAGTTTTATACAATATTCGTTTTTGTAAAGGAGCTCCTTGATCGATTTATTTGCATAATCCCTTCAATTCACTGCTTTTTAACATTTCCTAATATCTCTTTGTACAGTCTATCGTTCCTCCCTTTTGGTTTATTATTCAGAATGAGAGTTTTCGGTCACGAAAAATTTTTTACAACCCCTCCTCGAAATTTGATACTTGATATGGTTCAAAACATGGGGATTCCAAATCTGCAATGTCCGTCCGCCATCCCCCATCCGCTGTCCTCCGTCTGCCTTCCCCCATCTGCCGTCCCCCATCCGCTGTTTTGTGCCTTTAACGGGGTCTGAAAAATCCGTTCTTTCAACACAAAAATCCCATTTGGTATCTAGTTGTACCCGCCATCTCGGCAATCCAATTGGACGAAGCTCATGATTGTTATGGACAAAAAATGTTTTTAAAAAATTAACAAAACGCAGTATAATCGCAAATCAGCCGTATTGTTTTCAAGGTATTTTTACATCTTGGGTCGAATAGAATGAGTATCAGACGTGTAAAACTGCGCATAGGGAAATTACAGTAATTATTAGAGTCAACTCATTGAAAGAACTCGCGGGAACTACATGGGAAGTCAACGTTTCGTCGTTAGTACACCCTCCCTCCCTCCTTACTGTCTCATCGAAACCACCCGCCCACTCGCCTCGGAACGTCGTGCCAATTGCCAAGGGTTCGCTGGAAGTCCCCGCCCCAATTTCCCCGACTCTTTTTGCCTGATGGGGCGGAGGAAGGTTAGGGCCACATTCTCTGCACACCCCTACATCGGATCATAAATGCCTACAGACGTTTACGGGCACATGACGCCGGGGGAATATTTAGTTTCCGTAGTTCCATTGTAGCCAGGTCATGTTTCGTATGGTTTACTAGTATTTTTCGATGCTGAATCGAATGGGATGGGTCTCGGAGCAGTAATACTAGGTCAAGCTGTTCATGAGAATAATGAACCGTTGTGTAATAATTTGCAGGGTTTACTTGTTCTACTATATCCACATCGAGGTACTGTCAGTTATCTGATAATTCAATTGAGACCAACCGGAATTTGAACGACTGCGATTTTTCTTAATATCATTTAGCTTTGGGGGATTAAACGAAAGAGAAGCAGAAAATATCGCTTCACCGGATATCCTGAGCGACCCCAACATCACTCCTCAAATCAACTGCAGTGGATGTGAATATATTATTTTTCAATGTTCAGTTGCATTGGCACAGTTAAATTAGTAGACAAGCATAACGTCGATTATTTATGTCAATATTGTGTAAAACCAACATGACATCTGACAGACGGGAATAGGCAAGTTGAAAAGTAACCAAAACATACAGCATAGTTACTCACCACTCCAAATTCGTTTCGACGGCGAAGAACGTCCACATTTTAACTGGTAACTTGAGATAAACTCCGTTCACGTACGTGGCGTTGACCGTTTCGTAATTGAACGACGCGTCGATTTGATCTGAGAACAAAACTAATCCGCCTATCACTGACATGTACATAGGAATCCCTATTTTCATGATTGTCTTGTGCCGCTTAAACTGGTTCTTTAGTTTCCGGATATTTTCAGGCATGGCGTGTCCGTCTTTGTAGTCGTAAAAACCAGACAAGCTCGCCTCGAAGAGATTGATCATACTCTTGCGATCAATGTTCAGAAACAGTACAGTAACAAAAGTGACTGCAATTAAAGCCACGTAGTTTAGAGATTGTCCGGCAATACCGATGTCATCTGTTTTGAAGACGGTTACTATGTGGCTGACGAAGAAGAACGTCATATTTATGAGGACTATGAGAACATAAAAGAGATTAAGGGCGTAAAATTTGGGTTTCCAGTTAGTGAAAGCACCGCTGATTTCTAATATGTACCAGTAGTCCCTGTACCTCCACTCCTTCACTGCAGGAGTGTCGATTTGGTCAAGTTCTTCCATCCATTTCCAGTACCACATATTTCTTGTTACTGAAAAAGAAAAGAAACAGTTAAAACGAAGTCAAACGACTCCATGCGATCGGTCGTTCTTAGTGCAGGTTCTGATGTTGAAAAACCTAACGTCTACTGTCGAGAAAAACCCGCATACATGTTCAGCAAAAGCATGGAATGAGTTACGAGTAGCGGAGCAGCCAGAAAATTAAGGAACGTAAAATTGTGATACCTGACGGTGGGCTTCGCGTTATAATGTATTCATAAATATGGCCAACCTTAGGCAACTATTTCTGAAGCTATATTAATATTCCCGGACCATTTCAGGAAAAGGTAAAATAGCGGAAAAAGAGTCAAAATTAAACCTAGTCAAAGTTGTTCGACAAATTCCGAATTAAGTTCGAAAATAAATAGGAATTTGAGATAAAATAAATGTGTAGCCGAGAGGAAAATAAATGGACTGAACGAACGAACTTGATAAATCAAACTCTTCTTCTACGAGAAAATTCGTACAATAAAAAAAAGAAGTCTGCCAATGATTGGTGTTCGGACCAGGATAGATTTTAATGACTCTCAGAGACAGGTTTCCATTGAGCACGAACTTGTAATTTGAAGAGTTGGTAATTAACAAGATTTGGAGACTTCGATGTACAAAAAGAGGTGACTACTACAGGATATGATTTGAGTGTAAAAGCGCGAACAAGGAGGGCTCTGAAGGCGTGAAACTACGGGGAAGGAAAGAGAAATCCGAATCAGACGTCAATGGGAGAACTGGAGACGACTGACTTTCGCGAGACTTTGTAGGATAATGAGTTTGGTGGGAACTGTCGGTTGTGGAGAGGAATCTGAAATTGAGGAGAGCGAAAATAAAGATGAAAAAACCAGGGGGAAATCTCCGCTGCTATTGGGAATAACTGAGTTGGCGGAATTTCCGCAGGTAACAAGGGGGGTTCAGGGAAATAATGACCTTGCCATTAGGGGAGGTGTAGGCATTCCGAGGTCAAAAAGCCCATACTGGTTTGGCGTTTTGCGTCGAACGCTGTCCAAAGATTGGCGGCACAATTTCATGGATCAGAACGATACACAACTGTAAATATGACGACTGTTATTTAAAACTCTTGGGACAGAGCTAAAAACATCGACAATCGAGGACTTGGGTGCTCCACATTACTATCACCATGGGGTATCACGTGAACCAACCCCAATCAAGACGGCTAATGAGTACGCTAGCGAGTCATCACATGGTTAGGAAACTATTACATATGATCCTCACTGTAGGAGCAAAATGCTGTGCGAGACAACAAACAGTTGAACACTTCTTATGCAAAAGACTGGAGAGCTGAACACCGGAAGTACACAACAAGGAACACAGGAAAACCCTCAAATATTTGTAGAGAAGCACCAGTACCAGGCACCATGGCAGCAGGGGAGAGATGAAAGGATTGGTTGTTGGAAACTTAGAACAATCGAACACTTACCGACCACCACCCCTGTCGCCTGGTTCTGGGTTATCTTCCCAGGAGCATGCCCATGCTACTAGGTGCTACCACGGGTTGTGGATAGTGGAACAGCCACGGCATTGTCCCCAGGGGCATGTCTGCGGCCAGCTGTGAATAAGGACAGCATGCTGACTGAATAAGCAGCCACGAACAATGGGCAAAACCCAAGAGATCGCAGAAGAGATCCTGAACAAAGGGCTCAAGGGCAAGCGGATCTACATTTTCTCAGACAGCCAGGTCGCCTTAAAGGCCATCACAGCCTATAGTTCTAGGTCTAAGCTGGCATGGGAATGCCTCCATGCGCTCAAGCAGCTCGGCGCCCGTAACAGGCTCTCGCTCATTTGGGTGCCGGCTCACAGGGGGCATGAGGGCAATGAAAAGGCTGACCGCCTCGCGAAAAGGGGTACAGAATCCCTACCTATCGGGCCTGAACCACACGTGGGTCGGACGAAAAGTCACCTGAACCGTCTGGTTTCTCGATGGGACATACAGGAAAATGGCGCCCATTGGCATCGCCAGCCACGACTAAGACCGGCGAAAAGGCTTGTCACGCCTTCCTGTCAAAGGGCGAAGGCGATGCTGACACTCTCTAGACAAGATCTGAGAGTACTGATAAGCTTCCTCACCGGGCACTGCCCACTCAGATATCACCTCAACAAGATGGGCATCTCGGAGGCGGTGGAATGCAGACTCTGCGGCGGAGAGGACAAGACAGCAGAGCATATCCTATGTGAATGCCCTGCGTTGGCAGCAAAACGCTTTTAATACTTCGGTCAGGGGACCACTGAACCCCAAACCATAGCGGACTCTGCGGTGAAGGACATACTCCGCTTTCTAAGGGGGGCGGGTATGTACGACGCCTTCTACTAAGAGAGGGCCGTCACAATAGGCCCATATGCGGCTGCAGTGACAAAGGGACTTGTCCCACACGCCCTCGGGTCAAAAAAAAAAAACCACCCCTGTCGGAGCTGCTTCCGTCGTCAGGTCAGTAGCACCCCACGAACACTCGTGAAAATTTGATTTCTTTTGGTCATCAGCTTCTCAATTATTTAGGCCAACATTGGCGCTCCAGTCCTACGAGAATACCAAGTGATGTTTGTCTACGTTTAGCGTAAGGAAGAATTTCCCCGTCAACTCCTATCATCGCCATCACGGGCAGACTTTTTTTTATTGTTCAATTTTCTCGTAACAGATGTGTTAGATGTATGAAGTTTGTTCGTTGAGTATTTTTTACTCCTAGCTACGGATTCCTTTCCTCCCAAAATCCTTCTTTTTTTCAAATCTCTGAAGGCGGGAAACAGGTTGTACTCGCGAAGGAACCAGAAATCCGAATTATAAGTTAATGAGAGGCGAAACAAGTGTCCGTTGGGAGAATTGGAGATGACCGTAAGATGTTAGAAGATGAGTGTGTTGGGAAATGGGAGACGACCGACTTTCGCGAAACTTTGTAGGAGACTGAGTTTCGGGAGAGTTGTCTCTTGTGGAGAGGAATCTGAAATTGAGGAGAGGGAAAATAAAGAAAAGAAAAAACCCACTTCCGGTAGCTGTTAGAAATAACTGCAACCGCGGTAGTGGAATTTCCACAGGTATGAGGGGGTATTGGAAGGAGACGATGACTGATGGTTACGCAAAATTAAAATAATCGATACAAAAATTAAAGTGGACCGTGTGTTTTGAAAATAAAGAAAAAAACTAAACTTACCACTCGAGTGCAGAGAGTGGGTGAGTGTCGAACTACGAAAAAATTAAGGAAGGAAGGGGAAGAAGAGAGGAAAGAATGAAAGGAGTTTTGCAGTTTAATATTAATGCAAGGGCGACCACGAACTCAATTTCAAATTTAACACATCAGAGATGGTGGAAGAGGCTGGAACGGACACGGGCGTGTTTTCCAAACTACTGCTTCCGGGTGGTTTCAAAAAAGCAGGTTAGCCTCCGTGAATACGAAGCTATTAACAATTAACATGCAAAGGCCAACTTCCGATGCCCTTGCAAGTACTACTAATTAGGGCAAGCTCCCCCACCCTGGAAGGACCGACCGGACTTCCAGCAGCATGGATGGCCATTGAGAACACCTTGCTCATATTCTTATGCATAACAATGAACAACCTATAACAACAACAACAACAAACATAACAATAAGATGATTGGGGGTAAGCTACTGCGAGAGAAGGACGCATAGCTTCACCCCTAGGCGGGTCAGAAGGCTACCCCCAACGCTAACCCTAACTTGGGAGACTCATTTGAGGGGTGGAGTGTACTCGCGCTTTGGAACGACTAGGCCAACAAAAATAGCAGGTACATCCTGACCTCACTTAGCACGTTGCTGGAGTCCTTGGTCAAAAGACTGGACTGATTCAGCACCTTGCGCCGAACAATTGGAGTTGATGGGGAAATTCATCATTACGCTAAACGTAGGCCAACATCACTTGGTGGTGCAAACATCTCGTAGGAGTGGTGCGCCAATGTTGGCCTAAATAATTAGGAAGCTGATGACCAAAAGAAATCAAATCTTCACGAGTGCTCGTAGGATTCTGTTGACCTGACGATGGCAGAAGAGAGAAGAGGCGTGGTGCGTGCTGCCCTGTGCAACTGACCAGCTTCAACTTCTGGTGGTAGATAAGTCTTAGATTGTTCGAAGTTTCCAACAACCAATCCTTTCATCACTCCTCACTGGCGTAAATAGGTCCTCTACAAATATTTGAGGGTTGCCCCGTGTTCCTTGTTGCGCACGTTCACTGTTCAGCTCCCTCGTCTTTTGCATTAGAAGTGTTCAACTGTTTGTCTCTCCCACAGCATTGTGATCCAATAGCGAGGTTCCTATGCAATTGTTTCCTAACCTCGTGATGACTGGTTATTGTACCTATCAGCCGTCTTAATTGGGGTTGGTTCAGGTGCCAAGTGCCCAACACCTCGATTGTCAACGACAAACGCAGAATCAGTATGGGATTTCTGACCCACACCTCCCCCAACGGCAAAGTCATTGTTTCCTACTGTGCTGAGGTATTTTGGAGATGCTTTTCGAAGAGCTGCTGACTCTTGAAAAAATTATGGCAATCGCGTCGAAGCTTCGATCCACAATCCTTGAGCTACGTCGAGAATTATGAACCAATGTCTTATTCACTAGACGACGATCACCCGGTGCCTTTCGTAAAAGTCAGTCAGCACACTACGGGAATTCCAGCTCCGTGGTAATTTCCAACGGCAACGAATTTCCCCGTGGCTTTCCCA
Organism: Pachypeltis micranthus; assembly: GCA_020466155.1. Taxonomy (NCBI): domain Eukaryota; kingdom Metazoa; phylum Arthropoda; class Insecta; order Hemiptera; family Miridae; genus Pachypeltis; species Pachypeltis micranthus. Next base: position 25,630,997 of record CM035777.1, on the reverse strand, counting down.
TCTTTATTTTCCCCCTCCTCAATTTCAGATTCCTCTCCACAACAGACAGCTCCTCCCAAACTCATTCACCTGCGAAGTCTAGCGAAAGCCAGTCGTCTCCAGTTCTCCCAACACAGTCATCTAACACCTTCCGCGATACAGACGTCTCCAATTCTCCCAACGGAACTTGGGAGAACGGACACTTGTTTCACCCTTCACCTCTGATTCGGATGTCTCCATCCTTCCCCGTTCAACCAGTTACAACCCTTCAAAGCCCACCACTTCTTTGACCTTATGAATTCAGATCATATCGTGTTGTAGACACATTTTCTTGTACATTGAAGTCTCCAAATCCTGTGATATACCAACTCTTCAAATTACTAGTTCGTGCTCATCTAAAACCCGTCATCGAGATTCATTCACGTCTTTCCTGGTTGAAACAGCCAGCTTATCTGCTCTCTCGCTCCCACCACATTTATTATGTCCACGTATCCTGTTTCATTTGACATCGGTCAGGACCAGGTACTGTGGCTTTGTTTCGACTCCAACACGTTAGTTACCCTTATCGATTTTAGAGGAGGTCGGGGGTCACTTCGCACTCTCATTCGGTTCTCCCTTTCATCTGTTTCGTTCGTTTTATTAGTCATTTACGTCGGCAGTGGCAGTTCACAGTCTAGACGAGCGTCCAAATGCGTTCCAGAGTTTATTGATGATGCATCCGGAGTGTGGACAAGTGTAAGTCCGGTTTTTCAATCTGATGGGAGCGGACATGGAAAGGACAGAGTCTGTACAGAATCGGAACTGTGGAAAGAATTCCTGACACACCAAGACCACCAAAACCGTTTTTTTTTGTTTTTTTTTCAGTGTACCCAGTTAAAACTAGTTATAACTGTAATTTAAAATCGATTTTAAGAACCGTTTTCAGTAGGATAATCTAGATTATCCCAGCTCTTCCTAAAACATGTTTGTTAAAAGTAATCATAACTGAACCTTTCAATTACTCCTGGTTCCAGCGGTGAGGCTTCCGGTCAATTATAATTCTAACTAGTCACGACCGGTTCTCACAAATGGGCTTAGTGGAAATTGCCTGACTTAGTGTATCAATTCTGATTCATAACGAATTATATGAATTATACGAAGTACTTACCCGAGCAGAGGCACAGCGCAAGTAAGAAATGATAGTTGCTTCTACAGTACAAAATAAGCACAAATGGCTCAATGGCGCTATAATGCACGCAAAGTGCAAATTCAGAGTGCTGTGAAGTGTAAAGTAATTAGATGGAGAGGACCGTCTCTATTGTTTTTTAACAATTGGCTGATTGACGTGGGAATTTCAAGTAATGGCGACATACCGACTGAGGTCTTCTATCATAGAAGCAACAAGATTGTGAGCCCGTGAGCGGAGAAGAGAAGTGGAATTATCGCACCTGCAAAGCACAAGAAATGAGCATCGCTGGTTTGAGGGTTGACAACAAATCGTAACGTCATCCAATTTACAGGGCAAAGGAATGGCAGGTGTTAAGGCAGTGTTCACCGTCTTTATCCAGTGCGCTGTTCTTCAACTGCTATCGAACCTGCACCAAGTTCTTTTGGTCAATAGAGTCAGTCAGGTCATTGTCAGTATGTTCTCGCCGTTACATCCACACGAACTTGCTACTTACTCTGCTAACAGGTGCCACGGGTTCTTATCACAGTTACCGATCAACTGAGGATTCGTGGAGACATTGCATCATACATACATTGCATATTGTATGAGAGGAATCGATCGTGATGCACGGAGCTTTATTTGTACTTGACTTGTCAGTGGCGATGTATCTCATTAAATATTCAGTACACAAAATGCACGATCCCCACGGTACACAAAATCGGTTCGTATCTCAGTTGAAGTCGAAGTTCTCAAGGATTTACGGCGTCCTGACAAGGGGGTCACTCACGGCATGAGGACTTTCGTTGCACCAGCACCAGTTCATACCAGTACTGGTCGCAGAGCGGTCAACAGACTGGTCAAGTTCGAGCGAGTGATGTGACGGATGAGATACTGGCTGGGAACTCATGGGCTGTTCCTTACGCTGCAGACGAGGCAATGAATGAACACTTCTTCCAGTCTGTGTAGAGACCATTAAGCTTTAGACGTTCGATATTTGAGAGTGGTTGAGAGTGGTGGCACTCTCAGTGTTTTCGTTAGATTTTCACAACCGATAAATCTACCACATCAACAATAGCTCTTTCCCGCGATGTAGTAAACACGTCCTCGCCGCAGTTCTGAGATACAATAAAATGAAGCTGACTAGTAGGGTACCAGCATCTTGCTCACAGGAACAGTGCAGACACGGAGCTAAGACCTCTCCTGGACATCCCAAACGCTTAGGAAGTGCGTGAGGAGGTACGGGAATGGTGCCACACGGCACGAATCACGTGGGAGTGACGGGAGCCAGGAAACAGAACTGCCTACCCAGAGAGGTGTAAAAGTTATATTAGTGGACATTAACGATAGGTAGTTTTAAAGAAGACTTCAGCAGAATGAACGAGTGGTGATGCATGAGCTGCAGAGAGTCTTGGCCGTACGAGGGTTAATAATAAGGACCTGGTGATTGGTCTGAATCTGAAATATGAGAACTCAAAATTCAAGAAGTTCACCCACTAGATCCCTTTCAGCTGACATTTCTTGTCAACAACGACCTACAGTCTTTTTACTTTCCTTGGCTCTACGAAGTAGAAAGGAAAGTTATGTAATCGGCTGAAAATTTTTTTTTAGTTTTCTTCAGATCTTTACGTTTCAGACCCTCCTGAGCCCGAAAAACACTATTTGGGAAATTGGTCTGTGTGTGTGTATGTGTGTCTATATACGAGTTTTAGAGAAAACCACCGTACCAAATCAGCTCAAACTTGATATCTCGCTCGCAGGTTACCATGGAACACCAAAATAACGGTGTGAACAAAATCCACTGAAAGTTAACTATAGTAATCATAGTGATCAAAACAACGAATATTTTTTTCTCAAAAACCGCTCTAACGATTTTGATTACATTTTTAATATTGGTAGCTCTTAACATGATAATTATACCATAAAATTTCCATTTGTGGGAAAATGACGAGAGCAGCACAATAAATTATCAAAATTTTCGACGAAAAGCGTTTTTGCCGTGGTTTTTTCCTTTTAAACTCCGCTGGAATGTTAGTAGAATTGTAAAGAAAATTGGTACTGTAGTCCAATTCAATACCTATAGGGTGAGTATTTAAAAACGCGCATGAGATACATGGGGCTCACTCCAGAAATTCCTGAATTTCAACTACCGCCAGTTTGCTTAATACCAGTTCTAACAATTATTACCCAATAACTCTGCAAAAGTGATTACTATCCTCCTTCAAAAAATCCGTGTTTACAGCCTCATCAATTTTCTGGGTACCATTTGCTCAATAATGGTCCTGGAATGAGTACGAGTAGCACAATAAATTCTTTAAATGTAATCGCTGCCACTTCATGCTGTCGTAAAGCGTTGTTTGACCAAGTTCAAAGGGACTGAGTGATAAATGAATTGATTAAATAGAATCAGCCATGTACAAAGTGAATTGTTGTAGAGCTAAGGAAAGTTGTGTGTTGCAACGCACAAGATATTTGTTATCGTGATTCAACTGCATGCATAGCATTTTGAACGAACCCCGAAGACAAGTTTGCAATTTGAAGAGTTGGGAGATTTGAGCTCTTACATGTACAAGAAGAAGTATCTAGAATATGATATGGGCTTGAGCATACAAGCAAAACGAATGGCCTCCGACTGGGTGAACTGGTTGTAGAGGGAAGGGGAGAGGAGTGCGAATTAGATGCCGGAGAGATGTGGAACGAGTGTGTATCCTGAGATCTGGGAGGCAAATGAGTTTGGGAAGACAAAGTACAGCTTGCGTCTTCAATTATTTCCTCGGCCCTTCTCCCACTCCCCCACATGCAATTTATTCTCTCTCCAACGCACACAGCTCGTCCCAATTCGCATTCGTCTCCCAGTTCTCGTGATAGACACGCCCAGCTGTTCGGCTACTAATTCGAACTCCTCTCTCCCACCCAGTAAGACCAGCGTATGCATCCAGAGACCCCTTGTCCATGCTTCTTAAATACTCAAACGCATGTCCTATTCTAGCTCTTCCGTCAATTCAAGCGAAATTGTGTGCTCCACGACTACCATTTTACGTATGAGCCAAGATAGCGCAGATTTGTCTGATAGAACAAATATAGTCCTAGGCATTCCTATCTTTATCTTGTTAGTTCCATTAACTTAAACTATACAAATTGCTAACCACGGTGTATCTCGGTTGTAAGAGAGCGTCTTGCAATACAATGCGATTGTATAGTCGAATCGAAGAACCACCAAACAAAATAAGTGACACAGAATGGCATGAGGTAGAATATCACACAATATTTCATGCACGGTTTAATTTTAGAACTGACGTGTTCGTACAAATGGAGTAAGAAGATCCTAATTTGCGCATCGTTCGGGTTTTCCTCCTCTTCATTCTTGACTCGTAGCAAGTTCATGTAGGAGTACGCCGAGCTCATCATCTGGTGGGCAAAACAACGCAATAAGGTCATATTAACATTCGTTGCATTTCTGTTATAAAACCCCCCCGATGATTAACAACCTTGTGTAACATTACGAACGAACCTTTGGCATTTATTGAACCTTTTACGTTGGCAACGGACGCAGTGAGCACGTTCGTTTTACAGTGGCTAACAGGCGGCTCCTGCACGACAATCCATTGGTTGTTTTCACAAGTCCATTACCGAGCAGCAGTTATTAGGATAATGGCAAATTATTTGCATAGACTGCCCACCGCACTTGCCAGTATATTTTTTAAGTCCATCACTAAAATTGAAGATGAAGTGACAGCGCATCGAGTCACTGTAGACAATTATAGCTGAGTTTATTAACATTAAACAAGTGATCTGAACACAATTGATGAGAAGACGTTTACGGACCTGTATGCTCAGGCTGCAATGGTTTGGAGGGGGGCTGTAGTAGCGTAGTATAAAATATACTCATGTTTCCTGTTGTACTGACTGACTCCTATTAAAGGCACCGGGTGATCGTGGTCTAGTGGTTAAGACATTGATTCATAATAATTGATTCGATTGCCGTAAATTTTTCCTGAGTCAGCAGCTTCTTCAAAAAGCATCTCCAAACTACCTCAGTACACTGTGATGTATCGAATATACACCCTATCACTAACTATCTCATGAGTCATAATCTCATGCGCGCTTGCTCAAACTCTTTGTGTGCCACAGAAACCCACCTTACATGGAACAGTCCATATGCTCTACGACTTCTGTTCACTGCAGTTTGAACTTTCTTGTCGGGCCACTGATCCCTTACCTTTCAACCTTCATCATCATGCGTCGACTCTTGTGATCCAAATTACGGCGTCGGCGTACTATTGTGCTTTTATATATTTCAAATCATAAGGACGTTGTGTGACGTATATCCCATATTTCGAAATTGTTTTGTTCATCCCCACTACATCCCTTCAGAATACCATTTACGCCGCTTCTTGTTGATAATTTGCTAAAATGTTAGTTTGTAACGAAACCAAGTACAGTATGTGTAGGAAATATGAAAACACAACGGCAATCCCACCCGGACTACCACAATTTGCGTACGGCATAAGGTTTAGACTACTGAGTTGTAGGCTGATGGCCTCCAAGTACAGCAGTGCCACTGCCAGATGGCCGCAGTGCAAAGGAGTGGAGCAACTTAGTTGGTGGGGTACTCCTACCAAACAGTCTCGGAGCCTGCCATCACGGTGGATGGTGTCACACCCATTGACCTGATGGCCATGGAGTGTCGACGTCTTTGAACACTCCAAGCATGGCAGGGTTGATAAGAGACAGAAACCTGAGGGAGGTGGAGAGCCACTCTCATCCTGCTATCTTTACCCCTGGGTAAATTTTTACCTGACCCAGTTATCGCTAGGGCACGGGAGCGTGGACAGCGCTATGCGCACGCTCTTTGCTTGAGCCAGGTGGACCAAACTCAGAGGAGGCATTTGAGGAGCTCCTGCCAACCACGGTCATCAGTGGGAGTTTGGAGAATGCGTCGTGGTGGGGGGTCGTGGACAGATTCGTTCGAGCCGTGCTCAAATGTACCCCGTAACGAAACAGATTAGGCCAGCCACTTCTGTTCAATGTGTAGGGAGTGATTACAGTTGGAAACATCAATCACCGTACAAAACCCCAAAACTATCCAGCAGGGGAAAGTCCCTTCATCCACGGCCCTCTGAACCAAGTTCTAAAATTAAGAAAGAAAAACCTCTGCGCAGTAATACCCCTCCGCATTAATAGTTCCCTCCTCGCAGTTCCTGGTATGAGTATTTGAAAGGACTTGTCTAAGGGAAATATTGATTCTATCGAACTTACTGTGTTGAAAGTATCACGATCCAAAGGCTTCAATGAACCTACTACCAGGACAATTGGTCGACTTAGCACGTGCTTCATGATGGCGAATTGTTTATTCAGTTCTTTACTGCAATCCATCCACTGGAATGAGTACATGGCGTCGAAAGTGTCTTCGCTCTGATGAAGAAACAAGAACGTTAGTGTATGGTAGAAATGCTTCATATTTCAGAGAGTGGGAGAGTTGCGTTACCCACCAAATCTTTGATAATTTGTCCAATCTCACAGACAATGAATACAATAAGTATTTCGGCAGCCAGAAGAGTCGTGCTTGACATCAGTGAGCTCGGCTTTCCTGCTCCCTGCGGAATAAAATTAACATTCTTTAGAAGACTTCTAGTCACTGGGCTGTACTGCGGGTGCAAATTGAGTGAACTACAATTCGTTCTCATCCGGTCACAGAATTACTATGGTGGTTTGTTCCTTTCGCTGTGCTCAAATCTGATTTCCAAGCTTTCGAGCCCTCTGTCCTCAGCTACAGCTCTGTGCTTTTAGGCTTTGATTCTGATGCTGCTGGGGACTTTAGAACTGTACCCAGTCAACCATAATCTTTCTTTCAATTTTCCAACACGGAGCCAACAATGCTTTTCCCCCAATTGCTTTAATTGCCGCCTCTTTTTAGAATTTCCAGTTCTCGAATTCTCAGCCTCACTCGACCATTGGCGGTCCACCCATATACACTCCCTCAATTACAGCTCTTGTCATGTAGCACACCAACTCAGCTATGCAGAGACTCAGGATATATCGGGACGCATCTATAAATTACCATCCCGTACAATGGCAGGTGTGCTCTGGGAATATGCCTGTAGCGTTGGAGAGGGTACCTAACTTCGCAGCCCACACCCCTCTCCTGCCAGCACCAATCATCTCTCTAGGGTGGGGGGGGGAGTTTCCAGTGAAACCACGGTCCCCACGAGGCCAATCCCATGGCTTCACGACCGAAAGCGCCACGCCCTAAAGCTGAAGCCCCCGTGGTACCCATTCTATATGGCTGCACCTTGAGCAGCCTAAGAACTAGAATGGGTGGCAGGCCCCAGTGCCGGGATTGTAAAGAGGCGTTCTACCGGCACCTACGCTTCATCTCCATTGGGGGTCAGGCTGTCTTTATTTCCGGCCTGAACTGCGATTCCTGGTCAGACGAGCCGAGGGCCGTTTACTACCACCCTGTACAATGGTAGTTGTGCTTCCATCCTGTACAGTGGAAAACAGTTATCCAATAATGAGTGCGTTATCCTTCAATCTACTGATTCGACTGCTTGTGGTAAGTTGCTAGAGGAACAGTAGCGACTACCTAGTTCATTCCATACAGCGCCATCTGTGGCGTTGGAGAGGGTACCTAGCTTAGCAGCCTACACCCCTCTCCTGCCAGCACCAAACATCTCTCTAGTGGGGGGGGGGGGTCCCAGTGAAACCACGGTCCCCATGAGGCCAATCCCGTGGCTTCACGACCGAAAGCGCCACACCCTAAAGGCTCCACACTGCTGGCCACGAGCTGAAGCCCCCATGGCACCCATTCTATGTAGCTGCACCTTGAGCAGCCTAAGAACCAGAATGGGTGGCAGGCCCCAGTGCCGGGATTGTAAAGAGGCGTTCTACCGGCACCTACGCTTTATCTCCATTGGGGGTCAGGCTGTCTTTATTCCCGGCCTGAACTGCGATCCCCGGTTCGACGAGACGAGGGCGGAACACTTCCATCCTGTACAATGGTAGTTGTGCTTTTTGCATTGCCCGTCCATCCTGTAGAGTGGAAAACAGTTATCCAATAATGAGTGCGTTATCCTTCCATCTAGCGATTCGACTACTTATGGTAAGTTGGTAGAGGAACAGTAGCGACTACCCAGTTCATTCAATACAGCGCCATCTTTGTGTCATTTATGATGACAGTTCAAAATACCTATCGAGAAGCATCACCCAGCCAAATCATGAGGAGTGCCATTGTTCAGTATTGGCGCCTGCAACATCGTGGTCTCAGATAATCATTTCCTAGGTTGTTCTCCATAGTTTCGAAAATGTTTACAAAACCCTTGTGAGGTAAAGAAATTTTTCCAGGCTCACATTCCCCCATCGCAAGTTGCCCAAGAGTTTAAAATCGATATCGTTTTATCCAGGCGTGAAGCTTCGTCTCTTCGTGGAATATTCAGGTGTTAAAGTAGAAATACACGTGGCTTATGGATATTTGCCAGTTCGCACTTGTCCGGCTCAGTACAAGCTGAATTATCCCCAAAAGTTCACTATATGTCCGAATTTACAGCTTTTTGAGGTTGTGGTTATACTGACCTAATAACTTTATTAAAGATGGCGCGAGAAATTCCAAACCACCCTTGTCGAGGAACATTCTTATGACAGTATTTTGTGCTCTTCTGAACCTAAGGATGGTAATTCCAGAGACGAAAATGTACTTTCCCACATCCGAGCGTTCAATGGAGTTTTACATCCCCCATTTCATAGTTCATTTTTCACCCCTAGTGTTGACCATTTGCTTATGGCGCGCTACCCTCCAACTCATACAGTTTAATACGTTCTTTCTAAATCTCGTCAGTGCTCTCACCAGACTTCTGAGAACCAGTGGTGACTCGAAAATGTCTTACAGTGATCAGTTATGAACAATACCTTGAGGAACGTTATTGCAGACATGGCGATAGAGATGCTGCCGCTGATAAACACTATTCCACCAGGCCAATTAAGGATGGTCGTGTACTTCTCAGTGTATCTAAGGAAATAAGACAAATGATACGTCATATTTCCAAGTACTTATTAACCTATTAAGGTTATTTCTATATAGTCTCTAGGTTGAAAGTCGTGCAGACGTCCATGAAGAGGCGGATTTCAAATCTTTCCTCCGGAAGCTTCTGCCTACGCCGTCACAAGAATAAAAACCGTCACTCTGATATACGAACCTCATTATGACACGGTGATGTTCGACCACCTGTACCAAACAATGCTCGTAGCATTTCATTAAGCCACTATCTTTTGTCCTCTTGAGAGGGTGTGCAGGAGGCAGCCTCCCGTAAAGTTTTTTGTACAAAGCGTTCGCTCTTTTGTCCATGTTGAGACAGGCATTGTGAAGAATACTTTGCTGCAGGATGAGTTCTTCGCCCAAAAATATCATTAGGAGAATCGCGGAGGTAAGTATACCCGCCATGAAGGCCGCACCAACTGCCAGATATGACAGCATAAATAACCTGCAACATAAAGGTTAGTTGCTATGTAGCTCGAGAAACAAGGGAGCTGATCATGAACCCTTCTAACGAGCGTGACATCCTATTGTGGATAACATACGACCTCGGCAGGGGTCTTGCGACGTTCAAGCCCAACATATCCCCTGGGCTGGGGGGGGGGGAGGATAGAAAACGATATGCTAAGGGAGGCTAGCGGACAATCTCCAGAGACCTCTTCAGTTCAATTAATTGGAGAGTTCTGCATCAGTGGAAGTCAGCTGGTGTCGTCGCTCTTCAAAACGGAGGTGACTGCAATCAGTCAGACCTGCAAGATGAGTGGGACACAGCCCCAATGGGGCGGTCTACCAGGGGGCTGATTCCATTGCTTGGTCCATGGCTTGGGTGACGCCATGGTGAGGTGGCTTTCTACCTCTCTCAGTTCCTAACAGCGAATGGGAAAGGCTCCGCTGCACGGCAATGATGGATGATGCGTCCCATGCCGTCTTCTCACGTCAGAGATGGGCGGGTTGACAGTTTAAAAGTTAGTCAACTCAGGCCAGAGGCATTCGTCTGCTACATGCTTCATTCAGAGGAAAACAGGAGGTGCATCGCACGCTGCAAGATTCTCGTGAGGGTGAAAAGAATAGGAAAGAATCGCAGAGAGTCTTGAGGGCCAACCTAATGTAATGTATTAAACCTTGTGGTTCTCAATACGCCAAGTGGTACTACCATTTCTTACCATATTTACCCCATTACTCCAAAACTGTGAACTCCGTCCTTCTCAGAAAAACCGAGTTGGCAGTCTGATGAATCACTTATGCGATAGGGTAGTTCAAGTAGGAGCGAGGCCTGGGATGATCCTATGGCGGTACACTGCGGTTGTTAGGCCTGTAGTCACCTGTGGAGCCCAGCCCTGGTCTGGTGTACTAGGGTGGAAAACAAAACAGTGCAGTTGCAGCTAAATAAACTGCAGAGCAGGCTGTGTCCGGCCATTACAGGCTCTATGAGAAAAAGCCCTACGGCTGCACTGGAGGTCTTGATAGATTTAGCTCCACCCCACTTACATGTTGAAAGGATCGCGCTCCTCCAGGCTGTGGGTATGTTGGAGTGGGGTCTGATCATGCAGGGGAGGAGGAGTTCCTGCCACTTAATCCTTGACAAGGTGAAGGTGGAGGGGCCCGAACTGCTTGTGATAGACTCAGTGCCCGCGAGATTCAACTTCGTGTTACTCTTTCGGATACACATTCATGAGCGATCCAGTTCCCACTTTCGAAGCTGGGGCCCTGGTATGCTTTACTGATGGCTCGGTGCAGGGTGACCTGGCAGGGCTGAGAATCAGAGCGGCGATCCCATTGGGGTCGCTGACTATGGTGTTCCAGGCAGAGGTGGCTGCGGTAACGGTCTGTGTGCAGCGGCTGCTGCAGAGGGGTCTAAAGTGGCAGGGAATCTACATCATGGTGGGCAGTCTGGCCACTCTCAAGGTGTTAGCCTCATACTGTCTTGCATCGCGGCAGGTGTGGGAGTGTCTGACTGGACTGAAGGCCCTGGCGGAGGACAATAGTGTAACACTGTGTTGGGTGCCAGGGAATCAGGGTATAAAGGGAAATGAACAGGCTGATAGGTTGGCTAAGAAGGGATCAGTGCAGATCCCTGTCAGCCCTGAGCCCTTTGTTGGGACCACCAGGAGTCACCTACCTAGAGAGGTTGGCAAATGGGAGGATAGGTGCTGGGCTGCCTATTGGCAGGGGCTGCCCAGTTTTAGACAGTCAAAACTCTTCATCCCGCTCTCCAGAGAGAGGTCCAAGGAGGTGCTTGCACTGGGGAGGGAGGATATGAGGGTCATATGTGGCCTGTTCACAGGACACTGTCCGCTGAGGTACCACTTTGCAATTATTGGCAAGTGCGAGGTGGGACTTGAGACGACAGAGCATGTGCTGTGCGTATGCGATGGACTCGCGGCATCGCACCGTTGTGTGTTTGGGAGGCCTTTCCTTCAGCCAGAAGAGGTGGTGAATGCAGAACTTGCGGATATCCTCCGTTTTGTGCGGGGGTGGTGGGGGCGCCAAGGTGACCTCACACCAAGTGAGACCAGTGCCGTGGGGCCTGGGGGTGATGCAGGGGGTCCATGATCTGAGGATCATGGACGTCCTTACAATAGGCCCGTTTGTGGCTGCAGTGAGGGTATCACCTGCATCCACCGTTTTCAAGAAAAAAAAGTAGGAGCGACTCTATAAATTTCCACCACCATTTTCTCCGTAAAATTTGTTATTTCATGATGTACGATCAATGGCAGTTCGAGGCCTTTTCCAACGTTCAGGCTCAACGACGTAAATGTAGCTCTTGGTGCGTGAAAGAAGTGTTTCAGAGGTGAGAGTGTGAGCATATTCAGGGTTTCTCCTTATCTCGTTTGGGTTGGCACAGTTAAATTAGTGAACAAGCGTAGCGTCGATTATTCATGTCGATGTTGTTTGTTCAAGTTTTGACTCCTGAAATATTTCTGTGGTCATAAGTAAGTCGGGTACACCGCACAAAATACCAAACCCAATATGACTTCTGACACACGGAAATAAGCAAAATCAAAAGTGACCAAAACATACGGCAAATTAACTCACCACTCTAAATCCGTTTCGATGGTGAAGAACGTCCACATTTTAACTGGTAACTTGTAATAAACTCCGTTCACGTAAGTGGCGTTGGAAATTTCGTAATTGAACGACGTGTCGATTTGATCGGCGAACAAAACTACCGCTCCGACCACTGCCGCGTACATAATAAGCCCTAACCTCACGATTTTCTTGTAGCCTTCAAACTGGTTCTTCAGTTTCCGGATATTTTTGGGCAGAGCTTGTCCGTCTTTGTAGTCGTAGAAGCCAGCAATGCAAGTGTCGAACACCTCGACCAAACTCTCGCGTTCAACGTTCACAAACACTATAGTGACTACACAAACTGCAAGTAAAGCCGCGTAATTTAGGGCTTGTCCGGCAATACCGATGTCATCTACTTTGAAGACGGTTACCACGTGGCTGACGAAGAAGCTCGACAAATTTATGAGGACCATGAGAACATAAAAGAGATTAAGGACATAAACTTTGGGTTTCCAGTTAGTGAAAGCACCGCTGAGTTCTAATATGTACCAATAGTTCTTGTACCTCCACTCCTTGACTGCAGGAGTGTCAATTCGGTCAAATTCTTCCATCCATTTCCAGTACCACATATTTCTTGCTACTGAAAAAGAAAAGAAAAAGTTAAAACGACTTCAGACGATTGGTCGTTCTATGTGCAGGTTCGGATGTTGAAAGTCCTTACGTCAATTGTCGAAAAAGGTAGGAAACGAATAGCAGAAAAGGCAGAAAATGGACAAATATAACATTGAGATACTTGACAACAAGCTTCTCATTATTTAAATAGCTGGAGTGTCTTTAGGCAACTATTTCTGTCCCCTTTCATTGAGTGACATCGGAATTCACCCTTTTTCTGGGCTTTTCAAAATATTCTCTTCGCCTCAATCCATTTCCGCTTTGCGACTTACAGTTCTTGCCAAAACTCAGTCGCTTCCTACTTTTTACGATCGGCAGTCGTCTTTCAGTTCTCCATACACAGTCATCCATCAGCTCTCGTGAACGACATTCGTCTCCCAGTTCTCGCAACAGACTCTTGTTTCACAGCTCGCTCTCCTTTCCCATACAACCAGTTTCACACAGTCAAAGCCCCCTTGTTCGCACTTGTGTACTCAAACTCATATCCTATCATAGTCAGTTTTCCTCTAGTAGCTGTACATGCTCTAGTTTTGTTGTGATTTCCCAACTCTTCAAATTACAAGTTTCGTGCAATAATGAAACCCATTCTTTCAAGCCGACACTTTGACCAAACGAACGATCCCTGGAAAGGAATAGAAAAACAATGCAGCGCTTGCGTGTGCGTTACAGTGAATATCCGAAATCAGTTAATTTTAGTTTTTCCCCTTCGTGAAAACTGGTTGCCAATAGTGAAAACAGGTGTTCGCCGGGTCATTTGATACGAAGGAGACTGGGAATGACTGCAAGACACTCCCCAAAGTCGAGGTCGTAGCGAGCACATTTCCCATCACCCTAGGATGGTAGGGATTTGGCTTAGCCTCCTAGAATAGGTTCGGAAAACCTTCCAGCCCCTCCACATATCTTAGGCCTGTCTTCTATTGATTGCCCTTTGTTCCCTGATTCGAACGTCATTCTTTTCCGATTTTCAGCTCTCCAGTCTGGTTCAGAACCGTAGTGGACATTCATATAAGAGGTATTCAACTTTTTTTATCTCCCACATAAGCCATGTACTCCTGTGGTGGGATTGATTCTATGAAATGTTTTCTCAATCACGTTGGAGCCTATTTCAGCGTTTTGTCCGCTATACCCTGTAGTCGTAGTGATCTTGGGAATTCAAGAACCCCACTTTTGTCAATATAGTGACTTTGCCCCAGAAGTTTTCATACGTCCTTATTGACAGTCGTCACGGTGACTGCTGTGCATGGCTCTGGCCCATGATATCGTGCAGCTGATCCGTCTTTGGCCAGCTTATCCGCTTCCCCACTATACCCTTACGCATAGGTATCCCAGGTTATTTGACAAGGGCCAGGATCGGATGCTGAGGCTTTATTTTGACTCATCTATGTTACTGCAATGTTACAACCTGAGGTCTTATGTACAAAAATGATATTATTGAGAGCCTCGTGGAGAAAGGAGTGGAAAGGAATTATCGCATTTACGAAGCACATTAAATGAGCATTCTGGTTTGCGGGCTGACAACAAATCGGAACGTCATCGAATTTACAGGGCGAAGGAATGCCAGCTGTTGTGGCAGTGATCGCCTGTACACGCAACGCGTTTACTTCATACAGTGCGCTGTTCTTTAACTGTCATCGAACCTGCAACCAAGTTCTGTTGATCAATATAATCATGTCTAGTGTGTCCATCCACTTTTGTTGGTTTATTATTCGTTCTGAATAATAACCCTATGTTTTCAGGTCACGAAAAATTTTTTACAACCCCCTCTCAAAATTTGATACTTTACTTAAACTTAACCATTCTCTCAAGGTTCTGACTTCCTACAGACGTTTACGGGCTCCTGGCGCCAGGGGAATATTTAGCCTAACTCTTTTTGCCCGACGGGGCGGAGGAAAGTTAGGGCCACTTCCTCCACACACCCCTCCATCGGATCATAAATGCCTACAGACGTTTAGGGGCGCCTGGCGCCAGGGGAATATTTAGTTTCCGTAGTTCCACTGTAGTCAGGTCATATTTTGTATGGTTTACTAGTATTCAATGCTGAATTGAATGGGATGGGTCTCGGAGCAGTAATTCTAGGTCAAGCTGTTCATGAGAATGCTAAACCATTGTGTGATAATTTCCAGGGTTAGCTACTTACTCTGCGAACTTCGGTGCCACGAGTTCTCATCACTGTTACCGACAAACTAAAGGTTCATGTAGACCTTACATCATCTATACATATAACATGAGAGGAATCGATCTTCATACACGAAGGTTTATTTGTACTCGACTTGTCACTTGGGAAGTATCTCACTGAATATTTCATACAATTGTAAACAAAATACGAAAACTTACTTCTTTATTCAGATGAATAACCTGTTCCTCACGATACAAGTTTAGGATGTCGGTTTACAAAGAAGTTAGCAGCGATTCTGATCGACCTAGAAGGTTCGTGTCGCCATTCCGATATAATAATGAGCCATTGTGATTTCTGACGTTGCTTTACCATTATATTCTGTAGAGCTTCATACAATTAATAGGTCGGGTGGACTGGAAGCTCTGAGGGCTACTAGGCGTGATAACAAGTGCGTCGTCATAGCATGAGGGCCAATGAGGAAGCACAGAAGGATGTTCGTTGAGCCTGCACTCGTATCAACCTTAGCAGTACTGGTCGCACACCAGAGTGCCCAGATCACGTTGGATCGAGTGATGCGACTGATACGGGAATAAAAAGTAGCTCATCGGCTATTCCTTGCTCTGTTAAAGACAGTGCTAATGTTGTACCAATACATCTTCCAGTTTATGTTTAGACCACGGGGGGAGCAGTTTTATATTTAGAAGTGACAATGAACACAAAGTTGGCACTACTTTAAAGTCAGTAAAAATGCTTGTCCTTGCGAAGTTGAATTTTGAAGAAAACTGGAGGACATTATTTTGGGAAGAGAAAGTCTGGCTTGCCTCTTCAGTTATTTCCTAAGCTGACAACCGGTTTTCCCCTTTCTGAACTTTCCAAAATATCCTTCCCCTCCTCCCCTTGCACTAAATTTACTTCCCCTTCAACACACGTGGCTCTACCATATTCACATTAGGCTCCCAGTTCTCGTGATAGACACGCAGAGCTAACTGACTACTTATTCGCACTCCCCTCTCCTTCTCTGTGTAACCAGTTCATGTACTCAGAGCTTCCTTGTTCGCGCTCAAATACTGACACTCAATCTCATATTCTACGCTATCTGGCTACTTATTCATACTCCTCTCTCCTTCTCCATGTAACCAGTTCACGCACTCAGAGCTCCCTTGTTCGCACTCAAATACTCACACTCAATCTCATATTCTACGCAATCTGGCTACTTATTCACACTCCTCTCTCCTCCTCCGTCTAACCAGTTCACATACTCAGAGCTCCCTTGTTCACGCTCAAATACTCACACTCATATTCTGTTTTGTCAAAGTGTTATACAGTCCTCACTCAAGCTCAGCACATTCATTTGCAAGCTCCCCCCTCTCATGCATTCACCAGCCTCCACTGGAAACACTGCGCTCGCACTGAGCCTCGTGCAATACACATAAAAGCAATTCTACAGTCGAACCGAAGACGCACTAAGTAAAAAAACGTAAAGGCACTTTCCTACACTATAGCGATGCAGAGTGGCATGAGGTAGAATATCACACAACGTTTCATGTACATTTTAATTTTAGAGCAAAAGTGTTAGAACAAATGGAACAAGAGGACTAATATACGTTTTATTCGTGTTTTCCTCCTCTTCAATCATCCCCTTTGTTGGCTCGTAGCAAGTTCATGTAGGAGTACGCCGAGCTCATCATCTGACGAAAAAAACAACGCTATGAGAGGATTCGTAATATTCGGAGCGGTTCTGTCATGAAACCTTGCCGGATCGGCAAACCTTGTGAGGCAGCATTAGGGACGAACGAAAATTACGCGGTTTTTTGTGTCGAGGTTTGACAGCAATTGGGACTTTTCTCAAAAAGGCTTCAGGTTGGCTTTTTTGAGATTATTGGACAGTAGTTTTTCAGGCAAAAGGTAGATGGTTCACATTAAACATCTACTCTACAATCTCTGGAGGATCTGAATTATCAGATACTGTCTAGTAGTATGGTATAGAATATCCTCAAACTTCACGATGAGGGTTGATGGGATAGTTAGCGGTTAGAGTCCTAGTAAGAATGTTCGAACCACGGGCCATGCCGTACGGCACAAGGTTTTGTCACATGGTACGTTTAATTGTTTCATTACATCCATCAAATCACAGTCAGTTCTCTAACCCCAGTTTAATAGCAACCTTCTGGGTTTAGCTAGCAGTTTATTGAGTTCTACTTACCTTCCTTGGTTTTCTAATATTTTGATTAGCTTGAGGATACCTCAATTTCACGCTTTTGGTGTTCGCTTGAAAATTTCTTTGCTTTCAGGGATTACAAAATCCACACTAACAGGTGCTGACTTCTTGTTCGCTCCAGGTGAAATGAGATACAATTATGGGAAAAGAGAGGGTATAGGAGGGTAGGAAATAACTTCTGTTGTCCTGAGAACAGCCTAGAATCAATTACAATAACGACCTTTGACAATACCACCTCCATGCGCAGCATCGAGATGTTTTGGCCAATTTTAATGTCAATAGAAATGCTATAATTTGGATCATTGCTGTACTGGAAAGCAGACAGATCCAAACCTCGCTACGAAACTGCTTGCTTAGGGCAAGGACTGTGAGGGGATGCTCTCAAGGAGGGTTCCTAACCCCACTCCTTTGTAGCCTAGTGATAGACTCCCTTCTGGGGAGACTCAACGCGGCCCAAGGATACGCTGATGATGTGGTTGTGCTCATTTTGGGCAGAGCGCAAAGTGTGCTCTCTGACCTAATGGGAGCAGCCTTGCATTTGGTGTGGGGAGATGGGGCTGTTCATCAACCCAGCTAAAACGGTCATTGTGTCATTCACAAGACAAAAACAACTGTCGGGTCTCAAACCGCAGGTAGTTATGGGTAACGTGATTCTGCTCAGTGACCAGGTCAAGTATCTTGGTGTGATTCTGCTCAGTGAACAGGTCAAGTATCTTGGTGTGATTCTGGATCGAAAACTAACCTGGCAAGAGCACATTGGATGCACAACCAAAAAGGTGACAACGGCCCTGTGGAAGGCCGCACATCATCGCCCTGTGGATTATCTCACATGGGTCGATTGTGCAGTGGTATAGAGCTACCATTGGAGGGAATAGTAACAGCCTGGCCAAAGTACAAAGGGTGGGGTGCTTACTACCCGGATATTTTTGTTAAGGCAGAGGCGGTGAAGGTGGCGTATAGACTCACTAGGCTTGGTATAGCTGAGATGCCACAGTCAACTGTTGGACACCTGGCTATATTCAGGAACTTGGAGACCTTCACGGAGCTCAGCGTGGTCACGGATATGGTGGTGCTCACGTATGAGTTCAATAGGAGATACAATGTGCGACCAGTGGAAGGCCTATGGGACTGTGAAAGTCCTCAGCATGGCATCAACATCTATACAGATGGATTGAAAACTCCGAAGGGCACAGGGTCTCACAGCAAACCCGTTAGATAAGACAGAACCTTGTGGGAATGGAGAAGAAGGACTTAAGGCAGATTGTTGGGTTCATCACCGACGAACAAACGTGTGTGTTATGGGCATAGTCGACACCCCTCAGTGTAGCACGCATGAGGAGACTCCATACCATGTCCTGGCCCAGTGCCGGGGACTTGAGGGGAAGCGATTTCCAGTCTTTGGTGCTACGTCTCCCTGGGTGGGCATCGAAGAAGACTTCTAGCAGGAAATACCTGGCATTCCTTAGGAGGCTAGGCATCGGCCTGTGAGATATTTGGACTT
This sequence comes from Pachypeltis micranthus, assembly GCA_020466155.1. NCBI lineage: Eukaryota > Metazoa > Arthropoda > Insecta > Hemiptera > Miridae > Pachypeltis > Pachypeltis micranthus. The sequence goes on along the minus strand of CM035777.1, from coordinate 25,612,329 downwards.
GCCGCATATCCCACCTGACATAGACAGTCAGAATGTTACAATAACGAAATTGGTGGAAGAGGAGGTCTCACGTCGTGTCAGGCGCTATGGCGCCAAGTCCAGAGTTTCGAGCGCCCCTCGGACGTAAACAGAAACCTACCGTATAACGAGGGAGGAAATGGCAGTTGCTACTGTCCAGTGTGGAGAGGGCGACTGCAGTTTCATACAACAATCATTGTGAATAATTCCAAAACTATCTGACAGGAGAAAGTCTCAGTATCCACGATCTCTGAACCAAGCATTCAAATTAAAGAAGAACATGGGTTCTTAACATAATACCACCATACTGCGGGCTAACTAGAAAGGTGGAGGATGTAAAGTTCCTTCCTCTTACTTATTGATATGTCATCGAGTATTTGCAAGTAGTTGTGTGTGTTGACATATCATTACCGATTCCATCAAACTTACTGTGTTGAAAGTATCGCGATCCAAAGGCGTCAGCGAACCTGCCATCAGGACAATTGGTCGACTTAACTTATACTTCATGATGGCGAATTGTTTATTCAGTTCTTTACTGCAGTCCATCCACTGGAATGAATACATGGCGTCGAAAATATCCTCACTCTGATGAAGAAACAGGTATGTGAGTGTTACAGAGAAGTGTTTCATACTCTAGCGGGAGAATTGCATTACTAACCAAATTTTTGATCGTTTGTCCAATCTCACAGATAATGAATATAAGGAATACTCCGCCATTCAAAAGAGTCATACCTAACATCAAAGTGCTAGGCTTTCCTGCGCCCTGCGGAAAAGAAGAAATACGAGTGAAAGCTCATTCTGGCGAATTTTGCGGTTCGAATTGGTTTCCAGTCAAAGCGCGGGTGTAATTGTGTACGAAAATGAAATGGCCTTTCGTCTGAAAAAAAACCAAAGAAGTTTCGGAAAATTGAGAGATGGATGTGCGTAATTATGTAACCTTTTGATTTCAATAAATGAGAGTCAATGAACGACTGTGATTGTTCGACGCAAAACGCTGAATCAGTATGGGTTGACCGCGGAATTCCCGTACCTGCCCTAATGAGACTCCCTGGCCCTTAATGGGAAAGTAATTGTTTCCCCAAACACCTTCGTCCTCAACCCCTTTATCGTTACCTTAGGAAATTCCACCCCTTCCGTTATTTCCAATTAGCAACGAATTTGCCGCTTTGTCTGGACATTCCGAAATCATTTCCTCCTCTCTTTTCCACATTCCTCTCCACAACCAACAGCTCCTCCCAAACTCATTCTCCTACGAAGTCTCGCAAAAGTTGGTCGTTTCCAGTTCTCCCAACACACAGTCATCTCGTCTACGAATTCTTCCAAACTGACACTTGCTTCACCTCACATTCACATATAATTCGGTTTTCTCCTTCCTTCACCGTAGAGCCAGTTTCACGTCTTCAGAGCCTCACTTGTTCACGCTTATATACTCAAATCAAGTCACCTCTTCTTGTTCACCTAAGTCTCCAAATCTTGTGATATACCAACTCTTCAAATTACAAGTTCGTGCTCAACTAAACCCGTCATTGAGATTCATTCAAGTCTATCCTGGTAAGCGACGTGTCCATAAATAGACGTCTATTTACGGTGGCTACTTCAATCGCCTGGCTTTTTTTTTGTTGACATTTTATGTCTTTACTTTGCTACATAAACTCGAAAAGTGTAACAGCCAAGTGTAACGGCCAAAAGCGTCACGAAAATTAACCTTTGAGGCTGATTGGACAAGCCAACATAATAACTCAAGTTGCAACCGCAGTCCCTGTGGCGTAATGCATAAGGCATCGGTCTCCTAAACCGTAGGTTGTGAGTTCGAGTCCCACCAGGGTTACGATTTTTTGTTGTTGACGTTTTATGTCTTTACTTTGCTACATAAACTCGAAAATGTAACGCGGGATATGTAACGGAGAAGCGTCACTAAATTTGTGATGGGTTAAGTGCATGGTTACGTCTGTTATAAAAATGAAAAATATTTGTTGTGTTGTAATTTTATATTTCGTTATGTAAAATAAACAAAATTATATAAAAGAAAAAGACATAAAATGTCCCTCGTGGTTGCGTACTTGTACGAAAGCTGTACCCACCATTTGTGTTTGTATTTTATCTTTATGGATGCAACCTGGAAAGGAAAGACTGAAGGGAACATTGACAAAAGGGTAAATAATCTTAATTTTCTTACATAGGCAAGCTAATGAACTATCATTGACACTATGAAAATTTCCATCATCCTTATCGAAACACTTGGTTTTAGGATTCAGTTCTTGGTTTCAAATTTTGTTTCCATTCGGATTGCCGAGCATACCACGTTAATGTGTGTTTGGCCTGGACGGTGCACTGTCATTGTAGATTTGGAATCCCCATGCCTTGAAACGTAGTGTCAAATTATTAGGAGGGTTGTAAAAAATGTTCATCGCCAACAGCATAAGTGTTCGAAACATCGAAGAGATGTTTATTGAGAACAAGAGTTAGGCAATGTTTAGTGAAGGATGCGTTGTATGTTTATTCTAGTAACATCAGTTTTCGTTACAAGTACGAAAACCTCTCACGTTTTTGTGTGCTTTAGTCCCTCCCTTGATGTGTACTGTCCATAGCCTCCACACCAGTTTTGGAGATTAGTATCGTTTGTTAGTAGCATTGATGAAACCATAACATGTTCAATGCCCAATTTTTCTTTTCCGAGGGCATACGGGACCAAGACCCTTTGTCACTGCGGAATTTCGGGAGGGCTTTAGTCGATCCCGCGAACACATTTGTGAACTGGTGTTCTTAACGGCTCCACCGTCCAGTCGAAGCCACTCAGAGAATTATTAGCTCCGTGCTTTAGTTTGCAGGAGAACAATTTTTATGAAACAGCAAGCCGCCATTAACTAAGAGGTAGTGGGAATTTAATACGTACATCCTCCGACTCGACTGCCTGGACATCTTCCCACTTATCTCAGAATAAATAGGACTGCAAGTAGGTTTAGTATGTGCTTGGAGATGTGGGACCAATTAGCTAGGTAATGAATATAATTTATTAACATTTTTACTTCTTGTTAACGCAAATGGTGGATCTCAAAAGAAAAACCTTTTAGTTTGTGTTACATCAACAGGTTTATCAAAAATTGCTCCTGCGTGAAAATGAAAAATTATGAATATAAAATAAAACGTTCTGACCGTTGCACAGACGAAACCGAGATGAAGGGGTGGTGTAGCCTCGAAGATCTTGATACGATGTTGACAAAAACGGCGAAGGGTGTATGGATTGGAAATGTTCAATTGTTCCTGCTCCAATTTGGTGTCAGGGTTATTATATGATTCATGAAACACAACACTACAGTAAAAGACGGAAAAAAGTGAACGGGATACTGATGACCCGAGAGACGAGTAGAAAATATCTGGTGCGTTTCAACACACAACTTTCCTTAGCTCTACGTCAGTTCACTTTGTACGTGGTTTTTTTCCCCTTATCCATTCATTTATCACTCAGTTCATTGGAACTTGGTCAAACAATACGTCACAGCAGCAGGAAGCGGTAGCGCCTACAGTTCCAGAATTTATTGAGCTGCTCGTACTCATTCCACGACCATAATTGAGCAATTGGTACACACATAACTGATGAGGCTGTAAACACGATATTTTTCGAAGAAAGATAGTAATCACTTTTGCAGAGTTATTGGGTAATAACTGTTAGAACTGGTAGTAAGCGAAACGGCGTAGTTGAAAATCAGGAATTTCTGGAGTGAGCCCCATGTACCTCATGAGCGTTTTTATACACTCATCCTTTAGCTGTTGAGTTGGACTACAATAACAATTTTTGTTAACATTCTACTAACATTCCAGCGGAGTTAATAAGGAAAAAACCGCGCTAAAAACGCTTTTCGTCGAAAATTTTGATAATTTATTGTGCTGCTCTCGTAATTTTCCTACGAACGGAAATTTTATGGTATGATTGCCTTATTTAGAGCTATCAATGTAAAAAATTTAATTAAAATCGTTAGAGCCGTTTTTGAGAAACAAAATTTGGTCTTTTGATCACTATGATAACTATATTTAACTTTCGGTGAATTTTGCCCATACCCTTATTTTTGCGTCCCATGGTAACCTGTAGGCTAGAAATCAAGTTTCAGGTGATTTGGTACGGTTGTTTTCTCTAAAAACCGCGCTAAAATCGAATTCGTTGAATGTTTTGGTAATTTATTGTGCTGCTCTCGTCATTTTCCCACAGATGAGAATTTCATGCTATAGTTGCCATATCGAGAGCTACTATTACAACAAATCTAATCAAAATCGGTTGGGCGGTTTCTGAGAAAAAAATATTTGTTGTTTTGATCACTATGATAACTATAGTTAACTTTGCTCATACCCTTATTTTGGCGTCTTATGGTAACTTGCGGGCTAGATATCAAGTTTGAGTGGATTTGGTACAGTGGTGCTCTTCTAAAATCGTTCACAGACACACACACAGACCATTTTCCCAAATAGTGCTTTTCGGACTCAGGGGGGTCTGAAACGTAAAGATCTGAAGAAAACTCAAAAAAAAAATTTTCAGCCGATTACATAACTTTTCTTTTTACTGTGTAGAGCCAAGGAAAGTAAAAACAAAACAAGTGACGTGATGAAGTGAAGTTTCAGGCGAAGTGACGAAGAAGGTTATCCTCCCCCTTTACTTCTCCTAGTTCACCTGCTTACTTGACCTTGGCAAGTTGCTGTTTGTCTTTGTCCAGCATCATTGAGCTTGGTCCGGGCTGTTGAATGATCTCTAATTTGTTGTCTGTTGTGAACGGTTGAAGGCGAAAGTTGAGACGAACAAACGCTTTCATCCCTCATGCACTCATTTTTCTACGGTTTGGCTACTAGTAGATTTATGGTTTGGTTAACTTGTAACAGGTCGTCGAGTTTATGGGGTTTGCGGAAAGTTGTGTGTTGCTAGTGACTCGAAAAGGTCTTACATTGATCAGTTGCGAAGAGTTACCTTAAGGAACGTTAGCGCGGACATGGCGATCGAGATGCTGCCGCTGATAACCAGTACACCACCAGGCCAATTGATGAGGGTAATGTAGTTCTCACTAAATCTGAAAGAATAAGACGTGCAGTACTTCACATTTTCCAGTTCTTACGAAATTCCTAAAAACGTTAATTTGAACAAAAAAATAAACCCGAACTCCCTTGAAACTAAGACACCTTCTTTTACCATTTCCACTTCAACTATTCTTTAAATAGCCTCGTTGCTACCAACGTTCTTGGAGAATATTTCACAGATTTCGTCGATATTCGAATAATCCGTACTGAGAGGGAGTTACGCCAAGTGAAGATGCAAATGGTTGAGCGAGCGGGTGGAGGGGCATATTTTGAAGACACCTTGGCATAGTTGGATTTAGTATAAGCAAGGTCAGAAGGAATTTTTTTGGTCATCCACCACAAAATCAAGAGACAGATTGTATTCCCTGACAATCTTGGAATTGAAAGTTGAGACAAAATTGGCATTATGCGGAAGGTTATTAAGTATCTGATTTCAAATCATTCAAATGTAAATCAAACTAATTGAAAACGATAGGTAAAATAATGATAAACTGTAGAATCCGGATGTATACCGTGAGTGACTGTATCAATGGAATGTATGGGTGGGGACGAAGGAGAGGTTTTGTGTGCTCAGTTATGTTATATAGATTGAGGTAGTTGGCGCAGTTCAATTTTGAGAGTACAGTCAGAACGTCTCCTAATAACTCTCATGGGGGATGTTCGGCGCAAGAAAATTAGTCTGGGTTTTTTGACCTCAGAATGCCCACACCTGCCCTAACGTCAGTCATTGTATCCCCAAACTCGCATTATCACCTGCAGAAAGTCCACCTCAGTTTTTAAAAGTCACAACGGATTTCCCAGAAGTAGCTGTCCCATCTTTCCTCATGCACCTCTGGGGAAACTCACTAGAGGCGAAGGGAAAGGAACGTCTTAAATAGTCTGTCGATTGTCCGTAAGTCTTTTTTGTGTAGGGTGGTCTGTAAATCCGTCAGTTGGTTGTTTTCGTTCGTGTAGTGTTTTGAGGCGTGTGAATAAGGTGTCGCATTTTGTGTTGATTTGTTCATTTATGATTAGTCCATTGAAGGTTTTTTGTTTAAATTTATATGTTTAGGTGCATGACCTCCTTCCTTCGCCCCCGCCCCTTCTCCGACGCTCCACCGTCCCGTTTACCTTTCTCTTCGTATATAAAGTCCACGACCAACTGACTGACTCTAGTACTTACTTAACGGCCAGACGATGATGTCTTTACATTGAAAGCACTCGCCCATAGTATCTCACCAGCCGGATCTAACCCAATTGCTTTAATACATCCTGTTCTAATCACCTCTCCCTTTAAGTCTTAAAATCTTATGAAGTGGGGCATGCCACGTGTTCAGGTCTTTAGACAGCTCAAGTGGCATTCAAATTAAATTGCAAAATTTCACCAGTCATGAAGCCTTGGGCCTCGTTTCAATGATAGAAATGCCCATTCTGTGTTCAGGCGAGAGAGGCTAAGGCTGCAATGCTAGGGTTCTCTTCAACAGGTCTGTTCCCTTATTTGATGACTGCTCCTAAACCCTCGACGAGGGTTATATCAGTCATGGCTGTTGTGGTTTCGCTAATATGCAAGAGGCGGGCCTCTGTAGCATCCACCGAATTCAGACCTGGGGGGGTACGGCAGGTATTTGGTCGTTATCCAGTCTCCCAGTAGAGAGCTGTTGCCCGTGTGTTACCACCCGGAGGTGACCACCTGAGGAATCCCGTACCATCGGGGAGGAGTTCTTAATCTGGTTTCCCACCTGATCTAACTATGTACTTGAGTGGCAAGTTTTAAAACGACAGATCAACTATGACCAAGTTTCTTAGCTGTCACCTTCTTTGTTAACTCAGCAAAATGGTTATAGGCTTGCTTTGTAGCAGTCAATGCTGCTAAGTTCGTTAGCCCTCCCAACAACCGTTGCTCACTGTTGTAAAAACTACAGTGGAGCAGCACGTGGTTTCTTATTCGTCCGCACTGGAGGCACAAAACGTGCATGAGGGAGAGTCTATCAGAGAAAAGAAGTGAAGCCACGCTTTGAAGTCGCCATGTCCCGTGAGGAATTGGCTCGTCCAGTGGTCTGGCTCAACCCATTTTCTTGAAAGACGTTCACGGATGTTGGGGAAGAATTCATATGTATCACGACCTTTTTACGAGGATTCCCATCTCGCTTGCCATTTCTCTAGTGCCCATTCGTCGATGGCGGTAAGTTGCTGTTCTGTGGTGAGATCCGCAGGGATTTCAGCGCAAAGCGAGGGAAGCTCTCGTTTCCCTCTCCACTTGTCAACCATGCACTCAACAGCCAAATCAACTGGTAAGTGACCAGTGATCACCTGGAGTGCTTCTATTCAGCTGATCCTCAGAGTCAGCTCTCGGCCACTGGTGATGTGCTGAGCGGAACACACGCTATCAGCGGCCCCACGTACGCTCCAGCCTGGTTTTTCCCCCTCCTCATTCTGAAGGCCGCACCTATAAAGGGGATCTCGTTGGATGTGATCCTGTGGGACCTCGTAGAGGTGAGGTTGTCATCTCGGCTGGGCCCACCCGGCTGTCCCTTTTAGTCGGCTCACACTAGGCACAACTTAGCTTCATAATATCATACATCTGACTTCCTACTACTGGAACTTATTATTAAATTATTCGTATAAATGATAAGAATAATCTGCGATTTACTAACCGTAATAAGGTAATGTGATGTTCAACCACCTGTATCAAACAGTGCTTATAACATTCCATGAGCGCTCTGTCACTCGTCCTCTTGAGAGGGTGTACAGGAGGAACTCTCCCGTGGAGTCTTTTGTACATAGCATCCGCTCTTCTGTCCATTTCGAGGCAAGCGTTTTGGAGAATAGTTTGCTGCAGGATGAGCTCTAGACCGTTGAATACCATAACGAAAATCCCCGACGTAATCAACAACGACGCAGTGGTCGTCCCAAATGTTAGGTTTGAGAGCATCAATAACCTGCAACATAAAGGTCGTTTGCTACGTAGTTGTTCGAAATGTTACATGTACAGCAATGAGAGTGTGTTGTACGGTTAGTAGACTGTGTTTGCCAGAAGGAAGGAATCTCAGAAAAATGTGTAAAGGATGCAAAATTCACTCGATGCCTATTCCTTTTCAAGTACGATTGACCCCCGAACCCGCTGTATTACCAGCAGAAATTCCACCCAAGTTTTTCTAAGTCACAACGAATTTCACCTGAACTGAATTCCTCATCTTTCTGCTCACGCCCCTCAAGGAGGTCATGCACCTCTGGGGAAACCCACTAGAGGTGAAGGGAAAGGAACGTATTAAATAGTCTGTCGGTTGTTCATTCTAAGTCTTTTTTATGTAGGGTGGTCTGAATATCCGTATGTTGGCTGGCGGAAGATACTGAGGGATTGCTGACACCAGTGGGTTGTGGTGGACAACGATCCCCTTGTATATTTATGGTTCTTCTAACATAAAGCCTACTGAGGCCTTTACACGCAGCTTTGAAATGACTGAATGTGGTTGACCTGCGCGTCAGATGCTCCACCCCACAGCTGGCAACCGTCCCCCACAGGAGCCGTATCAATTGCAGTTAGACCAAACATTTCGCGTCCAAAGTCAAGGGAGAGCGATCACCCAAAAGAAGTGTCAATCACCTAAGAAGAGGAGAGGTAGGTGCCCTGCGGTGGTATACCGATGGTTCAGTCATGGGAGGCAGAGCTGGACTGGGCATTGTTGGGCCCAACTACAGTCTGGCTAAGCCGCTGGGAGAGTACGCCACGATATTCCAAGCTGAAATCCTAGCTATAAAGATCTGCGCGGAAGAGATCCTGTCTAAGGGACTCAAGGGCAAGCGGATCTATATATTGTGAAGGCACAATTTTCGACGCGGCGAGAAAAGCGCGGGAAGCCGCGTCCCCACTGAGCGCCAGCCCCTCCAAGGGAAGGAGAAGCCGGGCCCTGCGGTTGAAGAGGCCGGCGGAGCCTCAGAAGGTTGCCGCCGTCGTCGCCCGTTGTCGCTTCGAACCGTTGTTGGAAAAGGGACAAGGAGATTTAACTATCAAGAAATATTGTGCATAATTCGCATTATTATCTCGCTCCATTTTACTGAGCGAGAGCAAGGTGAGCCGCAAAAAATCTTTATTTTGTATATTTTCTTTATAAATTTTCAATTTGTTTTTTTCATTAAGCCCATTTGTGCGGAAAGACGCCCTCCTTCACGGATCAGGCTCCCTCTTTGTTTCAAAATATCCCTGGTTGGTTGTTCGCCCCCTTCCCTGAGAAGTAGGAGTAAGCAATTAGTTCAAATTGGGAAGAAAAAGATCGGCCCCGAACATTACATATTGGCGCCCAACGTGGGGCTCGATCTGTTAGGCGGGTTCAATCAGGTGCTTGTTCTTGGGAGAAACAAACTCCGTACCGCTCTTGGCTTATCTCAGTCAGAGGTTTCGCGAGAGTAATAACATTGTCGTCCTTTCTCTCTAATTATCTCTTTTCGCTTAGATCTTATCGCAAGAATAACGATGGATCAACCGATGAGTCAGCAACTAGATCCAAACGCCGCGGGTTCAGAACAAGAACGCCGGGACAGTGGCGTTGAGGTAAGCGCTGTTTTAGCGCAATGTGGTGATCGGCCGGAGGGCCCTGTAGGAAAAAAATTTGGAGATGTCTCGACCCCACCAAGCTGGGAGGATAAATTCGATCGCTTCATGCAACGCATGCTAGAAAAGGTCGAGGAAGTGGTCGATAAATCGTTTGAGAAATACGTGAAGGAGCAATCGCTGGTGAGGGAGAGTTTGGAGGAGAAAACAAACAAAACGGAGGCCCGGATACAAGAAAGGGTAGAAAAACAGGTAACGGAGACTGAGGAACGATTGAGGATCAAGGTCGCCGAATGGGGGGAAGGTGTACCAAATGCAATACAGCTTAAAATGCAGGAGCCCATTGAAGGTGTCCAGTTGGTGGCGGAGATGCCGTCAGGTGGACTAGGAGAAATGAAAAAAAAAATTGGGGTTTTTGAGAAGACTTTAACGGAGGATAGAACACGCCTTGAAAAGGATATCAAGTCTAAAGAGAAAGATTTACAGAATAGAGTGGAAAATTACGTGATATCGGGAATGGGCAAGGTGGTGATAGGTGAGACGGGACCTAAAGGTGGCACACCAAGCTGCGTGGAAAATTTAAAACTCCGAATGCCAGGAGAAGGGTTCCATCATCGGACATCAGAGTTCTCCTCATCCCAGCTGTTTGGAGCTTCTGCAACTGACCAATCAGGCAATTCTAAATCCGATCTCTTGTACGAATTGCATGATTGGTATCGGTATTTCAAAATGAAGGAGAGATATGTTGTGTAAGATATTGGTGTTATTTATTATGTTATTCGTTTTTGTAGATTAGGTTCGATGTTCAATATTTATTACAAAAAAAAAAAATAATAATAAATAAATAAAAAAGGGGTATTGTCTACTCACGTCATATTTATGTTCTTGTATTGTTCTGTGTTATTTATTATACTGGTTTAGTTAGTTTAGGTTTCGGTATTCAATATGTATTTAATGAGTAAAATAATAATAATAATAATAAATAAATAAATAAAATAAAAATAAATAAATTAAATTAAATTTAAACGGAGATTCAACGGTTACCTCTGCTATTGTATTAATGTCCATTGAACGTTGCATGTAAAAAAAAAAAAATAATAATAATAATTTTTTAAAAAAATTCCTTTATGAGTCAAAATAAATTTAAAAAAAAAACAACAAAAAAACCTGATAAATGAATGAGGGGAGTCTCGTTTATGATTATCATGGGCACTAATAAATTCAAGTTAGGCGGCATTCCCCCCCTTGCTCAGACCTCACACGAGAGTCAGGCTGAGGTCCCATCAAGTGCCACAAGGACCCCCCCCCCCCTCACATCGAACCGAGTACTGCCCACGAGGAATGTTGCAGGTTCGCCCGATGAGGATTGAGGAAGGATCAGGCCATAACCATGAAGATGCTCTCAAATCGGCATCTTCTCTTCGGGAAGAGGGGTGATGTGAAGGCACAATTTTCGACGCGGCGAGAAAAGCGCGGGAAGCCGCGTCCCCACTGAGCGCCAGCCCCTCCAAGGGAAGGAGAAGCCGGGCCCTGCGGTTGAAGAGGCCGGCGGAGCCTCAGAAGGTTGCGGCCGTCGTCGCCCGTTGTCGCTTCGAACTGCTAGAGAAAATCTGAAAAGGAGATTTCACCGCGAAGACGAAATATTGAGCATTACACTTTATCATCTCGCTTTTTATTTTGAGCGAGAGCAAGGTGAGCCGCAGCAGCTTTTATTTTATATAATTTTTATCCATATAAATTTGATTTCTTTGTCCATTAAGCCCATTTGTGTGGTGAGACGCCCTCCTTCACGGATCAGGCTCCCCTTTTGTTGAAAAGAATCCCTGGTTGGTTGTCCGCCCCCTTCCCTGAGAAGAAGGAGTTCTCAATTTAGTTCAAATTGGGAAGAAAAAGATCGGCCCCGAACATTACAATATTCTCGGACAGCCAGGCCGCATTAAAGGCCATCGCGGCCTATAGTTTTAGGTCCAGGCTGGCATGGGAATGCCTTCATGCACTCAAGCAGCTCGGCGCCCACAATAGGCTTTCCCTTATCTGGGTGCCGGCTCACAAGGGGCATGAGGGCAATGAAAAGGCTGACCACCTTGCGAAGAAGGGCACAGAAGCCCTACCCATTGGGCCTGAACCTCACGTAGGTATGACCAAAAGTCACCTGAACCGTTTGGTGGCTCAATGGGAGACACAGGAAAATAGCGCCCATTGGCATCGCCAGCCACGACTTAGACAATCAAAAAGGCTTGTTACACCTTCTGGTCAAAGGGCAAAGGCGATGCTGACACTCTCTAGGAGGGACTTGAGGGTCTTGATTAGCTTCCTCACCGGACACTGCCCACTCAGGTATCACCTCAACAAGATGGGCATCTCAGAGGCGGTTGAATGCAGACTCTGTGGTGAGGAGGACGATACGGCGGAGCACATCCTATGTGAGTGCCCTGCCTTAGCAGCGAAACGCTTTGGATTCTTTGCCGAGGGGATTATTGAGCCCCACATCATAGCAGAAGCTGCGGTGAAGGACATACTCGGCTTCATAAAGGGGGCGGGTATGTTTGACGCCTTTTACTAAGGAAGGGCTAGAGTCACAATAGGCCCACACGTGGCCGCAGTGACAAAGGGACTTGTCCCGATGCCCTCGGGGAAAAAAAAAAAAAAAAGAAGAGGAGAGATGTGCGGACGAAAGGTGCATAAGTATCGTACACTCGCAGCTTGTGGAACAGACTTACTACAAATAAACAGTGAAGGCAGGTCATAGTTGTGGCGGTAAGTGCAAACGGTCATAGTCGATTAGTGTGGGTTCAACTTTATTTTCCATTTTTTGGACCAATTAGAAGTCAGAAGGACATTCATCGAGCTTAATACTCACACGCTCACCCCTTGGGAAGAGCCAAGTATCCCAGTATCATTTGCAAATTGAACAGGGCGTTTGACGCCTGTGGTATATCCCTGGCGTATTTAAGACACAGTAATGGCTCCAGAACGCTACAAGAAGTCCGTCGCTTAACGGGTCTCTTGCTGGCTTACTGGACTTATTAATGAGGACAGCGTGTTTCCTTTTGGCTACTATAAAACCCAGACGAAGGCAGGCGTTTTTAATGTTCAAGACAAATGTGTATATCCTGAACAATTTTAATGGGTTCACTATGAAGTGGATGTCCCGTTGGACGGAGGAGGGCAGCCGAAAGCGAACGAACATTGTTGAAGTCATCTAAAGGCGGTTTCACGCATCACCTCGCAAACGTTGGCGACGGATGAAGCCGACAGTGGGTATTTAATCTGCTCGCAGACGTGACATTTCAAACAGCGGCAGAAGCGTCGGCTGACGAAACGTGGGGGGGAGCAGTGATACCAGCCTACGTTTACTCGTCCAGTCTTCTTCTCGATAGGATGAAGCCAGTATCATGGTCTGATTCCGCGCTTGATAATTGCGTGCCATGGTTACTAGAAGAGAAGAGTTCAAGTAGCGATGAAGAGCTTGTGTTAGACAACAGCCGGTAGACAACAAAAAACTTCAAATAAAAACTGCTACGGGTTGCAAGGTTGTCATCCCTGTGAAGCTCGCTAACTACGCATGCGCCTCGATGAACGTCGGCCGACGTTTTTGAAACGAACGTCCTTTGATTCGGTGACCTCAGCCGACTTCAACGACATCGGCGACAGTTGTCGGCGGCGAGCTTTCAAAAAGATCGCCTCCCTTTGTTTCAATGGGCCAATTCAAACAGGCATCGCAGACGTCGGTGGAGGCGGACGAAGGCGGCCGATGTCACCAAACCGACGTCGCTGAACGCTGGAAAAAGTCGGCCGACGTTTATCGAGGCGCATGCGTAGTTAGCGAGCTTCACAGGGATGACAACCTTGCAACACGTAGCAGTTTTTATCTGAAGTTTTTTGTTGTCTACTGGCTGTTGTTTAACACGAGCTCTTCATCACTACTTGAACTCTCCTCTTCTAGTAACCATGGCACGCATAATCAAACACGGAATAAGACCATGATACTGCTGGCTCCATCCTGTCGTTAAGAAGACTGAAGGAGTAAACGTAGGCTCGTATCACTGCTCCCCCCACATTTTGTCAGCAGACGCTCCTGGCGCTGTTTGTAATGTCATGTCTGCGAGCAGATTAAATACCCACCGTCGGCGAGGTGATGTGTGAAACCACCTTAAGATTCGAAGAAAACGTATTGAGCGGAATCAAGCTTTGAAGCACACAATGAGGAGACCGATTAAATTCAATTTTGGGATGTATGAATCGAACCGTAGGGAGTGAGCGAGAGAGAGAGAGAGAGAGAGAGAGAGAGAGAGAGAGAGAGAGAGAGAGAGAGAGAGAGAGAGAGAGAGAGAGAGAGTGCGGTTTTTACTTTCCTTTCCCTACGAAGTAAAAAGGAAAGTTGTGTAATCTGCTGAACAATTTTCTACTTCAATTCATATCTTCGCACAATAGTAAAAAAGTTAAAACGTAATCAAAACATACGGCAAAGTTACTCACCAATCCAAATCCGTTTCGATGGTGAAGAACGTCCATAGTTTAACCGGTAACTTGAGATAAACTCCGTTCACGTACGTGGCGTTGACCGTTTCGTAATTGAACGACGTGTCGATTTGATCTGCGAACAAAACTAATCCCCCAACCACTGACATGTACCCAGGGAGCCCTAACGCCACGATTTTTTTGTAGCGTTTAAACCGGTTTTGGAGTTCTACGGGCAAGACTTCGTCGTCGTCTTTGTAGTCGTAAAAGCCAGACGCGCAGGTCTCGAACAACTCGACCACGCACTTGCGATCAACGTTCCCCATAACTAAAAGTACCACGCATACTAAAATCAGAGACGCGTAATTGAGGGCTTGTCCGGCAATAGCGATGTCGTCAACTTTGAAGACGGTTACTGTGTAGCTGATTATGAAGAACGTCAGGTTTGTGAAGATCGCGAGAACATAAAAGAGGTTAAGGGCGTAAAATTTGGGTTTCCAGTTTATGAAAACGCCACTGAGTTCCAACATGTACCAATAGTTCGTGTACCTCCACTCCTTTACTGCAGGAGTGTCAAGTTGGTCCAGTTCTTCCATCCATTTCGAGTACCACATATTTCGTCCGGCTGGAATATTGAAAGAAAAAGTTAAAACGAACCGGAAGCGTTTGGAAAGAATGTTCAAACGAAAATGTCGCAAGAGCTGCTTCTTTGTGCAAGTGCAGATATTGAAAAAGCTTACGCCAACTGTCTAAGAAAACCGTGTATAGGCTCGGCAAAAGGTGGACAAACTGGTGGAGTACCCTCAAGCAACTATTTCTGTAGCTCTTTTGACCAGGGTAGACTTGAACGAATCACGAACATGGGTTTTACTGTAGCACGAACGCGTATTGAAGAGTTGGGAAATCAAAACAAGATTCGAAGATATTAAAGCAATTGGGTTATGTCCGCCAGTAGGCAAATTACTAAAGTTAACGTACCTCTTAGGTGAGTCCGTCTCCTCTGGCTGGCGAGTTACTGGGGGCAAGCGACACCATATTCACACCACTCAAAACACTACACAAACGAAAACAACCAGGTGACGGATTTACAGCCCACCCTATACAAAAGACGTAGATTCCACAATTGACAGACCATTCAAGACGTTCCACTCACCTCTAGTGGGTTTCCCCCAGAGGTACATGACCTTCTCCTTCCGCCCCTCCACGACACTCCATCATCTCGTTTACCTTTCTCTTCATATATAAAGACCGTGACCAACAGACTGAATCCAGCACTGACTTAACAGCCAGTCGAGTATGTCTTTACATCCAAAGCGCTTGCCCACAGTAACTCACCAGCCAGAGGAGACGGACTCACCTTACAGGTATGTCAACTTTAGTAAGATTTGAAGACTTACAAGGAGGCTCTGAAGGTGTGAAACTACTTGTATGGATGCGCGAGGAGGAATCGGGAGTAGATGTCTAAGAGAGGTGAAACGAGTGTAATTCGCACGAACTGGAGATGAATGTCTGTTGGTAGAACTGGGAGACGTCTCACCTTCGCGAGAGCTGATAGATGACTGTGTATCGGGAGAACTGGGAGACGGCTCACTTTTGCGAGAGCTGATAAATGACTGTGTATTGGGAGAACTGGGAGACGACTCACTTGTGCAAGAGCTGATAGATGACTGTGAATTGGGAGAACTGGGAGACGACTCACTTTCGCCAGAGCTGATAAATGACTGTGTATTGGGAGAACTGGGAGACGACTCACTTGTGCAAGAGCTGATAGATGACTGTGAATTGGGAGAACTGGGAGACGACTCACTTTCGCCAGAGCTGATAAATGACTGTGTATTGGGAGAACTGGGAGACGTCTCACCTTCGCGAGAGCTGATAGATGACTGTGTATCGGGAGAACTGGGAGACGGCTCACTTTTGCGAGAGCTGATAGATGACTGTGTATTGGGAGAACTGGGAGACGACTCACTTTCGCGAGAGCTGATAGATGACTGTGAATTGGGAGAACTGGGAGACGACTCACTTTTGCCAGAGCTGATAAATGACTGTGTATTGGGAGAACTCGGAGACGACTCACTTTCGCGAGAGCTGATAGATGACTGTGAATTGGGAGAACTGGGAGACGACTCACTTTCGCGAGAGCTGATAGATGACTGTGTATTGGGAGAACTGGGAGACGACTCACTTTCGCGAGAGCTGATAAATGACTGTGTATTGGGAGAACTGGGAGACGACTCACTTTTGCGAGAGCTGATAGATGACTGTGTATCGGGAGAACTGAGAGACGAATCACTTGTGCGAGAGCTGATAGATGACTGTGTATAGGGAGAACTGGGAGACGATTTTGATAAAATTTTTTACATGGGCAGCTCCTAATAAGACAACTGTTTGGCAGGCTGAATTAGCTGGGTCTTTGACCTCTCAAATGTCCCCACTTGCCCTAACGGGATTCACTTGGCCTAATGGCAGCTAATCGTTTCTCCGAACACCGACCCTCCTTGTTTACCTATGAAAAGTCCAACTCTCCAGTTATTTCTGACTGACAACGGATTTCCCCCTTTATGGGCTTTCCGAAGAGTATCCTTTTCCAGCCCTACCCCTCCTTTACTCTTCTCTTTGTCATAATCACATGCTACAAACGGTTTTCCTTGCTATAAGTTGTAAACTTAGTTTCCAAATTTACTACTCTAATTTTACGAAGGATTTTGAGTAGAATAAAGCCTGTAATTCTACGGCTTTCTTATTACAATTTATTCCACTTAAAATTAAAACTAAAATTGACAAACACCTTCGTTCCAAGCTGCTCTCAATGGACCCATCCCTAAGTAGTGCCAAAAAGTTGTATATTGCGTCATGCAAGCTGTTTAAAAAAAAGTATTATTCGATGATTGACGCGGGGATCCTTTGGAATAGCGACAGACAGACTAAAGTCTTATATCTCCTCACGTACGGTACACGAATAATGTACTTAGCTACTGACTTCAAACTGAACATCATCGACTTAACTTGGCTGGGGAACGAATGCCTCGCACCTGACATTGTTGAACTACTGAGTCGACATTTATTACACCCACCTATAGCGCACAACAGCTCTTGCGCGGATGAACAAATTAGTTTCTCTTAATGCGAGCTGATGCACGGCAATCGAAAACGTTACATTTAGGCACACACCAGTTTTCGGTTGGGGCTGTAGTTGCAGTGATAACCTGTACTCTTGATTCGTTCACAACTTTATTGCAACTGTTACCAAATCTGCACCAAGTTTTGTGGGTCAATATGGAAAGTAAATATACTCACAACAACCCGTACTTATCCTGCTAACACTGGTGCCGTAAGTTTAAATTACTATTGCCAACCAAACGTAGAAACCGTTCATCATCCATTTATATAATTTGAGAGGAATAAATCGTTTTATTTGTTCTCAGTTTGTTTGTGGCAATTTTCCGTTGCACGTTGCACTGAATATTTTATGCAACTTTGAACGAAATGCGGGAGATTACTTATTTTTTCAGGTGATTAGCACGTTCCCTACAATACACAAAAGAAATTTGATATTAGATGGATAAGGAAGAGCTCTAAATGATGTGTCACCAATTCGAAAGGTTACAGAAATATTCTATAAAATAAAACGGATAAAAAATATATAACGATTGTCTATTCCCACTAAATTTGAGTTACAGTATTAGGTCGATTTTGGTCAAGTCATCATCAGTAACAAAAAAAAGCAACTGAAAGGGGAACAGCAGGTCCTATACACAGAACGTTGGGTCGGATTTTCCCAGTGGCAGGTACATCCCAGGGGGATAGCGGAAAAGGGAAAATTAATAAGGGGTTATTGTACCAAGGTCAAACAAGGTCTCATAAAAATGAAGCCGTCAATGGAGGAATGCTTCGAGGTATCACCGCATTTAAACACCTATCTAACCCGTTACTTTTGATGATTTCAAATTTCTCAAGTACATCCAACATACGTCCCTTGGGGCAAAAATTGAGAAATCCAATGTATTGCCTATTCGTTAGATCAAAAGAGGAGGAGTGGCTGGATTCGGTCAGGTGATTTTCAAAAGCTGAACCACTTTTGTTATCCATATACGCCTTTTCGTGCTCCCTAATTCTTTCCTTGAATTTCCGTCCTGTTTGTCCACAATACTCTAGCCCACAAGAACATTTCAATTTATCTAACTAAAACTAATTGATCTAACAGATAGGCAATACATTGAATTACGTTATTTTTTATCCATTTTATTTTATGAAATGGGTTTCCACAACTTCATCGCGAGTGATTTATTTCGTGAAAGATTCTACGTCCGAGGCCCGAAAGCAACGATGAAGGGGTGTTACTCACAGCCAGCCTTGTAATGTTAGGAACGTTTGCTTCGTTCTGAAAGAAAGCGCACTTCTTCTTAGGTGAAGTTATCTGAGAAGCTCAAGAATAACGGGTCAGAGAGCTATATAAACCAATCTCAGCTGGGCTGGATGCTTTCAGTGCTGGAAGATGTCACTCACTGTTTCGCATCTGGGTGAACCAGAGAGACAAAGATGGCTTTCGTTGGGTCTGCACCAGTTGATACTTAACCAGCACGCGTCGCACACTGGACTTGGTCCAGATCGAGTTAGCTCAGATCAATGGGGAATTAGTGATGTCGCGGTTGAAATAGTAGATGGACTGCTCTTTCTCGCCCGATAATGAACACGCTCGTTCCCGCCGTTGGGTGGGTTGCCTGATTCGCCCAGGCATTTCTGAGAAGGACGAGGATGAAGCTGATTGACCTGCACAGATGGAGAGTGATAACACAAAGTTACCAAGATTTGCCTCGCTGCGAGCATTAGTATAGCCACTTGAGGACTATTTCACTGCGACAAAACTCTCGTGTGCTATGCTACTGCCTCATTGTCTGGGATAGCATACTCACAGCCAGTCGCAAAGGCCAATCTGTGAAAGCTGCGCTCTTGTGGATCACCGAGGTCTTTACAGAAGCGCTCTAAGTGATCAATGGTCAATTGCCGGTTGACTTGGCCATTGAATCAAGGTAGAGTGATAAGGAAGCTCCCCCCACTCCCACTATTGAACGAAAACTTGCCACGGTAGATGGGTTGGCATTAGATGCATGGCAAGCGATGGATAGCCGTGCCAAAGGGACGTGGCATAAGTTAATTTTTTCCAACTATATCTGTGAACGTATTAGGAGAAAGTGGGTTGCACCAGACCACTGGATAAGCCAGTTCCTTACGAGAGATAGTGATTTCAATGCTCGTTCCACTTCTTTTCTCTCAAAGACTCACCATACTGCACGTCTTGCGGCAGCCAAACCTACGAGCTATGACTACTCCCAAGCAAGCTTAGCCGTTTTTCTCAGTTTGTGCAGAAGGTCATGACAACAAAACGCGGCCACAGTGGAACGAACCCCTTGAAACTTGCCATCATAGCAAATAGTTAGATCAGGTGGGAAACCATATGAAGAACTGCCGGATGGTACGAATTCCTCAGGGTCATACCTCCTTGGTGGTAACACATGGACAACACTTCTCTACCAGAAGGCTGACTAAATGACAACCAGCTGGTCGGAGTTCAGTGGATGCTTGACGAATGCCCGGGCTCTCGCACGGTCGAGAAACCACTACCTCTATAACTTCCGACAGTTATAGCTTTCTTATGAGTGTTAAGGAACGGTCAGTTTGGTCAGGAAAAAGGCCTGTCTGAATTCCAGAATGACTCCTCGCTGACTCCTTTATCAATGCTTCTTATCTCTGGGTTTGGACAGGAGCCAACGGGGAGGAGGGTTGTTCAGCTTCTGGATCTTTGCAAGAGGGGCAGGGTGGAGAGAAAAGAAGTAGAATTATGTGCACAAATAAGAAAGTGATAGTTAAAGACAAATCTTTGAGATAATCAATAAAATTGGGATTTTACACAAACACTTTCTTCAGGCTACGAGTCACAATGGTTTATTATTCGGTTGCACAGCTTGAAGTAGTCACACCCCTCTAAAACCCATCCCGTTCGTTTCATCATCGAAAAATACCAGTAAACGATACGAAACATGAACTGACTTCAATAACGTATTCCACAAGCGCCTGAGGGCAACTGGCACCACGTGATGAGTCGAGCTAAGCTATGTTGGACTTAGACGAGAGGAAGTGCAAATGATGAAATGATTACTTTCATTGTTTTGTCCAGTTTTTTCAATTAGTAGACTATGGCATAGTATAATTACTGTCGTTTCACTGATGTCAGGTGTGTAGACGCAGTCGTACACCTCTGAGAATCATTCCATTCGACCCAGCTCCTAAAAATACCTAGAAAGTGATACCAACATGGCGTAGTTGCGAAAAAAACTGTCTAAATTGCGTTATTTTATTTTTTAAAATCATTTATAGCTCATAACCACCATTGGCTTTGTGCGACCGAGTTGTTGAGCTAGTGGACACAACTAAATACAAAATGATCCTGGTTCTGGGTTATGTTCCCAGGAGCATGCCCATGCTACCAGGCGTGACCACGGGTTGTGGATAGTGGAACGGCCACGGCATTGTCCCCAGGGGCATGTCTGCGGCCAGCTGTGAATAAGGACATCATGATGACTGAATACGCAGCCACGAACAATGAGCAAAACCCAAGAGATCGCAGAAGAGATCCCGAACAAAGGACTCAAGGGCAAGCGGATCTACATTTTCTCAGACAGCCAGGCCGCCTTAAAGGCCATTGCAACCTATAGTTTTAGGTCTAAACTGGAATGGGAATGCCTCTATGCGCTCAAGCAGCTCAGCGCCCGTAACAGGCTCTCCCTCATTTGGGTGCCAGCTCACAGGGGGCATGAGGACAATGAAAAGGCTGACCGCCTTGCGAAAAGGGGTACAGAATCCCTACCCATCGGGCCTGAACCACACGTATGTATGACGAAAAGTCACCTGAACCGTCTGGTTGCTCGATGGGAGATACAGGAAAATGGCGCCCATTGGCATCACCAGCCACAACTAAGACAGGCAAAAAGGCTTGTCACGCCTTCTTGTCAAAGGGCGAAGGCGATGCTGACACTCTCTAGACAAGATCTGAGAGTACTGATAAGCTTCGCTTGGAACGAAGGTGTTTGTCAATTTTAGTTTTAATTTTAAGTGGAATAAATTGTAATAAGAAAGCCGTAGAATTACAGGCTTTATTCTACTTAAAATCCTTAGTAAAATTAGAAGAGTAAATTTGGAAACTAAGTTCACAACTTATAGCAAGGAAAACCGTTTGTAGCATGTGATTATGACAAAGAGAAGAGTAAAGGAGGGGTAGGGCTGGAAAAGGATACTTTTCGGAAAGCCCATAAAGGGGGAAATCCGTTGTCAGTCAGAAATAACTGGAGAGTTGGACTTTTCATAGGTAAACAAAGAGGGTCGGTGTTCGGGGAAACGATGAGCTGCCATTAGGCCTAGTGAATCCCGTTAGGGCAAGTGGGGACATTTGAGAGGTCAAAGACCCAGCTAATTCAGCCTGCCAAACAGTTGTCTTATTAGGAGCTGCCCATGTAAAAAATTTTATCAAAATCGTCTCCCAGTTCTCCCTATACACAGTCATCTATCAGCTCTCGCAAAAGTGATTCGTCTCTCAGTTCTCCCGATACACAGTCATCTATCAGCTCTCGCAAAAGTGAGTCGTCTCCCAGTTCTCCCAATACACAGTCATCTATCAGCTCTCGCGAAAGTGAGTCGTCTCCCAGTTCTCCCAATTCACAGTCATCTATCAGCTCTCGCGAAAGTGAGTCGTCTCCCAGTTCTCCCAATACACAGTCATTTATCAGCTCTGGCGAAAGTGAGTCGTCTCCCAGTTCTCCCAATTCACAGTCATCTATCAGCTCTCGCGAAAGTGAGTCGTCTCCCAGTTCTCCCAATACACAGTCATCTATCAGCTCTTGCACAAGTGATTCGTCTCCCAGTTCTCCCAATACACAGTCATTTATCAGCTCTCGCGAAAGTGAGTCGTCTCCCAGTTCTCCCAATACACAGTCATTTATCAGCTCTGGCGAAAGTGAGTCGTCTCCCAGTTCTCCCAATTCACAGTCATCTATCAGCTCTCGCGAAAGTGAGTCGTCTCCCAGTTCTCCCAATACACAGTCATCTATCAGCTCTTGCACAAGTGATTCGTCTCCCAGTTCTCCCAATACACAGTCATTTATCAGCTCTCGCAAAAGTGAGCCGTCTCCCAGTTCTCCCGATACACAGTCATCTATCAGCTCTCGCGAAGGTGAGACGTCTCCCAGTTCTACCAACAGACATTCATCTCCAGTTCGTGCGAATTACACTCGTTTCACCTCTCTTAGACATCTACTCCCGATTCCTCCTCGCTCATCCATACAAGTAGTTTCACACCTTCAGAACCTCCTTGTAAGTCTTCAAATCTTACTAAAGTTGACGTACCTGTAAGGTGAGTCCGTCTCCTCTGGCTGGTGAGTTACTGTGGGCAAGCGCTTTCGATGTAAAGACATACTCGACTGGCTGTTAAGTCAGTGCTGGATTCAGTCTGTTGGTCACGGTCTTTATATATGAAGAGAAAGGTAAACGAGATGATGGAGTGTCGTGGAGGGGCGGAAGGAGAAGGTCATGTACCTCTGGGGGAAACCCACTAGAGGTGAGTGGAACGTCTTGAATGGTCTGTCAATTGTGGAATCTACGTCTTTTGTATAGGGTGGGCTGTAAATCCGTCACCTGGTTGTTTTCGTTTGTGTAGTGTTTTGAGTGGTGTGAATATGGTGTCGCTTGCCCCCAGTAACTCGCCAGCCAGAGGAGACGGACTCACCTAAGAGGTACGTTAACTTTAGTAATTTGCCTACTGGCGGACATAACCCAATTGCTTTAATATCTTCGAATCTTGTTTTGATTTCCCAACTCTTCAATACGCGTTCGTGCTACAGTAAAACCCATGTTCGTGATTCGTTCAAGTCTACCCTGGTCAAAAGAGCTACAGAAATAGTTGCTTGAGGGTACTCCACCAGTTTGTCCACCTTTTGCCGAGCCTATACACGGTTTTCTTAGACAGTTGGCGTAAGCTTTTTCAATATCTGCACTTGCACAAAGAAGCAGCTCTTGCGACATTTTCGTTTGAACATTCTTTCCAAACGCTTCCGGTTCGTTTTAACTTTTTCTTTCAATATTCCAGCCGGACGAAATATGTGGTACTCGAAATGGATGGAAGAACTGGACCAACTTGACACTCCTGCAGTAAAGGAGTGGAGGTACACGAACTATTGGTACATGTTGGAACTCAGTGGCGTTTTCATAAACTGGAAACCCAAATTTTACGCCCTTAACCTCTTTTTATGTTCTCGCGATCTTCACAAACCTGACGTTCTTCATAATCAGCTACACAGTAACCGTCTTCAAAGTTGACGACATCGCTATTGCCGGACAAGCCCTCAATTACGCGTCTCTGATTTTAGTATGCGTGGTACTTTTAGTTATGGGGAACGTTGATCGCAAGTGCGTGGTCGAGTTGTTCGAGACCTGCGCGTCTGGCTTTTACGACTACAAAGACGACGACGAAGTCTTGCCCGTAGAACTCCAAAACCGGTTTAAACGCTACAAAAAAATCGTGGCGTTAGGGCTCCCTGGGTACATGTCAGTGGTTGGGGGATTAGTTTTGTTCGCAGATCAAATCGACACGTCGTTCAATTACGAAACGGTCAACGCCACGTACGTGAACGGAGTTTATCTCAAGTTACCGGTTAAACTATGGACGTTCTTCACCATCGAAACGGATTTGGATTGGTGAGTAACTTTGCCGTATGTTTTGATTACGTTTTAACTTTTTTACTATTGTGCGAAGATATGAATTGAAGTAGAAAATTGTTCAGCAGATTACACAACTTTCCTTTTTACTTCGTAGGGAAAGGAAAGTAAAAACCGCACTCTCTCTCTCTCTCTCTCTCTCGCTCACTCCCCACGGTTCGATTCATACATCCCAAAATTGAATTTAATCGGTCTCCTCATTGTGTGCTTCAAAGCTTGATTCCGCTCAATACGTTTTCTTCGAATCTTAAGGCGGTTTCACACATCACCTCGCCGACGGTGGGTATTTAATCTGCTCGCAGACATGACATTACAAACAGCGGCAGGAGCGTCTGCTGACAAAATGTGGGGGGAGCAGTGATACGAGCCTACGTTTACTCCTTCAGTCTTCTTAACGACAGGATGGAGCCAGCAGTATCATGGTCTTATTCCGTGTTTGATAATGCGTGCCATGGTTACTAGAAGAGGAGAGTTCAAGTAGTGATGAAGAGCTCGCGTTAAACAACAGCCAGTAGACAACAAAAAACTTCAGATAAAAACTGCTACGTGTTGCAAGGTTGTCATCCCTGTGAAGCTCGCTAACTACGCATGCGCCTCGATAAACGTCGGCCGACTTTTTCCAAACAAGCGCCCTTTGAGCGTTCAGCGACGTCGGTTTGGTGACATCGGCCGCCTTCGTCCGCCTCCACCGACGTCTGCGATGCCTGTTTGAATTGGCCCATTGAAACAAAGGGAGGCGATCTTTTTGAAAGCTCGCCGCCGACAACTGTCGCCGATGTCGTTGAAGTCGGCTGAGGAAGCTGGTGAAGTCGGCTGAGGTCTTCGAATCAAAGGACGTTCGTTTGAAAAACGTCGGCCAACGTTCATCGAGGCGCATGCGTAGTTAGCGAGCTTCACAGGGATGACAACCTTGCAACCCGTAGCAGTTTTTATCTGAAGTTTTTTGTTGTCTACCCGCTGTTGTCTAACACTAGAGCTCTTCATCGCTACTTGAACTCTTCTCTTCTAGTAACCATGGCACGCAATTATCAAACGCGGAATCAGACCATGATACTGGCTCCATCCTATCGAGAAGAAGACTGGACGAGTAAACGTAGGCTGGTATCGCTGCTCCCCCCCCCCCCCACGTTTCGTCAGCCGACGCCGTCTGCGAGCAGATTAAATACCCACTCTCGGCTTCATCCGTCGCCAACATCGGCGAGGTGATGTGTGAAACCGCCTTTAGATGATTTCAACAATGGTCGTTCGCTTTCGGCTGCCCTCCGTCCAACGGGACATCCACTTCATAGTGAACCCATTAAAATTGTTCAGGGTATACACATTTGTCTTGAACATTAAAAACGCCTGCCATCGTCTGGGTTTTATAGTAGCCAAAAGGAAACACGCTGTCCTCATTAATAAGTCCAGTAAGCCAGCGAGAGACCCGATAAGCGACGGACTTCTTGTAGCGTTCTGGAGTCATTACTGTGTCTTATATACGCCAGAGATATACCACAGGCATCAAACGCCCTGATCAATTTGCAAATGATACTGGGATACTTGGCTCTTCCCAAGGGGTGAGCGTGTGAGTGTTAAGCTCGATGAATGTCCTTCTGACTTCTAATTGGTTCAAAAAATGGAAAATAAAGTTGAACCCACACTAATCGACTATTACCGTTTGCACTTACCGCCACAAATATGATCTGCCTTCACTGTTTATTTGTGGTAAGCCTGTTCCACGAGCTGCTAGTGTACGATACTTATGCACCTTTCGTCCGCACATCTCTCCTCTTCTTAGGTGATTGACACTTCTTTTGGGTAATCGCTCTCCCTTGACTTTGGACGCGAAATGTTTGGTCTATCTGCAATTGATACGGCTCATGTGGGACACGGTTACCAGCTGTGGGGTGGAGCATCTGATGCGCAGGTCAACCACATTCAGTCATTTCAAAGCTGCGTGTAAAGACCTCAGTATGCTTTATGTTAAAAGAACCATGAAAATACTAGGAAATTGTTGTCCACCACAACCCACTGGTGTCAGGAATCCCTCAGTATCTTCCGCCAGCCAACACAGGGATTTCCAGACCACCCTACACAAAAAAGACTTAGAATCGACAACCGACAGACTATGTAAGATGTTCCTTTCCCTTCACCTCTAGTGGGTTTCCCCAGAGGTGCATGACCTCCTTGAGGGACGCGAGCAGAAAGATGGGGAAGTCAGTTCAGAGGAAATCCGTTGTGACTTAGAAAAATTTCTGCAGGTAATAAAACGGGTTCGGGGGTCAATCGTCGCTTGAAAAGAAATAGGCATCGAGTGAATTTCGCATCCTTTCCACGTTTTTCTGAGATTCCTTCCTTCTGGTGAACACAGTTCACTAAACGTACGACACACTCTCATTGCTGTACATGTAACATTTCGAACATCTACGTAGCAACCGACCTTTATGTTGCAGGTTATTGATGCTCTCAAACCTGACATTTGGGACGACATTTACGGTATTGTTGATTACGTCGGGGATTTTCGTTATGGTATTCAACGGTCTAGAGCTCATCCTGCAGCAAACTATTCTACAAAACGCTTGCCTCGAAATGGACCGAAGAGCGGATGCTTTGTACGAAAGGCTCCACGGGAGAGTTCCTCCTGTACACCCTCTCAAGAGAACGGGTGACAGCGCGCTCATGGAATGTTATAAGCACTGTTTGATACAGGTGGTTGAACATCACATCACCTTATTACGGTTAGTAAATCGCAGATTATTTTTATCATTTATACGAATTTAATAATAAGTTCCAGTAGTATGAAGTCAGATGTATGATATTATGAAGCAAAGTTGTGCCAGCCCTAATAGGGACAACCGGGTGGACCCAGCCAGAATGAAAACCTCACCTCTACGAGATCCCCTTTATAGGTGCGACCTTTGGAATGAGGAGGGGGAAAAACCAGGTTAGAGCGTTCGTGGGGCGGCATCACCAGTGGCTGAGAGCTGACTCTGAGGATCAGCTGAAAAGAAGCACTCCAGGTGATCACTGGTCAGTTACCAGTTGATTTGGCCGTTGAGTGCATGGTTGACAAGTAGAGAGTGTAACGGGAGCTTCTCCTGGTTTGGGCTGAACTCCATGCAGAACTGACCACAGAACAGAAACTTACCGCCATCGACGAATGGGCGCTAGAGAAATGGCAAGCATGATGGGAATCCCTGTCAATGGGACGTGGCACGTACGAGTTCTTCCCCAACATCCGTGAACGTCTTCCAAGAAACTGGGTTGAGCCAGACCACCGGACGAGCCAGTTCCTCACGAGACATGGCGACTTCAAAGCGTGGCTTCACTTCTTTTCTCTGAAAGACTCTCCCTCATGCACATTTTGTGCCTCCAGTGCAGAGGAAACAAGAAACCACGTGCTGCTCTACTGTAGTTTCTACAACAGTGAGCAACAGTTGTTGGGTGGGCAAACGAACTTAGCAGCATTGACTGCTACAAAGCAAGCCTATAACCATTTCGCAGAGTTCGGGAAGAAGGTGATGGCTAAGAAACGTTGTCACTGTTGATCTCTTCCTTTGAAACTTGCCACCAAAGTAAATAGTTTGATCAGGTGAGAAACCAGATCGAGAACTCCTCCCCGATGGTACGGGATTCCTCAGGTGGTCACCTCTGGGCGGTAACACACAGGCAACAGCTCTCTACCAGGAGACTGGATAACGACCAAATACCTGCCGTACCTCCCCAGGTCTGAATTTGGTGGATGTTGCAGAGGCCGGCCTCTTGCATATTAGCGAAACTGCAACTGCCATGACTGATATAACCCTCGTCAAGGGTTCAGGAACAGTCATCATGTAGGGAAACAGACCTGTTGAAGAGAACCCTAGCATTGCAGCCTTAGTCTCTTCCGCCCGAACACAGAATGGGCATTTCTATCATTGAAATGAGGCCCATGGCTTCATGACTGGTGAAGTTTTGCAATTTTATTTGACTGCCACTTGAGCTGTCTAAGGACCTGAACACGTGGCATGCCCCGGTTCACAAAATTTCAAGACTTGAAGGAAGTGATTAGAACAAGATGTATTAAAGCAATTGGATTAGATCCGGCTGGGGTGATACTATGGGTGAGTGCATTCAATGTAATCGTCTGGCCGTTAAGTCAGTACTAGAGTCATTCAGTTGGTCGTGGACTTTATATACGAAGAGAAAGGTAAACGGGATGGTGGAGCGGGAAGGAGGTCGTGTACCTAAACATTTAAATTTAAACAAAAAAACTTCTTTTGGACAAATCATGAATGAAAAAATCAACACAACATGCGACACCATATTCACACCACTCAAAACACTACACAAACGAATACAATAAACTAACGGATCTACAGACCACCCTACACAAAAAAGACTTAGAATCAACAACCGATAGACTATTTAAGACGTTCCTTTCCCTTCACCTCTAGTGGGTTCCCCAGAGGTGCATGACCTCCTTGAGGAGCGGGAGGATGGGAAAGCCAGTTCAGGGGAAATTCGTTGAGCCTTGGAAAAACTGAGGTGGAATTTTCGCAGGTAATAAAGCGGGTTCGGGGTATATAACGACTTTGACGTTAGGGCAGGTGTGGGCATTCGGAGGGCAAAAAACCCAGACTAATTTTCTTGCGCCGAACGACCCGCGTGAGAGTTATCAGGAGACGTTCTGAGAGTACTCTCAAAATTGAACTGGGGTAACTTCCTCAATCTATATAACATAACCGAGCACTCAAAACCTCTCCTTCGTCCCCACCCATTCATTCCATTGATACAGTTACTCACGGTATCCATCCACATTCTACAGTTTATCATTATTTTACCTATCGTTTTCAATTAGTTTGGTTTACATTTGAATGATTTGAAATCAGATACTTTATAACCTTCCGCATAATGCCAATTTTGTCTCAACTTTCAATTCCAAGATTGTCAGGGAATACAATCTGTCTCTTGATTTTGTGGTGGATGGCCAAAAAAATTCCTTCTGACCTTGCTTATACTAAATCCAACTATGCCAAGGTTTCTTCAAAATATGCCCCTCCACCCGCTCGCTCAACCATTTGCATCTTCACTTGGCGTAACTCCCTCTCAGTACTGATTATTCGAATATCGACGAAATCTGTGAAATATTCTCCAAGAACGTTGGTAGCAACGAGGCTATGAAATGAATAGTTGGAGAGGAAATGGTAAAAGGAGGTGTCTTAGTTTCAAGGGAGTTCGGGTTTATTTTTTTGTTCAAATTAGCGTTTTTAGGAATTTCGTAAGAACTGGAAAATGTGAAGTACTGTTCGTCATATTCTTTCAGATTTAGTGAGAACTACATTGCCCTCATCAATTGGCCTGGTGGTATAATGGTTATCAGCGGCAGCATCTCGATCGCCATGTCTGCGCTAACGTTCCTCAAGGTAACTCTTGGCAACTGATCAATGTAAGACCTTTTCGAGTCACTAGCAACACACAACTTTCCGCAAACCCCATAAACTCGACGACCTGTAACGAGTTGACCAAACCATAAATCTACTAGTAGCCAAACCGTTGAAAAATGAGTGCATGAGCGATGAAAACGTTGATAAAGTAAAGAGTTGTTGATTGGAAGAGTACTTTTTTCATTTCTATGTTTCGTTTGTTCGTCTCAACTGTCGCCTTCAACCGTTCACAAGGCAACCAATTAGAGATCATTCAACAGCCCAGACCAAGCTGAATGGTGCTGGAAAAAGACAAACAGCAACTTGCCAAGATCAAGTAAGCAGGTGAACTAGGAGAAGTAAAGGGGGAGGATAACCTTCTTCGTCTCTCTGCCTGAAACTTCACTTCATCTACAACTCTCGTTTTCGCCACGTCACTTGTTTTGTTTTTACTTTCCTTGGCTCTACAAAGTAAAAAGGACAGTTATGTAATCGGCTGGAAAAAAATTCTGAGTTTTCTTCAGATCTTTACGTTTCAGACGCCCCTGAGTCCGAAAAACACTATTTGGGAAAATGGTCTGTGTGTGTATCTGTGAACGGTTTTAAGAGAGACCCACCGTACCAAATCCACTCAAACATGATGTCTAGCCCTCAAGTTACCATAAGACGCCAAAATAAGAGTATGAGCAAAGTTAACTATAGTTATCATAGTGATGAAAACACCAAATATTTTTTTTCTCAAAAACCGCCCTACCGATTTTGATTAAGTTTGTTATATCAGTATCTCTCAATATGGCAACTATACGATAAAATTATTATTAGTGGGAAAATGACGAGAGCAGCACAATAAATGATCCAAATTTTCGTCGAATTCGATTTTAGCGCGGTTATTAGAGAAAACAACCGTACCAAATCACCTGAAACTTGATGTCTAGCCTACAGGTTGCCATGGGACACAAAAATAAGGGTATGGGCAAAATTCACCGAAAGTTAATTATAGCTATCATAGTGATCAAAGCACCAAATTTTGTTTCTCAAAAACGGCTCTAACGATTTTAATTAAATTTTTTACATTGATATCTCTAAATAAGGTAATTATACCATAAAATTACCGTTCGTGGGAAAATGACGAGTGCAGCACAATAAATTTTCGACGAAAAGCGTTTGTAGCGCGGTTTTTTCCTTATTAACTCCGCTGGAATGTTAGTAGAATGTTAACAAAAATTGTTATTGTAGTCCAACTCAACAGCTGAAGGATGAGTGTATAAAAACGCTCATGAGGTACATGGGGCTCACTCCAGAAATTCCTGATTTTCAACTACGCCGTTTCGCTTACTACCAGTTCTAACAGTTATTACCCAATAACTCTGCAAAAGTGATTACTATCTTTCTTCGAAAAATATCGTGTTTACAGCCTCATCAGTTATGTGTGTACCAATTGCTCAATTATGGTCGTGGAATGAGTACGAGCAGCTCAATAAATTCTGGAACTGTAAGCGCTACCGCTTCCTGCTGCTGTGACGTATTGTTTGACCAAGTTCCAATGAACTGAGTGATAAATGAATGGATAAGTGGAAAAAAACCACGTACAAAGTGAACTGACGTAGAGCTAAGGAAAGTTGTGTGTTGAAACGCACCAGATATTTTCTACTCGCCTCGTCTCTCGGGTCATCAGTATCCCGTTCACTTTTTCCCGTCTGTTACTGTAGTGTTGTGTTTCATGAATCATATAATAACCCTGACACCAAATTGGAGCAGGAAAAATTGAACATTTCCAATCCATACACCCTTCGCCGTTTTTGTCAACATCGTATCAAGATCTTCGAGGCTACACCACCCCTTCATCTCGGTTTCGTCTGTGCAACGGTCAGAACGTTTTATTTTATATTCATAATTTTTCATTTTCACGCAGGAGCAATTTTTGATAAACCTGTTGATGTAACACAAACTAAAAGGTTTTTCTTTTGAGATCCACCATTTGCGTTAACAAGAAGTAAAAATGTTAATAAATTATATTCATTACCTAGCTAATTGGTCCCACATCTCCAAGCACATACTAAACCTACTTGCAGTCCTATTTATTCTGAGATAAGTGGGAAGATGTCTAGGCAGTCGAGTCGGAGAATGTACGTATTAAATTCCCACTACCTCTTAGTTAATGGCGGCTTGCTGTTTCATAAAAATTGTTCTCCTGCAAACTAAAGCACGGAGCTAATAATTCTCTGAGTGGCTTCGACTGGACGGTGGAGCCGTTAAGAACACCAGTTCACAAATGTGTTCGCGGGATCGACTAAAGCCCTCCCGAAATTCCGCAGTGACAAAGGGTCTTGGTCCCGTATGCCCTCGGAAAAGAAAAATTGGGCATTGAACATGTTATGGTTTCATCAATGCTACTAACAGACAGTACTAATCTCCAAAACTGGTGTGGAGGCTATGGACAGTATACATCAAGAGAGGGACTAAAGCACACAAAAACGTGAGAGGTTTTCGTACTTGTAACGAAAACTGATGTTACTAGAATAAACATACAACGCATCCTCTACTAAACATTGCCTAACTCTTGTTCTCAATAAACATCTCTGAAAAAATGTGAATCTACGAAGCGAAATGGAAGGTTTTTGGTTTATTATTCGTTCTGAACACGTATGCTGTTGGCGATGAACATTTTTTACAACCCTCCTAAATATTTGACACTACGTTTCAATGCATGGGGATTCCAAATCTACTATGACCGTGCCAAACACACATTAACATGGTATGCTCGGCAATCGTAATGGAAACAAAATTTGAAACCAAGAACTGAATCCTAAAACCAAGTGTTTCGATAAGGATGATAGAAAATTTCATAGTGTCAATGATAGTTCATTAGCTTGCCTATGTAAGAAAATTAAGATTATTTACCCTTTTGTCTATGTTCCCATCAGTCTTTCCTTTCCAGGTTGCATCCATAAAGATAAAATACTAACACAAACGGTGGGTACAGCTTTCGTACAAGTACGCAAACACGAGGGACATTTTATGTCTTTTTCTTTTATATAATTTGGTTTATTTTAAATAACGAAATATAAAATTACAACACAACAAATATTTTTCATTTTTGTAACAGACGTAACCATGCACTTAACCCAACACAAATTTAGTGACGCTTCTCCGTTACATATCCCGCGTTACATTTTCGAGTTTATGTAGCAAAGTGAAGACATAAAACGTCAACAACAAAAAATCGTAACCCTGGTGGGACTCGAACGCACAACCTCTGGTTTAGGAGACCGATGCCTTATGCATTAGGCCACAGGGACTGCAGTTGCAACTCGAGTTAAAATGTTGGCTTGTCCAATCGGTCTCAAAGGTTAATTTTCGTGAAGCTTTTGGCCGTTACACTTTTCGAGTTCATGTAGCAAAGTAAAGACATAAAATGTCAAAAAAAAGCCAGGCGATTAAAGTAGCCACCGTAAATAGACGTCTATTTATGGACACGTCGCTTACCAGGATAGACTTGAATGAATCTCGATGACGGGTTTAGTTGAGCACGAACTTGTAATTTGAAGAGTTGGTATATCACACGATTTGGAGACTTAGGTGAACAAGAAGAGGTGACTTGAACAGGATATGATTTGAGTATATAAGCGCGAACAAGTGAGGCACTGAAGACGTGAAACTGGTTGTACGGGGGAGTAAGGAGAAATCCGAATTAGATGTTAATGTGAGGTGGAACAAGTGTCTGTTGGAAGAATTGGGAGAGAGCTCTCGCGAAAGCTGTTAGATGACTGTGTGTTGGGAGAACTGGAAATGACCAACTTTCGCGAGACTTTGTAGGAGAATGAGTTTTGGAGGAGCTGTCGGTTGTGGAGAGGAATGCGAAAAAGAGTGGAGGAAATGATTTTGGAATGTCCAGACGAAGCGGCAAATCCGTTGTCAATTGGAAATAACAGAAGGGTGGAATTTCCTTAGGTAACGATAAAGGGGTTGAGGACGAAGGTGTTTGGGGAAACAATAACTTTGCCGTAAAAGGCCAGGGAGTCCCATTAGGGCAGGTGTGGGAATTCCGCGGTCAACCCATACTGATTCAGCGTTTTGCGTCGAACAGTCGTTCATTGACTCTCATTTATTGAAATCAAGAGGTTACATAATTACACACATCTATCTCTCAGTTTTCCGAAACTTATTTGTTTTTTTTTTAGACGAAAGGTCATTTCATTCTTGTACACAATTACACCTGCGCTTTGACGGGAAACCAATCTCGAACCACAAAATTCGCCAGAATGAGCTTTCACTCGTATTTCTTCTTTTCTGCAGGGCGCAGGAAAGCCAAGCGCTTTGATGTTAGGTATGGCTCTTTTGAGTGGCGGAGTATTCCTTATATTCATGATCTGTGAGATAGGACAAACGATCAAAAATTTGGTGAGTAATGCAATTCTCCCGCTAGAATATGGAACACTTTTCTGTAACACTAACGTTCCCTTTTCTCCATCAGAGTGAAGATATTTTCGACGCCATGTACTCATTCCAGTGGATGGACTGCAGTAAAGAACTGAATAAACAATTCGCCATCATGAAGCACATGTTAAGTCGACCAATTGTCCTGATGGCAGGTTCACTGACGCCTTTGGATCGCGATACTTTCAACACAGTAAGTTCGATAGAATCGATATTGATATGTCAACACACTCAACTACTTGCAAATACTCGATGACATATCAATAAGTAAGAGGAAGGAACTTTACATCCTCCACCATTCTAGTTAGCCCGCAGTATGGTGGTATTACGCTACGAACCCATGTTCTTCTTTAATTTGAATGCTTGGTTCAGAGATCGTGTATACTGATACTTTTCCTACCAGATAGTTTTGGAATTATTCACAATGATTGTTGTATGAAACTGCAGTCGCCCTCTCCACACTGGACAGTAGCAACTGCCATTTCCTCCCTCGTTATACGGTAGGTTTCTGGTTACGTCCGAGGAGCGCTCGAAACTCTGGACGAAACCCTGAAACGGAAGAAATTGTCAAGCGAACACCTAAAGCGTGCAACAGAGGTATTCTCAAGCTACTTAAAATATTAGGAAACCAAGGAAGGTAAGTAGAACTCAATAAACTGCTAGCTAAACCCAGAAGGTTGCTATTAAACTGGGGTTAGAGAATTGACTGCGATTTGACGGATGTAATGAAACAATTAAACGTACCATGTGACGAAACCTTGTGCCGTACGGCATGGCCCGTGGTTCGAACATTCTTGCCGGGACTCTAACCGCTAACTAACCCTTCAACCCTCATCGTCATGCCTCAACGTGAGAAGTTTGAGGATATTCTATACCATACTACTAGGCAGTATCTGATACTTCAGATCCTCCAGAGATTGTAATGTGGATATTTGACGTGATCGATCTGCCTTTTGCCTCAAAAACTACCGTCCAATAATCTCAAAAAAGCCAACCTGAAACCTTTTTGAGAAAAGTCCCAATAACTGTCAAACCTCGACACAAAAAACCGCGTAATTTTCGTTCGTCTCACAAGGTTGCCTGCAGGTTTCATGACAGAACCGCTCCGAATATTACGAATCGTCTCATAGCGTTGTTTTGTTCGTCAGATGATGAGCTCGGCGTACTCCTACATGAACTTGCTACGAGCCAACAAAGGGGACAAATGAAGAAGAGGAAAACACGGATAAAACGTAAATTAGTCCTTTTGTTCCATTTGCACTAACACTTTTGCTATAAAATTAAAGTGTACATGAAACGTTGTGTGATATTCTACCTCATGCCACTCTGCATCGCTATAGTGTAGGAAAGAGCCTTTACATTTTCTCTTAGTGCGTCTTCGATTCGACTGTAGAATTAATTTGATGTGCGAGTGCGAGCACAGTGTTCTCAGTTGAGGCTGGTGAATGCATGAGAGGGGGAGCTAGCATTGGAGTATGAGAAAGAAATGAACGTGTCGAGCTTGAGTGAGGATTGTATGACACTTTGACTAAATAGAATATGAGTTTGAGAGTGAATATTTGAGCGCGAACAAGGGAGCTCTGAGTGTGTGAACTGGTTACACGGAGAAGGAGAGAAGAGTGCGAATAAGTAGTCAGATTGCTGTACCTGTCTATGAAGAGAACTTGCAGACGAATGTGAATTGGGAAGAGCTGTGTGTGTTGGAGAGGGAGTAAATTGCGTGTGAGGGAGTGGGGGAAGGATATTTTGGAAAATCCAGAAAGGGGTAAATCAGTTGTCATCTGAGGAAATAACTGGCCCAGTCCCCAAATTCATTCGTCTACTAGTTCTCACGATACAGACTCGTTTCACACCTCTCCGACATCTAATTCGCACTCCTCTTTCCCTCCCACTACAACGAGTTCACCTAGTCAGAGGCCCTTTGTTCGCGCTTGTATACCCAAGCTCATACAATATTCTAGTTACTTCTTCTTGTACATGTAGGGGCTCAAATCTCCCAACTCTTCAAATTGCAAACCAGTCTTCGAGGTTTGTTCAAAACTACATGGTCAGAACACTCCAAGTGATCGCTGGCCAGTTACACATTACTTGGCAATTGAGTACGTGGTGGACAAGTGGAGAGTGAAAATTTCCTTCGTTGTGAGCCAAACTCTGTGTAGACCTCTCCACTGAATGAAAATGTACCGCAGTAGATAAATATGAGCGCCAGATGGGAATTTTTGTCAAAGGGACGTACAAAGTTTTTCCCAACATTCGTGAACGCCTTGGGAGAAAAATTGGGTTGAGCCAGACCACTGGACGAGCCTATTCCTTACATGAATTTGTCGTGTGGCTCCATTTCTTCCCTTGAAGACTCTCGACCCTGCACATTTTGCGCCTTTGGTGCGAAGCGAACCATTAATCATATGCTGATCCACTATAGTTTCTACAATAGTATTCTATGGTTGCTATAAGTTAAACCATTTCAGCTTTGACTGCTACTAAGCAAGTTAGTTAATAGTTAGATCAGATAGAAACTAGACGAAGAACTCCTCCCAGATCGTACAGGTTCTCCAGTATTTTACCTCCTCGTGGGCAACAGCTCTCCACAGGGAGACTGAATAAATGACAACCTGCCGTACCTCCACAAGTCTGTTTTTGGTGCCCGGGCTCTTCGATGATAGCAAAACCAAAACCAGCCTGACTTTCATTCAACTGATGTAACTCTCTTATAAGTGTAAAGGAGCAGTCATTTTGATTTGGAAGCAGACCAGGTCCCTGCTATCCCAAGGAATTTGATGGGAAGTGGGAACCTGGAACTATCGTCCTGAACGCTACCTATAGATGTGTCATTGAATCGGAGCTCTGGATCGCAGTAATTGTTGCCTGAGTCGGCGGCTCTCGAACATTTCCAAACGGCTCGTAACAAACGGTGACGAATGTTCTGAACCATTGCTAGGCGTTCTTCGACTCTTCGATTGGATTTCCTAGAGATTCCCTCGAACTCTCAATGATCCGTTTATTGAACAAGCTCTCGTCCGCTCCAGGTGCAGCGGCTAACGGTGAGGAGACCTGCTGGAGGTCCCATTCCCTCATTTGGGTGCCGGCTCACAAGAGGCATTAGGGCAATGAAAAGGCTGACCACCTTGCAAAGAAGGGCACAGAAGCCATTGGGCCTGAACCTCATGTAGGTATGACCAAAAGTTACCTGAACCGTTTGGTGGCTCAATGGGAGACACTGAAAAATAGAGCCCAGTGGCATCGCCAGCCACGACTTAGACATTCTAAAAGGCTTGCTACGCCTTCTGGTCAAAGGGCGGGAGAGATCTGAGGGTCTTGATTAGCTTCCTCACCGGACACTGCCCACTCAGGTATCACCTCAACAAGATGGGCATCACAGAGGCGGTGGAATGCTGACTCTGTGGTGAAGAGGACGAGACGGCGGAGCACATCCTATGTGAATGCCCTGCCTTAGCAGTCAAACGCTCTGGATACTTTGCCCAGGGAATTATTGAGCCCCACTTCATAGCGGAAGCTGCCATGAAGGACATACAGCGGTGGCTTCATAAAGCGGTTGGGTATGTACGACGCCATTTACTAAGGTGAGCCTGTGTCACAATAAGCCCACACGTAGCCGCAGTGACAAGGAGACTTGTCCCGCACGCCCTCGGACAAGAAAAAAAAAGAAGGAACTTCCAGAGACACATTGAACT
Source organism: Pachypeltis micranthus (assembly GCA_020466155.1). Classification (NCBI taxonomy): domain Eukaryota; kingdom Metazoa; phylum Arthropoda; class Insecta; order Hemiptera; family Miridae; genus Pachypeltis; species Pachypeltis micranthus. The sequence goes on along the minus strand of CM035777.1, from coordinate 25,574,986 downwards.
GAATAGATGTTGAAAAATGTACCTCGGGGGATTGCTAATAGTTTCTTAAAATAAGGGCGATCGGAGAAAAAAAGAAACACAGGAGCACAGCTCTCATAGATTGGGTCAGTACTCCCTTGCGACTGGCTGTGAGTTTGCTACCCCAGACAATGAGGCAGTAGCCAAGCGCACGAGAGTTTTGTCGCAGTGACATACTCCCCAAGTGGCTTTACTAATGTTCGCAGCGAGGCAAATCTTGATAACATCGTGTTATCACTCTTCATCTGTGCTTTACGCTGGTCCAGGTCAAGCAGCTTCAGACTCGTCCCTCTCAGAAAAGCTAGGGCGAATAAGGCAACGCACCTAACGGCTGGAACGAGCGTGTTTATTATCGGGTGAGAAAGTGCAGTCCATCTACTAGCTCATACATCACTCATTCCCACTGGACCTGAACCAACTCCAGTGTGCGCCATGTGGTGGTAAAGTATCAACTGGTGCAGACACGAAAGTCATCTTGTCTCTTCTGGTTCCCTCGGATGCCAATGACTGAGCATTCAGACGCCTTGCAGCACTGCGAGCATCCAGACAAGCTGAGATTGGTGTATATAGCTCTCGAACCCCTTATTCTGGAGCTCCTCAGAAAACTTTACATAAGAAGTAGTGCGCTTTCTTTCAGAATGCAGCAATTGTTCCTAACACTGCAAGGCTGACCCTTCCATCGTAACTCGCGGGCCTCAGACATCTTTTTGAAACCTTCAGGTGACGTATCATTTAGAGCTCTTCTTCACCCCCGTAATATCAAATTTCTTTTGTGTACCGTAGAGAACGTGCTATTCACCTGAAAAAACAAGTAATCTCTCGCATTTCGTTCACAGTTACATTAAATATTCAGCGCAACGGAAACTTTCTACAGACAAATCGAAAACAAATAAACCTTATTCCTCTCAAATTACATGAACCGACGATGAACGGTGTCTACGAACCCTCATTTGGTTGGCATTAGTGATTTAAACTTACGGGCCCCGGTGTTAGCAGAATAAGTACGGGTTGTATTGAGCAAAGATTATATTGACCCACGGAACTTAGTGCAGGTTTGGTAACAGTTGAAATAGAGTTGTGAAGGAATCAAGAGTACAAGTTAACTGCCACTACAGCCCCAACCGAAAACTGGTGTGTGCCTAAATGTAACGTTTTCGATTGCAGTGCATTAACTCGAATTAAGAGAAGCTAATTTGTTAAACCGCGCAAGAGCTGTTGTGCGCTATAAGTGGGCGAAATAAATGTCGACTCAGTAGTTCAACAATGTCAGGTGCGAGGCATTCGTTCCCCAGCCGAATTAAGTCGATGATGTTCAGTTTGTAGTCAGTAGCTAAGTACATCAGTCTGTCTGTCGCTATTCCAAAGGATACCCACGTCAATCAGTCAATAATAATTTTTTTTAAACAGCTTGCATGACGCAATATACAACTTTTTGGCACTACTTGGGGATGGGTCCGTTGAGAGCAGCTCGGGACGAAGGTATTTGTCCATTTTAGTTTCAATTTTGAATGGAATAAATTGTGATAAGAAAGCCGTAGAGTTATAGGCTTTATTTCACTTAAAATCCTACGTAAAATGAGAAGAGTAAATTTGGAAACTAAGTTTACAACTTATAGCAAGGAAACACGTGTAGAAAAGTTTATAAAAATCGTCTCCCAGTTCTCCCAATACACAGTCATCTATCGGTTCTCGCGAAAGTGAGCCGTCTCCCAGTTCTCTCAACAGACATTTGTCCCCAATTCGTGCGACATACACCTCTTTTCGAATTTTTCCTTGCTTATCCATACAACCAGTTTCACACCTTCAGAGCCCCCTTGTACGTCTTCGAATCTTGTCGTGATTTCCCAACTCTTCAATACGAGTTTTGTGCTACAGTAAAACCCATATTTGCGATTCGTTCAAGTCTGCCCTGGTCAAAAGAAATACAAAAATAATTGTTTAGGGGTACTCCACTTTTTGCCGAACCTATACGCGGTTTGCCTAGACAGCTGGCGTAAGCTTTTTCAGTGAAACAGCTCTTGCGACATTTTCATTTGAACATTCTTCCCAAACATGGTCCAGTTCGTTTTGACTTTTTTTTTCAATATTCCAGCCGGACGAAATATGTGGTACTCGAAATGGATGGAAGAACAAGACAAAGATGACACTCCTGCAGTAAAGGAGTGGAGGTACAAAAACTATTGGTACCTGTTAGAAATCAGCGGTTTCATAAACTGGAACCGCGATGTGTGGGCCATGAACCTCTTTTATGCTCTCACGATTTTCACAAACCTGACGTTCTTCCTAATCAGCTACACAGTAACCGTCTTCAAAGTAGACGACATCGCTATTGCCGGACAGGCCCTCAATTACGCGTCTATGATGTTAGTATGCCTGATTGTTTTAGTTACGGGGAACTTGGAACGTAAGTGCTTGGTCGAGTTGTTCAAGACCTGCGCGTCTGGCTTTTACGACTACAAAGACGACGACAAAGCCTTGCCCGAATTTATCCAAGAACTGCAAAATCGGTTTAGACGCTTCAAGAAAATCGTGTCGTTAGGGCTTCCTATGTACATGTTAGTGATTTTGGGATTAGTTTTGTTCGCAGATCAAATCGACACGTCGTTCAATTACAAAACGGTCAACGCCACTTATGTGAACGGAGTTTATCTCAAGTTACCGGTTAAACTGTGGACGTTCTTCACCATCGAAACGGATTTGGATTGGTGAGTAACTTGGCCGTTTGTTTTGATTACGTTTTGACTTGTTTACTATTGTGTAAAGATCAGGAAAAAAGTTGATAAAAACAATTTTTTTCTCTCTCTCTCTCTCTCTCGCTCTCATACATCATACGCCCCAAAATTGAATGTAATCGGCCTCCTCATCATTGTGTGCTTGTTGACTATTTTTATTTGATCCTCCTCAATACTTTTACTCCGAATCGTTAACGACGCCAACTGTGGTCGTTCGCTTTGGGCTACCCTCCATCCCAAGGGACATCCGCTTCATAGTGAAACCGTTAAAATTGTTCAAGGTACACATTTGTCTCGAACAGTAAAAACGCCTGCCTTCGTCTGGAATTTATAACAGCCTAATGGAAACACGCTGTCGTCATCCTTTTTTTTTTTTTTTTAATTTTTTCCATTTATTTAGTACACAGACAAAAAGAATATAATAAAATGACCTATGCTAATCCCCACTATAAGCATGGTTTGTGCTGTGGGGAGGAGTTCCAAACAAATAGTGCAATTAACTAGAAAGAAAATAAGATAAACTGGCGGTGCAATTTCAAGAGGAAGCCAAAATAAAAGCAAGAAGTTATTTTTATCATTGTTAATTAAAAAACAAAAATAAACTAAATGCGTATGATAATATTTTATGAGGGTTTACCTTACTTGACGTTTCACTCTGTACATTGCTTCTTTTTCTACTTAATCAATTCGTTTACCTCCCAGTTCATTTGAACTTGGTCAAACAACGCTTAACGGCAGCAGGAAGCGGTAGCTCTTACAGTTCCGGAATTTTAGGGCTGCTCTTTTTAAAACATTTCAGCGGAGTTTAAAAGGAAAACAAGCGGTGCGTAGCAACACATAACTTTCCTCCACCCGTGTAAGTTCGAACACCACCTATACGGGTGCTATACTTTCGTTCAACGCATTTCTACTGAAACATTTATGGAGAACAAAATGTACGTACTAGTTGGCTGAGAGCAGTCCGTAAGTTTGATCAAAATCGTTAGAGTTGTTTTTGAGCAAATTGGAATACCGATAAATTAATATTCGACAAATCTGCTTTTCTGAGTTAATTTGGCTTATATCTCCGTTCAACATATATATACAGAAGTACTTATGTAGAACTAAATGTGGGTATGAATGACTGAAAGACGCTCTGAACGATTGATGAATTTTAAAAAAGGCAGTTACCCCAGAATTTACGGAAATTTTCGAAAAAACGTTATTTGCGGCCCATTTTAATTTTTATCTCTGCTCAATGGACTTTCAGAGGAAAATTTATTGAGAACAATATGTAGATATTAACTATGTGAAAACATCCTGTGAGTTTGGTGACAATCGCCGAAATCGTTTTGCCAAAAATGCGAAAAACCCTAGTTTTTGGTACATTTTCCGCGCTAAACCTGATTTTCGAAGAAAATTTTGATAATTCATTGTGCTGCTTTCGTCATTTCCCCACGAATGGTCATTATATGGTATAATTGCCTTATTGAGAGCTATCAATATAAAAAATTTAATCAAAATCGTTAGAGCCGTTTTTGAGAAAAAAATTGGTGTTTTGATCACTATGATAAATATAGTTAACTTTCGATGGATTTTGTTCATACCATTATTTTGACGTTCCATGATAACCTGCGGACGAGATATCAAGTTTGATCTTGTGCATCTGTTGATACAGTCTTGTGGGCGTTGGTGATCCACAGGAGACCAGCTCCCTGGGATTGGGCCAATACTCTCTTTTGATTGACTGTTAGTTTGCTACCCCAGACAACGGGGCAGTAGCCGAACACGCCTGGATATATGGCCTTATACATGGGGATAGTTTCATGGTAACACACACCCCAAGTGGCCTTAGTAATGGCCAGTGAGGCAAACCTTGCAATGGTAGTGCCGTTAAGGGACTGGAGGTGTTGGTTGAAACCCCACCTCTCACCTATATTCACTCCTAAATACTTGACGTGCTTTTCAAGAAGGAACCTGTGGCCGCCAGAGCGTATTGTGGGTGGATCATTCACTTTTCCTTTCAAGAGAATTAGCTGGGTTTTTTCCTCTGCCACCTGCATCTTGACATGCTCGCACCAGTGACATGGGTGAGATGATTGGGTGACGGTGCGGAGCACGTGGTGGGTTTTTTCTTCAATTTGGCGGACTGACTCTGCAAAGATCAGCACATTCAAGTCATCCACATAGGCGTATGGCTCGCAGTCAGTCTCCATGAGTCTCCTGAGAAGACCTTCGAAGAAGGCATTCCAGAGTGCTGGTCCAAGGACCGAGCCCTGTGGGCACCCCTTCTTAATCTTTCCCTGAGCGGAGACATGTCTGCATTCGATCGTAGCAGGTCTGTCTGTCAGGTAACTTCTGACGAGCGAGTACAGGTTGCGGGGGATTCCCCTACCTTTGAGCTCATTAAGGAGCGCTGGCCACCAAAGGTTTGTCAAACGCTCCTCTGATGTCAATCAGAACTGCTACGACGTACTTAGCCGGTGCCAGCAGGGAAACACGCCGAATTTCGACAATGACATCTTGCGTGGACCTTCCTTTGGTACACCCGTATTGCCTGCCTGTGATGCTGCGGCCAAAGACTTCTTCCAGACGGTACGGGATTTCTCAAGTGGTTACCTCTGCACTGTAACACACAGGCAGCTCTCTACCGCGAAACTGGCTAATGACCAAATACCTGCCGTACCTCCGCAGGTCTGAATTCTGTGGATGCTGCAGGGGCCGGCCTCTGGCACATTAGCGTAACCGCAACTTCCATGATAAAACAAACAGACCTGTACGATACTTAGCCGTGCGCATCAATCGTCAACCACGTTGAGGCATTTCGAAGCCGTGCGTAAAGATTCCAACATGCTTCATGTTGAAAGAACCATAAATATACAAGGGAATCGTTGTCCACTGCAATCCACTGGTGTCAGCTATCCCTCAGTTTCTTCCACCAGCCCTTGCCAATCGTCGCTTGAAAAGGAATAAGCATTGAGTGAATTCCACATCCTTCCCGAATTTTCTGAGATTCCTTCCTTCTGTCAAATACAGTCCACTAACTCTACGGCACACTCTAATCGCTATACATGTTACATTTTGAACATCTACGTAGCAACCGACCTATACATTTCAGGTTATTGATGCTGTCAAACCTAACATTTGGGACGACCATTGCGGCGTTGTTGATTACGTCGGGGATTTTCTTTAATGTATTTAACGGTCTAGAGCTCATCCTGCAGCAAACTATTCTCCAAAACGCTTGCCTCGAAATGGACAGAAGAGCGGATGCTTTGTACGAAAGACTCTACGGGAGAGTTCCTCCTGTACGCCCTCTCAAGAGGACGGGTGACAGCGCACTCATGGAATGTTATAAACACTGTTTGATACAGGTGGTTGAACATCACATTACCATATTACGGTTAGTAAATCGCAGATTATTCTCATCACTGATAAGAATAATTTGATAATAAGATCCAGTAGTAAGAAGTCAGATGTATGATAATATTAAGCGATGTTGGGCCAAGACCCAGGACCGTTGGAGAGAACCTTAGCATTGCAGCCTTAACCACCCTTCACCAACGACTATAAGAACACAATATGGGAATTTACATCATTAAATCGGAGCCCAAGGCTTCATGACCGGTGGCACGTTGCCCAAGGGCGTTGGCGAAGTCTTGCCATTTTATTCGACAGCCACTTGAGCAGTGTACGGACCTGAACATGTGGCATGGCACCAGTATTTTGACCAGGGTAGACTACAGTGAATTTCGAAGACGGGTTTTGGTGTAGCACAAACCTTTTTTTTGGAAGAGTTGAGATATCACAAGATTTGAGGACTTACATGTACAAGGAAGCGGTGAATAGAACAGGATGTGAATTGAGAATATAGGCGCGAACAAGGGGAGGCTCTGAAGACGTGAAACGGTTTGTACGGGGAAGGAAGGAGAAATCCGAATTAGGTGTCAATGTGAGGTGGAGCAAGCGTCTTTTTTGGAAAATTGGGAGACGACTCCATCGTGAAAGCTGTTGGATGACAGTGTGTTGGGAGAACTGGAGACGACCGACTTTCGCGAAAACTCATAGGTGAATAATTTTTGGAGGAGCAGTCTGTTGTGAAGAGAAATCTGAAATTGAGGAGTGGGAGCAGAGAGATAGGAAAGCCAGTTCAGGGGAAATCCGTTGTCACTTGGAAATAACTGAGGAGGTGGAATTTCCGCAGATAACAAAGCTAGTTCGGTGATGGAATGACTTTCTCATTATGACAGGTGCGGGCATTGCAAGGTCAAAAAACCCACATTGATTATCTTGCGCCGAACACCCGGCGTGAGAGTTACCAAGAGACATTCTGACTGTACATTTTCATCACGGAGGCTCTCAAAATTCCACCATATCTGACCCTTGGGAAGCTTGAATCTTCCTCAATCTATTATAACCTGGCACTCAAACCCTTTCCTCCGTCCACCGCCAATTCATTCCTTAGATTGGTTAGTGGTGGGTTCTACATTATTTTACCCATCATTTTCAATTAGTTTTGTTTAGATTTGAATGATTTGAAATGAAGATTGTCAGGGAATACAACCTATCTCTCGATTGTCCGGCGTATGACTGCAAAAATTCCTTCTGAACTCTCATCTCGTTTATATTAAAATCTATTGAGCGCTATTGACTTTCTTCAATTATGCACGCTCAACCATTTGCATCTACACATCTTCACATATCGCCGAACTCTGTTAAATATTCTCCAAGAACGTAGGTAGCAACGAGGCTATTTAAAGAATAGTTGAAGAGGAAATGGTAAAAGAAGGTGTCTCAGTTTCACGGGAGTTCGGGTTTATTTTTTATTGCAAATTAGCGTTATCAAGAATTGTTGTAAGAACTTGAAAATGTGAAGTACTGTTCGTCTTATTACTTCAGATTTAGTGAGAACTACTTGACCCTCATCAATTGGCCTGGTGGTATAATGGTTATCAGCGGCAGCGTCTCGATCGCCATGTCTGCGCTAACGTTCCTCAAGGTAACTCTTCGCAACTGATCACTGTAAGACCTTTTCGAGTCACTGGCCCGCAATTCAAAAAAATCTTGTGCGTAGGAACAGGAAACTCGACGACTTGTCACATGTTAACCAAACCTTATACTAGTTACCAAATCGTAGAATAATGAGTGCGTGAGGGATGAAAATGTTGATAAATTAAAAGTAAAAATGCTAATAAATGAATATGAATATGAAAATGAAAATGAAAATGAAAAATGAAAATGAATAAAATATTCAACTGCTGACAAATGGGAAACCTATTTAAGGGGAAAGGAAACAAATACACATCGCCAAGCACATACTAAGCCAACTTGCAGACGACTGCACTTTTGTTGTCGAGGCACCTCCTAAGTTCTTATTGATTCTGGGATAAGTGGGAGGATGTCTAGGCAGTCGAGTCAGAAAATGTACGCATTGTATTCCCACTACCTTGTAGTTAATGATGGTGGCTTGTTGTTTCATTAAAATTGTTCTCCTGCAAACTAAAGCACGGAGCTAATAATTCTCTGCAAAACGCAAGAGCGGATTCGAGTGAACGGTGGAGCCGTTAAGAACACCTGTTCACAAATGTGTTCGCAGCATCGACTTAAGCCCACCCGAAATTCCGCAGTGACAAAGGGAGTTTGTCCCGTGTGCCCTCGGGAAAGAAAAAAAAAGCCCCCTCTATTGATGTCGCCGCCGTAAATAGCCTTCTATTTATGGACACGTCTTCACTTACTATCACTGTTTCGACCAGGATAGTCTTGAATGAATTTCGAAGACGGGTTTAGTTGAGCACGAACTTTTAATTTGAAAAGTTGAGATATCACAAGATTTGAAGACTTAGATGAACAAGAAGAGGTGACTAGAACAGGATATGATTTGAGTATATAAGCGCGAACAAGTTAGGCTCTGAATGCGTGAAACTGGTTGCACAGGGAAGGAAGGAGAAATCCGAATTAGGTGTGAATGTGAGATGAAACAAGTGTCTGTTGGAAGAATTGGGTGTTTTGAGAACTGGAGACAACCAACTTTCGCGAGACTTCGTACGAGAATGAGTTAAGGAGGCGCTGTCAGTTGCAGAGAGGAATGTGAAAACACTGCAAATTATTACCCAACAGTTTACTATTCTCATGAACAGCTTGACCTAGTATTATTGCTTTGAGACCCATTCCATCTGATTCAGCATCAAAGAATACTAATAAACCATACGATACATGACCTCACTACAATGGAACTACAGAAACTAAATATTCTCTCGGCGCCAGGCGCCCATAAGCGTCTGTAGGCATTTTGGATCTGATGCATTGGTGTGCGGAGGAAGTGGACCTAAACATTCCCCTGCCCCGTTGGGAAAAAAGAGTTGAGGAAATTGGGAAGGGGAACCTCGAACCGAGCGAACCTTTGGCAATTGGCACGGCATTGCGAGTCGAGCGGGCGGGTGGTTTTGATGAGACAGGAGGGAGAGGGAACAAACTACTTTCGCTGTAGTTCCCACGAGTTCTTTTAATTAGTAGACTTTGGCTCACTATAATTACTGTAATTTCCCTATACGCAGTTTTACACGTCTGATACTCATTCCATTCGACCCAAGATGTAAAAATACCTTGAAAACGATACGAAACACGGCGTATTTGCGATTATACTGCGTTTTGTCAATTTTTTTTAACCATTTTTTGTCCATAACAACCATGGGCTTCGTCTGATCGGATTGCCGAGATGGCGGGCACAACTAGATACCAAATAAGTTTTTTGCGTGAAAGAACGGGTTTTGTAGACCACTTTAGGCACAAAATGGCCAGGATGGGGGGACGGCGGACGGTGGCTGGCGTAGGAGGGACGGCTGACGGACATTGCAGATTTGGAATCCCCATGTCTTGAAACGTAAAGTATCATATTTTGAGGAAGGGTTGTAAAAAAATTGTCCTGACCGAAAACATAGGGTTACTATTTAGAATGAATAATTAAACCAAAAGAGTGTAGGAAATGATTTCAGAATCCAGACGAAGCGGCAAATCCGTTGTCAATTGGAAATAACAGAAGGGGTGGAATTTCCTTAGGGAGTCACGTTAGGGCATGTGCGAGAATTCCACGGTCAACCCATACTGATTCAGCGTTTTGCGTCGAACAGTCGTTCATTCACTCTCATTTATTGAAATCAAAAGGTTAGATAATTACACACATCTATCCCTCAGTTTTCTGAAACTTATTATGTTTTTTTCATTTTCGTACACAAGTACACCCGCGCTATGACGTAATTCTTCTTTTCTGCAGGGCGCAGGAAAGCCTAGCGCTTTGATGTTGAGTATGGCTCTTTTGAGTGGCGGAGTATTCTTTATATTCGTTATCTGTGAGATTGGACAAACGATCAAAAATTTGGTGAGTAATGCAATTCTCCCGCTAGGATATGGAAACAATTCTCTGTAACACTCACATACCTGTTCTTCATCAGAGTGAAGATATTTTCGACGCCATGTACTCATTCCAGTGGATGGACTGCAATAAAGAACTGAATAAACAATTCGCCATCATGAAGTATAAGTTAAGTCGACCAATTGTCCTCATGGCAGCTTCGCTGACGCCTTTGGATCGTGATACTTTCAAAACAGTAAGTTCGATAGAATCAATACTGATGTTTTAACACATACAACTATTTGCAAATACTCGATGACATATCAATAAGTAAGAGGAAGGGACTTTCCATCCTCCACCATTCAAGTTAGCCCGCAGTATCGTGGTATTATGTTAAGAACCCATGTTCTTAATTAATTTGAATGCTTGGTTCAGAGATCGTGGATGCTGGGACTTTCTCCTCCCAGATAGTTTTGGAATTATTCACAGTGATTGTTGTATCAAACTACTATTCCTTGCAAGAATCTTCTTTGATGCCCACTCTGGAACAAGTAGTAGCAAAGACCAGCAATCGCTCCCCCTCAAGTCTCTAGCACAGGGCCAGGACGTTGTACGGAGTCTTCACATCGGTGCCACACTGAGGGGTGTCGACTGTGCCTAACATACATGTGTTTGTTCGTTGGTGATAACCCCAACAATCTGCCTTAAGTCCTTCTGCTCCATTCTCACAAGGTTCTGTCTTATCTTCGTGTTTGCCGTGAGAACCTTGCGCCCTCCGGAGTTTTCAATCCATCTGTATAGATGTGGACTTTCACTGTCCCGTAGGACTCCCACTGGTCGCACATATTTCCTATTGAACTCATAAGTGAGCACCATCGTGCCCTTAACGATGCTGAGCTCTGCCAAGGTCTCCAAGTTCCTGAATATAGCCAGGTATCCAACGGTCGCCTGAGGCATCTTAGCTATACCAAGCCTCGTGAGTTGTGAGGGAATGAAGGTCGAACATTCACTCGATGATGCTGGTAGGTGTGGTCTTCATCACCACTGCTATTAGTAAGCACCCCAGCCTTTGTACTTTGGCCAGGCTGTTACTATTCCCTCCAATGGAAGCTTTATGCCACCGCACAATCGACCCATGTGAGATGATTGGTCTCACAATAGCTGCGTAGAAACAGCAGGCCATTCTGAGCATTAAGCTCCATGTCCTCCCACACATTCTTTGACACTACTGCACGGCTGTTGTGACCATTTTGGACGTGCATCTGATTAGGGCTGGTTAGGTGTTAACTGGGTTGATGGACAGCCCAATCTCCCCACACCACCTGCAAGGCTGCCCCCATTAGGTTAGCGAGTACACTTTGAACTCTGCCCTAAATGAGCACAACTACATCATCAGCGTATCCTTGGGCCGCGTCGAGTCTCTTCAGAAGGGAGTCTACAACTAGGCTCCAAAGGAGTGGGGATAGGACCCCTCCTTGAGAGCATCCCCTCACAGTCCTTGCCCTAAGCAGTTTCGTACCGAGGTTCGGATTTCTCTGCTTTCCAGTACAGCAATGATCCACATTATAGCATTTCTATTAACATTAAAATTGGCCAAAATATCTCGATGCTGAGCATGGAGATATCGTCAAAGGTCGTTATTGTAATTGATTCTAGGCTGTTCTCAGGGCAGCAGAAGTTATTTCCTACCCTCCTATACCCTCTCTTTTCCCATAATTGTATCTCATTGCACCTGGAGCGAACAAGAAGTCAGCACCTGTTAGCGTGGATTTTGTAATCCCTGAAAGCAAAGAAAGTTTCAAGCGAACACCAAAAGCGTGAAATAGAGGTATCCTCAAGCTAATCAAAATATTAGAAAACCAAGGAAGGTAAGTAGAACTCAATAAACTGCTGGCTAAACCCAGAAGGTTGCTATTAAACTGGGGTTAGAGAACTGACTGCGATTTGACGGATGTAATGAAACAATTAAACGTACCATGTGACGGAACCTACGTAGGTACCACACGGCCCGTGGTTCGAACATTCTTGCCGGGACTCTAACAACTAACTAACCCTTCAACCCTCATCGTCATGCCTCAACGTGAGAAGTTTGAGGATATTCTATACCATACTACTAGGCAGTATCTGATACTTCAGATCCTCCAGAGATTGTAAAGTGGATGTTTGATGTGAATGATCTGCCTTTTGCCTGGAAAACTACTGTTCAATAATCTCAAAAAAGCCAACCTGAAACCTTTTTGAGAAAAGTTTTAATTACGGTCAAACCTTGACGTAATTCTCGGCTGGGTGAATCTGAAGCGGGAAAATGACGAATAACACTAAAAACCGTGTTATTTCCGTTCGTCTCTAATGCCTTACAAGGTTACCTGCAAGGTTTCATGACAGAACCGCTCCGAATATTACGAATCGTCTCATAGCGTTGTTTTGTTCGTCAGATGATGAGCTCGGCGTACTCCTACATGAACTTGCTACGAGCCAACAAAGGGGACAAATGAAGAAGAGGAAAACACGGATAAAACGTAAATTAGTCCTTTTGTTCCATTTTCACTAACACTTTTGCTATAAAATTAAAGTGTACATGAAACGTTGTGTGATATTCTACCTCATGCCACTCTGCATCGCTATAGTGTAGGAAAGAGCCTTTACATTTTCTCTTAGTGCGTCTTCGATTCGACTGTAGAATTAATTTGATGTGCGAGTGCGAGCAAAGTGTTCTCAGTCGGGGCTGGTGAATGCATGAGAGGGGGAGCTTGCATTGGGGTATGAGAAAGAAATGAACGTGTCGAGCTTGAGTGAGGATTGTATGACACTTTGACCAAATAGAATATGAGTTTGAGAGTGAATATTTGAGCGCGAACAAGGGAGCTCTGAGTGTGTGAACTGGTTACACGGAGAAGGAGAGAAGAGTGCGAATAAGTAGTCAGATTGATGTGCGTGTCTATGACGAGAACTTGGAGACGAATGTGAATTGGGAAGAGCTGTGTGTGTTTGAGAGGGAGTAAATTGCGTGTGAGGGAGTGGGGGAAGGATATTTTGGAAAATCCAGAAAGGGGTAAATCGGTTGTCATCTGAGGAAATAACTGGCCCAGTCCCCAAATTCATTCGTCTACTAGTTCTCACGATACAGACTCGTTTCACACCTCTCCGACATCTAATTCGCACTCCTCTCTCCCTCCCTCTACAACCAGTTCACCTAGTCAGAGGCCCTTGGTTCGTGCTTGTACACTCAAGCTCATACAATATTCTAGTTACTTCTTCTTGTACATGTAGGGGCTCAAATCTCCAAACTCTTCAAATTGCAAACCGATCTTCGAGGTTTGTTCAACACTACATGGTCAGAACACTATGCATGCAGTTGAATAACGATAAGAAAAAGGCTGTGGATCATTGTTGACAAGAAATGTCAGCAGAAAGGGATCTATTGGGTCCACTTGTTGACTCTTGTGTTCTCACATTTCAGATTCGGACCAGTCATCTGGTCCTTATTATTAACCCTTGTACGGCCAAGACTCTCTGCAGCTCATGCATCATCACTAGTTCGTTCTTCTGCCAGGCACAGCAACCACTGAAGCACTCCAAGTTATCGCTGGCCAGTTACCCATTACTTGGCAATTGAGTACGTGGTGGACAAGCGGGGAGTGAAAATTTCCTTCGTTGTGAGCCAAACCCGGTGTAGACCTCTCCACTGAATGAAAATGTTCTGCAGTAGATAAAATGAGCGTCAGATGGGAATTTTTGTCACAGGGACGTACAAAGTTTTTTCCAACATTCGTGAACGCGTTGGGAGAAAAATTGGGTTGAGCCAGACCACTGGATGACCCTATCGCGACTTTGACGCGTGGCTCCATTTCTTTCCTCAAAGACTCTTTATCCTGCACTGTGCCTTCGGTGTGAAGGAAACCATAAATCATATGATGATCCACTGATCCTACAAGAGTGAGCAATAAGCTTTCAGCTTTGACTGCTACTTACCAAGTTAGTTAATAGTTATATCAGATGGAAACCAGACGAAGAACTCCTTCCGGATGGTACAGGTTCTCCACGTTTCTACCTCCTCATGGGCAACAGCTGTCCACAGGGAGACTGAATAAATGACAACCTGCCTCCAACCTGCCTGTACCTCCAAAAGTCTGTTTTTGGTGCCCGGGCTCTTCGATGATATCCACACCAGGACCAGCCTGACTTTCATTCAACTGATGTAACTCTCTTATAAGTGTAAAGGAGCAGTCATTTTGATTTGGAAGCAGACCAGGTCCCTGCTATCCCAAGGAATTTGATGGGGAGTGAGAACCTGGAACTATCGTCCTGAACGCTACCTATAGATGTGTCATTGAAGTCGCCATGTGAATCTGAGCTCTGGATCGCAGTAATTGTTGCCTGAGTCTGCGGCTCTCGAACATTTCCAAACGGCTCGTAACAACCGGTGACGAAAGTTCTGAACCAAGTTGCTGACGCAGTGTGAAGGGTCAGCGACAAGTCAAGTGGTGACGTGAAAGAAAATTAGGTGCCCTTTTCTTGTCGCTTTCTTCCTTCACTCACCATTAAAACTTTGACATAGCTAGGCGTTCTTCGACTCTTCGATTGGATTTCCTAGAGATTCCCTCGAACTCTCAATGATCCGTTTATTGAACAAGCTCTGGTCCGCTCCAGGAGCAGCGGCTAACGGTGGGGAGACCTGCTGTAGGTCCCATTGTAGGCGCCGTAGTCTTGCAGCTAATGTCGAAGATTCATTTTCCCAGGAAACTCAGAGTACCGAGTCAGAGCTCGGGATCACCGTACACCAATAAGCCACCCTCTTAACAACCCCTCGTGTGTCTTCGAAGGTTTAAATCACACTATTCAATTATTACATTAAAAAACCACTCACTATTTAAAAGCCCCAGTCAGCCATGTGAGGACGGCTCCAAAAATGTGCAAAGGCGTTGAGGATGTAAGAAATAGAACTGTTGACCCAATTGACGCAATAGTTCGACGATTAACCCCACATGTTCGACTAGACAACTTACCTTGAACGACAGAGCCGTTATTGTCAATATTTCTTATTTATATGTTAATAAATGTCAATTGCACGTGTTTTCAATCATTGTTACCACATTTCGATGTTCGAAGTCTTACTTTAAAAAAAAACTGTTTCATAACTCTATTAGATTTTATCAGCCTTCGAGACATGTAAATTATTGTAAATAGTATTGAAAAGATAAACTAACGTGACTAAGTGGCCAAGGGAGGTCATATTTTATGGGAAAAATAACATAGCACTACTTTTGTAAATAATAATTGGTTTTGCCCTGAATCGTCTAAATCGTTTTATAGCAATTGATCTGACGCCTTTTTGTAATTATCCCACCGCCCTTAGTCAATAACCAACCGTGCCTTGAACTCAACAAACAGCAACTAGAGACCTTTGCAAAGACGAAACCGTCATGTCGAGGAAATTCTGGTTGTCAGGCGTGATACAAATAGGTTTTGTTTCCCAATGAACTTAAGGTACGCTTGTTGAAGGTTATCTGCATTCAAAATGTCCAGCGCATTGCTGATAAATGTTTTAGGTTTGCGTACCAACCGATGGCGTAAGGCACCCACTTACACAATCCTTGCCTGCCTGCCTTCACTATTTAGCATTCAATTGTGTAGGTAACTTACCACCAGATGCCACTGCCACGATGTCTTCGCTTTTAATACATCGACTTTTATGTCGTACACAGAAATAAAACTAGCGTAAAAGCATTCATGCGTAGTAATTATAATAATATATACACGCTCGGTAATGTATCGACGTTTTCGTTGTAATATGCCTCAATATCGACAAAACGTCCAATAAATAAATATATGTACAGTTATTCAATCGCGTGGATTCTTGAGAGCCAGTCAGAATGAACGATAATCTTTCTCTAGCCTGACGTTTCGTTTAATTTATTAAGCATCATCAGGCCTATAGGATACCCAATTAAGTTACAATAAATTATTAGGAACTTCCACTGGAACCACTACTGGAAACACTGCAGCTTGAAGGCTACGAAGTGGTCGCATATGCGGATGATCTCGCAGTTCTGGTGAGAGGCAAATTTGCCACCACTGTGTCAGAAAGGATGCAAAGAGCTGTGGATATCATCCAAAGATGGTGTGGTAAGGAGGGATTGCACATAAACCCAACCAAGACCACCATGGTTTCATTCACCAAGCGAAGAAACCTAAATATAGTATTGACCACCATGCTAGGAGCAAGGCTCCATATAAGTACAGAGGTGAGATACCTCGGGGTGATGCGGCATAAGCAGCTCACTTGGAATTCACATGTGAGATATGCGTTGCACAAGGTAACTGCAGCCCTGTGGGCATGCAAGAGGCTGTGCAGCAAATAATGGGGCATAACTCCAAAAATGATGGAGTGGCTCTATATAGGGATAATAAAACCCCGCGTCACCTACGCTAGCAGCTCAAGGGATACTCCAAAAACTGCAGCGACAGGCATGCCACAGGGGCAATGAATACGTGCCCTACTGCTGCAATGAAAGTCCTTTCAGACATCTCACCTCTCCATATACATATTCAGAGGGGTGGCTTTTGCAGACAGGGAACATCTCCACCAGGGTTAAGGCAAGTCTCCAAAGAAAACCTGGAAAGTTCAAACTGGAAGAGGCAGTGGTCCTTGCTACCGACGTTATGTCAGAGCAAAAGAACTTTCGGCTACCATTCAGGGTAAGTATCCACTCGCGGGAACGATGGGAGCAGGAGACGTTCCTAACCAAGGTGAGCGCCCCGCGGTGGTACATTGATGGTTCAGTCATGGGAGGCAGAGCTGGACTGGGCATTGTTGGGCCCAACTACAGTCTGGCTAAGCTGCTGGGAGAGTAAGCCACGATATTCCAAGCTGAAATTCTAGCTATAATGATCTGTGCAGAAGAGATCCTGTCCAAGGGACTCAAGGGCAAGCGGATCTACATATTCTCGGACAGCCAGGCCCCATTAAAGGCCATTGCAGCCTATAGCTTCAGGTCCACGCTGGCATGGGAATGCCTTCATGCGCTCAAGCAGCTTGGCGCCCACAATAGGCTTTCCCTCATCTGGGTGCCGGCTCACAAGGGGCATGAGGGCAATGAAAAGGCCGACCACCTTGCAAAGAAGGGCACAGAAGCCCTACCCATTGGGCCTGAACCTCACGTAGGTATGACCAAAAGTCACCTGAACCGTTTGGTGGCACAATGGGAGACACAGGAAAATAGCGCCCATTGGCTTCGCCGGCCACGACTTAGACATTCGAAAAGGCTTGTTACGCCTTCTGGTCAAAGGGCGGGAGAGATCTGAGGGTCTTGATTAGCTTCCCCACCGGACACTGCCCACCCAGGTATCACCTCAACAAGATAGGCATCTCGGAGGCGGTGGAATGCAGACACTGTGTTCAAGAGGACGAGACGGCGGAGCACATCCTATGTGAATGCCCTGCCTTAGCAGTCAAACGCTCTGGATACTTTGCCCAGGGAATTATTGAGCCCCACATCATAGCGGAAGCTGCCGTGAAGGACACACTCGGCTTCATAAAGCGGGCGGGTATGTATGACGTCATTTTTTTAAGGAAGGGCCTGTGTCACAATAAGCCCACACGTGGCCGCAGTGACAAGGGGACTTGTCCCGCACGCCCTCGGAAAAGAAAAAAAAAGGAACTTCCAGAGACACACTGAACTGAATTAATGTTGAAAAACGTACCTCGGGGAATTGCTAATAGTTTCCTAAAATAAGGGCAATCGGAGAAAAAAAGCAACACAGGAGCACAGCTCTCATAGATTGGGTCAGTACTCCCTTGAGACTGGCTGTGAGATTGCTACCCCGGACAATGAGGACAGGAGAGTTTTGTCGCAGTAACATACTCCCCAAGTGGCTTTACTAACGTTCACAACGAGGCAAATCTTGATAACTTCGTGTCATCACTCATCATCTGTGCTTTAATCAGTCAACGCACCTAACGGCGGGAACGAGCGTGTTTTTTATCGGGTGAGAAAGTGCAGTCCATCTACTATCTCATACGTGACATCACTCATCCTCACTTCACCTAAACCAACTCCAGTGTGCGCGAAAGTCATCCTGTCTCTTCTGGTTCGCCCAGATGCCAATGACCGAGTGACGCCTTGCAGCACTGAGAGCATCCAGACAAGCTGAGATTGGTGTATATGTAGCTCTCGAACCCGTTATTCTTGAGCCCCTCAGATAAATTCACCTTAGAAGTAGTGCGAATGCAGCAAACGTTCCTAACACTACAAGGCTGCCCCCCGCCCCCTCATAACTCGCGGGCCTCAGACATCTTTTTGAAACCTTAAGGTGATGTATCATTTAGAGCTCTTCTTTACTCCTGTAATATCAAATTTCTTTTGTGTACCGTAGAGAACGTGCTATTCACCTGAAAAAATGAGTATTCTCCCGCATTTCGTTCAAAGTTACATGAAATATTCAGCGCAACGGAAACTTGCTACGGACAAATCGAAAACAAATATAACTCATTCCTCTCAAATTACATGAACCGACGATGAACGGTGTCTACGAACCCTCATTTGGTTGGCATTAGTGATTTAAACTTACGGCACCGTTGTTAGCAGAATAAGTACGGGATGTATTGAGCAAAGATTATATTGACCCATGAAACTTGGTGCAGGTTTGGTAACAGTTGAAACAGAGTTGTGAAGGAATCAAGAGATCAGGTTATCACTGCAACTACAGCCCCAACCGAAAACTGGTGTGTGCCTAAATGTAACGTTTTCGATTGCAGTGCAATAACTCGAATTAAGAGAAGCTAATTGGTTAATCCGCGCAAGAGCTGTTGTGCGCTTTAAGTTTAAGCGCTTTTAACAGTTGTTCAACAATGTCAGGTGCGAGGCATTCGTCTCCCAGCCAAGTCAAGTCGATGATGTTCAGTTTGTAGTCAGTAGCTAAGTACATCAGTCTAAGGAGTTCAGTCGCCATTCCAAAGGATACCCGCGTCAATCATGCAATAATAATTTTTTTTAAACAGCTTGCATGACGCAATATACAACTTTTTGGCACTACTTAGGGATGGGTCCATTGAGAGCAGCTCGGGACGGAGGTATTTGTCCATTCTAATTTTAATTTTGAGTGGAATAAATTGTGATAAGATAGCCGTAGAATTACAGGCTTTATTCTACTTAAAATCCTACGTAAAATGAGAAGAGTAAATTTGGAAACTAAGTTTACAACTTTTAGCAAGGAAACACGTTTATAACATGTGATTACGACAAAGGTAAAAGTAAAGGAGGGGTAGGGTTGGTAGAGGATAGTTTTCGGAAAGCCCAGAAAGGGGGAAATCCGTTGTCAATGAGAAATAACTGAAGAGTTGGACTTTCCATAGGTAATCAAAGGGGGTCGGTGCTCGGGGAAACGATGAGCTGCCATTAGTCCTAGTGAATTCCGTTGGGGCAAGTGAGGACATTTGAGAGGTCAAAGACACCGGTGATTGAGGATTTGCTGAACAGTTGCCTTATTAGGAGCTGCCCATATAAACAATTTCATTACAATCGTCTCTCAGTTCTCTCAATACACAGTTATCTATCAGCTCTTGTGAAAGTGATTCGTCTCAAAGTTCTCTCAACAGACATTCGTCCCCAGTTCGTGCGACATACACCACTCTTCGATATCTATTCGATTTCCTCCTTGCTTATCCATACAACCAGTTTCACACCTTCAGAGCCCCCTTGTACGTCTTCGAATCTTGTCGTGATTTCCCAACTCTTCAATACGAGTTTTGTGCTACAGTAAAAC
Source organism: Pachypeltis micranthus (assembly GCA_020466155.1). Classification (NCBI taxonomy): domain Eukaryota; kingdom Metazoa; phylum Arthropoda; class Insecta; order Hemiptera; family Miridae; genus Pachypeltis; species Pachypeltis micranthus. Next base: position 25,555,144 of record CM035777.1, on the reverse strand, counting down.
CCATATTTGTGATTCGTTTAAGTCTTCCCCAGTCAAAAGAGCAACAAAAATAATTGTTTAGGCGTACTCCACCTTTTGCCGAACCTATACGTGGTTTGCCTAGACAGCTGGCGTAAGCTTTTTCAATGTCTGTACTTGCACAATGAAGCAGCTCTTGCGACATCTTCATTTGAACATTCTTCCCAAACGCTTCCAGTTCGTTTAAACTTTTTTTTTTCAATATTCCAGCCGGACGAAATATGTGGTCCTCGAAATGGATGGAAGAGCAAGACAAACATGACAGTCCTGCAGTAAAGGAGTGGAGGTACAAAAACTATTGGTACATATTAGAACTCAGCGGCGCTTTCATAAACTGGAACCGCAAGGTGTGGACCATGAACCTCTTTTATGTTCTCACGATTTTCACAAACCTGACGTTCTTCTTAATCACCAACACAGTAACCATCTTCAAAGTAGACGACATCGCTATTGCCGTACAGGCCCTCAATTACGCGTGTATGATGTTAGTATGCATGGTTGCTTTAGTTATGGAGAACTTTGAACGCGAGAGGCTCGTCGAATTGTTCAAGACCTCCACGTTTGGCTTTTACGATTACAAAGACGACGACAAAGCCTTGCCCGAATTTATCCAAGAACTGCAAAATCGGTTTAAACGCTTCAAGAAAATCGTGTCGTTAGGGCTTCCTATGTACATGTCAGTGGTTTTGGGATTAGTTTTGTTCGCAGATCAAATCGACACGTCGTTCAATTTCGAAACGGTCAACGCCACGTATGTGAACGGAGTTTATTACAAGTTACCGGTTAAACTGTGGACGTTCTTCACCATCGAAACGGATTTGGAGTGGTGAGTAACCTTGCCGTATGTTTTGATTACGTTTTAACTTGTTCACTATCGTGTGAAGATCAGAAGAGAAGTTGAAAAAATCTATTTCTCTCTCTCACACACACACCATACGCCCCAAAATTGAATGTAATCGGTATCTTCACTATTTTTACTTGAACCCGCTCAATACTTTTTCTCCGAATCGTAAACGACGCCAACTGTGTAATCTAATCGCTGACATGTAACATTTTGAACATCCACGTAGCATCCGACCTTTACGTTGCAGGTTATTGATGCTCTCAAACCTGACATTTGGGACGATCGTCGCGGCGTTGTTGATTACGTCGGGGTTCTTCCTTATGGTATTCAACGGCCAAGAGCTCATCATGCAGCAAACTATTCTCCGAAACGCTTGCCTCGAAATGGACAGAAGAGCGGATGCTTTGTACGAAAGACTCTACGGGAGAGTTCCTCCTGTACGCCCTCTCAAGAGGACGGGTGACAGCGCGCTCATGGAATGTTATAAACACTGTTTGATACAGGTGGTTGAACATCACATTACCTTATTACGGTTAGTAAATCGCAGATTATTCCTATAAGTTATATGAATAATTTAATAATAAGTTCCAGTAGTAGGAAGTCAGATGTATGATATTATTAAGTGATGTTGGGCCGAGACCCAGGACCATTGGAGAGAACCTTAGCATTGCAGCCTTAAGCTCCCGTCACCAACGGCTATACTAACACAATATGGGAATTTACATCATTAAAACGAGGCCCAAGGCTTCATGACCGATGGCACGTTGCCCAAGGGCGTTGGCGAAGTCTTGCCATTTTATTCGACAGCCACTTGAGCAGTGTACGGACCTGAACATGTGGCATGGCACCAGTGTTTTGACCAGGGTAGACTACAGTGAATTTCGAAGACGGGTTTTGGTGTAGCACGAACCTTTTTTTGGAAGAGTTGAGATATCACAAGATTTGAAGACTTAGATGTACAGTGACTGGATTAGGATGTGAATTGAGAATATAAGCGCGAACAAGGGGGGGGGGGGCTCTGAAGACGTGAAACTGGTTGTACGGGGAAGGAAGGAGAAATCTAAATCAGGTGTCAATGTGAGGTGAAACAAGCGTTTTTTTTTTTGGAAAATTGGACGACTCTATCGCGAAAGCTGTTAGATGACTGTGTGTCGGGAGAACTGGGGACGACCGGCTTTCGCGACAATTCGTGGATAAATAAATTTGGGAGGAGCAGTCTGTTCTGGAGAGAAATCTGAAATTGAGGAGTGGGAGCAGAAAGATAAGAAATCCTGTTCAGGGGAAATCCGTTGTCACCTTGAAGTAACTGAGGAGGTGGACTTTCTGCAGACAACAAAGCGGGTTCGGGGATCGAATGACTTTCTCAATATGGCAGGTGCGGGAATTCCAAGGTCAAAAAACCCACATTGATTTTCTCCAAGAACGTTGGTAGCAACGAGGCTATTTAAAGAATAGTTGAAGAGGAAATGGTAAAAGAAGGTGTCTTAGTTTCACGGGAGTTCAGGTTTATTTTTTATTGCAAATTAGCTTTATCAAGAATGTTTGTAAGAACTTGAAAATGTGAAGTACTGTTCGTCTTATTACTTCAGATTTAGTGAGAACTACTCGACCCTCATCAATTGGCCTGGTGGTATAATGGTTATCACCGGCAGCATCTCGGTTGCCATGTCTGCGCTAACGTTCCTCAAGGTAACTCTTCGCAACCGTTCAACGTAAGACCTTTTCGAGTCGCTGGCCTGCAATTCAAAATATCTTGTGCGTAGGAACAGAAAACTCGACGACTTGTCACACGTTAACCTAACCATAAACTAGTTACCAAACCGTAGAATAACGAGTGCGTGAGGGATGAAAATGTTGATAAATTAAAAGTAAAAATGATAATGAATGAATAAATTATATTCATTACCTGGCTGATGGGAAACCCCGTTTGAGGGTGAAGGAAACAAATACACATCTCCTAGCACACACTAAACCAACTTGCAGACGACTGCACTTTTGTTGTCGTTTAAGTTCTTATTGATTCTGAGATAAGTGGGAGGATGTCTAGGCAGTCGAGTCAGAGAATGTACGTATTGAATTCCGACTACCTCGTTGTTAATGACGGCGGCTTGCTGTTTCATAAAACTTGTTCTGCAAACTAAAGCACGGAGCTAATAATTCTTTGCACAACGCAAGAGTGGATTCGAGTGGACGGTGGAGCCGTTAAGAACACCTGTTCACGAATGTGTTCCCAGGATCGACTAACGCCCACCCGTAAATAGCCTTCTATTCATGAACACGCCACTTATCGTCACTGTTTCGACCAGGATAGACTTGAATGAATCTCGAAGACGGGTTTAGTTGAGCACGAACTTGTAATTTGAAGAGTTAGTATATCACAAGATTTGGAGACTTCGATGTATCAGAAGAGGTGACTAGAACACGATTTGAGTATATATGCGAGAACAAGTGAGGCTCTGAAGACGTGAAACTGGTTCTACGGGGAAGGAAGGAGAAATCCAAATAAGGTGTAAATGTGAGGTGAAACAAGTGTCTGTCGGGGGAATTGGGTGTTTTGAGAACTGGAGACGACCAACTTTCGCGGGACTTTGTAAGAGAATGAGTTTAGGAGGAGCTGTCAGTTGTGGAGAGGAATGTGAAAACACTGTAAATTATTACACAACGGTTTATTATTCTCATGAACAGCTTGACCTAGTATTAGTGCTCCGTGACCCATTCCACCCGATTCCGAAAAATACTAGTAAACTATATGAAACATGGTCTGACTACAGTAGAACTACAGAAACTAAATATTCCCCGGGCGCCAGGCGCCTGTAAGCGTCTGTAGGCATTTATGATCCGATGTAGGGGTGTGTGGAGGAAGTGGCCCTAACTTTCCTCCGCCCAGTTGGGCAAAAAGAGTCGGGGAAATCGGGACGGGGAACCTCGAACCGAGCGAACCCTCGGCAATTGCCATGGCGTTGCGAGTCGAGCGAGTCAAGCGGGCGGGTGGTTTTGATGAGACGGGAGGGAGGTAGTACGAAACGTTTACTTTCGCTGTAGTTCCCACGAGTTCTTTCAATTAGTAGACTTTGGCTCACTATAATTACTGTAATTTCCCTATACGCAGTTGTACACGTCTGATACTCATTCCATTCGACCCACGATGTAAAAACAAAACACCTTGAAAACGATACGAAACACCGAGAGGGCAGGCACAACTATATACCAAATGAAATGTTTGTGCATAAGAACGGATTTCTTAAACCACGTCAAAGGCACAAAACGGCCCAGACAGCGGACGGACATTGCATATTTGGAATTCCCATGCCTTGATACGTAAATTATCAAATTTTGAGGGGGGTTGTAAAAAAATTGGGTTATATCCGCCAGTAGGCAAATTACTAAAGTTAACGTACCTGTTAGGTGAGTCCGTCTCCTCTGGCTTGTGAGTTACTGTGGGCTAACTCACAAGCCAGAGGAGATGGACTCACCTAACAGGTACGTTAACTTTAGTGGTTGTAAAAAACTTTTCCTGACCGAAAACATTGGGTTATTATTCAGAATGAATAATAAAACAAAAGAGTGTGGGAAATGATTTCAGAATGTCCAGACGAAGCAGCAAATCCGTTGTCAATTGGAAATAACGGAAGGAGTGGAATTTCCTTAAGTACAACAACAATAAAGGGGTTGAGGACGAAGGTGTTTGGGGAAACAATGACTTTGCCCTAAAAGGCCAGGGGGTCCCGTTAGGGTATGTGCGGGAATTCCGCGGTCAACCCATACTGATTCAGCGTTTTGCGTCAAACAGTCGTTCATTGACTCTCATTTATTGAAATCAAGAGGTTACATAATTTCACACATCTATCCCTCAGTTTTCTGAAAATTATTATGCTTTTTTCATTTTCGTACACAATTACACCCGCGCTTTGACGGGAAACCAATTTCAAACCGCAAAATTCGCCAGAATGAGCTTTCACTCGTATTTCTTCTTTTCTGCAGGGCGCAGGAAAGCCTAGCGCTTTGATGTTAGGTATGGCTCTTTTGAGTGGTGGAGTATTTTTTATATTCATTATCTGTGAGATTGGACAAGCGATCAAAGATTTGGTGAGTAATGCAACTCTCCCGCTCTCTGAAATCGAAAGCATATCAACCATACACTAACGTTCTTGTTTCTTCATCAGAGTGAAAATACTTTCGACGCCATGTACTCATTCCAGTGGATGGACTGCACTAAAGAACTGAATAAACAATTCGCCATCATGAAGTATAAGTTAAGTCGACCAATTGTCCTGATGGCAGGTTCGCTGACGCCTTTGGATCGTGATACTTTCAAAACGGTAAGTTCAATTGAATCGATATTGATATGTCAACACACTCAACTACTTGCAAATACTCGATGTAATAAGTAAAAGGAAGGGACTTTACATCCTCCACCATTCTAGTTAGCCCGTAGTATGGTGGTATTATGTTAAGAACCCATGTTCTTCTTTAATTTAAATGGTTGGTTCAGATATTGTGAATACTGAGACTTCCTCCCGTCAGATAGTTTTGGAGTTATTGACAGTGACTGTTGTATCAAACTACAGTCACCCTCTGCACATTAGACAGTAGCTACCGCCCTTTCCTGCCCCGTTATTAGGTAGGTCTGTGTTTCCGTATTTTATTATTCTAAGACATCTCGCGCCTTCATCCGAGGGGACGCTGGAGGCTCTGGACTGGCACCATAAAGCCAGACAGGAGGTGAGTCCCTCCTCAACCATCAATTTCGTTATTGTAGCATTCTGACTGTCCCTCAGGTGCGATATGCACCGCGGCCAAACGACGTCCACATGTCTCACATGTTAATGCCTAGCTTCCTAAGAAATCCGAGGTATTTCCTTCCTTCCAGTCCTTTGTACATTGGCCAGGCTGTTACTATTCCCTCCAATGGCAGCTTTATGCCACCGCACGATCGACCCATGTGAGATGATTGGTCTCACAATAGCTGCGTAGGAACAGCAGGCCATTCTGAGCATTAAGCTCCATGTCCTCCCGCACATTCTTTGACACTTCCACAGGGCCTTTGTCACCTTTTCGGTCGTGCATCTGATATGCTCTTTCCAGGTTAGTATCTGATCCTGAATAACACCCAGATACTCGACCTGCTCACTGAGCAGAATCACGTAACCCACAGCTTCCTACAGTCGAGTCCCGACCTTTGTTTTTGTCTTGTGAATAACACAATGACCGTTTTAGCTGGGTTGATGGTTAGCCATCTTCCCACACCACATTCAAGGCTGCCCCCATTAGGTTAGCGAGCACACTTTGCACTCTGCCCTAAATGAGCACAACCACATCATCAGCGTATCCTTGGGCCACGTCGAGTCTCCCCAGAAGAGATCCTATCAGTTGGTTCCAAAGGAGTGGGGATAGGACCCCTCCTTGAGAGCATCCCCTCACAGTCCTTGCCCTAACCAACCAGTTTCCTAGGAGTGTTTGGATCTTTCTGCTTTCCAGTACAGCAGTGATCCACCTTATGGCATTTCTATTTACATTAAAATTGGCCAATGCTGTCTAGATGCTACGTATGGAGGTATTGAGGTCAAAGATAGTTTTTCTAATTGATTCTAGGCTCTTCTCAGGGCAGCAGAAGTTATTTCCTACCCTCCTATACCCTCTCTTCTCCCATAATAATCAATACTATGACCACAACAACGTTTGAATAAAAATCACTATGATTGGACAGATGTAGACCTCCGTACTGAAACAATTACACGTAAAATGTGACGAAACCTACGTGTCGTACGGCCACTCACTCAATCACTCTTATGACCACAACAACGTTTGAATGAAAATCACTATGATTCGACGGATGTAGGCCCATGGTTCGAACATTCTAGCCGGGACTCTATCCACTAACTAATCCTTCAACCCTCATCGTCATGCCTCAACTTGAGGAGGTTGAGGATATTCTATACCATACTACTAGGCAGTATCTGATACTTCAGATCCTCCAGAGATTGTAAAGTGGATGTTTGATGTGAATGATCTGCCTTTTGCCTGAAAAACTACTGTCCAATAATCTCAAAAAAGCCAACCTGAATCTTTTTTGAGAAAAGTCCCAATTTCTGTCAAACCTTGACATAATTATCGGCTGGGTGAATCAGAAGCGGAAAAAACGACGAATAACACTAAAAACCGCGTTATTTTCGTTCGTCTCTATGCGTTACAAGGTTACCTGCAAGGTTTCATGACAGAATCGTCTCATAGCGTTGTTTTGTTTGTCAGATGATGAGCTCGGCGTACTCCTACATGAACTTGCTACGAGCCAGCAAAGGGGACAAATGAAGAAGAGGCAAACAGGAATTAAACGTATATTAGTCCTTTTGTTCCATTTGTACTAACACTTTTGCTATAAAATACTACAATATAATAGTGTACATGAAACGCTGTGTGATATTGTACCTCATGCCACTCTACGTCACTATAGTGTAGGAAAGTGCCTTTACATTTTTGCTTAGTGCGTCTTCGATTTGACAGTAGAATTGTTTTGATGTGCGAGTGTGAGCGCAGTGTTCTCAATGCATGAGAGGGGGAGCTTTCATTGAAGTATGAGAGAGTGATGAACGTGTTGAGCTTGAATGAAGACTGTATGACACTTCGAAAAAATGAAATATGAGTTTGAGGGTGAATATTTGAGAGCGAACAACGGAGCTCTGAGTGTGTGAACTGGTTACACAGGGAAGGAGAGAGTAGTGCGAATAAGTTGCCAGATAGCGTAGAATATGAGGTTGAGTGTGAGTATTTGAGCGCGAACAAGGGAGCTCTGAGTGTGTGAACTGGTTACACAGAGAATGTGAGAGGAGTGCGAATAAGTAGCCGGATAGCGTAGAATATGAGTTTGAGTGTGAGTATTCGAGCACGAACAAGAGAGCTCTGAGTACATGAACTGGTTACACGGAGAAAGAGAGAGGAGTGCGGATAAGTAGTCAGATAGTGCGTCGATAAGTGTAGTACATACCCGCCCCCTTTATGAAGCCAAGGGTGTCCTTCACCGCAGATTTCGCTATGATATGGGGCTCAATAATCCCCTGGGCAAAATATTCGAAGCGTTTGACTGCTAAGGCAGGGCATTCACATAGGATGTGCTCCGCCGTCTCGTCCTCCTCACCAAAGAGTCTGCATTCCACCGCCTTTGAGATGATCATCTTGTTCAGGTGATACCTGAGTGGGTAGTGTCCGGTGAGGAAGCTTATCAAGACCCTCAGATCTCCTCTGGAGAGTGTCAGCATCGCCTTTGCCCTTGGACCGGAAGGCATCTCAAGCCTTTTCGATTGTCTAAGTCGTGGCTGGCGATGCCAATGGGCGCTGTTTTCCTGTATCTCCCATCGGGACACCAAACGGTTCAGGTGACTTTTAGTCATACTTACGTGAGTTTCAGGCTCAATGAGTTGGGTTTCTGTGCCTTTCTTCGCAAGGTGGTCCGCCTTTCCATTGGCCTCGTGCCCCCTGTGAGCCGGCACTCAGATGAGGGAAAGCCTATTGTGGGCGCCGAGCTGCTTGAGCGCATGAAGGCATTCCCATGCCATTCTGGACCTGAAGCTTTAGGCTGCAATGGCCTTTAATGCGGCCAGGCTGTCCGAGAATATGTAGATCCGCTAGCCCTTGAGTACTTTAGACAGGATCCCTTTCGCGCAGATCTTTGTAGCTAGGATTTCAGCTTGGAATATCGTGGCGTACTCTCCCAGCGGCTTAGCAAGACTGTAGTTGGGCCCAACAATACTCAATCCAGCTCTGTCTCTTATGACTGAACCATCGGTGGGCCATTGCAGGGCGCCCACCTTTTACAGAGCAGCCAATGAGCTACTGTTCATTCCCTTATTACTGTTGCATCACTCGATCCAACGTGATCTGGACTAACTTAGGTGTGCGACCAATACTGCTAAGGTTGATACTGGTGCAGACTCAACGAACATCCTTCTGTGCTTCCGCAAGGGCCCTCATGCTATGACGACGCGCTTGTTATCACGCCTTGTTGCCCTCAGAGTTTCCAGTCCACCCGACCTATTAATTGTAAGAAGCTCTACAGAATATAAAGGTAATGCAACGTGAGAAATTACAATGGCTCATTATTATATCGGAATGGCGACACGAACCTTCTAGGTTGATCTGAATCGCTGTTAACTCCTTTGTAAACCGACATCCTAAACTTGTACCGTTAGGAACAGGTTATTCACCTGAATAAAGAAGTAAGTTTTCGCATTTTGTTTACAATTGTATGAAATATTCAGTGACATACTTCCCAAGTGACAAGTCGAGTACAAATAAACCTTCGTGTACTAAGATCGATTCCTCTCATGTTATATGTATGGTTCATGTAAGGTCTCCATGAACCTTTAGTTTGTCGGTAACAGTGATGAGAACTCGTGGCACCGAAGTTCGCAGAGTAAGTAGCAGAAGCGGATGGTTGTAACGACGAATAGCAAAGAACATACTGACTATCAGATACTAGGCATGATTATGTTGACCAACAGAACTTGGTACAGGTTCGATGAGAGTTAAGAACAGCGCACTGTATGAAGTAAACGCGTTGCGAGTAAAGGTGATTACTGCCCAACCGCTGCCATCCCTTCGCCCTGTAAATTCGAAGACATTCAGTTTTAATGTCAGCCTCATTTCATGTGCTTCGAAAATGCGACTATTCCTTTCCACTCCTCTTCTCCACGAGGCTCTCAATCATATCACTTTTGTATATAAGACCTCAGGTTGTGTCGCCATTCCATAGGATTAACATAGCAGTAACATAGATGAGTCAAAATAAAGCCTCAGCATTCGATACTGGCCCATGTCAAACAACCTGGGATACCTAGCCATAAAGGAAAGCAGGTAAGGTGGCCAAAGACGGATCAGCTGCACGATATCATGCACCAGAGCCATGCACAACAGTCACCGTTACGACTGTCAAAAAGGGCGTATAAAAACCTCTGGGGCAATGTCACTATATTGACAAAAGTGGAGTTCTTGAATTCCCTAAGAGCACTAGGACTACAGGCTATAGCGGACAAAACACGAAAATAGGCTCCAAACCTGAAAAAAACTCAATAAATACAGCTGATGGGTGTGCTGACCAGTCATCACGTGATTGAGAAAACATTTCATAGAATCAATCCCACCACAGGAGTACATGGCTTGTGTGAGAGATACAAAAAGAACCTCTTATATGAATGTCCACTATGGTTCAGAACCAGATTAGACAGACTGGGGAGCTGGAAAACAATGACGTTCGAAACAGGGAACAAAGGGCAATCTATAGAAGACAGGCCTAAGATATGTGGAGGGGCCGGAGGGTTTCCCAAACTGTTGGAATATCGAATGTTTGTCAATCAATGTATAGAGCTAAAACTAATCGAATGAGCTCTTCAATAAAAAGCAGTTACCTATCTACCTCTAACATGTGCGTACGTCTTTCTCCAGATTCTCCCAACGTCATAAGTGTTCATAATGTGAAGAGCACGTTCGGGACACAAGATTTCGTACTAAATAAAATTAATGAACCAACGCTCGAAAAACACCAAAAGATCGTCTCTCACTCAGGCGGGGCTAAACAGCTCAATTTAGGAGGTAGGCCGGCTTAAACAGGAAAGATACGGAGGTATGAAACCCCTTTTTTTTTAAATTTTATTTTATTTTTTATTTTTTTAACTGAATACGGCTTACAAAAATAATTTAATATAAAGTAATAAGGAGACTTCTCACTCGTTGATGTAACGAAATTGATGATATAGGGCTTGATTACAAAAATTAGAGAAAATATATGGCGGAACCCTACCTTGTGCTCGCTCTGGCTTAGAGCGAGACAGTAATTCAGTACACACTGGTAAATATTGGTTTGTTTCCGGAGAAGAAAGTCCTCTACTTCTTCCGAGGCTCGAAATTGCGAAAACTTCACAAAATTGGTAAACTTAGCTCCACCTTCTTCTGCTGTGGCCACCATCCGCCGTCCTTCTCCACAATGCTAGTTCTGCGAGCTCGGTAGTTCCCACTCTTCTCAGTCGCTGGAGCTCGGTGGGGGCGCCTCTCCGCTTCCCGCGCTTCTTTCGCGTCGCAGAAAAAAATGTGCCTCCACAGTATATGAGTATTGGTACGGACCCGATATTGATTATTCAACGGGTTATGGGCCCAGACGCTGGTGTGGTTGTTGTTAAACACGTCTTCTCCGTATTTAGAACGCACGATCTGCTTTTCTTGACCCTTTGTGAGGGTGCCGTGTCGAGTATATTCAGCGTAGTATTCAGTTTGAGCCAGCAGTAGTTCCTTGGCAGGCACATTAAGGTGCTCTTCTCCGAGGATCCCAAGTATCCCCTTTTGCTTAAATTCGTATTGTTTCTCGTCGTATTGGTTCTTCAAAATCTCCAGTTTGGTTGGCTCGCCCAATGGATGAACATCAACGCCCTTCTAGTGAGCCTCCCACGCGAATAACTGCGTATGCGCGTGATTCATTGTGTCGCCGGTAAAACCTCACAAAATTTTCTTCAGCGTAGTCGACTTCATTGACATCTTTCTCTGCATGTGGGTTGTCCCTCATTGACCGAGTTTTGGGATCGTAGTAGGCCGAGTTGGGGTCGAGGTTCCTCAAATATTTGGCAGTGTCCTCTCGTATCCTCAAGTTCCTGACAGTGATACGTTGCTTGCTGTCGACTTTAGTACCCCGCATGTCCACTTCATCAACTTGTTTATCATCATCGGCTTCGCTGTCTTCCTTGGCGTCGTCGTCGGAGACTTTCTTGTCATTTCCATCAGCGGATGATCTAAGTTTTTCGGCTTTCAGGAGTCTCTTGGTAGTGTTCAACAACAGCTTTATGTTGCCCGGGATGACATCCAGCCCACCTATCACGTTTGCCGTCATAGTCTCTCTCTAACACTGGTTGCAGCCATTCATCCGGAGCTATTTTGGCGCCGGAAAATTTTGCTCCCATTTTCCTCGGTCGCTCCATGCAGTCCTTCTTCTGGTGGGTCATAGCCCCACAATTCCCACAAGGCTCCTTTTCTGTATTTTGTCACCACAGGCTGAGCTGAAACAATTCCTCTTTTATACCACTCATCAATGCCTGAGCACTTTTTGACGTTTTCCTCCTGTATCCTCCGATGTTTGAGAGTTGGGCCTTTGGCACTGTAGTACCACGGAGCTGAAGAAATGTACTGTGGGATGTGAGGATTAATGTCTTTGCCCTCCTCGTCGACGGCTGCGGGAGCAGTACCAGCCTTTTTCGCCTCCTCGAGATCCTTAGCTTTCCGCCAGTCATCCCTCGATTTTTTCTTTGATTCACCATCTTCAGCTGTATCTTTCAAGATCGCCGAGACGGGAACGTTGGATGTCATCAACATGGTCGCGTTGCAGTTGACTCACGCCAGAACATCTTCGTAGTAGAACTAGAACCCTACTATCGCCACCACTACGAGCTTCGAGAGAGCTATTCACCTACAAACTGCACAATTCTGCGGCGAAATCCGAAAGAATTAAAATCGGACCCGATATTAATTGATCAACACAAACCTATACTAGCAGGCGAAGCCGAATCCCTACCATCCTAGGGTGATGGGAAATGTGCTCGCTACGACCTCCACTTTGAACAGCTATCCGTCGGCTTTGGGGAGTGTCTTGCAGTCATTTCCAGTCTCCTTCGTATCAAATGACCCGGTGAACACCTGTTTTCACTAGTGGCAACCAGTTTTCACGAAGGGGTCCGGTAAAAACTAAAATTAACTGATTTCGGATATTCACTGTAACGCACACGCAAGCGCTGCATCGTTTTTCTATTCCTTTTCAGGGATCGTTCGTTTGGTCAAAGAGCAGACTTGAAAGAATGGGTTTCATTATTGCACGAAACTTGTAATTTGAAGAGTTGGGAAATCACAACAAACTAGAGCATGTACTAGAGAAGAACTGACTATGATAGGATATGAGTTTGAGTATATGTTACGAAGGGACTGACGGAGTTTGGAGATGCATTTTGAAGAGCTGCTGACTCAGGCAAAAATTACGGCAATCGCGCCAGAGATTCGATCCACAACCCTCGACTTACGTCGAGAATTATGAATCGACTGTCTAAACCACTAGACCACGATCAACCGGTTCTAAACCGTACGAAACATGACCGGAAAACATAGGGCGTTTGTAGGCAATTGGCATGGTGTGATGTGTTCGTCACAATCCACCGAATCAGTCTGGGTTTTTGACCTCGGGATTCCTGCATTTGCCCCAATGGGACTACATGGCCCTTAACGGCAAAGTCGTTGTTTCCCAGAATCCTCTTTGTCACTTATAAAAATTCCACCTCTTCAGTTATTTCTAATTGACGACGGATTTCCCCTAAGTCTTGACATTCTGAAATATCATCCCCCCCCCCTCATCGCACATTGCTCTCCACAACAGACAGCTCGTCCCAAACTCATTCACCTTCGAAGTCTCGCAAAAGTCGGTAGTCACCAGTTCTCCCAAGTTGTAGTCATCTAACAGCTTTCACGATACAGTCTTCTCCCAACAGACACTTGGTTCACCTGTCATCGGCATCTAATTCGGATTTCTCCCTTCTTCCCTGTACAACCAGTTTCACGCCTTCAGAGCCCCCCTTGTCTGCGCTTATGTAATCAACTCATATCCTGTTCTACTCATTCTGTCTGTCTTCGAGATTCATTCAAGTCTACCCTGGTCAAAAAATGATGGGTGGTTGGAATGAGACTAGACGTGGAGACCAGGCCGCGAAGAAACCTTTGCAGTATTGTCCCGTGAGGACACCATATTTTCTGTTAATTCACTATTTTCGATCTGGATGCAGTCGTGCACCCCTGGAGCTTGTTTTATACGAACCAATATCGACAAATACCGATAAAAACGAAACTTAACACGATGCAATGGCAACGAAATGACCGAGATGACGTTCCTGTTAATTTTTCAAACCGCTTCCGGTTCATAACAAACATGGGCATCGTCTGATCGGATTGCCTAGCAGGCAGGAGCAACCCGAATGGAAATCTGGAAACTACTGATGAGGCTGTGAAGTTCCTCCCCATCTGAATTCATTGATATTGTTTGGACCAGGATAGACGTGAATGAAACTCGGAGACGGATATTTACTGAGTACAAACTTGAATTGGTGAGCTGGAATATCACAAGATTTGAAGACTTGGATTGTACAAAGAAGAGGTGACTTACACGGGAAATGAGTTGAGTATGGAATCGCGAACAAATAGGGCTCTGAAGACGTGAAAACTGGTTGTACTCGGAAGGAGGGAGAAAGCCGAACTAGAAGTGGATGAGAGGTGAAAGAGGTATCCGTTGGGAGAATTGGAGACGGCCGTATCGCGAAAGGTGTTAGGAAACAAGTGTTGGGGGAGCTGGGGACGACTCACTTCGGCGACACTTCGTAGCAGAATGAATATTTGGGAGAAGGTCTCTGTTGTAGAGAAGGATTTGAGAAGGGTGGAGAGGGGAAGGATGGGAAAACCACCGTTGGAAATATCCGCCGATTTGGGATTTCCATGGGCGCAAAGACCTTTAGAGGAACAATGACCTCTCCACAGGAGCCCGTTAGGCAAGGAGCGGAAATTCCGAGGTCAAAAGCCTGAAGGGATTCGGCGCTTGCGTCGAATAGATATACCTCCTCTCGGCAAGTCCATCCAGCGAAGATTGATACGCCTCGGCTGTGCAACACCACCTCAAACTGGCTTTCAATCTCCAGGAAAATATAGCGCATTTTGCTTAATCAAACATTTTTCTATTAGCGTTCTCGCCGGAAGACTATTGGGTAATTGCTTTTTGCTTAACTAGAATACAAAGCTCTGCTTACGAGAAGAGGGAACGAAAAACTTCCTGCCTTAAGCAATGCGACTAGAACCTGGACCAAACCATGACTCTCTCTGTGGTGCTCGCAAAATGACCTTCCTCTCAGTCAAGCAGTGCCTTAACTTCGTTTTATCGCTCGCACTCACTGGCCCTGCTTTCGTACACGTTTTCCCGATCACATTGCCCAGGGGGGCATCCAGCTGTATGGGAGTCCTGGGCTATACGACGAGGCACACCCGGGAGTTTCATTCGCCTACTCGTACAAGACACTGGTTGAGCCGATCGTCGAGTACGTGCCTGCCTGTGGAATGGTGCCCTTACTACGAGTGTCCCCTTGTCCCAGTCGAGATTGTCTTCAGAGCATCTCATGGCATCCAAACTTTTGAATCCTCTCGGCCTGCGTTTATTTCCCTCACTGCCTTCCCTCTCACTGCCTGGTCAGATTGACAAGCCACATCGTGCCAACTGCCTAGCGCCACCTTGAAAACCTCAATTGTCGTTGTTCCGTGGTAGTCAGGACATGTTTCGTTTCGTTCACTGGTATTCTTCGAATGGGACGGGTTTCGGATGCGTGAGACTGTGCAATGACGACCTGTAAGACATTAATAAACCGTTGCATAATAAATCGCAGCGTTTTAACTTGGGATTGTGATTAGTGGAAGTGGTCTGCTGGTGTAACAATCGTGCGAATGCGAATATGAAGAAGGAGCCTTGTTATTACACTGTAATTACTTCTGTTGTTGTATGGCCTTTGTCGTCACGAAGAAATAAAGTTCCTGAACTCTCCTGAAATGTTTCACATTTCTACTTACGGACGTATTACTAGTGTCTTAGTACAGCTGGTTGAAGTACCAGATTCAAACGGAAATGTATACCTTCATCGACACAACTTATAACAAAGAAGAGGTGACTTACACAGGATGTGAGTTGAGTATATAGGCGCGAACAAGGGGGGATCTGAAGGCGTGAAAACTGTTGTACTGGGAAGGAAGGAGAAGTCTGAATTAGAAGTCGATGAGAGGTGAAAGAGTTCTTCGTTGGGAGAATTGGAACCAACCATATCGCAAAAGGTATTAGAAGAAGAGTCTGTTGAGAAACGGGAGAGGACCGACTCCGGCTACACTACTTAGCAGAATCATTTTGGGAGAAAGTAACAGTTGTTTGTGAGGAATCTGAAAAAGCAAGAGAAGGAAAGAGTGGAAAAACTCCCGTTGGAAATATCCATGGAGGTGGGATTCCCGTAGGTGCCTTTGGAGAAACAATGACCTTGCCACAAGTGAGACTGGTTGGGCAGGAGCGGAAATTCCGCGGTCAAAAAACATGCACAGATTCGGCGCTTTGCGTCGAACAATCGACATAATTTGGCCTGAGCCAAACAAGAAGCATCACTAGAATTCTGTGATTTCAATCCCTACCGATTCACTTACTACCACTTCTTACAGTTTTTATCAGCTAATTGTTAAAACAAACGTCCTCAGGAAATTCGTATTGATAATCTCTTAAATTACCTACAGACTGATAGCTCATTAGTTGTCAAAGGTTGGAGCAACTCAATAAATTCTAAAACAAGTTCCTATAAAGAAGTTCGAGTTATTTTCTATCAAGTTCGCATAAACTGTACAAAAACATGATTTTTTACTCAAGAAATGATAATTCTGTGGAGATTGATCTGCTCTGCTGAATTACCAACAGTTGGGGAAAGTTGTATGCTACTATGCACGACATTCTGTGGTAAGGAACTGGGAAGATTAGATGTCGATGAAAGGTGAAAACTAGTGTCTGTCGGGAGAATAGGAGACGACTGTATCGCGAGAGGAGTTAGAAGACAATTGTTTGGGAACAGGAGAAGACTGACTTCGGCGGTACTTCGTAGCAGAATGATTTTGGGAGAAGGTATCAGTTGTGGAGAGGAATCTGAAAAAGGTGGGGAGGGAAAGGGTGGGAAAACCACTGTTGGAAATATCCGCATAGGTGGGATTTCCATAAGTGCAAAGACCTACGGAGAAACAACGACCTTGCCACAGGTGCGATCCGTTGGCCAGGAGCGGAAATTCCGAGGTCAAAAACCTGGACAGATTCGGCGCTTGCATCGAACACTCCTCACAAGGAATACATTGAGCATACATACAGGAATACATTGAGTTTGCATGTAATCACCTTTCCATTTCCATTATGCTGCGTCCTGTTAAACGCTCCTCCCTCCCCGCACACACATATTTAAGCTCGATAGGTAGCTTTTGGACACCCCCCCTCCCAACGACAGTAATTCACACACATAAACAGACTTCCTCGTCTAGTATGAGCGGTCAAATATTCTAGCTCCTGTCATGAAGGATGGGAAATGGGCCCATATGTGGCCACGACTCAGGTCGCTGTTCCCTCGGCTTTGGCTGATGCCCTGCAGTCCTGTCAAGAAGTTATGAGTTGGCATAGGAGTCAGGTAGAGTGAATTATCACGCAGAGTATTTTAATACTTTAATAGGTGTATTATTGGCAGTTGTGTAGGCATAGTCGATAACAAGAGTAGAGTAAAATATCTTCGGCACGAATGGAGTGTTCCTCAGTATGTGGCAGTCTCAGTGACTACTTCTCGTCTATTCTGGCTCGCAACACGTTTATGTAGGAGTAAGCGGAGCTCATAATCTGTAGGAAATAACATGATGAAATTATTTAAAATATTCAGAGCGTTTATGAGGTATAGTCGTGTAGCAATTAACACGCCCAAGATCCTCTCGCTTTTGAATGCTTGTTAATCTGACTTCCACTTCGGAACATGGCAGACAGTAGTCCCACAATTGTTCGAAAGTATCCGAATAATTGTTGTGTTCCACGGGTAATCGTTTGTCTTTTTCAAGGCACCTCCCAATAATGCTCGTCAATGGCTGTTGTATCTTACTATAAGTTAATTCCGCTAATACTGCTCACTGATCGACGAACTGAAGAGTACTTCCGGGAGCGAACAAAACAAGAAAATATCTGATTTTGAAACGCAGGAATCTCCCAGGGTACCTTGAGTCTGGGGAAGTCAAGAAAACGACGAGCAGATCCGGGAGAACTGCATATCAGCACTTTCAACTCATTCTCATTGCAGACCTATAACGCACACTTAACATGTGTAAAATCATATATTATTACCAAAACAAGTATAAAGGATCTTTGGTAGTATCTTCAATCACGCTATGCCCTTATCAATTACTATTGTACTTGTAAATGATTAATGTAAGCTATCACATTGATTACTCGTAGAGAAGCAGGTGATCATAAGACGTAACACAACTGAAAGAAGTAACTAGCCAGTAAGTGATTGGGTCGGTGGATCAGAACATAGGTAGATCAGTTGGTAAGATGGGTAGTGTGTGTGTGTGTGTGTTCAGTAGCTAAGTATGTAAGCAGCTCTGTAGAGTAGTCCATCAGTATGTCCGGCGCACGCTGAATTGGTTAGGGTTTTTGACCTCTTAACGTCCGCACTTGTCCTAACGGGACTCACTGGCCCTAGCGGCAAGTCATTGTTTCCCTAAATACCTTTCTGATCTCAAGTCCTCTTGTTTACTTGAGGAAAGTCCAGCTCTTCAGTTGTATCTGAGCGTCAATGGATTTTCCCTTCTCCTAGTCTTTCCAAAGTATCCTTTTCCCTCCCTTCAATTTACGTTCCTCTCCACAACAGACAGCTTCTACCAAACCCCGTCATCAATCAGCTCTAGCGAGAGTTAGTCGTCTCCTAGTTCTCCCAACAGTTTTTCGTCTCTCAGTTCTCACCTCGCTCTCTCTCCTTCTCCGTACAACCAGTTACACGCAGGCAGAGCCCCCTTGTTAGTGCCTATATACTGAAACTCATAAAATATTCAGGCACTTCTTCTTTGTACACATGAGTGTTCGAATGGTGTTGTGATTTCCCAACTCTCCAATTGCAAGTTCGTAAGACCCGTCTACGTTGTTTCACCCTGGTCAGAACAGCAGGCCAGTAATAATGATGGAGATTTAATGAGAACTGCACGAGAAAGGACACGTATCTGTCGTGTATTTTGGAGAAAATAATTGGTTTTGTAGGTGCACTGGAACCAGAAGGTGCGGGTGCATTCGACTTCAATAGTTATTCAACTATTAGCAACTTTTACATTTGAATCTTGAAACGTACTCACGAACACTTTATGCATTCAAATACTGTTTCTACTAAGATAAAACCTCCGCATCACCTTCAGCGGATTTTTTATTTAAAACATATTCAAAATACGCCACACAACAGAGTTGATTTTGGCAACAGTAAAAATTGAGTACCATCGCAGAGTATAAAATTACTGGTACGTACGTCAATTGCAGCATCCTCAGGCCCACACCTTCAAGAGTCAGCCCCCAAAACAAATGCAAGGGCACACGCAAAATTTGTACCTGCTGCTAAACGATAAATAATGATAAGTAAATATCAACTGCACATGACAGTAACAGTAACTCTTGAAGAAATGTTTGTCTAGTAGCAAAATTAAAGTTGAATGAACTACTCCGAAAAAGTCTCCGTGAACTGATCGTAAGAAAAAGCCATCGCATTTGAAAATTCTTGGAATACATTTCCGTGTTTTGTTTCACTTGTTCTGTTAAACGATTAAGGATATTTATATGTCACCAATTTAGGCTAATTCTAGAACTATTACGTATAGTGTGACATAGGACAGGTCGTGTTGTCAGAGATTGGTACTTGAATCGCCTCGTACACAGAACAAGAGTAAAGATGTGCTCATCAGAAGCCCCGGGGTAGGAGCCTTCAAACGACTACACGGCTAACTCGTGTTATGCCGCATTACTTTCTTATCGAACGTTCCACTTATTGGTTTGAAACCAAATTCATTAGAACTTACTGTGTTGAAAGTGTCGCGATCCAAAGCCGTTAGCGGCCCAGCCATCAAGACAATTGGCCGACTTAGCATATACTTCATGATGATGACATCTTTCAACATGGGTTTGGCGCAGTCCATCCATTCGAAACTGTACATGGCGTCAAACATGTCTTCACTCTAGAGCACGAACAGAACAGAAACCTACATGTACATGAATAAACTCATCCATATTAACTCGCCGTCTCCATTTATAGACGAAACATTTGAAACTAAGAAAATGTAACCACGTTGAACTCAACCAACTGACATTGAACGACTAGTGGCGTAAACAGATCGCATTTGAAACGGTGTCTCCTCACACGCAATCAGGATGTTTGCTAAGCTTCTCCACACGCCACACGCCCTTTATGGCACCAGTACACTCTCGCCGAGGGGCCGCGCGGAGGAGTCTCGTGCCTAGTTCGCTGCCGGTGCATGTTGGTGGTGTTGTCCGGTTGGTGATTGTTGAAATGGAGAAGACTCTAGAAATAAAAGTAGCAGCTGCTGCATTTTTGTTGTCATTTGCCTGTTTCAAGTACGTGTATAGGTACAAGAAGACGACAGTCAAAAAACCCTGGAGACGTAGGAGATGGTGGATGAAAACAACAACTGAAGCGTGGTTTCGTTTGTCCACTCCATTTCCACTATACAAAATCACAACTTAACTGCAAGCACAACTCAAAACAATGAACTACGACAACAGCGTTGAGAAGCGACTGTGAGTCCGAGTTCAGACGAGGTTCTCGGGTGAACTCGGGGTCGCTCCGGCCCTTTGACTCGTACCAAAAACCGCTACCAGACGAAGCGCAGGCGAGGCCGAGACATGGCCTCGCGACGCAGTGCGAGACATGACGAGCACACCGTGTACACTCGTGCCCTCCCCTGCTCTCGTCTTGTCTCGGCGAGAGTGTACTGGTACCATTAAAATTCCCTAACACTAAATTAGATAGTGGTTTGTGTAAGGCTCACCAGATTTTTGATAATTTGTCCGAGTTCACACATGAGAAGCACGATGCCGACAGCTCCAGCGAGCATGAAAATGTTCGTCACTAACATGCTGGGTTTCCCTCCTCCCTGTAAAAATGAGAGTAAAGGCCGGCAGATGGTTACGACAGTAGGATTTCGTTTTATAAGAAAAAAAAAACTGGAGCGACGTTTCACACAACTTTCCTCAGCCCTACACTCATACAGCAGTACAGAACGAAACCTGCTAACGCAATGCGTTTATTTCTGTCGCGTTCGTAACTGGGTATGTTCCAACCTTCAACTCTTTGAGATCGTGCGGGCTCGGAGCAGTCCGTGTCTTCAAATAAGTGTGGAGCTAGAGAATGGAACAGTTTTTGATCAGCGATCATTCTGTTTTGTCTGAATTAACGTACTTAAACATCCGGAGCGGCGAAGGTTCTGAAAATATGTCTCAGCATCATTTACATTCATGCAGTACTGAACAAAAACTGTTTACTACAATGAACGCTATGAATTAGTGTCACGGTATCTACCAACCCTCAACGCTTGAGAGTCGTGCGGCCTGCGATCAGCCCTCCCCTTCACATTTGAACGTGCGGGCCACCGGTGGGGGGTTTTTACTTTCCGCTACCCGAAGGGAAGGAAAGTATAGTAATCGGCCCAAAAAAAAAAATTGGGTTTTCTTCAGATCTTTACGTTTCAGACCCTACTGAGTCTAAAAAACCTAATTTCGGCGCGTGGTCCGTGTGTATGTGTGTGTGTGTGTATGTGTGTGTGTGTGTGTGTGTGTCTGTAGTTCGATTTGCGGGAGAACGGCTTATCCGATTGCGCTGGTTCTTTTTGTGTTGTGTGTCTTATTTGTTGTAGACACCAAAATAAGGTTATGGACGATTTCGGTCGATGGGAAGGGGGGGTGGGGGACGAAAATGTACCAAAAACTAGGGTTTTTCGCATTTTTCTCGAAAACGGCTCTAACGATTTTGATTAAACTTTCAAATTATCTTCTACTAATCAATACCTAACTTTTCCTCTCCATACATATCTCCATGAAAATACGGTGAACGGAGATATGGGGCCCTGAAGCAAAAATCGGTTTTTTACGCTTTTTGGCAAAACGGCTTCAGCGATTTCCACCAAACTCACAGGATGTTTTCAAATAGTTGATACCTACATATTCTTCTCAATAAATGTTCCTGTGACGGTCCATTGAACAGAGATAAAAATCAAAATGTGTCGAAAATAACGTTTTTTCTAACATTTCCGTAAATTCCAGGGTAACTTGTTTACCAGGTGTGATAAATCCTAATGGAGTGTCTTCTAGTCACCCATACCAACATTTCGTTCTCCATAATTATTTCTGTATATATATGTTGAACGGAGATATAAGCCAAGTTAACTCAGAAAAGGAGATTTGTCGAATATCAATTTATCGGTATTCCAATTTTCTCAAAAACGGCTCTAACGATTTCGAACAAACTTTCGGAGTACTTTCAGCTAACTAGTCCCTACATTTTGTTCTACATAAATGTTCCTGTAAAAATGCGTTGAACGAAGATATAGCGCCCGCATGTGAAGGTGGTGTTCGATTTTAAAGGGGTGGCGGAAAGTTGTGTGTTGCTACGCACCAGATATTTTTTGTCAGCTATCATTCTGTTTACGTTTCTATTAAATTGTGGTAATTCTCATTCTTGAACATCTGGTGCTAAGCGTTACACAATATCTCTAAAAGAAGCGTCTAATAACATGTAATTACATCATTCGATCAAAAATGATTAAGCAAGTTGGGAAAACTACGAATGTCATTATAGATAGTTGAAGAAATCGTTGCAGAAACGATACGTGCGAATAGGTTGGATGTCATTACCCCACGATGATTACAATCAGCCGAGTATTTAATGAAAAATGCACATTTCAGTTGTCACGGATCAATTGACTATCAGGCGAACGTTTATCGAGAATAATAAATTGACCGGATGAATTGACTTAGAGAGTTTGATGAGAACATCAAAAATGATAGCTCTCGCCTCCAAAAGTTGAAAAAAACCCGAATCACTTCTCAGTCGTACATTTACTGAGTTTTCACTGATTTATTTTTATAGAACGACAGTTAAGTACCGACGAGTGGAAGATAGTTTGAAAAGTTGAACAAAATAGTTCGAGCTGTTTTGGGTGGAGATGCGAAAAACCCTCGTTTTTTGTACAATGCGGTTCCCCTTCTCCCTTCCGAAGGATCAAAATCGCTCGTGATCTAATTTTACGCCTGAAAACAGAAATAAATAAATTAAATTGAAAACTAACAGGATCTGTTCAGGGTTGCTCATGCAAATCTGACAATAGACACACTCTCACGCAGAGTATGCACCAAAACTAGAGTTTTTAACTCAGTAGGCCTCAAACAAAAGATCTGAAACATATTTTGAATTCATTCTTTGGGTAGCGGAAAGCAAAACGTTGGTGTTCGGTGAGCGTTTGAACCAATGCGTAGACATAATACCAAATTTAAGCTTATTCGGCCCAGTCGTTCTCTCGCAGTGCTCACAGACGATTGTCCCAAATGGCGTTTTGGTTTATCATTCATTCTGAATAATAACCCTATGTTTTCGGCCACGAAAAATTTTTTACAACCCCCCCCTCAAAATTTGATACTTTACGTTTCAAGACTTGGAGATTCCAAATTTGCAATGTCCGTCCGCCGTCCGCCGTCCGGGCCGTTTTGTGCCTTTAACGTGGTCCAAAAAATTCGTTCTTTTGCGCAAAAATCCAATTTGGTATCTAGTTGTGCCCGCCATCTCGGCAATCCGATCGGACGAAGCCCATGATTGTTATGGGCAAAAAACGGTTAAAAAAATTAACGAAACGCAGTACAACGCGGGAACTACAGCGGAAGTTAACGTTTCGTCGTTTGAACTCCCTCCCTCCCGCCCTTCTCAACGAAATCGCTCGCCTGCTCAACTGACAACGCCGCCCCCTCGCCTCGTAATGGGTTCACCCAATTTTTTTTTTTGCTTCCTCTAGGAAGTGCTCGTGTTTGTTTTCGTCTTCACCTCCACGAATGACTGTTTCACTTCGTCTCAAATATTTCCATCCTCAAAATATCTGTTATCTTCGATTGAACTTTTCATTATTCGTTTATTTTTGGTTTATTCATTTAATAGTTCGTTTGTTACATTTTTTTTGGTTTTAATAAGATTCAATTTTTTTACTTTCGCGTCTTTCTCATTTTGGTTTTATTCATAGATTTTTGGCTACATTTTGATATTAATATTTAGCGTGCATGTTTCAGTTTTTTCTAGATACTTTCGTTTATTGTTTGTTTATTTTAATATTACGATTTGATTTTGATATTTTTCGATGCTGAATCGAACGGGATGGGTCTCGGAGCATTAATGCTAGGTCAAGCTGTTAATCTGAATAATAAACCGTTGTGTAATAGCTTGCAGGGCTTTCTGTTACGAGCAAGATTGAATCCTGCAGCGACAAGGAACGAAACAGGGGTTCAGCTCATCGGAGTTCCACAAGGTCAATCTCCAGGTAATATACAGTAGTCCCTGTCAATAGATTTTCACTCAATGGATAGGGTGTTTAGTGTGTGTTCGTGTATGAGCGGTGCCAGGGATAGCCGAATATCAGCCCATCCCTGGACCGCTGGTGTGAATGTATTTAAGGGCTGAATGTATATATCAGTGAATGTGATGTGAATGTATATGTGTGTTAGTGTTTGTGTGTGTTGGCGTAGGGGGGCAAGTCCAATCCCTGTGAACCCCATGGAGATAAGCGTAGGTGCCGGTAGAACGCCTTTTTGGCAATTTCTGCACCAGGGCCTGCCACACATTCAGATCCGTAGGCTGCTCAAGGTGCAGTCATATAGAATGGGTACCATGGGGGCTTGAGCCCACAGCCGGCAGCATGGAGCCTCTAGGGCGTGACGCTGTCGGTGGTGAAGCCATGGGTTTGGCCTCGTGGGGACTGTGGTTCCGCTGGAAATCCCCCCCCCCCCCTAGAGAGATAATAGGTGCTGGCTGGAGAGGGGTAAAGGCCATGAGCCTAGGCACCCTCTCCAACGCCATGGGTAATACCCCAAGCACAACTTACCATGTCACTCGATGGATAGGGTGTTTGTTTGTGTTTAGTGTGTGGTCGTGTATGAGCAGTGCCAGGGATGGCCGAATATCAGCCCATCCCTGGACCGCTGGTGTGAATGTATTTAAGGGCTGAATGTATATATCAGTGAATGTGATGTGAATGTATATGTGTGTTAGTGTTTGTGTGTGTTGGCGTAGGGGGGCAAGTCCAATCCCAAGAAACCCCATGGAGATAAAGCGTAGGTGCCGGTAGAACGCCTTTTTGGCAATTCCTGCACCAGGGCCTGCCACACATTCAGATTCGTAGGTTGCTCAAGGTGCAGTCATATAGAATGGGTACCACGGAAGCTTCTGCTCGCGGCCGGCAGCATGGAGCCTTTAGGGCGTGGCGCTGTCGGTCATAAAGCAAATGGGTTTGGCCTCGTGGGGACTGTGGTTCCGCTGGGAATCCCCCCGAAGAGCTGTCTGGTGTTGACTGGAGAGGGGTTTAGGCCACGAGGCTAGGTACCCTCTCCAAAGCCATGGGTGTGTGCCCGGCACTAATACAAATGTCACTCGACGGATTAGGTTAGAGTGAGCGGGGTGGGTCGTGGTCGAAGGCGGCCAAATATCAAGTAGTCCGCCCTCATCACGTCGGAAAGGGGATCGCAGTTCAGGCCATAAAAGACGGCCTGATACGCTTCTCCATGGGGTGCAGGGGGACAAGTCCAATCCCTGTAAACCCCATGGATATAAAGCGTAGGTGCTGGTAGAACGCCTTTAGGCAATTCCGGCACCGGGGCCTGCCACCCATTCAGGTCCGTAGGCTGCTCAAGGTGCAGCCATACAGAATGGGTATACTGAAGCTTCTGCTCGCGGCCGGCAGCGTGGAGCCTTTAGGGAGTGGCGCTGCCGGTCGTAAAGCCAATGGGTTTGGCCTCGTGGGGACTGTGGTTCCGCTGGGAATACCCCCGAAGAGCTGTCTGGTGTTGACTGGAGAGGGGTTTAGGCCACGAGGCTAGGTACCCTCTCCAAAGCCATGGGCGTGTGCCCGGCACTAATACAAATGTCACTCGACGGATTAGGTTAGAGTGAGCGTGGTGGGTCGTGGTCGAAGGCGGCCAAATATCAAGTAGTCCGCCCTCATCGCTGAAGCTTCTGCTAGCGGCCGGCAGCGTGGAGCCTTTAGGGACCCCATTCCGTTCTTTGTCACCGCAGGACCCATACGTATCTGTAACACTTCGAAACGTAAAGACCTGAAGAAAACTCGAAAGGATGCATTCAGCTGATTATGGGCGACTTACCTTCCCTCTTGATTGGGCTAAGGAAAGTGATACGAAGAGTTGTTATTGATATAAGACAGACAGACCTGTATGAAAGTGATGGCAGACATGGCGATGGAGATGCTGGCATTGAAAACAGCTATTCCAGCTGGCCAATTAACGATGGTCAAGTACTTCTCAGCAAAACTGGAGCAATAAATTAATTTATCACACATCAAGTTTTACGTATTACTTGGGGCGTTCTCATTTACAGAACGAGTAATTCGATAACAAAGCGCTTTTAGGTTTCACCTCGGGAGATCTCTTGTTGAAAATGTACCAACAACCTTCCTGCCATTGACCCAATCTCTTGAACTGTCTCAAATTTCTAGCAGAACTAGGAAAGGTCACCGACGTGTGTTGTAGTTACGCTGCGTTTAAAGAATAACAGCTAATGTCGAAACTAAAATCAGATATTTCCCATCCTTCACCTGCCCGGGCACTGCTCCCCCGTCAATCCAAACCAACAATCTACAATCCCCTAGCAGCATACCCTGGGTTTTGGTCCTGTTCACTTTGATGCCATGGGCTTATGATCATTTGTTGAGCTCCTCAAGAGTGTTCAAAACTTGAACCGTTGCTGGAATCTCGTCGACGGTACACAGGTAATAGATGTGAAGGTTGACGTCAGAATACAGCTCTCTCTCCACCTCTCTCTCTCTCTCTCCCGCATTACAATCCTGGGATATGTTGGTTGAATGTGGAGATATACATGAACAAGAATGTGCCCCGCGTTTCCTCCCTG
This sequence comes from Pachypeltis micranthus, assembly GCA_020466155.1. Classification (NCBI taxonomy): domain Eukaryota; kingdom Metazoa; phylum Arthropoda; class Insecta; order Hemiptera; family Miridae; genus Pachypeltis; species Pachypeltis micranthus. The sequence goes on along the minus strand of CM035777.1, from coordinate 25,528,516 downwards.
AACAGGTTAGCTGTGAAACTGCAAAACTGTAGTGGAATAGCTGCAATAGGGTGTTGCCGCTCAGGCTCAGTGTACAGTGTGGAGTTGCCTTTTGGACGTTGTGCAGGAGCCCCTGTCAACCACAGTTGCAGGGAAGATCCTGGAGGCCCAAGATAGTTTGGGTGGGGGGGGGGGTGCTGGGAGCGTGGATGGATTCGCGCATACCGTGCATCGTCAGGAAAGAATGGAGGAGTGGTTTTGCAGCATCTGGTTCTGGCTCTTCTAGAGAAAGAGAAGGAAGTCCTGGTGAGCGTTGGGCACTAATGCCCCATTTTGAAGTTATGCCCAAAGAGGCGATGATAGAGTGGAGACAGCAAGAGTTGCTAAAAATAGGATTGAACTCAAACGAAATTGGGACTACGATAAGACGGACAGCACTGTTGCTAGAGTGGCTACGATATTTGATTATGGTTACTGCATGAGGTTCAACAATGGATTTTAAGTCGTTAAATTCATTCGCTAACCCCAACAATATTCTGTGATGTTCGACGACCTGTCGCAAGCAATATTCGTAGCATTTCATCAAAGCTTGGTCCTTCGGCCTCTCAAGCGGCTCTGTTGGAGGTCGCCTTCCGTAGCGCTTTTCGTACAAAGTGTTCGCTCTGTTATCCATTTTGACGCAGGCGTTGCGGAGGATGTTTTGCTGCAGTATGAGTTCTAGACCGAAGAATGTCATCAGGAGAGTTGCGATGGTAATTACAAAAGCCATTGCCGCAGCATCAAACACCAAGTACGCCAGCATTAGTGCCCTGTAAAGTAGAAGTACCTTTACGCGCATCCAATCTGTTCCAATGTGAAAGTTATTCCTTCGAATGTGCATTACCAAAATAAGTATATAGTGGTGGCCAATCAAGGCAAGAACCAAAATATCGATTATCAACAAAAATGCGAAGAATACTAATAAGAATGTGGATTTACTGAAAAAGAAGAAGATGGCGGAAGATAATATCTCTGTGGCCTAATCAAACTGATTGTTCCTTATTACTCAGAAAAGAGAAACAACAGTTGAAAGTAATAAAGTTATGGTTTCCCTGGCAAGCCGAGATATTGGGCACGCAGTGTCTAAGCGTCCACTGGACCTAGACTTGTTTTCATTGTCATGTCACATGGACATGAGACCTCGGGGAATCTGTCCCATCACGGTGGAGTTCTGCATCCTGCTTCTCGCTTGTTCAAACTATTTATTCAAGAGGCATGTTTCTCCAACTCAACTGTGGCCGCGTTTTTTTGACGTAAACGGTTATCAGCTTGCTTAGTATCAGACAAATCTGGAAGGTGTGGTTGCACTTTCGACAACCTTTGCTCATTGTTGCATAAACTACAGTGGAGCAGCACGTGATTTCTCTTTTCCTCTGCACTGGATGAGCAAGATGTGCAGGATAGGGAATCGTTGAGAGAAAAGAACCGCTCATCTGAGCCATGCCCAGTACGGAACTGGCTAATGATGTGGTCTGGCTCAATTAACTTTCTCTTAAGATGTTCACGGATGTTGGGGAACAACTCATAAGTTTCATGACCCTTCGACGAGGATTCCCACCACTCTTGGCAAGTTTTCATTCGGTAGAGAGATCCGCACAGCGTTCAGCCTGGTGTAGGGGAAGCGGCGGTTTCTACAGCTCGTCGTTTCTTATTTCCACTGCGATGGAGGCGACTGGTGATCGGGTCTGCGTCACCTCCCAAGGGTCACACAGCCCTCCTCCCACTCTTTTGGTAGTCGTACTCCAGTTGCCCACTGGATCAACAAGACACACAGCTCTCGGGTGCCAGAAGGTGGATCGGGATAACACTCGCCATCACCAAAGAAAAAACCCTGCAAATTATTACACAATGGTGTATTATTCTCATGAACAGCTTGACCTAGTATTGCTGCTCCCCCATCCCATTCGATTCAGCATCGAATACTAGTAAACCATACGAAACATGTACTGGCTACAATGGAACTACGGAAACAAAACGTCTGATGATTTTGCCCCATCGGGCGCTTCGAGCAAACCCGTTGCGAGGCGAAAGGGGAGTTGAGCCGCCCGCCCTGCAGCGTTGCCGCCGTTTTTTATTTTTACGGGTGGGAGGGAGGGAGTTCAAACGACGAAACATTGACTTCCGCTGTAGCTCCCGCGTTGTACTGCGTTTCGTTAATTTTTTTAACCGTTTTTTGCCCATTACAACCACGGGCTTCGTCCGATCGGATTGGCAAGGTGGCGGGCACAACTATATACCAAATCGGATTTTTGCGCGAAAGAACGAATTTTTTAGACCACGTTAAAGGCACAAAACGGCCCGGACGGACATTGCAAATTTGGAATCTCCAAGTCTTGAAACGTAAAGTATCAAATTTTGAGGGGGGGTTGTAAAAAATTAGGGTCATTCATAGGGTGTAAATTCATAGGGTTATTCTTCAGGATGAATAATAAACCAAAATGTGGTAGGCTAACCATACTTTAGTTTTGGTCATCATATAGCAGCAACTGGATTCATTTCAGAATTCAAACTACTTCCGCGTTCTTCATCAATTTTCCCAGCGTTGTCATGAAGCTCTCTGTGCGTTCTCGGCTCAGTAGGACTCAAAACATTTATTTTTACGCGATTACAATACTTTGTTCAACATGTCTGCCTGTTCTGTACAATCAAAAAAAAGTGAAAATGACCTCTGAGAAATGACTTGGTGCTTGGCAGTTATTATGGTTCAGTTAAATTATGCACATATCACCACATTAATTTTCTATGAGAGTTTAAACGCATTAAACTCACCACTGTAAATCTGTTTCGATCGGGAAGAAAGTCCACATTTTAACTGGCAAGTTTTGATACACTCCGTTTACTACAGTGGCGTTGCTAGTTTCGTAACTGAAAAATGCGTCGATTTGATCTGCAAACATAACTATCGCCGCTATCTGCAGCATGTAACAGGGAACGGCCAGCTTTGCGAATTTTTTGGCAAGTTCGATGAGTTTTCTGAATTCCTGCGCGTTTTCAGGTAACGCTTCTTCATCTTCGTAGTCGTAGAAGCCGGAAATGCAGGTTTCGAACATCCCAATCATACACCTTTGTTCGACATTTCCCACCACTACAGTTACGATACAGATTAAAATCACCGCCGCGTAATTGATAGCTTGACTAGCTACGCTAATGTCTTCGGCTTTGAAGACCGTCACGGTGTAGGTAATGAAGAAGAACGCCAGATTGATGAGGAGCATGATGATGTAAAAGATGTTCAATATCCAAATTTTGGGCTTCCACGTGATGAAGGTGCCGCTAATTTCCAATATGTACCAATATTCTCCGTACCTCCTCTCTTTAACCGCAGGAGTATCCAGTTGGTCAACTTCCTCCATCCATTTTGTGTACAACATGTTTCTGGATGCTGGAAAATATTGTTCAACACTTAGCGGAACTTAGTTTGGTGCTGAGTAGAACGAAATAGTTCTGAAGAAAAATCATTTTTGATACATTTTGGTCCTCTGGACACAACAAAAAACGCAGCAAATTTTCACACAACGGTTCGTTATTCTGTTGCACAAGTCGATTCTGTCTCACACCTTGAAGACCCATCTTATTTTACTCAGCGTCGAAAAATACCAGTAAACCGTACAGAACATGACCGGAAAACATGGGGCGTTTGTAGGCAATTGGCACGATGTGTTGTGTTCGTCTCAATCCACCGGATCAGTCTGGGTTTTTGACCTCGGAATTCCTACATCTACCCTAATGGGACTACATGACCCTTAACGGCAAAGTCGTTGTTTCCCAGAATCCTCTTTGTCACTTATAAAAATTCCACCTCTTCAGTTATTTCTAATCGACGACGGATTTCCGCTAAGTCTTGACATTCTGAAATGTCATCCCCCCCCTCTTCGAACATTGCTCCCCACAACAGACAGCTCGTCCCAAACTAATTCACCTTCGAAGTCTCGCAAAAGTCGGTCGTCTCCAGTTCTCCCAACACGTAGTCATCTAACAGCTTTCACGATACAGTCTTCTCCCAACAGACACTTGGTTCACCTATCATCAGCATCTAATTCGGATTTCTCCTTTCTTGTACCACCAGTTTCACGCCTTCAGAGCCCCCCTTGTCTGCGCTTATATACTCAACTCATATCCTGTTCTACTCATTCTGTCTGTCTTCGAGATTCATTCAAGTCTACCCTGGTCAAAACGTGATGGGTGGTTGGAATGAGACTAGACGTGGAGACCAGGCCGCGAAGAAACTTTCGCTGTATTGTCCCGTGAGGTCGCCATATTTACTGTGATTTCACTGTTTTCGATCTGGACGCAGTCGAGCACCCCTGAAGCTTGTTTTATACGACCCAACATCGAAAAATACCGACAAAAACGAAACTTAACGCGATGTAATGGCGACAAAATGGCCAAGATGACGTTCCTGTTAATTTTTCAAACCGCTTTCGGTTCATAATAAACATGGGCATCGTCCGATCGGACTGCCTAGCAGGCAGGTGCAACTGGATCCCAAAAGGAAATCTGGAAACTACTGATGAGGCTGTGAAGTTCCTCCACACCTGAACTCATTGATACACCTCCTCTCGGCAGTTCCATCCAGGAAAGATTGATACACCTGGGTTCTGCAACACCATCTCAAACTGGCTTTCAATCTCCAGGAAAATATAGGGCATTTTGCTTAATCAAACATTTTTCTATTACCGTTCTCGCCGGAAGACTATTGGGTAATTGCTTTTTGCTCAACTAGAATACAAAGCTCTGCTTAGAGAAGAGGAGACGAAAAACTTCTCTGCCTTGAGCAACGCGACTAGAACATGGACCAAACCATTACTCTGTCTGTGGCGCTCGCAAAATCCAGCTGAACGTGCCTTTACTTCCTTTTATCGCTCGGACTCACTGGTCCTGCTTTCGTACACAATCCGAGCACACAGCCGAGGGGTCATCCAGCGGTATGTGAGTCCTGGGCTATACGACGAGGCACACCAGGGAGTTTCATTCGTCTACTCGTACAAGACACTGGTTGAGCCCATCCTCGAGTACGTGCCTGCCTGTGGAATGGTGCCCTTACTACGAGTGTCCCCTTGTCCTATTCGAGATTGTCTTCAGAGCATCTCATGGCATCCAAACTTTTGAATCCTCTCGGCCTGCGTTTATTTCCCTCACTGCCTTCCCTCTCACTGCCTGGTCAGATTGACAAGCCACATCGTGCCAACTGCCTAGCGCCACCTTGAAAATCTCAATTGTCGTTGTTCCGTGGTAGTCAGGACATGTTTCGTTTCGTTTACTGGTAATCTTCGAATGGAACGGGTCTAGGAGGCGTGAGACGGCAATGACGACCTGTAAGACATTAATAAACCGTTGCATAATAAATCGCAGTGTTTTAACTTGGGATTGTGATTAGTGAGAACGGTTTGCTGGTGTAAAAATCGTGCGAATGTGAATATGAAGAAGGAGCCTTGTTATTACACTGTAATTACTTCTGTTATTGATGTATGGCCTTTGTCGTCAAGAAGAAATAAAGTTCCTGTTCTCTCCTGCAATTTTTCAGATTTATACCAAACCCGGCACCGTGCTGCTAGTGCCTTAGTACAGCTGGTTGAAGTACCAGATTCAAACGGAAATGTATCCCCTCATCGACACAACTCATAACTGACCACCGACAGTTCTGTCGAGACCTTCCGATGGACGTTGTAGCTATCCCATCATATAATATGAACGACTTCGAACGTGTCCTTTGTTGTTTCTGATGTGTCAACATTTCGCCCTCAGCTAAATATTTAATTCCTAAAAAAACTAAATCTTCGTCGTTAGAACTCACAATTCACCGTGACGGCAGCCAACAGTTCAGACACAAATGCAGAAAATATTCGCGTGATGAAATATTAGGAGGTTTTCACGTTCGACATTGTGGGCACAAGAAACTTCAAATGTCGAGGATTCTAAGGGTTTAACGTGCATGTTGGTCATGTAGTTTTTTATCAGATGACCAAGCGTTGTTGGGATTGAAGCTAATAAATTAAATAAATCCTCATCTACTCGTATACTGAAGTGGGGGAAGGCAGCTGCTTGAATTGCCTCGGTAGATGTCGTTAACGTATTGTAAAAAAAGCAAAATTGTGAATGCAAGAGTTCATTATCGAAATATTATTGCTACGGTGTCGTATGAAGGAATGTGCTAATCGGCCGAGGGAACAATTTTGAGTTTTTTCAGATTGATACATTTCAACGACTTTAGAGGGCGATGATCTGTTTAAGCGCGGACAAAAGGTGGCTGATTGAACCGGATCCGTGGAGTAAGGGTGATAGTGTGGGGAGTACTGGACGTTTGTTTGCATTGCTGCGAATGTATTCAGGGTCGTATATTTACACAGTTAGTAAATCTTCCTTGTGAGATGTTGATACTTTGTTAGTGAACTCCGAGAAAGTTATCCTAATTGCTGTGAAGGAACCCTAGAGAGAAAATCAACATGCATTTGATTCGGTCCCAGTGTGCTCGTTATTACTGTACTCGATTGTACTAAACACATCAATTTATTACGAATATTGTGACGGTGTTGTGCTATTTTACCTAAGTAGGCAATGAAAAGTATCACGTGACTTTGTCAATCAACTTCTTCCTTCTGATATTCCAGTCTAAGTCGAACTGGTCAGTTTCCTCATCAATTGACTGTTCCTAAATCTAGAAGGTCTGGATTGAACACAAGGGTTAGTAATTCCAGAGCTGACAAGCTTCCTTGATCGTACATCGGGTTTCCCCATGAACCCCTTCCCTTTTCTCTCTTCTCACACCTGATTTAACACCACGTTGCATCTCTGTCAGCCCCAGTTCACATTCAGTAACCTTTTACTCTAAACCCAGTTCGTCTATCTGATGATGCACTGCAAGTGTCTCGCAAATTCTCTCTCTTAAATGTTATTCTTATCTATCTCTCGTCCATCGGTGGTGACTATTTAACCAACCATTGTTTTGGTTTATTACTCATGCCGAATAATACATCTACATTTTCGATCAGGAGTAATTACAGAACACGGTTTCCCCCCCCCCCTCACGCCTACAAGTGATACCTTACGTTTCTAATGCGCAATGTCTATCTGTCGTACAGGCTGTTTGGTAACCATTCGCGGTCAACAAAACCCGTTCTTTCTCAAAATTTCCATTTGGGATCTAATTATGCCCATTTACTCGTCGATCTGAACAAACTAAACGGATCGTTGTTAAAAAAAAAAAACAAAAAAACAGTGGTTAAAACAAGGGGTGCGTAGCAAGACCAAATGTTCGACGCAAGATCCGAATCCCTCCAGGTTTTTGACCTCGGAATTTCCGCTCCTTGCCAAACGGGCACCTGTGGCAAGGTCATTGTTCTTCCAAAGGTCCTTGCCCCTACGGAAGTCCCAAATCGGCGGATATTTCCAACGGTGGTTTTCCCATCCTTCCCCTCTCCTACCTTCAAAGATTCCTCTCCACAACAGATACCTTCTCCCAAAAACTCATTCTGCTATGAAGTGTCGCCGAAGTCCCAACACCTTTCGCGATACGGTCGTCTCCGATTCGTCTCAGAAAAAAGACGGAAATTCCACAATTGACAGATCATTCAAGACGTTCCATTCACCTTAGGGGTTTTCCCGAGGTACATGTTTTAGTATGCTTTGAGCCTTCGACCTGTCAACGTGTGTAATGTACCTGGGAGAAATATCACAAATAGCACTCACGGAACTGAGTAGGTAGACGGTTTATTTGCGAGAGAGAACATTATGTACAACACACCAAAGGGTAGCAGAGGAGGGGCCTGCTCTAGTGCGCATGCACCCTACGTCCATTGAACCCCACTAGCGAGTCTACATCAGTGTGTTGTACGATGATACTCGGCTCCATGAGAAGGAGAATTGGAGTACAAAATGCAGGTAATTCGCGATCGTATTTCTTGTTTTAAACAGTGGTTCCCGTTCACGCGAGTTACGTTAATAATTCTTGCGTATACGTTTTTAGGAGCTAATTTAGAAACGCTTTAACGAATATTGCTCCGAATCTTTTTTTGTTAGTTGAACGACTTGCGTAAATTTGACGAATCCATAGGCCTATTTTGTCGTATAACTAATATAATTGCGTACAATCGAAACGCGTAAATTTAACGACTATGTTTTATCTATTGTCCTAAATATTTTTTTCCAAACATAAAAAACGCGTGAATTTAACGATGCTCTAAGTCTTTTTCGTTGTATAACTGTACTGTGGTAGTTTAGAGATGCTTTTGAAGCGCTGCTGACTCAGGCAAAAATTACTGCAATCGTGCCGGAGCTCGGATCCACAATCCTCGACTTGACGTCGAGAATTATGAACAACTGTCTTATCCACTAGACCACGATCACCCGGTGCCTTTAATAGGAGTCAGTCAGTACATCTCCCCCCTCGTCTTAAGCCGCTGCTCCTGGAGTGGACGACTTTAATGAACGGATTTTTGAGTGTTGAGCGAATCCCCGGATGTACTGACTGACTCCTATTAAAGGCACCGGGCGATCGTGGTCTAGTGGTTAAGACATTGTTCATAGTTCTCGACGTCAAGTCAAGGATTGTGGATCGGAGCTCCAGCGCGATTGCCGTAATTTTTGCCTGCGTCAGCAGCGCTTCAAAAGCGTCTCTAAACTTACCTCAGTACAATTGGCGCCCAACTAGTGGTCTAAAATTCTTCATTCCAAAAAAAAGAAGAGGCCCAGAGAGAAAAATAAAAAAATTAAGAGAGAAATAATGTGACGAATTCTCGGGTCCGGGATTCGCTAATTCTGTGAAAGTTCCAGCGTGAAGGGAAAATATCGAAGGGATGGGATATCGAAAGGAAATATCGATATCAATATCGAATAGAAAATATTGATGCCGATATAATATTGGTTGCAAAATATCGATATCGGGAAATATCCATGCCTTTTTTTTCTTCTAAACGTGCAGGAAAGCAAGTGGAATAATCCACGAAACAGGCCAAATTCAAAAAAATATCTGAAACCTAAACCATAATGATCGATATTCTTAGGTAAGTACCTACTATATTAATATTAGAATAAGCGTTTAGATAAATTGAATAAACCAAAAGAAGAAGACCTGTTTTCTGAATAGCACTACTGTTATCCGTCCATCATCTGTGTCGACGACACTTTGAGTTAATACACCATCGGAGTTTTTGAAATGAAGAAGAGCGTACATTGCAGAGCGCCTTCTGAACATTTTACGCGAATGGGACTTGGCACTGGAGAAACTTCACTTGGTTGTTACGGATGGAGGAGGAAATATGATAAAAGCCATTGATATTGAATTTGGGAAAAGTAAGCATGTTATCGGTTTTGCTCATCTTCTCAATTTGGTTGCTTTCCGTTCCATTGAAGCAGTACCAGAGCTACACCCTCTAATTGAAAAAGTGATGAAAATAGTCTCCTGGTTCAAACATAGTGTCAACGCATCTGATGAATTGCGATTAAAGAGTTCTCTAAAACTCATACAAAACGTTGAGACAAGATGGAACTCAACATATGAGATGATGGAACGATTCGTCGTCTTGAGCCCGATAATTAACGGCATTATTATCCGCAACACCACAGCACCCAATATGACAAACGCCATTGAAAACCGGGACTTGAGTGAAATAGTTAAAAGTCTAGAGCCCCTGCAGAAAGCCACTGTACAATATCTGGAGAAAAATGTTCAACTGTAAGCCTTGCCATACCGATTTCGTATATACTTCATGACAACATTTCACAACTTGCGCCTGAATCTGAAGTAGGCAAAAAACTAAAAAACTGCCGTCCTCGATTCAATGATAAAACGCCTTCAGGTGGAAACTATTCCACTTCTGGCTATAAGCACATTACTCGATCCAAGGTGGAACAATCTCTACTTCAGATCTGCTGAAGTGGCAGGGAGAGCTATTCGAGGAGTTCAGCGATCATTAATTTCGTTCCCGTTGCCAACAAGTGGACAAGGGGAAAGCTCTTCCGATTCTGATGCAGGAGAAGGTACCTCGGACTCGTTGTTTTGCGGGCATGCAAAAGTCGTACAGAAAACCTGGAAAGCTCCACGATGTGCTACACGCTCAAATGAGGTAAAATTGTATTTAAGAGCCCCGGCTGAAGCCGACGTCAAAAAGCACCCTTTATCATTCTGGTGCCAGCCCACCTCAGTGGAAATGTTTCCCCAGCTTACTGCGATCGCAAGAAGGTACCTGACGGCCACATCAACCTCACTGCCATCAGAACACGCGTTTTCCCGAACCGGAAACATTACGGAGCCATCAAGAAACCGTCTAAAAGATGTCACTTTGAATAAATTGTTGTTTTTACGATCCCTTGGGGAACAATTTTTCTTATGATAATATTAGTTATGATAGTAGAATAAGTATTGCCAATACTTCCTGTAAATAAATTGCTTTTTCTTACTCATTCAATTTTTCCAAGAATTAGCCTTCCGTTAATTCAATTTCCTGGTTTTGGGTAGTAGGTGTTGGCAATAAATTATTAAAACTATTGAAAAAAATTAAAGAAAAAATCGATATAGGAAATTGCTGTTATGGAGACCCATATGCAAGCGTTTGTAATGATTTACTTCATACAGGGTTTTTCAATTATGAATTTTTTAATAACCCGATAATATCAATATTCCTATATTATTAAAATCAAAATATCGATACAAAAAGATTGGATATTGCACGGAAAATATCGATATTCCGATATCATTGATATCGATATCCCATCCCTTGTGCAGAGCAATGTCTCGAGGGAATCCGAAATGTTAGGGCCCTGCTGAACCAGGAAAAACATTAGGGCGAGGTGCCTACAACAGTTAGAAAACTGCTTTCCACATCTCCTAGAAGAGACTGAAGAAGAAGGGGGTCGTTCCCTGGAACTTACGGTGCACAATCAACTCCTCTGGTGAGAGAGTGGAGTGCAAGAGCACTTAAGCACAAGGATTTGACGACAGGGTGGCTGAAAGTCAACGGTAATGTTGACTTTCTTGAAATACACACACAAATGATACGTAAGGGACGTACCAAGGCTTGCCACACTGGAAATGCTTTCTGAACTTCAAAACTTCATACATGAACACAGCACATGGAAGCCGTCGATCATGTAAAATGAACGACTTTGACCTTGTTGTTAGTGCATTTGTTTGTCGTTTCAATAATGAATCCACATTTCGTCGTCCGATAAATATTTCTTACGTTGTTGCACATATCTGAGTAAACTGTGGAGGTGGTGTTTATTTTCCTTCACTGCGGCGAATACTACTGGCAATAGCAATGGGAAGAGAGCAAAGGACATTTCGATTCTTTAAAATCTACTTTGTGGGTCCAGGAAAAGTTCAAGGAAATATCCATCCCGGATTTGCAAATATCGAAAGTCGAAAAAAAAAAATATATATATGAAATTTCCAGACTAATCGGGGGTTCTATTCGTTTTACGCGAATACATCTGTTGGGTGCACGAGAGAAGGAGCTGAGGATCGCAATAAAACTGAAACTCTGTGAGCGTGAGGAGGACTGTAATATACGTGCGTGCGGAATTGAGTTGAATTAAAATTGAGCTGAGATGGAGTACAACTGGGCGACACAAGGGCAGTACTCGGAAAGCGTGAACTGGTGCGGGCAACCGTATGAGAGAGTGAGAAGTTACTGGTGCGATAGTTGGAAGGAGAATGATTTTGGAAGAGCTCTGTCGTCGATAGGAAAATGAAATTGGGAGAACGAAATAAAGAAAGGGGAAAACTTGGGAAATGCGGCTGTTAGAACCAACTGACCGCAGCTGAGGGATTTCCGCAGGTGAGGGGCAGGTATTGTAATAGTTGGAGACAATCAGGCGGTTGGAGGCAATGACGCGGGGAAGTTTGAGGTCAAAGACTCTAACCACTTCGACGCTTTGCGTCGAACAACATTGCATGATAAATTGCAATTGCAATTGATATTGCATGTGATTTTACACCGATTCGTACGTTATGTTTTTTTCGCACTGTTTAATATTGGGGAATAAATAAAACGAAACTTCCGGAACTCGATAATATAAAGTGGACTGTATTTATTTACAAAGGGTTGTGGCACTGACATACTGGGATTTCCACGGTACATAAAGTTCCCGGTACCACGAATGTTCGTAATTTCGTGAACCGGTCGCGGATTCCGCCGACCGAACGCGAACTCCGATACGCGTTTGACTCAAACCACGACGGTAATTTACGAACTAAACGGATGAGGCGTTTCAAACAAACGAAAAAACGGTAATGAGTAAAATACGGAATGGAATATGGCCGCGCACAGCGCGAGCAGGTGATTAGTAATAAATGCTGGAGTCGCCTCGTGATTTCGAGATCCCGAACATTCTAGATCCGCCGAAAAATGGGCGAATACCGCAGGCGGTAAATAAAGTTGCAGTTAACAGTAAAAAAGAAAACAACAACAAACTCCACGAACCGCAAATTTTAAACAAATTTCGAACACACTCCCCCCATTTGCGGCTCTTGGATAGTTGGGTCGGCGTGTAGGTCCTCCAAGGTCAGTGGCACCATCTTCACAGCTGGTCTCTTGTAATGACCGGTAGCCGTCTTCACCGTTACCACTCGCACAACAGTGTCAGGGCCTGGATGGACTTCCTGGATCCTTCCCAAGGCCCACTAGGCTGGGGGCGTCTGGTCGTCTCTCAGCAGCACCAAGTCGCCAATCTTCAGGTTGGGAGCCTTCACGTCCCACTTCTTACGCTGTTGCAGAGTGTTAAGGTATTCTTTAGACCACTGATGCCAAAAAAACTGTACCCGTTCTCGGATCAACTGCCAGCGGGTCAGGCGCCCCACTGGAATGTCCGCAATGTTAGGTTCAGGTAGCATGTTGATGGGCTGGCTGATGAGAAAATGTCCAGGTGTTAATGGGACCATGTCGTTGGGGCTGCTGGATATGGCTTGAATCGGCCGGGAATTGAGAATACCCTCAATCTTCGTCAAGGCCGCCATAAGTTCCAGTATAGTAAAACAATGGTTGCCAAAGGTCTTATGAAGGAGGTTCTTCACCATCCGGATTGCCACCTCCCATCCTCCGCCGAAGTGTGGTGATGAAGGAGGGTTGAAATTCCACTTTAAGTTGAGGTGAGTAGTGCTGTCTACCAATCGGGAGTGAGTCTCTCTCTGGCGGAAAAACTCCCGTGTCTCCTGGAGATACCTATCTGCACCTCGAAAGTTAGTTCCACCATCAGAGAGCATCTCAGTGGGAAGCCCTCGTATCGCAATGAACCTGTCGAAGACATCAAGGAATCCCTCTGTAGACAGAGACGTAGCCACTTCCAGATGGACTGCATGGGAGGACATGCAGATAAATAGGCATAGATATGATTTCTCCATTTTGGCCTTTCGAGTGGCGGATACCCGCACGAGGAATGGGCCCGCAAAATCCACCCCAGTCACCAGGAAGGGTCGAACTCCCTGGAAGCGATTCTTCGGAAGGTCACCCATGAAGGGCATGACAGCAGACTTCCTGAAGCGTGTGCACACTACACATTTATGCTGTATTAATTTGATAAGGTTGCGAATCTTAGGAATCCAAAACTGTTGCTGGATTGTAGCCAGTAGAGCAGCTGGCCCAGCGTGATGGTTCTGTAGATGATAGTGATTCACGATCAAATTCGTGTAATACGATCGCGAGGGTAGGAGAATGGGATGTTTTTGTTCGAAGGGGATTGGCGCGTTGGTTAATCGTCCACCAACTCGAATTAATCCTTGAGGATCGATGAAGACATTTAAGCGACGGAGTTCGAGACTAATACTGTTGAAGTCTGAAGTACAGAATACCTCACGATAATAGTGATGCTGAAGTAATCGAATGTACTGTTGGTTTGCTTCCGAGAACTCAGCAGCTGTCAGTGGTCCCTGGATGCGTTGGTTCTTTGACCTGTCTGGCTTGAAGCAATTGGTAATGAAACGCCTCACCCAAGCCAGGACTCTGATCAAGCGGTTGAATGAAGAGAACCGCCTGGCATAGATAACTAAATCAGGCATTGAGGGTGCCCCCATAAGAGCCAACTGGCAAGGCTTCAGATCAGGAAGACTGTCATCCCAAGGAACCTCTGAGGAGAATGGCCACTCATCCAACGGTAACTGGCACCATGTAGGACCATGCCACCATAAAGTATGATTTCTAAGCTTGGCTGGAGTAAGACCCCGGGATCCCACGTCAGCAGGATTGTCCACCCCTTTACAATGGGACCACCACTCTACCTGGGTGATTGTGAGTATCTGTTGCACTCTATTAGACACAAAGATATGCAGTCTATGAGGTGGAGTATTTAGCCACGCAAGAACTGTGCGAGAGTCGGTAAAACATCTAACCTCTTTCACATCAAGCTCAGTCTGGAGATTCTCCACAGATTGAATAAGACGGGACAGGAGTAAAGCACCACAGAGTTCCAAGCGGGGTATGGTTTGCGTTTTTAAAGGGGCCACCTTAGTTTTGGCCTTCAACAAGGTGAGTGCTGAGCTGGATTCCCGCGTCGATATCAAATAAATACAAGCGCAGTATCCCCGATTTGATGCATCACAGAACCCAATGATTTGATAAGGTGAGTCAGAAGAAGGGAGACGACGAGATATGGAGATTGCTGGTACTTGCTGCAGCTCCTGTGTAACTTTGCATAAAATATTATTGGGAACAGGAAGCCCAAGGGGTCATACAATCGAGCAATGATGGACAGAATGGATCTTTTAGAAAATCCCTTGGGTGGCTCATTGGTGTCGTAAGAGAAGGTGTCAGTTTGAGGGTCCCACTTCATGCCAAGTATTTTGGTAGCCTGAAACTCTGGTGGGGAAAGAGATATGGCGTCAACAAGGCAGTCATCCGGCTGCAGGAATGAGGAGAGGTTGGAGCTCCACTTCCCCAACTCAAATCCTGCCTCACCCAGTAAGTTCACTAGTTGGGTCCCTAGATGTCGAAGATGTTCGGGGTTATCACTCCCACCCACTAGATCATCAACATGCGAATTCGTTAAGATGATGGCTGCAGCTTCTGGGTACTGATACCTAAAATTGCTGGCATGTTGACGCAACACTCTCTGGGCCAAGTAGGGAGAGGAGGACATTCCAAAAGACACAGTATTTAACTCAAAAAATCGTACGGGTTCATCAGGCGTATCTCTCCACACTATCTGCTGATAGCAACGGTCACTGGGGTTCAACCATATTTGCCGGAACATTTTCACAATGTCACACCGAAACACATAAGTATTGCGACGAAAATTTAAGAGTATGTTGGCGATATCGGATTGCAGCTTGGGTCCAGTTAACAGGTGGTCATTAAGGCTACCAGCGGCTGTTGGAAAACTAGCATCATAGACCACTCGCATCTTACGCCGCCCATTCTCTGTCTTGAAAACCGCATGATGTGGGATGAGATAGCGGGGAGGATCCTTGGCTGGGCTCATGTGCCCCAGTGTCAGGTACTCCTTCATGTGAGCTGCATATGCCAGTCGAAGCTCCTCATTCTTCGCCAGTCTAGACTCCAGGGCTAAGAAGCAGTTAATTACCTTATGAGTGTTCGGAATCAGGGCTGGTGGGGAGGGATTGAATGGTAAGGATATCACATACCTGCCATCCTCCCCCCGGTAGTGGGTGGTGAGACAATGCTGCTCACATTGGTTCTCTTCAGGTGGAACTGGTTTAGGAAAGTCGGGTTCCTCCAATTCCCAAAATCTCTCGACCAATCTTGAGCTGTTGGTAACAGTCATGAGAGAAACGGAAGAGCTTGGAACATTAGCCTGGGAATCAGTAAAACGACCCATGATGCTATATCCAAAAATTGTTGGTATGAGGCGGGGTCCATCTTCATAAATCGTGATGGGAGCTCCTATTACCACATCAGGATACAAATCGGCCCCCATGAGGAACGAGATTGGACCTGGCTGAGTGAAGTTGGGATCACTCAAGTCATACGTGCGATAATCCTCCCACATGCTGGAAACCAGTGGCAGTTGAGGTAATGGTGGAGTTATGGAAGGCACAATGATAGCTTCTGTGGTCAAATACTGAGAGGTGACAGGGTTGCGGAAGGATACTGAAACTTGCCCCTTGACCTGTTGAAGAGGTGATTGATTCTCTCCTGCTATGGCTCCTTGAAATGGCCGAGAGGACTTCCTCAGACGCCTTGCACATGCCTCAGTCAGGAATGAAAAGTGAGAACCAGCATCCAGGATTCCCCGGAATTCCAGGGGTCTCCCATTTACGTCCAGTATGCCGGCAATAACTGTGCTAAGCAGTACCCCAGACCTGGTATGGGTATTGGTGCCTGCAAAGCCTGAATCCGCCGGAGGGGTTGATTCTGTGTTGGCAAAAGTTGTGGGAAGGTGTAACAAGGTATGATGATGCTTATTGTACTCCTGGCACGTTGTGGTGGATGTACAATCCTTGGTCTTGTGAGCTGGATTGAGACAGTTTCGGCAGCCATTGAAGCGTCTCAATAAATCGAGTCGCTCAGCGGGAGAAGAGTGAAGGAGACGAGGGCATTTCAAGATCTCATGATCATCTCTGCAAATGTAGCATGTCCTGGGTGTGTCAGACGATTGGTCCGAGTCAGACCTCCTGGCCATCAATGCCGGCTTCGGGGAAGATTTGGTAAACTGGTTATGTGATTTGGGAGATTTAAAGGAATCTCGGGAGTCCGATTTGACACTGGGAATCCCAGGAGAAATCTGAAGAACTCGGTGGCGTATTTGCACAAAGTCTTGGAGGTCCAAAAAGCTTGGAAATGGAGTACCAGCCATAGACATTTCAAAATCACGCCGTGTGTAAGGATCTAAGTTGCGAAGAGCCAGCTCACATAGCAGGTAGTCCGATAAATCAGGTATGTCTAAATTCCTGAAGGAAGACACACTCTCCATAACGTGTGACAGATATTTTTGCAATGAAGCAGCTGTGGGTTCACCTGACTGTGGCTTGTAGCTGAGAAAGCGGTCTAAATACAGGCAAGCCAACTTGCGGGGGTCATCATAAGTCCGGAGTAAGGCCCTCCAGGCTTGATGGAAATTTTCACCAACAACTGCAATGTGGCGGATGGTGTCATAGGCAGGGCCTCGTAGGTAGCTGACGAGATAATGGAATCTCTCAGCGTCAGACAGAGAGGGTTCATCTCTGATTAGAGCTGTGAAGAGTTGTTTAAACGTTGGTCATGTCGCCATCGAACTCCTTGATGAGTATTTTGGGCAAAACGGCTCGTGAGGAACCACCCACAGATTGGTTGAGGTTCAAAGTTCCTCGGGGAGCATTATTGGCGATAATGTTCATTTGCTCAGTAAGGGCAATATGAAAGCCTTTGATATCATAATATGTCCTTTCTATACTCACGTAATAATCCTGCTCCTCCGCCGAGGGAAATTCCAGCATTTCTTCACTATCCTCACAATATTGTATAGCTTCCTCCCACTTGGTTTGAAATTTCACGAAAGTCCCCTCCACCTTCGTGAACATAGCACGGAAAAGAGTACGGTCGGCTTCCGACCCCAGTGCCGTAGCACCTTGCTGATGAATTCGTTGGAGTTCGTCACCGTGGGTCTTCAGCATGCGTTTTATTCGTATGAAACCCCGATCAGCCACACCACTCATACTAGCACGGGGCTGGTCGTTACCCCTGGATCCTCTTTTAGGCATTTCTACGTAAAGTTAAGGTTAAGACAGTGAACAAAGAGGATGGTACAATCGAGGAATAATACAAAGAGAATAAATGATAGGAAGCCAATACTAAGCCACTGACGTTTGGACATAAAGAGTAAAGAGTTGTGAACACTCGTGATTGAACGACGCGTAGGAATCACACAGGCGCGTTGCCAAAATCCGGATCGGACGGAACCAAATGTTTATCGGACGGAATGGAATATGGAATGGTGATTAGTAATAAATGCTGGAGTCGCCTCGTGATGTCGAGATCCCGAACATTCTAGATCCGCCGAAAAATGGGCGAATACCGCAGGCGGTAAATAAAGTTGCAGTTAACAGTAAAAAAGAAAACAACAACAAACTCCACGAACCGCAAATTTTAAACAAATTTCGAACACGCACAATCAATCACTTTCGAGATAGTGGGCGGGCATTGGAATCCCTGGCTTTACGAGTTAAACGAATAATTGTGGATGACTGGAATTGTGGAGAAAATAAGCTGAAGTTAATGTATCTGTTAGGTGAGTCCAGTTCCTCTGGCTTGTGAGATACTGTGGATGAGCGCTTTCAATGTGAAGACATCATCGTCAGGCCGTTAGGTCAGTACTAAAGTCAGTTGGTCGTGGTCTTATATAGGTTAACGGGATGGTGTAGCGTCGGGAAAGGGTGGTGGGAGGAGGATGGAGGTGATGCACTAACAAACGAAAATAACCAACCGACGGATTTACAGACCACCCTGTACAAAAAATACTGATAATCAACAGATTATGTAAGACATACCTTACATTCGCCTCCCTTCGCAGGTTTCCCGAGAGGTGCGTGACCTCCATCCTCCTCCCCACCCCCCCAACCATCCACGACGCTACACCATCGCGTTAATCTTTCTCTTCCTATATAAAGACCACGACCAACTATCTGACTTAAGTACTGACTAAACGGCCAGACGATGGTGTCTTTACATTGAAAGCACTCGCCCACAGTATCTCACCACCCAGAGGAGACGGACTCACCTAACCGGAACGTTAACTCCAGTAATTTATCTCCCTGGCGGACCAAATCCAATTACTATAATAGCTAAGGAAGTAACTCTTCGAAGAATAAAAAAAAATCTGGTGCGACGTATCCCACGATTCCGTAATTTAATGAGTAGCTCCTACTTCTGCAGTATTGGTCGGTGTGAGTAAGGCCAGTTCTAGAACTAAACACACCTTGAACAACACGACAAACATTGAATTTATTTAAAAAAGGGAAATGATTCACTCCTCAAGTAAGTAAAATTAAAAGTTCCAATATACGTAAAAAAATAACGGTTTCTTGTGAAGTTCCGCCAAAATGAACACTGCTTTTTAGCGAAGCCGTTTTCTTCTATTCTAAGGAGATAATGAATTGATGATTGTTCGGCTCAGGCCGAGTTAGTTGAAATCTTGAGCTTGGCCTTCAGGTGGATTCAATTCAACTATTTCGGACCTAGAGCCTAATTGTTGAGACGCACGGAGACTAATTTCTGAAGCGACGACGGGTTTCCTCTTTTGGGACTTTCCATAAATATCCTCTTCCCACTGCTCGATTTGCCTCCTCTCCAACACACAGAACTCTGGGCTTGTGTAATAAGCACAAGCTTGCTTTCAGGCATCGTCGCATTGACTGTGTTCGGCCTTGGGTCCTCATCATCCACCCAGTTATCAGCATGAGAAATTAAAGGAAAAAAGAAACGGAAACACTTACCACAAAGACGTTTAATAGGAGTAGTGGTGGAACGGCTTACGCTTCAAGTGGAATTTTTGAATTTGGAGAAGTAGAAATTACAACGGTGATGGACGGAAAACCACCTGAACGCTCTTAATTGTCAAAGACTCACTAAAAACAACTAATCTGGGGACAGATGTCTCCTAAATATGTAGCGTGGGTCGACGTAGAGTGAATTATGGCACATACTACGTTAGCACTGTATTTGACGGTGTTACATTAATGATATTACTGCAAGTGGGATAATTCGAGTTCTCCATGAGCTGTGCGTCTAAATTGGTGTTTGTCTAGACAGCACAGTAGCCTTAGTCATTTGATGCTTCCTCTTGTTTCGCTCTCAACACGTTCAAGTAGGAGTAGGCTGTGCTCATGATCTGTAAAATAAAATAACGCAATGAAGTGCTGCAGAATATTTGGAGCATTTGTTGCCCTGGAGAGAATGAATAGTGCCGTGTACAGACATGCGGTGTGAGCGGACCTTAAGCAATCAACCAACCTAGATCGCAACTCGCGCAGTGTAGGACGGTACGTACCCTCCGGGAAATGCATTAATTCAGTAATGATCGACATGTCTGTGATTTCATGAGTTCGTGAGGACAGACATTGGCACCACCTAGCGGGATACCTTCGAACCTGTACAAATGAGCTTGAGTTGGAGTAAAAGAAGTAAACGAACGTAGTGAGTGTGATTGAGGACTGTACTTTGGGTATGAGTTAGAATGAGTACTCAAGTGCGAACAAAGGAGTCTCTGAACAGGTGAACTGGTTGCGCAGGGAATGAGAGCATAGAATGAGTGAGTAGCTTGTTTGTGATACGAGTGTGTTACGGGACGAATCAAACCCTTCGATTCAGCGGAGGCTCGTCCGGGGCATTTATGCTGACTGGGCACCTAAAATTCTCCGATTCGCTCGAGACTTCGCAGCAGTCAGTCGAATCCGAAACGGTTCCCTCGTCGGCCATGATGCCCGAACACACAAACCTCTGTCTTGATGAACAGTTGAACACAGCTTTGTGTTCAATCGACCACGGCTGCTTGGAGGAAGGCAGGACAGCTGTGAAGGAGCTTCTGCTGTACCAGCATCTTGGGCACATATACATAGATGAGGTCAATGCTTATCTAGCAGCGAAGCAGGATGAACCTACGGATGCATCAACAGCGACATCTTCCCGCGTGTCTGTCCCCGAACGACCTCGCAAACAACGAGTCCGGGGAAACCACGCGCCTCCAAAATGGCCTGGTCAACACAAACCCACATCGCCAGAGCCATATCCCTGCCCTATCTGCGGCAAGCATCATGGGGTAAAGAAGTGCCCACGTTTCCTCAACTCCAGCCAGGAGGCTCGATGAATCTACGTGGAAAAGCACAATCTGTGTATGAATTGTCTGGCAGCCTCACACACACTGAAGAGCTGCCACTCCACATACACTTGTGAATGCTGTCAACACAGGCATCACACCTTACTACACCCCATGAGCCAGGACGCCGCACTTGTTCCCAAAAGTGCAACCAACCACTGCACGGTAGACGCAGCATCTTCGCTTTGCACTACCCCTTCTGGAACACCTGAGGGCAGGTGTCCTCTGAGGAGGAGGGAAACTACGACTCCCCTCACACAGAGAATCGTCTTTCGCCAAGAGATGGACCGATTCTCTGATCCATGGATGTCGCAGCTGCGTGGGACGAAGACGTACGATCCCCACATCCGATTCACACATCCCAAGATGTGTATGTCAGAGACATTGTGAGGTGACTGTTCATTTGCATTTATTCAATACTCCCACCACAAACAGGGGCACCCTTTTGGAACTTTAATCTAAGTTATTTCTAGCTCGCCATGCTCAAGATTAGGTTCCCCTTTGTTGGGTGGACAGCAAAGCCCTGAAACTGCAGTGTTCATGAGTGCCTGAGGACAGACACTTCATCAAGGGCGGAGTAGTGTAACGGGACGAACCAAACCCTTCGATTCAGCGGAGGCTTGTCCGGGGCATTAATGCTGACTGGGCACCTCAAATGCTCGATTCGCTCGGGACTTCGCAGCAGTCAGTTGAATCCGAGACGGTTCCCTCGTCGCCGTGTTGCCCGCGCACGCGTTCGCTCCCACTCAGTTCCCCTGTCTGTGGTGGTAAAACTTCCCCGATTATAATTGAGGATAAAACACCTTGTTCGAATTGCATTCGGCTTCTATCGTACTAACTTCCCGACTCACTTAGTGCGATACAGCTACAATATAAATCCCCCCCCCCCCACCGATAACAAGTGTGTTTTTTTGGGTTGGGTTTGGGCAGAACTCAGAGTTTGAATCTAAAGGTAGTTGTTAAAGTGCGTGAGGGAAGTAATATTTTGGAAAATCTCAAAAGGGGAAACCCGTTGTCGGCTTCGGAAATCAATTTTCATACCATTGTCCGCAGAAGCCAATTGAACGAGCAGTTTGGAATTTTCAGCGGCTGTCGTCAAAAAGGCTCCAGGTCAAAATGAACAGGACTCGAATGGTTGGGGAATGCCTGAGTCCAGGATTTCCCTTTAGGGGCAACTGTCGACCTTTTGAGCTCTAGATTTCAATTATTTAATGTTTGGCAAATCGTTGTGCAGCTCTCGAGTCAAAATCCTTGACAAGTATTTGGTGTTATGATCACTACTTTGGGGGGGGGGGGGGGGTAGGTTTTGCTCAAAACCTTGCAATCTGCATTATATGCACACAATTTGAGCTAATTGGTCCTTTTCTATCAAACGACATAAGTAAAATGTAAAAATATGAAGGAAATTATTTATTTTTTCTCAGAAATAACACAATTTTTCTTTCTATTTGATAGAGGCTTACCGTGTTGAAGGTGTCACGATTCAAAGGCGTTAGGGAACCAGCCACCAATACTATTGGTCGATTTAGCACGTTCTTCATGATGAGGACATCTTTCAGCACAGATTTGCTACAATTCATCCAGTTGAAAGCGTACACTGCGTCAAATATATCTTCACTCTGGGGCACAAACACGGGTTTTAAGCTGTGTGTGTTATACAAATAAATAAACATCAGGTGCGACGCATCACACATGAAGAACCCCGTGGTCAGAAATGTTTGAAATAATGACACACATCAAAAGGGTGGGAGAGAAAAGATAGAAAGCATTTTTTTGGGGGGACGCAGGAGGGACTGCTCCTAGTGGCGCCATGAATTTTACTTCTGCCAATCGAGAGCCAACCAGGGGCCAATCAACACATTGCTCTAGGTTGGCCCTGACGCCATTCTGCGATGCCAGCTCTTATTTCTTGTTCTCTTCACACTCAAGACAAATCTTGCAGCGTACCGCCATTCCCGTATATCCTCCCAAACTGCCCAGCAGTTTTTGAGCAGCTTGATCCCTGCTAGATACTTGCCCCGGATCAGCAAGTTCAACCTACTTCTGGCTGAGGACTGCTCTTCAAAATCGAACCATCTTGGTGGTTTCTTCCCGTGAGCGAACTGCGTCTTTTTGTGCTTCTATTCTGCCTGAAGAACCCTTTTGTCCGGCTCGTCTGGAGTCTGGTAACCCTGACCTCGCTTGTACTGAGCTTTGCAGCAGTGTCGTCAGCCTCCCCCCTCCGTGAAACATCCTCCGCTGGGTTCCCCTTCGAGATTTCATCTTCTACTTGCATTACCTTCAGCTGGAGGTGAAGACGCAAGTCATCGTATAAAAGCTGAGTAGTTAACTTACAAATAGTTTAACTGTTGTCGTGTGTTGTATGTGCCACTGAAATGATTGATGCCGATCAAATCTTCAACGGAGTGGAGCATTATATTACAGCCCTCACACATTCACCACACACACATCAAGCCTTGCAATGATTTCTCCACTTAGACCTTGAGACGTAGATAAGTTGATTACTGAAATCGAACGAGAGGAGATTATTGTGGGATGGTCGTATTGTGCTGGTTGGCAGAAAGGAAAAGTTCCTACTGGTTTCGCGTTGACTATCACGAGTCACATAACGACTCTGGCTGCAAAAAAACAATAAATAAAAAGCAGTGTACTGCTCTTCTACAGGATTGTGGCAAACCTTTTGGGCGCCATTTGGTTTATAAAGTTCCTCAGTCACATTCTACAGGGGAATGCTCAGATCACGAACGGGGAAGTAAAGATCCCTCATGACATCCCATCCTATCTTCAAGCAAGGAATCAGTTGAGTGCCAACACTTACCAAATCCTTGATAGTTTGTCCAAGTTCACAGATGATGAATATGCAAAGTACTTCAGCGAGCAATAGAGAAGTACCAGTAGCTACCATGCTGGGCTTCCCTCCTCCCTGCGAAATAAAAGAGTAATGACTGCCATTAGATTATGTTCATTACAGTGACCCAAGGAAAAGTAATGAAGTAAGAACACACAGTCAAACCTGAATGAATGCCATTGCAGACATGGCAACGGAAATGCTGCCATTGATAACGACTATTCCAGCTGGCCAATTGATGAGACTCATGTACTTCTCAGCAAAGCTGGAACAAGAAATTATTCAGATATTACCTTCTCTCGTTTATTCAACAATCGAAGGAGGTCACGAAGTGAAGTAATAGAAAAGCCTGCAAAGTGGTCTAAGCTGGCCATAGTGGCTGGTGGCTTATTTTCCTCAGTGTGCGTTTTGAGAGGGAAGTGAGTCAGAATCCCAAAGAACGGGGTCAGTACAATTTGCAAATTAAATTAATGGGGCTTCACCGTTCCTTCGACAGACTGAGCGACCAGCTGTAGGATCATCAACCTCCCAGCTGAAATGATTCCACCAATGCAAGCCTCAGAGCTGCTGGCTGTACATTGGGTCCTAGGGGTGCTCCACAGTGGGCCTTCTCACCCCGCATTTTCTTCCCATCTCCCCTGCTTCTAGTATTGGTATGAGGCTGTCAAAATCAGCAAAAAAACTTCTCCTTTCAAGGACCTGGGTAATTACCTACGGGAAGGGCTCAACAGTCCTCTGAAGGTGCAGCCGAGGCTACTCCTCTTTTGGTTTTATATGCCTCCACTGCAAGCGGCTACTCGCTCGAAAGGTACCTGGGACGTCAAATAAATTGTAGATGGTTTGGGGTTGGGTAGGTGTCATGCAGGACTATGAGTGGGAGTGCGAGATGGTGACATCATCTGCCCTAAGCCATTTTAGGTTTTAGTTGCTCTGTATGGAATGGAATGATGTGGGTCGGGTCCCCTGGAGGATGCTCCCCACGTCCTTTATGACTGTCCCTCGTGTGTGAGGACGTACACGTCTACCACAAAGAGGGACTGCAGTGCGCCTCATGGCTCTAAATCGTTTGTCCCGCGCCTAACCACCTTTGGGAATCATCGACTGGTAATCACCAGTGCTCACTAGTCATGCTAAACAATGCCTAATCACATCGACAATGGCACGGCATGACTGAAATCGTTACCAATGAGCCTGTAGGCGTCGACATGGTCCATTTCCCACATCAGGGTTACCCGCTTTCAGTTTTCTCTCTGGAGTGGGTGAAGAGGGTATCAGAGGATAAAGATAACGTGCCTGTTAGGTGAGTCCGTATGCTCTGGCTAATGAGTTACTAGCGGCAAGCACTTTCGATGTAAAGCCATCATCGTCTGGCCATTATGTCAGTGCTGGAGTCAGTCAGTTGGTCTTGGTCTTTATATACGAAGAGAAAGGTAAACGTGATGATGGAGTGGCTGGGAAGGGGGTGGAGAAGGAGGTCATGTACCTCTGGGGGAAACCCACTAGAGGTGAATGGAACTTCTTGAATGGTCTGTCAATTGTGGAATCTACATATTTTTTGTATAGGGTATACAAAATATATACCCTATACAAAAAATACTTAGAATCTAGAATTGACTTACCATTCTAGATGTTCCCTTCACCTCTAGTGAGTTTCCCCCAGAGGAACATGACCTTCTTCTTCCCTCCCCCCCTCCCATTTCCCAATGCTCCAGCATCCCGTTTACCTTTCTCTTCGTATATAAATACCACGACCAACTAACTTTAGTACCGCCTTAGTGACCACACGATGATGTCTTTACATCCTGAGCGCTTGCCCCCAGTAACTCACCAGCCAGAGGAGACGGACTCACCTCATGTTAACTTTAGTAATTTGCCTACTGGCGGACATAACCCAATTGCTTTAATAGCTAGTATCAGAGGGTATTCATAGAAGACCCTGTGTCGGGAACAGTGAAACATAGCGCCTGCATAAATCACTCACAGTCTCAATTCAATGCCGATCTATACAGGGCGGTACGTTCATTGTTGACGACTCTGAGGCGTCACTTAGTCCTTCAAGAGGCGAAGTGAGCCTCCTTCTCTTCTGTTTTCTTATTTTTTCTTGTTTCGTATTCTGATGATCTGAGCCCTTATCGCTCATGCTTGCAACCCTATCTCGACCTCTTACTCTTTCTCATCCATTCTCATTAAGTCCTTCACCACCTCCAAGCTGCCACCTTTCTTCATTCGACTTCTCCCATCGTCAGTTTCCGTCGTATTCGCTGCGAGAATCAGTCCGAAGCCTTCAGAACGCCACGTTTCTCAGCATCCCAAAACGTGAAGAGTAAAGTAAAGTTAGGACATCAACGACTTGGTTGACCTATACCGAACACGACTTAACCTCCTTCAGCGCCTCTTCACTGAACTTCGCCGTGTACCTACGGTCAGATCTTTCACTTTTTTCTTCTCCATTTCCTCTTGTCACCACTGCACAGTCCAATCAGGTCGTATTTCCCAAGCCTTCGAATTGTAATGAAGAGAAGAATATTCTTGAAAATATTATTTTTTAAATTTCCCTGATACAATATTTATTCTATCTACCAGAGCAGTTTATTTATCCAAATTTCCCCGACTTCACGCAGCATAATAAATTTTCGTAATTATCCTTTTGTTTTGTTTGCAAGTGGTTGGATAACTGGATATTCGACAACTGAATTCCCCTTCCTCTATTCATTGTTGTAGTAAGTATTTCCAAAAAATGCATAAAGCCGTTGAATCGCTTAGCTAACCTCAATAAGATACGGTGGTGTTCGACGACCTGCTTCAAGCAGTATTGATAGCATTTCATCAATGCTCTGTCTCCCGATCTCTTCAGTGGCTGCGTTGGTGGTCGTTTACCATAAAGTTTTCTGTACATAGCATCCGCTCTCTTATCCATGTTTAGGCACGCCGACTGGATAATATTTTGCTGTAGAATGAGTTCGAGACCGAGAAATGTCACGAAGAGAGTAGCTGCTGTTATAACCATACCCAGATGAGTAGCATTAAACGCCTGCCACGCAAGCATCAACAGCCTGCAATACAAAGGCCCTGCAATTTATTGCTTTGTAAATTTATTCATCAGCAAATGAAACTAGTTAAAAAAGAAACTACGTATTTTGGTTAATAAAATGAAGCATGTCGAGGGATGTGGGAGGGGATGTCTCGTAATACCCAATGACCCCCAACGATGGCGTGTTGAAGGTAGGCTTATTAGAACAAACACAACAGCCTTCCAATGCGTTCTAGCTCAACTATATGCAAGGTTCGTTCCTACTAGGACTATCGGCCTCGTTTGACACTGCGATCCCTGGCGTCTGTTGACCGCTGTTGCACCATCCTCACTTAGCGGCAACGTGATAGAGAAGACGGAAACCCGAGCACGACTTAGAAAATAAAGTAATGAAAAGGTCAGAAAGAATCACTGTATTACGGGCTGAGTGAAAACCACGATCGTAAAGAATTAAGGTAATGTCCGATAGAAGAACAACAACAAAAAATGTCTGGTGCGTTGCAACACACAACTTTCACATTGTACAAAGCTAATTCTATTTAATCAATTCATTTATCACTCAGTTAATTTGAACTTGGTCAAACAACACTTTACGGCAGCAGGAAGCGGCAGCGCTTACAGTTCCGGAATTTATTGTGCTGCTCGTACTCATTGCAGGACCATTATTGAGCAATTGGTACACCGATAATTAATGAGGCTGTAAACACAAATTTTTCGAAGAAGGATAGTTATTACTTTTGCAGAGTTATTGGGTAAAAACTTTAAGAACTGGTAGTAAGCGAAACGGCGGTAGTTGAAATTCAGAAATTTCTGGAGTGAGCCCCATGTATCTCATGAGAGTTTTTAAGCACTCACCCTATATGTATTGGATAGGACTACAATACGAATTTTTTTTAACATTCTACTAACATTCCACCGGAGTTTATGAGGAAAAAACCGCGCTAAAAACGCTTTTCGTCGAAAATTTTAATAATTTATTGTGCTGCTCTCGTCATTTTCCCACAATTAGGAATTTTATGGTATAATTGCCGTATTGAGAGCTATCAATATGAAAAGTGTAATCAAAATCGTTGGAGCCTTTTTGGAGAAAAAAAAATTGGTGTTTTGATCTGTATGATAACTATGGTTAGCTTTCAGTGGATTTTGCTCATACCCTTATTTTGGCGTCCCAAGGTAACCTTCTGGCTAGATATCAAGTTTGAGTGGATTTGGTACGGTTGTTTTCTGTAAAAATCGTTCACAGACACACACACACTGACACCGACTGACAGCATTGACCGAACTCAGACCTGTGGAGGTACGCCAGGTATTTGGTCGTGTGCCTGTTTCCCTGTAGAGAGCTGTTGCCCGCGTGTGACCGCGTGGAGGTGACCACCTGAAGAATCCCGTACTGTCGGGGAGGAGTTCTTATTCTGGTTCCCTGCCTGATCTAACTATGTACTTGAGGGGCAAGTTTCAAAAGGACAGATCAACTATGACCACGTTTCTTACCATCACCTTCTTCGCGAACTCTGCCAAATGGTTATAGGCTTGCTATGTAGCAGTAAATGCTGCGAGGTTCGGTTGCCCTGTTGTTCAAACTACAGTGGAGCAGCACGTGGTTTCTTGTTTCCTCCGCACAAGAGGCACAAGACGGGCATGAGGGAGAGTCGGAGAAAAGAAGTGGAGCTGCGCATTGAAGTCACCATGTCCCGTGAGGAACTGGCTCAACCCATTTTCTTGTAAGACGTTCACAGATGTTGGGGATGAATTCGTACGTATCACGTCCCTTTGACGAGTATTCCCATCTCGCTTGCTATTTCTCCAGCGCCCGTTCGTCGATGGCTGCAAGTTTCTGTTCTGTGGTGAGATCCGCACGGAGTTCACCCCAAATCGGGGGAAGCCGTTGCACTCACCACTTGTCAACCATGCACTCAACGGCCAAATCAACTGGTTACTGACCAGTGATCACCTGTAGTGCTTCTGTCGATTCAGTTTTATAGGCCTTGGTGATCACAGGGCATTTTCCCAAATAGTGTTTTTCGGACTCAGGAGGGTCTGAAACGTAAAAATCTTTCAGCCGATTACATAACTTTCCTTTCTACTTTGCAGAGCCAAGGAAAGTAAAATATCTGGTGCGTTGCAACACACAACTTTCCTTTGCTCCACAACAATTCACTTTGTACATGGCTAATTTTACTTACTCAATTCATTTATCAGTCAGTTCCTTTGAACTTGGTCAAACAACACGTCACAACAGCAGGAAGCGGTAGCGCTTACAGTTCCAGATTTTATTGTGCTGCTCGTACTCGAAACAGGACCGATATTGAGCAATCGGTACACAGATAATTAGATACTTAATGAGACTGTAAACACAAATTTTTTGAAGGAGGATAGTAATCACTTTTGCAGAGTTATTGGGTAAAAACTTTTAGAACTGGTAGTAAGCGAAACGGCGGTAGTTGAAACTCAGGAATTTCTGGAGTGAGCCCCATGTATCTCATGAGAGTTTTTAAACACTCACCCTATAGGTATTGAATTGGACTACGGTACCAATTTTCTTTAACTTTCTACTAACATCCCAGCGGAGTTTATAAGGAAAAAACTGCGCTAAAAACGCTTTTCGTCGAAAACTTAGATTATTTATTGTGCTGCTCTCGTCATTTACCCACGAATGGAAATTTTATGGTGTGATTGCCTTATTGGGAGCTATCAACATAAAAAATTTAATCAAAATCGTTAGAGCCGTTTTTGAGAAAAAAAATTTGTGTTTTGATCACTATGATAACTATAGTTAAGTTTCTGTGAATTTTGTTCATACCCTAATTTTGGCGTCCCATGATGACCTGCGGGCGAGATATGAAGTTTGAGCTGATTTGGTTCGGTGGTTTTCTCTAAAAATCGTTCACAGACACACAGACCATTTTCCCAAATAGTGTTTTTCGGGCTCAGGGGGGTCTGAAACGTAAAGATCTGAAGAAAACTCAAAATTTTTTTTTCAGCTGATTACATAACTTTCCTTTCTACTTCGTAGAGCCAAGGAAAGTAAAAAAGGAAATGGATGGAATTGGTTGGTGGGTGTGAAGGCGCCATGATGCGAATTTCAACTTCGTATCGACTAAGTTTGTTATTAAAAAACACCCACAATGTGTCAACTGCCCGGCCATTTAAAAACTAGTCTTGTCGCCGCATTCTCGTTCAATTGACTTCAGTAAAGAGCGTGAGGACAATAAGTAAACTGAGGAAGGTGAATATTAAGATGGGCACATCCTGTGGGAACAGGATCAAACATCCCCGCAGGCACAGTCTTTGCCATAACTCTCGTTCTTTACAATATCTATAAAGCCTGATAAAATCGCGGAAGATGGCGATTACAGTTCTGTCACCTTCACGTCCCATAAGTAGTAAGAATATTTCCAGGGTGTGGGGGTTTTTAACGCAGACACTGCTCAGATTGCAGAGATGTGCTGCGTGCGTGTGTGATGTATGCGTTACGAACACGATTTTTAGTCTGCTCCACCTGCAATACCGTAAAATGTTATAATGCAGTAAGTCAAATAGACGAAAATAAATTTGACTAGTTTTTGTTATCGCAAATCTATTGGGCTCCAGTTCGCATCCTACCGCAAGATATTGCATGGTCTTGGAATGACCTGATTCACCGAACCGAAACATTCCGAGTTTGGTTGGTGACTTCAGACGAGACTTTTAACACGTCCCAGTTCATTCCGTCATTGCCCTGGTGGGGTATTGGGAATACCGCAGCGTACACGTCTTATTTAACCTAGACTGCTCGTGCCGAGCTAAAATTCTAAAAATATTATGCGGATTGTTCGTGAATTCACTCACCAATCAAAATTTGTTTCGATCTTGAAGAAAATCCACATTTTGATCGGTAGTTTGAGATAAACTCCGTTGAGATACGTGTCGTTGCTGATTTCTTGTTTAAACAACATGTCGATCTGATCTGCGCTCAAAATTATCACGGCAATGACGAACATGTACGAGGGAACGGCAAACATGATGATTTTTTTCAAAAGTGCGAATTGATTCATCAATTCGCGAATATTGTCCGGCAACGCTTCTTCATCTTTGTAGTCGTAGAAGCCGGAGTTACAGGTTTCGAACGCCCCAGTCATGCTCCTTCGATCGAGATTTCCCGTCGCCATGATAAACAAACCAATTAAAATGAGTGCTGCGTAGTTTAAAGCTTGACCAATGATGGCAAGGTCGTTAACTTTGAAGATGGTTACCATATAACAAAGTAAGAAGCCGATCAGATTTAAGAGAACTAAGATAACGTAGAGAAGATAGAAGATCCAAATTTTGGGTTTCCAGGGGATGAAAGTACCGCAGAGTTCTAGTAGGTACCAATAGTCTTTGTACCGCCTCTCTTTTACCGCAGGAGTGTCAAGTTTGTCAAGCTCCTCCATCCATTTTGCGTACAGCATATTTCTTGCTGCTGAAAAAAATATTATACAACAGTTAAGGCGAAAATGAATGGTTTATCTGAAATACTGATGGGTTGTATAGTGGAGCAGGTGTAATACACGAGTACAAATTCAAACCACACTTATTCTGTAATGGGAGGATCGCACTCTAAAAGTTGTTGTGGTTTTTCTGAATTGCGTGCAGCTGGTTCCAAGCCCAGCATTACCTTCTAGAGACCTCGATAAAGTCCGGTGGTCACTCCTTCTACACCCAGGGCAAAATATACAAGCTACAACATGGTGTGACTTGCACAGTTGTTACTTGAACGTTGTTAAATGTTCTAACAGAAAAAAGGGTTCTCCACCGGCCAGGGAATGTGCCATCACTGACTTCCTATTAAATACTGCTAAATAAATTATTTGAGTGAGCTCCTAAGAGGTCGTTATTTTTGTGTAACCTAAGTAAATATTTCTCATAAATCTCATAAAACAGGATTATGGCGAGCCCACACGAAAATTACTGCTGATGTAGCTCGTGGCAGTTGGTTAGGCTCATCCTTCGACTTCCTGTACTCAGATCGTTTGCCAGGGGACACGTCTCCAGGTATCCAGGCAAAGAGAGGAATGCCTTCGAACGCTCCAGGCATGGCATAGCCGATGGGAGACAGAAACCTTAGGGAGGTGGACAGCCAGTTCTTGACGGGGCATGGGAATTCCCCCAAGAAAAGAAGATCCCTTCTACAGGTACTGTGGACCGCGCAGAGCACACGTTATTCGCCTGTCGCGTGTGGGCAGAACCCTGCAGGTACCTGTAGGGGAGCTCCTGCCATCCATGGCCGTCAGTAGGATGTTGGAGAACGAGTCGAGGTGGGAGGCCTTGGACGGGTTCGTTCAAGCCGTGCTCCGTCAGAAGAAAATGAAGGAGTCGGATGACTAGTGACATCCATCTTCTAATGAAGGGTAGGGCGCCGTTATAGAGGGCCAGGGGACATGGCTTCACTTCGAAGGAGTGCCGCGAAGGCGATGCCTGGGGCAGACCAAGCCATGGTGGGGGCAAAACAACAAAAACCATTACTTCATCGCTAAATTGGAGATACCCGCCTTTAAAATTGAACATCAGACATTCAGATCGAGGATGTCACAGTACGATCAACTTCGTTCTTACTTCTCTTAAAACTTATTCGCTTCTATTCGCGAGTGAGGTCAAATATCTGGGTATTACGTATGAAGCCAAGCTCAGGAACGCATAGAGGCTCGTATCGAAACTTTGAAGAATGCACTTCCTTGTAAGCCTTGATCACCTTGTCTTTTGGCGACAAGCTGTCCCTGTACAATAATTTATTCAAATCACTGCGGGGACATGAAGTGCAGTGCTGGCACCAGCCAAGGCACTTTACATGGTGAATTCGGAGAGACTAGTGTAGAGGAAGAGATGAAACAGCTACTCCTCATCTTGCCAGACTGAGAGGTGATGTATACGAGCAACTTTTGAAGCACCTAAACGCTAAACGAGCATGTGCACTTTTGGGGTTGGTATTGGGTAGAAGTAGGTAACGGGTAATACTTCAATTTGACTGTGGAAAGCCCCTGCTTCAGAAAGGGCGGCATTTGGTTATTTTCCAATACTTAGCCCTGAGTCTGAGACATGTGGTAACCATCAGGGACCTTTTTCGCCCCAGCGCCTCTTGCCTCGCACATGCAATAATGGGTTGACTCATGCACTTCGTTCAACAGCCGGTGCGGAGGAGTGG
Source organism: Pachypeltis micranthus (assembly GCA_020466155.1). NCBI lineage: Eukaryota > Metazoa > Arthropoda > Insecta > Hemiptera > Miridae > Pachypeltis > Pachypeltis micranthus. The sequence goes on along the minus strand of CM035777.1, from coordinate 25,495,723 downwards.
GGTGATTTTACTCCAATAGTGATGAAGCTGTGGTAAAAGGGGGAGTGTTCCAGGAAGGCTGAATTAGTTTGGGTTTTTGACCTCGGGAAGTCACTGGCCCTGATGGGAAGTCATTGTTTTCCCAAACACATTTCTGATCTGAAGCCCTTTCGTTTGTACCTGTAGAAAGTTCAGCTCTTCAGTTATTTTCGAGTGACAATGGATTTCACCTTCTTCTGGACTTTCCAAAATATCCTTTTCCCTCACCTCAGTTCACATTCGTCTCCACAATAGACAGCTCTCCCGAAACTCAGTCATCAGTCAGCCAGTCGTATCTCAGTTCTCGCGACTGACAGTCGTTTCACATTTCTCTGACATTTAATTTGGACTCCTCTCTTCTTCCCCGTACAACCAGTACACGCCTTCAGAGCCCCAATGTTCGCGCTTGTATACTCAAACTCATATTACGAGTATATTCCAGTCACTTCTTCTTTTTACATGTAAATCTTCGAATGGTGTTGTGATTTCCCAACTCTTCAATTACAAGTGTCGTGCTACATTAAAACCCGTCTCTGTGACTCGTTCAAGTCTACCCTGGCCAAGGCAGGGAGAGCGTTTACTGGACACTAAAATACTCTTGATCGATCTTGGTTGGACACGTAACAATAGAATTGCTATCAATTGTGGTACAATTTGTACAATGTACTAACAGAGCAATGGCTAAGTAACAGGGCTTTCAGAAATAACTCAACAGGGCGCTAGCCAAACGGTTCCAAAATGGTGCATAAAGACGAGAAATACAGTTCTTGAGTATCTCCTTGAAATTACCTGTGGGGGCTGCGACTTGCCCCGAATATCTTTTTCATCTTCCAGGATCGCCCAAACCACGGTCTTCTCATTCCCTTGATCACTCTACATCCATACTGATAGCTCTTCGATTTTGTGGGTAAGCGTTGATAACCTTTCGCTCGATTCGCCAGCTCAGCAAACTTCACAACTTATCTGCTGAGGCATGGGGTGGGTTCTACTGGCAAAGGAACAAGGACAACAAACACTCCCAACCACCTCAACACAACTGGTCATCAACCTACCAAAATACAGGACTACATAACGAATACAAAGGATGAAAAAACTAAACATATTAGAAAGCATGAAAATCTATAAAAATAAAAACACTTCAATGGACAGATCATAAATGAACAACTCAATACAAAATGCGACACCATATTTACACCACTCAAGAGACTACACAAACGAAAACAACCTACTGACAGATTTACAAACCACAAAAAAGACTTAGAATCGACAATCAGCAGACTACTTAGGACATGCAACAAAAACTGTGATTAGATTCCTTTCCCTTCACCTCTAGCGGGTTTCCCCATAGCGGGTAATGGGGCACAGGAGTTTTCAGAGTTACCTGAACAAAATGAAGATTAACCATACTGCAGGTATTGAGGGTCGACCATGTTGGACAGTGTGGAACACTTGTTCTTCTCTTTCGGTGGGCCGAGGTCTGCTACTGCCTGCAGAGGTCAGTGGGAGAGCTCCGGCTGCCAAGTGCCGTTTTCGTTTTCCAAATCAATTCGTGGCTCAATTTTTTGCCAGCTTTTCTCAAGCCTTACGTCCATATCTCATCCCACAGTCCTCCCCCCCCTCTCTTTCCTAAATAACTTTGCAGGTCTCAGTTTACAATTTTCATCTTCTCCAAGTTAAATGGCGCATTACTTTCAAAGTAGTTTCTAGTTGAAAGTTGTAAGAGCAGATATGGAACGAGTTTCTTTGCACTAAGCGTCTGGATGGAAAATCTGAGCACGAAAACTCATGACTGAATATTGTACTCATCTTGGCTACAGTGAGTAGATTGTTCTAGAGTTGAGTATGAGATGTGGTGGGAAATCCAATATTCCTAGAAGAGTGAGAACTGAGAAAGTGATTTTGAAGCTACGACTGGTACAACATTCGGGCTTTTTGTCCTTTTATCGAGTTACTTAAAGGACAAAAAGAGTCCATGGTGTTTTCGTCGCTGGTTAATGCCTTGAGCCTTGCTTGGCGTCACTGTATCAAGGAATGGTAGCGAGATGGACCAGTTATGGACACTGCCACTACAGAAATACTTCTCTGGAGAAAGAAGGTGTGGGTGAAATGGGCTAGGCGCTATGGCTCCACCACGGAGTTATGATGTAGAAGGGATGTCAGTGTAGAGTCAGGGGGAACGACCAAAATACTACTTCTTAAAAGTACAAGAAGTACTTCTGCTATTCTGCACTCGAGTAGACAGATGCTTCATGCAACATTTGCTACTTACTGCAGGGTTGCTAGTTCTTAGAACAGTTCGTTCGTCGCACTGAAACTGAACCGTGCGCAAAGGGCGTAGAACTCGACTGCTACGTCGTCATGCAAGTGAGACACCCCCGCGCGTTCATATAATATGAACGGCTTTGGCTCTGGCGGATTACACTGTATTTGTTGTTTACGAGGAGTCAACAGTGCACCACTGGTTAAATATTTTAAGCAATCAAATATTAAAGCCGCTCGCCTGTCGCACAATACGGATAGATACTGCGTGCAGCTCTGCGAGCCGAGTATGGGAGGTTTATTTGTGAAGGATCCTCCTCGAGCTTTAGATAACTTGCAGAGATATTGCGGAATGCCGCCAACAAAAGAAATATTTTTAACACTCGCAGTAGGTTTAAGGTCGACCGGTACTGGCGATTAAATCGTCAGTCATGAGTTCGTTGAATACTGCGAGTCAGAACTCAACGCACGTAACTGCCAGACCAAGAAGTGTCTACAAGCTGCTGTGGTGGTGACCTGGGTCACAGGTCTGTTCCCTTATCAAAATGACTGTTCGCTCGTTACAGAGTTGTATTAGTCCAAAGTCACGGAGGTTGCGGTTTCGCCACTAGTCTTCTAGCGCTAGAACACCTAGACGTACGCTAATCTGTTTTTGAGGAGTTCATCATGCGGAGGCTATTATGTTGATATAAACGCCACATGTTGCCCCCTGTATGGTTTAGAAGGACGGTGCACCGGTGGAAACTTCGTTTACTGTTTTCTCACGGCATAATCACGAATGCCTCACTACCTAAATTGTTCCAACAGGTAGTCCTGAAGCTCCTGTGGTTAATGTCTTCTTCTCCGTCCTCTCTCATTCAAACTCTCTCACTTTCTCTCTACGACGGATAGGAATCGTTATTCCCACTCATGTTGGCACTCAGTTAGTGCAGAGTTTGACATGCCGTACTTTGACTTTGACGCCTTGAACAAATCCGTGTCCATAATCGGTTCCATTTACAAGTGATCTTGCCCTGGAGTTAAGTCACTTGTTCGAAGGGTTCTCAACGCTGTATTTTCTGAGAGGTGGGAGTGTGGGATGGCCCCAAATTAGAAACCGTGCATCGCAGCGGTGTGGGAAGGAGGCATTACCACAGACACAGACTATTCCAGGTTTGGTGAACGTGGTAGATATTCCACACAATTCTCCCATCACCGCCGCATAGAAGCATATGCGCACTACGCTGATTGGAGCGTCCTCTCTATCTTTCTCGCTTAGTCGTCTTCGTCCAAGCCTATTTTGTCTAGCTAGCAGTGAGCTTTTTGATCTGACGGTGTGCCTCAGCCGTAGATTGAGGCTTCCCGTAGGTCTTACAGAATTCTGCTATCCAGCTTCATCGGGTGTTGATTTGGAACAAGCAGAATGGGAACAGTGGGCCGTTCTTCTCAGTTACGCGTAAACGTGGACGAGTCCCTGAGACTCACTTGTTACAGCACTAGTGTTACGGGGGGATTCCTATTGTAGCGATATCATCACACTAAGTGAGTCGGGGAGTTAGTATGAAATCAAGCCGAATGCAATTGGAACAGAGTTTTATTCTCAATTAGATTCAGGGAAGTTTTACCACCACAAAACGGGAACTGGGTGGGAGCGAACGCGAGCACGAGCAACACGGCGACGAGGGAACTGGCTCGGTTACAACTGATGGCAGCGAAGTCTCGAGCGAATCGGGGCATTTGAGGTGCCCAGTCAGCATAAATGCCCCGGACGAACCTCCGCTGAATCGAAGGGTTTGGTTCGTCCCGTTACACTAGCACCTGTGTTTTGACGAGGGTAGACTTGAAAGAATCACAGTTTACTGTAGCACACAACTTGTAATTGAAGCGTTAGGAAATCACAACAAAACAGGAGAATAGAGGAGAACTAAAGTCAGTTACTTCTTCTTCTTCTGTATGTGCCTTATCCGGCTAACCGGACGTTGGCAATCATTGCGGCGAGAGCGTCCCGGTCCTCTGCAGTCCTGAAAAGCTCCTCCGCACGCTGTATACCCGTCCACTTGCTCAAGTTATTCAGCCAGGAGAGCCGTCTTCTTCCAGCACCGCGCCGACCCTCGATCTTCCCTTTCATAATCAACTGAAGATACTTTCCTGAAGAGATATTGAAATGCAATTTTACGGCATTTCACCGTAGCCAGGAGCTTCCTCTGAACCTGAGCCCGCCGAAGAACTTCCTCGTTTGAAATGCGGGCTGTCCAAGGGATCCTAAACATCCTACGCAATTGCCACATCTCAAAGGCTCCTATTCTGCTCAGGGTGGCAGCCTTTAGGGTCCAAGCCTCCGCTCCAAGAGACAACCATACATAACATTTTACCATTCTCCATCGGAGAGAGAAGGTGAGGTTCTTATCACAGAAAAGATTTCTCATTTTCAAGAATACGGAACGAGCCTTCTCAATTATACATTTGACCTCCATGTCCGGATCCATAGATTCGTTGATGAGGCAGCCCAAGTACTTGAATCTCCTTACCCGTTCAACTCTACGGCCATTGAGTGTCAACACAGCATCATCATGAGAGGAACGACTGAAAACCACCCATTTGGTCTTCGTAATATTGATTGTCAGACCCGCCTGTTGGCCAGCACTCGAGAGTCTATTCAAGAGAAGCTGAAGATCCTCCAGGCTCTCAGCTAACAGCACGGTATCATCAGGATATTTGATGGAGGTGATTCGCTCCCCGTTCACTCGGACCCCAACATCAAGATCTTCAACCACTTCCTTAAATATACGATCTGCGTTAAGGTTGAAAAGAAGAGGTGAAAGCAGGCATGCTTGCCTAACCCCTCTCTGGATGCTGAGCTCAGGCGTCACAATATCACCCGCTCGTACCTTGGCCACCTGCTTCCAGTACAGGTTGTGGATTATGCGAATATCCTTCCCATCTACTCCACACTCCTTCAGAACCTCTAAAAGCTTTGAATGCAGAACACGGTCAAACGCCTTCTCATAGTCAATGAAGCAGGCAAAGACATCTCTATGCTGATCATGACACTTCTGCATCAGGACGCTGAAGGCAAACAATGCATCTTGCGTACCAACGGCGTGCCGGAAACCGAACTGGGCATCATCGAGGTCAAACTCACACTTGGAGCGGATGCGAGCATGAAAAACTCCCAAAAACGTTTTCAGCGTGTGGCTCATTAGGCTTATCAGCCGGTAATCATTGCAAGTTTTGGGGTGCTGCTTCTTGGGGATCACCACAAAGGTGGACATTAACCACTCCTCAGGAAGCCTCCCAGTCTCATAAATCCGATTGAACAGCTCCACCACCAGATCCAAGTTGTCCTCCACTATCCGCTTGATTGCCTCCATGGGAATCTCGTCCGGGCCTACTGCTTTCCTGGTTTTACCAATGGAGATGGCATGGAGAACCTCCGATTTAAGGATCGATGGACCCTCAAGGTTCTGCTCATAACATAAATTACAGTAGTTCTGAGTCCGGGCCAGGGGAGGGAACCACCACTTTGGAAGGGGTATAAATTCGTCAAATTGGTTAGTTAACTAAGAAAGGTTTTCAAAAGGGGCGCCAAGAGACGTGTTTTAATCGGTAGGTTTCGCACGGAGGATGGTTGTGACCGGTGGAGCGGTGACAGGAAGTATCTGGGAAACCTGGACTTACGAAGGCTCTATTATGATTTGCGGTATTCGAATTGAAGCCTGTTTTTGTGGACTAACCTGTAGGAACGTCAATCCCAGGGATGAGGAATTTTGAGAGGCCGGGGAAAAATTAATCGGGGAACTCTCTGCGCTTAGAGCCGGACGACTCACACGTGCAAGGATTAAAAGATTTTGCTTGTCGGATTAAACAGGGGAACAGTGAGGTGCTGGAAAAACTGGAAAGTTGGCCGGGATCAACGTATTTAGAGACTTGCTTAAAACAACCTCACCGTCAGAAGACCAAAGTAGACTTTCATCTTTCCGTGGAGTAGTTAGGTATTTCCCAGCCATATTTGTGCCTGCATGCTCGTGGCTCCACTGCTCTGACAAGAGGCTCGAGGCATTCAAGTACTCCTGAAGGTTGGAGGCTGACAACCTGGAGAGATGAGCAACTCCAAAATTCTACTGGATGAACAGACAGCAAGTGAGTGCTTGTAACAGCTACCAGTAGTTTTTGACTGCCACTAAGAAACCCATACTCCTCCCCCAAGAGCTTTGGGCAGTGTAATCACGCACTGACGATCGCGAACGCAATGACGAAAAACTAACTGCAGGTTGCACATTAAAATAAAAAGGATTGAGTACTTGCTACGGACATCTTAGGCACCAAATAATAGTGTGGAGTAACGAAGGGTAAATTGACTAAGAGATCGCATGAAAACATCATTTATTTGACTGTCGGCATTTGCTTTAGTGCAGGACTGAAAGGCGTACTTCAAGTTCAGCAGGCGTATGAGTAAACTGATGTTCATCAGCCGAATTTAGTGAGCTCAGTTGTTTTCTTCTTGTCTTGCGCGCAGCACGTTCATGTAGGAGTAGGCTGTGCTCATCACCTGTAGAGGGAAATAACATAATGAATTGATTAAGAATATTTGGAGCATTGCTGTTAAAAAATCTGTAGCACTGGGGAAACATGAGAAGGTTCATTAGGATTCAGGCAGTGTGCAAGACTGCAGTCGGAGGAGCCTTGCTGGCTTCCACGTAGACATGAAAACATTGATGAAATTAAGGGAGTTTGCAAGCAACTTTTCTAACCGCAGTCAAACAGCGCTCTTTTCCGTTCCTCGTGGCTTGGCCACCGGCCGCCAAATTCAAGCCATTGGTACAGTTTGTATCCCTATTTTGAACAAGTTGCTCACGACACACTTGACGATAAACGAGTGGCCAGTAATTTCATTGGACGTTACTTGAAATAATGTAAATTAACTTCGTACCACTATTCGCATCGACTTACTGTGCTGAAGGTCTCACGATCCAAAGGCGTTAGAGAACTAGCCATCAAAACTATTGGTTGACGTAGGAGATTCTTCATGATGAGGACGTCTTTGAGCACTTCTTTGCTACAATTGATCCATTCGAATGCGTAGATGGCGTCAAATAAATCTTCACACTGTTGCCAAAACGCGACCATAAGTGAAGCATTATCATAAGAATCAACGTTGATCATAAATATATAGAAAATTATATTTCAGTAGTGCAAAACCGCTCATTGCAATGCTCGCACAGACTGGTGAAACTGTGAGAGGGAAAATAAGTAGTCGGATGAGGGGATCAGGGCTTGAATTGTTAAAGCCAAAAGCTGATTGATTGGAGGCCATGGAATTCTGGGATTGGCGACTCAGGTTGAGGAAGGTCCCCTGAGGGCACTGGCCGCGTCAACTCTCCTTGTGCGGAGGTTAACAAGACCATTCTTTCATTAATGCGATAGCACTTATAGGAAAATTTTGAGACTTACCTCATTTTTGATAACTTGACCTAGTTCACAGACTATGAACATACAAAATACCACGCCAACCAGTATAAATGTGCCTGTAACTATCATGCTGGGCCTCCCTCTTCCCTACGAAATGAAATTAATGTCGTCAGACGTCAGGTTACGTATCAGGTGACGTATCATTTTCTACAAAATTGGAATGAAAACTTGTCATTAACTAAAACCAGCAAGACGAACCTGCATGAATGTCACTGCAGACATGGCGATAGAAATGCTGCCATTGAAAACAACTATTCCGGTTGGCCAATTGATGATGTTCATGTAGTCCTCGGCGAATCTGTGGAAATAAAAGGAATCGTTCATACATCAAGTTTCCTAGATACCCCAAGAAGTTTTGAATTACAAAATAATTATCGGGGACCTTCTAAATTGTAACGTACTTGGGGAATTGTGTGGTGTGTGCGTAAATTTGCAATTGTCACAAAAGGGGATGTCGTCAAGGGATTTTTGGGGTGCAGGAGACGATGATCGACTCATGATGGGGCAGTGTTGACCAATCTGAGCAAGAATGAACAGGAGTGAACAAGGTGGTCGATGATGTGATGATCGACAAGAACAGGGAGGGACGGGTGGTCGCAATGAACACGACAGAACGCAACAGGAACGTGAACGTGAACACGTGCACGATTTTGAGCGAAAATGCGGAAAATACGCGTGGCAACCGCGACGTATTTTCGAGAGGAGTGAATCAGAAAAGCTCTGCTACCAATTTGTAACGTACTTGGGGAATTGTCTCACAATTCGCCGTGTACAGAACACGCGTGAAAGTGGTGTCTGGGGCCCAAAAGAAACGAACAAATTAAATACGCTCAATTATACTCACTTGATGAAATAAATAAAATAATGACTCTCACGCAAGTAATGGGAAATGAAATTATAAACCGAATAAAACCCACTTGAATTTAATCAGGGAAAATTAGAAATGGAATGAACTCCTTTTAGAATGACACAAATAACCTATGCTAGGATTGTATTAAATGACAATAAAGGGACAATGAGGAAAATGAAACACCAAGCTCTGATCGCTTACCTTACTTCACACAATATAAAGGGACGTTTAAGTACTGATTCACTGGCTTAGGAAAAAGTGGACGATTCGTCTGCGACGTCGGTAGCCGTTCTGATGGAGAAACGTGGCTCCACCGCTAATATAAACAGCGGCGAACTGCACGGGTGGCAGTCAGTGTTGCCGCTTCCGGCAGTCCGCCACAAACCATTACAAAATTAATCGAAGACAGGAAATCAGCTCTGTTTAGTTTCTTGCAACCGAAGAGTGTAGTGGTAATTGTCAAGATACGAAATACCACCGTAATGCCAGCGTGTGTTGACATGAAGGAGTGCTGCCGTGAGCCCAACCTTTCGGTTGTGGTTTCATTGGAGGGCACCTGGCTGCCTAGCGAGCTGCTCCATGCTGGAACGACGGCTACCTTTCACCGACTTCCCTTGTTCAACCGTTCGTCGTAGAATGGCCCAGTTGTGCTATAGGGATTTAATAAATGCATCTACACTTAACTCGCTGTCATTATCCCAACGAGAGTTGTTCCCGAAATTGTTATCAAAGCCACCAACATGCTTCGCTAACCTCAATACGATTCGATGGTGTTGAACGACCTGTTTCATACAATGGTGGTAGCACTCCATCAACGCTTTGTTGTGAGACCTCTTGAGCGGATGATTAGGAGGATTTCTTCCAAAGCGTGTCTTGTACAAAGCATTTGCTCGTTTATCCGTGCTGACGCAGGCCGTTCGAAGGATATTTTGCTGCAGGATGAGCTCGAGGCCGAAAAACAACATCACGACAGTCCCTACATTTCCCACTAAAGCAACATTGCCAGCGTCAAATGCCATGTACGCCAGCATTAACCACCTGCAACATGGAGGTTGAACCGTTCGTCAGTTCACAAGTTTATTCAGGGATTTCACAAAAGTAGTTACATAAAAGAGTGCAGTCTGTGAGTCGTATACGGTCGGTGTAGTGCCACTACATAGTATTAATGACTTCGTAGTTTGTCAGCTGCAAAGTCTATAGTGATTTCTCAACATTGCATTTTAGAAAAATTTTTTGTAACGGGAGAGGAAACATCCAGTGCATGAGAGGGACAACTGCGGTAAGAAGAAAGAGAAGAAGAAAAAGAGATAGACGAAGAAAATTATTCTTTTTTCTTGGATTGAGGCATATAGGGAGGAGAGCACCATTCAATGCTTTTGTTGCTGGTTTTAAATCATAACAGAAACTAACTGGAAGTGGCAATTAAGAATGCACGATTGGAGACGCTTACGTAGCACTCGTCTTGTCTCACTTACCCTCTTGTTCCTGATTGGGAAGGTACACAACGGTTTTCCGTACTATGGCGTACGGAAACTAGGCGTACTATGGTAGAGGTCAGGGCGCTGCTGAGAAATACAGAATGCTAGGTGAAGGGGGATACAAATCATCAATACATTTCTACAGATAAGTTATGCAAAGCTATCGGTAGAAATGGCTTTGAGGCAAATATGAGGCCTCTGAACCGGGGGGGGGGGGGTTCACTGTGGCGGTGAGGAAGTGCAGGGTTGAGGGAGGCTCTGGAAGAGGCAAGTCGAGTCGACCTTCGTGCCTTAACTGGTGGTGTTTCTATCGTGGAACATCCTCTTATCCTTCTTTCCTTCCCCGTTCCAATCCTTCAATCCCTAGAGCCGGCGTAGGGTAGTGTGGGCGCCCACCCCATTTCCTTCCTTATTATTTATTTAGTGTTTCCATTCTGATTAATAACCCTATGATTTCGGTCACGAAAATTTTTTTACAACCCCCCCTCTAAATTTGATACGTTACGTTTCAAGACATGGAGATTCCAAATTTGCAATGTCCCTCCACCGTCCCCCGTCCCCGTCCACCGACCGCCGTCTGGGCCGTTTTGTGCCTTTAACGTGGTCTAAAAAATTCGTTCTTTCTCACAAAAATCCAATTTGGTATCTAGTTGTGCCCGCCATTTCGGCAATCCGATCGGACGAAGCCCATGATTTTTAAGGGCAAAAAACGGTTAAAAAAATTAACGAAACGCAATAACAACAAGGGAACTACAGCGGAAGTCAACGTTTCGTCGTTAGTACTCCCTCCCTCCCTCCTCCCTGTCTCAACGAAACCACGTGCCTGCTCGACTCCCCTTTTGACTCCCAACGGGTTCGCTCAAAGCGCAGCCATCCCAATTTCCCCGACCCGACAGGGCAAAATCATCAAATATTTTGTTTCCATAGTTCCATTCATGTTTCGTATGGTTTACTAGTATTCGATGCTGAATTGAAAGAGATAGGTCTCGGAGCAGTAATACTAGGTAGTTGTTCATGAGAATAATGAACCATTGTGTAATAATTTGCAGGGTTTTTTTTTCGGTGAGCTTTGAAAAAAAAAAAAAAAAACATAACAAAACAAAACAAAAAAAGTGTGTCCGTGAACGATTTTTCACCCATTTATAGAAAACCACCGTATAAAATAAGCTCAAACTTGATATCTAGCCCGCACGTTACCATGGCAGGCCAAAATGAGGGTATGAGCAAAATCCATCTCAAGTTAACTATAGTTATCACAGTGATCAAAACACCAAAAATTTTTTTTCTAAAAACCAGCTGTAACGATTTTGATTAAATTTTTGATGTGGATAGCTCGTGACAAGATAATCATACGATAAAATTCCCATCAGTAGGAAGATGACGAGAGCAGAACAATAAATTACTAAAAGTTGCGGCGAAAATCGACTTTAGCCCGAGTTTTAACTTATAAACTCTGCTCAAATGTCACTAGAATGTTGAAAAAAAGGTGTAGTGGTAATAACAATTGGTGATATATAAGATATATGGGGGTCGCTCCAGAAATTTCGGAATTTTAACTACCGCGGTTTAGCTTATTACCATTTCTAAAAGTTTTTACCCAATAGCTCTGCAAAAGTGATTACTATCCCGTTCAAAAAAACCGTGTTAACAGCCTCAGCAATTCTCCGTGTACCAATTGTTCAATAATCGTCCGGGAACGAGTACGAGCGGCACAATAAATTACGGAACTGTAAGCGCTACCGCTTTCTGCTGCCGTGAAGTGTTGTTTGGCCAAGTTGAAATGAACTGAGTGATCAATGAATTGAGTAAGTGGGAAAAGCTACGTACAAAGTGAATTGACGAAGAGCTAAGGAAAGTTGTGTGTTGCAACTCACCAAATATTTTGAATTAATAAGACGCTATTTCTTTAATTTTAATTTTGTTCTTAACGTCGTGTTTGACGTTTTTCATTTTCGCCAAGTTTAATTTTAGTTTACTCACCAATCCAAATCTGTTTCGATCGTGAAGAAAAACCACATTTTGATTGGCAGTTTGAGATAAATTTCGTCGGCATAAGTGGCGTTGCTAATTTCGTAGTCAAAGAAAGCGTCAATCGCGTCGGCAAGCAATATTAATGTGGCTGCAAAAAACATGTACATGGGAATGGCGAACTTCACGATCTTTGACTACGAAATTAGCAACGCCACTTATGCCGACGAAATTTATCTCAAACTGCCAATCAAAATGTGGTTTTTCTTCACGATCGAAACAGATTTGGATTGGTGAGTAAACTAAAATTAAACTTGGCGAAAATGAAAAACGTCAAACACGACGTTAAGAACAAAATTAAAATTAAAGAAATAGCGTCTTATTAATTCAAAATATTTGGTGAGTTGCAACACACAACTTTCCTTAGCTCTTCGTCAATTCACTTTGTACGTAGCTTTTCCCACTTACTCAATTCATTGATCACTCAGTTCATTTCAACTTGGCCAAACAACACTTCACGGCAGCAGAAAGCGGTAGCGCTTACAGTTCCGTAATTTATTGTGCCGCTCGTACTCGTTCCCGGACGATTATTGAACAATTGGTACACGGAGAATTGCTGAGGCTGTTAACACGGTTTTTTTGAACGGGATAGTAATCACTTTTGCAGAGCTATTGGGTAAAAACTTTTAGAAATGGTAATAAGCTAAACCGCGGTAGTTAAAATTCGAAATTTCTGGAGCGACCCCATATATCTTATATATCACCAATTGTTATTACCACTACACCTGTTTTTCAACATTCTAGTGACATTTGAGCAGAGTTTATAAGTTAAAACTCGGGCTAAAGTCGATTTTCGCCGCAACTTTTTAGTAATTTATTGTTCTGCTCTCGTCATCTTCCTACTGATGGGAATTTTATCGTATGATTATCTTATCACGAGCTATCCACATCAAAAATTTAATCAAAATCGTTACAGCTGGTTTTTAGAAAAAAAATTTTTGGTGTTTTGATCACTGTGATAACTATAGTTAACTTGAGATGGATTTTGCTCATACCCTCATTTTGGCCTGCCATGGTAACGTGCGGGCTAGATATCAAGTTTGAGCTTATTTTATACGGTGGTTTTCTATAAATGGGTGAAAAATCGTTCACGGACACACTTTTTTTGTTTTGTTTTGTTATGTTTTTTTTTTTTTTTTCAAAGCTCACCGAAAAAAAACCCTGCAAATTATTACACAATGGTTCATTATTCTCATGAACAACTACCTAGTATTACTGCTCCGAGACCTATCTCTTTCAATTCAGCATCGAATACTAGTAAACCATACGAAACATGAATGGAACTATGGAAACAAAATATTTGATGATTTTGCCCTGTCGGGTCGGGGAAATTGGGATGGCTGCGCTTTGGGCGAACCCGTTGGGAGTCAAAAGGGGAGTCGAGCAGGCACGTGGTTTCGTTGAGACAGGGAGGAGGGAGGGAGGGAGTACTAACGACGAAACGTTGACTTCCGCTGTAGTTCCCTTGTTGTTATTGCGTTTCGTTAATTTTTTTAACCGTTTTTTGCCCTTAAAAATCATGGGCTTCGTCCGATCGGATTGCCGAAATGGCGGGCACAACTAGATACCAAATTGGATTTTTGTGAGAAAGAACGAATTTTTTAGACCACGTTAAAAGCACAAAACGGCCCAGACGGCGGTCGGTGGACGGGGACGGGGGACGGTGGAGGGACATTGCAAATTTGGAATCTCCATGTCTTGAAACGTAACGTATCAAATTTAGAGGGGTTGTAAAAAATTTTCGTGACCGAAATCATAGGGTTATTAATCAGAATGGAAACACTAAATAAATAATAAGGAAGGAAATGGGGTGGGCGCCCACACTACCCTACGCCGGCTCTAGGGATTGAAGGATTGGAACGGGGAAGGAAAGAAGGATAAGAGGATGTTCCACGATAGAAACACCACCAGTTAAGGCACGAAGGTCGACTCGACTTGCCTCTTCCAGAGCCTCCCTCAACCCTGCACTTCCTCACCGCCACAGTGAACCTTCCGGTTCAGAGGCCTCATATTTGCCTCAAAGCCATTTCTACCGATAGCTTTGCATAACTTATCTGTAGAAATGTATTGATGATTTGTATCCCCCTTCACCTAGCATTCTGTATTTCTCAGCAGCGCCCTGACCTCTACCATAGTACGCCTAGTTTCCGTACGCCATAGTACGGAAAACCGTTGTGTACCTTCCCAATCAGGAACAAGAGGGTAAGTGAGACAAGACGAGTGCTACGTAAGCGTCTCCAATCGTGCATTCTTAATTGCCACTTCCAGTTAGTTTCTGTTATGATTTAAAACCAGCAACAAAAGCATTGAATGGTGCTCTCCTCTCTATATGCCTCAATCCAAGAAAAAAGAATAATTTTCTTCGTCTATCTCTTTTTCTTCTTCTCTTTCTTCTTACCGCAGTTGTCCCTCTCATGCACTGGATGTTTCCTCTCCCGTTACAAAAAATTTTTCTAAAATGCAATGTTGAGAAATCACTATAGACTTTGCAGCTGACAAACTACGAAGTCATTAATACTATGTAGTGGCACTACACCGACCGTATACGACTCACAGACTGCACTCTTTTATGTAACTACTTTTGTGAAATCCCTGAATAAACTTGTGAACTGACGAACGGTTCAACCTCCATGTTGCAGGTGGTTAATGCTTTGGCGTACATGGCATTTGACGCTGGCAATGTTGCTTTAGTGGGAAATGTAGGGACTGTCGTGATGTTGTTTTTCGGCCTCGAGCTCATCCTGCAGCAAAATATCCTTCGAACGGCCTGCGTCAGCACGGATAAACGAGCAAATGCTTTGTACAAGACACGCTTTGGAAGAAATCCTCCTAATCATCCGCTCAAGAGGTCTCACAACAAAGCGTTGATGGAGTGCTACCACCATTGTATGAAACAGGTCGTTCAACACCATCGAATCGTATTGAGGTTAGCGAAGCATGTTGGTGGCTTTGATAACAATTTCGAGAACAACTCTCGTTGGGATAATGACAGCGAGTTAAGTGTAGATGCATTTATTAAATCCCTATAGCACAACTGGGCCCGTTCTACGACGAACGGTTGAACAAGGAAAGTCGGTGAAAGGTAGGCGTCGTTCCAGGCATGGAGCAGCTCGCTAGGCAGCCAGGTGCCCTCAATGAAACCACAACCGAAAGGTTGGGCTCACGGCAGCACTCCTTCATGTCAACACACGCTGGCATTACGGTGGTATTTCGTATCTTGACAATTACCACTACACTCTTCGGTTGCAAGAAACTAAACAGAGCTGATTTCCTGTCTTCGATTAATTTTGTAATGGTTTGTGGCGGACTGCCGGAAGCGGCAACACTGACTGCCACCCGTGCGGTTCGCCGCTGTTTATATTAGCGGTGGAGCCACGTTTCTCCATCAGAACGGCTACCGACGTCGCAGACGAATCGTCCACTTTTTCCTAAGCCAGTGAATCAGTACTTAAACGTCCCTTTATATTGTGTGAAGTAAGGTAAGCGATCAGAGCTTGGTGTTTCATTTTCCTCATTGTCCCTTTATTGTCATTTAATACAATCCTGGCATAGGTTATTTGTGTCATTCTAAAAGGAGTTCATTCCATTTCTAATTTTCCCTGATTAAATTCAAGTGGGTCTTAATCCCTTTATAATTTCATTTCCCATTACTTTCTTGAGAGCCATTATTTTATTTATTTCATCAAGTGAGTATAATTGAGTGTATTTGATTTGTTCTTTTCTTTTGGGCCCAGACACGACTTTCATGCGTGTTCTGTACACGGGAATTGTGAGACAATTCCCCAAGTACGTTACAAATTGGTAGCAGAGCTTTTCCGATTCCCCCCTCTCGAAAATACGTCGCGATTGCCACGCGTATTTTCCTCATTTTCGCTCAAAATCGTGCACGTGTTCACGTTCACGTTCCTGTTGCGTCCTGTCGTGTTCATTGCGACCCGCCGTCCCTCCCTGTTCTTGTCGATCAATACATCATCGCCCACCTTGTTCACTCCTGTTCATTCTTGCTCGGATTGTTCAACACTGTCCCATCATGAGTCGATCATCGTCTCCTGCACCCCAAAAATCCCTTGACGACACCCTCTTTTGTGACAATTGCAAATTTACGCACACACCACACAATTCCCCAAGTACGTTACAATTTAGAAGGTCCCCGATAATTATTTTGTAATTCAAAACTTCTTGGGGTATCTAGGAAACTTGATGTATGAACGATTCCTTTTATTTCCACAGATTCGCCGAGGACTACATGAGACATCATCAATTGGCCAACCGGAATAGTTGTTTTCAATGGCAGCATTTCTATCGCCATGTCTGCAGTGACATTCATGCGGGTTCGTCTTTGCTGGTTTTAGTTAATGACAGAGTTTTCATTCCAATTTTGTAGAAAATGATGCGTCACCTGATACGTAACCTGACGTCTGACGACATTAATTTCATTTCGTAGGGAAGAGGAGGCCCAGCATGATAGTTACAGGCACATTTATACTGGTTGGCGTGGTATTTTGTATGTTCATAGTCTGTGAACTAGGTCAGGATTATCAAAAATGAGAGTAAGTCTCAAAATTTTCCTATAAGTGCTATCGCATTAATGAAAGAATGGTCTTGTTAACCTCCGCACAAGGAGAGTTGACGCTGGCCAGTGCCCTCAGGGGACCTTCCTCAACCTGAGTCGCCAATCCCAGAATTCCATGGCCTCCAATCAATCAGCTTTTGGCTTTAACAATTCAAGCCCTGATCCCCTCATCCGACTACTTATTTTCCCTCTCACAGTTTCACCAGTCTGTGCGAGCATTGCAATGAGCGGTTTTGCACTACTGAAATATAATTTTCTATATATTTATGATCAACGTTGATTCTTATGATAATGCTTCACTTATGGTCGCGTTTTGGCAACAGTGTGAAGATTTATTTGACGCCATCTACGCATTCGAATGGATCAATTGTAGCAAAGAAGTGCTCAAAGACGTCCTCATCATGAAGAATCTCCTACGTCAACCAATAGTTTTGATGGCTAGTTCTCTAACGCCTTTGGATCGTGAGACCTTCAGCACAGTAAGTCGATGCGAATAGTGGTATGAAGTTAATTTACATTATTTCAAGTAACGTCCAATGAAATTACTGGCCACTCGTTTATCGTCAAGTGTGTCGTGAGCAACTTGTTCAAAATAGGGATACAAACTGTACCAATGGCTTGAATTTGGCGGCCGGTGGCCAAGCCACGAGGAACGGAAGAGCGCTGTTTGACTGCGGTTAGAAAAGTTGCTTGCAAACTCCTTAATTTCATCAATGTTTTCATGTCTACGTGGAAGCCAGCAAGGCTCCTCCGACTGCAGTCTTGCACACTGCCTGAATCTAATGAACCTTCTCATGTTTCCCCAGTGCTACAGATTTTTAACAGCAATGCTCCAAATATTCTTAATCAATTCATTATGTTTATTTCCCTCTACAGGTGATGAGCACAGCCTACTCCTACATGAACGTGCTGCGCGCAAGACAAGAAGAAAACAACTGAGCTCACTAAATTCGGCTGATGAACATCAGTTTACTCATACGCCTGCTGAACTTGGAAGTACACCTTTCAGTCCTGCACTAAAGCAAATGCCGACAGTCAAATAAATGATGTTTTCATGCGATCTCTTAGTCAATTTACCCTTCGTTACTCCACACTATTATTTGGTGCCTAAGATGTCCGTAGCAAGTACTCAATCCTTTTTATTTTAATGTGCAACCTGCAGTTAGTTTTCGTCATTGCGTTCGCGATCGTCAGTGCGTGATTACACTGCCCAAAGCTCTTGGGGAGGAGTATGGGTTTCTTAGTGGCAGTCAAAAACTACTGGTAGCTGTTACAAGCACTCACTTGCTGTCTGTTCATCCAGTAGAATTTTGGGTTGCTCATCTCTCCAGGTTGTCAGCCTCCAACCATCAGGAGTACTTGAATGCCTCGAGCCTCTTGTCAGAGCAGTGGAGCCACGAGCATGCAGGCACAAATATGGCTGGGAAATACCTAACTACTCCACGGAAAGATGAAAGTCTACTTTGGTCTTCTGACGGTGAGGTTGTTTAAGCAAGTCTCTAAATACGTTGATCCCGGCCAACTTTCCAGTTTTCCAGCACCTCACTGTTCCCTGTTTAATCCGACAAGCAAAATCTTTTAATCCTTGCACGTGTGAGTCGTCCGGCTCTAAGCGCAGAGAGTTCCCCGATTAATTTTTCCCGGCCTCTCAAAATTCCTCATCCCTGGGATTGACGTTCCTACAGGTTAGTCCACAAAAACAGGCTTCAATTCGAATACCGCAAATCATAATAGAGCCTTCGTAAGTCCAGGTTTCCCAGATACTTCCTGTCACCGCTCCACCGGTCACAACCATCCTCCGTGCAGAAACCTACCGATTAAAACACGTCTCTTGGCGCCCCTTTTGAAAACCTTTCTTAGTTAACTAACCAATTTGACGAATTTATACCCCTTCCAAAGTGGTGGTTCCCTCCTGGCCGGACTCAGAACTACTGTAATTTATGTTATGAGGCAGAACCTTGAGTCCATCGATCCTTAAATCGGAGGTTCTCCATGCCATCTCCATTGGTAAAACCAGGAAAGCAGTAGGCGGACGAGATTCCCATGGAGGCAATCAAGCGGATAGTGGAGGACAACTTGGATCTGGTGGTGGAGCTGTTCAATCGGATTTATGAGACTGGGAGGCTTCCTGAGGAGTGGTTAATGTCCACCTTTGTGGTGATCCCCAAAGCAGCACCCCAAAACTTGCAATGATTACCGGCTGATAAGCTAATGAGCCACACGCTGAAAACGTTTTGGGAGTTTTCCTCCTCGCATCCGCTCCAAGTGTGAGTTTGACCTCGATGATGCCCAGTTCGGTTTCCGGCACGCCGTTGGTACGCAAGATGCATTGTTTGCCTTCAGCGTCCTGATGCAGAAGTGTCATGATCAGCATAGAGATGTCTTTGCCTGCTTCATTGACTATGAGAAGGCGTTTGACCGTGTTCTGCATTCAAAGCTTTTAGAGGTTCTGAAGGAGTGTGGAGTAGATGGGAAGGATATTCGCATAATCCACAACCTGTACTGGAAGCAGGTGGCCGAGGTTCGAGCGGGTGATATTGTGACGCCTGAGCTCAGCATCCAGAGAGGGGTTAGGCAAGGATGCCTGCTTTCACCTCTTCTTTTCAACCTTAACGCAGATCGTATATTTAAGGAAGTGGTTGAAGATCTTGATGTTGGGGTCAGAGTGAACGGGGAGCTATCACCTCCATCAAATATCCTGATGATACCGTGCTGTTAGCTGAGAGCCTGGAGGATCTTCAGCTTCTCTTGAATAGACTCTCGAGTGCTGGCCAACAGGCGGGTCTGACAATCAATATTACGAAGACCAAATGGGTGGTTTTCAGTCGTTCCTCTCATGATGATGCTGTGTTGACACTCAATGGCCGTAGAGTTGAACGGGTAAGGAGATTCAAGTACTTGGGCTGCCTCATCAACGAATCTATGGATCGGACATGGAGGTCAAATGTATAATTGAGAAGGCTCGTTCCGTATTCTTGAAAATGAGAAATCTTTTCTGTGATAAGAACCTCACCTTCTCTCTCCGATGGAGAATGGTAAAATGTTATGTATGGTTGTCTCTTGGAGCGGAGGCTTGGACCTAAAGGCTGCCACCTGAGCAGAATAGGAGCCTTTGAGATGTGGCAATTGCGTAGGATGTTTAGGATCCCTTGGACAGCCCGCATTTCAAACCGAGGAAGTTCTTCGGCGGGCTCAGGTTCAGAGGAAGCTCTGGCTACGGTGAAATGCCGTAAAATTGCATTTCAATATCTCTTCAGGAAAGTATCTTCAGTTGATTATGAAAGGGAAGATCGAGTCGGCGCGGTGCTGGAAGAAGACGGCTCTCCTGGCTGAATAACTTGAGCAAGTGGACGGGTATACAGGCGTGCGGAGGAGCTTTTCAGGACTGCAGAGGACCGGGACGCTCTCGCCGCGTGATTGCCAACGTCCGGTTAGCCGGATAAGGCACATACAGAAGAAGAAGAAGTAGCTGACTTTAGTTCTCCTCTATTCTCCTGTTTGTTGTGATTTCCTAACGCTTCAATTACAAGTTGTGTGCTACAGTAAACTGTGATTCTTTCAGAGTCTACCCTCGTCAAAACAGCAGGTGCTAGTGTAACGGGACGGACCAAACCCTTCATTCAGCGGAGAGTTCGTCCGGGACATTTATGCTGACTGGGCACCTCAAATGCCCTGATTCGCTCGAGACTTCGCTGCCATCAGTTGTAACCGAGCCAGTTCCCTCGTCGCCCGTGTTGCTCGTGCTCGCCGTTCGCTCCCGCAGTTCCCGTTTTGTGGTGGTAAAACTTCCTGAATCTAATTGAGAATAAAACTCTGTTCCAATTGCATTCGGCTTGATTTCATACTAACTCCCGACTCACTTAGTGTGATGATATCGCTACAATAGGAATCCCCCCGTAACACTAGTGCTGTAACAAGTGAGTCTCAGGGACTCGTCCACGTTTACGCGTAACTGAGAAGAACGGCCCACTGTTCCCATTCTGCTTGTTCCAAATCAACACCCGATGAAGCTGGATAGCAGAATTCTGTAAGACCTACGGGAAGCCTCAATCTACGGCTGAGGCACACCGTCAGATCAAAAAGCTCACTGCTAGCTAGACAAAATAGGCGGACGAAGACGACTAAGCGAGAAAGATAGAGAAGGACGCTCCAATCAGCGTAGTGCGCATATGCTTCTATGCGGCGGTGATGGGAGAATTGTGTGGAATATCTACCACGTTCACCAAACCTGGAATAGTCTGTGTCTGTGGTAATGCCTCCTTCCCACACCGCTGCGATGCACGGTTTCTAATTTGGGGCCATCCCACACTCCCACCTCTCAGAAAATACAGCGTTGAGAACCCTTCCGAACAAGTGACTTAACTCCAGGGCAAGATCGCTTGTAAATGGAACCGATTATGGACACGGATTTGTTCAAGGCGTCAAAGTCAAAGTACGGCATGTCAAACTCTGCACTAACTGAGTGCCAACATGAGTGGGAATAACGATTCCTATCCGTCGTAGAGAGAAAGTGAGAGAGTTTGAATGAGGAGAGGACGGAGAAGAAGACATTAACCACAGGAGCTTCAGGACTACCTGTTGGAACAATTTAGGTAGTGAGGCATTCGTGATTATGCCGTGAGAAAACAGTAAACAGAAGTTTCCACCGGTGCACCGTCCTTGTAAACCATACAGGGGGCAACATGTGGCGTTTATATCAACATAATAGCCTCCGCATGATGAACTCCTCAAAAACAGATTAGCGTACGTCTAGGTGTTCTAGCGCTAGAAGACTAGTGGCGAAACCGCAACCTCCGTGACTTTGGACTAATACAACTCTGTAACGAGCGAACAGTCATTTTGATAAGGGAACAGACCTGTGACCCAGGTCACTACCACAGCAGCTTGTAGACACTTCTTGGTCTGGCAGTTACGTGCGTTGAGTTCTGACTCGCAGTATTCAACGAACTCATGACTGACGATTTAATCGCCAGTACCGGTCGACGCAAACCTACTGCGAGTGTTAAAAATATTTCTTTTGTTGGCGGCATTCCGCAATATCTCTGCAAGTTATCTAAAGCTCGAGGAGGATCCTTCACAAATAAACCTCCCATACTCGGCTCTGCAGAGCTGCGCGCAGTATCTATCCGTATTGTGCGACAGGCGAGCGGCTTTAATATTTGATTGGCTTAAAATATTTAACCAGTGGTGCACTGTTGACTCCTCGTAAACAACAAATACAGTGTAATCCGCCAGAGCCAAAGCCGTTCATATTATATGAACGCGCGGGAATGTCTCACTTGCATGACGACGTAGCAGTCGAGTTCTGCGCCCTTTGCGCACGGTTCAGTTTCAGTGCGACGAACGAACTGTTCTAAGAACTAGCAACCCTGCGTAAGTAGCAAATGTTGCATGAAGCATCTGTCTACTCCAGTGCAGAATAGCGAAGTACTTCTTGTGCTTTTAAGAAGTAGTATTTTGGTCGTTCCCCTGACTCTACACTGACATCCCTTCTACATCACTTAACTCCGTGGGTGGAGCCATAGCGCCTGGCCCATTTCACCCACACCTTCTTTCTCCAGAGAAGTATTTCTGTAGTGGCAGTGTCCATAACTGGTCCATCTCGCTACCATTCCTTGATACAGTGACGCCAAGCAAGGCTCAAGGCATTAACCAGCGACGAAAACACCATGGACTCTTTTGTCCTTTAAGTAACTCGATAAAAGGACAAAAAGCCCGAATGTTGTACCAGTCGTAGCTTCAAAATCACTTTCTCAGTTCTCACTCTTCTAGGAATATTGGATTTCCCACCACATCTCATACTCAACTCTAGAACAATCTACTCACTGTAGCCAAGATGAGTACAATATTCAGTCATGAGTTTTCGTGCTCAGATTTTCCATCCAGACGCTTAGTGCAAAGAAACTCGTTCCATATCTGCTCTTGACTTTCAACTAGAAACTACTTTGAAAGTAATGCGCCATGTTAAGCGGAGAAGATGAAAATTGTAAACTGAGACCTGCAAAGTTATTTAGGAAAGAGAGGGAGGACTGTGGGATGAGATATGGACGTAAGGCTTGAGAAAAGCTGGCAAAAAATTGAGCCACGAATTGATTTGGAAAACGAAAACGGCACTTGGCAGCCGGAGCTCTCCCACTGACCTCTGCAGGCAGTAGCAGACCTCGGCCCACCGAAAGAGAAGAACAAGTGTTCCACACTGTCCAACATGGTCGACCCTCAATACCTGCGGTATGGTTAATCTTCATTTTGTTCAGGTAACTCTGAAACTCCTGTGCCCCATTACCCGCTATGGGAAACCCGCTAGAGGTGAAGGAAAGGAATCTAATCACAGTTTTTGTTGCATGTCCTAAGTAGTCTGCTGATTGTCGATTCTAAGTCTTTTTGTGGTTTGTAAATCTGTCAGTAGGTTGTTTTCGTTTGTGTAGTCTCTTGAGTGGTGTAAATATGGTGTCGCATTTTGTATTGAGTTGTTCATTTATGATCTGTCCATTGAAGTGTTTTATTTTTATAGATTTTCATGCTTTCTAATATGTTTAGTTTTTCATCCTTTGTATTCGTTATGTAGTCCTGTATTTTGGTAGGTTGATGACCAGTTGTGTTGAGGTGGTTGGGAGTGTTTGTTGTCCTTGTTCCTTTGCCAGTAGAACCCACCCCATGCACTCAGCAGATAAGTTGTGAAGTTTGCTGAGCTGGCGAATCGAGCGAAAGGTTATCAACGCACCCACAAAATCGAAGAGCTATCAGTATGGATGTAGAGTGATCAAGGGAATGAGAAGACCGTGGTTTGGGCGATCCTGGAAGATGAAAAAGATATTCGGGGCAAGTCGCAGCCCCCACAGGTAATTTCAAGGAGATACTCAAGAACTGTATTTCTCGTCTTTATGCACCATTTTGGAACCGTTTGGCTAGCGCCCTGTTGAGTTATTTCTGAAAGCCCTGTTACTTAGCCATTGCTCTGTTAGTACATTGTACAAATTGTACCACAATTGATAGCAATTCTATTGTTACGTGTCCAACCAAGATCGATCAAGAGTATTTTGAGTGTCCAGTAAACGCTCTCCCTGCGCTTGGCCAGGGTAGACTTGAACGAGTCACAGAGACGGGTTTTAATGTAGCACGACACTTGTAATTGAAGAGTTGGGAAATCACAACACCATTCGAAGATTTACATGTAAAAGAAGAAGTGACTGGAATATACTCGTAATATGAGTTTGAGTATACAAGCGCGAACATTGGGGCTCTGAAGGCGTGTGTACTGGTTGTACGGGAAGAAGAGAGGAGTCCAAATTAAATGTCAGAGAAATGTGGAAACGACTGTCAGTCGCGAGAACTGAGATACGACTGGCTGACTGATGACTGAGTTTCAGGAGAGCTGTCTATTGTGGAGACGAATGTGAACTGAGGTGAGGGAAAAGGATATTTTGGAAAGTCCAGAAGAAGGTGAAATCCGTTGTCACTCGAAAATAACTGAAGAGCTGAACTTTCCACTGGTACAAACGAAAGGGCTTCAGATCAGAAATGTGTTTGGGAAAACGATAACTTCCCATCAGGGCCAGTGACTTCCCGAGGTCAAAAACCCCAACTAATTCAGCCTTCCTGGAACACTCCCCCTTTTACCACAGCTTCATCACTATTGGAGTAAAATCACCCCACTCCTCCCCACCGGCTGTTGGACGAAGTGCATGAGTCAACCCATTATTGCATGTGTGGGGCAAGAGGCGCTAGGGCGAAAAAGGTCCCTGATGGTTACCACATGCCTCAGACTCAGGGCTAAGTATTGGCAAAAAACCAAATGCCGCCCTTTTTGAAGCAGGGGCTTTCCACAATCAAATTGAAGTATTAACCGTTACCTGCTCCTATCCCAATACCAACCCCAAAAGTGCACATGCTCGTTTAGCGTTTAGTGATTCAAAAGTTGCTTGTATACATCACCTCTCAGTCTGGCACGATGAGGAGTAGCTCTTTTATCTCTTCCTCTACACTAGTCACTCCGAATTCACCATGTAAAGTGCCTTGGCTGGTGCCAGCACTGCACTTCATGCCTCCGCAGTGATTTGAATAAATTATTGTACAGGGACAGCTTGTCGCCAAAGACAAGGTGATCAAGGCTTACAAGGAAGTGCATTCTTCAAGTTTCGATACGAGCCTCTATGCGTTCCTGAGCTTGGCTTCATACGTAATACCCAGATATTTGACCTCACTCGCGAATAGAAGCGAATAAGTTTTAAGAGAAGTAAGAACGAAGTTGATCGTACTGTGACATCCTCGATCTGAATGTCTGATGTTCAATTTTAAAGGCAGGTATCTCCAATTTAGCGATGAAGTAATGGTTTTGTTGTTTGCCCCCACCATGGCTTGGTCTGCCCCGAGCATGGCCTTCGCGGCACTCCTTCGAAGTGAAGCCATGTCCCCTGGCCCTCTATAACGGCGCCCTACCCTTCATTAGAAGATGGATGTCACTAGTCATCCGACTCCTTCATTTTCTTCTGACGGAGCACGGCTTGAACGAACCCGTCCAAGGCCTCCCACCTCGACTCGTTCTCCAACATCCTACTGACGGCCATGGATGGCAGGAGCTCCCCTACAGGTACCTGCAGGGTTCTGCCCACACGCGACAGGCGAATAACGTGTGCTCTGCGCGGTCCACAGTACCTGTAGAAGGGATCTTCTTTTCTTGGGGAATTCATGCCCCGTCAAGAACTGGCTGTCCACCTCCTAAGGTTTCTGTCTCCCATCGGCTATGCCATGCCTGGAGCGTTCAGAAGGCATTCCTCTCTTTGCCTGGATACCTGGAGACGTGTCCCCTGGCAAACGATCTGAGTACAGGAAGTCGAAGGATGAGCCTAACCAACTGCCACGAGCTACATCAGCAGTAATTTTCGTGTGGGCTCGCCATAATCCTGTTTTATGAGATTTATGAGAAATATTTACTTAGGTTACACAAAAATAACGACCTCTTAGGAGCTCACTCAAATAATTTATTTAGCAGTATTTAATAGGAAGTCAGTGATGGCACATTCCCTGGCCGGTGGAGAACCCTTTTTTCTGTTAGAACATTTAACAACGTTCAAGTAACAACTGTGCAAGTCACACCATGTTGTAGCTTGTATATTTTGCCCTGGGTGTAGAAGGAGTGACCACCGGACTTTATCGAGGTCTCTAGAAGGTAATGCTGGGCTTGGAACCAGCTGCACGCAATTCAGAAAAACCACAACAACTTTTAGAGTGCGATCCTCCCATTACAGAATAAGTGTGGTTTTAATGTGTACTCGTGTATTACACCTGCTCCACTATACAACCCATCAGTATTTGAGATAAACCATTCATTTTCGCCTTAACTGTTGTATAATATTTTTTTCAGCAGCAAGAAATATGCTGTACGCAAAATGGATGGAGGAGCTTGACAAACTTGACACTCCTGCGGTAAAAGAGAGGCGGTACAAAGACTATTGGTACCTACTAGAACTCTGCGGTACTTTCATCCCCTGGAAACCCAAAATTTGGATCTTCTATCTTCTCTACGTTATCTTAGTTCTGCTTAAATCAGATCGGCTTCTTACTTTGTTATATGGTAACCATCTTCAAAGTTAACGACCTTGCCATCATTGGTCAAGCTTTAAACTACGCAGCACTCATTTTAATTGGTTTGTTTATCATGGCGACGGGAAATCTCGATCGAAGGAGCATGACTGGGGCGTTCGAAACCTGTAACTCCGGCTTCTACGACTACAAAGATGAAGAAGCGTTGCCGGACAATATTCGCGAATTGATGAATCAATTCGCACTTTTGAAAAAAATCATCATGTTTGCCGTTCCCTCGTACATGTTCGTCATTGCCGTGATAATTTTGAGCGCAGATCAGATCGACATGTTGTTTAAACAAGAAATCAGCAACGACACGTATCTCAACGGAGTTTATCTCAAACTACCGATCAAAATGTGGATTTTCTTCAAGATCGAAACAAATTTTGATTGGTGAGTGAATTCACGAACAATCCGCATAATATTTTTAGAATTTTAGCTCGGCACGAGCAGTCTAAATTAAATAAGACGTGTACGCTGCGGTATTCCCAATACCCCACCAGGGCAATGACGGAATGAACTGGGGACGTGTTAAAAGTCTCGTCTGAAGTCACCAACCAAACTCGGAATGTTTCGGTTCGGTGAATCAGGTCATTCCAAGACCATGCAATATCTTGCGGTAGGATGCGAACTGGAGCCAATAGATTTGCGATAACAAAAACTAGTCAGAATTTATTTTCGTCTATTTGACTTACTGCATTATAACATTTTACGGTATTGCAGGTGGAGCAGACTAAAAATCGTGTTCGTAACAACATCACACACGCACGCAGCACATCTCTGCAATCTGAGCAGTGTCTGCGTTAAAAACCCCACACCCTGGAAGATATTCTGCTTACTACTTATGGGACGTGAAGGTGACAGAACTGTAATCGCCATCTTCCGCGATTTTATCAGGCTTTATAGATATTGTAAAGAACGAGAGTTATGGCAAAGACTGTGCCTGCGGGGATGTTTGATCCTGTTCCCACAGGATGTGCCCATCTTAATATTCACCTTCCTCAGTTTGCTTATTGTCCTCCACGCTGCTTTACTGAAGTCAATTGAACGAGAATGCGGCGACAAGACTAGTTTTTAAATGGCCGGGCAGTTGACACATTGTGGGTGTTTTTTAATAACAAACTTAGTCGATACGAAGTTGAAATTCGCATCATGGCGCCTTCACACCCACCAACCAATTCCATCCATTTCCTTTTTTACTTTCCTTGGCTCTACGAAGTAGAAAGGAAAGTTATGTAATCAGCTGAAAAAAAAATTTTGAGTTTTCTTCAGATCTTTACGTTTCAGACCCCCCTGAGCCCGAAAAACACTATTTGGGAAAATGGTCTGTGTGTCTGTGAACGATTTTTAGAGAAAACCACCGAACCAAATCAGCTCAAACTTCATATCTCGCCCGCAGGTCATCATGGGACATAAAATTAGGGTATGAACAAAATTCACAGAAACTTAACTATAGTTATCATAGTGATCAAAACACAAATTTTTTTTCTCAAAAACGGCTCTAACGATTTTGATTAAATTTTTTATGTTGATAGCTCCCAATAAGGCAATCACACCATAAAATTTCCATTCGTGGGTAAATGACGAGGCAGCACAATAAATAATCTAAGTTTTCGACGAAAAGCGTTTTTACGCAGTTTTTCCTTATAAACTCCGCTGGGATGTTAGTAGAAAGTTAAAGAAAATTGGTGCCGTAGTCAATTCAATACCTATAGGGTGAGTGTTTAAAAACTCTCATGAGATACATGGGAGCTCACTCCAGAAATTCCTGAGTTTCAACTACCGCCGTTTCGCTTACTACCAGTTCTAAGTTTTACCCAATAACTCTGCAAAAGTGATTACTATCCTCCTTCAAAGATTTGTGTTTACAGTCTCATTAAGTATCTAATTATCTGTGTACCGATTGCTCAATATCGGTCCTGTTTCAGTACGAGCAGCACAATAAAATCTGGAACTATAAGCGCTACCGCTTCCTGCTGTTGTGACGTGTTGTTTGACCAAGTTCAAAGGAACTGACTGATAAATGAATTGAGTAAGTAAAATTAGCCATGTACAAAGTGAATTGTTGTGGAGCAAAGGAAAGTTGTGTGTTGCAACGCACCAGATATTTTACTTTCCTTGGCTCTGCAAAGTAGAAAGGAAAGTTATGTAATCGGCTGAAAGATTTTTACGTTTCAGACCCTCCTGAGTCCGAAAAACACTATTTGGGAAAATGCCCTGTGATCACCAAGGCCTATAAAACTGAATCGACAGAAGCACTACAGGTGATCACTGGTCAGTAACCAGTTGATTTGGCCGTTGAGTGCATGGTTGACAAGTGGTGAGTGCAACGGCTTCCCGATTTGGGGTGAACTCCGTGCGGATCTCACCACAGAACAGAAACTTTGCAGCCGTCGACGAACGGGCGCTGGAGAAATAGCAAGCGAGATAGAATACTCGTCAAAGGACGTGATACGTACGAATTCATCCCCAACATCTGTGAACGTCTTACAAGAAAATGGGTTGAGCCAGTTCCTCACGGGACAGGTGACTTCAATGCGCAGCTCCACTTCTTTCTCCGACTCTCCCTCATGCCCGTCTTGTGCCTCTTGTGCGGAGGAAACAAGAAACCACGTGCAGCTCCACTGTAGTTTTGAACAACAGGGCAACCGAACCTCGCAGCATTTACTGCTACATAGAAAGCCTATAACCATTTGGCAGAGTTCGCGAAGAAGGTGATGGTAGAAACGTGGTCATAGTTGATCTGTCCTTTTGAAACTTGCCCTCAAGTTACATAGTTAGATCAGGCAGGGAACCAGAATAAGAACTCCTCCCCGACAGTACGGGATTCTTCAGGTGGTCACCTCCACGCGGTCACACGCGATGGCAAACAGCTCTCTACAGGAAACAGGCGCGCGACCAAATACCTGGCTGTACCTCCACAGGTCTGAGTTCGGTCAATGCTGTCAGTCGGTGTCAGTGTGTGTGTGTCTGTGAACGATTTTTACAGAAAACAACCGTACCAAATCCACTCAAACTTGATATTCAGCCAGAAGGTTACCTTGGGACGCCAAAATAAGGGTATGAGCAAGTCCACTGAAAGCTAACCATAGTTATCATACAGATCAAAACACCAATTTTTTTCTCCAAAAAGGCTCCAACGATTTTGATTACACTTTTCATATTGATAGCTCTCAATACAGCAATTATACCATAAAATTCTAATTGTGGGAAAATGACGAGAGCAGCACAATAAATTATTAAAATTTTCGACGAAAAGCGTTTTTAGCGCGGTTTTCCTCATAAACTCCGGTGGAATGTTAGTAGAATGTTAAAAAAAATTCGTATTGTAGTCCTATCCAATACATATAGGGTGAGTGCTTAAAAACTCTCATGAGATACATGGGGCTCACTCCAGAAATTTCTGAATTTCAACTACCGCCGTTTCGCTTACTACCAGTTCTTAAAGTTTTTACCCAATAACTCTGCAAAAGTAATAACTATCCTTCTTCGAAAAATTTGTGTTTACAGCCTCATTAATTATCGGTGTACCAATTGCTCAATTATGGTCCTTCAATGAGTACGAGCAGCACAACAAATTCCGGAACTGTAAGCGCTGCCGCTTCCTGCAATGCCGTAAAGTGTTGTTTTGACAAGTTCAAATTAACTGAGTGATAAATGAATAGTGATTAAATAGAATTAACTTTGTAACGGCAATGTGAAAGTTGTGATGTTGCAACGCACCAGACATTTTATTTATTTGTTCTTCTATCGGACATTACCTTAATTCTTTACGATCGGCTGGTTTTTCACTCGGCTTCCCGTAATACAGTGATTCTTTCTGACCTTTTCATTACTTTATTTTCTAGAGTCAGTAATGCTCTGGTTTCCGTGGCTTCTCTATCACGTTGCCGCCTAAGTGGAAGTGATGGTGCAACAGCGGTCAACCAGACGCCAGGGATCGCAGATGTCAGAACGAGGGCCGATAGTCCTACGTAGGAACGAACGCTTGCATATGGATTGAGGCTAGGGAACGCGTGGAAGGCTGTTGTGTTTTGTTCTAATAAGCCTACCTTCAACACGCCATCGTTGGGGGTCATGTTGTGGTAGTATTACGAGACATCCCCTCCCACATCCCTCGACATGCTTCGATTTATTAACCAAAATACGTAGTT
The DNA here is from genome assembly GCA_020466155.1 of Pachypeltis micranthus. Lineage (NCBI taxonomy): Eukaryota > Metazoa > Arthropoda > Insecta > Hemiptera > Miridae > Pachypeltis > Pachypeltis micranthus. The sequence goes on along the minus strand of CM035777.1, from coordinate 25,465,333 downwards.
TCTTTTTAACTAGTTTCATTTGCTTCAATGCAACGTAAATTTACAAAGCAATAAATTGCCCAGGAGCCTTTGTATTGCAGAGCTGTTGATGCTTGCGTGGCAGGCGTTTAATGCCTTACTCATCTGCAGGTATGGTTATAACAGCAGCTACTCTCTTCAAATTTGACATTTCTCCCGGTCTCGGGCAAACTCATTACTACAGCAAAATATTATCCAGTCCGGCGTGCCTCAAACATGGATAGTAAGAAGAAGCGGAGTGCTATGTACAGACAAACTTTATGGTAAACGACCACCAACGCCTGGCCACTTTGAAGAGATCGGGAGATGAAGGCATTGACGTGAAAGTGCTATCAATACTGCTTGAAGCAGGTCGTCGAACACCACCGTATCTTATTGAGGTTAGCTAAGCTGATTCGAAAGCGACTTTATGCATTTTTTGGAAATACTTACACTACAACAATGAATAGAGGAAGGGGAATTCAGTTGTCGAAATATCCAGTTAATCAACCACTTGCAAAACAAAACAAAGAGATAATTACGGAAAATTTATTATGTAACATGCGTGAAGTCAGGGAAATTTGGATAAGATAAACTGCTCTGGTAGATACAGAATAAATATTGTTAATCAGGAAATTTAAAAAATAATATTTTCACAGAATATTCTTCTCTTCAAATTTACAATTCGAAGGCTTGGGAAATACGACACTGATTGGACTGTGCGAGTGGTTGACAAGAGGAAATGGAGAGAAAAAAGTGAAAGATCGTGACCGTAGAGTACACGGCGAGGATTCGAAGTGAAGAGGCGCTGAAGGGAAGGTTGGGTGCCCAGTGTTCAGTATACGGTCAACCAGAGTCACGTTTGATGTCCTAACTTTACTTTACCTCTTCAACTGCGTTTTGGGAGTGCTGCGCAGAAACGTGGCGTTCTGAAAGGCTTCGGACTGATTTCTCACTTGGCAGCGAATACGACGAGCGAAACTGACGATGGGAGAAGTCGAATGAAGAAAGGTGGCAGCTTGGAGGTGGTGAAAGGACTTAATGCCAAAGAATGGATGAGAGAAAGAGTAAGAGAGAGGAAGATCAGAGATAGGGTTGCAAGCATGAGCGACCTGAAGGGCTCAGATCATCAGGAAAGTACGAAACAAGAAAAAATAAGAAAACAGAAGAGAAGGAACCGCTCACTTCGCCTCTTGAAAGGAGACTAAGTGACGCCTCAGGAGTCGTCAACAATGAACGTGCCGCCCTGTATAGAGTCGGCATTGGAATTTGGAGACTGTGAGTGATTTATGCAGGCGCTATGTTTCACTGTTCCCGACACAGGGTCTTTCTATGAATACCCTCTGATACACCCAGCTATGTAAAAGCAATTGGGGTTTATGTCCGCCAGTAGGCAAATTACTAAGAGGATTAACATGGGGTGGGTCACCGTCTCCTCCTGGCTGGTAGAGTTACTGAGGGCAGCGCTCAGGATGTAAAGACATCATCGTTATTGGTCTGAACTAAGGCGGTACTAAAGTTGGTTGGTCGTGGTATTTATATACGAAGAGAAAGGTAAACGGAGATGCTGGAGCATTGGAGGAAATGGGAGGGGAGAGGGAGAGAAGAGGATTCAAATGTTCCTGCTGGAAACTCACCTAGAGGTAGAAGGGAACATCTAGAGATGGTACCGAAGTCAATTCTAGATTCTGAAGTATTTTTTTGTAGTAGGGTATATATTTTGTATGCCTCATACAAAAATATGTAGATTCCACAATTGACCAGATTACCATTTTCAAGAAGTTCCATTCTCACCTCTAGTGGAGGTGCTCCCTGAGAGAGGCTACATGACCTGCCCTTCTCCACCCCTTCCACAGCCACTTCCCATCATCCACGTTTACTACTTTCTCTTCGGCAACATATAAAGAAGACCAAGACCAACTGACTACTGACTCCAACACTGACATAATGCGCCAGACATTGATGGCTTTACGTCGAAAATGCTTGCCAGCTAATATCTTTCATTAGTAACTCCAGACATCTGAACTCACCTAACAGGCGCACGTTAATCTTTAATCATCTGAGTACCCTCTTCACCCTCCAGAAGAAGGAAGCTGAAAGCGAGTAACTAGTGATGTAGGGAAATGGACCAATGTGTCGACGCCTACAGGCTCATTGGTAACGATTTCCAGTCATGCCGACAACCGTGCCATTGTCGATGTGATTAGGCATTGTTTAGCATGACTAGTGAGCACTGGTGATTACCAGTCGATGATTCCCAAGAGTGGTGGAAGGCGCGGGACAAACGATTTAGAGCCATGAAGGCGCACTGCAGTCCCCTCTTTGTGCAGTGAGACGTACTTGCGTCCTCACACACGAGGGACAGTCATAAGGACGTGGGGAGCATCCTCCAGGGACCCGACCCCACATCATTCCATTCCATACAGAGCAACTAAAACCTAAAATGGCTTAGGGCAGAGTGATGGCGTCACCATCTCGCACTTCCCTCAATAGAAATCCCTGCATGACACCTACCCTACAACCCCAAACCAAATCTGCACGGGCAATTTATTTGACGTCTGGGTACCTTTGAAGGCCCAGTAGCCGCGCTTGCAGTGGAGGCATATAAAACCAAAGAGGAGTAATACCTCGGCTGCACCTTTAACTCAGAGGACTGTTGAAAGCCCTTCCGTAGGTAATGTACCCAGGTCCTTGAAAGGAGAAGTTTTTTGCTGATTGATTTGACAGCCTCATACCAATACCGTAGAAGCAGGGAAGATGGGAAGAAAATGCGGGGTAGAAGAGGCCCACTGTGGAGCACCCCTAGGACCCAATGTACAGCCAGCAGCTCTGGAGCTTTGCATTGGTAGAATCATTTATTCAGCACTGGGAGGTTGATGATCCCTACAGCGTGGTCGCTCAGTACTGTCAGGAAAGAACGGTAGAGGAAGCCCCATTAATTTGGTTGGCAAATTGTACTTTGACCCCGTTCTTTGAGATTCCTGACTCACTTCCCTCAAAAACTGCACTGAGGAGAAGGAAAGAGTAAGCCGCCCAGCCACTATGGCCGAAAGCTTAGACCACTTTGCAGGCTTTTTCTGTTACTTCTAGCTTTATGTGGAGACACCTCCCTTCGATTGTTGGAATAAACGAGAGAAGGTAATTGATCTGAATAATTTCTTTGTTCCAGGCTTTGCTGAGAGAGTACATGGATCTCATCAATTGTGGCCAGCTGGAAGATAGTCGTTATCGAAGCTGGCAGCATTTCCGTTGCCATGTCTGCAATAGCATTCAGTCAGGGATTTTGACTGTGTGTTCTTCTTATATTACTTCGTGCTCGCTTTAGTGCTCTGTAACAGGAAACATAATCTAATGTGCGTCATTACTCTTTGTATTTCGCTTAGGGAGGAGCTTGGCATGACAGCCCAGCATGGTAGCAACTACTGATGCTATCTCTGACCAGCTCGCTGTTTCAAGTACTTTGCATATTATTCATCATCACTGTGAACTTGGACCAGACTATCAAGGATTTGGTAAGTGTTGGC